>JAVQMF010000049.1:14460000-19260000 GCA_032878935.1 Erythrophleum fordii | reverse complement strand
CAAGCATGCGAGTGCTTACAATATCCAACATGGTCACATTACGCTTCAAAACAATGCTAGTTAGTACTGCCTGCAGGTGAAAAGGGAAAATTTAACAGTGTCTAAAGTTTTATAAAAGATAATGTCATTTAATTATTATACATGCCAAGAATTAATTGCTACAAACCTTGCTCATATCTCTTGTCTTGGTGATGAGGGTACCAGGAGCTTTCGGATTGTAAGAATTTTTAACCCTTACAGGAATATCACCTTCTCTAGCAGGTCTCATAGACTGTGGATGCAGGACCTGCAAAAGGAACAAATCAGAGAAATGACTGATACTTACCTTTGACAATATATTCAAATACCCTAAGGCCTGAATCCTACCAATTGGTCTCCCAACAATCATGCTGCTAACAACAGCACTGTGCACGATCACTTAATTTAGCAAGTCTAGCACTGTTTTCCCAAAAAGAAAATTGGAAACTCTTGGGATACATATTATTAGATTAACAGTATTGGATATACATATAGCATGGATATTTTAGCAGCCATTTTGCGGTACGAGTGCTTCCCAAATAATATAACATTAGGGCAACAAGACATGTGAGGCAGCACAAAAGCAGAACTGAGCACGCAAGCTAGAATCTTTAAATATTTATAAATACAGGGGAGATGCTGCATAGAATATTATCAACAGTACTAGAGAGCAAATATGGCAATACCTGAGCCCCAAAGTAAGCAAGTTCAGCAGCCTCATCAAATGTCAAATATGGGACAGGTTCTGCTTGTGGGCATATATTTGGATCACAGGTTAAAACACCATCAACATCTTTCCATACCTGTTTAAGAGATTAAAATCAAATTTGTTTCCATTTTTTCCTGCATTTAATCTTGAACAATTAATGAAGTTATGAAGAAAATATTTTGCAACATTGGATGCTAGTGTGTCATGTACATTCTGAATTTCATCCAATGCATTCCCAACTACCAGAGTCAATCCCAACATCTAGCTGCTCATTCAACATGCAAAGAAAGTCCATTGACATGCTTTTTGTGTTTGATATGCATAGCTACGTTTCTATATATTAACCTGGATTTCAGGCAATGCTAGTGCTTTACCAATTGTTGTAGCTGTCAAATCACTACCCCCTCTACCAAGTGTTGTTACTGCACATGATTTCTGGCCCTGCAAGAAACAAAAACATATATCAGTTTTGTAATTCAAGAGTTAGCATTTTAGCAAAGCAAAAATCCAGAGAAAAAAGAAATGAAAAGAATAATTTGAAAAGCAAGGCATCAGTTAGACCTTTCCAAGGAAGCCTGTCACTATTGGTATCGCAGGGTCAGAAATCCAATCACCACATAATCTCTTTGCAACAGCTGGGTAAGTTGCTTCCAAAATGTCCGCATTTGTGAAGTCATCAGTAGTCATAAAGCCAATCTCAAATGCATCATACTGCCAGAACATTAAATTAGTAATAAATCACTTGGATCAGTGACTACAAATCAAAAACTGAATAATTTATTCCTAGTTGGACAAGCTTCATTAGTAATTAAGAACCAAAACTTTTTAGTTGCAATATGACTTAGATAAGCAGACCAGGAGCACATACTTGGCGAGCCTTAACACCCATTTTATGAAGATATGCAGCAAAGATCCTAGTGGACATGCACTCTCCAAATGAAACTAAATAGTCTTTAGTTCGCAGAGTCAACTCTTTCATCATAGCAATCCCCTTCAGAAGTTGCTCCAATTCTTCTAGATGCTCTGGAAATGTTTCCAACCATAAAACCAAGACCAACAAAGATGTAAGCACAAACACATGAAAATTATTTGAACAGCCATACTGGGAAGAGAGAACACATATGGTAGAATTAGTTCAATTAATGAGTTGAGACTAAAATGGATAACTTGCATCAATAATAATTTTTTCCTAAAACTTATGGAGGCCGGAAACCTATATATGCAATTGTTCATTACTACTGGAGGTAGAGAGTTACGAATTAAAAAGTCTGTAATCCACATAAGTCAATAATTGATCCATTCTCCTCCAACAAATTAAACATAAGCAATCCTTTGATCCGTTATCATTTAGAGAAATATAATTCTATTTTCTAACTTTATGTGAAGAGCTACTATTTTATCATGGAAACGTAAGACAGAACAAGCTCAAACTATGCCACCATTCTAGCCAGTGACAACAATCACAATTATGGTAAAAATTTTGATTTCACTAAAATCAGGACCAATTCTATACACTACGTTAATGATGCAAACCAATGCATGCATGAGAAATCTAAATACTGATTCAAGTTAAGCACACCATTGCTAATCCTGAGACCAAAACAGCAGGGTTCAGGACTACCGAGGTGGGTTTCTCATTAGGAGGCCTTAATTCCAAAGAACAGTAGATTTTCAAATTATCCAATTTAAACAATAGATCTAACGCGGAGGAAGGTAACTCACTAGCAATAACAGATCTGTCCACTTTAAGCTCATCCACAGCCCTGAATTAGAGAAGAGCACACAATTAAAAGACATTAGTCAATTAGGATGTGATTTGAAAAACAAAAGCATTTCCATTTCAAATAGAAAAGCCAAATGAAAATTCATTTCTCTTGCCTGAGATGCAGGTCTTTTATAAAGCTAAGCTCATCAATACATGAAACATTGGTAACACCACAGCTAACAGCTTTTTCTCCAGCCTAACAAAATAACTTTCATTTCCTTAAGAATGTTTTTTTAGTAGCAGAAATGAGAAAAAATATTGACGTGAAATAAAAACAGAAAACAATACCAATAAAAGCTTGTTAGTTGTTTTTCCCATCCCAGAGAGAACAATTATAGGACTCTCTTCTGGAAAGCTTAGAATAAGGCTAGCAACCTCTCTCATCCTCTCTGCAGTAGCCACCGATGAGCCACCAAACTTCATGACGCACGTGAATTGTTTCTCCGTTTCACAAAAGTTCTGATTTTCAGTCTCATCCTTCAGAAGTAAATCACTTTTTCCTGCTTTGCAACTGACACTGAATGCCACCTTTTCACTTGAGACTCTTCTTGTAAGACATAACCGGGAAACAGAAGTAATAGGTGCGGCAAAACCAATTCGCCGTGATAACAGAAGTTGGCAATGCAAACTGGTCTTCGAAGTCACAGAGAAGGTGTTTTTAGCCCCACAAAGCTGCAAAGCACTTGCCATGCTTATTCAGTTAAAGCGTTGCGAGGAGCTGAGGAAATAAACGGCTTATTCCAATTAGTTATCTCGACAAATAACTCAAATGCAAAAGAACTCTTAGAGATCTGTATCAGTTATCAGTCAAATGCTTCAACTTCTCCAAAGTTCGATCTGTACATCATCCAAAACATGGTTGAGAAGTCACAACATCGCAATGGTTAACATATTACTCATAATAACTGGTTAAAAAAAACAAAAGAACAAATCATTTCCATGTATTTCCCTCCATTTTGGCCATAGAGACACAATACCTTGTAAGAAAGAGCTTCGGAAGGTGGAAATGCACGAATCAGTTGTTCAAAAGAATATCGAAAAATGCATAAACGTTAGGGTTTTGGCACAGTTTGGTTGCTTCACAGAGAGAGAGAGAGAGAGGCTCTGGTCGTTTCAACTATGACCGCGAGCGATCAAAGGTCCAAAGGAACGACAAGGTGGCGTCCGCGGCGGCTCACTTCATTTGAGTCCGCAAGGAATTTCCAAAACGTGTTTTTTTTTCTTTTAACAATTTTGTTTGCTAATTTGGTGCGCCTTTTTTTCAGGGAAGCCTCCTGCTTTCGGTTGAAACCAACGGCGGAGATGGAATCTATAAAGAGGTAGCTACTCCTTCCACTCGAAAATATAAAATATAAGTAACTTTTAATATATTAACGTTTCTTAAAAAAGAAATAATTATATTTTTAAAATTTTTAAATATTATCATATTTTTTTAATTTTATCTTTATTGTCAACGTAATTGTTATCATTAGATGAAGAGTACTATAATAAAAAATAACAATTATTGTATAATAATTTATATTTTAAACTAATTTTTTTTTTAATAATTTATATTTTCAACCGAAAGAGATCTTTTTTTCATCCAACAGAGATGAAATATGACGTCATGATGTATGAACAGGCAACCTTTGAGAAGGAACTTGGATCACGCACTGCACATGTGAAGTATCTCAGTCATTGGATTTTTTTCTTTTCCAATCTTAACCACTTTTTTATTTTTTTTTAAATTTTTTGAAGAAAATAGAATAAAAACTGTCTCTCATTTTTTACTAGACAAATAGAAAAAGAACATTTTAAACAAAAATAATGAAAATATAAACTAATGTTTGTCTGATAGAAATTAAGAAATTATCTTTATCCATCTTCCTTAAAAAATAAAATAAAATAAATGACTGTAATAAAAAAAAAAAAGCTTTCAATGATTGGATGCTTCCTGTGTTGCGCAACGGCTGATTCGAGTTTCTTTGAAAACGGAGTTTTGTTTAGCTCTTAGAAAGAGAAATCTCTTTCGTAATTTTTACAAATTTTTTCTTTCATTTTACATATTCTGGAAGAATTTGTATTCTATTAATTTTTAATATACAATTTTAATTTAAAAATAAATGACAATTCTTAGTATGTAAGGATTTACATTTTTAAATATTATTTTTTAACAAAATAATGGGTTTAGGACAATTTTTATTTTGGGGATAGAGATTAAGACAACTTTTTTGAATGACAGAAAGAAGGCACACGGTTACGAAGACATATAATGCAGCATTCAAAATCAGTAAGAAGATGTTACCCCAAAAAAATTCCGTAAGAAAAAAAATGTAAGTGAAACTGTTTATCTTTGATATTCTAAAAAATAATTTATGTTTAATGGAACAAAAAATATGATTATACTTAATATTGGATCAAAGCGTAGAAAATCCTTCCAATTTAAAGGTTATATAGTTTATGTCACCAAACTTTAAAAACTGGTAATTGATTACTTAAACTTTCAAATTCGTGTATCAGGTATTTTCCGTTAACAGAACCATCCAGATCTCTAACGAAGAACCATCACATCCATTAAAATGCCTGCAAATTATTTCCCTTTAAGGAGAGAACTTCGGTCATTTTCGCCTAATTCGTGCCATTCATTCAACTAGTCATTCCCTATGAGACACCTAGCTAGAACTTTCAAGATGGTGCATTTCTCTTATTATTTTAGAATTCCTCCTTTAAATGACGTGTTTCGCTGCCAAACGTTTTGGATATGAGATGGTCAGTGTTTCATGTATCACAGGCTGCGTCTTTTAAACCGCCATCACCCCTGTTTCATTGACGTTCATATCGAGGAGAAAATGGCGCGAAATCCCCATCTACATTTGAGAACTGAAAAATGAAAGCTTGTTAACTTCTTATTCATTTGGAAGGAAGCTTCATGTGTTGGTAGCTATTGGTAGTTATATGCAGTGGTTTTTTCTCGTGGAAGTTAGGTTAGTCATTCAATATAAGTTATTTGAGAAATGGCTACAGTAAATATTTTAATGCTTTTTCTTGGATTTAAAATTTGCACATTTACTCTCATATTTTGTATTTAAATTCATATTCTCAAGTAAGCTTCTTATTCATTAGGTTAGTTATTTTAAATCTAAATAGTATAGTATTTGTTTTTATCCCTGCAGATTTTGTAGACAATATATTCTAAAGACAAGGTTATCATTAAGGATCCATCAATCTTCTTAAGTTGCAAATCTTGCAACCTGAATAAACATCTTGGTACATAAGCTTTAGTAATTTGTGCATTTTACTTGGTGAAAATTATTTCCCTTTAGAAGGAAAACCATGTATTTTTAAGAGAATGGAACTAAATGTTAGCAAAACCCTTGTTGCCAAGAAAATAAATTTTAATTGAAGAACCCCTAGATCACTATTATGTTATTTTAATGACATATTTGTCTTGCGTTAAAAAAAGACAAAAGAGATTTTATGATTGCTAAACTTCAAGTAGATACAGGAATTGAGTGTAAAGTGAGAATTGGATCAATATTTGTCAATGGGAAGTATAAAATGCATGACTTTATTAAAGAATACAATCACCCATTTCATTTTGTGAAAATTACTCATATGTTAGCTTCACAGTATAAAATATCTGAAGTTTAAACTTTGAAGATTAAGTTGGTAGAAGATTCTCAAATTAGACAAAAAGCATATTTTAACTTGATGAGTTAACATGTGGGGGGGAGAACAAATCTAGATTATACCCACCAAGATGCTAAAAATTATATCTAGGCAAGAAGACAAATAAGCTTAATGTATAGGGAAGCTAGTACTTTATTACATTATTTCAAAGAATTTAATTGATGAAAAATTCATCATTTTATCATGCTTTTCAAATAGATATAGAGGAACAAATTATCAATATCTTCTAGACTGATGTAAGGATGAAAATTGACTATAAATATTTCGATGATGTGGTTTAGACACAACACATTATATTAACAAGGAAAATAAACCAATTTTTTTTTAAGATTAAATCACCATAAAGGAATTATTGTTTTTAGAGCGGCCTTGTTGTATGATAAAACAAAAGACTCATTTAAGTGGCTTTTAAAACTTTCTTGGCAGCTTACTGGTATAAAAAGCCGTTTACCATCTTTACTAATCAAGATCAAACAATGACAAAAACATTGTATGAGATTATACCTCAGGTGTTGCATGAATTATGTATATAACATTTGATACAAAATGGCTTAAAGCACCTAAGTTATTTGATGAAAGAAAGCTCCTATTTCTTAAAGGGGCTTTAAACATTGCATGTACGAATATGCTAATAAAACATGGTTTAAGGTGGCATAGAGTATGTTGTTGTCAGAATATAATGTCTATGATAATGGCTACAATGGGTTCATAGCATAAAAGAGAAATGGGTGGTATGTTTCACGAGAAAAACCTTCACCTTAGGTATGCAAACCGCAAAATTAAGTGAAAGCTTGAATTCAGATGTAAAGAGTTCCATAAACTCAAACCTTGACATCATTCAATTCTTTAAGACCTTTGAATGGCTACAATGAATTAAAATGTGAGTTTGACGTATGGTAAGAAATTCAAAGGTTAAAAATAGAGAATTTACTTATATTATAACAGTTTCCACAAATTTATACCCCCACTATTTTTGAGAAGTTCCAAGAAGAGTTCAATCTAGTTGCCATTTTAAAGCACAATAAGGAAAGTGTGAGTGTGTATAAGTATGTTATCTTTATGGTAAAAAAAGAAAGAGATTATAAAGTGTTATTTCATCTTGCCATCAATTCCATTTGTCATAGTAGTATGAAGTTTCGAGTTTGTTGGTATATTGTGTTGTCATGCATTGAAAGCTTTTTATCACATAGATGTTAAAATTATTTTAGATATGTACATTCTCATAAGATAGACAAGAAAAACGAAAAGTGGTATGGTTCATGATGCAAAGGGAAAGGAAATCGTAGATGATATAAGGCTATATAGCATGAAACAATATAAATAACTTTGTCCCATCTTAATAAGAATAACAACTAAAGCCCATAAGCCTTTTCATTGGTGCAACATGTCATGATGGAGTTAAGAAAGAAAGTAACAGATTTTCAGTTGATGCAAAAAAGTCTAGATAAAAAGGATGGTGAATTTGTATTATCATTGAGTGAGTGTACAACACATGCGAGAGGTTTTGAGAAGCAAATCACATTGAAGACTAGGAAACACATTAAAAGTTGTCTTGAGAAGTAAGGTAAGAAACAAAGTAAAGATCCAAGTAAACATAGTTCGCAAGTCCAGCAATCAATGGTAAATAATAATATGCTTGTTAATATAAGAATAGTTATTTTGTATAATATTTGAAGTTGTTAATGTTTTAAGTTGTTAATATAAGAATTGCTATTTATGCATAATATTTATGAGTGAATGAAGGACATAGTCAAATGAAGTTTGTTGGTGTATCCTCTTTAGCACTGCCTACACCTATATCACAACCTCGAACTCATAAGATTGAATCTACTTTTATAAGAATGATGATGGCAAGAGCTTTCAATTAGTATTAATGGGATAATTAGTGTTTATGGTATAATTAATGTTATTTTTTTAATATAGGTGCCTCATAATTATCTTATACCATTGTTTGAAGCAATTAAATGTAATGGAAATTTCTTGTTTTCTAATAAGTAACATCTTTGATATAGTATTAATGCATATCCTATAAATAATGCTAAGGGCCTTTTTGTTGTATTCTCAACAATTGTACATGCTAGTTTTGCATATTTTGATCCATTTTGTATATGATAATTCATTTTATATATGCATCATATATTTTGTTAGCTCAACTTGGAAAGATTGACAAATAAAAGAAATCATTTTAATCAGTTGTTAGCATTTTGTACAATACTATCTTCTTTACATTCAGCTATTAATTACAATTACGGTGACCAATTACTTCTTATATAGTCCCTAATCACTAATTACATAATACTACATCCTAAATTTGAAAAGCTTTTGGACAGCTTATTTGAATCAGATCAAGAACCTCCAATATGACTTCCTAGTTCCACGTATCAATTATGTCACCAGATACCATATTCTTGTTGTTTAAGTTCATTATATTGCATCTTCTCAAAGATATTGGCAAAGAGTTTTATTAAATCATGAGTAAAGTTGATGGCAAAGATTTGAACCCACACATATGTAAATACAATTGATATGATTACTTGAGACCAGTGAATTTAATTGCTAAACAAAAGCTTGATATGCAATGGTGAGTACGGTAATTCAAAATATTATACTTGAAGGACAATGACAGTAAAAATAACAATATAACATAATTTGGAAAGTGAGGTACCAGATTTCAAATAACTAAAAAATTTTCTCCCATCAAAGTCAAAAGGAATTAGCAATACCTTGTTGCTTAATTTTCATAAAAGAATAAAAGCTATAAAGCATTTGGTGAACAATCTAGCAAATTTGTCATTTATTGGAATGGGAACAGTCATAAAGTTCATTGGTATTTTTAATTAAATATACCTTATGAAATGGTATTTTTATTTGAGATTTTTATTTTTCTACTAAAAAGGGTATAAGGAGAATCACTAGCTATTATATCCATAATTCATTTATTAGTCTTTCTAATAACATTTTATTGAACATTTGTTGAATTCCAAACACCACTTAGAAGGAGTTTGTGCAAATAATGGCTTCAATTACTCTTCATGACCTCAAACCAATAAAAGACAATAAACTATTAAAAAAAATGTTGTTCATATCATAGACACACCATATTATGATTGATAGTTTCCGGTGTTTCCAGAATGATAAAATTGCAACTCATTTTATCAACTATTATGCTAAAACTACCAACCAAAATTGAAATTTAACATAATTTTTTCTTGAATTTGAATTAGGAGTGGAAACTTTTACAAACATATTTCATATACTAGTTAAAATCTCCATTAGATAGTGTGCCAAATAAACATTTTGCTCCTCCGTATGTACGAATCTTACAAGTAAGATATCATATACTGTGTTAAAGAACTAATTAGGACAAGCATTAGTATTTATGATATATACACAGGATATAAGTAGTACATGTTCCTCCAGGTATATGTCCGAAAAATAATAAAGCCAATATGGATATGAAAAGTAACCAAAGGAACAATATTTGAAAACACTTGAAATTTTGTTTTCATCAATTTGGAAATGAGATTGGAAAATATAAGACACAATAAGTCCTATATACATAGAAAACCCATATAAACCTGATTTTACGAAGACAAGAAACCCTTACCTAAGATTTTATTATTTAAGTAATCTTAAATGAAATAGATAACAAAGTCCTAAACCAACAAACTAATATGAAATAACAAAAAGCCACATTGATATGTGTTTTCTACAAGGTTGCTCATAAGCAATGTCAAAAGGAATCATGAAACATAATTGTAGTAAGAAAACCTAATTTGAGATTTTATCATCTAAGTAATTCTAAAAGAAACTGGCAATAAAGTCCTAAGCCAACAAAATAATTTGAAATTCTAATTGCCAAATAAAAGCTACATTGGTAATTAGAATTTCAAACAGACCTATATGCAGCAAAATTCAAAGAGGATAATTACCAAATTGAATCTCAAATAGACCAATTCATAAGTTAAAAATCCAAATTGAATACCACAGTAAAATATCAATATTTTAAGCAGATCAATCTCAAATTAGCATGGAGGTAAGTAAGGAAATTGGAAAAAAGAACAAATAGGGGGAGAGTAATAAATAAATCAATCCCAAATCAGCATGCAGGTAATAAATTCAACATAACAAACAAGAAAAATATAAACTAATTAACTTATTCAAACTCAAACTCAGAAATCATAAATTCCATTTCAGAGTTCCTAGTCCCTAATCCACAATCGAAGATTGACAAATTTAGTCGATTTTAATGGTACTTTAAGGAGCTTTGAAGACATGGATGAAGATTAGCATCAATGGTTCAAACTTAAGTGATCTCCTTTGCCATAATCCTTTCAGAAATGTGTCACCATAGCTTCAGGGTGTTGTTCATTATCGTTGTTCCCTCTGTTCATGGTAGCCACACACTATAGCTTCTGCATTTTCATTCCTTAAAGAGAAACATGTTGTTTAAGGGAAGAGTAGAGACACATGTCTAGATTTGGGATGGTAAGCAGTTCGAACGACTAAGATTAATTACTAATTAATGTTAAAAAATGAGGCTATAATGGTATGTCTCATTTAAGTGAAACGCACCATTTTGAGAGTCCTGACCAAATGTTTTGTCGGGAACGGTTGATCGAATGAACAACACAAATTTGGCAAAAATGACATGTGGTCCCCTCCTTTAATGGATAGAATCCACACGCAATTAAAAACATGTCACCTTAACACAATTTTGTGCCACATGGACATTGCTTAATGGGGAAAGAAAGTGACTTTTGTCATTTTCTTTCTTTTTTATTCCTTCCTCCATTAGCATCGGGCTCAAGTAGAAGAGGATTTTTTTTTTCCAAGAGTTGTTGGTGAAATTTTTTTTTTTTTACTTATTATAGAAGAACTTGGTCTTTTAGTTATTTTAATATATAATGATAATTTAAAAATAAATAACAGTTTTAGTATTTGAAGATTTATATTTTGATTTATTTTTTAAGAAAATAATAAGATTAGGATAACAAGTTTTTTTGTGATAAAGATTGAGACAACTTTTGGGATGAATAAAAAAATGTACATAAATATGTGGGTATATAATGCAACATTTAAAATTAGTAAAAAAAATTAAGTAAAATTATTTATGTTCAATATGTGTTAGTGTGTTTTTCCAATTGTGAACAGGTTGAGGAGCTAATGTAACTCTGTCGTAAAATCAGATTTGTAAGCCAACTTCTTAATCATTATTTTCAGAGATACAGTGAAGACAGGACACAAATCTCGTAGAGGAAAGGTCTTTGAGGTCCAAAACATAGCTAAGTCTTTGATTGAATATATGTGATAGTTTGTTGGCTTAGGAGGGGGAACGTGGCTTTCAAGTGTCCCTTAAAGTTGTTATTATATTGTGTACATACTGCCTTTTTTATCGCTCATTTTGATTAGCGTGAGGTGGGTCATCAATGGATGAAGCAGATTCAATTGCTCGTGGGCTTAGCTAGCATCTTAATTTTTGACTGATACTTTGTTTTGACCACTTTTTTTGGATTTTTGGTTGCATTGTGCTGGATAAACATTAGTCATTAGTGGTTAATAATTGTTTTATTTTTTTAGTACTAACAACATTTAATAAAAAAATTGCAAAAAATAATCTACGAGAAAATAATTATTTATACAATTTTGTAAAATTATGTCTATACTTTATGTTATCAATGTTGAAGAGGCAGAAGGTCACTACTTACGACAATAAAGGTCAAGTTATTATCAATATAGAATCCCAAACTTTTTATTCAAGCGAAATTTGCTTCTTCGCATGAAAAGTACAATTATATTAAAATATATGCTTTTTCTGTTTATTCTTATAATTTTACTCAAATTTTAATTTAATCTTTATGATTAAGTTCTTATAATTTTAAAAAAATTAATTTAATTCTTATTTTTTAATGTTTGATCATATTTTATTAAATTTTGATGATATAACTATCATACATTATCTTATCTAAATATGTATAATTTATTTAAAAAACATAAATATAAATAACAAAATGAAATTTACAGATATAATATGTAAAGCAACGCATTAAATTATTTTATGAAATTAATTTAAATAATGTTTTTACTAAAATAAAAGGCAGTACATGGATTGCTGGTGCTCACTAAGAGGGCCCATAGAATCTATTAGACTACGAAAACAGAAGGGTCTCAAACCCTATAATACATGATGGCGAAACAAAAACTGCAATGAAATGACATAAAGTAAAATTAAAGAGAAAATATGTGGTCAATGAATAACTGGCTGCCAACCCACTCACAGTTTTGGGCCACGGAAAGATATAATAAGACAAAAACGCTGGAATAGTATAAAAATAGTGAAAAAAAAATTCATATATATTTTCAATTATTATATATAATAGATAATAGATGCATTATCAATAGGAAGTAGTAAAAGCAAGTTGAGTCCAACGAGCACTAAGGTGTCAGCCCACATAATCCCATTTAGATATTGTGTTGTTTGCATATACTATCAAATAAAAGAGCATTTTCATCCAATGATCTAATTAGGTTAAACTATAATCTATTACTAAGTAATTTAGTTTATTTGTTATCCCCTATCATGACATTTAAAAGTTTTCAATCAAGTATCCTATGTATTGTGTTGTTAACACTTTACTATATCATTTTTTTAATTAAAAATTAGATAGAAAATGCACGTGATTCGCCCATGAGTTGATTTTGTCCTATCACACTCAATTTGACTCCTTATATTCTTAACTCTTTCATGAAAATTTTAATCGCTTTTATAGTGAAGATTAAAACCCCTCCTTTAATGAGTCAAAATCTTAAATTTACCTCATACAACGTAACATCTTTTCTAGATTCCTCACTTATGTTTATTGAAATCCCTAATTGAAAACGCACAACTAAATTTCTTCTCCAATCCATCATTTTTGAGCAATCCATTGTGAGTTTTTACCAACAATCATTTTGAATTTGAAAAAACATTTAAGGCTTTAAACTTATTATTTCGGGAACAAAGAAAAATATTAAAGCATTTGAATATGTAGATATTTACTTAATTTTGATAAAAGTTTTATGAATATATACATATTCAATTTGAGAGAAAATAAACTCACACGTCTTTTTTTAATCAAATTTTAACCCAAAAAAATTACAAAATAGCAAAGTATTAAATATAGCAAAGTTACAAAATATTCAAATTAAAAAATTTTGAGCTAATCAATTGGGACACAGTTTCTCTACTCCTTCAAAATAGGAGCACCGCGTGTTCCTGTTTACTTGTTTTGAAAGAACATCTGACCCATCCAGATTTAATCAGAACGATTTAAATTTTATTTTATTTTTAGTTTTTTAATTTTAAATGAAGCAATATACAAAATAAAAATAAATTTTTATTATTGATTTACAAAATAAAAAAAAGTATAATAAAATCTAAACTGTCTAAATTAAATTTGAATAACTCGGTTATTACTTCAAAACAAAAGTACAATAATTTCAGTTTAATTTTATATTTAGACATATCAATATTCTAGCAACAATTTATTCTATAAATATTTAGATATTTGGACTGAAATTGATGAACAACCAATATCAATAATAATATTTATTAGTGTCAAATAGAAATAGAAATGGGGCGTGGCCAAGTGATAAAGCAACAGATTTTGGTCTTGCTATTCAGAGGTTCGAATCCTTCCATCCCATAGCATATCCATTCATGATATATATTATATCTGAATACAAATTGTATATCAGAATAAAAATTGTCATTTTTTTATAAATCTTTTATTTAAGAATATATAATATTGGGTAGAATATGATTATTATTTTTTTAATGATTTGTCTTTAAAGCGAGTCATTTTAAAGATGTAGATTCAAAAAGAATTTATTTTTGTATATGATATTTTTAACTTTAGAACGTATATTAATTCATATATCGTTTTCGGTCGTATCAATTGTAATTGCAATTCGTTTGATAACCTTATTAGTCAATAAAATTGCAGTACTATATGATTCGTCAAAAAAGGCATAATAGTAATTTTTTTTTTGTATAACAGGATTAAGAAACTGCGTCCAATCAATTACAAATGAACCCATTGATAGTATAATAAACTTTGGATTACTCAATTAACTATTATGCCAAAAAATTACACACACACACACACACACACACACACACACATGGCGTTTTGCCTTTAATCAGTCAATGACAGAAAATGACACGTTTCCAAAATCCACCACAAATGTGGCACCAGTCAATTACAAATGAACCAATTGATTGTATAATAAACTTTGGATTACTCAATTAACTATTATGGCAAAAAATTATATATATATATACACACACACACACACACATGGCGTTTCGCCTGTAATCAGTCAATGACAGAAGGAATGACACGTTTTCAAAATCCACCACAAATGTGGCACCATCCTTTTTGATTTCGAACTATTTATTTTTTAGAATTTTATACTTAAATAGATTATCACATCTGTACTCAGATAACACCTTGAAGCTTTTCCCAAGTTTTCTCTTTCAATTGCACAAGGGCTTTTTTTTTTTTGGTTACATAAAACTTTCTATTGATTATTTACACTCTTTTCTGTTACGCATGTACAGAATTTTTAAGTACAAAAATATAAAAATAAAATATTAATAGAATAAAATAAAATAATT
Organism: Erythrophleum fordii; assembly: GCA_032878935.1. NCBI lineage: Eukaryota > Viridiplantae > Streptophyta > Magnoliopsida > Fabales > Fabaceae > Erythrophleum > Erythrophleum fordii. The sequence goes on along the minus strand of JAVQMF010000049.1, from coordinate 19,245,180 downwards.
ATAATTGATATAATACAAAAAATATTATTTTATTTATATATTTAATTAAATAAAAAATATAAAAAATAATTTTTGTGCATTACTTTTAAAAAATAATAATAACAAAAATACAATAAAATTTATATAAATTACATATAATAATTATCTTTATACGCTTAAATAAATTTTATCTCATTTTCTGACGTTTAGGCAATATCTATCTACAAGATGTCAAAATAATAATAACAATAATAATAATCGTCCTTCATTCTCTTCTGCCACGTCTTACCAAACGGCTGTTAGATTGCACTTAACGGCTTTATAGGTATCTACTTTCTAGTTATTTAATTTAATTATTAATCCTATTTTGCGTCGACGAGTTTTCACTCAGAGGGTGGACCAAGATGGTTATTGTGAAGACGACGTTTGCAAGCCCAACCAGCATCATAGTTATAAAACGACAAGTGTGTCCTAATTCTTGACTTATACATTTCATTTAAATAATAAAAAGGATAAAATTTGTTAGTAATACTATTTTTGCATTGAAGAGTTTTCGCTCACAACATGCACAAAGATGGTTATTGTGAAAAGCACGCTTGCAAACCCAACGACCATCATAATTATAAAACGACATACAGTGGGTCCTGATTCTTGACTTGTTGTCATTTCGTTAAAATAAATTTCGTTTTTGTTGTCATTTTTCTGGTTATCTATTTGTTTTCAAATTTGTTTATAATGTAAGTGTTTTTAATAGTAAAATAACATTGGAGTCGCTGAAGGATATCATTTTAGTGCTTACAAGTTTATTGTTAAAAATTTAGTAATAATGTCATTAATTTAGTTTTAATTTAAAAGTTTTTTCATTCTTAATTTAATTTTAACTGAGTTAGGGTCAACACTAAAATAATGTATTTTTTTTAAACGTTTGATTAAATTGATGACAAGAGATATTTTTCGGGAATTAATATAGTTATTTTTTAATTTTTGATAGCTCAGTTAAATTAACGTGTGTTTCACAATAGTAATTTAAATTCCTAGTCTTACTCATTGAGAAGAAAAATGTATTTCAATAATACATTATAAACTCATGTATAAAGATTGTCATATATCTTCATCAGAAAAGAAAAAGTCATATACCATAATTGAATAAGAGAATTTGAAAATAAATACTTTAAAAAGTTATATATAAATTTTGATTATAATAAAATACATTTTTAAAATGATTATAGGCATTTTTCTTTTAATAAAAAGGAAAAGAAGGAAATAAGAATCTAACACCCTAAAATGGCAGTATAATTTATCCTTAAGATCCGGAAAGGCCAAAATTCTACACAATTAAGAAAATTGAATCCTTTATTTATCTTTTTCCTAGTTATTCTAATTCAAGTCATATAAATTTAATTTAGATAGTTTAAATTTAATATTTTAATTTTGTTATTTAAAAAGACACAAGGTATAGAATAAAAATAATTTTTTAATTAGTAACTTAAAAAATTATATTTAAATTAAAAAATTAAATATAAAATCTATAATATTAAAAAAAACAATTGGACGATCGGGACTCATAATTAAGTAGAGGGAGAATTATAAAAAAAACTCAAAATTAAAAAAATTTATTTTAAAAGACTTGTTATTATTAAATTTAATTATTTTTATTAAAATTAATGATAATTAATTTTAAAAAAATAATAATAAGTCTTTAAAAATATTTTTTTTTTAAATTTTGAGTAATTAAGTATAACTCTCCCTGACATAGAAACAAGTTGTCAGACAGTGCGTTTGCCAATCGCAATTTCTTCAAAACTGCTTTACCTTTTTCTTCTTTTGACTGTCGTCATATCATATATGGTCCACCTTTACGTCGGTGTCATGGCGAGCAAATGGAAACAAAACAGCAGTGGGCGCTCGTAGCATTTTGGTTTCTTTTTGGGAGGGGGGTAGGTGGTGGAGGTAATTTAATTCTCATGAATCGATTGGTTAAAAAATGTAAAAATATAAAAAATAAATAAGTAAGAATAGATAAAATAAAAAATAATTTTTATATATTTATTTTTTAAAAAATAATTTGATAATTAAATTAATGATTTAATAAATAAAAAATAATTAGACAAATATAATAAATATTATATGTAAATGGAATAAGTTCACGTGAGAACCAAATGGACATTAATCTCATTAGTGGTTAAAACTAAAAACCCAGGCACACGTCAATTCATGAGGTCTGAAGCTAAAATATCACTTCCTAGAGAAGGAAGTACTAAAGAGGCTCCATTCTCTGCGGTGGGAGGAGGAGGAGGAGGAGGGGTGTGTACCGTTTGTTGTATCTCAAGTAGGGGGGTCTATCTAGCTTTTTTGTCTTCTTAAAGGGGAGAGGATCTGTTGGCCATTTTGTGCCAATACTATTGTCTCAGTTCCTTCAACAATTAGAGATTGCAAATTTGACCTATTCATCGAAGTGTAATTGAGAATTTTCACAAAAGAAACTTGTACTCTTTTCATGAATTAAATTTTCTTAAAATACGAGAATGTTTTCTTTTTGGAAAACTACAGATCATTAGCATTTGGTTAAAAAGTTTTTAATTGAATATCCTGTTGCTTGTATGATTAATCCTTTATTACTTTGTGCTTTTTTTTTTGGGTTAAAAATTGGCAAAAAATGCTACAGGGCAAATCTTACAACAAATCAGTTCAGGTCTCCCAAATGAAGTACAAGAACTAAGAACAAAGGCTACACAACTCTCATCCTTCTCTGAAGATTAAGCCTTTTAAAGTCTTATTCTCTCAAGAGTTGATGCTCTAGGTTGTAGATCTGATTTATAAGGTTTCCAATCCGCAAATAATTTAACTCAAAATTTGAAGCTCTTAGCCATAAAGAGGAAAACCTTTCATAGTGAAAAAAGGAAAGCCTTTTATAGAAGAAAAGAAACCTTCCCATAAGGAAAGGAGAGTGGTAAATAAAAGCTCTGTTATAAAAGAAAATCACAAGACAGGAAGATGAGAATAAGAAAGAAGGGAGACTGCCATGAACGACAATCTCAGTATAAGCCAGAGACGAGAGTCTCAGCAGATGAGCGTTTCTAACCTCGCGGAGAAAATACCATTTCAAGAATAATATTGGACTTGGATTCTAAGCTTGTAATACCCACTTCGCCCCTTTCTCTTCCTTTTTTTTTAATTTTTTTTGGGGGTGGGGGGTGGTTTTGAAATTCGCATCTCTCCAAAAGAGTCAAATATACCGAGGCTACATCTAGATAAGAAAAAGGAGAAATTTAAGCAGTCCAAGGCCTTATTCTTCTCATCCCATCGTAATCTCAGTCTCAGACCAAAAACTCTCAGAGAAAACAGCGTTTATTCTTCGTGTGGAAAGAAGGTTTACTTGATATAAGTAGAGAAGAAATAAAATTCACTTAAATATAGTAATAATGTATCTTGATACCAAAATAAAACTATATTTTTTCAGCTGGATTGAAATAGCTAAATTGTTAAGATCCTTGGCGTATAAGGAGAAACTGAAACCATCAGAATATTGATATCATGTAAACTTCATCTCCATATATAACACACAACTTCCTCGGCATTCAAAAACAGTTTCAAGCATACTCAGCAATTTCTCCCTCACTTCAGATGAATCCAGTATAAGGCATTTCGAAAAGGAGGAGGAGCATGCCATATACATTTGTGGCTTTTTTTTGTCTCCTTTCTTTTTTTGGTTGGAGAGGCTATTGCCTTGTAAAATATCAGTCCCAAAACACTGAAAAGAGTACATGTGAATTCAAAATCAAATACGCTATTTGAAAAAAAAGGCATGAGGCAAGTTAATTGAAAATAAGAAAAGACTTTTTATTCCATAATTCGAGATAGCAACATGAGTCTGCTTTGGCGGTAAAATTGGTTGACAAAAATACCACAGCTAAGTCCTTAGCCTAAGATATCGGCTAACCTAGTTGATCTTGACCTGGACATGCCTTTACATGGCCATATGAAGCAATCGCATTTACAAACTGTTTGAGGTACGGTAACTACTAACTACAGTTAGTGCCTCTGTTGGCAATAGTAGCATTTATCAAGTACTTCACTCACATCATGCCATGGAGACCTGCTGAATCCAACAGCACTGCTTTGATTTGCTCAGGGACGACGTCCTGCTCTTCTCTGCATTGCTGTTAAGCAACAAGAAACACTATGAATCCAAAAAATCTTGAGATCGTTTGATCAAGCCAACATTCAATGAGCTTAAAGATTAAACATCAACTCATCATCAAGAACCTGAGAGAAGCCTCACAACCCTTTTACCTTGTCAATTAGCTAATCTTTGCTCTTGATGTGTTGCATTATGCAGTACTTTTTCGTGGTTTTTAAACAGCATAGCTGGAGGGATGACTGACTGATTCGGATATTTCACAGGGATCCTTAATAAATTTTCTCAGTACTAAAACAAAGATCCCTCTGCTCTGCAATACACCTATGGTAACAGACTTAAAATTCCGTTGGTGAAAATGTCAATGGTCAATGTTGCCATGAAAAATAGTTCTGAGGAGTGGGATTTGGTTCTCAAACTGTAAGTATCAGGTCTATGCCTTCGTCAACCAATTTGTCACTATCAAGTTATTTTTCCTTCATTTCAACCCAGCTCATCTAAAGTTTTCTAATTTTAAATTTCTCTAGCTACTGTCTTTCAGAACATAAGCCTTGATCTCAAATGCAACCGGCAAAGTCAAACCAAACTTGTTTGTTCATTATTTTACATTGGCTAAAATTTTCTACTGCAAGAATTTTGGTATACTTTAGGAAGAAACCAATTTACAACATTTATTATTACATTTACCAAGCATCAATATTGGAAGAATAAATGAGCATGCAATGTTCTATGCACAAATTGAAATTAACAGCAAGCATCATATTTAAAAGGTAAGAAATTTTAAAGAAAAATGCTATTATGGCGCTTGTATACCTCGGCTCTGAACACATCTAAAGTAAAGCCATTGAAACAGCTGATAACAGCCTGCTGAACATCCAATCCAAGGTTGTCCAAAGCCCTCATGGTGGAAAGCAAAAGACCTGGTCTGCGGGCACAAAACATATGGATGTTGACAGCTCTCCCTTCTCTTACTCGAACCTCCACCTATAAATTTCAGAAACACACAGGCTAGGTCAAAGCAATATCTGCGATTACCTTGCAAATAAACTTGCTAAACATAAATATACTTCACAGATCTAGTTGCCAAACATTAGTTTGCACTTTGCACTAATACAACTTTGGAACCTAAACCATTATATGATACCAAGCCGTGCTAATTATTATAAGTTCATTTTAGAATACAAATATGACATACCAAGCAGAGACCAAAAAAATTTGACATGTTGATGGCTGCACTTATTATTATTATTATTATTATTGACTTAGTGTTTACTTATAGATAGTAAATTGAGATTTTTTGGATGAATTAAGTAAACAACAGAATTAGATTTTATAAATACTAATGTTGGAAGGTGAGAAACAATAAAAACAAAAGTAAAAAAGAATACTGTCAAACCAAACTCAACTATGTCTATGACACATTCACATGTCAAATGCATGTCTTGATTTAACTTTTAGGGATTCACAACAATTATAAGTCACATGCTGCATGCTATATGTCAGTGCTCATACTTCACATGATGATGCATATGTAACTGTGTTGCACAATTCACATACTGAAGCACAAGCATCCAAGCTACATAGTCAAATGCATAAAGTTGTATTCCTAATGGACATCAAAAAAACCAATGCCATCAAAAAGATGAGAAAAAAAAGCCGATGATAAGAATGATTGAAGGGATGGCAATACAACCACAGACTTAGATAGGCATCATTTCCTAATAAGAACAAAGAATTACAGGCCTATGCAGTTTCTCAATACACTGCTATATAGAATATAGGTGAGAAGATCACACAACAATCTCAATTGAGGAGATTAGAACCTTTGATCTTCATTAAAATCATATCTATGGTGGAGAGAGTTCCACATTAGCATGCAAGTAAAAACATCAATACACATTGATTCACTAACTACATTGTCTTCCTTCTTGTTTCACCATCATTCATCACCGTAGAATCTAGTGAGAAGAATATGCAGTCACCACATAGCACCGGTTTCTTCAAACTTCTCACAGAGGAGATCATTTCCATCCTCCTTGACCATCCCAACAATTGGACCATGCCTAATGGATTCCCGTATGCAATTTGTTCTTTTGGAGGATTATATGGTAGCGGAATAGTGAAATTTGTTGGGGACGGAGTATGTTTGCTTAGGGGGTTAGGTGGCAAACTGTAAATATGAGCATTTCCATAAACCCATTTTTGGGCTTATTGACCATTTATTAGAACTGGTCACCATATGTGGTTTAATTGGTGTTCTGCTTGTACTCTGGCCCCTGGTGTATTTCTTTCTTGGGGTACAGAGAAATAGCCACTATTTGTAGTGTAATTTTTCATTTAATTGAGGTCAATTTGCTTAAGTTTACCTGTCATTGAGTTTGGGGCAACGGTGACAGTAGGTAGGACAAAAATAAGAAAGTGAGTAGTTCGTGAAACAGTGTGTAGTGTTGATTTTATTTGCATGCCAATGTGACACTCTCTCCACTGTAGATATGATTTAGATATGATTTTAACGAAGATCAAAGGTTGTAATCTCCTCAATTGAGATTGTCATGTGATCTCCTCACATGAGAAAATCCAGATCCTAAAATATCATATAGAATATCCTTCTCTCAAGATTTTCCTTTTTTTAAAAAGAAATTTAAAATTTGCAATATCTCAGTGCAATAACAAGCAATTTTCTGAGCTGGATTTTTTATTTCCAGACAGAAAAACTTCCAAGACAGTATGTGCAGTACGTAGTTAAAGTCATCAACATGTGTCTTAATTATAAAACAGATGAAACATGGGACCCCACTGTGTTGTTTAGCAAGTAACTATTAAACTTTGCTTGAGTTTCCAGAAAGCAATATGTAGCACAAATTTGCAAAGGGCAAATTGTGCAATCCTCATACTGCTCCTACAATAAAATTGTAGAACAGTTCACGTTCATAGAATATTCAGACCATGCAACTCAATACCCTTGGTAGGTGGGCACAATATACTGTGCAACTCACACAGCAACAAGAGTCAAACATATAAATTCAGCGCTGTAGATACTAGCCAATTTTGCATCCATGTATGTATGTTATATAATTATAAAGGCAGTTTCAACTGTAACAGTCATTAACTTTCTCTGCAGGCAATAAACTACTATAATGTAACTGAAGATGAACAATTTCACTTCAGAATGAACAAAAATTACCGTTGCAGCGTGGTTTTTAGGGCTTGGCAAGGAGCTAGGGCATAGCTCTTCCTTGACCCGGAATGGAAGGGTTAGTGGAGTGGGTGTCAAAGGGTGAAAGCTTGTAGAAGGTGGTGGCAATGAGCCAGGTGGAGTTGACTCCAGCTCATTATGGAGATCATTAATCCGCTGCAGTAGCTCCTTCAAGTAGTCAACTGCATCCCCGAGTATCGAAGCCCTATCCATCTATAAACAAATAAAAGAATATTAGTATTTATAATCCCTGACCCGTCAAGGGAGTGAGCTGTTCATATTAAGAACCTCGCCAATGGCTATAGCCAGACCAACATAGCTTAAACTTCAGGGTCTTAAAACTTGTCATGAACATGATAACATATCAGGTTCCTCAAACATGAGAGATGACATTTCATTTCTCATTACAAGAGCTACCATGCCTCAAGCTTTACTCAGCTCAACTTCCTAGGAAAGAAAGGACGCAAAAGACGCACTTCACTATTAAATAACTGAATGTATAGTTCTCAGTAGCCCTCAAAATCATTTAATACATATAAAAATCACAAAGCAAAACCATGTGTTTTTTGTATACCTATGGTAGTGATTACTTAGAGTCTAAACAAAAAGGTTCAAACCAAATAAGCATACCTTGCTAATCTTCGGCACAACTGACCTAAGCATGTACAACCTATCATTGAGTTTCTTCCTACGCCGCCTCTCGGCCATCAGATTTTTCGCGGGTAGCCCTTTTTTCTTCCCCTTCTGGTCCCCACCTGTGATAGTACTATTGGCGTTAGAATTGCTTCCCCCATTATAAGCATTCTCCTCCACCTTACCATTCTCATTAAGCTCATCAGAATCATAATTCAGCCCCGACGCGTCGATGCCAGCTTCCTCAATTTCGCCTTCTTCGATTTTCTCCCTCTTCCTCTCCATGTTCGCCAGCCTTGTTGAAAAATTTTCGAATCTCGACGCTGAAATTTCCAAAGTTCCCAATCTATCAGCTCCCAGTGAACTTTGGCGAAGCGCCGCTCGCTTCTGAAAGAGAGTAGGTGCCGTGCCCACCGGAGGGAAAACTTCAAGAGGTCGTAAAACCTTGGGCCGGTTCAACAACAGAGCACCTCCTGGATTATCAAAACCTTCTAAACCCGTCGGACAAAATCCACTACCAAATGCGACAGCATTGTCAGCTACTGGCAGCAGCCGAGTAGCTAGAAACTCGGAGTTTGGATTCAGGTCGAGGTTGCCCATCTGAGACTGAGTATTCACGCCCGAGAAACCCATCAAAACAGGGGAATTCGAAGAATGATTTCCCCGGAACGGACCAAGAAACCCACTGTCAGAGCCCAAATCGAAGCCATTGTCACAAGGGTTGTTGCAAACGACATTGAAGAGGGAAGGTAAACACGATATGGGTTGTAAAAAATGCTGTGACTGTGATGGGTCAAGAGTGAATGATGGTGAACAGGAAGACGACGAATCCACTGGCTGTATTAGAAAACTATCAGTCGGGTCTGAACAAAAGCCAATATCAGTGGTTTCTTGTTGATTCGGGAGACCGAGGAGGTCATAGGGAGATAAATTGATAGCAGAGTTCATGCACCAGTCACCTTCGAGCATGGATTTGAATGAGGTTAAAGGGCCACCCATAGCAATGTCGTCGTCCTTGAGCTCATCCTCGTTGTTAGTTCTGGTCCAAGAGGCTGCATCTTCAACTTCTCCTTCCATCCAAGGGACGCCGTGAGCCGTTGGTGGCATCTCTCTCTCCATTGCGCTAGCGAAGTAGCGTCAGAGTGAGAGAGAAAAGGGAACAGAGAGTGTGTGTCGAGTGTATTTCGATAAGAGAGGTACTGAGAAAAACGTATGGAGCAATTTATCAGAGCGTAATATTTTTGGCGAAATGAACGGGAAGGATATTCAAGTTTGAACGTTATGGGATGAAAATGAACGGCTGCCGTGTGGCGTCCCAATATGTACTCTGTGGTTTATCTGTGTCTGCCCCTCTATTTTTAATTTCAAATCATAAATTATAAAAATTAATTAAGTAAATGATTGTAGAAAAATGTAAAATTATAAAAAAAAAAGTTGTTTGATGAAAAGACATAAATTTAAAAAAGTTATTAATTTAACGTATTCATTTTCTTTATGCATAATCCTCAATTAATGTTCAAAATATAAAACACTAACCTCCAATAAGTTAATAGATTCTTAACATTAAAATATGAATATTAATTAAATTTAAATATTGATTGGAAAATATATTAAACATTATTATTTACTGCCTTGATATAACATAGTAAATTTTTCTTGTATCTCATAAAATATCATATATCGTAAATTATAAGAATAATTTATTAATTCCTTTTGATGATGAATTAAATTTTAGTGAAAATATAAATTTTTTTAACCTTACCTAAATAATCAAATGTGAAGAAAACTCATACTTGGCTGATTTTATCAGTTTTATTCTATTTCATTCTAACAGGACAGCTAGTATTGTGGGAAGGTCATCAGAGAAATGATGACCATAGAAGCCCTGACAGTTCTCACTTTCAATCTCATCTTTTGCAATTACAACTCTATTGCTTGGTTGCATAAAGATGGAAAAAGGGAAAACATTAATATTTATTTATTTATTTTATTATTAATACTTAATAATATTTATTATTTTATTATTTTTTATAAGTAGAGATATCAAAATTAATTTTTATCATTCTATTTATATCTTTATTTCTTTTTTATTATTTTGTGTATCAAACGATTTGTTAACAATTATGGATTGAGAATGAATTTTCTTATTTTGTAACATTAATATAATATTATTATGTTAAAAAAAAAAAGATAAGATATGAGGTGTAACACTAAAACAGAAAGAGTGAGAATGTGCAATATCTATGTTTTTCAATCTATTTCTTATTAACATAATGACATTATATTAGCGTCGAAAATTAAAGAGAATCCAGATTCATTAGCTAATAATTTTTCTTTTCGGCTGAAATTTTTCTTTAATCCATTATGTTTTGAATATTTGTAGCCGTATAAAGCCGTTGGTTTAGGACATTAAGTGGCGTTTTCATCATCACGTCCGGTCAATAATTAAAATTGGAAAGCATAATTTTCAAGGGCGTAAAATAATAGTATGCATGATTTGCCAAAAAGGAGTTAAAAAGGAACAAGAGAAGGTTGGCGAAACTAAAAGACAAGAATTTGATATGGTTAGGCAGTGAAATAATATTCCTTTTAAATATTTTTGAAATTAAGCAAACACATTTGCACAGCAGGTGTACTCTTCCTGGGCGAACTTTAATTGATTATGGTAAGATAAAGAAGAATCTAAGGCATCACTCTTCAATGAAATCACAGACTTGTTACATGTCGTTGTAATTTCTTCTTTATTAGATTAAATCTTGAAGGATCTCTGACATGCATGCATATATTCCATTATTCATGAGAGAGAACACAGAGGAAACCTTGGGGGACCAGAAAGCGAAAAGGGTTGAAATATATTCACCACACCCCACACATGCTATAGCATAAAGCAATTTGGGTTTCTCTTTCACTCTCTCTCTCTCAAAGGGTCTTAAAAGTAATATTAGAAGAATAGTTCTTCTTATACTGTATTTAAATTCATAATTAATCAAAACTAAAAGTAATTATATGTAGCATGTCTCCAAACTGTAAGTCTCTCTACAGCTTAACATTGAAATTCGGTGGCTTGTACACAGAAAGATCCCCAACTTGCCATTTGAATCATACAATTCAAAGCCAAGCCTTTGGAATAAATTTTCCACCAGAAATCCCAAGTTTCTCGTGACCCTTTTTTTTTCCTTCTTTTTTCTTTTCTCTTCTCACCGCACCTACTCCCCAATCAAACTTGAAATCTCTTATTTCCAACTTGCCACTTCCCTCTTGCTCTTCCTCCCTTCCTCCTTTCCTTCTCTCTACAAATAATTATACAACATTTTTATCAAACTTGAAGGTCATGAAAATTGAAAATTACAAAGCTTTTGTTAAAAGCGGCCATATTGTTATAGTTTGCAGTCGCTTTCGCCGCTGAGGACTTTCATCCAACAAAATACAAACAAAACAACGGCCCCACTTTAACTGACCCCAAATTGATAATTGTCACCCTCTCAGCATCAAATTTGCTAATGGGGTTTCAGAAAAACTCAGATATTGAGCAAAATTAAACCGACATCAATTTCTGGTTACATATTCTCCATCTGTAACACCCAAAATTAAAAACCTATGATAAGCACAGTTTAATCGCTGGTCACATGACAGCACAGTAGACGTCACACGTGGCACACATGCAACTAACAGAGAAGTAATCGAGAGGGGTCCCTAGGTAACTGCTCTTCCAGACCAGCATGAAATACCAGGGCAAAGCCCAGCTCAACAGTTCATGCTTCTGCAGTAGGTGTTTTTCTTATTTTTAATAGGAAAAAAAGAAGGCGTGACTAATTGAAGAAGATGAAGATGTCCATGTAGCATTGGCTCTTTGATTAGCTATCAAAACTTTATGAGGCTATTTTTTGGATAGAGGCCATTGACGTGGTCCATATGGTTCAAATTTGTGGTTAAAAGAGGAGGGTGCGGAGGAGTGACAATTCCCCATTACAGCTTTAAAAGGGGGACCAGAATCCAGACGAAACAACGGGACCAGAGGCATTAATAGTTTCATGGCCCAGTGACGTATAAAGCCATGGCCTTCTCACTCCAGATTTGTTGATTTGTATGAAAGCCTTTAACATTGGATCTGTACTACTCAAATTAGAATTTGATCCACCAAAGGGGAAAAAAAAATACTTTCGAGATAAAAGAAATAAATAGTGCGACAAAGGAGACCGTAGTGAAAAAGAAGCAGCCTACACTTTCGGTATATATGGCATTGATAGGGGCTTGAGGTGATCCATAGGTAAGAGTTTAAGAGTCTTTCTTGATCGTTTACAGTGTACTTATATATGAGTGGAATAATATCCGTCAACAAGCAAGTTAGCAATATAACACTATTCTGATTACATGCCGTGCGTGGTGGGAAAGTTCATAAATAGTTTGCTTGCACATCCCTTGTGATGTCAGCAAAATTTGGGGAAATAAACTTATTTATGAATAAATGGAAGACAAAAAGAAAAAAGAGTAGGTTCCAGCTTGTTTTTGTATATCTCTATTAGGGCCTTGGTCCAGATGCGTAGTTCTAGCTTATCCCTTTCTCTATCCGCTTCGCGTGTACCACAGAAGATTGGGTCACGTACGTTATATCCTGTTGACTTTATGTTTAATACCTGCCTTTCATTGAAACTGTAGGGATAAGCAAAATAGGCACTTGTGTGCAAAAATAAGAGTATGGAGCCAGTGAAACAGAGATTTTCCTCGTACTGAATTCACAAATCAACAGTTTTGATATGACATTACACAAATAAGCTATTGGAGTCAGGCAATTTGATCAGGGGAAGGGAACTTGAGAGTTTTAAAGCAGGTCAACCCTCCATCCACAACAAGGTTATGGCCCGTGATATATTTTGCATCATCTGAGGCCAAGTACAAGGCGGCCCGGGCCACATCTATTTCCTCACACTTGGCGCCCTCAAGCTCACCAAACCCATTCACAATTTCAATTACCTGCTCTTGGGTTAAGCCCGGGAAAAGCTTGCCTAGCTGGGCCAACGGCATTGGCGTAGGAATTGGAGCTGGGGATATGCAATTGATTCTGACCCCAGTTCTGCATAGCTCGCTAGCCACAGACTTCACTATGCCTGGTATCGTAAATTTGGATATTGTGTACGGATGAGGTCCAAGCCCGCCCATAACCCCGCTAATGCTTGATGTGCATAGAATGGACCCTGAGCCCATGGGTATCATGACTCGGGCCGCATGCTTTATCCCCGCGATTGTGCCTCGGACGTTAATCCGCATGACCTGATCAAAGTCATCAAGGTCCAGTTCAGAGATGCTTGGTGGGATAGTTGGGCCTGTTATTCCGGCATTGTTGTACATTATGTCGAGTTTTCCGTGGCGGGCCATGGCGACATTTACAGCTTCAGCAACTTGAGCCTCATGGGCAACGTCGCATTCCACGAAATGGGCTGAAGGGCCGAGTTCGTTAGCAACTTGTGACCCAAGAAGAGTGTCTTTGTCAGCAATGATGACTTGGGCCCCGTGTTGGACAAATTCATAGGCCGAGGCCTTGCCTAGTCCACTCGCTGACCCAGTTATCAACGCCACTTTTCCCTCTAACCTGTATTTTGGAGCCGAGATGATGATTGTTACTCATCAATCATTTTAGTGAAGAAAGAATGGAAATAAAGACAGAAGAAACCGCCTAGTTTGAAATGGACATGGGGAAAATAATGCACTACTCATGATGACCTCTTTCAAAATAATTGTATCTGCTTTATCTCAATTGTCCAAATCAGAAAGTATCGTGTCGTTTCTTTTTGACAAAGTTGGAGGATGATGTCGTGGACCCTATTTTCCTCCAACAAGATTGATTAAGATTGTGTCTTTCTTATGGAACTTTGAAAAAAGAAAGGCACAGAGAGATGGCCTTTAGTTATGTATTATAACTTTCAAAGATTGATTATCATTGGGAAAGTTGACAAATGTTAAATTCTGAATATAAGATGACAGCACAAAAGGGGGGCAAAGAGAGAAGACCTTGAGTTAATGTTTTCTAAATTTCAAAGATTGATTATCATTAGGAAAGTTGACAAATACGAAATGCTGGATATATAATGACAGCACAGAAGGGGGGGCAAAGGGAGAAGACCTTTAGTTATGTATTCCAACTTTCAAAGATTGATTATCATTAGGAAAGTTAACAAATTCTAAATCCTGAATATATGATGATACCACACAGACAGCACAGAAGGGGCTGGGTTTCTATATGTGGCATGAAATTAAAATGGGGTTTTATTCACAATTTATAGTGTTTTGCTTCATTAGTTCTTTATTATTAGTTGAAGAATCTATGATGGGTAATTGGCACGTTTGATTAACTAATTAAATAATTATAGGAGAAGGTGCTATTTACTAGATCTACGGCAAGAGAACATGCATATTTAGAGGCAGCTATATCATGATTTGCTCCTGCATATGCTTCATTGAAATCCCATGTTAATGTTAATATCTTAAATTAATCTCTGCATGTGTACGTCTCTATCAGTTTCAAATGACTTATTCACTCTACACTATATTTTCGTTTGTCAACGGGCGCGCATGAATAAACTAAGATTTTAGAAAAAAGGGTCTGACACACAAGTTAAAGATTTTTAATTCAAATCCATTGTTTTTATTATTTTAAAAAATGACAATGAAATTGACATATAATATAAATTTGTGGTTTTAGGTTTTGCAAAATACATTCTTATTTATGTTTTACTAACAAATTAAATATTATTTTAACAAGCGCACGAAATGGCGTTAGCACTTGGAAGTGATCGATCAGCTAGGATCGCATTAGAGTTGAAAGTGGCTCTTCTCTCTCTGAGGAGGGAAATGACTCAAAATGAGAAACACCATCCAAAATGGAATAATCTTTCTTTCTTTCGAAAGGAGGTTAAATTTGGAAAGAATTGTGCAAGTGAAAGGTTAAAGCTTCAGCACTTAAATAAGCCCCCCCTCCCCCAACCCACCAAAAATAAAAAAAGAAAAGATAAGTGTGTTATTTAGAAGAACAAGCTGATTTGATGAATATTTTGGAGATATATATTTTTTAAAAAACTAAATATCAAGAAAATGTACCCATTAATAAAAGCAGGACCGATCATTGTATTCATATATCAGTACCATAGTGGCTAGTTAAAAAGCAATAATGAGACTCACCTTCTTCCACCAACCGTTGCATAGAATCTGCTTCGCATTTTTACTACATCGTTGATCAAGCTCGTGAACTTGAACTCTCTGGAAAATGTACAGGGAAAAAAAATAAAAAAACTTAATAAACAGACCTCAGATTTTCACATTAATATCTAGCTAGTTAAATTAAGAAAACAGTGGCCAACTAAATAAGGTTTAGAAATGAGAAGATGAAGGTCAAAGGTTGACCAACCTTGCTAATGTTCTGAGCATGCCGGCGTTGAAGATCTGATGCAAAATGCTAGACCTCAGATTCTCAGGTAAGGTTTGAACTTTAGGACACGGAGAGGAAGGTTTATCACTATATTTATGGAAGGAGCGAAGAAACGTTAATGCTTTCTGTTGTATAATATATATTGTAATATTGGACCCGCATTTTCATGCAGAGAGAGAAAGAAAGGGAGAATGAGAGAGAGAGAGAGAGTTGAACAAGAACATGGCTGATGGCCCTTGTGATCTGTCCCATTTAATGATGCGTAAGGAAGTTAGTGTTGGAGAAATAAAAAGAAACCTAGATAAATGCAAATACCATTTTAATAATTAAAAAAATAAGAAAGGAAAGATGAGATAATTAATTTATAATTATAAGAGGAATAAATGGAATACCTAAGGGGGAAAAGGGATTTGAAAATGAACTCAACCTTGCAGTTGTGGCCTGGCCAGTTCATGGCACCATAATAAATAATAATGTATGGATAATCAAGGTCAAAATAGTGCTACTTTTCTTCTTAATCCGCCCTTTTGATTTCTTACTAATTTATGTTGCGTAGTGCCTACTTGTTGCAGTGGATTGGTCTTCGTTTTTGCAATCACCATATCTCATTTTGCAACTTTGTGCTAAAAACAGAAAAAGTCATATTCATAAAAGGATAGGGGTTTATTTATTGTTTGCTAATTGAAACACTGCGCTAGCCAAAAAGAATAGAATAGAGGATGGATATGACGTGAAGAATGGCCTGCTAATTATCTTATCGTCTTTGCTGATCATCTTCTGACATGGCATCTCAAGGGCGTCTATACTTTTATTTTATTTTTATTTCTCTTTTGGTTTTAGGAACTCAACCCCCTTTTTTGTAAACTAATTAATAAATTACAGTTTTAGTTACTGTATTTTGCTTCAAATTTCAAACGGATTCTTGAATTTTCTGTTATTTTTTATTTTATCAATTTAG
This sequence comes from Erythrophleum fordii, assembly GCA_032878935.1. Lineage (NCBI taxonomy): Eukaryota > Viridiplantae > Streptophyta > Magnoliopsida > Fabales > Fabaceae > Erythrophleum > Erythrophleum fordii. Next base: position 19,228,856 of record JAVQMF010000049.1, on the reverse strand, counting down.
TTCTATTTCCTAATTTTATTCTTCTCAAAATCGATGTGAGCATTTGATCACTGTCATATCACTGGGAGTATATATCCTAAAAATTAGAATTTTATTTTATCAGGCATAAGAAGTACAATTTGCAAATTAATTTGTCTTAATTCTTTAAACCTTAAGCATCTCATTGATGGAATATTGTGACGGCAGAATGGAGAAACAGGTCCTAAATTCATTATATATTTTTCCTCCAAAATCAATTTGGGTCTAATCTGAATAATGAAAATGCTTAAATTTCAACGAGAATATCACAAAGAAGGTATGGATCCTGATGTGAATGAGAGTACTGGACCGACCACACAACATAAATTAATATGAAATTCCTGCATCCTCATCAAGACAAAAAGCAAAGGAAAACTTTTAAAAAGACTATCCTGCAGTCTAGTACGTTTTCTTACTTGCTAGCCATAGCCGGTTGCTTTATCTTATTCGTTTTTCTTTCTTTTTGGGTCTTCTCCTCTCTTGTTGCCAGGTAGACGGTGTCTCTTTTTTTTTTTGTTTTGGAATTGGATTTGCTCAACAACTCAAGACAAGTGATCAGCTTATATTATCTGTCATGAATCTTTTTGCATGTAGAGAGGCAGAATGTTATAATTGGTCATTTTATACACACACACACACACACACATACACAGCGTATTATTATACGAATAAATTATTGCAAATAGGGTGGGTGGGTTTTGTTGAAGAAGAAAGGAAATATACTGGAATAGCATATCAGCCAGTACTGTGGTAGTTGTTAGTGAGTCTCAATTAAAATCATTTTCAAAAATAGACTCGTCTGCTTTCTTTCATTTTATTTCATTTTTTGGCCTTACATTTGGTGATTTATCTTTCTTATCGCTTGCTGAACTATGCACATTGGCATAATAGCTTTCTAGCCAGTGTTGGTACTTCAGCATTTTTCACGTGTGGGTGAAAAATAAAATTTTACATACGTATAATGCTGACATAATATATTATAGATCTGAAAAAAATGAAATTAAGATTAATTTCATGTATTTAAAATTTTCAAATAATTCTTAATATAAAAAGTGGCATCTTGCAGAAGTAAACATGGATAGGTTTTATATATATATATATATGTATGTATATATTTTACAATTGAACTCTTCAATTTATGGCCAAACAAGGGCCTTCGGTTATATATCTTATAATATTTTCTTCTTCCACAAGTAAATAAAACAAATATACTCATCATCGGATCTATTTATATAGCTTCCTCTTTTTCCAACTCAAAGACTAGTTGGATTAATGTGACTAGAGACATCCTTCTAATTATATAATAAGAACTATCAAAGAACCAGCTTAATTTCTCTGTCTTCTTCATTTATTACAAAGTTAATCGTACGGATGATCATTTGATCACCAACGAATATGATTTTCAAATTCGGAAATTGACTCGCTAAATTTATTAGATTTACATTTTCATCATTTAAAAAAAAGTGTTAAATCATTTGTAAACTTAGAATTAATGTTAACTTGTACAAATTTGTAATTAACGTGTATAGAATCGGTTGACTCAACAAATTTAAAAATATCTCTTTCTGGTTAAAAATTTGTGTCAACCAAACTTTAAAAAATTTGAAAAAATTCATACAAAGAGTTCAATCCAAAATAAACCTCATTAGCCTTTTAAAGTGTTAAGACAAGAGGGAGAGAGGGTCAAATGATGCATTTAGAGTTTGGTTAAGTTGTTTCCCTTATCCTACTTCCAAGCTTCTATTTTGCGCCTCTATCTTTTGCTTTGACGATGGATGGATAACTAAAAGAAAGAGAAAGACAAATAATGCAGAGGAAGAAAATGATGATGTTCTTCAACTTATTCAAATTAATAAGAATTTTGTTAATTATACTTTTGAGCCATTAATAAAAATTGATTGTAAAGATCATTTTATTGATTTGGACGATGATAATCAAAGTGGTAATGTTTTAAATATGGCTTTAAATGACATTAAAGAAGAATATAATGATAATGGTAGTGATGATGATAAAGATAATGGTGTTAAGATAGATAAGGTTGACAATAATCAAACCTTTTAAATATATTTATTGAATTTTTATTTCTGTTTTTTACATTTAATTATATTAAATTATTATTTATATATAAAATTTATTGAGATTTTTATATTGGGTACTATGGAATAGAGATAAATTTATTTTGAATTAATATAATTTTAACTTCATTTAAATAAATTTGTTACTATATATTATTTTAACTATTATATATAATATGATTATATATTTTAATAGCTACTTGTTAGCATAGGGAAATTCTTACAAGTCTAATAAGTCACATGTCCACAAATTTAGCTAAATTCGTCAATCTTACTAAGGAATAAATGTAATTTCATCAAATTTTAAAACCAATAAAAAAGATCGTTGATGCTTTCACCAGAAGACGATGTGATGATCAAACTCGAAGTTAAATACCCAAACCATGGTTCAGGTTTTATCGAGAGGAAAAAAAAAAATTAGTGTGAGGCTGTATGTATCTCTCTCTCTCTCTCTCTCTCTCTCTCTCTCTCTCTCTCTCTCTCACACACACACACACACACACACACACATATATGAATATGGGTTTGTTATGGTGATGTGTAGTGGGTCCTAGAGACCTTGACCCATAAGTCTAACCTACCAGAAAAAGACAGAATTAGGCATGATGAGTGAAGGAACTTTAAAGGCAGCCATAAGCATGGGATCATTACCTTAATAATTCATAGAATAACAGTGTTGTCATCTTATAGCGATCAATATGGGAAGACAGCCGTTAGACAACTCAGTGAAGCCCAACAACAAAACTGGAATTGTGCAGCACAGTTTGTCGTCTCCTTTTCATACCTAATTAATTAACTATTTTACTAACTATTTAGTTAATTACTTCGTAACTAACAATACAGGGATGTTTAAATTATTAAAGTAGAACGGGGGATCGTATAGAACAAAGGGCTACACACTCGAGATAAGAGGATAGTGGCCTCAATGATGCTACTGTTTCTGCAAAGTAAGAACCCCTCTTGCCCTGTACAACTATTCCAATTTGTTTTTATGTTTGAGAACACTGAACCTGTTTTCTGGAATGTCTTTCTGCGAACACGATGTATATTATTTAATATTTACTTTATGTCGATTATATATATATATTGAGATTGGATGACTTGGGTCAAATCTCAGCTTTAAGTGCAAGATTGTGATCTTAAGGACAAAAGAGGACATGGGGTATGGGGAGAAAGATAGAGTACTGAAGATGGAAGATAATGGAGATAGGTGCTGTCATAAAGGAGAGGAATTCACAGCGTCCTATGAAGATTTCTCGTCATAAACAAAATATTTTAACCAAACAGAGGAATGGGTTATGGGAGGCAAACATGTGGATTGGGTAGGTAAGAATGCTTTCCAACTAACCAACTACCTTTCAAGATTTGGGCTTTCAATTGTCCGGATGCGTGGATCGTGGGGTTTTAAAGTGGGTCAACATTTTCGAAGCCAGAAAGAGACACGACATCTAGCCCAACCACTTCTGCTATGAGCCCTCTTATGTTTTAAGGCACTTATTTTGGATTTCTCTTTTTGTTGCTTTTGCATTTATAGCTTCTGCTTTTCTTTTCTCCAAAAAAATTAAAAAGAAAAACTCCTTTTATTCTTTGAACTTAAGGTCGCCGTCACGCCAGCCCAGAAAAGTTAAATTATTACTAATACCTTGCTATCTGTATTTTAATAGATAATAATTTTAATTTAAAATTTTAATTTTAATTTATTCATAATTTAAATTTAAATTATATAAATTTTATTAGAAATAAATTAAATCATGTGATAGAATATAAATAAAAATAATATTAAATATATAATATTATATGAATATTGAGAACAAAATCAAAATGAACGACTGTAAAAAAATGCAATCAAGGTTTTTTTTAGCTTTTTATAACAATTTTTTAAAGTAAAATAAAAATTATAATTGTGAGATCAAAATCATATATTTTAAAAATATTAATCATACAATATAGTTAAAATTTTTAAAATATAATTTTTTATAATTAAATTTTTTAACTTGACAAAATAATTTTTATCTTTATTCTCAAAGGTTGTTAAAAAAGAAAGAAGCTGCATTTTTTGTAGTCGCTGGATAATGATAACGGATCCGTTCTCGAAGGAAATTTCTTTTTTATGTATGCCAAAAAAAATCTAAAAAAATTCAGCTTTTGGCTACAACATATGCAGTTTTTTCTATCTTTTACCTCTTCTAATCTCGCCTCTAACAGGTCTGAGTTTTAATTACTTCTTCCAAGATTTTTTTTTTTTTCCATTCTAGGAAGTATACTATAAACAAATTCGAGCTTAAATTTAGATTTGGTGACGTGGACGCATGAACTTGCCATGGATTTTAGGTTGCATTACAGCTAAGGTTTTCCTTGTGCTGTGATCTTTTACCTTTGAAGATCTTTTGCAGAGTTATAGCTAGAGAGGAAAATAATAATAATAATAATAATAATAATAATAATATACTTTTTATGTATAATAAAAAAATAAAAAAGATATAAAGTTATTTTTTTCTCTTTTTATGTACTTTTTTTTAATTTTTATTCTTTTCTAATTATATACAATATACTTTCTTGTTGAATATGAAGGATCTAAACTCAGGCTTACACCCTTTATTACTTTCCCGTGTGCTGCATGATTAATCCAATTTGATCTTTAAGACTTCCAATTTTAGCAACTCTTCATGATTTGGAGAAGAATGGAAACTATACAAAGCAACAACGTCATTTTATATGCAAAAGCCAAATATTATTTAGTTTATTGAATTATCAGCTATGTAATTAGAAAGAAAATATGCAAATGAATGTAATTATTTTCGTTTGTAATATTATATTATGTGTAGTAAAAAGGAAAATAATATAAAGGAGTAAGAATATATATATAAAGTTTATTTCTTCTCTTATTATCTACTCTTTTTTTTTCTAATTATATACAATGTATTTACTTGTGGATTATAAAAAATTCAAACTTGAGCTTATATCCTTTATTATTTTCACCCTGTGCAACATCGATGATTCAATTTGATGTTTTTCTTTTTTTAGTTATTCGAAGACTTTCAATTTTAGAAACATTTCGTGATTTGGGGAAGAATGGAAACTATATAAACTAACAATGTCATCTTAGATGCAAAAGCCAAACATTTAGAACTTATTTGATTTATTGAATTATTAGCTATGTAATTAGAAAGGAAATATGTAAATGAATGACATTATTTTTATTGTGTTTGATATAATATTGACTAAAATAGGAACGTCCTTTCATTTGCACGATTAATTAAATAAAACATTATACAAATGTAAAACAAAATTGATAAAATAACTAAAATGCCCTCGAAAAATAAAATAAAACATTTTAAAACAAATTCCAAAATATGCATTTCATTTGTTGATTACAGAACTGTTTTTAAATTTCTCTTCATCTGCCTCCTTCAATAATACTCCTAGGTTTGCGATATGTCTATTCCTGAGTCATCCCTTTCATTGATTCCTATCAGCAATTAAGATTTGTTAGAAATTTTATGTGTAGCTCCTTCGAGCAAAGGCAATGTTTTCAACGAGGCAAGGAGGCATAGGGCTTCAACGTCGACGAGGCATGGCAGATCTAACGTTCATGATAGTTGCGTCGAGTGGGAAGAAGTTTCTATGGGTTAGTCGAAGTTGTTCTTTGCTCCGAAGATTGGTTGACTATTGAACATTAAACTCAAACTAAAAGGCAAAATGAACTAACGATTAGCATTTTCGCTCCAGAGCACAGCTTGATTCGCGCCCCACGGTAAAAAGAGCCAAATGCAATGCGAGGAATACGACTTATTGACATGCTTGCAACCAAAGGGGGACGAGGTGATGGAATGCTATGTTTTTTGCCTTTTGCGTAAGCGAAACAAACGAGGTCTAATTGTATATTAATTTTTTATTGAATAAAAATATGATTTCATAATAATATCTTTCAGGACTAAAAAACTGCATTTTGTAACCCCCCAAAAAAAAGTACATCATTTTGAGGTTGGCGAGTGAATGTAAAGTCATTTCTTTTTAAGCATAATGTCAAGAGGACAGAGGGGTTACCTCAATTTAAAAAAATTAGAAAATTGACAGTAAAATCCACAATAATTAAAAACAAAAAGAGGAAAGTAAATATTGGCAAGAATTAATTTAGGGCCAGCACTCCACAAAAGATCCTACCTTGTAAGAACAATAAAATCTAGGAAGCAGAAGTTGATTCTCGCGACATGGCGATAGCATAGTGTCTTGAGCTTCAACTTCAGATTACTAGATTTAACTTTACCGAGTGATGGGTTCAATCCCGAGTCCAACTGAATGAAAATTCACAACAAAACACCGTAGAAAAAGACGCAGAGATCTGCTTTTCTTTGGGTCCATACACATCGCTTGCTGTTTTGCTGCGAAACCCCAGTTCTCTCCTTCTCTTAAATCTCCCCATATTCTCAAAACTTTGTGCCGATATCTTCCTTTCTGATTTTCCATCTTTCCGTAGATCTTACCTTTCTCCCTCTATTCAATCCACTCTCAGTTTCAAACATGTCTATTCTGGATTTGTTGATTTTTTCAACCAAGTAAAAATTCTTTCCGCGTATGTAAAATGCGCGACACTTCAAATCTGAATAGTATAGATTGCATCTGGACGGGATCGGTGGGATCGTTTGAGCTAGTGTATTGAATCGTCTACAATGGGCTCGAGCCAGTCCGCACAAGTAGTCGAAGAGACCGACGAGGAAGAGGAAGAAGATGATGATGAGAGGAACATCAACGGCGAGAGGGATAGGATGGAATCGGATAATCATTTGTTGAAGAAAGTGTTGGAACAAGAACCGGAGATGCTACCATGCCGCGCATCAGCATCGCCACTGTCCCCGCAGCTTTCTTCCTTGGGAACGCCGCGGCTTGGGCCCTCCATCAAGGTGTGGGATCCTTACAATGTCCTGGCTCCGCCGCCGCCTCTGCCGCCGCCTCCAGTGTTCTCGAGGAGCTTCTCCGCGAACGCAATTGATGACGACCAGACGGTGACGGAGGTGTTTCTGATAAGCCATGGGGAGTGTGAATTGAATTTGAGGCCGGATTTGGTGGGGGGTCGGTGCCCCGGAGCGGCGTTGACGCCGAATGGGAAGCGACAAGCGAGGGCTTTGGCCGTGTTTTTGAAGTCGCAGGGTGTTCGGTTCAATGCTGTGTATTCTTCACCATTGGATCGGGCACGATCAACGGCAGTCTCCGTCTGCAAGGTACTCATTAAACAATTTGCATAGGCTCGGTGTGAGTTCAGTAAATATTTTGATGCACGTTTCGACGAAGAAAAGAATGCAATACAGTACAGACATGCTTTGGTCAGTTTGGTGGAGTCTAGAGATAAACTCTGCAAAATTTTAATTATATTACGCCTAATTGCCTACTCATAAGGAGTGAATAGTTTTTTTAAAAAAAAAATAAATGATGGGACTTGAAGGTGATGAAGTGACATTGCTGGTAATAGAATAGGGCGGCTTGCTCTGACTAAGACTCCCATTTTTGCTCCGTCCATGGAGCGTATGAATTTCCTGGAATGTAGATAGACCAAAAGAGGGAATGAAGGGATAAGAATAGGAATTATAGTACCATTGGAAGAAGGGGCACCTGTGGGACCGTTCCCACCGCGCTCACGGCCCGGCTGGCCTTCCAGCGGTAGTGGGAATTCTCCCGTTCCCTGGTCAAAGACTTGGTTGGATGCGGGATCTACTCCACGAGGAGCGGTACGGACGTAGATGATACAATCCGGGGTATATATGGGATGGGGAATTATCGATGATCATCTTTGGTTTATCATCAATGTTGATAGCAACATTGCCGGTGGTTGTCCATGGTTTATCATAGCTCGCTGACTATTGATTGTATCTGTTATTTACTACATTTACATGTTTTACTTCCTCAAGACATCTTTCAACTGAACAGGGTAAAAAACATCTGATTGATGTTTATAATATATGTCAAGAAAATATTATATAACTTGATGATATTGATAACTTGCATTTATATCAGTGACGGCTTTGATTCTTTTTTAGTCTAGCATATTCTTGAAATTCTCTTCTAAATTCTAACCAAGAGGAATTTGAGGAGAAGTGGGCTATTGAGAGTCTCCTTTAGTCATAGCTTGTTGGTTTTCACCTCTAATATCTGTCAAACTGTATTTTTCTTCACACACACTCTTCTGTAATATGAAATGTAGATCAATTCTCTAGTCAATATATTATTGGGTCTTGGTTTTAAGTTGTAACTTAATAACAACTCAGCAAAGAATGGAGAAAGATAGAGTAGAAAGAAATGATTCAGTGCTCACTTTACAAATCAATATTTTTGGTTCCATCTCTTACCTTCATGGTGAATTGAGATAATTCACATATCAGTTTAAAACTCTGGTGTAGATGATGTGATGAAATAAATCTGAGATGGAAGATATGGAAGGATTTTAAGAGGCATGTCATGTCTTCCATATGTTGAAAGCTATGCATCAAAATAATAATATTTTGTTAATTAAAACTGACACTAAGCATCAGGTGCTTAAATCCATAGAGTGCTTATGTTGTTCTCATTTCTTGCTTTTAATATTGAGATAAAAACAACCTAATATTCCTTTATGAACACCATGCTAAATATTTTCAATTGCAATAAAGATGGATGCTCTCATTCTGATATTGAAATACCAGTAGGTAAATCTGTGATGGAAGTGATGTGTTTTGTGAAATTGGAGAGGAGAATGAAAAATAAGGGCCAAAGATGTCACAGCTGTTTATTACTGCTTCTCTCTATTGATTGCTTGAAGTCATTGTCCATATAATCAAAGCAGGCTAAATAATGTGGAAATTTTCATAACCTTGAAAAGTAAACGTCGTTGGTGTTCAATGCTAGGCAGTTAAGGGCATAGTCCTCAACAAAATTATTAAAAAAATAATGTATGTGAATCAGTGGTAAATGTTATGAAGGAAATTTGGGCAAGTCTCATTCTACTTAAGAGTCAAAAACTGGGAGTGAATAACTGTTTATGACCTACTAGTTATAAGACACATGCAAAGATGAAATTCAGTATTGATTGAGACAGACGTGTGTGTATAATTGTTTTACATTGAACTTTACTTGCCTTTCAAATTTTACTTGTATGGATGGGGCATTGCTGATGAGAAATGGACAGATTATATTACAGAACTTAGTGCTTGAAATCTCATTTTATAAAGCTTCAATTGACAGGAAACCAATTTTTCAGAGGAACAGATTCAACCCTCAGATGCTCTTGAAGAGATGAGTCAAGGGAATTGGGAGGGCTGTTCTCGATCAGAAATATATACATCTGAAATTCTGAGCATAATTGACAGGTTCCAGCCAGATTTCACTGCACCATCTGGAGAATCACTGAGACAAGTGGAATTCCGGATGATTCACTTCTTAAATGGGACTATCCTGGGACTGCCTGAAAAATTGAGGTTAGATCTCTCCTCGCATCAAAATGAGAGCCAGACATTTGCACAGCACAACCCCCATTCTTTGAACAACTCAGTTCCTGACCAAGATGGACCTTCTCTTCATCCGACCCACTGGGATTTACTCCACAGGCATCATCGACCAGGATTATCAAGGAAAAAATCTGGTAAGAGCAGGCTACAGTTTGTGACAACCACTGGAGATGAGATTGAAGATGAAATTTCTCCCTGTGAAGTGAACCACCAAACTTCCCTGCATAATTCAAGTTTCCGCAGTTATCCAGCTCCTGTTTCTTATATTGGTGTCTTCACTCATTCGGTGCCAATTAGGTGTCTCCTGACAGGGCTTCTTGGATGCAGCCCTCTCATGTCACATAAGATCTGCATAGATGATTCTTCAGTGACTGTGTTACAGCATTCTTTGAAAACTGGTTGGCAGATAAAAAGGCTCAATGACACAGCCCACCTTAGGCTTCTTTAGTTAGGAGAAGCTTTACTCACAGGAACCTGAATTTTGGCATTGCTTGGATTTATAAATTTAGCTTGGTTGTTGTTGCTATTCACATGAATTGGTAGCTGTTGTTGTAGCCTTTTATTTAATTCTGCACTGGTCGACTCCCAACGAAATGATGCAGGAGTTTGATTGTTGTATCAATTCTTTTGATTTGTAGCACTACTAAAGTTGCTGCTATACATCTACACGGCATGTATTTCATGTACTTTAAAGGGTAAAATTTTGAAATTGAAGAACTTTGACGAGCCTTTTTTTCCCCTATCAAGATAGATACAAGGATCAGATATTGTTCAAGCACTATCCTCGGATTCTTCAAACGCAATATGAATGGGACCACGGGTTAAGGGATGCCTGTCTGGCTCAGTGAGGTCCCGCAGGAAACGGTCAAGTTTACACCATTCTCTGCTCTTATCTTCTATTTTGTCGCCAACTCTATAATAGCGTGCCATGCCGTGTGGATCAGGCATAAAATGAATGTTGTCATGCGAGTCTCACTTGGTACGGTGATTTTTCAATTAATATTGTCATCATTGCCTTCTATCATATGAGATCCTCTACTCCTCTTGAGGATTTTTCCCCTTTTTGTTAAGTATTTCATCTTTTGGTTTTGGTAAATCCTCCTTGTAATATTTCAGAAATGAAAATAGATCTGAGTATAGTCGTCATAGGTGGGGGACTTGTCCAAGCCATGTGGCCCATGTCACATGGCATAGCGTACTAGGCAGCAGTACCACGCCGACAGAATGGGACCCCTTCATTCAAAAACAAAACCAGGAGCATGTGAAAGAACCTCATCTTGGCAGCATTACATGGCTCTGGATTGTCGCCTGCGCGGGTTCAACCTCTTCGGAATCACATAGGAAAATGGAATCTCTTCTGTACTGATGACTACAGACAAAATCAACGAGAAACAAAAGGTTTTAATAATAGGGATGGACAAAGAGACAATATACATACCACTCCGTCTACCCCGTGTCCCGTGATGCTCACCGATTGCACCAACTAACACACACACTCTGATACACCATTTGCTTATCTTCCCTCACTTTACCCACATTCCCTGACTCCGCCACTACTTGCATTGCATCCTTCTGTTCATCTAAAGTCCTCATTAACTCATGGCTACTGTCAACCCATTCTCTGCCCTTGTCTTTTTGGTTGTCTTCTTTGCTAATTCACAAGTTCTCATTTCCACTGCTGATCAACCACCAACTTCAGCTTCTCCAGCAGTTTTACCCCACGTCACTGCACCTGATATTTCCTCATTTTTTCCCACTCCAAGAGGTGTCGATCATGGACCTCCGAATTCTGCAGCTTCTCCTGAAGCAGAAGCACCTGCACCGAGTTCAGGCGAATTTGTTGGGAAGAGGTCTTCCAGTTCAGTCAGGTTGGATAGCGCAGTTGCCATTGTTGGGATCCTGCTGATCTCTAGTTTCTTGGTAACAAGCATGGTTTTTTGAGGCTGGTGTTTTTGTCTTGAGGATAATTTTCAGTTTTTCACCTACCAGAGAGGAAGTGTTGTTTCCCTTGATTTTTCTTCGATGTTCAATAACATGCCTGCTGAGGATACATCATAAGCCCATTTTAGGGGGGCCATATCTTGCCGATTCGCGTTTGTTTTAGCAAATCAAATGATATCTTGCTCCATATTTCATCAGATTTGAACCTTTCACAGTAACAGCCAAATTAAAAACATTTAGATTATAACATATATTCTCTTTCAGATAACAAGGTCAAGAGCATGAACCGGTGTTTACTGTTTACTGAGTCTAGGACTGTGAAGTGTACGAAATTCCTGATCATATTTATTGTGGAACACTCCTTTGCAACATAAAACATAGACGAACTCAAAAAGATTTTATATTCAAAGTTTTATAGTGAGTACTGAGACTTATCAGGGTTAACTAAATTTTGATGAAAAAAAAAGAAGGAAACATACCCTTTATACTTGTCTTTTGTCAAGCTATTACCAGTGGCTAGCAGCATACATGACACTATAAAAATTAATGTATGTTTCAATTCAAAAGTTCAATCCCTACTCTTTTTTTTGTTTAGAAGGTTAAAACTGTTATCATTTTAAAAAATAAACTAGCCTCTGTGCAGGGTTATTACATAAGTACCACATCACAAGACATTTAAAATAATAAATTTCCTATTCTTTTATATAATATATGTAGATATTTTTTTAACCAAAAGGTCAAAAGTGTTCATACATTAGGAAATTATAAATTTCCTTTTAACAATCGCCGCACAACTCACAAGTAGCGCGCCTTTTGCGAACTCCGCCTTGAGCGCCTTCCCTTCAAAATTCGAATTCTACAACTTGAAGAACGTTTTTGGAGTGCAAATTGGAGACCTGAAATTGATAAAAGTAACAAAACACCTGGTAATTGGTATATGAATGAATGAAGATATCAATATATGACTCATTTCTACTCAGATTTCGTTGCGTAGCTGATGCGAAACAATACTCTACTTCGATCAACGCCAACCTTACAACCTGGTTCAACAAATATGTTGACCAAACAAGCGTCTCATCCTGGAACAAAGTCATCGCCGACTTGGCTCGAAGCGGCGACTCTGTTGAAGCACTTCGAGCCTTCTCGTCCATGCGAAAGCTCTCTCTGCACCCAAATCTTTCTACCTTCCCTTGTGCCATTAAATCCTGCTCTGCCCTTTTTGATCTTCACGTGGGTAAGCAAACCCATCAACAAGCTTTAATCTTTGGTTTTGAATCGGACCTTTATGTGTCCTCTGCTCTCATTGACATGTACTCCAAGTGTGGCGAGTTGAAGGATGCAAGAACACTGTTTGATGAAATTCCTACGAGAAACGTGGTCTCTTGGACGTCCATGATTGCTGGTTACGTCCAAAATGACAACACCCACGAAGCAATATGCTTGTTTAAAGAATTGCTGGTTGAGGAGAGAGAGACTAGGGTGGACGAAGATGTTTTGGTTGATTCGATTGCTGTGGCTTCGGTTTTATCAGCTTGTTCTCGGGGAGGCTGGAAGAGAATGACTGAAGTGGTCCATGGTTTGGTGATAAAAAGGGGCTTTGGGGGGCATTCCGGGATCGGCAATACTTTGATGGATGCATATGCCAAGTGTGGCGAGCTAAATATGTCTAGGCAAGTTTTTGATGGAATGGGTGAGAAGGATGCTGTTTCTTGGAACTCTATGATTGCTGAATATGCACAAAATGGATTGTCTGCCGAGGCTTTCCAAATTTTTAGTGAGATGGTAAAGTGCGGCAATATCCTCTACAATTCTGTAACATTATCTGCTATGTTGTTAGCCTGTGCACATTCAGGAGCTCTGCGCGTGGGGAAGTGCATACATGACCAGGTGCGCAGAATTTTTTTCCTCATTCATTTGTTACTGGTTCTGTAAATGCAGTTTGTTCGTGTATGAAATATGCTGTAATCATGTAATCATTCATCAAGTTTTTGTCCAAATCATTGCTTCTATGTTCTTTTCAATGATACCACATATTGTCTTCTATTATAGGTAATAAAGATGGCTTTGGAGGATAATGTGTTTGTAGGTACTTCTATTATTGACATGTATTGCAAATGTGGGAGAGTTGACATGGCTAGGAAGGCATTTGATCGCATGAAAGAGAAGAATATTAAGTCATGGACTGCTATGATCGCTGGTTATGGAATGCATGGCTGTGCAAAAGATGCTATGGAAGTCTTCTACGGGATGATAAGGTCTGGAATCAAACCAAATTACATTACTTTTGTGTCAGTTTTAAGTGCTTGCAGCCATGCTGGTCTTTTGGAAGAAGGCTGGCATTGGTTTAATAGGATGAACCATGACTTTAATGTTGAACCTGGGATTGAGCATTACTCATGCATGGTTGATCTCCTTGGGCGTGCTGGTTTTCTTAATGAGGCCTATGGTTTGATAAAGGAAATGACGGTGAGGCCTGATTTTATAATCTGGGGTTCCCTTCTTGGGGCTTGTAGGATTCACAAGAACGTGGAGCTGGGGGAGATCTCTGCAAGAAAACTATTTGAGTTAGACTCAAGTAATTGTGGGTACTTTGTGCTACTCTCCAATATCTATGCTGATGCCGGAAGGTGGGAAGATGTTGAGACGATGAGAATAATTATGAAGAGATATGGATTGCTTAAAACCCCTGGGTTCAGTGTAGTTGAACTTAAAGGTAGGATACATGTATTTTTAGTTGGAGACAAAGAGCATCCTCAGCATAAGAAGCTTTATGAATATTTGGACAAATTGAATATAAAACTGCAAGAATTTGGCTATGTACCAAATGTAACATCAGTGCTTCATGATGTGGATGAGGAAGAGAAAGGAATGGTTCTAAGAGTTCACAGTGAGAAATTAGCTGTTGCCTTTGGAATCATAAATTCAGTTCCTGGTACAACAATCCAGGTCATAAAAAATCTTAGGGTTTGCAGTGACTGCCATACTGTAATTAAGTTGATCTCCAAAATAGTTAATCGGGAAATTGTGGTCAGAGATTCTAAGCGATTTCATCATTTTAAGGATGGGTTATGTTCATGTGGAGACTACTGGTGACGGCAGTGGTAATGAAGTTGTTGCTTTCTTCATCATCAAGGCCTGAACAGAAGCATGTTGCATAGGCCTTTGTATTTACTTCGTAATGGCACATACCTAAATTGAAAAGACTGATTAATTTGTTAAGGAATGGTTGGAGAATCAGTACTTTAAATAAGAGTGACATTATTTTTTAGCTAGTTTTCTCAGATGGCTGGTTTCCAGTTCATATATATACCAAAAAGTCTAGGCTTCAAGCAACTAGTTCAGTAAGATGTTTATTGTAATACCCTAACTGGATACCGATAATTGAGTAGTGGGTCTTCCAAGGGAGAATTTTATAGCGAACAAGTCACTCTTTTGTCTTGAAATCATCATCGACCAGAAAATTTGTGTGGTAAATTATATTGCCCTCAATACCACAAATGCTTATTTGCTTGTGGGAATGACAAAGCATCACCGTTGAAGAATTGGTGAAGTTCTTCTCGAATATATCATGAGAATTATGTTGTTTGGAAAAAGACTTGCGAGGATGGAAATTGAATACAAGTAATCTATGGAAATTCTATGAGATATCATGGAGAGCAAGCTCTTAATCTATGGAAATTCTACGAGATATCATGGAGAGCAACCTCTGAAGAGCTTGCTCACAGATATTCTTCCACGTCTTGAAATCTGTGGTTGGTCACGTTCTGAATCAGCATTTGAGTATCTTAAAGAAATCTGGAGGGCCTTGTTCTCGCGTTTCAATGCTTCCAGCTCTAATTGGAGCCTTTTAATGGTTTCCCTCTTTTCATCATTTCTTCTGACCAACTCTACCAGCTGTTGCAGATTATCCTCCATAAGTTTTGTAATTTGAAAATCTAGCACGGACCACATATTGTCAAATTTGTAATGGGTCATTGATGGATCCTCAATTCTCTGACTTGATTCAAAGCGTTCAATCTCCGTAAGGAAGTTTTCATTGGTGGAAAAATCAGTCATTCTTTCTTCAACTTGAGTGTCTTTGCATTCTAATTCTGCTTTAAACATGATGCTGCTTGGCTCAGCAGCTGACATCAGTTCATGATATTCATCTTCTAGCTTGTTCGTTTGTCCAAAATTAAGGATTGTACCATCGAATTTCATATCAGGACCTTCAACGATGGATTTTAGATGGCAATCAAAGGCCTCCTCAAGTTTTTGGTCTTCTAAGTTACCTGTTGCATTTTTATTGCAGATAGCACATGGGATTATTGCTGTATTAGAAGATGATGAAGACCCTGAATGAGAGCTATGGGATGTTTTGGACCTCAATTGGTCATATGCTATGGCCAAGGCACGGTAAGATTTGCTTAACTCTTCAAGCACCTGTATGAGATCTTTTCTCCCTTTGTGATGCATGTCAGCTCCTTGATCTGAAGAGTGGCCCTCTTTTAAAATGGTCGTTATGGCCTTCATTTTCTCATCCAAATCTGCAAATTAGTCAAAAATACCGGATTTCTGAATGGAAAATGCGGTAGAACAAGGATCTTGTGAGATTGAAATAATCTGTTGCCTTCCTTTTGGTCAACTCTTACAACTAAGTGGCACAAACCATGGATGGGAGGAGTCTCCCTATGGAGAAGGCTAAAGGGGTTCTAAGGGGCCAAATCTTTTGGTTATGTTGATGGCTTCGTTGCCTTTTGCTCTTCCTCTGATTGAGTTGCTTAATACATCATTTACAATTTACATTTGAAAATTTACCCACAACCAGCTTTTGGTATGATTTTCTGGACCAAAACAGTTTCTAGTCGAATTGATTGACTTCAAACATTTTGGCTTAAGTTCTAGCCTACGTCAAACCCAACCGCCCTCACCCACCCTCGCAAGGTTTTAATGCCCAAAACAAAGTCAAAGTAGAATAACACATACATTTTCCCAAGAGTGCGAAGAGAATATATTACAAAACCTAACAACTTTGTTATAAAAATAATCTCAAAGCAAAAGCACATGCAGCAAAACTCTGCGTGTGAGAGAGAAAGAGAGACCTGATATAGTTGTTTGAAGCCATTGAGACTGATGGAAATGATCAGAACTTGATTTATTTTCCATGAAAATTGTGCTATCTCGGAAGGACATAGCAATGAGACAATCAAAGCAGGAAGAACAGGGTAAAGAAGGCCAGTTAAATAATTTGAAAAGCTAAGGTCGTGTGCCTAGCGGCCGACCAACGTTAAGCAGATTCTTTGTCAAATTCGAACGCATTCTAAAGTAAGTCTTGTTGCTCTATGCCTTTGGCTTCTAATTTACCTTTTTTAAATTACCATAATTGAATATCAGCGATCCGCTGATTGGTCTTCCGTTAGCCCGTAAATTTTGTTTCTCTTTGTAATACGCAAATGTGCAGTCATGGTTGGCACATTTGTATCTGATATTACATAGTCCATTTATTTCCATATTTACTGTCTTTGCGCTCATAATTTACACTCGTGCAGATGATTCTCTAGGATTAATTTTACATAAATCATAATATATTATTTTCAATGTTTTTAAAATCGGACCGGTTATTGAACCGGTGGAAGTACTGGTTCACGGTTCATTGGTCGAATCGTGGTCGAACTGGTAATAATTAAATATATTATTTAAAAAAAATTTTAAAATTTTAATATAACAAATAAATATTAATACATTTTAAATATTTGATTACTAATTCAATATTTTTTAAGATATTACAAAAATTAATATTTAGTTTAAAATAAAAATTATCTATGATTAAAAGTTAAGAATATTTAGTATTAAATTTTTAAAATTTCTAAATCATATTAAGATTCTACTTATTATTAAAAAATAAAATAATAAATAATAATTTTAGCTAAGTATCTTAATATTTGAGAGAAATATTATTAGGAAATTAAACATAATAAAAAGCAAGTATAAAAAATAATTAATTATACATATTTTATTTCTCTTATATTCTCTTTCTTTTTTAAAAAAAAATTTATATTTCAACTCCATCATCTTTTTTATTATCTTCTATTTTTAATTTGTCAAATTTATTTAAAATGAATTATTCTATTATATAAGAAAAAATTTAAAAAGAAAAAAGAAAATTGCTTCAGACCGGTTCAAACCGATTTTTTTAGTCCGATTTTTACCGGTTCTTGACCGGTTTGACCGGTTCTTTGATTGACCGATTTTTCAACTCAATCGAACCGGACCAGGGACCGGTTCCCGGTCTAATCGGCCGGTCCGGTCCGGTTCTAACAACATGGATTATTTTACTATATACACCTTACTCAATTAGAAATATTCTTAACCATATTCAATTTAGTTAGATAGGCAGATTTAGTTAAAAAAACATATAATTATGTTAAATAAATTTTCAGTAAATCACATCGTTAATTACTAGGGAAGGAACTGGTTGATTTGCTCTGTGTGTGTGTGTGTGTGTGTGTGTTTTCCCCCCTTGTTTTGGCACATATTTTATTTCTGTATGTGTTGTGTAAAACTTTGTAATGGTATAATTTAGGAGTGTTAAAAAGTAAAGTGTGATTCAGTTTTGGAAATTCAAAACGGACTAAGCAAGGTGGTTTTGCACATTATTTGGACTTATCAGTTTTGAAATATAATTTATTTGATTTGATTTGATTTAGTTTGGTTGGATTCATACTAATTATATATATATTTAAGTGCTTTGAATTTTTTTTTCAAATATTTATTTTGCACTGATTTTAACACTACTTTTTATATGAATAAAAAAATTCAATTTTAATTATTGACATAGAGGCAAACTTTTAATTCGACCATTAATAAATAATTTTTTTAATATAGTCTTCTAAATCATTAAAGAGTTTACCATTGTATATTTTTATCTAAAATTTAAGGCAAGCTGAAAATTTGAATGTTATTGAATGATAAATTTAACTTAAGTAATAAATGATAAAAAATAACAAAGCCAGTGATTTGATAAGCGTTAAATATTTTAATAATTAGAAGGATAAATTAAAAATAATTATGGAGCATAAATTAAAAAGTTATCTATTTATCAAAGACTAAAAGTATAAGATAATGTATACTTCTACTTTTACTTTTAAGCACATGATGAAAAAATTAGCGGTGGAAAGGAAAAATATATAAATATATATAATTTTGATTTGGTTTGGTTTTAATCAAACAAAGTCAAACAAAACTAAAAATCAAACTAATTAAACTGATTTTAACACAAAAAATAATTTAAGCTTATTTTTTTCAGTTTTAATCAATTTAGTTTGATTTTGAACACTCTAAAACATTTCCAATAAAATGATGTAGTGACCAAAAACAAATTTATTAAGTTTTTGGCACAGGTAAGTAGTGAGTTCTGCATCTAAATTTATTTAACAATAAATAATATCATCAATTAAATAAAAAACGGAGATTTTCAAAGTATGTAAACATAGCACATGTAGATGCTGATGATGTGTGAATATTCGTATTAGCATTGGCAAGGTGGGGAGCAAATACTCCGGGGATCTGGGGTGTTAAAAAGTTTCCGAAATTGCAGGTCAAGCAAAAGTTATTGGAGGTCCGAGTTGGGTGATGGACGAGGAGTGGAATATCCCACCGCCGGTTCCCTGGCTCGGTCTTCTTTTATAGTCCCTATGATTGCCACTCGGGACCCCTTTTAATTACGGATGCACCCTCTTTCACATCAATATTGCCCTTTGGGCACCACAATTCTCCTCATAAATGTCATTATCCCCACTTAATTCTTTTAATACAACGAAAATTATAAGGACAAATTATTTTTTTAAATTATATAATTTTTATTATAAAAATATACATTAGAATACGAATGTTATTTTTTAAACATTTTTATTTTTATTTTATTTATTTTGTGTTAAAAATATAAATTTTAATTTATTAAAATTATCATTTTATATTGTTTATATATATATATATATATATATATATGTAATATTTTTATATTTCTTATTTACTAAATATGATAATATTTTGGTTAAAATAAATATAAATATAAATTATTTTTTATCACATGAAAGTTTAATTTAATGCATCTTTTAATGTTATTGGATGGGAAAATAATGTATTCAAATTATAATTAACCCATGCATTTTTTTAATGCATGATGATACAAATGTTATATTTTAGTTTAAATTTTTTACAAACTGTTTAAAAATTTATATGTCCGACAAAAATTGTTTAAATATTTGACAAAGAATTGAAATTTGACTCAATATTTCACAAATTTAATTTTTTAAAATTTTATAGTATGATATCAACGAAACATCAAAATAAAAATTATACTCTCAAATGTCAAAATATACCAACATAAATATTATTTATTATATTTAAAAAAATATAACGACTAAAAAATTTATCATTTAAAAAGGTTCAAATATGTATGGGATCTATATATATATATATATATATATATATATATATATATATATATATATATATATAAATGCATGAAAATTGCATTATTTACAAATTATTTACTGTACAACTTTTGTTAGGATGTGTTTGATTAAGGGTTTTTAGAGGGGGAAGGGAAGAGATGTTTGGTTGGAAAAAATTGGAGGGGAGGGGAGGGGAGGGGAGGGGAGCAAATTTCCCTCCCCTCCAAATTGGGGGGTTTTGGAGGGAAAGGGAGGGGAGGGGAGGGGAGTTTTTTAATTTGAAATTTATTTTTTTACCTCTTAATTTTTTAATATTTTAATATATTAACATTTAATAAAAATTAAGATAATTTTTTTTTGTCAAAAATTAAAAATAAAAAAGGATTAAAATTTATAATTTTTTTTAGAAGATATTGATATAAATAACTTTTTTATAAAAAAAATAAAATAAAATAATATAAAAATAAATTTATCCAAATATAATTACCTCCCCTCCTCTCCGAACCAAACACTAATTTTCCCTCCCCTTAGTTGAACCAAACATAGTTTTAGGGTATGTGTTAATATACTGTTTATACATTATTTATTATGCATATATTTTGTTTATATACTATTTAAAAAAATTTCATGAGGTTTAAAAATGTTTTTTGAATTTCTTACAAAATGCAAAGTATGTACTAGTTAGTAATAACCTTCTAATTGATTAGGACAACTTTCAACTATCTTAGGATGTTTTTCAAAATCTTTCAGCGCATCAGAGAGCCGGTTTTCCATTTTATTACAACCAGTGCCAACATGGTAATTAAAAGAAATTAGATGGGCATTTGGTGTGCCACAAAGTTTTGCATATAAACAGGCGAGGGTTGGCCATTGGTGCAGAGGCCGGAAGCCGCAGCAGCTTTCTGACCAGGAAGCGTTTGGCAGCCGGGGATTGGGAGTGTCTCTGGCTATCATTTGACGCCTCCTCTCTCCTGCTCTCTTCCCTTCATCCCTCATCCATGGCTCTCTCAGACACCTCACGCTGCAACTCTTTGATCCCTAGCTTCCTCTACTCCTCTTCTTCCTCCCCTAAAACCTTTCCTCTCCAGAACATGTTCAACTCTAGCCCCGCCACCGTCTCTTCTCCGGCTTCCAATCTTGACGGAGGATCGCCCAGCCCCAGCTTCATGATTCCTGCTCCGAGTGAGCCTGGCAAGATCCAGATGTACTCCCCTGCCTTCTATGCTGCTTGTACTTTTGGTGGAATTCTTAGCTGTGGGCTCACCCATACGGCGGTTACACCTCTTGACCTTGTCAAGTGTAATATGCAGGTCCTATTCTCTCTTGATCTGGCATTTTTAATGAAATTAACAGTTTTTGTGCTTGGTTATGCCATGCTGCATTAGCATTACACTTGGCGATGAATTAGATCTGCGCTGTGTTGAACTTTTCTCTCTGATTGTTTTTTTTTTTTTTTATGACCATGTGTGAACTTTTGTGCTAATTGAATAGATCTACGATTCGTGAGTGTTGTGTTGGATTGAAGGATTCCTTTCTTTATGTCAGATTTGTACCTTGATGTACTTTTATTTCCTCTCTAAATTTTGAGACTTGCTGATCTTGGCCATTGCTCTTCCTGATTAAGGCTTTAGATGGAGTTCCAGCTGCGTTCTCCACCAATGAGATGCTGAATTGATTGTGTTAGAGTATCTTCTATAGGGGCTGTTCGAACTTCGATGTCAGATGACTTGGAAATTAATTTATCTTTTGTACATATACTGACCTTCTCGTAGTGCGTCTATGGCGGTGTAATGTTTATCACAAGCTCGTCTGAGCCTCTTTTTTTTTTTTTTCCTTTTTAGACCTTCGATAATCGATGATCCCACGGATTGCAAATAACTACACGGTCGCTTATTAAATTACATTATTGTCCACTTTTTTGGATACGACGTCAACTGAAAGATGAAGAGACTTAAGAGATAGCGGGGTTAAGGGATTGTCCATATGTTTTGATTGTATATACTTTGATTTTTAATATTGCAAGTATATAATGTTAATGGGCCTTTAGTTTCTACTTGAATGAAATACCACTTGTTATGCTATAGACTTCGTATTAACTTTTTAAACAGGTTTTTTATGACATTTGATTCAACTTGGTGGTTACCAGAGTTTGTCTTTAACCTCTTCAATTATTAATTTCAGATTGACCCTGCAAAGTACAAAAGCATCTCGTCTGGATTTGGAGTATTGCTTAAGGAGCAGGGAATTAGGGGTTTCTTCAGAGGCTGGGTACCTACCTTGCTTGGTTACAGTGCTCAGGGTGCCTGCAAATTTGGATTTTACGAGTTCTTTAAGAAGTATTATTCTGATATTGCTGGTCCAGAGTACGCGGCCAAGTACAAGACCTTGATCTACCTTGCTGGTTCGGCATCTGCTGAGGTTATTGCTGATGTTGCGCTTTGTCCCTTTGAGGCCGTGAAAGTCCGAGTTCAAACTCAGCCCGGTTTTGCTAGAGGTCTGGCTGATGGGCTTCCAAAATTCGTTAAATCTGAAGGAACTTTGGGGTATGCTTTTAAATGCTGTGAACTCTTCAACTGTTTAGTTAGAGGGCGGTGTATAATTTAATTTTAAACGTTACTGCATGCTAGGATGCATCTCTAATGAAATTTCTTTTTTATTTCAGGCTGTACAAGGGAATTGTTCCTCTGTGGGGACGCCAGATCCCATGTAAGTTGGCCCTCGTCTACTTTGTAGTATGTACTTTGTAGACTATACTTTGAAGTTTTTGCTTTCTTGCTGTATTGGCTGTTCATGTTCTGGTCAGCGTGCTTTACGTTGGTCTTTAAGGCAATGATTTTTAGTTTAGAGGCTTTATTATCCAATAAGTGCCACATATACTCGCATTTCCTGCTCATTGTAGCACAGTGTTGTTCCAAGCTAGCTGCCCTATTTTGATAACTGGAAGGTCTTCTCTACATATATACTGTTTTTTATGGAGATTGGATAGTAATTTGTTTTCTTACTTGTTATTTAAGTAATTCAAACCTTTGTTTTTAGCCGTAATCCCGGTTCTGTGTAAGGAGTATGTCTACAGATTATTAATTTGTCAAATTTAACGCAATATGTTTTTGGGTAAGTCTGTAGTCTAGGTTGTTCTTTTTTTGTTGTTAGTAAAAATACTCAGCATTAGCAGTGATCTTCTTGTGTATTCGTTTATTATTTAATTAGTTGTCATTTTATTGTAAATCACAGAGGTATATACCTTTATAATTTTATCATTGTTTATGCATGACTAGTAGCCCATTTGGAAACACGTTGGAAAATCACGTTTTAGTAGAAGCTTGAATTTCTTGCTTCTAATGAAACTAGGTTTGGGGATGCTTCAACGGTTTTCCAAACACGCTATAGATCTGGTTCCTAGATATACCAAGGTAGAATTTGTCTATGGATTGTGTATTTTTAATTCTTATTGGATTGATGATGGGAGTAAATACCACGGTTTTCAAAGCATTGGAATTATTATACTGTTATTAAGTTGGTCGACGATTGTAGTTTTTTGTTCTTTTTGAGCTTGGACCCCATATTTCTACCCTAAAAAATGTTAGGCTAATTGAGTGAGTTCTTGTACTTGGGTTCAATCCCACCACCTATTTACCCTTTTTCTACTCCTCAGTTCATGGAGTGTAGATTTAACCTAAAAATAAATAAGTAATAATTGATTACTTATATTAATTTTAAAATTTATTAGTATAAATTTTAAATATGTATTAATCAAGCCAGCTCACAAGCTAATAGGCAGAACACATTTTGGCTCAAATTCAGCTTATATTTTAAGTGAACCAGATATCCCATGTTTTGTTCGATTAGTTCATGACTTTTTTTGGGGATCATGTAGCTAGTTCTCAAGCCGAGCTATGAGTTACTCATGGGATGGCTCGTCTCATTTTCACAAGTGAGAAATAATAGAAGTATTATTTGTCTTCTCGGTTTGCTACCATTCAGTATACTTACCAATAAAGCTTATTCAAGAAGTAAAGGTTGTATTGGCAAAAAAGCCAAAACCCAAAAAAGTAAAGGTTGTGGAAATCTGCACTATGGAATCTTAATTTTGTATTTCAAGTTTTTAACTTTTTGTTGTCTAACTTTATATTTATTATGTTATTCAACTTTATACCGATTATGTGCCACTTTTCGCTTAGATGTTTGAATTTGAACCCTGTTTCATCATATAGTTCTAGTTACTAGTTTAAAATCGGAAGATTACTGTTGATGGAAGCCTATGAATCTGACTCTGATGTATAGATTCTTAAGTAGAACGTTAATAGTGGTCTTTCCCGCCAATACAATGACAAGTAGAATGTTAATAATGGTCTTTCCCGCAGATACAATGATGAAGTTTGCTTCTTTTGAGACTGTTGTCGAGATGATCTATAAGTATGCCATCCCCACGCCAAAGAGTGAGTGCAGCAAATCTCTGCAACTCGGTGTGAGTTTTGCCGGTGGATATGTTGCTGGTGTATTTTGTGCTATCGTGTCTCATCCTGCTGACAACCTCGTCTCCTTCCTGAACAATGCTAAGGGAGCAACAGTTGGTGACGTGAGTGCTGGACCAAGTAGATTTATTGTGTGAAGTGTTTGGTGTTTCCTCTGCTTTGACAAGTTTCTTAAATGTGGTCTACTGTCTAATACAGGCTGTGAAGAAGCTTGGCATGTGGGGTCTATTCACCCGTGGACTCCCCCTTCGGATTGTTATGATTGGAACTCTCACTGGAGCTCAATGGGGAATATATGATGCTTTCAAAGTCTTTGTGGGGCTGTAAGTTCATGAAAATTCTATCAGTTTTGTTTATTTCACTTTCTTCATTTAGAGTGCTAATAAAGTTCTTGGTTCGTCAGGCCAACCACCGGTGGTGTTGCTCCTGCTGCCGTTCCTGCCACTCAGCTAGCAAAGGTGTAGAATCTCCAATGAAACAAGATACGATTTGATTTCTCTTTTACGGAACTTAGAAAACCAACGCAGAGACCATAAATAAAAAAGGGATTGAAGTTGCTTGAGTTGAGCTCAGGCTTGGTTGGGCAATATTTTTCTGAAGTTCAGACTTCGTTCAATTTTCTTGTATTGAGTAATTTTAATTTTTGGGGGATGGTTTTGCTCTCATCCTTAGTGCTGAACATATCCCGGTTAGAGATGTTATAATTTTGCATGTTAGGATCAGTTCATCCCCCGGTAAAATGGGATTACACATTTTCTTTCTTATCCATGCAAAAACATGGACACGTGCAATGCCTAAATTGTGATAAATTTTTTTCTCATTTATTTTATCTATGCTCTCATGGAGAATGCTTACCTTGTTATATTAGGTTTGTGTTGCTGTCATATGCTGGGCTTGCCCAATGCGCACAATGCCAAGTTGGATGTTCATGATTGAACTGTTGGCGTATATACGCGCAAAAATTTGCCTATTGAGTAGAAAGTTCCATTTGCACTTGCACGTGGAAAATATATTCCAATTAAGCTGTTGATGTCCCTAACCTGTCAGTTCTGTCACAAATCACTATTCAAGCTTTTGCCTCGTCAAAGATGTTTTAGATGTCTTTGCCCTTAGATATCATAGATATCAAAGATGTTTTCAAGAGTTATGGTTGTTAAAAATAATAATTCCTACAATAAGTTCTGTCATTCTTTCTAAATTTGTAATTTTCCATATAATCTTATAACACATGCTTTTGATTTTTTATATGCTCAATATTTTTATCAATAAATGTCATTAATAAAAGTGTAATTTTTTGTAGTAACTTTTTCATATTTCTATGAAATAATTTGTTAATAATTTTTTTGTATAAACATTTGTTGAAAAATGTTATAACAATTATAACAAGGATTAAATTTAGATACAATTTTTTACACCTCTCTTAGATTCTCTAATAAAATGTATACGTGTAAAAAATTTTTGAAAAATTTAATGGTGGAATGTTTAGTTGTAAAAATTATATACTTAAATATAAAAAAAATATGCTAATAGTCTTTTTAGTTAAAAAAATTGATAATAAAAAAATAAAAATTGTACTTAAATTTTCTTCTTATAACAACTGAAACATTAAAATATTGTAGCATTCTCCGTACCTCGAAGTTTTGAGCACATAAGATGTTAAGAAAGTAGTATGTAATTACCAGTTGGTATGAGAGTTCAGTAGGAAAGTTCTTCAGAATTCTAAAGGAAATTATGTTAGTAAAAGATCATCGATGTTAAGCTTTCAAATTGAGCCGCGCCTCCGTTAAGGACTGGAGAATTACTTCAGATTGTCCACCAAAAAATGAATTTTTGAAAAAGATATATCCTCCTATGTTTGGTTGGGGGGTTTTTGGAGGAGAGGGGGATAAGGTATTTGGTTAGATAAAATTGGAGGGGAAGGGAGGCAAATTTGACTCCTCTCCAACTTGGGGGGTTTTGGAGGGGAGGGGAGGGGAGGGGGAGGGGTGGGGTATTTTTAAAGTGTAATTTATTTTTTTGTCCCTTTTAATATTTTAATATTTTAATATATTAATATTTAATAAAAATTAAGATAATTTTTTTATCAGAAATTAAAAATAAAAAAGATTATAATTTATTATTTTTTTAAAAAATTATTGATATAAATAAATTTTTTATAAAAAATAAATTTAAAATAATATAAAAGAATAAATTTATCAAAATATAATTACCTCATCTCCCCTCCCCTCCCCCCCTCCCCTCGTAAACCAAACAATAATCTCTCCTCCCTTCCTCTTCCCTCCCTTCCAACCAAACATAATTCATTAAATCTTCTCTTCTCCCCTCCCCTCTGTTGAACCAAACGGAGCTATAAAATTACCTGTACTCACCCAGATGCAAGAAGTGAACCTGATGGATTCCATGCTCAAGCAAAAACCTGTCAGCAATGAAATAATTGTTCAATAGGTCATACAATAATAGGGGGGAAACAACAATTAATATATATATATATATATATATATATATATATATATACACTTCAGAGGTATGACCTTCCAAAATTTTTACATCACAAGTTGGAATCTCAACTAGGCAATGACATGCAGCCTCATAAAATTTTTTACATACAGCCTAGGATGCTGCGATCCATCAAGATTAATAGTTAACCATAAAAGGGGAAAGAAAATATTTGTTTACCTCCTTCAACTATTTTCTTATCTTCATGCTTCTCTGAGTCATTTTGATCTGGGTGTTGTATTTCTTTATATTCACCCTTTCTTGCTCTCTTTCGTTCTCTAATTTTTTTTTTTTTTTGGAAAAGAAAATCAACTTCATGTCCATTTTACCTTTCCTTTCTCTCTTTGTCCTTCTCCTGATTAGTGACTCAGTCCTTTATTTTTTTTGAAAGAATTATGTTTAAGAGATCAAAATTAAGAATATTTACTTAAAAAAATCTATTATCATTATTTTAGAAATAATTATTATTAATTTTAATAAAAAATAATTAAATTCATTAGTAACAAGTCTTTTAAAATAAAATTTTTGAATTTTGAATTCTCTTTCATAATTTTTTTTTTTTTTCTTCTTTGGTTGCTAGGCGACCAATTAATAATCCCAGGCCCTCGGATCCATCGGGGCTACTGGGATGATGATGGGAAGGTAATTCCAGAGGGCGAGGGAGAACAATCAGATTCGTTAGTCAGCTTTTCGTATTTGTAGTAGTCTCATTGCCGGCTTAGTCAATTTTTTAATAGATTTTAAGAGGGACCACCCAGTTCTAGAATTATTGATTTAGTCACATCATAAAAGTTAAAAGAATTATGGCAGTGTGGCTAAATCAATCATTCTGGAACTATGGTCCCTCCACCTGGACGATGGTCCGTCCAAAAATTAAACCTATACTAGTCCTTCCTCATTTGAGATTTTTAATTTAGTTTTCATCATTAAATTTGTATTAGTATGTCATTAAATTTTATTGATGTAATTATATCATTTTAACATTCTAAATATTTATCATGACTAAGTCATATTCCAATCACTTAACAACAATTATATCACATGTTGAGTTAATTTTATTTTATTGTTTATTTTTACTCATTTTTTAATATAAATTATACATATTTATGGTACTAAATTATATCAAATGTTTTATTTGTGAGTTTATTTTATTTTATTATCTATTTTTATCCATTGTCTTACCTATTTTCTCTTGGGGATTTTTTTAGTGGAATAATTTTTATAGAAATAAATATGAGAATGGGTTTTGATTACTATAATTATATTTGATATGATATTAAAAAAATAAAAATTTCATTTTATTTCTATATTTGATTGGATGAAAATAATGTAAGAATAAAAAAGAAAAACTATACAAATGATTATAAATACCAATAACAAGAAAAAGTAAAGAAATTTTTATTTTTATTTTTTAATTCAAAAAATGTTTTTATTTTTGTGATTTGAACTTCCACTCTCTTCATCAATCCTTATAACATAACATAAATATATCAAACTTTAAATCATCATTAAATATAAAAGAATAGTAAAGTACTTAAATTTTTTAAAGTTCTTATAGAAATATTCTTTTCCTACCATTAAAAAAAATAAAATGGTTAAAAATTTCAATACCAAAGATATATAGAAGCTAAAAGCAGTTTAGTTATTCATCTTATTATTCCTGCAAAGCAATCAACATTTTATGAAAAATTTGAAGCAATCTCTACATTCCTGAGAGCATAGTAATTTTTAGCAATAGAATTTGTATTCGCAAGTGCAAATTTCCAACCAAACAAACTTTCATAATAATAGGCTTTCTATTTTCTATTTTTAAATGCACAATAATTTTTTCTACCAGCCAAATTGGGGATAATTATTCGAGGACCTTTTTATTCTGGGATAGTTTGTAGTTTTTCTCTCTCTTTTAGGCCTTAGCGCCCCTTAGCCATAGCAAAATAAAAAAGAAAAGAAAATTTCGTCACCAGTGATTGATCAATAATATTAATATACATGATCAAGCCTACACCTGCAGTTTCAGAGTAGCGTTGACAGGGAGTAGGGGAATCCGAATGGAAGAAGAAGCTGAGTGGGTGATACCCACTTCCATAACTGTAATCTTATTCGTTTGTGTCAAAGTTGATCCTGAAGCTGAAACGCCATGCCAAACGTGAAAACCTACCACCAAGTCCACCTGCCATACCTGTCATAGGTCATCTCTATCTCCTAAAGCAACCCTTGCACCGAAGTCTCCACAACCTAACAGAAAAGTACGGCCACACATTGTTTCTCCGCTTTGGCACTCGCAAAGTCCTCGTTGTGTCCTCGCCTTCGGCAATCGAAGAATGTTTCACGAAAAACGACATCGTATTTGCGAACCGCCCCCGCACGCTTGCTGGTAAACACTTGAATTACAACTATCAGACCATGGGATTCTCCTCCTACGGAGACCACTGGCGTAGGCTTCGACGCCTTACAACTTTAGAGCTTTTCTCATCAAAGCGGCTCGCTATGTTGTCGGAGTTTAGAGAGGACGAGATTAAATTGTTGGTGAAGCAACTATTTCAAGAGTCCAGATCATCAGGGCAAGGTTTAGAGGTAAATTTAAGAGCCATTCTTCTTGAGCTTTCTTTTAATATTATGTTGAGGATGATTTCAGGCAAACGTTATTATGGGAAGCATGTGGTTGCACAAGAGGCCCAGCAATTCCGGAGAATCATGAAGGAATACACAGAGTTACTTGGGAGTGGGAATATGAATGACTTTTTCCCGTTACTGAGGTGGGTTGATTTTCTTGGGTTGGAAAAAAGGATGGTCAAAATTATGAACAAGACGGATAGGTTTCTTCAAAAGCTGCTTGAGGAGCATCGGAGAAGTAGGAGTACTGTGGATGCAAGTCATGACAACCAGGGGAAGATGACGTTGATTGATGTTCTATTGTCTTTGCGAGAGTCCGAACCAGAATTCTACTCCGATGAAACCGTCAAAGGGGTTGTTCTGGTGAGTTATATTGAATTAATTTGCACTCTTCATTATCATCACATAATTTATATAGCATATTATTTTTATTAATTTTTTGACAGGTAAAAATATTAAGTCTCCATCATTTGGCGTTATAACTTTAGTTGTGAGTTTTGACTATAACCTGTCGTGTCATAAAGTTGTTAACTTTGGAAGCCACGAACGCATAGCCTGTGGATTCTCTTCCCTTTTACGCGGGAACAGGAGGATGATGCAGTTCATGTATCTTGCATTTTTTTTAATTTTTATTTTTTTTTTACTCGAAGAAAAAAAGAAATATGACTTAAAATGCCTAACTGCACCGTCCTGTTCCCGTGTTCGATTGGAGGGAAGCCGGGCTCGATCGCATATTCTTCATAAACCTGCACGGGTTTCTGACGTTGCATTTTATGTGTATTTTTGCTAAGCTGCGGCTGGCCGGCTGCTATGGCTCCATTTTGATATGTGCTTGTTTTTTTCCCACAAAAGGATAAAATGATCTTTGCGTATGATTTTGTTGGTACGTAGACGCAAGAACTTCATGCTATGTTAATTTGGTAGACCCATTGCAAAGCCACATATATGTAACACATAAATTTAGAAGCCTAATTGGTCAATTAAACATATTATTGATCGTATTAAACAATTATATATGCAGGCAATGCTAGTAGCTGGATCAGAGAGTTCAGCCACTACGATGGAATGGGCACTCTCACCTCTGCTCAACCATCCAGAAGCAATGCAAAAGGTTAGGGGTGAGATTGACAGTAATGTTGGAAAGGATCAGATGCTAAATGAATCAGACCTATCAAAACTCAACTATTTGCGGAACGTAATTAGTGAGACACTTCGGCTATATCCTGTGGTTCCCCTTTTGGTTCCCCACGAGTCCTCGGAGGACTGTACAGTTGGAGTCTATGACGTACCAAGAGGCACAATGTTATTCGTAAATTCATGGACCTTACAGCGAGACCCAAACCTGTGGTCGGATCCAACAAGGTTTATGCCAGAAAGGTTCCAGGGAGAGGGAGGGGAAGGAGGCGAAGTGTACAACATGATTCCATTTGGTGCTGGAAGACGAGCTTGCCCTGGGGCTGTTTTGGCAAAAAGAGTTATGGGACATGCACAGGGATGCTTGATTCAGAATTTTGACTGGGAGAGAACTAGCCATGAACAACTCAATATGATGGAGAGAACCGGGCTTACCATGCCCAAAGTTCAGCCCTTGGTTGCCGTTTGCAAATCACGTCAAGTCATGATTAATCTTCTGTCCAACTTATGAAGTATTTTCTATTTAAGGACAACTGGGCTTGATGAGTGAGGTTATTGAAGACAAATAAATTTGTCTTTCTTGTTGCTAAGATGTTTAAATCCAGCAGACATTGCGCCGTCCTCCACATTCTTGCTCTATCTCCCCCACTATCAGTTTGTGTATACTAGAATGGCTATGGCCCATAAATAGCTGGAATCACAGACAAATATAGTAGTAATAACTATGCAGATATTTTGTCTCAATCCTCGTAATCGACGTGACATTTCTCTTCATCATCTTCAATCTTCATAATTGATATATGGTTACCTGTATATTTTTTCCGTAGTAATATAACACTAGCAGTTACTCAATTTGTCCTTGTATATATTTCTAAAACATTTTTTTTTGGCCAGGAAAAAAGCTCTATTTTCCCCTCAATTTTAAAGATTCCTAATCACTTAAGACAGTATAAGAAATCCATCTTCAGGGTTCTTGCTGGATGTTGGAGTGGTAAATCGACCTAGTTTGTCATCTTGCGTCAATTTAACAAAACATATAATCTAAAGGGACATACCAAACATGTAAACTTATCCAAATTTCATAATCGCACACGAGAAAACTTTATAAAACAACTTAAAATACAAATTGCCAATGTGATCCTGGTCCCCAAACTCTGCCCTAAAATTCACTAGTCCCTCCTTTAAGTCTGAATGCTCCAAACAATGAATGGAATTTGAACCTAATGTACAATATCTTCGATCCCTATCTGGCATTATTGCTGTCCAAAGAAAAATACTTCGCGGGCTATGAAACATGAGACAGGGCTTATTTTGGGAGCGCTCATACAAGATTGATAGTGAAGGAGACATAAGGGTAGGCATCAGAATCCCCTGCTAGACCAGCCATACCTCCTGCTTCCTCCTCGGTCTTCCAGTACGCACTGCAGGCAACATAAACGGAAAAACCGAGCAGTTATTACACACAAAGATGATTTAGAAACAGATATGACGCATAAAACTCCAAGCATAGTCATTGTGCATCAAAGCATGATAAGGAAGCAAGTTATGGAAACAGCTGAGTTGAGTTTCTGAACAGACAAAAATCAGAAAATAGCATTTCCTCTTCTTTCTTCTGGCACTGAAGTGTGTTGATATCAAGGATGAGTTTTAATTTATTAGGAAATGTGATGATTTATCAAGAAGAATACCAATCATAGAGTCACTCTTCCTCAAGGTGAAAACATGAAACCTGTTTGAAGTTTCAGAGAAGCTTAAAGAAAATTATAGGGAGGTTGCAAACAGGTTAACTTTTTGGTTAAGTATTATCCAAAATGATACATCATGTTTGCTGACTGATTTCTCAAAATTATAGATTCTAAAGGCTTTTTCAACCCTTGCATGTTTCTTGTACATCCAAAACACACACAAACACACATAAAAGGAAAGTTAAGAGAAAAAAGAGAAAAAAACAAAAAAAGGGGGGGGCGGGAATAAAAAAGATGGGCAATTAGTTCGCACAAAAGAACTTCACAAAAAGTGGTCCATGGATTTGTATTAACTACTAAGGTCCATCCATTTTAGCCATACAGCATACACATAAATTAGCTACTTGCCTGTTTGCACTATCACACAACCCTTCAAGGATAGAACGTACTTTCTTCTCACTTTTTGAAGATGGAGCTAAAACAGCTGCCTGTAATCAAAACAAGTCGCAATGCTGAGAAATAAAGATTTGAAGAAACAAAAAAATAGGCTGCAAAGCTGTTAGGTCTAGAAGGGTATATCTACCAAGAAAGATGGTGGCAGACCATATCTCAGAATGCTCTCAGTAAATACACGTACAGCACAAAAGTGCATCCAGGAGCTGAAAACCTTCAGACAGAAAAGTAAATGTAGCAAGTGAAGAATTACAGCATCAATAGTAACAGGACAGGCACCAATGATCAGAAAACTTACTAATACATTTTAGGACGGCAGATAGCAAAAATTTCAAGGCAAATAAACTACAGAAAATTTGAACTAAAAAATTGAGGACCACTTCATAATACTAGCATCAGGTTGAGTGGCTTGTCCAGCAACAGACATCAAGGCATACGTATTCCATCACATAGGTAGTTTTGTAATTGACAGTATTTGTTACTATGATCGCATTGGTTTCCCAAAACTACTTGTGATTTTTGCATTTTATTATTCAGGCATATTTGCACAAATTTAATGAAATAATGAAAAAATGGATAATACCTCTCCATAACTGGTATAACACCATTGCAAAAGGGTTCCTCTCAAAATTTCCTGGTCTTGCACCAATTTCTCTAACTCCTGTTTCCGACTGTCATGTGTTTCTGGACTGTATTCAAAATCACGAATCTAAATGCAATGACAAATACGAAGTCACTAAACACCTCCAACTAACTCAAGATTCAATGTAGTACAACTTTGCATTAGGCATCCAATGCATTCCTTAACTCATAAATTTCCTCAACAAGTTCCACAACAAAAGTCCAACAAAATATGAATTTTCCCAAGATTAACAAATGGCCGAAAGTAAATGCAATTTATCAATAGTACTTACCTGGAATCCTTTTTCACGTGCACTAGTTCTAAAATTGTCTGCAACCCGACTGAAGAGTGTTACAGTATAAAGAGCATACTCATTATCCTCATACAACTTCTTGGAAGACCTGGGTACCTAAAACACATATCATAATCAGACTAAGTAAATCAGGTCTATGGCTTTTGAAAAAAAGAAAGAATATAGCAGCACAAAAAACTTGAAACATGTTCAGAAATAGTCCAGTTTCAAAATATTCTAGGACATTTTAGATTAACCACAGGGACCTTCCAATTAACTAAGAGGACAAAATTCAAAATCACCATTTAATAAAACTATTCCAAGGAAGTAGCAGCAGAAATTTGATATTGTGAGCAAATATGGTAACTTTACCACATAGCTTGTCAATGTTTCATAGCTTGAGAGCCAATCCTTCTGCGAATACTTAGGAACAATTGCAAGTAGGGTAGTTAAATGTTCTGAAGTTATAATATCCTCTGGTTTTACCAGGTTGGAAAGATCACGGACAGCTAAGCTGAAATAGGCAGAAGTTTGTCAGCTAAGATGAAAATAACATAACATATTTGAAAGCTACAATCAGTCTTAAACACTACACCTTCCACTTTGCTTTCGGTTGATAGCATTTAGCTGACTGCGGATATTGTTATACTCAGCAACACGAACCTGACAGATGAGACATTTTAAAGCGCAAACAATCAATTAAATCTACATCGTCTAAAGTATGTAGAGATGTTCTTCTCATTATTTTCTCAACAAAGAACAATATTTATACATGACAAAAGAAAAAATAGAGACTCTTTCAGCTTGTAATACCTTTCTAAGATTCTTTTTAGTTATTTTCAAAGATATGTATCATTAAAAATAATGAATTTCGTGTAATTATAATTTCTTCTAGTTCAATTGCTGGTCTGATTGGTTTAACAAGTTAACCGATGACTTAATGGACTGTATAGTTGACCATCTGAGCCAGCTTTTAAATCACGACAAAATTGTAGTTGCATGAGGCCCTTCAAGTCTCTATTTCCTAATTAAGCATATGTAGGAATAGGAAAATGACAAATGCCCTAGACAAAGATAGACCAGAGAAACTGATGCCAAACAGACAAGAGAAATTGATGTCAAGGCAGTTACGGATACATAAGCACATTTTTTTTTTTTTTGATTCCTCTAAAATGTAGGTACCCACATTCCAAACAACCTCCCTCCCCCAACCCAAAAAAGGAAAAAAAAAAAAAAAAACTGCTACATTCTGAAATACCAACTCTGCATTGCGAGCAGCAATCATGTAAGTAAATCAACCCAAAAAAGCTCTCACAGAGAGGGACACAGCATCCCTCAGTAGCAGTTAGCCAAGAGGTAAAGCAAGACGGCCAAAACTTAAAACCATCACAAGGAAGTGATTTAGCACTACAGAGACTATGTACAGTACATGTTAATTATGAGCTACAATGGTGAATTGTCCTAAATTAAACAGATAGCTGTAACTAATGAGCGGGAAGAATGTAAAAACCTTCAGATCATCCTCAATCTTTGCCACATGACCATGAATACTATCCACGATCTCCTTCAAAGGTGACATAGTCGGGTACTTCGCTTCATCCCAAACAAACCTTCCATCAAAAAGACAACTTCAGCACCCAACAAAAATATGACCAAAACAAGAACAGGTCAAATATTCAATAATCAAGGTAATCAATCAATAGACCTGGTCAAGTATGAATCAACAGGCACCCCGTCAACTGTCAGCCCACTGCTCACGACGCCCGAAACTTTCTCCAATTCCTCAATCTGTCGCCTGATCTTGTGTGACACTCCTTCCATGAAACTGTTTGACTGCAAACATTTTTAGCTTTGCATTTTAATATCCACGCAACACAAATAGCCGCACCATGACAACAGATCAAAGAAATTGTACAATCCATATAGAAGCACCGAAGCAGATAAAGATAAAAATTTCGCATCCGAAATCATAAACCCGATCAACCAAAGATCTGCAAATTAGTATAACAAATTGGTAAACAATGTTAGGCACAAAATTTTTGGAAATTCACCTTCACAAGATCATCGCTGAGAGAAAGGAGAGAATCTAGGGTTCCAACCCGGAGATCAGGTATATTGAACTGCAAATGAAAAATTAAGCAGAGTTAGGGATTTATGAACTGCGACAGCAGATCTTGACAAAGAGAAGAACAGAGTACTCTGTAAAGAGGAGTATCGAAGGAATGCTTGGAGATTTGTTCCTGCAATCGATTCCAGAGAGGAGATGCTGAATTTTGGACGGGGAGAGATACCACCCAGTATCTGATCGCCATTGGAGCTATCTGTTGGACCTCTGATCACAGAGGGAAGAGGGGCGAGGGAGGGGGAGAGAGAGAGATAGTGAACAGGCCGTTAGTCCACTAGGCCAAGGGAATGGAAACTATGCTCGTTTTGTACCCATACCCGTAATCTTTTTTTTCCCCAAGCGAAAGCATTTTTTAGTTTCCACCATTTAGAGCGCCCAAAAAAAATTACTCATAAGTTTTGGGAAGAAAATCCTAGATTTATTGAATTATGATCTCTCGCTGATGACACATTTTAAGATGAATTGAGTCAATGAGATCTTACCAGTTAGATTGATTTCAATAGTTGAACATGCCATAAAGTAAAAGTCTTTCTCCAATAATATATATGAAACTCTTCTTAATTAGACTAAAATATACTTCTTTCACTCCTCTTTCAATGATTTATTCTTTTTTCCTTTAACTGAAACTATGTTTTGCTTAAAAGTTTTGTAACAATATCAAAACATAAAATATTTCGTTCTCTCATCTTGATAGACGAATTTAACAGATTGCAGCAGACAGGAAAACAGGCTGAACTGTAATTATTAATTTTTAGATTCCAGTCTGAGACGTCCTTAAAAATGGACTGAGTAATAAACTAAGTGTATGACGGAAACAACAGATTCTCTTACACAGCAAAAATCTTATGACACTAAAAACGCACAAGGGAGATAAGACAAACTCTAAGTAATCTTGAATAAAGGGATTATTTCTTCCCTAGAATTTGGGTTCAGAGTTGATTATGGTCCCGCACTAATTTGGAATCGAAAGTCACTGTTACATGCATAGATGTTGAAAATTGAAGCAGCCTCATCCTCAAGGGAAATCATGTAAAAAGCAAAGGGGGAAAAGAAAAAGAGTGCGCAAATATGATGATTCACCCACTGACAGTTTTTTGAAGTAGCATTTTTGCTCCATAACAAAAGGCAAGCAAACACTCTTCTGGAGTAAAAATTGCCCACCAACCTATACAATTCCATTCCCCCAAGGGCTCGCTCATATACAAGCAAGTTCCAGTTTCAAATGAATATGCACAGGACATAGGGGCAATTACAGCTGCAACTATACATATTATCTGATGACCAGACAAGAGATAGAGAGATTTCCCTGCAACAGGACAGATTCACTTGCCACTGAGAATAAAACTCGTGGTTCTGCTGCTCCATCCAAGTCCACCCCTCCAGTGATGGCAATAAAATTAAATACAAGAGCGGAACATGCCAGTATATTTAAAAACTACCTACCACGAATTGAAACAAAAATTCCTTCTACCACTCCTGACTTATCTTCATCAGTCTTTGCTCTCCTTTCAGCTAATAGGCAATAACTTCTCTTAGTCAAACTTCTTATCTTTTCTCTCTCTCCGCTGCTTAATTGGTTCAGCAGGGAAGTATTTTATACCCACTAGATCACCAACTCTACTGATAACCTAAGAAAGGGAAACAAAACCAGCAAGTTAGAACAATAAACATATAACAGAAGCGACAAAATTTTGTAAGATGCATGATGCACGAACTAAAATGACTAAAATGACAAGACACATATTAGATCCTTCTTCAGTAAAATATGATATCTTCATATTCTCATCTATAGCAAACACACTGCTAATGGTGCAATGAACTTAACAGCTACCTTGCCTTTTTACAGTAGTGACCCCCACAACCATTAAATGATGCATGCGGAGTAAAAGTTACCAATGGAATGAAAAACAAAATATATACCTCCAAGGCTTTAATAAGGTCTGCCCTTGAATGAGAAGCAGATATGCATATGCGTGCTCTTGCCAACAGTAATGGGGTTGCTGGAAATGCCACTGTCACAACAGCAACCTGAAACAGCAACATTCACCAATGGCAGGCATTAAATAATAATAATAATAATACCCAAAAGAAGGTATATTACTACATATCCAGGGTTTAAACATGAATGAGGGGCACAAATGGTTGAATGTTCTCACATTCTGCTTGAGGCACTCCCTTGAGAAGGCAGGGATTTTGGCTGGGTTGTAGAGCATGATTGGCATTACTGGAGAATCATTATCCCCAAGAACCTCAAATCCCATTTTCTGCAGTTCTGACCTGAAAAAATTGCTGTTCTCACGAATTTGTGCAAGTTTCTTGGCACCTATATTAAAACAAGAAGCTTCAATACTAAATAAACAAAGCAGACAGGTGTAAAAATAACAGCACAATTGCCAGCCAAACCTCTGTTGGAACCATCCTCTCCAAGAATGACCTTTATGGCAGATATTATTTGTTGTGCAGATGGTGGTGAAATTGAAGTTGCATAAAGATGAGCAGGGCAAGTGTACTTTAAGTATTGGATAAGCTCCTGACAGTAGTTCCAAATTTTCATATTAAGAATTAGACTTCAAATGTAAGATTCAAAATACTTTTTTTTCCTTTTGGGATAAAAAGATTCAAATACTGTGATGCAGATTGTCAAAAAGCAATCTGAAACATTAGCAGTGTAAAACAAATGGTGTTCTACAAGTAACTCCAACAGCACACCAACTTCCACATGTAAAGTAGATAATGTTCTACAAGTAACTCCATCACCAATACCAAACAACTTCTGTTTCATGAATCTAACACTTCTAAGTTCCCTCCCATTCCAAACCCTTGTCTTCTATAGGCTATTTCATTTTTCACTTCAGATACAATGCCGGTTTTTCATGGAAAGGAGCAAAAAGTTATAGTCCATGAGATAAAATTTTAAGAACACCTCTTCCTAGTGTTTTAGAAACTATCTATTTCATTAGCTAATATTGTAGTGTGATATTTTAAATATACAAACCTTAGATCCAGCGATGTAGCCCCCACATGATCCAAATGATTTGGTGAATGTCCCCATCATGATGTCAACATCAGCAGTATCCACACCTAAGAGCTCACAAACCCCTCTGCCGGTCTTGCCCACTGCTCCAATGCTGTGTGCCTCATCCAAATATGTGTATGTCTAGAAAGCAACCAAAAGATGCAGAATGTAAAAGGAAATACATAAGTGAAATCCAAAGAAAACTTGATGATAAAAATCTCCTCCCCCCTCTCTCTTTTTTCCCAATAAAGGAAAACCGGCAAGAAAAATGTCAATAGAAAAAATTACGCAGATATAAGGTTCATCCCTGAACCCCTGATTTAAAAAGCCGGGGGGGGGGGGGGGGGGGGAATAATTCTTATTCCTTGTCCATGATTCACTCATTTGAGATTACATTGGCTCAAACTTTTGAAGTTTGAGTGAAGTACACATTTTACAACTCAAACAATTTGCATGGACACAAACCATTTATAACAGATTCTTTTCTAGCATTTACTGGAAGCCTCATACCTATATAGAGTTATTACAAATTAAGCATTTTTAAAAATGAATGCACACCACCACCAACTCCCCCCCCCCCCCTTCTTAAAAAGAAAAGGCATGTGGAAAATAGATACAAAAGGATAACACAATTGCACATTAGATCAGAGCTACCACATTAACCAACCTTATATTTTTTGCATATTGCTATGATCTCTGGAAGTTTACAAAGTTCCCCTTCCATGCTGTAAATCCCTTCAACAATAACAATTATCTTTTTCCAAGGCCTATGGGTCCTTGGCTGTCCCTCTGCAATTTGTTCTCTTAGAACCTCTTCAAGATGAGATGGTACTGCAGGAAAGATGGTCAAGGAGAATGTGAAAGAAACACTACCGAAAATTCCAAGAGCACCGTAAGTCCATAAAATTAACATAACAACAGGAGGGTGAATAAGAAAAAATGAAGCCCAGTAGCCAAACCCACACCAAGCATTCTTTCCAAAGAAAATATTTTATATTTATAGATATAGGCTAACTTTAGTCTTTTCTTTTTGGGGAGGTGGTGGGACAGGGGATCAACCTAAAGAATTTTGAGTCTTAAATGCTTCTTTCTTCAGCATGAATCACATGTCACCACATCGAATCTGAATAACCAAGATTTATGATGATCCAAAGAAGATGACGTAGAACAGAACAGCAGCCATGATTATTGATCCACAGACTGAACCCAAAATATTTCCATATCAAAAGGAGAGAGATGCTAATAGCCTACAAAATTTGTATCCAGAAATTGAAAGTCCGACCACTCATTCCCCACTACATATTGCTTATTTTGGTAAGAAGCAACTCACTGTTGTGTTGAAAAACACGAATAGTAGCTCCAGATCCTCGTGCACCATTGACAATGGAGTTGTGGTTCAATGAATCGCTAATGATCAAGCTTCCCTGTAAAATGTAGATATATTAATCAATAATTATGCTGATATCCTTAACATGCCAACAAGGTACCCTCACGGAACACGTTACAGACCTTTCCCATCAGGACAGGAAGAACAGCAGAGTTTGTCACATAGCCCATACCAAAAACTAGAGCTGCAGGCTTTCCAACAAAGTTTGCAACAGATTCCTCCAATTCATTGTGTAGTGCAGTTGTGCCTATCAGAGAAACCAACAATTGAGGAAACATGATTGAATATGCATAGATAAACAAAGAAAACTTTGTTTGGTGGCCAATTATGATCTAATATACTTACCCCCATCCACCCGGCTACTGCATGTACTTGGAGAATACTTCTTCAATGACTCAACTACGCGGGGTGTGCAGTATTCATCAGCTGCAGCAAAGCCAAGATAGTTGTATGATCCCAAATTGAGGCATCTGCTAACTTTTGCTGTTCGTCTGCATTGGGACAAAGAAATGGATTATACATGAGTTTCTGATGCTGCAGCTCTGAAGAAACAAATTTAAGGAACAAAAGTTAAGATATCCAGAAAAAAAATAATAATAATAGGCCTGCGATTCTAATAAAGAATTATACTTCAGTGTCTTGTTATTATCATTTGAATAGCGTTCGACAACATCAAACCAAGCATCAGGAGCACTTGCTATTGGTCTCCCGAAGCAGTCCTGTCAAAAGAGATAAAATATAACCACTTCATAAATTTCTCAAACAGATAATTAAATAGTGACTGCCCACAAATGTGCAATGTATATGCATTTGCTAGTTATATAGCAATTGGTTTAGTACACAAAAATAATGACATATACTTCAATTTAGGGGGGAAAAAGTGTTAAAGTATCCAACTTTGGAGGACTAGAGCGTTTCAAACATTCGTTGTCCTAATAACATATTGATTTGTAATGTTATTCCCTAAACAGCGGTCGAGCGACTTCAACCTATAATGTATCTTCTCAAACATGAATCCAACCATTGAAAGAATAGAATAGAAGATGAGACCAGAATAGCATCTATCTATATCCGAGATAACATTAACACTGTGCACTATATTAGTATTAACAGAAAAAGATCGAATTGAAAAATTGAA
This sequence comes from Erythrophleum fordii, assembly GCA_032878935.1. NCBI lineage: Eukaryota > Viridiplantae > Streptophyta > Magnoliopsida > Fabales > Fabaceae > Erythrophleum > Erythrophleum fordii. The sequence goes on along the minus strand of JAVQMF010000049.1, from coordinate 19,187,479 downwards.
AATTGGGAAAAGAGAAAAGGAAAGAAAATGAAATACCTGAATACGAAGATACAATCGGCGAATATAGAAATCTTCGAGTCCTAAGCAGATCGGGGCGTAACCCTGCTTTGAAGAAAGAAACGCAACGATCAAAGCATACTTCTCAAAATCATGCATGGTAAGTACCGGGGGAGGGGGGGGGGGGGAAATGAAAAAGGGACAAACCTGAAGGTTGTTAGAGCTGAACCAATCCATAAGTTTCCTACCGAAATCTCTGAATTGACCGAAGGCAAAGAGCAAGCCATAGCTAAAGTAGGTAGTTAATGCAGTCAAATACGGAATTGCAATCATCTTCAACCTTGACAAAAGAGAGAAACGTAAGGTTCAACAAACAAAAAAGGAGTGGCGGATCTGGTTTCTAAATTTGGAAACTGTAAGAGAAGAGAGTTTAGGTATCCATGAGAGGAGCCGGTTGCTGGCCGGCGACAAGAGAAGGGAATCCGAGACTCAGGGACCCGTTGGAGGACAGGAAGGGGAAGAGAAAGAGCGCCAATGCAATGCAAATGGTGGAAATGAAAAGACTGCGGACGGGGATGGTGCGTCGTGCGTCGTGCGTCGTGCGTTGTGCGTTGTGTTGGACAATTCTCAAACCAACTCCAAATTACCGCTTCACCCTCACCTTAGAAGCCGGCTGATTTCTTCGCTGTATGGATATTTTGGTAATTTCGAGTGAAAAGACCGAAAAGATTTCTTTTTCATAGGGAATAATAATATTAACAAATAAATCTACCCTGTATATTGGATGCTGACAGCTGAGGGCCCATAATTAGGAAAATGTCGAACCAGTTTAACGCAAATTTGGACCCGGCGTCTTTCCACTTTGGACTAAACTTTTTCTTTACCTTATTATTACCAAACTCTTTAATTAAAATATAATGTGCATATAACTTTTTTAAAAATAATATAATATATAATTTAATTAAAAATTATATAAATATTTAAAAAATTATATACTTATCATATTATTATTAAATAATTATATATTTATTATGTTTTAATTAAAAAATCTAATAATAAAATGAAAATATAACTAATAATGTATAAATTTTTTCTTTCACTTTTGTACTGGCTAATTAATGACTAGGGCAACAATTATTATTCATGCAAAAGTTTTTTTTTAGTTTCTTGAAATTTTAATTTAATTTAAGAAATTTATCTTAATTTAATATAATTTTTGGAACTTTATAAATTAAGTTATCAAAATTTCCTCATTACTTAATGAGAAGAAAACTTTCTTAGGCTGTGATAGCACCTGTAATGTTGACTGAAATGATAATTTTCAATATAATATTTACATTCTTGAATTTTGTAATGACATAAGATATTTTATATTACAAAACTATAGTTTAATATTGAAAAGTGGAGTAATTCTTATGTGTACTAAGAATGTCACGTCATCTATATACTTAATGATAAAGATTTATTCTGCACGTAAACTCCGTCTATACTACATATGAACATCACTTATACAAATTAATAGCCATTGATTCCACTTGGTGCATAATTTAATATAATTTTTGGAACTTTACAAATTAAGTTGTCAAACTAATAAATGATCACATGATTTCCTTATTACTCGATAAGAAAAAAACTTTCTTAGGCTGTGATAGCACCTATAATGTTGATAGTAATAATAATTTTTAATATAATATTTATATTCTTGAATTTTGTAATGAGATTAGATATTTTATATTACAAAACTATGGTTTAGTATTGAAAAGTGGAGCAATTTTTATATGCACTAAGAGTGTCACGTAATCAATGGTTAAAATTTACTTTGCATATGAACCCAGCATGTGCTACATATGAATCCTATCTGTACAAATTAAATTATAGTCATTGATTGCACTTAGTACACCATGCACCAAGTGTACTTAACAAAAATTATAAGTGATGCCTCCATCATGTTGTTAAGGAACATACATCAATGTAATGGTTTGTGGAGTAACACTAGCTTATCAATCACTCAATTAGAATCATACATATGGACTCTAGTTATTATGAGAAGCTTTTTGACATATACCTCTTTTTTTCTCTCTTAAATGACAAATCCTATTAAATTCAAGACTACCTTTAAACTCATCCTTTGTGAAGAATGTATATAAAAGAGAGTGAATATGTGCTTTTATATAAATATATAAAATTAAAAAAATAATTAAGTTAGTGGATGTTAATATAAAAACAAATGTAAAATAATTTTAAAAAGTATGTTAATATAAAAACTTTGTAGACATAAGAAAATTTTATCAATAATATATTATAAAAGACAATATATATTTTAAAGATCAACAAAATTTTATAAGACTTTAGCGATAAAATATTTTACCAGAATACAATAACAGAAATAAATAGATGAAATAATAAGAACACTATATATTATTATGATTTGGATTTTTTTATCTTATATTTAGTCCCTTTAAATTTTAAGATATTTTCTTCGATTCAATCCAATCATAAATTACAATTAAATAATTTTACACATACTAATCACTAATATAAGGTTTAAAGTTACATCAAACTTTATAACATTTCAATTTTATACATCCTTACCCAAAACTTTTATACACGAATAGCTTTGTGCTAAATTCACTTTTCTCATATTTAAGAAATGTTTACAAAATGATATAATAATATATTTGAAATCATTATCAAGCAATGAATTATAATAAGTTTACTCTTAAATTTTCACAAGTTAGATATAACTAGAAACTAAACTTTTCTTCTATGTATTTATTCTTTTATTCTTCATCTTATTGTTATGAAAAGGCTCCCAAAAAATTATATCCATTGAGATGATGCTTCTTAAAGAGCTATTGAAGGAGAGAGAATTGCAAAATATTCGTTACTCTATTTTTCATCCCGTAGTGTCTTACTTTATCATGAAGCATATGCAACAATGATGGACAAGGACAACTTGTAGGCTTGTGCACTTCTTTTTTCTTACATCTTTGTACATAAGTACAAAGTAGAAAAGCTTCTTTTAACTTTTATTATACGAGATAAGAATATGGTAGCATCATATGTTAGACTTTCTTAATTTTGAACAACTTTTCTTAAAGAATAAAGAAACAAAATTAATTTTTTTTTTGCTTTTATTTCTACAATTTTTTCTTATCTCTTTGTTCAATTTGATCTGTCTTTGCTTTAAAATCTTTTTTTATTTTTCACATAGTACTTCCACCATTTTTTTTACCCATACCAAAAGGACCCTAATCTTCTCATGCCCACGAGTTCATTATTCTCATATTTTATATCTTTATTAACATGGGTATCAAACAAATCTTGCTATCATTTTTCATTAAATCTATTGATAGGCTCAAGTCTCTCACATTCTTCTTAGCATGCTTTCTCTTGCACTTGAAGAACAGAAAACCATTTCATTTTGTGTGGAAAAATGGGTATTGATGAAGCCATTTTCATCACTCTACAAATCTCCTTCTAAATATTAGGTCTCTCCCTCTTTGCTTCTCTTGTTTCTTGATGCAACCAAATTGATTAAGCTTATACAAAACATAAAAAACCATTGAGGCAAAACATAGGAACTTCCCCTTCTTTGCTTGATTTTCCAAGTTAGGAGTAGAGCAAGAAAGCCTTCTTTATCAAGCTATTGCTTCCATTAAATGTTTCAACGTGATAAGATAGAAAGAGGGGGAGGTCATTTATTGTGAAATACAAAAGCTTTTGGGAAGTTCTAAAAAATTATGCAGCACATTTGACTTTTGTATTAGATAAGATATTATATATTAAAAATAATTCATTACTTTCTTATATTGTCCTAGTCATGTTTTTCAAACAAGAATTTTATTTTCTTTTGCTTCAAACTATGTAAACCAACCCACTAAAATACAAAGGACAGAATGAAGCTTAATTGGTTTAAATAATATTACCTAATCAAAATATGATAAGCTCAATCAATTTTTTATACTTTATTTTATTCTTTTTGAATAATTGTCATTGTTTATAAAAATAAATTTAATGACATAGAATAGTACAATAAATAATAAATAATATTTAATTATTTGTAACTAAATACTTTCATAAAATTAACTTAAGAATCTTATTATCATTAAAATAATTTAATATCATATCAAAACCTTACACTTTGATAGCTTGTTTTGCAATGAGTATAAACAAAAGCTAAGGCTAATATTGATCTCATATGACTTTGTACTTACTAAGGCCAACATTCACTCAAGCTAGAATTACATAATTGAGAGATGAAAATTCTTTTCATCAAGCATGGGACTTTGGAACTTTTGTCATATCTCATTCATTCGATAATTTGGAAAAATTAGGCATGAAGATTTTAGTTCCCTCCCCAGCACCCAAAAAAAAAATTATGTTTTTGGGGTTGTTTGATTCTCTCCATTCTTGTTTTCTAAGTAAGTAGATAGATCTAAAGTTAAAATATAATTTACAATTATTTTTATTAAAAAATTATAGACAACTTACAAAAATTGTTTGACATTGACCATATAGTGTTTTAAAGATTCTCTTTTCATTTATTTTTTTATTGAATTTGGATTTTAGTAATTATTTTTTGTTTTCAATTCTCAAACTATTGTAGGGTCAATTATATACAAAGAATGAGAAACACTATTATATGAAAAAGGAAGAAATTTGATAAATGAATATTTACTTAGGCAACATCAACGTTGGGGGGCGAGCACCCCCCTTTGAGCTCATTTTTATATTCAATTATGGGTAGATTTCAATTTTCACAGTAACAAATAGAGAAAAAAGACTCAAAATTTTGATTTGTGACACCCCCCAAAAAAAAGAAAAAGAAAAAGACACCTACACTTTAAGGTCACTAATGTAGTTATCAAGGAAATATTTCAAAACTCATGAATGATAAGTACGTAAGATTTGGATTGATCCAAGAAGCTAATAAACATGTATATCCTAAAATGTTTTAAACTATATATATATATAAAATCTTGTGGTCTGTCACCGTTCTCTATCACTGTTTATATATATATTTTGTTCTATGTGGGACTCGCGTTTTTCTTTTCTCTTTTTTTAATTTTAATTTCATGTGAGACTCACTGATTTTTTTTAATCTCCTGCAATTGCAGGGGTAGGTCCTAATTACTCTATATTTTGTGTGTATGATCCAACGTTGCAAGATTCATTGAATTGTTCATTTTTTGGATAATTGATTTTTTGCAACTTAATGGATGTGTAGGCACATATTTCGTGTTTTGTTTTATGTAATAGATGTTTATCCTTTTCAATATATAAAAGAGAGATTCAGAGTTAATAATATATACACTCTTTTAATGTTTGTTTTAATAATTAAGAAAAACACTATATTATAATACTTGATAGATTACAAACATTATTGAAACGACAAATTGAAAAATATTACATAAGCTTTGGTTTAGTAATATTAAAATTCTTTTTTTTTTTCTTTTTTTGATAAAAGCAAGGACGGCCTAAACCACAAACAAAAACCATTAGGGGATATCATTGTAGCCGTCTGCGGGTAATGATTGAGCAGCTAAGTATGTTCTGGGTTTTGAATATGCAGACATTTTTAATATCCTGTGGCTATAAGCTATCCCCTTGAATTGTGAGTGGAGAAGCAAATCACATTGCTCTGGCAAAAAAGCACTGAATAAAAAGATGATCTGAAGTTTCCATATGCATATAACAGAAAGGACAACAATTTTCAATCCTCAGACGGTGCTTCCCTGAATTATCCATAATCGGCAATGCCTTCACGAGAAGTTTCCAAGTAAATAAAGTAACACGAAAAGGCAATTTCAACTTCGATAAGATTTTTCAGTCGATGCTACAGGAGGTCAATTATTTTGTGTTAGCATCTAATAACCTTCTTTAACTAATTAAAGTCCATGATGAGGTCTAGTCCATATGGAATGATCATTTTGATTTGTAATTGAAAAGACCGTGCCTGTAATTTGCTTGATTTGGAAATGGATTTGCCACTTCCCACTTACCATTTCAGGTTCAAGCAAATTACATTACTAGCCATTTAGACACCTTTCTAAATCCAAGCCACATTGGAATGAAGATTAAGCCTTCTTGATCCAGAATGTTTATAATATTTCTTTCCCATAACTCGTGAAAATATGTTGTTTTAATTGGCTTGAATTATCCACCATGTGTGTTTGCCCAGCAAGGCTTCAGCAAAGTTGTACTCAAATGATGCATTATCTTGAGCTATTATGATTAAATCCCTGAAAAAAAATTGGCAACGGAAAGTTTTAGGTTTTTGACAGTACTTTTTTAGAATCTCAAAGCAAAATAGAGGGTAAAAGTAATATTAAAATTATATCTAATACTGTTCAAATTCTGTTGAACCCAAAAAAAGAAAACTGTAAAGTTTTTTTTAGTACAAATAAAAAATTGTAGACGTATGGAATATTGATTTTGCTTGTTCACTTACATTAGGCTTTGTTTGGCGGTATGGAAAAGTTGGGTATAAAAAGAAAGTGAAATAAAAAAATAAAAAAAATACTTGCTTGATATATTGCAATTGGAAATCAGTTTTTAACACCTGAATAGAAAACTCTCTACGATTATTCTTTGGAATTAGATTTACACTATCATTTTGCACTCTATGTCCATTCATTAAACCAATTGGAATGCCCTATATTATTATTTTTTTAACCAGCGGAATTTTGATTTTTTTTATCTTTTCTTTCAATTTTCCATATAATCAAACATAAAAAATAAAAAGATCAAAGTTAGATGTAGTTTATTATATTTTTTATCAAATTTATCAATTAAAATATGATAAATGTATAATTTTTTACTAATAACATAATTTTATAAATAAATTTATGATATAACAAATATATTTTTTAATTGAGAAATTAAATATTTATTTATAAAAATTATGTTATTATTAAAAAATTACACACTTGTTATATTTTAATTAGAGAATTTAATAATAGAAATATAAAAATTAAATATAAATTTTGATAAAAAAATATAATAATTATTTAAAAAAACATATTATAAATCTCAAATTTTTTTTAACTCTAATTCTCATAAAAATCATTTCTTCGTATTTGGCCCATAGAAACGATTTCCTAACCAAACACTAGAACGGGATACGGGATCCGAAGTCAAGCCATGATAGTCTCCTCGTTGCCCTCGTCAGCATTACTTCCCCGCCAAACCCTAACTGTCCCACCTCAAATTCTCACCGCCAGCATCATAGCTTCTGTATCCGAATTCATGGCCGAAACCAAGAGCCCGGACGAACCCACATTCCACACAAAGCGTAGGCCTGAGGTAAACTGTGAAGACCCTCAAGAACACCCCAGCAAAGCACAGAAGCTCGAAACTTTGGACGAGAACTCGTTGGCTCCATTTGATGAAGCGAAAAAACGTGAGGCTTCTCTAAATTCGAATAACAATTTTGAAGTTCTTAATAGCAATTGTTCTTCTGTCACCGAGGGGAAAGTTGAAAAAGTTGAGTCCGATGTAGTCGCAGAGGAGGGTGGCGATGAGGACGGCGAGGAAGGCGGTGAGTTTGATCATGGTGGCGCAGACGATGATGGGGACGAAGATGAAGATGACGATGGTGAGGAATCCAATGGAGAGGCTGAGGTGGTCAGAAAGGGAAAAGGGATCATGAGAGCTGACAAGGGCAAAGGGAAATTGATAGAAGAAGATGACGAGGAAGACGATGCCAGCGGCGACGATGATGATTCCAGTGACGATGGGGTTGTTTCGGATGGCGACAGTGATCTGTCGGATGACCCACTTGCAGAGGTGGATTTGAATAACATTCTTCCTTCAAGGACTCGGAGGCGGACAATTCATCCCGGAGAATACATTGCTAATGATCTGGGGAATGATGATGAGGGTGATGATAGTGACGATAGCGATGTATAAGTCTGGAAGGTTAGTAGGAATTCATTGGGATAGCTATGTTATAGATCGTGAAAACTTCCTGTTTTTGGAAACAATGAGATGTTGTAATTTTCGTTTTGATATTTCTACTCTAATTGAACAACTCTTACACTTTCATTTCCGCACTATGATATAGGTCGCTCCGTTCTTTAGGTTTATGTGTGCTTGAAGGTCACTGACAGTGTCTTACTAGATGAAATTTCTAGTGATATGATGGTTTGAGGTAATTGATTATTTAGTTTAATGTTTCCCAATTGTCAATGAATAAACTGCTATTAGACATCATGGACATTGAGTTCCTCTTGAAGTTTTTCATTATTAGGTGAAGTATATTGGATTATTCACCAAACGTAGCATATATACCAAGGACTAAACAACTAACTTAACCTTATCGTGACTGACTAAATACTTGAGAATTGAGATGAAATGATGACCATTTCAGGGGATGGAATGCAGGTAGTAATTCCTGCTGTTTCAAAAGTTGCTGTAGACTGCGAAATATTGCCATTCAATTGTGTTTGCCTTGAAGAAAAATTCATCGCACAGTGACTCAATTTCTTTTTTTTTTTTTTCTGGTATGTTTCTTTGAGCCGAAAAGAAATGTTTGCCTCTGTTTCTTCACCATGGCTCTTTCTATTTGCATGTTCCTCGTGTTTTTTCCGTTTCACTCCCATTGCAATTGATTGATAATTATCTATAATTTGTACTTATGTAGAGTTGTAAGTGCTGAAAGTAAGCTGTATTACGATATTCTAGTACAAATCAATAATTTCTATTGACCATTCTTCAACCCATCATGAACTCTTGACTGCACATGTTTATTTGGTAAAAACATTGTTATGTTGATTGAAGACACTGGGATAGTACTTTTGTTATCTAAGAAATGAAGTCAGGTAGTGTAAGGTGCTTAAATTTGGGTCATTTGAGATTGCCGGATGGGACAAACGTGTTTTCACTGAAAGTATAATTTTACTGTGAATCTAATGTGAGGTGTTGTTAGTGGCATGGTTGTATGCTAAGAATTTTACAATTGCTCTCCAACATATCATTGAATATTTTCCATGGGATTTATAAACTGGGATGAAAACGTGCGGACTGATATTTTTAAGCTTTTGACGTTTGTTGTCTAAAGTGGGTCAGAGACAACTTTAATAAGGCCAATGTGTATCTTCGTCACTAGTTCAAGATCCTATATGATGGAGGACTATCAACATTAGATTTTTATGCTTTATGATGAAACTTTGAAGGATTGGTGGAGGGTACTCTTCTCATGGCTAAATTTTCTGCAAAATCTTATTATTCTTTATTAAAGGAAATATTGAGCAATATGAAAAAAATGTTTGTTAGGAAACTGTTTATATTGTTACTTACATTCTTTGCTTGAAAAACTGATTGGTGGCTAATCATCTTACGCAGTACCTGGGGGCTTGAAATCCGTATTGAACAACTACTACGCCTAATATTTTACGAGGATTTGAACTGCTTCTTTTAAACTGAGCCTGGCATCACTGTTTTTAGCCCAAGAGTTATGATTCTGCTGTTGATATGGTTGAAGTAATCAACTGTGATTCTACATGCTCACTGAATCTTATGTAACTCTTTTTTAACCCAAATTTGCTCACAATTGGTTAGATGTTTAAAGGATGAAGCACTTTGTTCCATGAATGAGGGGTTCTAACTTTGGAGTTACAAAGTAAAATAAATGGATCAGTCACTGGGATAACCCAGTATGGGAAAAAGTGAAGTACTTTAGTAAACCTTTTGTAAGATAAGAAAGCTTGATCAATGGATTTGCCTTAACTTCCACTGTGGAAGTCGTCAATACTTAAAGGCTAAAAGACAGTTCTTAATAAGTAGAAGCCTCGTTCTTATTGAGCTTGAAGGTTTCTAAGAAATTTGGAAAAATTTGGGAAAGAGTGTTTACAGAGCATATGGGTGAAAAAAAGCATGTAAGCGAAAGAGAGTGTAAGTCTGAAAACGTGTGAAAAGCTTAAGTCCTTTTAAGGAGTGGGGTTTATTTATAGTGAGGGGATTTGATTTGATAGTTAACGCTCATGATGGGCATAACTCAGAACATGGAGCACTACCTACTCATTCAGTGCATGGAGTAGTGGACTAGGTGGGGCTAAATTCAAGGGAGATATGGAATCATGAAGGGTTTATGCACATGGGAGACATGCATGTTTGATCATGACTTTGATAGTCAAAGATGATGTGTCTAGAGGTGGTAAACTTGGGAGTAGCCAGCCTTGAGTGTTTACTCCCCAAAGAGGGTAAGGCTAGTAAGAGGGGAACGAGCTCAATTAGTGTAATTGCTTATTTACTAAATGTCAAATTCTTACCTGACTTACTAGAGTGATCGTGTGTAGCATGATGATTCTTTCACTTTAATCCCTACCAAGCCACTCCCAGTGACTCTTCCAAGGAAGAGGAAAATGAAGATTACTCTTTCATGACACTTCCAACATTGTCTAAGTTGGACATTACAAATGGCACTTGACCTACACCAAACCTACTTTAAGAGCGTTGCTTCCTTGCAAAGTTAGAGTAATTTTGGTGAGTAATTTTGGTGTAGTTCTTCTCATGCTATCAGTGCGCTGACTTTGAGGGAGGGGATGACCCCATCACATTGTTCTTCACCTTAACTTCTTAAAAGGTGTGAATTCACCAGGCACTTTGAAGCTCTTAGCTCAAAAGAGAAGTTTTGTCAGTAGGGTTTTGTTGAGACTAGATGTCATTGGTGTCTGGGTGTTGGAGGAAGCCATCACCTGCATTGCTAAAGGATGGCACACTTGTATTGCACCAGCCTGGGTCTAGCATGCGTGCTTGTAAGGCTAGCACAAGTGTTCATTTTGTCAAGCATTGTGCGCGAAGGACATATAAGGAGATCTTTTGTTTACTATCTGAGTGATGGATTTGCTAATTATTCTTAAAGAGGAGGTGTGCAATTTTTTTATCTAACTTTCTTTTCTTAATTAGTTGAAGCCCTTGAACTTTGTAGTTGCTTCCTCTTAGTAGGAAGCAGCTACTACTAATTATAGTAAGTTTAACAAGAGGCATCCATTATCTATACCTTCTATTGATGTATGGAAGTATCTCTTAAAAGGTTAGAGGCATCACTTCTTAAGTAGGTGCCTCCTTTTAGTAATTAACTTATCATTAAATTATTGTAACTTATTACTCAAGTAAATAAATTAATATGAAATAAAGACCATATAGGAACACACTACATGTATCATTGTTTGAAGCAAATGTGCAAGCAAGGCTCTGTGTTTGATCTGTATTATGTGAGTTGTTTTGGATCAATCAGACTCAGACTCGTCTTAGTTTTAAACGAGGGGAGCTGAGGAATACAGAATAGTGTTTTCTGTGATGGATTTCTTTTTCGCGTACATACATGTTTCTGGTAATGCTGAGATTTTTTAATTCGCTTAAGCAGTTGCGTGCTTGATTAGTTCTAAATGAGGCGGGTATAGGGAAGGGGATTATTTTTTGAAATTTTCTTGGGCGGATAACGGGTAAGGGATGTTAAACAATTTTGGAGGGAAATTTGATTCTTGTGTCAACTGAAGCCGTCTCTCTCACTTCTATTTGACTGTTACTATTCAAAATGATTTGTTTCCCTTTTTGCTAGCATAGGTCCCCGTGTCTGAAATGGCCACTTGACCGGAAGCCTTTCCATGATCCCAAGGCTCGGCGGAATGGATCACCTCCTCGCATTTGTAGAACTGTTTCGGACCTATACTTTTCATTGACGTGGCTATTCTGAACCAGTATATGTAATCACCATATGAGGTTTACTGAAAAGACTAGCGCTTGTATGATGATGGCTTACTGAAAATAACGTTGTATTACGAGCAGACTAATAGTGAAATTATGTTGTAACGGTGGTATGGAGGTGGGAAATGGGTAATAAGTTGACAAAAGAAATTTAATTATGAAAAGTTTAATTTGGATGGAATAAGGAGCTATTATTTCCTTTGTTTTCTTTTTCGAAAGATATGGTAAAATTCCATTTCATGTGTTATATTGTGGTTCCACACTTTCTGTTGCGTGTGGACCACTGCCAGCGTTACCTTTTCCGTTTTTCTTTTGTCGTTGGAACACAATATGAATATGGTAGGGTCACTGTGCATCCAAGCAGCTCATTCATCTATCAATTTTTGCAGAAATTCTACTGAAACGCTACTTGATAGCCTCCATGAGGTAAAAAAATACTTCAAAACAAATGGGCAGCACGTGGTTAGGCTTATAAAACTCATGGACCAATACACCTGTTGGAAACTTGGACCTGATGACATGAGCATAAGCAACTGTAGTGGGTTTGCCTTTTTGAGTTTTGACGCTATTTTTTTATTGCCTTTATCATAGAAATGCTTTGAGTGGGTGACATCACCCAGCCCATTTATGCGGTCCTCCTCTGATCTTCCTTATTTGAGACCATGAGACGCATCTGTCATTTGTTGGTCTTGTGGTTTTACTTGCTAAGATTTAATGTGGGACAGATTTTAGGCAACAAATGGGGCATCTCATGTTTCATTTCCCCATTTGGAACACAGTTCTGGGTTCTATCCGATTCCACAGATTAATCATCCGTCTCATAAATGCAGGACCATCATGCAATGTCACGCGTTATGATACCGCATGCTACCCCATTTGTGGGTCTCTCAATGTCATGAAGTTAAAAAATATTTTAGGTCAATTCATATTTTAGAAAAAAGATTAAATTAATTATAAATAAATATTAACTTTAAACATATTTATACATTTTTCTACGATATAAACCGTTCTCCTTAGAAAAGTTTATTCATTCTCTCCATGTTACTATTTTTTATTTCATCCAATATCTCATAGTATTCATGTTTTTTATAGGTCAATAATTGGGAATCATTTTCCAAGTTTGGATTTCAAACGGCATATAGACTATAGTGGTTGGATAACCTTGGAATGGTTGAAGTCCTCATGTACTTCACATGGCTGCAATTCTAGCTAATCATTGAAGAGGCAATATGAAAATGGAAATGATCATGAGAAATCACCTCTGTTTTTGTTTTTTCCTTTAAATTATCCTTTTCCTGGTTCCTTTTTACAATAATCTTCTTCTTCCCCTGCCTATACGCAAGTGGACCTATAATTATATTTGATTATAGACACTTTTGGCCTAACCACTACTTCATACAAGTCTTCTAATAAGATAACTTGCTGTGCTTGCACACTAACGTCATGTCCTTCAGTATTTGTTGTTGAATTGCTCAAAGTTAAGGACAAAACTTGCCAGCCCAGAATCAATTTCCAAACCCCTTTTCAATTAACATTAAACACCAAAGTATTGTTGTTTATAACCCGTTACCCATGAGCTCTCATTATCAAGTGGAAAGGAGCTTTCTGGGTGTCAGATTTTGGACACTTTTTAGGGGGATAACGTTAAGTACAAGGCAGTGAAATAGAGGAGCTTAATGATCATCTGGGTTGCTTAAACAGGAGCTTGGCCTGGTTTTAAAAGGTAAATGCCCAATAGTCCAAAGACATAGTAAAAGGGCACATGACTCAGAAGTCAGAAGTCAGAAGCAGCGCACACAAATAGCTTTCATGAGTTGTGAACCCATGTTATGAGTAGCTTTTAATAAAAGATATCATATAGTCAATTGATGAGTTATTATTGTTGTTTTACTAATTTTTCTTAAAATAATTTATTAGGTAATCTTGGCACTAATACGTGATTGGAAGAAAGCAATAAGTCTCCCCAGTGGGTACGGAGGGTGACCCACCGTCACATGCCAAAACGGAGATCGTCCAGGGAACGGTCCACATTTATCCACACCCACAAGTGGACACAGTTTCCACCTTAGAGAAATTTAAGGAATGATTGGATGGATGGAGAGAAATAAAATTTTAATTTTATAATTTTTTATTTAAATTTAAAATTAATATTAAAAAATATTTAAATTGAGAAAAGTAGATGGTATAACAAATATATTTATCTCAAATTAAATTAAAAATAATCAAAATTAAAATTTTACTTCTCTTCTCCTTTTTTTTTTTTCATTTTCTTCAATCTAAAAATATCCTTGAGATTTGATTGGAGGAATAATTTGAAAGTAGTTTGATGTGAAGTAGTTTAAATATCTTAAGCATTGATTGAATCTTATTATAACATCCAATCAATAAAAAAAGAGATACGATTCATTTTTTCCTGAGTGAATTCCTCCGTCCTTTACCACATCACTCTATTAATAACTACTCCAGTCCAATCGCTTCAAAACTTCTAATCAAACCCAAGAAAAACGAGTAAGCAGCCACACGCGAAAGGAGACAGAAGGAACCTAAACTACTAAGAAAAGTGAAAGGGGGTTGATACTTGATACCCAAATATGCCTGGGAATGCGAAGTGGATTTTTTTTTTTTAAATAATAATAGAACGAGCAGTTAAGGGTAAATACCCAAAATAATTTACTTATTTAATTTAATTATACTTATATTCGCTCTTAAATTGATTTGTTCAATAGAGATTCAAATGAATTACATATCCTTTTTTTTTTTTTTTTGAAATAAAATATGCAGGTTGAAAACTGATTCTTTTAATAAATAGGTAGAGGTTGCCATACAGAGTGTGTATATGTTTAAAACGTCGTTTGTAGAAAGCAGGAGATATTGAAAAAAAAAAAAAAAAAAGCTTATAAAATGTGTTAAAAAAAAAATCAAGTCACAATGCAAAGTACTTCTTTAACTCCGAGGACTGTATGATCTATCCTTCTCAACCTTGACCGATGTCTCCATTGTCTTAATTTTGTACACATGTCTTTCTTTTACTATTTTAATTCAAAACCTTAACAATACTCACATGCCCAAGTAGCTGGAGAGCTCAACATAATATTATTATATTAAAAGGAGGTAAAGGCAAAGTGTGAAACCCAACATTTGAAAAGAGAGACTTCAGAGTATATCTACATTTCTCAATTTATCTTACTTCGTATCACATTAGTGTCAATAAAATGAGGGATCGAAATTTCTTCTAATGCCACGTGGACATATGAATCTGCCAACTTGGTATAGTTTTTCTGAGTTGATCTATTTTTGCTGGCGTGGACAAGGATAGTTAGAACTTTGGATGAAAATACTTTTAAAGTTAATAAAAGTAACTTATACAATTTTTATGTTGCCAAAAAAAAAATTACACAACCAGCGAGATTGTTTGTATTTGAAAAAATGGATTAACTAAAGGATAAAGGAAAAGTGATAGATAAGTAACTGTATTTAGGATTTAATCTGACAATAATTGGATGGTGGGGTCGTCAAAGTGTCATGCCGCTTGACGCAACACATCATATTAGTCCCCTTCGAAAATTTTGCCCTGCGTGGGGTCTCCCGCTGGAACGCATATGAATAATTAATCTGTATATACAAGAATATGAACAATAAATCTGCATTAAAAATAAAATTATTTTACTGGTTTATAGTAGAGTAAAATTTTAATATTACAGTTGTACATTAATTTTGACTATAAACCAAAAAAATTGTATAAGATAAATATAAATGCAATAAATAATAAAACCAAGAAAAATACTTAAGAGAGTTAATTGAGTGGGATTATTTAACCTCTGAATTTGGATAATCCCAAATGGCCAGCTTTAACCCAACTTGAGGGTAATTTCACACTAATTTGTTACAATAGAATTAAGTTAGTAGTGTTATCTAACGATTCATATCAATGGATTCAAAATAAGAGAGTGAATAGAGTATTATAAATGAAATTCTTTAATTATTACTTTACGTATCACAACAAATTTAATAATAGAATTATCACAAAAATATAATCAGAATATTAGGTAGTTATAGATGAAAAAAATTTATAATTTTTCATTTCAAAAATTGTAAGATTTAAAAATTTTAATAAAATTATTTTTATTGGGGTTATGGTTATATGTCGATTTAAGGGATCAAACTATATTAATTGTTTTTTTTCTTATGCCTATTTTTGCTTAGAGTTCCTAACAAATTAGTGAGTTGAGGTTCCAAAAAATGGTGTCTTTTCAGTTAAATGAATCTGCTTATTGGGTGGTGGCAAGGCAATTAACAAGGA
The DNA here is from genome assembly GCA_032878935.1 of Erythrophleum fordii. NCBI lineage: Eukaryota > Viridiplantae > Streptophyta > Magnoliopsida > Fabales > Fabaceae > Erythrophleum > Erythrophleum fordii. The sequence goes on along the minus strand of JAVQMF010000049.1, from coordinate 19,171,470 downwards.
ATCTAATAGATATAGTGGGTAACTAATGGTGTCTAAAGACTGAAGAGAACTCTTTCCCTTAGTCTGGCGCATCAATGGTAGGTTTAGGTTGTATACAAAGAATTCAGCTTTTATCCTTTTTATTAGATATGATAATACTTATCAATTCTCACGCAGGATTTGGTTGGATGGAGACGAGGTCAAGAATCAATCTTGTTTTGAAAACGCAACATGGAATGGAATGATTCTAACTTTGTAAGAAAATAAGAGTTGTATACATCGGACTTGCTTTATAGACAAATTCTTCCGCAAATGGGTGAGACTGAAATTGAGAGGAGCTCTGTTATGAGAAAGGCATGCAGAACAATTCTTGGAAGATGATGTGGCCTAGAGATGCTCAGAGTCACATCTTTGTCTTTTAGAGCCATACATAGCTGAATCTTTTAGGTTGTGTAGTTAGTTTGAGCTTAGCTTGCATCGATCTCATGTTTATTATAGCTGGGAGATGCTCGAAGGGAGTAAGTTCGCTTGGCTGGTGATAGGGTCTCAATGCCCAATCTCTGTATTCTCCACCCAAAATCAATTATGATTACAATACATAATATTCTCAAATTTATGTATTATATAAATAATACATAAATTTGAGAATATTATGTACCCTCTTATGATTTAAAAGATTATTAAATATAGAATGATATTTTATTAAATAATTGCTTAAAGTATTAACTCAGTATAAAGAAATTAATTTAATTTTTGTGTAATTAGTGAATATAATTATAATAATACATTTGTTACAATAAACAAAATAGTTATTCTATATTTAATAATATATATAGTAATTATTGTGTTATAATTAGAGAATATGGTGTCATGAGTGAATAATATCATCACTTATTTACACTGTAATCTTTTAAGATTGTATTTCTTTAATAGGGCAATATAAATGTTCTATTATATTTCATCAATATATCAAAAAGATTATGTGATTGGAATTAGGCCAACATTTCTATTGGTGAATAGGGGATTTTTAAGTCCATGTCCAAATACTTATTATTTCTTGGATTGAAATCACATTATTGGGTCTTTTAAATTATATATATACCATATTTTTATTAAAAAATTTGATAACAAAAATATAAAAGAATTGGACAAAAAAAGATATAAAAATTATATTTAAATTTAACAACTTTATTCTAGCCTTAAATTCCACTTGACAATGTCAAAAAAAGAAAAAAGAAAACGGTCATCTTTCACAAGGCTACGCGCCCACTTGCTGCATCACCAAAATTGTATTTATAGATGATTATTTAAACTAAAAGACAGCTACTACAGTCAGTTTGTTTGGGGTTAATTTGTAAAAAAAAATATTTTGCATGAATAGAAAAGAGATTAATTAAAATTTGTGATAATTGATCAAAATTCTGAAGGCATATCTAGGTGGTGATTTTTTTTTTTTAATTGGGATTTGACCGTGAGTTGGATTGCGCAACTGTTCAAGGGATAACGAAGTGTTAGAATAGTACAGTAACTTGAGATTGAATTGAAAAGGGACAATCATATAAAAACAAAATAAAATATTGTTACGGTCCATAATTATATAATACATATACTAGTGCAGTAAATTAGTACTAAAAGGGGATTCACACAACACAAGTACAGATTAAGGGAGGAAATGATTAAGTTAATTATATATAATTAGAATGAAAGAAGGGCAAATGATAGTGGGAACCAAAGCAAAGGGTAATGAATATAATTCTGAAGCAAAAGAGAGGTTTGGTGTGGGATGTGTGGACCAAAGCAAGTGTTTTAGCTGATATTAGCGGAAGAAACCACGTTGAAAATATTAGGTTGTGGCATTTAGTCAAAGTGATAAATGATTAGGAAGACATAGCAACCTAGTAATGATATAAAAGGGTCAATGCGTGAATCATCATACAGCTTAATTTAGGTCACTCTTTTGCAAGCTCTTTATAGCAAACACTCAACTCAAAAGCATTTTCAACCATAAATACCCATAACTTTTTTTTTTTTTTGGGGAACTGGAAAAGATTTATCTTTCATTGTATATGCAAGGGAGGTAAATCGGGCATATTAGGATAATTACATTATTAATCATTCGTTATTTGTTGTTTTTGAAATGGTATTAATGATTTGTAGTTGGTGGAAGACAGGAGAATTAATGGTATTACAGTGAAACAAGCATTTCAAGCAATGAATGGAAACACAAATCCAACATTTAATGGACAAAAACGCAAGTACTCCAATACTTACACTCTCATTCAAATTGATTTCACAGTTTTCAGTATGAGATATTGAGATTGTACGTGTACTTGCGAGTTACAGTCTCCAAATTCCAAACAGTTCCAACTTCAATCAATAACGACAATCATTTGTTTCTCATGCTTGCTCCCCATTTACGTCCTCGACCAATCACTAGTTATTCCTCCACAAATAATTTTCTCTGATTCCCTTTTTCCCGAGAAACAAACACCCTCGGTCGTTCCCACCATTATTGCTGTATTATTCCAAAACAGTCCATTTCTGATGCATTGCCCAATCAAACAAATTTCTCTTCTCTCTCGTCGTCCGTACGGTGTCTATCCTAGTCTTCCCACCAGGATTGATGTGATAATGAAGTGATGCAACCAACCCCGTGGACCTGTCTGAAGTTGTACAGTGCACCAGAATACACCCGATTATTACCAGGGTTCGCCAAAAAAAAAAATCTTAAAATCACATGCATAATAATTAAGAATGTTAAAAGGTTCAATTTGATTTAATTTTAATTGGCTTAGCATTTTGTTAAATCTTGTTTGTTTTAAATTCTAACTAATTTAATTTAATTTTTGTTCGATTTGGTTTGGTTTGATCTAATTTGGTTCATGTTTTTCTTGTCTAAAAATAATTTTTTTAAAAAAATTTTGTTTATTGTAATATATAAAATTTAACTTCTAATATCTTGCATCTCTTAAAATTGTGACCAATAATAATTTTAAAATAATTTATTATTTATATTTTTGACTAAAAAATATTATACACTCACAAAAAAGTTTTAAAAAGTGAGAAAAATAAAAATAATATCTTATAATAAAATAATATAAATAATTTGTATATTTCTTGAATCATATAAAGAATATAGTTTTGATACAAATTTAATTAATAAAAGATTTTATTAATCTAAAAAGAAATAGAATGTTAAATTTTAATTAATTACAATTTTAATGGTTCAGTTTAATTTGGTTAATCGACTCAAATATGAAAAAATCGATAACTGAATCAACTTAATCTGTTTTACAATTACACAAATCAAATTAAACTAATTTTTAATTAATTTTATTTAATTTTTGACACTTTAATTCAATTTGATTTAATTATCATTTTCCGTCCTTTCTGTGCCTTGAATTGCTTAATTTCCTAATCATTAAAATGCCAATCTTTAAACTCAAAGCAATTAAAAATAAAGTAAATTATGCAAATTTTTTAAATACAAACTTTTATTAAAATAAAAATTATTTTCTATTTTATTCATATTTTAAAATTTTTAATTAAAATAATTTTTATTAATCTAAATATATTTTTAATTAAAAATTTTAATAGAGAATATTTTAATTAAAAAATTTAAAACTAAACCAAAATGTATGATAATTTTTTTTACAGATTAGTAAATATTTGTAATAAAAAAATTTGTATAATTGTAATAAAATTTTAAAAAATATATCATTTACTCATTGATTAGAGAGATATATTTTTTATTTTAAATATTTAAGTTTAAATTTTTAAATTTATTTTTTTAATCATAAGATCAATGCAAAAGGTTAGTTCTTAAAATTATTTGAAAAGACACTTAATTTTGATTGAAAAGACAGTTTTACGGTATTACCCAAAAAAAAATTAAACAGAAGCCAAAAAAGCGTCATCATAAAATCATAGATTACACAGTCTTACATAGCAGATCATTTTTTAATACCGTATTCGTTTTCTCATTTGAAAAATTTACACAGATTTCTTTTAAACAAGGCAAAGTTGAAATAAAAGGGAAATATTTTATTATAGTCCCCGGGAGTGGTAAAATGATCACACTCGCTTCATTGGGTGAACAGCTGTCATAGTAGGGCAATAAGTTGCGTCAGCGTCACAAAAAAACAGGAAAAATATCGCGGTCAAACGCCGTGAGTCTATTCACTCGCCGAGTAGAGTCATAATGACAGCTTATCTAAGACCAAGACATGGCATTTACGTAGTTTTATATGAAAGCGGTGTCAATTATGTTGAGAGTCGTTTTCCAATTTTCGTATTTCTTGAATCGCTTCAACTCCTTTTAGCAGCATCAGGGTAAGACTTTGGCACAGGAGAGGAGAGGAGGCTCACTTGGGAAGCAGTGATAAGGACACATGCATGTTCAAGATTCTCTCTATCCCCTCATAAAAATCGATGCCTACCGTTCGATTCAAAGATATGACTCGACTACGGTCGATGTGGGGGTAACCATGGTTAGTTTGCCCAAGCTCTCGGGTTGAGCTTTGTTCTCTGACTGAGTTCAGCAGCTTTAACACGGGCATGTGAGGCATTGAAGCAAGGGAGAAGGGTTGGGTTCCTAAGCTCACCTCTGGGGTGATTTAGACTGTAAAATACTATTTCTGGAAATTATAGATTCTGACTTCTATTAGTTTCATCTTTCCTTTTCTTCAATGTTATTTATCCTTTGCAATCATCACCATTTGATTTTCAGATGATCGCTCGCAGCAAATGATTTCTTGTTGTTTTCTTCTCCGGAATTTTCAGTTTTCCCTTGTTTTTTCTTGAGAGAATTTGAGCTCCTTCTCTTTGTTTTCTGGTTTCCACCACTTCTGGCAGATCCAAGCTGGGATATGTAAAATCTTCAATCTTTTTTATAGTACCGCCTTGATTTGTTAAGTTATTGGTAGTTTTCAAATCTCCCGCTGTGTTGTAGATTTGAAGTTATATCGCGAACGTGATTTTAGAGATCTCGTTATCTCACTCTTGTTCAGGCCAAGATCTGCCTTTCCCTCGTTTTTTCTGATGTTCTAGTGAATTTCAGGGCTCAGATCTTGGGTCTGTTATCATGTTTTAGGACTTCCGAGTTAAGAACTTCAGTTTTTCTGCTTGCATGTCTTTGTTGAACCCCTTTTTCACAGGAATATGAATATTTTCTGGGGAAGTTGTGGAATCTGGATCGCAAAGTAGGGAAAAGGATGAATTATTTTCCAGAGGAGGTATTAGAGCACGTGTTCGACTTCGTGACGTCCCCCCGGGACCGGAACGTGGTGTCTCTGGTGTGTAAAACGTGGTACAGAATAGAAAGATGTAGCCGGCAAAAGGTCTTCATTGGGAACTGTTACTCAACTAGCCCGGAGAGGTTGATCCAGAGGTTTCCTGGGCTAAAATCCCTGACCCTGAAGGGAAAGCCTCATTTCGCGGACTTCAATTTGGTTCCCTATGATTGGGGAGGCTTTGTTTACCCTTGGATTGAAGCACTGGCGAAGAGCCGGGTGGGATTGGAGGAGCTTAGGTTGAAGAGGATGGTGGTCTCGGATGAGAGCCTGGAGCTACTTTCCCGTTCCTTCTTGAATTTTAAGTCCCTGGGTCTTGTTAGCTGTGAAGGGTTCACCACCGATGGCCTTGCGGCAATAGCTGCAAATTGCAGGTGAGAAGGATTTCTTGGGACCCTTATACACGTTTAGGAGTGTTAGTTTTTAGTTTGTTCATATGCGTTTTTGATTTGGCGAATGTTAGTACTATTGGTCATGGTTTATGGTTCATGCTTGTCTGTGTTTTGGAAGCCCCCTGCTTGAAGGAACGGCGCAGCTAATTTATGAGTTTCCGTTATCTATGTCTGGATGTCTTGTCAAGGTTTGATCTGTTATGGATGCTTGTTAGTTGATTGTTGTCTTGAATTATATGTCTAAAAGTTAGATGAAGGAGCTCAAATATTTTAGCATAGTGGGTAATTACTTTGGACGATTGCTCTAAATCCTAATATGAAATATTTTATTGGCGTTAAACTCAACCCACCAACTTGTCATGGTTTACTAACAAATCAGTGCTCGAAGCTTCTCAAAAACTTGATTCGTTTATTATCATTTTCGTTTGTTATCGCTTTATAATTTTTTCTTTGGGGGGAATTTTTCTGTTGGTATAGCTGGAGTAGGTAAAGATGATCTTGAGAAATCTATTATGCTGATTGAGCAACAGGATGTTAAGCATGTGTAATTGACTTCCAATTTTCTGCTTGTGTTATTTTAAAATGTAGGTTTCTTAGAGAGCTGGACCTCCAAGAAAATGAAATTGAGGATCACAAAGGCCAGTGGCTAAGTTGCTTTCCTGATACTTGTACATCACTTGTCTCTCTCAATTTTGCTTGTCTTAAAGGAGAGATCAATTTGGGAGCTCTTGAAAGACTTGTGGCCAGATCTCCTAACCTTAAGAGTTTAAGGTTAAACCCTGCTGTACCCCTTGACACGCTCCAAAGGATATTGATGCGAGCGCCTCAGCTAGTGGACTTAGGTACTGGGTCTTTTGTTCACGATCCAGAGTCTGAGACCTACGCCAAGCTGAAGAATACCATTCTAAAGTGTAAATCAATAACCAGTTTGTCGGGGTTTTTGGATGTTGCTCCTCGCTGCCTACCAGCTATATATCCTCTTTGCTCGAACTTAACAGCCTTGAATCTGAGCTATGCAGCAGGGATTGAGGGTAAAGAGCTGAGAAAACTAATTCGTCACTGCAGGAAACTACAGCGATTATGGGTGAATCTAATAAGCTACAAAACCTTTTCCTTTTGTTAACTTAACTCTATTTAGGTGAATGCTAATGATTTCTGTGCACAGATACTGGATTGCATTGGAGACAAAGGACTAGGTGTTGTAGCTGCCACATGTAAAGATTTGCAAGAATTGAGGGTTTTTCCATGTGTTCCCTTTGGGGTTGAGCCTGCATCTGTAACAGAACATGGACTCGTTGCTATATCCATGGGTTGCCCCAAGCTTCACTCATTGCTCTACTTCTGCCAACAGATGACTAATGCTGCCCTCATAAAAGTGGCAAAGAACTGCCCAAATTTTATCCGCTTTCGGTTGTGCATCCTGGAGCCCACAAAACCTGACCCGGATACAATGCAGCCACTGGATGAAGGTTTCGGGGCAATTGTTCAGTCTTGCCGGCATCTCAGGCGGTTATCACTCTCTGGCTTGTTGACTGATAAGGTTTTCCTTTACATAGGGATGTATGCTGAGCAGCTGGAAATGTTGTCTATTGCATTTGCTGGAGAAAGTGACAAGGGGATGGTATATGTGCTGAATGGATGTAAGAAGCTTAGAAAGCTTGAGGTAAGAGATAGCCCTTTTGGCAACATGGCACTTCTAAAGGACGTGGGGAAGTATGAAACAATGCGATCCCTTTGGATGTCGTCCTGCGAAGTGACCCTCGGAGCCTGCAAGTCACTGGCTAAGAAGATGCCAAGGCTAAATGTAGAGATCATAAATGAAAATGAAAAGGAAGAGTGTGGTGTGGAAGATGGGCAGAAAGTGGAGAAGGTGTACTTGTATCGAACATTAGTTGGGAAAAGGAAAGATGCACCAGAATTTGTATGGACTCTGTAGGTGCATTCTAGGCCATTTTAATTTTCTTGTTATTGAGTAGTTTGTACTTTTTTAGGCTGACTGATTAATGGAATTTTAGCTGGGTGTAGTGGTTTGTTTCTGTTATAATGTGCAATCTGTACTATTTCAGTACGTATAGATATCTCCTTCGCTTTTCTTCTCGAAATCGTATTATTCCATAATGCCAATCCAATAAGTTCATCAGTTTAGACCGATTGATATATTTATTAACATTGCTGGGATGCCCCGTGGATAAGTTAAACCGCACCTTCCAGACAAACTTCAGAAAATGTTATTAATTTGTGATTGGTTGATAGTTGTCAATTTTATATCTTTTCTAGTTAAACATAATATTTACTGTTATTTGAGGTGATTGATAGTGTGAAGGTAAAAGTTCATCTTCGAAGCACAAGTACTGAAGTAGCCACGTCTGACGTATTAGCCTTAATTTTGAATTTGCATGTCTGACTACTTAATTTAATTTCTTGCATGATTGATGATACAATCAGCACAATAAAATAAACGAGTGAAATTTATTCGCAACTATCTCCTTGATCACTCTTCAGCCTGTATAATTGAAACAAATCCTCTGGTGTCTTCGGGAACCATGTATGATATCCCTTCATTTCAACAATAATGGGTGAAGGGGAAATACGTGAAGAAAATTCTGTCTATCTATACTATCAATTTTGATTAGCAATCTTATGAAGTATGTAGTGGTGGGACGTATGAACATGAAGAGCTGTAAAATTACTTCAGAACATTTGTACCATCTTGGACGCAACTTGAAAGCTCGGAAGCTAATCGAGGCCCTAGGGCTCGGAGTGGAAGCAGCATCAAAGAAAACAGGACATTACACCTGTGTTTCTTCTATTACAATATAATTACAATTTTAGTATTCAAATTCTAAAACATAATGTTGAATTGTATACAATTTAGCAATCTTAAAAATGAAAATTCTAATGTCTCTAAAGCACTGAAATTGTAGAATGGAGAAGCGAATGTGGGGAAAAATGATCATTTCTCACACGAATTGACAATTACGTGATTTTTCAATGTTAAAATTTAATTCATATATAACATTTTCAATTTTTGTTATAGTTTTCAAGGGAATAAGTATTTAGTTTTAAAATTCATGTATCATTATATCAGAAGAAGTTCATAAACCTAAGTTATAATTACGCTATAGAAGGATGATTAAGTGTAGTTTTCCCAAGAAAATAAGAATAACAATGGATACAGAACAGGTGAACAGTATATTACGTTATTAACCACACATTAAAGTTATCATCCAACTATAAATAAAGTTTGCGTACAGTGATACAAAGCCCCATAGACCAACCACATCACTTAACCTATAAACATTCCAGCGTTATGAAGGGCCGACAGATCCCGGTATCCCACATATTTCTCCAGAGAGTGGTATAACCAAGCAGACCAAGCTGAAGAAACAACTCTTATTACTTTATAAATGTGACTATCAAAAGCAGCTACAACACTCCTCTAGCACACAGCAGCAACAGAGTGCTGCCAAGCTGCAAACGCAAAAGAAGGTCCACTTTAGTTAACGTCATAAAAAATAAACAGGACAAGCGGTATACAACTGATCCTTCAAAATAATTTTATATGATGATATGAATCCCCCATCAAGAGTGTTGATATCTTAAGCTTAAGTGATATGGCGATATCTTTTATATTTAAAGCTATGTCATGTTTCTATTGGGGTCAACTTTGGCTACTTCTAAGGAAGCCAAACTTAAGTGTCATAATCAAATCTTTGATTAAGCTATGCAAGTTCAAGCCCGACAATGAACATATTAAATCAAGCATGAGCCTTCCAAACCCAGTATTTATCATCAGATTCTGTTGTATCTTGATCGTTGCATTGTATTTTATGGCAACTTAGGGCTTATGTATTTGGTTGCCTTGCCTACCATAGCTTGTTTAGAATATCAGACTAGAAAAAGAAAGCAGCAAGTAAGCATTTCTTACAATTCCAACGTTTTAGTCTAATGATGTGAGCCATGAGTTTACGTCAGCAAATCAGGTCAAAATTTTCACACAACTAATTACCCTAGACCTATCCATAACGTTCTGTAGCACTGTTTTTATGGTACGATTCTCTTAAATTAGTTATGGAAGTTAAGCATTATTATGAATTGGATCCCAAGTCCTGACACAATCGCCTGTAAATTGTTTCTACTAGGCGTAGCATGGTATGTAGTTAAATGAACGAAAATACATCGATTTGTCACATAATATAAGATGAAAGTCTAAAATTCAAACTAGCACACACCCAGCAGTACTCCAACTCCAAGCTAACAAAACAAGTGTTGACAATCAGACTAATTCCCGTCTAAAAATTCATAAGTAAGACTAAAACAATTTGAAATAATAAGGTTATATTAGTATTTTGATTCCTTAACCTTATTCAAAGTCTCAAATTATTTCCTTAAATTTAAAACATGTCAAAATGATTTCTTAACCTATATTTCGCACAATAAAAGCCCTTTTTTATAAATAAAATTAACCCAATAAATAGTTAAATGTTGCTTAGCCTAGGATATGTGCGCTGACATTCCCTCTGCAGCTTCCTCCAATTTTACACTCTCTCAAGCTCTACACTCCCTTCCTCCATGGCTTTCTCCGCATACCAAGGGTTAAACAAGTGCAATTCCTCCTTATTAATTCGATCTAAAAGCTTGAACCCCAAGTCATAGATATTCTAAAAGCCAGAGACTCTTTCCCAATCTATTTTGTTGGCCCCGCAATCCCATTCCTTGTTATTAATAATAATCATCCAACAAATGGCTATGAACCCCATTACTTACAGTGGCTAGACTCTGAACCAAGACGCTCAGTTTTGTACACATCTTTAGGGAGCTTCCTCTCTGGTTCAACTGAGCAGGAGGAAGAAAATGTTGCAGGGTACGCGATAGTGGTGTGAGATTCTTGTGGGTGGCTCGTGGAGACAACTCATGGTTAAAGAAGAACTGTGCAACAAGAGGGATTATTGGGCCTTGGTGTGACAAATTGAGTGTAGGGGTTTTTATCCCATTGTGGCTGGAACTCTGTTTCAGAGGCAACGTTTATTGGCGTTCGAATTCTCACTCTCCTATATTTTTTGACCAAAATACGAACAGTAAGCAAATTGTATAAGATTGGAAAGTTGGGGGGCGGGGAAAAGGGGGGTTGGGAGCTGACAAGAGAGGAAATAACAGGAGAGCTTGAGAGTGTAAAAATGGAGGAAATTGCAGAGAGGGACTGTCAGCACACATATCATAGGTTAACCCCAGTTTATTTAACCGTTTGTCGGGTTAAAATGTATTCACAAAAAAGGGTTCTTATTGGGACGAAATATAAGATAAGTTTCAAACTCAACAGATTAATGGGGCCAAAATACTAGTTCAACTAAATAATAAAGAAAGAAACCCATACTTGAAATACGAAAATGAGGCAAAAAATTATAAGAAGAAAAGGGGAAAAATCATACCAGCCTCGCAAGACGGAACCGCAGTCGGTCTCATGGTGATGATGATGGTGTTGATATGGTTGAGACGGAGGAGGCGGCGGGGGATATTGATCATTGAAATAACCCTGGTACCCTTCATACTGGGGACGCTGAGGAGGCCTCGGTGGCGGGTATCCGGAATAAACAGGTGGCGGGTACCCTTCGTACGGTGGCGCCGGTGCTGGTGGGTGAGCCGGTGGTGGAGGAGGAGGATAAGGAGATCCGTACCCTGCGTAAAATTCACCAGCGTATAGATGAAAATTAAAACTGAAATTGAAATTGAAAACCAATTAATGCAAGAAAACATGGATTGGAAAATCAGAGTGGCTATAGGATTTATGATGAACCTGGGGGAGGATAATCTTCCTGGGGTGCTCTCTGGTAAGCACTCATTGGTTTGCGTGATTGAAAAATGTCGATGGTAGTGACGACTCTGTCTGGTCTGGAAGGAAATGATACCCTTTCCAAAACTTCTTAGTTCAATATCCTGTCGCCACATACACCTTCCGTGGGGCGGTGGAACTCAACTAAAATTTTGTTTCTTTATAAATGAATGAAGTCCTTTTTTGCTTCAAATTGATTTTCCATAAAATTATTTTTAATTTAATTTCTTATAAATCAGATATTTTTCATTTGGTCTTTTATGAATATATATTTTTAATTCCATTTTTTATTTAAATAAAATTATTAATATTATTATTTTTATACCAATTTAATATTATTAAAACTAATCAATATAATAACAAATGATGTATTTTTTGGTAAATATTATTTAATCTCTATTATAAAATATATAAATTGATAAAAAAATTTGATTACTTTTTTTAATAATAATAAATTGATAAAAAATATTACTAAAAATTAGTTTATTTGTGAGAGATTAAATTAAAAAAATATTTACATATAAGGAATTAAATTAAAAAATAATTTTGTTGGAAGTAAAATTAAAAAATATTTAAATATAAAATAATAAATTGAAAATATCTTATTTTAAAATGACTAATAATTTACTTTTTTTAAAACAAATAATAATAATAATTTAATGACCCGTGTTTCCCGTGGGAGGTTTCTCTTCCCTTTTGTCAATGTAAATCTTATTTATTTCTTTAAATATGTAAAAAGACAATCTTGTCGAAGTTCATCTCTCTCTTCTTCTTTTTTTGTTTAGTTTTGAAATGGTATGACTATGACATGATTTTTGTTTTTTGTCCGGCAGAGAAAGAAAGTAACAACACTGCGTCTGAAGGAATATGAACAATAAAACCAGTAGCAGTAAGTAGCTTTAGCTCGAAGAATGTGCTTAGAGGAGATGAAAGAAAAGAATTGGGTGGAGGCGTGGAGCAGAGCATTGATTAAAGCCCCATACCCATCCCATTACAAGTTACTCATAACATTCAAAACCAAATTCATTTATATAGTATCAAAATATAAAATTAATTTTTTGACATTATTAAAATATAATATTTTAGTTAGCCTAATAATTAATTAATTTTTATCTACAATTTAATAACATATTTCAACACTATAACACAAATTTCAAAATCAAACAATAAACAAAAAACATTAAAGTAAAAACATTATTAAAATGTCAACAAAGTTTTATAATTGAATTAAATGAAATAGTAAAAAAAAAAAAATCTAATTCCTTCTCTCCCACTTCACATCTCGGAAACGCACGATTAAAGCACCTAATTTGACCAAATGTCAAAACACATCATAAGTCCATCGAGGACAAAATTTAGATTCCTACATGTCAAAACACATCATAAGTTCATGGAGAACACAACTTAGATTCCTACTGAATCAAAGTATTATAAAAAATAAAATAAAAAAATCACAATACCCTAGAGTTACGTATTTTTTAAAACTCCACATGTAAGCATTTAATTAATGGATCAGTTAGCAAATTATTCCTACAATGTATATAATTCAAGTTTAAGATTCACAAATCTTCTTTTTAATGAATAAGAACTAAATATCTAAATTTAATATGACTAGAATTCTTGTAATTTAAAAAAATATAAGCAAAATCATTGTTACAATTAAATAGTCAAGATAAAAAAGATACATTTAATAATACACATAATAGAAAACAATTTCCTTAATCATATAATTTAAAAATGATCCCACAACAATCAACATATTTTACAACTAAATTTGAGATAGTTGTAATTGTCCATTTGATACATTTCAACAAAACAACTCCTTTAAACATAATAAAATATGCACAAATATACGAAGTAGTTGTAACATATTTGCATGATACTTTTTCATGAAACAATTCCTTCCAAACATCATAAAATGTATTTACAAGTTGATGCATTTGTAAGTATTTATTTGATATTTTGCGTGCTCCTCCCAAATAATATCTTAACAAATATATTTAAATTAAATATTCTAACACTACATGCTAGAAAATCAATTCGAATAATGGATCAAAGAGGCTCATATATATATTTTTTTCAACTAAGCGTGTTCAGAAAAGAGCAAATCAAAGATTGAAAAAGCCAAATATTCAATCTTTTGAAAAAATTGCAAACAAAACATTTCAAAATTATGACAAACAGAGGCAAATGGTGGCTTTGATGTCACGCGCGTGTTAAGCACACATACAAGGACTATAGTTCCAACAAAGACACATGATTACTATACTTCTAGCTATTGCGGTCAATTCCAAATTAGAAGGAAAATTTATAAACTACAATTTGACAAAAGCTATGTACAAAAAATTTTAACTGATGAAGGGGTAAGGTGTGATAGATACTATTAGATATTTCTATCTCATTTAATTGGGAACTCTCTCAAAATATTTTGTATTTTTCCCAAACTAATAGATCTTTTTACGATCGATTGAATTAACCTATAATATATTAACAATTAGGATAACCACTTATATGCCAATAAAATCTTAATTATGATAAAACTTAAATTAAACGAGAGATGAGGATCACCTTTAAAATTTGAGATAATAGATAGCTTTAATTAAATAATAAATATAATTATAGATATTTTTAAATATATTCAAATATAGGATATCCAAAATAAATTATCTGAAAATATTTTGAAATATCTCAATTTAAATTTTGAATCCAATATGACATGCATGGACGTCAAACTCCAGGCATGGCGGACAACCTCCTCGTAGAGAATATGTTGGGAGTATGACATTATTTTTTTTTTTCTTACAATATGTTGGGAGTAAAATTTTACTTGTTTTAATTTGTCTTCAGCATAATATGATTGAACCTCCATTTGATTTCTCGAACAAAGTGAATGCTATTTACATATATCCATGGGAAAATATATTTTTCTTTATCATAAAAATTTGGAAAAACAAATGTTTTTTGAATTCTATTTTAGTAAATAAAATTATTAAGTATAAAGCTAAAAAGAGAATAAAATATAAATGAAATGAATGACAAATATCCTTATACTTTTATACCAAAAAATAATAAAAATATATAAATATTATTAAATAATAATAAAAAATAATAAGCGTTAAAAAAATGATCTTTGACAACCAACCCCTTAAAGATCTAAATAGTGAAAGAAATTATGAACAAGGATGAACTAAGTTAAAATGTCGTTGATATCAACTGCTTAGAGTACACATGTACTAGTATTTAATTAGGAAAAATGGTATTTAAAGACTGAAATTTTATAAATTTATAATAAAAAAATTGAAAATTGAAAATTATTTTCAAAGATTAAAATTATTATTATTTATTATTAAAATTTAAAAAAATTATTATCAAATTTTAAAAAAATTATCATTAAAATTCTTTAAATTATAACTTTTTTAAAATTTAATAGTAAATTTCTTATGATAATAATTTTAGTTTTTAAGAATAATTTTCCTGGGGGAGGATAATCTTCCCGGGGTGCTCTCTGGTAGCTAATCATTCGTTTGCGTGATTGAGAAATGTCGATGGTAGTGAGTGACGACTCTTTCGGGTCTGGAAGGAAATGATACCCTTTCCAAAACTTCTGAGTTCAATATCCTGTCGCCACATACACCTTCCGTGGGGCGGTGGAAATCAACGAAAATTTTGTTTCTTTATAAATGAATGAAGTACCTTTTTTTTTTTAATTGATTTTTTATAAAATTATTTTTTAATTTAATTTCTTATAAATCATATATTTTTTATTCGGTCTCTTATGAATATTTTTATTTTTATTTTTATTTTTATAAATAAAATTATTAATATTATTTTTATACCAATTTAATATTATTAAAACTAATCAATATAATAAAAATGATGTATTTTTTTGATAAACTATTATTTAATCGCTATTATAAGATATATAAATTGATAAAAATTTTGATTACTTATTTTTATTAATAATAAATTGATAAAAGAATATGATTGAAAATGAGTTTATTTGAGAGAGATTAACTTAAAAATATTTATTTATAAGAAATTAAATTAAAAAATAATTTTGTTAGAAGTAAAATTAAAAAATATCTATATATAAAAGAATAAATCAAAAATATCTTATTTTAAAATGACTAACAATGTACTTTTTTAAAATTAAAATAACAATTTTTAAAAATGGGTAACATAGCATGGATATCACGGGCCAGAAAGAGAGGATGGCGAATCCCCCACAACTCCACATGCTAGCCCAAGGTCGCACGTTCACTTTCAAGAAACCAACAGACCCAACGAAAGGACCGGACCGAAAGTGGTTGGGCTCCCAAAGGACGCACCGCTTTTGGACGACTTGGTAAACAGTCCGAAAAAATTTAGGTTGGTCGAAACCCATTCTCAACCAAACTCTGCCGTCGTGGCACAATCTTGTTAAAGTTAAATTGAGAGACCAATATAGGTCAAACTTGAAATAAAATTAAGATCTATTATTAGACTAAAGATCCTGATAAGACGATGCAATTGCAAGAGTTGAGAGGAGTGGTAGCAACTATATATAATTCACAATATCCCAGGGAAAATATGAGAATTTATCAAAATATCTTTTAAATTAATTAATAAACTCTAACTGATATTAAATATAATCTTTAACTTTAGAGAGGTTGTGAATTCAGGCTTATCCTTTAAATAGATATATGGATGATTTGTTGCATTACAAGTTACTCGTGACATTCAAAACCAAACTCATTTATACAGTATTAAAATATAAATTTAATTATTTGGTATTATTAAAATATAATATATTAGTTAGTCTAATAATTTATTAGTGTTAATCTTCAATTTAATAAGTATTTCAACCATCTCCACTTGAATAGCATCAATTAATTGATAGACAAAATAAGAACCAATCAATATGATATGTTAAAAATATCAAATAATCAATATGTACTATAACAAAAATTCAGAAATGAAATAGTGAACCAAAAATATTAAATTTGACGGTAAAAATAATAATGTTTTATAACTAAATTAAATGAAATAACAAAAAAAAAGTCTAAAACAATTAACTTGATCAAATGTCAAAATACATCATAGGAGGTTCATGGAAAACACAACTTAGACTCCCACTAAATCAAAATATCATAAAAATAATTAAAAAAATTCATAATACCCAAGAGTTACATATTTTTAAAAAACTCCACATGTAAGCCTAATTAACTGTAAAACATATATAATTTAAGTTTGAGATTTACAAATTTTCTCTCTAATGAATAAGAACTAAATATCTAAATTTAATATGATCATAATTCTTGTACTTTTGAAAATATATATATATAGAATTATTATTACAACTCAATGGTCAAGATAAATAATATGCATTGAATAATATGCATAATAAAAAATAATTTTCTTGTTCATATAGTTTAAAAATAGTTCCACAACAATCAACATAGTCCACAACCAAAATTGAGATAGTTGTAACTATTCATTTAGTACATTTCAATGAAACAATTCTTTCAAATATCATAAAATATATACAAAAATTAAGGCATCTATAGAGTGTTTGCATGACATTTTTCCACAAAACAATTCCTTAAAACACCATAAGATATATTTACAAGGTGAGGCATTTGTAAGTATTTATGTGATACTTTACTTGCTCCTCTCAAATAATATCTTAACAAATATGTTTAAATTAAATATTCTAACACTCCATACTAGAAAATCAATTCGAATAATGGATCAAAGAGGCACATGTCCAAAATAGAAGCAAAATTTATAAACTGCCATTTGACAAAAGTTATGCACAAATTTTTTGTAACTGATGAATGGTAAAGTGTGATAGATACTATTAGATATTTCTATCTCACTCAATTAACAACTCTCTCTCAAAATATTTTGTTTTTTCCAAACTAATAGATCATTTTATCATCGATTGAATTGACCTATAATATATTAGCAATTAGGATAACCACTTATATGCCAATAAAGGATCACATTTAAAATTTGAAATAATAGATATCTTTAATTAAATAATAAATATAATTATAAATATTCTTAAATATATTCAAATATTTGATATCCAAAATAAATTATCAACATATATTTTGAAATATCTTAATTTAAATTTTGAATCCAACATGATATTCATGGAAGTCAAACTCCAGGCATGGCGGACAACCTCCTCGCAGAGACTATGTTGGGAGTATGAATGATTTTTTCTTAAAATATGTTGGGAGTAAAATTTTACTTGTTTTAATTTGTCTTCAGCATAATGTGATTGAACCTCAATCTGATTTCTCAAACAAAGTGAATGCCATTTACATATATCCATGGGAAAATAGATTTTTCTTTATCATAAAAATTTGGAAAAAAATGTTTTTTAAAATCTATTTTAGTAAATAAAATTATTAAGTATAAAGCTAAAAAGCGAATAAAAATATGAATGAAATGAATGACAAATATCCTTATACTCTTATGTTAAAAAATAATAAAAATATAAATATTATTAAATAATAATAAAAATAAAATAAGAGTTAAAAAAATTATCTTTTGACAACGAACCCCTTAAAGATCTAAATAGTGAAATAAATTATGAACAAGGGTGAACTAAGTTAAAATGCCGTTGATATCAATTGCTTAGAGTGCACATGTACTAGTATTTAATTGGGAAAAATGGTATTTAAAGACTTAAATTTTATAAAATTTATAATAAACAATTTTAAAAATGAAATTATTTTCAAAGATTAAAATTATTATCATTTACTATTAAAATTTTAAAAAAATTATCAAATTTTAAAAAAATTACCATTAAAATCCCTTAAATTATAAGTCTTTTAAAATTTAATAATAATTTTTTTATGATAACAATTTTAGTTTTTAAGAATAATTTTAATTTTATTATAAATTTTATAAAATTTGGGGGTTGAATGTAATTTTTCCATTTAATTAAACATTTTATCACGCAGGAAAGAGGTAGAAAGCGAGCCGCGTTTGAGAGTTCCAACAATGACGCGGTTAAGCAACCACTCCAATTACAAGTCATAATAAAATTGGGAGGGTGGCGAATTCAGATCCCACAAAGTCATTCATTCGATCACCTTCTCTGCAAAAACGTATGAAGACCAACCAGTCACCTCAATACCCCCCAGGCTCAACACCTTCTCCGATCTTCCATGGAGCATCACAGCCACCTCCATCTGCACCACCTTCCTCATCTCAGGCTCAAAACTACCACCATCCTTACATCCAACCCGCTCCAGCCGTGAAGCCCCCCAGTAGTCCCATGGAATCCATCCTCCACATGCTCGATTCCTGGGGCAAAAAGGCTGAAGCCACCGCCAACAACGTCTGGCACAATCGTTAGTGTCTATTCCATTTCTGTATATGTTTTGATCGATTGAAAACTGGATTTTGACTTTACTGCCAATTAATTGCAGTTAGAACAAGTCCGTCGGTGTCTTCGGCGGCACGCGGGAAGGTGAATCTGATAGGGAAAGCCATAAGTGGAGGTGGATTTGAGTCTCTCTACAAACAAAATTTCGCAACCTATCCCAACGAGAAGCTGAAGAAGAGCTTCGCTTGTCACATCTCCACATCGGCTGGTCCGGTTGCAGGAACCCTCTACCTCTCTAATGTTCATTTAGCATTTTGCAGCGATAGCCCTGTATCTTTCAACGCACCCTCTGGCCAACAGGCTTGGAGCTACTACAAGGTAAATTGAAATCCCTAATCCCAATTTTGAATCCTATTATTTTACCAAAATGATTGTCAAATTGCGTAAAAAATTAAAAATAAAATGAAAGTAGGATTTGATTTGGGGTACGAAATGACTTGGAAATTGGAATTGTTGACTACTGAGCAGGTAATGGTGCCTTTGGGAAAGATTGGGACAGTTAATCCGGTGATCATGAAGGAGAATTCATCAGAGAAGTATATACAGATTGTGACGATTGATGGATATGACTTTTGGTTTATGGGTTTTGTGAATTTTGATAAAGCAGCCAAGCACCTCTCAGAAGGTGTCTCTCGTTTTGTAGTGCCAGGAATAGCAGTACCATCATCAACTAGCTCTTGAGCCTGTGACTTCTTTTGCTGGATTTTCGCTTCGGAAGCAGTGACGACTTTGAGCGTGGTGGGTTTAAAGATCAAAATCTCTTTGCGCTGATACCTAAAGTTTAATTTGTTGTATTGATAATTTCCTTCGTATGTTTGCCACTTCAGATTTAGTTTTGCGTGTTTGTACCAAAATGAGGGAGTAAATTATATTTTTCTTTTTTGAGAAGGTCAAATCTTAAAACAAAATTAAAAAAAAAGGTCTCAGTTAATAAATTTAGTGAAGTCTACCCAAGCATATCAATATTAGATGACAACTAGTAAGTTTAAAAGGCCTCCACGAATGGCCCTATGATTAGCAATCCAGCTACAAATAATAACAATTAGCAATTGAGCTCGGATGTGAATCTAGGGAATACCAATATGGACTAATCCAACTACAAATAATACTAATTGAGGATCGAACCTAGATTCTTTGCAAAGCTAGGGGATCCCAATCTGTTCAAATTTAATTTGAATAACTTGTAGAATTTTTTTTTTTATTTTTTTGATATAAAATTATTTTTATTTTACATTTTGCATCCTATAAAATAAAAGAAAATTAATATTTTAAAAAAATTATAAAATTAAATTGTCCAAATCAAATTTGGATGGTATAGACTATGCACATCCTTTAAATTTGCATGAGATTTGTGTGTATTATGTCACGGACTTAGATTTTTCAACCAATCATGCGACACTTAGATACTCCTAACTCGTACCTAAGTCAGCTCTTCTCTCTTAAACTCCACTAGGAGGCGTGATCACAAGAGGAAGCGAGTCAGAAAGTTGAGAGGAGAGAACTTAGACAAGAGAGCTTGGAGAGAACTTTGTATATTGCAAGAATGAGAGTACAAACTGAAGTGCCTTCCCTCGTGGTACCTTGAGGGGTATTTATAGTCTTCCACCTCCTCAATGGACGGTGGAGATTAACTCAATCCAACAGTTTACAATCATTCTCTAGAACAATCTAGGATATGTACAAGGCCTAGAATTACCTAGCATACTCTAGAACTTTTCTAAGAAAAATCTAGATATTTACATGGATATTTTAATAAAGAATGGTGTGGAGAATTCTAGAGGTTTCCAGAATCTCCTTTTATTGCACACCCATGTCATTCTCCCCCACCTAATTCGGCGATGTCCTCGTCGTGTCTTCATAATCTCGAACCAAGTCTTTGTATTTGTACAAAGACAACTCATGCTCTCAACTGGCCTCACTATCAGGCAAGCCCTTCCAACACACCAAGTACTCCATGTAGTTCGGATGAGTACCCTCATTGGGATGACTCGATGCGCCACTATCTCTTGGGCTTCATGCTCATGAGTTGTGGTGATGGCAGTCGGGGCTCTCTTGGACTCGTTCCTACCCACGTCCTCCTTATTGGCATAATAAGGCTTCAAGAAGCTCACATGGAAGACGGGGTGTGCCTCAATATGGGATGGTAAGATAACTCGGTATGCAAGCTTGCCAATCCTTTTCTCAATTAGGAAAGGCCCTTCATATTTCCTCAACAACCTCTTGTGCACTTTCCCATACGAGCGAAGAGTGTGAGGGAGGAGTTTCACCATGACTAAGTCTCCTTCCTCGTACTCCACGTGCCTCCTTTTCTTGTCAGCCCACTTCTTCATCTTCTTGGCTACCTTGGTTAGATAAGCCCTAGCCATCTCAGCTTTCTCCTTATGCTCCTTGGCAAAGAAGAAAGCACTTGGACTCTTCCCAGAGTATGTATTAGCCAACATTTGGGGAATCAATGGTTGTTGCCCGGTGACCAGCTCGAACGGACTCGCCCCAATTGACTCATTCCTTTGAAGGTTATATGAGAATTGGGCCACATCTAGCAGCTTGACCCAATCTCATTGATTGGCACTCACAAAGTGCTTCAAGTATAACTCTAGCAGGGCATTTACCCTTTCAGTTTGGCCATTGATTTGAGGGTGAAAGCCAGTAGAGAAGTTTAGCTCGGAGCTAAGTAGCTTGAATAGCTCGGTCCAAAATCTCCCAGTGAATCGAGTATCTCGGTTACTCACGATCGATTTTGGAATGCCCCAATACTTCACTACGTGTTTGAAGAACAACCTTGCCACATCTTCAGCGTTGTACTTCGTTGGCACGGGGATGAAAACTCCATACTTGCTAAATCGATCAACCACGACCATGATATTGCCAAAGCCATCCACCTTTGGCAATCTAACAATGAAATCCATCGAGATACTCTCCTATGGTCGCTCGGGGATGGGTAGTGGCTCTAATAGTCTAGCAGGCCAGTTTTGCTCCCCCTTGTCTTGTTGGAACACAAGACAAGTCCTCACATACAACTCCACATCGTCACGTAGTCGAGGCCAATAGTATCCTCGTTCAATGAGTGCCAACGTGCGATACGTACTTGGGTGGCCAGCCTATAAGGAGTTGTGGCATTCCTTTAATATCTCCTTCCTCAAGCCATCCCACCTCGGCACATATAAGCATCCCCCTTTAGTGCGAAGCAACTCTTCCTCTAGCCAGAACTTCCTTGTCTTGCCTCCGTTCGCAAGCTCTACCAAATTCTTGGCTTGTGGATCTTTCTCAAGACCCTCCTTGATTCGCTCCACCAAGGGGAATCTAGGTTGTGTTAAGGTAGCAAGCTCAGCTTTCCTACTCAAAGCATCAGACACCAAGTTTGTTCTTCCTGGCTTGTACTCCATCACGAAATCAAACTTAGCTAAGAAGTCTTGCCACCTTGCTTGCTTCGGCGTTAACTTCTTTTGGTTGAGGAAGTAGCTTGTTGCCACGTTGTCGGTCTTCACCACAAACTTGGACCCCAACAGATAGTGCCTCCATGTCCTTAGGCAATATACCACGGCGGTAATTTCCTTCTCTTGCACAGTGTACCGCCTCTCGGTGTCATTCAACTTTCTACTTTCATAAGCTATGGGGTATCCTTCTTGCATCAATACACTCCCAATAGCGAAGTTGGATGCATCTGTGTGCACCTCAAAGCTCTTAGTGTGGTTGGGCAATACCAACACAGGTTGTTCCATTACCACCTGCTTCAACTTCTCGAAGGCCTCTTGACACTTTATATCCCATTCCCAAGAGGGATTTTTCTTTAGTAGGTCCGTTAATGAGGATGCCAGGAAGGAGTAGCCACGGATGAATCGTCTATAATAGTTCACCAAATCAAGGAATGATCTCAGCTTGGTGATTCCCTTGGGAGGCTTCCATTCTTGTATAGCTCTAACCTTGGATTCGTCCATCTTCAGTTGTCCCTTGCCAACAATATGCCCCAAGAACGCCACTTCTTCTTAGGCAAATGAACATTTCTCCTTCTTCACATATAATTCATTATCTTGCAAGACCTTGAAGACTTGACGGAGGTGTTGAACATGCTCCTCCAGGGTCTTGCTATAAATAACAATATCATCTAAATACACCACCACAAAGCGATCAAGGAAAGGTTGAAATACCTTGTTCATGAGGGTGCAGAATGTGGCAGGTGCATTGGTGAGTCCAAAGGGCATGAAGCGGAACTCGAAGGAGCCATAGTGAGTGATGCATGTTGTCTTTGGCTCATCTCCCTCGGTAATACGAACTTAATAGTATCCGGACCTCAAGTCAAGCTTGGAGAACCACCTCGCATCTCCAAGTTGATCAAACAAGTCAGCAATGAGAGGGATGGGATACTTATTCTTCACGGTAATCTTGTTTAGTGCTCGGTAGTCAATACACATTTGAAGCGATCCATCATGCTTCTTTTGGAATAGTACCGGAGCACCATATCGAGCCTTCGATGGTTGGATATAACCAATATCCAACAACTCCTTCAATTGCCTCCTTAACTCCTTTAGTTCAGGAGACGCCATCTTATACGGTACGGCGGCAGGGGGCCTTACACCGGGCTCAAGCTCAATCTTATGGTCCACCTCCTTTCTTGGTGGTAACTTCTTGGGTAATTCGGTGGGCATAACATGTTTGAACTCCTCCAATACTCCTTGGACCTCCTTGGGCAACTTAGAGGTATTGCTCCTTTTTTCTTCCTTGAGTGCCACTAGGAATGTAGGTTGTGCCTTTTTGATCCCCTTGCTCAGTTGTATAGCGGATAAGGATCTAACTTGACTCGTCTCACCTCATGTCAAAGGTACCATGTGTAAGTTCCCCTTTTCTAAGATGCACATAGTGTCGGCAAAGGGAATTGGCACAGCTTTCACTTTGGCCATGAAGTCCATGCCCAATATTATAGGATAATCATCCATAGGCACAACAGTGAAGTCTATCAGGCCAGTCCACTTACCTAGACAGACCTTGACGTTACGAGCCACCCCACGGATCATCCTTAGAGGAAAGTTCACAGCCTTCAGCCATCCTAGCTTTTGCTCGTACTTGATCCCCAACTGGTTTGCCTCCTTCCATTCCAAGAAGTTGTTTGTGGCACCGATATCTACCTAGGCTCAGATTTGTTCATCACCAATCTTTGTTTGTAGAACAAACGCCCCTTCTTGGACTTGGGCACCTCCACCTTTGCTTTGATGGCGTTAAGGACTTGCAACGAACCCATTTCCCTTTCTACTTCTTTCTCCTTGATCAATGCGGATAGCTTGCTCTTCTTGGGACAATCTCGAACCAAGTGAGGGCCTTCATAAAGGAAGCATTTTGGTGGTGGCCTTTCACCATTCTTCTTGGTCTTCGAACTCTTCTTCTTAGGCTTGAAAGCACCATCTTTGCCTTGTTTGCCTTCTCCCCTACCTTTGCCCTTGTCCATCTTGGCCTTGCCTTTGTCAGACTTTCGGAACTCGATAAGGGATTCGGCTATGGACATGGCAGTGGCAAGGTCTCTTGTATCGCATCGCTTCAACTCCAGCTTGGCCCATGGTTGTAATCCATCCATGAATGCAAAGAAGGCCTCGGAGTCAGGATAGTCAGGGATCTCCAAGAGCACCTCGGAGAACTCCTTCACATAATCTCAGATGCTTCCTTTTTGTGTGAGACGCCTCATCCTTGCTCTCGCATCTCTTTCACATGCTCAAGGTAGAATTGCTTCTTGAGTTCCTTCTTGAACTCATCCCATGTATCAATGGTGCAAATGCCTCTCCCGATGTCACCATGTCTCCTCCTCCACCACCACAACATAGCGGTGTCTTTTAAGAAGAGGGACGTGCTGTTAATCTTCTTCGCATCCTCTATGACAACCTTATGCTCTGCCAACACTGTGATTGGGACACTCACAGTCCCATCAACTCTTCTTCGCCTTCTTCACTCCATCAGTGCACCCCAATCCAAGGCTTCTCTGGCTGCCCCTCCATCGTTGAGCTTGCCTCACTACTTGGGTTAGATTTGAAACCGACAAATTTGGTCAACATGGATTTTCAGGGATATCTGGTCCCAAATTTTGATTCCTATGTTTCTTCAGCCTTGTCTGAAGTTCGGAATTTGAGGTATGGAAAGAATAAGGACGAGGTGCATGAACAAATAGTGGAAATGGGAAGGAGGGAATTTAGGAGAAGTATATGAAGATGCAGGTGATTTGGGTCTCGGAACACCGTCGAGTCTTGAAGCAAACAACGAGAACGATGATGTTCGGCTGCAGCAGCAAACGCCGTTCACGTCTTTGCTTATGTTGGCAGATGACATGGACATTACCAAAAACGATTACCGAAGTGAAGGAGATCTTCCATGGGATTGTAATCCCACATATCGGGATGCTCAGGTTCGTTACCAACATTGTTTGACGTTATTCATGGGTCCTGCTGGTTATCATAAATTTAACTGTTCTAAAGTATCTTAAGTTTGTGTTTTATCCTTACAAACGTGAATGATAACTTCGAGCAATTAGGCTGCATCGGTATCACTACTGGATGAATGAGGTAAACGGACAGAGAGAATTATATGTGCCTGCACTTTGTTAATTTGGGTTAAAAAAAAAAAAAACTGTAGTGATTCTTTTCTTATCATTATACATAAAGAATAGTTGTTTTTAATGCGAAATCTATGCTATAGCTAGTAGTACCCACAATTTCCCCTGCAGTTGTGGGATTTAAAATTAAGAGATTGCGGAGAACAAAAAACAGTGAGATTTGATGGCGTAGCATCATTGCCAGATATATGCAATATCAAAATGAATGTCTCGACAATTTGTTTTGATATTCTGTCAAGATATGTAAGTCTTCCTCTCTACATATGGTATCTTCCACGATGTCCTTGTTTGCGGTTAACGTCGTTAGAGTCACCGCAGGTCCACAACCAAGTCACCACTGCCTCATACTGATGCTGAATTGAAAAGAGAGCGAGAGTCAGTGTTGAAAAAGGAAAGTGCATGTGTAGGTTTAAACATACTGATAAAACTGTGGCCCTTAACAAGCTTATATTTTTTGTAAGGACAGGGTTCACATGGGGAGGGGACAATGGAGGATACAAGTGATCTATTTCTCCCATTCACACTCAGTTTTGTAGCTTTGATTGTCCTTGAATTCAAGCTACAACTGCAGCCATATCATTGAAAAGTCACATTTTAATTATACCTGAAATTTGAATCTCAAGCGTGTGACGAGGCAGAGTCATGTCATGTCCGATCATCATAGGCAGTATATTTGCCTTATGCACTTCAAGATATTTTGGCTGGAAATTTTCTACAATTTATATTATTGTTATTATTACTTTATTAGTGTTCTGGAAACACTACCAGGAAATATGCTTTACCTCATTTGACCTGTTTTATGGTTTATTAGTGAATTAGTGATGTGGGTTAGTTTAAATTGTTGGGAACTGGAATCATTAGTGGTGGACCAAATTGTAGGACCAATCAGATCAGTCATCACGGAACCATGTGATGAAGAAAGAAGGTGGAGGTGGATTATCGTCAGAGTTGAAGTTAATAGAATCCATAATGAAGGTTGTAGTGAAGGAGCATGTTGGGGGTGGGAGTGAAAAATAGAGGCGATGCCATGCTTCGCTACAGGGAGAAGAAGAAAACTCGAAGGTATAATTCATTGAAGATTCACAAATATTCATGTGTAGGGATTTTGAATATGCCTTTATGGTCCCTTTTTTATGTTTTATTGGAAAGATCAGTTGGTTCGTTGATGTTAAGATAGTGTCATGACACTGTGAAAACAGGTATGATAAGCAGATTCGGTATGAATCGAGGAAGGCGAGGGCTGATATGAGAAAACGAGTTAGAGGCGGTTTGTGAAGGCTAGTGATACAACAGATGCAGAAACATGATATTACTGTTTTCTGATAATTTCATCCTCAATCATTGTGTGTGCCTATGTGCGTGTGTGTATCTAATACATTGTAATGGCAGCACTTACTTTTTGGCGAGGAACTGATACTGCGCACCAATCGATTGGTCCCTTTCAAGCCGGCATAAATATTGTCCTTGATATCCAGAAGGCAATTCTTAATTTTCAAATATAAATCTTTTACAAACTAACTATAGAACAATAATCTCACATTTTAAATTGAAATTATTCAACGAAAACGTAAATTTATAAATACCTCTAATTATAATGATATTCTTATTAAAAGTCTAATTCCCAATCATAGATCGTAAACATCTAAAATCACAATATAAAAAAAGAAGAATATAATATTTGTCAAATGCAGTTTTTGGACAAGTTTAGAAAGAGATTTCTTTTCTGACTATCCCTCTCAATGGCGTGCTTAATGAACAAAAGTGTTTTTTCCATCAAGGAGGGCAACTTTTGTTGAGGTCACTACCCTAATTACAACTGTCTATATGGTATATTCTTTGAAATATTTGGGTCACAATATTTTGAAAACAAAATATACTATAATCAAAATTATTTAATTATAATTATTTTAAATATCTTACAATCCCTTATAATACTCGGAGGAAGCCAATAAATGCGACGTAATTTTGAAGCCTTTCAAATAACGAGTCACAAAACAAAGGAAGATATATGATGAGGCCCATAAAATAAATGGACGAAGAGAAATAAAGAATAATGAGTCAGAAAATGTTGGTCTGCGACCATTGAAGCATACATTAAAAAACTAAGCGCATATTTGGGATATGCTCTATGAACTTACGTTTGTATAGAAGTATCAGTTCATTATTTTTTGCATCCTTACAAAATATGATTTGTTTTTTGCAAATATTCATCCAAACATGCCATAAGTATATACTGTAGTTAGTGATATTTTTTATTATATTGATAATTGTCCTGTTATATACTAATAACATTTTTAAAAAAATATTACTGACACGATAAAAAGATATTATTAATTACATTATAACATAGCGAGAGCATCCAAGAATTGGCCAAAAAATAATACCTTGAAACACTATTTTAGAAGCACATAACTTATTATTATTATTTAGTTATTTATACCAACTGATAACGTAATAAAAGTGAACATGGATCTTCAGATCCAAGGAGATTGATTGTGGGTAGAGATTTACGTTGGGACAAATGTCTGGCCTCGACTGTTTGGTTACAAGGGAAAACTTGCATCAGATAAAACAGCCTCTAATCTTTACCTCTCTTTAGGGACTGGTGGACACCCACCCTTCTCTTTATTTGTTATATCGTTTGTAATATAATGTAAATTTTAAAGTATCACATTAAATAAAAAATTAATTAGTTAAATTATATTAAAAAAATCTATTTAATATATCTAAATAAATTTAATATATGTACATATATATATATGAATGATTTGTATTTGGAGCTTGAGCACATTATTTCAATTTAAATTATTTTAAAATTTAAATAAACTAATATACATGTTAACTTGAAAACAAATCATATAAAAAAATAAACTAAAATAGCTATTAACATGAAAACAAACAACTATTAAAGGTGATTATTCACAACGTATTTACATTTTTTCTCCAATATCAGAAGTGTTAAGAAATTCTAGTGTCATTTATAAATTTTGTTGTATATTGTCCATAATTTTCTAATGTGCAAACAATAACCCTTTAAAGATAATAATAATTCATGGTTCAAAGTTTTTTATAATTTTCTGTTCTTATTATTTTCTAACATAATTCCTCCATGACCAAATAAAAGATCACCAACAGATAGTAGTTTCTCTCATTGGATGGTTTAAAATAAAGGATTCGATTTAAGTACTAAGTTTTATATTATTTTTATTAATATATATATAAATAATTTTAAAAGACTCAAGAGACGTAATTTTTACTCTTTTAGTTCCCATACTATTATATCTTAGATGTTACGATTAGATGCTAGATTTAACAAGTCGTTATGTAATAAAAAGGTAACATTTGAGATAACATTCTAACATCACATTCTAGACAAGATGGTGTTATTTAATGACAGCACCAAAAAAAACATGTCTTCCTATAGTCACAACAAATGATAGAATGGAAGAAATTTTTTCGAAATTACCGCTTTTATCCTTGTCTTTCTAGCTATGCTAACAAACTCAAACAAAATTTATTTATAATAAATTATAAGCATGTAAAAAAATATATAAATTATCTTAAAAAAATATATTGTATTTTATTTTGTATATGAAGAAGAAGGAATAAATTATATATAAACTTTCATTTTTTAAAATTATTTCTTCACAAATAGTAAAAATTAGTATAAATTTTTAAGATGTAAGTTATTTAAACTTCAAAAGGTATATTTGAAAATTGAAGAAATAAGGAATATTGATTAACATTTGCAACCAAATAATCGTATCTTATATCACTAGAATGTACCCCAATTGTCATACCAAATGAAATAATATAAATACTATAATATCTTATATCATGGTATGTAAAATACTATAGCATATGAGACAAATATAAACCAATTGTCAATTATGTGATATGCCAAATTATTCATACACTTATTATATTTTCACTTAAAAGATTCTAATAATGCAATTACGAAAGTATAATAATATTTATTTTAAATGTTTTAATAATATATAATAATATTTTATTTAATATTGTATATTAAGATTTGTACTAATGGGCCTCTCTCTAATTGGACCCGAACAAAAAAGGGTTTGTTACTCTCTTTTGCATACCTGCATACATTTTGGGTATATTAAACAAGATAACTCTCAATAACTTTTAAAATTTACTTTATATATAACAAAATAGCATGTCTCCAAGTCAGGTTTATATTTGGTATTTTTCTGTTTTATTAACATTTTGTTTATGCAATATAATTTATATTCTTAAAATTATATAATTTAATTCTAAATTATAAGTGTGTTAAATCTCAAATTTTAAGCAATGAATATAGTAAGTCTTTTCTTTCAAATCACTAATTAGATTTGGTTTATAAAACTCGAAACAAGCATTTAGACATGTTAATATACTTTTTAGAGGAATTTACTATTAACATGCTCTACTAATTTTTTTAAAAATAGATCTATCAAAAACATTTTTCAATTCCCTATGAATCGGGCGATACTTTTTCCACATCTGAGTATGCGAACAGAGCAAGCCTTCTCCACAGACTAAGTGACACCGTACAATTAAGTTGTTTTATACATTTTTCTTTCACTATAAATTGGATCTACCTTAATATTTTCATCAACGAAGTATTTAAAGCCAAATCTAGTACGTTTATTGGTGTTTCCTATGTTAAAATCAAATTTTTTTTTGGAGTTGTACTTTTCATTTTGAACCATTTTACAATGAATTAGAATTAGAATTAAAATTAAAATCCAAAACTGCCTCCCCCTTCTTTCATACCAAAGCCACGTGCCTACCCTTGCTGGTCTAACGTACGATTGATCTAGCGGCATAACGTCTTATCTGGGCCGATCCATATTGCATTCATAGCCCCTCATCGTCTAATCAGATTATAGTATCGACTTATTTTATTCTCAATAAAGCATCAAATAATATTAAACCTCTTTACTCAAACTAAAATTCAACGAACCAGAGATTTCTGCGCCTTTGCCATGTGAGTCATGTCTCGGTTCCTGAGCTTCCTATACAACTGAGATGGCCACATTGACATGTTCTTCTCTTCCACACCTCGAAGCTTCGCTTCCCTGTCACTCTGCTTCTCTCCTCTCTGTAACCAGTAAGTCATTGATCCCAACTTCGTCACTCAATAATTCATCAAAAATTATAACTTTGTCACTGAAACTTCCTCCTTTAATATCCCATTTCTTCTCTTCTGCTGTTTTTCTCAACTGGCCCTCCTTTCTCTGATCTGAATTTTTAATATTTCATCAGGCTAATTTGAATCTACCAGTTTTAATTGTCCCTTTTGTCCCCATACCACGCATGCATGTAGAGTGTCTATTATTGGTTTGTTCTATTTTCATTTATTTAATCTCCTAATCAGAAAACTGTACCGGATAAACTTCCATTCCTCACCCACTTCAGCACAGCTGAGTTCTAGCTCTCTTTTGCCGTTTAGTGCGCTAATCATGCTTGTTTTAAGTTCCATCATTTCCCATTTGCTCATGCTCTCAGCTTCACCAATGCTCGGTGTTTCAGAACACTACCATTTTAATAGACATGAGTTTTGAACATAGGTGGTTGATTTGTGTAGGATGTTATGCTTGAAAAAAGTCCTCAGCCAAAACAATGGGGTGCACTTACTCTGTACACGCACTTGGGAAGAAGAAGAAGAAGACAAGTATCCCCGAAGTGGTGGTCTTTGTTTCCTCCATCCGTTTTCCTGTACAATCTGATCTTCAAAGGGCGCTTAAAGGGCTAGTTCCACGGGATCTTGCTGACAAGTTATCTTCTCTTCGGAATCAGATAGTGTTAGTGGCTGAGGATACTGGTCAGCCATCACCTCACCCACTCGAGTCGCCTCATTAGCTCCATTTTTGGGTTCTGTTAATATTTTCATGTTTTTCTGCTTTTACTGGTTGCTAGAAGATGTAGAGGAAAAAGCATTAGGATATAAACTCAAATGTATAAGAAGAATGTTGTGCTGTTCTGAAGTTTAAGTAATTCATGTAGGTGGATCGGCAATAGCAGAATTGCGGCGAGCTCTGAATGAATACCTGTCTGTTCTCGTTGGGCTCACTAAGAAAGGTTTTACAAACTTACGCACATCTCTTGCTGCTTCTATTTTGCCTCCTTCCCATTCTAAAATGAGTTGTAATTTTCTTATGTTGCAGAGTATAGTCTTGAGGGATTAATAGAATTCAAGTGGAAAAATTTCCAGGATGGGCGACAAGTATGACTATCACCAAACTAATCATTAAAGTTTTTTCATTATTGATCATTTTAGTCTGTTTAACATGATCAAATCCAATTTGCAGGATAGCTGTGTAGCAAATGCTTGGTTTGAGGTGCTATCTGCAGTTCACCTTATGGCTATGCTTACATTGTCAGAGGCTGACTCGTTATTGATCCCAAAGGACGATTCAGGATCTGGAATAAGGGTTGTATCTTCAGGTTATATTTCAATACATAGAACTATAATTATTCCATATTACAGCAGGGTGAAACCGGATCCAGTTTAATGATCCACAAGCTGAATAATGAGTGATCATCTACGTTTGTGCAACCAGATAGCAAGAGGGAAGCAGTGGATTTGTTACTAAAGGCATCAGGATACCTGCAGTTCTGTGTCAGGGATGTTCTTACTCGGATACCACTTGACATTAAGTATGTCTCTCTCTAGTCTCTACATTACAAGTTTACAACCAGAATTGGAAATGTTTTGGAAGCTAATTTCTTAACCCAACATGCAGGAAAATGTTACCCCACGGCTTGCAGGATGGTGTATTGGAGGCTATATCCATTCAAGCACTAGGCCAGGTAGTCAGTGTTCATCTGCATACCATACCAAATAGCATACCACAGTAACCATACAAATTGCTTAGTTGCAATCATAATACTATGAGCATGGTTGTTATTCTCTTTGCGGTTCTGTTAAAATGCATGAAGGACACAATAAAATATGGCATAAAACCTCCCTTTCTTCATCTTTGATTCAATTTGGCCAATCATTAATTAGCTAGACCGTATTTTAGTAATGTACCACGTAGTTTTTGTTATAAACAATGGATGCTTATAATAGCTCATCTTGATGACAATTCAGGGAACAGAAATTCAGCTTGGCCTTGCTGTTGAAAGTCAGAAGGCAACTTTGTCAGTGAAGAGGAGGTTGGCATGTGAACAACTGATTTACTTTAGTCAGGTCTTTACCTCAATCCTCTGAGCACTTACTCATCATTAAACTTTTTAACTCATTAATTTTATAGTGCAATACATAGAGATTATCTGGCTGAAGTCTGCTAATATATCTTTTGACACCAGTTAATTAGAGTTTCTCACTTTGATGAGCAGGCTTATCAGTGCTTGTTAGGATGTGGCTTCAACGAAGGGTATGGAAAGAAGCATCTCCGCTTCATCAAATGGAAATTCCTTGAAGCCAAGGTTAGTAATTCCATCAACGTTCAATAAAATCCAGTAATCCGGATGATTCAATGTAGTGGTGACCAATGTTTATAACGTGGTGTCAGGCTGCAGCCTACTACTACCATGGCCTGATCCTTGACAAGGATAATGAACCGAGCAGTCACATTGTTGCCGTGTCTTGTTTTCTTGCTGCAGAAGAACTTCTAGCTGAGAGCAGGAAGGCCTGCTTAAGCTTTTGTATTGCAACTCCGGTGACCAGGTTTGTTTTGATCTCTTGACTTTGTCTGAAATTATTGTCTAGCAGACTCGTTTTTCTTAAAATGTTGATTTTTCTTTGTGAAGGGCTGCCCCACTGTGGGGTGCTATGAAACATTTACGTCAGAAAATTCCTGAAGTCGCATCAAGGAAGTCTCAGATGTATGGCTACCTCTTGGAGCAAGAGAAGTAAGCAGCTTCCTTTGCTTGCTTTTAGCCTAAATTTCTATGAAAGATGATGGGATGTGTGAACTGTCAAATATGATGCAGGGATCTCCAAGCATTGCCTGAGCTACCTCATTTTCAGCTGTCATTGCGTCCAGATGACTATGAACTGCCTGAAATAGATGCAGCATGGGATAATAAAAGCTGGGAAAATCTAGGACAGCCCTTGAAAGAACATCTAAGAGATAGCGAAGATGAGGCTCCAGCTGAATAATACACTGTCCTCCTTTCAAATCTACCCGTAGTTCAATACCCCGGCTTGTTAAATTCATGCACCTTGTTTGGAAGGTGTAAATGTGAAATTAACGATTCTGGGAGGAATTAGAAGTGACAGTCAACATTACCTCACTCGACAAATAATAACTAATGAAGTTGTGAAGTGACATGGAAAACTTCAGTTTGATAGCTCGCTCAGAAGATTTGCTATAAAATTGTAGAATGCTTTGTTAAAAATAAACATGATACAACAATTATGGGTTCATTCAAACGATATGCTTATCAGATGTTGTCATATTCACCCATCATCCACAAACATCGTCTCATTAACTAAACTTATTAATCAGTCTTGAAAGGTTAGGTATTCAGCAGCAGAAGACATGTAAAGGAACTGTCACTATTCGTAGCTTGGCGCGTCCCGAAATGTCAGGCCCTGACTCTTATGCTACGTTCTAATTGATTAGGCTTTGCTCATCATTATACGGAGTTTTGATTTGGACCACTTTAATTTAGCGCTTAAAAGATCTCATCTTCAAGGTTAATAAACGCGCATGACGTTGCACAATGCAATCAGAACTTCCATACTAAACAATGGGCCTTGTTCCTTTGCTCATCTAATTAATAATGTAACTCGTTTGTTCGAGTGACTTGTTCAGGAATCAGTAATCTTACTCGTATTATTGTCAAGCATTAAATTTCATCCTGTTTTCAAGGGTAAATTATTTTCGCGGTTTTAGAGAGTTCCCCTATCTTTTTTTAAAAATATGTACTTATTTTTTGAAATTAAATTATGGTGAAAATATCTTTAAAAATAATATTTATTTCTACTAATGAAAATAAAATTTTTTAAAATTGTTTTAAAACTTTTATATCAACATTATTTATTTTAGGTTAAAAATCATAAACTTAATTTGTTCTAAAACTTTATTAAATCTACAATAATACTTATATTTATTAATATATATTTTATTTTTGAAATTAAATTATTATTTATAAATTTGTTAAAATTTAAAAAATTATTTTATGAATATATTTTTTGTTTTTAATAATTTATTTTTTATCAAATGATTTTACAATTATTTAAATTTATAAAATTAATTATTTTATATTGATCAAATATATTTAATACTTCTTATATAATGTAAGTAATAAATATAAAAGTATTTTGGTCAAAATAAATATAGTTATAGTTTACTTTTATTATAAAAAGAGTAAGTGTAACACATATTTTACTTTAACAGAAAGAAGAATGTATATTATCAAAATAGGAAAGAAAATCATGCAATTTGGGCAGTTCTCATAGGAAAGTAATTCGCTCTTTTTATTTTAAAATAACTTCGGAACAATGTTATGGAAAGTTTGAACTTTTAAGCAAAATTTATTTCGCTTTGAAGAGTCTTGACTTTCCACGAGGTCAAGCTTTTAAGCAAAATCCATAATGTTTTTGGTATTAAAATTTTCTTAAAAATTATGAGTGTTCATAGATAATTGATAATTGATAGAACGAATAAGGAAAGAATTGTCAACAAAGGCTGCTCCAGATTCATCAATCGTGGTACCTTTCATCTTGAAGTTGGATGTCTTAATAGTACATTTTATGTTGATTAATAAAGTCAATAAAAGCATTAATAAGATTTGAAATTTGATTGCTGATAGATAGACAGACAGACAAATAGATAAATAGGTAGATAGATAGATAGATGGGAGGTTGTACAAGTGCAAGAGATACATAATGAAATATATACAGAGAAGATATATAATAAGCGAGGTGGTGATTTAGCTGTGAGGATTGGGAGAGGAAGACATGAAATTATAGGGAGCCAAAAGAGTGAGTCCCAAATAGGCAAAGAAGGCCAAATAAGAGAGCAAAAGGGACACAATATTTGTTCTGCAGAACTTGCCCACGCGCCCGCAGACTGCCTCCCAACCCATATGCGACTCTCCATACTGACCCACGTATCCAATCGCTGTTGCTGCCGCACAACCCGATATCATTAACACCGTCATCACCTGCAATTACCAAATTATCAGAAACAAGAAGAGTTTATCTTTTCTATATATATGAATCATTTCCAAAACAAAGAAAACAAAGCAAGAATTCACTGACCATAGTTTTCACACAAAACTTACAATATCATGCAGAAACAGGAAGAAATAGTAGTGTCTGCGTTGCGGTATTGCTTGGTGTTTCAGCAGAAGGTGAACGATAATCAGTGTGAGCACAGAGAAGGCACAGACTATAGCATCTGCAGCAACCAAGAATCTGCAGAAAAGGGAAAGTTTAAAAGACAGGAGGAAAAAGCTTCTTATATATCATATCTCTGAAGAATTAATGGAAAGTGGGAGTTGGGGTTGAATTATTGAGAATAATTAGACAGTTACTTGAAGGCAGAAGAGTAATAATAATGGGCTTGGAACTGGATCATGAACATGGTAACGGTTTGGCTGTTAGTGACCATGACTGCAATAGAAGCTGCGGTAAACATAATGGCTAGGCCTCTGAGGATATGCTGAGCCTTAAAGAAAGTTAAGTGTTGTGGGGTTGAGGTTGTTTTAGCCTCCACCATGAACGAATCAGCTTTCCACTCAGCCATATGAGAATGAATTAGCCGGTACTCTCGAAGATATATATATATATATATAATGGACAGATCTAAGGAGGAAGAAAACTAGAAGAGGAGGACGCAGAATAAAAGGGCATGAAAATTGAGAGCAAGGGTTCCTGCTTTTATAGCAAGAAATGAAGACAAGCGAGAGCAGTGGGGGTTGCCATTGATGACGTGGGACCAATTCTATCATATATATATATATATATAAACGAGATGACTACAAAGAAACAAAACATATTATTATATGAAAAAATTTGATTTACTAGCACAGCACTAATCACAAGTTCCAAATTTGGCACTATATTAAAAAGATGTCGAGAACGATGAGAACATATCCGTATGTATTGCTTCTAAGCCTCAATTGACTCCCAAGACACGCCTAGGCCCCTCTCCAAGCAAGAAAAAGATGAGGAAGACAGAGAACGCATGTTTATATAGAGATCGTATATTTTCTTATTTGCGTATGACTGATACTAATTAATTTGATGCATAATAAAAAATTTATTGGTATTAATTTCACTTAAAAGTTAAAAAAAAACATTTAGTAGTTTTTTTTTTTTACAATTTGGTAGTTAATTAATAAGGATGACTAAAATGTAAACAGTTTTGGCATTCTGTGCCCTTTCTTTTTTCTTTTTAATTTATTCTCTAAAAAATGACTACGATTTTATAAATATAGTCTTAATCATTTTTTTGGGAAAATCAAAGCAAATGATCAATTAAAAAAATTAGTTTTATGTGAAATATTACATTATAAATTAATTTTTAAATAATTAGTCACTCTTCGTTGGAAGATTGATAATGTTTTTTTCAGTAAAAGATTGATAGTTTTGCTTAATATAATTATTAGGAGAACAAACTTTAAAAAAAAAAAAGCACAACGTACAAAAAAGTGCCCCATGCGCTTGTTAAAAAAAATGGTGCCAATGTAACGTAACATACTACACTATACAATGCTTGACATGTACATAACAATATATTTTTTTTCTTTTCGGTAAACAATATTTACCCCTTTTGATGTAAAATGATACAGACGGAAACTTTTTTGCATGACACTACTCGCGTTGCAATTATATATCCTGATCAAACAAAATTTTATTTGTAAAAATATTAAAAAATGTAGACTAAATCAATAAATAACAAATATTACATACGTCAAGTTGGACTTTAAAAAACTTAGCATATGTGCAATGTACGATTGCTTTTATTAGTTTAGTCTATCAATTTTGAGTGATAGACCATGCCGTCCCAATAATTTAGGGTAACATTTGAAACTTTCCAAACAAAGGATTACTGCAGCCTATTGTAGCATTCTGATCACATATATTGACATGTATCAACTTCTTATAGTAATGAGATAATCAAAAGATTAAGTCTGGAATATTTACTATTAAAGTCTGCAATATTGATGTACACTTTCCAACCAACAAAGCATACCCTCACACTTTAATATAAGATTTTAGTTTCAACATAGCTTTTTCTAGTCAATGAAGTTAATTAACCCTCAAAGGGAGTTTGATCATGCAATAGCCTAATATTGCGTGATGTGATGGGAACTTCACTAGAATACAATTTAATGGTCCTTTCCCACTTTACTTGCTTAATAAACCTAACCCTTGGCCCTAAAATAGGTGAAGCATTGATAACACTGCCTCCTATCTTGGATCATAGAAAAGTAGAGATGGCGTGGCTGAAGATATTAAAAGGCAAAAAAGGATTGGAGTTTCTTGTGTGGTAGTTTTGAGCAAAA
Source organism: Erythrophleum fordii (assembly GCA_032878935.1). Taxonomy (NCBI): domain Eukaryota; kingdom Viridiplantae; phylum Streptophyta; class Magnoliopsida; order Fabales; family Fabaceae; genus Erythrophleum; species Erythrophleum fordii. The sequence continues at coordinate 19,133,531 of JAVQMF010000049.1, read as the reverse complement.
TCTATTAGGGGTTATGAAAAATGTGTACCAAATACCCTTAGAGTCAAGTCCATAATTCAAAACTTATGAGGTGACAATATTTATATATAGTATATTCATTTGCTTCATTATATGGATTTGAATACAGAGCATTAAGGTATGTTTTGTTTCATAAAAGAGAGAAAAGAAAGAGACTCGTCACCAGAAAATGGATGCAAATGATAATGGAAATCCAATAATTGTGATTTAAAAGAAACCTTTTTCAATGTTCTTAAGGTTTTTGTTTGAGGAAACACACAAAAGATTAATCTTTCTTAAGATTTTGATATAGCTCTTACATGTCTTTTGAAAATTGGCAATAATATTTAAGATAATTCCAAGATCAGAAATAAAAATTTGAAAATTAATTCTATAGAGAATGACCTCTAAAGAGGTGAAGTTCTCTTATCTTTTCAAGATTTTTATATGAGTTTTTTATAATTTAACCAATAAATTATTAAATGTTGGCTCCAAGGCTTTCAACAAGGATTCTTAAATGTTACTTTTGGCTGATAATAAAATAATTGGCTTGAAATAAATTTATTGAATTAAAAGCATTGAATACAAAATCTGCTTTATAGTTGATTTGCTTTCTTTAAGTAGGTTGACAACACTCCTTATTTGGTGAGTTAACCATCGTCAAATTAGGAAATTACTATCAAGCATTCAAGGTGCTGATCACCTAGTCCATCTTTGATTATAGCTGTTGACGTTCGAAGGTGTAGATATGGAAACAAAACAATTAAAAGCTGCAATGGTGATCAGGATCTAATTTTGGAAAGTAAGAAAATTAAGAGAAGCTTAAATAAAGTAAATTTAATTAATCCTAGTAAGAAATTATCAAGCAAGCATTTAAAAAGAAAATGTAATGATGGCAAATCTGAACAATATTATTGCTGCATGTTTAAAATTTCAGAAGGAAAGAAAAGGAAACCTGAGAACAAAAGGAGAATGCCAGGAAATCAAGTGAATAAAGGTTAAAGGTTTTTTTTTCGGGATAAGGAGCCCAATTATGTCAACGTTCAAATAAACCAAGGAAAGAAACTAAATGCAAGAAATGGTCACTACAAATAAATCTGTCCAAACTTGAAGAAACGCCAATTGTAAGATTAAAGGAGGGAAAGAATGCAAAGTTGATTCGCAAAAACAGAAAAAGGAATTACGAAATTTAGTTGTCTAAAAATCAACGAAGTTAATTAGTTGGTTATTTCCTAACGTCTACAGAAGCTGCCAACGGGTACGAAGAGCATTTCAAGGGCTAGTAGCTACCCAAGAAGTATATAAAGGCAAGATTTCGAACATGAGCAAAATAGAGCATCAAGTGATCTTCTTCAACTTATTGTCTTGTGCCTTACTCAGTTATACAATAGAAACAATTTTGTGTTTGGTGTCCGGGTCACATACATTTTGAGAGAGTAATTAATTTGGTGAATCTCATGATAATCCCTTATAGTTAAAAGGGTACGCCTTCTTATTCTTTCTTGTTCAATTCTCCTAGCGGAGGAGATAGGTAAAATTTGTTGTAGATTAACTAGAACAAAACTTTTATTGTAATTCGTTTTAGGTAAGGCTAGAAAAAATTTATCAATGTTGTAGCTGGTAAATGAGTGAAAATCTCATATACGTTTGTGAATGTTAGTGGTTAGCGTGAAAAAAATCCTATATTTCTATTTAGTGTGTAAAAACCATTAGTTACATGAGTAATTGTAAGAACAAGTTAATTGATAGTAAACATCTTACTTTACAAGAGAATTAGAAATAGGTCTCTTTGACCAAGCATCATAAATTTAAATGTTCACTTTCTCTTCTTTTAACTCTTAACTTTGTCATCATGCTTATCACCTCTGCATTATACATTGCATTTGTTTGCTAAGTTAAGGTGCTGTTAAATGGCTTGTGTTCGGTTGGTTGTTGCTTGGTGACTGATCAAGTTGTTTAAATCTGTGTTTTGCTATTGTTAAACAGTTTGCATTTTGCCCAAAGTATTAAAATAACTTATTTCTATTGTTGGGTACTATACTTGATATAGTTAAAAGTATCTTCAAATTGTTGTTTGCAAAAAATTCTACATATACTTAGTTATTCACTCCTTTTAATTGTAATTATCATTAAAGTGTATGATTTCTTCTTCCATGATTTTTGTTTCCAATTGCAATGTCTCTCTAATCTATAAAAATTTGTAATTAATTTCTTGATCTATTAATCTCATTACAATAATAGTTTACTACCATTCAAATTAAACATTAAGTTTAACTTTGGCTATATGAAATTGCTAAAATATATACTCTTCCCATTGTTAATACCCATTTTGTCCTTGTCTTCATTTTCTCCACCTACTGTCTCACCCTCTCCAAATTCTCCATAACTATAGCAATCCCAAGCTTGGGAATAGCGAATAGTTATGCAATTGGTTATGAGTTCCAAAAACAATCCCCATTCGCCTTGAACAATGAACTGGTCTTTGGGTTCTTCTAGCTCGAACTATGGGACGGAAAAGAATTATCGGGCCTTGATATTGTATTTTGTACAGAAGGGAAAGAATATTTTTCCAACCCCAGTTGTGGGCGATAAAATAGAAATTATATGTAGTGTTCTCTAATTTCATTTTAGCTTTCGAGTAAATTAAGAATCTCCGCAAAAGTTAATGAACTCTCTCAATCAACTTAACTTTGTAATGTTTCATCCAAAAGTTAATTTACTCGAGTTCGTCCGGAGAAACGAACCAAGGCAAATGGGGATTGTATTTGGAAATATTTATAACCAATTGCATAACTTTTACCGCTACCCCGTGAAGAATTTGCATAAAGAGAGTGAAAGAGTTGATGGAGGAAACGGCAAAATGGATATTAAACAATGGGGAAAGGTATTTTAATAATTTCACATAGTCAAAATAATCTGATTTAACTTGTCAATATATATAATATATTTCAATTATTAGTTATATTATTCATAAGTGATTAATAGTGTGATTGATATCTTGAATTATGTGTTACTTTTAGATATCTTTCTTTTTATTTTAAATTTTTTTTTGCCGAATCCTGTGCAACTGCATAGGGTTCAAAGCTAATAAATGAGATATTTGTTTGATTGTTTTAATTATAAAAGACATTACAATTAAAAGTAAATATTAAAATAGATTAGTGTAATTGAAGTAATTATTATTACTATTACTATTATTATTATTATTATTATTATTATTATTATTATTATTATTTTGGCCTATGAAATATCCATTCAACTTAACATAAAAACAATGTACAAAGAAGTCAACCACATCCTATACAGTAAAAACACTCTCTTTGTTTGGATGAGGGAAAAATTAGGGGAAAAAAATTAGAAGAGAAAATAAGAGAGAAAATATATTTTTTCTTATTTGGATTGAAGAGAAAATTAAGAAAGAAAGAAAAATTGAAGAAAAAATAATTGTAGATCCTACCAAAAAATTTTCTTTTTGAAAAATTTTGGAAAGAAAATTTCGCTTAACATGATCCACTTTTTATTTTTTTAAATTACCCTTAACACATACTTCATCCCTTCATTTTCACTTCTTCCCAAAACATAATGAAATGAAAAAAAAAAAAGTTATCTATTTTCTTTCTTCCTTGGCCAAAAAAAAAAAAAAAGGAATCCTTCGTCCATTTGTCTTTTATTAGGATGAAATAATTATTTGAATTTTAACTCTGAATTGATGCACCCTTTCCAACTAACAAAGCAATAATTTCAACTCTGCAATATCTAGTCAAGAAACTTAATCAACCCTGCGAGGTGAGCTTGATCCTGCAATAGCATAATATTGCATGATGAGATTGTAACTTCCCTATAATACACAATTTGCTGGTCATTTCCCACCTTACTAGCTAATTAATGAACCTTACTCAATACCACTTAATTCGGCCCTAAAATAGGTGAAGCATTCATAATGATGTTTCCAAGAAAAGTAGAAGATTGCTAACTGAAGATATTAAAAGGCAAAATAATAATAATAATAATAATAATAATAATAATAGTTTTAAGCTGGTCATTGGATGCATCCACCAACAAAGGGAAAGAAGCATAGTCTAAAAGTGGTTTTAAATTGTGTACCAAAGATACTCCTAGGGTCAAGTTCATAATTGAAAATCTTTGTGATGACATTTATAGTATATTCATTTGCTTTATGATCATATGGGGTATTGATTACATAATGTCAGCGAATGTTTGAAAATAAAAGAGAGGAAAGTAAGAGACTCATCACCAGAAGATGGATGCAAATGAAAATGATAATCCAATATGTAGAAAAAGGAAACCACTTTAAATGTTATTATGTTACTTCTGTTTTGATAAAACAGACAAAAGATTTAATCCCTTCTTAAGATGTTTTTTCTAGGTACGTAAACAAACAAGGTTAGGGACCCAATCCTATTGGCATTGAGGATATGATAAAATATAGGTAAGGAAGCTTAGTCCATTGAAAAAAAATAGTGTATTGGTTGAAGTGTTAAGAATGTTTATAAGTTAAGAGAAAAGAAAGGTGATTTATAACAACTGATACACCGAAATATATTTGACAAGATAAAGAATTTGGCCAAAATTGAGTCTTATAGCCTAGAAATTTAAAGGAGTGTTTAGATGGAAGTTTTTAAAGGAAAAAGGAAGGAAGGGGAATAATATGTTTGTGATTTATAACTTATCTATTTATCCATAGAATATATGGAGATTAAGACCATTATAAAATAAAAAAAGAATTTAATTTTTTTAAAAAAATGGCCAAAATATTTTTTTAGTCTTATGGCCTAGAAATTTAAGGGCTTCCCTCTCCTCTCCATTGTACCAAACAAAATCTAAGGGTGTTTTCTTTTATAATTAAAAATATGTGTCAATTGTTATCAGTCTCTTTATGATTATGTAAGATTGTCTTATTAATGTAAACTTTGATAATATAGATTTAATTATAATGATAATAAATTAACCTTTGAAATATCGAACCTTTTTGTAAACCCATCCATATTTATAAACTGTAACATAAGTAGGTCTCAAAAGAGAATTTACTTGCACAGCTGTCTATTAGTTTGCATTTTGCGAAATTTATATATATTTTTATCTTAAAAAAGAAATCGAATTTGAGAATCCAAATTCCCACCGTCCAAATCACCTGAACTAATCCCATGTAGGGTGCAAAATTTAGTGTTAAAGCCTAAGCAAATGCAATCCCCTCGAATCTGTTCTTTTTTATCTTTTACTTTTTTAATATTCAGCCCAAACAATCAAATCCCTTTGAAGTTTCTTTATAGTTTTATCATCAATATTAAGAAAAATTAATCTTTTAGTCCTTATAATTTATATTCTTTTAAATTAGCCCCTATATTTTTGAAGTTGCTAGTTAACCTGCAGTATGCCTCTCTTCAAAGGATCTGCTAATAGTACTCGTTAGCCAAGTCGCCTCCTTCTCTGCGTGATTGAGGACCTGCCACTTCTTGTTTAAAGCCCACATGCATCTCACGTGAAGCCAAGCTGGTGCACACGTGGCCAGTCTTAATCCACCTCAACCTTGCCCACGTGATTGCAAAAATCTATTTCTGTGCTTTCACGAAGACTCATATAAAGATATGAACAAAAAATAAAATAAAATAAAATCATGAACGTTATTCCTTCGCACGTCTCAATATAATTAATATTACCATGTTTTATTTATTTAGTCTATTTTGGTTTTACAAACGTAGCTATTGAGCGCGGGCCCAAAAGGAAAAAATGGAAAAGATAGCCCTGTATTCTTTGGTTCTTAAGTATAAATCTTTTGGTTTATTGTTGGATCGTCCATGATCATGATTTAAGGGAATGGACTTTTTTATTTTTTATGTTTTCATTTGGGTCAGAGACTATTGATTAGTCGAGTCAGTACGCATGATAGTGAAGCTAGGCCTATGAGCAAAAAGGCCAGACCGTATGAAGTAGAACAATTCAAAAATTAAATAAGGAGCTGAAGACTTGACCACTTATTTTGTAACATGATACATCAAATTAATTACATAAAATAAGAAATCCTTTTTTTTTTCTAAGGAGTGATAATTGAACTAAGATTATTTGGTTGATACAACTCAAATTTACTATATAGTTATCCAAATAAAAGGAAATCAGAGTAAGCACCATGAATATTTTAAAAGCCTTTGATGAGTATAGAACTCTGAGTAAAACAGAAATCAAGCCGTTTCTTGAAGTAACTAGTAATTTAAGATTTTAACGACTTGATGGAGAACAAATTTAATTTAGCCCCACGCGATTCCTGGTCTACCTAAAATTTGGAAGTCCTCCTTACATGACCAAGAATACACCCAACATGTATCGTCAACACCTTTTGTATGACTAAATCATTGAATATTCCAGCGCCGGACCCTACCAAGAATTGGTTAGTTAAAAAAAAGTAGTAATCACGTCCACTATGATTTAAGAATAGAATTAAAAAAATTTATTTATATATAATAATAATAATAATAATAATAATAATAATGGAGGAGCCCACCAAAATTTAGTGAATTTTACTATTCAATCAGAAGGGAAAAAAAACTATAACATCAACTACAATTCAAGAATAATATTAAAAAAAAACCTCACTTATATATACATATATATTGATTACATAACTTTTTTAAATTATACGAATTTATTCTTTATTTTTAAAATATATATTAATTTCTTATAAAAAAATACATACATTTTAGTTTAATTTTAAATTTTTAGACTAAAATGCCCTCTATTTAAAATTTGTAAAGAAAAATTTATATATATTTTAAAAATAAAAAAATTGTATAATTTTAAACGAAATTGAAGGAAAATATGCTTGCATTGCTTTGATGTTATTATATGGCTTCGTTGATATCCTACTTGAGTATGAAGATAGTGGAGAAAACTTTAATAACAAAAATTAAAAGTTAAATTTAATCATACATGAGATAGATAAAGAATACATAATAAAGAAGGATAAAAGAGTTACAAGGAAAGAAGAAAAAGGGTGAGTCAATTATCAACCAAACGTAATTAGTCAAGAAAATAAAACCTTGAAATTAATCCAAGCTACTAATCCATTTGCCACTTAAATAGAAAAAAAAAATATGATTTTGTATATAAAAAATAATTATCATGTCTTTATTTTAAAAAATTTTATATAAAAATAAATATTATTAAATAATAATTATAAAAATATAATAAATATTTATCCAAATTTTTCCTTCTTCGTCTCGTGCTAATCAAGCACTAATATTCCAATAATTGAATTCAAAAGCTAAGACTCTGACACTAATTATTGTTGCTTTTGTGTACAGATTTTTCATTGAAAACTTTATTTTTCTTAGTTATTATAATGGTTATCATTGAGCAATAATTCACAAAGTGTGAAAAAAGTTGTGGAAACAGCTCCTCTAAAATATTCAGAGTCTTTATCAAACAAAAAGAAAGATTATTTATTGTCTCCAATTACAGTTGTATTTGTTGCTAAATTTAAAGACAATGTAATATATAAAATCTCAATATCTTTTTCCAAGAATTTAAAATGGTTTACACAAGATCAGTTAATTATGTCTCTCTTAATATCCTCGTTAATAGAAAAGATCATTGCACAAGTTCATAAGCATAACACTGACATGACCACGTGGAATGCTCTTGAGGTACTATTTGCACAACAATCTCATGCAAGATTTGTTCACCTGCATAACCAACTTGCATCATTGAAAAAGTGCTCCGATACTATATCAAAATATTTTCACAAAGCTACCAATCTTCATGATTTTCTCACAACAGCAGGTAAACTGCTATCTTACATTGAATTTCACACTTATATCCTTGCTGGTCTTGATATAGATTATGACCCAATAGTTGCATCTTTGACCACCCGTACGGAGCAACTAACATTTGAAGAACTCTTTAGTCATCTTTTAACCTATGAAGCACGTCTCTTTATGTATCACTCAGTACTACCTGCTGCTACAGAAATCTCAGCTAATGTTTCTGTCAAGCAAAACTCTGGTCGTGGTGGTCATGCAGCTACAAGATGAGGTCGTGGTGGTCGGACCTCCTTCTTTCATGGTGGTAGGGGTGGCTGATTCTTTTCTCCAAATGCTTATCGGCCAATTTGTCAAGTGTGCCAGAAGCCTGGACATACAGCTTTAACGTGTTTTTACCGATTCAACCATGTGTACCAATCTCCATCACCACCATCTCTTCTACCCAATTACTCATCTCTGCAATCATCAACAAATCCATGGTATCTCGACACAAGGGCCTCACATCATATTACACCTAACCTGGCAAATCTTAACATTACTTCCTATGAATACTCTGGAGATGATTCCATTCACATTGGTGATGGCTCGACTCTACCTATTCATCACTATGGTTCAGCTCATTATTCAACCACCTATGGCAAATTTCTTCTTTCTGATCTTCTTCATGATCCTTTTATGTCAAAAAATCTAATCTCTATTTCTAAATTTTGTCTTGATAACTTTGTGTTCTTTGAATTTTCCTCTGATTATTTTCTTGTGAAGGACCTTCAAACTCGGACCACTCTTCTACAAAAAATCGCTCATAATCATCTGTATATTTTTCCACCTTCTTCTTCACCACAAGCTCTCATTGGTGAACGTACAACTTTTCATCAATGGCACAATCGTCTCGAGCACCCAACCTTTCATGTTGTCAGTTGCATTCTCTCCCAGCATTCTCTCCACTAAGAAACCGTCATCTCTATGTCTAGCTTGCTACACCGCAAAGTCTCATGCTCTCCTTTCTCCTACTTCTCCAAATCACTCCACTACACCTTTAGAATTAGTATTTGCTGATGTATGGGGTCCTGCCCCTATGCTTTCTTTTTTTGGGTATCGTTATTATGTACTCTTTGTTGATGACTTTAATAAATACTCTTGGCTTTTTCCTTTACATGCAAAGTTTGATGTCTTATCTGTTTTCACTCATTTTCATAAGAAAATAGAAACTACTTTTCATTATAAAATTCAGTCTCTTCAAATTGACTAGGGTGGTGAATTTCGCTCCCTTCATCGCTATCTTGAATCTCTTAGAATCACTCACCGTATTACATGTCCCTACGCTCATTCTCAAAATGGTTTTGTAGAACGAAAGCACAGGCATGTTGTTGACACAGGTCTTGCCCTCCTTCATCATGCCTCTGTCCCTGAACATTTTTAGGCTCATGCATTTGCCACTTCCGTTTACCTAATAAATCAAATGCCTACTCCCACGTTAAACAACCAAAGCCCATTCAGACTCTTATTTAATCATGAGCCTGATTATTCCTTTTTACGGGTTTTTGGTGCAGCATGTTGGCCCAACCTTCGTCCCTATAATAACACTAAGCTTCAGCCTCAGTCCACTCTCTGTGCTTTCTTAGGATGCAGCTTTGAGCACAAAGGTTACATCTGCTACGCTATTAACTCTAATCGCTTTTGTGTGTCCCGTGATGTTATCTTTGATGAAAATACTTTTCCGTTTGCACAGTCTTCCTCCTCTCTTCCACCTTCCTCTCCTTGTGACTCTGTCCTTTTACCCTCTATTTCTTTACCTTCTTAGCCCTCTTTACCTTCTATCTCTTCTTCTTTTGAGTCCCCTTCTTCCCTTTCGTCTCCTTTTTCTTCTTCCCCTTCTAACTCTTCTTCTTCTTCCGCTTCCCATATAGGGTCTGATTCTTCCTCTTTATCTGTTTCTTCTCCCCCTCCACTCAATCTTCATCCCATGACTACTCGGTCTAAACATAATATTTTTCAACCAAAATACCATAATGATGGTACTATTGCTTGGCTTCCTCCTCGTGCATTCTTTGTCACTGTTTCTTCTCCACCTTCAACACCTACCTCTGTCTCTCATGCTCTCAAATATCCTAAATGGCTTACTGCCATGAATAATGAATTTCAAGCTCTCTTAGCCACTCAAACCTGGACTCTTGTTCCACTAGATTCCTCTTAAAATCTTATTGGCTGTAAGTGGGTGTTCCACTCAAAATATCAGGTTGATGGTTCTGTTGACCGCTATAAGGCAAGGCTTGTTGTCAAAGGCTTTTATCAATAAGCCGGCATTGATTTTCATGACACATTCTCCCCTATCGTTAAACTTGTTACCGTCAGACTAATACTTTCTTTAGCTATGTCTCAGGGTTGGTCTCTGCAGCAACTCGATATTCAGAATGCCTTTCTCCATGGCTCTCTTTCTGAAGCTGTCTACATGGCTCAACCTCCTGACTTTATTCATTCTGATTATCCTCATTATGTATGCAAGCTTCAGAAGGCTATCTATGGTCTTAAACAAGCTCCCCGAGCATGGTATGCCAAACTCAGCTCTAGACTCTCTGAACTTAGGTTCATTATATCTCGTTCAGATTCCTCCCTGTTCATCTCTCTTACCACTTCATATGTTATCTATGTTCTTGTATATATTGATGATATTATTATCACTAGATCTTTTATAGATGTTGTGCACTCCTTGATCACTGCATTGGCCCAATCCTTTCTTGTGAAGCATCTTGGACCTCTGCACTATTTCCTTGGTCTTGAGGTTCATTCTTTTGCCAATGCTTTATTTTTGTCACAACGGAAGTATATCTCTGACCTTTTGGATTGCACTGGCATGATAAACTGCAAACCTGTTCACTCCCCAATGGCTCCATCTACTAAGCTCTCTGCAAATGATGGATATCCCTTTGATGATCCTCAACTTTATCGAAGCATTGTTGGGAGTCTTCAATATCTCTCTTCTACGGGTCCTGATGTTGCCTTTGCTGTCAATCACGTCTGCCAGTATATGCATTCTCCTTGGGATGTTCATTGGCAGGCTGTCAAGTGCATTCTTTGCTATCTACAGGCTACTCTTGATCATGGTCTCTGGCTACACTCATCGTCTACCATTTCTCTTGTTGCTTTCTTAGATTCTAACTGGGGAGGCTGTCCTGATGATCGTTGCTCCACTGGTGCTTATTGCATTTTTCTTGGCTCTAATCTCATTTCTTGGAGCTCCAAAAAGCAATCTACCATTGCCCGTTCTAGCATAAAAGCTAAATACAAAGCTTTAGCCTTAGCCACTTGTGAGTTAATCTGGCTCCAATCTCTCTTTAAAGAGCTTGGTATTTTTCTTAAGGAACCTCCCGAACTCTGCTGTGATAATATTGGTGCCACCTATCTTGCAACAAACCCAGTTATGCATTTTCACACCAAGCATGTTGATATGGATTATCACTTTGTTCGTGAATGTGTTGCTGTCAAGTCTCTCTGCCTCCGCATTGTCTCCTCCAAAACTCAACTGGCAGACATTCTCACTAAGCCTTGTTACACTTGAAAATGCGACTGCGTGACACCTTTAAAAAAGAAAAATTTGATTTTCAGAAAAAACAAAAATTGAAATCAAAATAGAAAAAAGAAATATTAGGGTTCAGGAGTCGCCACCAAAATTTTAATTTTTTTTGAAAAAGCAAAATTTTGAAAAAACATTTCATCTGAAAAACAAAAATGGTCTGACAAGCCTCTTTCAACTCTTCTATTTACTCTTCTTCATTCAAGCCTAGCTGTTGTGTCTCGCTAGCTTGGCTCGCAAGGTTGTATTGAAAGCACACATGCCAGATGTCACTGAGCATCCCCCAATACCTTATGGAAATCCATAATTCCTCTCATGCTTGCTTCTCTCTTCTCGTGTGCAGAATATATTCTATTTCTAACAAACCAGACACGTGACTTTTATACAGCCCAACATTTACTTTATTTTGTTTCCATTTATTTTATATACTAAGTATTATAAATTTACTGTCTGTACCACATAAAAATATAATAAGAATTCTTCCGTTTTATGAATCAAAGCAAAGGAGAATGGGAAGGTACTTCTTCGTTTTGTTGATAGGTTTCCTACCCCATGTTTGTCCATTCCTTACCTCATTGGCTATGAAAATTACTTATGTAAACTTAAATAATTTGTTAATTTTTGTAAGCAGACGATTATTATTATTATTATTATTATTATTATTATTATTATTATTATTATTATTATTATTATTATTATTATCACACTGTGAATGTTTCTTTGTCTTTTATAGTCGAGGTAATTTGAATCCCTTGTACCTTCCTCACGGAATTTTGTAAAAATTGTCTTAGTCACTTCGAACACAAAAACCAGAAGGTCCTATACAAAGTGGCAAAAGACAAAATGCCCTAAAATATTTACAACATGGTCGATAATTTTTGGGTATAATTTGTATTTAAATAAATTTGCCTACATCTTCATTAATTTATAAATATTACTAATGCATTTTTTTAAATAATAATATTTTTTTTTCAATTTCTCCATATAGTAAGTGTGCTTGTTTGGTGATATGAAGAAAAAATGATCAAAGATTCTCTCTTTCAAATAACCCACTTTTTTTAATTAATATAAAAATAAAATCGATATAATAAAAGACGATCCACAAACTTGGTTTGTTAAGGTTAGGTGTCAAAATAAAAAAATTGGAAAGCGAAGAGGCGAAAGAGACAAAAGCGAAAGTGCGTGGAATTGGCCATATTCACCACTTCCCCCTACACTCAGCTCGAAATGTCAATCTGACTTTTTGTAGTAATAATAATTGATTGGATAGACCATAAGGCCGCTTTCAGCTTCACACTGTCTTCATATTTCCAAATATTAACGTTGCACAATTTGATAATTTCTAGAATCATTTCTATATCATTAGCTGTACTCATTCCCCTAGTTCGTTCCCTAATCGAGCTTCATACGCTCTTTCGAATCTTGAAGAACCGCCATGGCGTCCACCGCAGCTTGTGTTTTCCAGGGCGGATCTCCACCTTCGTTGCGGCGCCTGGCGACGTCATCGGTTGGAAGATTGAAATCTAATCTGATGCCGAATATGAAGAGGCGATTGGCGGTGTCTGTTGAACAGGCAACTTCGTCGTCGGCTAGGAAGATATCAGAGACGCGGGAAGAAGCCGAGGGGATGAAATTGGAAAGGGCCGTGGCGAAGGGAGGGAATGAATGGGAGGAGGAGGAGGCGGAGGAAGATGAGAGAGGATGGAAGGCGTACTTTGAGGCGTCGAAGGAGATGATTAAACCGGACGGTGGACCGCCTCGCTGGTTTTCGCCATTGGACGTTGGTTCTCGGTTCAATAATTCTCCGTTACTGCTCTTCCTGCCTGGTTGGTTCTCTGATTCTGCATCTACTGCTATTTTACTCTTTTAACTTGAATTCCAGTGATGATCCAAAAAATGAGGATATTCTATACACGCATTTTGTTAAAATTATATAAAGTTTTACTATTTTAAAAAATATATAAACTTCTTATATTATATTTTAATTTAATTTTAAATATTTTAATTAAAATATTTTTCATTAACTGTCTTTATATGTTTGTTTATAGAAAGTATTTTTATTAAAAAAAATTAAATTAAACTAAAGTATATATTTTAAAAATAAAAAATTGTAATTTTAACAAAATTTAAAGGATGTTTATGTAATTTAATTTTAAAAATTAAAAATTAAAATATTATTTTGTTTAAATATCAATTCTTATCTTATGAGCATCTCCTCAATACCTCCATAAGTTAGTTGTTACTTTAAAAATTGAATGACATATTAAATTATATGGAAATACTTTTAATTTTAGAAATAAATAAAACATTGTATTTTTTTGTGGAAAATATAAAAAAAGATTTTAATGAAGATAACAAAATACAATTCACACATTTTATTTTCTAATTAGCTGGCTATTATGGTTCGCCGACCGTGGCTATTTGTCTAAAAAGTTAGGTGGATTTGCGGGGGACATCAATTTGCAATGATATAATATGAAACCTGTAATTGGTCACACTTTTTGAAAGTGGAAATGGTCACTCTGCTGGATCATGTGACTAAAAAGATGCATTTACGGCGTAAAAAGAACGACAGCTCGAACAAATTTTTTTCTCTTGGAAAAGTGGTTTGATTCGTTTGAATTGTGCTGAGATGTCAAATTGTCAAATTTAGTCATTATTTTTTAACTTCTAAAATTTTATGTGAGAGAAAAAGAAAGATATACAAAATTTTCTAAAAAAATACAAAAATATAAATATTATTCATATGTTTTCTTGCCGGCGTAACCTTTCTTATCATCTTGGATGACGTGGTATATATTCAATACAAACAAATACAATTTTTTAATGTTACATTGTAGACCTATTCTATCTTTCAAGGTGAGTGGTGTTTGTTTGAGGAATTTTGAGGCATCTGATATTGTTAAAATTTTTCTTTAGTTAAATTTATATCTATTAAAAATATTATACACATATATTATATCTTTTGAAAACTTGGTAACACTGTTATCAAGTTTTTTATCTTTTACTTTTTTTATATTTTTAATGTCAATACTATCAAGTTGAGCAATAATTCACATGTGCCTGCCTGCCCCGCTTTTTGTTTTTCATGCATTAATTACCACTGCCAAACCATGTGGAACATGCTAGCTCACCTTTGCTCTAAGCATGTGTTACAGCTTTCTCAGTATTGGCCAAAAAGAAAAAGAGAGCAACCACAATTTATTTTGTTTTTCTTTAAAAATTAAAAAAAAAAAAAACAAAGTCATAAGAAGGTTAAACAACTTTTAAAATTTTTTAAAATATAATATTTAAAAAATTTTAAAATAACAACAAAAAGTAGTCAACAAATAATTAAAAAAATTAAAAAAATTAATATAAACTTTATATATTTTTTAATATACACTCCAAATCTTAAAAAAATATGAGCTTCTTCTTACAGTAAGTTAGAATGGATAAAATAAATTTCAATTTTAAGAATATTTATTATGAGATTCTCTAATATAATAAGAAGAAGCTTATACTTTTGAAAATTTGAAAGTGTATATTAACAAAATAAAGTGAATATTAATTTTTTAATAATTTTAAATTTTAAAATGTTATCTTTTAAAAATTTTAAAAGCTATTTAACCCTTTTAGGACTTTGTCCTTTTTCTTTTATTTCAATTTTTTAAGAAAAACAAAATGGATTGTAGCTGCTTTCTTTTCGTTTTCACCAATACGAAAGCTATACCACATGCCTAGAAAACGGGCGAGCTAGCCCGTTTTAGTGTGGCAATGGTAATTAATGCATGAAAAACGAAAAAGCGGGGCACGCTGGAAGGCATGTGTGAATTATTGATTTACACTTCACAAACAGAAACTCGGGCAACCAGCTTCTTGAAATATTGAAAGAAATAAAATAAAAATATGGAAAAATTAATGATAATATCATTGAGTTCTCCAAAAATATAATGTATAGTGTGTAAGATTTTTTGACAGATATGAATTTGATCAAAAAAATTTAACAGTAAGAAATGGCTCACAGTTCTATTACTGTGACCGTATCTATAGCTTTTTAGGGTGTTTAAAATTAGTTTGATTTAATTTTAGACTAAAATCAAATTGAATTGAATAAGTTAATTTTTTTAGAAAAGAAGATCTACTCGGTTTTAAATATAATTAGTTTGATTTAAGTTTGGTCTGTTTGATTTATGTTTATACTAAAAAATTTTTATTTATGTTTATATTTTAAAATTTCTATATCTACATATATTTTTTGTGAAGTCTGAAATTACACAAAATAATCAAAAGAAGTTACAAATTATAATCTTGTGCTAAATAATCAACTCCAAATTTTAGAAACTCATTTTATTATCCAACAATTTTTGCATCCGTTAGATTTTTTTAATGCATTTCAATTACTTTTTCTCTCATTAGAATTGCAAAAGGGGTCTTTGCTGGCGAGCCGGCGGCCGGTAATCTTCCTTTGTTCCTTTCTAACCCAGCGTAGTGGTTGGGTCCCTAACGTAATTATAATAGCTACTTTCCCAATCTTAAAAAAGTAATTTTCTCTGCTTTTTGCATTTTAGTACTTAATCATTATCATATATCTATAAATATGTTACTTGTCAAAACAACAGTGGTGTAACAAATTGTTAGTACCATATTTCAAACATTTTTCTAATATTAAATGAAAACCTATTAAATTAGCTGTAAAAATAACACCTACCCCAAAATACACACGCACACACTTGTGAAAAAAGATTAATTGACATTAGTGTAAAATTTCCTACTTTTTAATATTTGATTATTGGATATAATTTTTATTAATCCAGTTGTTAAATTAACAGTAATCATTACACTGATTTTTTATGTATATATATAGTCATGATCTTAATTTTCTTTCACAAATCATATCTTTTTATAATAAATGTTTAGTATTCAGTATTTACCCATTTTCATGAAAATCAAAATATGGAAAGTATTTGTTTCATTTTTATGTTTTAAAGCAACTAGCTAATTCATAAATTATGACCCTCCCAAAACAAAATGATAATTCTAATTTTTACAGGGATTGATGGCGTGGGACTTGGACTTATTTCGGGTCATAAGAAGCTAGGAAGGTATGCCTTCACGTAATGTTCAGGCCTGAGTGCTCTCATAACTTTCTATATTATGATAGGAATGCACTTTATAATTGACCAGACAAATAATTACAAGCCAATTGGTTTCTGATCGCTTGATGTGACTTTAATAATATTATTAATTGTTTATTAGAAAAAGAAGAAGAAGAGATAATATCGTTAACTGATATGTGAGAAGTACTATTTCTTCTTCCTTGAATGAAGGATTTTTGATATGTGGTGCTTGCATATTCCGGTTATGGATCGAACGCCATTTACAGGTCCTTCTCTTTCCCTGTCTCATTATACCATTATATGCGTACACTGGGAACGCTGACATATAGTTTACCGGTTGTTTTAGCACCACATAGAAATAAGCATCTTAATGAAACTAATAGAAAATGGTGGAGAATATTGATTGCATTGAATATTTCTCTCCCTTTCATGTATTGATAAAGCAAACAATGGGATGACTGTTTGCTCATAGCATGTTGTTTTTCAATGACCTTGCTTTTGGTTGAATAAGATGTATATTACCATAATATGTATTGTCCTGTATATTTCCTTGTTGGTTATTGCAGAGCTTGTGAAGATGGTTGAGAGAACTGTTAGGTCAGAGAATCAACAATCGCCAAATAGGCCCATATACTTTGTTGGAGATTCCTTAGGAGGATGCCTTGCCCTGGCTGTTGCAGCCCGTAACCCTGATATTGATCTGGTACTAATTTTAGCGAACCCAGGTAAATTTTGACTTTTAACTTTCCAATGATGTAGACGAAGTTTTAATCTTTTTGGTTTTATTAATCATGAGTAACGAATAGTTAAATTAGGACAATTCAACGTCACAAGCATGACTTAAAATGAGAGCTGAACATTAGGAAGTGTTGAGTAGGAGCATCATGAATTGCGGTTCTATTGTGGCATGTGTATACTAATCAGTAAAATTTAGACAAAGGAGTGCGAGGAGGAATGAAATGATGCCATTTATTGGAAATGGTGTTGTAGTGCGCCTAAGTTTCGTAAGTACGATATTATGTGAAAGTTTCTGCTGCGCAGTACATGACAATGAATTAATTATCCACAAATAGCTCACTGTTCCTTATCCTAATTACCCATTTTGGCAGCTACTTCATTCGGCAGGTCACAGTTACAACTTCTACCACCGTTATTGGAAGCTATGCCTAGCCAACTCTCTCCTGGCCTGCCTTATTTTCTCGGTTTGATGGCAGGTTTGATTTTCTTGTGCTTCAAGTTATAATATTAGCTTTAACTATTTACTTGAGATCCGTGTCAGATGTGCGGGTCTATTTTCTATCGTGAAAACTCTTTATACCTTGAAATGTTTTTCCCCAAGTGCAGGACAAAAGAAATTTTGAATGTGAAAAAATAGTATTTGATCCTTGACCTAATAATGAAAAATGGTAATTAAGTTGTATTTAGAATGGTGACTACTTGTGAAGTACATATAACCACCCTCGTATGATATTTGCAGTAACACGCACTAGGGACTTATGCTAGATACTCTTAATCCCCGAGCACAAAAAATCTTTAAGGCAAATGCATTTACCATAGATCAAGCACCAACATGGTGTCTTTCTCTTTTACCAAAATTAAGAAAAATGGTGTCTTTCTCCATTTATGCCTTCAGCAATTCTACTTTAGGTGATCCTCTGAGGATGGTGTTGGATAACGCGCTGAAAGGACTTCCCTTACAAAACACAGCTAGAGAGCTCACGGAGGATCTTACTACTCTGTCATCATTTCTCCCTGTAAGGTTCAACTATATCGTTGTTTTTGTCCTCAAAATGAAGTTCCTAACTCCAGAGTGACACATCTTTTTCTAGATTCGAGCTTTTCTATTAGCATTATGACAATGCCTTAAACCACTTGCCAGAGGAAACCTAAAGTCAAAATTGGATAGCTCTTTTCTTTCTCGTAATATTAATTTGTAAAATGGTGATTATGCTGGATTTGAAGAACATGGACAGAGATGACTCCCTTTTGTTTACTTTGGTTTCTTGCGCTCAGTTCTAAGTTTTCCCTCAACTTGTTCCTGTATTAGAAACCTATTGTTGATTGAGTTCTCAGGTTCTTGCCGATATATTACCAAGAGAAACATTTCTGTGGAAACTACAGATGCTTAAATCAGCTTCTGCGTATGCCAATTCACGCCTTCATAATATCAAAGCTCAGTCTTTGATACTTTGCAGGTCCGTACACTTTGACATTGTCCATTCATATCGGTCATAATGTTGGAATCATACATAATTTGTTAATATTTGGCTTCCTGTTAGCTTGACGAAATTGCTTTAAAATGAAAAAGATAAAAAAAAGAACGAAAAAAAATCTTAGAAAAACAAATTGCTTGATTTTTTTTTCTCTTTTTCCTTAACCATTATATTCCTGGTGGAAGCAGCTGCCGGTAGTAGTGCTGCAATGAAGGTAATCTGTTAACTGAAAAATCTATCACTTACTCTAATCATTTCCTCTAAAGCTTATTCCAAATTTTCGTAAATCCTTATATGGGTTGGCGAAGAAATACAACCTTAAATGGTAAAAGACTAGATTTACGACTAGCGTGGGATCCCCATTCCTTTGTACTTTAATTGTCTAATTTGTGACTTAATTCAAATTGGATCCCTGTAGTTATAGTAAACAAATCCCATTTATGTCGTATATGTTTATATATTTTTTGTTTTTAAGTTTATTCTTTATGGAATGTTAGGCTGAATTTTAATATCTGTCCATTTTAGCGGAAGGGATCATTTGCTACCTAGTCAACAGGAAGGTGAAAGACTTCGTCAGTTATTGCCAAAATGTGAGCTTCGTAAGTTTGATGACAGTGGCCATTTCCTTTTCCTGGTATAATTCTCTCCAATCTCCATTTCAAATTTTCTGTTTGACTTTTGTTTGTCCTTATGCGCTTATGAGTGCACAGAGGGATTATGATAGTCTTAATTAAAAAAAAAATTAATTAGTAGTCTTAGGAGCTATAGAAGACCTTAATTAAGATGGTGCCTTTCTCCATTGGTTGCAGGATGGCAGCATTGACTTGGTAACCGTCATCAAGAAAACTTCTTACTATCGCCGCGGCAAGTATCACGACTATGCTTCAGATTTTGTACCACCAACACGCCATGAAGTAGAAAAAGTACTAGAACATAGGTATATACTATATTATTGGAAATTTATCCACGGATGTAGCATCTCAATTAATAGTAACACTTGTAAATATTCACGTTCGCATAAAAAAAAAAAAGAAGTACTAATGGGTGTAGCAGAAACCTGATCATAGAAGCCACAAGAGATTATATAGACTAAAGAAAATTTAGGCTACAGCTGACTATGACTATCTCTGTTCATTCTTATTGATTGAATTATAGTATGGTGTAAATAATCGAAATATTGTGAACTTCCAATTATAGTGTCTACAGATTTTTCAACGCTGTCACAAGTGCTGTGATGCTGTCAACTTTGGAGGATGGAACGATTGTTAAAGGTCTTGCTGGAGTTCCTTCAGAAGGACCTGTCCTGTTTGTGGGGTACCACATGCTGCTGGGATGGGAATTAGTCCCTATGGTTTCTAGACTTCTTAAGGAAAAAAAAATCCTTTTGAGAGGGATGGCACATCCGATGATTTTTGTGAGATCAAAAAGCGAAAAATTTCCTGATCTATCTTCGTTCGATTCATTCAGACTGATGGGTGCCGTTCCTGTCGCAGCAACTAACTTCTTTAAGCTTTTCTCTTCCAAGTCTCATGTCCTACTATATCCCGGAGGGATGCGCGAGGCTCTTCATCGGAAGGTAATTTCCCATGGGTAAACTTTTTTCTATTGGAAAGTTTCAACATTCAACACTTACACTGAATAATGAATTATGCTTGCTTGCTTATGCATGAAGAGAAAGCAGTAGTTTATTGTACAATAATTTGGCATTCTGTCTCATTCTCACATCTGGAAGGTTACTTTGGAAAGACTCATGCTTAATTATTTTTCAGGCGCACCATGTCTCTATTTGTCTTATGAAACATACAAGTTTACTTGAAATCTCAGGCTTTTGAATTTAATAATTCCCAGGGTGAAGAATACAAGTTATTCTGGCCTGAGCAATCTGAATTTGTCAGGATGGCAGCCAGATTTGGAGCGAAAATTGTACCTTTTGGTACTGTTGGGGAAGATGATTTGGGTCAGGTATGTTTTTATCAAATTTGATCTGTGCTAAGGTCTTCCTTTTTCAATCCGACACGACATTTGGAGGTCTCGTACACTAGCATTTTCCCATAATCTGTGGCTGCCTTGGATTTATCGGCTATGGCATAACTACACATACCATATTGCTTTCAGGTAGTTATTGATTATGAGGACTTGATGAAAATTCCTTACTTTAGGTCTCAAATAGAAACCTTAACAGAGCAGGCTGTGAAGTTGAGGTATCTCCATATTTTCTTAATATGAATACCTATACTTTTTCCTTCTTTTTCTGTCTCTATGCCTTTGTATAACACATGTATTATTGTAATACTTCTTTTTTTTTTTTCGGTCAAACCAAGGACTGATGCTAGCGGCGAGGTGGCTAATCAACAACTGCATCTGCCAGGAATTATACCCAAATTTCCTGGCCGGTTCTATTATTATTTTGGAAAAACATTTGAAACGGAAGGTAAGCTCAATGCATCACAACCAATGAATTGTTGTACAAATAATTCTGCCGTCATATACTTGTTTACGGAGTAGTATAATGCTGGTTGATTGACTTTAAGACTTGTCACTGTTGGAAAGGGAGGAAGCATGAATTAAGAGATAGGGAGAAGGCTCAAGGACTGTATTTACAAGTGAAATCTGAGGTTGAGAGATGCATTGCTTATTTGAAGGAGAAAAGAGAAAGCGATCCTTACAGAAACATGGTGCCTCGTCTGTTGTACCAAGCCACACATGGTTTTACATCTGAAGTTCCAACGTTTGAGATTTGACGTCGTTCTGACCAAATGGTAAATTATCGGATATTATTCCAACATTATTTTTTCTGGCGACGGTATCATCTTGTATTAAGAGGAGAAGGGAGATGATATGATTTTTTAACGGTCGGCATCAAGCCGAATGAGATATCAGTACCAGGAAGTTAGTGGGATGAATGTGCAATTACTCTGTACATTCATATTGTTAAGGAAGAGTGGAATTGGAAGCAAATGCAAGATGGCTTTTGGGAAGGAAATTTGGCTTTATGATACATTTATAACCATTTATAAATATCTTTTCTGGACATTAAAAATAACCATTTATGTCGGAAATGTGCGACCTTTCTTCTAAAGCTAAATACTAATCCTTGTAAGCCCGAGGGTTATTTTTTTTGGGTTCGGAAGTCTCAAGCCCAACATCTGAAGGCATAATTTTTTTCAAGCTTGTACCGGGTTGTGTGTTTAGATTGGATCACCGAATTAAAAAGAGTGGAAGTATCGTCTGCCACGAGTCTGAAGACTGGACAAAATCGCCAAACTCAGCACAATTGCAATGTTAAAAAATGGCATGTACCTGCTAGTGGTAGATGCAATCAGATGATGGACATTTTGGATGAGCATCATTTTTTGTACTGGTGATGAACATTTTATCTACACAATCCGGTGTGGGTTGGGGGGGGGGGGGGGGTGAATTCATCCTACTCCCATAAATTCTACCTCACGTAATCCTCAAGTACTCATCCTATGGTACTTTTTTTTTAAAGGCTTCCTTTGGTACATTAAAAAAAAAAATAGTCATATATTGCATGGTTATTGATTACGAGTAACAATCATGGATATTTCCCTCCAACGGCAAAGTTTTTTTATGGATATTGTATTTCTTTTCCCCCATATCTACGAATATCAATTAAATACATATGTACGCCAACCTCCCCCTAGACCTATGGTTCTTCCAGTTAAAAAATTATAATTTTATGTCACTCAAAACAGTAACCTTGCCATGCTAATTTCGTTAACCATAGCAAATTGGGTATAACGTTAACGGATAACCTTTTGTTTGAATTGAAATAAACCGGATCATGTCAGTTTAGCTCCTCTCAGGAAGTTCTTTGTCTCTTCCTCAAGTAAATATTGCATTCTCAACATGGTAAGGCAGACACTGCAACTTCGGTTTTTGAGCTTATAACATCCAAAATATTAAAATTAAGCTTCGAAACATTAATTGAAGAGTGCCCAGTAGTAAATAATTATTATTATATTAATAAGAGCTTCCTGAGTTGATTGACATAAATGAGTGTAACTGAGACTTTATCTATAAAGTTCAATCCCATGAAAGGAGTGTGTTTGTTCTCAGATGCATCCGTTAGCTTTATAATTTGGCTACAAGAACAACTTGGCAAAAGTTTCTTTAATAAAGAAAGCACAATATAGCCTCGTCACATTCTCTTTTGAGTAGAGAACCTCTTTAGTTAAACCCTTGGTCTTCACCTCATGCTTATTTCCTCTTTGAGCAAATCAAAGATAATAAAATTGGCTGACACATTTTCATGAAAAGGGAAAAACGAAAGGAAAGAAAAGAAAAGAAAAGTTGAAAGGACAAACAACAATAACTGCAACAAGCTAGGACACCTCCGTCATGATCCATTCACCTTACCGAGTCCGTCCCACCATCTATATAATGTCCATATGAAACATCCCTTCAGAGAATCAATCAGAAAAGATGATGGACGTGCATTGAGATCATTTATGGCTGATGGTTTATGAAAGAATATCAGTTCTCCAAGCGCATATAATAAATATATATCATCCATCTGTCAACAATTTCGCCCCAGAGCATTCAATAATTATAAATTACTTTGACATGCGAAACTGCTTTGTCCATTTTTTTTTCCTTCTTGGAGTTCCGGGAATTTACCTGATAATATATATTAATGTAGGTATGATATTTTACAAAGGGTGCTTCTAGAAAAATAAGAGACCCAGAAGATGAGGTCGAAAGGAAAAGTGGAAGAAGAATTTAAACATTCCAATCAGAACATATATATTATCATAACAAATTCCATGGGTTTCGTTTATACTGTTAAAGGCCAATATATTACTTAAAAAGAGCTAGGAAATGGCTAAAGTTTGTTAAAATTTTAAGCAGCAGAACCTTACTTGAACAAAATCTGATAGGGTTTTCCAGTAATTAGGCGATGGTAAACTGTAAACTACATGGTCGCAAATGTTCACACTCACCCGCAAACAAAGGTTTGAATGATGAAACACTACTGATAATATAGAGAGGGGCTAGAGATCAGAAGATAACATAAACATACACCAAAAATGGCATCAGTGAGGAATCTCAAATTTTAAAAAAGCATAAAATCATTATGAATAAAGTAAACGGTAAACTACTGAAAACACAGCAGCTTGAGATATAAACTGAACCCAGCATATATAAATAGCAACAAGTTGATACATAAATTTAAACCGCCTGGTTCCTATCCCATTCACAGAAAAAACAGAGACTCTTGCACTTGCAATCTCAGTCCTACATGTTGAAACAAAACAGAGCCACTCCTCCCATAAACAAGTAATTAATACTAAGCAAAGCTAGCAAACTCAAGAAAAGAAAGGGGGTTGATTCATAAGCGAAGGGTGAGGTCAAGGTGGTTTACGTGGTCAACAAGAGCATCAGAAGGCGTAGTGGGGGAGGAAGTAGGAGGAGGAAGATGATGGGTGGTGATGTGAATGGGTTCAACTTGGAGCCAATAGGGGTCGAAGAAATGGGAATGGGGTTGGGGTTGAGGCTGGGGTGAGTGGTCGACAGGGTGTTGGGTGGGGTTGACATTCCGAGCGGCGGCTCTCTCCCGCTTGTGGGCGTTCTGGTGGCCGCCCAGAGCTTGGGAGGTGTAGAACTTGCGAGGGCAGTAACGGCACTGAAAAGTCCGAGTAGACGAACCTTGTCGCCCCTGTGACTTCTTGCCGTTCCTTGAAGAAGCAGACGCCTGGTTTAGCAGCTCGTACATGGCTGCTGGCTCTCCCATTTCTGTTGCACACACCACTGTGCGAATGAGGTAGGAGACAGGGTTTATATTGTATGGGGTTTTATGCTTCGTTATGATTGGGTCCGGCTGAAATGACAGATTTACCCTCCTTGCATATTTAATCCCCTCCGCAGCTTGGTCTGCACAAAAGTAACATACATAACGCCAACATGGTTAAGGAAGACATTTTAAGTTTGAATTTTTGGTCCCTCGTATATAAAAATAAATAGCGCTGGCAATATATACAATATCAGTTTTGATATGGAAGAGATTTCAAAGAACACCCCCCCCCCAAAAAAAAAAGAAATTTCATATATTTTGTTGGGTCAGAGTACGTGGGTGATAAGAGAGAGAGAAAGGGCAAGATGGGAATAAGAGAAGGGAGGGGAGAGTGCAGTGGAGTGGGAGTGTTTGTTTGTGGCTGACACGAGAGATCGTACTGCGTTAGTGTGTGTGTGGGACATCATGCACACCAATTCGGTTAGGGGTTGCAGGATTCATAGCCCCAGTATTAGAGCCACTCCAATGCGCCTTCCCATTCCCAACTTTCATCAATCATCCTTCCTTCTCACTTCCAAAACATCAAACAAAAGAATGCTTTGGAAAATAGAAATACTATGAATGGCCACGTCCACTACACCTGAGAAGGTCACATTTGATTAGATAAGTGGTGAATGAGTTGTGCACTACTTCCTACCATCATTCCCTCCCTAGCTACTCCCTCCCTCCATCCTACACACTATTGTCCTCCCCTACGTGAATTTCATAACAAAATTTACATGTCAAATGTAATTATCGATTTCATTTCAGTATCTGAATGCATCTAATTCAATGAAGTTTGGTTTTAGGATACCCACTTAATGCTTAAGAGTAAGACAAAAGCAATGTGAGTAAATAAAATTCACTGGAAATGATGGAGTTTATTAACCTTGCCAGTTTTTTATATGAGTTACTGTTTATTCAATTATCTGGGCGTATGGGTGTGAAACGGGGGAGAGGGTCGTAGAGCATCGAGACTGCTATGAATGATTCTCTTTCCGATGCTTTGGTTCCCCACTTGCAGTGACATCATTGGCCGTCATTTCAGCTCATATCTGCCTTCCGCACCATCATTCCTTCTTTAAAACACACCCCCTCCAAAAAAAAAAGAAAAAGAAGAAGCACCCACGACCTTCCTTGCTATTCGTATTTCCTTTTCATATTTTTTTGATTTTATATTCATTTTCGCTAAATCAACCCCATTGATCCTGCGACTTATGCATCATGTCCTGTATGTCATCCATATCTTTTTATAATATTATCCATAATATTAGTCATTATTATGTTAATTTAAAACGGTTAATTTCGAATAAACATCTATTTTTAAATATAAATTCTCTTGAATCGAGGAAAGCCTGAAGTGTTAAGGTGATGCTTTCACTTCACTGGTAAAACCTAAATAAAATAAAATAAAATTTATTATTTCACTTTTATAAAAATTTTAATTTAGTTCTTTTAGTTTAAAAAGTAAATAAATACTACTACTTTTTCGATATTTAAAATGATTCAATTTTAAATAAATAATAGGATAAGAGACAAAATAAATTATTCTAAAAAAAGAATAACATCATTTCTTTTGTTTTTTAATGAAATTAAAAAATCAAAAGTATTTTTTTTAATTAAAAAAGGGACTATAAACTTAAAAGACATTCTCAGTTAATAAGATAAATCACATGAAGTTATGTCAAGAAAGTGAGGAGAAAGAAAATGAGGGAAATGAAATCCACTCATGTGAACCAACGAGAACAAATATAAACCGCACCTTTTTCTTTCTTTTTTTGTTTTTCCTTTCCTCGTTTCACTTGAAGTGAACTTAAGAATATTCATGTTCATCAATTAATTCCTAAAATTTAAAACTTATTCACTCAAACTCAGACCGCTTACTTGAGAAGGGTGCATTAAATAAAATGACAGCAAGCTGCAAAAGGTAACAATCCCATAGGTCTGAAAAGAGAAGGGAATGTATCGGTCCTTTTCACTTCTTAATAATCTGAGTTCAAATATTGCTTCCTCTTGATTGAATAATTTCTCCTCCCGTGACAAGAACCATGTACGACAGGTAAACAGGACTTAAAAAATAAAAAACAAAATATGTTAAACAGACGTGCTCTGATTCAAATTCACAATCTTTCATAGCAGACCGAATGCTTCTTAACAATTAAACTCTTGCATGACCCTCCAACGTCAATATGAGCCAATTTTAACAATCACAAAGCAAAAGCAGGGGCGGTTGTGCTTAACATGATAAGCATTTCTCTTGCAGCCACACAATAAAAAGCTCATTTGGGGTCTCCACAACGGTCTATGGGAGACCAGATTCCAGGAAAGACTTGAATTCCAGTTACTTCTTTATAAGCAGGTCAGCAATGGAAATAATTAACCCATCAAATTATTGAGAATGAAAGTATTTACAGAAGTAAAAGGGTTAGTGTCATTTCCATAGGACATGACCAACGACCAACATGTTACTGTACAGGAGGAGGTCAGCAAAAGCAGCATGCTTTCGAGGGAAACTTAAATTTTTCAGTTGATGTCGAAGTATCTTGGATCTTCAGGAAAATGGTATTCCACATTCAACTGCCACACAGACCGCAGCAAACCTTGTCAGAAACTTGGCATATCAAGAAATACACTTGCAAACAGATAAGTACGGATCCAGACAAACAAAGATCAGGAGATCAACTATCTTATTTACAGATATAACTACTGCTTCCCGACCCTGTGCTGGTATAGTGTTTATAAGAAACGTGAACTGATACAACATTATAGGACATTTATCAGCCAGCCAGAATTCGGTTCACGCTAAAAAAATTCAAACTCGGGAATTATTGTACAAGGATTGGACACGTATAAGCATCCTTCAAAAACATTGGCAATCCATAGATGTTAACAGAATCACCCATCCCTCCATCCTTTCTCCCAATTTTCCTTTTCACTAAGAATTGACTGTATGATTGCCCCAATTCAAAGCCTCAGAAACAGAAACCATAACGAGGCAAACTAGCTCCGTACACACGAACCCACATAATTCATCAACCAGAAGAATATAACCTATGGCTCTAATATCAGTAAACTTAAAGAGAAGAACCATAAACCAACAAAATAATTAACCGAAAACAAGTAAATTAATTGCTTTTCACATTTATAGTCAGAAGCTATATTGCTGGTCATGATTTTAGGATGGTATAGAAAAAATATGCACTGATGTGGCAATGTCACAATAGAAGCACTGGCACATACCTTGCCCTCATCAGCATCTGAATGGCGTTGAGGGAACACAACCCTCAAATCATTATATAAGTAAAACCTCCGATCCCCTTCCATGTACAATCCAGTTTTTTCTGGAAGTGAATTAGGCCGGGATTTCTGAACGGATGATCTAGTAGTCTTCTTAGGAAAAGGGCATATGAAGCGGAGGTGAAGAGCATAACGAAGTGGACCAGCACTATTACTATTCTCATTAACCTTTGAACAGGCGTGCAAGGATTTCCCAGATTCTTCACATGTTTTATCCCAGTATTGTTCCTTTCTATCATTCCTCTCGCATTTATCAGTAATATATCCATCATCAAGCTTTGCTGAGGAAGGAATTCCCATCATTTTCTTGTTGGGAGATTGCTTTGATAATTCCTCTTTGTTTATTAAATCCACCAAACTAGAGCCCTTTCCAATTTTCTGATTTATCAATCTTGTTTTATTTACAACGTCAACTGCATCTGTGTGCATTAATTCTCCACATGGCAGATCATGATTCTTTTGTCTTTCTGGGATCCCCTTACCCATGATTCCATTGTTCAGAATTGTAGGACCTTGCTTCAGCTGAGAGGAAGTTGAACTGGAAGATTCAAGGGTAACTTTCTGACGCAAGAATGTCTACTTGGATATGAACAGAAAGAAATTAGAAATTGATAAACAACACAATAATCACTATAAATTTAAGAGACAACACATGCATTCAGATACATCCATAAACTGGAGCAGAGAATAATGAAGAGATAGATTCAGTTCATGACTTATATCGGTGCATTCAATGTTGTTGGATATAACCTAATATAGAAAATAAAAAGCTTGATGAATATAGCATTTATGCTGCCTAAATGTCAATTAAACTTTAAGTGATTTAAAATGAGCAATCTGAACCCATTCTTAACTTGCAAGCACTATTGTAAATTCTTTCCTACCTTACATCTAATGGAATCTGATGATTAAGTTCACAAGCTTGCTTCATAACATAAATTATACTTGAAAGAAACAATTGTCCAATCATAGACAATTATTAACATCCCCAGCCAAAGACTGGAACTTGCATCTTAATAGATCCTGTGTTACTTGGAATAAGTAGTTAGTAGTAATTCATAGCTGAATAAGAAGTTAGTAATAACTAACTATTGTAATTATGTACCTAGCCCTACAAGTATATCAATAAGGGTAATTGGAGAAAGGGATTACTATGGATGAAATAGTTGAAGTTATGGTTGATAGCAGAGGCTATCAGTTTTCATTCTGAGTATCACCCTATAACCTTCCAGAACAAATTATCACCATATCCACCGGTTAATTAATGAATTGACTATACTTATGTACCATTATGTTGTCAGCAAACTATAGCAGCTGTCAATACCAACTCCCTGTCATGGCAAAAGGACATGATACAAAGTCCCAACTTAGAGGCATTGCTTCAATACTCTGACACCAGATCCTCAGGATAACAGGATAATAGTAATTCAACAAAAAACCATTCACTAGATAACTATGCATGGCCTAGAACATATATGAAGGCCTGATGGATATCAGAGAAAAAGAGCATGTGATAGTTCCCACTTCAAATGGATTCAGTATAATATTCTCTGTTAGTTTAATCAGCCTTAATTGCTTTTCTTTCAGGTAATTGAACCCTTGCAAGAACAACTCTAGCATTATATATATATATATATATATATATATATATAAAATAGGTGAAAGGGGTAATTATCCACCATTAAATTTCATATTAATTGTACAGATTAATGCAAAAATTATCATAACTGCATAGTAATATCTTCCTTGATTTTTGCACTAATAATTTTTGCATTTCTCTGAACCGTTGATTTGTGATCTTGCAGTAGATAATTACCTCTCACATAAGATCACTCCTCTCACTTGATATGCTCCCTATATACAAATATACTAGTACCTCCAAATAGTACATAACTCTCTGGAAACAATAAATGAACATTTATATTCAAGCTAGAGGTTCATTTATCTCTCTGTCATAATTTGATAAAGAGTCCAGAGCTCAAATCTGCCAGGCCAAAACCATTATGCCATAAGGAAATAAAAAGACCAACTCAATAGAGCCAGAGATTCATCCAATCTGAGATGTATCTTACTTTGGTACCAGCTGGCATGTCACTCAAATCATAGTTACAAAAGAAAGTGTGAAGAGGAGTCTTTTCTGGATTGCTTAGCACCTGCAGAGAGCAAACAAATGTAAGAGTAAGGCATTTCTAACACAAAATTCAGCAAGGTCCACAAATGCCTTGAAACTCACAAATTGAGAATGAAAACAGCACTCCATAATGAAAAGAAAAAGGTGCATCTAAAAACTGTAAGATGAAGTATCAACTAGGAAGATCTGTAAGCCCTCGGATAAAGGGTAAATTTGTGAAACTTGCAAGTATGTCAATACCAGTTGTATCCGTCCTTTCATGGGAATACGCAGGCGGCTTTGAACAACTTGTGAATCATCACTACTAAAGCCTCGTTTCAGTTGTTGGCCTCTAGACTTGTTTGGTGACGAATTTCCTGCAAGATTTATTGAAGCATAATACAGTAGGTAGCAATCTCCATCCACACTTGTTACTGAAAATGGAAGCTTTTGTGATTTTGGAGAAAAGTTTCCACCAGTAATACTTAGCACGGCGAGAAAACCATCAATTCTCTACAGAAATAGAAGGAAAAACAATAAGCAACATGTCAGGTGTCTTAAACTATTCAATCTTGTATTCGGAATCATTTACAACATCATTCTCAGAAAGTAGCATATATACAAACCTTACTTAGGTTTCCAGATAAGAACCGGCCAGATAAAAGAGACTCCTCAAATGAACCAACTAAGGACCTCCTGACTGGAAGCCCACTCAAACTTCTGGTGAACCTCATGGATTGAGAGGTGGGCACTAATTCTTGAGCTAGTTGCCAACTTGTGTTGGCAGTATCATCCAAAGAAGAGGGACAGAAGTCTTTGCACAAAATATCAACATCTTCAACAGATTTACTTGCAATACCTAACTCATCTTCTTTATGACTTAACACAAGGCATAAGTTAGATTTGTCCCGTGATTGTTCTATATTCTTTAGGGTACTATTGCAATTCTTTTTCTCTATAACAGTATTACCACATCCTCCCACAGTTTTTAACCTTCCAGAAAATTTAGGACCAAGAGGCGAGAAGGAAAGAGGAGGTGAGTTCACTGTTTTAGGGGATGTGTATATCATGTCACTTTGGAATTTTACCTGCCTCAATTCTCTGAAGTGGTCAATTGCAGGTGTGGATGGACAACTACAATGGGATGGTAGTTCTCTATTTTCCAGCAAAGGACCATCAGTTATAAAAATGGAACCTGTCTTGTGTGGCATGATTTTTTCCTCCAAGCAACTTGACAAGGACCAAGAAGGCATGTTACTTCTGATATTACTTCCAATATTTGCCTTCTTGTTATCTTGGGCAACAGAATTTTTGAAATTATCACTCTTAACAAGGGAGCCACTCTCTATATTTCTGCAGCCAATGTCCAAGGGATCACCTTTGAAATGACTTGGAGAGAGCATACTGCTCAATGGTGATAGCAGTCGCTTCCTGACCAATGAACTGGCAGGTTCAGTATCATTGGTTGTGACATTAGTAACAGCAGAAGAATGAAGATTTACACCTGGAACTCCCGTCAACCCATCAGCTGAAGAACTTGTTGGGCCTGATTCAAAACCCACAATTCTAGAAGCAGGGATATGAGCACTTCGCCCATTTCTTGAAGCATAAAAACCACTTCTATCAGTAGAACCAATCTTCAGGCTGTGGACATTAGAAGTGACCTCAATGGCTCCTCTATAATAACACATATTATCAGATGCATTTGAAATTTCTAAGGAGACTTTCTTTGGGAAATCAATGAATGAGGGACCCCAAGGATATGTAGCCAATTCACTAGTACTTCCACTATGCACATTGTTAATATCAGAGGGGCTTGCATCAGAAAATTGTGGTGAGCTATGCAAAACAGCTGCTGCTGGTGCAACTCCTTCAGCAGTTTCACTTAAGGGTATTTGTGGCAAGCCCATCACTAATATGAATCTTGATTTTCCTAAAGAAATAAAAGGCTTGCTTATAATATCAATGTGATTCCTTGGTGTGGTTCTTAATATTAATTTGACCTTTTGCGATATTACCACATGATCATAAATAAGACCTACAATCTTCAACTAACTAGTGGAATCTTAGCCTCCACCCTGATCTATTTTACTATTCAAGAGTTTATGCTACCTATTTGTTACTAAACCTGAAATGTAGCAATCCTACTCAAGTAATTCTAAACCGACAAGAATCTCATACTATGTATCTACCAGAGGCATCCACTTTCGAGACATTACAACCACCACTTCCACTGCAGGACGTATAGAGAAAATCAAGGATATGATAAATATCCAAGAATTACAACAGGCACAGATCACACGACCTCCATACTGGCAACAGATGAAGCATAAACAATTCATGTTGGGAAGCAAAATCAGTGCATATGCCTGAAACAGGAATTGAAAAAGTACATTATTTCCCAGTGTTCACAAAGAAACAAAAGAATGACAGCAAAAGACATATATAGCTCCCAAACTTCTCAAAATTTATAAACCTCAGCATTACACTAATTCGGACCCAATCACCCCTTGATTAAGTCAAGTCAAACCCTTGACAATCACACTTCGAATCCTGAATTCAATTAACAAAAGATTCATATAACTAGGCCACAAAAATAGGGAGGAGGAGTAGGATGTAGAGGAAAACACAGGAGTTTCGGCTAAATTCAAGTGCACATAACTGGTGAAAGAGGTAAACCAACGCTGATCAATCAAGGATGGGCGAAAAGGAAGGGAAGGGCTATGAAAGTAGCAACCTCATAGAAGGAACAAAGTTGAAGTAAACATCGATCTGAGAGGAAACCTTGAAGTTATAGTAAGAATAATCAATTAAATGCCCAAAAGATTTCTTATGAAACGATCAACATGAGAAGAAAGAAAATCGAAGGGCTGACTTGCACGGCACACATTTACCGCAAGCCGTTTAAGCTTTTGAGTCCTTCTTATCCACCACAAGCAACAACGGATTTTATATTATGTTTTCCGCTAGTCTAAAGCAGAGCCAAACTCACAACCACCGGACAACCAAAAAAAAAAAGTTTTACAATAATCCCACAAAACAGAAATCGACCAGATTGAAGCATAATCAAACTAAGTCCAACAAAATTCAAGCTTGATAATCAAAATCGTCAAGAAACACACAGTAGAGGTAGCCAAAACAACCACTGAGCAAACGCACCAATGAAGCTGGTATCGATAGAATCCGGCTGATAAATCATGTCAATAAACCTTCCGCAGTTCTCACTTCAGATCAAACAATCACTTAAAGAAAAATCGAAGAAAACATAAAAAATTAATAGAAGGGTATTTCTAAAACGATGTCTTTTTTCTTAATTCTTCTAGTTGCAGAAGGTGAAGATGATAACTGGGAAGGCCGTACGGCCGTGTTAGGTCTAGAAGTTGGGCTCTGCGTGAGAAGAAAGACCCATGTCTGTGTGCAAGCCCTCACACTCTGTCCCATGTTTATAATGCCAAAATACCAGCGTAGCGTCATCATCCCCACCCCATCCCTGCTTTGCTTTGCCATCAGTATTTCTCCGCTGTAATTATAATTAAAAAAAAGAATAATTTAAAGAGGATTTCGACTTATAAACATTGCGTTTTTTCCGGTTTTCTCTTTTCTCTTCTCTTCTGTACTCTCCCTTTTTCTTTTTTAATTATACATTTTCTGTTCTATAATCTGCCCTTTTCTCCCTGCCTTCGGTCATTCTTCACCATTCCATTGGGCTCCACAGGGCTTGGCCCCATTAAGGAATGGTTTTAATATCTTTATATTCTTAACCTAATTTAAATATTGTTCTGGGAATGAGCATTTATTTGTTATTAAACAAATAATTTAAATGTTTAAATTTGCTCTTTTTTCTTTTTTTGGTTACTTTTGCGGTTATTCTGTAAAGGTGTACGATCGATTTTGCAAGCTAATATGATACTATTTACCTTCTGAGAGTTGTGCGATTATACCCTCCACTAAAAAAATTACTGCAGCTTGTAATTTAAATCAAAATTAAGAAGAGTGGGCTAACAAGTCTAAACCCCAAATTGCCATATTAACTATTCACTATAAAACGAGTTTTTCTGCTTTTTAAATACTAAATTGGATTTCAATTAAGATTAAATTTAGATATAATTTTTTTATCAAATTTTTTCAATTAAAATATAGCAAGAATATAATTTTTTTAATAAAAATATGATGCTTGTCATGCTTTAATTAACAAAATATATAATTATTTATAAAAATCATATATTTGTTATATTTTAATTCAAAAATTTGATAATAAAATACAAGAAACTGATTTTTCCTCTCAATTAAGGCGCTGGAATGGGGTTGGACTTTTTTTATGCCTCTTCTCTGATAATTAGTTTATTCCTCCTTCTTTTTCACTGAAAAAAAATTTTTTTTTTTCCCCTTCTCAAGACTATGATCACAAAACTATTCAACTTTTGAACAAAAACCCGCCACTAACTAGGTAGCTGCAATTTTACGCAGCAACATATGAGAGTGATATTTCCACCAAAAAAACAAAAAAAGAGAGTGAATTTTGACATTGTCCGTAGTGTTCCTCACCGAAGTTGTCTTTTCTTTCTAATTGAGAAAAACAACATATTTAGTGGGGAAAAAAAATCACATTTGACCTAACAGCAGCGGGGAAAAAATGTCGCCTAACAAACATTATTTCCCAAAACATTAATTGCAAACTGGCAATATACGAGGATGTCTACAATATAAAAATTTTCAAAAGAAAGTTTGGTATGGATATTTTTCCAAAGCATCTTTCATATATTTGAAGGTGTGATTTATGGAACTTGCTTCGGCACCAAAGAATGAAAAAGCTTCTGGCATCCATTAATAAGTTTTTAAGTTCCCAAGTCATTGAAGAATCTAATTTAATTTGCACGAAAGAGAAAGAGACAAATTATTCCAATTAAACCTTTTTAAAATAAAATTAAATAATAATACGTGATTGGCAGGTTTGCCAACAGCACAGACTTGGGCAAGCAATATTCATGAAGCAAGGCGATAGTTAAATGATTAATGGTGTGTTTAGTTTTTCGTTTGCAGGTTCAAAATTACGTTTTCCAAGGAAGCAATAATTTGTTATTTTTATATAAACATAATTTTGAAACAAAATTCTAAACATGCATTAAATACCACGTCCACACGTTGGCACTTGGTAGATGATGTGTTTGGCTGGCAGGCTCATAGATGAACAGAGAGTTTGGGAAAAACGGAGATTCTCGTAAGAAACAAAAAAGAAAAACTAAAAAAAGGGAAAATGGATGAAGTTGGGAAAGCCACTTGGTGCTTCCAGTTTGGTAAATTTTACCTTTGATTAATGGCAAGTGGCAACCATTTCCATTTCCCTTTGCTTTGGTTTCTGACTTCTGGATAGGGAAGGAAGCTACCCACGTGTTATTGCCGTGACAAACTTTACAAAACCCCCTGCTACTCCATTTCTGGAAGCTACCATGTTTTAAGCTTTTTATTACCATTACTCATGCCATGCCATACCATACCATATTGGTATAACTAGTTTTATTTAAATTAATATTTGATATGTCAAGAGAAATTAATCATCCTAACAAATAAAGATGGTCGGTGAATTTTTAAGAGTAATTTTATTACCAACATGATATTATAGGTTCTTATTTAAGAATGGAGATCTAGTACACTGAAGGGAGAATATCAAAACGAGACACTAGGAATTTGAATGTTCCATACATGTGGTTGAATTTTTAAGAGGTGCAATCTATCAGTTATATTTGTTTTTATTTATTTATTTATTTATTTATTTTGTATATTACTAGTCCAATATCAAATCAAGAATGACTCAGGGATAGTAGATGCATTGAATAGAGAAGGTAAAATTGGGTATTTTATGCAATAATTGATAAAGCACCTAAATTCTTTGAATTGAAATTTCTGGTCATTTCTTTGAAATTGAATTGCTAAGCGTCACTTCTAGATTTAGTCATAAAAGCCGAAGGGCCTACATTCAAGGACGTGTCTTCTACTTGTTAACCTGGGTACTCTCAACAATGACAATAAAATATAGAATAAAATAAAGAGTCCTGACCAATGCATAAAATTTATTCAAGCTCATCTCCCCCAATGCCAATCTCAAAGGTAAAGGAATAAGCAGTGATTTAAAAATTGAAGCGGATCGACCGGTTCAATCGAGAATCGATTCTTGGTTCGATCCAGTTAGTTCAAAAAATTGATCGATTAAAAAATCGGTCAAAAATCAATTAAATCGATCAAGAATTGATTAGAACCAGTCAAAATCAGACCGGTCAAAATTGATTTGAATCAGTCTGTACTTATTTTTTTTTAAATTTTTTTTATATAACAAAATAATTTATCCCAAATAATTTTAACAAATTAAAAATAAAATACAATAAAAAAAGAAGAGGAAGTTGATATATATATATATATATATTTAAAAAATAAAAAATATAAAAAAAGTAAAATATGAATACTTTATTATTTTTTATACTTGGTCTCTATTATGTTTATATTCAATTTTCTAATAATATTTTTTTAAAATATAAATATATTTAACCAAAATTGCTATTTAGTTTTTGTTTTTTAATTTTTTAATAATAAGTAGAATTTTAATATAATTTAAAAATTCTAAATAATTTTTATAATATCTTAAGAAATATTAAATTAATAATTAAATATTTAAAATTTATTAAAATGTATTTTTTATATTAAATTTTTAATATATAAAATTTTAAAAAAATATAATTAATTATTACTGGTTTGATCACGGTTCGACCACAGTTAGACTAATGAATCGTGAACTCGTACTTTTACCGATTCAATAAGCGGTCCAATTTTTAAAATATTGGGAATAAATTACTTATTTACTTAAAAAAAAAATCTCCTTACCGTGTTTCAACAAATTTTTTAAGTATGCTTTTTAACCTTTCGCCAAAAACAAGGAAACAAGAGTATTTTCAGAAAAATCAAAAGCAAACCAAATCCCAAGAGGCACGTGATCAACTGACCATGAATTCATGATCTCGATTTCCTGAAGACAATCCTTATTATTATTATTATTATTATTATTATTATTATTATAAAATATCTATTTACATAATTATGACATTTATCATTATGTGTATATATATTATCATGAAAACGAGGATTGTACCCTCAGTTAAAAAACAATTGTGGATCTTTGAAGGGATGCAGGCCGCTTCGTTCTCTATGGTAAACGGCCCATAATGAGCCTGGTATTGTCATACGCCATAAACTATTTGACAACGAAGGTGTTCATGAAAATGGATTTAATAAACACAAAAGAAAAGAAAAAAGAACATATTAATTGATAATTTTCCTCCAGTTACCACATAAGTTGCTCTTTTATATTAAGTATCAACTGGAGTTCTGCTTGATCAGAAATTCTCAATTAATAGCAGATGAAACTGAAGGGAAACGATTTCACTTTTTCATATTAATAGATCCAGTTTGGAAATGTAAAATGCCACCAAACAAAAAAAAAGATTACCAAAAATAAAAAATAAAAAAATTGAAAATAAAAAAATCTTTGTATCTTTATTTTAAAAAAACAATAAAAATGTAATAAAATATTATTGAATAATAATTATAATGATATAATAAATATTATACAAGAATTATGTAAAAATAATCCTCTTTACAAAAGGATTACAAAATTAGCCTTAAAAATATTTCTTCCCTGTCTTATTAAGTATAACGTAGAGAAAGGTGAATTGAAGATATGAAACGGAGCACTTATTTACACAAGACCGACGGAAAGTCCAAGCTTCGAAAACAGATAACTTCATAGGAAAACTGAAATTTGACAAGCTTGCCCAAGGATGGCAAGGAAGCTCGTAGTGGTTAATTCCCCAAAAAAGATGGTTAGATAGCTGAAATTCGTCACAAGTAATGAACTCATGCCATGGCTAGTCAAAAAGGCCTTGCAGCCTCTTCCATCATCTTCTTCGTTCTGGTCAGCTTCTCTATCTCTTGAAGAACCTGAAATTAGTGCAAAGATAAGAAACCTCATAGTTTGTATGACTGACATGCTTTCAACTATAGCTAAAACATGCTTGAATCTGAATTCCACCTCCAAAGTCATGTCTTCTCCTGTGACGTCACCCAAGTTCTCATAACCTAACCCAGAAGCTACTTCTGCAAACAGAAAGCTGTTATGATTCAGAAGTACAAACAAGATGAACCAAAAACCCTTCACAACCCAGCCGCCCCTTCTGACGAGGAGAAAAAGGAACACAGAAAGCAATGACTATATGAAGGATACTAAACTTTGAAGCGAAATAATCGCATCAGCTGTAGCATATCCAACTCTGTATTTATCGTATAGGGCAGCTAGTTGAGTCATTACCTGACATCAATTATCAGAGACATCAATGATGAGCGTCATGACTGCAATGAATAAGTAAAAGTATGCAAATTATATCATTAAAATTTAAAAGGAAGGAACCAACCTCTGAGTGAGACCCTGATGAAGATACTTCAAATGAAGAAAATTCACCCCGATTGTTGAATAAATCCCTAGCCACCATGTCTAAGGGTACATCTATCCATAATGTTATCCCATGTCTCAGAAGTGCCCTATATAGGTTTAAGAGCAAGTCAAAACGATACGGAAGCTAAAATGGACTTTGGCATATTATTAAAAAATAATGAGTAGCTCAGATAGCCTGATATAATAGATACATACAGATTTGTTGAACTTTGAACTGCACCATTTCCAGCACAAACTACTAGTCGACCCATGGATGATAACTGCTTCAGTACTTCAGTCTGCAGCATATGTCATGTAAACAAAAGTCCTTTATACTCTGACTCATCAATCAAGAGGAAATGAACATGACATACTGAAATGTCAGCATTGAAACCATGTCAACCTTAATAGTTAGAAGAAGCTAATATGTTCAGGCCACACTCTTTTAAGTGGTGTGGTTCTAAGCCAATGGCAATCTACCAACGCCAACTGATAGCAATTAAGAATGCATCCTATGAAACCCAAGGTAACATGAAATAAGTTTGATACAATTACCTCGGATTCATGAAAGCCATTCTCATCACTCAATCGGAAGGATTTAGCTGCAGATGCACCACCTGAAGCTTCTACAACCAAATTATCACTGGATAGAGAACATAAATCTCATGCTCAACCACTATTTGCATGCTACCTTTTTCTTTTAAACTTTTTCTAGAGAACAAACAGATACCTGTCAAAATAGTAATATCGTAATGTATCGGCCAGCAGCTTTCCCATACTGGTCTTTAGAGAGCTTTTCATACCTTTATTTAAAAAGGAGGAGGAGGGGAAGAGGATAACCAGCAAGTTAAAGGGACTGAATAACAGTTAGACACAAACATCTAATGGCATTGATTGCACTAACCAACTCTTACCAAGAAGAAATATGGAGGTCCCTTTCAACTCAGGGGATACGTCTGCGGCTTTCTTCTGAATTAAAACTGAACAGTTAAAATGAGTACTTTCAAGTTTAAGCCACAAGAAAATGACTCAGCCCCAGCTAAATTAGTTTTTAGTTTTCCATATCATACATATCACATGGAATATTTGAGGCAGATGAAAGAGTCTCCTTTTCTTTCACTCTTGTCAACGTAACCTAACTAGTAAATAATATACGCAAATAGATTCAACAAGTAGGGAATGGGATCTCACCTTCACTGCAAGAGATGGATCCTTGGCAGCAATATTGGTCGTTGAATCTAAGGGGGGCAGATAAATAAACAAGATAAAGTAAGCACATTAAACGCTTAAGATCGATAAAGATGCCTAGGAATCCTTAACCATGCAAATAAGAAATAGGAAAGCAAGCAATAACCTCCACGGGCAGAGTTGAAAATCATTATCAGACTCTTGGCATGCTTATTGGACAGCTTATATCAATTATAGTCGCATCCAAGCTTCTTTTTTTTCTTTTTCTTTCTTTTTGGGCCAAATAGTCGTATCCAAGCATAAAAAGATTATTGGGATACTCATAACCGGCAAAGCTTCCCATTTCGAAAAGTGGAAAAAAATTCAATTCAGAAACTACAGCAATTCAAAAGAGCAAGCAGCGTAGTAGAGAAGAAAAAGCAGGAGACGACTAATTGGGTTATAGAAAAAAGAATGACTTACTGGGAATACTGGCATCGGCGATTGAGCAATTCGTGGAGGAACGCCTCCGTAACGGAGAGTGAGAAACAAAGGGATACGAGTGAGAAGGAGGGGAGATTCGAAGGTAGTTGTAATTGTGAAGACTTGAGGAAGTAAGAAGATGAAATTGAAGGAAGGGAGTGCGAGTGTGAGATGGCAGCGACGTGGGCAAGTACAGGGTTGCCTTCTCCATTGAAAAGCGCTCCAACTCGCGAAGAGAGCTACTACTGTTTCTTCAATCAATCACCTTTATCCCTTGCAATGTTATGGTACCTTGTTTTTCTTTTTTATTTTATACGCAGCATAAAAACTTTTTTTTTAAATTGGAAAGGAAGTACGCAACCCTTATTTGCTCAAGTCCATACATTAGCAAATATCTACTTTGGCAAGGTTGGGTCAATTTGAATTGAGACTCAACCCAATTCAAACACGATTGGCCAAATTTTCAACAGTTATAAAATAAGCATATGAACGATTCAGCAAACTGTAAACAATCAAGTTGAGTTAGATGGTTTTAAGCCTATTTATGAGTGTTTTCATTTATACAAAAGTCAATGTTATTTTAGATAGAAAAAGAAAAACAATCACCATTTTCTTTATACCTATAGAAAAAAAAAAGAGCCAAAAAAAAAAAAAACTCGTCTAATATATAGGAGGTTATACTTTTCTTACGCAGTACAATTCCAGTAAATGACGGTACTATTATATAATAGCGAAAAATTCTGAATGGCGAAAGATGGTTTGAACTTTGAAGAGCACTGACTTTGAATTTTTAACAAAAACTAGTTTCTTATGACCAAAAAAAAAAGATTATTCAAGACTCGTCATAAAAATAAGTCAGATAGGTGTTTCTTCGAATTTGGGTCTCTTACTCTTCTTTTTCTTACTTAACTTTATTTATCTTAATTTAAATCATTCAAATTAAATTTAAAAAATCTAAATTTAATATTTTTAATTTAAAAAGATACAAGATATAAAATAAAATATTGTTAATTTTAAAAATAACAATAATTAAAATTAAAATTTTTGAAAAATAAAACATTAAATTTAAACTATTCAAATTAAATTTAAACAATTTAAATTTGGGAGGAGTACTTATAAATCAGTGTTTCTTTACACATTACTGAATATTGGTTGGGGATTGGAGAGCAGATTGAAGTTGGGTTTGAAAGTAGGCTTCTAGGCTCTTAGAACATTTGTAATAAACGGTATCACGAGAGTTATAGATGCGTGCATTGGCAAACATTCTCTTGGCATCCGCAACAAACATGTCAAGTGTCACATAATATTCCTGAGATTCCACCCTCTTGGTCATTGTCTCCAGATCCATTGGATCTTTAATGATGTCGTAATAATCAGGAACCTTCTTTGCATCCACTGGCTCCATGAATGGCCAAGCATCCTCATGATCCTTCATTGACTTCAGAAGCCATCTCATAAGCACACATATATCTTTCCCATCAGGACAAACCACGTCGTCGTTTGTGACCTCCCTTATCTTGTCCCAAATTTCCTGCTTTTGACGACGAATCGTGGTTGATAAATCAGTGTAAGGGATCTTAGGATGAATCTCGCATTCCATGAAAACTGTTCCTTCATACTCTTTAATATACCCTTCCCACGCATGTTTGTCCAAGTGAATCTCCTGTGTAAACCCCTGCTTCGTGAGATAGCCAACGGAATTAGTGTAAGCATATGTGAGAAAATGAGTCGACCCATCAACGTCACGCGCGTGCTGTTTCAAGTGATTCATGAGTCTGCTACCATAACCTTTGAATTGCTGTTTGTTTTCACTGCACATAAGGCAATCTCGCCAAACTCGACGTTTAGGAATGTGCCATATGTGATGCCACTGATAACTTCGTTACGTTTATAAGCATTTGAGACCTGTGGCTGCTATGCATGAGAGAGGAGAGAGGAGGGAGGTTAAAGGGGGGGGGGAGAGAAGAGTGGGGGTTGAATGAGTTTTATTTAATTAAAAAAGAAAGAAAAAAAAAAGAGATATAAGATTATTGTTTAGTTTAAGAAGAGAGTAAAGATAATTATATTTAGATAAATTTATTTTTATATTATTTTAATTTTATTTTTTATAAAAAATTATTTATATTAATATTTTTAAAAAAAATTATGAATTTTAATTTTTTTTATTTTTAATTTTTAATAAAAAAAATTATCTTAATTTTTATTAAATATTAATATATTTTATTAAAAAATAATAAAATAAATTATAACTTAAAAAATATTTTTCTTCTCCAAAACCTTTCATTTCTCTCTCTCTAATTTTATTTAACTAAATATTTTATCTCTCTCCTCTTCTCTAAGGACCCCCAACGAAACGTACCCTAACCAATCGTACAATGTACACCTTGGGAATATTGGGAAATTGCGTAGCATATATATTCTGCAGTCCTGTCATGGGTTCATCTATGCCGTCGTTTGTAAGGCATACGACTTTGAGCACTCCTGCTTCCTCCTGTGTCTTGAGCCTGTCTTCTCTCGCACAATAAAGTCTTCTTTTTCGTAATTTTTCGGTGACTATCTTCCTTGTGGCCTCCGAGAAGGAAGATGGTGGAATAAGGGAAGACGCCATCTTGAGCTTGTCAGTGGATTGAGAGACGAGTGGAATGGGAGGTCCGGGGTGATTGTATATCAATAAGAATGGTCCCATTTCGAATCAAAAAGAAAATTCTAATCCTAATTAAATACTACCGGTAGGAAGTCTAATTTTAGTCAATATTAAGATGAGATAAATATACCTTTAGTGATGAGTCTTTAGGCTAGGCTGATTGGTTGCACAATGTAAAAGAGAATATAAAAAGTATGCAAGTTAGATAAAAAATAATTTTTATTTTTTTATTTTTTAATAAATAAAATAATAATTACATGAATATAATAAATATTATATAAATTATATAAATGTATTACAACTATCTTATAATGAATCAAGCAAGTCTAATGCTTCTTAAAATTATTTTTATTAAGTAATTATAAATTTTAATTATCTTAAAATTAAAATATATTTAAATAATAAATTAAATAAAATTTAAAATCTCTCTTGTTTTGTCTTATTTCACAATTATAATTATGTATATGTGTTGATACATCATTATTTAAAGTAGTCAAGATAGAATAAACTGAAATTGATCGAGATAGTCAAATTATTATTATTCTCACTATTATTATTATTATTATTATTATAGAAAGTTCTTTTGAAATTGTAGTAAATTTCTGCTTTTTTAAAAATTCAATTAGAGTTCCACAAAAAAAAATCAGTGTGAAAAATAAGCTGAGTTTGATAAAATCATTTAACAAGTGTTTTATCAATATTATATTTAAAATTAAAAAAAAAAAGAAATCTTCACTGTCAAATTACTAAAGAGAGTGTAATAGATTTGATTTTGTAATTAACACTGTTTGAATAGATAAATGATTTTAAATATTTAGTATGGTTAATTTTAACTAAGTTTCTAAATATTTGTTTAATTATGGGGTGAGTTTTTTTCTCAATTAAAATGGGCCAAAAATCATAACTTATATAGAAGTACTTGCGGAGGGGATCCAACCACACTGCGTGCAGTAAGACATCAATGTTTTTTCTTTTTTTTTTTTAAGGATTGAGGGTTTGATGGAATAAAAATTGTAATTATAATGACAAAAGTTTTAACTAAGAAAAAATTACACTTTAAATATTATAAAAAAATTAAATTTTAAATACTATAATTACAGTATTTAAAGCATAATTTTTTCTTATAGTTAAAATTTTTATCATTGCAATTATAATTTTTATTTTTTTTGTTAAATATCTTAATCCTTATAAAAAAAATTAAAACACTTTACTACACACGGTGTAGTGGGATATCTTGTTGTAGGGATCTAAGTGCCAAGTACTTATAAAATTTATTTATTAGGTCTGAATATAAGAATTTTTATGAATTTTTTAAGAATTTGGATAAAGGTTTAGAATCTAAATTGAAATGAGAACCAAATTAATAATTTAAAACAAAAAAACACCCAGACTCCGGCACTCCATGTACGTGTAAAATATCCTCATGGACGTCTCGGAATATACGAAATGGGAAGTTTTGAGCGTTTGGTAATTTGCTTTTAATCACAGAGTCCTTCATGACGTAAAATTTTTGTCTGCATTAGGATGGGCTAAATATCATATAAGGGGCCCATCATTTCATTTTTTAAAATTTTTATTTTCAAGTCCCATAGTACTCCGCTGCTAAGCACATAGGTTAGACAACACGTAATGCGTGTTTGGCACCATGTTAAGAGAGGAGAAAATGTGATTTTATTTGAAGTAAGAAATTATAACTTTTAGATAAAC
The DNA here is from genome assembly GCA_032878935.1 of Erythrophleum fordii. Lineage (NCBI taxonomy): Eukaryota > Viridiplantae > Streptophyta > Magnoliopsida > Fabales > Fabaceae > Erythrophleum > Erythrophleum fordii. Next base: position 19,089,198 of record JAVQMF010000049.1, on the reverse strand, counting down.
GCAATTACAAATATGATTTTCTTCCCTCAAACGCGCAAACGCACTCGTAGTCACGTACCATACCGTATATGAGTTGAAGACTATGGTACACAACCTGTTAAGTATGAGTTGAAGATAAAATTATAATACCCTGCTTCGATCCTTTCTATTAATGCGACAAGAGTTCCGTAAGATTACAAATTTCGCGAGACTTAAGTAGCATACGCGACCAAATGGAAATTTTAATAACATTTTAGCAATGAGGCGAAAATGAAATTTACCTTTTTTCTATTTTTCTAAATTACTTTCACCGTAAAAACTCAGGATTGTAACATCTAAGTAATGTTTGGTATCAAATGCAGACGTTAAAAAAACAACTTCCCTCGGACGTACTAGTGGAAGCGAACAAAATTCTTCATCCTAAGATATGTGACATATTATAATGACGCAATCATGTGAAGTTTAGTTCTCATCAATACTGAAAAATATGAAAAATAAATATCCAGATGAGAAACTGAAAACAATCATCATATTCACATATCCTTGCCCGAAATTTGGATGACAGGACGGGACACCACACAACCGTCTTGGCAAAACCCCAGATTTTCAAAGCCTCCATGGATGCGCTCGAGATTTATTCCACTTGCATCAAGAAAGCCCTCGTACTCAAAAATCATTCCCCAGAACCTCAGTCTCAATATATAAATGTGCGTTACGTTTAGCTCCCACCTGCATCCACTGAAATCCCTCGTAATCAGAATCATTTTGGTTCCGCTCAAAATGATGAATAGGGTAAGGTAAATGAAAACACAGCCGTATACTTCTGTGAAAATTTGCTACCACTCCAGTCAAAGATATGCATTCTAAGACAAAATAGCACAAAGTGTTAAAGCTTATGCTTTAAATAGTGGTTACAGCAAGCAGTTTCACAAGTTCCAACCACTTATTATGGTAGAATCATAATATTAGTCGATTCTTCATGCTAAATAAATGCTTTCTGCAAGCAAAACATTCAGCTTGCAGATGTGTGGTGCTAGCCAGTCCGTTCAAATTGCTAGCCCAAATACCATACCGAGTGAACAAGACATAGTAAGCGTATATGAAATTTTTATAAACAACAAGGTTATTTATATTTTGTCTCCAGTTGACTTATCATTTTGTATTACATATCCAGAATATTCAGCAAAATTTAACAAAAAATATAAGAAACATAATTTTCACCTCAATTAGTCACAGAAGCTTATATACACAACACAACAGCTATTTTCAAATGGAGTATATTATTTAATATTTATATCGGGAATATTTTGTGGCCACATATTTAAGGTTTGGGTTGCAGCAGTCGATCATAGCCTTTAGTGTTCTAAACATGAGTGGTCCCTATTTATATTTGTCTAAGAATAACGGAAACAAACTATATAAGCAATTATGTATCGCTTCAAAAAGTTATTCTAAAACAATAACCACTACTGACAACAACAATTAAACGCAGTATCTTACCCTGAATTCCACTGGAATGAGAGGCCAGGTCAGATATACTTGATACTCTTTTGATATCTGAGAGGGATATAGGTGTTAACGGAGGTGATGCAACTTCTTCAGCCCTCTGCGGAACTTGGGGAGCATCCAAAATTTTCGCAGCATGTAGTGTCATTGCTCTCTGGCTGCTAGAGGGTATAGAAAAACTACGTGCGACAAGTAAAGGTGGAGTCGGAAGTGGGGATGCTGCACTTGAAGGAAATTTATTTGTTAGAGAATGCTCTTGATTTCTCAAAGCCAATGGGGCAGAGTGACCTATCTGATAAGATTTCATTGGTCTGGTGGATTGATTATCCGGGGGTCTAGGAAGCTCATGGAGCTCACTTATCCCTGGTGAAGAAACAAGGGGAGGTGAAGCACTAGGAGATGCTTTTGGAGATGAAAGCTGAGGCATTGGTAATCGAGAAAGAACTCCAGATGCTAAATCAGTTGATCCTAAAAAGCTGGCAGATAAAGCAGGTTTTATTGACAGTGGTTTACTAGGCAATGGACCTGAAAAAGCCTGTCTTTTGATTTTCTCAGTATCAGATATGTTAAAAACATCGACTTGTTGAGATAACGATCCCTCCCTCAAAGGGCGCGGTAGCCAAGTGGAGGTATTGTCGATGTTGATTTCTTTGAGACCAGACTGAGCTTTAGGGATAGTTAGTTCACACAATTTACCATCAACAAAATGTTTCTCATTCTTTTCTTCAACCAGTGGGGAAGAATGCCACAAATTGTGTGATCGTCCACTTGCACTTGTTCGGGGGGCTGAGCTGCTTGTTTTCACAGTATTTGTTTCTTTTATGTCGACAGGTGTAGGAAGTACATATGTATTAGACTTCGCTGAAGATGACGTTAGGAGTTGTCTCACTTTTCCAGCTGGGTCAAACTTCTTTTCTGCAATAATTGAATCTGAATAGCTGCTGACTCTGGGTTCTTTACTTGAGACTCTTAGATCTACCTGGTTTTAAAAGATAACTTATGTCAAATGTTGGAACCCTCTTCACCAACATGGCAAAAATGAGAATTTAAACAATCATTGTGATAATGTCACATCAACATTGCTAACATAGGTTATATCTGATAATTCAGAGCATATGAGGGCAATTTAGAAACATGTTTAATTTATATTATAATCTATGTCTAGAGCAGGACAGTTCCATACAAGGCGTAAGATTCAAATAAAATATTTGATAAATAATGAATAGCACCTCTGCAGTTTTTGAGGATGAAGCACGGAGATATGAACAAGTTGACTCCTCCACCTGGGAAAACCCACCAGTGATTATGATAAGATGAATTAATTAGTTAAATTCCCTTTAAAAATATCATGATATGGGATGTGCATATGGGGCAAATTATATATGCAAACAAAGTACAAAATGACAACAGTAACATGCTTCTGCCAATTGAAGAATGCAAATAACCAGTATAGCATGAACAACTTCAATATCCACCTGGGCATAACAACCAAACAAGTCACATAAGTTCCTAACCTCTGTTGAGTTCTGTGATGTGGAAAAAACATCAGGCCCCTGCTTATTTGATCTATAGTCAAAACTCAATTCACCACCTTCATTTGCATCATGGTCATTCTCACCATCACCATAATCATCTTCTTCAAGTCCACTGAATTGGTAATCAATATGTTGCTGTTCGGTAATCAGCCTAATATGGGGCTCAACAGCCTCAAGAGATTTAAGTCCCTTCCGAAAGAAATTCAACTATAATTGAAGCAATATAATCGAAAAAGATACATCAACATTCAGCTAAGAAGCAGCACTAAAGATTAGATGTGAAACGTAATAAGCCAAAAGAAAACCTGAGCTGCATGGTGTCGAGCTGCTTGTGTTAGTAAACTTCGGGACTGCCCTTGCTTTAGAGATTTTAACCGAAAAGCACAGAGCGTTGCTTCTTCTCTGTATTCATCATGAGCTGCTTGCAACTGTTGTAAAGTGATATGTTCACCCTTACCACTTTTTGACCTTCCTTTATCTTTATGTTGGGAAATCATGTATTCATAAACATCTCTGAAAACAATGCACCAGGCTCAGAAAACATTCATATAATGTGAAGAAAATTAGCACTTAGCATAGAAAAGTACAGACCTTTTCTCATCACAATGCCGCTTCATGTCCTGCATTAGAAACAAAAGGATATTGAGAAGTAGCAACAAGACATTTCAACACTAAAATTATATGCCAGAAAGCTCAACGTATTTGAAACGTGATGACCAGAGTTTTTGACAAGGCAACAACTATATGGTTCAAAAAGACATCAACAAGGAAGAATTTCTCATGTCTAAGGAATGGACAAGTAAAATATTTGCTGTTCATGTATAAACAATAAAGTATCAAGTATTCTTACTATTATGAAGTATAAATTGTATTCTGGTTCATTATTGATAAACATTTTATAATATACACCAAAAGTTTAACCCATAATCCAATTATGAACAACAGCTTTTAAACATATTTGAGAAGGAAGTTTCCGTTCTTCCATAACAATCTTTTGAAGTAGGCAAAGCCTAACAACTTTTGAGGGTGTAACAGCATTACCCGAGTCTACTTGATGACTCAACCTGAATAGAAGCTTGCTTAAGAGTGCCCAATATTTATGTGAATGTGGAATGAGCGTAACAATTAAAGCACACTAAAACTTGCTGTTATGAAGTATAAATGTACAATATGGCATGGGCTTCCCCGTATGAGAGGGCAATCTCTTCTTAAAAGTTAACAAATTTCACATAGAAAGAACTACATGTTTATAAAAAGAAGGAAAATGAGTGAGAAACCAAAGCAACTTATCCCAATGTTACATATGGAAGGAAATGTATATCCATCCAATCAGAAGCAGAGATAATCAATAACCAATGTTGTCAACCTTGTTTATGTTAATAAAGGGATAGGATGAGATATTAGCAGCAAACACCCCAAATCATGATATATGGCATGCATCAATTTAAGCCTAATACATTATGTTTAATTATTTGTCTATCCCACATTAAGTAATATAAAAAAAATAAATGTAATAAATTAGCTTGAAAAAGGGAAACACTGAGAGTACACATATAATTACACTAACCTAATAGAGCAGTTGCTTCCATGCCAAACTGTTTAGGAGGGGGGGAAACTAACAAATAGAGAAGTGCTTAAACAAACCTCAACAGTCCGCAGTTCATTGAGAAGAGACTCTGATGGGTTTGTTATTGTCAATATTATGTGAGAACGCTGAGGCACATAAAGCACAGAATCAAGACAAAGCTCATGTAAATGCACTATGGCCAAACAAGAGCAAAGCATGCAAAAGCTTGTACCCAAACAAAGACTCACATAACTATCAATAAGTTTTTGAAGTTCAAGCTGCACTCTTCCAAGCATCCCCAAAATTTTACCTGCAAACCATTTTTACCATCTTTAGCAGCAACTACACATAGCTTGAAATAACTAGCATGAGGCTAGGTTTCTTAAAGAGGGGAGTCATGAAATGTTTACCCACTCACCACTTTCTTCATCATCATTAACTGAAGTTTTCTCCAATAGACAAGTACCCATTTCCCGCAGTGACTCTGAGAATTCTGGACACACAAGTAGCATGAGGAACTGCTACAGTAGGATAATCTCAACAAACCTTGCATCATTAAACAAATCTGACAAAACAACTTCACACATTTGAACAGGTGGCCCGGAGATAAGGTAAGAAATTTTAGTCTAGACATTAGACTGTACAGTGGGCAAGAAAAAGAGTATTCTAGAGAGTTCATCATTTTCCAATGATTAAAAAATCAGATTGGACTGGACAATTTGACTAGAAAATAGCTCCAGTCCATTCAACTGTCAAAACTGGTCAAGAACTAGCCAAACTAACTAGTTTTGGCATCAAACCAGTTCCATATTGGTTTTTCAATTTTCTGTCCAAATCAACATTTTGGTATTTTGTGGTAAGAATTCATAACGTTCAATGAACTCCTCTCAACTCATTTCACAGAGATTTGATGTTATATGCAAAATACTTTAGCTAATTTTATATTATTAAACATCTATATCTATTTTAAACATTTATATCTATTTTAAATATTTTTCTATAATATATATTAATTTAATCGTAAAATATTTTATATATTTATATTTTCTTATATATAGTAAAAAAGAATTTGATAATAATCAAACTATTGAACCGTGATCCACTTTTTATCCCAATTCAATAACTGGTCTAACTTTTAGAACTTTATTGTTTTCAAACATCTCCATGCTTCCCACTGTTATTAATTTAAAACAGTAGTCACAACACACAAATTCAATAAGAACGCGTGCTCAAGTCTGGTATGCTCAAGTAAATCGTTATGCTGATTTCCCATATTGGATGTGAATGGCAAGGCTACACTATGGAGCAGAAGACCGTAAAGGATTAAGGCAAGGGGAAATATACATCTAATTCTGGATCCTAAATTTTTTGAAGTCATTATTATATGAGGGAAAAAAAGGAAGAGAATATGACCTATTAACTAATTTTTGAAGATGAGTGAAGAATGTTTACCATAGGCACTGTTTGCTGTTGCAGCAGCAGCAGAAAGCAAGCAATCATAGCAATTTCTCATCTCTTGCATGTCCTGCAAAGTGGAGAAGGAAACCTAGAATGTTCAAAATAATGAAGCCAGAGAGAAAAGGAGAGAATAAACTTTTTGTGAACGCCAGCATGGATAAAAGTAATAAAAACCACTAAATTTCCATTATCACACTCATTTTTTACAATGCAATCAGGAGATCAGTAATTGGGCATGAGAGTATAAAGGCACCATTCAAAAGAAAATTTTGCTTCTGAATTCTAAAACACATTAGCTACGTTATTTTTAGAGCAAACAATTCCTCTTTATCAATTCAAGAGATTCTATTAGGGAGGAGAGATTACCGATCTATATTCTACTCTCCGCGCAGACTATAAGGTTAATATCTAAAGATGATTTTTCACGGAGACTTGTTACTAATGTTGAGTTTAATATTCGAAACACGACTAAGTTCACAACAAAATATGGATTTTAACTTACCGATCAAGAATGAATGAAGGTAAACCCATTATAAATATCTTCTTTTAGTTACGGGGTGAAACCAAAAAAATTCTTCAATCTTGTTTATGTGTCATCAATCATGTCCGAAACAGGCAATTCTAAGCTGCAGCTGAACAGGCGTATGAATAAATCTTCACGAACAATAACCTTCGAATTAATTATCCGTGTAGAGGAATTTATTATCGACCATGTAAACTTCCCGAAATTTGTATCGAACATGAGAAAATTATTATCTCCTAAATCTGCTCTGGAGATTAATAACTACAACTATTGAACTCAAAATGCCAACTCTCCTGTGCAAGTGTCTTTTCTTTCTTTATTTGGTTGCATTTTAACAATGATTATTTTGAGTTAGAGGTGGCTGGCCTGTGAGAACACACTTGGCAACTCAACGAAACTTTAAACCGAAAGGAGGAACAAGTCGCACAAGTACCTTGGCAGCCTGAGCGAGCTCATCCAACTTCACCAAGGGCTGAAAGTCCGTCTTCTCCTTGCCAACGCTCTTGTGAAGTGCAATTCGCCTCAACAAGCTCAGCGAGGACTTCATTTTCCAGAAACCCTAACGCAATGACTCAACACGATGCAAAGACGCAGCGACACGGAGAAGGAAGAAAATCGACGCCTCTTGGTTTTCTTAGCAATTCACAGCCCGGGAAAATTAGACAGAATCTCACCTTCGAATCCCGACGTGGAAATAAACTCCATAGCTTCAACGACAATGAAGAAGCAGAAGCTTGCTCACTCGGGTCAAAACCATCAGAAACAGATCAGAGAGATGCGAAATGCGAAAACGGAGAGAATGACGGAATTACACAGCATGAGTGGGAAAAGCGGAAGGCGGAAGGAGGCATCCCTTAACGTTATTCTCCCAAAACGAGAAACCACGTGTTCATCAAACTGACACGTGTGGCAAATGGGTAATTTGGTAATTCCACAAAGGAAGAAGAAGTGACACGTGGACGCTGAACGAGGCGAGTATGGGCATTGAATTTGGTCAGACGATGTAAGATTCGTTTTAAAGAGCAGTACATACAGTACGCTACACTATTGAAAGGTCAGAGATACTTTGGCGGTTTCTTTCTTTCTTAATTACTTTGAACAACAATTCCATGCGAGCGCGCGTAGGAAGGAAATGGGAACTTCGCTGCCGTCATGCGGAGTTGTGAGGATTGTGACGTGGCAATGTAGGATTGGTCAAGGGGAGCGACACGTCGGTGTCGAATGCGGTGAGCTTTTGACTATAGCAATGAAAGAGTCAAAGGTGAGATATATGATTAGACAAAGAAAGAAGGGGTTCTAGAACCAAAAACTGTGCCCTACTTTGACTGCCTGTGGATGAGTCAGATATTCCTCCACCCTTTGACACTTTTGCCCTTCTTCTATTTTTCTCAATCATAATGATGAAAACAAATATTTATCAGTGGAATCCATCCAATTACAAAATATAAGCTCCAAAATTAATTAATGTTGCAACAGTTTAATTTGGAATTTCGTGGAGTGTATATTAATGTTTCTCACTAAACTTTGTGAAACTTTGTTGTACATTTTTAAGATGGAGTTGTAAGTTTGGAAAATAAATTGGTTAATGAAAAGCTTGACTTTCAAAATAGTTCTGAAATATAATCATAATTAAATTGTATCAACGTCTAAGTGTGTCCTTAAAATTAATTTTTCTAAAAAAAGGCATTTTATTCTTTTCTTCCCTTTCTTTTCTGAAAAGGCATTTGTACATAAATTTTACACGTTTTGTATACTGGTTTCTGCGATGACATTCATTATATAAAATCAAAGTCAGTAGATAAATATATTTTTATTTCATGGACAGTCAAAAGAAGAGAAAAGAAAAAAAATCTTCTAGGAAGATCTTGGCATGCAAATGCAGTGGCCCCACTGTGTAAAATGTCTGACCGGACATTTCATTCAATTTGAAGGGTTAGGGTAGGATTAATAGTGATTGAACAACCAGCTTGCAGCTAATTAAATATGGGGATATTCCATATGTCTTGGAAAATATCTAAAGTATTACCACAGATTGGGAAGACTTCAAAATGTATGACAAAAATCATTTGAATCATAAATGACGGGCCCAAAAATGTACATATTTAAATTTCTAAGCAATTGTATATTCATATTTTAATATAACGTTAGAAATATACCGGCAGTTCAAACATCTGGATGCTGGTCGCCTTAGGCCGGCTTGTTCTTGGAAATCACATATAGTAATATGGTTTGCCTTGCCAGATATTACTAGATCTAGGCTTTTCAAGTTTAAGAGCTACAAGGCATGCCAGGTATTGCTTGCTTGTCATTGCTCAAAGTATTACAGAGAAAATTTCCTTATTAAGACGGTTCAATATTTGGAAAAGAGGATTGCATCTTCCACCTTATATCCTGCTGTATTATTAATTTAAGCTTGGAAACTTCAAAAACAATATTACATTTTGCTTTTTCTTTCGTGCCCCGAGATTTCCATTACGAATTGGCAAAAAGTTTTAGAAATTACATAATGCACATTCAAGTAATATAAATTTGAAAACAAAAATTATATGTAATTCTTTATATTTTGTTACGAGGTTTTGCAATTAAAATATGATAAGTGTGTAATTTTTTAATAATATCATAATAAATGTATAATTTTTATAAATAATTATATAATTCTTTAATTAAAATATACACTTATTATTATATTATTAAAAAAATCATTGTCATATTTTATTAAAAAAATTTCATAACAAAAATATAAAAATTAAACTTAAATCTAATTCTAAAAATTATAAATCGACTATGCTTAAAATTTGAAGACATCGCATGAGACGTGTTGATGATAAGTTACGTTTTTTGGTTTAATAGGAGATGGGTGTTTCGGGATATTGGAAGTTTGAAAATTGAAAAGGTGTGGATTGGGTCAAAAAGCGTATTGCTTGATTTCGAAGGAAGGAGGATGATGGGTGATGGAAATCAAAGAGGAGCAACAATTTTCAAATGCGGCCAAATGTTTGTACTCTCTCTTGACACATTCAACTCAAGCCTAGACAGATAGATGGGTGCCGGCCACGCAACTCTGCTCTCTTCTTTCATTTTCCGCTAGTGGGAAAACAGGAAAATCTTCTGTTGTACTATTTCCTTATCAACGACAATGGTCACCTTTTTTTGGCTGAAGAGCCTGTAATAATGCAAAAATACTCTCTTCTTTCTACAGAAGAAAAAGAAAACACTTTCTTATGGGGTCGTTCAAACCATGTTATGTAACCCAACAAGTTTCCGAGAAATATTTGACAGAAAATAGAAGGCAACCCTTTTGATTATATCTGTCAATGAAGTTCAGGATGAAGCCATCAAGAGGCTTTTTATTATTATTGGTTAATTAAGTCCATCTGTTTTGGATACCAGTTTTGTCTGGTAATTCTATGAACGAAAGTGATACATTTCTGCTTTCAATGTCATCTTCTTTCGTGACTCTTTGTGGCTATTCGGATTAGGACTCAGAATATTTATGTCTTGCAGAGTAATTGTTCACAAACTCATAATATTAAAAAATGACCCGGACATTGATATGGCTTTTGAAGCTTCGAGCCAAATATGAACATAGAAAACGATGATAAAACATGAGGTAAGATTTCTATGGCAAGAAATGAATCATTCTGCTCTTATAAAGAGAAACAATCGTGAAAAAGCAATCAGAAATGCTGCTTCAAAGGGGAACGGAAACAAATTAATTTTGCATTGTATTCACATTTTATTTGGTCTTTGACAATATGACATTTTCTTTTACACCTAACCAAAATGCGATATCAGAGAGGAACAATAATCCTGCTTCTTCAAGGATACAACATTTGAAAGACAGATAAAAATGGAATGGATGTTTGGTTTGTCATGCAGTTTTTCCAACCACCTTGTTGAGAGCAATATCATCGTAGGATGCATGGCTAGTGTAGCAACCAAAGTTGAGAAGATTCCTCTTCTTTCTGGGCATCCGCCTGTGTATAACATTCCTAAATCCTAGACCTCTTCTCCCTTTCTTCTTACATTCCTGACAAAAAGGTATAGAAAAAAAGAAGTTTGAGCAATAAGGTATAATCTAAACTAAACAAAACAGGAACCACCATGAATATCAGACCTTGCTTTCCTCTGGCTTATTATTTGCACAACCCTTTGCTGAATCCTCATCACCTGCATATAAAGAAACCCCATTAGAATCCATTGCGAATTTTACAAAATACAAAGGAGAAGTAAAACTGACCCCCATTCTTAGTGCTGTAAGTGTAAGCAGAGTCGGTGTCATTGAAGTTGTCACTAAAACTTTGATCCCTTGAGTCGGAGGAGGCAATGCAGTAATCCTTGAAACTTGGGGACCCCGGAACAAAGAGGATTTGATTATGATAACCCTCTTCCTCTTTCTCTCCATGCTCCTTCTCTCCTGGATCACCCACTTGCTTCATGTCCTTCCCCTGCGATGAAACACTTTTCCTGCTTCGTCGGACACTGTCATTGCCGCCATGGTCGAGATTCTTGCTGGCGGGTGAATTGATGTCTGTAATGGGGCGAACAATCATGCGTCGACGGCTGCGAGTTGCATCTTCTAGGTCCAGTTTAGTTGATATGCCGCAACCCATGATGGAGCAGAAGAAGGAGGACAGGGCCTTGATGGCAAGGCTGGTATGGAATTGGGAGGGAAGAAGGTATAAGGGGAACGAAATTCCGTTGGTACAGAGACAAAACGAGAGACGCCACCAGGTTTACGGTTACGATTAAGGTTGTAACAGAAGCTATCCAATTAGGTTGTCCTCTGTTGGTTGCCATTATCCCTTAAGGATTTTGCTGGTTTCTTCTTACATATTACCTGTTCCCCTTTATTCTCTCTCTATCTCATTGTCTCTTCCAATCTAACAACAACACACAACTGAATACAAGAAGAAAGCACAACAGGAAAATGCTGAAACAAATTAACATTTTTAGAGCAAGTTCCCAATTTCATTTTCATTTTGTTTTACAAAATCACATAAAAATTATGTCCCGTCAAAGAAGGCATTTGACTAGATTTATTTGGAGCTTTGCTCATTACTTCATTTCAGATACCTGTTTTCCTATAAACAATACACAAACCCTCCATATGTTTGGCACCTCATCGATTAATTTCACACAAATGACGGACCACATTATTCAATCTAGAAGTAACTTAGCGTGCTACTCTTTAGATGACTTGTCTTGAAAGGATACGGATGGCAGTCAAATCGCACTCATGGGTGAATTAATTGTGCATACGAATATGATTGAAACAAGGGAAGTGAAAAAATATCTGCAAGGCCATCATCACGAGTGTTCCTTTTGTGGCTGAGAAGGATACAAAAGAACCATGGCAGATATGTTTGTGAAAGAAGGTATGCTTCATTGACATTTTTGGCCCTAATAAAAGTCAGCAATCTCAGCCTACGTACGTTCTCCACTCGCATCACAGTAAAGAAAGGTGGAGAATTTCAGCGGTGATGAAGAAGCTCCCAGGACAAAAGCAAGATTCTACAGTCCTCAGCTGCAACAAACTGTGGTCGGCGTCTCAATTCCTCTTGCCATGTTCCCACCCTTGCTACCACAAACATGTTCCCTTCTCTTTCTTTGCTTCTTCTTGCTATACGTACTCTTCATGAAAATCTTAATGTTTCCAAGTATCTTTAGTTTTATTATTTATCATGTATTAAAGTTTTGCTTACGGGGGTTTATATTTTTTAAATAACAACAGATATTTAATATAAAAATGTTAATTGAATTATTTTTGTGTTAAACTTACTAAAAATTGCTTATCAAATTTATATTTCAACTATTTTTAATCTATATATATAATCCGTGAATATAGGTAGAATTCTGGTATTTCATCCTTCATGTCAACATATATTTAAAGTAAAATCCTTTTCTAAATAGTAACTACTTTATACTACATATATGTGTGAGAGACATTAAATTCTAATGCATCATAAAAATTTAAACCAAGGGATAAATGTGTTCCTATATTAGAAGTTGATTTCGCGATCAATTCGAACTGTAATTATAATTTTTGGCCAGATAATAATTTTTTTTAAAAACTGTGATGCAATATTCTTTTTAACAATATATGAAGCCTAATTGCTAAATAATAACCATAAATAGCTATCATAATGTGGTCCAACGCCACTGCTAGGAGGAACAAGATCCAACTGCAAGAAAGTAATGGATTCTTGGAGTTTGCCTACTTGCAATATTCCCATTGGCATTATATATGTTTTTGTAAACATATATCCGTGATTTCTTTTTGTTGGTTACTATTATATTCTATACTTTCAGCATCTTTGCTAAGACGTCAACACATTATGCATTATTGATAACAAGAATCCTATTCTCAACCGTCACGAGAGGTTGCGTTATCCAGGCTTGAAAGCATCCTATATACTTATAGAATTCCTTTTGTTCCTTGCTCCCTTCCCCAACTCAACCAACAACAAGCTTCTGTTTTTGTGCCTTGTTTCATTCCCCACCTCATTTAGCATTAAGTTTTATAATTCAAATGCACTCAATCATATTAAATATTTGAATATTTGTTTTATACTCCCTCCGGTTCAAAATATAAATCATTTTAAAAAAAAATTTTGGTCTAAAATATAAGTCACTTGACAATAATTGTTACTTTTTTTTTCATAATATACCCTTTATTTAATGGCAACAATTGTGTTAGAAACCCCTCATTTAATATTTGTAATATTAAGGTGAGAAAGACATAGTAATATTTAAAAAATTTAAGAAAGTAACTAATTTTTTTTAAGAAGCATAAATCTGTTAAAAGTGACTTATATTTTGGACCGGAGTAAGTAGCTTGTAATATAATGTGTGTTTTTGGATACGGAATGGATTACCTAAAGATATACAAGGAAAAACCTATTTAACATATATGCATATATGGCTTAACATGTTCTTATTTCTTTAATTTATGAAAATACTGTGAAATACAAACATCAAGTAATATATATAAGCATCAATTATGCTCCGTTTTCGTCTTATTCATGACAAGAAAAAAAATTATTATATATCAAAATGAAAAATCATATTAATTTTGTTTTTTGAGTAAACTATTTTCTCCTCCATGCTTAATTACAAAGCTATCTCTTTTATTTTATAAAAACATACACAAATTCTCCTAATATTAGAATAATATTATTGATTTCTTTTGTTAAAAATATAACTTACTCAAAATATTTTTGAAAACTTTATTTTAATATAATTTATTTGTATTAATGAAGACTATAAATTTAATTTATTTTAAATTTAAAAAATTGACTACTTTTATATATTAGTTAAATATATATTTAAAACTTGTTATATTATTAAATAATAAAGATAAAAATATTGTGACAAAAAAATGTAATTATAACTTACATTTTGTTACAAGAGAAATTAATGCAGCACGTTTTCTAATTTAAAAAAAAGAAAGTATAAAATTTTAAAATATTAGAGAAAGTAATGTAATTTAGACAATTTTTAGAGAATAACAAGGTAATTTACCTCTTTTTCTGTTCCTCCTTTATTCTCAAACTAAAAGAGAAAAGTAAAAGTAAAAAATTTTCACTTTATAGTCCTATAACTCTCATTTCTACCAAAAGGAATCTTTTTTTAACTTTCCTCTAGATTGTGAAAGGAGGCATTTCTTGAATGGAGTATGGAGTTCTCCTATTACAAGAAGTGGAAATGGAATCAAAGCCCGTGTGAAGATGCTGTCAAGGCGCTTAAGCAGTAAGCACCACTATGTTTGTGGTCATGTCTGTGAGCTCACTAACGCACAAGGCATCTCTTATTTTCATAAAGGTCATGATTAGATAATATCGAACCCTCTTCCCTTCTTTCTTCGGATGCCTACCTTTTGTATCTATTCTTTGGATTTATTATTATACTTTGGATCATCTTTTCCCTAAAAAATCATTTGCCTTTTTGATAATAAAAGCTTACGTTCAGAGCAACCATAAATATTCTGAATGATCTTCCCACTATAATCATAACAAATTAATAAAGCAAATTAGTGCAGAATACTATTAATAAACTCAGTTGTTGGTGCTCTTACATAAAACAAATGCCCATATGCCGTTTTTCATTTCTGGCAAAATAGTAGTCTGAAAGATACAGAGTTCTCTATAGACTTCTCAGTGACTCTTTATACTAATAAAGAAAGTCTAATTAATGCACGCTCCTTAACTTCTCCTAATCTAGCTTGTTAGAGGCCATTTCACTGCCTTCACTTAAACATGGGGAACTAGGCGGGGGAGGACTTGTGTCGCTCCCATATTCCACTGTGAAATCTATGAAACTGGGTTTAATCTCCTCTAATCTCTGAACTTTCCTTATGTTAGAGACTTGCCCCTTAGACCCTTTTCTCTTAAGCTTCCTTTTCTGGAAAATGCGATACACAGCCCAGTCTGCCACTGTCATCTAAATTTGAGTTCAAAATTGACAAGTCAAATACTGATAAACCAGACGAAATGAACCATATACAGAGGGCATTACTCTAAATCTGTTAATTTCTTTTTTATATATAATGGTAACTGTTCTACACTTTTATTATTTACCTGAAATAATGGGCAGGAAGGTGCTTCAGAGGGAGGAAGGCGCAATTCATGCATGACCCACTGAGTTCTGGTCTCATGGGAAAGTTTCCCTTTACAAAAAACCAGAGTTTTCCTCATCCCAACCACTTGGTTGCTCTCAGAAGCAATAACTTGTTTGTCTTTGCCTATAGTTTTCCAGTACCCAGAACCAGCAGCTCTCTTGCTAACGTTTCCATGAACATGGTCCTTTCTATGGCTAAAAAAATACCTCTTTTCTTTGGAATCACCGACACCTACAATCACCAAAAGACGAAATTAAATTCAACAGACCAATTTATGTAACTCCCTGAACAAGAGAAAAGCATAAAAATTTTGAGTTTCTGGTTAGACATTGTTAATTCTCATGCTTTAGTTTTAGCCATAAAAACAAAAGCAAAACAAAGGGTCAAGACTCAATAAGCTTTGTAAGAATAGAAGGTTCACCAACCTGGGAGTCCCCAAGGCTCGATGCCGAAGACATCGAAGTCAGGAATGACAGAAGCGGGTAATGGGTGAGCAAAGGCCTTCCTCTTGAGGTAGTGAATGACAAGCTCTTCATCGGTGGGACAGAACCTGTACCCAATAGGCAATTTGATGCCTCCATTGACGGCAAAGCTTGGGAGCTTCTCCATCTCTAAGAATGTCACCCACAACCTCAGATTATTTTAGGAGGGAGTTGTCTAAGATTTAGGTTGAATCAGGGGAAACCCATGTTTTGAGGAACACACAGAAGAGAGAGAAGGGAACACGTTAAAGGGTTTGTGGCGTTGGGCTGGCCTTGGGCTGTGAGGACAGAGATAGGTAGGCTTGTTTAATTTATAGATAGCAATTGACAGAGGCCGAAGGACGGTTGCTTGTTCAATGTAAATTTTTCAAAATTGGGTAGTAAGAAAATTATTTTAGATATTTTATAGTCTGCTAAATTCGAAAAATAAATTAATTTTTAATTTAAAAAAACAAAAAAAAAAGTGTGAATGGTTTAGATTGTCTCAATTTTAAAAAGAAAATGAATTATTTTAAGTAAATTTTAATTATCTAAATTATTTGTAAAAATTTGTTGTTTTTAATATAATTTATTTGTTTTTTAAATAATTTGAATAATAAAGATTAGCTTAAAATAATTTATTTTTATTAAATTCAGACTCATGAGAGAGAGAGAGAGAGAGAGAGAGAGAATCCTAATTCAAGTGTGAGTCTAAGACTGGGAATCATTATTGACTTGGATGGAATGGAATTGCTTTAGTTAGAGGGTTCACAAACGTGTACGTGACGTCCATCCAACCAACAAATCAATGTGAGCTCAAAAACCTTTCTGCTTTGGGTCAACAAGCATGCCCCCCTTACTGTGATCACCATGTGTACCACGTTGCCCCCTCTTGTTTCCAACTCCATTTTAAGGCCTTCTAACCACCCACCACATATATTCCCTAAAAAAAAAAAAAACTTTACTTTTATTTATTAAAAAAATAAAAAATAAAAAGATAAATCTTCTTAAAAATTTCTGACATTAAATTTTTAAACAAATTAATTAATACAGTGAAGTACACTTTTGAAAACTCCTAAAAAATATATCCGAACAGAATTCAACAATAATTCTGAACGTGATAACCAAAAAAATTACCACCAAACCTAAATTTGTCCTTTTCAATTTCATTTTTATTTTTTTGTTTACACTGAGGTGTCAAATAGTTGGCAAAATAGAGGCTTTTAGTTAAGTTGTTTATATTAATATTATAAACTTTTAGCAATGTCGGTTGTTTCAATGTTTTACTTTGTGCCCCAAAGTTTTGACAACAAATGTGAATGAAACTGTATATTAGCGTGAGTCACATATTGTTCCAAAGATTATATTATTGGTGATTCAATTCCTAATTCTATTGTAAATTTGCTAAGAAAATTGTAATTAGGCTTATTGGATGAAGCATTCTTTGCCGTAATAGAATTAAATATTGAGGCTTTAATATATTTCACCCATAACCATATCAGTAACTTATTTAAGAATATGGGTGGCATAATTTTCTCCTCCAACTATACCAATTTTTTTACTCCAACTATATTAATGAAATTTACAAGCGTTAGTAATTTAATATAACAAGAAAAACCATTGAAATCATACATAAAATATCCAACAAAGTAACAACTAAAAAGCTTAAAATCTCTGAAATTTTATATTCGTGTATTGTTACATGACGTGAACAAGTAATCAAAATATTTGCACGTTACTTGTTCCTGGAAATATAAAATATACTTCCATAAAATATGATCACACGCATTTGAGATTATTTTACAATAAAATCACGAAAATTCAGATTTAGAGACTATTCAAAACTCCAATCATGAAATCAGTCCTAATCATTTTTAGTAGTTATATATATGCAGAGCTACAGGAGATGAGTCACGAGCGACTAATCGGTGTGGGACTCTTCTGCATTTTGGTACATAAGGGGATAAGTCAACGGGCCTAATGATGGATTAATAATAATGCACCGCGACAACAAGCATGTTTAATATTCATTTGTTTCTTTCTCTTCCAACCTCGAAACGTTGAAGAATACCACGCCTCTACATGCGTGTTTGAAGTTTGAACGCGTCCTCGTCCTTTTCGGTTTCTCACCAACATTTTTGCCTACTTTGTAATAAATTGATTATGCATTCTATGCACACCTAAGTCTATGTCGTGGGGAGGTCCAATACAGCATTGTTCTGTTCTATTTTGCTCTTGAAATTGCCAATGCAATCAATACGGATTCCTTCCCATTGATCCTCGTTATCTATCAATTTCCCTCTCTGCATCATCAAATTATAATAACGAGGTCTTTTTAGATAAGTTTGATTTATTAATCATAAAGAATGAGTATTGATTTAATCTACGTATTTTCGATGAACTAAGCCTATCTTAAAATTAAAATGATGTATGATAACAATGAATGCAACCTATCATCTTGTTCTTGTTTAATAAGCGCCTTTATTAGGTAGTTGAAGGCACCTCACAACTGCCCCTTTCCACTTATTTTATCAATAATGTCCCTTGGAGTTTCACCCACATAATTAATTAAGCTGCCAACACTACGCTCTAGCCCATAAAAACATGAAGAATATATTGGTAAAATCAAATCTAACTATGGGTACACACAGTGGTGTGCCTAGACCACAAAGCTAGATTCCCAATCCAAGCAGCGTAGTGAAAGTTGATGGGCCGAATTGAATCTGATCCCAACAGCAAGGAGTAAGGTAAGATGCTAAATGCCTTTGCGTCCGGGCACTTCTCAAGTTTAGGCCACGAACTAGGAACCCCACTACACCCTTCTCCATTCCCTTCTAATTAATTCTATGTCATTATACTTCTTTTTTATAATTACCTTTTTGTCTTTGAGCATGAATCTCCGGTTTCACAAAGTTAATTCCATTGGTCGTGAGGAATCTGAAAAAGGAGGTAGTCGCGTAGCAGGGTGATGGATGAGGTTTTAATTGCTGCGGCTAACTTCTAAACTATTAGAAGCATCTTGATATAGGCATGGTTTAATTGGGTTTGCTTCAATTTTAAGAAAAGTATCTTGGAACTTGTCAGACGAGTTAGTGGACTTTGTGATATGGGCTTTTGGCTCTTAGAAGATGCTGGAAGTGACCCGGCTTTATGATCATATTCATGTCTCAAGTGATGAATTACTGATTTTGAAAGCTTACGAGATCTTCTGATTAATATTTGAGCCTATCGAAATGAACATATCAGAATGTTGATTGTTTAATCCTACATTATCGTGTGCTTTGAACTTAAATCTTGTATTGTCATTCATGTTTTAAAAGAGATCCATGGAGGTATTCTGCTTTAGTAGTTTGGTGCATTTGTTAACTCCTTATAAATAACTGCATTCTGAACAATGGTCTCTGCGCTAATTTGTAGGCACTCGAGCTAGAGTTTGCCTTGTGGATTGCTTTTCGTCTTGCAGTTATAAATATGAACACCTTGGCAAAGTCAAATAGCTGCTGCGGCTCAGGGAAAAAACAAGTGAAAAAGAGGCTCTCTATAATCCAAAATTTGTCCTGAAACTGTATAGCATATTCAAGTAAATATACCACGACAAGAAGCAAAGCAGTAAAGAATTAACATCTCAAAGAACCTGATACTATTTCATTTTAATTGGTCACAGCACATTATCCCTGAAGTAGTTTATAATTGTAGCTTGCAGGAATCTGATACCGATTTCATATTATGCTTGCTTTTTACCTGCCTGACTCAGATTTTTATTATTGTTGCAAGCACAACGCCTTTGAGATTTTCTTGCGATTGAAGGAACTTTCTTCCACCGTTGCTTATGATTTGCCAAACCATTCGTCTCACTCTTCTTTATAACCCTCAAAATAAGTCTTGCTCTCGGAATTAAGTTTGCAACTCTCTCGTTGTTAGACTCACACTATGTTTAGATAGTTTACCAATATTCCTACTTGCAATCTCTTTCCTACACCCAAACATTTCTAGCATGCAACCCTAGAATTTGCCAATTTTGCTCACACACATACTTTCAGTCCACTCCATTCTTCTTCTCTCTACCATTTTTGCCACCTTTTGTAACTTCTGAGAAAGTAGAAACAAATCGATCTTCTCAAAATCCCCTCCTTTCTGGTATATTTGGTAGGAATGATTGGAAAGAAAAGAACAAAAAAATGAAGGGATGATGTGTTTCTTTTGTTTGGTATGTGTAAATAAGAAAGTAAACAAAGGATTGGGATGGGAGCAAAATCCATAAGCCCCGCCCAAAATTGATCCATCCAGATAAAAATTTTTGTATTGCCATAACATTAATAAAATACATATTTATATTAATATAAATAAATAGAGATAATATATATCATATTCATAATAAATATATTTAATTAAAAAAAATAATAAAACAATTTACCATGTTATTTATACATTTTTTTCTTTTTCTTTTTCTTTTTCTTTTTTTTTTCTTCCCACTAGTTGCCCAAACACACTATTTACTGTGCTGCTAACTACTTTAAGAATTCAGTTTCTCTAAAATTATGGTAGAATCATTAGGCATTGATGTCTGGAAGTTTGAAATCCGTGGAAGCCTATGAAATTTTTAAGACTCTGCGCCAACCATTTTTAATCTTGCTCATGAGAGATAAGAAGGGCCGATTCTGTTGTAATTAGAGAAATCATTACTGAAAGTACGAACGATTATATTCATGTCCAAAAGAAAATTGTAACAAGAATTGTAATTCTTTAATTCGTAATGAGAGTTAAGCACAAATCAACACCGCTTCAGGTAGGAACTCAACATGTATTTGGGATACAATCATATTCGAGTTAATGGAGCTCAACCAAACTCTGATTTACTTTCACATTCTCTCTGGTTCTCAAGACATCAAAACGAAAACATATATTTACACGGGTCAGGGTATAATATACACCTCCCCTTTTTTGTGTAAAATACATGAAAAGGTAAAGTAAAATCTGCCAACTATGGGTGTGTGAGAGGACAAAGTAATTTAAACGGGTGTTGGTTTAAAGCTGTATCAACTGTGGGATGAGCTTCAAAAGAAAAGTCAGCTCCTGCGGCGAGAATTGAGGCTTCGAGTCCACCTTCCTATTCTCTTCAGTCATAATACCCTCCTCTTCAGCCACCTTTGATGGCTTTATCATATCCGAAACCGCCTCTGTTATTTCTTGGACCAAATCAACAATCACCCCCTCAATTCCCATTAGATGTTGCATGTAAACTGCTTCAGGAACATTACTGTGACCAAAAACCAGAAAACATTAGTTCATGGAAAATCATATTTTACCAGGATTGCCTAACAAAAAATAATACAGAGGAGAGGACATACTTTAATTTGCCGTAGGTAATTAAAGAAAGCTTAGATTCTTTGATCTTGGTTACTGCTCCAGGATTTCTAAAAATTGCTTTAACCTCGGAGACAATTCCTTGCAAGCCGTTCTCTAAACACAGCTTTAATGCCTCCTCCAAGGAGTTTCTTCTTACATCGTAATAAAGTTCATTTCCTCCGTTTGTCAAGAAGTATACCTGGTATGATACATAAATACAATTTAAGACTCTGTAAGAGAATTGCAACTGACAGCCAACTTTATGATCTAATACAAAGAGACAAGGAACATACAGGGTAGGTGGTTTGCAATTTTCGAATGAGTTGTGCTGCATCTGGATGGAAACTTGAGAAGATAATGGGTCTATCCTTGGCATACTCAAAAACGATCTGTTACACAAGTTCAATGAATTAAGAGACCCACTCACACACAAACACGAGAAAAACAAAAGTTTTCTCAAAACTATAAAGGATTAAAATACATTTCAAAACAAGTATTTATACCTTCAAGACAGCTTGAAGGACGTGAACGAGATAATCTTGCTCATAGACAATGTGGTCATCAAATTTCAACTCGATGTTAAAACCCAAAGTGAGTTCCACCTTCTGGAATACTTCTTGGAGGGTACAGAGTGGATCATCTTGCTCAACATCCCAGTTGAGTATTTTCCCATCCTTCGTTTTCCTGAGCAAAGCTTTTCCTTCCTTTCCTGTCTCTCTCTGAGGACCATAGGAAAGGAACTCCGACAGACACAACTCTGTGACTCTCTTCTCAAATACAGTTCCCTGAAATATCCCAACCCAGATTTGTTAATCATTAACTAACTCAATTAAGACTACAGTACTAGAAATGGATGAGAAAAAACAAATAATCTTGGGACACGAGCTTACATTTTCTGCAGAGAGGATGAAATCATCGTGGAAAATGACTGGGCAGCCATCTTTAGTCACCTGCAATAAACCACGTTTGCAGTCTTGTTTCAGCTTTGAAATAGAAGAACACCAAAATAAAACGGGAAAAAAACCAGCGAAGTAGCAAATCAGTATACTCCATACCAGGTGGACCTAAAAGGGTGAAAGTAAGTAAGGTTTCTTTTTTTTTTTTTTTAGGTCTCAAGGAAGGAGTTAAAACCCAAGATATAATTGACCTTATGTACGAAAAGGGCACACGGGCAAGATTATAGTCCGTGAGATTTTTCTGTATAAGTAGAAAACAGGACGCCCCAATTTGGCCCAAAGAAAATGAGACCGGCCCACATGGCAGGTTCGGAGTAGGGAGCAGTAGATGAAAAGGGTCAAAAGTGGAACTAAATGAAAAAACGAGAAAAAGCAGGGAAATACGCGGCGGCAGAACACCGCAATAATACATGAACATGCCTTCAATTTCCGATGACATCTCGAGATGTCCAAAAAAAAAAAAAAGCATAATTTATAACAATAAAGAAGAAAAGGCAAACGTTAAAGCCGCCAATGCAATGGCGAACAAAGTCAGGGGAACCGGACAACGTACGGCAACGAGAAGATGAGAAAGAAAAGTGACCTGAACGTCAAATTCAATAAAATCGAGGGGGAACTTGGCGGCAGCGTTGAAAGACATGATGGAATTCTCCTTGACGGCTCTCAATCTCTGATCCGACGACTGCAAGACGTTCATGCCGTTCCCTCTGTGTCCAATCACCAGAAGCTTGGGGCTTTTTGATCCACCCCGACTCATATCCACACCTGTAATCGAAACGCAATCTTCAGCAAACAAAAATTTAATCGGAAAGTATTAATTAAAAGAGTAAGAAAGAAAAAGATGGAAGAACGAACCGCTGGAAAAGCGGGTGGAGTATAGGGATGTTGAGGCATTCTCGGGGACCTGATCGAGGGATGGGACGTCGGAGACATGGACGGCCTTGAGAGCCATTGTCAGAGGAGGGAATTTTAGGAGAAAAGGACAGGGCAGGTATTTTGGATTTGTTGGGAGCGAGGGTAGTCCTTGTTGGTATTTAAGGCCATGGGATCTTCCCGCCGAATATTCTTTCCCACATCATATGCTTCGGATATTCCTCCCCGTTAACGTCGTTTCTAAGTCGTTTCGTTTCGTGCTGTCATAAGTTTAATCCGTTAAGTCTGTTTTTTTGTTTTTTTAATCCGTCAAATTGTCAACTGATTTTAAAGAAAAGTATAATTCCTCCGTCTTTGAATTGTATTGTGACGCTGATCACCCACCCTTATCCTTTTGTTTTTTTTTGTTTCGCAAATTACTGTTACTTTTTTACTAAACTCGTTTGATCAACATAATCCATTATTCTTAAGGAAAAAAAAATCAATATCAATACATATAGATATATAAAAGCAAAATTTTTGGACACTATTCTTAAATTATAATTGACGTTATTTTTAACAGTGGATTCTACCATGTTTTGGTAGAACCCATCACTAATTATTTTTAAATTTTTTTAATTAAAATATGATAAATATATATAATTTTTATAGACAATTAAATGTTTATATAATTTTTTAATTAAACTATGTACGTATTATATTTGTATTACAAAATTATATATTTATTATATTTTAATTAAAAATTTTAATAGTAAGAATTATAAAAAATTACATGTACAGATCACACGTAATGAATTTTATTTAAATAATAATTATAACAATCACAGTTTGAAAAGCTTGATTGCACGCGAAATATTTTTATAATACAACTAATTAATTGAATGCATAATACCACCAGTGTGGATGACGTATTCTCTCGAGTAGTTATTTATTAAGTAACCTAACTCAATAATGATTACATATAAGAAGGTATTAAATTATCAGTGTTTATATTGTCACCAAGAAAAAAAAATTCCATTCTATTTAAAATAAAATTTTAAAAAAATATATTTAACATAAACTCCATAAATATAGGTTGAAAATTAAGATTGAGAATTCGTTTTAAAAATTTATTTTTTATACAAATTGACTTAAAAGTATTGAATTTAAAACCTTAATTATTAAAAAATTAAATATAAATAAAATGATGTTATAATTAAAATAAACTATAAATGGCTAATTAAGTTTGTTTCTTAAATTCGTTATAATACTAATATTAATCAAATATTTTTTTATATCTTTTTAATGAAAACCATTTTTTATTATAAGATGTTAAAATTACCTTTTAAAATTTGGAAAAAAAATAAATGTCTCAAATAATTTAAAAAAATAAAAAATACACGTTTTTTAAGTTAAAATCTAACAGAATCTTGTCAGGTTTAGTGTTTCTACCCAAAACAAAAAAAAAAGGGGGGGGGGGGGGGTAGGGTTTAGTGGGCAAGACATACAGGTTTTGTAATTCTAGAAGGTGACGATAATGAGTTTGCGGTGTGTTAATATTAAGCGGTGAGAGTGGAGGGTTGAGATGGAGTCTAACGAAGGTTCAGAGATGGAGGGTGCGTCTTACGCGGAGGGGAGGGTGACAGCTGTGCATCTCTTATTGGAGGGTAGCATGGGTGACAGATTCTGCGACCCTTCCGGATACCATTGCTTTTTATTAATTATTATTTTGAATCAAATGAGGTGACGGTGGAATGAGTTGGTGGATAGACCATAGCGCATTTAGACAGGCTATAACAGGATGATGTGGAGCCACGAACCATTGTTGGCCCATGCACAAAATTGGATGGGGAAAATTATATTTCAGAATCTAAGCTTTATAAAATTTATAATAAAAAATTTAAAAAATAAAAATTATTAAGAAATTTTAGAAAAATTGTAATTTAAGTAATTTTAATAATAATTTTTAAAATTTAATATTAATTTTTAAGATTTTTTATTATAAATTTTATAAAATTTAAGTTCTTAAATATAATTTTTTTAATTGAATATTTTATAATTAAAAAAATAATATAAAAGAACAAAATATATATATATAAAAGACTAACTTTCTCTCTTAATATTTTTTTAATACTTTTTTTATTGCTACACTATATATAATACAATAATAGAATCTAAACTCTTAATGCGCACTAATATTTGTGGTGCATGCTTTTGAGATTTGTGGTGCATGCTTTTCAGATTTCACACAGTATATGACATACAGATTAGCGCATTTTCGCCCTCTTGCCATCACGAGATAATTATTAATCCTCAAGATTGGCAGTAATTTTTATTTTTTCATATATTTACTTTTTTATAAAATTGTGAGATTTTTAATCTCGAGAAACATCAATTTAATGTTTTTTTTATTCCATCACTGAATATGGAGTGTTAAACTTTGCTTGTAACGTTAGGGTAAGTTTTCATCCTAACGCAGGCCTACTTAAACTTTGCTTTTAACCGTTGACTGGACAAATAAATGCCACATCAGGCCACGTTTTCTCTTTCTTTCCCTCTTTCACTCTTCCCCTCTCGCCAATTTCACTGTACCTCTTTCATTCCCTATTGCTTATGCCATTTTCATTCTGCCTCTTTCATCTTCTATTCCAGCGTTTGCAGAGGAAAAGAGGATTACCCCACTATTAGTAGTGCAACCTTGTCATCTCTCTTACCAGACTTAAATAATACTTTGGATATACAATTTTTTATTTTCACAACTTATATTCTATTTCTTTTGCTGACAGGATTATTGTAATATGATATTAGAAATTAAGTTTGTTTGTCAATAATTAATGATGCATATAATATCATTGCATAAACATAAAACATTACAGTTATTCTCTAGAAAATCTAGTCTGAAACTTTTGTATTAGTACCATCAGGGAAAAAAACTGTGTCATGAATTGAAAACATTTTTTCTGTAGAAAATCGTCTAGGAGAAAATAAGTAATGACTAAATATTAATTAAGTTGAAATTTCAAAAGTAATATATTAATTAATAATATATTGATGAAATAATAATACATTATTTGAAAATAATAACGATAAAAATGATAAACTTTTGGGGGAAAATGATCAATAAACATTGATTAAGTAGTTATGAATAAAATTATTCGATAAACAGTAATTAGTAGAAAAACATTTTTAAAGAAATAATGAATATAATTTAAGTAGTCAATTGTGAAAAATGAAGAATAAATTTAATATTAACCAATGAAAAATAATATAATAAGAAAGTAATTAAAATAATAAGTAATAATTTGTTTAAATTTAAACTTCAAAATTTAGATAGATGACAACAATAGTTATGAAAAAAAAATAGCAAAATGTAAAATTAATGGTAATAACACCAAAATGAAGAGAAATTGGAAAATCATTCATGCTTATTTCTAAATTATTTTTGAATTAATATATATTAAATACCTAATTTAAGAAAATGTCTAAATCAAATTAATTGTATGTTAATTTATAGTTATGGACATTAAGAAGATAAAAAACATGATTATGAACTTAAGAAATATTTAAAAGACAATGAAATTTTAATTTAAAAAAATGAAAATGTACAATACAAAAATAAAATGAACATTAATATCAATGAAAAATTGTTACAATATAATATGGTTTTTTAAAAAATTGTGCGTGAATGAAAATTTTAAAAAAATGGTTATGAATATATTTGCAAATAAAAGATAATTATGTACCTCTACATTTTCTTATACATTAATCTTGGTAGGAATTAAAATGGACAGAAGGAAGGAACTTATATAGTTGTACACAAATGGACAAATATACAACGATGATAAGGTTGATGCTAACATTTTTTATGAGCTTGTATTTCCTTCCATTGACCACACATTCCAGATGAGTTCATTCTATCTATTGGTTAGCATTTTTATCCTCTTTCTCCTCCTCAAGAGATAGAAAATTTGATGGATGATTTTGAGAATAAAGATGAATACAATACTCCTTCTACTGCCAATGATTATGGAGAGGTTAAGGCCAAGGGGTGATGATGGTGAGGAGGATTATCTCAATGCTACATTGAACTAATTTGAGGATTTAACAAATGATTTTCTTTCATAGATTAACATAGCAGATGTGAGAGCTCTTATATATCCTTATGTAGAGGAGGCCATGTACCTGAATATTAACCAAGAGATATAAATTATAAATTAATATAAATTATGTGCTCTTTAATATAACAATCTTATAGATGAAAAAAAAAATAGTATATAAGGCAATAAGAATGATAGTCGAGTATCAAAGTGTTTATTTTTTGACATTGTAATAACAAGCATCAAGAAGTCTAGCTTTCAAAAAATATAATACAAGGTTGGTTGCGAGTTGAACCCTCACACGATTTCAAAAAAAAAATATATATATATATATATATATATATATTGTGCAATTTTTGAGATGGCAATCCTATAGATGAACCAAAAAAGTATATAAGGCAATAAGAATGATAGTTAAGTATCAAAGTGCTTATTTTTTGACATTATAATAATAGTATTAAAAAGTCTATAAACCAAAGATAAACCCTAATAAAACAAGATAATAATAATAATAATAAGATAATTAAAATCAAACCGAACTGATTAGTTCAACTGAGAGTTAAACCTTGATTTGGTTTGGACATTCCTTTAAACTGGCGTTTTTAAGAATTAGTCAACTTTGGTCAAGAATCAAGTTTGATCAGCCGGTTTTGAGTCAAAATCGGTGCATATAGACTAGGTTAAACTAGTTCATTAAAAAAATCTTCAAAATTCAATAGCTCAACTGGATTCGAATTCGTGTGTGTGTTTGCTTCCAAAACGTTTATATGCCATTTAACCTACAATATCTCTTCACTCTACATAGGCAAACTTTTATATATATAGATTATCATATGCATGGCTTCTTCACTTTTTCAGTTGCATTGTTGGATTCGAACTTGTGTTTGCAATCTTCCAAAAGGTTCACGTGCCATTTAGCTTGTAATGCTTATTTGTTATATATATATATATATATATATATATATATCAATGGATTGCTGGCTTTTCTCCATGAAAATAGCTATGTTCAATCTTGAACTTGTATACGTTTATTTCCAAAACACAAACACACCATCTAAGCTGCACTACACCTTACATTTATATGTGTAAAATTTATTATAATTAGATTATTCCGTAGGTTGTTGACATTTTTTGAAAAGTAATAATAAAAATTAATATATTGAATAATTAATTCTTATAATATTTTGATTTTAGTATTTGTTTCAACACATTAATATTTGATGATTATATTTATTAATAGATAAATTATTTTAAACTCAAATTTTAAAATTAACAAAATTTAAATATTATGTTATGTTGTATTTATTTTTATACATAACTAGTAATAAAATATTTTAAAATTTATTAATATTTTTTATTATTATTTATAATACCAAATTTTTAATACTAATATATTTATTTATCATCGGTTAGACCACGGTTCAATTACAATTTAACTAATAAATCATGAATCAATATTTTTACTGTTTCAATGACCAATCTGATTTTAAAAATATTGATAATAAAATATTTTTATTTTATTTAACAATAAACAATAAAAAATGTTGGATTTGATAAATGTAGATTAAGTAGGAGATCACTCATCATAACACTCATTCTATTCATTGGAAAAAAATCAAACCAAATTGATTTAATAATTGTTTAGTTTGTACATAACTATTATTTAACTAATGAACCTTAAAAGTGCATTATTTTTCAATTTGGGTGCATAATTTAACAGGGGTTTGGTAGATAAATATTTGAAACAATATAATATCTTATATATTATGCTTTAAAAAATGTCATGATATTCAGAATATTTACATTTGATATGATAATATATATTTTAGTTTTTAAAAATATAAGATATTTATAAAAGTTAAGCATATTGATTAATATTATTTACTGTTTAAATATATATATATATATATAAATTTTAAATAAATTTTATTTTATTATTTAAAATATTATGATATGTGAAATAACATAATATCACAAATTCACAATATACTGATTACCTCCCAATGGGTTTAGGCGAGTTGCTCATATTGTTTTTCAATCGGAGGTGGACAATGACGCTGTGTCATAAAACCAGCAAGTGTCATCATCATCACCATCAAAGTTACATATACGCCATCCTCAGTTTTCTAATCCATCTTAATAGGTTATAGCTTTATATTTATTTTTTCAAACAAATTGAATTTAAAATTATCAAGCAGATGTCAAAGCAATTTCCGACTTACATATAAACAATTTAGTAACAAAAATCAGTTGACTTATAATCAACACAATGCAACATTAATTGGATATAATTGCCAAGTAGCAATTTATATTGTTAGTAAAATGAAGTAACAAATTAAATTCTAGAAAATAGTAATTAAATAAAATGTAAACAAAAAATTAAATTTCAAAAAATAATATGAAACATGCCTTAAATATAAATTAGATTTATATAATGTGAAGGAAAGCATCGAGGATGCATGGCAAAGTAACGTTTTAATTAGCAAAGAGACACGGTCCGGTTCTGCACACAACCAATTGTAACTTTTTTTTTTTTTAAATGTATTTTAGATATTTGGCCATAACTCAACTATTTTAATTTTATTTTTAGTTATTCAAAAATCAGAATGCTCAAAATTTGAATTCCTATAGATTTATAAATTCATTTTTTAGATTCAAATGTCTATGTGAAAACTGGCTAAAAGAAACATATTTAAAACTGTAAATTAAAATACTTTTAAGTAAGATAGACGAAACAACTATACTCTAATACCAAAATATAAGTATAAAGCTATGTTATGAGTGCTAAATGGAAGCAAAGCGATACTTACCTCTTGCAATTGTGATGAATTCATACACAAGTGTTCGCTAGTATTCTTTTAAATTTTAAAGTCACTCTAAACAATATGTGAGTCTCTTGTTTAATTAATAAAGTTAAAATTCCAACATCTTCATCAAAATGTAGAACAAAATGGACCGTATGAATGCTGATAAAACAAACAACCTTTGAATGCTGAGTATAGCGTTCATAATGTTCATTTTATGTTACAAACTGAAGTAATGTCGTAGTTAAATCAGCCTAAACACCAATCACACAAGCTAAAGATATCTTTGTAAAACAATCAACAAAAATTCGATAGCATCCACCAAATAGATTACTTATATAACTAATTTCTATAGTCAAGTTCAAGTTCATTAATAAGATAAATACTCATTCAATATTATCCAAATAAAACCTAAAATAATTTATTTTTTAATTAAGACTCATTCATTAAAAAAATTTAAAATGAATGTTTTTATTAAGTTAAAATTTATTTATATAAAATATTTTAAATAACTATTAATATAATTTAAAAGTTATAAAATATTTGTTAAATGGTATTTTTTAGTAATACAGAAAGTGTCATATAAAATATCGTACGTAACTATTTATTTATCAGCAGAATTTCCAGACCATCAAAAATCAAATATATTGAACCTAAAGCATTTACAACTTTCCCGCTAGTGATGAATGAAAAGCAGTTACACTGCAACTTTGGTCCTTTTCTTTGCCTTCAAAATTGCTTGCTCGCGTATAGGTAAAAGTGCCAGAGCAATTCAGTTCAGAAGAAATGCTGCGTAGATCAAAGATGAGGAAACCTCAAAGAAGCTTCAAATTACAAAGAGCCACCGAATTTTATGCAAAATATAAATTGGTATCAGTGCCATCAAATTTTATAGAAATTAGTGGCATGGTCATAAATTCCTTTAAAAAACTTAAAAGTATAATATTTTTTGGCAAATATAAAACTGACGATATAAAATTATGCACAATAACATTAGGTTTGCAAATCTGCTACTCTTTCCATGTAAGATATGTTCTGTGTGGTTGTTTGAATGATTAATCATTTGATCAAATATATCCTGGATGTCACTCTTGGATAAGGTAAGCACTAAAGGATTTTTTATAAATTAAATTTAATAAATTCATAGTTTTTAGTTAAAGATGTTTACATTTAAATAGTGGTAATAGTTACCTCATGTACCAAAAGAGAGCAACCTTAGAATCAAAACATGTTTTTATTTTTTTAAAAGTTTAAATATACATTTGGTTCCTCTAATTTTATAACAATTTTAATTTAGTTCCCTAATTTTAAAATAGACAATGTTGTTCTTCTATTATTTAAAATTATCTAATTTTACTCATTCACTTCGTACTGTATCCAAAATTTACTATTTAATAATATATTAACTTAGATGTCAAATTTGAATGAGTTAATAATATTAAGTAAATAAATGACATTGAATTTCATAAATTATTAAGTTTAATGTTAAATTTTGTGTAAATTATGAGATAGAGGGATGAAATTAGCTCCTTTTTTTAAAAAAATATATTATTTATTTTTAAACTATACAGATTAAAATATAGTAATTTTTATAAAATTAAGGGTACGTGTTTGTCTTCTATAAAGGAAAATATTTACGCTATAAACGCAGCAAGAAACAATTACTAAGAACTATAATGAGTCCATGTGGCAGGGTTGAAAACCAGAAGCTTAGGAATTGTGGCAGGCGAGGGCGCTTGGATCCTTTATATTATTCTAATATGTGCAGTTACTCGATAAAGTAAAAATATATATAATATTTATTTATTTTTAACTTTTTTTAACTACTGTACCATATACAGTTATTTATTAAATATTTGTTCGAGTTTTATATAAAAAAATAATTAATTAATTTACGAGCATTAAAAAAATTAGTTAAAAATTATTAATTTTTTTTAATTTTATCTCAAATAAAAATTATTTTTTAAAAATATTCTTATTTAATATATGTACTTTTTTTAATTAATAATTATTACTACTCATAATTTGAATAATTTATTTAATAAAAAATATAATTAAAATACTGTAATTAATATTTCAAACATAAATAATTTGTTTATTTTTTATATGAGACCAAAAAGAGCACAAAAGATTCAAATTTAAGGTGAGGTTGGTAGGGCTCAGTTCACATCATAAACTAGGCCAATATCAGACGGGCTTCAACTTTGATGTTCTAAAATTAATAACTTATGGTCCATTTCCTATTCAATATGAGAAAAGCCCCTTTCCCCATCCCCACTTCAAAATGAACCCCAAAAATGTAAAGCTAAAAAAAAAAACCCACTTCCAGAATTCAATATTTTTGTAAAGACATTTCTTCTAATTCTTTTAGAAGATTTTTCACTCAAGCCATGTATAATACTTTCAACTTTTGTTGACATTATCTTTTACTCTTCCTAAATATAAAAATCTATGGCATGTACTTTTCATAAATTTTAAATACTACAAATATCTTAGAACAACATCTGCCATACACTATATGTGAAGAGAAGTGCCATTAACGACGATTTCTTTCACACCTCTTTAAGATCGGTAAATAAATTCTCTGTTGCTTTCTTAGAAAAACAAAGAGTGCTGTTATTCTTAGAACAGCATTTACTATACACACACATACGGCTCTTTATCTAGAGGGCTGAGATGACAACATCTCTTTACTGCTGGAGCAGAAAATCCAAATTGATTATGATCGTCTCCTGTAACAGAGGGAATGCCTATTTGTCAGGTGACCTGGTCTCTAATTTCCAACTCAGCAATCACGTGAGGGGCACATCATGCTTCCATACCCATTCTCCGTCATTCTCTGTACCTCTGTATGAGCTTGGGCCACGAAGTAACAACCATGAATACTCCAAAGCTGCCATGTCTAATTGAATATTCGATGAAGACAAGCGACTAAGGAAAGGGTATGGGATATTGAGCTGAGATAGCTCGTGTTAATATGAGAAAGCTAAAGAGATGGAGGACCCCATGGTGGAGCCAGAGAACCACTATGATGAACTTTCCTTGCTCCCCTTACGCATTCGTTGAAATGCCTGAGTGCTTATCCGGAAAAGGAAGAGATTTCCTGATCATCTAACCAACTTTTAGATGGCTTGGAGCGGCAAGTACAAAATTGAGGAAAAAGAACACAAGGGAGCAATGGATTAAATAATAATAATAATAATAATAATTTGTTAAAATTGGTACTACTTTGAACAGAATTTAGAAAAACTGGCTGCCCAAATATCAAGTAGATGTCCTCAAGGTCCCACAGGATGTTTGTACGAATAGTGCTTAGTGATGCTAAAGAACAGCTGAGCAGGAAATTCATTTTGAAATTTAGTACTTGTCCTTACAAACGCATAATCAACGAATAGAAAAATTCAGTAAATCACCTAAACAAGCCTGTCAACCTAAAGAACATGAACAATGGCTTAGCACTGGAATAGGAGAACTTAGAGGAACAAATAAACATAGTCAAACAACAATCCTTCAAACATGACCAGGGATATACAAAACATGGTTAGATTTAATACAACCTCAAATACGTAAGACCTTGATACAAGTAATTCAGGTAATCTAACATCCTTTTTATTGCAGCAAACTGACAATCAATTATGAAGACAAAATATTACAATGACTCTGTGATACGGAAAAAAGCATCATGTTCTTCGTTTCACAAATTAAAAATTTCTGATTATTTTATTGTAAATGAAACTTACCTACACTTATAATCTTTCCCCCCTCACCCCTTCTCCGCTTTAGCAAAGCTTGTTTCTCAGGAAGAACCAAAAAAACCCAGAACAGAACGAATTCGGGATGAATTCTTTTCCAGAAAAAAAAAATTTGGACCATTTCTCGATTTGTGCGTGTCATCCTTGCGCAGGGGCCATGCTAATCTTCTCTGTATCGTTCCAATTTTATCGGATGTCCCCGAAGGGACGAGCCATGAAGTGGGCTTGTTGTATATAAACGGTAGCATTGATGATAATTTATCGATGTGGGACTCCAACTGAAGCAACACAATGCCTAGAGAAGTCGCGCCGAACGTCACTGAGACAAAGAAGAAGCATTGAAATGGGAATCAACTAGTAAGAAAGAAGATGAACTTCGTCGCAGGAAGGAGAGAATAAGTGAGATAAAATTGAAATTCAGGTGAATTTTTTTTTGTAAGTCTGTAACGGGATAACTAGTAGGGTAGGGAATAGGCTCTTGTTCACTATAATTACTCTGCACTTCCGCAGTCTCTCTCCCTTCTTGTCACAAATTTTGAAGTTCTAATTTTTTTATTATTTTAAGAAAATTAGTGCACCCTTAGCTCGATCGTGACGTCAAATAGGCTATGTTGTTATACAATTGATAATAATTTTTTTAATGTTTACTATATTTTTATAATACTTATTTAATTATATTTATTTCTTATTATTTTTTAAATAAAAATAATAATTATTTTTCACCTATTTCATTTATTTTATTATTTTTTAACACTTAATACTACGTCAAATCAAACAGATACTCATAAATCATTAATTCATTATCCTGAAAGTCTTCATAACAAAATGAAAAAGTCTATGATCTGTTGCCCAGACAAAATGAGCAAATGGCTCTCCTCGTGTAAATTAAAAATAAAAAGAAATAAGAGAAAATTAAAGAATTTGCACCAGTGACAGCATTAATTCCAAGGAAAATAAAGTTTCTAAAATCCATTTTCAAATCATCAGTTCTAAACAAACTAATACCATAATAAATGTAAACAAGTTGGAGTATTTGGTATATGATACTTGGATTCTATTTGTAATTCTATTTTTTTTTCTGAAAATGATGACATATATTTTTATTTGTGAGAATTATATATAGTAAAATTTGTAATTCTATTTGGATTATTAAGATTTTAATAAAAATTGAATAAATCATAACTCTATTTAATATTTCTTTTATTTAAATGATAACATACAATATTTTAATATATATTACCAAAATTTTACTGAATTACTCTATTAAAAATATATATATATATATATATATTTTTATAAAATGCCTTCCGCATAAAATTACTTCACAACTACTTGTTGGAATAGAAATTAGATTCAAATCACACTTCTGGTTGATGAAAATGATGATTTATGTATTTGATATGAAAAATGTGACAAAAATTACTATAACATGCCTCCAACAAAGTGATTGTCTCATGGACTTCTTAGGAGGCGAACAGGGAAGGGAAGTACTCAATACCTGGGTCCACTTGAGAAAAAAATTTTCCAGACGTCCGTGATACGAAGGAACGGCTGAAACTAGAAATTCATGAACTGTTATGAAAGATAGTACTTGACCTGGAAAAAAAAAAATCACAAGACCCCAGAGATCTTTCTTTCTAACAGCGTTACAGTTCTCTGGAATTCGTCGAGCAGATGAGAAAGTAACGATTCAACAGGGAACCCATATGGGTAGAGAAGACCCAGAAATCACAAGAAGAAGAAGGAACTGAAACCAGCATACGTTTCGAGAAAAAAATTTGGACCATTTCTCGATTTGTGCGTGTCATCCTTGCGCAGGGGCCATGCTAATCTTCTCTGTATCGTTCCAATTTTATCAGATGTCCCCGAAGGGACGGCCTATGGGATGCATCTCATCTATATAAACAACAGAGGTTTTATACGTTCAAGCGATGTGGGACTCAGGCAAGCAACTCCCAGACTATTTATGCCTAGGCCAGCATCTCGAAGGCAAAGAAGAAGCAAAATCAACTACTACGAAGAAGACGAACGTCGGAAGGAGGAGAAAACACAGACTCTAATTTTGTTTTATATTCTTTAAAGTCCCTCTGGACGGAAGACTAGACTAAAATAGTAGGAACTAGGCTTGTAGCTACCATGATTACTCTGCACTCCTCCAGTCTCGCTTTTATTTATAATTTTTTTAACCCTCTTGTCTTGTCAACCCACATCTTTCAAAACATTTCAATTTTTTTTATTTTAAAAATACGCTTTGTAAGATCATCACAATGACATCAAATCACCGAATGGATCATTATCCCACTTCTCTAAAAGTTTCCAAAATTAATACAATAATGAAAAAGTCGACTACATAATTTTTTAAGAAATTATATAATTAATTTCATTTATAATTTGGGCACGATGCCTTTTCTAAGTAAAATGGGCAAACGTCTCACCCCCTCCAAATTAAAAAAAGAACAAAGAATTCAACCAAAAAGACAGAAAGACAAATGAATTTGCACCAACAAGCATTAATTGAAGGGAGAAAGAGTTTCTATAATCCATTTTCAAGTTATCAATTATAGACAGACTAACATCATAATTTAACGTAAATAAACAAACATAGGAGCATTTTGAGATGTAGAACTTAAGACTCAATTCGTAACTCCATTTGTTGAAAATGATAAATCATGTATTTCCATCAACGTATACGATATATGCTACTTTAAAATCAACCACTGCATTCAGCAAATGTCCAGAGACAGAGACAGAGGACGAGGTAATTTCAAGGATGCAAATTCTAATTAACTTGATAGGTGTGTAACACAACACCAGGGCAAAATAAAAGCTCACTCTGGAAACACCACACAATTCTATCTAAAAACACAATGTGTGACACAATTACAGTCAACCTGCAAAAGCCGACAGCCCCCATATTGCACATACAACAATTTTGATGCATTTTTTTCTCTTCACTACTGCCAAACCAAATCCTCTTATCCATTAGCCACAAAGGCTACGTCCGGCGGTTTTGGTTCTCAGTTGGCAAGCTAGCGCCGCTGCTACCTCCACCCACACGGTTTGGTTCCCCTACTCTAGCTGTCAAGGCAAGAACTTCAGGTGACATTTCCCAGCTTCCACTTTTTCTTCCCCAGCTGGATCGCCGGGGATGTATTCCACCGCGCTCACTCGCATCTTCGACCGTGGTCCTTAATTCAGCAGGCAACTCACTCAACTCACCATCTTTTACAGTCAAGCGTTCATTGTTTAACTGACCTTCACTATGATCCATTCCAGCCCCCATGTCCCCCCACACTGTTTTCCTCCCCATTTCTATGTCCTCCACAGCTTTTCCCATACTTGGGCTCATAAACCCTCCGCCCACTGAGCGGGTTGGTAATGGTGGTTCCCTTGCCACCTTTGCCCTGAAATTGTTCTTTGATGGGGGGATGCTGCTGCAGAATATCTCTGAGAAATTGTTCAACACTCCTTTGTTGTAAGGATTGGCTCGTCGATCATACCGGTATCTGAAGTTCTCATATGTAGTCTGCAAAAGAAATGGATACACTGGAAGGGTTAAGAACTTATTTGGGAAGCTAAATTACTTTTGAAGGATAGGGATTATATTTAAAAGCACAGCAACTACCTGATTTGTGCTTATCAGATATAAGTGGAAAGCTGTAAGGCCACCAACGAACCACATAGATATGAAAGTGTAAACTATTAACACTATGGAGGCCGGCGTTTTGATCATTGCCTTCCAAATTGTTGTCTCCTCTGATTCCATAATTCTTCTAATATAGACCCAGCAAAATGCAAAAACATATATACAAAGTAGCGT
This sequence comes from Erythrophleum fordii, assembly GCA_032878935.1. NCBI lineage: Eukaryota > Viridiplantae > Streptophyta > Magnoliopsida > Fabales > Fabaceae > Erythrophleum > Erythrophleum fordii. The sequence continues at coordinate 19,051,922 of JAVQMF010000049.1, read as the reverse complement.
GGTTGAGAAGACAAACATGAAGAAGAAGCGATAATTACGCTGCATAAAAATTGCAAAGAATAATTCATTAAGAAAGGAAGAAGAAAGAAAACTGAGGATAAGCAATCCTAAACAAAATGAGAACAGAAACAGAAGAGAAAACTACAACAAAAACCTTTCTAATAAGGGGAAAAAACTACAAAGTCCCCGTGGAATACACTTCACAAACCCATTAGCTGAGCACCAAAGAGAATCAAGAAGAACAACTGTGCTTATATATTTGGTTCACCAAAAAATTATCTGGGAATATTGTTCCATGAATGTTAATAGTTCCAGTACAAAGAACATATTTTTAACATACAAATGATTTTCAGAAGGTTCTCCTAAATTCACCATAAAGCATTTGTCAACCTATGTAGTTAGATTATGAGAAGTTAAAAAAAAGAAAGGATTTATAAGTGGAAGCAATTTTCCATAACCACTTTATAATCAGGAGTACAGGACTATATGTACCCATTAACATCTAACTTAAATGCTTAATTGTTCTAGAATGAAATTTCACATCGATAAATATCTCTAACTAAAATAAAACGAAAGGAAAATTATAATTAAACCTATAAGGCAAAATATTCCATATGACCAAAGAAAGCCTAGTTGAACATCAAAAATAAAAGATGGTCGGAAAATAATAGTGTCAACTTACCAGCCCAATACACTGCCCAACCCAGGGGCAGTGGTGATCAAACCGTTCTACACAATTATTGCAGATTGAGCAGTGTGAACACCGAGGAGGCCTGTAGAGCATGCAGGTATCACAATACTTGATTTTGACAACCATACCATTGACCTCAACCTCCTTCATCCGAGGCAACCGTAGTTGAGGAGTTTGACCAGACCCAACTTCTAGATTACCATCAAAACCTTCTGGCTCTGGAGGATGTGCATTACGTGGAATTATACCGGGATCTCTACCAGATGTTAACAAGAGAAGAACCAAGACCTGAAAAGATCCTAGTGTCACCAAAGAATTGGAAATGATATATTTGCGTTCATAGCACTGCCCAAAACCAACACCACCCAGAAAAATGGTAAATTGGGGCCTCCTAACCATTTTTAAGACAAAATCACCAAACACTAATGAGGCAGCAACTAAAAATTCAATGGCTGCGAATTAAACTTTTCCATTACGGCAATCAGTAGTCTAGTAGTAAGCCCAGCACCAAAAGAAAGCACTTACATGAAGCATATCAAACTTCACCATTCAAATTAATTTATAAATTATATTTGCCAGTTTAGTCCTTCTAGTTCAAAATTAAGTCCTTCTGCCCTAAATTTAGGTCTGTCACTGTCTAAAGCAGAAATAGTTGGGTCATTGGACAGCCCTAAATTAAGTCCAACCGCTTACTGCTTCTGCTTTCCTTTCTGGAAATATTCAAGGGGAAATATCTTGACTTGTCTAACAAAACATGCAATTAGATTCCTTGATGTCATAAGTTCTAATATTTCACAGGTTCATAATGAATGAGTTACGAAGGTTATAAAGGACCTAAAATATCAACCAGATAACCAGTTAACCATTAAACAAGTCACATTCAAGTTTATCTACTTATCCCAATGCCTAAAGAGTCACATGATTCAAAGAAGATGCACAGACATGAGAATCAAACCTTGTTGGGTGACGGCCGTTCAATAATTGCAATGAATTCAACTGCAGCATGATTCCAATAACAATCCCTATGTTTCTTGCTTAAACTTGCAACATGAACTAAAGCTCTAGAGAAATGCTTCTTGCGATAAAATATGATAATATAACGAGAAAATAAATTGTGCGTGTATATCTATTTGTGAGAGAGAGAGGGAGGGAGGGAGGGAGGAAAACCCACATAAACTGTGAATATAACAGCTACAGCCATTATGGATATCCCCAAGTGATCAGAAAAGTCATCCATCAATTTTCTGGCAACAAAGACACAGAACACTGCGACAGGAGCAACAATAAGGAAAATTGTCAGTGCCAGTGATCTTACATCTGGTCCGAATATGAACCTCCCTTGAAGAAAAAATTTCTGCAAGAAAATAATGAGATTAATGAATGAGAATTTCCTTAGTTACAAATTGGTTAGACCACAGCAACATGTTTCAAACAACAATGCAGCAAAGATGACTAAATATTTCTTTTCTTTCATAAAATTATGTGACATTTAAATGATCAACTAAGACATATCAAATATAGTTCACATTATAAAGTAAAGAAATTGCTTTATTGATTTTGAAGTCACAGGTCACCACTATCCACAAGCGTTCGGCTAGAGAAAATAACTAGCAATTACTTTCAGGTTCACAATTGGAACCTGCGGTGCTTATCAAAATCTCTTTTCCATATTCAGCTTTTCCAAAACTTTGGCTGGTTTCAAATGCCTACAAATTCAAGATTCAGAGAAGCTAGTGCAAAATCAGGAGCCAGATTAACTCTATGACTGTTTGTGTTTCTTAGACGAAGGTTAATTTTCAGATATTTCGGAAAAGAGAACACATACTCCAGAGCAATAAAAGAAAAGTTTTTAAAGTTCTTCCACATAAGAGTAAAATATGCCAGTGAAAAGTGTAATGATCCGGTTATCAAATTGTACAAAAATATAATTAACAACTTAATTCTAACAAATTAATCAGCTAGAAAACCTTTCAATAAATAATGTAGGTTTCTGGGCTGCCTAACAGAAAGAGCACCCTCTAATATCCTCATAAGTAATCTAAGGTGCCCCAGAGTTCCTTGACAGAGATTTTTATTTCCTACTTTACACTTTTGCTGACACCCTGCAAAGACTCTTTTCACCATGCTCTTCCTGGATAACATCCTTCATATTAAACCAATTCCAGTACAAATAGAGAAACAATTATAATCAACAACAAAGGAGCTACCTATATTTTAGAGACATTGCATGTACTTAAATGATAAGAAAAAGAAAGAAATTCTCTAACCTATAACAAAATCGTGACGAGCCCAATAACAAATTTGAATATTCAAGACCCAAAAAAAGAAAAAAAAAAAAAAAAAAAAAAAAAAAGAGAGAAGCCAAATGGAATAAAAGCAGAAGAAATGAAATCCAGAACCAGGACTCACATTACTGCCTTTCCACGTTTGGTATACCCGCAAATCACTGGACCCGCCAGTGGATCCTGAACCCAGATCGGACCGCTGAGGTGGAGGAACCACATACATATCTATCGTATAGGTATAAGATTCACCCAACCGCTTTCACTTCCAAGTCTCCAAATAGCTTATGAAATCTGGAGTGATCCCGGAAACCAACTCCCAGAAGAAACCAAAATGTTAAAGATGAAAAAGGTAAGAGCTTGAAGGCTCTTCAAGGTTCAAAATCCATAGGCACGGGCAAAAGCTGCGACTCAACTCTCAACGGGTTGAGATGGTTCGCCGACAAGGCGGGAGGGGTTGGAGAGGGCTTCTTTTGTCACTGGTCATGAGGCGTTGTGGTGGAGGAAGCTTGCTTTTGGTTAATCTGCGGATTCTTTATTTCTCTTACACTATCACAGTCACTGTTGTGTCTGTCTGTGCTTTACAGCATAGAGCACGTGACGTGGCCCATTCTCATTGGAATCAACTGTTAAGCTGACTGCTCCTGCCTTGTTTAACAACTAATTAACACAACCCTTAACCCCACTTTCTAGCCTTCTCTCTCTCTCTCTCTCTCTCTCTATCTCTAAAATGTAATGTCTGTGTGTGAAAGATACTGAGATGGACATAGCGAATGGGTGATGGCCCCAACCCCAAGTGACCATGTCTCACTGATGTCTAGTTTCAAGTTAGACCGCCCATCGGCTAGCTAGCTCATTCACTATTCTCAATGATTCTTGTTGTAATAACGACAACGAAATTTCATTTATTTTGTTCCGTCATTTGGCGAGCGAGAAGGAAAAGAAAAGCAAATTAGAAAAGCTTAGCAGAAAGTTTGCAAAGCCAAGTTTATCTGTTTATGAGCTTTTTCTAAGGAAAATGGACCTAGTAACAACTTTTCTTCTCTTTTGACATTTTTTAGTTTTGCTTTCGGGTTATGGCCCATTGATGTACTGAATAAAAAATAAGTAGGGGCTTGGGAATGGGATGATTTTGTCTGGGGATTAATCATGATGGTTCAATTAAAGAGAAGTGCAAATGTTGTTTTTATAGTTAGCGTCAAATTAACAACTTGAAAAAGAAAATTTGCGCAACGACTATGATGACAACCTAACGTCCACTGTCCATAGCCATGACAGACGCACTTGCTGATTAACATACTTCTTGCATTGGAATTGTAAGGCACAAATGGCCCTCCCATTTGCTTTCAAAATAAGAATTAAGACATATATTAAAAATAGGATATCATATAATTAATGAGAAGAGATAATAAAACGTGACAGTTTGATTAATTGGCGGCGATTAATATTGTTAGACTCCAATCTAATTTAGTGTTTAGCATAATATTTTTCCTTTCGTAGTTCATAAGTCAAAGTAAATGAGCACGTCTGGCCTAAAAGAAAGGTAAATAAACACGAGTAGTAAATGCATCATCTACTTATATTTTAACTATTTTAGTAAAGCACTTTGAAAATAATTTGTTCGAAGAAAAATGTTTAACCCGAAAAAATATAAGAATTCATCTAATCATCGTAAAAATAAAAAGTAAAACACGATCCTTTGGTTAATTGGCGGCCATGAACATTGCTACTTTGCCAGACTCCATCCTTTTCTTTTCTTGGTTCACAAGTCAAAGTAAATAAAAGGGGGTGGTTAATGCTTAATCTGCTCAGAATTTATCTATTTTTAAAAAGCGCTCTCAGAATACTTATTTGAAGAAAAACCCAAACAAGATATAAGAATATCTTTAATCATTATAAAAATAAGAAAAATAAATGATCCTTTGGTTTTTTGGAGGCCATTAATATTGTTAGACTCCAACCTAACCGAGTGTATGGATCAATACTTTTTTTTTTTTCTTTTTTTAAGGTTACCATTTGCTAGAATGAAAGATTTTTAGGAAAATGAAAATGAGAATTGAACTCAGAATAAAATAAAATTTTAAATATTAAATTATATTTGGTACTATATAAAAAATAAAATAAAATAATCTTTTTATTTATATATTTGGTTGAATAAAAGCAATGCATATATATAAAGAAAAACTGTATAAAGAACTATAATATTTTTAGTATAAAAAATATTAAAATATTTATTTTTGTGTATAAAATAATAAATATTCATTTTTTACTTTTTTGAAATTTAAAAAATTGTTTTTTATTTACCAATAATATAAAAAATAATACAAGATAAATGCTGCTAAGACAAATTAGTTATTAACTATCATTTTCTATTAAATAAAATCAATCTTTGCAATCAGCACATTGCAAGAAATAATTTTTTATCAAAATGGTAGAATACTCTTTTTTTAGGCAACCAATGCATGTGTACCAACACCGTCTTTTTTTTTTTTTTTTTAATTCTCTCTCCTCCTTTTCTTACCTCACCTCCGCTTTCCTTCAAACCAAGCGCATCCTTAGTTTACAAGTCAAAGTAAATAAACATGGGGTGATTAATGCTTCATGTGATCATAATTTATCCATTTTATTAATCTTTATCCTTTTTGGGCCCAAAAAAAATCTCTACCTTTTCATAACAAGTGAGCAACAATGTTTTAGTTAGGGAAATTCTTGTTAATTTTTTTTCTATATGTTTATTGATATGCTTAAACTCAATAGTTAACTTTGCCTGACTAGCCTAACTTAGGAAACAATACATGCACAGCCAGTCTCGAGTATGTTTGGTGAACCTTATGTGGTAGATAAGCCGCAAAAACACTTTTGAAAAAATTCTTATTAAACGGCAAGTAGAATTTTTTTACAGATAATTTAAATATGTGATAAAATATTGTAAGTGACTAAGTGGCTTTGTTGCCACCAAGATTTAGCTTTAATTGCTTCCATTCATCCCTCCTCCTCGTTAGATTCCCATTCACTGTATCAATTATAAGTCGATTGTTCAATGACTATGGAAGGGACCTCGAAAGGCCTATTCCCAGTCCGCACATGGTAACCCATTCTCGTCGCATAAGCAGGCCACGCAATCCATCGACAATTGACAAGTTTGGGGCTAGGACCCCTTTACCTAAGTTATGGATCCATTTTGTTGATTTCCATTGCCTTCATTGTTTCATTGATCGAAGACTATTCACCTTGGGGACCTAATGCAGTTATGAGTACAATTGTGCGTGGGAGGCATCGAGGCCATGGCATGGAGGTAAGCAGCAAGCGAGAGTCATACACAGTTCCCCATGCACAGGCATGCCCATCAAACACAAGCTTAGGAAGCAATGAGAAGCGAATATCTTTGTAATGCATCATGGTTAGAAGGTCATGCCATTACAATGCTCGCAAACGAGCGATAACAATATCCAAGTGCAATCATCTTCACGCACCTCAAGAGAATAATATCTCATATTCTTTGAATGATTAAATATTTGATTTTTTTTTTTTTAATTTTGGAAGTGACATGGTCAAATTTGTTATAAAATAAAATATGCCTATAGTGGACTCTTGAATGATATAAAAAACTTAAAGATAATATATAATGATTTTATGTTCTTCTCTTGTACTAATAGAAATTGACTAAATCGAAGTAACAATGTAAATATATTAGTTTTAAGGAGTAATGCTTCAAATGTTTATCATTTATTGAATTAATTCAATTAAATAAGCAAATTAATTAATTTAAAAGAACTTAAATACATACTTAAAGGTTTATGAATGCCTCATCTCAATTTAAGAACAGAAAAAAGGATAGTTTGAAATTTACTCTGAAATTTTTAGTTTGAAGAAAAAAAAAACTAGGGAAAAAGCGAGTGGATGACCAGAAAGCCAAAATTCTTTTGTCATTTTGGATAAACTTACGCTTTTAAAGTACATGACCAAACAGGCTTCATCCACTAATGGTGTGTTTGGAAAACTGGTGGAAAGCTTAGAATCACTTTTACTTAATCCACTTTTATCAAAAGCTACACTTACTTGCTTTTCTTAAAACGTGATTTGGAGGATGCTAACATTTTTCCAAACATGCACTAAGTGGCGTAATTGGCGTCTAGTTGTGTCAGAGAACTGGCAATAATGCAGATCATATACCACTCGACAGTCATATGTGGCTGAGATTCTTCCGACCACTTTTATCCAAGTACGGTCCCTTTGAAGCATGTCCAGTTCACTCCAATCTTTCTAGTCTGCACAGCAAGGCCTTGTTGGGAGTATGGTTACAGCTTCAATGCCTCATACTTGTTTACAAATTTCAGTAGTTCAATTTTATCAGTTTTCTGTCGCTACTTTATAGCAGTGTTGTGCGTAGCAGTATATTAAGCGAATGCAATGACCACAAATACTGAAAATCGAAGTCCCCCATTTCTGATGGCAAATGCACATTCTCGGACAGCATTTATTCAAAAATTACTGACCAACCAATTTTGTTTAGCCACAACGATCAAAAAGCATTTAGACCTTAATTTTTTGAAGCTTTACTGATTGCCTTTACCCATATATACCGGCACTCAAGTATGTTGTATCTTCTTTGACGTCCTGTATTTCATGTAAGCACCGATACAGGTATGGATATCGAGTACGACACGATACAATACATGGGATACAATAATTTTAAAAAATATATATATATATTCAATAATTTAACACATTAAAAATTAAAGTAAACTATCAATAAACCACAATAACATAAATAATATCACAATTTATAAGTATAAATAAGATGTTCATAATAAGTTACATTTTATATAAATATTAATATTAAAAATTTTAATTCAAATTAATCTTTATCTTTATCTACGTCTATATTAATAACATTTTTTATGAGCTCTTATTCTAAATCTGATTTATCCAAAGCTAAATTTGCAATCTCAAAGACCTTTTGTCCCATCAAATAGCTCCCAATGATTTTCAATGGGCTTTGATTCAGAGCCTCTGAAGCACACGGCATTGGTGCATAAATTAACAAGCAGATAAATTAACGAACCACAGGGCTCTGATATTTTCAACACGAGCACAGGGCATTGAAGCAGATAACAAAAGCATATAAATTAACAAAGCAAAAACACTAAAGCATAATAACAATTAAGCTAAAGCATTGCATTCAACGAAATGAACAAAAGCTTCTGTAAATGAAACTTGCCACAGCTGGAGAAGAAAACATTCAAGCTTTAAAAAGAAAAAAACGAAAACAGAAGACATTCAAGCTTAAAAAAAGAAATGAAAATAAAAGACGACGAAGAAGAAGACATTCGACTATTCGAGCTTTAAAAAAAAATGAAAATAGGAAGCTTCAGTAACAAAAGCTTTGCCACCGGAAAGAAGACGCACTTGCCAAAGCCAAAAAAAATAATAGAGAAACGAACAGCTTGTCGAAGGAGATGAGCAGAGCAGAGCAAGGAGATGAGAAGCACGAAGCGAGGAGACAGCGAGACGCAGCAGGAAACTAGAAGTGAGGGAGAAGTGGCGGGACACGGTAGGTTAATTGAGGCACAAACGGCGTCGTTTAATGTAAAAATGTTTTAGCGTTGGGGTCGTTTCAGAGTCATTTCAGCGCTGTTTTGGAGTCGTTTTAGAGTTATTTCAAAATATATGAACCAAAAAAAAAAAAGTACCAACACGTTTGTAATCATCCGGTACGTGTCTTTGTACCAGACAAATATCCGGTACAAGTACGCCTCCTTATTTGCCGTATCAGTGCTTTGGAGAGTATATCCCACCTAACTACCTACAGAAGAATTTTAAAGAAGAAAGCCAGTTGTTCCATTATCACAACCTTTTTACTTCATCAGAAGAAAGGCCTTGGGCACTATCACGTCTTCTTTCTCTCAATGTTTCTCCCCACTGCCTGGCCTCTGCAACAGCTTGCTCTCTCGTCGATATTTCTTTTGTAGAGTTCTCACCTTCATCCTCCTGAGTTCCTCTTTTTTCTGTGCCTTGTGGCTCAGTTGGGGAATATTTTCGGGACGCTATGTATTCAAGAGCAAGCATTAGATCATTGGAGTTAGGCCGGTTACCAGGCTCTTCTCGAGTGCACATGGCTGCCAATTCAACCGCCACCCTTAAAGTAGCTCCTGAGAAGTGACCTTGCAGCCGTGGATCTGCCATTCTTGGGATTTTCTTTCGGTCTCTCATCAGTGGGCGTGCCTACAAATATGACCAAACCAAGCTCAGGTTATGAGGCAACAAGTTACTACTTACGCATGATATGTATTAGCTATCTTATTATTACCCACTCAACAAGATATTTTTCACGGCCACGGGCTACATCCAGGGCTTTCCGTCCAGTAATGAGCTCCAATAACACAACCCCAAAACTGTAGATGTCAGATTTCAGTGTTAACCTTCCACTGCTGGCATACTCGGGGGCACAATAACCTAAGGTTCCCATGACTCTAGTGGAGACATGTGAGTTATCTCCATTTGGCCCGAATTTTGCAAGCCCAAAATCAGAAAGTTTTGCATGGAAACCCTCATCCAATAATATGTTAGATGCTTGTAAGTCCCTGTATATGACAGGAGGGTTTACTTGCTGGTGCAGATAATTTAATCCTTTTGCAGCCTCAGCAGCTATCATCATTCTTGTATTCCAATCAAGGGTTGCATCATTGGGCCTAAGGTCTGCAAAAATATCATTATCAGATCATCGCGATTACGATACCGAAGTAATGGAACAGAACAGTTACAGGACAAGATTTTCAATTCCAAATGAAAGCAATTCCAGGCAGCATTATAGGGCCAAATCCACTTGCTTGTATTACCATGTAGGTGAGCCTCTAAGGATCTCAAAGGCAGGTACTCATATACAAGGAGACGCTGATTAGCCCCTTCAGCGCAGTATCCAATCAAATTGACTAGGTTGGGATGGCGTAGAAGACAGAGCATGAGAACCTCCACTATAAACTCTCTATCTCCTTGTGAACTAGATTTATCCAGTTTTTTAATAGCTACGACCTGACCCAAATCCCCTAACTTGGTCAGAAAATAGATTTCCAAAGCTAATAAATAGACTCATGGTCATCGGGAAGAAGACATAAAAACGAAAAAGTACCTCGCCCGTGCTCACTAACTTGCCTTTGTAAACAGATCCAAATCCACCTTGCCCGACACATGACCCAAGCCTAAAATTTTGCGTTGCAGCTGCAAGCTCTTCGTATCTAAATACCTTAGCCTTGATAGATGGGTCAGTCTCCCGTGTTGCAGATGCTCGTGAACGCAGTCCTGTATTAAACCATGCAATGTCAGTGCGATTACTGGTAGTTGGTAAAGTTTATACCTCTTCAAATTCAATGACCGTTTCCACTTTCCACCCCCTACACTCGTCATGTACTCTCTCGTATTCGGCCCCGTTTGCTAGCTCCATGCAAAGGGGGAAGGTGGGGGAAAGCTTTTGTAATATCTATTTTATTTTTATAATTATTACTTAATTATTATTTAATATTATTTCTTGATTATTATTTAATTATTAAAAATAAAAATATTAAAATTATTTTTTATCAATAAGATCATATTTTTTTATTTCTATTTTTATATTTAATTTTTTAAGTAACAAACGAGGTCTTAGAAAGTTGTTCATGGTTGGATAATGTTGAAAACTCAGGTGTGGACAAACGATGTCATACCTCACGTTTTAGCTAAAATGAAGTCAAAGCAGAAAGACAGGACAATTTATTTTTCATCCACTGCCTTCTTGTGATCGTGGAAAAATGAGCAGGTAATGCTGAAACTGCTGGTGGCTGGTGAGAATAATTATGCTGAATATCTCATCTCCACCGCAGTCAAAGTCTAAGCATTCGTTTACTCCTCCAGTGATGAAAGACAAAACCGACATTCTAATTCCATGTAAGAAGTCGAAAGACTCGAAACCATTATCATATAATTTTGACTAATATCCTACGTGTCCACGCATATGGATAACTCTTCCGTAAGTAACATTAGTGTTAAAAAATCTCTAATCAACTGATAAATAGACCTTTAAAAATAAAATAATGAGGCTTTAAATTGGAAGTTTCACTAAAAAGTTTAATATCTACACGCGGTTGCTTGGGCTGAAAACATGCAGAATTAATTAATGAACCTTCCCTTCAGCTTATAACACCTCCCAAGTTCCAAACACTATTTTATTTTTATTTTTAAAATAATAATTTAATAAATAAAATAATATATACAAAAATATAATAAACATTACACAATCTATATAAAAAACTTAGGTTGTGAACCAAACGGAGCCGATATATTGCTTATATTCTGGAGATCATGTCGAAGAATAAAAGAAACTCGTGCAATGTCAAGTAAAGCAGAAGCAAACCAAATAGAGGATATCTGTGAGTACAAGCAATTCATAAGCTTCCACCTAAAGCAGTGGAACGTATTAGCAAATCGAAGGACTTGTAATTTCCTTCAAAAACTGATAAGAAGCATGCACCCAACTAGTGGGTTTCGGATTAAATCCTAATCTCACGCCTATCTTACTCTCTTGAATAGTGTGGAAGTTGCAATTGGATAAAAAATTCATAGGTAAACAAGGAAAGAGATTACAATAATCAAGAGAAGCAACTATGTGCGCAATCACGCCGCCAAGTGCCTCTGTATCTGAACCTAAGACGCTAAAATTATTGCAAGTTTCAAAATAACCATTCTTGTTGCAATGCTGTGATTTTTTTAACGCAGTCTGAAGCCCAAAAGATGAAAGCGAAGAAAAGAACGTGTTATCATATGAAGGAGAGGCTCAAAGGTCGTGGCTGTTATTGGCAAAAACCATTAGAAAATTGATACCCTCAATTATAAGTTAATAGCTTTTAGAAATTAACCACGCTTAGTGCTTCCCTAACATTTGACTGGAAACTGTATAGTAGCTCAAAAGAAGACCTTAAAGTGCTGTGCATTTTGAAGATTTTCCTTCTGAATTAAATTTGGTCTTGTAGCATGGATTTAAAAAGACCTACAAGAAGAGTACGCTTCTAATCAGAAAGCAAGTAACCCAAATATTACAGGCCATATCTTCTTTCTTTTCTTTTTACCAGCAGCTTGAAAGAATTAAGACAGAACCAATTGTGTCTTGGAACAAAAATCTAATGACAATCCTTCGAAAACCTCATATACAACGGGCTAAGCATTTCCAAATGCAATCAAAATGATAGGGGAGAACGAAGAAACTGAATTCAAACTAACACAAGAAAATTGAAAGAGATTGAATCTGTCAAAGCATAAGGTAATTACCTGAAGTTCTTCGAGGGGTATTCCGTCCAAAAGTGCGTGGCCTGGAACCGTCGGTTTCCTCCTCGTGAGTCCTTGGCTTCCTCCACCGAAAACATGAGAAATAAGACATGATCAACAGCTTCTATCAGAAACGAAAGAAACAGCGCATTTCTTGTTTGTTTGATCCTCTACGGAAGAGTAGAATTAAGAAGAAGAATGGGAGTGTCTGATTTGAACCCCAAGACGCGCGCTTGCCAAGGAAAACGCTGGAAAGCGTAGACGGAATCTCCACTTTTGTCACGGCTTGTCTTGGCTTAGCTTGGTCACTTGATGGATGAATGAATGAATGAAAGATATGATATTACACTCACACTTATATGATGAGCATTCCACTTCGACTTCCACCCTAACTTCTTGTTGCTGTTGGGTTTTCTGCTTCTTCGCACTTATTTGAATATAACGAATCAGCCATTCCTTGGTTTCACTGGGAAGCAGTTTTAATTTAAATTCTGTTGAGACCTTTTTTCCATTAAGGAGGCACCATAATCTGACATTGAACTTCTACAGTTTCTATATCACCTCCTGGGAGTACAGCTGTCCTAGACTTGTCAAAATTTTGTGGAAATTTTTTACTTGTTAACTATATACACTTTAAATAGTATGATAATAAATTATTTATATCCAAAATATATCAATACCTTATTTACTTTACAATGATTTTTATCATTTATTATTTGATTTAAAATTTATGTTTGATTCCATGATATGCTCTGCCTTAAATGTATATATGATTTCTTTAAAAATATTCGAACAAATAATAGAAACATTATTTATTTCCGTTTAATAAATTTATATTAGACATGTACTTGTGAAATAGCATCTCAAATAGAGAAATACTACTATATTTTCTTAGCATGCAAGGCAAGTATAATATGTAACTTTTGGAATCCATAAATGATCAAATCAGGAAAGCTATGTCCAGTGGATTTCTTCTTGTAAGATATACATGATAGGTGGTAGGGACAATGACAAATTATGAAATTCTTTCCTTTATTCATTTCTCTTTCATTCGGTACAATGTTTTTGTCTTCAGAATAAAGAACTAAGCAGGAGTAGCTTATGCGTGAGATCGTGCAATTGATTACTCAATTATACTGTTTATGAAGTCAACATTAAAAAAAAAAATGAGGTACATCCTAACCCGACCTAATCAAGTTGGGCCAAAAATATAAATGGATAGAATTTTAATTGAAACTATATTGAGTTAGGCCGGACCACGAACAAAGACACATTTTATCCAACTTGTCATAATAGTTATTTTTTTTTAGTTATTAATATTTTGTCATCTTATATATATATATATATATATATATATATATATATATATATATATATATATATATATATATATATATATATATATATATTTGTTTCACCTGATTCTCTTTATATGTTGCAATTTTTATTATCTACTTAAACCTTCCCTATTTTTTAATTATTTTCATTATTGATATACATGCTTACTGACATTTTTTTTGTTAAATAATGAAAATTTACTTGTTTATCTAAAGTTAATTAGGTTAGTATAACTTATATTTTGCTTGATAATACCAAGTTATTTTTTTATTATTGATAAAAACATGAAGGTTCTAAAAATTTATTGTTTTGAAGTATATGCCTATGAGTTTGTAAAAAAATATTTTTATATTACAAGTATCAATTTATAAAAAAAAAAGTTTCGGGCAGCCCTAATCCGCCCTAACCCAATATAAAATCGGGCTTGTTCAAGTCGGGCATGGCCACGGGCATAAAAATAAACCCAATATCTTAATTGGGTTGGGCATCGAGCATACTAGATGTTCAACCCGACCCTAACCATGAACACTCCTATTTTGAGGTGGGGAAATAAAGCATATGAAGGAAAATTCACAATAGTTTATAACTTGAGGCTTATGAGAAATAAAATGTTTATGAGATATTTTGAAAATAAATAAAATTGATTGTTTAAAAAACAGATATATTACATTGGGGAAAAAGAAAAAGAAACCTAGAAACGTTGGTAGTTAAATATATATTTTTTAACTAGTGGCATACATATAAAATTATAACTCTGTAAATTATTGCTTTCGAAATAGTTGCCAAAAAATTGTAATTAGCTGCTTAAAATATCAAATATAATTTGTCGATATATCACTTCTTTAAAATGACGTAAACTTGAATAGATGCAATGAAGGCTCCAAGTTTTGACTCAGCACCATGTTTACACATATGCCAATTGTTTATTATCTATCTATCTATCTATCTATCTATCTACACTCTTAATTAATTACCATTAAAATCTTGTCTAACTAGAGGGTAACGAAATGAATAATTATAAAAAAGAAAAAAAGGTAATGAAGTGTAATTTATTAATGAAGGGTGCAAGTAGTTGGCAGAGAGTAAAATTTCAATGCACACAATAGAATTCTTGGTAAATTGTTGAGCAGGTACAAGTAAAAATCAGGTGTCCTTCCTTTTTCCATTACTAGCAAAGAGGGAAAAAGAAACAATTGCCAATAACAGAGGACAAATTATTTACGCATGAAAGAGAGCTTAATTCAACCAAATAAAGAAATCTGTATTTAACTCTGCAGAAATAAGACTTGTGAAAACATAGAAGAACATTAATTTTGGGAGTTGAGACACCTTGGTATCATCATAATAGTTTAGTAGAGCTATTAGCATTAATATCATCGTGTCAATATCGTCGAGAATTGACAATTTAAGAAGTCGTTCTTTCAACTCCTCACAGCATCTTTGATTGCAGGAGTATTCCCTGCGGCTCATCTCATTTTCTTTCATTCTCGCCCTTGACCTGCCTGTGAAGAAAAAGCTTCCCATGGAGCATCAGATTTACCAAGTCAGAGACAGAGAAGAAGAGACGTGGGAAGATGTGATTCTGAAGAGAAAAAAAAAAACGTGAAAAATTGTCACTCTAAACAAACCAGAGAAATTAATCTTTCTTGTAATGCGTGGGATGCAGTTCGCACAACTGGCGTGAGTTCTGGCAGTCCGTGACAGATCCACGTGGTGCTCCAATAATTTTAAAAAAATCATATTTTTCTCGGCTTTTCACAATTAATCAAGTTGGTGGAAATTGAACTAAGAAAACTTGAAAGGATGAGATATCCAAGGCTATCACACTAATTATTAAGGTTATCCAAAAATGAATACAATGAATTGTGATTTCCAAAGACTACAATTTGATGGTACTGGTTTTCACAACAGGTTTCCTTGAATTACAATAAGTCTGAAGAGAATCATTGTCAACTGTGCCCAAACCAGATACTCGCACGCCATAGGAAGCCAGACGATTAATATCCCGCGAAATGGGAGATTGCCAGAGGCTCTCCCACCAAGCTGGAGGGACAAGTGGGGTAAAGGCGCATTGATGGGACTGGTTATGACAACTCAACGGGCCAGCATATCTGTTCCACACATGGCCCCAACCAATCTGATTCTTTAGACCTTCACTCAACAAATTACTCTGAAAACTGCTCAAAAATGAAAAGCTAGACCCAGCGGAGTTATTTCCTGGAGGATACAATTTTCAAATACTTCAGCAGTATTTTTCAAAAAAGGTCATGGAACTGTATTGAATAATAAAAATAAGTAGGAGAATGAGGCGGTGGAAGTATACCAAGATTGTATGCTGCAGCCAGTGCAGCAATTAACTGAGCATAGGTAGTCCCAACACGCCTGTGAGCTCCAGAAACAACAGCATATCTTGCACGAGATGCAAGAAAAAAGTCTACAAAAGCAACCCATCTGGGTGCAGGACCCCAATCCTTCACTCTAAAATCTAAACTGGACATCTCTTTAAATATATTTCCTCTGTAATTTTCATAGTCAAAACGAAGAACCTGGGGAAAGCACATATGAACAAGTGTTAAATGCACACAAATTTTGTAAAATCCATTTATGGTCGCCTCATGTATCACAGATAATGAAGAAAATATTTGACATAGGAAACAGGAACCACAGAAGATGGCATAATGGCAGTTGAAACTTCAGGAAAGTAATTTCATCATACACTGGCATTCGCATATGATTTAATGCCAAATAAATACTGAAAATTTACCTCGGCAAATTCGCTTATGTTGGGCATTATACTTTTAATGAGAGAAGGTGTATCTGACACCAGAACCACCTTTGGTCTTGACATTAGGTTTTGACTCTCTATGGCCTTTTTTATGCAACGCAATGCTGCCTGTACAGCTCTTACGGACCTGTTAAAGAGAACACAAGAACCACCATCATTCAGTTAAAGCAATATCCCACGAGAAGGTTGAGATGTTCAATTATGTCAACTTTTCGTGTATATATGTCTGCTATTCTGAAGAACAAAAAATATCTTCCTCTAAAGCATACAAGAGGCACAAACATTAGAAGTACTAAAACTGGCATCCTTTCAGTACTTAATACCATTTATAATGTCTATACTGAGAAATACTTGTCAGCTGCTTCAATGCTCTACAACCCAAGGGTTGATGCAGCAACAATGAATACAGCGACCAAGTTAAGGGTTGCTGTCTTTCTTTGCCATGATTATTTCTTTTAATTTATCTGATAACAGATTGGGGAATATAGAACCAGATAGTGCCACAAAGAAAAAGAGAGGGATATGAGGAGGGACCAAAAATCAAGATCGCTTAAGTTACGATATTTGACTAGGCACTATGCTGATCAACTCAATAGTTGAGCTTGACTCAATAGCGGAGCTTTGTTTTGAGGAAGTGTTTTAACAGAGCCCAACATAACCAAGTATTATCAACCTAAGTGCCATACCCCACAGTACTTGACTCCTAGTATAATTTCTGAATGAATGTTAGAAGGAACCTAGCATTATGTAGAAGGGAGTTGCATACATTTGAAAGGGAGAAAATTATAGCAAAGGATGGCTCAAGATTGTGAGAATAAGAACAAATGTTGTGTCTCAAGAATATGAAAGCAGCAGCTTCCCCCATTTACAAGGGATATATGGTATCCCAATGAAGACATGCATAAAAAATGCCTCAGCAAGGGTTGGAACTTTATTTATACACATTAAAATTTTATAATTCACACATATCCCGATATATATTTATTTCTGTCTGGATACAACAATAATATTAAAGAAAGAAAATAGGATATATATTTCTATTTATAATAGAAGAATGTATAATTAGAAAGTAAGAAAAGAGTACATCTGGCAGGAGGACAAGAAATCCTCTTCAAAAGAAAACAGAGAGCTAAATTGGCTCAACAAAACAACAAAGACATCCAACTCTTTGGACTTAAACTCTATTTGCTCTTTTAAAGATATCATATCTTAACCCAGTCCCTCTGTTAATATCTCACCCGCAAAACTGATAAAATAAGTGAGTGACCTGAGTTTTTAATTTTGGAAGCAAGATAATAACAGAGGCGAAGCAAAAACAAAGTCTTATCCCAGAGCAAATAAGAGGGTTATTGTTTCCAAACTAGACTTGCATGTAATGCCTATATAAAGAGAAAAGAAATGTATGAAGTCTATGAATTTGCAATATGTCATTTGTGTTAATCCTATTAGGTACCGTTGTCCAAATGAGACACCTAAGCCAAAGCTTTGAACTTCCAAAGAAAATAGGAGAATATAAAGATGCAAAAATTTCATTGCGCAAAAATTTCATTGCTGGTCTGTTTACACATATATATGCTATATGTAGGTCATTACGATTAACAGATTAAAATGAGGCTTTTGATAAACATAAAAATTGAGGAATATCCATTGCCAAACAGTAAAACCCACTCCATTAATATAGAAGGCAAGAGGACAGAGATTTGGAGGAAGTCTCTTTTCTTTTTTTTTGCAGTTTCCAATATGTTGAAGGGAGATTCACACACATTTGCTGCATGTATGTCACGTTGTTTGTTTCACTGTCAGATGCAACTTTAAAATAAATTTCTGAAAATTCTTCCTTTTTAAAGCTGCTGTCAATCTCTTTTGCTATTTATTGAAAGTTGAAACAGTCAATAACATACTAGGAAACATGATTAAGTATGAACATATCCGGGAAGAGGCATCACAAGCTTCATACATTGATCAAGCGTGATAGCCCACTCAATGATATTAGCGAGTACTTGAATTACCTATTCATAAGCATTCGCATGTGTAATGAGATGTCAGGATCCTCTCCACCATCAATAACCCAATTGACAGCTTCCTGAACTTCTTTTGAAGGGGATATAAGAACCCTCATGAGCTCCCCAAATGCATTAGGGCGAGATTCTAGCACTTTTGGATCACCAAATAAATCAGAAGCAGCAATTCTCATCTGAGAGTGTATATTCTTCAAGAAAAATTGAGGTGCTACAGCATCTGTAGTTCCTTGAAACCTATAAAACAGAAGGTCATTAGATGTTTAATGATGCTTGAGAACTGTTAAATTGATGAGTAAAAATATCCTTAATTTACCATATGATAGGTTGGTCCCATTCCTTCCAATTGCTACAAAGAACGTTAGTTTCACGAGGTTTTTCAAAATCATCAATCCTCATAATCAGTTGCCTCCCATATTTGCTTTCACATCCATGACTTCTCCACAAATGCTTGATTTCTTTCATAGTAAAGGTGAAGTTGGAATAAGAAATGTAATCCCCAAAAGGATATTTGCCTCTGAAATGTAGAAGAAAGGTGATGATGAGATAATGGAAAGATTAAACTAAAGCAATCATCCATATTAGCGGTGGATTCCAATATGTTATTTCACAAGGTTAGAGGAGTTTGACAAATCCATCAATGGCAGACTGACATAGTTTTCATATCTCAGTGGAAATAAACAATCCATTTAAACTGACAAAAGTCACAAAATTGCATGAACATAAGTTGGTATTTGCAATTGTTCAATGTTACTGGGATCAGATACTGTTAAAAGCTAACACATATGAGAGTCTTAGTAAGTGGATTGTGCATACCCTAAAAGGAACTGTCAGTTAGAACTTAGACATTCAGATGTCAACGAGGGTAAAAGCTATTTCTTAAATTGAAAAAGAAAGGCTTGAGAAAGAACCAATATGCCTGGTTTGGCCAATGATCAAGGACCGGTTTAGCATTACACTCAGTGCTGCAGCAGTTAAGACCTTGTACATTTCATTCCCAAAACCTGCCTCAGCGGTCTTCCCCAGAACAAAGCCATGACTACAGAACTGCTCTGCGGGGAGATCCCTGACTCTTGAAGCACCTGAAACATAATCTATATCATCTACTGATTAATGAATTGCTCTTCACAGAAGCAACCATTCCTATTTAGATGTTCATGTCACTAATATGACCTTGTTATTTACAGTTTCTTCCAAAAATAATAATAATTATAACATAGCTAGCAGGGTATAAAATAGTCAAATCTAGGGTAGATTAACATTACTTACAATGCACAAACCGACCAGTGGGAAAAAATAAAAATAAAAACTTTGACA
The DNA here is from genome assembly GCA_032878935.1 of Erythrophleum fordii. Taxonomy (NCBI): domain Eukaryota; kingdom Viridiplantae; phylum Streptophyta; class Magnoliopsida; order Fabales; family Fabaceae; genus Erythrophleum; species Erythrophleum fordii. The sequence continues at coordinate 19,032,197 of JAVQMF010000049.1, read as the reverse complement.
CAAGAATAAAGAAATAGTCTTGGTGTGAACTAAATGTATATAAGTCGAAAATAACATCTAACAATCACGATCACAGAAACATGACAAACCAGCGCTTTCCAGTATTTGTCTCAAATTACGAATGGTGCTCATTCTGCAGATGTCACTACTCCAAACAGAACACCATTTGCTAAAGAAACTGAAATATATTATCGGAATTTGCGCATGCATCCTGCTTATGATCTAGGAAAAATGTAGATGATGCACAGTGGAAAACCTAAGAGCCTAGTTAAAGCCTGTATTTATGTTGCAAGCTTTCTTCGGTTGGATTTTGAAGGGAAGAAACTGACACCACCACCGACAAGCTACAGATGGATTTATTGAACAAAGCTTATTCACATTCAATTCAACATTTCTCAGCAGAAACTTGAAAATTAATTGTTATTCTTCAAACAGATAACAATCTCATACTCTCATCCCACCCAAAATCATTGTGCACAAAACCGATGTGGAAATACGTAAATCCAATGGAAAAACATAAACAGAAGGCAAACAAGGAACCGAAAGTACCATTCATAACGAAATGATTTTCAATCATTCTTCTCACTCTCAGGCTTTCGCTCCAGACACCTCTTTTGAAATCCTTGCCCATCTCTTCCACCGTTGCACACGGCGTCACTCCACTGTTCCTCGGCGTTCCACCACCGCCATCCAAACTCGAGCTATCTGAATCTTCGAGCTCGGACTCTCCGGGGAAATCCACTCGAATAGGAGGATCCAATGGCCTAAGAGCAAGCACCAAGAGCCCCAGACCAGCCAGCACTGCACATAATATAAGAAATGGTTGCAGGAACGTTCTTCTCCTTCTACCTCCATACCTCATTTTCTCTTTCTCTCTCTCTCTCTTTCATCCTCCAAAGTCCTAACACACAACCTTTTCCAGCTCAATGCGCTTTGAGCTCAGCTTCCTGTTCAACCGGATCTGAAAGCCACGCTGATGTATTCGGAGCGAGGATAAACTGTCGGGTTTTGAATCTGAACCGAAACCATATCGCAATAACCCGGACCCACTCAGGAGTGGCGAGCATTACGCACCGCCTCCGACAGCAAAGGCAATTTAGTGGGAGGCACAAAACGACGTTTTCTTTTTCTAATGAATAAATAACGTTAAGAATAATATTAGTTGGTGAGGAAGGTCAACAGTCAACGCTTCTTAAACAATAAACACTAGTCTCTCTCGCTGGAGCTTTCACACAAGATTCTGTCCGTTCGTTTCCCTCGGCCCTTCTTTCTCCCTCTCTTTTCTCACACGCAAATGCACCATAACAACAACCAAATAGCAATGACCATTTCAATCCAGTCCCTCCTAAAAGGTGAAAAACAAATAAACAAATAAACAAATAAAATAAAAAGAAAAAAGAAAAGCAAAGAAAATCTAACAAATAAAACGGACAATTCTCCGTCGTCTTCGCCCTTGTCATTTTGAAACGCTTTGTCTTTTCTTTTTTTTCAGAGAGAAGAATCATAATTGACACAGCCATAATGGGGAAAAAACTTGCTGAAAATTCAGACAAAGACGAGAAGAACAACGCCGGCGAGACTCCCCGTTCAACATTGCCGGAACCAAGAAATCCCGATGATGATACCAAGGCAGCTTCGGCTACAGAGGGAGAGACCAAAGATGAGGTTGATGAGGTCCCCCAGTGTCCTTCCCCTACCCTCGGGAAGGTTTCAGTGGAAATCGATTCATGGATTATTAAGACTATGCAGCAGCAGCATGCAGATGTCAAAGAGATCCCTGATTGCGTTGTCAAGTTCTTGGATCTCGTCGAAAAGAATATGGTCGGGTACGAAGCGGATCAAGGTAGAGCCAAATGGGGTGAGGTTCTGGAGCAAGACTCGCTCCTGGAATCTGTGAATCGGATTTCAAAGCTCGGGAAGTTGCTAAGTCAATCGCAATCTTCTTCGCAAGAGATCAATGAACGAAAGGATTCGTTGGTCAACCGAATCGGTGTCATGCGACAGGGAGCCATGTCGTATTTGGAGGAGGAGTTCCGGAGGCTCATGGAAGAACCTCGAAATCGAAATAAAGACGAATCCGAGTCAAGTGGTCATGACCCGAAAGGGAAGCAGGCAGAACACGACCATTGTGTATTGCCGGATTCTGAGCCCGCAAAACCGGACTCGGAATTTATGGGTTATTCTGAGGACACCGTAACCAGTTTGGACAAGATAGCTAGAGAGATGATATTGGCTGGATATGAATCCGAATGTTGCCAAGTTTATATCATTTCAAGAAGACAGGCATTCGAAGAGAGACTGCATAAGTTAGGGTTCGAGAAAATCAGCATTGATGAGATTCAGAAAATGCCATGGGAATCATTAGAGAAAGAGATCCCTACGTGGATTACAACCTTCAAGGAATGCGCCTCTAATTACTTCTCCGGTGAACTGAAGCTCGCGGAGTCTGTGTTCAAAGAGCACCCATCGATTGGGGCTGGCCTCTACAGCAACCTGACTCGCGGAGTCGTCATACAACTTCTCAATTTCGCCGAAGGAGTGGCTATGACGAAGCGCTCCGCGGAGAAGCTATTCAAACTCCTCGACATGTGCGAGACCTTGGGGGTGTTGATTTCCTCCTTGAACCGTCTGTTCCCGGAAGAGCATGGGGGTGAGCTCAAGGCCGAAACGACGTCAGCGAAAAGCAGACTCGGAGAGGCCGCGATAAGCATATTCTGTGATATAGAGAATTCGATCAAAGCGGAAGCGGAGAAAACTGCGGTTCCGGGCGGTGCAGTTCATCCGTTGACTCGCTACGTCATGAACTATCTCCCGTACGCATGCGAGTACAAGGACACTTTAGAGCAGGTTTTCAACGAGCACGCAAAGATTCAAGACGATGACTCGACGAGTGGGCCCCACCATCATCAGGAAAATGCTCGAAACGACAACAAGGAGGAGTCGCCGTTTGCGGCGCAGGTGATGAGGGTGATGGAATTGCTGGACGCAAGTCTGGAAGGGAAGGCGAAGCTGTACAGGGACGTGTCGTTGGGTTGCATCTTCATGATGAACAACGGGAGGTACATACTGCAGAAGATCAAAGGGTCGTCGGAGATATACCAAGTGTTGGGGAACACATGGTGTCGGAAGAAGTCGTCGGATCTAAGGACGCACCATAAGAACTATCAGAGGGAAACATGGAGTAAGATATTGCATTGTCTGAGCCATGAAGGGTTGGCTGTGAACGGGAAAGTGCAGAAGCCAGTACTGAAGGAGAGGTTCAAGAGCTTCAATGCGATGTTCGATGAGATACACAAGACGCAGAGCTCGTGGATTGTGAACGACGAGCAGCTTCAGTCGGAGCTGAGGGTTTCGATAGCGGGAGTGGTGATTCCAGCGTACAGGGCCTTTGTGGGGAGGTTTTCGCAGTATTTGACCTCGGGGAGACAAACAGAGAAGTATATAAAGCACCAGCCTGAGGATATAGAGACGTACATCGACGACCTTTTTTCTGGGAACCCCCAATTCATGTCTAGAAGGAAACTAATATAGTATATATACATCCCTACGTAGATCGTTTTAACATCCAAATAAAAAGAAAAGGAAACAAAAGAAGAAGAAGAAGAAGAAGAAGATAGGCATATGTGTGTATATGATCAATCGATAGAAAGGTCCTTGCAGCTAGGATGGGTCTGCCGTTTGTAAAGCAACGAGAAGCTTTTTGGGTTATACGAGTTATCAGTTTTGTTTCTATAAACTCGGTTGGAATTTCGGTAGGGTCCCATATATGTATTCAAAATTTTAAACCACATGTTGTTGCAAAAAAAATTAAAAATTAAAACCATCCCTCCTTCCCTCCCCCAACCTTTTTTCTTTCCTTCTTAATTTTAATATTTGGTACAGAATGACTTGCATATTATAACATACGGATGTGTTATATATACGTAAGAGCTGTTGTTGATGCATGTGGTGAGGTATTTTTGTATAGACTTACTTAACGAATCATTTACAAAGGTTTACTGTATAAAAGTTATTACTCTAAAGTATTATTCATATGTGAATTTAAGAATAATGTATTAGACTGAGCTTATCTTCAAACCGCAATATATTTACTTTTTTTTTTTTTGGTCATTTACGTACATTGCTTAATTAAGGACAAAATTTAAATAGAGTTGTTTTAAGAAAAAGATTTGAGTATAATTTTTAAATTTTTATTATTAAATTTTTCAATAAAAACAAAATAAGAATATGAGTTTTATAAATAAGTGTATATTTTAATAATTTAGGGTAACTTGATTAGATATTTTTAAATTTTTTTTACACATTTATGTTTTTATTAAATAACTTAATAATAAAAATATAGGCAATTACATTTAAGTCTATTTGTTTTAAATGTTTGTTAATTTTTGGATTATTCACTAAAAAAATTAGCTACATTGATTTTGTTAACAATTTAAAACTGTAATAACTAACTAGTTTATAATAATGTTGCACTATTTATTTATTTTCATCTAGTTAATAGAAAAGGTATGGTATAGCATGTTGAAATCCCTAAAGTTTAGGAAATATCAAGAACATTTCTTATTAAGGATAATTACATATTAGGATAATAAAAGAGAGAGATTTAGAGTTATCTCCTCCCTGATTTCTTGCTAGAATTAGTGTATATATACTTTGTAAACATTGTAAAGAATATATAGAAGTGAGCTCAATTTTTCCTCATGGTATCAAAGCTTGATTTTGCATGACCCAATTAGGAAACTCTATTGATAGTAGTTCCACAGTGACTAAGGAGTTGAACTGAACTCCATCTGACACCCTATCAATGATGGGAAACTAATTGGATGGCTCCTCCTTCCTTTTTGCCACTGAGAAGCTCACTAGAAAAAACTATAGAAAGTAGGCACGTGCGATTAAGCTTGCAATCAAAGGGAGAGGGAAAGTTGGTTACCTCGCTGAAGAAGTCACAACACCTCAAAGCAGCGACATTGCAACCTACCATCAATGGATAACACAGAACTCTTATGGCTCACCCATACTATGGCCCCATCAATTTAATGGACATTCCTCTTCTTGAGCATAGCAAATGAAGTTTAAGATGCTGCCAGAGAAGCTTACTACAATGAAGAGAACACCTCATAAGTATTCAAAATCAAAACTCAGTTATGGCAGCTGAAGTAGGGGGACCATGACGTAAATGAGTATTACGTCGAGATGATAGGACTATGGTAGGAACTCAATGCACACAATGAAGAAGAATGGTGTTCCATAGATGATTACTTTCTGTACAAAAAATGATTAAAGAACGACTGTGATTTCGAATTTTTGGTAGGTCTGAGGTAGGAGTTTGATGATGTGAGAGGACACATACTCGTATGAACACCATTGCCATCTGTAAGAAAAGCTTTTGTAGATGTACAATGAGAAGAGGCCAAACATTAGGTTATGTTAAAAGAAGAAGGAAGGAGCAATCTGAAAAATGCAGTGATGATGGTTCATAATAATAGATCATAGAAACCAAGACCTTTCTGTGACCATTGCAAAAAATATAGGTATAATAAGGAAACTTGTTGTGAATTAAATAGAAAACTTATGGACTGGAAGCCTTGGAAAAATAACAAAAGGAAAGGATATCATGCTAATGCTACCATTAATCAATGTTTTGAAAATGCCAATCAGTTATCTGACAACTCACAACCAGAAAGTTATAAAAATTCCTAGGATACATCTAATGATGACTAACTTGGTAAAATTTTAAAAATGATATCTGCTCTTTAATAATCTGGTCAATTACCAAAAAAAAAAATACTCCTATTGCATTCCTGACTTATAAGGGTAATTTCCTTCATGCTTTTAAATCCTCTCAAACTAGTACCTCATGGATTATTGACTCTGGGGCCTCTGATCACATGACTGATACTTATCAATTATTCACCAATTATACTCCTTGTGCTAGTAATATGAAAAATAAAATTACAAATGGAACATTAGCACCTATAGCTAATAAAGGGAACATAAAAATTTCTCATTTTATAACCTTGAAATATGTCCTTCATGTTCCAAAATTTGCTTGTAACTTACTTTTTGTTAGTCGGTTAACAAAAGATTCCAATTGCTCTACTAAATTTCTTTCCACTCACTGTGTTTTTCTGGACCTATCATTGAGGATGACGATTAGCAGTACTAAGGAGTATGAAGGGCTTTACTACCTTGAAGATTTTAAAGTTAGTAGCCTAAAGTCTTATACTAATTGTAATTCTTTTTCATTCTCCAAAAATAAAGACCTAATGTTATGGCACAAGTGATTAGGACACTTAGTCTTAAATATTTGTGTTACCTGTTCCTTGAACTTTGTTTTAATAAAAATTTAGTTTCTCTTCAATGTAAAAGTTGTGAATTAGCCAAACACCACAAGAGTACCTACCCTAATTCCTTATATAAGCCAACTAAACCATTTATTACTATCCATAGTGATTTATGGGGCCCTTTATAGATAGCAAATAAAACCCAATCTAAATGGTTTATCACTTTTATTAATAATTACACTTGTACGTATTGGATATACCTGCTAAAAGATAAATTTGAAGTTCCCTCGATATTCCCTAACTTCCATGCTATAATTAAAAATCAATTTTATGCAAAAATCCAAATATTGCACACAGATAATGGCACAAAATATTTCAATCATACACTAGAATCTTTCCTTTGAGCACATGACATTATTCACCAAAGTTCTTATAGCCATGCACCCTAGTAAAATGGAATTATAAAAAGAAAAAATAAACATATCCTAGAAGTTGCACAAGCTTTGATGTTTACCTCTAATGTCACAAAATTTTTTAGGAAATGCCATATTAACTGCTATCTACCTTATTAATAAAACGCCAAGCCATGTACTTTCATTTACCACTATTTTAAAAGAAATGCAAGAAACATTTCCTATGGTTAAACTTTCCACTGACATACCTCTTCAAGTATTTGGGTGTACTGTATTTGTTCATAAACATTCCAATTTCAAAAATGAATCTGATCTCCGTGCCATCAAATATGTGTTTCTAAAATACTCTCTAAATTAAAAAGGGTATAAATACTATAACCCTTCATCTTGCCATACATTTGTTAGCATGGATGTTACTTTTCTTGAAAACACCCTCTATTTCTCCATGTCTTCAATTTAAGGGGAGAATGTCAATGAATCTCAAATTGGTATAAAAGGTGATAATCTTATACTTCTTGATGATATTCATTTACCACCTTTTAAATTTGCCCCTACCCCATCCAATATCCTTGTGCTAGAAATAGAAAGGAATTTCATTTCAGGGAAAGAAGTAAAAGAACCAAAAAAATACAAAAACTTTAGTCTACTCACGAAGGAACAAAGTTGTAGTGGAGGACCTCATACCTGAAGCACTTTAAGAGTCATAACTAGTGGTGGATCTTGACCATTCCCTACCTAAACCATATGAGATAAATAGTTGTAATTCTGATCATATTTCTGATCTAGATTTACCTATTATTTTAAGAAAACCTACTCGATCTTGCACTATCTATCCTATCAAAATGCTTGTTCTCCTACATATCATGCTTGTGTAACTAATCTTAATAGGGTGAAAGTCCCAAACAATATTTATGAGGCACTAGAAGTATGTGAATGGAGAACAGCTGTGATGGAAGAAATGAGAGTATTTTAAAAAAAAAAAAGATATGGGAAGTTGTGAAGCTACCGCAGAGAAAAACCCAAGTTGGCTATAAATGGGTGTTTACAATCAAATATAAAGTTGATGGAATAGTTGAAAGATATAAAGCACAACTAGTAGCTAAAGGATATGTGCAAACATATGGCATAAACTACAAAGAAACCTTTGTCCTAGTAGCAAACCTAAACACTATATGTGTACTCTTATCTCTAACTTACAATCTTAATTGGCCACTACAACAACTAGATATTAAGAATGCATTCTTAAATGGTCAATTGGCAAAATAAATATATATGACACTTCCCCTTGGGTTCACTAATGATAAGGATGAGAATCAAGTTTGCAGACTTAAATAGTCTTTATATGACCTTAAGTAATCTCCCAGAGTATAGTTTAAAAGATTTGCAAGAGTATTAAAAGTAGAAAGATACATTTAGAGTCACTCAGATCACACAATGTTTTTTGAATAGCAAGAATGGAAGGAGAACAATTCTCATAGTGTATGTTAATGATATTATACTCACAGGAGATGACATCATAAAGATGAAGAGATTAAAGAATGTATTGGCCACTGAATTCGAAGCAAAAGACTCAGGTTAGATAAGGTACTTCCTTGGCATGGAAATTGCTAGATTTAAAAGGGAGGTTAGTGTATTTCAAAAAATATATATACTATACCTCCTAACAGAAATAGGAATGCTAGGATGTAAATCTAGTAATACTCCAATAAAAGTTAAAAAGAAATTTAATAATACAGGGGAACCAGTAGATAGGGAAAACTACTAGAGGCTAGTTGGGAAGTTAATTTATCTATCTCACACTTGACCTGACATTACATTCGCTATAAGTATTGTTAGTTAACATATGCATTCAGCAAAGGAAAGGCATCTTGAGGCAGTTTATAAGATCACGAGATACATCCAGGGCTCACTAGGGAAAGGAATTTTATTTAAGAAAGGAGATCAAGCTAAGATAGAAATATTTACAAATGCTAACTAGACAGGATCATCAGAAGATAAAAGATCTACTACTGGCCTGCACATTTGTGTGGGGCAACCTCGTGACATGGAGGAACAAGAAATAAAATGTTGTTGCAAGAAGTAATGCAAAGATAGAATTTAGAGTTGTAGCTCAAAGAATATGTAAGGGATTATGGCTCAAGAAGTTGCTTAAAAAGTTACAAGTTATTGTAGAAGTTCCTATAAAACCCTATTGTGATAATAAAGCTGCCATTAACATATCATTCAACCTTGTGCAACATGACAGGATGAAATAAGTTAAAATTGATAGGCACTTTATTAAAGAGAAAATAGAAGGAGTTATCTATATGACATACATTCCTAACAAAGAGTCAGTAACGAACATTGTTACAAAGGGTAAAATACGAAACACAAAATTAAGGGGTAAGATCTATATACCAACTCATGAGGGTAAGGATTAAGAAAGTTATGTGGACTAAAAAAGTTTAATTTAAGGTGTCTTTATATCTTACTTGATAACTACCACTTAATTTTTTAGAATAAGTTTCCTTAAAGCATATTAGAAAGGTTTATGTTCAGAATGTGGAGATAGATTCAACTTGTTGAATGTGCACTAAGGATTTTGAAACAACCCTTAATATTTGTGAAAGCAGTGATAATCATTAAGTTCTCTAGGGGTCATGCTACATAAGAGAAGAAGCAAGATGTAGTTATCACTAACTTTGACAAAAGCATCAAAGATAGTCTTATAAGAATTCTTGAATCTTTTTTAAATAGTGACAATGTTGTCCTTTCTTTTGGTATTGTATCCATATACCTTACTCCAAAGTTGTTTGATCTTAATGGTTTTTATATCTATCTTGATTAGATCCTTTATAACTTTGACATTTTGTCTTTTATTGAAAAGGCTAAACCCCTAATAATGTTAGCTTTAATGCCCTTAAAAATTGCATTATTTATATGATAATAAATATTTCATCACAACATGATGACATCTTTCGATCCCTCTTATGTCCATTTCTTTGATTTTGATTGTTCTTGCTAATATGGTTAATTATGATAGCCTACTTTAACCTAAACCAAATTAACCTAGTGAATGGGCAAGAGAAAACCATGGTTTATCTTTTGCTCCTTCACAGCCAAACATACAAGTACGTATAACTTGGAACCTTTTTTTCCTTAGGATTAATTTCCTTTAGGGAGAATGAGTGATGAAAAATTTTTTAGCAAAAAATTAGTATTCTTTTTAAAAGATTCAACTTCCATGAAGTAGGTGAACTCATTCTTGAAGGAGTAAAGTTATTATCTTCCCACTAATTTGGATTTTATACGCTTCTTTGATTGAGTATTTACTTGAGTTTTCAAGATCCCAAACAATTTTATTCTCAACTCCATGATGAGAGAAAGGGATTGTTGATATGGTTTCAAAGGTATTTCCACCATAGATCTATGTTAATTTTTCCCTATTCCAACATCTTCCTTGATCAATCAAAACTCCAATTTTAGTTATCTATAGAGCATGATTTTGTAGCAGATAGCAGAATATGTTGTTAACATTAATTGATATTTCATTGCCAACATGCCATCTAAGGTGAAGAAAGACTAGTTTTGATATTGTGAAAAGTCCTTTCCACACAAGGGAGGCATTCATAGGTGCATTTTTAGATTTTCTTTATCTCTTCCTTAATTATATTGAACTAACATGAGCTTATTATAGAGTGAGTCTCTGTCGTTATACAGTCTCCAATCTGTTTCCTATCAAAGCCTGGTTAAATTGAAGCACATTACACAACCTAAAGTCTCTAAGGTGTTTTGTTTTACAAATCTTGTTCCAAGCAATCATGTAAGGTTTTGTATGGTTATCACTATTTTTCCAAAAAAATATGATAATGATAGAGTTTAACTTTTGTGTCTCCTTGGAAAGGTTGAGGTACAATAATTGACATATTGGGATTGATGAAAGGATGAACTAGATAAGAATTAACCATTCATCTTGAGATAATAGATTGGATTTCTAACCTTATAACCTTTTCTCAAGTTGATTGATAATGACTTGAAAATGTTTGCTTCACTTTTTCTCCTATTAATGTAGCTACCAAGATATTTTCCTGTTTTTTATATCATATATATTACATTAAAAGACACTTTCCATCATTTTAGTGAGCCTTTTTTTTTTAAGTATTTAGGCTAAATTTAGATTCAAACTTTTTATTATTTACCAATAATCAAAACAATTTTCCAAATTCATCTAGCATAACTTTGATATGATTATATGAATCAATATTTACTTAAAAAAAAAATAAAGATGTCATCTGCATATATGAGGTGGTTAAGGGGGGCTTCTTTTAGACATTTTAATTCCTTTAATCTTTTTCTCTTGTTATCTTTGGAGAGGATGTCATAAAAGGACATTGGCATATAAAATAAAAATATATGGGGGACAAAGGGTCATCATCTAGCTTGAGCTTAGCATTTGGAAGAAACACTTCAATTTTTTCTTTATTAATTAAAATTATATAAGTTGTATTGGTGACACATTCCATAATCAACTTCTTCCAATTGCTTGGGAAGTTCGTATTAGTGAGTCACATCTTTAAGAAAAATTCATAAGACTTTGTCATAAGCTTTTTTAGTTCATGGTAAAATCTTATATAGTGTATCACTTTACCTACCAACATAATATTATTTAATATCAATCTCCTTTAAGAAAAGCATTATAATAAAGTGAGATAATATCTAGAGCTATAGGTTGGAGTTTGAGATAACTTTATAAACTACATTATACAGGTTTATAAGAAGAAAGCCTTTTTAAATGTCTTAAGGCATTTATTATTTATGATAAGCATAATATTTATTAGGTTTAATTATTTTAAAAGTTGTTTTCTATTAAGGAAATAACTTATCATACGATTAATGTCATCCTTAATTTGGGGCAAAAAACATTGGAGGAAAATCGTTGACATCCCATTTGGTCTAAAACCATTCCATCATTTCAAACGAAACATTGCATTCTTAATTTTCATAGGGGCCAATGCTTAACTCAGGACTTCAATGTAATTTTCATTTAACTTCTGTATATTTATACTTCTGATAAAGCCATTCTTTCTCGGGGTTTATCCAGAGCATCATTAAAGAAAAGCGTTTTAAAGTATCTTATCTCCGACAATCTAATCTTTTATGGGTCATAAATCCAGTTTTCATTTTCATTTTGAATAACATGGATTCAAGATTTGTTTCTTTTGTGATTCACTAAGGTGTGAAAATATATTGTGTTTCTATCCCCACTAATTAGCCACATTTATTTACCCCATTTAGCTTACACAATTTGCTCATAGTCAATAAAGTAATTTTAGCCATTTTTTTAGAGTACATTCTTTATATCTGTTTTCCTAGTTAAGCTTGAAAAGGTCAACTTATAGTTTTTCTGCTTTTTTCTTTGAATTATTGATTTGAAAATTGACATTATTGAAAAATATACATTTAAATTTTTTTAAGTCAAAATGCTTAAGAACCACATTTTAAAATGAATTTGAATTTCCTACACTTAGCTCCCTAAATTTACTTCCTACATTTACTAAAAGATAGAGAGAAGAAGAGAGAAGATGGGTGGAGCCCACACATTTTCTATGGGCCATATACACTTCACTCTCTTTTTTTTTCTCTTTCACTAAATTTGCCCCTACATTTAGCTTTTTATAACCCCCTTGGTACTGAGAAGCAAAGGGTTTTATTTTGTGTAATATCTAATTTATATTTATAATCATTATTTAATAATTTTTTATCTCTTTTTATTACTTTTTTAAAGTAGAACATAGGAGTCATTTTCCATCCATTCTATTCATTTTCTTCTTTTCATTTTCATAGTTGATATTTTGTGTATCAAACAATCCTTAAATACGAGGGATTTATAGGCTTTTGGAATTCCCTACTTAACCACTTTAGTTAATATGGATCTTTAAGCTACATAATTTAAAATTTAAAGGTTTTTTCTTAACACTTTATAGCTCACTGTATAGGATTGAGGGAAAGTAATGAGATACTACAGTGGAAAGAGATTTGGCAATGCTACAAGAGAATTGATCAAATTAGGAGGTATTATAAAGTATTCGATCAATTCTATCCTATACCTTATTCTCAATAGATTTGTTATTTGTTTGTGAAAACTAGTTACTTTTAATACGCATATCTAAAAATTCTAGGCAATAGACCCAATTTCTAAAGGCCTCTTATCATTTGATTGTGTCAACTCTACTAGATTTTTACCATTATTTAACATTATAAAAAAGTCACAAAAAATAAGCCATAGTAAATTATTTTCATAACAATTTTCCAAATATTACTACCATGAAATAAGGTATAATACTTGACTGGATACCTAATTTTAAAATGATGGTCCAAGATCCATTGCCTATAGGTGAAAACCATGAAACATACAGCATATATTTTAGTTTCTTATTAAAATAATGCATGTAACTGCTTCCTATAATATGGAGTTTGTATCTTCTTCATTTTTCTTTATCTTTATTTTTTGTTAATTTTGGAGAAAAATAAACACAAAATAAATAAAACTTATTTAAGGGATGGGTCTTATTTAAAATTGTGATACTCACTTGAATAATAAATTACAAACATTATGTATTTATTTCTCTTTAAAATTAACAAAAAATAGAGAGAAATGATCTGGAGGGAATCAAAACTCCAACAATACCATGTCCTACCTTATTTTTGTGGGATTGAGATTCTTTGGTTCTAAGTTAAGTAGCAATTTAGACTCTCTATATATTTTTTTCTTTTTTAATCAAAATTGTTTATTTTTTATTTTGAAAGAAACAAAACATAAAATAAAATTAATTTTTTTAACTTTTATCAACCCTAAAATTGTCCCTAAAAATGTCATTTAATTAATAAAATTGTCAATTATGTCAAGGAAAAGAGAATCTTTATTAAATAGAATTATTGATATTATATTTAATATGATATCCAATGAAATAAGAATATTTTTACACACGTAGATAAATATAGTGTTAGAATGTAAAACGGTTAAAATGACCAAATTGCCCTTGATGGGAAAAAATAAGACTTATTAAAAAATTAAAATTTTTGGATTTACTTTGGTCAAAAAACCAAAACGCGGGTTGCCTCAATTGGTGTTCTTAGTCCTCCCTCCTCTGCGGCTTCAGCATCATCCTCAACCCCCGAAAAAGATGTGATCTCCAAACCAGACCAACAGATGACCTTCGTTACAGAGTCCGGTAGTTAGATTGGCTAAACTCAACTCTTCTAGAGGATGCGATGACGGTTACACTTTCGACGGCGGCGAGGCACAGTGAATTCAACGACTCGAGGTGTTTGGAGCGAGCCCAACGGTGGCGATATAAGAATAGCAAGGGCAAAAATGGACTTTGGCTCGAAAGCCATCCAAGATTCGTAAGCTACAGTAAGCAGGCATTGGTTTTAGCTGGAGTTTCCAAATGCAGTGATATCTTTAAACCAAACAAAATCTTGCCGCGAAATACGTCGTTCTTTCCATTGCAGCGTTCGAGCCAAATGGGCCGTAGAAAGTGCCCAAATTGGGCAACGAATATCTATTAGCTATCGTCTGACGGAGAGAAACGACGCCATTGAAGTGGAATCCTAATATCGTGTCACAGGGAGAAACGACGCCGTTGAAGTGGAATCCTGAAATCGTGTCCCAGGGGGAAACGACGCCGTTGAAGTGGAATCCTAATATCGTGTCACAGGGGGAAACGACGCCGTTGAAGTGGAATCCTAAAATACCCGCTGAATAAACACCAAACACCTGGTAAAGGCATGAAGTGTCCGACAGAACTTCGAAGTTCCACTACGCCCCCTGCGATAGTTGCAGAACCTTTCCCTCTCATAATTCAATTCTGAGAGCAGTGTTTGGTACACAAACTAGCCTCTCTTCTTCTACTTCCGTCCAAAAGCCCTCAAACTCAACTGGGAATCCCTAAACCCTTTCCCGCCGCCATGATGGAAAAACTCGAGCACGCTTCAATAATCGGCGATTGATTCCTCGCATATCTTCATCTGCATTATTGGTTACTGGTATGTACCTGCCATTTTCTTTATTTTTAATACTCCATGTAACACTTCAATTTGATATTTTTGTTCTTTGTTCATAATTATTTACGTCTTTGTGCTGGTTCCTTTTTTTTCTTACTCGTTTGTTTATATTCATATGCAATCGTTGCCTATACTTTAGGGATTTTACACTCCAAAGACTCGCTACATCTTTCTCCTTGTATACGTTAGTTGCTTGTTCTTTTATAGTTTTCCTTCGGTTGTGTTTATTAGGGAGTCTCTGGCTAATGTTTATTGTTTTGTATAGTGGTGCTATTTGTATTGATTTGGTCCAAAACTGATGTTGATGATTAGCAATTTCCATAAGGGGAGAGATTGATTGGGGTTTACGTTGATTATGATTTAGATTGGTTGGCATTTATGTGACTGTTTCTTGATTAACTAATGGTTAAAGTGGGATTTCACATGTGTACTTGACTCAGTGAGTGATCATTGTTTCCGCTGTCTCTATTGATGGAATCCTATTAAAAGGATGAAGAAGAATGGAAAATTTTTTAAGAGTGAATTGGAAAGTTCTGATACAGTAGGTGGTTGACCTGCTAAAATGCACTCCCCAAAACAGTGTACTTTGTATACTCGAATTGGACTCAAGTTTTTTTTTCCTTGCTATTAATCTTGGTGTTCGTGTTTTGCAATGTAAGTTCACAGTGAATAGCCATCTTGGTCATTGTTCCAGTTTGATGTAGAGGGAAATCAAATATAAACTTTTTTTTTTTAATAACCTAGATAAGATATTATAGATTGCTATATGATACAGATTTCAATGAGCTTATCAAGAAACTACATATACCAAAGAAAGTCTGAGATTTACTTTAGGTGTGGTGCTGGTTATCCATATGAATCCTATAATCCACTGTGTTTTCTATCCATTTTTATTACTTATCTTTTTAAGCTTGTGGATTAATTTACCAAATACATATATCTGCATGTTCCCTTTATGGAAAGTGCTTGGGTTGTCACTTTGGTTTGATGTCATTTGGCTTTGTAAGCATGTTGTGTGCATATATCTGCACACTTGTTTATATTTGTATTGGTATCTTCAGTGTACCTAACTCTCTGTTTTTTGAGGGATGTGATCACATAACAGTGCCAATTCCAGCTGGCATAAATAATTTACTTACATTTATGCATATGCATTCAAAAGTTCATTAATGTTTACTTTATATTGCAAAGTCATAGATAGAACTCTAACTGATTTGCCAATAAGTTAGATATCAAATTTTTGGTTCTTTGCTATGATTATTTTCCTGGTATCATAACTATGACTCCCTTGATTTAGGTTTCTTTTATATTTCTCTAGAGGAAAATCCTGTTAGCTTCTAAAGCAGAGTTAACTTAACCATTCTGTTGTAATTTTACTCAGTCCGCTGACTTTTTTCCACTAGGGTCTTACATGGTTCATTGCAAACCTAATACCTCATATATTTCAATTTTACTTGTTTAGTTTTAATTTCTGATTGTTCGGTTACCCCACATCTTTTTATCTTTCCGTCGTTTAAAGCATTACATCTCAAATTCAAATCTATTGTTTTTATTTGTTTGTATAATCCTACAATTTACTGTGCGATTTGCCTAAGCTTGTGCTATTGACATATGCTGTTGTTTGATACTTGTTTGTGTGCTTGCACTTGGAGACATGTAATTATTTAATCTATAGATTTTCCCCCCAAATTGACATTCATTAAGGGTGGCAAATGGGTAGATTGGGATGGTTGTGGCTTGGATTGTCTTGGGCTTGTAACAAATGAAATAGCATGTGGGCCTCTTTGGTTTTCTGAAGCTAGGAAAAACTAAGGGAGGAATGGATTGATAGAAGCTCATGCAGAAGACAAACCTCTGATGAAAATTGCTTGAAGGAGTCTTGTTTTAGCTATGGTTTTCAAGTAGAGAAAATCTAGAGGATTTTCAATTGGATAATTTGAGATTGATGGCTTCAATAGTTTTAGTTGTCCTGCCTGTGATGGCTAATTTGGAAGGTTCATAAACATTTGAATGGTTAATTTTTACTTTAAGTTGATGATGAATCAATTGGATTTAGATAGTGGTGGAAAGATTGACGTTGATTGGCTCTACTATGGACTTGAGTTGACTGGATTTTCATGGGACAATAGTTGATAGTGTGAGAGAAAAGAATTGTGAGCAGTTTAAAAATGAAAAGAGGGTAAGGTTCAGTCCACGAAACTTGTGCACTCTAGGTGATTTTTTTTTTTGGGGGTTAGGATCCATGAGTCATCTATCATTTGCCCAAAAGAAAAATGGATCTAGTTTGACCCTGTCCATTAAGCGTATCTGCCCCCAATGGATTGGATGTGTTGTGGGTGATAGTTGCTACCCCTAACATACATGCAGATTGAGATAAGTGAATACCAAGACAGTGACATGTACTGCTGTGTTCTACCTTGCAGACCTTCTTCACTATGATGTGTCAGATACCTAGACTATGACTTTGGTATACTTGTCAATGAAAGATGTATTGCTATCTTTTTTTTTTTTTTCAAAATGATCACTATTAAAGATCAGACTCATAATGAATATTTGAAAACCTAGGCTATGATTGTTCATACACACTACTTTGGGCCATAGAGTTATCTAATAGACATAAATATGATATTCTTTTTGGGAAAGTTACATTTGTGAGTTGTGACATGATTACTTCCTTGCGTAATTGTTAAGACAAGGGTCTGTATGTTCCTTGCACTTTTCAGGATATTTTATTTTGAAGTGTTCTTTTGTCATATTTGCTTAACTTAATGATTTTTGGATAAACAACATATATACTTGTCTATCATTCATATAATATTCCACATATTTTATGTGATGTATTCTAATTTATCTGCTAGAGGTTAATCCTATTCTGATTTTTATGTTTCCTGCATTTTCTTGTCTGAAAGTTACTATAAAAATAGGTGTTCTGTTTGATCAGTTGTGCCCTGTCTAATCAGAAAGGAAAGATGGGTAGCACGTTCAATCCACAGATATTGGTGGAAAAGCTAGCCAAGCTGAATAGTTCACAGACGAGCATAGAGAGTATCCTTTGAGAATTTTTATGATTAAATTTTTGTTTAGTTGTTTGTATTTAATATTTGAATAGTTCAAGTGGTTGTTCTGTTTGTTATCACTTTATTGAGTGAGCTCAGCCTTGGGGTTTACGCAATCTAATTGTGGTTTACTTGTGATAGAACATTAGCCTTGTAAGGTGAATTTATCTTCAACTAGGATTGACAAGCACCGTCCTTCTCCCTTTTTTTGGTTATCAATTGACACTAGTATAAGAGTTAAACTCTTACAAAATTGTTTAGGGAAATCAAATCAATTTATATTATAGTTTAAGATTTAAGAACTTTGTTCGGTAATTTCACTTTATTATTCTATAATTATTCGTAAAATTAATATTAAATGAACTAATAACTCATATAACTACTTGACCTTTAATATTTAAGGTTAAGGAGATTTTGATGTCAATGGTTTCGACTTTTACCCATGTCCATTTCCCATCCCCTTTTTAAGATGTCTTTCATAACCTAAAAGAAATCCATTTTTATAGACCAAATTATCTAAATTCCAATCCCTCACTGCTATAAAATACCTAGTAGCTAGCATATATTTTATTTACAACAGCTTTCCTTTTTTTTTTTTAACAAGGTCAGACTGCTTTTTGTTTTTTTTTTATGGTCAAAATACTATGGTTTGATCAATATATATATATATATTGAATGTTTCTCCATTTCCTAGTGAGACTCCATCACTAACTGAATTATTTTAGCCATTAGATGATAATTAAATAAATGGCTAGAAATTGATATAAGATTTAAATTCTCACAGGAGTGTTAGTTGATCCCTCCTTTCTCTCTATTTATATATCAAGTTCCATATTTACATAATTGCCAATCTTTTTTTTTTTAATTGAGAAATTAGAGAGAAAATAAAATAATTTTGATACTTTAAAGTAACTTTCCACTAAGCATATCTTCCTAACTTTTTAAGGACAAAATGATTATATTGGAGACTTTGTGAGACTGAATACATACACATAGATATTATCGGGTTGCAATCCTTAACGTGATCAAGCTTTGTCTCATTGGTGCATTTTTCATATGAATAAAGCCAAACAAGTTGTTGAAACATGGGACAGGCAATTTCATTCTTCTCCTCGTGAACAGAGATTGGCATTTCTATATCTTGCCAATGATATATTGCAGAACAGCAGGCGAAAGGGTTCAGAATTTGTAGGTGAATTTTGGAGGGTTCTTCCAGATGCTCTTCGAGATGTGATTAGTAGTGGAGATGAGTTTGGAAGGAATGCTGCATTACGACTGGTACTTTTTCACCTTTTTTCTCTCTTAATTTCTAACCCATAATTAGTGAATAGGATGTAAGGTTTTTTACCTGGGGGGGTGTTTGCATAAGAATGCTTCTACTGAAGTATTAGAAGTTGGACAAAACTTATAATACAGTTCCTTGCCTCTTTGCTATTAGGTTTTTTTGTTAAGAAAAGACCAGTGGATCCTTTTTAAACCTCACTATTCCACAACGGAGTTAACTGTCTGTCCTTTATCTATAAAAGGAAATAAAAACAAATCAGAAGATGAAACGTTACTTTTTCCTGACCATGTGTCTCAGCTCCTTCTTCTTTTCATCCTCATCATTTTTATCTGCAAACTACAGTGCTTGTATTTTCCTCTGCATCCCCAGCATTCCACAAGTTATTTTGTTTTGCCCAATATTAACAAATTTTTCTGAATTAATATCTCCAAAGGGTTCAATCTATTTGGCTAAAGAAACCCCTAATCAAACTTAGATTCCTCCAAAATGGCTGATGCCTTGGAATGCTGGTCACTTAGGGCGAACTCTTTTGAGGACCCAAGTTAGATCCAAGGGCCTGACGCTGCAGAGCTCTTTAGGAGATGAACTGAAGGAATCATCACCATTGCAGAAGCCCAATCAGAATGCCTGCGAGGCAATAGTGACAACTGGGAGATGATCTAGTTCACCTAATATACATTTTGATGTTACCTCACGTTGGGCCTCTCATTATGCATTTACTGCTGTAGAAAATGCTAGTTTAAATTATTTTTCTTCTGTTTTATAAAAGACATAGTAGTGGCCATTGCTCTTCAAAAGATCCAAATGTGGTTCAGAACCAATTCTGGACTTGACCTCTGGTAGCTAAAGATTCATAAAGAAGACCAAGGCATGCTTTTTTGGAATTAACTGAATGAATGTTAGTCTTCCCTCATTATCCAACTCAATTGTTGATTAGTTACAGTGGAAAGAATAGAAGAGAAGATGAAAAGAAGAAAGAGCTGGGACACCATAGTTTGCAAAATAACGTTCATCTTCTTTTTTGTTTTTCATTTGTTTTGGTGTTTTTTAGACAAAAAACTGTTAATTGACTGTTTAAAGATTCCAAAGTGGAATATTCAGTCGTAAAAATGATCCAATTCTTTTTTTAATAAGCAAACTTGATAGCAAAGAGGAAAGGAACCACATATAAGTTTCGTCCTCAGAAGATAGGACATTGGTTGGAGCTACCAATGTTTTTAGTTTTGACAGCTAAATAATTTTGGTTGTTGTGTTATATCTCATGGCACTTTCTTGCTTTCTAAATTTATGGCGAATTCCACATGTCTGTTCTGAGTTAGTAGGTATTTTTCATTTTGTAAAGTGAAATGCAGGCAAAAAAAAAAAAAAAAGCGTGGGGGGTGGGAATTAATTAAGTATTCAAATGTTTGGAACAGAAATTTGAGTTGGACAGGTTTGTGCAGGGGCAACCTTGATGAATTTAGTATAGTTGCTTTTTTACTCAATAGTAATTCGTGCCCCTTGCTTCTACTCATTATGCCCAATGCATTGACTGTTTTAGAATTGCTCTTACATTGAAATTCCTTTGCTTGAAGGAATGCTAGAATTATGGTGTTCCCTGAGCATGGATAAAATGTGTGATTTTGTTTTCATTTCTTGTTCTCTCATTTTAAAAGTTCCAAATATAGGTATAAAATTTGTCTATTATTATGACTTTGCTATACAAGCAGATTGGTATTTGGGAAGAGAGAAAAGTTTTTGGTTCTCGAGGTCAAATTCTTAAAGAAGAATTTGTTGGGAGGCATGTGGACAATAGTAGCCGTAATGGGAAACCCATGCCCTTGAAGCTGGTAATATCTGTATTTATGTTTAAGATTATGTGCACTGGTTGTCTTTAATATTTGTTCCATGAGTTGATTACATCTCATATGCCCTTTACTTTCTTATCACAGAGACCATCTGCTGGGAATGCATTGGAGAAAATAGTTTCATGTTATCATGTTGTTTATGGGGGGCAGACAGATGAAGATGCTGTATTGAGCAAATGCAGGAATGCCATCAGCTGTCTTGAGAAAGTAGATAAGGAAATTGGTCAAGAAAGTACCTCAGGTATATCAATTGCTTATACTTGCTTTGTCTATTTATTGTAATTATGATTCATTTATATAACTGGTTTGTCTTGATCACATATTTTTTGTTTCTATTTTTTATGTTATTCTTATTCTCTCCATTCTATGTTAATGCCAAAAGCTTGGTTGGTGTTTCTGGATCAACTGGGATACCTGACTCAGGTACACACAAACTGGAAAATAGGTTTGATTAATTAAATTAAGGGAATAAAATTGTCAAATGGGTAGTTTTGTAAATCCTAATCAAGCTAGGCAACTGTCTTGATATCATCACTTCTTTCACCCACCATCATCACTGTTTGTTGAAGTTTTAGGAGATGCTGTAGCCATTGAGAGGCTGAAAGATGCTAAGCCAGAAAATTGTGAGAAAAAATATGTTGGCATAAAAAATATTAACTTCTAATTGGTTTGTGTGTTCTGTTTGCTTGCTCGTATGTGCAAGTTGCTTGAGTGCTAAGAAAATTTGTTACTTGAAAGATTGAACTTGTGTTAAAGTGTTCCAATTGGGTGTTATTGATATGATGTATCTTGGATTCTTGAGACTCTGGTAAATTTTTTGTTTTCACATATTGTGGTTTTGACAATGTGTCCGCAAGTCTTTATTTCTTTGGCTTGTTGACTTCTTAACAATGGTTGTATTGCTTATCTAATAGTAAATGTTATTGTTTGCTAATAAAAATAGTGCACATTTGTCTATAAGTGATCCCCATGTATATTATGAATTTGAGTAACGGTGTCTTATTTGAGTACATTTATTAATCTGTATACTGCCATTATAGACACAAAGTAATATATGTTGATCAACTTCAAATATGTAACTTAAATTTTATGAAACAGACACTTCGTTATAAAGATTAAGGTAGCTCTCGTTAATTTGACTGACCGTGTTAGCTTGATATTTAACTTTCAATTAAATTGCCAATTCATCTCATGCTCTTTGCTAATGTGTTTCCTGCTTAAGTCAAAAGGATTAGGATAGTCCAAATGACTTTCAAGTTGGATTACTTCTTGATTGCATCTTTCTATTCAATTATCAATTTGAGTAGGGAAGATCCATGGATCAGCCCTAGTGGATGAGCTCCAGGGACATGATACTGTTCTTAGGGACTGCATTGAGCAATTAACAGCAATAGAATCATCAAGAGCAAGCCTTGTGTCTCATCTGAGAGAGGCTCTCCAGGATCAGGTTCTTTCCAAGACTGCTTATCTTTACAAAAGTAATGAAACCTTGCTTAAGGTATGCAATTCTTACATTGTTTTGCTCCCAGGAATTCAAGCTGGATCAAGTCCGTAACCAGATCCAGGTTTGCAATTTATCCTAATTTAGTATTTTAATGATATATTTTCTTTCATTTGCTTTATTTTGATAAATATGTGATGCCAAAGTCTTATTGTAGATTTTACGCCTATTGAAAATTATAAGACTTCCCTATGCATTTTGTTAGAATGGTAAGTGTGACAACTAGGTTAGATCATGTGTGTTAAGGATTAATGGGCTTAGGCTTGTGCTATATGTACTACCCTTTTGTAGTTAATGTAATTTACAACTATAAATAGACACATAGGGTTCTTGGTTTAGGAAGTCTGTAAATTTCCTTTAGTATTATTGTTTGTTTCTCTACCCACTAGAAATTACCCTATCGATGGGCAACTCTGATAAGAGGATATTAAGTGTCTTTATAAATGGGGAAAAGAAATGAAGAAAAGAAAATATCAGTATGTCATTAGGATGTGAACCACATAGGTCTTGTTTTCTATGGTCTTTTTCTAGCTTGTCTTTTCTTTATTCCACTTTATATATATATATATATATAATTTGTTTATCTATAGTTTTGTAGTAAAAAAAACTCTGCCTATGCTATGGTTTAATGTAAATTATTTTATAGCCGGCCCCAACCGTGGAAAAAAGACGAGGGTTGTATTAGGCAGTAAATAATCAACGTAAAACTTTGTTGAATTTTTATGACATAAATCAATGATATATTAGAGTCAATGTTAGGTCGTTACTCGGAAGTAATGCACTGTATAGTTTGAGTACAGTATCAAATAAGTAAGAGCCGCTGCATTAACGCTTGAGTGTAGTAAAAAATAAGTAAGGGTTCCTACATTTTCGTGAACGAATGTGGGTAAAGAAATTAGTCTATAAAAATATGATTCGTTTTGGAACTTGGAAAATAGATACACTTACAAGTATATCTATAAAAAGAGTAGATACCATGATTAGAAGGATTAATTTTGTGTGCTTACAAGAAACTAAATGGGTAGGAGAAAAAATAAAGGAATTAGACACCTTAAGTTTTAGATTTTGGTATACTGGTAAGACTAAATCTAGAAATAGGGTAAGTATAATTGTAAATAAGTATTGGAAAAATGTTGTGGTAGATGTAAAAAAATTTGGAGATAGAATTATAGTGTTAAAATTTGTAATGGAAAGAGAAACTTTTAATGTTATTAGTACTTATACACCACAGATAAGGTTAAAAGAGAATTATAAAATAAAGTATTGGGAGGACTTAAAAGGTCTAGTTCAGGGAATACTTTTATAGGAAAATATTTTCATAGGAGGGGATCTTAATGGTCATGTGGGGAGTATATCTAGAGGTTACGAGGGTTTGCAATGGGAATATGGTTTAAGAGAAGCAAACGTAGAGGGTAAAACGGTTTTAGATTTTTTGTTAGTGTTTGATTTTAATATAACTAACACTTATTTTAAGAAACATGAAGAGTATCTTATCATATACAAACGTAGGGAAACATGTTTTCAAATTGATTTCTTTTTAATAAGGAAAGTGGATAGAAAGCTTTGCATGAATTGCAAAATTATATCTGGAGAAAGCTTAACTATACAACATAGGGTATTAGTAATGGATGTTTGAATTAAGAGGGGAGTAAAGAGGGAAGGCCAAGTGGTGGTGTCAAGGATAAAGTGGTGACAATTGAAAGGTGATAAAGAAAAGAGCTTGCAAAAAAGGATTTTGAAAGAAAGATCGTGAGATGTATAAGGAGGTGCTAACAATATGGGTGACGAGATGACTAAAGAGATTAAAAAGTTTCAAAAGAAATACTTGGAGAATCAGAATGTTTTGGACTTAGGGATAAAGAATCTTGGTGGTAGGATACAAGTGTATAAGATAAGGTTAAAGTTAAAAGGGAATGTTATAAAGCGTGGTTTTTATGTAAAAGTGAGGAAAATTAGAAAAAAATAAAATAGTTAAGATACTAAGAAAACAGTGAACAAAGCGAGAGTTAAAGCATTTAACAAGTTATATCAATCTTTAAACATTAAAGTTGTGGAAAGAAGTATTTATATGTTTACTAAAAAGTAGAGAGAAAAAAAAAAAAGATGTGGACCAAGTGAGATGCATTAAGGCTAAAGAAGGGATAGTCCTAGTCACAGAACAAGATATTAAGGAATGGCGAAAGTGCTATTTTTATAGGCTATTTAATGAAGGACACGGGATCTCATGACATTCGGATAGGCTAGACACCACAAAAAAGAATCAAAATTATATTTTTTATCATAAGATTCAAGAATCAAAGGTAAAAGAAGTTTTAAAAAAGATGGAGAATGGCAAAACAGTAAGACCAGAAAATATACCTGTTGAGGCATGGAAGGGTTTAAAAGTGAAAGGTATACGTTGGCTCACAAAGTTATTTAATAATATTATGAGATTCAAGAGAATGCTGGATGAGTGGAAGAGAAGTATTTTAAATCCTATTTATAAAAACAAGGGGAAGTACAAAACTGTGCAAATTATAAAAGAATTAAATTTATCAGTCACACTATGAAATTATGGGAGAGGGTTATTGAGTAAAGATTAAAACAAGAGATTCAAGTTACAGAGAATTAATTTAGTTTTATACTTAATAGGTTGACTATTGAAGCGATATATTTGTTGCAAAAACTGATGAAAAAATATCATAAGAATCAAAACGACTTATATATGATGTTCATTGATTTTGAGAAGGCATGTGATAGAGTGACAAAAGATGTTTTGCTGAGGGCTTTGCAGAAAAAATGAGTCCATATTGTTTATATCCGAGCAATTGAAGATATGTATGATAAGGTTACAACTAATGTGAAAACATAAAGTAGGCCTACTGAAGATTTTTCAATAACTATTAGTCTACGTTAGGGGACAACTTTGAGCTCTTACTTTTTTACTTTAGTCTTAGATGTATTTACTGAATATATCTAAGAGTTGGTGCCACAGTTCATACTCTTTGCAGATGATATAGTCCTAGTTGGAGAGTCGAGGGAGGAAATAAATGAGAAGTTAGAGATGTGGAGATTAGCTTTGGAAGCACATGAATTTGTTTAAATAGAAGTAAACCAAAGTATATGAAATACAAGTCTAGCAAGAGCAGTACTAATTCTGACGTAAAAGTGAAAATTGAAAAACATACTATATCACAAATCATTCGACTTAAGTATCTTAGATCCATCATACAACAGGATAGGAAAATAAAAGATGTAAATCATAGGATTCAAACGGGGTGGATGAAATAGAGAAGTGCTTTGAGTATTATTACAAATAGAAGAATACTATTTGAGTTTAAGGGTAAATTTTACTGCACAGATATAAGATTAACAATATTCTATGGGATTGAGTATTAGATAATAAAAAGCCAATAGAAGAATAAGTTTAATGTTGTAGAAGTAAGAATATTGCGTTGGATAAGTGGATATATTAAATAAGATAGAATTAGAAATGAATATATTAGAGAGAAAGTTGGGATCGCACTTATTGTGGAAAAGATTGTAGAATTGTATTTTAAATAGTTTGGACTTGTGTAGAGAAGACTTATAGAAATCCCAGTAAGAAGGGTAGATCAGATGGAAAGTAGTCTAATAATTAGAGGAAGAAGGAAATTACGAAAAATTATAAGCAAAACTATTAAAAAAGATTTAAACTTAAATGGTTTATCTGAATACATGATTTATAATAGAATTTTATGACGTTATTTAATCCATGTAACTAATTTCACATAGTGGGAAAATGCTTATTGTTGTTGTTGTTACTGTTGTTGATTATCTATAGTTTTGCAAAATAATTCCTTTTGGAGGAGGTGTGCTTATGGCATTATGACATGATTGACAATTTTCAATTTGCCTCTTGATTTTCTTAATCTCTGTCCATGAAGATGTAAAACTCATGTGTTTATTCACACTTCTATGTGAATATATCACTAGGAAAAGGCTCTGCTCTACCAATGTTTATAATACAATAACATCTGTTTATGTTTTCCCCCCTTTCCGCCAAGGAATTTGCAACTTCACAGGCATGAAAGTGATGAAATGTGGCAGCCCTAACAATATTATAGTTAGTTGCACTGCATTTAAATTCAACAGTGTATGAACTTTTGCATGTAAGTATGAATTTAAAATTATTGTTGAAATTAAAAGGTTAATATTATATAAAATCCCCTTATAACTAAAAGATGAAATACATTGGTGAAGGTGAAGAGAAGTACAAGTCAGTGAAAAAAATTTTCTTTCCAGGAGAGATCTGCAGATAAGTCTAGCTTGTGTTGAGGAACATGGAGAACTATTTATTAATTGTGTTTTGCCAATGGTGTAAACATCTTTCCCTTTAATATTGGTTGTTTATTTGTTACGCCATGTAATATGAAAAGTGCATGTTGATTTAGGGTGGATACCAGTCAAAAGGTATTCTCTCTTTTAACATATTATTGCTTTTATTATGTTGCTCTGAGATCTAGTTTCTGTCCAAGAGGTGGATGGGGCCAGGTAAATTTTTCTTTCAGTACTGTCAATTGGGGATAAAGGACACAAACTAGTTTCATGGATGTCTGGTGTATATGTTAGAAATTTGCAATTTGATGCGGCACTTTTATCTCTCACGTATTTGAGTATTTGTGTTGTTGACATTTCAGGTTGCACGTGTTCAATCAGAGCGGGTTGGTAATACCTGCCAGCAATTACTAGATGGCAACAACATTCAGTCATTAGCTGAGCAGAACTCAAAGGAAATTCAGACCTCCTTAACACCTCCCAGCTTTATTCCTGGAGATAGGGAGCAGTCAGCTCCATTGATGTACACACAGCAAGCATCTTATCTCCAAAAATCTGGACACATTGAGGAAGATACACGTAAGTCTGCAGCTGCTGCAGTGGCAGCAAAGCTAACTGCATCGACATCATCTGCCCAGATGCTATCTTATGTTCTATCCTCCTTAGCATCAGAAGGGGTTATAGGCAATCCAATTAAAGAGTCTTCTGGTGGTGATTACCATCCCCAGAAGAGGACTAAGCTGGAGAATGACCAGTCACCTTATATACCATCTCATAATCCTCAGCAACAACCGCTTCCTCCCTTTTCTCTTACTGAATCTCTCCAACACAGTGTATCTACAACCAATCAACAGTCTACTCCCAATGAACCACCACCTCCACCCTCATCATCTCCTCCCCCATTGCCCCCGTTACCACCAATGCCACAGTACCAAGTGCCACAGTTCATGCAGACTGCTGGATCAATTAGCAATGTAGCATATAGCTATAGCA
The DNA here is from genome assembly GCA_032878935.1 of Erythrophleum fordii. Taxonomy (NCBI): domain Eukaryota; kingdom Viridiplantae; phylum Streptophyta; class Magnoliopsida; order Fabales; family Fabaceae; genus Erythrophleum; species Erythrophleum fordii. The sequence continues at coordinate 19,004,476 of JAVQMF010000049.1, read as the reverse complement.
TGACGCAACAACAACCGTCAATGGCAGCCTTCCCAACTGTTGGAGCTTCCCTAAGTAGTATTCCCCCTTATACACCAGCTCCAGTGAGTACCTACCAGGGTTTTCAGGGTTCAGATGGTAACTACTATAACCAGCCCTCATCCATGCCTATGGCTCCAATCTCTCGGCAATAAAAATTCTTGTTACTATACTACAGCTTGTTGGGACTCGGGGAAGAAAAGGCTGCTCAGGAAGGCCGTTCGCCCTGCTTTGCCCATAACCTTGCTGTTGGGAATCTGGCCCACACCGTATGCAGAACTGCACATGGAGAATGCTTTATAATCTTCGTCTCCGTTAACTTCTGATAATTTATCTGGTTAAAAGAATTTCGTTATAGGAGTTAAATTAAGGATAAAGATTTTGTTGAGTGGCTTTATTAATGCTTTTCCCTTTGTAAGTTAATTGATTTTATTGCTTTAGGGCTTTAGTTTTGTATTGTTGGAGAGGGTTGTTGGCATGTCGTTACTGTAGTACATATGTTCCAAACTATCTGCATCTTCGCCTCCAAATGGGTAGACATAGGTATTGACGGGTCCTTAAAGCATTTGTATTTTATGGATTTGTATGGTGTGCACCAGCTGAAACAGTACCAGAGACGCTATTTAATATGAACAAATGCCATTGAATATGAACATATTTTTTTTTCGACGAGTTATAACGTGTACAAGTATTTCATTTTTGTTTTACGTTAATTAGAATACCTCGTATGAACTGTCTCATAAACCGAGTTTCAACTATTTCTGATAGTATCGGTTTCCAATTTTAGACGATAAAAAGAAAGGGAAGTATAAAAGCAAAGCTTGGTTTTTGCTATCTGTGCAGTCAGAGCCCTAGCAATCATCGGTACATTTAAGTTCATTTTTGCCTTAAGAGAGAGTAGGAAGGGGAGGGCCGCAGGGGGAGAAGAGTCCACATTTCAGGACCCTTGGCATTATATTCAGGGTGCCATTTGAGCAAGGCTCAAGGCCCTTGAGCTTCAAGTTCATTTAGGCTGTATTCAAGACTTGAGTTACATTTGAAGGGTAAATGTCAAAAAAGTAATCTAACTAGCATTGCACTTGGCGATAAAGCTAGTGAAAAAGAATCATCCGTGTTAAATCCATTAATCAATTATCAAATTTAATTATCAATCTTTTCTCCTAATAGTCCATGGGGTCTTAGCACGTTAAGCAAAAGTGTCCACATATAGGAGAGTAAACCTCTTACAGACGAAGGGTGCATGCTCATGGTAGTGATGGACAATCACGTGTCTGTGAGAGTATAGTCCTAATACCAAGGAGAAAGAACGAGTGGGAAGAAAGAGGCAGTCCACACCTTCTGATCAGAAACGGGGACAGCACAGAGAACATGATAACCCTTTGACTGTGAAGGGCATCTGCTTCCTCTCTATCTATCTTTCTAGTCAAATACGAATAAGATGAGAGTTCCCATGAATTTGGGGATTATAACTTGGTTTGAAGAAAGGGTTACTTAATTAGGAGTTAGGACCAAATTAAAACCCATATATATGCATTACCAAAAAGAATACCTGGGAGACAAAAAGCTGATATAGGAACGCAACTAAAGCTTCAAGCTTTTGTAACGTTGGAGATATAATATACTAGAGCGTGATCGATCTTTTTCTCTCAAGTCAAGTCACACATAAAGATATATATAATTAGTTTCTCTCTCATACTTTCTTCCAATATACTGGTCAATCAGAACCCTAGCTAGAGCTTTTAAGCTCACAAGAAAAAGTTCCTTTTAGATTCCATGGAATTACAAAGTTCAAAAGAAGTTGCCCTTGTCCAAGGATTTATCAGCATAGCATGCGCATGCATCCGTTCCTGCAGGTATTTAATACCTATGACTGAGAAGCTAGCCTCTTAACAATAAATTCATTAAGCACCATTTTAATTTGTCGAGTGAAAGAAAGAAATCAGGAGGATGGAGTGTCCAATGAGGATATGTAATGTTGGTTGGCAAACAAGGGCAGAGGGAACAGACAAACATGCCCTTAACTTGAATGACATTGTGGAAACACAAGGTGAGACAAAAGCACCGTCTGATCCCAATACCGATACACCTTGTTGTCTCAGTAGACTCTCTTTAAAACTGCAAAAATGGTGTTACTATTTATTTAATCCTGAAAAGTCGAGTGCTGCTTACTATTATGGATTCCTAAAAATAAGAGGAACATGAAGCCTTGGGTGTTGAAGCCTCCCTCTCTGGTGAGGATTATAAGAAAGGAACTTAACTGCTCTGTTCTTGGGAGGATGATGTTGCTGTTCAAAGTGAAAACGACGGACCCAAGGACACCAATATTAAAATAAGATAGAGAAATTAAAAGCAGTCAACGTTGGGGTAACGTCAGCTTGGGGAACAAAAGCTGAGAAAAGCCGTCATGCATGTCTTTTGCTTTAACGGCTCCATCAACCACAGTTCTAATGTTTGTAAAGTAAGGTTTCCCTTTGGTCTCATATTTCATAATGTTTAACCAACAAGAAAGGTGTTTGCGTCAGACTTGCTTTGCTTCTCATGAATCATCTCAATGACACACCATTTTTCTACGTATCTCTTTCTCTCTCTCTCTCTCTCTCTCTCTCTCACACACACACACAGAAAGTAATTGAGAGCGTGCTTCCCTGTCTGCTGCCTAACCTAAATCCAAAAGAAAAGAAATCAAAGTGCATTATGAGACCCAGAGACAGTGAATCCCACATCCTAATTAATCTTACTCTATGGACAAGATTGTTGTTGCTCTGCTTCTTGGCCCTGATGGGATATCCTGACTTCCATACATACTTGCTTATTAGTTTATGGGTAACCTGGGACATGAATCTTGATCGAGGTTGATGTCCGCCAATCAATGCCTCCCTAATCTTACTAACTTATGATCATTAACCTGCTTATCTGAGTTAATTAGACGTAAATGAAATTAATTAAATATATACGAACATGCATGTTGATGCTTATTCAAAAATCAGAAATTTTTTAAATAAAAATATTGATAGTCATACCATGCAGTCAGAAACTGAAATTATTGATATCGTAGCATTATCTCCCTATAGCAACTATTAATTATTGCTGTGCCTTCATGAAGCATAGCATCATTATAATTTATCTGCATGTGTTCTTGAGGAATTTTCTTCACAAAATCTGGCTTTAACTTCTTTTTCTCACCCCAGTAATGAGGCAGAAATAATGTGGCTGCTTCATTACGCAATTGGGAAGCAAAGATAGAAGAAATGGCCGACACGGAATGGGTTGGCCTATCATTTTAACTGTTCTCGTGAGCAGAGAAGCGCAGTGCCGCTGCCTTTGCGCGGCGACATGTTCCTGTTGCCTTTACCTTCCCCAACATTAACCATTATCACATGTTCTTCTTCCACCACTCTTTCACTATGACTACCTCCATCACGTGCTTTTACAATACTCTATAATCAAATATCCTATTTCTTCTCTAATTTGCTTGGGATTTTATGTTTAGTCAAAAAAGTAGAATTGTTAATTATGGTTAAAGTAATTTGTTCGTCACTATAATTTTATTTAATTTTTAATTTTATCCTTATAAATTTGCAATTAGTTTTCTCTAATTTTAAAAATTTTAAACTTAGTCTATACTATCAACTTTTGTTAATATGTTATTAAATTTTGCTAACATAATAATTATCTATCATTTTAATATTTTAAATATGCATGATTTATATTAATTTATCCAAGTTACTTAATATAAATGGTATGCATATCATACATATTAGTGTATTTTATTCCATCATCTATTTTTTTTTTATTATTTTATTGACATAAATAATATATACGACACATGACTAGTTTTTAACTTAAAGCACATTGACGAAAATTTAATTAAAGAGGGGCCAAATTAAAAATTATGTAAAATTATGGGGATGAATAAAATAATTTAACTATTACTTATTAAGATAATTAACTCAATTAGTAACAGAAAATGATATCTGTTTTTATTAACTTGGATTCAGTTATTTTAAATGTGAAATTAAAATTGTAAATGCATTACACTAATATAAAAAAAAAAAAGCGTCTTTAAACTTATTTGAAAGAGAATTTAATCCTAGACAATGTGTGATGATACCTTTATTAGAAAACAAAAAACAAGAAACAAAAAGCAACATTATTAATTAGGGTTTAAGCTTGTTTTAATCATTATGAGTAGAATTTGAAGCCACCTTAGTCAAAGTTGATCGATCAGTGAGAGCAACATGAATAAGTTCCACTTATATTTTAGATGATGTCATATCTCCGTAAGAAAGTCCATCGTTCAGTCAATAACCATATTGGACCTAAAGTTTCGAATGCTCTAGCATGAATTGGAACACATTCTTTTCTATATTTTTCAAACCTTTTTCGATCCAGTCATAAAATAAGAGAGCAAAAGACCTGCAGCAAAGAAGGAAGGGTTGGTTGGCCCTACTTTGATGAGACGCTTCATGTAAAGTTTTCCGGTCACTAGGTCATCACACTCTCCCCACATCTTTATTTTTTCCTACATCTTTTGCCTTGTTTCTCCATAAATGGTAAAACCTTCTGAGTAAAAGTTATAACTCTTCTCTCTGGGTAAAATAGATTCAAATGATCAATTATCCATGTACTTATCTCCAGACCCCATTTGAGCATCAGACCAATTTGGAACGAAGATTTAAAAGCACTAGTACGTACTAGACACTAGTTAGTTCTTTTACAACTGTCTATTTACTTTTGACCATAAAGGTCATATTCTATTACTAGATTTTGCCAAAAAAATTTTGGTCAAAGAGTGAGAAAATGAAAAGAATAGTTCCATAGGTACACATAGTTATTTTTATGGCAGTTCAATTTTTTACAATCCTTTCAGGTATACCGGAAAGGAGAGCGAAATCCAGTGTGCTTCAGACCAGGCTTTATTGAGCACGACCTCTCCCGCCAAAACCTAAAATACCCTTTTGCTTAATGAAGGGTTCAGTTGACAGATGGAATGGCATTTTCGTCAATCTACTATGACTTTGCATACACACATACACACGTCACAGACACATCATATTAAGGTCTGTGAAAAAGGAAATGGAAACCGAAGCCGACAAGCACAATCGAATAATATCATTATCTTTTTCTTCGCCCATGAATCTCTCTTTCTCTGTCTCACCCATAACATGCCCTTGTGTGTGTGTCTGTCCCTTCTTTCTTCCCTTCCCTGCTGCGAAAGGCCAACGACCTCAAACACCAAAAAGAGTAACCTTCTTTTCCTGTTAAAGAGAACATCCTGTGCGTACGGATCTCTCTGTGTTTATCATCAGTTTATGACTAATCTCCTTTACCATACGCATTAGCTTGTCCTTTTTTAAAGAGAAGCTTTGCTTCCATATTGGAAAACTCTAAACTATACTCACACTGAGGCTGTTGATCCTATATTGATGAAGAAGGCTGCACAACATTTGACATGCTGCGTACATATCTAGGCATATATGAGGCATGCGTGTTGTGAGCCATGGCAGCCAAGCATGTGCCTCCATTCACTAATTAACTACAAGCATGGGCAATTAGTTTATCAAAAACAGGGTCAATATTTTTATATGTTGGTTCTTTTCAACAAAACTTTACAATTGAAAAATAATTCCTCTAAGTTACTGACTGGGTTAATTTACAAAAATTTTATATTCATTTTTCGGGTCATCTTGTTTTATAAAAAAGAAAAAAAATCATTGGACATGTGTGTGTGTGTGTATACAAATCTTCTGTATGTCTATACGAAATTCATTGAATAGTTCCAATTATATACATATATATATATATATATTTGCAGAAAAACAGACAATGTGGTTGTGGTAGTTTAATTTATCCTATTTCTATTTTTTGCTTTCTAGGAGCGACTGCATGATGCTCATTCCCCACATTATAAAGAAAGTCAGAACATATATATACCCACTGAAAAGTGTATTAGGATGATTAAGGGAGTATCAATCAAGATAAAGTATATATGAATCTATCCATTAGGATAGACTAACCTGAAATATTTTTGGTATCCTTTTTTGATAGTTATATTCCTCTACCTAAGAAAGATTGTGAATTTGTGATTGATGTAGATATATATATATATATATATATATATATAGATTATCTTCGGTGCTGACATTAATTTCCTTTGGGTTATTATTTTCAATAAAGGAGAACTGAATGGAAGACGCCCAAATCCAAAATATATATTCAGGCATTTATACTATATAATATTTCAAGTTACCAAATGGGAATTTCAGAATATTCATTGATGGGCATGGTAGACACAGATAGGAGCATATGTAAGAGATGGCTGGAGGCTCTATTCCAAATTCCGTCTGATCTTCACCACTTGACCGTGGCCTTTCTCATTTCCCATTTTAGATTTATTTAATTATATCACAATTATGAAATCTAGAATTTTTTTTTTTTGGGTGAGGGAGGGGGTGGGTTTAATTGTTTTTTTTTTTCATTTTCATCGTACGTGAAATTGTTACTAATTAGCTAAGCCTAAATCCTCCAAAAGCAAATATTGATAATTAGGTATGACTAAGAAGGTAAGACAAAATGAATCTCTTGTTGTTATACAGTGCGCGTGCTATACAGTAGAGGATGTTTAGTTTCAAAAAAAAAAAAAGATAATCTCCTGTTTGGGCCGCCTCTAGGCAACAGGCGTTCCGGCTCCAAGTAAGGCCTAAGAATTACAGAAAAGAGAGAGAGAGAGAGAGAAAAAAAAGAGAGAGAGAGAGAGAGAGAGAGAGAGTTTTGGGGATGGCTTTGGAATATTGATGATCAGGTAGGACCAACAAAAAGGACGGAGGAAGGAGTTTATTACCCAACAGCTCCCTCCTGGAAAAGCCTGTGCTCTCTGTCTCTCAGTATCTTTCTTAATTCCTTCACCTTAAATACTCAATCTTTTTCCTAACAATATTAGTGCCTTCTCTTCCATTACTTAGTATCTTCTTCTCTTAGAATTATTGACAATTCCCTTTTTCCCCAACACAATCATTAGCCCAAAAATTGCCTGTTCCAAGCTTAATCTAATAAGCTTCTTAGCCAAATTAAACAAATTAAAAAAAGTAAAATCACATAAAATCCTCTCTCTCTCTCCTAAGGTGACGACTACTAAAGAGTAAAGAGTAAAGAGTAGACCAACTTTATATTTAAAATATAGCAACATTATCCTCTCTATGCGCTTAAACCTCTATAAATACCAACTCTCACTCCACCTCTCTTCACTGAGCAAGCTTAACTCATTCTGAAGAGCATCGACCATCACAAGCGCATAAAAATGCACTATCAAACGGCGTCGTGGGGGGGCTATATGGGTGGAGGGGGAGGGACGGCGGTGGTGGGGGGAGACCCACTGGAGAGGATAGAGCGGATGGCATCGGAGAACGCGGTGGTGATATTCAGCATAAGCACGTGCTGCATGTGCCACGCCATAAAGAGGCTGTTCTGCGGGATGGGGGTGAACCCAACAGTGTACGAGCTGGACGAGGACCCAAGAGGGAAGGAGCTGGAGAGGGCGTTGATGAGGCTTCTGGGTAGCTCCTCTGTGGTGCCTGTGGTGTTCATTGGAGGCAAGCTCGTGGGGACCATGGACAGAGTCATGGCCTGCCATATCAATGGCACTCTCGTACCGCTTCTCAAAGAAGCTGGGGCTCTCTGGCTGTAGACTTTTCTAACACAAAAGCCAGAGCAAGAGGAGTGATCATCTTTTGTGATTCTCTTCCATTTTGATCACACTTCTCGCTACTACTGACTTCTCTATCAAACCTTGTTATTTCATTTCCAAGTTTTGATCTTTTTTTCACGGGGGTAATATTTGGTTTTGTGATGCTTTGCTTTGGCCTCCTTCCTCTGTAAAGAAGATAAAAATGTTTTTACTATTTCTATCAAACGATTTACCTTTTTTCCCCCTTTTTGCTTCATCCTGTTGTGTTATCTTTGCTTTGGTTTATTTCCTAGTAATACTTAAACTTACAGTGAAAGCAAGAGACTAATGTGTCGTTACCAAACAGAAGAAAAACAATGTCCAAGTTTTTATTGTTGTGTCTGTTATTTGGGAGAGAGGGAGTAAATTATTGGTACTTGGGGGGTAACTATTCTCATGGGACCACCTACATACGGCGTCCTGTGTGGGCTAAGAACCATCAGGTCGTTTCCCTTGCCCTATTATTCGTTGATTTGGCTTCAAGTGTGGCGTTAAGCGGCATACTTGCCCTTTCCCAGTTTTGACCAACACTTATAGTTTTTTTTTTTCGCAGTCTTTGAAATTATTGCACAGGGAGCTTGCAACACTGCGAACTCATGTAATTTTTTTTTTTAAATATCTTTACGTGTTTGTTATTATATTTAAAAAAAAAATTAACGCGTAGAAGATTTCAAAAAATAAACAATGATATATGATAGTAAGTTATAAGAAATGATAATTTATTACACTCTCACATCAGTTGAGTGTATTTAAAAGAATAAAAATTTCCAAGTGTTTGGGTGATGTTTAAAGTGACTCCTATATTCACCTCGTATGTTTAAAAGAATAAATTGTGTACACTGACAAAAAATTAAATAGAGACCATATTTTTTTAACCACTAAGTCAACTGAACAAGAATATTTGAAACAACACATGTTCCTGTGGTGCTTTGAAGAACTCAATGAGCGTTGGCCACTTAGCAGGCCCAAATCACTCCCCTAATAACAACTGGCCTCACAAAACATGCAATGTCTACAAATGGGCTGGACATTCGTTTAAAGCCCACAATTATGTACTTTATCTAATAAAAATCCATTTTAGAGAGGTGAGGATAATTATTTGGAAGGACGAGCGCTTGTAGGATTAAACTTAAGATGAAATCTAAGCCGAAACCCAAAAAAGAAAAATTTTTAAGCCAACTTCCGAAAAATGGGGTAATCAAACAAACCGCCCAAACGTAGTAACTTTCCTGATCGTGTCTTCCCAATCTCTTACGGCTCGTTTGGTTGTGCGGGGGAACTGAAATGGAAAAGAAAAGTTTAGTGAAATTCTATTTTTATTCTTCTAATAATTATTTAATTATTATTTAATATTATCTATCAATCATTATTCAATCCTTAAAAGTAGAAGTATTATAAGTATTTTTTATTTTTAAAATTCTTTTTTTTTTTTTATTTATTTTTATCCCTAACTTTCTGCGTATCAAATAAACTGTTAATGATATGTTTGTCACACAGCAATCATTTTTACGGAAATGAAAATAAAAATGAGAAGCAGGACAGATTTTGATGGAATAATTTTTTTTTATAATTATATTTGATATAATAAAAAATAAGATAAAATATTATTCTATTTCTATATTTAATTAAATAAAAATAAATGATGATAAAATGACCATAATATTTCTAAAAAGTAACAAAATGTCATTCCAAAAATATATGAATCTTATCAAGTGGAATTTTATTCCATGAAAAGTTATTTCGTCAATTTTTTTTATAAAACTAATATCTCAAAAAGTTAAGAATCAACATTGTATAAGTAATAAAGTACATTTGCTTTCCCTCTAATCAATAGTATTATTATGAAAAGAAAAATATTTATATCTGATTTTTACATTGTTATTATTAGGTTTTTTAATAAAAATTTGATAAATATATGATTATTTAATGATATTATAGCAAATGTATGATTTTTATAAATAATTATATAATTTTTAAAATATATTATATATTTATTATAATATTATTTAAAAAGTATATATTTATTATATTTTAATCCAAAAATTTAATAATAAAAATATAAAGAATTAAAACTAAACAAAATTCTATTTTCATTCTCAACTTTATCTTAACAAATTTTGTCAATTGAGAAGAGTAATTTTTATATATACTTTTATATATATTTCATACGTTATCATATTTATATATTTAATGATTGAAATTTATTTTATATATAAATTTTATTTATATTACATTTAGACTTTATTTATATAAATTTAATTTTGATCAATAATTTTTTTTTTTTTTAGTGTATCATGCAGCAAATGTCACCAAAAGTGTCTTATTCTTATACCAACTAACCATTCCTCGACACGTCCAAAACCACGACAATTCAAGCGTACTTTCATTGGTTCAGAAATTTCACGCCACGCGCCAGCAGGATGTTCCTGCTGCTAATGACTCCGAACTTTCTTACCCTCCGACTCTATCCACCGACACCTGCAAGATTCCAAATACAAATCTCACTTCTTTTTCCTCTTTTTATTTTATTTTTTTTATACCCCAGAGCAATAAAAAGTTGAATTCTTCGTAAAATTTCAGAATGGAAGACCAAGAAGATTGCTTTGCTTGACGAAAGCCGCATGATAGATTCAAACCTGAAAGGGGAAAAGAAAATAAAGGAAAGCGTCAATATGGGGGTCTAGGGTGTCTCCCTCGGATGTCAACAAATCTTGTTCTTCTTCAAATCTCTCTCATAAGCCCTTCGCTAGTCATCAGCTTCAATTTCCCTTTCTCACTCCAACTGTTATTCAAGGTATTCTCTGTTTCGAAATTCTTTGTTATCAGGCATTTTTTTCTCTCTTCCTCAATGATTAGTTCAATTAAGTTGGTGTAGCATCGATTCTGAATCGGTTGGTACTTGGTACTTTTACCCGTTTTTAATTTTTGAAAAAAAGAATTGTATATCATGAATCGGTCTGTGTGGTTGCAGGCGTATGCAGATTGGAAGGTGGTATTTTTGGTGTAAGGTTGGTGGTACTGTCTTGTACACGAATTGAATTGGTTGAAAAATTCAGATGCCGGACGAAGACTTAGTGGAGCTTAAGTTCCGTATCTATGATGGGTCAGATATTGGGCCCTTCCGCTATTCGCCAGCTTCTACTGTAGCCATGCTAAAGGAAAGAATTGTTGCAGACTGGCCAAAAGGTTAGCGGCTATACATGACTTTTATTTATAAAATTGTTCGATGTTGTTCAATGTTCATGAATGGTGGTTCAGAATGATAATTAAACGTGCTAGTACAAGCTTCAAGTTGTCTGGCTTAAACAAAGTGAATGGTCCTACTCTTTGAGGATTTTATTACAAGGCTCTGTTACATTTATGATAATCTAGCATTTTCTGATGCACAAGGAAGGCCTAGGTGACGTCATACTTCATCCTTTTTCTTCACATTTCCTATCATCCATATGCACAAACCTCATTCTGAAAACATTTATAGAAAAGATGTAGGCGTTGCTAGGATACATTTTGGTAAAAATATGCATTCTTTACTCTTAAATGGGGAAACTGGTTGATGAATAAATTGCATTTCAGTTCTTTATGCATGCCAATTAAAAAGCCGGATAAACATACATGACAATGCTTCTTGCTTTAAATGGTCTGGCTCTGGCCAATTTAGATTACAGCAGTAGATCCTTTTATTGCAAATTTTGATAATTAATGATTGTGATGTCTGAATAAATTGTTGCAATGACGATATCCACCTTTATTCCTTGGATAGCACTATATTTTTCAATTTTCCATTTTCAGAAATACCATGAAGTATTCGATACTGATTGAAAAAAGCTCATGGTTTTTTTTTTTTTCGAAAAGGCATCAATTTAATGGTTCTACTTCTAACGTTACTCATTCGTTGGCATGTGAGTTTTACTTGTGGGAATCAGTTTTTGCAAACAGAATGCAGTTGGTACTCAAACTCTTATGGATTGTACCTGCAAATTGAGATGCTAGGATGCCTTAGGGAAAATTTTGGCGGGTGAGAGCAGGGAGAAAGAGTTTTAGAAGAGTATAGCTTTCCTTAATAAATTCATCGAGTTAGATTGGCTTTAGTGAGACATTTATTGCCATATTGCTTTCTTGTGTTCATTGAATAATATTATACTATAAGGCATTTTATGTTATTGTATTTGTTTCAATATGAAAGCCGATCACCTCTCAACCTATGTTGTTGCACTGAATGACAAAGACTATCCAGTTTTATGTGAGAAATACTGTTGTTTAATTTTGTTACTAAAATTTTAAAAAAGGTAGACCAGATTGAATATGTTTAGTTAATGCTTTTACCTTCAATTTAATGATAGCACAAAAAATCATAACAACGAATTCTTTGGACCAAATCAGCATGAAAGGCCTCTAAATTGGGATATTGCTGTATATTTGCTCTTTTCATTTTCTGGCCTGTGTTCACATTTGTGCGTTCCAGGTCCTTATGACTTTGTTTGATAGTTTAATTGGAGTTTCTTCCTTAGCTGAAAATGATTTGAGGGACGGAAGGATGGAGAGAAGAGAAAAGATAATTAAAAAAAAAAAAAAAAAACTGTAGCTGTTTCAGCTTGATTACTAATGAAGTATACAGAGAGATAGACCATTTTATCTCTCTCTCTCTCTCTCTCTCTCTCTCTCTCTCTCTCTGCGTGTGTGTGTTCTCTTCGCCTCATGATGCACAAGAGGTATTTAGTTATTGACAAACTAAAAAGAAAAAAAAAAGTGAAGTATTGAAGTCAATGTGGAATCAACATGAGACATTTTCCTCACGAATATGGGACCTTTTCCTCGTGATTAGAGTGCTTAGTTGAAAGGATCAACTGGTTCTGGCTGATGGATGTTCTGAAGATTGGCCATGACATCTGCGGTGTAGATGTGTAATATTTAATGTCAAAAATTGTCAACTATATGATTGTTAAATTGCCATTATAGTCTGAGCTGTATCTTAGTATGAACTTGCTCTTTTAGTGACTGACAACGTTGAGTCCATTATGTTGTCACCTAAACAGGTCTTCCGATTGTATGGGTGTGTGAGATGAGTATAATAGATTGGTGGGATAGGAACCTGGAACCAGACAGCTCATGGTGTAGAACTTTTGATAGAAATTAAGTAATATATTAAAAACAAAAAAAATTCTTAGGTATAGTTTTTAAGTGTTTGCTTTCAAGTTTTCAATAAGAACAAAACAAGTGAAGATTTTTTGACCCAGCGCTATGTAATTGGGTCTTTTAAAAGGTTCCTCCATGTCCCATCTTTTAATTGGAAAACCAGTAACAAACATCTAAGAAACTTGGTTAAGTCTTGTCCAATCTAAAATTTCTGATTTGTGGGGATTGCTATGTCAGAGTAAAATTGCTTGAATCTTTGATTGCAAAGGATGATTCTATAGAGAGCTGTACTTCTCAAGAATTGAGCTTTCTCACTATTAGATGCACTTTGGGATTCTTGCCTTAATAATTGAAAATTTGGAATGACGATCTCAAGGTAGTTCTGAGAGAAAGCTCAATCTTTCTGAGATAGAACTCCCTATAGAATTTTCCTACTCTTCAAATGACTGGATTTTGCAATTGCTTGAATTTTACTTCTTCCCCGTAATATCCTTTGTTGGCATCACTCTATTTGCAGTCATGATGTTGGATTGGATTACATCACTATTGCTTTAGTGGATGATTCAATTTTGTATTTGTATTATTCTGGACATGGCATAATTCCCTTGTTGAGATTAATTCTAATTTTTCCTGCTGTTTTGTTGTGATCTCCCTTTTTTGTGGCGCGTGTGTTTGAGTGTTCTTTGACCATTTCTGAATTTGGATCTGTTGTTCTGATTGTCCGTAGATAAGAAAATTATACCAAAGGCAGCAAATGACATAAAACTTATAAATGCTGGAAAAATTTTGGAAAACAACAAGACAGTTGGCCAATGTAGAGCACCTTTTGGTGAACTTCCTGGAGGGGTCATCACCATGCATGTCGTCGTCCAGCCATCTTTGGCAAAAGCCAAAGCAGGTAGACTTAATTCTGAAATATATTGTGTGAATATTTTCTGTGCATTTTGATGAATGACAAGTTTGCTCCGGATACTAGTGCTTCTATACTCATGCAATTTACTAATATATCAAGCATCAACCATGGAAGATGAGTGTGTATTTTTTTTTTTGACAACCAAGATGAGTGTGTATTAAGTGTAGGAATATGATGAAGTGAAGTATTTCAGGAGCCACTTTCGTCTAAAATGTGTAGATGCATTATCCATAAAAAAAAGGGGGGGAGGGGGCTATTGTTATTTTTTTGGTTGGGGGTGGGGGCTGGGGGAGCCAAAATGTCTCAACAACCAGCTTCATTGGGTATGATCAAAAGCAAATTAGGACTTGGTAATTTGATGGAAAGTTAAAATTTTCTTTCGTTGGTTTGAGCAGAGAAAAAGGTTGATGAGGCCCCAAGAAACCACATTTGTTCATGTTCGATATTGTGAGAATCCATCATCATCCAGAGTGAAGCTGCTGAGCTTGCCTTGTGCATGCTGGGATCTCTCAGGTCATGGAAATGCGTAGCTGGAAAGACAAATTGTAGAGCAGGCCCGCCCCCCCGTTGTCAAATGTTTGTTGGAGGGCATTCCTGTGTAACAATACGTGTCAGTGACAGTTCTCTTTGTTCTATGAAATGGGTGTTTGTTGTAAAAGTCTTATACAATATAAAACACACAAAACGTTCATGGTCTCTATTCTCTGAGGACGTTGAACAGTATTCTCTAATGGAATGATCAATATTATACACGTTTCTTATGCATTGAATTGAAACAGCGTGGCAATGAAGAAAATTTGATTTTTCATCGCATTTGACTTATCTCGCAGAATTTAGCGGACGTGTTTCAATTACAGCAAACACAATGGACAATATTGGCGGATGCGAACGCTCCTTGGATCTTGATGTCCATTAACATCATCGTCTCACATCATCACTAGAGATTAAAATAAACATTTATATGGTGTTGATGACCCTTAGGTCCCATTCTCCACATTCATCATGGGTCTCTACACTTTGAGGAAGACGTTTTGTCAGATCGTGCCTTCAACATCGACCTGGAAATTTTCACAATTTGATATCCTAGTATGTGGGACAGAAAGATTCCATTGTTTATCTGGTCAGCATACAAGATAATTTCATAGTGATAACTGATACCCTGAAGATTTCCCCCTACATATGGTCATTTGATCGCCCTTATGTGTGTTTTTAAGTAAAGTAAAGAAAGTGTTTTTCAGATAGATCCAGACACGATCTATGGTTTCAAGAGCCGAGTGATTGCCATTTTTTTAAATTTATTTTAAAAGTGTTTTATAAAAAAATAATATAAGAATAATAGGATAATGTTTGGTAAAATTATTTAATAAGTGTTTTATCAATATTATTGTGTTTAGCACATCTTAAAAAAAAATACTTTTTATTATCAAATTATTAAAAAGTGCATGTATAGATTTGAGGCATTCCAATTTTGTACACTTTTTTGAAAAGTGTATGTTGTGCACATTTTCAAAGAGTAATTTGAGAATTTAAATTTTAAATCTTAGAATTTTTAATTTAAAGTATTATTTTTTTAGTTTACAATTAAAAATGTATTTTTATTCTATATCTTTTTTAAAAAAATAAAATATACATATATACATACATGCATAGATACATATATATTAAAATTTTAATAAAAAATTTAAACAGTCCAAATTTAATCTAGTTATATGGAAAAAGTATTAAATGGTAATTAATAATCTTGAGTAAGCATATTTCTATCTTCAAAAAATAATTTATTGCTTTTACTTCTAGAAAGAAGCTTTAATTTTCAGTTTTCTTTTCACATAAAAAATGATGTTTTTACTACTATTTAAAACTAGCTTATTTTTTTAATAAAAACTTGGCCAAATACTTCATTTTCTCAAAATAAATGCTTTTTCAAAAGATAAGTAATTTCTCCCCCTTCAAAAGCTGGGCCACTAAGCGCCCTTTGAAATTGCCATAGCTTTTTCCTTGTTTTGAAACAACTGGATTTTAAATGGAATTTGATATGAAGCATTGTGAGAAGAGGAAGGTGTATATGGTAAAATTATTTAATAGGCGCTTTTATTAATATTTGAAAAGTAGTTTTATAAGAAGTATTGTGAGAGAATAGTAGATTGTATATGGTAAAATTATTTAATAGGTGCTCCTATCAATATTTCAAAAGCAGTTTGTTTAGTATTTTTTTTTCCCAAAAGGTATTTGTTACTATAAAATTAATTAAAAGGGAATGCATTTAAGAAAATAGATAAAAAAATAAAAGTAACTATGGTAATTAATAATTTTAAGTAAGAATATTTTTATTTCAAAAAATAATTATTTACTTTTATTATTAAAGAAAAACTCCAATTCTCTGCTTCATTCTTTCAATGAAAAAAAAAATCACTTTTGCCATATAAACAACTTAATTTTTTAAACTGCTTGGCCAAATACACACACGCGCGCACGCGCGCGCACACACATGTATAAGTAAGTGACTTTTTTTCTCTTCACAAGTTTCGCCAAGCATGTTATTGAGACTAATTTGTATGTGTTTGGATGTGCGTTGATGTACCCGCGTTTCGGCCCAAACCAAGGTTTGCTGTGGAAAAGCCCATTGGTGCATGTTTGGATCCACGTTCGACTTGCCGCACCATGGTTCTGAGGCGTATGAAATCACGTTGGCTTGAAGTAAAATACACCTGCTTTCTACTGACGCAAATGCTTTGCATTAAAGTCACGTTAATTGCTCCAACGGCCAATTGTCCTTTGTACCCAAATCAGTCCGAGGATACATGAGACGCATCTGAGCTTGTTGCATGTAAACCTGTTTCACTATTTGGCTTCCATGAGACGCTTCTCTGTTTCACTCTATTTCAGCTATCTTCTTCATCTTCTTCCTTTGATCTATTCCTAATGTTAGTGACCAGGCTGCTCCTTCATCTTCTTCCTCTGCTCTGTTGCAGGTAAGTCTTCTTCCTCTAATATGTCTTCTTCCTCTGATATGTCTTCTTCTTGTCTTCCATAGTAATGTGAACGTTCTTGTAATAAAAGTTTAAACTAAACGTTCTTGTCTTCTTTGCTCTTTATTTTTTTCTTCTTATTTAGCAGATAGCAAATGGACGTTGTGGCTGAATAAAATATCAGCAATGACAAAACCATTCCACTCGGCTATATAGAGATTTATACGGACGCATCGGAGAATAAATGGACATACCAGCAGCTGCACCAGCCCCAGCATTGCAGAGGAGAACCTTAGAATCAGGGGTGTAAGTATCGCCGGGCATTGGCAAGCAGCGTGGGAGACCCATCTCGTGTAGCGGCGTTGCAGCGAGTCAAAGCGCGAGAGGCTTTGGTCGTGTTTCGATTCTCCGTCGCTAGCCTCCTGGATTTCACCACACTGTGCGAGGATATATGCCACACTGCCCGACAACTTTAGCTTGGTTAGTCCACTGTTCATGATAATTATCCTCTGTTATGTTTTTTTTTTTTTTGCCTGAAGATGACATGACTCCTCCACGATTGCTCACTTAGGTGCTTATCGATGTAGCCAGTGTTCTTCCGAAACAAAAGTTAGTTCCACAAAAAGATTTAGCTGAGGCAAAATTCAGAGCATTAAAGAATAGAGGTCAGGTTTGTAATTTTTACCAAAACAATTGTTTTCGGTATGGAGATTAAAAATATTAAGGCATCGATCCATGCATTACGCTGGAAGTATGCAATGTTTGATTTTAGAGACTTCTTACTATCAGTATTATAAAATGAATTTGTGGGTTGGTTTATTTAACATTTATCTTGAGTTCATAGTTTTCTTTTTCATATTCTTTTCAAAGAGTAGAAGTTTTAAGGCAAAAAGTTGGAGGGAATACTACAAATTTCTTCAGAAACGTTGGAAAACAGAAACTAAAGCATAAAAAGATCATTTTTAGGTTGAGAGCATGGATACAGGGTAATATAATATTCGCGAATTCAAGTACAGGGCAAGGAAAAAAAATCTCAAAATTATGGGATAAAATAATAAGTATTGCCCTACCTCGTCCCATTGTTATTTCTAGTAAAAATATGCTTAAATCAATTATATACCAATTGATATTATATCTTTTTTGGAACAATTTTAAAAATATATTCTAGTATATTAATTTTTTCTTAAATGTTGGGTTCAAATTTTAAACTCAAATAATAAAAAGTACCATTTTTTAACCATTAAATTATTCTTTTAAAGTAATTTCATTACATTATGGATATATGGGTTCATTAAATTATATATATATATATATATATATATATATATATATATATATATGTATTTATATTCAATGTGTAACAAATATTTGTGTCCAAAGATTTATATATTTTTTAAGATTTTGATGCTAACTTCCTAATACTAATTGCTTATTTAATTATTCTGACAATCTTAATTTAATTATTCTAAATGTAAAATTAAATAAATAGATGTGTCTATTCTATTTAAAATTAAATAGGCATGTGTGCACTCGTGTGTATAGTTTTATTCGATTTGTGCATGCTGGCCTTAGTTCTTTATAATTTTTTTGGCTACATAGAAGAATGAGTTCTTAAAAAAAGGCTATGTGGGATCAAAGAACAACTGAATATTTTGTTAAAGCATGCTTGGACCAAGTCCAAAAGGGAGAACGCAATGGAATAACCTTAACGAAGAAAGGGTGGAAGGCTGCCATTGAGCAATTCAATAAATTAATTGGACGAAATTATGATAAAACTCAGCTGAAAAACAAATATGATATCTTAAAAAAGGAATGGTCAATATGGCATAAATTGTTCACCAAAGAAACAGGCCTAGGGTGGGACAGTACGAAGATGACTGTTGATGCACCTGATGAGTGGTGGGAGAAGAAGGAATTGGTAGGTTATGCGTCAACCTGTACTTGTGCGTTAACTGCAATATTTTTGTTTGATTATTGGTAAAAGTGATGAATTATCTTATACATGCAGGAAAATCCACAATATGAAAAATTTAGGTATAAGGGACTTCCATTTACCCAAGAGTTAACTATATTTTTTTAAAGATGTAGTTGCAACTGGACAATTTGCGTGGGCACCATCATCAATGACATTCTCTAATGGTTTGCTTGAAAGTGAGGACAGGTACCGCCTAAACCTAAATAATATTTGGCTAGATATAGAGGAAGGATCTGAAGATAGTGAAGATGACAGTGTTGGGGCAACTGAAGGAGTTGCAAATATCAATGTATGCCCATCCCAGGGAGCTAGTAGCCAGATAAGTGGTGGGAAGAGAAAGAGAGCTGACCTTGGTGAACAGACAAGTAAGGCCAAAGTCCCTGCAGCATAAAAAATAGCTGATGCTATAAGTGTCATTGCAAATACATGTCGCTCCGGGCCTGCAGAACCACCTGGAACATTAATGAAGGAAGTGATGGCTAAGTTGAATTTAATCGATGAGATTGTCAATGATCCAGTGTGGTATGCAAAATGTTGTCAGATGATGATATATAAACAAAATCGGGAGATGTTTGCCACCTTTCATGGTTATGAGGATCGGAGGTTGATTTGGCTTCGACATGCAGTAGATAATCCACTTTCATTCATGAAATCTCTACCATAAGTTAACTTAGAATTTGTATTCAGGTTATGTTTTATGAGTTTGTGATGGTACTATACTTTATATTTAGATTATGCTTTTGTATTCCGGTTATATTTTATGAGTTTGTGATGGTATTTGAACTATGGTTTTGTCTTCGGACTATGGTTTATGGGTTTCTGATGGTATTATGCTTTTGTATTCAATCTGTTCTTTTATGAATCTATGATTGTAATGTGCCGTTATATTCAAACTATACTTTATTGGTTTATATTCATACCATAATGCTTTTTTAGCTATAAATGGAATTTAAGGAAATAGAAGATGGAGAAATGAAAACTGAAACAACATAAGTTCTTTCTCGTGAGCAACAAGCTCATGTGGTTGCACTAATTGGTAGCTACACAATAACAAATTTATGTAAACAACCATGTAGAATGAGTGAACAAACTAGTCATTCTTAGGTTCAAGAAATATTACAAGGGCATCCCACTCGCTGTTATGAGATGTTTCGCATGGAAAAACACGTGTTTTATAAATTTTGCATTGAATTAGTTGAATGTGGGTTGAACCACACTACAAGCATGGGAATTGAAGAGATGGTTGCGATGTTTTTAAACATGGTTGGCCATGGAGCATGTAATAGAATGCTACAAGAAATGTTTCAATGCTCAGGGGAAACTGTAAGTAAGTATTTGCATGCATTATTACTTGTTTGCATGAGATTGGCCTTCAAATACATTAAGCCACGAGATCAAGCATTTCATTCAGTCCAATCAAAGATTCGAAACGACTCACGATACTGGCCATTTTTCAAGAATGCCATTGGAGCAATTGATGGAACTCATGTACCATGCGTGGTTAGCCCTAGCGAACAACCAAGATTTATTGGTAGAAAAGAACACCCAACACAAAATGTTATGGCTGTATGTGATTGGGATATGTGTTTCACGTTTGCCTTACCTGGTTGAGAAGGCACTGCCCATGATGCTCGTATATTTTCTAATGCTCTCACGACTCCTAGTATGAACTTCCCCCATCCTTCTCCAGGTATATTCATGCCCTCAATGTTATGGTTATAATTTTTTTTACAATAATTAATGTGTAATACTTTAATTATTTATTAGGTAAATTTTATCTAGTGGATGCTGGCTATCCAACCCCAATTAGATACATTGGTTCATAAAAATGTGAGCGTTATCATCTTCCTGACTTTAGACATTCTCCCAGATTTAAAAATGATAATGAGGCATTCAACTATTACCATTCAAGTTTGAGGTGTACTATAGAAAGAACTTTTGGGGTATGGAAGAATAGGTTTAAAATTTTGCGGTGCATGCCAAAATTCAAATTTGAAACACAAGTGCAAATCGTTAGTGCTACAATGACTATACATAATTTTATTAGAAGAAATTCTACAACAGATATTGAGTTTAGCTATCTTGAAGATGAAAGCCAATTTGAAAGAGAAACTGATAAGAACAATGGCCTAGATCCGTTGCCAAGTCTAAACATTGTCTCTGCATCTGAAATGGATTAATTTCGAGACATCATTCGGGATCAAATTGTATTATATGGCACAAAAACTAGTAGTTTCAATCAATTGTAATACTCTATTTTTATGTTATGCACATTTATAGACTTAACTAAAATATTTATTTTTAATTTATATTTTAATACTAATATCAACAGAAATAAAAAAAATATATTATGCTATATCATTTGTTAAATATTATTTTAAAAAAGGTTATATTATAAGAATAAATCAAATAAAGTAATATGACTATCTTTTTTAGTAATTTTACACTTAAAAGTGATTCTGCTATATAATATCCAAACAAAATCAATTCTACTAGAATTACTTTTCATCTAAACTTTCCAAACATAAATCACGTTCATGTAAACTCATTTTTACACAAAATTAATTTTACAAAATCAAGATTTGGAAAATCAATTTTACTCACCATCAATCCAAACACACACTTTGTCCAAAGCGCCTTAGTATAAAGGCACCATCAGATGCTTTAACTTGGATTAGTAATGATATTAATAGATAAACTATAGTAAGACTGTAAATGATATTTGGATAAATTATTCTTTCCTCTTATGATAAGTATTTATAAAAATTACATTCTCCTCTTTTGAGTAAAATTAAAAAAAAAAAAAGCAATATTTACCCCTTTTACAACAAAAAATAAGTTAATTATACTATTTTAACCAAAAAAACTTTAAATTTATTATTTATGTAACATAACAAATATTAAATATATATTTAACCAATATAAAATAATCACTTTTTAAAATTTAGTAAATTTTTAAATCATTTGATGAAAATAAATACTTATTAAAAAATAACATATTCATAACATAAGTTTTTAGATAAACTAATTTAAAGATAATAATTTAGTTTCAACCATAACAATTGCATCAAGTATATATTAATAAATATAAGCACTATCATAAATTTAATAAAATTTTAGAATAAATTAAATTCATGGTTGTCAACACAAAATAAATAATGTTAAATAAAATTTTAAGAAATATTTTTAATAAAATATTTTGTTATAAAAATAAATATTATTTTTTTAAAATATTGTTATCATCTTTGGATTTTTTTAAAAATTGTGTATATTTAAAAAAAATTGTACAAGTTACACATTTCTAAAAAGTAAAGAGCGTAATCGGCCATGATATTTTAGGAGCTTGGGATAGTATTCTGATTTAAGTTTGATTCATGGCTTGTGTTGTGTTATGGCATGCTAGGGGTGCATGAAGCAGGATTTTATTTTTTCCCTTTTCTGTTTAAGGGATGAAATATAATTCATAAATGATGTGTAATTAAATGAATTCATCCGCAAACGACAATAGCATTGGTAACAGAAACCTCCGTGAAAAAACTTGTGCCAAATTAAGACTTAATCGAGGATGGATCACTCTGAATACCAGTGGTTTAGAGGATCATTGTTGGTGTCTCTCCCCATGATTAATTCAACTGAAACAACCTATATAGACAAACAAATTATCATTGACCTAACCCTCGAGTTCATTTTCTACAATTGAAACAGGTCATCACCATTTCCAATATAGACAAACAAATTATCATTGACCTAACCCTCGACTTCATTTTCTACAATTGAAACAGGTTATTTCCTCTCTCTCTCTCTCTCTCTCTCTCTCGCTTCTCTTCCTGACTGTATTATCCTTGTTACACTTCTTGCTGGCCAATATTAACTAGACATATAACACAGAAAGTACTAATTATAACAAAATTAGTTTGAAAAACAAAAAAAAAGGCAGATTCAATCAACCTCCGTGTATCAGCTTCTATTTATCTCAGCATCGCCATGCAGATGCAGCAATTAGAGCTCTGTCTTGCCATCCCAATAGCAAGCAACCCTTGTCCTCCGTCAACCTATACCCATCACACGAATACAAACCCAGCAATATCTTCGACTGAGTCACCGCGTTTGGACTCAGTGGGACCCCCTTGAACCCTTTTCCTTCCATTATCTTCCTCCATTTTTCCAACCTCTCGTGCCTCTCGATCCTCTCTGCCCCTTCACATGCCACTATGTTTCTAATCTCTGGCGCAAATATATACTGTTCCACCTTCGCCCTCTGCGCCGACTCCGCCGGAAACGTCGCATCCAACGAGTCAAAAATCGCAGAGTAATAATGCAATGCCTCGAGAAATCTGCCGAGGAAGTATGGTCCATTATGGCTGGCTTCTTGCTCCACAAGGGTGAATATGTTGGGGGCTTGGTCCCTTATCATTGCTAGTAAATTTCCGAGGCAGTTTCCGGGGACCCGGTGGAGCCGGTTCACGGAGTTCACTGCCAAGGCCTCCCCGACCCGACGGTTGAACATGTGGGGCTTGAGGTCTTCTAGTTGCTCGCCGACGGGGTGGAATTCGAAGGGGATGTTGAGTGAGTGGGCTAGCTCGGTTAAGCACCGACCCGTTTCCCTCACGGAGTCGATGCTCGGCCCGACACCCGTTATTCTCAGAAACGGGGCCCCGCTGGGTCGGGCAGCTAGGGCTTGCATGAATGCGGGCCATTGGTAGCCCTGGAGGATGTCTAGGTCTATGACGTGGACTCGCTCTTCGGCTTCAAATGCTTCGAAGATTGCTTGGTTAGCGGTGAAGTGGGCGAATTTGATATAAGGGCAAGCTTGGTAGACGATTTGGTATATTTTGAGGATTTCTATGGAGTTTGGGGGGAAACCAGAGAAGGATGGCTTAGAGTTGGAGGAGTTGATGATGGGTTTGGTGGTGAGTGTGGCTGCGAGTCTTGCGCTTAAGGCTTCGGTGAAACAGGATGCTACTCGTTGCATGGAGTCACCAAGCGGTGTTACTACACGATTCAGATGGTGCAGGTACCTTCTTGCCAACATGTATTCTTCTTTGGCCACTGCTTCAGCACAAGCTAATAGCAGGTGCACCAGTTGAAGTCCACTATCTTGCTCCTATTTATTCGATAAAGAAAATCGCTAGTTTAGACAAAAACATGTAGAGAATAAGTCAACCATATATACAGGAACACGTAATCAAGAAAAATATGTTTGACTTGCTTCCACAATTAAATTAATTTATTCTATTTTTCTGTTTATCGGGGTTGATGCAAGACCAAGAACAACGGAGCTGCAACGCATTAAAACTCTTGATCGCATAGCCAAAAGTGTACTTGATACTGTGTTAAGAAATCAACGGATTTACAGGCTTTAACTTTTAGACGAAGACGCAAGAAAGAATGAATTTTATGTAAGCAAAGGGACAACCCCGAGATACTAAAGAAAAGTGCATGGGAACTGATGAGAAAAATTTTACCTGCTCGGTCCCAATAGGAATCGGCACCATCAAGCTATGTGGCTGTGGGTGTGATTGTTGTTCTGATTGCTGCTTTTGCTCTTTCTCTTGTTGGCGTTCTTGCTGCAGAGCTTGTGAAAAAGACGCACTCATCTGATACAAGTCACTCTCTTGGGAAAGTTGAGAGCCACCCGGTACTGAAGATTCTTCATTCGCTGATCCACAGTATCTTGAAGAACTAGCCATTGCCAAGTTGTCCAAAATGGATGGAATTGAAGTTGACATGTCAAAGCATTCTGATGAATTTCCAATATCAGACAGTTTGGTGGATGAGTATCCTCCTGCAAGTCCACGATCTCCTTGATAGTCCTCCAAGAATTCTTCTACGGTTGAGAGTGAAAGGTTGTCCACAGGCTGCATATGCTGGTTGTTTGGAGAGTTAAATACCTTATGGAGGGGACTGAGTCCCTTCCCTTTGTAGGTGCTGCTAAATGCTCCAAGTTGGGGCGAGAAGCGAGGAGGTGAACACCCTGAAAGACTCTGCCCCTGCATTGCCTGAGCATAGTTGTAGTTGCAGTTATAGGTAGAAGCTTGTGGGGAAGGCATGTTCCTCACGGGCGAAGAGATCATGAAATCGGAGTCTAATTGATCGGAGAAGAAAGATTCCCACATGGAACTATCTGGTGATTGGACTTCCACATCTCCGTCCAAGTCAAATTTGAATGCAGGAAGGTTTAAGCTTGGTGGGGTTAGACTAGTATGCTCTAAATGATCAGAGGATTGAGTGGCATTTTTCTTGGATTGCAAACCTGACTCGTTTGAAGAAGTGGGTTGGAGTTTGGTGCATGAGTTCTCACTCTTGAGGGACAATGAACTTCCACAAAGTGAATTGATCATTTTTTCAGAAAAAAAAAAAACTTTTCTCACCTCTCAGTATAGCAAGAACTAATTCTCAATACCTGAGGGGGCCACAAGAAAATATAAGCTATTCTCTGAACTTGATTTTGGTTTTTCTGCGTTTTGCAGGAAGCAAAAGCGATTAAGGGAACGTGTCTCAAAGTTTCAAACTTTGCTCTCTCGTTGATCTAACTAGCTCTTGGTATAGTGAGTCCTACAGGAGTTTAATTAGTATTATTGGATAGAGCTAAGCTTCTGTTTTCTCCCTCCTTATTTAGATGGTTTTGTCAGGTAGTCCAGAGTGTCTGAGAAAGGGAGGGACAATGGGGACAAAATCTAATTCCAATGGTATATGATTGGAGGCTTGCCGTTGATAATCTCCATCCTATGTCCTCTCGGGATTCTAGCTGGATTTTAGAGGCCTAAATTTGTCACTTTTGCTTACCTGTTTTAACTGTTGACTATTCTAACTTATCAGCCCTTGCATGAATTATGCTTCACGACAAAGAATCTGATAGGGGGGCCCACATCCTTTGGGCCGGCCCATCTGACTTTTGGGTATCTAGGTTACTTAATAATTATTATTATAATAATCACTGTAATTAGTTGTTCATCTG
Source organism: Erythrophleum fordii (assembly GCA_032878935.1). NCBI lineage: Eukaryota > Viridiplantae > Streptophyta > Magnoliopsida > Fabales > Fabaceae > Erythrophleum > Erythrophleum fordii. Next base: position 18,978,790 of record JAVQMF010000049.1, on the reverse strand, counting down.
TGATTGGGCATTGCAAAAGTCACAATGATGTGAAAAGAGGAAGTAATGAGTGAAATAAGTGTAAAATCTAGGATGCATAATAGAGAGAGGAAGAGGGAATTGACATGGGCTTATTAAGCGCGCCAATTATTAAACACAGCTTGTCAAATAAAATTATTATCGTTTCTTTGCAATGATAACCAGGAGGAATGGACAATTGGCCTAGTTAAATAAAATAAAGATATTCTTGTTGACAATTTCTTGAATCAACCTAGGGGGGTTTCGGCGAAGATAGTGAAAGGAGGGGGAAAGAGCTAGAGAAGAAAGAGGACAAGGAAAGGAACATAAGGAACGACGTCGGATATAACGTCGGTGGGGCGGCCTCTAGCCCTTTGGATTTGCCAAAGGAATGAAGTGCTTGTCCCAACTCATTTTCCCTCTTCGGCGGCATCTCTTTTATGTCAATTCAAATTTCTCTTTTTTTTTTTTCTCACTGCTTTGTTTTTATTTAACCTATCAACTAATCTTGCTTCGTAATGGGCAACACATCTTGCTGCATGTGATTGGGGAAAAAATAACGCAATTCTCAAAGCTTTATCCTACTCATAATTTTACATTGTTCAATCTGAGTTTAATAAAAAGAGAAAATTATTAAAGCAAGACTATTTAAACTCAAGTTAGGTCAATATGTTTTGTTCTATTAAATTGTAACTAGCAAGTGGCCTCTTCTATGCATGAAAATTAAAAAAAAAAAAAAAAAGGAAAGAGAACACATAAAAAACAAAAGATCTATGAAAAAGAGGAAAAGAAAAGAAATGAGGCACGAAACTCAGAAAAGCCACGATTAATGTAACTTACTTACGGATTGGAAGGAAAGAATTTTTTAAAGTTTATATATACAGATTGTAATAGTTGTACAAATAATATCATTAAAAAAATTACTATTATTATGATTAAACATAGGTGGGATTTTTTTAATTTGTTTTCTCATAAAATTATATTTTTAATTTAATTCTTTGCAATTAAGACATTTTTCAAATTAGTCTTTCGTAAATTTTTTTTTTTTGCAATTTGATCTTTACAAATAAAATTATTATCAATAATTTTTTTGTCAATCTATTGCTGATAAAACTAACTGACAATCTACTGCTAATCTATATATTATATGATGATAACTAAATGATAACTTATAAAAAAAAATATATTATATATTATTACATTTGTTAATTTTTATATATTAGATTGACAAAATAATATTTATTATATATGCAAAAGAAGAGTTTGCTTTCATTGTATATTTTCTGTAGATTTCCTATTCATGATGTTACTTATTTTATTAGTTTTTTTTAATGCAGCTTTTTTTTGGTTGGCCTTGTGCATGGAGGCTTACTCATTCTAGTTAGTTATTGATAATAATTTTATTTATGAAAGATCAAATTAAAAAATATCAATTAATAAAAGATCAAATTGAAAAAAAAAATCTATAAATGGCCAAAATAAGAAGTATATCATCACTAAAAAATCAAATTAAAAAACAATTTTAAGATGAACCAATCTAAAAGATACTCACATTGTATGAGAATAAAGTATGATTTTAGTCGTATTTGAGTATGGTTGAAAAAATTAAACCTAACCAATTAGTTAGGCTAAAAAATTAATAAATTAGCCATAATTTTGGTTTGATTAACCATGAAAATTAACTAAGTAAAAAGTCGATAAAAAATTAAACAGCTTGGCACTAAATTGGTAAAAAATAGATTTTTGTGTATTTTTTTATCTAAATAAGAATTTTAATATTTTACAATAAATATTTATAATATTTATTAGATTCTATCAAACTTATTTCATATAAATTTGTTATTATATGTAAATACTTTATTTTATTTTTATATATTTATATTTATTTTGAATATTATTTTACATTATATATATTTAATTGTAAAATATTATATATATATATATATATTTATATATATATATATATATATATACTTTTTAATAAAATGATTTGACCTAAATTTAATTATGATTAAATCATTAAATTATGAATCACTCCTTATTTAATTGAATAATTGATTTAATTTTTAAACCAGTACTATTAAATAAGGTTCTTATCCTTTTTATCTTTCTAGTTGTGATAAGTGATCAATATCAAAATAAGTAAATTTAATAAATAGCATTTTGAAGGGTAAATGAATGTTGTTTTGGTGATAACAAGATTGCAATAAATGCATCTCATTCAACATTTGAAATGTGATCAAAGGAATATAACTTTTACATCTTAGTAATTTCTAACTGTACATATATAAACTTCAAATAGCACACGAGAAATGTAACAATGAGGATACACACACACACACACACACACACTAAAATCAACAAATGGATTGCCAAACGAAGGACATAAATAGCCATTTCAAAAGACAGTACACACACACACATATATATACATATGAAAAGCATATTTAATAAGGGATTGGTTTTTAGGTTAATGGGGATATCATCCCGATGCCACCTAGAAACATCTTCATATACCAAATTATTCCTTAACCAATTACAATTCACGAATCCTTTTTTTTTCTTCAAATGAACTTTTTTGTTATGCATTTTTAATATAGATGACTTGATTTGTCTTTACGAGATCTTTAAATCAGGTCATTCTGTGATGCTAACCTAATATCACTCTATAAACATCTCATGCAAGGTAAGAGAAAACTGAAATCCCAAGTCACTCATTCACCATGATGATATTGGAAATTTGAAATACAAGTTTCACTTTTCGGCTTTTTGGATGCAGCTAAGAAGCTCTTTCGGAAATATATATTTTAAAATAATACATTGTTGCTCTCAATCTCTTCACAATTAATTTAAACAAAGTAACACAAAGCTCCATAGAAATAAGCGTCTAGATTGAATTTTTTTTTTAGATAAATGTTTCTCCACTCCATTCTTTCAAAATAATTAAATATCAATGACAATAATTATGAGTATTTCTTCAATACAAAAAGGTTAACGCAATAAGCTCTTTTAAAAAAGTAAAGGTAAACTCTTTATTCTATATTCTTAATTTGTATAATAAAAGCAAAGGCAAAGCGTAACGAATTATGCGTACAAGATACAGCAATGTTAGTTATTATAGTTACTGTACATCATTTTTGAAAATTTGTAAAGATTAAAAGGAAGAAGTCACAGTGAAGCAACGTAGTGGGGTAGCATATTATAATGTTGTGTAGGTCAAACTAACTATTAGCATCATGACTTTGTTTGATTCATTGTTTTAATGTTTCGAAACCGATCCTATTGGATTTGGCACAAGTAAGTATGGCCTACTCTAAGAGTGGAAGTTTTCCGCGAAATAATGTTCACTCCCCTGCTTGTCCTCCATAACTCCATGATCCGCTTTGGACTACCTTCCTTCAAAAATTATGGCCAAGTCAAATTCGCTTCGCAACTTTTATTGTCTCTCCCTCTTCTCTTATCTCCATTTTGACTCTCGTCTTTGGCATACTTGGTACTCATAAGCCATAAGCTCTCTCATTGGAATTATGGAAAAACATTACAACTCATGAAAAAAGGGGAAGAATAATAAGATATTGTCAATTAAACAAAAAACTTTGTAGAATCACATACCAAGCCTGTGCTTAAGTGCTTCTTTATTATAAAAATTTAAGATTATTCAATATCTAGTGTGATAATATATAAGATAATATATCATATAAAATAATACTATTATATATTTGATAATACATTGTATAATATTAAATAAAATAAGAATTAATTAATATTTTTTATTTAAAAATATATTATATTTATCTAAAATTATTATGTTATATTAATTTTTAAAAAAATAAAAATCTTTTTGTCATTAAAAAAAAAAAGAAACAAGAAATTAAAACAAAAAGAAAAAATAGAACCTTGTATTTCATGCTTTTCCACCATTCTCATATATCATATCATCTTCAACCATCATTATATCATCATACTCATCTAACCATGCTAATTAATAGTTGGGCAACTAGATGAGTAAGAGGGAGAGATAGCTAATTGAAGCTAATGAGAATAATTTGGCTGCACATAGGGCGGGGAAAGAGTCCAAGTAAATAGGGCTACACATAAAACTAATTACAAATGATAGAAAAAGTCCAAGTGAATAGGGCTGCATATGGATCTAACAATCCAATCAGCTCAATTTTACCTTAGTCATATCAAGCTAAGTTGGATTAGATTAAAAAAAATTTTGGACAAACTAGTTAGGTCTAATCATGTTGGCTAATTTGACTTGGATCAATTTTATGATTTTTTAATTTTATTTTGTAAGTGCTTATATGAAATTTTTTTTCAAAGGTTATTTTATAATTTTTATGAAACAATTAAAAAAAAGTAGCTTAACTAATTTGAAAAACTAGCTTGGCCAGGCTTTAAAAAAGTAATTTAATGCAAAACTTTGTTAGTTATATTAGTTAGTTTGGCTTTGCCATAGTTGGTTCTATGATTTTTTTTTTAAAAAAAACTAACTTAAAAATTTTATTTTTTTTAAGGGATCATTTTATATTTTTTTATAAAAAAATTAAGAAAAAAAAAAGTAATTTAACTAGTTCAGAAAACCAATTGAGCCTAAGCATTACATTAAGGTAAAATTTAGACTAACTTAACTTATGAACACTCTTGGAGATGAGAGTTGAAATGTAAAAAATATTAATAAAACTTTATACATAAAAATCTAATCTTATTGTCCAAGGCTTGAGGCTTGATTATATTATATACCATTTTAATGTAATTGTATAAGTGATAAGTTAATAGTGTATTATATTAGTTTATATTATTAAACTTAATACAGTGTGTCGAACCGGTCTTAAATGATGTAAATTCGAAAGATTATTTAAAGAGTAGGAATCATAAGCATTTGACGCATGGAATTAGCTATGATTCAAGTTCAACTCCGAATGAAAAGGGACTCGAGTCAAATTCAAATTATCCCAAGCATCTATTAGTAATAAAATAAGTAAATAACCACCCAGGGGCTTTTGTTTGGGCCAAACCCATTACAATTAATTGGGTTTGGTAATTTTTAATGAAGGGATATTGGGCTTATTTATCACCCCCGAAGACCCAAGGCTTCTTGTTACGGTTCGAGGTGTTAATTGTAGGCAACGTGGAGTTTTGTTTTTCGATGATCTAAAATAACTAAGTGCACGTTTGGATATGTTTTGAAAAATTATGTTTGTGTAAAAATAATAATTTTTTACTTCCTTAGAACGTGATTTGAGAAGTAGCAAACGCCTATCCAAATATCCATGCCTATATAATAATTGCTCGTTATTTGACGCATCACGGAAAAATGGAGTACTGAAAATCAACGCCACTGACACAATGGACACGCCGGATCTCTGTAAAGGAGAAAAAGAATATAAAATGGGAGAAAGAATGTATTAATTATGTAAAAGAGAGAGATTCACGCCTGAAAAAGAGGAATTGATGTTTGGAGTATATGCCTATACCGTGAGAGTAATAAATTCCTCTTGTAAACTTCTACATTTTTGAAAATGGAGGCCCTTTATCTCTTGGTTTGGAGCCGATTTCATTAAATTCCTCATTATATAAGTATTTCCAGAACGTGAGTTGAAGAAGCAGCTCATAACGGCATGTAGGAAGGGCCATTTTCTAGAGCGGTCACTGCGAAGTGCTTGTGAGTTGTGAATTTGTGAATGGACAGGAGGTTTAGTATCGTATGAATGGACTGGACTTGAATATGATTTTTAAAAAATATATTTAATATTAAATTTTTAATAAAAACATGGTGGTAAATTTTTTTTAAAAAACTCAATCATATAATGTTAAATTATAAAAATTGTACACTTGTTTGTAAATTCATATATTTATTATGTTATTATTAAAGAACTTAGTATAAAAAATATAAAATTATAATTAAGTTTTTTCCTACCCAAATTTGATCCCTGTAGTGATGCTCCTTTTTTGGGCTAGAAATTCTCACTGTCTCTCGACCTCGCTTATGGAGTCCAAAAATTCATTTGCAATTATGTTTGAAACTAGGAAGAATCAAAGTTATAATTCATATTAGGAGATATACAAACAGAATCTAAGCATGAAAACTGAATATAAAATTATGATACTGGCGATATGCCATGATTCTAATAATAGTGAAGCGATTGTCATTTGGTGTCGTTGCTAAAGGATAACAATAGGAGTCGACGGTGATATGCAAGATGGTGACCAAACATTGGTCAGTGGCAGTGTGACGATGAAATGGAGATGGAGAGTCTTAAAACTCGAACCAAAAAGGTAGGTTTTGAGCCATCTCTTCAATACTTGAAAAAAGACCTTCTAGTTACTTAATCGTTACACACAATTTTGTATAATTGTACATGTGGTTCCATTTTGAATTCAGATAAGTACATACCATTGCGAAGTGCACATGAACAACATGAATGCTCTTACCCTTCCCCATGCTTTTCTTCGGTGCCTGACGCTTTTGTTGCAGCAACAGTCAGAGGCACGGATGGGCAATTAATTCAATAAATGAGGGGTTCCACTAGAAGCTGCCCTGTGCTTATGTACTTAAAAAGAATTTATCTAAACATCTCTAATCATTTGGGCCTTCCCTTTTTTCTGTAGCTATTGGCCTCTCATCTGGCCTTGGTAAGATCTTCACCGCAATTAGCATCACATCAGTGCCTTCCGAACCCACTTGGTTCAAATAGCAAATAGCCCAGTAGAGAGAAATGTGAAACCTATGATCCTTTATTATTCCAGTGTTTTTGTGCTTTTATAAGCCTCTACCTTAACTCAGTCTCTCTGAAGAAGCTACCAAGCTATGTGCCTCCCCGCTCCAGAAAAACCCAAAGAATCTACTATCTCTTCTCTCTCCTACTCATAAGCTACATATGTTGCCAAAGAACGTTCACATGTCTTTGTTTCATGCGGAAAAGATAAATTATTTCTAACTTTTCGCTTGAAGTTTGGTTCTCCACTAACAACTGCCCCTCGTTGTCCACACAGCGAACTCATTTACTATGTGTTGAGGCCTTTGAAAGCAAGGCTATTGCAGAACATCATAAAGAGGCTACCAGGGAGCTTCCCTCCATTTTTGCAAAGTTGGCCATGAATCCAATAGTTTTCTTGCTTCTTTTATCTTTGTTTACAAACGTTTTGGGAGTTGAGCCTGTAAAACCCAGGCTACCAGGGAAACCCGGCTTACCCAACTCCCACATCACTGTGATGGGTTTTGTTTATTGTGACATCTGCTCCAACAACAGCTTTTCCAGACACAGCTACTTCCTGTCAGGTGATGAATCTCAATACTCTGTTGTTAGATTTGAGTTTTGTTACTTGTGATTAAACTTTGAGGAGCATATGTTCTGGTACTGAAAGAAAATAAAAAGTAAGTTTCCACATTTTACTTCCTTTACTATCTCCAGGTGCAGAAGTCAAAATAGATTGCATATTCAAAGCACTCTCAGCTAAAACAAAGGAACAGATAACACTTTCAGTCAACAGAACCACAGATAAGTTTGGGATGTACAAGCTGGAAATACCATCAGTTGATGGAGTGAAATGTGCAGAAGATCCTGATGTTGCATCCTCCTGTCAGGCAAGCTTAATGTGGAGTTCATCTTCTTCATGCAATGTTCCTGGCTACAAAAGCACATCTAATGAGATAACAGTCAAAGCAAGACGAGACAATCTCTGCATATACAGTCTAACTCCTTTGAATTACAGACCATCCAAGAGGGATATCACCTTGTGTGGTAATTAAAAGAAGTAGCATACACAAGTAGTCTGTTGTCCAATAGTTGGCTACTTGTGTATGACAATTCCAAGAACTCAGTAACTTAGATATGCTCTCTCATTTTAGCCTACCAAGGGCATAAATCTTTTCTTTCTCTCTCTTGATTGTCTCACTGCATTATTTGTTTGATTACGGAGCAATACTATCAATTATGCTAGAAAGAATATCATGCATGTAGACTTTGGTTGCAAAAGAGAACTCGATTTCAGCGGTTGATTTGGTCCGTAGATGTATAGAACTTCTTTTGTGAAATTGTAAAGAACAAATAATTTCCTCAACAACTTAACAGGGGATAAACTGGGTTTAATGATATGATATGCCACAAAAATGGTGTGTTTTCAAAACAGTAGAGCAAAACAGAGGTCCAATATAACAATAAATTGGGAATTTACTGTAGACTAACAAATTTTAACTCCTCCTCAACACTATTTCATTAGCCATCAGATTAGCTCAAACCTATTATGTGCCAAATGCAAATTGAAAATTGGTAAGGACAAAACTTTCTATGACACTATCAGATAAGACCGCGCGAAATTTGTAATGCCCATTCCTAACATCCATAGCTGCAATTGTTTGTGATGCTGGGAAGATAATCATACTGTGGTTTGTTTCTAGAAATTGCCTCAGAATATCACTATATCTGAAGATTTATTTACTTTTCTTTGCCAATCCTGAATTATGATCTCCAAGGACCATCCAGCATGATGCACAACTTGCTATTGCTAGACTACTTTTACATAGCAATTGAGAACACCGTACAAAGAATCAGCCAGGTTTTCGTCACCTTTATCAGCTCCTCAGTGGCAGATCGCTCCCGACGAAAGTTCACCATCAATGCATCCAAGAGAATGAGTACACCAGTGTGGTCCACACTTGTGCTAGTATCATCACATCAATAACGAGGACAACAAGAAAGCAATTTTACCAGATAAAGTAGCAGCTGGAAAACAGAATCAACATATGAATACGATGCCAGATCTGTAGTTTATGCGTGCTCTCACGGCTAGATAAGGATCACCCCAGAAAACCCCGAGTGACTTACAGTAATTACGCAAATCCTGAATTGATTACAATTAGAATGATAACAACCCACAAACTCGTGTTCTTCTCCCTTTCGCCAAGGACAATAAAACCACGAGTAATGTTATAAAGCTCAGATACTTACATACTTGGAACGGCCCGTGAACGGTGCATGCCAACAAGGCAGCACATGCTTCTGTCCTGAAGGTGTAATGAAGGACTTTGTAAAGAGGATTCTAAATTCTCACTTATGCGGCTCATGGATTGAAGTCACTAATAATTTTGAATACTGAATTTCATCTTCTGAAAGTGAAAATGAAAACGTCATCAACGAAAAATAAGAAATTTTAATGTGCGGCTGTCATGACAAGAGCATTTGCTAGTGGTCCCACACAGGTGACAGGTGGCAAATGCTATTGTCATGATATTACCAATGTAATGAGCACGAAATTAAAATTAAAGAGAGAATCCATTCTCAAAGACTAATTTATTAAAAAAAAAAAATTTTTAAGTTTATAAATCTCACTTCACTTGTGAAGCTTTCCGATGTGGGACCTCTCAAGAGTTGACGTCCCTGGTGACTTTACTCTGTAACGCTTCACTTAGCGGCGATTCACTCAGCTTTCTTTCGGTGAGCCCCTCTGCAGGTAGCCCTCTCCGTAACTTTGCAGGTAGCTCTCTCCGTAACCATCGGCCTCTCAATAAGAGCATCAATGTAATGAGTACAAGCCCAAAAGGAGAACCAATTCCAAAAGAATAGCCTATTAAAAGAGAGAACCCCTTAAGCTTATAAATCCCACTTCACTTGTGAGGCTTCCTGATGTGGGATTCGTAACAATATTGTAATGAACTTCTTGTGATTAAGAACAGAGTAGGGAGGGAGGTATAGAGCTGAGAGGGAAAATAAAGAGAAACTTAGGGAAGGTGAAAACATATCAGAGGGAGAAAGAATCCACATAATTTATCCACACTTTTTTAGTTTTGCTTCCACTATTGATATAGCTTCTATGCCACTAACTTCCACGTGCACGTGTAACAACCTCAACGAAAAGCATGCTCCCTTTTACAGCAATCTATTGCTATTCCATAAATGTAGCATCATTTGCCACCTGTCTCCTATGGGACCCATTAACAAATGCTTTTGTCATGACATTCCCGCCCTCTTAAAAGCGACCTTGGGAAGGTCAAGTAATGGATAGTGTCTTGACAAGACAGTCAAAATTATGATTACGCATGCATTGTTGGAGTTGGGCGTACAAAAGCAACTGATAAATCGAGTATGATCTGCTCTACAGCATTTTTAGTACAAGAGCTCTCCTCACTTTGAATATACCTCATGATTCTGTCTCTGATGTAGGAAGAGTTTGCAAAGTAGATAGGAGAACCAAGTTGAATGATTAAAACACCTGGGAATATGATTGAAGTTGGATATTGCTCTATGTCTCGATATAGAGATGACTCAGGTATCTTTCCAAACCTACATGGGGTTGGTCTAGCCACATACAATAGTGGTCTAAGCACACCAATTCCAATAGACAAGAAAAGGCCAACATCCATGCGAATGAAGCTGACTCCTAAGAAGTAGGACATGCAAATCACAAAATCAAACTTGTCTACCTTGAAGAGATGGATAGCCTCTTCATAGTCAATAAGTCCCAACATTGTAGATATTATAATTGTAGAAAGGGCTACAAAAGGAGTGTAACCAAATAAAGGAGCCAAAAATAAGAGTGTAAGTGTCATTAACAATGCTTGCACTATATTTGACATGGCTGTCTTACACTTTGCGTTGTAATTTACAGCGCTTTTTGAAAATGGTCTGCTAGTCAAGTAGCATGAAGTGAAAGAGCCACAAATATTCATTAAACCAAATGCAATCATCTCCTTGTTCCCATCACGAGGGATATTTTCAAGCACAGCAAAGCTTCTTCCTATTACTATCCCTTCTACCAATGACAAAATGCCTGTGATAAGGCTAGCTTTTAAGACTGCTGGTAAATATTTATGATCAAAGTTCAATAAATGGATGGATAAATGATTTAAGCCTTGATCTAGGTGACCCACAATTTGAATTCCATGATTTTGGCCTCTGACAAGGTACATGAAAATAGCACCAATTATCACTGTTGTTATTGAAGCTATAGCAGATACTTGAAAGAACTTTGGATTTTTCTTCTTCTTCACACAATTTGGATCATATATGAAACCGAAAAGCAATCCATATGATCCTCGTAACTGAAGCCTACACCAATACCAAATCAATATACCAATTATACCAGCTAAGAGGCAAAAAATGGAGAATAATTGATCAAGGTTGTAAGCACCAAGAGGAAGAACCCATTGAGTCATCAAGCGAGCAATAACTAATAGCATTACTTGTACCATAGCAAAACCCAAGTCAAACACCCCATAAGCACGATGAATAGAAGAACCAATAGTCAAAGCATTATTGCTAAGAACATTTAATGCAGTTTCAATGGAAGGTGATAATTGGAGAACAACCCGAAGACGAACAGTGCTTATAATGAACAGAACAAGATGAAGCCCATAATGGAACTACTAGCGAATCATGAGATGCAAAACAAGAAAAAAGAGGAGGCTCAAGCATTGAAGTTGTTGATGGCCATAGAAATTGTGCACGATAAAGAGAGGACAATGACTGGCCAATAACCTCACCCCTAATCATCGACGGCATACAACTGAGAAAGTTATCAAGCAACGCTTCCACTATGAAATTTGCGATGGCATATTCTAGGCTGAGAGCGGTAAGCTAAGCACTAGGGTAAGTAGAGTGATCCATTTGAGAAGGCTTACATGGATCTAGAATATTATTGGCTAAGTGGGCCCAATGAGGAAGTAGAGAGATTTTTGAAAAATATTGAACCCAAGACAACCAGGGCCCATCTTCATGCATCATGAATGCTCTTTGGACTTGAACGAGCTTGTGGACTATATCAGAGCTCACAATGGCAAAGTCAGCAGAGTGAGCAATGTGAGAGTTGTCATAAACAACCTCTTCAACAATTGTATTGCATAATGACAGAGTGACGGAATTCATGAGGATGGGTTGGTCTATCTCATCAATATGTTCAGAAATGGAGTGCATCTTAAAACTCTTGAACGGAGCTTCAATGGCATTGGAAGAACGAGGAAAAAGATGACTTTGTGGAAGGTTTACCTTGGCCAATGGCATTGTGATGACAGAATTTGAAAAGCTAACAGCAAATTTGGAATGATCAGATTGGTCATTGCTGGAATTTGGCAATGGAATGTCAGTAGCCGATGGTGGATCGTAGTCTTTGGAAGATTGCACTTCAACAGGGGTTGGTGCAGCGCCACCTCAGTAGTCATAGATAGTGAACGAGAAGGCAATGGTGAATCATATTTACGGATTTCACATTGTAGATGAAGCTGCACCTCCGTCCATTCAAAGCTAGAGTGTGAAGCTACAAGGTCCGATTATTCCATTTGCGCTGCCAATGAATCAAAAGAGTGCAAGATTTGGAGAAAAGTGGCATTAATTCGGTTCCATCATGAATCCAGTTGTGCAATGAGGTGATTAGTACAGTTAATGTGTGAGCGATCCAGAGCAAGGTGTTGCATCATCTGATTGTTGGATTGTCTAATATTGAGGAGAATAGCATCGATCTTGACATAGTCATCAATTTTCGTGGGATAGGAAGTCAATGAAAGCACCATTGTAATGAACTTATTGTGATTAAGAACAGAGTAGGGAGGGAGGTATAGAACTCAAAGGGAAAATAGAGAGAAACTCAAGGAAGGTGTCATGACAAGAACATTTGCTAATGGGTCCCATAAGAGACAGGTGGCAAATGATGCTACATTTATGAAATGGCAATAGATTGTTGTAAAAGGGAGCATGTTTTTCGTTAAGGTTGTTACATGTGCACGTAGAAGTTAATGGCATAGAAGCTATATCAATAGTGGAAGCAAAACTGAAAAGGTGTGGATGAATTATGTGGATTCCTTCTCCCTCTGATGTGTTTTCACCTTCTGTTATGAGTCCCATATCGGGAAGCCTCACAAGTGAAGTGGGATTTATAAGCTTAAGGAGCTCTCCCTTCTAATAGGCTAGTCTTTTAGAATAGGTTCTCATTTTGGGTTTGTGCTTATTACATTGGTACTCTTATTGAGAGGTCGATGGTTACAGAGAGGGCTACTTGTGGAGGGGCTGACTAGAAGAAAGCTGAGTAAAACGCCGTTGAGTAAAACGTCACAGAGTGGAGCCGTCGGCTCTTTAGGGGGTGGCATTATTATAAGTCCCACATCGAGAAGCCTTACAAATAAAGTGATGTTTATAAATTTAAGAAGTTTTTCCTTCTAATAAACTAATATTTTGGAATAGGTTCTTTCTTTGAGCTGGTACTCATTTCAGCAACTCTGTTAAAGATTGATTGGTTTATAGGTAAAAAAAATTTTTTAGCCTTAATATTGTGAAGATAAACGAAAAATTTGTAATCTCATCCATCCAATTCGTAATGAACAAATTTCAAAAAATAATAATGCAGATATGAGATGTCAAAACATTGATAACCTAAGACGGAAGCAGATGAAGGTCAGCGAAGGCGAAGGTGGCTTCGCTGGCCTACCCTAGCGCTTTGAAATTTGAATACTGTGCAAATCTGAAGATAAAAACTGCTGATTGTACCACTGGTTGCGAAATTGAGGTGAAATGAAAGAAGAAACCTAATTGGACCATTTTGGTTAAAAACAAATCTGAAAATAAACCTTAACCATCAAATCCTTCGCATATGATTTTTAACGTTATCCATCAAGCCACCGTTATTAAACTAGAAGTAGAGAAGCACAAGAAATCCACATGCTTCGAGAAAATCCCCAAATTATAAACTTGTCCTCCCGTCCTAGTACCTTATTGTTGTCCTACCGTCCTAGTACCTTATTGTGGTCTTGCTCTCTCAACCAAGCACGAAAATAAGTGAATAAGTGAATAACAACAAAAATGACGACATACTTCGCCAAGGGAGGATTCTTAAGGAGCTTACTATTCATGCAACCTAATTCAATACCAGTCGTCTTTCTTATGCGGATTGAAATCAGCAATCAGACCTGAGACCTAGCAGAATGAATCCATCAAGTCACTCATTCACGTAACCTTTTTCTTGTTGGCAGTTTGTGTTCATCATTTTTTTCATCAGTGAACAGTTAATTTTCTTGTATGGTAACTTCATTTTATAATTAAGTGAAAACCTCAAAAAATCATAGCCTTTTTTTGTACTCTCTGAAATCAACTTTTACATATATGAAATAGAAACATATCATTGCCACGTTGAAATTTGAAATTATAGAGCATTTATTTAGTTACCTTAGAATATGGTGTGTACATTTATCTTTCGTTTTGAATTTATCAGTCTTGTATATTAGAAATAAAAACTGTATTAGGGACAAAGTAATGTGCTGATCTACTTTTAAATTTAGGACTCACATCATGTTAAATTTGATAGATTTTTAAATAATCAATACAATAGGAAAGGTGATAATTAAATCCATGAAAGTTTAATGATAGAGTGCACTTGTTATGGTTCCAATTCTCAAATATTTCAAGATTTTCAAAGACACTCAAAAATGAAAATTACAAATTCAGTAAAGTTTATTTCAAGTCAATATGTTGGTTTAACAAACCTGACCAAAAAAGTAAAATTACGTCATGGATTTAATTTTGCCTATCGGGTATCCTTACAATATTATAAAAACTGACTATAACATATAAATGACGTAGTCCGTTGCTTTCAAAGCAGATATTTTTTTTCTTTTTGGTGGTACAGATTTTAACTAAAAGTCTAGTGTAGATTCTTCTGTTCTATGAATGATTAAAAATAATTAACTTTCTCTTTTGAGACAAGATTAAGAAATGTAAATGAACTGAGGCGCAAAAGTACCACCTAAACAAATTTCCTTGAGATACAATTCTAGGTGGAAACTTTTAGAAGCCCCAAAATATGTCTTTCATATGTAAACTGCACCACAACATATTATCGAGGAATCAATTCTTCATCAGCATTAACAGAATAAATACTCTTTTATGAACTGATAAGGACAGAATATAATAAACATCAGAATCATAGAATAAGAACAACATAATTATCCAAGATATGCCTCTATATCTGCACCAACTCTTGGAAGATCTTCATGGCAGCAGCTGGCAAACCAAGAAGCACGTTGATGTTCTTCCTCTCTATCCCATGAGACAGGAACAAAATCACTTCCTTCTCTGGCAATGACACTGGCCCTGAAAGAACAGGTTCTCCCCATCCAAAATCAGTGGTATAGAAGGAAAGCCTAGACCAAGTTGTGATCAAAAGGGTGCAAGCCAGAGATGGCCTCGCTCTTGTCACTTCAAAATAATCTATAGCTGATCTCATGTAACTGTCTGTGACCATCTTGATAGCGTCTTTAACAAGCCTCACAGCAAATGAGAAGGGATTGTCTGATAGCTCACTTGCTTGACAAACAGAATTGGTTAGTACTATCCCATTACCGCAGTATCCTTTTGGTAGAGGTGGGTCAAACTTAGCCCTTCCATCAACAGCAAAGAGAAGCTTTGTTTGCTGGTCTGGCAACAGTTTTAGTGCTTTGGTTCGAGCTATCCATACGAATGCTGAGAGGACTTCAAAAGTTGTGCAAGACTCAAGAACCCCATCTTCCATCGCTTTCTTCTTCAGTTGCTTCAGCTTCTCGGGATCAAAACAGAAGGACCTATAGACCATCTCATCTTCGTATAGGTCTTTAGAGCCTGATTTATCTTCGATGTCAGCAAATTCTTGGTGCAGATACTCTATCTTAGGTGGGTTCCGTGCCTTGAGTATGCTTCTATCCAGAAATGGGGGGATTGACAGTGGCTGGCCCCTGGCTACTTGACCCCAAGAATTCACAAACTCCATAGCACCAATTCCATCAAACATACAGTGATTCATGCACAGCCCAAGAACAAATCCTCCACATTTGAACTTAGTCACCTGGAATATAGAGTTGAAACTTCAAATTTGCAATAAGCTATACAAACTTCATGGATTTATCAATTCAATAAGGTGAGCCTTCTAGCTTCTTAGTGGCAGATATTGATTGTTTATCATAAAAAATGAGAAAATAATCACTGTAAAACTGCATAAGCAAGTTTCACCTAGCATGTGAAAAGGAAGCTCTACGATTCTAATGAACATAATTTTAGTTAGTCGAACCCGGTAAAGACCCAATAAAATGTTGTCCTGCTGTGCTGTGAGACTTCAGAGACAATAGTATGTTTACCAAGAATGAATTCATAGAAAGAGCTTGGAAAAAGCTATATCTTCTAGTCTTCCTTCCATGTCATGTCTCGATATTAACATTAGTGAATTCAGGTCCTTGCTTGTAATTTCCTCAGGGTTTACACAGTGAAGAACATACCTGGGCAACCAAAGGAGGCATCTGAAGTATGTGCTTTGCACCCGGAACGTCATAAACAAGCTTGCCAAGAGTCCCAGGCTCTGGCTTTGTTATGTCACCAATCTCTTCCATTGAGCAGTTTGCTTCAGCCTCCACAAACAGGGCACCCTCCCCTGTGCAGTCCACTATGAGTTTACCCTCTGTGCTTATGTTCAGCCTCCCAGCAAGTGGGTAGTAGTGGACAAGAACCTTCTTCAAGGCATTCTTGATCACTTCCCCTGCCTTCTCATTTCCCTTCTCAGCCGATTTGAAGCAGTAAACAGTTCGGACAGTCACTGCAATGTTCTGATCAAGGTTAGATAGGAAATAAATGCCTTTCTCTGTTTCCTCTGCAGGAGCAACTAGAGTTGGTTCGCTTAGCTTTACGCTAAGTTGGAAACAATTGCCATTAGACTTTTCCATCTCAGCTAGCTGACACTTCAGGAGCTATAACCTGTGTTAAAAACATAAGATGAGAATGTATATAATCTAGAGAAAGACTTGGTTCATATCAAAGTAAGAAGTAAATATCATCAGAAACACGTAGGATGCGTTTCTCATACCTGGGTGTCCCTCACAAACTATGGTAGGGCCTGAGTCTGTACGAGGGAAAATGCCACTTTCTGGGATACGATGTTACGGGTTTGTAGTGTTAAATGTTCTAAATATAGCAACGTAAGGTGAAAGTGAAAGGTAGCTGTTTATAGAAAACGGTGGATGCTATAAATTATAGATGGCTTAAGTGCTGATGTGTTTCCTTTGGACACAATATAGGTGAGGGTTGGCCACTAGTCAAGAGACCAAGTACGATAACAAGGAACCTAGGCTGGCAAATTTTGGGCCGGTTTGGCATGGTTGGTATCCCACTCTTGCTGACTTTTTTCTTTTCAATTCCGTCCCCAGTAACCTTGTTTTTTTTTTTTTTTTAACGTTTCTTTTGAAGTGGAAAACTGCAGGCTGAATTTCCAATATTATTGCCTAATTCATCATAAACATACACAAAATCCGTATTTGATTTCCTGGAGTTCAACCCGCTTTGCACATTCAGTCAAGCCATTGGAATTAAATGCCAGTCTTCACCATGCATTTATCACTGCATACACACACTGAATTTTATCCAGGAAGGGGGAACACATCTCGGAACTTGGTGATCTTCGTTACTCCCTCCGGTCCAATATATAGGACACTTTTTAGAAAGTTTGCTTGGTCTAAAATATAAGACACCATATAATATTTTGTATTGACTTTTTAAAAATATCTCTCTTCTTTTTTAAAAAAAAATGTTAGTTTATTTTTTTTTTCTCTTTCATAAATAAAAATAAAAGTAAAAAAAATGATAAATTTAAAAAATTTGAGATAATTAAATAATTTTATTAAATTGTGTGAAATGATTGAAAGATGAATCGGAGGGAGTATTTCGGAGTGTCAGTCCAATCTAAAAGGGCCCAGATTGTGATCGTACTATCAGTGAAACATTAAATTGTTAACTACTTGCCCTGTACGGTAATTTTTTAACGGACACTGCCCACTTCCGTTTATAGTTTCAGCACGTTGTCATTATGCCCTTCGCAAGAGGGCATAAATAATTGTTTGAGATAGTTAAAATGTGGTTAACATTATATGATCGGATTTTTTAATAAGTTTTGTACGCATGTTAACTTTTTATTGAATAATTTAATAATAAAAATACAATAATTACATCAAAATTTAATTCTTAAAAAAATTATATATGTTAAGGAAAAAAAATATAAATATCCCATTTATTTTTAGTTAATTGCATCCTTAATTTTTAAATTTGAAAATATACCCCTAAACCCTCATCTTTCAAAATTTAAATCACACATTAATACCCTAGTTCCAATTCTCTGTACACGCATTCCATCTTCTACTTAAAAAAATGATAGGGTATATTATAAGTTCTTGAATGACTTTGTTGTTTCGATCTACTGATATTTAGCCCTTGCCACTCTTGCAATTCGCCCCTCCGTTATAAAAAATTCTCAGTATTCTGATTCATCCCATTGAAATTCAGCCCTTGTCACGTCAACCTTGTGCGTTAAAAAAAAAAAAACCAGAATTTAAATCCAACAAGATAAATCGCTTAATGTAAAAAGAATCACCGTGAAAAGCTTGTTCTGACTCGTAGATCAAGAAAACCCATAAGCTCAACCCAAATTTCAAGAAATCGAAATATGCATATAAAATTCTAATATTTTCCTTGAAAGAACTAGATAATCCAAATACTTGGCTATTCCCAACTCAACGGAAACATGCATATAAAATTCCAATATTGTCCTTGAAAGAATTAGATAATCCAAATACTTGGCTATTCCAACTCAGAAATGTTCAAATCTCTAGAAAGAAGTAAAACAAGCAAGGAACTTTTTCAGAATACACAAATAAGTCATTCTTTATTTATCATTTCTAGGGAAACAATTTTACAACAGCTCTTTCCCAAAGACAAGAGGATACAATAATTCTTTTGTCGTATCGATCAAGAAACATGAATGCATAGACTATCAAAACTATAGCCTCCAAGAGCTTTGGGGACGGCTATGCAGGGCAGAAAAGCAATTGATGCATGACGTTATCGGAGGCAGTTTTAACAACTTTGAAATATTCACCATTCACCTTTAGTGTATTTTGGCTTCCTAAAATGATCCTCCACTTTCGGAGCAGTAACTGACTGCAAAAAGTCATGCCTGGCCACACCTGCTTAGACAAGCAATTCCTTCTTCTAGATAATCTTCCCTGTTAATCCAAAACTCAGGTGCATCCTGGGTGTTTTAACCACCAGAATTTAACTAGTTTAGATAATCATAGTTCAGATAGGTGGAACACCCAAACAGTTTCCACAAGCCATCATTGAGATGGAGAACAAAGGTACGATTTAAACAAATACCTTCATGATTCCTGCAAGGACCGCTCCTCCAAGGTACACCATGTGCTTCCTACGTGGTGGATCCTCAATTCGTAATCGCAGTTTCTGAACACCAAAGAATAGGAAAATAAGAAAAAGGAGTTTATGAAAAGTTAGCTTAATTCATGATTGTAGACCTGCACCCGGTCTCTCTCTTGGGAAGGGCCTGGTCTACCAAGAATGCATACTTTTTTCCTTTTAGCTTTTTTTTTTCCTTGGTATTTTTGTTTTTGGTTTTTTTTGGGTTTTTTTTTTCAGATTTTACAATAACATGGCATAATGAAGCAGTAGGAGGAAAGAAAAAAAGGTCTATTCCGCGAACTGGATTTCTGCCCAGATAGGACAGGAATTTTAACAAATGACATATTTGTCATGCTTATATATGCAAAAATCAAACGCAATATGATTCTATCATGTTCCCACCCAAAAAAAAAAAACAAAGAAAAATGATTCTATCATGTTTGTGCACCTAATTTATCACAATATATAGATAGATATATACCATCAAGAATGTATACAGCTTGCCTAGCAACTCCATAATTGAAGACAACAAAGAAAACCTTGAAGTTATAAATTTTATTTTAAATTTTGTACATACCAGATCAACTACCATATTTCTATCTATAATTCTAAAAAAGCACATGCAAATCATATTGAATTTTGTTGATGTCCATAATTAGCTCATCAGCTATGAAAGAGGACTCTTGTTTTAAGCTGATGTTGTCTTAGTCAGAATTGTCAGCAGATCAGTTGCCTATTTACTATGCTTCTTCCTAGGAACTGGGTTTGTCGATAGTGTTCTGACTGTTCTCATCATTCAAATTATACAGGTAACATTGGGTACTTTAAATAAGTCAAAGTGTTGCGTGGTCTTTGAAGTAGAAGGATATTGAGCGAAGAATGCCAACAGGCATGGTAAGTCCCCTTGAATTTGATGGAGACTACTTGAAATGACATCAATAATAAAGCCTTCCAAGATGAAGTCTCCTAAACTGAAAGATCCAATAAAAAATACTGTTTCTCAAGAGCACATAGGCTGCATACAATAAGCATCTTTTGATGAAATATCAAAAGGAAATAACGATGTCCTGAAGGGGCTTTAGTTAGCCACACTCAAGGTTCGAGCCCACACCTTACCCCATGGTACATAACCATTAGGCCATGGACTGAAGTCAACTTCAATTTAATTCTAGTTCGTCAACCTTATTCATTCGTATATGGAAAATTTTGCAAACTTTTCTCCACTAGCATAATTCACTCTTGGAACAACCCTTTCACCAAACTTCTTATTCCAATAGGTGACAATACTAAGAACTACGTATAATAGTGCATTCATTGTTCAAGACCAAACTTTTTGCTAAATTAAATTAGGTACTCATTTGCCTTCAGCACTACTAAGAAATATGTACATGCACAAGCACAAAAAAATTAGAAAACCTAAGCTTACCTTCAACCCATCTCTGTTGCCCTTCAGAACAACATCAAGATATCGATCCATTATTTCTTTTTCCAATCTGAGCCAAGACGGAGAGAGAAAGAGAACACAGCTTTATCAACCTTGACTCAGAAGCACAATATTTAAAAAAAAAAAGGAAGACTAAAACCATCAGAAGAGAAACATACAATGGCTCCAACAGATGAGAATATTTAAAAAACGCAAAAAAAAAAAAGGTCATCAAAATATTGTGGTAAAATCCAAAACTCGGTATTTGAACCATATGTAAATATATTACCCAATACATAACATAGCTCAACATGAATTAGACAACCCACAACTTTAATATGGTATAAAAGTTGACAATCACCTCACTTGAAATACATCCAGATTGGGACCACAGAAAAATTTATCAATTAACTGAGGTGAAAATGGAATCACCCGTGACTAGAATAACATTTTGAACAATGGTCAATAGGCCACCAGTCCATTACATAAACGTAGCCAAACATATAGGGTATTATCAACGGTTAAATATACTATTGAAAAATCTCTACCAGAGGTTAAGAAGAAGAAGGAACCAATAGAAATGAGAGAAGAATCTTGCAATGCATGCTATGTCAACATATCTAATTTTAACTCAGTATCAGCAACTACAAAAAGATGAGGGCAATTTGAGCCAATGTAAAGGAAAAAGAAGAAACTACCGGCTTGGTAAACCAGGATACATGGTGCTCCCTCCACTCAGAACTATATGCTGGTAAAGCTGTAGAAAAAAGTTTACAACAGAATAGGCATTAAATTGCACAATATTTTCAAAACAGAATGGCAGTGGCAGGCCTTCTCGAAGCATATTATAGCAAGGACAAGACAAGACCCTCTTAGGCTTCTATGGTTTTATTCATAAATGTGACTTCTTCAGTATATATATATATATATATATCCTTATCTTGTAAAGGAGGCAAATGACAATTATAATTTATTCATGAACAGTATGCTCAAGTGCTGGACGTCATGGAATGATAGGTGATCTTAAGGAGACATGACAAAACACTACGATAAACTAAATGAAGTTCTAGTGCAGACAGTCATGTAGCACGAGGGGCAAGGAACTGTTCATGAGACTTGTAATATTCCAAATTCAAGCTTGATATCTTTTGCTCATGTACCGTGCCTAAGGATCCTTTTGATTTTTTACTGAAAATAACTTTGATTTTGGAAAATATTTTCGGTAGAGAGTAACTACAAGAAAATAATTTTGGTTAGTATAATTTCCTAGAAAACATTTTTATAGAAAATAATGCATCCTTTAAAATTTTCTAGCATCTGATTTGTTCTGAAAAATAATTTCCTTCTTAAAAAAGGGGAAGCCTTGGAAGGATTGGAACAATTGACACCCCCCCAGGGGGCAGGCACCCTTCCAGAAATCATTTTCCATAAAACAAACACACCCTAAATACCAGTAAGTTAGATTAAAAGCTTCAGGTGATTAAAAGTGAAGTAATTCAGTATTTTTTGTTTTTGATAGAAGTGGAGTAATTCAGTATTACTCTCACAACAGCCCCTCTAAAATCAATCTAAAAGCACTACAAACCTCAAAAGATGATCTGACTTTTTTAAAAGGAAGAAAAAGAAAGGAAATGGTTAGGGGATTTTCCAGACACGATTTCCAGTTTAATGTCAATACGAGAAAATAGCAATTAAAGAGAAAGGCTGATAATTTAAGTAACAATTAGAAGAGAACGGTGAAATCAAATAGCAAGTAGTGCTTCTGATACCTTCATAAGTTTCATCTCAGAAAGGGTAGCTAAGCATAATTTTTCTGTTACACTCTTACATTATTAAATTTCAACCTATGAATGAATATTTCACATCCTTTTCAAACATAATAACGTGATACCAATATTAAATATTGTAAATATCAAATAGAGTATCATACCATCATCCGGTTGTCAATATCCATTTCCTGAATGCAACGAAAAACCATGTCAGCCATTCCATCACCTTCAACGTCTATAAGTTCCTGCAAGAAGGAAAAACCTCCAGGCAATCACAAACTATAAAATTTCATTGTAAAATAATTTAGCAAAAATGCACTGTTATAGAGTAAAAGAACTATAATTACATTTAGAACAACAAAACCAGCATCTTTTTGTGCAATAATCATAGGACAAAACCTGCTTATTTAGGCATACTTGTTTACAGTGCAAGGCACACTGATGCAAAAGGGCTCTTGGAGTCATGGGAGGGGTGCACTATGATTGGCATTTCAACATTGAAACGTAGTGCATATCACATTAATTATATTATAGAAGTTAATACAAGGAAAATTGACAATAATACACAAAGAAAACAACTAATACATATATAGGTTTTAAGCGTATTGGTGATGTGGGCCATACACACTGTACACATCATGTTGCATCATATCTAGGTAAAGGAGTGAGGACTTTTTGGTCAAAACACTCTTGGTAGAGATTGCTAGACTCCACAAAACTAGTGTGAAGGCTAGCAATGCTCACACACACACACACACACACATACGCACATGTACTCACATAACTCATTCCATCTTTAACAATCATCCAAAAGCCAAATGTCTCAAGCATGTAACATAAGCTCAAATGCCTAAATCATCAATATGCAAAAGTTGAAAGAGTCTGGTAGTCTTAGCATCATCTTGAAACATTTCAATGCCATCTTATCCTACACTAAGTGCACTTCATCACCAATATCATCATTGTTCAATCCCTCAAAAATTAATCTTCTCTCACAGAAGATGCCAATATGGCTGCTTCTGGCATCAACCTCTTCTTCTTGCTTGTGATGCATTTAGTTTGGCTGTTCTGCCCTAAATGTCAAAGGGTTTAAGTCTGGCTGAATAAATAGCATTTTAACTTATTGGCAATGTAGCCCATATGCACGGTATGCTTCATCAGATGCACCATATCTAAACTGCAACGTCAAAAGTGTTGCCTGGCGCAACCTAAACAACAATGATTTTAAGGGAGATATAATACATATAGCAATGGTAATGCTGATCAGAAACAGTTTACATAGCATAAAATCTATATACTAGCAATGGAAGACTTTAAAGCATAAAAATAAACTATCAAGTGGGCAAAGAGAACCTACTGGAGTGAAAAGAGCCTCAGGAGCCTGGAACCTTTCAGTGCCTACTTTAATCACCCTTCCATCTGGAAGCTGATTATGAGAGTGTATATCAGTAAGTACCATTGAAAGAAACATCAAATTAATGACGCCTACTTCATGCAGGCATGTATACTATATTCAACTTCAAGGAAGGAAACAATAAGATATATAACAATATAACATAATAAATACATTAAAACAGAAAAGAGTTGTAAATGAATTTACAGACAAGCATGATTAACATATGAAAAGAAACACATAAAAGAACAGATTAAAGGATAAGCAAAGTCGATCCCCCCAATTCCCCTCTTCAGGCAAGCAATATAAAGCAGAACTGCCAACTGGATCATTGATCATTTACACAGAAATAGCTTCAAAAACTTTTCAAGAAATTAGAAATAACAACTTACAGTATAATTCTTAACAAGTATGGTGGTCTCAAGCCCCAACTGATATTCCCTCTTGTAGTCATAACTGTAGAAAAATGGACATAGCCATTTCAAGGAAGAACAACACAAACCCCAGGAAACCAAAGTGCAGAATGAGATTGCATGTTGACCTTATGTAGCATAGCTTCTCTTTGATCTCCCTTACAGTCTCAAAATCAGCATTCCTATTCATTGCATACCTTAAGGAAATAAAATTTTGTTCCATTTAGACATGAAGTATAAAAAATTCAGTTATCATAATGATGTTATAACTAAAATGAAGGGAATTAGCCTTCACCCCCTTCTTGAAAGCAAGTCAACAAGATATGATGTTATATGTCGGCCAGCTACATTCATTCGTTTTGTAAGATGTGGGAATGAATAGCCATCAACAACAGGAACCTGGATCAAAACTTACATTATTAACATTTTTCAAATAAATACATACAAATTGTAATGCATGTTGCAGTAAAAACAATATACTATATATTTTAAACACTTTCCACTTTCTTAAGCCATTAGTGCAATTTTCTAACAATGTATGTGTGTCATGATGGTAAGTATATCTTAAATTATGTCAGAAAAATATAATAGATACCCCAACCCTCAATAAGCAACAGTAACTTGAATCACAACATATCACATATGAGACTTCTTCTCAAGAAAGCACTACAGGAAAAAACAAAAATGATTTTTCTTGGTGGAGAACTGATTCAAAAGCAATTTGTTTATCTTAGATCAAATTTGCATATTTCCAAACTGCATTGAGTTGGTACATAAAACAATCATAAATAAACATCCATTTGCGGGGTCACTACCTGTCAGTGTCATCTAGTACTATTGCTAAAGTAATCCTCTTTTTCTTTTTGGCCAAAAGTACTTCTCTTAGTTTAGTTGGTTGTTAGACCACAGTTACAGTTAAACAGAATAAGATCCAGATCATTTTGTTCCGAGGTCACTCACTCATCATAATGTGGGGATTGGGGAATCCAAAGATTTGAACTCCTCACGGTATATAAGATTGGATTAAAAACTTTCATATGTAGTTTCATATAAATAACCAAAAACAATAGTTCTCATTACTATTTATTAAGACTAATGTACAATATTTTCAAAATATATGAAGTATTTCAATTGTCTGGCTACACACTTATCATATTCACTTCATCTCAGATTTGGGGTGCAAGATCTACATGACAATCACCCATAATCCAATGGTTGGATTGATGAAATCACTTATTATGAAAAGTTATACCACTATGCAAGTGTATGAAGTTTAACACCAATGTTGATTGTCATATACAAGTGACATGAATCATAAAAAATTTACTATATTAAAGGCATTGTAGAAGGAACTAATTAACCCAGATTAACAAAAAGGAGATAGAACGTAGCATCATTATAAAGGCCAGTATAATACTTTATAGAAGCTAATTACCACATGTGTGACACCATCACCAGAGTCAATAACTAATCCAGTCAGCAGCCCTGGGACAAGGGAAGAAAATGTCAGCACGTAGAAAGAGGGTGCAAAGAGAGCACATGCCAATGAATTGTACATGGAAGCAGTATATATTGCATACACAAATCCTTGCAAATTACACTATCTGATGACATAAAACTGAAAAACAAAACTTCAACCTTAAGTCATCTCTATAAGCACCTTGGGCATATAATGTAAGAACAGCTTGGATCTGGATAAACACCCCAGCAAAATTGTACTTCTCAAACATTGTCTCAACCTGCTAATTCAAATTACATAAAACGATGATGTTCCAAGTATATTGGTATACAGGAGAAATTAGTTTTTTTTTCTAGATAAGAAAAAAGTAGGAATTGGTTGACGAACCATTTTTTCACGATTCTTTGAGGGATTAAGAGGTGGGTCTGTGAGTAAAATCTTACAGTCTGGTGGATTTATCTATCCAAAAAAAAAAATATGTAAGTGTTGGCTCTGAATATTACAACAATAGGAATAGTTGTTACAGACAATCAGAAGCACTAGAAATTTACCTTTAATTCATTATAAAATGCATGGTCCCACACATGACACATATCCTCCCAGTTTTGCACAATTCCGTTGTTAACAGGATAAGATATATCAAGCTGATGGCGCAAATCCGCACAGGCTTCTCCAACAACAATATCCTACATGGAACAGTACATTTCAAAACAAAAGAGATATCAGATTTAGCAACAAATTAATGCACGAAACTGCAGTGAAAGAAAATCATAATAACAAGCACTTCTTGTAGCTCAACATGGCCTTGCTTCCTTCTTGGAAAACAAATTATATATTACTCAACAATTTTAAAATTATCCAATCAACTATATCACTCAGATGTAGATTTCCTTGAAATGGCTTGTAGCATCAGGCACTTGCTGTTTGACAAATCAAGCATTATTCAAATAATGCACCTTCAGTTAAGCTTCTTGGCCAATTTAATTGTGTCTTAAGGCCTTTACCCTTTTATATATATAAAGTTCTCAAAGAGCGAGCATACCTTTAGCTCTTGTTCAGTTAGTGATTCTTCGTACCGAAGCATGGGCCTCCCCACCACACAAGGAAATACAGCGGTAGGGAAATTCTCCCCTGAAAAACCACACTTGACGTACTGCATTCGGTAAATCCAACATCAGAAGGAGAAGAAAGTCTTAACCCAATCAAAGAAAGGAGGTAGAATCACACGCAACAGTTAACCAGCAACAATCCCATGTATAATACTCCAGAAATTTAATGCCCAGAAAATAAAGGAAAAGCGAATCTGAGAGTTACGTTAAACGACCTTGAAATTCCAACACACATTAGCGGTTGAATAAAATTGGCAACATCTAGAAAGATGATAAGTGGTACAAGCATTCTATACGAATATCAAAAATGTCGAGTCCGAATAACATATTAACTGATCGAGAAAAAATTCACCGAGAGAAACATATGGTGAAACGTATTCGATGCTATGCCGCAAAAAAAACCGATTTTGATCCAGAAAAGTGTGCATGATTCTTGGCAGATCAAGCGACACGATCCATTCAAAATTAAATACATAATAGGAAAACGTAAGAAAAGTACCCCAGTGCCATTGTCGCAGACGACGACGTTTTTGTTTTCCATGTTGTGCTTATTCTTCTTCTTCTTCTTCTTCAGCTGCCACTACGGCCACTGCTATCATGCACTGCTTTCATCTGTCGCTTGCTTTCAACCAAGATGCCGTACAAATGGGGCAAAGGCGGGTCTACTGTCTGGTGGAGGGTCAACTAGAGTAGTATAAGAACGACGTCGTTTGTACTGTATTCTTTTTTTTTTTTTGGGGTCAGTTCTAGTAGAAATTGGGTTATAACTACGGAATAGGTCGGGTAGGGCTGGATCCATCCTGACTCCACCATCCCAGCGCTCACGAGAAGGGCTGCGATATAAGCTCGGCTCAAGTGCAAAGTTTTCGGGTTTTGGACAGTTCGGCATCACCAGCCGCTATGGTGAGTAAACGCCTCTTCTCGCTGGCTCCTTCTGGCTGAATCTTCTGTGATTGCATCTTCTAGGAATCAATGCGCGAGTCTTTCATGAACCATACTGTGGCTTTCATTATCTGTGATCCCTCTATATTGATTCCAATATTTTCTTTTTCTTAGCCCCTCCCCTCCCCTCCCCCCAAACCCGTCAAACCAAACAGAACCTTAGTGGTATTACAATGTTTTCATTTTCTTTGGAGCTAACGATATTGGACTCTGAATTTTCTGGTTTTGAGCAGATGCTGATATTTTAAGTAACTGATATTGAGAAACTTTATTTTCAGTTAACGAACTTCTTTTTATTGACTTAACAGGCTCCGAAAAGAGGTGGAAAGGCTGCAGCTGCTGCTGCTAAGAAGAAGGCGGTATGTATATCGGTTGATTTGGAATGACGGTTCTGTTGTTGGGTATTTTCTATTCGTTTGAATTTGCTAGCTTCTATTCATTTTTAGTACATTTCCCATTTTAGGATAAGGTGGTAAACCCGCTATTTGAGAAGCGTCCGAAGCAGTTTGGAATCGGAGGGGCATTGCCTCCCAAGAGGGACCTGACTCGATTCGTGAAATGGCCCAAGACCGTTCAAATTCAGAGAAAGAAGAGGATACTCAAGCAAAGGTTGAAGGTTCCCCCTGCTTTGAATCAGTTCACCAAAACACTTGACAAGAACCTTGGTTCGAAAACTGGCAGAACCCTTGGATTAGATTTAAATATTATTATTTAGTGCTTATGATGGATGACTATGAATTTGATTTTCCTTCTATTCTGTAGTGTCCCTTGAAGTTTGCTTCAGATCAATTAGACACATATTTGGCTTTTGCTCTTTCGTTACATTGCTGCCATTCTTGTTTTCTTAAGTTGAATGCCATTTTTGTTGTCTTCTTATATGGGACATGTGGTAGTTGACTCTCGCTTCAAAACTCATAAAATGGCGTATGATTTTTAAAAAAGAAAATGTTAGACAAAGTGTGTACTCTATATTAATCATAACATAAGGAAGATAATTGCATCTAAATATGAAATTGGCATTTTTATGAGGGATGACCATCAAAGGAATTTGAATCATTATGTTTTGAAGTTGGTTTTTATTATTTAAGATTGCTGCTTTTTTGGCCATTATCTCCAGATATGCATACCTCATAAAATTTAAGCTTTGAAATAAGTTGTACTTTCTAATATTATTATCTGCAAAAGATAAGATTGTTTAATCAGTAGACTTGAAGAATATGAAATTTTACTTGCAACATTTAATGACATTGATGGCATGATGTGAATGATACTTTGATTTTTTTTTTTTTTAATTTGCATCTTTCAACCTCACAGTTTTCTATTTTACTTGTTGGAAGCTTGCATATTTTTGGTATGGTAATGTCAGCAATTACTTGTAGGTCAGTGATGGGGATGGTGATTTTGGTTTTGTTGCAGTAGTATACCTTGGCCTCTGCTAAATGAGTGTCAGATGCATTGTTATTTTAGTGTAGGTTTTAATTCGTATTTGTTGTTGATTCCTATGGTATAAAACTTTCAGATATCTATTCATATTAATATTACAACCTTCGCTGCTGCTAAACTTTTAACTAATTGCCTTTATCAATTTCAACTCCAGCAACAAGCCTATTCAAGATGCTTCTTAAGTACAGGCCTGAGGATAAAGCTGAAAAGAAAGAGCGCCTTTTGAAGAGGGCTCAGGCTGAGGCAGAAGGGAAAACTACCGAAGCTAAGAAGCCAATTGTTGTGAAGTATGGCCTCAATCATGTTACATACCTTATTGAGCAGGTCTTGCCCTTTTTGATCAATGAACAAATTATATATTTTTCTCGTGTACTTGTATAGTGACTACTGACTAATATCTTGTGATGTTTCCATGACAGAATAAAGCACAGCTGGTTGTGATTGCCCATGACGTTGACCCAATTGAACTGGTTGTCTGGCTTCCAGCATTGTGCAGGAAGATGGAAATTCCCTACTGTATTGTCAAGGGCAAGGCACGATTGGGATCGGTAAATATATTCAGAATATTATTTTCATACATATTATTTATAGTTTATGAGACTGATTCAATTGCTGGTGGCCCTTTTTAACAGATTGTCCATAAGAAAACTGCATCAGTTTTGTGCTTGACAACTGTCAAGAATGAAGACAAATTAGAGTTCTCCAAGATATTAGAGGCTATCAAGGTGTTCTAGAGTTTAATTACCTGACTGTTTTTTGTTGTTAATGCTCCTATAGCTTGTAGACATGATTTATGAGCTGTATTACTTTTGTTTGCTTTTCAGGCCAACTTCAACGATAAGTATGATGAGTACAGAAAGAAGTGGGGTGGTGGGATTATGGGTTCTAAATCCCAAGCCAGAACCAAGGCCAAGGAAAGGCTCCTTGCCAAAGAAGCAGCTCAGAGGATGTCCTAGACATTTCATTTTTTTCATTGCTTTAGGTACTTTAAGTTCTTCTTTATGCGACAGCGGTTACATTCAATTAAATGTGAGGTTTTCCTTTCTTTGATGGTAGCTTGTAATCCAAAAGATTGATGTCGTTCTTTACGCTGGAAGCTGCCATTTTGTAGTAGTTTTTCAATACTTAAGATGGGAGATTGTGTGTGTGTGTTTGGCTGCAGTTTATGTGATTTTCAATGTCTTGGATTCTTTCATGGTGTTCTGGTTTCAGTGTTTGAGGACGAAATAATTATGGCGGTTTTCATCCATTCACTACTGTCTTACGAAACTAAAATTAAAGGAGTATGAAGCAATCCTGCGCATTTTCGCGCTTCCATCCGTGCTGTAACCCTTGGTTTGGCAATTAGTTTTCTCTTAGAAATATAAATATATGTAATATTTTATAATTAAATTAATACATATATTTAAGATAGATATAATTATTTTAAAATATATAAATTAAGTAAAATATTTTTAATGTGATAGCAAATTAGTATAAAATGAATTGAGTAGAGATCATTAAATATTATAATATTTAAATAAATAGATAAAAATAATAAATTCTATCCATTTAGTTGCATTGGACATTTGGCGCATATAGTTTTTAATTTTGATATTCTCAATGCAACAACTGAACAACACATTTTTAAAGGAAAGAATTAATTTGAAGTGGGTCATCAATTTTGTCTTTTCCATGAACCAATCTGAGAAAAAAAAAAAAAAAAAGACGCCTCTTCGTGTTTTTTTTTTTTTTTGCTTTTTTTCTCCCCTAATTTTCATCTCCATCAAAATCAAACAAAGAGGGTGGTGGAGCTGTCCTTCGGTAATGATTAAAGAATATTTGCATAAGTGAAGTTTCCTCAGCTCCTTCTCACTCTCTTAGATTGAGTTCCTAACTTGATTTCTCTATCTGATAAGATTCTTTAATAATTTTCATTAGATTTTCCCTTTTTCTTCTCTCTCAACACTTCTCCTCTTCTAACTTTAGATTTTTTTTTTTATTGCTTAGGTCTTTGAATTGGCTAATTCATTGACTTGTCTGATTTTTATTGATTTTTTTACCAATTTTTTTTTGTAGTTCAATTTTAAAGCTAAGATGAATTGAAACTATGATTAATTTACCAATTTTTTAGTTTGATTAACCAATACGATTTGAATTTCAAAATTATGTTCAGAAGCCTCAAAACACAAAGACTTCAACTAATATGTATATCATAAATATTACTTGATTGCTTTTAATTTGTCTAGCCTATGGTGTATTCATAACCATGAAGACTTTTTTGTTTTTGAGGACTCCAAAGACAGCTAGGTTTCCAGTTTGTAGACTTTCAAGGGAGCGCTAGAAGCTAGTTTGAAATGAGGGTACGTGGCTTAGGTAATTTTGTCCCCTCATACCATTTACTTTTATTTTTTAATTTAATTATAAAGGAGGTTTTCAGGATCTTAAAGTGCGTGGATGAAAATGCAAGAGCGGATGGAGTCGTTTATTAGATTTTCAATTTTTGATATGTTTTAGTGGCGAGATGTTTGATGTTTGGTAGTTTAAAAAAAAAAATCTTGAGTTTCATGGATCATAAATCGATACATTATAAATTATCGATTTATTTGTAAATATGTGCATACTATTATTGGGAACTATGTGCATCATTGTTGATTGTAAATTGAGAATGCAGGGCCAAATTGTATGAGGTCTTTTTCCTTCTGCAATTTGAGTGGATTTTCCAAGCAACACTTGATACTGCAATTTTATCATCCTTATGTTAAGAAAGTTTGTTTTTTTGGACCTGTGTTTGCAATATTAAAATTACACGAATGTTCGATATTTAATAAACCTAAAACTTTTTCCTTTGAAGAGAATTTTCTCCTTTCCCCCGTATGAATCCAGTTTTAGCAAAAAGGTTGCTAGACATGGCAATTTTTGTAGCACTGATTGCCCCCCTAAGATTTTTCTTTTTAATGGACCAACTTCCAAGTTATAAGAAAAGTTACGATAATATGATTTCATATACGATAATAACGTTTTATCCAGAGGGGGATTACATATAACACATGCTAAATTATTGTTAATTCATTAATATATGTGTAAATGAAAAGGAAACTTAGAAGTATACAAGATTGAAAAATAAATAAATAAATAAATAAATATAGGATGGAGGTGGGATTTTGGCCCAAATTCCTTTTTTAAAAAATTTATTGCATCCAATCAATTTCAACCAAAACTATTTGTCCCAATATACTATAGTCTTGGCAATGCCACCAACTTTGCCATATTTTTCTTTTTCCAAATTTTGTGGACATCTTTTTACTTTTTAGGAAACTATGGTTATACTTCTGTATCCTAAAGTCATTAAAAGAGTTGAACAAATTATACTTTTACACCATTTATTTAGTTGGTCATGGAAATAGTGAAAAAGTTTGAAAAAAATTATACAATAGAAAAAAATACAACATAGTAAATGTAAATACACAATTAATTTATAATATAATTATTCTAATTGGTAAATAATTATTTAGAAGAAATATGTGATATAAAAAATGGCTAAAATTTTTTGAAATTAAAAGAATTATTGTTGTAAATATACAAAAATTTAGAAATCTAAGATTTCTCAACAAACAATAATAGAAGATAAAGGAACTAAAAAAAAGTATGTGGAAAAAATGAATATATATTAATAATTAAAAAATAATTAAAGTATTTTTATAATTATTTTAATAAAAATAAAATAATATTTTCTATAGTTAATTATTTTTGTTATGTAGCTTCTTGCAGTCCAGAATATTACTCTTTTGGTATACTATGAAATAAAATTATTTTTAGTATTTGTAATTAAAAATATGTATTTATTTTTTCTTACATAATTATTTTTTAATTTCTACATCTTCTAATTAATTGAAAAATTTTAGATTTCTAAATGTATATACAGTTACATCAATAATTTTGTTATTTCAAAAGTTTTAACAATTTTTTTTAAATTACTTATTTTTTTAAATAATTATTTACAAAATAAAATAATTATACTACAAATTAAATATGTATTTACATTTATTGTGTTACATTTTTTTGTATTGTATATTTTTTTCAAATCTTTTCACTACTCTAATGACCAACTAAACAAAAAGTATAAAAGCAAAATTACTTTTAGCTTTTTGGAAGTTTTAGGGTACAAAAATGTAATTTTACCTACAATTTTTTAAAAAGTAAAAAATTACCATTGATTTTCACAAAATATGCTATGCCAAAACTATAGTATATGGGCAAATAATTTTGACTAAAACAAATTTGACACAATAAATTGTTTGAAAAATGGATTTGGCTCAAAATTCCTATGACACATTCTCCAAGTAATTAAATACTTTAAGCTAACCCTACATTGTAGTAAGAAACAAAAATGACTCTTGTGTAATAAATAATATTATATAATATTTACCTTGTGTCTCTGTAAAGAACATTAGAAGAAAAAATTGAACAATCCAGAGAACAAAAAAATCCAAGAAATATAAAACAAATAATTTAACATCTTTAGGTCAAATCTCTTAATGATATAGTCCACCAAAGAAGTTATAAATCTTACAAACATTTGCGTTTAGATTATTTGCAGCTCGAGGTTAAGCAGCACCAGCTGCTGCTCAGCAAAATCCAGTCGTCTGTTCCATCCAACGACCATCGTGTAGCCACGTCACCCTACTTCTTTAAAAAAAACAAAAAACAAAAAGTTGCTTCATCTGGTCCGTCCATTGCACAAATAATCTCAATCATCCATTGCATTTCCAAATGAAAACTTTGTTCCTCCTTCAGGTTTGAAATGGGAATCTCACGCTCAAGTAGCACCTCTCACGCGAAAGCTTTTCTCTGTTCCTATAATTTACGTTATTGTCATATTATCTTCTTCATTTTTCTACAAATTATTTCTTCAATTTCTGGGCATTTGGAAAACGGCCTTCTCATGCTCGATTAGCACCTCTGAGTCTTGCTTCTTCAAGGACCCTCTTGACAATCAGCTTTTGAAGAGATGAAAATCGTCTAGGCCAGTTCTCGTCATGCTTTTAAAGTTTCAGAACGAATTTCTCGCCTTGTTGCCAGTGATCTAGTTAATTTTTCTTGCATCGTTAATTATTAATTTTTTTGAAAATCTTTTTGAGCATAATTTGGACAATAGTATGCCGTTGATTTTTTTTGAATGAATTGATTTTGTGTTGCTGATTATTTAGGCGTAATATAAAGTGATGATTTGGGTGCAAATTAGTCTTGGAGCTTTCCTTAAAGTTTGATACTGGTTCACGCTCTCTTCTTTGTATATGTATAGAAATATGTGATCATTAAAACTACTACAACTACTTGTAACCTTGATTGATTGTCTGTTGTCTCAAGGTATTCAAAAAGGATAATAAGCCCGTACTTGGCATAAAAGAATTATTTAAGAACACTTTAAGGTAAGTAGCTCATGCATGGAAAAGGATAATTGAGCTTCGCCACACTGATGAGCCTGTTATTCTTTATGTTTTGCATTTGGTTTCTTAGTTTGTTATTTTCTCCAAAGGCTATTTGTTGCCTATAGTAATTTCTATTTATCATACCATGTGAGTTGTATTCTTACCAAAAGAGGAAGCTTCTAGACATAAATTCTATGTGGATGAACCTGCATTTATAAATCTTCATTGGGTATAATTCAATTTATTTTCCTGTTTGGCATTCCTATTTTCCATATTCTAGCTATCTTTAAAGGAATATGTGGATCAAAGTGACTTTGAGGTTATGTTTAGTACTAATGTAAGGATTTCACTATATTGACCTTTTCTCACTTGTCATGATGTACATTAGAGGTCACTTCAACTAATTCCACTAGATTTTGAGGTATTTATATTCTCTTGCAGGGAATGTTTGTGCCAGCTATAAAAGGATAGGGGACTGAGAAGTAACAGTAGAAGTGGTTGCCTTTGGCTTATAAGATGCAAATAATTGGTTGTTATCCCCAAACTGAACTTGTTTCTGTATTCCTGTATCTTAAAGAGCTATGCCACCTTACTTTACTTCTAAATGGCCATAATGTTCCTATGATATTAGCTTTCTTTTAATTAATGTTGGAATTTTTTCTTACACTCCCAATCAAATAGTCTATGGGCTTTCTATCTAATATGGTTTTAGCTTACTTTTGTCAACCATGTTTAGCCATAATTATGCTGATAAAGTTGTTTTATACCTTATGGGGAATAAGTGGAACATGTTTCATTTGTATTTCGTTGGCTTAATAGAAAGAAGTGTTTCTTCAATTTGATTTAGTTGTTTTCCATATTGCATGAAACTTAAAGAAGGTAATCTAGTGGCATTCAATTGTGCCTCACATAGAATGTAATATTAGGTAATGATTTTGGAATCAAACTGTTACATATGGTGTGAGTTGTTTTCATTAATATTCAGAGTTACAAGCTTTTATTTGCTTTAACTTTTTGTAGCTTTCACAATATTATAATTATAACTTACATATGAATTTTAATTTGTGCAGCTCCCTTATCACTTTTTTCTTTCTCACATTTTTGAAACAAGGGAAGTGACACAAAGCTTGCATGCAGAAATTTGATGTTTTTAATCATCTGAAATTGCATTACAATTTTTAGATGGATGCATCTGTTACTGTAATACTCAGATACCATTCAAGTACAAAAAATTAATGTTTTTGATCCACTAAAATTGCATTACAATATGTGAACATACAAGTATTGAACCCATAGAGAAGAAGATATATTCTTAGACCCCACTAGCTAGCAACTTGATGATGCTATTAATACTCATTCTGCTGCCTCATTTTGTTGCTTAATTTTGCTACATCATTATGCTAATATGGTCTATTTTGTGAATCTATATATGCATAAAGAAATGAAGACACTCAAGGGGCTGAAGAAGAATATGCAACAAACAAGAACAAGAATAAAGCTAATGAAGAAGAATATACAAGAACAAGAACAAGACACATCAATGCGTCGGAGTGAAGCAGATGAACAAGAATAAGATTAGCTAGTGAATATGATCTACTTGTATTAAATGAAATGTAATAGTGAATTGTACTAGTTTGTAATGTTATGAACAATATCATGATGTAAACTCAAATTCAATATTTTTAATAGAATATATTCTTTTATTGTCTATCTTAAGAAGTTGTGATTATATAGTTGTCATATACCATTTGAGATATCTCGATTAAACTCCAATGCATCAAAGGATGATATAGGACAATCGAAAGGTGCCTACATTACAAAATAATACTAATCACAACATAAGCATTAATTAGGTAGCAATATCATACAAGTAATAAAAAATTAATTCATTTTACCATTAATAGTCCAGTAAAAGTAAATTCACTCTTATCTGTGAGAGGGCATGCTAATGGTGTTGGACGTGCATATGGGACCGGAGGTGCTGAGCATGATATTTCATATTGAATTTGGTTATCCTAAAACACAAAGGCAATATTAATATTTTTTCAATAATAATCACATTAAAATATCTTCAATATTAATATTTTTACAACATTAATATTGTAGATTGTTGTGTTTATGAATCTATGACATTAGAAGCCTTTTTTCTTCTTTTATGTTGATGCTCAAGATAACCCTTTGGTCGTCTCTTCATTCTTCTACCATCTCTCTTCTTAAATCCTTTTACTTATGCAACGTAATCCATTAGTGATGCTATGGTAGTACCACCATCATTATTTGGAACCTGTTGCCTCGAATAGAGTTCCATCACTTGCTTGCTTAGATCAAACATAGCTTGATGAACCAATGAGAATGCTTTTGGATAATTAGATGCTTCAGTTGCTAATTTTATTAGTATGGGACAAAGTTGTCTATACTGTTACGTGCTTTCTAGCCTAATATTTACTTCGACTTTCTTTCCCCTAATATCATGTATTACACCACTTCTAGCTTCTTTTGTCCATCTCTTTAGAATATACTGGTCAGGAAGTTATTTCACATCCATCACATCATATGCCTTCAATGCACAACATAGTATGCCAATGGTCTCAAACTTTCCACAGCTACATAAAATTGACTTGTTACTAGAATGAAACAAAAACTCCCCATTGTCTTTCTTTGTCAACCAAACTAACAATATATTTAAACAAGTTCTAACATTCATTTTGATGCTTTATGTAGGTAGCTAAGCATAAATCATACTCCTCTTAGAAGAGGTTAAAGATTGGCATGGTATAAGTTTGAGCAAGCTATCGCAATAATGGTGAATTACCTAATTTCAATCTTGATATTTTTTGTCTAGACTCAAATTCATATCTTTATTCATTATATCACTTGTTATCTACAACTCGCTCAAAATGCTTAAAGAAATGAGTGATATCTAAATCAGGTTTTGTATATCAACATTTAAGCTTTCACTGAGTTGTGTGCTTCACATGCCAAGAGTCAAACATTTTTTAGTGAAACAAGCTATCCATTTTTCTCTTATCTTGTAAGTCACCTTCAACCATGTGTTGTCATGCATATTATATTGAAATAGCAAGTTGTTCCATGCCACTTCAAACTGTGCTTCATCATCATAATCAAATATGCACTTCCTAAAAGTAGTCAAGAATCGTGATCCATCTTTCACCAAATTTCCCAGGTGCTTGCTAGCATTTTACATTAAATGTCATGTACATAATCCATGTGAAGTCTCTGACCACACCTCATGTATTGCTTTTACCATGGTTTGGTCTTAATCTGTAAAAATTCTTAAGGGTTTTTTTTTTTACTTATAAGCCTCCAAGAAAGTCTCTAAAAGCCATTTAAATGACTCTGCAGTTTCATCATAAAACAATGCCGCTCCAAGTATCACAGTTCCTCTATAGTGATTGAATCCATAAAAGATGGCAAGCAGTCTGTGATCACGATTAGTAGAATGTGTTATGTCTAATGTAACAACATCACCAAAGCATGCATAGTCAATTAACATTTTTACATCAGCTTAAAAGATATTTGTTATCTATTTTTCTATATCCATCTGATAGGCATGATAAAATGATTGATTTTCAGATAACTGTTGTTAAAAATATTGTAATAAACATCTTGTTTCCTCATAGACCATACTTCTTTGTCCTTTGGATTGAATATAGTCTTTTGCATCCAATATAGTATAACTAAGATTAGCGCGACCTCCAACATGCCTACTCATCCACTCAAAAGATGCTTTTTGTTGAAGCCCTGCATCTTTTGCCAAATTGATCTTGTGGGCTTGTACTGTAATTATTTTACGCTGTGATACCAACATATGAGCTGTTGCTGCAAGATGAAGTAGATGATTATGTTCCTCAATAAAGTCAATGATTTTATATTTTCCATCCACACGTGTCACTCCCATTCTAGCATTACAATTGGTTTTAGTCTCTTGCTAAGGATTTTTTGTCATGAAATCTCTTTTATCTTTGATTCGTACACCCTCCTTACAATAAACATATCTATACGCAGTTATTGAGCCATCTTTCTTACTCTTGCTGAATTATGTTTCCTAGCTCCAAATCCAATCCTCCTACCGTAATTAACCTAAAACTTCCATCCTTCCTCTAGGCTCTCAAATTCCATACCTACTCTTAGAGTCAAATCAACTTCCATACTGAATAAATTGGTACCTAAAAAAAATTAACTTGTAAACAAAAGCATACTACTAAAAAGTGTAAATAAAGTTTGATTAGCAAGCATATTACTAGAGAGTGTGAATAAAAAAGGCTTATTATTGAAAAGTGTAAATTAAAAAAAGGCAAGCTATTAGAAAAAATTAAAATTTGTTTGTTTTATATACTTTGCTTCTTTATAAATTACAATCTCAAGTATATCTCATTACATAATATGAAAACCAAATTTCTCCATATTTGAAATTACAATCTTCAAAAGTTACAACAAGATTCATAGTTATAAGTTCTCCAATAATGATTCCAATGATAGGAGTAAATATATGGTAATTGTTTATCAAAGAACTTAATTTTGTGGGACTTAGGGAACAACATTAATGCTGCCAACTTATTTGACCAAAGGATGCAACCAAGAGAGGAAGATAGGAAATTAGGGAGGAGGCAAGAGAAGCTTGATGAATAATACATCATAAAGTAATTTGCTACATTGTCACAAAAATTGATTTTGTTTCATTGAATATAATATTTACATGTGCGATGTTAACTCAAGCAACTAACACAATCTCCCCCCTTAAAATAAGGAAAACAATATAGGAAGAAGAATGCAAGTCTTTAATTCTAAACCCTTTTCCCAAGTAAACACATATGGGTTTAAATGATGCTAATTCATCTCCCAAAAACAAGAGAGACCTTTCACTTCTCTAATCCACCTTGGTTTGCAATTATTCTAATTTTTCAAATACTTAGAAACTTATTTATAAAAAAATTCAGCATGAGATGGACCCAAAAAAATCAATGTCCTTATATTATTTTTAAAATTTTCATTCGTGTATCTTAAACATCTTACAAATAAGTTTCCAAGTGCTTGGAAAATCAAACTTTTCATACACTAAAAATTACTTCAATGCTCTAGTCTCAGTAAGATGTGTTGCTTCCTCACTAGACCTTTTCTTCTTATAGTTGTTTTGCTCCTCGCTTTTGAATTGAGATTTTATCTTATCTACACACGCCAAGTAACAAGTATCTGACTGTGACTATAAGTTATTCTAACATTCAAACACAGAGGACATCCAAATGGTTCTCGACAACGGTCAAGCTTCTTGGAATAGCGACGTGCCTGTGGAAACAAAACAAACCAAAGACAATGGTTGAAGTAAGCTCCCTCTGAAAAAAAAACCTTTCCTGCCTGAATGTGCAGCGTTATGGTAGATTAGTTTAGATGAGGAAGAAGAAGTGTGAAGCAGAGTTTTCATTTGGAAATGCAATGGACAACTGAGATTATTTTGTGGAATGGACGGACCAGATGAAGTAATTTTTTTTAAAAAAAAAAAAGGAAGTGGGGTGACGTGGCTACATGATAGTCGTTGGATGGAACGGACAACTGGATTTTGCTGAGCAACAGCTAGTGCTACTCAACCTCAAGCTATAGATAATCTTAACGCCAAACATTTTATCGTCACAACATAAGCCTATGCAAATGACGAGAAACATTTGATCATTACATAAGATTTCATTTAAGAGCAAGGTTTCCAAAGCAACAATGTACAATGTAAATTGTTCCCTCTGATCCATTAGTTTTCATGAAAACGATACCCTCTGATTTTGATTTTACTAGTCTATAACCTCTCTAAAATCAAGGTGAACGAAATATTCAAGAAGATGCAACTGCGTAGGACTAGACTACCTAAAAGATGATGGATCCTTCATACACCTTCAATATTTAGATTTTTTTTTCTTGATATATCTAATTCTTTCCTCATCATAAATTGTTCAAATATAAAAAATATGCCACATTAGCATGTGGATTAACCAGTATTAGGTACTGATAATGGTATAGGTATAGCACAACCTGTGTCATATGTAGAACGCAAGGAATCTTTGCAGCTGATAAACTGTGATAGTCTTAATATTGTGGTTATGACTATTGTCAGAAGTGTATACAAGGGAGATTATTTATTGATAACTTGAATCTCTGGTACATCGTGTTTAGATAAGTAAATGTACATATTTAAGCTATATTGGGTTTTGTTTCTGCCAAACATTATAGTGATGTTCATTAGCGGCATTTAGCATTTAGTGTTCCTAAGACTAGTAGACGAATTTAAATTTGAGACCAAAATTTGTTAAGAGAAAAAAATATATAATAACACAAGTATCTAATAATGAAAAGTAGGAAATTAGTCTTGATTAAGGAAAGTTTATTTAATTAAATAAAGAGATTAATCTAAATTACTTTAATGAATAAATAAATAAATTAGGAAATAAAATTAAAATGTAACTAAAATGGAAAAAAAATTATTTGTGATGACTTTAATTTTATTTTAAATTATTTTTTAAAATTTTATGTAAAGGAAAACTTAGTTGAAATGCTTATTTTTTTTATTTTTTTAGGTAAAATACTTATGGTTGTTAAAGTTTAAAGCATCATTTTAGTTTTTGAAGAAAAATATCCCCTTCTCGCAATTCCCAATTTGCCTATACGTACTCGACAGCCTTCATCCTTACCCTTGAAGTCTCCTTCCCCTCCTCTAAAGCTGATTGTGAACTTGAATGTGAGAGAGAAAGAGAGAGGTTTAGCAAGGCTTCCTTCGTGTAGGCTCTGCGTTGCTGCATTCCCGGTAAAGATTCACCAGTTGCTTTGTCTTTGTCATTATATAAGAGAAGTTCAATGTAACACCATAATATATTAACTCTATCTAGCCTCCCTCTGGGCTCGATTCCATATGATTTTCAAAGAACCAGTACCAATCCGTAGTATTTTTATGCTATAAAATGGGGTTTCAAACACTCATCTTTTGTCCCGTGGGTCCCTTGAACCCATCACGCACATTCTCTACTCAAACTCTATTTATACAACTCATTCATAGCATAAAACAAGCCATAAGCCACGGGTATAGAGCCAAAAACCAGAAAAATACCATTTCTCACATGGACCCAAAAATCAGATTTTTGACTCTAACTTTGGAAAATCATAACTAATTATAGAAAAATGAGAATCTAGCAAACCTTAGCTTTCTAGAAAGCTCTAAGTATTAAGTTTACACTAAAAATAATTCCCAACTTCAATCTCAGCATTTGGACCATGTTTGACATCGAAAATAAAACAGAGGTCCGACTGTCCCTATTTCTAGCGTAGCTTACTGTCATGAACTTCGATAATTCATAACTAAATCCACAAAAATCTAATCTGGGCACACTTTCTTTTCTTTTTCCCCAGTTGTTACATTCAGCTTCCATTTTTGCTCTACTGCAGTGACACTTCTTGAGGTTCAGCACCTTTGCCCAGTCGCAGCTCCTTTGGGATAATCTCAATGGCATTTTACAAGAGCTCCCTTCATTTCTGCCACTGCACTTTTCTTACTAGCTAGCCCATGATTTCCCAATCACTTCCATAGCCCCAAACTGAGTCCCTGAGTGATCCAAGAATGGGCAGGGGGAGAGTCCATTAAGTTTCAACCTTAATTAACAATGGCTGTCCATGAGAGCTCTTTTGTAGGTAGGATTTCGGCTTTGATTTTAACTCTTTTTTTTTGTTGGTGTGAGTCGGACTGAAATATTGGAAATTAGCACTTGTTTGAATTCGTTCTTGAGAACGTGGGAACCCTTGTTTCCTTCCTCGTAAAAAGTTAGTCAATTTGGTTAAATGCAAGTTTTCTGCCAATTTTACTGCCATCCTTGTGAATGCATCCATTTGAATATAATCTTGGTCTTTATTGAATTAAATTGAACTTAAATTTAGGATAAGCTTGGTATGGTGTCTCTAATATGAATTAACATTAGTGGCCAACATGACTTCTGTTACGGACTTGGGATGACTTTGTGCTGTTGTCATAGTTATATAAAATGGAATTAAGCGTTGCTTTTGAATTTAAGACAAACAAATATTGGCAAATTGCTTAATTGAAAATCTAACTTGTTATGCTCTTATTTGTAAGGTAATTCCTTTTTATATATGTTTATGTTGTTAAATGCTTGTCTAGGTTATGCTTCCAAATTATTTGTTGCTCTCTTATTTATTTAATTATTAGAAGATCTTATTGGGTATAACAATGCCTGTTGTTCCATGAATCTTAACAAAAATAAATCCTATTCATGAGCTTAGATTTGAAACCAAGTGTATAATTTTGACTGTTCTCTGTTCGTAGCTATGATTCAACTTTAAATTTGGGCCTGGTGGTGTGGATTTAAAAACTAAGAATGTGTAATGGTTTTCCCACTTTGGTTGTGGTTGACATGTATATAAGACGGCATTATTTGCTATTTTTCCACTTTCTAGGATTCTTGGTTGATTGAACTTTTAAGATATTAGTTTATTTTGAATATACTCTTGAGAAGGGACATTTCTTTTAGTAAAAACATAATCGTGGGAGTGAATTGGATCACTAAGCCTATGGGGATTTATTAGATCAACAAAGTGGTGATGTGGTATTAATTATATTTATGTAATTCTAAGAGTATTCCCTTATCTAAAGATTATTTGGGGAAATGGTAAGAAGTACTTTTACTATGATAAACGGTCTATGAGTAGACAACATTTCACTACTTGCTTTCTTATTTTATATTTTCCTACCTTGCATTTTATACTTAATGAAATATCATGATTTCTTAAATTCTCAAATTTCTAATAACGCCAATGTTCAATCAATATGTATTTTAATTACATTGCAATTCTTGATTTGTAAGTTGTTGATATATATATATATATACATATGTGTGTGTGTGTGTATATATATATATATGTATATATGGAATCAATGGGAGAAATTTGAAAAATTTTCTTTATTATAAAATCTCTATGTTAGCTACTTGTAAGAAATGTTTTTGAACAAATTGAATCAGTATAATTCCATACACAATA
This sequence comes from Erythrophleum fordii, assembly GCA_032878935.1. Classification (NCBI taxonomy): domain Eukaryota; kingdom Viridiplantae; phylum Streptophyta; class Magnoliopsida; order Fabales; family Fabaceae; genus Erythrophleum; species Erythrophleum fordii. The sequence goes on along the minus strand of JAVQMF010000049.1, from coordinate 18,935,196 downwards.
GTAACATTTTATGGAGGGGCTAATTATAGAATATTGATTGTTGATAGTAATTCTATTAGCTCTTTGCGCGTCTTGGCTAAACTCTAGCAAGGGATATAAGAGATACTAACCCTATGTGTTGGTCAACACATGTGGAATGAAAAGATGTACTTACTTGAATTTATGGACTCATGACGGACTACAAACTAGTGATTTACCCATGTAGCTTTAGGTTGTGCTAGTCTCTTTTGTCTCTTTCACTCTAAGTGTAATATTGTCCATCCATTATTCAATCAATGATTATGTTTCTTCATCTTACTCATGATTGAATTTTAGTAAGGTGACATATGGAACTGTCACTGATGGTAGCAATTTCACATGCATCTTCATCACATAATGGACTTTGTTTTATTATCTATAGAGCCATAGCTTGCTACATTGCAACTTTAAATACTAATCAATCAAACTAACCTTAAAAATTTGTTTGCTTCATAAACTATTTCATTTTTCAATTGAATATGCTAGTGAAAATACATGCTTTCCTAAATCCATGAAATAAAAGTTAAATTCTAATATATTACTTTAGAAAATCAAATAAATAATAATAATTTAAAACTAATTAAAGGTGAATTCTTTTGTGCAATCACAAATTAAAGAGTATCAATGCAATCCCCTTAAAGGACATAACACATGGGAACTTACATGTCAAAGTATTATTGAGTGGGATTCCATGTTTAAAAAAAAAAATCTCTCTTTTTTCTTTTTCTTCAACATTTGTCATCTTTCTCTCTCCTTTCTCTCCCTTGTGAAGCAAGAATGTTTAATCTCACATACTTAATAATCCATCTTCCAAAATTTGGACTAAATTCAATGTTGGATCTTTTGCTCTCTTCTAGATGAATGATAAAAGATATCTCACATACTCCATCTTCCAAAACTTGCTCTCTCACATACTCCATTTTCCAAACTCTAAAGTGAATGATACCTAGATGAATGATAAAAGATCTCTACAAGAATTTTTGCTCTCTCATCATCCTCTAAAAAATGCCTAAAAAATGACAAAATTTTGCATCATCCAAATAGTTTTCTTCCTCTCTCACTCTCTTGCTTTCTAAATTCAAATGAGTTGTAATCAAAATCAAAACACCATGCAACCACTCTAAGGTTGATGCTATCTAATTAATGAAAATCATATTATAAGGGCTTCATGATGTACATATCTTTTTACATCTTCCTTAGTATTTCAAACCTAAACAAGTAAAAATCATTGAACTAATTATTTTTATTTTATAATTTAAGGTTTTTTTTTATTTACAAATATGGATTTAAGGATTTATGGTTTAAATTTAAGTTAAGGGTAAAATTTTTAAGAACTTTGGATTTATATTTTATAATTTAGGTATTTGGGTTTAGGAATTTGTTTATCTTTTAGAGTTTCTTTTAATGGTAGAATTTTGTAGTTCGTTTTATTGACTTAGGGATATTGGCTTTAGGATATGGTTCAAGGTTTGTCATCCTACGATATAGAAAGTTTTAATTTAAAGTTATAATAAGGTTTTATATTTTTAAGGTGTCTTTTAGAGGCTTAGGTTTTACGATACATAAGTTAAGTTTAATTATTTATGGTTAAGATTTTAGAGTTTAAATTTTGAGGATTTTAAGGTTTAGAGTTTATGGCATATGTTTTAAGGTCTTTGGCATTTGGTTTGTATTCATGGTTAAAATATAAGCTTTATGGCCTCTGGTATCATGGTTTATCATTTTATGTTTTAAGGGGTTTAAGGTTTTATATTTAGATTTAAGGCTTTAGCTTGTATTTTAAGGTTTAGTTTTATAAGTTTAATCATTTGTATTTTTGAATTTTAGAGTTTAAGATTTAGTGTATGGATTTTATGTTTATATGAATTAGGATTTAAGATTTCTTTATATATGAATTAAGATACATAAGTTAGGTTTAATTATTTATGGTTTAAGATTCTAGAGTTTAAATTTTGAGGATTTCAAGGTTTAGAGTTTATTATTTATGTTTTAGGGTTTTTGGTATTTAGTTTGTATTCATAGTTAGAATATAAGCTTTAAGGTTTATAATGTCATGGTTTATCATTTTATAATTTACAGAGCTTGGGATTTTATGTTTAGATTTAGCATTTTGGTTTGTATTCTAAGGTTTAGTTTTATAGGTTCAATCATTTATGTAGTTGCATTTTAGGGTTGATTTAGTGTATAAGGTTTAAGATTCCTTTACATGTGAATTAGAGTTTTTTGTCTAAATGATTGAAGTTTTGTGGTTTAGGGCTTTATAATTGTAAATTTAGTTATTTATGATTCAAAAATTTATGGGTTAAAGGGTTTATGATTACAAGTTTAACGGTTTATGATTTAAGTTTAAAAGTTATAAGTAAATTTTTTAAAAATTTTAAATTTATATTTTATGATTTAGGTGTTCAGGTCTTAGAATTATTGTTTATCTTTTAGAATTTTTTTAAGATTTTGTAGCTTGTGTTTAGTGTGAAGGATATGGACTTCAAGGCTTATTTATGGTTACAAGTTTAATGATTTGTAATTTAAGTTTAAAAGTTATAAGTAAAATTTTTAAAAATTTTAGATTTATATCTTATTATTTAGGTGTTCAGGTCTTAGAATTACTGTTTATCTTTTAGAATTTTTTTAGGATTTTGTAGTTTGTGTTTAGTGTGAAGGATATGGGCTTCAAGGCTTATGATTTGATGAATTAAAAGGTTTTGTTTTAGGATTTGAGGGTTTTAAGGTTTTATGTTTTAAAGGTTAAAATTTTTAAAGGCTTAGATTTATGCTACAATGGTTAGGTTTAATTATCTTTAAGAGCTAAAGATTACATTTTTATGATTTTAAAATTTATGATATCAAGGTTTATCATTTTATGATTTAAAGAGAGTGAAATTTTATGTTTAAATTTAGCACTTTGATTTATATTTTAAACCTTAGTCTTATAGGTTCAATCATTTGTATTTCTAAGTTCTAGGACATATTGTCTAGGGCTTAAGATTTTTTTACATATGAATTAGGGTTTTGTATTTGAAGGAAGGTTTCGTGATTTAGGCTTCTAGGGTTTAAAGGTTTTAGGGGTGTATGATTATAGGTTTAATGGTTTATAATTTAAAACTTAGAAATTAAAGGTAAACTTTTTAGGACTTTTGGATTTATATGTTATGACTTAAGTGTTTGGGTTTAGGAATTATTGTTTATCTCATATGGTTTATTTTATGATAGGATTTTGTGGTTTGTATTTAGTGTAAGAACTATGGGCTTTAAGGTGTATAGTTTTAAGATTCATCACCTCATGATGTTAAGGGTTTCCTTTTAGGCTTAAGAGGTTTTAGGGTTTTGTGTTTTTAAGGTTAAAATTTTTAAAGGCTTAGGGTTTATGTTACAATGGTCAAGTTTAATTATATTTAAGATATAAAAGTTAAGAGTTAGATTTTTAAAATTTTAGGGTTTATGGCATTAAAGTTTATCTTTTTATGATTTAAAAAGTTTAAGATTTTATATTTAGATTTAACACTTGAATTGGATTTTAAACCTTAAAAAGAAGGAGGCTTATTTAATTTAACTACATCTTTTTGAGATAAAGGAGTACAATAATAATAGAAAGATCTATGAGAATAAATATGACATTTACCTCTTAAGAATCTAGGATTTGATTTGATACCTTGTTTATAAAAAGCATAAAATTATATTTTAATATTCCAATTACAATTAATAAAAGAGAGAATTATATTCAAGGACCCAGAAATGAAAAAATTTATTTTTAAGGACCTATTACTACTAGGTTCAACTGTTTGTTGCTAAAATCAATGATAATTATCCTAAAACAAGTGATAACAGGTTCTTAAAAATAAATATTTACTTCTAGGTCATTTGTTATAATTCTCCCTTAATAAAATCCTATTATTGATTTGCTTGGATAATAAGCCACTATTTTTCTAGTCACTTTATGTCTCTTTGCTTCTCAGGATTAAGGATTCTTTTAATCTTCTTAACAAAAAATTTCAATATATGAACTCATAGCTAAGATATATCTCTCTAATAAATATTGTATTCTATTATCAGTACTTTTTTTAAGCATATGATCCTTTTATAGAAGCAAGTGTAAAGTATATTTGTATGGGTAAGATAAATATAAGAAATTTAGCGAAAAAAATATTTTAGAAGAAAAAAAGAATTTTAAAAAGATTTCATATTTGATAAGTACTTTATTGATGAAAGCTTTGATATACTTAAACGTGTCTCATAGACTAAGAGGAGCCTTGGTTATTTAGCTAAAGGTGCTTACATAAACAAATTACATTGTTGTATAACTTTATAAAAATAACTTCACTAAAGCATCACCATACTATAGACACACAATAATACACATGCTTTTAGTGTAATAATAAAAAGACATCAAGATCCACCACTAGTTCTTGTTTCTGTTAAGGATAGGCTTACGAGTTAGAGAGATGTTATTGTCATCATCTCGAGTTGTCAGTGTCCACTTTTTTTTTTCAAGATTCTTAGTAATTTAGTCATCTATGTCACATTTAGTATATGGGCCTTAAGAATCTTTTATGAGAATATCCAGTGATAAGATTAGGCTTTCATCAAACCATTAAACTTGATAAAAATTTTAGGCTTGACTAAAATAATAAAATTGAGTATCTAAAGTATCATCTTAGGTTCTCCTAGTAATAGTCCAAAATATGTACAGAAAATGTACTAGGGTAATTACTTACTTCATAGAAAAATATTTTTTAAGTGTTGTGAACATCGTATGTTGTCCGACATGTTCTAAAAATAATAATAAACCAAATTAGTACAATATGTTAAGAAAAAGAAAGAAGAAAAAGAAAAATTCTTAAGAGGCAAAAGTAAATTCATTTCTTTTTCTCCAAATTCCAATAGCCTAAATAACCCAACAAAAAATCAATCAAAATCAAAAGAAAAAAACCCAAAAAACAAACAAAAAATTAAAAAACCAAAATAAAAAAGAAATTTAGAGAAAAATAAAAACGAAAAAAATTATATTGCTTGCATTGCCCTAAACTTAACAAATCCGTATATTCTAAGTACTTTTTCGGCTTATTATCTTAAACCCATTAACCCAAAAAAATTCAATCACAATCAAAAAGTAAAAAAAAAAAAAAAAAAAAAAGGTCTTCCAATGATAATTCCTTGAGCTTCTATTCACCCCACACCCAAAAAAGAAAAAAAAAAAGAGAAAAACAAAAAACAAAACAAAGTTGAATAAAAGGGAGAAAAAAAAGAGAGAGAACGAAAATAACGTGCAAAAAAAGCCTAAATGAGAAACCCTACTCGCATTTTCTTGGTGGTTCCTCTCTCTTTCTTTGGGGTTCTAGTAGGAGCATCGGGCACACACAAGAGCATCACGCACACCCAGATGGAACACACACAGGGGGGACCAGTGTAACAACCGGGAAAAAGAAAAGAAAAGGAAAAGAAAGGAAATAGAAAGTTGAAAATTTTCGAAGTCCAGAAACTGTGCCAAGTCTTCTCGCAATAGCGAGAAATGGTCTCGCTGTCGCGAGAATGTCTTCTCGCCATAGCGAACGTGATTCTAGCTATAGCGAGTGCGGGCAGCAGTCCATACAGGAACCAGGGAGTTTCTCGCCGTAGCATGCGCCATAGCGAGAGTGAGGTCTGGAACTGACGCGATTTCGCCATAGCGAAGGTCAAATCTCGCCATAGCGAAGGAAACTGATACGATCTCGCCGTAGCGAAGGTTACACCTCGCCATAGCGAAGCCAGATAACACGAGCTCGCTATAGCGAAGGTTAATTTTCGCCGTAGCGAGGGTCAGTCCGGAAGAGAGTAAAAGGCGAGAATTAGACTTCATTAAATGCCCAAACTCATTTCTTCTCTCATATCTGCCCTAGACTTCGACCCAAGGAGAGAAAAGAGGCATGGAAAGTGAGAGAGATCAAGAGAAAGAGGAAGAGCAAGGGAAAGGTAAGGAAACTTCCCCCATTTCTTTTTAGAACTCTGATCCCCTCTCTTTCTGCAATTTTTTTTGTGAAAATGGTTAGATTTTGGGCATGGGTCAGAAGAGGGAAAGTGGAAAACACCTTTGAATCTTTGTATTTTCTTTGAAAATGTTGTTTCCACTACCATGGGAGCTTGAGAGAGAGAAAGAGTTGATGGCATTCTAGAGAGAGAGAGAGAACTCTAGGTTCTGGTATGTTAGAAGGTTTGATCTGATGATTCCATGTTAAGAGAGTAATTCTATACTCTTTAATTGTTTCTAGGCTCAAGTGAAGCACTTCCATCAAGGTGTGAGTGTGAAATTAAGAAGGGAGAAGAGAAATTGAAAGGGAAGGCTTGTGTTGGCTTTGGCTCCAAAGGTAACTCTCTCTTCCCACTCTTTCTTGTTGCATTCTTGGATGTAATAGTCATTGTATGTTTATGTATATGCTTGTTGTGTGGAATATGCCATATGTTATTGCCATGATGCATTGTTGACAATATGCTTGTGTGATGAATTGTGAGAATTGCTCGGATGAGGTAGTGCTGAAAGTCCCTTGAGATGGGTGAGGTTAAGCCGAAAGTCCCTTGAGATAGGTGAGACAAGGCCAAAAGTCTCAAACGAGTGAGGTCAAGTCAAAAGTCCTTAAATTCGGGTGAGGCCATCCAAAAGTCCCTAAACTCGGGTGAGGCTAGACCAAAAGTCCCTGGAGCCCATTTTTGGCATTGTTGTGATTTCCATAGCATGTACAATGTGTGTTGGATGATTGAGAATGGCTGAATGCTTATTCACATGCTTTGACTTGTTATATGCCTTGATTGCTTACTTGATTGAGTGCATGACCTACTGAGATTCCCTGAATCTCACCCTTTCCCCTCCCAACTTAATATGCTAGGTGGAGCTTAAAGAGAACTGAGTGCACACCAAGGAGCCTAGATGCATGTGTAGCTAGGTGTTTGGTTATTTTGGTATTTTGATGTAAAGAGGTGCCAAAATGAGTATGCACCTTCTATTTTTGAGATGTAAAGGTTGTTACAAGTGTAAATGTATGAAATGATGATGTATAGACTATGTTGATAGCCAAAGTAATGGAAATGAGGGTTTTGCCCCTTTTGATGAATGAATGGAATAATGTATAATTGGCCGTAGCATAGTGAGATTGGAATGTATGTTGAATTAGACCACTTGGAAATGTTATATAGACTATTGTTATGCTTTTAAATTTGTCCATGAGTGGCTAGAGTGTGTGAGAGGCCGTTTGGACCCGTTTTGGACCTTTTGGGTGCCAAAACCAATATTTTTGAAAGCTCCGTCAAAGTATGACCGGATGAGCTCCTCTTGCCATGAGAATTGGCATGCCTCTAGAGTTTGTAGAAAGCTTCTTGAGAAGCTAAAGTGGGTAATATTCTGAGGGCCAGAGAATATTTGGTGAATTGTTGAAATTGGGAAAAATTGGTAGATTGGTCATGTACTGTTCATATAAACCAGAAATGAAATCTGTGGCGTTCATAGACCAAATGGATTCCAAATATGGTGAAATTTTATACACATAAACTAGATAACCACAGTGACTTATAGGAACTAGAATCACCTAAATCGGAGGTCTGTAGAGAGAGATTGAACCGTCTGAAGTTCTGTATCAGCATCAGGGAGCTCATCTAACCCCCATTACTGTTCTATCAGTTTTCGGGGAGTAAAGGCTACTGAACTGATCTGGACTTATTTTTCTCCTCTAGTAGACATCCGTAGCTTTTCAAATTAGTATAGTGTGCCTAGATTGGATTTTTGTGGATTTAGTTATGAATTTTCGAAAGTCATGACAGTAAGCTGCACCAGAAACAGTGACAGCCGGACCTCCTTCCCATTTTCGATGTCAAACATGGTCTAAACCCAGAGATTTTGATTGGGAATTATTTTTAGTGTAAAGGTAACACTTAGAGATTTCTAGGAAGCCAAAGTTTACTAGATTCCCATTTTTCTAGAATTAGATATGATTTTCCAAAGATAGAGCCAAAATATGACTTTTAGGCACAAGTGAGAAAAGTGCATTTTTCTGGTTTTTGGCTCCATACCCGTGGCTTATGGTTTGTTTTATACTATGTATGAGTTATATAAGTGGAGTTTGAGTTGAGAATGCAAATTATGGGTTCTCAGGACCCACGGGGTGAAAGATGAGTGTATGAAATCCCGTTTCATAGCATGAAATGCCACGGATGGATATAGGATTTTTGGAAATCATATGGAGCCGAGCCTAGAAAGAGGCTAGGTAATGGTAGTAGATTAAGATGTCACAACCAGAGGAGATCCTCCCTCACCTACTGCCTATTCCTACATTGTACATCTCTCACAGACAACCACCATCTATAGAACCCAACATACCCACTAGCCAGGGGAGGCCACCAGCAGAGAGGAAAAAGGAAGCATGTAAATGGGTTGACATAAAAAGGAGAAGGGGGAGACACCGTGAGAGTAGAGAAAGGATGAGGAGAAGAAAATGAAAGAAGGGACCGAAAGAGAAGAGAAGAGTAAATTAAGAAAAATGATGAATAAAAGGTTTAATAGTGGGGATAGATGGAAGGAGAATCCAAAAAAGGAGCATAAGATTTTGAGATTCATGCTGCAGAATTCGGGCAAAAGCTTCACTCGAGTAATGTATGGTGTATAAATGTTTGCATTGATCAGTGACAATTTAGGAGAAGTCAGGCAGGTTGGTTCGAAGTATTAAAGGTTCTGTATGGAAGTTGCTTGGGATTTGAGCTAATATGTTCAAAATTGAGTTAATGTTTATAGTAGAAAGCTATGTCTCTTATATAAATTTGATCGCTATCTTTGTTTATGATCTTATTTGTTGCATTACGCCATTTAAGGAAATGTCAATCCCATTCGCTTTACTAATGTGTTCTTTGGGAATTCTATCTTTAGCATAAAAATTTGAGTTTGAACTTCCATGAATAAGTCTCGGATATCTTAATCTGTTGTTTGCCTACTGAAGTCATGATTGGTTCATCGGAAAGTTGGCTAAGATTACTTGATTTGTATCTTGCCAGCCCTATTCTTAGCTTGTTAAGTTCCTTTTTTGTTGATTATAAATTGATCTCATTTTGGCTTATACAATAGCTTTGAGGCCTGTACATGAATTTGATTGGATTTTCATGTGGCAGCTTAGGTTCCATTTCATGTTTATATTAATTGGTAATTTTTTTTTTGTATATTTTTTGAACTAGTGTGTTGTCCTTTTATATCATTTGTGTTGGAAAGTTCTGGCATATTACTGAGAATGGTGGTTGCTACCTTTTTAGCCTCATCTTTTAATGGTAATTTCATTGAAAATCTTGTTAAGTATGATGTTTGCTATCCTATGGTCTTTAATGTGCTTTTAATCTTATTCTTCTAGTCTCATCTTGTGTTAAAAGTTTGTAGGTGCTCCTCTGGATGAACAAAAATTTAGTCCCATTTTTTTTTACATTGATAACCATGCATATACCTCAAAATTGAATATGACTCCTTTTGATTTTGCATCTCACTTGCCTCTAGATGAGCTTCATTGGTGGTTAGTGGCTTTTAGGACTCTGCTATTAACTTGTTGATTTAGCTCAAGCATAAAGGTATTTGTTGCTTAATCATTTGTGAAAAATAATTTATAGAAACTAATATGCTTATTTGTTTCTACTATGTGAGGTCTGCAAATTGGTGAAGTAAGGAGAGAGTAGCTATACAAAGGGATTATGTAATGGCAAGACTCTATGCTTAGTTTGTTTTATTTTCCTTCTTATCTTCTTAATTCAGCACCTTGTGTAAAATGTAACATGTGATTAGAATATTGTGACCCTTGATTGTGCACAAAATACACTATCACAGATTGTTATTTGTTTGAAAATTCTTTTTATTTTTTATTCTTACTTTATATTTTTTTTTAAAGTAACTGTGTGAGATTCTTTATCTACTCAAGCATATAGAGGCTATTTGTGGAACATGTAAGACAATAAATCTCTTCAGTATCTGTCAAGATTTGAACTCACTTTTTAATAAATTTGGGTTTTAATGGCCATATGCAATTGATTTTGTTTTTAAAAGAATTTCGAGGAAAAGAAATGTGAATGTTTTTTTTTAAGTAAAAAAGAGAAAAAAACTTCAAATTTAGGTTCTTAATAAAAAAAAAGAAGGAAAAAACCTTAAATGAATTTCTATTTCATAAAAATATTTCTCTGAAGGTTTAAAAAAGAAGTTATCAATTTACACAATAAAATGATAAGAACTAAACTGAATTTCTCAATTCCTTTATTGGGTAAGTAAAAAAGTATCTCTTTTGGGTAATGACTAAGGCTGGTAGAAAGAAATGGATGCATCTTAGGACTATATGGGTCATAAGGATTAATAAAACTTGTTTTTAAGAGATGATCAAATTAATGGCTGTGGTCTTGAGAGAAAATCTGCGAGGATGTTTTGGATTCTTTTAGCATGTTGCATTAAGAAGTTATAATAGGAAAATCATTCTTTCCATATAAGCAACTATTTATCTGAAAGGATTTTCTCCTTAGAATCTAGGACCTTGGGAATAAAAAATTATCAATTTACACAATAAAGTGATAAAGAATTGAGATGAAAGCTAAACTTTTCAATTCCTCTTTTGACAATGAAAATCTCCTTATAAATTGTGTAATATTGCCTTTTAGAGTCTTTGAAATATCCACTAATACGACCATAATAATAGTGTTTTCCATTGGCACTTACCTATAAAATCTTTGTACCTTGATCTAGTATCTTTAATGCATAGGATTTTAAGTTATTTTTTTGAAATACTATACAATCACTTAGGGAAAAGACCAAAAATAGCAATAGTTTTTAGTATATTAAGAAAATCATTCAAAAATCTTAAGCCATTCAAAATACTAAATCAAGGCAAGACAAATGCAAATGAAGACTATTAGGGTGCAATACTCTTTAAAGAACTTGATGAAAAATACTATTCTTGCATTCATGCTAGTAGACAATTCAAAGAGTCAAAAAAGTAATATCACACTATTTACAAGAAGATTCTTACTATCAAAAGAGGAATTGAAAAGTTCAACTTTCATTTAGTCCTTATAACTTTATTGTACAAATGGATAACTCTTTATTCCTTAAAGTGCTAAACTCAAGAAGAAAATCCTTTTAAATAAGTATTTACTTAAATAGAAAAAATGGTTTTTTTACTATAAATTCTCAATGCAACACATCAAAGGAACCCAAAATAACCTCATAGATCTTTTCTCAAGATCATCAACCATTAATCCAATCACCCCTAAAAAATAAGTTCCACTAAATTCTTATGACTTACATAGTCCTAAGATGTTCTCATTTCCTTTCATTAGCCTTCGTCACAACCTAAAAGAAATATTTTCCTTCTTGCCCAAGAACCCCAACCACTCCTGTTAAAGTTAGAGTATTGGCAGATAAGTCTTTATTCTATTATCTTCACTTTAACTTTAAAATACCAAAATCCCTTAATATCCTTTTTATTTCAGCAAGAGAGTCCCCTATCACATCCTCTTTGATGTCTATTCTGGCTTCCCTAATAAAGCATTTTGGTACTTTTGGTCTTTAATAGTTCCTTACTCTAGAATTATTAAGGTCCATCCTCCATCTACTTTCAATTTTCTCTATCAGCCTATAAATAAAAATTCCAATCTTTGAAACCTTTTGAAATGATTTTCTCCATTAGCATGGTGGCGTGAAGAATTTCACAAAGTCATCACTGAGATTAGAAATCTCTCAAAGAACAAACAATAGTCAATATATTCATCCTTCACAGGCCTTATCATATTGGTAATGATAATCTTTTATGGGCTCAGAACCAAGCTTATCTCTAGAATATTTTTGCAAATTGGCCTAATTAAAGAATGATGCCTTGGAACACTTAAAAATATTTCTCTATAAAGTAAATAATTATCTTGGCCTAATTAATCACATATTCTGTACATATCTAGGACTATTATTAAGAGAATTTATTTTAGGAGAACTTAAGATGCTAGACCATGATACTTCAGATATTGAAGTCCATTATTCTAGTCAAGTCTAATGTTCTTACCAAGCCTAATGATTTAATGATCATAAGATATTTTCATGGGAGATTTTCAAGACCTATATGCTGAATGTGATATAGATGATTGAATTGTTAAGAATCTTGGAAAAAGACAAGTGGATCCTAATAACTCAGGAGATCATAACAATAATCTCTTTTTTATTGATAAGCTTATCCTTAATAGAATCAAGGACTAGTGATGAACCATGATGTCTCTTTATTATTATACTAAAAGCATCTATATTATTATGCGTCTAAGGTGTGGTGATGCTTTAGTAAAGTTACTTTTATAAATTTGTAAGGGCATATAATAATGAAATTTGTCTATGTATGCTCCCCTTTAGTTATATAATTAAGGCTTGTCTTAGTTTGTGAGGTAAATTTAAGTGTATCCAAGCTTTCATTAAAAGAGTGCTTTTCAAGTATGAAAATTTTTTAAAACCCTTTTGTTCTTTTAAAATCTTTTCTTGGCTAAATTTTTTATGTTTATCTTGCCTATATAACCTCTACAAGAGGATCTCTAATATTTATTAAAGAGATATTTTGTCCATGAGTCCACATATCACAAATGTTTACCAAAAGATAAAGAGAATCCTTAATCTTAAAAAGTCAAGAGACAGATAGTCTAGAGGAAGAAAAAGTGATTATCTAGGCATACTAGAAAGAGGATTCTATTAATCATAATTGGAATCCTTAAGTAAAATTCTATGCTATTTATACATAAGGCATCAAACCAAATCTAGATTCTTAAGAGATAAATGTCATCCTCATTCTTCTAGATCTCTATGTTATTATTGTACTCCTTTATCTCAAGCAAAGAGGGTTGAGTTAAATAAGATAGCAAAACCTTCTTCTGTCTAAAGTTTAAGATCTAATCTAGGTGAGGTTTAGTTTTACAAGTTCAGTTACTTGTGATTTTAGGTTTTAGGATTTAAAATTTAATGTATAAAATTTTAAGAGAATCAGGGTTTTTTATTTAAAGAATAAAGGTTTTGTGGCTTAAGGATTTATTATAATAGGTTTAGGTTTAGTGATTTATGGTTTAAAGTTTTAAAGGCTTAAAGGTTTATGACCATAAGTTTAGTGGTTTATGGTTTAAAATTTAGAAGTTAAGGCTAGATTTTTTTTATATAGGAATTTTACATTTATATTTTATGACTTGGTTGTTTGGTTTTAAAAATTATTTTATCTTTTAAGGTTTTTTTTATGGTAAAATTTTATGGTTTGTATTTAGTATGAGAGATATAGGCTTCAAGATATGTTTCAAGGTTTATTGTCTTATAATTTCGGGGGCTTTGTTTTAAGGCTAAGGGTTTTAGGGTTTTGCATTTTTAAAGTTAAAAATTTTAAGGGCTTAGGTTTATAGTACAAAAGTTAGGTTTAATTATTTATACTTTGATATTTAAGAGTTAAATATTAAATTTTTAGGATTTTAAGGTTTAGAACTTATGGTTTAAGAGTTAGGGTTTATGTTTAAGCATTTTTGGCATATTATTTGTATATAGAGTTAGGATATAAGCTTTAAGGTTTATGTTACTGGGGTTTATCATTTTATGATTTAAGAAGTTTGAGGTTTTGTGTTTAGATTTAGTAATATGGTATGCATTTTAGGGTTTAGGTTTATAGGTAGAGTCAATTGTGTTTTGAGATTTAAGAGTTTAGTTTATAAGGTTAGATTTTTTTTTTGGTATATAGGTTAGTGTTCTTGATTTGAAGGATTAAGGTTAAGGTTTTATGGTTTGGGGCTCTATAATTATAATTTTAGTGATTCATGGTTCAAGATTTCAAAATTTTAAGGGTTTGTAGTTAAACATTTAGTGATCTATAATTTAAAGTTTAGAGGTTAAAAGTAAAATTTTTTGGAATTTAGGTTTTGCACTTTATGGTTTTGGTGTTCGGGTTTAAGAATTATGGTTTATTTTTAGGATGTTTTGGTGATAGTACTTCATGGTTTGTATTTTAGAGTTAGAAAAATGGACTCTAGGGCATATAGTTTCAAGGTTTATCATCTTATGATTTAGGAGGTTTGAGGTTAAAATTTTAAAAACTTAAGTTTATGGCACAATGATTAGGTTTAATGGTTTAGGATTTAAAAGTTAAAGATTAAATTTATAGGAAGGTTTGAAGGTTATGGTTTAAAAATTAAGATTTATGTTATAAGGTTTAAGTGCATTTTAAGTTTAGATTTATAAATAAAGTCAATTATGTTTTAGGGTTTTAGAATTTAATGTATAAGGTTAGGTGTTTTTTGATATGGAGGTTAGGGTTCTTAATTTGAAGGATTAAGGTTAAGGTTTTGTATTAGGGTTTTAGAATTTTTAGGGGTTACAGTTAAAGGTTTAGCGATTTATAATTTAAAGTTTAAAGGTTAAGAGTAAAACATTTGAAATTTAGGTTTTACATTTTATGGTTTTGGAATTCGGGTTTAAGAATTATGGTTTATGTTTTAGAATTTTTTGGTGATAGTATTTTATGGTTTGTGTTTAGAGTTAGAAAAATGGACTTTAAGGTGTATGGTTTTAAGGTATATCATCATATGATTTAGGAGGATTTAGGTTTTCGCATTTTTTAGATTAAAAATTTTAAATGCTATGGCATAATGGTTAGGTTTAATGGTTTAGGATTTAAGAACTAAAAGTTAAATTTACAGGATTTTAGGGTTTGGAGGTTATGGTTTAAAAATTAAGATTTATGAGTTTAGTCATTTATGTTTTAGAGTTTTAAGGTTTAAGGCTTAATGTAGAGTTAGTGTTAAGATTTTTTGTTTTTGGTTTATGTAATTTTGAGTTTTATGTTTTTAGAGTTCAAGGGTTTAATTTTTTAAGGTTTATATTTTTAAAATTTTAGTAATTTAATTTTTTTAAAGTTTAATTGTATTAGAAAAACCATACCTCGAGATTCCTGATGAATTCAATAACACATACGTATGTTCTATTAAAGTTTGAGTCTAGCCATACTTATTTGAATCCTATTGAAGTTCTCTCAAAGATTAAGCTCATGTATCTAAGTCCTGTTAAATTTAAAAGCACTTTCTTAGGTCTTATCAATATTTAAGTTCAAGAATACTTATTGTAATCCTTTTAATGTTTAAACACACATACTTGTCAAAGTTCAAATGCTTTTATTTAAGAAAATACATGTATCCAAGTAATGTCAAATTTAAAAGCATTTTCTTAGGTGTTATTAAAGTTCATGTTCAAGGACACTTACCTAAATCTTTTCATTGTTTAAGTCATATACGTATTGAAGTTCAAGTGCCTTTACTTGAAAATCCTATCAAAGTCCAAACACCTTTCCCTAAGAGTCTTGTTGAGTTTAAAAACACAGATCTATATTTAGTTAGAGTTTAAGTTCAGCCTTAGTTACTCGAATCTTGTCAAAGTTCAAACATGTATATCTAGATCCTATTGAAGTTTAAAAGCACTTGCTTGAATCCTATCAAAGTTTAGACACATGTATGTGTTGAAGTTCAAGCATTTTAGTTAAGAATCTTGTCAAAGTCCAGATGCCCCTACTTAAGAGTCTTATTGAGTTAAAAACACATACTTATATTTTGCCAAAATTCAAACTAGCATACTTGAGTCTTATTGAAGTTTAGGTGTCTTTGCCTAATTCTTCTCAAAGTTTTAGCACCATATATCTAGGTCTAGTTAAAGTTTAAAAGCACATACATGGGTATCAAAATTCAAGTTCAAGCAAACTTACCTTGTTAATGTTTAGACATATGTATTTGTTGAAGTTCAAGTATCTTTACTTAAGAGTTTCGTTAAAATCCAAACACCTTTATTTGAAAATCCTATTAAGTTCAAAAACATATAGCTATATTCTATTAAAGTTAAAGTCTAACCATACTTACTTAAGACCTATTGAAGTTTAAGCACCTTTGCTTGAAACTTTCAAAGTGCAAGCATATATATCTAGATCCTATTTAAGTTTAAGAGCACATACCTAAGTTTTATCCAAGTTCAAGTTCAAGTAGAGTTACCTGAGTCTTATTGATGTTTAAACACACATACTTGTCAAAGTTCAAGCACTCCTATCAAACTCCAAATGCCCTTGCCCAAAAGTCTTGTTGAGTTTCAGAGTACATACATACCTATGTTCTTTCAAAGTTTAAGTCCAACTTGTTAAAGTTCAAAAACATATACCTAAAGTTTTGGCAATTTCACTTGGATCTTATTATAGTTTAAGTCCAACTTGTTACTGTTCAAAGACCATGTACCTATGTCATATTGAAGTTTAGACACCTTCCTTGAGTCTTATTAAAGTTTTGGCAATCTCGCTTTAGTCTTATTAAAGTGTAAATACCAATATAAATATGGGTATCTACACAATTATATCAAAATTTAGATATACTTACTTAGATCCTATTTAAGTTAAGGTGTACTTACCTATCAAAACTTATATGCATTTATATAAGTCCCTATAAGTTCAAGAGTTGCGACAAACCAACTGCAAAAAGAAATTCCCATCGCTTGATGGGTAGAATGCTATATAGGTAATTTAAATACGCAACAAAATGTTGTAAGTGACAAAACAACTTTGCTACCATAAGTTACTGAGATTTAGCCCTAATTTGTAAGGCTACATATCAGCTTATGTATGCTTGCCAAATAACGTGTTGCATGGCCAACATTGTCCATGATCTTGCTTTTCAAAGGAGTCATATATCAAAGAGGTTGCCATTTCAAAATAAAAAAATAAAATTTACTTATAAAACTCCATGAAAGAGTAAAAGAAACAATTTATATTAAACCAAAAAGTTAAGGCTTTAATAAATGAACAATGGAAACAAAATATTATTTTAAACCATGTTAAAAGAAAATGCGAGAAAATAAAATTATTGACACTTTTAAGCATTATTCATGTCATATGAACTTCTCATTGTTAAAACAATTTCTAAGTCATGTTTTTAAAATAAATAAATTATTCATACCTCAGCATTTCCAAATTTACCAATTTCAAAACAATGTTATATAAAAAAATATTCATTTGTAAAAAAAATAAATAAATAAAATTTATTTTTAAAAAACTACCATAGAAGAGTAAAAGAAACTCTTTTACATAATGAAATGTAAGCAAAAACAAAAGATTTTTTAAATAACATAAAAGAATATGCAAAATAATGAAGCTAGCTACACTTTCAAGCAAAAATACGTCTATCATTAAGTTTTTAAAATTACCTAATTTTTAAAAATAAAATTGTACATATGTAGATAAAATAACAAATTTGTAACTATTACCATGAAATATATATATATATATATATATATATATATATATATATATATATATATATAAGAGCAATTAGAAATTCATTTCAAGTTTCCAAATTTGTGTAAACTTAAAGCATAGTGCTCATTTATTCATTACCTCCAAAACATGAGGGACTAACCCAGATGAGTAAGGACCCATTGAATCATTACCTCTAAAATAAACTATCACAAGGGAATGTTGGGTAGCAACATCCTAGAAAGAGAGAAAAAGGAAGATCATATTATATGGACATAACATCAATGACAGTTAAACATAACAGCAAAGCAATAATATTCCTAAAACTATGTTTTTATAAATATTACTTTAGATGAGGACAACTTATTTTCAACAAATTAATAAAAATTACAAGAAAAGAACTTTTTTAAACTTCAAAAATAGGCCAACAAATTTTTTTTTAAAGTAAGTTTGTAAAGTAAACAAGACATGACAACAACTCCCATAGGGATTATTTAAAGTTTCAAATTAAAATTAAAAAAGACAACTTGTTCTATAATTACTCGTGTTGAAACAGTAACTCAAATTAGAGAGGTGAAAAAGTAGTAGTCAAACCAAGGAAACAGCAGTTTAATTTAATCATAGCACATGCCTTTATGGCACCATTGGTTACAATAGCACTCAGTGATATTGAAGTAAAAAAAGTACACAAGCTACATAAAGCAACAAGCCTCGTATGTTTATGCACATTTAAGTTCCAAGGTTGATCAGTAGTAATAGTTCCTGAAACTCTACATTTAGAGATTAAATGTGTTGTTATAACACTTCTCTATTTGTGTTTGTCTATTTTTCCTAGGGACAAAATTGATAGTTTAAGCTGGTGATACGTAAAGAAAGAAAAGTGAAAGGAAACTGGTAATCCCTTTCTTAAAGAATTCATATTACATTCAACAATGATTACATATATCCCTTCGCTTTATCTATATTACATAGAGGTACGGATTAGTTAGAATCTCAACTCCGTTAACCGCTAATTGCATTTCTCTCCTTATTTTGTGTCTTCCACTAACAACTACTAACAGCTAATACTTATTACTCTTTACGACTTTTTACATATATCAATACCCCCTCTTATAGAAAATCCTTATCCTCCAGGATTGGGTGGCGTTGCTGCTGTGTCAAGGTAAGGGAAAGATATAATTATGCAGCAGTCTTTGTGATATATAATTTGAATAATTTCTGGAAAATCCAAATCTGTAATTCAAAATAATACATGACGCTCTCATACCAAATAAAGAAACGAACAAATTTACACATAGCATGATAAAAAAAGAATAATAATAACAATTGAGCTGCCTATGATACATGAACTACCTGATAAGAAAAAGGGCAGGAACCTGAGATTGCATTTACGCCATAGAAGCATGTCTTTAAAAAGGACGTGTTGCCCACAGGAACAGCGTCGTGTGGATCACCATCTTTTGCCATCCCTTTGGTATAATCACTCCTTGTTGCTTCTCATCGAATAGAAGGGGTATAGTAACTCATTCATTTTATGGTTAATCTGCAGTGTAAAATGTATCATGTGAAAAAGAAGCAGACTATGTGAACTCTTAATCTGTGGAAGTTGAGAAACAGATAACAGTCAAGGTGTTTTATATAATGTGATGGTATTCTCAGAGCTTGTTATCTTAAAAAATTTGACAAAATACCCTCCAGTTTGAACTTGAAAGCATTAAATGCAGAAAACCGACTGTTAGGTGGTTTTCCATCTTTAATTGGTCCAATTACAGCAGCGGACCATTTTAGCAACATGTCACAACATGTACTATGGTTTGTACTATATGGTAACCTAGACTTTTACTTGCCCAATTCAAGCATCTTATCCTACAGCTTAAGGCAGTTGATGAGGTAAATATGGCGATGTGAGTAAATAGCCAGCTTGACTACAATCTCTATTGCTAAAACAGACCATGATAACAGATTAGCGAAAAGTGAGAAAATAGCCACTCTGGCTCTGAAGTTATTGCATTGCAATTTTCTCTTGCTCTTTTCGGACGGCAAGGTATGAATTCCACCAACAAAGAGAAATGGTGAACTTCTAGTATTGCTTAACTTGTTGCTACACTTGGATGGCATAGGCAGGTAACTCAATAGATTCTTTGAGAATTGTTAAAGCAAGGGTTCTTTTGGCACTAGTAGTAGTAGTATGTGTGGTGGAGATCAGATGAGGGTAAAGTAAATATTGCAGTCAAAGTTGTACGGAGAAAACACAAGACTCAAACTAAGGATTGTTTTCCCATTAATCACTCCTTGTTGCTTCTACATTAAGTAGAAACATCAGTTTTCATCTATGTTAAGTATCAAAACACTGGCAGAGACAATGTCAGCATAATTCAGCAGAAAAATATATACCAGGAGCGGCACATAGATCAAGAACGTGGTCTCCTGCTGATACATTCGAAGCCATAACAACAGCTCCGGAAGATGCATCATTCCATATATCTTTACCCGATCCACGAACAAAGAAAATCAGGGTGACATAAGAAAGCCAAAAGTAGCTCAAGCCTCAAATAAGCTGCATAACAACAAATGAACTACAAAAGGATCTCGATAATGTTAAAATCTTTGAATATAGCAGCAGCATTCTTGTCCACGTAGCTTTGTAATGTGCTCACCTGGCCTTCTTGGTATGCCTTTGAGCTGGCAATCTGAATATCCGAAGGAAGAGAGTAAAACCCCGGCAACCAGTTTACTCTCTCTAGCCTACAATTCATCTCTGCTTCAACCTCTTAAAGATAAGCTTCACAATTAGGGTTCAACCTTTTCCCAACAAAGTACAATCTTAACTGATGGGCAAATTCTATTCGAAGGAACCGAAGAAAGTTGAAGAGTAAGAGAAGAGTTTACCGAATGTATCGCGGAGTAGAACGAATTGAAGTATGAATCGAAGGGTCAAGCCCATTCGCCTCCAGAAACGCAAGGAAAGCGTCTGGTAATGAGCACGATCCCATCGCAATTCCCGCATGCTGCCGTGGCTTCGCCCCTTTATGTACTGGCTTCTTCCTTCTGGGCCTGTTCGGGCACACGGTTCACGAGGAAGATCAAGTTGGTGAGTTCAACACTCAGGAACAACAAGCCGTAAGGGCTTTTCTAGACCGTTAGACATGAACGCAAAGCCTCTGAATCGCGAAGAAGAATAACTCCACCTATTTTCTTCGGTCAATTTGAATGGCTTTGTTCATACTGCGAATCAGAAATTCACTCAAGCAATCTATATTTATATATTTATATAGGAAATCTCTTTCCAATATAGCCGTATATATATATATATATATATTTGAATTTGAATTATATTGCCGTTGATACCGTGCCAGATCCCCCAATTACATGCCATTTGAGGAGAACTTGGCGCAGTTTAGTCATAGGTCAGGCCTTTTGGTTTGCAGCAGGTAATTCAATTGATTAAACCGTTAATTGGAGAGAGTTAATTTAAAATTAATATAAAAAAGAAATTGAAGTGTAAAAACCACTTTAGCATTAAAAAAAAAAGTCAGAAAACAATTTTAATTTGAGTTGTTAATCATGAAATAATGTATATCTTCTAGACAAAAAAATTAATTATTTTTTATTTTTATAATTTAATTCAATTTTTAATATTTAGTCCTGTGCTTTGAAAATTTTGTCATAGTTTCTATCATTAAATATTATTTTAAATTATGTTAATATGTTTAATTATATATCATTTTAAAATTTTAAATATATATTAATTTAAATTAACTCATCACAGTCATTTAATATACAGGTTCATATACATTTAATATTTTATTATTTTATATTTTATTGACAAATTATTTATATTAATATATAATGGCATAGTAACCAGAGAATAGAAATAAATCAGAAACTTAAAATAATACATTTTTAAATTATAAAATTTAAATTTAAATTTGAGTAAATGTTTGGTGTATAGATCTTTTCAAAATTTACAAAAAAATTTAACAAAAAAAATTAAAGTACCCACGCTCTTTCTTTTATCTATTTTGGTTGTCTTTTTCTTATAGCCAATCATATATATATATATATATATATATATAATCCCGTGGACTGCACTATTTAATAAGCATGGTTCAATAACGTTACGTCAGAAACCTTGATCATGCACTCTTTACGTATCTTTTTTTTTTTTTTGTGTGTGGAACCTATATTTTTTTCCTTTTTCCCTGTGCGACTTACAGGAATTTTTCTGAAACCTAGTTTTATATATATATATATATGGTCGTATGAAGAATTAATTTTCTAACTTGCCCCAACGCCCGTAGATATATAAATATGCCATGGCCCCAAGCCTGCTCTCTTGACCATATACCAATTAAACAACTAACTTTAAAGCTCAAAGCAAAAAAATAAAACTGTTTAAAGCTATAATAAGCAAGCCAATCATTCATAAATTAATGTATATTAACATTTCTGATATATTATTCTTAAGAGCATCCTTCATATGAATGGATCAATTTTCCTTTTTTTTTTTTGGAAGGCATCAAAAGCTTTACCTGAATAATCTCATTATACTCCCCAGTATTAATTATAGACCACTTTATTACTAGATAAAAATTGGAAAAAGCAAAATTTTTCTTCCTTCAGGACTGGCGATTTTGATAATGGGAAATAAAGTATATATTATGGTTTATTTTTTCGTAAGTATATATTACGATGAAGAAATGGAGACATGACCACTTTTAAGCTGTTCTACAAAAGATGCATATGGGCGGGCGGGGCTCGGATTGTGATTGAGTCGGTTAGTTGGGTTTGATTAAAATATCTTTCAGTAAAAATTTAAAAAATAAAATTTTCATATAAATCTTATAAAATTACATGTTGTCCCAACAAAAATAAATAAATAAAATTTTCATATAAAATCTCCAAATTTGTTTTTCAAATATATATAGTTAGGTTGGGCAAAATTGGACAATATGATTAGTCCAATCTAGTTAATTTTTTTTTTTTGTGCCTAACTCTATATAGTTGGGCTAAATTGGGTTGGCTAGGTTACCAAATTGGATGCATACCCTTAGGTCTTACCCATTTTTGTTTTGTGCTATGTTGTGTCTTTATTTTGTCAAAAATGGACCCACCCATGTTTAAAATTTAGTTAAATCAATATTTTAAAATAATGTTCTTCATTGAAGATGAAAAAGTGATGGTTAGGATATTGTTACAACTTCCACGTTGGGAAGCCTTCCTCAAAGAACAAATTTATAAGTTTAAGTGATTTTTTCATTTAATGGATTAGTCTTTTGAATGGGTTCTTCTTTTTTATACATGCACATAAAATTGGTGCTTTTTATTAAAAAGGGCCAAGATGCAAAGGTGACAACTTACGAGCTAGATTAAGGTGCAGTATAAGGCGTTGGTTTGTAAATAGGGGTGCATTGTTACTAGTTCAATATTAAAAGTCTTCCTTAAGGAATGAGTATTTAAAGTCTAAAAGGTTTTCCTATGTAATGAACTAGTCTTTTGATTGTGTTTTTCTTTTGGATTTATACTTATAATATTAGTGCTTTCATTGAAAAGGGGCTCTCCCAACTTTCACATATCTTGTAAGTTGTTTGATATGGATAAATAAGATAATTTGATAAAATTGTTATTTGTTTATTTATGTTATACATTCCTTATTTGAGTGATATAATTATTTTTATTTATTACCATATGTTATTTTACTTATTTTATTGATATTGAATTTTAATTTCAATAAAATAATCTTATAAACAAAACACATGAAACATTAAAAAAAATTACATAAGACAAATTTTTTTAACTCAACGATAGTGTTTAAAGTAATGTATAGTATTTCAGTGCAATACTTTTAACATGGTAACATTTGATTTGTTATTTATTTGCACTGTACCATTTTGATACAAGAGCCTATGTTATTGCCTTTTAAAAGCAATTTATTGGCATTATCTATATATGCTTAGGGACTAGGTTGAGTTTTGGTTAAGTTGATGTCCATTTTAATTTTGCATGGAGTCAATTTTTTTAGGCTCAAGCTTGAAGCCTAGCCCAATTTGGTTTAAGATTAAGTTAACTCAAGTTAGTTAATTGAGTTTGGCTAAGTTATTTTTTAATTAAACTTTTGTAAAAATTATATAATAGCCTCTTAAAAAATTAAATTTTTGGATAAGTCTATAAAATTATATTTTGTTTCCCAAAAATTTCATATAAATTTTTATAAAATAATATTTTTTAAATAGTCATATATATATATATATATATATATAAATATAATAGGCTAGTTTAGACAAAATTGGCCAATTGACCTAATCCCATTTAGACAATATTTTTTGCAAAATCAACTCCGATGGCTCTATCTGTTTAGAGAATCAGTGCGCTGGCATTGGGGTTTTATACGGAATATAGGTGCACATCTTATTGATGCGGTTGTTGCTGTTGTATTAGTTGTTTCTGCATTTCATATTAAAATAGCTGCTCCTTTCTTTTCTTCATGTTTTTTTCTTGGATCAAGAGACCTATAAATTTGGCTGCGTGGCTTCCTCTGTTGAAATGATGTGCTTTTTTGGTTAACATATAAAATGGTGGAGGATAGAAGAGGATGCAGTTTATTTATTTATTTATTTGTATGTTTTTAGGTTATAAATTTTAAATATAAAGATAAAAATTATAATTATGAGAAAAAAATCCTATTTTAAAAATTTTAACCATTATAATTAAATTTTTTATCTTATAGTTATAATTTTTATTTTTATATTCAAAATTTATAACTTAAAAAAATTAAAAAAAAATTGAAAAAACCTTAACTGCATTCTTTCTAATCATACAAAATATACAAAAGATTGGAAAAAATGAGCTGTCGGCGTTAGACCAGCTTCCCCTTCCCGTGGCCTTAATTTATTCATTATTTATTTGTTCTCATCGCTTAGCATTGTTGATGTTCATGCTCTGCAAAAGTTGTGTTGTAATATGCAATGTTTTTAAAATTGGACCGGTAAAGGTACTAATTCACGGTTCATTAGTTCAACTGTGGTTGTGTTGGAGATTATGCCTTAAGCCAATCATTGTATTACAAATATTGTTTTTATTATGAAATAAGAGTTTTTTTTATTACATTATTATATTATTTGCATGTTTATATATAATAATATCCATGGATAAATCATTTTTTAGATTATCCAAAATGTCCTTAGTCAATCATCCTTGTGAGAACAATGATGAATTAAGACTAGTATGATTTTGATTGATTAAGTGTTAATCATGTATGATGATATGAATCAAAATCATAGGCGTGTGTTAAAGAATAGGACGCTGGATAGACCCATCATAAGATAAGTTACATAGATTAGGTCATAAGTTTATCTCATATATAACCGTGTCATTGATCCCTTAGACCTGAAATCACCATAGATTCCTATATGAAGGAGACTGTACTTTGGCATAGTCTAATGTCACCTTTAACCGAGTGATTATAAAGACTATGATCAGATATAGTGGAATCCATGCAGAGAAAGATGAGTGGTCAAGATGGAATTTATCCTTCTGATTAATAGAGAGATATCTCTAGGCCCCTCGATGAGTATGACTGAGAAATGCATGGCCATACTCAGATAGAAAGGGTTCCATCTTATATCAGTCTGCTCGGAGATCGAGAAAGTTACGATCGAGCAAGTTGAGAATGACATTTCTATAACTCATACTCGATCTAGATGTCGTGTGACAAAAGGAATATGATAGGATTATAAGATAAGTTGCATCGGATCACCGATCCCGTAAAATTTGAGTAGTCACAATGTCTTACTAGAGGTCGCTTGTGACTTGTGGGTCAAACAGTGCAGTTGGCTTACTGCCAACATCATATGGGCCTATAGAATCGAACACAAGAATGGACCAACTCGAGCTAAAATGTCCACATTCATTGAATTAGAAAATGTGTCTACATTCAATGAATTTAATTTTTTTAAATTTAGGATGGAGAAATTATTTATATATATATATATATAAATAATTAAATTCGAAATATATATTATATATATATTATATTTGATATTATATATATATATATATGTATATATGAATTAGTTTAAATTTAATTCGATTAGATAGATTTAAATTTAAACTAATAAGATAATTTAAATTTGATTCTATTAGATAGATTTAAATTTAAACTAATCAAATAATTTAAATTTAAATTAAGCTCTAGATATTATTAGTTTAAATTTAAACTATAGGATATATTTGAATTTAAACTAATAAATATATTTAATGATATATTTAATTAATTTTGATTAATTAAATATATCTAAAATCCTAGTTTATAAATAGCATTTCCATATTAGAAAAGTTTTTTTCTAGAGCTGCCTCCAAAATCCTAGAGAAAGGGACAATGTATGGAATTGTACGGATGTCGTACGGATAGGTGCTAGCACACTGTTCGAGTTGCTGAACCCCGTTCACGTGGATACCAGTAGAGGGAGCTGATTTGCGGTCAGTTCCTGTGATCCAAACGAATAGGAAACAACAAATTCAATCGATAAAAAAAGATAATTCTCTGAATCTATTCGGTTTAAGTGATTTTGACAGATCCTTAGTGGGAATTGGAATAAAAAATGTTAAATATTTCTGCTGTGTGCCTCCCATGATTCTCAACAGTGGTATCAGAGCCACGTCAATCATTGCTTAAATTGAGTACCTGTGTGTTCTACGAATTTTATCTTGTGCTTAATTCGCATGTGCTGATATGAGATATGTATGCGATGTTGATTTGATCGAATTATTTTAAAGTATGAAATCTAAGCATAGAGATCTTTTTAATGAATCTATTCATATATATGATATATGTATAATTTTCAATGTGATTGGGAACATGATTATTAATCTGTTACATATGTATATATATTTGATATATTTTGTACAGATTATATTCTGCTTCAATTTGAATTCGTTTCACTATGTATGTGATGCACCGAATGAATCCGTCGTTGCTATCTAATCCCAGCACAACATAATCTAATTTAAAATTAATTCATTAAATTTACAACCTTTCATATGAGATGAGATGTTTGTAACCTGTGTGTTTGTGTTGTGATTTGCTTGGATGGGTATGGTGCATGATATGACTCTAGGATGCTTATGGTTTGTAATTTTTAAAATACGACCTGCGTGTTGTGCCTCTCTCTATTCATTCTGAATGTACATTCTTTTCTCATCTCACACTCCCCTCGAATGTTCAAGCAAGATTTCTCTTTGTATATATAGATTTTATCTTAGAGGAATCTTCTCATTGGCTTGGAAAGAGATAGGATAGATGGGCTATATTGTGTCACATTTATTTTAAAACTTATTATGAGATCATATGCATGTATGTTTGTATGCTATCGTAGTATATAATTATGTGATGACTAATTTTATGAAATAATGAAATAAAATCCCTCGTGTAAAATTTTAAGTTACAATGCCGCCCACTAATAAACATTTGTCAAGACTTTGATCACCTGACTGTAGGTTCCACACTTAGGTTATCTTAGTAAGGCAGTTTGGGTAATGGTGATACTCATAAGCTTCATAGTGGTTTGACTTAATTGAGACTATCAAAATGATTTTGGGTCTAAAGGCATTAAATGGGATTAAACATACCGGATCATGTGATGATTGAATCCCATAAAAAATCTAAGAGTTACATGTGATGTAATTGGTAAACGAGTTACTTACCTAAATAGCTTAATTTTAAACGTCTTGTCAAAGCGGACTTATAATTAAGTGAAATATGGGTCTTAGCCTGCTAAATTAAATTGAGAGTTATTTTAGTGGAAAGTTATTAATTTGATTTTTGCATATTTTGTTATAGAAAATGTCAACAAATAACTCTGCTGCACTATCATTGCGATCCATCCTTGAAAAGGACAAACTTAATAGGACAAAATTTCTTGACTGGTTCAAGAATTTGAGAATTGTTTTCAAGTAGGAAAGAAAGCTATATGCCCTATATAAGCCCATTTCTGAGAAGCCTACAGCCAATGCTCTAAGAACACAGAAGGATGCCCACACCAAGCATCTCAATGATTCTGTAGATGTGGGATGCCTGATGTTGGTCACCATGGTCCCAAAACTTCAAAGAGATCTGGAACATATTGAGGCTTATGAAATGATTGTGCATCTCAAGGAAATGTTCCAACAACAGGCAAGATAGGAAAGGTTTGAAACCACCAAGGCCTTGCATTCTTGTAAAATGGCTGAAGATGCATCAGTTAGCACTCATGTTTTGAAGATGAAAGGCTACCTTGATCACTTTGAGAGGCTCGAATTTCCCATAAGTCAGGAGTTAGCTACAGATTTGATCTTAAATTCACTCTTGAAAAGTGATGACTAGTTTGTCATGAACTACAATATGAACAACATGGAGAAATTCATTTCTGAACTGCATGGGATGCTTAAAACTGCTGAGCAAAATATTAAAAAAAATCCAAGCTCTGTTTTAATGATTCAGAAAGGTAAAAGAATGAAAAAGAAAGGCAAAGGCAAGGGAAAGGGCCTGAACAATAAGTTCAAGAACCAAACAAGCCCAAACCCAAGCCTAAACCCAAGAAGGCAAAACCTCCCAAGGAAGGAGTTTGCTTCTTTTGCAATGAGCCTGTCATTGGAAGAGAAACTGCAAGCTCTACCTGAAAGATCTAAAGAGAAAGAAGAATAACGGGGCTATTACTTCAGATATTTATGTTATAGATATTAATTTTTCTACTTCTTCTACGTGGGTATTAGATACTGCATGTGAAACTCACATTTGTACAAATGTGCAGAGTCTCAAAAGGAGTAGGAAGTTGAAAAAAGGCAAAATAGACCTACGAGTTAGAAACAGAGCAAGGGTTGCTGCTTTAGTTATAGGCACTTATGAAATAAATTTGCCCAGTGGGCTTTTCTTAATTTTGAACAATTGCTATTATGTTCCTGCTTTGAGTAGTAACATTATTTCACTTTCTTATTTGGATAAAGAAGGTTTTATTTCAATTATTGGGAATAATAAATGTTCTATTTATCTTAATGAAATTTTTTATACGGATGGTGATTTGCATGGTAGTCATTATTATTTAAATCTTGATACTCCCAATAATCAAGATATTTATAACATAACTACCAAGAGGATCAAGACTAACGACTTGAATCTGACCTATCTCTGGCACTGGGTCTAGGCCACATAAATGAGAAACACATTTCAAAGCTCAATCAAGATGGACTTCTAAAATCATTTAATTTTGAATCATTTGACACATGCAAATCTTGTATATTGGAAAAGATGACTAAGGCACCTTTCACTGGGTACAGTAAGCGGGCCACTGACTTATTGGGACTAGTACATACCGATATATGTGGTCCACTAAGTACAACTGCTAGAGGAGGCTACTTGTACTTCATTACTTTTATAAATGACTATAGTAGATATGGTTACATCTATTTAATGAAACACAAATCTGAAACTTTTGAAATGTTCAAAACTTTTCAAAATGAGGTATAAAATCAACTTGAAAAATCTATTAAAATACTTTGATCTGATCGAGGCAGAGAATATTTGAGTCAAGAGTTTATTGACCATCTTAGAAATTATGGTATTGTCTTACAATTAACCTCACCAAGAACACTACAATGGAATGACATTTTTGAACGAAGGAATCGAACCCTATTAGATATGGTTCGATCCATGATGAGTCAAATAGATCTTCCATTATCATTTTGGGGCTATGCATTAGAAACAGCTACATTTACACTAAACCATGTTCCATCTAAAGCGGTTGAAAAGACACCATATGAGATATAGATTGGAAAGAAGCCTAGTTTATCTTTTCTCAAGATTTGGAGATGCGAGGCATATGTTAAGCAACAAGCCTCAGATAAACTAGCACTCAAATCTATAAAATGCCTTTTTTTGGGTTATCTTAAGAAAATTAAAGGATACTATTTCTACAACCCCACTGAGAATAAATTGTTTGTTGCTCAGAATGGTATCTTCTTAGAAAGAGAATTCATCTCTAAAAGAACTAGTGAGAGTAAGATACATCTCGAAGAAGTTCGAGAGCCACAAAATCGCATTGAACCGAAGATGAAAAATTGAGAAGACTCACAACAAGTTGATTGAGCCTACTCAAGTAACACAAGGCCCATGAAGGTCTGATAGGACACGACATCAGCTTCAAAGATATGGATTTCTTTTAACTGAAAATCGTGATGTGTTGCTCATTAATCAAGATGAGCCAACCACATATTAAGAGGCCATAATAGGATCAGACTCTGAGAAATAGTTGAAAGCCATGAAGTCTGAGATGCAATCCATGTATGACAATCAGGTATGGACCTTGATTGACCCACCTGAAGGTATAAAAGTCATAGGGTGCAAGTAGGTTTTCAAGAAAAAAATTGACATAGATAGACAAGTGCATACTTTCAAGGCACGATTGGTTGCAAAAGGATTCAAACAAACACATGGTATAGATTATGATGAAACCTTTTCACCAATCGTTATGATCAAATTAATCAGGATCCTTCTCGCCATTGCTGCATAATATGATTATGAGATTTGACAAATGGACGTGAAAATAGCATTCCTTAATGGAAAGTTGCTTGAGGATGTGTATATGACACAACTTGAAGGTTTTATGCATCCAGAGGATTCTGAGAAGGTTTGTAAGCTTCAAAAATCTATTTATAGATTAAAGCAAACATCTCAGAGTTGGAATCATCGCTTTGACGAAGTAGTCAAAGATTTTGGTTTTATCTAAAACATTGATGAACCTTGTGTTTACAAGAAGATTAGTGGGAGCACAATTGTATTTCTAGTGCTTTATGTTGATGACATCCTACTCATTGAAAATGACATTCCTACCTTGCAGATTGTCAAGTCTTGGTTAGAAAAGTGTTTCTCGATGAAGGACTTAGGCGAGGCCAATTACATCCTTAGGATTATGATCTATACAGATAGATCCAAGAGGTTAATCAGTCTAAGTCAATGCACCTACATAGACAAAGTATTGCATAGATTTAGTATGCAAGATTCAAAAAAGGGTTTTATACCTATGTCTCATTGCATCAATCTCAGCAAGATTCAGTGTCCTAGTATACGTGATAAGCGAGAATGCATGAGTAAGATTCCATACGCCTCGGCTATTGGATCTATCATGTATGCCATATTGTGCACTTGACCAGATGTCTCATATGCCTTGAGTATGACTAGTAGATTTTAATCAGATCCAGGTGAGAATCACTAGACTGCCATTAAGAATATCCTAAAGTACTTGAGAAGGACTAAGGATCTATTCTTGGTGTATGGAGGATTGAATGACGAGATTGTTGTAAACGGTTACACATATGCAAGTTTTCAATCTGACAAAGATGATTCTAGATCGTAATCAAGATTTGTATTTTGTTTGAATAGTGGAGCAATAAGTTGGAAAAGCTCAAAGCAAAGTACTGTGGCTAATTCTACAACAGAAGCTGAGTACCTAGTAGCATCAGATGCAATTAAGGAAACTATTTGGATTAAAAAGTTTATCATTAAACTAAGAGTGGTGCCTACCATCTCAAATCCGATAGATTTGTTCTGTAACAATAATGGTGCAATAGCACAAGCTAAAGAGCCTAGATCACATTAAAGGGCCAAACACATACTCAGACGATATCACCTTATTAAAGAAATCATTAATAGATGTGATATAAAGATATGCAAAGTACCAATTGATGACAATGTTACTGATCCTCTTACTAAGCCGCTTGTATAGGCTAAGCATGATCGTCATGTTAGGTCAATGGGTATTAGAAACATTAATGATTGAATCTAGTGCAAGTGAGAGTTGTTGGAAATTGTGCCATAGACCAATCATTGTATTGCGAACATTGTTTTTATTATGAAATAAGAGTTTTTTTATTACATTATTATATTATTTGCATATTTATGTATAATAATATACATAGATAAATTATTTTTTGGATTATCTAAAATGTCCCTAATAAATTATGCTTATGGGAACAACGAAGAATTAAAACTAATATAATTTTGATTGATTAAGTGTTAATCATGTATGATGATATAAATCAAAATCATAGGCGTGTGCTAGAGAACAGGACGCTGGATAGACCCGTCATGAGATAAGTTACATGGATTAGATCATAAGTTTATCTCATATATAACCATGTCATTTATCCCTTGGACTTGAGATCACCATAGATTCCTACATGAAGGACACTGTACTTTGGCATAGTCTAAATGCACCTTTAACCAGGTGATTATAAAGGCTATGATCGGGTATAGTAGAATCTATGCAGAGGAAGATGAATGGTCAAGATGGAATTTGCCCCTCTGATCAATAAAGAGATATATCTGGGTCCCTCGATGAGTGTGACTGAGAAATGCATGACCATGCTCAAATAGAAAGGGTTTCATCTTATATCAGTTTATTCAGAGATCGAGAAAGTTACGATCGAGCAAGTTGAGGATGATATTTTCATGCCTCATACTCAATCTAAATGTCGTGTGACAAAAGGGATATGATAGGGTTGTAAGATAGGTTGCATCGGATCACCGATCCTGTATAATTTGGGTAGTTACAATGTCTTGCTAGAGGCCGCTTGTGACTTATAGGTCAAACAGTATAGTTGGCCCACTGCCAACTTCATATGGGTCTACAGCCAACTTCATATGGGTCTACAGGGTTGCACACAAGAACGGATCAACTCGAGCTAAAATATCCACATTCATTGAATCAGAAATGTGTTTAGATTCAATGAATTTAATTTTTTAAATCTAGGATGGAAGAATTATTTATATATATATAAATATTTAAATTCAAAATATTATATATATATATATATATGAATTAGTTTAAATTTGATTCAATTAGATAGATTTAAATTTAAATTAATCAGATAATTTAAATTTGATTCAATTAGATATATTTAAATTTAAACTAATCAGATAATTTAAATTTGATTCTATTAGATAGATTTAAATTTAAACTAATCAAATAATTTAAATTTGATTCTATTAGATAGATTTAAATTTAAACTAATCAGATAATTTAAATTTAAATTAAGCTCTAGAAACTGTTAGTTTAAATTTAAACTATAAGATAGATTTGAATTTAAACTAATAAATATATTTAATGATATATTTAATTAATTCTAATTAATTAAATATATCTGAAACCCTACTCTATAAATAGGGTTTTTATATCAGAAAATTTTTTTTTAGAGCTGCCTCCAAAATCTTAGAGAGAGGAACAATGGACGAACGTCGTATGGAATTGTACGGAACATCGTACGAAAACTGTATGGACGTCATACGGACATGTGCTAGCACACCATTCGAGTTACTGAACTCTATTTGTGTAGATACCAGTAGAGAGAGTCGATCTGTTGTCAATTCCTGTGATCCAAACGAAGAGTAAACAACAAGCTCAATCGATAGAAAAAGGTAATTCTCTAAACCTATTCAGTTTAAGTGATTTTGACGGATCCTTGGTGGGAATCGGGATCAAAATTCACCATTGATTCTTACATGAAGGACACTGTACTTTGGCATAGTCTAATATCACCTTTAACCGGGTGATTATAAAAGTTAAGATCGGGTATAGTGGAATCCATGTAAAGGAAGATGAGTGATCAAGATGGAATTTATCCTTCTGATTAATAGAGAGATATCTTTGGGCCCCTCGATGAGTGTGACTGAAAAATGTATGGCCATGCTCAAATGGAAAGGGTTCCATCTTATATCAATCTACTCGGAGATCGAGAAAGTCACGATTGAGCAAGTTAAGGATGACATTTTCATGTCTCATACTCGATCTAGATGTCGTGTGACAAAAGGGATATAATAGGGTTGTAAGATAGGTTGCATCGGATCACCGATCCCGTAAGATTTGGGTAGTCATAATGTCTTACTAGAGGCCGCTTGTGACTTGTGCTTCAAACAGTGCAGTTGGCCTACTGCCAACATCATATGGGCCTATATGGTCGCACACAAGAATGGACCAACTCGAGCTAAAATGTCCACATTCATTGAATCAGAAATGTATTTAGATTCAATGAATTTAATTTTTTTAAATCTAGGAAGGAGGAATTATTTATATATATATAAATAATTAAATTCAAAATATTATATATATATATATATATATATATATATATTATATTTGATATTATATATATGTATATATATAAATTAGTTTAAATTTGATTCAATTAGATAGATTTAAATTTAAACTAATAAGATAATTTAAATTTGATTCTATTAGATAGATTTAAATTTAAATTAATCAAATAATTTAAATTTTATTCTACTAGATAAATTTAAATTTAAATTAATCAGATAATTTAAATTTAATTCAATTAGATAGATTTAAATTTAAACTAATCAAATAATTTAAATTTGATTCTATTAGATAGATTTAAAATTTAAATTAATCAAATAATTTACATTTAAATTAAGCTCTAGATATTGTTAGTTTAAATTTAAACTATAGGATAAATTTAAATTTAAACTAATAAATATATTTAATGATATATTTAATTAATTTTGATTAATTAAATATATCTGAAACCCTAGTTTATAAATAGGGTTTCCATATCAAAAAAATTTTTTTTAGAGCTGCCTCCAAAATCTTAAAGAGAGGTATAGTATAAGGACATCGTACGGAATTATACAGACGTCGTACGGACATGTGCTAGCACACCGTTCGAGTTGCTGAACCCCGTTCGTGTAGATACCAGTAGAGGGAGCTGATTTGCGATCAGTTCTTGTGATCCAAACGAAGAGTAAACAACAAACTCAATCGACAGAAAAAGGTAATTCTCTGAACCTATTCAGTTTAAGCGATTTTGACCAATCCTTGGTGGAAATCGGGATCAAAATTCACCATAAATTCCTACATTAAGGACACTGTACTTTGGTATAGTCTAATGTTACCTTTAACTAGGTAATTATAAAGGCTATGATCGGGTATAGTGGAATCCGTGTAGAGAAATATGAGTGGTCAAGATGGAATTTGTCCTTTTGATTAATAGAGGATATCTCTGGGCCCCTTGATGAGTGTGACTGAGAAATGAATAGCCATGCTCAGATGGAAAGGGTTTCATCTTATATCAGTCTGCTCGGAGATCGAGAAAGTTACGATCGAGCAAGTTGAGGATGACATTTCCAGGGATTTTGACCAAAGTAGGTAATAGAAAATTTTAATTCTGTCAAATGCAACGCCGCCATTTTAAATTCCTGATATGCATAACGTAATTTTTTAAAAAAAAAAAAAATCTGTTAAGGACACGGTTGCCTTGCAACAGTGTCCTTTTTAAAAAAAAAAAAATTTTAAGGACACAGTTGCAAGGAGCAACCGTGTCCAATTTTTTTTTTTCTTTTTTAAATTGTACATAAATGCTGTCTTGCGTGTCAGGGTCAACCCTAACACGCTGGACAGCGTAAAAGACTAGCAACCGTGTCCCTTTGTATTGCGTGTCAGGGTCAAATGCTTAACCCTGACACGCAGATAAGGTATGCCACGTGGCAATGCGTAATTGGTGAAACCAAATTACGCTGCCATGTGGCAATTTCTTTGAGGACAGAATATTTATCCATATTTTTGAACCGTTGGCTTTCTTCTCTTTAAATGTGCACGCTGTTCTTCTTCCCCCAGACCCTTCGTTCTTCCATTTTTTCCATTCCTTCGTTCTTCCATTTTTTCCATTCCATGCTACTTCTGTCTTCTCCGTCTGCTTCATGTAGTGCCTTTGGGTTGATGCTTGCTTCCTTCATCCAACTTTGAGAGTAAGAAAGATTTTATTGGCACAGAGATAATAACCTCCTTCGGTTTTGGATCAGTTCAGAGGAAGAAAAATAAGTAGAGGAAGAAGTGGTCCCAGAGTTTTTACAAGCAGAGAAAGATAACAAGCAGAAGTGGTGCCTTATATTCTGATCTGGTATGAAAGTTTTCAATATAATTTTTTTTATTAAAAATATAAATTTGTTGTCATTTTAATATTAAATATTTGTGATTTATGTATGTGATTAAATTAAATTATGGAATGATTGTTTATATTTATGTTATAAAAACTTAGTTGTGATTGGAAAAAAAAATTGTAAGATTTGGATAAAATAGCCAAAAAAGAAAAAATAATTTATATTTTTTAATGTAAGAAGATGAAATAAATTTTAAAAATATGTGGTAAAGGTTGGAAAATAATAAATTTTAAAAAAAATTACTACAGTATAAAAGAAGTATGTAAATATTAAATGCTATAATGGGTAAAAAATTTGGAAAAAATATTATGAAACAATGTTGTAGGAGAAGATTATAAAAAAAGGAAAAAAGTGATGAGAAATGTTGGGTTTTTAACTGTAAAATAATAACAAAAATTTTAAATTCTTTAAATATCCAGCCATCATTCTTGTTTCCTGAGATACAATACATAAATTTTTTTTTTTTTAAATAGAAGGGGTCACGATTGCTATAAAATCATGGGGATTTTGACTTCAAAATATTAGAGAAAATTCTAAATTCACCTCATGCATAATCAAAAATTTTATTTCTCAAGATACAATATATAATTTTTAAATAAAAAATAAAAAAGGGTCACAGTTGCTAAAGAACCGTGACCCTCTGTTTTTTTTATATAAAAAGTAATAAATAAATGGGTCAAGGTTGCTAAGCAACCGTGACCCATTTGTTTTAAATTTAAAATTTTTTTAATTTTAATTTATTTAATTTTTATATAATAAGTATAATTTTTAAAATTTTAAATTTTAAAATTTTACTTACTCTTATTTTCAGATGTATTAATATAGATATTGTATAAATAAATATATTAAAAAAATTAATATGAATATCAATCATAATGATTTAAATATAAAAAAATTAAAGATATTATAAAAAATAATAAATAAGTAGTTTAAAAAAATTAAATGTGAAATAATTGAAACTTGATAAAAAGATTAAAAAATAAAATTATTTTAGAAGAATAAAATAGTATTATTTAAGAAAAATTAAATAACAATTCTTTTAAACTTGGTAAAATATTTGAAAAAAATAAAATACTATTAGAAGAAATTAATTTTAATTTTTCAAAACTTGATAGTTAGTAATAAATTTAAAAAATGTAATAAAAAATTTAATGAGTAATTAAGTATGCTTATTAAGTAATATTGAAGTTAATATTAAAATAATAAAAATTGTAACTAAAATATGAAAAAAAAATTATAATTTTTATTTTAATTAAATTTTTTAAATTTATTACTAATTATCAAGTTTTGAAAAATTAAAATTAATTTCTTCTAATAGTATTTTATTTTTTTCAAATATTTTACCAAATTTAAAAGAATTGTTATTTAATTTTTCTTAAATAATACTATTTCATTCTCCTAAAATAATTTTATTTTTTAATTTTTTTATCAAGTTTCAATTATTTCACATTTATTTTTTTTAAACTACTTATTTATTATTTTTTATAATATCTTTAATTTTTTTTATATTTAAATCATTATGGTTGATATTTATATTAATTTTTTTAATATATTTATTTATACAATATCTATATTAATATATCTGAAAATAAGAATAAGTAAAATTTTAAAATTTTAAAGTTTAAAAATTATATTTATTATATAAAAATTAAATAAATTTAAATTAAAAAAATTTAAATTTAGAACAAATGGGTTATTTATTATTTTTTATATAAAAAAAATAGAGGGTCACGGTTCTTTAGCAACCGTGACCCTTTTTATTTTTATTTTTTAAAATTACATATTGTATCTTGGGAAATAAAACTTTTGATTATGCATAGGGTGAATTTAGAATTTTCTCTAATATTTTGAAGTCAAAATCCCTAAAATCGTGACCCCCTTCTTTTTAATAAAAAATAATAAGTAAATAGGTTGCTTAGCCACCGTGACCCATTTTTTTAAATTTAGATTTTTTTAAATTTTGATTTATTTAATTTTATATAATAAATATAAATTTTAAAACTTTAAATTTTAAAGTTTTACTTATTTTTATTTTTAGATGTATTAATATAAATATTGTATAAATAAATATATTAAAAAAATTAATATAGATATCAATCATAATGATTTAAATATAAAAAAAATTGAAGATATTATAAAAAATAATAAATAAATAGTTTTAAAAAAATTAAATGTGAAATAATTGAAACTTGATAAAAAGATTAAAAAATAAAATTATTTTAGAAGAATGAAAGAGTATTGTTTAAGAAAAATTAAAGAAAAATTCTTTTAAACTTGATAAAATATTTGAAAAAATAAAATACTATTAGAAGAAATTAATTTTAATTTTTTAAAACTTGATAATTAGTAATAAATTTAAAAAAATGTAATAAAAATGTTAATGAATAATTAGGTATGCTTGTTAAGTAATATTGAACTTAATATTAAAATAATAAAAATTGTACTTAAAAAATGAAAAAATATAATTTTTATTTTAGTTACAATTTTTATTACTTTTTTTTTTCATATTTTAGTTACAATTTTTACTAAGAAATATAGAAATTTCATAGGTTTAAAGCATTAGCATATATATGACTCTTAACTTTAACGTAAATTTCATTAATTAACAAGAAATAGACAAACCCATACTTTATCAATATTAGTTTGTTTCATCTAATGTAAGTTGAATTTATTTGTGCATGCATGAACTTACAGCTAACTAGATACAATGCTCAAACACACAATAAGTGGAAATTGTTGTGGTTTTCATGAGTAATTAAGTAGGCTGATTAAATAAT
Organism: Erythrophleum fordii; assembly: GCA_032878935.1. Lineage (NCBI taxonomy): Eukaryota > Viridiplantae > Streptophyta > Magnoliopsida > Fabales > Fabaceae > Erythrophleum > Erythrophleum fordii. The sequence goes on along the minus strand of JAVQMF010000049.1, from coordinate 18,897,169 downwards.
ATTGAACTTAATATTAAAGTAATAAAAATTATAAGTAAAATATAAAAAAAAATTCTTCATTTTTTAACTAAATTATGAATGAAAAAAGTAATAAAAATTGTAACTAAAATAAAAATTGTAACTTTTGTTTTCATATTTTAGTTACAATTTTTATTATTTTAATATTAATTACTCATTAAATTTTTTATGTCATTTTTTAAATTTATTACTAATTATCAATTTTTAAAAAATTGAAATTAATTTCTTCTAACAGTATTTTATTTTTTTCAAATATTTTACCAAGTTTAAAAGAATTGTTATTTAATTTTTCTTAAACAATACTCTTTCATTCTTCTAAAATAATTTTATTTTTTAATCTTATTTCACATTTAATTTTGTTAATACTATTTATTTATTATTTTTTACAATATTTTCAATTTTTTCTTATATTTAAATCATTATGATTGATATCCATATTAATTGTTTTAATATATTTATTTATACAAATATCTTCAATTTTTCTAATAAAAAAGGTATTATGAAAGTGTGAATTTTAAAAGGGGACATAGTGTAATAGTTAAGTCATATATTAAACGAAGGTAAATTGTGTTTGATATAAAAAAAAATAAGAGAAAAATGAAGATATGGAAAAATTAGACGGAAAAAATGTTAAAGAATGTTGGGGAAAAAGAAAGATATTAAAGGATAGATATGGGAAAAAATAACAAGGAAAAAATTGTAAATATCTATTTTGAAAGTGTAATAATAAGAAAAATGAAAGTGAAAAAGAATAAAATAAAAAAAAGTCAACATTTCAGTATAATATAAAATAGTAATGAAATAATAAGTTTTAATTTTTCTGCTCTAGTTTGGATGTTAGCAATAATATTGTTTGGGCAGGCAACATGAATAACGGAAAGGAGGTTATATGCATATATGCAACCGGGCAAATATGCGAAACCGAAAAGGGTGCAACATTTATTGCAGATACAGTTGATGTAATGACGGTTGATTATAACATTTCGCTAGAAAGGTTAAAACAAGAAGTTGCCGAACAGTTACAGTTGAACTCAAATCAATATGTGTCTGACTTAGTATATAGACATCCAGTGTCGCTGAGGCCCACAAAATATCGAGCATGTACGTTAAGGAGGGACGTCAACGTCCAAGCTATGTGGGTGGCAAATGCAAAGTTTCCATCACAATTGGGTTCAGTAGAATTGTATACAAAAATATCGTCGAGACACATTAACTTAAATGTTGGAACTCAAGGCACAGTTGAAAATATGTCAGATCCCCGTCCATCATCCAGCCACGGTAATGTTGTAACATCCCACATCGGCTGGAAGGGGCCTGTGCTGACTTACAGAGCCTCCAAGGTATTGTCCCCTACATCTTCCGTCAGGCTACTCTAATTTCACCCGGGAAGGGAGGGGTTTTGTCCCTTGGGCTTACTCTTATTTCAGCCCAAAAGCGCGCCTTGGTGGGGAGAGCTTCGCTCCCACTTATAAGCCCTCAGCACAGGTCCCTTCCAGCCGATGTGGGACGTTACAATCCACCCCCCTTGGGGCCGACCCGTCCTCGGGTCGCACATGGGCCAGGATTGCTCTGATACCAAACAACTTACAGAGCCTCCAAGGTATTGTCCCATACGTCCCCCGTCAGGCTACTCTCATTTCACCCGGGAAGGGAAGGGTTTTGTCCCTTGGGATTACTCTTATTTCAGCCCAAAAGCGCGCCTTGGTGGGGAGAGCTTCACTCCCACTTATAAGCCCTCAGCACAGGCCCCTTCCAGCCGATGTGGAACGTTACAATCAACCCCCCTTGGGGCCGACCCGTCCTCGGGTTACACATGGGTCAGGATTGCTCTGATACCAAACAACTTACAAAGCCTCCAAGGTATTGTCCCCTATGTCCCCCGTCAGGCTACTCTCATTTCACCCGGGAAAGGAGGGGTTTTGTCCCTTGGGCTTACTATTATTTTAGCCCAAAAGCGTGCCTTGGTGGGGAGAGCTTCGCTCCCACTTATAAGCCCTCAGCACAGGCCCCTTCTAGCTGATGTGGGATGTTACAAATGTCACCCACGAGCAGCCTGCCCTGTTTATGACGTACTTTATAGGTAGTGGTGAATATCCACCAATTGGTTTGATTGACTATACCTCTCATCCGAGTTCATCTCGTTTGCCAGTTGATGATATCTCGCACCCGTATTTGTCGCATGAACCAATTGAATCCCCCCTTATCTTCCAGAATAGACAGAGGACATAATGGATGAATTTGAGGTAGATGATGAATATGATGCTACTCCTTATGATTGTCAGGACAATGGTTATACAGATGATGATGAAGATACTGATTGTGTGGATGCCGTCTTGAATCCAGCAGCTCCCATTAATGTTTATGATGACTCAACGATTGCATTCCTTGGACAAGTAGCTGCAGATGGTGCGAGAGTTTCTGATTATGCTGAAATGGAGGAAGCAATGATAAACATGAATGATAGCCAAGAATTACATGTGGGCATGCTATATAATGATCGGCACGCTTTTCGTCGAGCAATGGAGATATATTCAGTTCGTGTACATCACACTTTTAAGGTACACCATTCCTCTAAAAAATATGTAGAATACAGGTGTCTTCAATATGAAAAGGGGTTATGTAAATGGAGGGTTAGAGCCTGTTACCGAAAGAAAGAAAATCATTGGGAGATAACAAAATATAATGGGCCTTATACATGTGTTTCAGCATCTTTGTCGCAGGATCATCCAAAATTAGACTCTGATATTATTTCAGTATACATTGTATCTATGGTAACTAAGAATCCCGAGGTGTCAATCCGAGAGGTCATTGAGCGGGTCCATTCGATATTTGGGTATAATGTCACGTACAAGAAGGCCTAGAAGGGCAAACATCGAGCCATCTCACATGCATTTGGAAATTGGGAGAAGTCGTATGCTTTGTTGCTTAGGTGGCTGGCTGTTGTTCAACATTTTATGTCGAGTTCCTACCATGAGTTAATGTATAAGGAATCTGTACCAACTAGCATTGCTAATGGTGAGTCTGTCATGTTTCATCGAGTATTTTGGACCTTTAGACCATGCATTGAGGCATTTAACTACCTGAAACCAATGGTCCAAATAGATAGAACTTTCCTTTACGGTAAATATAAAGGAACCGTATTAATTGCAAGTACACAAGATGGTGAGAGGAATATTGTTCCACTTACTTTTGCAATAGTAAAGGGGGAAACTTATGAAGTATGGGCATGATTTTTGTTTAATCTCCGAGCACATGTGGTGAAAGAGAAAAGTGAGCTTTGCTTGATTTCTGACCGTCATGCTAGTATCTTAGCTGCCGTAGCCAACCGGAGCATAGGGTGGCAGCCTCCACGGGCTTATCATATGTTTTGTCTTCGACATTTGGCTAGCAACATCAATAAAAAATTTAGACTTCAGTGGCTTAAAAAACAGTTCACAAAAATTGGTATATCTTATTACCATATAACCTTATAATTATTCGTTTAGTATGATGATACAGTTTTGTCAAAATTACTATTTTTCATTCCTTTTTATGTCCAGGTTATCTGTATGAGCAGTGCAAAGTTGATGAAGAATTAGCTCACATACGACGACTCGACTCACACGCAGCTAATTGGATTGAGGAGATACCTAAGGGTCAATGGTATCGACCGTACGATGTTGATGGAAAACGATGGGGTCATATGACAACAAATTTAGCGGAGAGTATAAACGCAACTTTTAAAGGGGTTAGATTCTTACCTGTGCTCGGGTTGGTTCGAGCAACATTCTATCGGTTAACCAAGTATTGGGTCCAGCAAGCTGAGAAGGCAACTGCATAACTTCAAGCAAGAGAAGTTATAGCTGAAGATATCAGATTGAAGTTGTCAATCAGAATTCGAAGAGCATCAACATATGCAGTTCGTGGATTTGATAGACGTGGATCAACATTTGAGGTTGAGGAGCCATATGATCCAACTAATCAACAATTTGGCCGATCTTGTAAAGTCAACTTAATCAGCCGTACTTGTGATTGTGGTGAATTTCAAGCTTTGAAATATCCTTGTCAGCACGTATTAGCAGCCTGTGCTCACGTTCGAGTAGACTACATACAGTATATAGATCAAGTGTTTCGATTAGAGACTATTTTAAAGGCTTATAAGAATGAATTTTGCCCCATTGGAAGTGAAGTGTACTGGCCCCAGGTTCAAGGGCCAACACTTATTCCAAATCCTGCACTGACACGCGGCAAAGGTCGACCTAAGGCAAGTCGAATTCAAAATGAAATGGATTGGCGGGAATCCTCAAAAGATATGCCACAATGTGCTTTGTGCAGGCAGACGGGTCATAACCGTGCGACTTGTCCCTCTCGTTGCCCCCCGAACACATAGCTTTTTACTGTGCTAGTCATTTTTTTTTTCAGTCGGTGGATTGCAGCTGTATTATATTGCTATGTAATTTTCCATGTGATGCTTATGTGATTATGAACTATTCAACAGTGGATGTTACATGTTTTACTATTGTTATCAAAGATGCTGCTCTATATTATTCAATCCACTTCATTTTGTTCCTTTCTACTATTTATGTTATTGTTTTATCATATACTTTGTTAGGAGTTCGCTTATTACAAATTAACTTATATATTTATCAAATATCGTACTATAAGTTTTAGCTCAATATGATCTTATACCCTTTGCAGTATAGAATTATGTCAGGCCCGAGGCACATTATTCATCCAGGCCCAGAGGACGAATCATTATTGTATTTGCAGACCAGACACGTTTCTCAGGCAGTATGGCTGAACAGGGTATGTTATTATTATATTATAACAAGTACATTTCTTTCTCTTTTCTTATTCTATCATTACAAATGGTTTTAATTTTTATTGTCTAACAGCCAGATCGCATTTTCCGACTACATCAAGTTGCACATGGCCCACGATTAGAGTCTCCTCCGCCAGCTATAGTGCCACATCTTAGAGTTGCTGGCTTCTATGGGGTGTCTCGCCTCGCAGCACTTGATTTTGATGTGGCTCTTGTTTCAGCACTTGTTGAGCGATGGCGGCCTGAGACACATACTTTTCATACAACGCAGGACGAGTGTACCATTACATTACAGGATGTAGCAGTGCAGTTAGGTCTTCCAGTGGCAGGTCTCCCTATCACTGGTTCACTGAACTTTAATTGGCGAGGTGTTTGTGGGATTCTTCTTGGGATTGAGCCGCCAGAGGAAGAGTTTGATGGCCAGAGACTTAGTATTACTTGGCTTGCCAATCATTTTGAGGCACTTCCAGAGAATGCGGATGAGAATGACATACTATATTTTGCACGTGCCTATATATTACGTCTGATAGGTGGAGTCATCATGCCAGACAGGTCAGGACATAGAGTTCCCCTTATGTACCTAACATTCCTCTAAGACTTCCAAGCAGCAAGTCAGTTCAGTTGGGGCTCCGTAGTGTTAGCATACCTTTATAGAGAATTGTGCAATGCCACTGATTACAAGGAGGTCAATATTAGTGGCTGTCTAACATTACTTCACTTATGGGCCTGGGATCGGTTTCTTAGGCTAGCCCCTGAAAGGCCCCCACCTCCAGACCTTCAGCTTGATGTGTACGATGTACTCCTTCGCTTGCTTACATATATGAATCCTATTGCAAGCTAAATGCCTACTACGTAGTTCATGTTACTTATATAAATCAGGATTAACAACTATTTCCATCTACACCTTACAGGTGGAGGTGTATGGGTCAACATCCACGTCTGAGAAAATTAGCAATACAATATTACAGAGTATTGTTAGACCAGATGAGAGCTGATGAGGTTTAAAACACTTCCTACTAGCTTGTTGCTTACTTACCTTAGTTATATTATATCCTTACATATTTATTTCGTTATTTGTATATCATATGGCGTCCATATGATGCAGATAATGTACGCCAGTTGATACCTAACTATTGCCTGGTCTCCTCAGATATTTGGCTTGTATCTGTGCCACTTATTTCCTTTCACATTGTAGAGTGGCATCATGCTGATCGTGTTTTACGACAGTTTGGTCGATTGTAGCCAATATCGCATGCTCCCTATAATTTAGAAGAGGTCCATACAGTTACTCTCAAAGGCAAGATTTATTTGGACTGGCAAAAGGAGCATGAGAACTTTATACATGCTTGGTGGAGCTGGCAAGATACTTTATCACTTACACCAATATCATTAGAGCCTCTAGATCGTTCTTCAGAATATATGAAATGGTATTAGATGGTTACTCAGCGGTGGGTCCATCTGATTAGTGGTGCCCAGGGTTTTGTGGTAATTGTTAAAGATGTAGCACATTTATTTTATTACAATTTTTTTTATACTTATTATATGTAAGACTTTCAATTTTCTTTGACAGGCTGATATTGCTGATCGCTTACGAGTTCTTGCTATAGATGACCGCTTACCGTTAGGTCTTGCTGTGGTCACCGATTGTACTAGTATACTTGATGCACTTGGTCAGTATCGAGACATGACAATTTCTCAAGCTGCTCCTCTTGCCCTTCAATTGCCAAGGCCACAGCTTCCTCCACCTCGCACAACAAAGAGAGCTCGCAGTTTTATGTCTACTAGAGAGCCTATGGTGGATGATCAACATTATCGTGATTCCACCCCTGGTGTTGGCACTGCATCTGCAATGCCTGGTCCTTCTTTTCATACATCCACAGAGCTGCAAGTCCACTCTGATGCCGTTGGACCAGTTTCGTCCTCATCGACACAAACACAAATACATCATGACACTGTAGGTCCCTCTTCTTCCACAGCAACATAGACCCATCATGACACGGCAAGTCCATCTTTTTCCATGCCACCCATGCATTTTGGTGATTTTGGAGGTGTTAGCTCTTCATTTTACATGCCATTTGGTACCATCCCTTTTACACCTATCTTCGCAGACCAAGTAATGTCTGCTTTTAAATTTGCTTCTGGGTCCTCTTCATGCATTGGATCACAGCAAACGGGATATATCACACCCCATCAGCCAATTCCTTCACTTCAATCCCCCCAGTTGAATGTGAATCCTGTACCCTACCAGCAGGGGGAAGAAGAAGGAAACAATGAGAATGAAGAAGATAAAGATGAGGTCAATAATGATGAAGGCACCGAGCAAGAGGGTGAGGTACAGCAGGCAGAAGACGAAGACCATCCTACTCGACGACGAGGTCAACGATTAAGAACACGAACTCGATGTGGCACAGGCAGTTATTTCTTTTGAACTTTCTATATTTCTCACTTCTATGTTTTCTCCCAACAAAAATGAATTATGTCAATTTACCTAACGTATTTTATCACATATGAATGAACAAAACGTAATGATGCTGTTACATGTATTTACAATATCAAGATAACGTGTAATTAACGACGCTACAAAACATTAACAACATATTATTAAAAAAATTTTAATAACAAAGATTAAATTAAACAAACTTTAACCCACAGGAAATTACTTCTAAATTAACATCTAAATAGGACTATAGCACCAAGACCAAGATAAAGAATGTTAATTAAAATTTGCGCAAAGACAAAAGACATGGCACAAAAACAAGTGAAGCATCCGTGTCGATTAGCATGAAAGCATAATTGCGATATCAATTTGCCTCTCAAACATTATTTAGTTTTATTTCTGTTCCTTCTGCTCTTTATTTCTCTGTTTTCTTTCCTTTACTTTGCATGCCATGCAATTCATTGAAAAAAAAAAAATAGTGTTCAGTGTTGGATGTTGCATGTCAACTATTTCTTATCATTTTTTAATACTTTTAGTCTTATTTTCAAACCATACTAAAATTATTATTAAATTATAATTACAATAATACAATACACATTACATAACAAATTTTTGAAACCTTTTTATTTTTTGTAAACATATATATACAATCTAATGTATCCTAAATTTCAATTTTACTTGCAGTTAAGTTAAAATATCATTCAACTTCACATAAAATTAATTTTTTTATCCATCAATCTTTAAATTATAAGCTATTACTTTATTAATATCAACTAATTTATTATTTGTGGTATTATTTGTTTCACTTAAAAAACACATTTAATGTTTTAAAATTATTTATTATAAAAATTTTAACAACACTCACTCAACCACATAATATTTAACTATAATAATTATATACGTATTATATTATTATTATTATAAAAATATTATATATTTATCATAATTTAATCTATATAATAATAAAAAAAATAATAACTTATACATAAAATTTTTTTTATAGAAATTTAATAAAAGAATATAAAAATTTTTATATAAACATTATTGAAGTGTTATAGTAAATTTTAAATTGAAAATTAAAATATTGTCACCATGTTTTAAATAAAAAAATATAAATATAAAAATGATTCTATTTTAATGTATTTTTCTAAAAGTCTTTTATTTATTTTTTAAAATAAATTAATTTTTAATTAATTAAATTATTTAAGAAATGAATATAAAAATTATTTAAGTGTTATAAAAATTTTTAAAATTAAAATATTCTTTTTTTCATTTTTTGAATATAAAATATAAAAATTTGAATATAAAAATAATTCTCCGATGCATTAAACTAAAAGTCGTGTGCTTAATTTATTTTAAATTATTTAAATGAACAAAAGAATATTTTTTTTAAAATAAAAAAGGACACAAAGCAACCGTGTCCTTAAATAAATTTTTTTTTTAAAAAAAAAAGTTTTAAAAATTTTTTTTAAAAATATTACGTTATGTATATCAGGAATTTAAAATGACGGCGTTGCATTTGATGGAATTAAATTTTTCTATTACCTACTCTGGTCAAAATCCCGACATTTCCATGCCTCATACTCGATCTAGATGTCGTGTAACAAAAGAGATATGATAGGGTTGTAAGATAGGTTGCATCGGATTACTGATCCCGTAAGATTTAGGTAGTCACAATGTCTTGCTAAAGGCCACTTGTGACTTGTGGGTCAAACAGTGCAGTTGGCCCACTGCCAACATCATATGACCAGCAGGGTCGCACACAAGAACAAACTAACGCGAGCTAAAATGTCCACATTCATTGAATCAGAAAATGTGTCTAGATTCAATGAATTTAATTTTTTTAAATCTAGGAGGGAGGAATTATTTATATATATATATATAAATAATTAAATTCGAAACATATATTATATATATATATATGAATTAGTTTAAATTTGATTCGTTTAAATTTGATTCGATTAGATAGATTTAAATTTAAACTAATCAGATAATTTAAATTTAAATTAAGCTCTAGATATTATTAGTTTAAATTTAAACTATAAGATAGATTTGAATTTAAACTAATAAATATATTTAATGATATATTTAATTAATTTTGATTAATTAAATATATTTGAAACCCTAGTCTATAAATAGGGTTTTCATATTAGAAAAATTTTTTTCTAGAGCTGCCTCCAAAATCCTAGAGAAAGAGACAGTGTATGGGATTGTACGGACGTCGTACGGGTAGGTGCTAGTACATTGTTCGAGTTGCTGAACCCCGTTCATGTAGATACCAGTAGAGGGAGTTGATTTGCGGTTAGTTCTTGTGATCCAAACGAAGAGTAAACAACAAACTCAATCGACAGAAAAGGTAATTCTCTGAACCTATTCAGTTTAAGCGATTTTAACAGATCTTTGGTGGGAATCGGGATAAAAGATTTTAAATGTTTCTGCTGTGTGCCTCCTATGATTCCCAACAGGTTAGACCGTAGTCGAATCGGTAATAATTAAATAAATATATTTTATTTTATATATTAGAATTTAATATAATAAATAATAACAAATAAATATTAAAAAATTTTGAAACATATTATAACTAATTATACATAAATATAAATCAAATATGATATAAGAGTTAAATTTTAATTTGTTTATATATCAAAACTTGTTTATATAATTTTAGTAAAAATTATAAGAATTTTATTTTTAATTTATTATATTAAAATTTTATAATTATAAATAAAACAATAATAGAGATTCAATGATATAAGTGTAATTTATCAATTTAAAGGGCAAGGATTTGAATCACAAGATTATTTTGATTTGTTGAAATAAAAACATAATAGGTCTTTAACTCTTTATATTAAATATTGCATATAATATACAAAAACGTTGGATGGTTCAATGGTTAAGGTGCAGCTGATTTACCTTAAGTGGAACAAGGTTCGAGACGGATGGAAGCCAATTTTGGTGATTTGCTAAAATAAAAATCACTCAGTCTTTATATTATATATTGTGTATATATACTCGAAGATGCCTCTTGGTTCAATGGTGAAATGTGCAGCGGTGGGTGACTGTGAGGTGCAAGGTTTGAGACGCGCAGACTGCATTTTGCAAAATTATACATATAAGGAGCTGTAGACCGGTTCAATCATGGGTTTGGAGTCAGTTTTCACTTCAAACTAGCTGGTTCAACTCGATTCATGACCAAATTTGACCGGTTCTGAAGCACATCAGTTCTGAGCCACGTCCGGACCGGATAGACGGCCGGTTCACCAATTTTTCAGTTGAACCGGCCAGTCCGATCCGATTCTAATAATCATGGTAATATATATACTTTGTGACTATACTTCAATTTCTGTTATGAATGTTACACCTTATTGGTGCCCACACCACGCGCCCCAAAAAAAAAACTTGTCTGAATTTTCTTACTTATCTAAAAGTGAGTACAACCATACTCAATCTTTTTTCCCTTAATTTGTTTTTCGTCTGAACCTAAATTGTGTCCTCTATAATAATATATATGGCTCTGAGGCCCTCTAGTCATTAGTCCGAAAACAATATATGTTAGCAAAAAATTAAAATAAAATAATTTAAATATAATGCCAATTAATAAAGAAGTGATTTTTGATATATGGGGAGAGTGAAAAGTTATTTAACTTTTTGCTATCTTATTTTATTTTATTACAAATATTGATATATTAATTATTATTTGTAAAAAGTAATAATTAATTTAGTTAAGGTCAGGCCGTTAATAGTTTTTTATTTTTTTTGGGTGGGGAGGGTAGGGGCAAGACCTCTAATAGTTTATAAGATGTACATAGTGTGTGTTTGGATTGATGGTAAGTAAAATTGATTTTCCAAACCTTAGTTTTGTAGAATTGATTTTGTGTAAAAGTGAGTTTATATGAATGTGATTTATGTTTGGAAAGTTTAGATGAAAAGTGATTTTAGTAAAATTGATTTTGTTTAGATATTATATACCAGAATCACTTTTAAGTGTAAAATTACCGAAAATGGTAGTCATATTACTTTATTTGATTTATTCTTATAACATTATTTTTTTTAAATAGCATTTAACAAATGATATGGCATAATATATCTTTTTATTTCTATTGATATTAAAATTAAAATATAAATTAAAAATAAATATTTTAGTTACTCTATAAATGGGCATAGCATAGAAATAGAATATTACAATTGATTGAAACTACTAGTTATTACGTGCATATAGCACAATTTGATCTCGAATGGTGTCTCGAAGTTGATCCATTTCAGATGCAGAGACAATGTTTAGACTTGGCAATGGATCTAGGCCACTGTGCTCATCAATTTCTCCTTCAAATTGGCTTTCGTCTTCAAGATGGCTGAACTCAATATCTGTTGTAGAATTCCGTCTAATAAAATTATGTATAGCCATTGTCGCACTAACGATTTGCACTTGTGTTTCAAATTTGAACTTTGTCATGTACCGTAAAATTTTAAACCTATTCTTCCATACCCCAAAAGTTCTTTCTGTAGTACACCTCAAACTTGAATGGTAATAGTTGAATGCCTCATTATCATTTTTAAATCTGGAAGAACGTCTAAAGTCAGGGAGATGATAACGCTCACATTTATACGGACTAATGTATCCAACTGGGGTTGGATAGCCAGCATCCACCAGATAAAATTTACCTAATAAATAATTAAAATATTACACATTAATTGTTGTAAAAAAAAAAACTATAACCATAACAGTGAGGGCATGAATATACCTAGAGGAGGATGGGGGAAGTTCATGCTCGGAGTCGTGAGAGCATGAGAAAATACACGAGCATCATGGGCAGTGCCTTCCCAACCAGGCAAGGCAAACATGAAACACATGTCCCAATCACATACAGCCATAACATTTTGTGTTGGATGCCATTTTCTACCAATAAATCGTAGTTGTTCAATAGGGCTAACCACACATGGTATATGAGTTCCATCAATTGCTCCAATGGCATTTTTGAAAAATGGCCAGTATCGTGAGTCATTTCGAATCTTTAATTAGGCTAAACGAAATGCTTGATCTCGTGGCTTAATATATTTAAAGGCCAATCTCATGCAAGCAAGTAATACTGCATGCAAATGCCTACTTACAGTCTCCCCTGAACGTTGAAACCTTTCTTGTAGCATTCTATTGCATACTCCATGGCTAACCATGTTTAAAAACATCGCAACCATCTCTTCAATTCCCATGCGTGTAGTGTGGTTCAACCCACATTCAACTAATTCAATGCAAAGTTTATGAAACACATGTTTTTCCATGTGAAACATCTCATAACAGCGAGTGATGCCCTTGCAATATTTCTTGAATCCAAGAATGACCAGTTTGTTCACTCGTTCTACATAGTTGTTTACATAAATATGTTACTGTGTAGCCACCAATTAATGCAGCCACATGAGCTTGTTGCTCACGAGAAAGAACTTGCGTCGTTTCAGTTTTCATTTCTCCATCTTGTATTTCCTTAAATTCCATTTATACCTAAAAAAAAGCATTATGGTATGAATATAAACCAATAAAGTATAGTTTAAATATAATAGCACATTACAATCACAAGTCCATAAAAGAACAGACTGAATACAAAAGCAAAATACCATCAGAAACCTATAAACCATAGTTCGAAGACAAAACCATGGTCCAAATATTATCACAAAACACAAAACATCTTATTATAAAGTAGAGTAACATGACAAACCCATAAACCATAGTTCGAAGACAAAACCATAGTCCATCAGACTGAATACAAAAGTAAAATACCATCAGAAACCCATAAACCACAGTTCAAAGACAAAACCATATTCCAAATACTATCACAAAACACAAAACATCTGAATATAACTCTAGTGCTTATTTCATGAATGAAAGTAGATTATCTACTGCATGTCGAAGCCAAATCAACCTCCGATCCTCATAACCATGAAAGGTGGCAAATATCTCCTGATTTTGTTTATATATCATCATCTGATAGCATTTTGCATACCACACTGGATCACTAACAATCTCATCAATTAAGTTCAACTCAGCCATCACTTCCTTCATTGATGTTCCAGGTGGTTCTGTAGGACCGGAGCGGCATGTATTTGCAATGACACTTATAGCGTCAGCTATTTTTGATGTTGCAGGGACTTTGGTTTTACTTGTCCGTTCACCACAGTCAGCTCTCTTTCTCTTTCCACCACTTATCTAGCCACTAGTTCCCTGGGATGGGCATACACTGATATTTGCAACTCCTTCAGTTGCCCCAACACTGTCATCTTCACTATCTCCAGATCCTTCCTCTGTATCTAGCCCAATATTATCTAGGTTTGGGCGGTACCCGTCCTCACTTTCAAGCAAACCATTAGAGAATGTCATTGACGATGGTGCCCATGCAAATTGTCCAGTTGCAACTACATCTTTAAAAAGTATAGTTAACTCTTAGGCAAATGGAAGTCCCTTATACCTAAATTTCCCATATTGTGGATTTTCCTGCATGTATAAGACAATTCATCACTTTTATAAATATTCAAACAAAAATATTGTAGTTAATGCATAAGTACAGGTTGATGCATAACCTACCAATTCCTTCTTCTCCCACCACTCATCAGGTGTATCAATAGTCATCTTCGTACTATCCCACCCTAGGCCTGTTTCTTTGGCGAACAACTTATGCCATACTGACCATTCTTTTTTTAAGCTATCCCATTTGTTTTTCAGCTGAGTTCTATCGTAATTTCGTCTAGTCAATCCATTGAATTGTTTAATAGTAGCCTTCCACCCTTTTTTTTATTAGAGTTGTTCCATTGCGTTCTCCCTTTTGGACTTGGTCTAAGCATGCTTTAACAAAATGCTCAGTTGTTCTTGGATCCCACACAGCCTTTTTCTGAGAACTCATTTTTTTATGTAACCAAAAAAATTATAAAGGACCAAGGCCAACATGCACAAATTTTCAACAGGTCCACATATAGTAATAAGTAGCAAAATCATGAATATTGTTAATAAAACTATTAAGTTATCACAATTTAAGAGAACATTAAGAAAATTAAGATTGTCAAACCTTAGTGCCTTCTCTTTCAATTCAGCAAATATCCCTAGTGCCTCTTATCGTCTAATTTGGCGTTTTTTTAAACGCACAGCACAGCTTGTACAACAACCTGCCCAAGCCACCTAAAAGAAAAATTCAAATAAGCAATCAGTATTAGGAAGTTAGCATCAAAATCTTGAAAAATATTCAAACAAATTAATAATGACTAATTTTCTAGTGGTTCAAATTAATTCATTAATGCATCAGTAAAATTAATAGAAATTTTAGAACCATTGACTTATGATTTAATAATATATGTAGAATCAATATTTTAAAATATTATTATTATTTAATTATTTTATTTTAATAGAATCAATATAATCTTTCAATATTTTAAAGTTAATTGTTATATATGTATTTATTTAGATTACATAAAAAAATTTTGGAAATAAGTAAACAAATAAAATTATTATTAATTTTACCATAATTGAATTAAGATGAATAGTTAAAAATTTATATGAAAATATATTTTATAAATATATTAAATATATTCTCAATTTAAAAAATAGTAAATATTAAGAATATATTTATATTATATATTATTATTTGTATGTTTTTATATATGATAATTTGTTCTAACAATTAAATTGAATCATTTGCAAGGTGTAACATGTAAAAAAGTTTTTGAAATACTTCAATTATTTAACATTGAATTGTAAAAATTTAACATATAATTTATTAATCAATTTTTTTAAAAAATTATTATTACTAATAATGTTTAATCATTTTAATAATTAAATAGATCATTTTAATCATTTTATAGATATACGACAACAACTGAAGCAAGAAGGATGTCACTGAACTCGCTGCGGGAAACCTTGCTCCGGCGAGAATGGATTAGTAAGAAGCAGGAGAATGACTAAAAATTGATGCACATAAATCATTACGGAGTTTCATGGCCATATACTAATTGCTCGCTGGTAAGGAATACTTCCATCGCTCTATTCTGCCAACACAAAGACCTCTGAAGTCTAAATCACTTAAAGAAAACTAGTACTGGTCGAAAATTCTGCTCAAGCAAGGCACAAGAAAGAGGAGAGTCACACTTCAGCATTATGTGTTTGCTTTAACCATATTCCAGTCATGACTTTATGGCCACTCCTTGAGTTCCAAAGTTTATAAGCAAAAGGGTTTAAAAGAGAGAGATGTGACAAGACATGGATGGAACTAATTTCTTCCATAAGCAAGATCTTAAACATGTGAAAAAGCTTGCTATACATGCTAAACAGGATTGCATCAAATATGGATTATGAAAGCTGCTCACCTCACATGCAACACAGGATATTTTGTGTTGTAACTTCACTAGATCCTTCTAAGTGTCTTCATATATGTATAACTGGACATTGCTACAAAAAACTTGCGGAACCTGCAGAAACGAAATCATTATCTTTTACACAAAAAAACCTATGCCATTGAGTAGCTGTAAACCTATCCAACTCTCATGCTTGGCTTGTTTAACGAAACAAGCTTAACATGTTCAAACTTACACATTTAAGAAACAAGCCAAGTCAAACCCAAATAACACCTCTCGTGTTAGGCAATATATCTTGAGGCAACCAAAGAAAATTCCGAAAGAAAGATAAATGGGTCCTTCTTTATCGTAACAATAAGGAAAAGCAACCATACGAGACCCACTGGCTTGAGTGTTGGGCTATAGCAAGTTTCAGCAGGTTAGACGGAGAGATTCCTCCATTTCTTACTTGACTTTGATGAAAGAAAAGAAATATACATACAACTAACAGAAGAGGAGAGCACTCCAGTCATAAGAGAGAGAAAAATAAAAGAAGGAGGAGAGGAAGACAGGTTTGAAATAGAGAGAGAGAAAGAGCGACGGACAGGAGAGGAAGACAGGAAACAAAGAGAGAGAGAGAACGAGAGCGACAAACCTGAAGAAATGAAGCCAACGTGGGAGCTTGAGAATCAAAGTTGTTATCTGTTAATAACGTCGAGCTTAAAGCTGAATTCCAGTACTCTCTCCAACTCACCGAAGCAGGAAAGAAGATAGAACAGAGAACAGAGTGAACAGAGAAATGCAACAAGGACAGGTGCATTCTCTTTCAATTCCTCGGACTGATTTGGTGTGAAGCTGTTGGAGTCATTAACGTGGTTTTAATGCAATGCAAATGCGTTGGTGAAAAGTAGGTGCAAAATGCTTTAAGAAAACGTGATTTTCATACTTCCCCGAGTGACAGTGCGGCGAGTCAAACGTGTATCCAAACATAATCCAAATGAGCTTTTCTTCTGTAAACCTTGATTTGGGCCGAAACGCGGGTAACCCAACGTGTTTCCAAACACGTACGTAGCAGTTTCCTTTTTGTGTTTAAAACTTACCATTGCAGTTGGGCTACAACAGGAAAAACGGGCCAAGTAAATTAATTTCGTCCCATAATATGGGCCTTTTGATGGACCTGGCTGACCCGGCCATTTAATCACCTGGTTCTTTCTTTGGGGGCCAACGTGCCATCACCTAGGGTTAGAGGTTCAACATTTTGAGGTAGTCTGCATCGCCAGTAGGAGCGGGATCAGCAGCCATGGTGAGTAAACGCTTCATCTCTGCCTCTGCTGAGTCTCCCGTTCTTGCATCCTCTAGAAATAATTTATTTTTCAGGAAATAGATTGTGCTTTTTGTTATCCGTGATTCCTCTTTACAGATTCCAATGTTTTTCTTAGCCCATTGCATTAGAGTATTTACTGGTATCAGAATGTTTTCGTTTTCCCTAGAGATAACGATATTGGGCTCTGAACTTCGAGGTTTTAAGCAGATTCTGATGCTTTAAGTTAATGACTATGGACAAACTTCACTTCCATTTAAGGCGCTCGTAATTTGTAACTTTTTTGTTTCTCTATTTAACAGGCTCCAAAAAGAGGTGGAAAGGCTCCAGCTGTAGCTGCTAAGAAGAAGGCGGTATGTTTATCAATTGATTTGGGACGAAATCGGAATGGCGGTTCTGTTGTGTATTTTCTATTTGTTTCAGTTCATAAGCTTTTATTTATTTTTGGTATATTTCCCATTTTAGGACAAGGTGGTGAACCCACTATTCGAGAAGCGTCCGAAGCAGTTTGGAATCGGAGGGGCATTGCCTCCAAAGAGGGACCTAACCAGATTCGTGAAGTGGCCTAAGACCGTTCAGATTCAGAGAAAGAAGAGGATACTCAAGCAAAGGTTGAAGGTGCCCCCAGCTTTAAATCAGTTCACCAAAACACTTGACAAGAACCTTGGTATGAAAACTGACAGAATTCTAGGATTAGATTTGGATGTTGTTTTCTAGTGACTACGATGCGTGACTCTGATATTCCTTGTATCTTGTGGTGTATAAACTCATCCGCAAAATACTAGGTTGTGTAATCAGCACACGTGATTTGATAGGATAGTTTACTTGGTGAACGTTGATGACATTGACAGCGAAATATGCATAACACTATGAATTCGTATTTGACTGCATCTTATTGGCCCAAAAAAATATTTGATGGTATCTTCTTTAAACTTAACTGCTTTCTATTTAATTAATTGGCTTGCATTTTTTTTAAATGTATGGTATTGTTATTGATAACTTGTAGGTCCATGATGTGCATTAGACATTAGTTATTTTGATTTCGTTGCAGTACATGGTTGGCGCTCCACTAGATGATTGTTAAATGCAGTGTTTAATTACTGTAGGTTTATTGTGTATTTTATGGAACTTTAGAGATCTGTTCATATCAATATTATGTCCTGCTCTACTGATAAACTTTGAGCTGATAGCCTTGATCAATCTCTTCTGCAGCAACAAGCCTGTTCAAGATGCTCCTTAAGTACAGACCTGAGGATAAAGCTGAAAAGAAAGAGCGTCTTTTGAAGAGGGCTCAAGCTGAGGCAGAAGGAAAAACTGTCGAAGCAAAGAAGCCAATTGTTGTGAAATATGGTCTTAATCACGTTACATACCTTATTGAGCAGGTCTTACTCTATTTGATCACTAAGTACTATATATATATATATATATATATATGTTCCCTCTTATGCCTAGTGATTACTACGTACTGAACACCCATTTCTGTGACAGAATAAAGCACAGCTCGTTGTGATTGCCCACGATGTGGACCCAATAGAGCTGGTTGTCTGGCTTCCAGCGTTGTGCAGGAAGATGGAAATTCCCTACTGCATTGTGAAGGGCAAGGCACGACTGGGATCGGTAAATATTGTCAGAATAATATTTTCATACATATTTCCCTATTAATTTATAGTTTATGATGAATGATTCAATTGTTGGCGCCCTTTCTTACAGATTGTCCATAAGAAAACTGCATCGGTTTTGTGCTTGACAACTGTCAAGAATGAAGATAAATTAGAGTTCTCCAAGATAGTGGAGGCTATCAAGGTAGTCTAGAGTTGAATTGCTTAACTCTTTTTGTTGCGGTTAGTGCTTCAACCAGAATGATTTATGTGTTCTATTCTTGTTTCCTTATCAGGCCAACTTCAACGACAAGTATGATGAGTACAGAAAGAAATGGGGTGGTGGGATTATGGGTTCCAAATCCCAAGCCAGGACCAAAGCCAAGGAAAGACTCCTTGCCAAGGAAGCAGCGCAGAGGATGTCCTAGAAACTTCATGTTGCTTCGTTGCTTTAAGAACTTCGAGGCTGTTATTCCTACTATATTTTTTACGGTGGTTATATTTAATTAAATGTGAGGTTTTCCTTTCTTTCATGGTAGCTTGTAATCAAAGAATGATTCAAATCATCCTTGGAGCTGGAAGCTGCCATATCGTAGTTATAATGGTTTTTTTGTTTTTCCTTTTTGGGGTTCGTAAGTAACCTGACAGCCATTTGTCATTTAGATTTTGCAGTCATTTTCCGCCATTGCTGGTGCCTATATCCTATGTGGCATGGTTCTTCTCAGACTGTTAAAAGGACCAACATATTATGGTCATGTGGTGGTCTGTATCTCCATTCAATTTCAACGGCATCTTACAGAAAAAGAATTATATAGAATGTGCAGGAACCTCTTGAATTAGGCCCACATCCAAGAGCCATGTTTATTCATTCTTACTTGTTTACAATAGAATAATCAGTCTATGTTGGGCCCAACTGAGCGTTGTTGTACTTATCGGTTGATACTTTAATAGACCTTAGAGGAAGGGATTGAAGCTAATATGAGAAACGGAATTAGCAATCAGGCCCCTTGGTTTTGGCCTAGTGTGCCTTTGTTGCTAACTGCTCCTAAACGTCGCATGGGGACCATGGTTTTTCCTAACTTGTTTTATCCTGGAGCTTCACAATTTGCCCCCTGGCTCCAATTTCCTTCCCCCTTTTTTCATATGTATTTATATTTGAATTTTTTATTTTCTAGTTGTTTATTTTATTGAGTATACAAACGGTGGTGACGTTTTATCAACAACGAAATCAATCCCCGGATACCAAACTTTATGGACAAACAAATTTTACACCGGGTAACATCTCTGATCTCGTCATCATTCGCCAATAAATTCAGCTTACCAGAGACTTCGTTACTCAATGGGCAAAAGTTAACATTTGGACTATAATAGATACAATCTACATCTTCTCTAAATATATTTTGGAAAAAGCCAGTTACCATGGTTTTGAGGCGGTCATGATCTTCCTCCTACTCACCGTCTTGCTTCCCTTCCCTAAGCGATTTGTTTCAATTTGTTCATGCCCTACGTGTATTTTACTCTATAATATTTTTTATTTTGTTTTATTACCATTTTTTTATTTTACTTTATAATATTTAGTTTATCTTTTAGATCAATTTACTTCATTGTGGATAGTAGTGTCAGAATAAAGTTAGGAATTTTGTTTAGAAATTTCATAAGGAAATTAAAATTTTAAGATTATTTGGAAAAAAATTTAAAGATTTCATTTGTGTAAAATTTAAAAAATATTCTATTGTATGTGTTGAATTTAGAATTTAAAATTTCAATTGATTGAAGAAGGAATTTCAAGTTTTAATGCATAAGAAATTAGAGATTTCACAAAAAAAAAATTTTTTTGATCAGAATTAGAGTAATACTTGAGATTTTGTCTAGGGACAAGTTTTTGAGGATATTGTGTTGTATGTATCAAATTTAAAATCCTCATTAACCAAGTGAGGAATTTTAGTATTCAATGCATGAGAAATAGGATTTCATTAAAAAAAAGGACAAATTTTAATGAATTCTATGAGAAAGTTAATGGAGTGACACCACAAGACACCAATGTGTTAGTGATATAAGCCATAAGTAAGCCAAAATCCAATTTTTAAACCACAAAATAGCATAGTATAAATTGGCAAAACCAAATGATACCAAACTTTATTTTTATATCTTCAAGTAAAATGTAAAAGCTACTTCTAATTTTGTCCTTAAAATTAAAAGTTATGTAATTCACTAGGTTCTTTTTTCACAAAATAGAGCAATAATTTGGGCCTAATAGTTTTTGTTAAGTATTCAAACTCTTCATTGGTTAAGTCATACGTTATACAGGGATGCACACGGGTCCAGATGGGCTTTAGATTAGCCTCAGGTCTAGGTTGGCCAAACTTCATTTCATATTAGGTTTGATTCGGCCTAAATGGGTTGGGTTGGTCTAAGATTTTTTTTAATGACATATAATTATTATTTTTATCTAAGAGAGGATAAATTACATTTGTAGGAAAAGAAGCAAAAGAATATGAAATTGCTATGTATATATGGTTCAAAAGAATATTGTAATATGTTTTAATAATTTTCACAATAGTTTAAAATAATAACTTTGCAAATTTTATTTATTCATTTCTTTTTTCAATGGTTTAAATTATATGATAAGAGTTAATTATATCTAACCCAGCTCATTTTATAATAAATATTTGTATTATTAAAAAAATTATTTTATAAAATATTAGATATTAAAAACAAAACACCCACTAACCTAGACCAAGTCAAACACCAATTCACATAAATTTGGATCCTTTACATTCACAAATTGAGTACATATAATGCATTTAAAGAAAGAAAGAAAAAAAAAAAGGAAATAAGTATAAAGAGAATAAATAGGCCTTATACACGTGCAGACTTTTTGTTTTATTCTTTTTCTGAATATATGAATGCATTAATATAGAAGATCCAACTTAAATTTATACGACTTAGCTCAACCTGATTTTTGAATATAATTTTTTGACTCAATTTTTCACTTTTTTTTTTTCTTTTCGGCTTGAGCTAAGCCGAATTAACTGGACTAACTAGAACACCCGAATAAATCATATTAGTAATTTACCATGCCCAACATTGTTAACTTCGAATAATATTTTCGTGACTATTTCACTAATAAAATAAATAAATAAATATATATATATATATATATATATATCTAACTACTACATCAACAATTTTATTTACTCTAGATGCTATGTGGCCTTCTTAATAATAATAATAATAATAATAATAATAATAATAATAATGTCTCAATTTGCTGCAGGCAAAGAAACCTATAATAAAAATAACGCAATATAGTATTTGCTCCTCACAGAGGAGTCTCGACTTCTTGCAAGTGAGACTCAATAATGTTAAAAAGAAAAACTTTGGTGTCTGTCAATAATAATAATAATATCATCTTGACAGCATCTAGTGCTGCAACATTTAAATTTTTTTTTGGGCTCAAAAATCCATATTTTTGTACTATGTGGAAAGATTAACAACTATTATTATGCCTTCTGAAAACATTTGTTTAGACATTAAGCTTTGTAATTGATATCAATAAAACGTGAATCATGAGAAACAAGAAAAATGAAAATATTAAGACAAACAGAATAGCATGAGTGACTCTCATCGCAGTATTTCATTTATCAACACATTTTGCAAGTATCATCCATTTGTTTCCCGAGTTCTTTTACTTTGCTCATCAGGGGAGGGGGGGGGGGGGGGGGGGGGGAACCTTTCGTTGTCCTTAAACACATTTATTCAACTCATTGTATGCTCATGAACACATGATGCAACAGGAAGATATTAAAAAAATTATAGAAAATACAAATTTTTATCTTTTAGAAGATATTAAGAATATATTATAGCTTTTCTTATATCAAGTTTGGATATATTATTTATTTAAAACACTAAAAATTCAATATAAAATTGATTGTTAATTGTTAGTGTGTATATATATATATATATATATATATTTATTTATATTTAATTAGAGATCGATGGAGGAGTCAATATAACTTTATTGTAAAATTAGATTTGGAAACCGACTTTTTATTCTCTGGATACAAATCTTCTAAAAGAAGAGTCTTCTGATATCTTAAACATGGCTCAATATCAAATTAAATTAGTAGATATATGTGAGTATGAAAATAAGAGGAGCTTATATAATGAAAGGAATATGGAATTATATTAAAATATAATGTACAGGCTTTAAAATTAACAATAGAAAATTTCAAAAGGAAAAGGATTACACCTTCAAATAAGAATTGGATTGAAAATGATATATAAAACAATAAAAAAATAAAATAAAGTTGATAAATAATTGAAGTTTAAAGAAAGTTGTAAAGTGAAATTTTTTTTGAAAGTTTCTGTATGTGTTGTATGTCAATTATTGTTTCTAATTTATAACTTGTCTTTTATCAACATATTCTCCATTAAGTCATTTCATCAACTGTACTTGACATGCTAGTTTATTAGCTAGGAGTGAGAACAAAATTTTCGAATGCTCTTAGATATTGTTATTATGTTTTGTCCATACTTTCTCTTTTATCATTTATTCTTCTTGGTGTGAGGTAGGTCATTGATTGATGAGGTTGATTCAATTGTCTAGAGGTTTGACAAGCACTAATACCTTTGTTTTGGTAGAATTGTGTTTGACAAGCCTTGGTCATTGGCCATTGATATATATATATATATATATATATATATATATATATATATTTGCTTTTTAGTACTAACACTAATTCATTAGTAACATACTCTAATTATATGTTATTAATATTTATAGATTAGGAATAATTTTTGTAATAAACAAAAGATAAAAATTTCCTGTATAGTCTAATAATATTGAAACTTGATTGGCATGTTCTGTATTACCTCGTTTCAGTTTTTGGCATACACATCCAGGCATACCGAATGCAGAAACATGAGAGACGTATATAAGTGAGTTCTCAGAATTAAAAAAGAAAAAAGAAAACATATATCACACCCGCTTGTTTCTGACCCCCAAACCCTTACCCCTCTTGCCGTGCCTCCTCTCTCTCTCTCTCTCCTTCTGCTCTTCGGAATCTTCCATACTTCTCTGTTATATACGCTGAAATTCGCTAGCTCTACAGCTCCGTCTCTCTGAATCCTCTCAGACTCGAAGCTACTTACCTGGCGCCAATCCAAGCTCCATCTCATTCCTCTCGTCGCATTCAAGCTCAATCTTCTTCTCTCGGATCTCTGTCTCGGAATTTCAGTAATCTCCTACTCATCGACGATGGCTGACGGAAAGGTTAATCTGCCCGACGATCTCTTCTCCTCCAAGACTACCGATGGACACTTCTCTGTCAAAGGTAATTTTCTTCATAGGGCTGTTTTTCCCCATCTAATCCTATTTGTTAGAATCTTCATTGTAATATTTGCTTGTTTAAAATTGTTACTTATCTGGATCCGTTGAATCTCAATCTGTCATGTGTTATATGGGTAAATCGTATGCAGGACATGTTTATTCCTGCTAGGTTGAATATTTGTATGGCTCTCCACTATGTATTTTTCCGGTTGACCTTACTTTAGATTGAGGATTGTCTCTCGATCTCCGTTAGCTTTCTTTTCAGCGAGAGAATAGCTGTCTCAGTATGTTTAATATCTTAAATTGGATTTGAAGAGCGCGCGCGCACACACACACACATATATATTTTAATGGATATTGTGATTTATGATATGTCCTGGTTTCTCCGGAAGTGAGGTTGCCCTTATCTATTAAGGTGTGAAGATTAATTTGTTCATCTCCTATTTTGAAGTTTTCTTCTTACACCACTCACTATTTCAGTTGTGTTGGGGGTGTTATTTTCTGCATCAGGAAAAGACAGATTGATAGGTTGATTCACACGCTTTAATTGGTTTAATTAATTGGTTTTGATGTTCCTTGCACTATGTAATCGCAAGTGATGGTCTATCTCTTGATATTTAAGTTTACTAGGTGAACTTTATTGAGATTGTGGATTCTATCTTTATTTTTTACAAGTTTATTCACATGATCAACATTTGGCTTTTTGTATGGGTCAGATGAAGCATTGGGAGGACATGGTGGGGAGAAAGGAATTGTTGGGCTGCATGATGATTTGAAAGGTACTCGGTAATCTTTGTGAAAGTTTAACTTCACTATGAATCTAACATTTCGTTGTGTTTCTCTCATTATGCATATTAGGTGATTGTTGGTTGATAATTGATTTTGCTTTCAGATCAAGTGTCATCTGACAGCAGCATACCCTTATCTCCCCAATGGCTTTATTCCAAACCCATTGATGCAAGGACATCATCTACCAACACTGTGGTGGTATGCAACACCAACTCTTTTGAATTGACTAGCATTATTTTTGAAGTTTTATTCCCTTCTCACTCAATCTATCTGTCTGTTGAGGCTCTCTTTTGCTATTATTTATTATTCTAGAGACTGAACATCTTATCTTGGTGCTTGTGCACATGCAAGCTTGTGTGTTGTCCTTAATATTTATAATGCTTTGACTAATCTTGCTGGTAGTTTTTTTCTTATCTGTATTAGGGCACTGATACCGTACCTTAAATGTGGCAGTACAATCACAATCAAGGGGAAAGTGGGGAGGGAATGTATTACACCACTTGGCTCGAATCCAGAGCTATGGGTGGTAGTTGACAGTATTGTGTAGTTGAATACCATAAGAGTAGCAGACTGGTAGTTGACAAATTGATTTGATCATGTGTGAAAGGGAATTCTTCATGACCTTGTATTGTGATAAATAAGCAATTTCGGGTTTAGTGATCATTGTTTGCAAATTTCCAGGGTTGTGGTGTGTTATAAAACTTCATGCACTGATGGTGTATCTGCATGTTGGTTTTTCAATTCTGTTGATTTTCTCAGAGGATAATGGTGTTTTTCTTGGCTGGGACAATTTCATGAAGTATTTTATGGTTTTGTGGTTAGTGCTTGTAGTATTGATTTAGATGTTCTTGATCATCATGGTTGGTGCTGTTATGCATTATTTCTTGTTAGAGTGAAGATTCTGCCCTTCTCTAATTCCCCCCCAAAAAAGACCCAGACAGCAAAGAGGGCTCTTTCTATTTCTTGGAGGAATCAGTGCTATTCAAGAGTTGTTTGGTCATGTTCATGTACATTCTTTTGATTAAGCACAAGGTTTATGTTTTTTAACGAATGATCTATTTTAGATTTGTTTATTTTTTAAATTAGAGTTAGAGTGGTTCTTTTTGCTGCAATGTATGATAATGTTAACAATACTTTTGTATATGCCATATGTCTGTTATCTTTTTAATTTTCATAATGTCTTGCTCCACCATGGAAAATTGATAGGAGATTTATCTGCTTGGTTCTTTGTCCCAGGGGAACTCTACTGATCCCATACTGAAAGATAGTTGGCGTGTGGATGGGTCTCAGGACAAGAAAGATTGGAGGAGGACTGCCCCAGATGTTGACATCAGTCGCCGTTGGCGTGAAGAGGAGAGGGAAACAAGCTTACTTGGGAGGAGAGATCGCAGAAAAGAAGATCGTCGCTTGGAAATCACCTCAACATTGGAGAATAGAGCCTTGTCTTCTGATCGTTGGCATGATAGCCGTGGTTCTGGCCACGATTCTCGGAGAGAGAACAAATGGTCATCGAGATGGGGACCTGAAGATAAAGAGAAGGATTCTCGAAGTGACAAAAGGAATGATGTTGAGAAGGAAGATGCTTATGTTGAAAAACAATCTTCTGGTGTTAGTAACCGTGCAGGTTCAGAACGTGACACTGAGTCTCGCGATAAATGGAGACCACGCCATCGGATGGAAGCTCAAGCGGGTGCTGTGGCCACATACCGTGCTGCTCCTGGATTTGGCCTCGAGAAAGGACGTACAGAGGGTTCCAATGTGCGATTTGCTCCTGGACGAGGAAGGGCCAATATCAATGGGAACCTACAAATTGGAAGACCTATATTGGGCTCTACTTTTGGGTCTGCACTTATGGATAAGAATAAAGTCATATTAGGAAAGTCTAGCCTTAGTGCTGATTTATATTCCTACCCTCGGGGTAAGCTTCTGGACATATATCGTAAACAAAAGATTGATCTTACTATTGACATTATGCCTGCTGGCATGGAGCATACATCACTGGTAACTCAGCTTGGCTCTGTAGAGCCATTGGCTTTTGTTGCTCCAGCTTATGAGGAAGAGGTATGCAGAATGGCTTGCTGCTATTAATTTAATGAATTTTGAACAATGAAGACTTGGGAAAGTTTTTGCTGTGTCTCTCAATTCAACCCTCTTAACATTTTTGTGTGTACCTGAACAGCTGCTTGAAGGGTCAGTGGCTCTTTTACCATTGTTATTCTTAAGTTTTGTATAATGATCACAGGCTGTCCTTAGAGATATATGGAAGGGGAAAATTAGTAGCAGTGAAGTCTCAGGCTACTCCTTTAGATGCAAGGATGGAGGTTCAAATGATGATAAATCAGGTGACAAATTTTGCATGTACTGCTGTCAGTCCTGGTCAGTTAACTTAAACCTTTCTGATTGAGGCCTTCTGGTTTTCTTCAGGTACTGATGAAACTGTAAGTGAAGGAAAACTCACTACTTCAGTTAGCATGGGAGGAAAGGTTACATCAGGATTTGATGTCTTGAATGGTTCTGGTGAAGATTTTATTGGTGGACCTTCAAATGCTGATACTTCATTGAGAAATATGGTTGATGGTGAGGAAATAGTCTTATCCTTGTCGTTGTTTTAATCAGATGGAGGTTATTATCTTCCCATTTTGTTACATATAAATATTGTTTACAAAATTACTGTGCCCTTTCAGAAATTGCAACTTTTAAAGAAGGCAAGCAGAAGCATATGCCAACAATTGGTGTACATGGGAGAGATGAGAGCTGTGCCAGCAGCGCTGGGGAGGTTAGTGTCCCCGGTAACAATGTTGCTGAATCAGGAACTTGTGAAAGCCAGCAGGGACCAGCTTCTGCCCTTCAGAATCATGCCAATCAGGATGGTGTTGAGTCAACTGCTGCTTTAGATATGAGTAGTGACCTGCCTGATGATTCTCGCTCTCTTTTTGAATTTTCTTGTCTGCAACAAACTCCAAGCATTAATGAACAAGACATAAAAACTAATGAGAAGATGAAGATACATCCATCTGAGATTGTTACCCCTCTGGAGGAGTTAAGTTTGTGCTATCTTGATCCTCAAGGGGTTATTCAAGGACCCTTTCTTGGGATTGACATCATTTTATGGTTTGAACAAGGCTTTTTTGGGACAGATTTACCAGTTCGATTGGCTGATGCT
The DNA here is from genome assembly GCA_032878935.1 of Erythrophleum fordii. Classification (NCBI taxonomy): domain Eukaryota; kingdom Viridiplantae; phylum Streptophyta; class Magnoliopsida; order Fabales; family Fabaceae; genus Erythrophleum; species Erythrophleum fordii. The sequence continues at coordinate 18,869,403 of JAVQMF010000049.1, read as the reverse complement.
CCTGAAGGATCACCCTTTCAAGAACTTGGTGATGTTATGCCTCACCTTAAAGTGAAATCTGGGTCTGCTTCTGGAAGTAACCTGATTTCTCAATCAGAACAATCTGACACCACTGGGAGAAACCTAAAAGTAAATGCACATGCTCTTGACTATGATGTGCCTGCCATTATAGATGATCAATCTTGGGTTTCATCTCAATCCGATGCTACCTTGAGTGTTGGTGTTCATTCCCAAATACCTAATCAAACTTATCGTTCTGAAATCAAGTTCTCTGATGATCAGTCCTTCACAAATTTTGTTGAGCAAGATGACAGTAAGTGATAGTTTTCTCATTCTGCCATTGCTATAGTCATCCATTAACTAGTCTATGATCAATATATGTAAGCATGTTCATTGTTTATGCATTTATTTCTAATCTCCATCCATATTTCTGATTCTATGTAGACATCTCCTTATCTAAATTGACTGGAAGCAGCAATGATAGCTCTTTGGTGAGGCCTGCTGATATCCACGCTTCATATCCCCATCCTACTGGCAAAATGGTTGCAACTGAAGTTTTGGGTAGTGATACACATAATGAGGGTGACAAGTTGCATCCTTTTGGTCTATTGATGTCGGAGCTCAGAGATAGCTCTCATTTAAGGCATGCAAAATCTTCCAATCTATCTTCAAGATTAGGTGATGAGGTTCATCTTCTGGATCCATTACTTGATAGAGATGCACCTTTTGCTGATCAAAGCTCTCTTGGTGGCGGGGCTGGTCGGCCTTCCTACAGGGAGACATGGTCTGATGAATATGGGATAAATAGGCAATTTAATCCCAATGCACGTGTAGGTTCATTAGATGATCACTATTTGTCCCACATGGGACCAAAATTTAATAATTTTGACATGGCAGAGCATCTCATGTTGCAGAAGCTGCAGAAGGAACGACTTCAACAGCAGACTAGTCTACCTTCTCATTTTGCTTCCCATCATACTGGGTCAGATTTAGAGAGATTTCCAGGCCTTTCTCTTTCTCAGAGCCGGAACATTAATGTCCCGCACATGATCCAGAATTCAGGATCAGATTTGGAACATCTTGTGGAGCTTCAGATTGAACAGCAACGCCAGCTTGAGCTTCGGCAACAGCAGGAGATGCATCAACAACAGCTTCTCCAACAAATGAAATTACAGCAACAATCTCAAGTTCAGCAATTGCTTCTTGAACAATTTATGCATCAGCAGATACCTGATCCTAATTTTGGGCAGTCAAAACTTGATCTTACTAGGGATGATCTGTTTGATCAGGTTCAACTGAGGAGGCAAGTTCTGCATGACTTGCAGCAGAATCCTCATTCCTTCAGGCACCTTGATCCATCAACGGAGCAGATTATCCAAGCAAATATTGGCCTCAATGCTGTCCAGGGAAGGCAAGTTGACTTATCGGATCTCTTGTTCCAACCAAGGCATGGGAATATCCTGCCCTCTGAACAACAGCTTCATTTTCAGCAAGAACAGTTGCAAGCACAGCAGCTATCTATGGCACTGAGGCAGCAGTTAGGGTTGGAGGGGGAGCGACAATTTGGTAGGTCTCGGCCAATCAACGAAACTGGACAGTTACTAAGAAATTCTTCAACTCATCAACTTGCTCACTCAGCAGGCTTTAATTCTTCGGATATTCACAAAATGCAGCACAGACTCTTGCAGCAAGAGGAACAGTTGAACTATCTGAGCAGAAATCCTGCTGAGCAGAACCATAGAGGGCTCTATGAGCCTAGTTCTTTGATGTTTGAGAGGTCTCCATCAGTTTCTGCTGGTGTTCCTACAATGAATTTTGATAGTGTAAATACTTCTGTCCAAGGAAGGGACCTACAAGAACGGCTTCGTTATGTCCACCCCACAGGTCAATTTAGTTCTTTATCCTCTCAACACCTACAAGCATCTGATGAACTCTTTGCTCATCACCCAGATGCATTCAGGAGTTCCCTTTCTGGTATCAATGGCCATCTGGAAAATAACTGGACTGACCCACGGGTTCAACTACAACATCTTGAAGCTGCGAGACAGAGAATAGAGTTAGGGGGTACCATTACATCAGCCGATCTAAACATGTCTGCATCTGCTGGAGTACACGATGAGAGTTCTACACGAGGTTTAATGGACATACTTCATCAAAAACTGGGTCTTCAATCCACACAATTATCAAATGTTGATCAGTGGCATCCTCTTTCATCAAGAAGTCAGGACAACTCTTGGCAAGTTCCTGATTCTAACTCAGTAAATTATCCTTTTGAGCTTTCACAAGATCAGCAAATCCATCTGAATGACCCTTTTGAAGAAAGGCCTGAAAGTGCCAATTCCCCAACCCAAATGCAAGATCATCTGATTGTGCATATGACTGACAATTTAAGGAGCAATGAAAGATTGCCTATTCAGTCTAGATCTGGATCATTGGTGGAAGAGCAATTATTCTTATCTGCTAATAAAGATACTTTACATCCCAGTTACAGAAATCCACTCCTGATTGGTAAATCAGCCATGGAAAAAGACTTACTCGAGTTGGAGGTAAATACGGGGCAGAGGCATGAGTTTATAGGCACAATGAAAATGTCACTTTCTGGGATCTCAGACTTGTCAGAGCAAGTAGAAAGCACTATGAATTCCATGGAATTGCCAGCTACTTCCCATAGCAGACATAATTCACTATGCAGTGCAGGTAACAACCCCTACATGCTGCAAACTTTAGTATGTAGTTTAATCTCATTTATAATTAAAATTGTTTAGCATGAAACACTGCAGGCAGCGATGGGGGCCCATACGGACGTGAGATGGGTTTGAGTAATTCACGTGGAGATGAGATTCCCAGTGACAGGTGATACCCCACCCCACCCCAAAAAAAATGTTTTTACATTCCAACTAAATCTAATTTGGTATTTGTTTTGACCTGTCTACTGGATGACGGCTAAGAATTGCATTTGATTTGATTTTCTATTCCCAAAAAAAAAAAAAGAAGAGAAAAAAGAATTGCATTGGATTTCTATTTAGTTCAAACTTTATATTTTGCAATTCTTTATTTACATTTTTTTGGGGGGATAAAGTGTGTGGGTAGCGCTATTGATTCATTGTGGTGTGTGTGATAGATGGTCCAGGAGTCCCGTCAGGTCTAGCCTGTAAGCCTTTTTTTCCCCCCCTCTTCTTTTTTCTTTTTCTTTTTGTGTACCTTCCTCACTGTTTTAAAGCAACTAGCTTTTTTGTAGTTCATAATTGATGCAATTTGCAGATAATCATTAGTGAAGTTAAGAATGCAGCTGTGAAGAATTTAATCTACTAACTACAATATTATCTAAAAGCTAATAGTTGCATAGACTTCTCACTCCCTTCTCATAACTGTCCCCTTCCAAAAAAGAGGAAAGTGGGTGTTGGCGGAAGCAGCATCTGTATAGTAGCACAAGAATCACATGCAGGAGTGATGGCTTTATAAACCATTATCTCATCATTTTCTATATGCTGATTGATAATCGTTACAAATGAACAAGTTCGGAATTATCTACTGTTCATGAAGAGATCTTCGTACTAAATATATAAATGCATGAATTTGTTTAAGAAGCTAGTTAATAATATAGTAGTCATAAATGGATAGTTTCCTCGTGACGAAAGATTGATTGTTTATTGACAGGATGCCTCCGACAACAAAGGTGCTCGATTGTGCTTTCCAAAAGCGCCCTCCTGTATCTCGGGTTTTGTCTTCCCCGGATGTTCAGTCGGACCAATCATCTGTACCTCATGCCAGTCAGAACAATTTTATAAATTTTGCATCCTGTGAAGGTATGCTACTCTTTTACTACTTTCTCCATCTCTTTTCTGATTAATACCTGTGAAATCAAAATAATGAGTTCTACGTTAGGGAGACGAGAAGCTTCTGGAAACTCATCAATCAGTACCATGACTGATGCTCAGACTTCTGGGAGAAAAGAGGTGCGGTTTAGGAGGACTTCCTCCAGTAGTGATAGTGCAGTGTCAGAGACATCCTTTATAGACATGCTTAAAAAGCCTGTGCTTCATGAGGTGGATGCAGCCAGTGGAGCTGCTGCAGACTCATCTGATGGTGGAGCACAAGCCGGGCGGAGTGGCAAAAAGAAGGGAAAGAAAGGAAAACAGATAGATCCTTCTCTTCTTGGTTTCAAGGTCTCTAGCAACCGGATCATGATGGGCGAGATTCAACGCCCAGAAGATTGATAGTTGCTTGTAGATTAGTTGTAAAATTTTTTAAGTTCTCATCCTTTTTCCCCCCCCCCCCCCTATATTTGGGAAAGCGAAGGGGTTAGATGTACAGTCCGCTAGAGCATAGCTATCATTTTTGGTGCATTTGCTTTTTATCACAATAGGATTCGTTATTGGAAACCCTTTGCCATTGACAAGTGTGTACAGTCATTGATGAGTGTATATAAGTGGGGGCGATGACTTTTTTTTTAATTTATTTTTTTTGGGGCCACGATCAATGCTTTAGGAGTTAAAGACAGGTGGCTCAACATTCTTATCAGATTGAAGCATAGAACTACAACTATCGTCGTCGTCCGGTGGGGACTGCCTACTGAAATATATTGTCTTTCACGTGGAATTTACGACACAACTTTCTCTGTGACATATTTCATCGGATATATGTCACTTTAACTAATCGTTATAGGTTAACAATTTTGGATTATCATGCACGTGTCTTGTCAGAGGGCTGGTAAATTCGTTCAATCTAAAGTCTTACATGACTATGCGTAACTAATTGTTTAATATAGAAAAAGTTAGAAATGAAAATAAAAATAAGAAAATGGTTTTGTAAATAAAAAATAATTCTTATGTCTTTATTTCAAAAAAATAATAATAAATAAATATTATTAAATAGTAATCATAAGAATATAATAAATATTATATATAATTTTTCTCTTCCTTTTCTCCTTTTCATTGGGATATGAAACGGAGCTTAAGAAGCTATAACTATAATCCCGCTTGTTCTTGTTGGTATCTAGATAAATTTATTAAACTTCTATCTTTTTCATCTTCCTTGCCTCACCAGCTAAAATGATTGCCAGAATATTCTAGTCAAATTTTAATAGTAATAATGGCAAATTTTATTATCCAATATAAATAAGATAAGAAAATCAATTATGCTTTAAATCAGCTTGAGGAAATTAATAAATTTAATCACATTCATATAATAAGAATTAATCATGATTATAGTATGAACACAATCTATGGCTCATTCCATTCGACATACTCTCACATGTATCTAGTATCATATGAAGAAACTGTAATGTTGAATGTGTACACGAAACAGAAGAAAGAGATGCTAAAAGTCCAGTACGTATATCATGTAACATCGAAGGTGACCTTTCTTTGACCCACTTCAAGTGCCCCATGGCAATTGCAATCTCTCTTGCATCTGCCAAACATTTCAACAAAATTACATGCGATTCTGCGCCTCCTATTCCATGACTAAGACTGCAAATGAACTTCGCAGCAGTCATAAAATGTCCTGCATTGAAAATCCTCAAAACTAACATTCAGTTGCTAAACATGCTAGCTTGCAACATTTAAAGACACTATCATTTGTTGAAGTGGAAAATACCTTTCCTGCAGAGTGATAATATAAACGTATTCAATATGTGTCTGGCAAGCATAATGTCCTGTTTGACAGACATTTTATAGAGCTCAAATGCTGCTTCAAGCTCGGTTTCTTTGCAAAGTCCTTCCAGAAGAAAAGTGTAAGTTGCAGCATCGGGTGCCAACCCTTTTTCCGACATGTGGTGAAATAGCCTCTGTGCCTCTTTAATTTGTCCTACCTCACAAAACTTTCGTATAAGAATATTGTAGGTTTTCAAATTCCCACAACAGTCGCTAGCAAACATCTCATCCCAAAGCTTTTTAGCGGGACGCAGTAGGTCCTCCTTACAACATGCTTGTATCAAATAATTATAAGATGAGACATCGGGGCCTAACCCTCTCTTCTTCATCTCCTGTAGAACTCCATATCCTTCTTTAACTCTCCCAGCTTTGCATAAAAATGATAACATCATATTGTAACCCTCCAAATCTTTAAAAAAGTTGTGAGAATTCAAAACCTGGAATACCTCCAGCAGTTCATCAATCTTGCCATGCCTACACAGGTTCCTACCCAAGTTACTCAGAGTCAAAAGAGTTGGGAATCTCTCTTTTCCAACCATGAAGTTGAAAAACACAATTGCTGAATCAGGATCAATGGTTGAAACTAATCCGATCAATATATTGAGAACGTCATCCTCAATAGGAAAATTACCACTAACTATTATTTTCCCCAACTCTTTTGCTTCAGAGATCAGCCTCTCTGAGATCAGGGCAAGAATTATGTCCTTGTAATCTTTAGCCCTTGGAGCCACCCCTAATTTCCTCTTCTTTTTCAGAACCTTTTCCTTATCAACCACATTTCCCATTGATTGAAATGCTACCGCAACAATTCTATACGCCATGAAATCAGGTTTCCATCCCCTGTTCCTCAGTTCATCTAGTATCCAGAAAGCCTCGGACACCCTTGATGCATGACAGAGCCCGTAGATGATCAAAACTGCTACCACAGAACCATTAATCCCTGAACTGCATTCTTTAACCTCATCCAATATGCTCAACACTTTCTTCAACTCACCCTCTTTACAAAGCCTACATATAAACACCCCAAAACCGAGTGTACTTAAAGGGACACTTCTCAGAGTCATTTCCCCAAACACTTTCTCTGCACTATCCAAGTACCCATCAGACGCGAGAGCAGCCATAAGCGAGTTACACGTCTCGCTTCCTATTTCTGGACTCAGATAAGATACTTGGACAAAAGCTGAAAAAGCATTATGGGTTCTCTTCCCAATGATCTGGGAAGCAATTATGGAGCGATAAACTGAAGGGTCGACAGAAAATTTCAGATCTTTGACCTGTTTCAAGAGGGAATCAATGGCATTGAATTGGCGGGAAAGAGAGAGAGATTTGAGAACGGATTGGTAGGTGATGGGGCTGTGCGAGAAGCCAGGTTGCTGAGATGCCCAGTTGAAGAAGCCGAAAGCGAGCGAGTGGTGATTAAGAAGGAAGGGATCGATGACTGTGGCTACTAGTGAGGGAGTGAGAAGGCTGCGGCAACCGAGTTTGTGGAGGGTGTGCTCGAGAGAAGGACTCCATAAACGCGTTGGCTTAGTGTGGTTTGAGGCGGAGATCAGCGCTCTGCTTATTCGAACAGCCAAATCTGCCGCTTGAGGTTTCATCAAACAGATGGCGAGCCACTCCAGGTTTGAAAACTGTTGCTGTAGTTTAAGTACTTAAATCCCTCAATGCCGACCATTTTTGGCCCAAAAAAAAAAATGTACACTTTGCGATTACTGTTATTTTTTTTAATTATTCTTTTGTCATTTGAAAGATACTTACCTCAAATTTGGATGCGATTTTTTATACATTTATTATTAAATTTTTTAATTAAAATATAATAATTATATAATTTTGAAATAATAATATAACAAGCATATATTTATTAAAGTTTTTTTCTTGATATTATTATATATCTCTTTTAAAATTAAACAATAATTAAAATATTCTAAAAAACATTGTTAATGTTGCATTAGAAGTATAATTTACTAAAAAGTATATGCTAAAAATTTTTATTTTAATATTATTTATTTTATATTATAAATGATAAATTTATTTTATTTTAAATTTTATTAAATTTATGACAATTTGTGTTTATTAATATATATCTAATACAAATGATATTGTTAATCATTATCTTTAAATTAATTAATTTTAAAAAATTATTTTGTAAATACCGTTCTTTGTTTGAATAATACAAATAATTTTTTAATTTGTTAAATTAAAAAAATATAATATTATGTTATATAAATAATACTTATAAGAGCATTTTAATAAAAATATTTTAGGTATGATTTGAGAATTTTCTTCCAAAAGTGCCTTTAGACATGTTTTAAGAGTCAAGAGCATGTTTTATGGTTCAAATGTGCGGAAGTTAAATGTCCATGAAAGAATTAAAGTATTTATTTGGAAAATCCTTCATTGAAAACTCTTGACCAAAACTCATTGTAGTATAACGAATGAACTAATGGTAGGGGCCCTTATTGGGGACGTTTGTCCTCTTTTATACGAGGATATTATTTGTGTCTGACGTAATTGCCCTTATGTTGTGATTTTGAGGATTAATTCATTGAGTTCGATAAGAATAGGTTTTCTCTTTAATAGTATTTTATGACAATAAATTAATTTAAATATTACATGAGAACTTGAATTTTTTTTTTTGGGTGAAAAATATTTAGGTGATTGATGTTTGAAAGTTACAAAGATGACGTAATAAAAACTTATTTGAATAAGGATTCTCTAAACGTTTTTTTTTTTGTGATTCAAATTAAAAAAATTTTGAAAAGCTTTTTTTGGCCTTCAACTAATATTTGATGCATCCTAAAGGTTAAAAACAAAAATAAAAACCCTTACAAAACGGCAAAAATCAGATTGTGGCTAGGTTAAAATCAACATTAATGGAGCTGATAGAAGCAACACATGTACTACCACCTATGGAGGCTTAATTAGAGACAAGGATGGTGTTATGATCGTAAGTTGCAATCGTGGAGTACGTCAGAGTGAGTAACTAAGTAGTATAACTGAGCTCAACTGAGCTTATGAGCCATATCATTAAGCTGAAATACCAAGAGTAATTGCATTCAAAATGATTACAAAAACTAGAGAATTACAGAGGAGGAAGGAAGAAGCATTCAGATGGAAGAGGCATCTAATCTTTCCCTCCTTCCCTCACTTTCCACGACTTCCTTTTAATGCGGTTACTCCTTCGAATCTTCATTCCCAATTCACGTTGAACGTCCATCTTCTCATTGCTCTCGGATGCAACCATATCCACATGTGCTTTTGGTTCCATCTTATTGCTGACATGGCTAGGAGATGTCATCACATTACTCCCCCCATTAAGTGTGACCTTGACCCCAAGGTTGAACTGGGGATATGTGGCACGAATGTGCGAGACCGACTCCCATGTGTTAGCGTTAGACCTATGCCAATGAATGAGAACCTGGTCTACCCACGAATTCTTGAGCTTAATAGTTTGACTATCCAAAACTTCAGCCGGGCAAACTAAGGGAATCTCCTCAGCAAATTGAATCGGCAACGGTGTAGTCACCTAAGTGGGATCACCATAAAAGCGTTTTAGAAGGGAAATGTGAAAAACAGGGTGGATACGAGCCTCCGGAGGGAGACGCAGTTGGTAGGCAACAGGACCAATGCGGTGACTGATCTGAAAAAGACCAAAGTAACGAAAACCCAATTTCTAATGCATCTTGCGATGGACAGAAGACTAACGGTATGGTTGAAGACGTATGAGCACCCAGTCGCCTTCTTGGAATTGCAGCTCAGTGCGTTGTTTGTCAGCAAAATATTTCATTCTATCTTGGGCCTTGACCAAGTTGAGTTTGAGTTGGTCCAAAACCGAGTCACGAAGGCGGAGTTGCTACAACACATCCCAGGCGTGTCCTCCTCGTACTGGGTGTAACATAAAATCGTGGGAGGGTCACGGCTGTAAACTACGTTAAATGGAGTCATCCCGATTGCTGTGTGATAAGCAGTATTATACCAGAGCTCGGCCCACAGAAGGAAATTATACCACTGGCGGGGGTGATCATGCACAAAGCATCGGAGATACATTTCCAAACATCAGTTCAGGGCTTCGAATTGACCGTCTGTTTGAAGATGGTAAGCAGAAGACATACGGAGAGTGGTACCCTGTAATTGAAATAGGTGTTACCAGAAGGAGCTAGTAAATACATGATCTCGATCAGAGACAATGGAGCGAGGAATGTCGTGTAATTTAACCATTATTTGGACAAAAGTCTCCGCAACACTTAAGCTGGTATATGACGTCTTAAGTGGAGTAAAATGAGCATATTTTGACAAATAGTCAATGACGACCATAATAACGGTGTACCCATGCGATGGTGGTAAAGAGGTGATGAAATCCATCGTAACACCTTCCCAAACAGCATGTGGGATAGGAAGTGGCTGTAACAACCCTGCTGGGTGTAATTGAGGAGTCTTGGCACACTGGCAAACTCGGCAAAGACGGATGAAAAGCTTAATATCATCCCACATACTAGGCCAAAAGAAGTTGGCAGCAACTCTATGATACGTACGTTGGATTCCTGCATGACCTCCTATCGGGGAGGAGTGATATTCGGTAAAGATCGGATCAATCAGAGCGCGGGCTGTACTTGGTAACACCAGCCATTGGTTCCAAAGTAACAGTTCTCCATTGACAGAGTACTGTGGCATAGCTGCGGGCTGAGTCCAAAATTGTTGGAATAAGCTTTGAAGTGCAGGAGAAACGCGAACTTCATGGGCAATGTCATGTAAAAGAGTAGGTGAAGCAAAGGACAATGCCATGTAATACGATCGAGAGAGAGCATCTGCGACAAGGTTTGATTTACCTGGCTTATATTCAATGGTATAACGAAAGCCCAACAATTTTGGAAGCCACTCCTGTTGCTCTAGAGTTTGGATCACCTGAGTGGTTAAGTGTTTCAAACTGTGTTGATCAGTACGAATAACAAATTGATGTCCCAAAAGGTAGTGGCAAAACTTTGCCACTGCTTCTGTAATGGCATAGAGTTCCTGCACATAAGCCGATTTGTTTTGCATCCTGGAAGATAATTTCTTCGAAAAGTATGCAATGGGATGATGATCTTGACTGAGCACGACCCTGATACCAGTTCCAGAAGCATCTATTTCTAACACAAAAGGCTTAAAAAAATCTGAAAGCGCCAGGACTAGTGCCTGAGTAATAGCTATCTTGAGATCCTAGAAAGCTTGGGTAGCCTCCTCTATCTATTGGAAAGCATCCTTTTGTAACAGCTGGGTGAGTGGAGTAGCTAGTGAAGCATAGTGGTGAATAAAACGACGATAGTAGCTGGTGAGGCCCAGGAATCCCTGTAGTTGGTTAACCGTGACTGAACTTGGCCAGTTTAGTACAGCGTTGACTTTAGTCGGGTCCATTTCGACGCCAGCCAAAGAAACGATATGACCCAGATAATCAATTCGGGTTTGGCCAAAAGAGCATTTGGAAAGCTTGGCAAATAAGTGATTGTCACTCAGACATGTCAATACAACAGTAATGTGATCTAGATGGAGTTGCCAGGAGCTATTATAAACCAAAATGTCATAGAAGAATACTATAACAAATTTGCGTAAGTATGGCTGAAAAATAATATTCATAAGACATTGAAAAGTAGCCGAGCCGTTGGTAAGCCTGAACAGCATTACCAACCATTCATAATGACCATGGTGCATTCGGAAAGCCGTTTTGTAACGATCCTCTGTTTTCACCAAGATTTGATGATAATCCGAGCGCAAAATCAAACTTGGAGAAGAACTACGACCCTTTACGTTCATCTAACAACTCATCCACAGTGGGTATTGGAAAAGAATCTTTGATCGTAACAGCATTCAAAGCTCTATAATCTGTGCAGAATCTCCAAAACCCATCTTTTTTTTTTAACCAGAAGAACTGGAGCTGAGAAGGGACTATGACTGGGTTGAATGATCCCTTCTTTTAACATATCAGCAACCATAGATTTGATTATTCCTTTATGAAAATGTGGATAATGATATGGTCTGACCTTAATAGGCCCCACTCCTTCCTGTAAAGTGATGGCATGATCATATGGCTGGGATGGTGGCAAGCCACGTGGTACTTCAAATACAGAAGCAAATTGCTGTAATAGATTATGTAGGTCCATGGGAAGATTATTCAGAACTTGCAATTTGATGTCTGGTGTCTCCTCTATGTCAACACATTGCAAGGTGTACATCTCAACAATGGCTTTAGTATCTAGGATCCGTTGTATCTGATGAAGCTGTGCAACTTCACATGAAGGTGGCTTCTCTCCAAGTAGTGTAACAAATTGTCTATTGAGGTAGAATGTTAGTGTTGAAGTATTGTAATCGGCAATATGTTCTTTCAATGTTGCAAGCCAAGCCGCTCCTAACACCAACTCAGCTCCCTCAACTGGAAGCATATACACTTGGCAAGGCAATTGATAGCCTTGAATTTGTAGAGGCAGTTCACGAATCACACCTTCTCCTTCGGGCAGTTGTTCATTTCCAACCATTACTCTAAGGCCATGCATAATTTCAACTAGTAATTGTAAGAACTGAGCAACTCTAGGTTGGAGAAAATTGTCTGAGCTTCCTTCATCAATCAGCACCTTGACCTTGTGCTCGTTGATGAATCCTGTAAATTTGATAGTGGCAACCCCAAAAGAGCCTTGATACGCACAAAAGGATAAATGTGCAATGGGGGAAGTGTTTTCTGAATCCTCCAGTTGAGAATCCTTAGGTGCCTCTAGTTGAGAATCCTTAAATGCCTCCACTGATTGGGTGTTGTTCGAGTCATCTGGCTCCCCCTGTAAGATCATGAAGTGTCGGTTTGGGCACTTATGATTCCACGAATATTTTTCTTCACAAGTGAAACATAATCCCTTATCTCGTCTTAATTACACCTCTGCTGGTGATAGCTTTTTAACTGGAGGTAACGGTTTTGCCAATGGTGTGGGCAACAAAGGGGGTAATGACGTCTTTGGGGATGAACCGGTAAATCCCATATTGACGGTGGAGTTTGAATTGGATCCTGAGTAGTAGATCATTGGAATGTGAACGTTGGATACCTTTGGATTTTGAGTTACAGAGACCATATCCTGTTTGTCATCATACAGATGCGCAAGAGAGACAGCTTGAAGTAGTGTAGTAGGAGATTGGGCAACTACGTCTCGTTTGATCTCAAATTTGAGCCTACTAATGAAGCAATCCAACATTGCTTCCTCCGTTAATCCTTCGATCTAGTTTGCCAGCATCATGAAGTCCGAATAGTATTGGGTCACCGAAGACTCTTGTGTCAATTTAAAGAGTTTGGTCTGTGGTTTATCAAACTGTGAAGGTCCATACTGCTCTTTAATTGCCTGTGTTAGTGCTGCCCAGTTTGGAATCTGATTGGCCTTCTGAAGCATTTGAAACCATGGCACGACATTCCCTTCCATGTGCACAGTTACGATGGTTAATCTCTGTGGATCTGGTGTTTCATAATATAAAAAAATTGTTCCGCTCGAAATATCCAATTCAATGGTTTCGAGCCATCGAACCTCGAAAAATTGAGTTTAATCTGCTTCATATAAGGTGTTGAATTTGATCCTCCTCCATGATATGGGTTGTAGCTTGAAGCACTGGATGTTGAACCCACATTAGTTATCACCTTTCGATTCCACTGATCCGCATTTCTGGTCAACAGATCAATCGTTCTAGACAATGAGGCCATGGAGCTCTGGATTTGCTCCATTCTCTCCATGTACTCCGAATCCCGTCTCGTATGAGTTTCGATGATCGTGTGTATATCGCGATCTCTCTGTCGCATGGATTTTGCAATCTATGTCAGTGTCTCAGTGACTTGAGTTTTCTCCACCTCTACTTATTCTGTCAGCTTTTTTATATCAGCCACCATTTCTTTCATTCGGGTGTGTTCTGCCATGCTTCAACTCTCTCAACGAGAGCACCAAATGTTATGATCGTAAGTTGCAATCGTGGAGTACGTCAGAGTGAGTAACTAAGTAGTATAACTGAGCTTATGAGCCATATCATTAAGCTGAAATACCAAGAGTAATTGCATTCAAAATGATTACAAAAACTAGAGAATTACAGAGGAGGAAGGAAGAAGCATTCAGATGGAAGAGGCATCTAATCTTTCCCTCCTTCCCTCACTTTCCACGACTTCCTTTTAATGCGTTTACTCCTTCGAATCTTCATTCCCAATTCATGTTGAACGTCCATCTTCTCATTGCTTTCTGTTGCAATCGTATCCACGTGTGCTTTTGGTTCCATCTTATTGCTGACGTGGTTAGGAGATGTCATCACATATGGTAACTGGCTTTTATGGTGTTTCAAAAATATTTGGAGAAATATTTTGTTCTCAAGGTTGAATGTTGGAGAGTTTTTAAAAGATTTGAACTTGGATCATCATATAACTTCACTAATATTATCTTTGAAAGTGATTCTAAACTTATAATGAAAAATCCTATCTTGTTTCATAAATACAATATTGATCTACATAACATCTTTATAATGTTGAGGGTAATAATTAATAATTTCAATATAAATGAAGACAAGCTAATATGTGTACTAATTACTTTGCTAACTTAGGCTTCAATCATGATAATGGATTAGTTTTTTATTGCCAAATCTCTTAGTAACATGATGGCTTGCTTTTTATTGATATGATAAGAATTTTTATACTTTGAGTAATATCTATTTGGCTTTATTTGGAGGCCTTTGGCTTTTATATTTCACAAAATAATAATAATAATTTGAAAATTTCTTTTAGAGAGGAAAAAAATAATTTATTTATTTTACATTTGACCTCAATTGCAACTCAAACTTAAAAGCTCATTGGTTGTTGTTTTTCCTCTTGATGTACACTTTGCTGTAGCTTCTATTTCTCTTGATGAACCAAAGTCATTGGTTGTATTCTCTCTTTTTAACTATTAATTTTGCTCTTTAAAAATTAAGACAAACCTAATGCATGCATTTTGTTTTCAATTTTATTGCTCGTGCTTTAATTTTTCATTCCTTCTTACTTACACATTTATATTCTATTTGGTTCACTATATTGTGAATGTATTTTTTTTATATAATTTATATAATATTTATTATATTCTTATACTTATTATTTTATTTATCAAATTATCTTTTTAAAAATAAAAAATAAAATAAATATTTTTTATCTCACTTATCCTTACCTATTTACATTTTACATTTCATTTATTATTATATCATTCAACCAAATATTACAATAACTTTCAAATGAAATTAATCAAGTTTCTCCTTGCAGGACCCTATCATCTTGTTCTTCAATTCCTGCAGTGAAGAAAAAATCATTTCCTCAGGTGGATAGTTTGTAGAGCACGCTCATGCTCCAACAATCCGCTTAAGAGATTTGGTTTTGTTGTATAAACACTGCTATTTCTTTAATTTTCATTTATGGTGTTATCCACGATTACAAGTGCAGAAACGTCAAAAATACCCAAATCAGAGATTAAGTTCGATTTCTATGTAAGAATATATATATATATATATATATATATATATATATATATATATATATAATGTACAACCATTATACAAATATTTACATCTTTCCCACCAAATTCATCTAAAACTACTCTTATACTGCATATGTACAACCCAAAGTTATTTCTTTCTCACTGAACTTGATTATCTAGTTTTCTCCACGTAAAACCCAAGTAACATGCTTTTGTACACATATTTACAGAAGATTATGTGCAGGATAAATTCCACGCCCGTCGTCACTTGAGGGGAGGAAGATACATATTTACAATGTCGTTTACCTCTATACATTTCGTTTGACTTGGCTGAATGATGATAATGCTGAGAATATAGAAAGGTAGATTTAAGAGTAAGATCTGATCAACTTGAAATTCTGAAAAGATCGAGCTTTAAAGAAATTGCCGAAGAGGAATCCGATCGTTGTCCGATGAGAGGCCTTGGGTGACAGACTCGAGTCATGTTTCACCTGAAGTACTGTCAGGCCAATCTCTCTGCGTATGGAATCGATGATCTTGAGGTCAACCGGGTTACCAGTCACATCTGTGACATAAAAAGTGTCTTTGGCTTTTCCGCCTTCTGTTGATATTTCTGCTCTCCTGATACATAAACTGTTCTCCCGGAATATCCTTGTTATATCCGAAAGGAGTCCTACACGATCTTCTGTGCATAACTCCAGCTCCATCCCCTGCATACAAACATATTTTAGCGTATAATTGGAAATGAACTATATTAATTACAGTTTCTAGTCGTTTGTGGTGGTTGCTACCCACCTCAGATGCTCGCCTTTCAATGGCTGCTTCAAGACACTGTACAAGACGTTCTCGCTCAGCCTCCGAACTTATGGGAAAACCATCAACATGCCGAATATAAAATTCCTAGATAAGGGAGGAAGAAGTTCGATCAGGGTTAAAAACCAAAAAAAAAAAAAAAAGGAAGTTCAGAATTTATGCCAACTGGGTCTAACCTGATAGGCTTCCGTCCGATCTGTGTGAACTACACCATGAAAAACTACATACTGCATATCTGTTAAGGTACAAACAATATCAAATAACAATTTTGGCCGATCTTTTGCCCTCATGGTAATAACAGTGTAGTCTTTCTCAACGCAATCTAACACAGTTACATGGGGGAATGAACTCTTATCTCTGATTCCCCCTTTTCCTGCTCGTTCAACCCTTTCATAGTCCCTGTCAGCAAACATGATCTGATGCAACCTTCTGTCCCTATTTGTAATACCAGGTGGTGAAAGTGTCGTTCGCGCTGTCTTTGGATCACTGTCCCCCCTAAGGACATTGCAAAGCAAGTCCCTTATTGTAGAGAGACGGGAAGAATCACTGATGGCACACCCACTGCAATTATCTGTCACATGAACTACAGCTGCAGCCCTGTTATTATGTGTCCATATCTCAGCATTTACAACATTACAGTGAAGGTCTGCAAGAACTGCACAAACTTCAGACAGTAAACCAGGCCTGTCTGTGCCTGTGAGTTCAATTGACGTGTGTTCTTCAGAAGGAACGACCCCAACAGACCCTCTCAATGAAGGCACAAAGCCAGGATTGTTTTCAAGTTTCTGCAAATTTGGAAAGTAAAAAATCAGAAACTACAAGCATTTTAGACAGACGAACATCAAGGGACTGCATATATTATTAATAAAAGCATGAGACTATTTATTATTGGACCTAAAGTAAGAATCCTGATATTGTAAGGTAAGGAAAAAATGAAAGGGTTAGTCCCACTAGCTCTATATGCAATATGGTGTTTATAAGTTTAAATCTTCACAAATTCCAAGACTTGAGATTTCTTTAATAATCTTATGTTATTTTCTATGTTGACTATACAGAATTGGCATAACAGTAACGATGCAAGTGTATCATGCTTGCTTCAGAATTCAGAGTTCAGAAACAAGTGTCTCCAGATAGAATCCAGCAAATTCATAGTACCTCTATTATAAGAGTTAAGAAAAAGAAGTTTGCTGGATGGAATCATATATTATAATGGAAAACATTAAATGAACCAGACATAAAAATGAACGTGTTCCGCCTACATTTTACTTTGGCTAACCAGCTCATAGATAGCTTACGCAATCAGCCAATTATTACACTAGAGTCCCGCTTAATTAAGTTGAGGATTTTTTTCATACAGAAAAAAGAAAGACCCATTCTCAGACATGAAGCAATAAATAAAAACTTAAATAAAACCATTTAATTTAAAGAAAATCAAGTATATGTGTTCCTACCCTTTGGATGTAATCAATGACTTCCTTATCTCTGATTTTGTTTCCATTGTGATCAATCACGTTAAACACTGAAAAAATTTTTTAAGATTGAGACAAGGATAAAAAGCAGAGCAGTATTAGTAATATAATAATGAAAATAATAACAACAATACTTCAAGCTTTTTACACTTTAGCCTCCGTCTAGTGAAAATGAAGATTACCATCCATGAACCACACCCCATCAGATGAGATGTAGGCTTTTGTTATTATAAGGTTGAGATCTGTCAGAACTTGGACAACATCCAGGAGAATCCCATGTTTGTTAACACTATCAACCTGCAAAAACATATCCAAATTATGAAAAAGATAATAATAAAGAATTAATCTAGTCGACTCAAAAGATTGAATTTGGAGTTTGGACACATGAAAAAAAGAAGGTAAAAGTAAAATATGCAAAAGGATTCTACAACTCCCTGCCAACCGTGAAACCTAAACACAAAAAAGCACAAGCTTTACCTGGATAACAGTGGCGTCTTGACTTGCGCCGTTGTCAATCACAACCCTGCATAAGCAGGAAGCAAGTAGAATTGAGTAACAGCAGCCAGTTCCTCTATCACTTATCCTCTCTCTCTTAAATACGCACACGATCTCTTAAATGGAAATATATTAATTTTCAAATCCTAATAAATATAGAAAGTGTGACTACTCACAAGTAATAAACGCGAAACGGTTAGTCGAATACAATTTAACCAGACATGTACAAATCGTTCTGAAAACGCAATTGGACCTACTAAACTCGGGAAAACTGGAAATGAAGTATTAAGCAAATCTCCAAAAAAACTTTTTTTTTTTGGGTTTTGGGCGCCCACCATCTCTCCTCCCCCCCCCCCCCCCCCCCGGGGGGCGCGCGGGGGGAGGGACTTCCTCCTCACTCCAATTGAGGCTTGCCAAAACTTGAATAAAAACTCGAATGAATCTCTCTATTTGAAAATTAAAACCAAGGTTGCAAGTTATAAGGAAAAACAAAAAGAACACCTAGACTCCTTAATCCCTAAGACAATCCCAAATTCGTGACTGGCGACCACCAAAATCCCCTGAAAACACATAAAATAACCAATAAACTTGTTCAAATAGCGAAGAAAAAACCTGTACAAATTTGGCAAAAGTACCTTGGGGGATTCATCCTCCTAATAAGCTTTGCATATTCGTCGTCCATTTCTGAGAATTAAAAAAAAAAGTTAAAAAACATTTCGGAAATCTCGGAGCAGGCTCAACAGTTTTAGCACCTCACCAACAGAAACTTACTTGCTAAGAGAAAGGAAACTCGGCTCGAACCCCAGATTACTACAGTAAGAGCCCTACTCCTCCTCCTCCAAGAAACAAGGAAATCCCAGAAAGAGAGAGATAGAGAGAGTGAATGAGGGAAAGAGAGGAGTAACAAAAAGGTGATTTAAAAAGAAAAGCAGTAGGCGAACCCGTTCGTTCAAAGAATCCATGGAGGAATGTAGACTGTTCTGCGTGACGTGTCAGTTTTTGATTGGTAAGAGAGTATTCGCGCATGTCTTCTGACCTTTTTGGGTCTCGTCTCGCTTTTGTGAGCTGATATCAACTCGTACGGAGACAAGTTTCTCATCAATAGCAAGTGAAAGAAATGGTGGACGATGACGCCTCATACACGTGTCACCTCCACACTTGGTCGGAGATCTGCCAGTATTATTGCCGGCAATCTTAGCGTCACCGACTCAGTTTCTGCCCACCTAATTCCAATTTTAGGTGTTCGAGTCAGAGTGTCCCACGCTCAATTTGTTTGGTCATTATTTTGCATTTCCACCCCAAAAAGAAATTAGAAAACCTGAATACTTGATATATTTAATTATATTTATAAGTATTAAGTTATTATTAAAATATTCAAATGATATTTCTTTTAAGCATAAACATTATTTAAATTTGATCTTTATTCTGTTAATTTTTAAAATCTAGTGCCTCGATTCTTAAAAAAAAAATTGATAAATATTTTAATTGTCTTAATGAATAATCGAGAAATACACGTTAGAATACTCATGGGGAATTCTACAAGTTGTGATTTTACACAATCTTGTCCATATAAGCTTTAATAAAACAAAATTGAAAACAAGGAATTTTAAGTTATGACAAGAATAATAAGTTGATTAGTAATTAATGTTGTGGTTAATGTGGAAATGAAAAGTTGGATACGGATAGTGAATTGAGGAGCATCACTAAGCGGAGGGTATAGTCACAGTAGAAGGGAGGCCAAGAGAGAGAAATAGCAAGTTGGGAAATAGGAATACATAAGATAGTAAGAAAGAGGAGAGGGACCCTTATCTTAAATAAACAAATTGGAAAGGGATGGAAACAAAGAGCGATAGGGAAGCAATAAACGTGGTGTTTCCCAATCAACAAATTATGGATATCCAGGGCACCCAATACCAAATCCCTCTTTGTCTCCTCCCTATTTCCACATCCTCCGCCTTTTAAATAATCAGGTAATAAAACAAAAATTGTTTTGATTTAACCTAATTAAGTAAATAACTTAATATTTATGTTGTGGTGCGTGCGCCTATATGTTTTAGAAATTGACTTTTGCCCCGAAAAAGAAAGCCTGCCTAATCCCAAAGGGATATTCTATAGGAAGAATCTCAAGAAATATCTGCTCTGCTCAATGGAAATTTTTTTTTGGTGGGGGATAGTTAAAGGGAATGAGGGTAGAAGAGGTGGGCTGCTGATGCTGCGTGGGAGTTTAGGAGTGGAACAGAATAAATAAAGGAGAAATGGGCCCAGCTTATAAAAAGCCAAGGCATTCGATCTGTGGTGGGCCCCCATATTCCTAAACAAAGATAGTTCGGATTCGATGAAATAATACAGGTGTCCCCTGTTTCAAGCTTTTTCAGGGTTTTCCAATTAAAAATCAAGTTTTTTATTTTATTTTATTTTATTTTAGAAGTTAAAGATGAGGCTGCACGTCCCTTGTGTTAGATATTTTTAGGTTGGGGGGAGGGTTTGAGATTGTTTGGTATTCTGATATTTTAAATTTTAAAGAGCTAAATATTGACATATATATATATATATATATATATATATATATATATATATATATATATATATATATATATATATATATATATATATATATATATATATATATACACACACAAACACACACACATTGTGAGTGGATAAATACGAAATTTCATTGCTTTTAGGTTATATTAGATTTAATTTTATGGTATATGTGCACTGACGTTCGATGAAGATCACAATTCAATTACCAAACAACTAGCATCTCCCCAGAAAAGGGGTACGTGGCTTCATATCTGTGTATGTGCCATATTTATATTTTAGAAAAATAAAAAAATAAAAAAAGAGTGGCCACACATGGCTTGGAAATGAGCTGTAAATGTGAGGTGGTGGGTAGAATAAGAACTAATTAAGAATAACATTCCCCAAACTGAATCTTGCATATCTATAATCCCAACCAAACCCAGAGCTTATCTATATCCAAAAGGGCATGAATGTAGGCATGCTTCCCACTTGATGCTGCTACTTGCCTTTGCTTTAGAATATAGCTATTAGCTATACTACTTTTAAATTGATTCCCTTCACACTTCTCTCAGCCTTTTCTTCCTATCGATATCTCAGGTTTTAAGACAGGCTGTGACTACTTCCTAAATTCAAATTTGGATTTTTTTTTGGGCCCGCTTTAAATAAATATAAATGCAAAGTGTATACAACTCATTATTCAAGTAGGTTTTACATATTCAAATAGAATTTATTACTTAAATAAATCTCACATATTTTTTTATCTTTTTTTATTGATAAAAAATGAAAAAAAAAAAAAAAGAGGAACCAAACTCTTTAATTCTCATTCTTCAAAAGCTAGTTTAAAAAAATTATATGACCTAAATTTAGGAAGAACATCTAGTAGATATCAACTGTCAGTATCAACTTAGAATGATGTTTCTCATCCGTCAATCATATTTTAATACTAATATATTAATATAAAATTTTAAAATTGGAATCTCTTGATATTTAAAATATTACAAGGCGGATGATATATAATAAATGATTTTTAACCTATTCTCAAGGAGTTGGTTTAATAATTAAGGCAGTATGCTTTTTATCTTTATTATTCAGATTCAAATCTTAAAGTTTCAACATTTAGGGGATTTTATTTATTATTAATATATAAAGTTAATATGAGAAATGAAAATTTCAGAATTTCAGAATAAAAAAAAATAATCTCGTTTAATACGTTCCCTAACTTAAAAAAAAATCTAAAATAGTACATTATTTGACTTCTTTTTATATACAAGTGAATAAAATTCATCAACACGTGTCACCATTCTCACTATCTTATTCGTATAACATGTGAATGGCATTTGGCGTGAAGAGATTAGGACCAAGAAATGCAATTTAAATAGTTGGGTTGTGCGCTAGTTGCTTATTTCATTTTATAAACGCAAAGTGAAGAGGGCAAAGAATGTCCTCATCAAGACGTTGAGAAAAAAAAAAAAAAAAACCTCGAACCACAAAGTCAACACTTGACAACTTAATTATCAAATTTGGTATTATATTAATTATCTATGGCCCAGTAATAATATCTGAGAACCACTCATTCAATTTGCCTTTCATTTTAAAAATCGTAACGAGACTGAGCACTTCGGTGTAGCTAATAATTAAGTGGGCCTACAGAATATTCTACCAAGAATTATTATTGAATAAAGTAGTCAATAATTGTATCGCTTGACTTCTATATTAAACTCAGATAAAATATATGAAATTATGAAATACTGTGTCTTAAAAATTGTATAAGAAGCGATATTCCTTGTACTTTATTTTTTTAAAAAATTTATTCGTGCATATTAGATCGTACTTGTCGACTCTTGGGCAAGAAATGTTCAATATTATTATATTATGTATGATTTTTTTTTTTTCCTTTTGGTTAATAATTGGATAGAATAGTAATAAAAAATGACAATTATGCATAAATTACAATAAACATTTTCAAAAGTTTTCCTTTTTTATAAGATTAATAGTATTTTGAGACTGTTAAATCAACCAACTTAATGTAAGAAAATACGCTTTTAAAAGAAACAAATTTATTTGCAACTACTTACATTTTTATTATCAAAATTTTAATTATTGTGACAAATGTATAATTTTTTAATAATATTATAATAAATGTATATTTTTGCAGATATTTATATAATTTTTTTATTTAAATTATATACTTGTCATAATATTATTAAAGAACTACATATTTATTATATTTTAATTAAAACATTAGTAACTAAAAATGTTAAAAAAACTATAGTTAAATTTTTTTGTTTTTTGTTTTTTGTTTTTTGACTATCGAATAGAGATAATGAAGCAAAACCTGCAAATAACCCCTCACCATAAAAATGAATAGTAAGCAATGGGTCGCTCAAGACAAGGGTAATGCCTCGTTTGAGCCCAGCAGTATCAACATTAGTTGGGTTAACACATTGCACAATGGGCTATCAACATTTTGCTCTACTAACGGACATCCAAGTATTCCAGTATCAAGGCCCTTTGGTTCCAGACATAAGCCTATTGGGCTTGAGCTCAATTCTGCGCACGACATTTTCGTCTGAATCATCAGTTTATCATTCTTCCAGACAACTTTAATCCAATAATCTAATCCCAATTAAGAACACAAATACATATTTCATTTAATATATGGAAAACAAAAATCTTTCTCCAATGTGTTAGATCATATATTACATAGAAACTATTTCATAATTTCAGAAGCCTGTAAGCATATCTTCTTATCACTCACTTTTTGTGCATGTATGTCCCTCTCTGTCACCGTCTGTGTGTCTCATAGAGGTGGGTTAGGATGACTCTGTTCTGACTCCAAAATGAGCAGCAAATAACAGCATTTAATTGTTTACTCTGCTTAAAGGGATCAATGCTACTTTTCCATTCATATTGATACTTCCTTTCGCTTTTTCAGCGTGTGAAATGATCATTATGTGTTGAACCATCATCGTTTTTATATTATACCAACGGTTTCTTTTTTCTTGCTCTCGCTCCATACTCACTCTGCCCTTGTTGGCTTTCATTACGTTTGTTTAATTTCCTTGACCTTAAAGCAATCCTTCTCTTTTCCTTTTTTTTTTTTTTTCCCAACTCTAAACTAGGAGAGAATGGCATGACAAGAAGGCTTAGACATGCATGTGATAGGAGGCTAGATACAATATTCACATGTATGAAAGTGGCTAAAGAGAAGAAAGGTAGGGAACATTGGATACCCAATCAAGTTAAAGGGATAAGAGAATCTTGCAAGTTTTTTTCTCTCGTTTCACTTGAAATATGAAAAGAGATCCATGGACCAGAAATATAAAATTTCATTCCATTTTGAATATATTGTAAGATTCTGGTGGGTCACTCACACACACATACTTGACATACCGACTCGTGTGAGGTTATACACCAAGCGCTTTCTATTACTAACTCACTCTTTCACCATCACAGTACATATAAAGTTTTGCAGAGGAAGTGAGAAAGCAAGTCTGGTCATTGTGGCCATGTCACCACGAATGATACGGACAGTGTATTTGACTGGTGGACAGAGCCAATGAAAAGACAGCACGCCCAAATAAAGAAAACACAGTCCAAAGCTTAAAGCTTAAGATTGATACACACGGTGTCTCAATTTTGCAAAGAAGCTCCCTCAAAAACCCTTTCTAAGCTGGCATGCAATGATCTTGTCTGATGCATTTTTCTTCTTGGAGGCGCCACATTGTTGTGAGCCTTTTTCCACTAGAATCCATAGCTATTCTAAAAATCAATTTAAACTACAGAGACACTTTCCCATTTTGAAAAAGTTAATGTGCATGCTATGTCTTTCAAGAAAAGAGACTGTTCGCAATAATAGTAAGAGTCGGTGGATGCAGAAATGGTGGACTTCGCTGAATGACCAAATGAGATCTAATTACCCTTTGCTAGTGGAAAAGTGAATATATATATATATATATATATAAACCAAACCTGGAAATGAATGAAGAGATATATTCGACACAAAATTAGTTGGAAACTCCTCTAATCGCTAACATTTCATATTTACGAATGACAAGATTGCAAGAGAATCGACATATGGTAGCCAGGATGAGAACAGAACTGAGAATAATTTGAACTAAGAGTGCATCCAGGCCACCTATTATGAAGAATAATCATAAATCAGAAGCATAAAAAAATTTGCATGGCTAAAGATTAAGGACATAGATCCAAACCTTCTAAATATCTGCACTTTTATTATTCTGATAGGTTTATAAGACTACGAAAATTGCAACTTCCATTATAATTGATGCAAAAGGGATATCGCTTCTTCAATACCATATTACAGTAGGGGGAAAAAAAATTTAGTATACCCAAACTTCAAAAATTATTAGCCCCTCTAGAATTTTTAAGTGCTGTGACAATTCCAAAAATGTCATAAAACTCTGCATATATTGTTAAAGATAACCCCAATTATCATGCAGATACGTAATTAACCCAGATCAAGGTTTTGTACCATGAAGCATGTGATATATACATGATACATCCACGACTATATATGTATTAATTCTCCACTTGTATTGGTTTTGTAATAAAGGTGATGTAGAATACAACTGATCGTATGTATTTACAAAGTTTCAACTGATGTCATTTACTGGGCAACACCATTTGAAGCTTGCAAGCACAAAATTCACTTGCATGCAAAGTTGACAAGATAAGCTCACAAGAGCTTATATGGTGAAGTCAATATAGAAGCGCTAGCAGCCAGAAACTACAGGAAGGCTTCGCATCACTAGGCACCATGGAGATTACCGCATATCCACTTGCATTCAAATTTGACAAGATGATCTCGCAGGAACTCATATGTTGCATGATGAGGTCATAGAAGTCTCAGATTTTGGCAGATTTTCCAGTAGTTTCTGGAGCCGCAATTCCAAATCTTAACTTACTCGCCCATGTCATGAACTTAACCATAATGCTAAGCTTCAGGTTCCACAATCAATAATGACATCACCATGTTACATAGGATGCTTTAGTTTTTCAACAGGCTTAACACGGCAACCTGACTACTTATTACAATGTTAGCTTCAGAAACAACAGGTTATCTTGGATTTCAGTAAGTTATTAGAGTGGTTGATTAGTTCAATTCGCTGATGTTTCATAGAAATAAAAGTACAGAAATAGGCCATCACAGAGAGATTATTAACTTCTCTTCTTAACCAAGATGAAGGTTTTCGTCCACTCTCCAAAGTAAGAAGCAAGAAAGCAACATTTACTGATATCAATTATGAATACTCTAGCTCTACCGTAGCACACTGGCTTCGGACTTCAACTGATGCTGAAAGGAGGACGTCCACAATAATATTTGGTTGAATCAAGAACACCATACGACTTCTCCAGCTAAGTTATCCAAAATGAAGTTCAGGTATTAAATTTTATGAGTGAAAAATCAGTGAAAGGAAAGGGAAAATTGCTATCCTTTAGAATGAAGCAGAGATGTAGATGTTGATACTTCAAGTCGACTATTTTAGCTTCTTAAAAGAAAGTACCATTGAAGGAGGGAGAAAAACAAATTATAAAAATATAAAAGGAAAAGAAAGATTCCAGATGATGAATTTAGATGGAAATAGCCAAGTTGTCCGCAAAGAAATAGTAAAACACCCGAAATGGTAACAAGAAGGTAGCTTGTGTCTGGAAATACAGTTGCAGGTTAATTTAGTGTGCCAGACAGCAACTGCGTCAGAATCTTTCAGATGATAAAGTAGTACTAGATGCAAAGATTTGACAAAATATGGTTATGAAACTATACCATTACTTTCACAAACAAACAGATCAGCACTCCATCCTGACCTATAGAGAAAAAAAAATAATTGATGCCTTACAAAGTAATAATCAACACACCTCCGAATTAAACAAGAGATTAAGCCCAAACCCAAGCTATGTGGCAGTGCAATTCCACCTGCAAGTTAACATCATAAACAAGATATCAATAACAAACCATCCACGAGGATAGACCAAAAGAAAGAAACTAAAACTAATAAAATTCGGAGCACCTGTTTTTGGAGACTTCAGTAGTGCAGCAAAGGAATAAGAAGGGGGTAAACCAAATCCAGGTTCTATTGAATTCCCTGAGGTATCTATTTCCACACGTCTCCCAATTACACAATACAAAAGCCATTTGCAGAAGCCTCAGCCTCTGGACAATACTATTTGTTTCACTGTCCCGAGCCTTGAGAATCATCCTTAGGAGGAGGCTGCTGATGCTGATGCTGATGCTGCTGGTGTACTCTAGCCTGACCCATCTGCTGATAAATCTGGGACAAGGCTTGTGGGTTCAGAACCCCGATGTGACCATCTTGAGATAACCCCAGCTCCAACCCGGGCATTTGCTGGTTACTCCCACCCAAAATTGAGGTGAAACTCATAGCACCCATGTTGGTGGCTGCTGCAGGCAAGTCAAACCCAGGGAACCCAATCTTTTGCAGGTAATTTGAACTCTCACTTCCTAAACTAGGTGTAGATGGACCCGATGACGACTGAAACCCGAATCCACTAACAGGGGGCCATAAACCTGTTGCCATATGGGGTCTCCCCATATTTCCACCCACCATAGCCCACCCGGTCCTACTGCCCGACCCAATATTGGACCCCCCGTATTCATCAATTTTCTGATGCAATCCAGCAGACAGAGAAGCCCCCTGTTGTGAAACAGAGCCACTTGCAGCAGATAAAGCTGATGCGGGTATCGTGCCGGTTCCAGTGGCTGCGATGATCGACGGCTCCGCCTGCTGGAGAAGCCACTGAATGGTTTCGCCGTCAGATTTGTGACCCAACTCTCTGGTCAACTGGAAGATTCTAGCAGCACAGAGAGCGGGCATCCTTATCCTCCTTCCTCTGCCTTCGACTTTGGTGTGTCTATCTTTGTTTGAACTCCTCTTGGGCGCTAACTGCTTCTTGTTAGTGTCTTCTTTATCCGCAATCGCAATCTGGAAATCCTTGATTTCTGCTGGTTTGTTCTCTCCCATGATGTTGGCTCGTGGCTGTGGGAGACTCAAGAAGTTGGGTACCTCCTGTGGTTGCTTTGAGCCCTTGGGATCCATGAACAGGACACAAAAGAGGGGAGAGAAAAAAAAAAAAAAAAAAAGGATGGGTCCGCTTTGATTGAAGAAGGGTGACCTGAAAAGTCCTAAACTTTCATGAGTTTTTCACTGTTTTTGGCAAGGATAGAGCGACAAAACCATAAAATATTAAAATCCCAATGTGCCCATGCCAAGTTTTTAGTTTTTACTCCGCCCTCCGGTTCTTTTTCTCTCCTTGTCAGGTCCTTTCTTACCTCTTTCTGACTGTAGTGGGATCTGACCTCGCTGATATGCCATCTACTCCCAGTTTCACCACCCTGGCAACTATTAACGGTATATATTGCGCAGGCATAAAAATCCATTCAATATTATCCTACGTTCCATTTTATTTTCTCTCTGTATCCGGTCTCTTCCCTCTCATCTCATGCATGCCATAACCCATAATTGCAACAGTAATGGATGATGCCAACCATCTCTTGCAAGGAACTCCACGCCACATGGCCAATTCCACAAGCAACATGTGGCATACTATGACTGGCTAGTGGTTACATGTCATCCACTAAAGTTCTCTAGGTTCATCCTTAAGCATGTGTTATATAAAACAGAAAGAAAGAAGATTTAGTAATGAGATCAGCAACCACTAGTTATGGAGCGAAGAGAGGAATGTTGCAGTTTACACATAAAGGAGAGGGAATGATGTAGTATTCTGTTCAATGTTACTATATCCATTGTGGGTCCCTGCGTCTCGAGTATTAGAGCTCCTAAGTCCTGACAGTTCATGGGCCATTTATACTAGAATTCCATTTCCCATGTGCCAGGTTGTATTGTCGAATTCCCTTGTTCGGCTTCGGTTTAGGTATATGCATTGTGTTTGCACATTAACGCAGAAGGAAATTCTAGTGATTTTTTTCTCTTTCACATATATCATTTTTTTATTTTTTAAAAAATATCTTAGTTCTTTTTAACTTGTGGGTACTAAATTTATCAATAAACTTTTTATCAAAAAAATTTTGGACCTAAGACGAGGAAATTCAATCTGTTTCCTCATCTTGGACACATATTATATTGGTATGTTATGTTTTTTTTTTTAAGTAACCTTTTAATAACCAAATTTAATTAAAGGCGTACTTTTAATTAAAATAAACCACCAAACTTCATATTCAATTAGTTATAATAATAATCACAATCATTTTTGTAAAATTTTGACATAATTTTTTATAAGTTAAATAATTCTCATATTTACATATTTTTCGACAACTTGAAATGAAAACGCTGCTTTTCGTGTACAAAGTATTGGACCTCAATATCTTCTAAGGATAACAAAAGCATAAATGAATATAAGTTGAATAATAATATTTGAAAATATAATAATAAGTTAATTTAATTTACATAATTATTTAATTGATGATGAAAGTGTCATGAATAATTTTCAAGCTCACATCTGAAAAAAAAAACAAATTAATTAAACATTAAAAATTTGTTTACAATCTATTGATGATTAGGCACGTGAGAGGTCATCGCCCCTTAAGAGAATGTCTTTCGATTATGCACTGCTTTCTTACAAATTCCACTCACAAATTTGGCACTGCATGTGTGTGTAAGTAGCTACGGTATTTTTTAAAATAAAAGAATATTTAGTTAGTCGACTTCAAAGTTAAAGGCCCTTATCGGTGTAAACAAAAAAGACTTGAATATTTAATATTGACATGTAAATAGTTGAACTTTTGTTAAACTGACCATAAATTGTTAGATTTGTGGTTCTGACAAAAAAAAAAATCTCAGAAAGCTCCTGTTTTTGTTATAAAAAAACAAAAGGACATAGTGGAGAACATGATATAAAACAGTGGAGAGAGGACTGAAAATAAATAAACTAATAAAGAACCAGAGAGAGAGAGAGAGAGAGAGAGAGAGAGAGAGGCGGTGATGAAGCTACGTACGAGGGAGGCACACAGCTTGTGTGACCCGTAATGAAGTGAATAAGTAGTGGTGGATGGCAATAAGATCTTCAAATATACAGTGACATGAATTGCCTTAAATTTCTCCTATGAAAGGGATATATATGCCCTAATTTTCAATTGCTTCTTCGGACCCATATATTCCATTGTTTCTTTCATTCCCATCCCTATTTTATTTTATAATTCTTACTAAATGAATTATCAGTATGTAGTGGATTCATGATTTGTACCATACATGGATTAAACAGGTTATATTCCCATTTTATAGTACCTACCAAACATTATTTTAATCCATTTTTTACCTTTATCATTTATACTTTTAAATATTTCTTTTTATCTAACCAGAATATTATATTACGTCGTTTTAATTATTTATAAAAATTAATAATTACATTATTAAATATGAAGATTGGTTTAAATAATAACGTGTTATTCTTAAATATTACTTATATATCATTCATTTTATATTAAATTAGTGATAGAGTTATATATATGTATATAATAATACTGATATAAATATGTTTACAGTTTAATATTGCTAAAAAAAATTATTTCTTATATATCGTATATGAGGGATAGATATTATATCGGTCCAAAGTGGCCAGCAGTTATTTTCCACTGATATCACCTCTGATTGGTTAAGAGCACGACAACATTCAGGAAACTTCCTTTCAACTTCACACGTCAACACATAGGCGCTTTCATTTACTTTATCTTTAACGCGTTAGTAAAATGATGTGGCAAGTTTTTATTTATTTTCAAAGTCAATATTTCTGGAAGCATTATCAGAGAATTTAAAGTGATATATGAAGCGTTAAGACAAAATAAATAGGCTGAGGATTTTTTTTTTAATTTTAAAAGTTTAACAATTGGCAAATGACCTAAATTTGTTTTTTTTTTTTTAAATTTTCCCGTAATTATTTATATCTCTTTCTAAGCATTTGATCGCTCAAGAGATGAACTTGTCTTTGTACTTTACTTCATGTATTGGGTTAGTCCATACCAAAGCTATGATAATTAATTAAAGAATAATATACGCTAACATTATCTAAAATTCAATTAATTTTTACTTCTATCTTTTTTATTTAAAAAACTATCCCTAACTTTCGTACTATATATATATATATATATATATTACAAAAATCAACCCTTTAATTTTTTTATTAAGAAATTAATTTTTCACATAATATAATATTGTAATTTTATTCTTGATATAACAATAAAAGCAACTAAATTGGTCTTAAGTTTTAACATGAAATAATAATTTTATTATTAAAATAATAATAAAGATAAGGTTAAAAAGAAGTGTTATAAAGTGTGATTTTTGTGTAAAAATAATAAAAATTAATATATATATATATATATATAGAATAACCAAAAAAGACATTAAGAAGGCAATGCACAAAGTGAGAGTTAAGACATTTAATGGGTTATACTAATTCTTTTATACTAAAGTTAAAGAAATGAGTATTTACAAATTAATTAAAAATAGAAAACGAAATATAAGAAACATGAACTAAGTGAAATATATTAATAATGAAGAAGGAGAAATTTTGGTCACTGAATAAGATGTTAAGGAAATGTGAAAGAGTTATTTTTATTGGTTATTTAATAAAAGACACAGGATCTTATTATATTCGAACAAGCTAGACACTAAAAAAGCGGACCAAAATTATATTTTTTATTATAGGATTCGAAAATTAAAGGTAAAAGAGACATTAAACAGTATAGAGAATGACAGAGTAATTAGACCAGATAATCTTCCTATAAAGTTATGGAAGGGTTTTAGAAGTGAAAGATATAAATTGGTTCACAAAATTGTTTAATAAGATTACATAGTTAAAAAGAATGCTGGACCAATGAAAGAAAAATACTTTAATACCTATTTATAAAAATATGGGGCATACAAAATTATATAAAAATTAAATTTATGAATCACACTATAAAGTTATGGGAAAAGGTAACTGAGTAAGGATTATGGCAAAAGACTCACATTACAAAAAACTAATTTGGTTTTATGTTAGGAAGATCAATAATGAAAGTAGCATACTTGCAACAAAAATTGACGAAAAGAAATTAAAAGAATTAGGAAAACTTACACGGTATTTATTGATTTAGAGAAGGCATAAGATAGGGTGCCAAGAGAGATTTTGTAGAAGATTCTGGAAAAAAAAAAAGAGTTTATATTATTTATATTCGAGCAATCCAAGATATGTATGATAAAGTTACAACTATTGTGAAAATAAAAGGTGAGTCTACTTAAAATTTTTTTTATAACTATTAGTTTGCATTAGGGGTCAATTTAACCCCTATCATTTTTACTTTAATATTGAATGTGCTCACTGAATATATTCAAGAGCCGATACTATAATGCATATTTTTTACAAATAATATAATCCTAATTAAAGAGTTAAAAGGAAAAATAAATGAGAAGTTAAATATATGGAGACTAATTTTGAAAGCACATAGATTTCATTTAAGTACAAATAAAATGGAGCATATAAAATGTAAGTTTAGTAAAAGGTATACTAATTTTAATGTAGAAGTAAAAATTGGAGAATATGTCATACCACAAGTCATACAATTTTAGTATTTTAGGTCCATCATACAATATGACAAAGGAAATAAATGAATATGTAAATTATATGATTTTAGAAGGGTGGATGAAATGAAAAAATATTTCAAGTGTTATGTGTGTCATTCAAACTTAAAGATAAATTCTACTACACAGTAACAAAACCTGCAATGTTGTATAAGATTGAGTGTTGGATATTAAAAAATTAATAAGAGAATAAATTTAATGTTATTGAGATGAAAATATTATGTTGAATGAGTGAATACATCAAATAATATAGAATTAAAAATAAATACATTAAAGAAAAAGTGGAGGTCGCACCTATTATAAAAAGGATTATAAAATCGTGTCTTGAATAATTTGGACATATATGGAGAAAACTTATAAGAGCTCCAATAAATAAAATAAATTAGACGGAGAGTAGTCTAATAATTAGAGGGAAATTAAAAAAAATTATAGGCAAAACTATTAAGAATGATCTAAACTTAAATAGTTTGTATAAAAATATGATTCATAATAAAATTTTATAGTGTCGTTTAATCTATGTAACCAATCTTACCTAATGAGAAAAAACTTATATTGTTATTGTTGTTGTTGTTGTTGTCGTAATAGTAAAGATAATTAAATATTTTTTTAAGTAATACATATTATGTGAAAAATTAACTTTATTGATAGAAAATAAATTGAAAGAAAATCAAGTATAATTTTTTAAACAAGAGAAGCATTAAACATAATTTAACCAAATTTAAAAAAAGTACTAAACATCCACGAAATAAGTGATGAAGATAACTTCAAACATAATGCATATTAAAGGTTATCCGTGTTTGCCCCCATTAGCATATAGAATCCAAATTGTGCTCTCTCTCTCTCTCTCAAAATAAGTATACATTGGGGATTCAGATAACGTAATTCTAGCTATTAGGAATTACACATATATCATGTCGGTCACCTGTTCTAAAATTAAGCAGGCTGTAGATTATTTAACACTTTTTTTTCTTTTTATAATTTGAACAATGAGCATGGATGCTCTCCTGACTTGGTGGAAACAAGAGAAGATCCTGTCTTTCTTACAATTGTTGGATTCATCCAATGGCTTTGAAATTTTTTTTTTAGATCTCGACCAATGATTTATTTATTAATTTACTAATATGGAGTAATAAGTAGTCATTATTATGAGAGTCTGTATCTTTTGTATCTGGCAAATAAATATACAGCATACAATTGCAAAGAAATTAAAAAAAAGAAAGATGGAAAGAGAAAAAATGACTCTATAAGACATTTTCACTCTTATTGTACATAGTGCAATATTATAAAGATTTATTTATTGAATATAAAAGATCTAAATTCTTACAATTATAGTTTACCTATTATTTCATACCAGTAAAGTAAGTAATAAAAGAAATTAGTGGTTTGATGAAATCTGAGAAAGAAATCTATATATATATATATATATATATATATATATATATATATATATATATATATATATATATATATCAGAATGATTGAAAAGGACAGGAACCGCTATTGTTTCCATGAAAGCCGGAGAGGATCCGTGTGCTTGAGGAATTATGTTGATCCAACCTTAACGTATAAGTTTTTGTGGGCTATTGGGAATTTGATTATTACTTACAATATGAAAGCATTGATCATAAGGATGGGTTAGTTGGCCAATTGGTCCAAAGTTGCTTTAATCATCAAATTTCAAAAGTTCACAGGTCGGTATGATTGTTTGCCCTTTTCACTATTCAGTAAAAGCAAGAGAAATCTAGTCGATTAAGTCATGTCCCAAAAAAAAAAAAAAAGAAAAGAAAAGCCCTTGGGACTGAAAACAATAATATCCGTGCTCTCAGAGATCCTGTGAGACTTGTAGGGAAGAAACCTAGTCAAATGATCACTCATGATGTAGGAATCTCAATACAGTTAACCTATCCATTTTCTTCCATTATACACCTCTTCTCTCATTATTCTGTATGAGTCTGGTAATCAAGCAAATTTGGGTTACTTTTATAAATCATAGGTAGAAATACAGGGAAGCTTCTTTTTTGGGGAGTGTTAAAAGACCAGAATTAATGAAATTGAAAACTAAACTTTATCTCTCTCTCTTCTTTTTTTTTGTTTGGGGGAAGACTTTGTGTACTTCGATACAAAGAAGACCAATTCTTGTGTAGGGGTGATGATAATAATGGGAGGTGCGACTGTGTGTGTGTTGGTGATTGCATTGCGAGTCACATGTGCTTCCCATCATGCAGACAAGGGAGGCCCCTCTATCAAAGCTAGCCGTTGAAATATCATCCCCCATTTCACATAAATTCAAAGCTTCAATGGCAAAAGATCTTCTTTTACCCCTTGGGTTTTCTTTTTTTTCTTTTTCCCTTTTTTTTTTCTTTACCTTTGATTTATAAAAGACTCACATTCCATAAGAGATAAGCTTCATGTTAAGTTTGTCTTAATCACTTTAGTTGTGCCTTCTATCTCCTGTCTTTTTCAAGAGTTTAAGCTGTTTTGTATGAAATGGCAGAAGTTTGTTAATGAAGAGTTAGATTAGCCCTTATTCTGCTCAACTGCTTCATCCCCTAAAGCACTAGAAGGTACAAGTGTTAGTTCTATTGTGTTGGTAATTTTTGTTTTACTTTTTTTTTTTTTTGGGCCTTCAATGCGCATTAGTACTAAGTCTCTTTGTGTCATGTTAGAGTTCTGACTTTTTCTTTCTAAGATACTCTCTACCAAAACATGAAAAAGAAAAAGAACACTAGTATTTAAAAAGCTATCAAAATTATGGAAAGAAGCATTAACATTTGAACGCACTCTATATGCTTTACCATGCTTTGTTGACAAAGATTATAAAAGAAACCAAAGGAGGATGAATTAGAATTTCTGAGTTTTGGGTTATTGATGTAAATGGGTTGGATTTAATAGTTATCAGTATTTTCTCTGTATTAATAATCATTATCAATTTGAGTAAATTATATATATTTCTTTTAGGTTCTATTGAAATTACTTATATCTCTCTTAAAATAAAAAAATTATTTTATATTTTAGTCTAATTTTAAAATTTTTTATCAAAATACTCCTCATTTAAAGATTTTTTTAAATAAAAATTTAAAATTAGATTAAAGTATATATTAATTTTTTATTTTTTAAAAAAATTATGTATATTTTTAAAAATATAAAAAAGAAATATACATAATGTACTCTATCATTTATTCAGGGTCATAGACAATAATGAAAATCTGATTTAAGAAGCATATACTTCAATGAAATAGGCAAACATGTTTCTATAGCATGCCACCATCAGTTTGATGTTTGGTCAGACTTGTCAGACTCAGTATTAACTTACTGAGCCAGCATGTACTATATGAATCATCGTGTAAATAGGTAATTTGAGTACAGACTGCAGAATTCGCTCCTGAATGCCTCTTTCTACAGAAAAACACACCATTTATATATCTTTGGTAAATATCCCGTAAAAGATATTGTTTTCCGTTTGCAATATTGATTGTAGGCTTTTGTTTTCATGTTAGGCGGGGTAACCAATTGAACCTTTTCTCTTTCTTGTTCGTTGAGTTTGAAAGGAGGGTAATGGCGGTTTAGTCCCAGGAGCAGAAGCTAATCAAACATGCGGGGCACTACATTGTGAGGGTAAATTCAAACCCAAATCTATGGTATTAATTAAAGTTAAATTGTATAGAATTTTTTAAACTTTAGATTATATGTAAATAACTTTCATATCTTTAAAATTTGATAACAAACCTCCTTAAATTTTGTAATTTAGGGAAATAATTCTTTTATCGTTAATCAGTCAATTATTTCACTAACAAAATATGATATATCATTAATAATAAAATTTATAAAATTCATTTTTTTGTTTAGATATCCCCTTTAAATTTTATTCAAATAATCCCTTAAATTTTAAGCCATATATAAATAATCATTTTAACGTGTCATATTTTATTAATAAAATAACAAAGAAATTAACAATAAAGGATTATTTGCACACATTTAAAAATTTAAAATAATTTATTGTTAAATTTTGAATAATATATCATGTCTCGTTAATGAAAAAATAAACTAATTAACAATAAGGGGTTATTTGTATAAATTTAGAAGTTTAAAATAATTCATTGTTAAATTTTGGAGGTCAAGAAGTTATTTAGACATATTTAAAATTTAAGAGAATTATGTGTAATTTAGCCATTAATTAATTACTGATTATATCTAAATCTTGGGAGCCCTTGGGTAAAACATTTCTCTCGGCAGCTCAATGAGTCATTTTCTCATGAGAAGGATGGTTTGCATTCTGAAGAATTGAATGAACTGCTCGTCATATTGGGAACAAGCCATTCCATCACATTAAAATAGGAGCCACAGCCACCAATGGCAGAGCTCCAACAAAGCCATTATCTTTAACTGAATGGCTCCATTTGATAAGATATTATCCTCATGTCCCAATCTATCTCCATCTTTGATCTCGTCTCCCTTATCTTTTTGCCTCCAAATTGTGAACTTGCTTTTTTCTCATATAGCATTTTAAGTTTTTTCATGAGATTTTAGCGATCAAATGATTTGTGGAAGGTTCATATCTCTTGTGCTTGGTTAGCTTTTAAAACTGAGAGGTTCAACTTTCAATGGAAAAGGAAAAAAGAAGAAAATTTATTACATATATAGATATAACTCAACATAACACCTACAAAAAAGCAGGTATACATCCTATCATTTTACAAATTTATCGCCATAATTTGAGATAACCCACTAAAATGGTTGGTTTAGGTTGATCAATCTGTCAAATTTTGGTTGAAAAAGATTCCACTGGAGGTTAGTGGGCTTTCAATCCAAGACGTCGTAATCTGAGCCATGTGCCTGATTGTCAAAATTTCTGAATCGTGACTTAGGCTGGCTTGGGGTGTATTGGAATTTCCATTCATAGCGAGAATCTAACATTGCAATGAAAAAAGAGAGGAATGAATAACAAGATTCGCTAATAAACTGAAAAAACAAAAATGCCACTGTTTTGCTGAATGATAGCTTTGGCCATTAGCTTGGCCACCCAGTTGCTATGTTGTTCTTTTCTTCTTGTTTCTTTGTTTTATTTTTGGAGAAACTCAAAAGCCCCTTTCACCTACACGAAAAACTCCCAGTTTATTTCTTTAGAAGGAAGATTCTACATAGTGATTACACATTTCTGGAATGAAAGTACACGATTGTTGAGTCTTGGAGGAAAAGAAAGGACGTCGACATCATAATAGTAAGGGTATTCTTTACGGGTGGTTCAAGAGGCAAGCTGGCATATATAGCAAGAAACCTTCATAACAGTCATTCTAGCTAATTGCAATAAGTTTTTTTATTATAAGCTCAAAATAATCCATTTCCGATTATTGAAATGCCATTTTGACTGCCATGATTTATACGCATAAAATTAAGCAGGAGCTCTGAAAGCTCATAACAAGTAGTAAAATTTTATAACTACTAAAAAAAAAATCTCATCCCCAGAAAAAAGAATATAAAATAAAAGAAGCAATCTATGTGATTATTGGGAAGTCAGTAAAGATGCGAACAATTTTGAGTGGACTTAAAAATATGTTTTCTTTATAATTTTCTTTCATTTTCAATGGTGATTGTATTTTTAAAATTTGATTACTGATATAGAATAGAGCATCGGAGCTACCGTATCATTTACGACAAAATGTTTAAAGGGACTTGTTTTTTTTTTTTTGTGGGTTTAAAAGAATCTACCATCGCCCAACTAAATTTAAAAGGGCAACAGCATAATAATTAATTAATTAATGGCAGTGATTGACAATGAAGCCCACTTATTATTCATGATTGCGCTTAAGGATGTTGAAATACATATTGTGATACAATCTTTTCAAAGAAGGATTTTATGCAATCAGGCTCTGGCCCTTAACACATGCTTATGCCCTTCGGGACCATAGCTTTTACCAGACTTGAAGACTATTCCTCTCGTCCCAGGCTTCCCCGTTTCACCACATTCGTTACCTTTTTTCATTTTCATTAATTAATCAGGGTTTTAACATATTTTATATATTGCAGTAAATCTAGTCGACTTGCTTAACACTTTCACATGGCTCCCAACAGATTACTAAAGCCTATATTAAGGTCAAATTTCGGCGTAATTTTTAAGCATTTATTACAAATTTTTTTAATAAAAACATGTCAAGTAATATTTTTTTAACCCGACACTACATTTTTATGTTTTCAAAGAAATTCCTCCACATATTATATTTTTATTAAAAGGCTTGATAATAAATTTTTAAATAACTTCACCTATTATTTGTCCAAAGCCTAATACATGAAGCATATGTGTTTAACGAAAACTTGATCTGAATTTGGTAAAAAGATAGTATAAAATTCACTTACAAAATAGACCCTACTTAAATGATAGATGTCACATTATGTGTAAATTCTATTTATTATGTATTTATCTCTCTTAAAGTTAAGGCTGTTGATTTTGTACAAAAAGTGTGAAGATCCAAATGGGGCAGGATAATAGCCCTAAATATTCACATTGATGCCACTAACGGTGTACATTGCTCCATGCAAAAAGAGTTCAATCTTCTTCTACTTCTTCTTTTTTTTTTTTTTTTTTAACCTTTTTGTTGGGGCAAAATAGAGTTCAGTCTTAAGACATGATGAAATGCACATAGATGGTTGCCTTGTTCTTCTTACATGGAACAGTTGTTTACAAAGTGCACAGGCCCAACGGATATTGTAGTTCTAAAGGCAACAAACTAATACAACGTTGTGTTCCTTAAATCAGCTGCTTGCGGAGGGCCCAAAGTACATGCAGATAGGTGGATTTATCCTCAAAATGGAAAGTACTGCTGATGGAATTGTCCATATCCCATCACCACATATTAAACCTGAAGCAACTGCTCCTGCGTAGTCTTCTGCATCCTTCCTATCCAAACGCTCCCATATAAATAATATCACCGTCCCAACAAACATATCAACAGCGAAGTAAGCACCGATATAAAAGGGAACTGCCATGGCCATTGGGATAGGTAAATACTGTGAGATCTTACTGGGAATGACATCCCTTAGAAGGTTAATAACCAGAGCTGCCACAAAGAAGCCATAACACAAGGCCAGGCAGTGCTTTGGAAGCTCAGAGAATCCCTCAACACCTAGTATGGCCATTTCCCTAAATATAACAGCATAAGGTGCTTTATAGGGACCATCAGGTGACCCAATATCAAAAGCACTCCAGAACAACCAGAACGTGAGAGGGGCAATGATACAACCCAAGGCTGTTCCAACTATCTGGCTCACAAACATAGACTTCGCAGATGAGAGGGTAAGGTAACCTGTCTTGAAATCTTGCATGAGATCAGCTGCAGTCGAGACAATGGACATCATCACAGCACAAGATGCCATCCCAGCTATTACCCCACCATCTGGGCCCACCGATGCAGCGATGACAAAAAGACCAATCTTCCCATAAGTGGATGCCAGACTCCAGTCTGTGAGCCCGGTGCCATAAGAGTTGCAGAAGGCAAGGGCAGGGGCCAGGATGTAAGAGCACAGAACCAAGTACCATTTAAGAGGAGGAAAGATAATTGGTATTGTTGCAATGGATATTGCAGCAAGGCCCACATATCCAGAGGCTGCAAACCAGAAGGGTATCCTATCCCTTAAAAATATCTCATCCCTCCTTTGTTCTGCTTGTAGTTCAGAACATTCACCATCTGATAACATGCGTAAGAAGACAATTAACTTCTACAGATATCACACTTCCACTCAAAAATGTCAGCAAGGTCCAGCAAGACAATCAAATGGGAAATATAGTTCACTGTCATTATCTATTGATGAATTTGTATTCAATGAGATAATCCTACCAGATCACTCTATATGTCAAATTAATTTTCAGATAACAGATCATAGTAAGTACTCATTCTTCATCAATGGGGGCCAAAAAAATATTAGAGTTGCTATAGGCTATAGGTCAACATCAATTTATACCTCTTGATACCACTAATTTGCAAACTACAACTCCCGAAGCAGATAACCATACATATTTTTCTGTCAGAATCAATGAACTCTTAATTCAGTTGTTTGCCAATTACCAAAAATACAACTCAACTTATCCGCACAGCCAAGCAGCCATTTGGATGAAGACTGGGGGTTATTCTTATAGAGATTTATATAATGGAAAAATACATTAAACACATGCATGACAACATTTATAGGACTTGCAGATGAAATGACAAGGCTGATACAAAATAAGATTGAATTACAATTAAAAAAGGACCTCACTGGTTAAAGAAAGTAATGCTTGAGGGGTATCCATGGTACTCACCAAGAACCTCTGACACCACAGGAAGGTTGTTCCGTTTGGAACTTGTCCTACACATCTCCCTTACAGTTATCAATATAATTTTGATCAAATTGTAAATACCATCCCCTAAAATAAGGGAAATGGATATGAACACCTGCACAAAACATGATCAGGAAGAAAATGCTTTACTGCAGATTCAGAAGAAATATACCAACTAAATGACTAATTGGATATAAATCTCAGATTCACAAGTACAATTTGCATAAAGACATTTAAGTGGTATACTACAACCATGTTTGCTTTGCCATACCTTGTATCCATAAAGACCTTTAAAATTATTGCTACCAAGGTCAGCTGGATACCAGTCCCCAGCATGTTTGGAGATAAAGGGCCACAGAAAACCCCATGATATGATAGCTCCAAGAAGAACTGAACAATTAACAATGTGAGGACAAATAAGACCACATCCAACATAAGTTGGACTAAAGTCAAAGTAGAACCTGCATGAAAACAAAGCCATGTAAGTATTTTGGCAATTACTAGGATCTCCTGAACCCTCCACATGCTCTCCATGAAACCAACAGTGCTTACCTGTTAAGAGTTCATTTGAATCCCAAAATTTTGAAATGGTATTAGTGAGGAAGAAATATTCATTTTAAGATAACTCATGAGGAAAGCATAAAGCATTTCCTAAGGATCAGGAAAGTGATAGGGTATTAGGAAAGTTGCCAATTGTGCCACTTTCTGTGCTTTTTCCCAAACAATACTCACAGGAATCCAGTAAAGACTGAGGTGACTCACCAATCGGAAAAAAGCCCAAGCCTTACTAAAAAAATAGTTATTCCTCAAGATTTGAGATCAAACATGTGTCTTCCGTAGTCTGTCAGAACACCCTGTGATTATTTTAAGGCATTAAAGTGATTTCATATATTAAGCACATGTTGGTCAAAGGTTTAAGTTCTATCAGAAGTCACAAATAAGTTTGTGAGTCTCTCCCCCTGGTTTCTTCATAAGTTATTGTTATTCATCCACCAAATTGTTTTCATATTTGTCAAGTATAGGAAGCCTTTCAAGTCAAAGCAAGTTACTCCTACCCTTCTTCCTTAGATCACTTCGGGAAATGTCTTTTTCATGGAATTACAATTTAAGATTTGTTGAGTTTATTAAGTTACAATTGATTGTTTGTTGAATTCTCTTTATTTATAACAAACTGAGAGCATATGGTATATAGTTTGGACTTTGGAGGTTTTCTTGAAATTAGGAAAGTTTCTGTTTGAAGTGCATCCTAAATAAATGGTATAACCAATGTTATACAATCAAAATATGAATATAAATACAGATGCAGGCGTCAAGTCACATATGCCTTTCACTCAATTTGTCCTCTCTTTTCACTCTCATCCTTTAATAGTAACATTGCCTCAGGCCCACATCCAGGGCAGTTATAACACTTAGCCATCAGCTCATTGAACAGTGTATATCACATGCAGTCCCAGGAAAAGCTGCCGCATTTTTTTATTAGGTAGGGAGAAGGGTGAGTGAATTAAGACATAGGAGTCCAGTGAAAGCCAAAGTTGTAAGAGCCTTACGTGTTTTTAAATAATGTCAATCCAAAACTAGGGAAGTTGTCAAATCCACATGAATTTCCAATACCACTGAAGAACCACTTAAAGCAGCTCCAGCAGAAACTTATACTTAAGTACTTGCCCAGTCGCTGGACTTGGTTCCTATAGTCAAAGATAATAATATCAATTAGAACTATAAAAACAAAAGAAAATAGCAGCAAATATAACCACTGCATAACGCTAAAGCATCATAAAAGGTGTCTACAATGCTCTAGTTAAACCAAGAAATGATAATCGGATAGGTTCAAGGACAAGTGCAGCTCCAACATATAGTCCTCAAACAGTATAAAATCATAATTTAAGATAGGCGATGCTTCTCAGTGGTCAGAAATTAACATAATTTCTAATGCATACCCTGCAAGTTCCGCTCCAGTTTTTGTGTGGAAGCTGTTAATTAACATTGCTGTTGCTGTCCCACTGGGATATGTAAGCTTATAATCCATGACCATAACCTGAAATTTCATGCATGGAGATCAGGTGCTAAATTGCCAATCAGGGCTGTCAACAGCAATGCTGTTAGGGGGGACCATGACCCCAAAATAGAATTCAAATTTAAGTTAAAAAGGAGGCACAAAGCAAAAAAAAAAAGGGGGGGGGGGGGGGAAGAACGCAACCCAATGAACGAGTTGTACTTTTCACGAAACAATAGATATGCAAAAGGAGTTGCACTGTTCATGGCTCATGAACGGTACAGATGGCTTGTGAACAGTACAGCTCCTACCAAAGTTAATATGTATAATAAATAATAGATTTTTACTCTCTCAGGTCCCATTCTTCATTCACTGTTCTCATTTTAAATTAACTAATAATGTGACACCTTTTCAAAAGTTAAAAGCAATCAATTACATACTTACACTCCATGAAATGGAGGAAGCATTACTTTCAGCACATGAAAAATCATTTAATTATCCTCTCACAAGCTTTTTTGTAGGCGATCAGATATTCAGCAACGAAACAACATATATAGAAGTTAATATTATGAACAAAAGCACAGTCTTCATGTCAATGGTTGAACAAATACTCCAAAATTCAAATAAATAACAATCATATAACTAGTTTAAAAGCACAAAATTTCAGCCGAAAATCAAATTTATCTCCTGAATCCAAAGGATAAAAATTCTTCAAATTTTTTGGCCATGCTTGTGCTTGTATTTCTCATTCTCTCCCCTTTAAATATAATTTCCTTTGACTCAAAAAAGGAAACTAGAACACCAAGTGTAATTGTCTTTCTATCTTTCTTTCTTTTCATTTTTTTATTTTTGGGTGATAAACCCAACGTAATAGTAATAACTAGTGACCACATAGATTACCTTCCGAAGTGGGACAAGACTGAAAAGCCCAAGGAAACTGACAACAAACATGAAACCTATCATCCAAAGCAAGCCCGGATTTTTAACATCTTCAGCCCTGTTACCAGGGTAATCGGGGCCAATGAGCTGATATGTTCTCTCATCCATGGCAATCAAGGATGAACCAAACCCCCCTGCCAAAAATGTTACAGTAGCGCATTAGAGAAATATATGGATAAACAAAATTAGTACGCCACTCTTCAAAATACATATCTTATGATCAAGAGATTTCAAGGTAAACCGGTTTACCTTATAAGAGAATTGGAATAGGACATCAACCCAGATAGAAACTTCCAGCAGTTATGATGTATAATGGATTTATTAAAACTGGTTACGCTATGACTGCCCATATTAAAAAGGTTCTAATGAAAGATGATCAGAGGCAATGGACAGGGATAAACTACGAGGCAGAAAACTGATCTCCTCACTGAATCTGGTTTCAACTTTCAAGCTTCTACGGGATTTAATTTCATTTACTTCATATTAAGTTAACTTGATTCATTTGAAGCTCATCAGTTGGATGTCATTGACAAACATGTAGCTGAAAAGGTGAAAAGTGTAGGAGAAAGATCAATAGATAAGAGGAAGTAAAATCGATGTTACGTTCATTTGATGTTCCACTGTTAATTTACGTTCCGCTTTTTATTAATGTTGAATTAGCCAATTTTTAGGGATTTTGTGGAGTC
The DNA here is from genome assembly GCA_032878935.1 of Erythrophleum fordii. Classification (NCBI taxonomy): domain Eukaryota; kingdom Viridiplantae; phylum Streptophyta; class Magnoliopsida; order Fabales; family Fabaceae; genus Erythrophleum; species Erythrophleum fordii. The sequence goes on along the minus strand of JAVQMF010000049.1, from coordinate 18,825,423 downwards.
TTTTGGGTTAGGTAGTTAAGCTTATCTTGAATCCAAATTCTATAATGAGACCTTAGTTCCCGGATTAGAAGACTCGTGGTCATGGATGATGGGACAGTAATAACAATTGATTTAGTTCGCGAAAACTATTATGAATACGGAGAGAAGTAATTATACTGAACGTCAAATTCTCCCTACCGTCTTTTGACTAAACGTAGTGGACGCCATATTTTCAACAAAGTCTTTTGACCCAAGGAGGAAGATTTCCTTGTTCCAACCTCTCCCTATCTCGACACTGCTAAATAATAAATAATCATGGCAAATGAGCTTTATAGTTCACTTAGCATCCAAAGACTGTAGTAATGTCAGGGGTTTGATCTCTATCCTACTTCTCTCCCTACTCCCCACTCTCAAGACTTTCAAGACTTTGTGCTTCCTTTATAACCTAGAAAATATTATCGAGCATCCACATTCCTATCAATCCTGAAGCACATGACAAAGGGAGAAAGAGCTTTTAGGCAGCGGACTGATGTGGAAATAGTATGAGTGAAAAGCTAAGGTGAGTTAAATTTAGCTACCATTTGAGAGGATACCGGTGCATCAGGAAAATCCAGAAAGCAGAAAAGCTCACAATTTTAAGCTAAAAGAAGGAGAGATGAGTTACCGCTGAAAGCGAGGCCATAGCAAGCAACAACACAAGTCTGAATGACGGTATTCTCCTGTCTGGTAAAGGGTTTGGTGAAGAATCCCAACCTGGACATGAAGCTAGTCCAGGTCTTAACGAAGAAGAACCCAAGCAACCCAGCAGCGACGTTCAGCGAAGGAATGATCCCAACTGTCAGATTGAGCTTGTGGGTGATGATGCAGAAAAGACTCCCCAGCACTGCACTCACCAACAGCCCTCTGATGGTGATCTGGTCCTTCCATTCTGGCACGTCCTCGAATTCCCGGGATGGAGCCTTCTGAGCATCCTGAAGCAAATGCTCCGAAATATCAACGGACGAGTTCTCAGTCCCCATGAATACGATAAAAGATTGTCACTTTTTGGTTAATTTCTGGATTCAATCAAAATGGGAACGGATCGCGTCTGTGGAGATACAAGATCGGAATGATTACGTTATGGGATGGACCCTGTTTGTCATTAATTGTGACAGGGAAAACAAAAACCGTTGAGGGGTTGGCGACGAGTCCGTCTTAGCATCAATGGCGGTTGCTTCTCCATATGGGACTGTATTTTGTATTGGAGGAAAATTACTACTGCGCGTTTGGGCAAAAGTTTGGAAGATATTTATGCCTCTAAGGATAAAATTTTAATGATGAGATATCATTTTTTAAACAGCAGAAAATAAAAATGAAAGAAAGAATTGGATGAACTGCAAAAAGAATTATGAGTTTTAAAATATAAAATATAATTTTTTTGACAATTAAAATTTTTTGTTTTAGATTCTAACAATTTTAAAATTTAAAATTTTTTGATATAAATATCTTTAATTTAAAATCTTACTTCATAATTTTTCCTTATTTTATGGTGTGTTGATAATATGAATATGATCACACTTCATTCGTAAAGGGCAATTACAGTCTTGCCAACCAGACACGTCTGGGTAAAGATCAATTCATATAGTTAATAGTAATTTAACAATTTCATACCAGTAATAACTTTTGTTTGTTTTTTATTATTTATTAATAGGACAAGAATATTACTAAATTTTAAATCCTAAAGATTAAAAAAAAGTTAAAATGACAAAAAAATTTAATTTTTAGAAATTAAGTTTTACGATTTTAATAGTAATATTGTTATATTGATCAATAATAGAAATAATAATTATTATTATTAATTTAAAATTTTGCATTATTATTATCATTAAGTATTTCATTAAATATATTATTTTAAAACTATTTATTATTCCTTACCCTTTGAGAGTACTGAATAGCAAGAGCCAAAATGTAAAATAGCATTCGAAAAAAGATAGATATTTTTCTCTGGAGATTTTGTTTTTCTTGCAATCGGAGACTTGGAATCTTAGCAACATCCTTTAATTATGGCTTAAGTATCCCTTAAGAATCATCCACAAGGCAGGCGCCGGGTTGTAGGACTGAGACTTTCGGCTGAACCTCTCTCTCTCTCTCTCTCTCTCTCTCTCTCTACATATATATATATATATATATTGTAATTTTGATTTTGATGTATATTATAAAAATTTTTTCTTTTAACTTTTGTTTTGTCAAGAAGGTTAACTCTTTTTTAATATAAAACTATAATTTTATTATTAATATAATAAATACATATATGGTGGTACTTCATCGTAAAACTATAATTTTATCTTTAATATGATGATAAATAATCTTTTATAATTACAAATTAATTGTGTATAATATAATAGGATAAAAGATAAAGAATATATATATATATATATATAAAAACTCCATATACACTTTTACTCTTTTGTGACTTTTTCTCTTTCTCTCTACTATATTATTTTATAACAATAAAAAATCTAAGTTCTAAATACATTTAACAAATTTTACTTTTTTTTTTAAAATATGTATTGTGTAAAAATTTAACTTCTTTAGTTAAAAAATACAATAAAATATAAAATGTAAAAAATATTAGATATAATCTAACTAAATTTAAACAAAGTAATATAATTTCCTCTTTCTTTTAATAAACACGAAAAATAAAAGAAAATGAAAGAAGGAAGATTTGTTTTAAAAAAATATCACATCAAGAATAGGTTATAAATAATGAAAAAAATTGCGTTTTAATACATAGAAGAGATGTTAAGTTAAACTACCCCCTGATTTGTGATTCATACATGCTCCGTTCTCTAAAACATACGGGAGCCTCAAGTCATTGACCCTGAGGTCTGTTGAAGCGTTGTTCCGTGGAATAGGCAATTGACTTAACTTCTAAGAGTGCAAACATTGGATTAACAAAATTTTGGATACGCCATAAGAAAATTAGAACGGTTAATAAATTATCTAAATTTTTTATCATTAAATCATATCTAATGCAGGAAAAAAAATTGTGCGGTACTAATTGTAGTATACACGAAAATATTATATTCTTTTTTTTTTTTCCCTTGCAAAGGGAGAAAAAGATGAATTTTACCTTTTCAGCTAATTTGGAAGAGTTGTAGTTAAAAACCCAAAGAAAGAAAGACCAAAAAAACAAGAAGCAAATATCGAATGGTCAATTCATAAGGCAAAAGCGCAAAAAAATCCACACGGGAAACGTGGCCCAAGATGTTGGCCATGTGGGATCGACAAAGGATTTTGTGACATAAATGTATGGGGCGTGCCGAAATGCAGATTCAAATTTACGACCAATCTCAAAGTTGGGCTTGAATTAATGAGGTGCTTCCGCATGGGACCACTGAAAAGGTTGAATTTTCGCATCACCAGCATTTCCATGTTCAAAACCCCAGCCAGCACCATTGCTGTTGAATCCATATTCTTTTATCTTTGGATAAATTACACTTCAAATTATACAATTTTTCTTTTTATTTTCAAATTTTATATATTTTTTAAAATCAAAATATGTGTTTTATTAACTTCTTTATAATAAAAATGATGACATATAATTACATTTATTTTAACCAAAATATTTTTATTAAAAGTTGAAGGAATATGATTTTTAATAAAAAAAATTATTATTCTTGAGAATATTTTGATCATATTTTTATGTATTTATTTTCATAATAAAAAAAATATGCAATTTAAACTTCTTTAAAGAGTAGGGAGAGTAATTTATCTTTGAAAGGTTGACAATCTCCATACTATCCCACACACCCCACACCCCCCACCCCCAAAAAAACAAAAAATTAAAATTAAAATGAAAACAAAAACAAAGAAAGGTAACGATCTCCAGTTGCTGCCATCAATTGAAAAAAAAAAAAAAGGTAGATCTAACCAGAGAGAATGGACTTAATCAATCCTAGTGAAGTTCATGGTACTTTCATGCTTTAGTAATGTGAAACTAGATGAAGTACTATTTTCTTTTTTTTATTTTTTGTTCATTCTTTGTTGGTTTCTTTGATGGTTTTTTTTCTTTGGTTTTGTTATTTGGTGTTTTTGTTTTTGTTTTTGTTGGAAAAGAGCGGGGAGGGGGGGGGGGGGGGGGGGGGGGAGGTTATTAATCAGTGATTACCTGAAGAGATTGAGTCTGAGCAAGCTACCAAGATAAAGCGAGGAAAAATAATGGCAACTAACCAGTCTGACAAGGGTGCCAATGGACAAGGCAAACCAAGTCCAATTTCCTTTGATCCCCATGCAGGATTCACATGGCCACCTCTTATCATTGACATCGGTCTCGCTAGCTCCCCCACTGACCCCATAAATGACCCATAACTCCACACACTTGGTGTTTGTTTTGGTTTAACACTACCGGATTGACTCTGACTTCCCTGTCCTTACTGTCTAGTCCTCAAAATCCTCCAAAAGTAACAACTAGCCTTCACACACGTGTTGAAATCTATTTGGGGAAGCTCGTCTCACCCTGCAATTATTGAGGCCAAAGACTAGTGACACAATCAACTGTTGAAAAATTATTTCTTAACGCATAGGACTAAGAAAGAAACTAGTCTAGTTTAACCACTAGAAAGGAAAAATCAAGGAAGAAAAGCTAATGGACACCAACCTGTCTGTACTATTTCCGGAGCAACAGAGGAGCATATGACAAACAAATGCGGTTGATCTACCAGAGTGCCACTCGCGCTGTTTACTTTTTATCAACCAATCTAACGTAGGATGATAACCCTATTGATGGTAAGGCAATCATAGTATGGTCATCATAATTCAACTCGTGATTGCTTGTACAGAATTGGTGGCAGTGGTATGCTTCAAGAATTGGCATGTTAACAAGGTCCAAGGTCCGTGCTTAAGCTTGAACCAAGGATCTTGCTCTACTATAGAGTTCAAAGAGCTCATAGCATATACGCATGTATAACATATTGGGTTAATTAAAAGAATCTGATCCAGTTACAATTCAACATCATCTACGGAGGAACAGAGGCTTAAGCAGGTTAATAGTAATTCACAGTAAGAAATGAAGAGATAACGAACTACATTACTACAACACAGAGTTTTCCCCCTTCCCCACATAAGTACATCTAAAGCATGCGCACACCAAACTCACAGCAGCAGGTACTCATGTTAAAACTACACTTTCTCTGCACCGAAGCTTTCTTCCATAAAATCTAACCATATTTTGAGAAGAACTCACAAATGTTAAATCCTTCGTGGCCTCCTACAGTCTTCCCCTGAGCAAAAAAAGAATTCCATCGCTTTGTTGGTATTATGTTGATATTTCAGGAACAGCAACCGAAAATAACCGTCCCAGCAATATGCTCTATGGCTATTCAAGTCAAAATCATCCCTGAACAAAGAAAATGACTCAAATATAATCCTGAAAACTTAAATCATAGGTATAGTAGATTACATCACTATGAACCATGCGGAGATATAAACAAAGAATAGCCAGGTATGGCAGATAACATCACCATGAACACAGATGCAAGTCATGCCAAGGTGACGGGTGGGGGCTTATTTAAAATCCTTTGTGTCCTCAATACCATGTGTAAAATTCCAGAGTGAAAAGGATGGGGAGAGGCCCGGAATTGTAATAATATGAAACCACTTGGCAAACCACATAGATATTAATTTTCAGTTGAGAGAGAGAACTTAAAGTCACTTTGATCAGTCTGCAAATACTTTTGTTAATTAACAATGACCACTTTCATCATCACAGCTGCATTAATAACAGCCAAAATAATACCAATCATAATTATATAATATATCAGCAGAAACCTTTAAACACATCTATCATGTTTGTGACTAAGCAAATCCAAAATTCTTGCAACTTAACCCTGCAAAGTGGCAAGTGTACCACTGTAACTCTAAATAATACCTAACATACTCTAGCAATCTCTCAGGGTTCAAATAATAGTCAGACAAATGGAAATACTCGGACTGAGCTTTGGATCTAATTTTACAACTTCAAATACAAGTTTTACATAAACAAAAATAAAGAGAAATTGCAACTTGTTGGTATACATTCCATTCCCTAATTTCTCCTCTTGATTGGATTTTGAAAAGAACAGTTGTATCTATCTATTTGGTTTTTCCTATACTCACATATATCTTAGACCATTCTGAAAACTACCTACTTCCAACTTATTTAGAGTCACAGTGAAAAGATATTTGTGCTTTTCATTTTATCAATCCTTTTCTCCCCATTCTATAGACTACTTTCCTAGCACATTTATATCTATCAACATAATATATCAGCTAAGAAAACATTAGTGACCGAACATCAACATAAGAGATCAAAATGAAGGTAAGTCTACAAGCTACTAATTTGAAATGCAACATTTCTTTCAATCCTTCAACTTCATCTCTGCCTTTCCTTCTTGCAGTTATTTCAATGGGTGCACCGAAAATTTTGGCAAAACAGTGTTGACCCTTTCAAAGATTTCACCTTCGGTATTCAACTGTCCTAATTGTCCTCCTTCTCTTCCTCTTTTGTTTCTCTCGTTCTTTCTTTATGGGGGGAAAAGGAATAAATGAAAATGGATCACATAGGCATGTATTTAGTGAATGCTAAAAATCATCAACAGTCAACTTTGATGCAACTATGATATCTGTCTGAATTGTATCTGTCTATCAATACAATTGCTTGATGAAATTTACCACATTGGTTTTGCTAAGCTATAGCATTATCTGTGCATGATAATCTAACCAAAAGGTTTCAATACTGTGGCAAAAGTTGATATCAAATTGTCCCCAGATTGTGATTTTAAACAGATCAGACCACTCTAGCTCTAGAAACATCTACAATCCACTTCAACAGATTGATTAAAACCCTAATTTACTGCAAGGCCACCTTGTCCACATTTAATTCAGGTTATTGTCCAATTTTTCCATGCTAATGATTTTATTCATTGATTTTTGGGAGCTTGAGAATGGTCTAAATTCCTCTTTCCAGAGTACAAGCGCAAAACAAAGAAAACAATACAATCTGCCAAATCTCAGATAAACTTATGGCTGCTAATTTTCACCAATATACTAATTTCTTTTAGAAAATTAATTTCAGGAAATCCTTGTTCTTGCCTTACACTACAGTTGACACCTGACAGCCAATACTCCCATACAAAGCCAAGCTTCAGCTCCAGAAACCACGCTAGATTCTCAAAACCATACCAACAGGAAAGTCAAACTTCTTATTCTGAATATGAAATCAAGGGAGTTGAAGAGAAGTCCCAAGAAGAAACATCTACAGCCATCTCTGAGCTCTTCAAAGGCTTTCTCACCATTGGGACTTTTGGTGCAGAAACAGTCACCAAAGAGCCAGTAACACAGGCATTTGCATTGCCTTTAGAAAAAATCACTGAGAGAAATGCAGCAGTCACAGAGAATGACCTGAAGCGCATTAGTCATGAGCTAGAGAAGTTCCTTGAGGCTGAAAATGAGGAAAGGTTCTATGGATCATCAGGAAGAAACAGCCATATTAGCACTATCACACTTGGTAAAGATGAAGATTATGGAAACACAACTGTATGTCCTCTCCAAGGATATTTATTGGGGTCATCAATTGAACTTCCAGAGACAACAACGGAAGTGAGAGAAGAAAGGGCATCACTTGCGGAGCTGTTTCATAGGACAAAGAAAATAAATCAAGAATTTATAGAGACAGGAGAATGTGGAGAGACACAAGTCAAGAAAACGCATAAATCTGCCATGCATATTATGAAAAAGATGGTGAAAAAGGTCCACAATTTTTCAAAGAGCTGTACCACTTCTGAGGGTGATACTGGTTCTACTTCAACCAATAAAAAACTCAATAAGGTTAGTCTCTATTGTTAGACTTAGACCTTCATGGTGCCACCATTTTAATCACAAACCCAACGGTTGTCCCTATCAGCCTTTGATTTTTGCCTCTGCATTCTAACAACAAATAGCCTATGAAAATTGAAATGTATGTTTGTCTCATCCTAGTCACCCAGAAACATAACATAATAAACATGAGGCAACAAACATAACAAATACAAATTAGAATGTGTGAACAAACATAACAAATACAAAGCCCACTGGTTGCTTGTTTTCATTAAGGATCATTTAACACACTAGAAACAAAGGAGCATCACAATAAGGTCACATTAATCCAAAGGTTCCAAGTTAGACTTTCTATAATATGCACCTGCGCTAAAAAAGGTACATGCCAATTTTCATTTCCAGGTCTAGACATCCTAGCATGTAGCAGAAAATCTTAGTTATTATCAATCTACAATAATTTCAGTATGAATGTTATCAATGTAATATTAAATCGAACTAACAAATTGTATTAGAATATTTGGTTTATTCATACTGGGTATGCAGGTTCTACGCATGTTTCACAGAATAGTCTATCCAGAAAACTCCATAAATGAAAAAGATTTTATCAACTCCCAGAAAGGTAAGATCAAGAAGGTCCACCATGATCATTGCCATGGATATGACTCTAGAGACCCAGCACACCTAGATGAAAGCAGAAGATTTTATTCAGAGTTCAGGTCAAGAAAGTGGTCCCAACACTGCAAGACCAACTCGAACCCACCCCAACATCAGTTAAATTGCATGAGTTCAGGTAGAGACAGGGAACACTGGATCAAAACAGATGCGGATTGTAAGTATTAAGTATATCTAGCAAACAACTCCTTTACATATACGCACAAGTGTGCATACCAAACTTGATAATAGTCTTCCATCAACATCATTATAAGTAGTCCTGAACTCTTTATCTCAACTATTTTGATTGTGACACTTGTGAGACACTTATTGGGGTGCCATGTCATCTTAAATCATTTCCTTAGAAGAAATATAAATCTTATACTTGATAGTTATCTCAGACAATATGCCCTAGAATAATTTCTATTTCCCACTACCTTTCCTTAAAAGACAAGTCAACATGACAAGAAGAAAATGTTGATGCTATATAATATACATCTTTTGGCTAAATTTCAAACTAAATCCTCAGCAGATTTCAAGATTCCTTACGAAATAATGCATTATAGAGCATCATAATATTAGCAGGGTTGCATGACAGGATTAATCTTTATGTATTCTGACCCATTTATAATTATTGGCATTGTAGACTTGGTGCTGGAGCTGTAGCAACTGAAGCTGTAAGAAAATGGTAATAAATCATTACTCTATTAGAGAGATTGTCAATCTAGTATCTGATAATCTGGTTATGTTATGCATGTACTTTTGAGTGGAAAAGTGATCATGTATTCCGTATGCAGAATCATCTGTAAGATATGCAGCAGTATTGAGATAAGGATGTGACTTTTATGAAAGCTTCGTAACAAGTAAACTTGATTCTTATTACACTTGCTGGTTTCTTATAGATAATGGAAAATTATTCCTGTGTCATAACTAAAGCAAGATGATAGAAATCTGACTGTGCTATTGGTATAGTAGAAGAAGAATCCTCCGTAATGTAGGTTTACAAACTGTAATGGCAGAATACACCGGTTGGCTTTCGAGAGGCTAGACTCTCCTATTCTCTACTATCCACTCTTCCCCCCATTCTCACACCTAACCCCATTATTTATTATTACTCTCTTCTCTCATATTCTCTCTCCTCCAACAGTTCGGTCCCCACCAAAAAACCTTTACTCACTACTGATTCCTAATGTCCCACATTGCTCCTGTGATGACACCACCTTAGCTCTCTTCTTTTTTCGCCTAAAATAAGTATTGTGCACATGTTGTGGCTCTGTACACCCATCGTTACCCCTCATCAGTCGCACCTTGTCCTCAAGGTGAAAATTCGAAAATTGTGAATTAATAATACCATAATCTTCCCATGTGCTATCATCAACAGATAAATGAGTCCACTTAATAAGGACTTCTAGCTGGCCATTAGTTAAACAACAAATCTTGAGAACAATTTCAAGTTGAACTTGTAGTTCCATATCTTCACTAAGGAAAGGAGGGATGTCCTGTGTAGAAACTGATGGATGTAGGGCCTATTTAAGTTAGGATACATGAAATACAAGGTGAATCCGAGATGTGGGAGGTAATTCCAATTTGTAAGCCACTATGCCATACTTTTGCAAGACTTTCTAGGGACCATAGTACTTGGGACTTAATTTCTTATTAGTCTTTTTAGCAAGAGACTTGAGTTTATAAGGCTGCAACTTTAAAAAGACCATGTCCCCCACCTCAAAATGCACCTCACGCCTTCTCTTGTCTACCTGCTTTTTCATTTGCATTTGAGCCATCTATAAATTAGATTTTAGTTAAGCTAACAGTGCATTTTGAGCTCTAATTTGATCATTCACCTCTTCCACCCCAGATTGATCATCTTCCGATTTAAATAGAGTAGGTGGTTCCTTAGCATAAAGTGCCTTAAAAGGATCCATGCCAACAAATTTGTTATAGGAAGTATTATACCAATACTCTGCCCAACTTAGCCAAGTAGCCCATTGTCGAGGTTTAATACTACTAAAACATCTCCAAAAAATTCAATTTACAACCTTCGTTTGTCCATCTATTTAAGGATGATAGCTAGAAGTATACTGTAACAATTCTTGCCAAAAAAGACTGATGAACACTCGATCTCTATCTGATACAATGGACTTAGGAAATTCATGTAGATAGACTACATCTCTAATGAAGATGGCAACCACTTCTCTTGTTGAAAAAGGGTGTGATAGGGTTGAAAAATGAGCATATTTGGTAAAACAGTCCACCACCACCACGATTGTATCATATTTTTGAGATCTAAGAAGTCTAAGGATGAAATCTATGCTTAGGTCCTTCCAAACTTGTTGAGGTATGGGTAGGGGTTAAAGAAGACCCCCGGGGCTTAGGGCTTGATATTTGTTGTGCTAACATATGTCACATTTAGCCACATAGGCCTGAATATCTTTCTTCATTCCATCCCAATAAAATAGAGTAGCTAGCCTATGATAGGTTCCTAGATGCCCCGATTGTTACCCAAGAGGAGAGTCATGGAATTCCTTAAGTAGGAATGGAATCCTTGTAGAATCTTTTGGAAGCTTCAGCTTTCCTTTATAGAGTAAGTAGCCACGTTTGAGGCTATATTTTGGAGGTGTAGGCTACCTTGTTATTATTTGCTGAATAATAAAGGATAACCCAGGGTCTCATGAGATTTCTTTTTCCCATTCTTCCCAATTTCCCCACTACCATAATGAGAAAGCATTGAATTCTAATGTTGCACTCCTCCTAGAAAGAGCATTTGCTGCAGAATTCTCTTTTCTACGTCTGTATTATATAGTGAAATTATAGCCCATCAATTTAGAAATCCATTTCTGCTGGTCTAAGTCAATCACTTGCTGTTTGAACAAATATTCAAGGGCCTTTTGGTCAGTTTTGATGATGAACCAATAACTTATAAGGCAATGACTCCATTTTTTAAACATCAATACAATAGCTATCAATTCTTGTTTATAAACTGAACATGACCAAGATTTTGAAGATAAGGTCTAACTGTGATAAGCAATAAAACGTCCTTGTTGCATTAGAACTGCTCCTGTTCCATGCCTTGAAGCATCAGCTTCAATAACAAAAGACTAGGAAAAATCAAGAAGTGCTAAAACTAAGGTAGTCATAACTAGTTTTAAAGCTTCAAAGGCTCTTTGTGCAATTTCATTCCATTGAAATGCATCCTTCTTAAGCAAATCAGTCAAAGGGATAGCAATTTTACCATAATCTTTCACAAACTTACAGTGATATCTCGTAAGGCCTAAGAACTCACGTAGAGCCTTTAAATCCTTTGAAATTGGCTATTTTTCCATACTTTCAATCTCAGACGAATCAACGTGCACCCCCTCCCCTAAGATAATATGTCCTAGATACTCTAACTTTTGTTGAGCAAATACACACTTCTTTGTGTTGATAACAAGTTGATGCTGTTGTAACACTTGGAAGGCTTCTCGAAGGTGTAGCAGATGGGACTGAAAATCCCTGCTGTAGATTAGGATATTATCAAAAAACACCAATATAAATTTCCCGAGATATGCTCTAAAAATATCATTCTTCAAAAATTGAAATGTTGAAGGAGCATTAATAAACCAAAAGACATCACCATGAATTTGTAATGCCCCTTGTGAGTCCTGAAAGCTGTCTTATGTTCATCCCCTAGTTTCATTATGATATGATGATACCCTCCCTTTAAATCTAATTTAGAAAACATTGTTGCTCCCCCGAGTTCATCTAGCAATTCATCAATGGCTGAGATAAGAAACTTATCTAGTACAATACTTTATTTGGTGCCAGGTAATCCACATAAAACTGCTAACTCCTATGTTTCTTTTTGACCAAGAGTATAAAATGGATTGTAGGTTGGTCTTATGATGCCAGCTACTAGCATTTCTCCCACCATGCATTCAATCTCAGCCTTTTGGAAAGGAGGATACCTATAAGGTCTGATATTGGGTGGTGATAACCTTAGTTGCAGCTCAATTGCATAATCTTTGAATCTGTGAGGTGGCAATCCTTGAGCTGGTTTTTGAATAACAGGAAACTCCTCCAACAAGGCTTGAATTTCTAGTACCACAATTGATGTAGCCACTTGTTTTAGAGTCATCTCACCAAACTCCACTAGAAAACCTTGCTCCGTTTCCCTCAAAGTCCACATCATAGTTTTTAAGGACACCAATGTTTTTAATAGGGAAGGATCACCCTGTAAACAAACCCATTCTCCTCTCATATTGATCTTAAAGGGTAGATTTTCCCAATCCACTTTGATTTCCCCTAAAGACTCCAACCAATCCACTCCCAGAACTACATTAGCACCCCCTAGTTCAAAGGGATAAAAGGTCTATTGTATTATCACTCCTTACATCTCCATTACTACATTGTGACAGACTCTAGCGCCCCAGACAGACATCTCCATTACTACATGGTGACAGACACCAGCACCCCAGACACAGTAGCCATCCCCTACATAAATTTCAAACAAATTATTTTTGTCCAAAGAAAAACCCAACTTTTTTACTAATCAGGTGGCTATAAAATTGTGAGTAGCTCCATAATCCATTAACACCAGGACCTCACTGTGCTTCATTCTACCCATTAACTTCATCGTTTTGTTGCTTGTAATTCCCACTATGGAACTCATAGACAGTGCCATGGTGGTTCCTCTGGTAAGTTCCCTTGCATTGTTTCTACTATCTCCTCTTTTTCCACTTCAGGTTTTGCACCTTCTTCATTCACTTCTGATAGTATTAGTACGTGGAGTTCTTTCTTTTTACATTTATGGTTTGACCCAAATTTTTCTTCATATTTGAAACATAATCTCAACTCCTTTTTCTTGGTTATTTCTACATCTGTCATCCTCCTGGAATTGCTATTCTTAAGGAATACGTCACTGGCATATTGGTGGCCTTAGAATCCTAACCTCCTTTGACATATGGACTCTTATTGGTGCCAGCCATGACAATACTCTTGAGTGGTTCTGAGAAACCAATGAATCTGCTAGTACTGTTGTTGGTAATGGGCTTAGGATTTACCCAAGATCCATTGGCATAGGTTCGAGTCCCTCTATTCAATCTCAATTCCTTGGTTTTCTCTAAAACTAAATTTCTGTCTTCAATTCTCTAAGCCATATCCATCAACTCTTGTAAGGATTGCATTTAAAGCATTTTTATCTCTGCCTTGATTTCATCCTTTAACCCATTTTTGAATGCTCCAATTAGCACATCATTAAAGGCTTCCTTTAATGAAGCTATAGTGAGCTCAAACTTCTCTATATACTTCGTAACAATCCCTTCCTGCTTCAACGACATTAACATCTCATACAAATCTCCACATTGTGAATGATGGAACCTGACTATAAGATCAACCTTTAGTTCTATCCACGAGTGTACTGGATGCCTAGTCTCCTTCCACTACCAATTTAAGGCTTGCCCTTCCAAGCATATAGCCACCGCATCCAGTTTTTCATCTTCAGCCATTCCATTCAGGCAAAAATAACGTTCCATCTAAAAAACTCATCCTAAAAGGTCATCACTGGCGAATATTAGTAATTCTAGCCTCCTAAACCGATGAGTGTGTTTTTCTAATGTACCGTTGCTTCCACTAATCTCTATCGGGCTCGACATCAGTGCTGTTTGGACCAATGATGAAGCTTCTATCATTGCCTTCCCTTTCTCTTCGGTGCGTCTTCCATTTCGGACTTCATTCAGGACTTCAACCAAAAGGTCTCTCACTGATGTCACATCCTTTTCCAAGTTCACGACACTCTATTCCACCCCAACTACTAGCATTTCCAAATTTCCCATTCTTCCTTCATTCCACGTATTAACCATTCCCCCCTAGAAAGAGCTCTGATAGCAAAATTGATAGAACTCTGACTGCGCTATTAGTATAATAGAAGAAAAATCTTCCACAATGGAGGTTCACAAACTGTAATGGCAGAATACACTAGTTAGCTTTGGAGAGGCTAGACTCTTCTATTCTCTACTATCCATTCTTCCCCCCATTCTCACGGCTAACCCCATTCTTTATTATTCCTCTGCTCTCATATTCTCTCTCCTCCAACAGCTTGGTCCCCACCAAAAAACTGTTACTACTGATCCCTAATGTCCCACGTTGCTGCTATGATGACACCACCTCAGCTCTCTTCTTTTTTTGCCTAAATAAGTATTGTGCATGTGTTGGGGCTCTGTACACCCATCATAAGATCAATCCTAATTAAAGGATTTGTCCTGCACCTATTATTTCTGCAGTCTAACTTGACAAAGGAGATGGTATCTATACATCTATGATGATTATATCCTATATCATTATTCTAACCATTTTATAGAAGACATTAAAAATGAAAACAGCCAGCACACAAGGAAAAAAGTTTATCATTAACCATCACAATCAATTTCCAGGACTTATCATGTCCTTCTCACTGATGAAAATTGTAATGTCATACTACAGACATTGGAGTGAACTCTTACCTCACGGGGCTATTGGAGGTAGTTCAAGTGTCCTTTTGATAAACCAAACAAAAATAAATAAATAAATTGATGGGTGACTGGTTAAATTTGAAGAAGCAACATCTATCTTGCAGAGATTGAACTTCTAGAAACAGCAGAAGCACTAAAGTGGAAAAGCAGAATCTACCATTCTACCTTCTAGAGGTTGAACTTTCAGATCTCTCATCACTATGATTTTTATAAGCATGCTATATAGCTCAGCCACTCATATAGATAGCTTCAAGTCATTGATAAAGCAAAATTACTATGTGTTTTCTTTTAAAAAATTCCAGTTTAGGCATTCAAGGTGGAGTGGAAAACATAAATTGCACACAAAGCTTAAGGGTCAAACCTCATAGTATCCATGTTGATTAGAAAGGCAAAGAACATTCCCATTTTTATATTGTTAGTGACTCCTCCCTAAGATTGCCACCTATTTCCATCCTCCATGATCGATCAGCTAGACTTGCTAACTCTCTGAAATGCACACAGGAAGCATTATAAGAAAAATTAGCTGTACACAATATATTAAGAGATAAAAGAAAAGAGAAAAAAAACTTCTCTTAATAGTGAGTTACAACCTGTCTCACTAGAAGCAAATAAAAATAAAAGCTTCCCAACCGTTAAGGTCATGAAAAAGTGGAAACATCCGGAATAGTTTATTCTTATGAGTAAAAGCAGGAAAATGCACCATGCATTCAAGAAAGACAATGCAAACAAGCAAAATAATTTTTTTTTTTTAAAGTAGCCTCTTGCAAATATAGATCCTCCCAAAAGGGGGGAAAATGGATGGAGCATCACCAACTTAATATCTTACTAAAAGTATGGAAAGAATAATCAATCGTGAATCCAAAAAGTGAATGTCCAAAGATTCACACAAGTGCATTGACTTAAATAGTTAAACCTTTGCATCTTATCTATTCCATTTTTGACAATATTAATTCTGGTTATCTTATACCAACTATTTATATGTCAAAGCATGTGTTGAAACACAAAAGTCATATAAATGTCAATTTATCACATGTTTATCCATCAAGACTTATTCATATTTCATCATTCTGAAGCTCACCCTACTTCAATTTCTTTACAGCAACAAAAGTTAGAATTTCTAAATGTCTAAACAACATGGACAAACTATGAATTAAAAATAAAAATGACAAACTCATTTAAAAACATACAAAGAATTAAACATCGATTATAATTAAACAAAATCCAGAATTAAAAATTAAATAGACTATATCTCCCAAAAAAATAAAGAACCTCAAATCGTGGCTAACAACTAGCACTGTTAATTCCTTTTTCAGATGCTTCAAAAGCTTCACAACATCTGCACGTGCTTTCCAATCTGACCAGTGAAGCAGTATTAGACACAACTTGAAAGAAAGGATATATGCCATTAAAGAGCTAAAATTGTTATTCCTAAAATTTAAAATAAGCATAGACTTTTAATGGGTAAATCATAGAAATATTATCAAATGCATGCAAGTTCAAAGAAAACCAACAACAAAGTATAAACAAGAAGGCATAAATTAATTTTCATACCAAGACCAGCAAGAGGCTCATCCAATATCAATAGGTCAGGGATATGAACCTGAAAATTACATAAGGATAAAAAACATATAATCTATTAGCACTTGGTAGACCTGCACCAGCTACAAGTCCATAAATATTATTGCATTATGTAGGTGCCAATCATGTGAAGCAGGATAATTAATTCCTTTACCAGTAATATGTCTTTATCTGGGTTTCGAATATTAAAAATAGATTCTTACCAATTGTATTGCCAAGGCTAGGCGGCGTTTGTAACCACCACTAAGGGAGTGAGGATCTTTATCCAAGGAGATCCCACTTAATCCAACCTATAGTTATGAGTATAAGAGCATAATTTATGAAAAATGCAAATGCATTAAAAAAGAATGTAAAGTTATACATAAATAATGAGCATAAATAATAATATAAATGATTGTGAAAATGAAATAAAATTGAATTAAGAATATAAGAAGACACTATATTACACGGAGGCATAAATACCCAGTTAATCGCCCTTTGAAGTCTTAAAGCAAGATGCTCCTTCAATTGATAGTCAACCTTTTGTCTTGGCCACCCAAAAGTGACTTCATCAAGCACATTATCAGCCACAAAGTACCTGGATTGCAACTGATGTGTTTAGAACCTTAGAATTAAAGTTCATATGAAAATGGCAAATTACCATAGACGATTTACAAATGGCTACTGGAAGTCATTAGATAATGCAACAATTTAACCCAAAAAGAAAAAAGAAAACAAAAATCCAGAGTCCAAAAGATTTCAATGAGAACAAAGAAACTACAGATGCCAGAGAAAGAAGATTTACAAATGGCTACTGGAAGTCATTAGATAATGCAACAATTTAACCCAAAAAGAAAAAATAAAAAAAATCCCAAAGTCCAAAATATTCGATGAGAACAAAGAAACTACAGATGCCAGAGAAAAAACTCACTCTCTCTCTATCTCTCTCTAAAGAAGATTTACAAGTGGCCACTGGAAGCCATTAGATAATGCAACAGTTTAACCCAAAAAGAAAAAAATTCCAGAGTCCAAAAGATTTCAATGAGAACAAAGAAACTACAGATGCCAGAGAAAAAGCTCTCTCTGATAGAGATTAGGAACTAAGGAAATAATTTTGGAAAAATAATGAGTAGTAACAGAATATACTAGAGAAATAGATGCAAGAATCTCACACTTACATCTCTAATAAATCAACAAGATAGGAGAATCTCCAAATACATTAGATAATAATCAATCCATGCCTCTATCGATCCTCAGAGCCCCTATTTATAATAAGATGCCTAACTTTAACAAATAACAACTAAAAATACAGAGATAAATAAGGACGTGGCCTCATATTATGGACATTTATAGCAAACTGCCCAAACAAAGTGTAACTTGCTGTTAGTTACCCATGCTAAGCGCTGCGTGCTCCTTGATGTGGTCTACTGCTGTACACATGTACCTTGTTCTTCCTTCTAGAATATGTGAGTAGTGGTGGGTTGCTATCACTCTCTCTCTCTCTTATATTTACATGTCAGACAAGGATACAATACATTTTTTATATTAACAAAATATAAAAGAAATATTATTTAAAAGGTAGTATCGAGGACCACTTTAACTTGAAAGTTTAAGCTGCTAAATGAAAAATCATGAATAGTTTTTATAATAATCTCTAAATAGCCCCCTCACATGAAAGCCATTTGGATTTGAAGTGTGAACAAAGGACAGATTCACATGTCTTGTGCTAAAATTTAACTTTAATTAGAAGAATGAAAAGCAGCAAGGATCAAACTCTTAACTGTTTGGTCACAAAGGTTTTAATATCGAGATCATTTCAACTCAAAAACTTAAGCTGTTAAGTGAAGGTCCATCAATAGTTTTATAGTAGTCTCTAACAGACATAAAGGAAGAGAATAAATATAGAGGATAAGAAATCTTCCGCCACAGACTAGAGAGAGACAATACAATGAAAACAAAGAATAACATAAATGCAAGGCTGTCCAATCCCTCTGCATGTCTGACAACTGATAAAATAATTCCCTTAGAAAACAAATGTGCTACCTACTAAACACCAAATAAAAACTAGAATGAAGAAAGAAATAAAAGGCGGGGAAATCTCAATCCCATAAGAATGATGAAGTCAGAAATTTGTCTTGATAGATAAGACCATGCATAAACAGCACATCTCCATAAAACTTTGCCCTCTGTACTCCTTCCAAATCCTCAAAAAATAAACAAAATGATGGGTTAATATTGCATCTATTAAATAAAACTTAGGAGAAACTACATTTTACCGCCCTGAACTAAAGCTTAATTACAAAATTAGTACACAAACTTTAAAATATAACAAAACAACCTCCCCTGAACACCAAACACAGCTTCAAGGGGTGTTTATGTTACAGTTTAAAGTTCAAGAAGGTGTTATAATACATTTTAAAGTGTTTAGTTACATTCTAAAACTCATGTACCAATTTTGTAACTAGGCCTTACTTCAAAAGGGAAAAATGTAGTCTCCCCTAACATTTACTCATTAATGAGTGTTTACAGTGCAATGAAACATACTAATTGATATCTAAGTAATATAATCATGTATTCATATATTTGATAATGTTGACCCAAGTGCTTCCCTGCCCTGTTTTTGGAGAGGGGATTCTCCCATGCCACCGGTTCAAACCCTCCTACTCTTTCTCTATGGCCAATAAAAAAAAATGGATATATTTGATCATATGTATATCTCTTTCATGTTAAAATCCCTAAATTTTGGACTTTGCCCTGTCAACATCGCTGTGTCCACGCTGTATTGCTTCATTTATATGTCTATGCTTCTAACGTCAAATCCCATTAAAATGGTAGGAATTCCAAAGGTAAAACTAAAAGTATAGATGATGTTGTTCAAGATTTACAACTTAAGAATAAACACAGCATGAAGTACGGAGTAACAAAATCTTATGATATATTCAATTACTTTACCTCTCAGGAAACTGGAAGACAATACCAACCCTTTCTGGTATGAGGGGCTGGGGAGATTGACGTGGGTTGCCGTCACTCCCATAATTTTGGATGTAAATGGACCCAGAGGTTGGTTTGGTTATTCCTGCAAGAAGCTAAATGGAGGAAGGGGGGCATGGGAGGAGAGTTGATAGATAACCAAAAAGATAAGTGATGTGAATGGCTAAGAAACCAGATGCATTAAAATCAAGGAAAAATCTGACCTGCAAGAGAGTTGTTTTTCCACTTCCACTCTGTCCAAAAATTAGGCCAAAACTGTGGCAATTGACAGAAACAAGTTACAACCAGATAGACAAAATCCTTTTTCCAGAAAATGTAATATGTCCAGCATGTAGATGACTAGTTGTCAAAGTTTACTGCAGAAATAGTGGCTCAAGTGTTTATTTTAAGAGGAGGAGATGTGGTAGCAAGTAGCTTATATCTTCTTACCTCCAATTGATGATTCAAAACTCACCTGACCCTCACCTAACATGAAGCTCAACCTCATTTAAATTCTATGAAACTGTGTAAGGGGACATCATCAATTTGTCTCTTTGTGTTAAAGAAGAAGAGAAAATGCCTAAGGAATCATACATTATTGGGGAAATCCTGCTCAGGGTCAGTTAAAAGGAATACCTAAACATTCCAAAACTCACACTGAATTTTTTTGCAGTGAAATTATGCGGCAACAAATACCTTTTCTCAGGAAGTGAAAAATTAATTGACTTCAAAAGGCTCAGCTGAGTCCCCGGGGGCTGATAGCTAACATCTCTAACCTTAAGCAAAATATTACATCGTTTTAGTAAGTTTCTGCACTCTTCATTATAATGTACCTAATTATGCAGATCTGCAACTAGGAGTAGTAGCAAAAGCAGTTGAGTTTGCAAATGAAAAATGAACTTCTGCACGCTAAATGCTGGGAATAGAAAGCCAAATTCGCCCTTTCAAATCAATGCACGCATAACTTCTCTTTCATAAATTATGACATATGACATAATTTTGAATAACTACCTAGTTCTTATAAACTCCATTCAGTAACGCAATAGTTTATAAAGGAAAACCAAATGTAAAATAGATGCAACAATCATCAACAATGTCCACTAATAGACTATACAGTCCCATACCACGTTAGTAAGGTGAAAAAACGAATCCCAGCCCAAGACCCCGGTATATTTAAAATAAAAATTATTGCTATTCTATGCCATACTCAGTGATGAATGTGTACTTCTGTAGTCGCACTATAAAGTATAAACTAACATAAAACATTCTTTAGTAGATTTTGAAGCAGACATGCAGTCTATATAGGAAAAATCGTCATCAGAGACTACTACTTAAGAGTAGGAACTTTGACTTTACATTATAATTAAAGGATAATCATTGCCAAAAGCAAATTAAAGATTAACAAAATGTGCGAATATGGATTGAGAAAACATACTTCTAAGCATGAGTAATCACAGCTGACTCTGGGAAGTTGAATTCTTGGAAATTTTAACCTGTAAGTAAAGATAGATCAAACAACTGTAATTCTACAAACCAGAACAGAGAGAATCCCAGTAACGCAAGAAGTCAAATAACAATGCTTGCCTGGAACTGAAGCGTGATACAGGAGCAGCTGGGAGTGGTGGTTTAAGCATCCGCAACCCTGTCGGCGAGCTCGCCATATCCGGCACTCGTAGCTTTTTCAGCGGACTCGATATCACTCTTTATATTTCCTTTTCATCCATTAAGTTTATTTTGTTTCAATTTAATACTTTAATTTACAAAAATCATTCAAACTTTTTGCCCCTAACATCATCGAGTTATTCAATAAAAAAGTTTTATGTGACTCTAATTGAAGTTAGAGTTAAATCATTAATAAATTATATTTTTTTTTTTTAAGCATTTGAATTTAATGGTATCGGAGGAAAAGAACTATTTGAATAGCTTTTTAAAATTAATAAACTAAATTATAAAATAAAATTATAAAATAAAAGTAAAATATAAAAAAAATCAAAAAATCAAACTGAAATTTAATGAAATTAAAGGATAAAAAAATTGAGATAAAATTAAAAGATTTAATTATAATCAAATAAACAAAAAAAATTCCCATAAAATTAAAAGACTAAGAGTACATTTTTATTTGTTATAAATATGTAAAGATAATAATCAATTAATTTTTACTATATTGTCTAGGTCATCCAGATGCATTTTTTATTATGCAAGTATTTTTTTATTAAAAAATGATGCTAATAACTTTATCTTAGGATTTAAAAATTTTTATAATAGCAATGTGTACAATAATAATAATTTCTTTCTTTAGTCCATTGGATATGGCACTTTACCTAAATGAATCATGAATGTAGTTAATTTTGCACCTAAAACAATATTCCTATAAAATAGTGGTCCAGTGAAGTGAACCTACCAAAGAAGTCTAAAGTCTTCGAATTTTGAAAAAAACAAATAATGTTGATTTTGTAAAATTTCATCCAAGTCATGGCTATAATCTAAACTTTCTCAATTCATGTGGATTTTAACAGGGTCAATCTAATCTGATGGCGCATCCAAGTTTTAGGGATATCTTATGGTGTGTTTGTTTTTGCATTTCTGAAATCCAAAATCACATTTTTAAAAAGGTAATAATTTTTTATTTTTACACAAATGTAATTTTAAAATAGATTTTTAAACACGCACTTAAACTACTTGTTTACCTAGGTCTCGAGTCAATCAGTTCAACTAGCTAATGTTGTTCAAATGTTAAAACAGTGCTTGCAAGCGGGGATTTTTCAAAACTATTTTTTTTTAAGGCAAATATTTGCTATATTGTTATTTCATATATCATGGTATTTCCTATACTATAATATGAGATATTATGGTATATGTTATTTATAATAAATATACTTGATATGACAATTGGTGATATTTTACATCTTATTAATATAAGATACAAATGTTTGACTGTACATATCAATTAATGTTATTTGTTTCATAAATTTCTAAATATACATTTTTAAGTTCAAATAAATTAATCTTAGAAGTTTACACTATGTTTACTATTTGTGAATGAAAATATAATTCAAAAAATTAGAAAAATTTGAAAGTTCATGTCTAATTTACTCCTTCTTATTCATAAAGAAAATAAAATACAATGCATTTTAAAATCATTTATATGTTGCATTTTACATGCTTATAATGTTTTGTAAATAATTTCTTATAAATAAAAAAGAAAAAAAGGATAAAATTGATAAAAATAAGATTTATGTACAGTTTTTATATTTATATTTATAGGTTTTTTAATAAGATTATAACATATGTAAATTTTTTAAATATATATATAATTATATAATTTTAAGTTATAAAAATCATACATTAGTCATATTATTATTGAAAAATTATATATTTGTTATGTTTTAATTAAAAAATTGATAGAAAATATAAAAGAAATTACATACTTTTTTCAATTAATAATCATCAACAAAAATTATCTTACTCAATCCTAAAAGGTGAGGTCATCTAGTATTTTTGCTATCTCAAATGACATCTTCATATCACATAATAACATACCAAACATTCTAAAATAATATAGTATGTGATATAATAAAGTCAAAATATGAAGAATGCGCGTGTGAAAAGTGCAGGTTGAACTTAATAAAATTTGTTTTAACATTTGTAAGTATTGGAAATTAAGATACTCGCCCATAATCATATAAATATGCAACAAGTGTTGTGAAAATTATAAAATAATAATAATTGATATAATAATGTTTGATTAATTTTAGATCACGAGAAATATTAGTTTCTTAAGTGGTTTGAATATATCAAATTTAATTTTAAATGTTTCATCAGCATTCTTGATCCAATACTTAATATTGTAACGTTGTTTATAAAATATATACTAAAACATGGTCAAACTTTGGCTTTTTCTCGGCATTCTCTGGTCCTTTGGTTGAGCGTCGTGAAGAATGTGATTTTAGTCTGAGTATTTACATATATCACAACAACCAAAAACTTGGAAAAATATTGAGTATGAAAACAGAGAAAGAAAACAATGGCAATTAAACAACCACATGCAACAACCAAGAACTTTGCAAATATTGACTGCCAAAACACGAAATGGAAAGAAAACTATGAAATGTCAAACAATAGTTAGGTCTATGTAATGTGAACGAGCACCATGTTGAGAATTTCTACGTATTTGTTCGTTAATCGGAACGAAGTTTCATGATCTCTTTATCAATCTCAATGCTTATGCAGCTGCATCGGTTAATATCATAAACAAATCGAAAAGAGGATGGTGGTCCGAGTCAAATGTGGACTGTGAGTAAATTACTCGCCTCCTTCTACTGAATTCATGAATTATTTCATGCAAAGGACTTTACTTTCTGTCTTTCTTTTTCCTTTTTTTTCCCCCAAAAAAAAGGCAAAACAGTTTTAACATGAATAACTTTATTTATTAGAAAATTTCTAAAAAACTTCACAACCTGAACAAAATAAATTTTAATTTTTTTTAGAAAGCAAACTTCTAATTTCTTAAATTGTTTTTCAAATACTTGTATTTCTTTTTTTTCAAAAATAACAAAGCCAACCCTCAACTCTGTATATCTCATTCAGTTCCATAAAAAACAGATTTTGGAGGTCCAAAAAATGCTGGTCTCATTTATTTTTTAGAGTTCTCTTATGAAAATTTTGAGCATTCAAAATCTTATCTATTAAATTGGGTTATTGGACATGCACAATTTTTTGATGGGATTAAGTACATTTCAATAATTTAATTTATGCCGGTTTGATAAGCAAAATAATATATATATATATATATATAATTTTATGAAGGAAAAAAACTTTTATAGTCATATTTTAATATAAAATTGAAAAAAAATATTATTAAATTATAATAAATATTATACACAACTATATAAAAAAAATCTTCATATCTTGCACAAAATCAAAAGAACTCTTATATTATATTGAAATTCAAGTTTAGACATTGTTCCAAACAGCCTAAGTATTTCAAAACACTAGTGTTTAATTGTTGAATGGTTTTAGAAATTATAATAGATAATATTTTTATAATTATACATAAATTTTGAAAGTAATCTAACAACTAACTTGAAAAACACTTGAGCACGTTCACATTAACGTAGCCTTTAGTTATTTTAATACTAAAGTAACTGTTGTGATGGACTGGGCCCACAGAGAGTTCAACATTGAATTTTGAAAGTTCTAAGAAAAGACGTTCTGCATCTTTTCTCCCCCACCCTACATTTTGCTGCTTACACTTTTCAACTGGCATTTGACTAAGGCTTGTTTGATTTTGCTTTTCAAAAGGTCAAAACATTTATTTTTTAGAAAAAAAATTATTTTGAGAAGATGAAATGTTTGATCAATTTTGGTAAAAAAATTTTATTTTTGAATGGCAATAAAAATAATTTTTCTATTATGAAAAAAAGTTATAATTTCTCCTTGAGAGTAGAAGCAGAGAAACAAAAAAATTATCAAACCTAATAATATTAATAAAAGCAGCATCTATCAAATTATTTTATTAATTACAAATTAATTCTTTTTGTAATATTTTTTATATAAAGAAAATAGTTTCAAAACTAGCAGATATAGACCATAATTTCAAATGAGCCCTTAACTTGTCTGCTCTAAGCATTAAACTATACGATGTAAATTAACTACTAGGTGTTGATCCAAAAAAACAAAAAAAATTAACTCCTAGGTTTGCTAGATGGACAGTGTGAATACTTAATAAAAAATATTATATTCAAATCTTTGTTCTGTATAAAAAACTTGGAATGTTAACTGAATGGCATATAAACAAAATTGAAAAAAGCAAAAAAGAAAGGAAGAAATGCATGATTTAAAAATAAAAAGGAGACCACAGTCATTATTATTCCACTCCAATTTGACGTATAGCATGGTAAGTAAATTTTGTTGGGAGTACGCTCATGACTAGTTTCACTGGTCCTTCTTTGTTTTCGTCAACCGAGTGAAACGTATCAAATGCTCATACACATGAATAAAGGAATGAGACCGTTGAATTCCAAATTGAGACATCGCTTGCTGCCTTCCTCGAAGTGGGACCAATATTCGTTGACATAATTTAACTATTTGAGTTGTTAGCAGTTAGCAATAACACGTTTTTCCTCGTTACATTCATTAATGTCCAGTTATATATTTCTTAAACTTCTAATCCTTTTTTTTTTTTTTGGTTGGTGTGTGTGTTTCACGGAATGTTACGTGATTTTGTGCGTGTATAAAAAGTATGGGAGGGTGGAAATTCGTTGAGGTGGAGGAGAAATCAAGGAATGGGGAACTCAGGGAAGAGAGTGTTGCTCACTTCCAACGGCGACGAGATTTCGCAGAATATTGCTTTCCATTTAGCCAAACAGGGATGCAGGTATAACCTCCATCTCTTCCTTTTTTATAATTTTCTCTTCACCTGTTTGGTTGACGGGAAAATGTTGGGAACTCATAACTAATTGTCTCTATTTAGACTGGTTTTGATGGGAGACGAGAGTTGCCTGAGGGGTATTGGCGACAAGATAATGGGTTGTCTGAAGGGTGTTGCGCCGGTGGATGTGATTGGACTCGACATGGAAGATGAAAGGGAAGCTGTTTTCTACGAGGCTGTAGATAAGGCATGCAATATTTTGGGAAATTTGGACTCTTTTGTAAATTGTTATACTTATGAAGGTATGGATACTTTCTCTTGAATCTAGGAAAAAGAGAGGGGGGGGGGGGGATGGTTAAAAACTTTGAGATTATTTAATTTGTAAGATAGTTTAATTGAAACGTAAAATGCCTGCGATGTGATCGACTTTTGACTGATAGAACTCAAGAGTCATGACAAAACAGCACATCGAGTCAATAGTTGAGTCCTGGTTTTTTCTATCTTTTTGTCTAATGTACAGTTGGTAATTGTTGAAAATGAAGCGTGCTGTTTGGGTGGTCTGGGAGATTTTGACTGCACATAATTTTCCAAAATTCACCATTGACTTCCACTGTAATTCTTTAGTCTGATGCGATGGTTTACATGTCATCCCATCACAGTTGTGGTTGTTATAACCCATCCTCCATTGATTCCTAAACTGATCGTTTTGGAAAATAATAAATTGGGTTACATCACATGATTGAGAATATTGGTCCACCACCTTGTTCCAGGGGAGAATTACCCAACTAAATCTCTGTGCCGGGACTAGATTTGCAGAAGTAGCTTTTCAGGTTTAATGGTTCATGGCCGTGGTACTCTGTTTTTGGTCCATGAAGGAACATACTCTATGAAATAGTCACTTGATTTTAGCAATTGACAAAACAAAAAATGTGGAGAACTGATCAAGGGTTGCGTAGCTAAAATACTTGATTATATATTTAGATAATTATATGTTTCGATGTAACTAGATACGAAATGATCATCTAATATGCCCATATATACCTTATATATTTGGTATTTAACAATAAGCCAAGCAACTGAAATAGAAGCGAATTCAATTTAAATCCCTCTTCCATGAAAGTAATTCTTGCTCAACTTATCAAAGGGCATTTATTGTAGCAAATAGTGCTTTGATATTTTTTAAGTGGTTAAATTCAATATTTGTGTGTACCTAAAAGGTTTAATTATGTATTTAAATTCTTAAGATAAATATATTTAGATAACTGTGATTCGATGTAATTATATACAAGTGATCATCTAATTTGCCTATATATCCCTTCTATATTTGGTATTTAATAAAAAGCCAGACAATTGAAATAGAAATGAATCCAATTCAAGTCCCTTTTCCATGAAAATAATTCTTCCTCAACTTATCAAGGGGCATTTATTGTAACAAATAGTACTTTGATATTTTCTAAGTGGTTAAATTCAATGTTTGTATGTATCTAAAATGTTTGATTATATATTTAGATTCTTGAGATGTATGTATTTAGATAACTGTGATTCGATGTAATTATATACGAAATCATCATTTGGTATTGCCTATATATACATCGTATATTTGATATTTAATAATCAGCCAAACAATTGAAATAGAATTGAATTTAATCCAAGTTTCCTCTTTTTTCTAAAAATTACTTGGTTTTTTGCTTGAAATTTAACGAATAGCGTGTGAATATATGAGTGATGCAGTGAAGCACAATTGAGAATGGGACTGAGTTAGAGTTGTGATGATTTGAAACAGGAAAGATGCAAGAACATCTAGAATTAGCAGAACGTGAGTTCAAGAAAATAGTGAAGATCAATTATATGGCTGCATGGTTTCTGTTGAAGGCTGTTGGCCAAAAGATGCGAGACTTTAACAGAGGAGGTTCCATTATATTCCTGACATCCCTAATTGGTGCCGAGAGGGGGCTTTATCCAGGAGCTGCTGCATATGCTTCAAGCTTGGCAGGAGTCCAGCAGTTAGTTAGGGTAAGAGAATATGCACTAGCATCTCCATAATTTGCTGGAAATTATTCACTTTAAAATTAGCATGTCGACGTTGATGCATTTTACATATAGTATGCAAGAAACCTCTGGAAAAACAAGAAAGATCCTCATACTAGGCAATTGCAGCATGTGTAATTGGCTTTCCTAGTTGGACTTGGGCTAATGCTTCACCTCATCTAAAGCCCATACAAGTGGTAAAGTCGAAGGCCCTATCCCAATCATTCCATGCATTGATCTTTTGATGCTTTTACTAGTAGAACGTTACCCACAATTGGGTTAAGCCTTTATTGTAGTATCATGTCTATTCATAACTCAAGAAAGCATGTGAATGCATGTCACATCTGGGAATTAGATTACAGAGATGCGTGGGTACTCTGTGATGTGTCCCTCTATCTAACTTCATCATATGAAGTTGACTTTTGTGTGATACTATTGTTGTCTCCAGGCGTCGGCTATGGAGATAGGCAAGTACCGGGTGAGAGTTAACGCGATCGCACGTGGTTTGCACGTACATGATGAATACCCAAAATCAGTGGGAAGGGAGAGGGCAGAGAAGTTAGTGAAGGTGGCAGCACCACTTGAGAGGTGGCTCGATGTTAAGAAAGACCTCACTTCCACCGTCATCTATCTGATCAGTGATGGTTCATGCTACATGACAGGAACAACCATTTATGTAGATGGGGCACAATCCTTAACCAGGCCTAGGCTACGTTCCTATATGTGATTCATGTTGTCTTCACGTTAATTACCATGTTCAAATATATAGCACAGGGCTTGGGTGATTCTTTTGGGATTTACCGATATATAGAAGAAATATCTTTGAAGTTTACAGAAAGAGTTTTTCTTGTCGTCGGTGACATGAAGATATGTCACCCCATGAATGTAGTACAAGGTCAAACGAATACAGCTTTGAGGATGTAATGCTTTTTGAATTATGATGGCTTCGTGAGTCAGATTGTGCTGATTTTAATGGGCTCCCACAAGTAGAAGAGATTAAGAGGATAATAAAAGATAACCGATTATTATAATTTGGGTGAATAAAAGACGTTTCGGTATTGGGCACCACCACGTGTTTGGTTTGTGCGTGATTTCAAAATCCAAATGATTGCTGATGGAATTGATAGCGTCTACATATATGGAATCACCCGATTTCGCCAATCTTGCCCCACATTGGTAAAAAATGATGAGAATAATTTAATGATGCGTGTATTGTAGAGTTGAGAATAGTATGCGATGCGATCAGAAACAAAGGTGACAGGTTGACGGCAGCCATGACGCCCAGCTATTACATACCTCACGGTTCGCTCCATGTGTGTTGAACTTGAAGCCATGCGGGTCAGCCATTCAAACATGAACCTCCACTCAAATTACCTTTCTCACTGTTTTTAAAATTGGAAAATTGGACCCATTATTAAGTCACAAAGATAATGATTCACGATTTATTTGCCAAATTAAGATTAAATTATAATTGAATTAATCATAGTTAAATACATATTTTTTAAATTTTTATATATTCAAATTTTAATATAACAAATAAATATTAATAAATTTTAAATATTTAATTACTAATTTAATATTTTTTAAATTTTTTAAGAAATTATTTTTTAATTAAAGTTAAAAAATTAGTTAAGAATATTTAATATTAAACTTTTAAAGTTTTCAAATTATATTAAAATTTTATTTATTATTAAAAAATAAAAACTAACAAATAAATGATAATTTTGGTCAAACACCCTGATAATTGAAAGAAATAATACAATGAGATAGAGTATAATAGAGAGTAAATACCAAAAATAACCAATTACTCATATTTTGTTTCTGTTATATATTTTTTTAAATTTTTCTATATTTCAATTCCTTATTTCTTTTAATACTTTTTATTTTTAATTTTTTAAATTTATTCAAAATAAACTATTCTATTCTATAAACAAATCTTTGAAAAAGAAGTTAGATAAATTTAAATTAATTTTTGACTAATTTAGTTTTGACCAATTGAATTAGTTTTTGACTAATTTTGTGGTTAATTAGTCTTTTAAATTAACTAAACCAACCCAAAGACTAATTCTAAATCCAATCCATCGAATCGATCAATCCAATCCCGTTCTTAGAATTATGCTCATAACATCATTAAAAAAAAGTAATACATAGATTCAGTACTTGGTGCTCATATTAGAGTTATATTTAAAATAATTGGAAAAGTTTTTAAGTAAATTTTATTCATTTAAGATAAATAAGTTCAATCCAATGCTGATGTGATTATAGAAAAAAAAAAACACAAAAATAGCGCGCACTCATATGTTATACATAGTTGAATTTTATTGAAATCAAACTTATAATATTGGACCAAAATAAATAAATAAATAAAACTTACGGCCAAGGTAAATGAGAATTGCGTGTCTATTTGATTTTCAAAGTCCACAAAACCATGTCAGATTGTTCATACTCCATAATTTTTTATTCAAACAGAATATTATAAATTCAACCTCTTAACTTATAAGATAGATTTTTTGGAAAAATAAAAATAAAAATAGAAAAAAATTTTAAGAATTAAAAATTAAAACTTGTTACTCCTCATTGTATATGTAATATAAATGAATTTCTGAGATGTATACATTCAAGAATGGAGTAAATTAGTAATTATATAATTAATATTACATTTTTAAAAAGTATTTTATTATGTCCTTACCTAATTAGTTAGTTGGGCTTTCTCAAAGTTTTTCAACAAGCCTTAAGCAAGCCCATACTTTAATTAGATTATAATAATTTTCTTCAATTTTTACATTCATGTCTTATTATTTTCGAGGTCATTAAGTTCATGATTGAGTTTAATTCAGAGTTTATAGTTTAAGGGTCCTGGTAAGGGTAAGAAACAATAAATACTCTTAAAAATAATGTATTCAATGCAATAAATAACAGTAATTTAAACTCGTTAAATAAGCAATTTTTTTTATTATTTAGCAATATAATAAGATTATAGAAAAAAATCTATATATAATTCTTTATATTTTTGCTATTATATTTCTCAATCAAAATATAACAACCATATAATTTTTTAATAATAATATGACAGGTATATGGTTTTAAAATTAAATAATATACTTGTTATATTTTAATTAAAAATTATATATTTAATATATTTTAATTAAAAAACTTGATGACAAAGGTATAAAAAATTACATCTAAGTTTAATTTTAAAATTATTCTCATAAAACTTAAATTCTTAAACATTTAAAATCTAAATACTAAATCCTAAAATTCAAAATGCTAAATCTTTAGAAAATAGAAAAAAAATCATTTGTATATTTTTTTTTTAACTAAAAGAAGAGGGGAAACCCACTTTTAAAAGTTAAAATGAGATATACTTTGAAAGGTAACTTTGTTTTTTGGAAAAATTAAAGTCACACATTTTTTTATGTTGAGAAGTCTAAATTTTATGATTTTAGAAATAATCTTGTCATATTGATAAATCGTATAAACAATAATGATTGCTGGATTAAAAATTTTGAATTCTTATTAATTATTGCATTGAATGCACCATTTTTAAGAATATGTATTGTTCCTTGACTAGTATCTTAAGGACTCATAGTTTAATTAAACCCTCAGAAACGATCATGTGACATTCAACTGTGTTTAATTTTGATCATTCATGGTAAATTAAACGGTCATGATTTGCTGATCAATCACTCTCACAATCTACTTAAGTTTTCTGATAACCAACCTACCCTAATATCGATGTTGTTTTTCGCTGTTCGAAATTCCGCCAGAACAAGTCAAAATTATTGACCTTAAACCCTGGTTAAGCAAATTAGGCATATCCTTCATTAGAATAATTCATAAGTGCAATTAATGACATTGTGGATCTTCGCCTAATCTCTAAATGTTGGTAAGTGTACCGAATGTTACACTGGTGTCAATTAATTTAGCATTGATTTGAAATTGTTTCATGCCTCATCTTTAATCTAAAAATTAATGAACAATATATATTTCAAATATAAGAAACTTTAGTTTTTATTGCATATTTATCATTATCTAATGTTTATAAAAGTTGACATAGAAGATCAACATATATAGTTGTTGCTTCTAATGTCATAGTTAAATCAACGAAAATCTCATCTTATAATGAAATATTGAAAGATATAAGAACGTTAAATCTTATACATGAGTGTCAATTAACTATTATATATATATATATATGGAAGGGTGTATAACCAAAACAATTATTTATATAGAGTTAAT
Source organism: Erythrophleum fordii (assembly GCA_032878935.1). Classification (NCBI taxonomy): domain Eukaryota; kingdom Viridiplantae; phylum Streptophyta; class Magnoliopsida; order Fabales; family Fabaceae; genus Erythrophleum; species Erythrophleum fordii. Next base: position 18,793,314 of record JAVQMF010000049.1, on the reverse strand, counting down.
CTACTAAAATTATACGCGCATCTTTTTCCAAAATTTTTGTATTACTACATATATTGTAACGTTAAGTTTTTGTGTATATTGATAATTAAAATGGATGAGATCAGAAATCTATTTTTAAATAATAAGTGTTCGGTTTGTCTATTAAAGTCCGCTGTATTTTCAAGTTTCTTAAACATGTATATCGATAGTGATGTATTGATTAATCAGTCAAATACGCCATGCGCGTGCAATTGGATAAGGACATGTTCAATGCATGACCGAACAATGCGCACAACAGTGCTTTTCATATGTCTCAAACTAAGAAGCTCAACCACAACTGAAAATTCCAATATTATCAAAATATATATACAAACAACATAGGCAAATCGAGATTTTTTTTTTCCCTTCATATTTGAAACGAACATGGTCTAAAGCACCATCGATTTTTATTTCAAACAAAGAAATTAAATTTGAAATCAGGCCTTCCGCTACTTGTCATCCTAAATCAAGAAATGAAAAACATTTTTAACTTGGTACAACGAACTGAAAAACATTGAAATTGCAGACTCTAGATATTCCGCCCAGAATGATGGCACACAGAACGCGGTTAGATGGTGGACCAAAATGCAGAGAAGATAATAGAAGTAGGAGGTGCTTGGAATTTTCTGTACCCTGAAGTCAGATCGATGACAATTTGTGCAAAACTGATTGTGAAGTTTGAAAAGAGGAACGATGGGAGGTTAGGAATCAAAGAGTTAGATGGGTCCCTTGCCACCTACAAACAAGAAGATTAATGCACATAAATACATGTGGCCTGCGACCATTTGACGTTTCAAAATGAGTTTGAATAATCTGCCTTTGAACACTATGCTTTTCAGAATTATTATAAGATGGAGAAAAGAGGCTGCGACCTAACTCTAATAATTCTAATCTGATCTCTGTTCACAGGCTCCGTAAATTGTTTGCTTCAAACTTCAAACCCCTACATGCGTCTCTCTCTCTTGACTTTGTCTTTATCGTATCTCATCTTAAAAAGATAGGAATTTGGCACAATGCGTCCCCCTTCCCATCAAGAAGACCAACATATAGATTTCTACCTTAATCAACAAATTAAGATGGAACTATATAGTGTAATATTGATGCATGAATGTGGAGGAGGCTAAATAGTTTGAGTGACAAAGACATTGAAGTTTGCTCCTTTCGCCAATTCTTGACCAGTTGAATATGCCGTTTTCTGCTTTGAATGACAGGCTCTGGTCACTATCAATTATTGAGTGCCAGTAATTCAAAAAAGCAGTTTATCAAGACTTCTCGAAGGAATAATTAACCAGTAATTTTTCTTTTCTTTCCCATTTATCGATGAGCTAGACTCTATAAGGATAAAAAATACGAGTCACCAGCTATGAAATATAAAGGACATGCATGCTTTCTTTACGTTATTTATGTGCGTGTTGCATGTATTTGTATAAATGCAAGTAATTAAGTGGAGAAATATATCCTTTTGTTTTGTTGACAATTTCCCGTTCTCCCTTCTGTCTGCTGGTCTGCTATATCCCTATGCAAATCATAGATCGGCCTCGCGAGATAGTGACAATATGTAAACAATTAATTGTTCAAATAGTAGAAGATTGAGCAGAGAGAATATTCCTCATTAATTAAAGTATAAAATTGGATGGAGAGGAAGTTGATGAAGCTTTTGCAATAGAGGAAGAGAGACAGAGAACTGTTAACCCAAATCTTGAAGGAGAAAGAATTCAATTAATAGAGAAAATGATCCTATTGATTTACAACACCTACAAGTCTAAAGTCAAACTCCTCACATAAAAATGAATACCTTATCAGGCCCCACACACACACACACGCACACAGATATATATATACATATATATGTATATATATGAATATTGTAGCACATGCCTGGTTTATTGATTTTTAATTCCCGCCTACCACCCGGGACCAACAAAAAAAAAATTGTTTGCTCCATGATCGTTTTGCCGCTAGCAGCTATTTCATGGAAGCTGCAGGTTGCGCAGACATGCACTAGCAAAACGTTGCACCGACCCATCCCCTCATTATAAAATTAAGTCAAAATTGAAATTAATTTTTAAGTATATTAAATACTTAATTTTAAAAAAATTATTCCACATATATATTATCATTAATTGAAGAATCTAAATAATAAATACTTAACAAATTTTATTTACATTTTATCCTTAAAATAATGACAAAAATGAAAAAAAAATTATCCTCAACTTGAGAGCTGTGCGATTTACTTCCATTCATTTTAAAAGTTAGACCATATTCATCAAATTTTCAATTTGATGTAACAATTGATCTTTAATTTTTTCCAATTCAAAATCTTAACTTTACTTGTTTATGTAAACTAAAAGACATCAAATTGCCCCCTAAAGAGAATCTGATTTGTTATATCTAAATGGAAAACATAGAATTTTTTATGTCATTTTTTTTTTACATTTTTTGCAATAAAAAAAGTCCTTATTTATCACTTGTGATGTTAAGATAGATATATTTTTTTATTTACTTAATATTTTTTAACTTACATAAACAAGTGATAGTAAGATTTTAAACAAAAGAACTAATGAAAGGATTATGAAAAGTTTATAATTAATTTTTAAAATTAAAAGGATAAATTACATAATCTTTAAGTTGAGAAGATTGTTTGCATTTTTCTATTCCAGAAAAGGTAGAAAAAGTTTTAATTTATGAGTTTTAAACTTTTGCAGTCTGCGTTGCGCACGTGAGAGCACTCCACGTGTGAAGCGTGACGATATCCTCATATCAGCCACAAAGAAACTGATTTTGGGCTTACTAGTCTTCTCCGGGCTGCCACACAAACAAATCACGATTTTCACAAACGATGACCACAGACCAACAACTGCTGAGATTTTGAATTAAGCTAAGAATCTAGAATGTGTACATATATGTATAACCCCACTGTAACACAGTCATTCTTCTGTTTATATTATACTCAAATTACATTTCAAATCTACATATATGTATGTATGAAATACAGACACTAATGTCTTTATCCTAATCATGGAGCCGCCTCAAGTTTCCACCTTTGCCTTTCCAAGCTGCCGCTAATTAGTGAACCTCATTTTTCTCAACACTCTTTCCATAATTTCCGTGCCGTTTACGACACTATCCACTACTGTTTACATATGTTTTTATATATTTATATATATTCCCTTTTGGACTGTTTTTCTCCTTTTCCTCTGTATATTCATATTATTCGGTGTGTGTATCCGTGATTTTCACAAGCCACTCTCCAAGCAAGCGCCGCCCCCACCCCCACCCCCACCATTATTTATATTACGTCTCTTCAACTTTTTACCATTTATTTTCCTCCTCTCTCGTTCTTCCTCCTCTTTCTTCTTCTTCTTCTTCTTCTTCTTCCTTTTCTACAAGCACAGTGAGTGAATTATAATTAAGTTAGCTAGGTGGCTTAATTTCAATTATGGAGCACTACCCCATGTTATTTCCTTGTCCTTCTTCAAGTTATTCGATTTCCACGAGTGCTATGGGAAGCTCTCTTCATGGTTTGAGCACCTTGGAGGTTCAGAACTCTAATGGATTCCTGGGTTTAAGGCCTGCTGAAAGTGATGATCATCAGAAGTTGCAGAAAAGAGGAGATGAAAGCATAGTGAGGAATGAGGAGCAGGGTGGTTCGGGGAAAAAGAAGGGGGAGAAGAAGGTGAGGAAGCCTAGATATGCTTTCCAAACAAGAAGTCAGGTAGATATACTTGATGATGGCTATCGATGGAGAAAATATGGCCAGAAAGCTGTCAAAAACAACAAATTCCCCAGGTTAATTTCTTCATTCTTCTTCTGTATTCATTTTCGTCTTATTTTCCAGGGGAGATTACGTGTCCCAATTTATGACGCCTACAAAGTTTGACTTTATATTTATATAAAATTTACCTAGGAATATATAAGTACCCTTCCATAATTATAATTCCCTAATAAACTCTCCGCTGGTTGAATTGATCATACATTAGGAAGACTATTCTAGACGTTCTTGTTCAATGTTATTTTGTTTTTAATTGGGACATGGCCGGGGAGACGTTTGAACAAAATTATGTAGAAGTCAATATATGTGACCTTATGGTGAAGTGCTTCTATGGAAATGAATAACTTGATGATCTGTATTTTAATGTGCCCTACGCACGGCCTTAACAACGGAAGGATGAAAACAGAAAGGAGCAAGCATATGCAATTATTTATAGATAAATATTGCCTTAGTGGCTTTGAATTTTTCTGCAAACACGGGTTCAATCGATTGTATTTGTAATCCAAACCATACCGTCAGTAAACAATAAGGTGGATGGTGATCAATATATATTGATCATCAAAAGCTGTTGGCGTTTTTTCCAATAGTGATCTTTTGGCTACACGTATATATTGCTTGAATGGAATGTTTTCATTATTGTCATAATTCATAAAATTAATAAAGGTGGGTTGGTTTAATGAATAATGCAGGAGCTACTACAGGTGTACCCATCAAGGGTGCAATGTGAAGAAGCAAGTGCAACGCCTAACAAAAGACGAGGGCGTAGTGGTGACCACATACGAGGGAGTGCACAACCATCCAATTGAGAAGACCACAGACAACTTTGAACACATTTTGAGTCAGATGCAAATATACACTCCCTTTTAGAGTCGACTACAATCCCCTTCTTTTCACAATTCACATGCATGAAACTCTGCCAAACCCCCACCCCCACGCATGCATGTATTCGAATGTGCTCAGCGGACCGGGGATAACAAAATAAAAGCGTCAATACAAGTGGCAGAATCTGCCTCCTACTATGGGTAAACCCTTTAGACAATATCTTCTTTCTTTGTAATCTTAATTAATTAGGCCATGTAAATTGAGCTCTACTCAAGTTCCATATTGTTGAATTATATACAGATTAATTAATATCCTTTATTTCTTTACTTATTAGTGCTTGCTGTTAAGTAGAGATACGAACTAGCTAGCAGATACCAAACAACTCGGTTTTTTGTGCATTGAAGAGGGATCAAAATATAGCATTACCCGGGTCCCCAATCAACAACAGTGAAATTCAGAAAATATCATTGTTCTTTTCTTTCTCTATACATACATACATATATATATATATATTATTGCTGGCAAGCGTTTTGCCTGAAGACGAAAGCTAGCTGCTGTGACAATTTTGTACGTGGTTGAAAAAAACGATTTCTTGTTATTGAATTATGATACTTGCTACAATCAAATTTATTCCTTAAATTATCGGGAGTGATTGGCCCATGAATAATTAGTCTTATACGTAAACTGTATAGCTACTTACCAACAATAAATATAAAGGTGACTGATGATCTACTGCTTTCAAATTTCCAAACATAATGTATTTATTGATGGACAAAACTCAAATAAATGACTTTAGAATTTTATTGTGTTTTTCAATCAAAATATTAACATACCCAGAAAATCCTTTTGAAACAAACATTGTGTAATGTTCAGCTTACTAATGGACAAATAAAAAGTAAACTTCTTTTAGGTTTTCTAATTAAAATATATAAATATAAAAAAAATTAAATAGTTAATTGTGCAATATTGAGTTATAAGATACATATATATATATATATATATATTAAAAAAATAGAATACTAAACATCGTAAAATTTTTTTTTAAATAATCTTAAAAATTAAACATAAATAAGTTTTGGTTTACAAATTCTAGGAGTTGGTATTCTCTTGATAAATAATTGACAATATTGTGAATAAGGCAGATTCACAGTACATATAGTGAAATTAGGTGTATCATGCACATTAGTAATGATTACTCATCATGCTCACAACAGATGTCAAAATGTGTTAGTACGAGTTGCTCAAGTGCTAGTAACTAACTATTAATGATAACGAGCGATCACTAGTCCTCTTAATCCGATAGCTGCTCAAAGTGCTCCCAATGGTTGCTCAAAGATGCTAATAGTCGCACATTGTTACCATTAATAGCTAATTACAAACACATTTTAAGTTTTTATTAATGTGCATTGGTGCAGCTAATTCCTTAATTTGTATCGGACAAGCCACAAGTGAATGAATATATATGTTGAGTTGTTATTTTTAAAAAAAAAAAAAAGAACAAAGACAAGTGCAATTTAAAAAGAATAGGATAGATTTTTCATATATTTTCACTTAATTTTTAATTTAGTTTTTATAGTTTTTAAAATTTGTGATTAAATTTTTATGATATTTATATTTTTAATTTAGTCTTTATAATTAAATTTTAGTAAGTATTTTAATTAAGTTTTTTCTGATGTAGTTAGTATATATTATTTTGATATTCTGAATATATATATTATTCAAGTTAATTTATTCAAATTACTTAGAATAGATCAACATGTCATATATGTAAAGTATTTTTATTCTTTTTTTATTAATATAAATTATGCATATTTAAAGTACTAATATGACAAATGTTAATCAAGTGAATAAAATTTAACATAACACTAATAAAGTTTTAATAGTAGAAATTATATTAAAAAAATTAAAACTATAAGAATTCAAATATATATTTTTAAATTATAAAGATTAAATTAAGAAAATAATGACAAATAAACTTAGTTTTTAAATGAATTTAGAGTGAATTTTATTGCTTTTTTTTTTTTGTGTTGAATAGCGCAAGGTGGGGATTGGAGAAGTCAGGACCCTATTTGGTTTATGAAATAATTTTATTGGGAATAGAAATGTGAATGAGAATAAGAATAAAAATGAAAATGAATCTTAATGAAATAAAATAATTATATTTGATATGTCATAAAAAAATAAATATTTCATTTCATTTTTATGTTTAGTTAGATAAAAATAACCATAAATAAAAAAGAAAAATAAATAAATGATTATAATACCCTTAGTACAAAAATAAATTAAAATATTTTTATTTTGATACGTTGAAAAAATTTTAAAAATATATTAACATAATTTTAATATTTTTAAAATATTAATTTTTTATTTTTAATAGTTTTTAAAAGTAAAAAATAATACATAGAACCGTAAAACGAAACGAGTAATATACAATGTAAATCTCATTCCATTTTTTTCAATTATCTATCATTTCATCAAAATTTTGAAACAATCTAAGTTATTGTGCAGAATGAAATGAAGATTGAAGACCCCCAACCAAACATGTACTCTAATACAAGTTTATTTATATTTCTTAATAAATAGTGAAATACCTGCAGAGGAAACAGGACACAAGGACAAGGATTGATTTAACAATGGCAATTATTGGAACAAGGGGTAATCAAATATTGGTAAAAAAGGTAATTCCTTTTATTACTTAGTTGATTGGGAATTTCACATAAATAAGAGAGTGGCGCGGGATCACACCACCTGCACCGAATGCGGAATATCCATCGCTCCCGAAAATTGCAGTGCGTCAATTTGGAAAATGTCAAATCGGTACATGAATTTGGGCTCCCTAGCACTTTTTTTTTTTTGGTTGCAAATGATATAGTTGCGTGAATGTTCAAAATCTTTTTAAAAATAATTCTTAAGAATTAATTTTTATGTTTAATAATATAAATTTTGCAACATTCAAAAGTTTCACATTTTATAATTATATATTTATATACACATATTTTTACTTATATTATTATAATTTATAAATTTATCTTTATAATTAAAGGTTTATAAATATAAGTTACGTATGAGTAATCAAAGTGAATGAATATTATCCTCTAATTTATCTCTTTGTTTTTGTTTTATTTTTTTCATTAATTTTGCAATATATTATCATCACAAGTATTTAACAAATTGGCATAAGATATCAATATTTTAAATTTGTTATTCATCATAAGAAACTTTTTATTTTTATTTTATATTATTTATAAATTCAAAACTTATTCATATTTATAATTATAATATAATTATCAATTTGATATTAACAAATATCTTATAAATCAAACAACTAAACATAATTAGATAGTTAATAGTCATGTTACTTTTGATTTTTATTTATTTTATAATCAATAACTTCTTTGTTTAAATCATTATTATATATGAAAAAATTCTTAACATATATTTGATGAATTAATAGCTATAAAAGATTTTTTTGCTTATTATAGCTCTGAAGATTAATAATTTATATATTTCATACTATTAAAATACTTTAAAAACTCTCTATTTTTAATATATTTATAAACAAGTTAATAACCATCGATAACATACAACAAATTAATCATTCAAGGTTAATGACCCATCATAAGTATTGAAATAATATAAAATTATAACCAATCATTACAATATGACTATAAACTATTAAGACAAATAGTCATAAATTTTTTAATTTTAAAAATATCAAAAGTAACTATAGAATTTAAAAAATCATAAGATGTTAGATATTTATATTGTGGTAATAATAGTGTATCTTTTTTGTCATATATCATTAAAGACAAGTTTTATTTTTTAAAAAACAACAAAAGTGTTCTAAGTAAATCATCAAAGTTTAAGAGAAGTTAACATCACATATAATTTATCTACAATTAAGTGTTATTTCAATTTGCAAACAACCTTTTTCCTAATTTTATTATGTAATTATAAGATAGGCAATTCTAGGTTCACATACACTTAATTTTAAATATCATTTTCCATGTAACAGGACTAAGTAAAGAGAAAATTAATTATTTAATTTTTGAAAGATATATTCCTTAAAAGATATAAATAATTATGGATAAAATACAATAATCCCTATTACTAAACCTATATCCAGCAGGTAAAAAATTTCTCATCCCTCTTGAATGGTTAAAATCCCGTGCTCCAATTTATTTACCAAAAAAAATTTTCAATGAATTAATTTTTTAACAAAATTGAGACTCATTTATATAAAATGTATTACATAAAAAAACAACAAAAAATATCTTTAACAATTATTTATATAATTCAAAGCCCATAAAATACTATTTGGGTGGCTCTTTTCTATTTTTTAAATAATATGTTAAATACACTACCCAAACCTCAAAAGCCAAAATATACAAATCCCCTAAATTTGACGTGGCGTGCATATAGTCTCTGATTTTCAAATCTACTCCCAAATTTAGATTTTATGCAAATAGTTCACGAAATTTTTTTAGGTGCACATGGAGCATGGTGCACCTAAGGAAATGGATGGTTATAATTAAGTTTGTATAGGTGGGGTCCATGTGTAGTACTCCCAAATTTAGCCGTAGATTTTATGCAAATAGTTCACAGCTATCGGTCAAACTTCCTCCACGTCGACAAGGTCATATCCACATGGAGTCCAATCAACATCAAACCATTACTTTCTCTCTCTTCTGTTCTGTTTAATCGTTTCTTTTTCTTCTCGTTCCTCAAATCGAAATCCTTAAATATCCTTCCTCAAACACACAATCTCATCATCTACTTCACAATTTTTTTTCTCGGATCCAATCAAGGAAAGCGTCATGCCCACTGGGTTTTCGGCCTCAGATCACTGATAGTACTTCTGTGGGATGCAAAGCCTTATTTTCTCTGCCCTTCACCATCTTAGATAAATATATATCTAGATTTTTACTTTTTTATATTATTAACTACTAATTTTCAATCATTAATTTTCATTTTCATACTAAAATATCCACCACTCACCACAAATACCGTATACTCCCACAGCAGAACCATTTGAAGCATATAGATATAAGAAATTAAGAATATATCTCATCTTACCAGACCCTCCCAATTTTACACCACCCACCTCAGTACTCAGTCGAGGGAAGCTCCTTGGCTTAATCTCATCAAACTAGACCCCAAAGGCCCCTTCGGTATCTTGGAAAGGGGGAGGAAAAGTAGGAAAAGAGAAGAAAAGTTGAGAAAATTTAAAATTTTATTTTTATAATTATTATTTAATATTTTTAATAATTATTATTTAATTATTAAAAGTGTGAATATTTTTTATTTATAAATTTTTTTATTTTTTATTTTTATTTTTATCTTTTTTTTTTTTTAATGTATCAAACGTGCCCATGTGAGGAAAATCATTTTTGCCATGCAAATATAGAAACTGATAATATAAATGGTCGTAAGCTGAAATGCGGTCTTACAGTATGGTGTCTGCAACTCTAGACGTGTCAGAAATGGCGAGGAACGAGGCTTCACCCTTTGGCGAAGCAAAAATTTCATTGCTGGCAGATTACCCTTCAACCCTTCCATTAAATGATGGACAAGAGGATCAAGGTCTTGCAACAAAGGGCTTGGGTTGAATCAAAGAAGCTCTTCACACAGTGGGTCTTACAATACACAATGCCCACTGGGTTTTCGGCCTTAGATCAGTGGGGAAGACGCTATCATTGACTGGATTCGAGAAAAAGTTGTGAAGGAGAAGAAGAGATTGTGTGTTTGAGGAAGGAGATTAAAGGATTTGGATTTGCGGAAGAAGAAGAGAGAGAAAATAATGATAACGAATGAAACCTTTTAATCAAGAAAAAATGTTTCAGGATCAAATTAAAAGATTTTGCTTTTAGAGTATTAAATTTAGAAGAAAATAAATTTTTAAAAATTATATTAAAATATTTTCTTTTTTAACAAGTAAATTAAAAAAATAATCTTTCGAAAATTAAATTATTCATTTACTTTTTAAGTAAATCTGACGATTTTTTTGTGGATCATTTCATTTAAAAAGTGAAATTTTTGTATGGAATGCTATACGAATCCATATTGCTAATGGCAAGTTTCATATCTATGAATTTTTTTTTCGACTGTTCATATCTATGAAAATTGAAAAATAAGCTCTTGTAATAAGAAGTGTATTCCCATGAATCCCACTGTCTCCCTCGCTGGGTTAAAATAATTCTAACAAAGGGTACGAATTTGGGCTTAAACCTGATAGGCTGCTAGATTGTAATTTTGGAGATCAAGCCCGAACTAGTCTCACAAGATTTTTAAATTTTTTTGGGCTTATCTCAAAAGCCCGAGTTCCAGTCGAGCGAGTATCAAACTTGAAACCAAATTTGTGTTCTAGGAAAAATTTTATTTTTTAATATTTTATTTAATTAGTAGCTGATACTGATTATTAAATACGAATATCCTTTTTTTTCCAGAAAATAAAAATATCTTGATTCGTTTAATTATAGATGTTAATGTAAATCAATTAAACAAAATATCCATAAAATTTAAATGCCATAAAATTACTCATGTTGTTTAACGTATGAGCTAACAGTACCACCTATATTTTTCCCCTCCTACAAAATGAAGGCCACTCTACCCGCAGGCGCAACAACATTAGTCTTCTAGAATAATATATAAAATTGAATATTTACATATAATTGTATATACTAGAATTAGTTCCTCTAAAATGAAAAAAAGAAATAAAATTAAAGACTAAATTGGATAAAACCTTTTAAACTTTTGATCATATATAAACAATTTTTTAACTTTTGAAACTTGATAATAAATCATTTAAATTTTTAACATAGTATCATTCAACTAGATTGAGGGAGTGGAAAATTTTTAAAAATAAATCAGAAATGTTTATTTTGTCATTATTATTATTACTTAATAATACATATACTTTATTATTAATTTTTTTCTTAAAATAGAGATATAGTGTTATTGCTAAGTATAGAAGTAAATAAAAGAGAGAGAAAGAGTTAGAGAACAGATGATACAGTTTATTGAGTAAGCAAAGCTTTTAAATAGACAATTATGTGAAAATAAAATTAACTAAATAATAAAATTAATTTCATAAAAACAACCACGACTATGTAATAGCTAATGAACATAGATAATATCCCACAAAAATTTTGCAACAAACTCAAAGTGGAATTAGTGGCAATAGATAATGGCAGTGCGTAGGTGGTGAAATTCATGAGTGGGCTTCAAGAAGAGGAAACATGGCAAGCAAGGAAACTTGGCTTCAATAGTTATTTCTTGTTTCACATATCTTTTTTATTTTTTTAATTCTTCGAATTTCCTTCCTTATATACCAAATATATTGTGCAAGTAACTCCAGTCATTAATTGATCTATTATTTCACCAATAGAATGTAATATATTATTAATAATAAATTCTTTTAAATTTTATTTATTTTTGTAGAAATAATCTCTTTAAACTTCATGTAATATGCAAATAGTTTTTTTAAAGTTTAGGATATGTATATATAATTCCTTGATATATTATGTTTTGTTATTGAATTAATAAATGAATTAATATCAGTAAAAGTTATTTATACAATTTTAACAATTTATTATCAAACTTTAAAACTTAAAAAATTATTTGGTTATAACATGAAAATTTGAAAATATTATGTATAATTTAGCCGAAATCAAATGATATTCGGGGGTCAACCAACTACAAAATCGGGGAATCACACGAAGTTCGAGATCGGATACAAACGTGCGATCTCTTTCGGGATTGGATTTGGACCCCATTCAAGTTGTCAAGATGCTCCTCTACCAAACACCAGCAACTACCTGTATAACTTTATATATATATATATATATATATATATAGTTGTTATTATAATTTGTCTAAATTTTTTAATTTGATCAAATCAATTCTTTTCGTTGATATTATGACATCGTTATATGAAAATTGATTTGGGCAATAGAATACACGAGTGTGCAGTGCAGTGACCCTGTGTATTATATATATTTAAAGAATTGTCATTGTTGAAAGCCATCTCTGCCAAGCCAAATTCTCACTTTCACGCATCTTTTGTGGAGAGAGCGAGAGGGAGTGTTGTACAGCACAGTGTACCAACTACGCAGCCAATTCAGTTTCTATGTAACAGTATTATATCGAAACTTATCATCAGTGATTAAATTGAAAAATACAATAAAGTATAATGAGTGATTTATAACAAAATTATAGGGATTAAATTAAACATTTTAGCAAATTATAAGACGAAATGTATAATTTTCCCAATTCAATACAATCATCCTTCACTTTTTTCATTTCTATTTATTTTTTCACCGTGAACCTCTTCATAATTTATTATAACTATTACATACTTTACATTATTGTATTGCAAAATAAAACATGACAAAGATAGAAAATTGGTTTTTTTTTCTTTTTTCCAAACGACTTGTCAAGGAATGTAAACGCAGAAATAATAAAAATTATTAATTGGACAGATTGCTCATCTCTTTTAAAAAATTATCAAATTACATGATTCTTTTATCTATTTTAGAAATAATATATGGATACCTCATTAAATTCCTTTAAGGATAATATTATTTTTTCTTAACAAAAATACAAGTTCTTAAAAATATAATTCCTAAAATTTTATTAAATTTATAACAATATTTATGTTTATTAATATATTTTTAACATATATGTAACATATATGTATTTGTTGAAATAAAATATCTTTCATTCTTATCTTTTGATCAACTAATCTTAAAAAATTATTTCATGAATATAATTTTTTAATAATTAATTATTTTTTATGAAATAATTTATAAGTTGTTAAATGTATAATATAGACACATTATATAATTGCAAAAATTTGTTAACATAGGTATATTTCAATGACATCTCATATGCTAATAACACACACATTTATATCATAAGTTTTCACATTCAAACATCAATAATAATTGGAACTTAAGAAATATTAATCACATTTCAATAACTATTAAAGATCCAGAGTGAGCACCTCTCTTAAGTGAGATGCAAACCTCATTAAGAGTATTACCTTCCCCTGTAATAAATAAATTGTAGTAAAGGCATCACAATTCATCATTACAACTTCATAAAAGGATAAATATAAGGCATGTGTTTGCCAAGGTGACATTGCCTCCCAAGTTATATCAATGGAATTAGATACAAGTTGGATAAGCACATCAGTATTTTTGTCTTTTCCTCTCTCGAGTTAATTTCTCTACAGATTAGAGATATTTTCCAACTTTGCATTGTTACTTTTTTTTGGCATCTTTTATGTTTGATGCTTTTCCTTTCTTATATTTATGAGTCTTATTTAAGGGACTTTTCCATGCATTAGTTGCTAACAATTTTACTGGATTCAAATCTAATAACTTTCACTCTTTTAAAGCTTTTTACAATATTTTCTACAAGGCATCTTACTTGCCTTTGGTTCTTGTGTCCCTTTTCTTTTCTTTTAATTTTTATAACATTCATGGCACAAGAAAGTGCCACTTTCTAATCTTTTTAGATTGTTTCATAACATTTAGGTATACTAATTTATAGAGAGAGATTCTAAAAGTAATTAGTGACTCTCAAATTGGTCAATACTATTTGATCAAGAATAACATTTTAAGCGAACAGAGCTTTGGCAACATATAAGCTAGTAAAAGAAATTAGTCTGCATTTTTTTGTCTTCAAGAGTTAAAGGGAGTGTTATCATTCCTTCAATTTGCAACTATGAACATTCAAACTTGTACATCATCTTATCTTTAGGTTGAAGCTTAAATTTAGATAAGCTTATATTTTTCATATCTAGAGTAGTAGGTTCATTGTAGCTCTTATGTTGATAAAGATTTTTTGAACCATCCAATGGCTGATTTTGGTAGTGATTGTTATGGGATCATCTTCATTGTTGGCCACCATGTGAAAGTATTCTTTGTAGAATGTGATAACTTTAGTCGATGCATCAATGGTGATTACCTCACCTAGATAATTCTTTATGGCTTTCTAGGTTTGTCAAGTTTGAACTAATATTACATTAATGACTCCTGCTAGAGCTATGCCCAAGGCTATCACTTGGTTTTATAGCAATTGTGGTATCTCTTTTTCACTAGCTTCCTTGACTCTACTATCACCATGGCATTTTTATATGTTATTTGCTCTCCTATTGTTATTTTGTGCAATATAATTTCATAAGAAGCCTATTTGGATGAGGTATTCTATTACAACTTTAAGATCTTTACAATCTTTTGCATTGTGCCTGATGTCATAATGGTAGTGGTAATATATGCCATGATCACAATTTTCTTTTAGAGTTCATAGCAATCAAAACCTTTTTTAAAGCCTTTCTTTTTCTACATTCATCAAAAATTCAATAAGAGATACTACTAGTGAAGTATAAAAATCATACCTAAGTTTTAAGATGTCCTTGTTCCTGAGGTTGATCATTTTTCCAAGCTTGTCTTTAACATTAATGGGGTCATTCCTTATTTTTTTTAAGTCTCTAGGCTTCCTCTATTCCCTTCTCCTTTCATCATCATCCTTGAGACAATTCTTTACTTGAATATGTTGTAATAGTTATTACATAAGCTTTACAATGGTCTTTGGGCATTTTTTCACTAACAAGAACTTTATCTTTCTATATTTCAAGCTTATAGTCATAACTAAAATTACCATTCCCAGATCTAAGTTTTCAATGATGTATAGCTTCTGATTGAAACACTTAGCATAGTCTTATAAGCTTTCCTTTTCCTTTTGATACATCATTTAAAGGGTGGATGCACTTAAGGTTTATATTATACCGATTGCAAACTGAGCTTAGGAATATTTAGTGAATTGATCAAATTCTTAGGTAGGTTATTAAACCACATTCTAGCTCATTCTTTAAGGGTAGTAAGAAATAACTTACACCTGGACTCTATTGAGACATTGGCCAAATTTATTTAGAGGGTGATGTTTTATAGGCAGTAGGTAAGGTTAGTTTTCCCATCGTATTGCTTGATTGTTTGTACCTTCTTAAAAGGATTGCTTGCCATATATCCTTTGTAAATAGTGAGCTATTAAATCCTACAAAGCTCACATCATCAAAATAATCGGGTTGTAGAGTATTTCTACTCCCTTCCCTTAAAATTGCTTCTATGGTGTCTTACTTTTCCTTTTGAGCTCTCCTTCTCAAAGTTTGCAACACTTTGTTATTGCCTTTGGTGTATTCTTATATTTTGTTCAACTCCCTATTAGCATTTCCTCATTTGTGATTTTTTGTTTTTGTTAACTTCTTAGTGAACATTACTTTGTATAGTGTGATGATATCTTGCACTGATGCTTCTTTCGTGTTTTTAACAACTCTTTTATTTCATCATTCTTCATAAGAGGTGTCTTGCATGTTGTCTTTTATAGTTTGTCTCATCTTCCTTAAAAGGTACATAATCTTCATCCTGAGATGCTTCATGAATTCAACTTCTTTCTCTGTTTGTCCATACCCAACTTGTGCAAAAGTGTCCCTTTATTGCTCTAGGTAGTTCCTACTCATGAATTGCTTTTCCCTTTTAGATCCTCATGAGTTTACTTTCGCATGGGTCTCATCTTGCAATTATCAATTATTCTTACATTGTTATCATGTATTGTCATTATCAATATAGCCTTTTGAGGAGTTTGACACTGTCAACTTATGGATTTATGGAAGTTTTTGCCATTTGGATTGAAGTAATAACTTGTAAAGGGATTGATAACATTTTCCTACCTCTTAAGGTTTATGTCCTTTTTCATATGTGCTAGAACATTGACATTACCTAGTCGGCCAATTTCAGCTAGAATCAATAAATGTGTTAGATCTTATGCGATAGGAGGGCATTGATTGTTGTGGTGTTCGTTCTTGTAGGGTCATGGAGAAGAAATAGCTTGAACACTTTTTTTCACTACATACTCTAGTATTGTGGTCAATGTTTTAGTTGCTTGAATAACTTTTCCTTATTTGTGCCATAAACCTTAAAGGATTGATGAGTCTAAGTTGCTTCAACTATTTTTAAGGTAGACAGTTGAAATAACCTACCTAATTTGCTAAGTGTCGATGTTTAAGTTATGACTAAAGATAAACAGTAAGGTTTAGTCCAACAATAGTGTATGTATTATTGTGAATGATAAGTAAGATTACAAAATTTTTTCTTTTATGAGCTCAAATAAAGAGGAAGATGGTTTGTGGTCGCTAAAGGATAGTAGGAAATAATAAGGCAATAAATTTTGAAAATTGTGTTCTAGTCTCGGTGTATGGCCTACTTGCTTGCAGTTAGCTAGAATTCATTTTCTTTTCACACTTAAGGATATTTGCACTAATTATTGTTAGACTTTTTAGGGTTGATGATATTACTTTAGTAATGTTGGCCTTAATCCTGTGGACTGATCTATTCTAAGCTTATAAAGATGTTATACCTATAAGGCATTTATGATGGTAATATATGTAAAAATGAAATAATTATAACTTATATTTTATTAGAGAATTTAAATGTGGTATATCTTTTGATTTTAGAAAAACTATATTTTTGAAAAATTATATAATTTAGACATTTCTAAATTAACAAAGAATAAATTATCCAATTATTAATGATATCTAGACATAAAACTTGCGCGTTCACAAATTTACAATTTCAATTTTAATGGTCATAAGGAGAATGAGATACCATTGTGCGGGTGTAATATAAATGCACTCAGAGAGCAAATAGCATGCACAAAGCCGCCGCGTGGAAAACTTTGAAAGGGACTTTTTGATGGACGCACTAAATGCCAAATCAGAGTTGGATTAACCAAATAATATTCAATAATTGAGGTTGACGATGCATCCATTTGCCCTTATGGTCAACCAATGCTATGCATGAAAGAATAGATCATATAAGCAACATTAACGCTATGATTATTATTTTATATATATATATATATATATATATGATCATATAAGCAACATTAACGCTATGATTATTATTTTATATATATATATATATATATATATATATATAGTATCTTGGTTGGTATTCATAGCTTCATCTAGAAATCCAAGTGTGGCTCTTGTCACTTGTCAAATTGGCCACTATATACAAGTGGAGTTAGTTCATTTAGTAAGTGAAGTCCAATTAAGGAAAAAGTTTTACGGCTAGACAATTTAATTAAGTTTCTTTGCTTCCTTAATTGTGACTTAAAATTACCCTAGTTGTCTAATTCACAACCACCAACACAGTAATAAAATATCATCAACACGTTGTAATACTTATTACTAGTCCAATATAAAAATATTATTAATTATATTAATGCATTTAATTTTTTATGTACGCTATAAAATTCGTCTATTTTTATAGCTACACAGTATATTTTTATATCAGTAAGATGTATTGTTTAGAAAGTAAAATAAGGATCTTTAGTAGATAAGAAAGAAATTTGCTGTCGGTTTTCACTTCTCCACCAAGAATTGATATCAGAGAAGATAATATATTGTCTCTACGTCAAAGAATAAGGACGGCATATTTACTTCATTTAACTTCTTTCTTAATTCTTATATGGAGATACCAACGCTTTAAATTCAATAATATCAAATCTATATCAACCATAAATATTGAAATTGATGTCATGCTATTACCAGTTTATTTATTTATTGAATCAGTGGATTATTTATTTGATTGTTTTTTATAATAATAATAATAATAATAATAATAATAATAATAATAATAATAATAATAATAATAATTGTTGATAAAGATCCTTTTGGGCCAATTTGCTTGATGCTAATGGCACTGATGATAAAAACGCATAACTTTTTCAAGGTCTAAAGTGATTCGATAAAAAGGGAATGAAAATTGAAGAGAAGGTATTGTTTGCATAGTAAACAAATAACATATTAAAGGCATATCCATAAATCCATAGTCACTAATTATGACCATAAATAAAATCAAACGACCTTGATTCCGACTAACGCAAGTCAATTAATATAAATTATCATAAATATATTAAATCTTATAACATATTGCATCACACCCATATGTTCGGACGTGTTCATTTTTCTCACGCGATATTTGAAATTAAAGAGTCACACGGTCTCTTAAAGTTCTTCTACACAAATTATGTCATGTATAAAAGTATATCTGAATCCATCCATGAATGAATTATGTATAATTTAAGAGTGTTTGATACATAAAAAATTAAGTATAAAAAAATAATTTTATAAATAAAAAACAACTTTTTGTATTTTTACTCTAAAAAATGATAATAAAAAAAGAATATTATTGAATACTAATTATAAAAATATAATAAATATTACATAAAATTATATAAGAAATTATTTTTCCTTATTTATACCAAAGAAGCCATCAATGCATTTTTTAAAGTTAAATTGAGTTGGACTTTGTAATGAAATATATCTTTTAACTTAATTAATTAGTGAGGAATTATATATATTGTCGTTGGATGGATAAAGTCAACTAACTCCATTTCTTAGTTGGGTGGTTTTTTTTTTTTTTTCAGTTACTATTGCAACAAGAGGTTTTATAAATTTAAGAAGGAAAAGAACATTAAAATAACGGTCTTTCCAAAAGAGAGGTAAACAAATAAAAAGACCAAAAAAAAAAAAAAGCATAATTGGTTGCGGTGAAATTTGAATACAAATACAATTTTCTCGCCTATTGTAACTATTGAACCAAAAACTCTTTTATTCAGATTCTGACATATTTTTACCTACCAATTATCACTCATCGTTATCTTGAGAGAGTATACACCATTTGTGTCATGGAACCACTTGTTTATCCCAACAACTTTAACAAAGACCACTTTTGCTACCCAAAAAAAAAAACAAAATGAAAAGGGTGCATTAATGACTTTTTATTTTAAATATTTCCTTCCCAAAGAACATTTTAAAGAAGTCACATAACAAGACGAAGTGGAGAATCTACATTCTGCTTAACCCACCCAAGAAAAATAATCCACGTCCCTAAAGTAAGGACTAAGGAGGACATCTTACTTTTTTTTTCTTTTGGGTCTCATAGATTAAAACGTTCCACGTCCCTAAAGTAAGGACTAAGGAGGATATCTTACTTTTTTTCTTTTGGGTCTCATAGATTAAAACGTTGCTAGATGTTAGTCGTCCAGCTAAACCTGTTTCTCGTGTGCCACCATCGCAATAGTCCGGTCAGAGGCTATTCGTCCATTATTAGACGGAGGGGCATTGAAGCATGGTTGGTAGCCTTGTAGTCGTTTTCTTTTCCTTGTACTTTCTCTTCTCTAAACCCAAGGGCCACTTGGAAGGAAAATAAGGAGAGAAAAAACCAAAAGATCTCACTGTACCTCATTTTTTCAGTACAGTTAATCGCTACACTTGTTGTTGCCTATTGATGCAGTTTCTGCCTTTTTCTCCATTTCTACAGCTCATTCAATTAAATTTGTTGAGCTACTGGGTTTTATCTCCATTAAAAGTCTTTTGTCCTTAACCACTGGCTGGGAAGATACATGGATTCATCTGCTTTTCTACCTATTCTCTCGGAGGTTCGTCTTCTGCTGTAAATTTTAGGGAATTTGTAAAACCATGTTCGTAAGTCTAAAGTGGCCTCTTTGTGCCAAATTTTCCGATATTTTCTATCAAAGAAAAAACAAAAGTCCTCCGATTAACATTTAATTTCTCACCCCATAAGGCCAAGTTGCTTGAAGTGACATTCATGTTTGTGTTCCTTTCATGACGATGTGCGTCTGTTGTGGTTTCAATTTAAAATTTTGAGAACTGGGTTTATATTCTCTTGGCTCCCTCCGAGAACCCAATTCGGAGGATCCCGCTTCTGTCTTCTCTGATTACCCTCTTTATCCTGTTCATGTTCTGAAGTCAATTTCTTCAACTTTTGGTGATAACCTAAGGGAGTATAAATTCTGATTCCTGTCCAAGTTTTTTTTGTAGGCTCCGTAATTTAGAAAGCACAGAAATAACAAGGGCGTCAAATTAGGTGTTGGGCACACATGGACTGGGACTGGAAAGAGTTGGCGTGGGATCCAAGTGGGTCGGAGCTATCAAACGGAGCAGCTTCCGTGGATTTGAGTCTTGGCGAGACCTCCGATTTGGTACAAAAATCAGCCGCACATACTCCCAAGGACCACCCAACAGACTCGAAATCGGTATCGTCGCCTTGTGGTTCGTCAAAGAGGAGCCGGACGCAGAATGGATCGACGCAGAGTGTGTCGTGCTCCGTGGATGGTTGCGACTCCGACCTGAGTGATTGCAGAGAGTATCATCGGCGACACAGGGTGTGTGAAAAGCACTCCAAAACGGCTATTGTGTTGGTAGGGGGGAAGCAGCAGCGATTCTGCCAGCAATGCAGCAGGTAAAGGCGGGATTTCTTGAATTCTGTTGTTTTAGATATGTGTGAGGTTGATTTGTGACAAGTAGTGGTCACTGACTGTTGTAGATTTCATTCTCTGGGGGAGTTTGATGAGGTTAAGAGGAGTTGCAGGAAACGTCTTGATGGACATAATAGGCGCAGAAGGAAGCCTCAGCCGCCTTCTCTCTTCATGGCTGCAGAGAAATTTCTGAGCGGTTACAGAGGTTTGTATGGCAGCCTAAGATTCTAATATGAGTTTGGTCGATTTTAACTATCTTCCAATTCGAAGAGTTAAGATGAAGTTGTCCACTTATTAGAAGATTGAAAACAAGTTGATAATATTTCCTTTTCTTGATATTTTACTAGAACTCCAATTCATGATAGATTTTGATTGTAGAAATTGAGATGAAAGAAGCAACTAAGAAGAAGAGCTGAGATGAGAGTAACCTGATTAAGAGTTAAGAAGAGGTTGTCCGCTATTAGAAAGTGAAACGTAGTCACCTAGCAATGACCCCTGTAGTTTCAAGCTGACTAGTAAGAAGAAAGTGACATTAGAGTTCAGAACTCTGCTAAAACATATTTTAAATTTTGGGCCAAAATGTCAATAGCTTAGAAAGTTTGGGACAAGGCAAGTGATTGATCTTTCTTGACTCCTGCAAGTATCTTCATGGAGGAATATGAAAATTTGGTCGCACATAGTTCTGTTGGAGTTGGATTCAATTGCTTCTTCTGTCTTTGATAACGATAATTGCTGACATCTATTTTTCTCTTTATAATTATTTCTTGTCTTTCCTCCAAGTGTCTAATTACTTTGAACTTTGGGATTGTCTTGCCTTTCTCAAGGACCCAGAATCCTGCATTTTGGTAGTCCTCAGGCATACACCAACCCATTTATGAGAAGTATGTGGCCTGCCACTGCCAAAGCTGGAGCTGAACCGATGACTATGAGTTATGGCCAACACAGTCTGTTAAGTTCCTTTGCTAATGTCCAGCATCAGCAGGATAAGCAACTTCCTCTCTTGCGGGGAAATGGCCCTAAAGCAGGCTATGGCAATGAAGCAGTGTCTGGAATTCCGTTGAGCCAACCAACTTCTGGTGCCATTGCCCCATCAGCTAGTGGAAACGGCAGCCGGAAGCTCTCTTCTGATTGCAAATCTGGATCTTTTGACTCGGATTGTGCTCTCTATCTTCTGTCAACACTTCAGACACAAAGTCCAGAGTTGAGCTTGGTGCAGTCCACCATAACCTGTCCAATGCAATCATCTCCATTAGGAGATGTGCATTTTGATGCTGGGGACAAGTACTCATTCTCAGAAAGTCCAAAAGAAAAGCCTACTGGTCCAGTATTGGTTGTAGATGCAAACACAACCAACCTTCATTGCAACCAGACGCTGCGTATGAGGCCTGATG
Source organism: Erythrophleum fordii (assembly GCA_032878935.1). Lineage (NCBI taxonomy): Eukaryota > Viridiplantae > Streptophyta > Magnoliopsida > Fabales > Fabaceae > Erythrophleum > Erythrophleum fordii. The sequence continues at coordinate 18,770,964 of JAVQMF010000049.1, read as the reverse complement.
GAATGGTGGAAAATGGGGACTTGCCGACCTTTCCATTTTTCTGGGAGTAGGTTGCTAACTTGTTATTCCTTGGCTGGATATTTCTGGAATTGTTGGTCTTGGACTAATTATCTGTGTATTCCAACAAAGAAAACAAGACATGAAGCTTTCAGAATTGGTCCTTTATGTCTTTGCAGTATCATTTCATTTGTATGGAATAAATTTCAAAGAAACTGTTGGTGTATGTTTTGTAAACCTCAGGGAGGTTTTTGTATGATTCCCGACTAGATAAGGCTTGGGTGTAATTTATGTTGTAGTTTTTGGGGAAAATGATGTAATTTTCTCTAAGCCATTACAGGGACGAATTTGAGTAAAGAATAATCAAAATGGGAGTAAAAGCTAGTGGGCCTTGGAATGAGGCATTTCTAGCTGGCCACACTCAAAGATTACTGACCAATTTTGTAACCTCCACGCCAAGACCAAGAGAATGATCAACACCTTTTGTAGCTTTTTCTTGAAGTAGCGAGTGTAGAGAATCTTGAATGGTCGTGAATGAATGCATAATGGGGGCAAATGACGTCGACTTTTAGAAAGCAAACAGGACAACATTGGACCATTGCAAGGGCCTTTTATTCCATTGATTAGATGGAGAGTGAAGAAAATTTGTTGGTGAAACACTGTATATCCAATCATGGTAGTTCGGATTTTGAATAGTTTACCTGTATGCCTCTGCAATGTTTCTGGTTGGCACTGCATTTCCGAAGGATAATTACTAACTAGAAAAAGCTTGTCCTGAACTGATGGATTTTGATACGAGATATTACTTCACAAGGACGATCAGCTAGAAGAAGATTTGGCATCCTTGATTCCTGTCCGGAATTTTGTGCTCCATTTTGCTTTCGGCTGAAATCTAGCAGGCAATGTTTTTGTTAAGAGGATCTTATTCGCTGGTGTAGCTTTCAGCGGGATAGATTATGGTTAAGCAGTTATCAAAAATGACCCAGAATAAAAAAAGATAATAATAAAGGTGTTATCATAAACCATAAATTAATTGATTTCCTTTGCTTTTTTGGTTTACTGTATTTTTCTGAGTGAATAATTCTTTTGTTTGTTTTTTATCAACTCGGAAACAGAATGTGGAAAAGACTATTTGTCCTCCTCTAATTGCTTTTACAGTCACCGCTTCCAGTTTTAGTATTCAGGGGTAAAGAGTGAAAAGCAAAAGAGAGAATAAAGCTAATTTGTCGTTTGCAAATCATACGGAAGCGATAGAGAAATTGGTGGGATCCACAATCTCATATAAAGGATTTCCTTCGTACTTATCGAATGTTTTCTTGGTTTGCTGAGATTTGAGATGATGTCCTTCACACTACTTAAAGATTTCATAGAAATTATAGTAGTTTAATGATTTAATTCTTAAATTTTTTTAGTTCAGTCTTTGAATTAAAATGATTTCTTACATTATGTAAAATTATAATCATTTAAATATACTAATTGACAAAACATATATGAGAGTTCACATGACCCTACAAGCATAATGGTGATGTATATGACCATAAATCTACTAATTCTTTATGATAAAATTGAGGAAAGATTTTGTCATTTTCCTTCAAATAATATTAAGTGTCATGACTTTTGCAAATGGTGTTTTTGTTGCTTGATTTTAATCATCTTGCTAGACTAAATAAACTTTGAAAAATCGAACAAAACATTACCATTTAAGAAAAGAGGACATCTAAGCGAGTCTAAAATTATCAATTAACAACCCTATTAATTTATATTTAGATCATGTTAGATAAGCTGTTTAGTGGCCATGAATTCGCTTAATATGAGGAACCATCTTGGTAAGAAAAATATGATTAAGGGGCTACATCAGTAAACTATCTTTAAAAATCCAAATTTGAGACAGAATGATTTTCAAGAATTAAATCATTAATTTAAATTAAGAGACAAATATTTTTGCATACCCGTGAGCAATACTCTAGAGCAACTAAAATATGATGGATAGTATTAAGACTTGACGAAACTAGAGCAATGTAATTACTTTTTGGTAAGGTCTTAATCCAATTCCACGTCATGTGTAGTTCAACGCGTTCATGATAATGACCACTAAACCCACCACCGGAATTTAGTTGAAATGTCGAACATTCCAAGTTCCAACTACGGAATTTCCTGCTTCTCCTATCTTTACAACTTTGACTGAGGTGTAAAGGGAGATGGCCACCAGAGACTTCACAATTTGGACATTTAGTGTATGTTTAGAATCATGTTCAAAATCCAGTTTACATAAAAGCTTTATTTTATTACTTCCTGTAAAACGTAGTTTGAAGGACTCCAAATGCGTTTCCAAATATAGCTTTAATAAACTCTGAAAGGCAACCCACATTAGCAAGAGTATTGCACCGGAAAGAAAAGTGGAAGAAATTACCTATCAGTTACGCAATTTGAGGCCCTGGGAGGCCATCTTTATCTATTCACTGACTGAACCACGGTCACCATAACAGATATTTACATGATTTAACTAATACAGTTTGTTAACTATTTGATAATTATGAATAATTAATGGGCAGTGGCTAAGTATACTCTTGGCTTGGTGTTCGACAGAGTAAGCCCGAACAATTCTTCACCTAAGTAAACCTCAAATTTGCTACATCACCAGAATGATCAAAGGGAACTTCAACTCATGTGTAGGCCTCAACACAGAAATTCATCTTCCCTATTGACAAATTAGATGCTACCAAAAGTTACAGTCAAAATTATTGTCAGCTTCCTAATCATACAGATTTTCTGGCATTTAGTAGGAAGTGGAGCCTTATTGTGATACAGTTACGATTTTCATCTTGGTGAATATATTATTGTAAGAAACAATAGGGACTATGGAGAGTTTCTATGAACAGACATTGATGAACACTTCATAGTAGTAGACCATGCATTATGTCAAATATAGCAAGAAAAGAGAGAAGCAAAAAGAAACAACAAGATGACTGAGCCAAACATTCCTATCACCCATATAAACATTAGTCCTTGTCCTTCTTAGGGATGTCTTTTGACGAAACCTTTGATTCCGGTTCCTTGGCGGACTTCTCAATGGCCCTGGAAAACATAGCAAGAATCAAAATACAATCAACCAATTACCCAATAGATAAATAACCATCTTTATAATTGATACTGCGAAGAACAGATATATGAGGGGAGAAAAAAGGATACACAGATGCTCTAAAAGCGCGATTCAATATACATTCAGGGTCCAAGCTAACGTGATATATTTATTTCCAATTCACAGTACACGATACCATCACCAATACAATCGTTATCAGTCCCAATTAAGCCAAACAGTCATATCCAAAATTGGAAAGACAAATTGTCAAACTCTTAATGAAACTTCACCAATGCATTTGGCCGCTTTCTTTCGGGTACCACAGTCTAGAACTCAACGGATTGATAAAGGTGTAATTACATGCCCTCCCCCACCTGTGGGTTGGCTGAAAACCCATAGTGATTAGCCTTATGAACCTCTTTTGTGATTCCTTCCCATTAAATATTACAATATATTACCCTGATACTGTAATTTATAGATCAGAAGAACAAAACAGTGAAAACACCTCTTTCTTGCTTTGTTTATAAAATTGCAGCCACAATGGTAATCACCAAGCTTAAGAATTTCCCTAATACTACAAGTATTGTCAATTCATCTCTCCACTTGCACCTTGTAAACAAATAGCAGTTGTATAATGAGGACTAGGAAGGAAGGAAGAAAGAAATGACAAAATGTAGTTAACATAAGGTGTAAGACATTTCAGTTAAAAAAAAAAAAAGTGTAAGACATTCAAAATCCTACATTGCACACATATTCTCCCATAAACCAGAGCGAAAAAGCAATCTAACCCAAAGTTACCCTATTATTGTCCAAACAGTAACAGATACTTAACGTAACATTTTTTTCCTAGGGTTTGACATTGTGAATTAGCAGATCATATGGAAAAAAAGTAAACATATATTTTCTTAAGCTGATCCCAATATCATTTGACAACAAATTCAATAAATTCAAGTGAGGTGCTGGCATATTTATTTTATTATCTTGGATAAGAGGATTTTTTTATTAGAAAAAGAAGGATGGATCCAACCAGCTGTAATATTTTGTTTCCCTTTCCCATCAAGTGTGAAAGGTTCGATGCTCCAGAGAATCACCTCCACAGCACTTTGTGATTAATCGGTAAATCTCCATCAGTTAATAATGTTCCATGTTATTTAAATTAAACCCTTCATTACAGAAAACAAAACGGGAACCCATGCCCGGCACTTACTTAAAACAACCATCACCAACTTTGGCTGGGTAAAATTATGAGAAAGAAAAGTTCCAGTTACTTACAGCATACTCTTCCTATCAGTAATTTTTAGGATGGATTTTCAGGAAAACAAAGATAATGCACCTATTTCACACATTATACTGGTGAATCTGAGAACTTGAAAAATCTTTGCTGTATGGTGAAATGCAATCTAACAGTTAGTATCAACAAAAACAAGACAGGTTACCTACCACCTACTATATATTAGCAGCAGATCAAGCAGGTGAGACTAAGACATCGATTACAGTACAAACATAAAGCGAGACAATACTTCATTTTGAATAATTCACATCAATTTCTCCCCTAAACACCCACTAATATTCTATATTTCAGCTGCCCTATAGTAAGTTTATAACCCTTATTAACAAAGATGCTTCCCGTACATAGAAACTCAGAGATTATGTCAATCGATAACTAATAAAACAGAAAAGGGGCTAACTTGGATGAGTTGGCCGTTTCTTCTTCAAGCCACTGGCGGATGTGCTTAACGTTTCGCCTGAAAATAGAAGCAGACTGCTTCACATCACTCCTCAGCAGAAGAATTACGGCGCTAACCCCAGCCACCGTAAGCACGAAGTTAGTCAGTCCCATCCTCTGTTCACTGTTCAGACCTCAATTCCTCGCACATAAGTTAAAGAAGAAAGGTTAAAAAATAGTGTCGAAGGGCTTTTTCCCCTTCTTGGAGAAGATGACGCTAAGGGAGTCTCAAACCCATTGGACCCATCGACAGGCCCATCACTTGTTGAATTCAGCCCATCTAATGACCCACAAGGGAATTATTCAATCAGATCCGACAGACAGGATTTAAAATGGAAATGTCATTTTGAAGATAATTAAATTTAGGTATATTATCTTATATTTTTGTTATTATATTTTTTTAATTAAAATATAATAAATATATCATTTTTAATAATATTATGACAAATGTATAGTTTAATTAAGCGACCAAACAAGCCTGTAAAAATTATACACTTGAGATAATATTATTAAAAAAGTATACATGTGTTATATTTTAATTAAATATATAAAGAATTGTACATAATTTTTTTAAAAAAATTCAAAAATAATATGTATTTTTATTATAATACAATAATTATTAAATAAAGAATAATATTTTATTAAATATTTAATATTTTAATGACTTAAAATATTAACATATTTAATAATCAATATTTTTTATTAAAATTAATTTATTTTAATATAATAATAATTTTAATTTTAATAAAATAAATAAATAAAATATTATTTAATATTTAATAAGATTTAATAATTTTTGTGTTATAATTAAAATATATAATATTTCAGGTTTATAATATCCAGAGAGAGAATGAATATAATCATATGTAATGGTCTTATGTTGTGACAATTGTAGGTTTTGACCAAATTGTACTGAATGCCTATATATAAATGGGAAGGGGACTAACGGCGCATTATATTTTGAAGCAAAGTGCAATTTTTCTATTTGATATTTATATTCCTGGAATGTTGCCATGAAAATAAACCATTATTGCTTGCTTGTTTGCTTGATTGGTGGTTACCCTGTCACATTAAAGAGCAAAAGCAAACCCAAATTTGATCTCGATAACATGTTCATGCCATGTGAAACAAGAGAAAAATGAAGATCAAAATAGTATGTTTGAGTTAACGTATAATATGGACCAATATCTTTCTTTCCTTTTGGTTTGATTTGACAATATCTTTGTTTTGGTACATTCTGGTTCAATCTTCCTTTCAAATCATCAGAATTCTGGATCCAGAATTGGGATAATCATACTGTCCGTACAAATCCTGTCATCCCAATTTGTATCACCTGATGACAATGTAGTTTATGAAGGAACCATTTAAAATATTATCTTGACTTTCCAATTTTATTAGATGTTGAGGACTTACAAATCCAAAATTTTTAAAATAACTGAAAAATATTTAAAATTTTCAATATACATTGTAGAATGTGGATATTCATAACTTATCAATTTCCATTATTTGGTATGCGTTGAATTACTAATTTTCTTTTGAATAACACCTAAAAAAATGATACATCTTGTTATTCAAATATGAGATGTCAAAAGGAGGTGTGTCACATTCAAGATACCATATAAAGCTTATTCAAACGCAATATTTATATGTTCTATATTATTCAAGGAAGGTAGAAAGAGATATAACCAAAGAAATAAAATTGTGTTATTATGATCTTGGAATGATTAAATTTAAAATCCTATCTGTTTTGGATGAACTTCAATGACTACTTTAGATTCCTTTTTATTATCCTTCTGAATATTGATGCTAATTCTTGATTTCGTTTTTGGATTTATGGAAGGTACAAAAAGAAAATAAGATTAAAAAAAATCCAAGACACCACATTGAATATTGTATATTATTTTTCAATTTACTCTAAATCTCTCTTCGTTCTTATTTATCCAAATCTAAATAGGCAAATATAATTATAATAAGATCATTTAATAATATTGTAACAAATATAATATGGTGTTTAAAATCGACCGTTAAAAAATAAGAAAAAAATATAAAAACTTATAAGATAAATTAGATATTGGCACGGCTCAATCAAACTAAAGCACTCAACCTATCAATCAACCTGTTTGAGAACTTTGATTTGATTGAACCATGCCAACATCAAAACTAATATAAAGTATGTTAGGCCTATAACAAAATAGTAAATACACACACACCCAAATACTTGCATATGGTTGCCCATAGCAACTACCAAGTCTCTGCAATGGAAGAGAGCAGAGAATGAATGAGAGACAAGACAGTGGCTATACATAATACAGAAAAGAATCCGCGAGAGAGAGAGAGAGAAAGAGAGAGGAGATGTTTGTTGCGGGGAAGACAGTGAGAAAGGGTGGGTTGTGGGATGTAAGAATGGTTGGTTTATATAGGAAGAGGGAACTCATCGCCTTTGTCCAATAGATGAAATTGCTAAATAAAGAAAGGTTTGGTTGTGGTGGTGGGGGAGGTTTGAAACGTCGTGTTTCTTCTCTTATTATAACTTCTGTATTTGTAATTTCAAGTTCTTAATTGTCATCACGCCGTCAGCATCATCACTTGCTTACAATTTACCACCAATAATGTCATGTCCTCCCTTTTTTCTTGATCCTTCTCTTTTGCAAGACATGATGGGTTCAACTGAAGTCCATGCCTTGAGAAATCCACAAGCCTAGCAGCCTACCCAACACTTTTTCCTATGCACTTAACCAATTTTTGGGCCTCACAGCAAATCCATCACGCATAACATTCTATTTATGCTACTCCTTACTGGATTGCAGCGAGAAGAGCGATCTCTGCAAAATCCTTTTGTAGCAAATTCTTCTCATTTTTTCCCCCCAACATTATTCTATTTTATCGTCGTTTCATCACAAATTTTTAATATTAAATTAATCCCAACACTACCACGCTGAGAACATATGAGAGAATATGAGGAGCAAGGGAGGATATTTCTGAACTTAAAACAAAAAGTGTTTTATTCTTTTAACATTTAAAAGCCTATGGTTTCTAGATCTACTATGGTGCTATTCATATCATAAGCCCAGAAAGGGATGGAGTGGTTTGCCTACTTACCAAGCCATGACCCCCTTAACAAATCCTTTTTTTTTTTTTTATCAATTAACAAATCCATTTTCATTCACTAAATAACAACCCTTTCTTTTCTGGGATTAGAAAAGTAACAGCAGTTACTCCATTGCTCATCTCATCATTTATACGTGTGCATTTATGAATTCAAAAGTTCTCAATTTAAAGATAAATTGAGATTGTGAATTTAAAAGAGAAGAAGATAAAATTTTGAAAAATAATCAAAAGAGAGATAGTAGTCTCATCTCTTTTTTCTTTATCTTACTTTTTCTCTTGTATATAATACAGCATTATAGATTATTTATTTACGTACATTCATGTATTGAATAATATATTTCATACCTATATGCAGAGAGGTGAGAAATCACAATAAAGAATCATCCATGGTGGATTTTCAAAGCCGCAAAAGAAAACAAAATAAATAAATTAACAAAAAAGAGATACGAAAATCCTGTTTTCAGGCCAAAAAAAGAAAAATTAAAGAATAACTTGACACTAAAACATTATCTGACTTGAACAGGTAGACAATTATATTACATTTTTATTTTTATTTTTTTAATTATTATTTAATATTATTATTCAATTCTTAAAAGTAAGAGTATTATAAGTATTTTTTATTTCTAAAATTATCTTTTTTTTTATCTTTAACTTTTTACATATTAAACAAATTATAAATTTTTAAAAAATTAAAAATCTTTGTTCATGAGTCCCATCTAAAGATTTTGAATAAAAGAAAAAGATAAAAATTAAAAGCCTAACGTATCCAAATTGAATCAAAAGCAAAGCTATGGACCTAGCCTTCTAGGTAACCATAACAAAAAGACCTGGCAAACCCATTTTCAATGATTAAATAACGGTACTTTCTGGGCTTGCTGAAAAAATAATGAACTAAAATTTTAATGATCAGAAGACAATGCAGCAAAAGGTATTGCCCTTCTTCAATTTCGGATTGTCTCAGTCCGAATTTGGCCTAACTTACGCTCCATTCGGATTAAGTCAATCCAAATTTGCCAAAAATTGGCCCAATTTGGATTAAATCAATTTGAACCGCAGGCATGAATTTATTTATTTATTAAAATTAGGGTGAGTTGATTCGTTTAATTTAGATAAGTTAATTCACTTAATTTCTAACCAAGTTCTTTTTTTTTTTTTTTGTGAAAGCTTTTTAAACAATTAAATACGTATAAAGTTAATTTAATATGAGACAAAATAAATAAAATGATATACAATCATAAATGAAAAATTTTTCTAATACTTGATAATAAATTATATCAATGTTAAAAAAAAAAATTATAACAAATGATTCTCAATGTCACAATGATGCTTCCTCCATTTACAATGCAGTCATTGCTATCCCAATTATTTTAGTTATTGTTGCTCTTGTACCTTAGGCAAAGAGTTTAAATCTAAGTAAAGGGATTGAAATAGAAAAATCAATTCATGTAATGTCATAAACCCTAGTTGTGACTTGTGATGATCTTCTAGGTTTGAAAGAGCAATTAGTGTATATGGTACTAAATATTAATGTATTGAAAAGAAGCTCTTCAAATAATTTGAATGTGCCAAACTTCTACTAGAGGTTTCAAAATGAGACATGAGCGAGGGTCGCATGTAATAAAAGAGACTTATTCTTTCAAAGCCACTAAATTGGTTAGCTAGCATAAAAGAAGATGGACTAGTTATATACCAATGTCTTGTTATATCGAAATCAAAATATATGAAGATATATAAGTCATGTCAATGCCAATATCTTGTTATATCGATTCCTGATGTTGCTATCTATCTTCTCTAATAATGGGTTGTTGGGTTAATAAATTATCTTGATGTCTCTTTCTAAGATGACCCATTAAAATCCAAAACCTAAGTAGATCAAGTGTCTGTTTAACAAGTTGAAAAAACAACAAAAACTATTGTTCATTGAGAACAATTAAGATATTTTGAGAGTCTCAATTGATGGTCTTGGTGAAATTCGTAGATAAAGAGTCCTGCAAGTGCATCTTATAAAGTTCCTATGCCAAATTAGCTTGATAAAAGAAAGATTAAAAAATTGAATGTCAACATCCAATATATTAAAAAAAAAAAAAGATAACAAATGTGACAAATGTTAAAAAGTGTATTGCATAGCTAGTAGCAGTATTCAATTTCTAATGTTCTTCCATATGTCACAAAGCATATCAAGCAAACAATAATAGATATATAAAGCCAATATTATTATATTTTCTTAAATACTTATAATTATATTTTCTTATTATGCTTTTTAAAAATTATTATTATTTTAACAATATTATTAATATATCCTAATTTCTAAACTAGACTTTTTTCTCTTAATTTTTACACATTTTTTATTATTTACATAATTATTTTGAAATTTTAAAAATTATTTTTTATTAATTTTTCAAATTTATTTCTCATATCTTAATTTGTAAGTATAATTTATTTTATATAATTCTTTTTACATTTTTTGTCTATTTTCAAAATTTCTTTTATATAATATTAAGTTTAAGATAAAGTGTTTTGAAAAAAATTGTTCATTAATGTCTATTTTTTTATATTACATTTAAATTGAAACTATAAAAGAAGATTTAAAAAATGTAGTAAAATATAAAATAACTATGACAACAAGTGCAAAAATAATTTTCACATACAACACATAAAATAATCATCAAACAACAATTGCAAATAGAAGCTCTATATGCAACATATGAAACATAAACGTGACAAATAACTGGAATATATATATATATATGTATATATATATATGCAATATTACTAGCAAGAAAATCATGCTTACTTTAACTGTTCAGCTTCGCCAAAAACCATTGATACATTATGGTCTACTAAACACCACCTACTCAATAGAAGAATGAAAGAAATGTAGGAAGATTTTAAGGCAAGTTAAATGAGAGAGAAGCTGAAGGTTAAAAACAAAATAAAAAAGAACATAGAAAAATCAAATACATGAATAATTATTAAAAAAAAAAATTGGGGCTAAGCTTGCATACTAGGAATCTTTTCTTTTTCGTTCCAAAATTACTGTATATGTTCTTAATAAATACTAGATTCCATCTCATGTAGATAAGATGAAAGTGATATTTGATTATAAAAGTTGAACGCATAGAATGCCAAAAGATAATACAGGTAAATTAATTATATTCTCTAAGAAAAGTATTTTACTAGGATTTGTACTCTTTGAATGGTTTTAAATTCAGACAACTGCCTTTTACAGGCTGGCTTACAAAATGCAAGTTAATAATATGGATAGTCAATTCATTAGCATTAAGGCATTAAACTAGTTGATTGGTCAATTGAGTAGATGGAGCTATGTGCCACACGTCGAATTGTGATTAAGAGGGCTAGATTTATAAAAATTTTAATTGGTTAAAACAAGCAAAAAATGAGAATATTTAAAAAGACAATTTTACTGGTATATAAAAAAAAGACAATTTTACTCCTAGCCATTTGTTTATAATGGCTAGAGCTGCACAAAAATGACCTACACTTCTTCCTTGTTGAGAGTTGAAGAAAATGACCCATTAAAGAAAGCCTTGGAATGTTTCCAAGAGTAGAGAATTTAGAGAATCAAATATTTGAGTTGAAACTACGTTGTGTAGTAATATTCCCGACCAGTGGGACAAATTATCTAAAATTTTCTTGGCATTCTTTTTATTATTGAAGGTAAATATCTTTTTTTTTTTGACAATAATATAAGATATACGTGTAATGTATTTTTGTATCTATCATTTTTTTATTATGTATGATATATATGAATTTTTAAATATTTATGTATTAGAAATACCTTGTGACTAAACTTATCTAGAAGCAGATAATCCCTTAATCAATATCAAAATATAGGTCTATGTAAATCGATACACAGACTCATTGCTTGCATCATCTAGAGGTCAGCAAAGTTTTTCACTAACCAATTAATAGCTAGTCATTGCCTATCAACCTTATTCACTAATTGTTTAATCCCAAATAACCACTCACACGTATCCAATTAGGCCCACAATTAAGAATAAAATAGAATTATAGTAACTTATCGTACACGATTAGGAATAAAATTAAGATCTATGAACTTTGACATGTTTCGCCAAGAAGAATGACATTTTGCATTAAAATTATTATTTAATATTTGCAAAATTATGAAAATATGCTTTTACACAAAGAAGTTATGCTTTTTTTAGACATTTAAAAATTATCATTATGCCAATAAGGCTCAAAAACAAAACAGTTAAACTAAACAAGTTTTACGTTTTTGAGAAAAGGAAAAAATAAGTATAATATATAAAATAATTTTTATATGATTATTAGTTTGATTGTAAAAAGTTCTTTACATGTTATACCTTAATTAAATTTATAAGACTTTGGATTATATAAGACAAAAAAAAATTATAAGTTAAGGTTATTTTTTTATATATGATTCTTTATAAGATTAAAAAATATTTGTTATGCAAGTAAACTAAATTATAATTAAAAGCTTACTTTTATCAATGAAATTATCATTTATAAAATTATTATTAATCATATTTATCATATGTATATATATATATATATATATATGTAAACTATCCAGCCAAAAAAAAAACCCCTGAGAGTCCTAGTGATTCAGGGAAAGTGAGCAACACAGGGTGGCTTCATCTTTGTTATTAATTATTATATGCCCTCTGCCCATGGTTGTACGGTAATGCTGCCTCATCCGATCTGATTGTGTTGGTTCTCCTGCATACGATATTTTTAAACATGTCTGCATATTATGAGTGACCTTCAAGATTTACTTGTCCTTAAAATTTTAGCCTACAATAAACTTGTAGGTTCACAGTAAAGTAAGGTAGAGGCGGCTTGATGGCGATGAGTTCATCGTATCTTCAATGTCACAAGTTACAAATATAGCAAAATTAAGAAGGAAAAACAGCATTAGAAAACAGAGACTATTCTAAACTTTCAGCCCTTATGAATCGAAAATTTGACCCTCGCTCGAAGGTAACAGTTGTTTTCGCGCCTAACCAACTAACATTATTATTTCCATCTCTTTATTTACTGATTGGACGTCTATGGTTTGTTTAGAAGAATTTCGTTGAAGAGTTTAGGATGAGCACTTATCACTAATCAATAACTTCTACCCTGGTTTAGTGAGTTGATGACATATATATATATATATGAAACATGGTGAATCTTGCATTGGAACATTTCAAATAATGAAAATGGTAGAGGTTGCAAGAAAGGTTGGAGCTGGTTTTAAATTTACGGAAAGTGGAGGAGCCGTTGTTGCATTTTGGTCCTGATGCATGGTCCTTCTCAAGGCTGGATTTGTGATACAGATTTTTTCTTCTCGTTTAAATGAAATTGATTAGAAAAAAGGGATTGGTTTTTGTTTGATTATTGTAAACTTGGCTGGCAAGGTTGAAGGAAACAGGCATTACAAGTAGCAAATAATAAAAAGGCATCTCATCAGTCATGGCCCGTCCGTCTTTACCCTGATTACTGCTTCCTTGCTGCTTGATATGAGATTTTTTCGATCTATTTTTTTTTTAACATAAAATATTGCAACATTAGATGGCCATCTCTTTTATATATATATATATATATATATATATATATATATATATATATATATATATATATATATATATATATATATATATATATATATATATATATATATATATATATAAAAAAAAAGTTCTAATTTCTTAAAATGTTACTTTAAATTATTAGTAAGTAGTGCTTTGAATAGTTAACAAGTGACGTTTTAAGAATTTTTCACTTCCTTTAACAATTATAATTTATTATTAAATTATAATTATAATTTATTTGTTTTAATTCTTTTAAATTTGAATTTGAATTTGAGATAATTTAATTATATTGATAATGATTTAATCCATTGAATTTAAGATGATAATTAGAAAATTAATCATATTTCCTCTGAATAATTTCTTTATTTACAATAATTGATTTTTTTTGAATTTAAAATGATAATTAAAAAATTAAATATTTTTAAATTGACTGATTCTTACCTATTGAAAAATATTGTCTCTTTGTAAATTAACTGCTTTTATATATTTATTTTGACGTTTTAGTATGAAATATTTCAAATTTATTTTTTTATTTGGAGGATAGTGAACATGATTATAAATTGAATATTTGATCATTTTTAAATCTGAATCAAATCAATTAATGTTGCTAAAGTTAAATACAATTCTTTTTATTCTTACTATTAGATTTTTAATTAAAATATGATAATTATATAATTTTTTAATAAAATATAATAAATATATGGTTTAATTAAAAAATCATACAGAATGATTACAAAAATCATATATTTATTATATTTTAATTAAAAATGATATATTTGTTATATTTTAATTGAGAGACAATATATATATAATAAGAATATAAAAAATTGTATATAATTTTTTTTTTCTTTCTAATACACCCTAATTAACCATGTTTCTATTTCATATTTGCAATTGATAAAAGCTCAAAGCCTTCGCAATACTTGTTAGACTTCCTCTTACTTTGTTGATTTCGTATTTCCTGTGATTGTTAAGCATACCCACGTTTCCAATGAAGGCTGCTCTGTGCGGGAAGATCTATGACGACGACGACGATGATGATATATATATATATATATATATATATATATGGGCGAGGAAGGATATAATAATGAAGGTAATTCACAGTCTATGACTAATGATTGAGTTTTTTTTTTTCAGCTAAACATATTCCACTCTTAATTTGGTCCCAAATTACCTGTCTGTCATTGTATACATAGATTAACCTGACATATAATATGAATGATTATGGCCTCATGTCTAGGATCTGCTTTGATTTCTCATCTACTTATGTGGGAGTCGGGATGATCCGACGTTGATGCCAACATAAAAGGAAGTTTTATTAATTTTAACATATAAACTCCCTTTAAATTCATTTCTCTTTTAACTAATATATTTCGTGATTATTATTTAAACTATTAATATTTAAAAAAAAAGAAAAAGAAAATGCGCCCCAGACAAGGCTTTTGGGCGTGATATTGTGGACTCACGTTATGAAGCTCGCCTTTATGCTGACATCAACATCAGTGGAACGAGAATCAATGGAGAAGTGATGCCTGGCAAAGTAGGTGTCAACATTTAATTTGATCTTTCAGTCTTTTTTTTCTTACCATGAAATCTCTTAATTATTCCCTAATTTTCTTAACTCAATTCATTTTTTTACTTAATGTGGTCGGAATTTCAAGTTGGTCCGGTATATGGTATCCCTACTGGTGTCTTTAAAAGTTTCGTATTGATTTAATAAAGCATAATTTGATATCTCAATATGTTATATTATCTCCCCTCCCTCTGGTGCGTTGTGAAAAATGTCGTTTAAATAACTTCAATTTTCCTTAACTTGCTGACTATTCCTTGGATTACTTCTTCCCATCTCAGTTACTATAGCCACGTTTGATATAGTGAAAATCAATAAAATAAATAAATAAATAAATAAATAGGTAGAATAAAAAATAATACTTATTTTACTTCTTAGATTACTCATTATCAATCTGTTTGCAATAATGTTTGCTTGAATGTATAATTAAATGCGGCCAAAAAAAGTAGTTATGCACAAAAAAGTAATTATTGGTATAATTAAATGATTATTGGTGTAAAAAAGTGATTCTTAGATGCCAAATAAAATATGGAAAAGTGAATGGATTTAATACCGTGCTATTCGAGTCTGTAGCAGTCCAGATCAAATTCTTTTCTTCTTCTTCTTCTTCTTCTTCTTTTTATTTTGACTTTCTGTTTTTAAAAAATACAAAATCAAAGTCTTTCAACTGTTATGTCAAAAAAAATAATGATTGATATTAAACTCCCCCCTCCCCCTTTTCGGAAGTGCAGATAATCTGCACGCGAAAAGAAACTAACCATCTTTGCCTCTATTTTTTTCGTAGTTTCATAAAACAAATTGTAATATTATATTAAACCCAACAAAACCGCCATGGGAATATATGAGAGAATATGCCGAGGAGCAAGCGAGGATATTTCTGAGGTTTTCTATCTTGTTCAAAAGTACGCCAATCCTCGCCAAGAACCAAACACGATAAACTTAGAAAAGAAAAGACAATCTTCAAAGAGAATACGAAGGATCTGGATCCCTTACTCATCCTTGAGGATGAGTAGATGTTTTTTTAAATTTGAACTGTCCAAATTTAATTTAGATAGTTCAGATTCGTTTTTTTATTTTTTTAAATTTTTTAATTTAAATTATTATTATTTTAAAATATGACAGTTAAAATTTTTTTTTTATTTTTTATTTTATATTTTTTAAAATTAATAAAAATTTAAAATTTAAAAATATTAAATCTGAACCGTTCAAATTTAATTTCAATGATTTAGATTAAGATGAGTAGGAGATAATTAAAAAAAGGATGATCAGATAATCTGAATTTGAATACGAGATCCTTAAGAGTGGGGCTACTAATATTCCTCAATGATTGAGATTCTAATATTTTATGCAACAAGTTAAGCGAATTTCCGAGGCGTGTCAGGGTAAAGCGCCGGTTTCTTTGTTGCCCATCTGCACAAACTCCATGAAGAAGAAGAAGGTGTCAATGATACAAACACGAAAATCATTAATACAGAAATTCTAAAGCATTACCTCTGTACAGTTAACCAAGCATCACGCCAACACCAAAGAATTTTCCATCCTATAACTTGCACAGTGAAGAAAGAAAAAAGTAGTTGTTGAGATAAAGGCAATGAACTTTTTGGTCCATTATCAGATTCTCTAGCCCTTCACATATATTGGAAAAGCAGCAGAAAGACAAAAAACCCTCCCTTCCCAACTGTAATGTCCAAGCAAAATAACTAGCTCTGTTCCGAAAATCAAACAAAATCCCGTGAATAATTGAGGGGGGACAATCTTGCAGAAGGAAGAATGCAAGCAAGAATCCCAACTTGCATCGATGCGATGGAGGACCTGACAGTCAGATGGAATATCTTATCCTTCAAAGTTCAACAACTTTTTACCACTGTCTGTAGTCTAGTACATGTCCGACTAAAGCAGTGCAACCCAGGTTGTCATCCCTACTTTACTCTCCTAACCGTTCCTTGCTCCATCATGTACAGAATTAGAGCAAGATTGCAAGATTAAAATGTTATGAAAAACACATGTATAGTTCTTATGCAAAGTTAGATGCCTCCAACTCAAAAGCCACAGTCATCAGCGCACACCCTGCATTGACGTTGCAATCACTTACAAATAATTAATGTATTCAGAATCTATACACTAAAGGGTTGAGTGAGACCAAACATAACTAGCAGGTTGAGTATTATCGCAAACAGTTGTACTTGTGAAAGTCTTATGGATAAAATGCAGTGTGCAATGTGTTTCTAAGAAAGTGCTTCCTTTAGACTTGCATAGTACAATTCTTATCCATTGAACCAAAGTATCCTCTGATGTCTTTCTTCTTTTTCAAGATATGCATTTTTCTTGCCAGTGCTCCATTGGATTCCGGTCGTTTCCCGTGTTAGTATCCCCATATAGTGCTTAAATGGTCAATTTTCCTAAATACAGTGAAAACTCAAAAATCTTAGGTTTCTTGTATCTTAATGAAGTGATGGTACGTAACAGAAAAAGCTGGGTCGTAGTGGATGAAGTATCAATCCTTTCTACTCCGAACTCTCAAGCATATTGCGGAAATAGGCGGTTCTTTACGCTAAACTCCTGATTAAGCCTATTCCATATTCATAAACAATAGTTAGCCACTCCTATGTGTAAAAAAATTATTGAACCATAGCCTATAGATATTAAGGAAAATATCTGATTGCTTTATGGATGCATTTTCAGCCTAAATTCACAGAAATTTGGATCCAAAGAGAATGAATCTGATCCCAGACTTTTTTTTTTTTTAAGCAAAAGAAATAGGATAGAAAAATGATATTATTGGTTCTGTCGGCATAAACAAATAGACCAACTTCATATCTTATAAAGATTACACTTAAGAAATAACTGGAATATATATCAATTAGTCAATACCAAAAGAAAAATAAGAGAAACTATGCCTCCAGATTTTTAGCTGAGGGACCACAACCACTGTCCGTCCACTCATGTTCATGTTTATCTAAAATATCAAGGATTAAACTTAATATAGTTCTTTATATTTTTATTATCAATTTTTTTATTAAAATAAGATAAATATATTATTTTTAATAAAAATATAATAAATGTATAGTTTAATTACAAAAATATATAATTATATATAAAAACTATTCACTTATTATATTCTAATTGAAGAAACATATATTTATTATATTTTGATTAAAAATTTCACACTAAAAATATAAGAAATTATGTATAATTTTTTTACAAATATCAATTCATCACAAAAAGGCACCCACGCATCCATATATAAACACACACACACACCCCCCTCATGTTCCAAACACACCATCAAACCATTTGATCATATTCCTTTGAAATTTACATCTAACACTGGGTGTGCAGATCCATCGATGGAGGCAAACCGAAAGCAAGGCAGAGGGTTCTTGAAAGGAAAGCTAATGCCATTCAATCGCGCACCAAAGCCTCCCTCGACGGCGCAATATGGTGGCACCAAGCTGAAGGCGACCCAATCTTCGGCCTCCCCTGCTTCGGTGGAGATCGTGGTCCACCAAGACTATGCAATTGCGCTGCCAAAACCTAAGGTTTCGTTCGTGGTAGCAGACAATGGCCACGACTGTGTGAGCCGATTGGAACAGGCGTATGGTGTGGTCGGTGATGAAAGCGTGGACACCAAAGCTGCAACCTATATATCTATGGTTCAGGAACGTTTGAAGCTGGAGCAACTAAACTGGGAACGAATCAAGATTCAAGACAACCAAGTTTAATTAATTAGCTAGCTGTATATTATGACTATATAGCTGCTGCTGTTATTTAATAAGTAGCTCGTAGTTTGTGTCATTTTGTGTAGAGTTATGGTGATCTTGAGTACTGTGTGTCAGTTATGCGTATCTAATTATCTTGAAAGGCTTGTAGTCTTGTGTCAAATTAACTGAAGAAGCAACTTGGATTTGCACTACGCAGGTTTAATGCAGTTGTGGTCCAAATTTGACACTGTTAAGCTTTTCTCAACAGAGTACTAATCAACGAGATTATCAAACATTTATAGGATTGGGACTCTCCTTAAGTAGTTCATCAGCATGCATGCATGCATGCATGAGTTCATCATTCACTTCAAATCTCAAAACTCACTACCAGTATGAAACAATTCTAGCGCTTATTCGGTATATGAAATAAAAAAAAAAATTTACTTCAAAATAGAAAATAAAAAAATTAATTTTAAAGATAAAAATAACCTTTGTATTTTTCCTTTTAAAAAAAATAATAAAAAAACAATGAAATATTATTAAATAATGATTACAAAAATATAATAAATATTGTATAAAATTAATGAAAATGAATTACTTTTTCTTGCAATTCAACCAAACGGGTATATCACAAATGAACAATAAATAAAAATAAAAATATTTAAATTTAATATTAATTGTAAGTGATAAAATTTAATAACACAATTATTTTAATAAATTATTATTAACTCATTGTACCGTTACTTGGTAAATTTTATCCAACTAGAGATTTATGGAAGCTTGTCATAAAAATAAAGTGCAAATTGGATGTGTAAGAAAACGGATAATTTATTTCAAAGAATATAGTATAATGCAAATTAAAATGTTTATATGAGGAATATATTCAGGGGATTAGCTTGTACGGTTTATTGGATAGCCAAATATGTAGAGAGAAAATCATACTTTCTTTTGAGGCAGATAAAGTTAGAATTTCAATATCGCATATATGCTATATTTAGATTTGTGTCTAATTGCCTTGTCATTTTTTAATGTTATCAAATTAGACTAAATCATGTATTATACATTATCTATACTAATATCTATAGCTTTAAAATTTTAAATTATTAATTTCAATATTTTATATATTAATATGAATAATACAAGAAAGGTTAAAATACATGTGAGAAAATCTCACTACCTTTTTTATTAATTTAAAATATCAAAAAAATTATTATAATTTAAATCTTTTTGAACATTTAAAAATAAATTAATTAAAAAAATTGAGATGCATTTTAATACATGCCAAACTAATAACAAAAAATATATCTTGAGGAGGAATATACGTAGAGTTTATCAATGATTCCTCCTTATCCAGTCTCGCCACTTACGTTCCTCAGATATTTTTTTAACCTTATTGTCTCTTGTTAATTGAGGATGGAATAATTTTCTTGTCGTTGAGCTGAAAGGTAAGAACCTCATACTCTCCCAAGTCCCAACTTCAGTGACGTTGCGTAAATGACGCTAACGTAATGATCTACGCTTGGAGAGAGCAACTAGTATAATCTTATATTTTTGTAATTAAATTTTTTAATCAAAATGTAATAAGAATTTATTTATTTTTAAATAAGTGTATCTTTTAATATTTAATATCACATAATTAAGTCTCTAAAAAAAATATTATATATATATATATATCGTATTTTTATTAAAAAGTTTAATAATAAAGATATGACAAATTGTACCTAAATCTTATATTATTATATAAAACAAAATAAGTTGTAAAGGACAATAAAGAGATATATGAAGTGGAAATTTATCAATAAATTTTCAATTCATTCATTCATTTTCATTGAGCAAGGGAACAATGTGTAAATATGAAATATATCTGATGACCAATAATATATATATTTTTTAACCAAGTCATATAAAATTCATTCCGCAAAACGTATGCCATACCAAATAACCTATTTGTTTGTATGCTCTTAAGAAAAGGAAAAAAAAAAAACAGAAAAATCAGGAGACAAACGAAAAGAGAAAAGTGGAGAATATTAACGGTGAAAATTATGCCGTCAAATTCTGGATGAATTAAAAATTAAGCCCAGAACACGGTCGGGGCTAGCCCAATTTTAATGGACCGAACAGCTCTACACGTGTTCGTACAGACCCGAACAGATACACCCAATTTAAAATAAAATGGGTCGCTTAAAGATACTTCAACCAAACAGAGAAGGAAATAAAATAAAAGAGAGATATGATCCGCTTGTTTGGATTTGTACGGACGGATGTCGATCTCACCTCTCTTTTTTAATCTGTCTTCGTTTCAGCTAAAGTTAACTCTATGAGATCTAAACTCTAAATCACTAACCAAATTGATGATAAATTAAAAGTGTTATCTTACATATATTTCCAAACGCATGAAGCAAATATATAAAAAAGAGAAAAATCTTATTTTGGTTTGTAAATTTTTAATTGGTCCTCTATACATATACATATATATATATATATATATATATATATATATAATATATATATATATATATATATATATATATATATATATATATATATATATATATATATATATATATATATATATATATATTAAACAATCATTAAAATGCTAGTAATGTTTATAATTGATATAATTTTTATTGAAAATTCAATGTCAAACCCACTAGTTTACTGGCTTGAACATTATTTGTTTATTTGACACTGTTACCTCACACGTTTGACGTTTAAGTTAGCAAATTGTTAGGTTCAATTTTAAATTTAGAATGAATATGAGATAAAATGGTAATATTACACGCATTTTAATAATTAAAAGACTAAATGGAGTGAAAATATTTGTGAAAGACAAAATTGAAAATTCACCTATTTATCTAAGGCCAAAATAGGTTTTCCTCAATAAAATAAATAAATATAATTATCCATTAATATTTTTAATAAATCTTATTTTATTTTCTTTAAAAAATTAGGCATTTCTATTTTCAATTTAATGGTCTAGATAAGAAGCTGGCTTTGCCTTTGAGGATTTCTCATTTTCACAAGTATTAATCATACTATAAATAAAAACCTATGAAAAAAAGGATACTGTCTATTAAGTGGCGTCATCTATAGAAAAGCACTTCCTAATGTTAAAAAATAAATATTTTTAATAATGAAGTGGCACAGTTGCATTCTTGAGTCTTACTTTCGTAGCTTACATTGGAGCATCTTCCTCTTCCTTTCCCATTTGAGCACAAAATTACTTTTCCCTTATGCCGAATTACTTATTTTAGTGAGCACGAAAGTAACGTTCAATTAATCTTTGAATTATTTTAGGAAGCTTCAATCAAATCAATTTTCTGGAGACCAATGATTAAAATTCTGATTGTTTCATAGTAGAACCCCTCTCGAGTGGATAAAAGAATGGGAACAGCATAGTGCTTTTGATTTTAGGGGCACTTAGAAGCATATTAAGAACCAATTACATGTAGACCCAAGCTTGATGTTCAGGTCATGTCGTATCTGAATGAAATATACCTTTCATTTCTCCATCCTCTTTGGTAGGTCCATTTGTTCTATTCTTTTCTGAGTTCATAAAAATTTAGCACCTTCCAGAGTGTCTCCGACCATGACTCGATCTTTATTTATACACACATTTCATTCCTCTTTTTGAAATTGGATAGTTTAATGAATAAGTTAGACCCACTTTGATCATCAATCTGTAAAGCAAGCAGAAAAAGAGACCTCCAAGTGAAGAATTATTGGAAGCTTATGAGAAAAATATCACAAAATTAAAATTAAAAACAAAAAGAAAAGTTGATACTTTCCTTGATAAAGCAAACCCACTAACATGATCATACCTTTCCTCTCTCGTTAAACCACAGCCTTCTTTCTCACGAAGTCTAGCATCCTCTTCTCCTTAACCACCAAGAAACTCCTCCACATATTAAGAAACTACTACTTTGGCAGCTTCATTCTTGGCTCACTCTTGAAGTCAAAGTTCCAGTACTTCATAGTTGGCTAATCCATACTCTAAACGGTCAAAAACAGAGACAGAGGTACAGAAAGGGAAGCATGGGAGCTGATTGGGGACCAATAGTTGTGGCAGTGGCTTTGTTCATCGTCTTATCGCCGGGGCTGCTGTTCCAGTTGCCGTCGAGGCATAGGGTGATCGAGTTTGGAAGCATGAACACCAGTGGAATTGCCATTCTGGTTCATGCCATCATATACTTCGTTATACTCACCATCTTAGTTATTGCTATAGGCATTCACATACGCGTTAGTTGATCACCTACCTCTACCATAACTATATTTCCATTTAACCTTTTTCCCCCTTCTTGTTTATCAATTTTCATTTTGTTTTTCCTCTTTGCCTTCGAGTTTTCTGATCTGGGTTCCCTGTGCGATGCTGTACTTTTGACGGTATTTTCAAGCCTCTTTCGGCAAGGTTGCGTCTGCAGCTTAAATTCCCCGTGAACTAGAAGTTTCAGGGCTCTTTCGGGCTTTTCCCACACATGGTAGAAAGCAAAGAATTGTAGTAACTTGAGCTTGTTTTGGGATATTATCAGGCAAATTGATAGATATAAGACTTGCCTTTTCCTGATTTCTGTGTAATTTGGCGACAAATAATCTGATAATGTTACGATTTATATCCTTGACATGTGATGCGTATGAATCTACGCTTCTTGCTTTTAGGGTTTTATTAATGCGATTGGTGTTGAAATAATAGGTAATCGAGCGTGATGACTCAATAATTTAGAGCAAGTAGAGTCCTCGGGTTTCAACTTCAGCATGTCAAAATAACCGAGTCTCTCATCCCACTACCTTTAATTAGGCCAGTTATACTTCTTTTATTCTTTTCTTGTTGTCTTTTATCTCTATCCTTTTTGTTACATTTTACTTTTTTTTTTTTCTTTTGTGATCTGAAAGAGTTATACATTTCTAGTTTGTAGAGGAAGAATCCTATGAGTAAAAATAAAAATAAAACAATAATTTTGTAAATAAAAAAATTCTCTTATCCTCTATATTAAAATACATACATATATATATGCACACTATTAAAAACTGACTCATACTATTAAACATTACCTAAAGTTTTTATTTTCCCTTCCCCTTTCCCTGACGAGTAGGGGCTCACCTTAAGGCTGACTGAGGCTATGACTAAATCAACGTTACAAATCTCAACGTGTGTTAATTATATTTCTTGGACGTTCTCCCTAATTTCAATTATAACAATCCGATATTCTTTTAACTTTTTTCCCCCTGAAAATCTATTAGCATATCGTGTCAATATAGATTGGCAATGGGGTATTATAGGCCAAGGGGAAGGCCGATTTAAATGCCATCCGCATTTATTATTGGCGTACTAAAGAATTAAACCAGCCTCGAATCATGCTTTGAATCACAATTTTCTGCTAAAGATATAAGATTCCCACTCCAAATGAGACAGATTTGGTAACTAATAAACGGACACAAAGGTGGGGATGGAACTTTTAATGATAAGGGTAGGGATGGGGGACGAACTATATATGTGGGTAGCCCCAAATCAAAATCCATGTAATATGAGATTGGTTACCGGGAATATTCTGCCAGCAGATCTATACCAATCTTCTTTCTAATCACAACCCCTTTATAGTTAGAATTTCTAAACTTCTCATCTGTACATAATTACCCGTTTGATAGAAAAAGTAATAGTTTGTAAGT
The DNA here is from genome assembly GCA_032878935.1 of Erythrophleum fordii. Classification (NCBI taxonomy): domain Eukaryota; kingdom Viridiplantae; phylum Streptophyta; class Magnoliopsida; order Fabales; family Fabaceae; genus Erythrophleum; species Erythrophleum fordii. The sequence continues at coordinate 18,746,537 of JAVQMF010000049.1, read as the reverse complement.
AATAGCTTCAAAGTTCAAACCCAAAAATTAAAATTTCCCCAAAGTCAATTTCAAGCCCCAAAAACAGCCTCCGCAATCAGTAAACCAGTATCAGCAAAAGTCAAGATAATCCAAAACAACTAGATCTGAGTGTTATTCATGGCCGATAAGAATAACCTGTGCCTTTCTTCATATACTCAATTCAAAAATCACAACTAGGATTAGAAACAGTCAATTACAACCATGGGTCTCTTTCTAAAATACCATCAAAGAACAAGAGGGGAGAAGGAACATCCAGTTGTCGGCAGCAACCAGTAATGGCGGCGAAAGTGAGGGGTTACCTTTTCAGCCAGCGTAGATATGAACATGAACAGCCAAGAGAAGGATGGCATAGAGAGCGAAGAAGATGAGTGTGTGGATGAATATAGCCTTGCCGTTGGTCTTCATTTTACCGAACTCAAGCTGTTTGTTGTTTCCAGGCAAGGCAAACAGCAAACCCGGTTGAAGCAAGACGAACAGTACGACGCCAATCACTACGGGTGCCCAGTCAGCCATTTCCTTTTCGGCCTGAAAAAGATGTCAGATCTACAGAATCCAGAAAAAATGCGAGAGTTGCTTTCGGTGAAAAAAATAATAAAATGCAAGAGAGCTTTGAGGCGAAGCAGGCTTAGGGGTTCGGAGTTGGCGGTGAGAATGAAATCGAAAGGGCTCGAAATGTGGCACTTGGGGAATTGGAACGATCTGGAAGCACGAGAAAGAGTGTGCAGTAGCATGAGCATGTGGCAGTCGCTGCCTCGCTGGTGACTGCCTTTGGCTTGGCCCCTCTGCACCCATTTCCACGAGTGAATAATCAACGTTTGATCCACACACAGATTGGCCAAAGTATGGATGCCAGAATTTTATTTTTGGATATATATTTAGTAAAAAAAATTTTAATTTTTATTGAATGACCTGAGCATATATATTACTTAAACTCAAACTTTTAAAATATTCATACAAAATTTTATATTTAAACTCAATTATGTAGTAAATTTTATAAATAGATGTTTCTCATCTCTATTCCCGGGTTGGAGTCCAGATTTTATGTATAATAATATAAATTTTTTCTTAAATTAACTTATTTATTTGAATTCGTTTATATAAAATTACAATAAAAAATAAAATATCTAAAAAATTATTAATATAATTTAAATAATATTTTCATATATATATATATATATATATATATATATATATATATATATATATATTTACAGTTCAAGATGAAGTGAGTATCATATTATTTAAACTTAAACTTTTGAATCTTAAGAATGGAAGCACTCTCTGATTCCCCACCTTTGTTGTCGAAAGAACGAAAAACTTCGGTGTAGTAGATTTACTCCAAAGAAGCACTAAAAGTATGGTTGATGACTTTGGTGAAGAATCCTCAATGTATGACGATGATCTACTTGATAGAGAACCGAGTAAACTGCGTTCTTATATTGACATGTTGAAAGATGGAAAGACATCAGCATTGATGGCGATTTTACGAATCGTGATATTAATGAAGGTGATCAAGAAAGCAGTGATGAACCATCCGAAAATGAGTTAGACCCAGTTTCTAGAGAAGGACTTTGAAATCATTGAGCATCAACGTGGCGAGATCACAATCTCGGAATTCATCTTATCGAAGAAGGACGAGCGTAGAATTAGAATGCATAAAAGATCTCTTATCGTGAAACTCCCGAGAAGGCGTATTGGTTTTGAAGTTTTGGAAACCAGATTACAGAAGATGTGGGCGCATAGTAGAGTTTTAACTGTGGTTGATATAAGAAATGATTTCTTTGTGATTAAATTTTCTAATATGGATTACTACAATTTTGTGCTTGAAGGGGGCCATGGATGATTTTCGATCATTACCTAACTATGAATGGTGTGAAGATTTCGATCCTAAGAATGCATTAATTACAATGTTTTAGTCCGGGTGCAGCTTGGTGTGAAGATATCGATCCTAAGAATGCATTCACTAACAATGTTTTAGGCCGGGTGCAGCTTCTTGATTTACCACTTGAAAATTATGATGAGAAAATTCTTCAAAAGATAAGTAATTGAATTGGAAGGATGATAAAGGTTGACTTGACCGCTTCTCACTAGCCAAGCGGACATTTTGTAAGACTTGAGTGTATTTGGTTGAGTGATGTAAATAAAAAAAAATATAAAATGTAAATAGGTGAAATACAAAATAATTTTTTTGTTTTTTCTTTTAAAAAAATGATTTGATAGTTAAAATAGTAATTTAATAGATAGAGTAAGAAAAATAAAGATATAATAAATATTATACAAACTATATAAAAAGAATATATTCATCTTACAGTGAATCAAACAAAGTGTTCGGGTAAAAGTAAATCTTAGTAAGTCATTGTTACCTACTTTCATTCTTAAGAATTGTGAGTATAATATTAAATATAAGGGTCTTCATCTTCTTTGTTTTCACTATGGATGCTATAGTCATACTAACAAGGAGTGCTTAGAGAAACCAAAGGAAGACTCTTGCGACCCTACCTCTATTGATCTACTTTTTTTTTAGAACCATGTGATGGAAACTTCCCTCTATGAGCCTTGGACGATGGGGCAAAAACCATGTCAAGGTTAGAGTGTGTCAGGGATAATGGGGAGAGATAATTGTGGAGCCATCAACAAACAGAATCTTGGAAGAGGGCCAAGAATGACAAGATCAAACTGTGTCAAGGTTAGAGTGTGTCAGGGATAATAGGGAGAGATGATCATGGAGCCATTAACAAATAGAATCTTGGAGGAGGGCCAAGAATGACAAGATCATGATTTGCTTCACTCAACACTATTGATGAAAATGATTTAATTGGGAACAATAATGCCGGAAAAGCTTTTATGAAGGGTAGAGAGAATCATGGAAATAGTGGTGAGATCACCACATGGATGCTTAAATGACAATGATTCTATTCAATACCCAATTAGACTAGCCCAAGTCAATTTTCCTAAACATGTACATAAGGGTAATTTTGAGAAGACTAATAAGAAAAATGTCCAACGTATCCAACCAACCTACATGTCCTCTAAACCTAAAGATGATATATGAATTATTAAAGTTGAACTTGAAGCCCAAATTGATGTGATGACTAAGGAGAAAGCAACTAGGAATGTCTTAAAGAAATTAATGGTAATTGGGCCTAGTAGATTTCAATGCACTAAAAAAAAATCTAATTAGCACTTTTTTAGACCAAAAAATACATGCCCACCAGACCTACCTTTCTCTTAATTGCATGATTTTTGCCCTACACTTCTAGCAAAATGCCAGCAATAGATTGATAATGTTAATGAGGGGTACTCTTTTGATATGTAAAGCTTATTTTATTGCTTCTGTCTAGCTTCTCTCCTTTTATTATACTTTTCTTATGAATAAGTCTATTATAGTTTGGAATTGTCGAAGGGTTAGAAGTAAATCCTTTAAGTGTATTACTAATATGCTCACTAGGCTTCAACAGATAGATATTTTTATTCTCTTAGAGACTAGAGTCAACTATTCTTGAGCTTTTAACTTTTTCTTAAGCCTATGTTATGATGGCATAATTACTATTCCTAATAATGGTTTTACAGGTAGCAACTAGGTTGGATGGAAGAAGAGTAATGAGAGCTTAAAGGTTATGGAAGCAAATCCTCAACTTTGCCACCTTGAGATCAATTCGAATGATGACCAAGAGTGGATTATGACTATAGTGTATGCTACTCCTAGATAAGAGCACAAAAACATTATCTAGGAAAGACTCTAGTACTAATCTTTTAGTATTTCCAAAGCTTGGTTGGTTGTTAAAGACTTAATGACATTAGAAATGCTAATGAGAAAATGGGAGGAGCTCTAACTAATAACAAAATATGTGACTTGTTTGACAAACATATCAATAACTATAACCTTATTAAAGTACATTCTTATGGCTATAAGCATATATGGAAAGGCCCTCTTATTTTAAGGTATAAAAGAGTGTTTGAAAAACTAGATAAAGGACTATGTAATGCAAATTGAAGAATTCATTTTCATAAGGCTTTTATTAAGGTGATGACTAGAATTAAGTGCTCTAACCATCATCTCCTTTTGATCTCTTTAACTAGTGGTACTTTTAATTCTGGTGATAGACCCTTTCACTTTCAAGTTATTTGGCTTACCCATGGGCACTTTCATGATTTTATTAGCTAGTAATGGCATAAAGGGGAGGCTTTCTATAACACCCTAGTTATGCTCTCTAATGATTTGAACATGTGGAATAAGAATATTTCTAGGCATATTTTTAGAAAAAAGAAACACATTCTTTTAAGATTGGATGGGATTCAAAGAAAAATTAGTAGCATTAGAAGACCTTATTCGACCCTCTTTAAGCTTGAAAATAATTTGCACTTGAGCTTGAGGAAGTTTTGAAACAAGAAAAGGCTCTTTGGCTTCATAAGTCTTGTATTGACTAAATTAATGACAATGACCATAATATTAGATATTATCATCTTAAATTGGTCAACAAGAAAAGAAGAAATAAAATAATGATGCTAAAAAAAGAGAATGGAGAATGGGGGGAAGACCCTAAGAATTTGAAGAACATGGCTCTTAATTTCTTTAAGGATGCATTTACTAATGATGGGAGTAACCACCATTTCCTTACCACATTGATAAATTTTCCTTCTTTAAAGGATGACAATGTTAAACAACTAGAAAGGCAAGTCATTAACAAGGAAATTAAAGATGCTATCTTTACTATTGGACCTTTTAAAGCCCCTAAGAGTGATGGCTTCCTAACTATCTTCTTTCAATACAATTGGGATGTTGTTAGCCCAATTGTTTGCAAGTACGTTAAGCATCTTTTTACTCATCAAGAGGACATTAACAAAATTAATAGCATTCTTCTTATTCTTATTTCTAAAGTAGACATTCCTAATTATATCTCACAATTTAGACCTATATCACTATGTAATGTGATTTATAAGTGCATCCCAAAAATTATTGTGAATAGGCTCATGCAACTTTTTCCCCAACTTATCACTCCTTCTTAAGTTAGCTTTGTCCTTGACAGATACATACAAGACAATATTACGATAGCCTAAGAATTTATTCATACTATGAGAAATTTGAAAGGTAAGAGATCATTTTTTTTTTTTTTGCAATAAAAATGGATTTGGAGAAAACTCATGATCATTTAAAATGGGATTTCATATGCAATGTCCTTGACGAGCGTCACTTGCCCTTTTCAATTGTTCATATTATCATGGATTGTGTTTATAATGTCTCTACCCAATTTTTGTGGAATGAGCTTAGAACACTTTCTTCCACCCCCTCGAAGGGTATCAAACAAGGAGATCCTTTATCCCCTTATCGCTTTATGCTTTGTATAGAGAAATTGTCACATATTATTAAGGAAACTATCCTTGATAAAAATTGAATGCCTATCTATGTGGGAAAAAATGGGTCTCTTGTTTCTCATCTTCTTTTTATTGATGACCTATTAATCTTTGGGAAAGCTATTACTTGCAAATTCAATGTACCATTGAATGCCTTAATAAATTTTGCAACCTTTTTAGGCATAAGGTTAATGCTACTAACTCAAAAAATTATTTTTCAAAAAATGTTGATGCTGTTGTGAAAAAAGACATTATCATTTACCTTGGTTTACTGTCACTAATGATTTGGAAATGTATTTTGGCATCCCTCTCTCCTACAATAAAGCATGCACAAAAGATTTCCATAATGTGATTGATAAAGTTAAAAATAGGCTCACTGGGTGGAAAACCAACTATTTAATTTGGTCCGTCCCAACCTACCAAATGATGGTAACCTAATTTCCTATGTCTACTTACATGACTCTTAAGAAGTTACAAAGATGTTTTGTGTGGAGAGATGACTTTGGTAAATGAAAATTACATCTGGTGGGATAGGATCAAATTTGAGAACCTAAGCTTTACGGTGGCCTAAGTATAAAAAAGATTGATTCAATGAATAATGCTTGTTTATTAAAGCTGGCTTGGAATCTTCGCATAAACCAAAGAAGTCTTTGGACTAATGTCCTATTTCATAGGTACAATGAAGGTAAGGCTTTCTTCTTGTTCCTAAAAGTTGGCCAACATGCCTTCCTTGTTCGGTGTGCCCTTGCTAAAATCTAAAAATATATTAAAGAGTTCAGTTTCAAAAAGATTAGAGATGGAACTAGCACCAACTTCCTTCATGGCAAATGGCTCGACAATTCCATTGTTCTAATCAATTTTGCTAATAATGAAAAACATCAAGCCCTTTATAACGTGATTGTGTTCAAGATGATTCTTCTCAGGGAGAGTAGGATTGGCATAAACTGCAACCTTTAACACCATAGGAGGAGTTTCTAAGAATCAATGCTATTCTTCCACCTTTTGCAACTCATGAAGCTGACATTCTTCATTGGAACAGATCAAATAATGGAACTTACACTATTCATAGTGGCTATATGGCAATACGTGAGAGTTCCCTTGGACTTAAGGTGAACTTTTAGGATTTAACATGGAGATGGAAATGTCCAAAGAGAATAAAGGTATTTCTTTAATGCACTGCTCATAACTGCCTCCATACTCAGGCTTTGTTGGAGATATGATTCAAAATTGTTATAATTAATTTCTGCAAAATCTTTTTAGTTAGTTAGTTAGCTAAAAATTTGAAACTTTATCTAATTTCAAATTAATTCAAATAGTAATTAGTTTCCATAATTTTCTACTTTCAGTTATTGCTTATTTCTATATTTTAGTTTTTTGTAAGCTTATAAATAGGCAGTTTCAATTATGGAATAAAGTGAAGCAATAAAATATTAATTTCTCTACATATTTTTATAATTTCATTCAAATAGCCTACTACTTTAAATTTTTAATATAGTATCAAAGCTTTCATAGATCTTAAAGGACCTGTGAATGACTGACTCTCATGGCTTCCAGTAATACATCGGCTCTCTCACCTCTAATTTTCAATGGTGAAAATTATCAAGTATGGGCTATCAAGATGAAAGCTCATCTAAAAGGTCTTAACTTATGGCAATGGGTTCAAGATAAAAGAGAAATAACTCCTTTGGGAGGCAATCTAACTCTTAATCAAATTAGGGCTCAAAAAGAAGAAGAAGAAGCAAAAGCTCCAAGAGTTGTATTTTTAATTCATTCTACTATCTTAGAATCAGTTTTTATAAGAATTATGACTTGTGAAACAGCAAAAGAAGCTTAGAATATACTTAAAAAAGTATATCAAGGCAATGATAAAATAAGAAGGATACAAGTCTTAAATCTTAAAAGAAATTTTGAAATTCTTAACATGAAAGAAAAGGAGATCATATAAGAATATTCTAACAGGCCGATGACAGTGGTAAACAAAATTCGACAAATGAGAGAAGAGCTACCTGACAGTAAGGTCGTTGAGAAGATGTTTATAAGTTTGCTTAAAAGATTTGAGGCAAAAATTTCATCCCTTGAAGATTTAAGAAATATTAGTAAAATAATCTTGCTAGAATTAATTAATGCTTTGTAAGATCAAGAGCAAAGAAGAGCTATGAGAAAAGAAGGAACACAAGAGATGTTTGAAGGAGCCTATCTAGTCAAATTTTCAAAGGGAAAAGGAAAATTTTCTTAATGCAATCATTGCAAGAAGTATGGTCATAAAGAGAAAGATTGTTGGCATAAAGGAAAGTCTCAATGTTTCAAGTGTAAGAGATTTGGACATCTACAAAAGAATTGCAAATTTAATAAGGAAGAACAAGCAAATATGGTGGAGGTGGTTGAAAAAGAAACTCTTTTTCAAAAGTTGGTAAGAAATGTTCCAACAATTGAAGGTTGGTGAAAAAGTGCATCAACAAGATGATGAGATGTGCATCACGAAGTGAAAAGAAGTACTTCACAAATTTAAAGATGTGGAGAGAAGTGCTCCATAAAATTTGAAATTTTGCAATTTTGAATCAAGGGGGAATGTTGGAGATATAATTCAAAATTGTTATAATTAATTTCTACAAAATCTTTTTAGTTAGTTAGTTAGTTAAAAATTTAAAACTTTATGTAATTTTAAATTAATCCAAATAATAGTTAGTTTCCATGATTTTTTACTTTTAGTTATCACTTATTTCTATATTTTAATTATTTGTAAGTCTATAGGTAGTCTCAATTATGGAATAAAGTGAAGCAATAGAATATTAATTTCTCTACATATTTTTTTAATTTCATTCAAATAGCCTACTATTTTAAGTTTTCAACAAGCTTTACAGCAACAAAGGGGCTTTACTTATGTGGCTTGTCATTGGTGTGGCCATAAAAAGAATGTGCTTCATATCCTTTGAAAGTGCCCAGATGCTAGCTTAGTGTGGAATACTCTTGTCCCTTCAGCCAGAAAAGCTTTCTTTTTTACGCTCCCACTCATGGCATGGCTAGCCGAAAATATCCAAGATGATAGTTTTATTCATGAAGGCATTCTCTGGTGAATGGTCTTTGGGGTTGGCGGCTGAATTCTTTGGCATAGAAGAAATGAAGATCTCTTTAGAAGAAATGGTAGAAGTTACAGTAAGGTGGAGCATTTGATCCACAAGCTCACTACCCAATATACTAAATGTCTTCACCCAGTCGCAATAGACCCAATGTGAGATGGTGGCCCCATCAAGTGATTGGATTAAATTAAACACTGATGGTGCTTATAAAGGGAATCCTGACCCTGTTGGGTGCAATGGCCTTCTTTGCAACTCTGATGGTAGATGGCTGAGTGGTTTCTCTAGGAACATAGGGTAGCGCAATTCTCTTCAGGTTAAAGTGTGGGGAGCCTTTACAGGTTTGGACCTGGCTTGGAGGAATGGGTACCGCAAAGTTCACTTGGAACTTGGTTCTTTTAACCTTGTCTTGGCCATAAATGATGATGTTGTCAATCATTTTAATTATGATAAAATTACTAGAATGATTCAGGATATGCAATCTCGTAATTAGGAGATTAAGGTATCTCATATGATATGTGAAGCTAACAGATGTGCCAACCTGTTAGCTAACCATAGTCTCAACCTTCCTATTATTTTTGGGGTTGTATTCTGTCCTTTACCAGTTTTGCTTTTGAAACTGATTATTTTTAAATCTTTTTTTATCACAGTTTTTGGGTTTTTTTGTTTGGGCTTGTAGCCCTGTCGTTCTATCAAAAATATTTTTTAAAATATTTATACAAATTTTTATATTTAAATTCAATTGGATAAATTTTATAAATTGATATTTGTCAGCTCTATTCCCGCGTTGGAGTCCGGATTTTATGGGCTCCGCTAGTCAAAGTGATCAGATTCCCTTGCCTTTGCTCTTTATACCGTTTGCTCCATGCTTCCCAGCAGAAACAATTACATCCCTTACCTATGTATTTTTTGACCAGGGCCACACCACACCAAAAATCCATGAGAGAGAAAAGAAAAGGAAGCAAAATGGGAGACGCTATATTTTTCTTTGGAAAAGCCATTGGTACCTCTTTCTTTGTTGAGCAAGAGGGGGGCCAAATTTGTTTTAGCATTGTACCTTCCAGTTCCATTTTCTAGTCTTTTCGCTCATTAATTTGCATAATAGCATCTTAAAGGGAGATAAATAAGAAATCAAGGTTGTAATGAAACATTAATGTTAATGACTTAATGGCCAATGATGGAGACGTGCATGCTCCACTACAGTGCTTGCAGGTATCCAACCGCCATGCTTTGCGTAGCGAGTCACTGCAATGAGGAAGCAGATCATCAACGACAATTTCTTTTGGAATTTACTTTCTTACTAAAAAGAAAAATAGAAAAGTGGAAAACCATGCTTTTCTTATCCAGAAAGAAGGGTGAGGGGGAAAGGGAGACAAAGATTAAAGTGGATGATTGATAATTTTTATGTTAGCTTTACGGGATTCCAATATTCGATGTTTCCCTTGAAAATAGCTTGGAGGGAATTATATACGGTACTTGTGTTCCTCTTAAACATATGCACTTGCATATCTTGTTCATCTTCATCTTGCTGTGGTTCAACTTGTGAGGCATATATAGAATGCACGATTGGGGTGCTCCTCTGGTAGCCACTGTCCTATTTGCATTACTGTCGCCGGGACTGCTGTTTCAAATGCCTGGCAAGAATCGGCCCTGTGAGTTCATGAACATGAAGACCGCTGGTGCTTCCATTTTCGTACACACTTTTCTTTATGGTCTCATTCTGATTCTGTGTTTAGTTGTTTTTAATATCCATCTTTATGTCTAGCCACCAAAGGCTTTTCACATCATCCCCTCCTTCCCTCTGTTCCACTACAAAGTGACTATCTTCTGCTGTAAACGTTGATCCATACATGGACATTCCCTTTTGAATTGCTTGCTGTTTTATTCTAAGAAATTATTGCATAACAATCATTTAATACTTATCATTACAGTAACTACAGCATCTCCATAAGGCTTTAAAAACAAATATACAGGAAAAAAAAAATTACTATAGGGTTGAAGAACGAGTCGCAATTCGCTGCTGCATGGAGCTGTGCTGCGCAGATCCGTGTTTTCCAAACAAGGAGTTTCATCCCTTATTTTTTATTTATTTACCTTTTTAAATCAATGGTTCTATGGACAGCAGAGAATCTTGCGTTGAAGAGAATAGGAAACTGGAGGACCAGACTCGGGAGAAATTAACACTATGAGATGGTCAACAAAAGACGTAAACGTCATCGATTGCCATAACGAGAGTTCAAGCGTGAAATGATCGTGCGCGTCATTTCCGTGATTGATTCCGACCATTTTATCATTTGTTGCGTTGGGTATTATTGTGCAGCATATATACGCCAAAATGAAATAAACAACCTTAGACGCGGTTAATGCATTCGAGAGATTTGTGGTTCAAGCATCAATTTGAGGCCATAAACACGAGGAGTGACTAGGGAGGACATCATTCGAAATTTGATTGTTTCTGGCCTCATGAGTCATGACGCTTTCATTTGGGGTTGTCAATTACTGAATGATTTGCAAGACCATAAGTCTCTCCTAGTATTGGGCCATGGGTCCAAGGTTAAGCAATGCCTGCACAATATGAGAAAATTGCATCCAAGAACCAAGATTTTGAAAATTTTATAATAAAAAATTTAAAAAATCAAAATTATTTCAAAGAATTATATTTATTATTAGATTTTAAGAAATTTATTATTAATTTTAAAAAATTTACTATTGAGTATAGAAAAGTGCAAAATCTGCTAAAACCTAATAATAATTATGATATTTAAGGATAACTTTATTTTTTTAAAATCTTTTATTATAAATTATATAAGATGTAGGTCTTTAATTGTAATTTTTCCCAAACTTTATTCCAATTGTCAGATCTAATTTTTAAGTTTGCAGTTTAATTATTTTCTTCATACAAGTGTATGTGTATGAAAAGAGTTCACAAGTTCAAATCGACTAGCAACGTCAAGTACGTGGTTGGAGCTTTTATAGGAACATTGTAAGTTCATGAACAAAAGCTATCCTCCTCTTTCGTTTCGTTTTGTTTTGTTTTTTTTTTTTTTGGAGTAAATTATATAAAATTTTTTATTTTTGTTAAAATTATATTTTTTTTTATAAAATATATATAAATATCTTTTAAAATTAAAAAGTATACTATCTTTTAATCTAATTTAAAAAAAAATTTATTAAAATATTTTTTATTAACCACTTTTACATCTTTTACAATTTGTTATAAATAATATTTTAATATATATTTTGAAAATAGAAAATGAGATACCTATAATTTCAACAAAATTTTTTAAAAAATTACATAATTTACTTATTCCCCTGTCGCCTCTCCCTCTTCAACTCTTACGATTTGTTTGGTATGTTGTCCAAAACAAAAAAAGAAAAAAAAGTTAAAAGAAATTTCAATTTTATCCTTATAATTATTATTTTATTATTATTTAATACTATTTATCAATCATTATTTAATCATTAAAAGTAGAGATATTATAAGTATTTTCTATCGCCAAAATTACCTTTTTTATTTTCATTTTCATCCCTAATTTTCTGCATACTAAATGAGTTGTTATTTTGCAAAAACTTTGTCATCACCAATGTCTTCTCTTTTAAGCAACCATTGCAATGTAACCCTAACAGCAACTCTTTTTTTTTTTCCTTTTTTTTCTCCCCCTTATCTCTCACTTTCTTTCTCTTTGTATATTTCAGAGTTCCTCCCTAAATATTTGTAATAGGTTAAATTGGTGGGAAAGATTTGTTCTTAATTACAAAATCCATCCAAATTTAGATACCAAACGAACCATGCTAGCATGTCTTAATCATCTTATTTTCAATTTGTTAATAGGTTAAATTGTGAGGTTTGATATCATTATCTTTATCTATTATGCTTTCTCTTTGCCTTTCAATTTTTCTTTGTTATCTTAATTATAGCTGAAAGTGATATAGTGTTAAACATATTGTTATGCCTTTTTATTTTTCTTTTATTAACAAAATAAAAATAACAATACTTCAACACTATCAACCAGAGTGCCATTAACATGTGCAACATCCTTATCTTTGTATTAGAAATTACTATCCTATTTTCAGTATATAATAAATTCTCACTTTCTCTTGAGAGGGGGAAAAAAGCCTTTTTTAAGGCTTCAAAACCTGTATCTAGATTCAACAATGATAGAAAACGCACGAATTTTCTTTCCTTTTCTTTTGTGCCAAACTAGTATGAATCAAATCACATCTCAAATATGATTCCACTATCATACCATGAGCTATACTACAAACGGGAGTGGGGAAATTGGGCCTGACAGTGAATCATCTAACATAATATAGCCCCATAGAAAGTAATCTTCTGATGAACCTTTCAATCCCCATTTAATATTTGAAAGAAATAAAATTGAGTTTTCAAAATATTATTTAAATTTCTCTTAATTGAATTGACTATCAAAATTGATCAAGTTAATCGATAGAAACATACTTAAGATGGCTAAAGTTATTCAAAGCAAAGTCACAATTCAAAAACCAAAGTCTATAAAAAAGAATATAACGATGTGAAGTCATTTCTATTAATCCCACTTAATTGATTAAATTTCAATCAAGTACAACTAGAATCACTCAAATACTTAGATTAGTTGATGAACTAAGACTGAATTGATTATAACTAGCTCACAAGAATCAAAACCCAGAACTCAAACCAGTCATACAATAGAGGAGACTGGGGGATCAGGAACCCATGTACATATGGATCCCAATAGCCAACAAGAAGATGCAAATGAGGGCAAAGTAAAGGATCGCATGGACCAGTATGGATACGCCACTAGTCTGAAAATTGCCGAATTCTACGTACCTGCTTTTGCCTGGTATTTGCATGAGCAGCCCAGGCGTCAACAGGACGAACAGCACCACCGACACGAACACAGGAACCCAATCTGCCATCTTCTTCTTCGATCTAATCTCTCGATTGCTGGTTGCAGCAATAAGTGGGAAATGGAACTTATAAAGGGAGTGAAAAGCAAGGCGATGACTTTTTGAAGAAGAGACGAGCAATTGATGACTAGGAAAAAGCAAGGAAAGGTTATAGGATCAAGCTATTCTGATTCATACCCTTTTTTTTTCCTTAACAACTCACGCATGGCACCAAATCTCAAGGAAGCTTCATATTCTTAAGGTACAACTCTGTGTTAGAGATCTAGCTTAATTTTTGTATGCCTTGGTGGCTTAATACGTCACCATGCGAAAGGAATATAACTATGACAATGAGATTATATCACAACATGTGGTTTATTAATAAGGGATTGAACTAAAATTTAGATCCTCTATGGATTTTAAGGGTAAAGACGCTTTTTGATTACTTACAAAGTAAATATTCCATCTTCATTTGTCTAAGAAAAGGCACAATCCTACTGATCAAGCAACCAGTATACTAATGATCACATTGCACCAACTTATGGATACCCACTTATCTCATTTTTATGTGAAGGCCACATGTTGAATTTTGTAATATACTTTTTAGAAAAAAAATTAAAAAAAAAATAGGCTCTTTTGGGAAAATGTTGCACAAAGTATTTTAGTTGTTTAAAATTACTTTACCATTCCTATCACTGTATGAACGATTTCTTTAAAATAAGCAATAAAATGAAAAAAGTAAATTAACTATTGAAAACAACTTAATTTGTTTCCAGAAAGAGCATAAGAAGAATTCCCTGGTCTACTTTGACATCTGATCTTTTGTTGAATATTAGACATAGGTGATGACTTATGAGAACGGTACAAAACTGGCTCATACGCATATCGGCAGAAATGCCAAAGAAACGGAAAATGAGAACAGAAGTATATAGTAGTGAGCAATTAATGTAAGGGGAAGATTATCATGGGATTGAGACTTGGTAAAACCGATAACAGATTTTAATTCATAATTGCTGAAATGCTCTGATATAATTTTAAATTCTGTCAAACATACCTTCAAGAGCTAAAACTCATTTGAATATATAATTACTGAACTTTCATTTTCAGCTCAATATAACATAGATTTGAGGCAGTATCATTGTTAGAAAAGCCCCAAAAACCCAATACGAAACTAACACTCATAGAATAGATACTACGGTTCGTTTAATTTTTGTTCAACCTGCAATATTACAAACCATTTAGCATCAAATCCTCAAATCTCATCTTACACTATGGCCAGATTTGAAGCACTAGGCGTATAAAGCAAACACTTTAATACACTATGGCCAGTCCAATACAAGTTATAACGAAGTCGATTTCATCATTACAATGCACAAAAGCAAAATAATGACAACTAAGATTATGCATTATAATTTATAAATAACAAATAATTGAGCAGGAAGCAGAACGAAGATAAAGTTCATATTTTTCCATTCTTTTTTTCTCTGTAAATCCTGTTTACTTTTCCCTCTGCGACTGCAATAGCTGAAGTGTAACACAACTGAGGGGAAATGGAAATTCAAACTAATTTGGACTCAAGTCTGTATGTCAAGTTTGCAGTCTTACATTGCCACACAAAACACAAGACCAAGTCTCAGAGAATTACAAAAAATGGTTTTCACCGATGAAGCAAAAACACAGTACTCTCTGGTCCCCTGGCAAGCATGAAACTTATCATGCATAGTCCAAGCGTAATATATCATTCAACACATAAAAGCTCCCTTTGAGGTGTTGGTATCAGATGGAACATCCAAACAAAAAAGGGGCAGATTACAGGGTCAAAAGCAAAGGCAAACATAATGAAAAACAATTTAAGCGTAAATAGTTAGATCATATTTCATATGGCATTAAAAAAGAAATGTAAGAGTATTGAGATTTTGCACACACCACTTTTTATGGTTTTCACCTACATTGTCCCTAAGACAGCCACAACAAAGCAAGCACTCAAGCACATAAATAGACATGCTTCCAAAGTTCTTAACTTTGAATGTTCATCAAATTCAACAACCACATATAGTTTCAAAATAAATATTCAAATCCTGCCATAATCCCCAAAAAGAAAACGGAGAAACAATGCAAATATTCCTAAATCTGATAATTATTTGATGGTTAATAACATAAATGTGGATAAATAATCTTTAAGAACCTAGTCTTGCCACCAAATTCTTGCAAGGTCAAGCAGCTAAAATTTCAATTCTATAGACATCACATATTCTAACTGCAAAATTGAATACATCGTGCATGTTCTTTACAGTCTTACAAAAATGAAACTAGGAAAGTATCCTCAGCTACTGGTAAAACTGAGCCCAAGACAGCTGCAAATGTTGCTCACCCAGTCGTCTTTTGATTGTTTGACGTTTCATATTCGCATATTCAATTAAAGCATCAGTTAAGGGATGTTTTGAACAAGATGTCGTCTTTTGATTGTGTAAGGATTATCCAGTTTATGAGCAATTGCAACCAGAGTCTAACGAAGTGAAACCAGAACATGTAGATCAAAGTTTCATCCTTCAGTGACAGAAACCAAAAGCAATCAATCATATGAAAAACAGATCCAATCAAAAAAAGGGCTAAAAAGAAATCGTTTGGGAGGTGAAAAGAAGAAAGACCTGGGTGAACTCGCGGGCGTGCTTTTCGCTTCTTGTCTATCCAACCTTCTTCCCTACTTCCACTTCCTTCCCTGGGCTTTAACTGCTAGAAACATCTATCAATACTATAGCAGCTTCCACCCAAAACCTAGAAAGAAAATTTTGTTGGTTATAAAATAACGTCGACAGCAGGATTCGAACCTGCGCGGGCGAAGCCCAACAGATTTCAAGTCTGTCTCCTTAACCGCTCGGACATATCGACGCTGTTGGAGCCTGGGGTGTATGGTTATCTAGTTATTCATATTACATGTGCGTTTCTTAATTTCATTACTCCCTGCATCGTTCAGAAATTTAAAGGGGAAAAAAAAGTAAACCAAAAAAGGAAAAAAAAAAATGGAATCCACACAGGCACAAGTTTGAAACAATGCAAAAAAAAATTTAATTTTATTATGTGAGATAGATTCTGCATTTCTGCTTTAGACTCTAAATTTTTTTTTTTTATTTAAACCTTTTATGGATTTTGAAACATTGAATAGATGAAATGCTCTAGACATTCAAAAAGTAGTAATAAAAATAAGTTATTATAAAATTATTGGTCAAAGTGTAAATAAGTATTAAACAAACTCTAGTTACCAAAATTACTGAAAAGAACTTAAACTTATAAATTTATATTTCAAAAAAAAATTACTTTTGTGGATTGAGGCAAAATTTTTGTACCAAAAAAAGTGAGCTTTTTTTTTATAAACAAAAAAAAGTGAAATTTTAAATAAATTTAAAAGGTCAACATAATATTTTAACCATCATTTTATCGGTAGAAAAAAATATAGATATAAACACAAAAATAAAATCAGAATGAATTGTCAAACTAACAATAAATGGTTATCCGCTTGAATTATTTGCTAATGGTCCACGTATTCTACTAATCAAATGTGTTTATTTTTTTTCAATTGAGAAGACACCAAGGAAACGTGCTTTGGCTGCTTAAACTTTTATCTCCCTATTTCGTTTCTTGAAAGCTATACAATCTTTAAAAAAAAGAAAAAGGGAAGTGTGAATTCCTCTTACTCCCTATCTTGATTTAAACTTTAGGATCAATATTTTTTTAAAGAAAAATTATTCTCTTAAATATATTAAGTTGCTATGAAAAATGAGTCTTTAAAATTATTCAAAAAAATTTAATTTTAAATTTTAATTGACACATAAAATTATCCAAAGATGTTTTTATCTAAAGAAATAAGTAAGTCAACGTTCTTACACAAGCAGGGTAGCATTGCTTCTCTTTTCCAATTATCAAGGGTCACGTCCCGTATTTAAAACACTTTTATGAAAACGAGCTTGATTATCTTCTTCATATTCAATAAGTCACTCCAAAGAATGAGAACAGAGACATATATAAATATATATATATATATGAGGCATGTCCACCGGCTTTCATAATTAGTTATTTGTTGTTTCCAATATTAGCAACAAACAAACACTTTTATTATTCTGCAAACATATTTTATGTAATATTTACTATATTCTTATCATGATTAATTTATTATTTTAATTATCAACTTATTATTTTTTAAATAGAGATATAATAATAATTTTTTATCTTACTTACCCACAAATTATATTTCCTTCTTAATTATATTATCCAAGCAAATGGCCTGTACATCCTCCTTCCTAAAACAAGTAAGATTGGCTTGCTTAAATTCATATAAATATAATGAGTTTGAACTAACTAGATATACTAATTTTGATTTAAAAACAACAATATATTAATTAAATTTATTTATTTGTCGAGAAGCCAAGATATATTTTTTTTTCTTCAGTATATGACAGAACAAGTCTAATAATTTAGATAATGTTTTTTAAAGTTTAAACTCAAAATTTCAAAACTTTTCCTCTCGCTCTCTCTCCCCTCACGTTTTCAGCGTCACGTCACTCTAATCTAACCCAAGGGGGGAAAAGGTGACAAGTTAAAATATTATTTTTAATAAAATATTTTATTGACATTGTTGGTAGTATGATGAGCTTAGACTAGACCTTACTGGCTGCACCTTTTCTCGCACAAAATAAAGGTCAAGTTCGTTGTGCCTAGTGCGAGAATGCAATTAATACAAGATTTGCTGGGAGAAGAACGGTACTTAGATTATCATGAATTGGAACTTTGACTTCACTTAATAGAGACCTTAATCATGTTAATTCCATCGATCACTACGTTAGCAAGAGATCTGTACCCTGTTTATTCATATAATGGGCTATTTCTTGGCTCCCTAAGTGATTAAAATAGACGCAGAAGCCAGTGGTGGTGGAGCCCTTACCATCCACATCACACAATGCAAAGAGAAACGTAAGACCAATTCAAATATTCAATCATAAATTTCTTACAAATATTGTCCTACATTAATCTCTTCCAATTTGAGTATTCAATTACAAAAGTAACATAATCATGAAATTCTCATCCACAAAGAATTCATATTTAGTAATTATTTCACAACAAGAGATTCTAAAGAGGAAGCAGAATCAAACATATCTTCAGCCGTGATTTTGAAATTGAAGATTGAAAGTCAATTTAACCACAGATTACTGATGCTTGGAAAAAATAGGAAGGAATAATTTTTTAACATGTAGGTAACGTTACGTTAGTAATCTCAGTGGTAGCTTTATTAGGGACAATAACACTTGCCAATAAACTTCTCATTTTAGACAACACAAACAAACTTTTCCCACCAAAGAAGCTATCTATTTTAACTTGCATTAACTGGTCTTACCCACTCGTCCATCAATAATTACTTAAAAGTAATTTCAGAAAATATAAGAATCATTATAATATATTTTTTAAAAAAAATTCATTCATAATAATTTCAAATATTGGAATTTAAGAATATTCCATCTGATTTTCAAAAATATTCCAACAAGAAAACCATGACCACTTGCGCCAGCAAGATATTTTAGAATGTGTTTTACAGCTAGCTATCCAATGCTCTTCCATTGGATTGAGCATATATTGGCAGACTTTGCTGGCACTATAAGAGATTTCTGACCCAAGGCTCCAACAATTGATATATTGAGTGATGGGTTGTCAAATGGTTTAGTAGCAGCAGCAGCTGTACAAGCTTCAACCCAACAACCATAGCAGTAGAACTTGGTTTGACATCTTGCATATTAGCTTTTATAGTATGTCTTCGATGTATCTCTGTTGGGACAAGTGCATAAAATCATCTTTCAATCTCTTAACCTTAATCCCAAGAAGTAATGCAAAGGACGCGTGTCTTTTAGTACAAAGGCCTGATTCAACCTAGTTATAACAGTTTGAATTTCAGTTCAAGAGGTCCCTATCACAATTATAATCAATTGTTAAGAAAGAAATATGTTGCCCACAGATAGAAGTATAGAGATCTATACTCAATTTTTAAAGTTGAGGGAAATTTTTGACATTCTGACTTTAAAGTGATAAGCAACAATAATGTATCAAGAAATAATAAAAAATTACTAACATTGTACCCAGGAAGGATAGGATGGGCAAACGAGTGATATCAAGATTTTAAACCTTCCAACATAATCAGGAACCAAAAAAAAAAAAAAGAAGCAACAATTAATTAAATAAAATAAGTTTATCTAAAAATTGTGTTAGAATTGAATAGAGTCACTTGGGATTCTTTTGGATTGCATGTGTCTAAGTTTGATTGGCTTTCAAGCAGCTGAGAAGGCAAGATAATTAGCGTTCGAGAAAGGTGAAATACGTTTGAAGTTTAAACTGAAAACTTCAAAACCTTCTAATTTATTCCCAGCGGTTTTCATTGTATCATTTTACTCTAAACAAATAAAACGAAATAATCAGATAAAATATTCCATTTGTATTTTTCAGTAAATAGATACGAAATGTAATAATATGCTCTATATTAGAAGCTTTATGCTTAATAATATGCTTCGTTTTCATTAATGGCAATCCACTTGAATTATTTTAACCGTAAATTTACGTGCTAATGGTCCCCATAATCTAAACGTAATCTAATAATCATATGTATTTATTCCTTCCAATTCAGAAGACACCAAGGAAGTTAACGTTTGCTTTTGCTGATTATAATTTTATCTTCCTACTTCATTTCAATAGTTTTGTTGAAAGCTACATAATTTAAATACTTGAGTCATTCTCCTAAAAGTCTTTCTAGTTTATTGTTTAGTGACTTAGTGGGTGGCTCGTGCTCATACATTGTCTCTATGTAGTTTTTGTTTAGGCTTTTGCCTCGTTTCACCTAAAAAAAAATTCTCAAAAAAATCGATGCCAAAATTAATAAGGTTAGCTCAATTAAGTTTGTTTATATAAAATGAGTTTAAACTAAGACATAATAATTAAAGTCATTTATCAAATAAATAAATCAATTCTTTTGTACAAACTAAGAACAAATAAATCAGTTCATTGACAGTCCTATGTCTTAGTAATAAGCAGCAAATAATTAAATAATATTTATCTATGAACTCTAATTATAAAGAATCATTTGAATGCATGAATGAATGATAAATAGTTAACAAAGCAAAAAAAATTTTTGAGTGCATATTTGTGTTTAATTGGCTTTCTAGTGATTAAGGAACCAAGATAACTAGTACTTTAAATAGGTGAAATAGGTTTGAAGTATAAACCCAAAAATTCAAAACCCTCTCTCTCTCTCTCTCTCTCTCTCTCTCTCTCTCTCTCTCTCTCTCTCTCTCTCTCTCTCTCTCTTATTCTTCTTAATCTTTTTATTATATCCCGTTACTATAAGAAAAAAATAAAGTAACAAGTTGGAATATTATTTTAATAAAATATCTCACAAAATTAAATTAATACATATCCTATCTATTTATGTTTTCATTTTTTTAGCGTAGTTTAAAAAATCAAATTAAATAAGCTGATCAAACTAATAAATTGGTAAACCAATTGTGGCTCCAATTTAGTTGACCCTGAGAATCAATTGGATGAAAAATTATTAAAAATCATTGTTTAGAAAACCGGACCGGACCGGCCAGTTCGACCGGAAACCGGTCCCTGGTCCGGTCCGGGTGACGTGGAAAACCGGGGTAGTCAAAGAACCGGCCAAGAACCGGTCAAACCGGTCAAAAACCGGTGAAAACCGATGAAAACCGGACTGAAAAAACCGGTTTGAACCGGTTTGAAGCAATTTTCTTTTTTTTTTTTTTTAATTTTTTCTTATATAATAGAATAATTCATTTTAAATAAATTTGACAAATTAAAAATAGAAAATAATAAAAAAGATGAGGGAGTTAAAATATAAATTTTTTTTAAAAAAAGAAAGAGAATATAAGAGAAATAAAATATGCATAATTAATTATTTTTTATACTTACTTTTTATTATATTCAATTTTCTAATAACATTTCTCTCAAATATCAAGATACTTAGCTAAAATTATTATTTATTATTTTATTATTTAATAAGAAGTAGAATCTTAATATAATTTAGAAATTCTAAAAGTTTAATATTAAATATTCTTAACTTTTAATTATAGATAATTTTTATTTTAAACTAAACATTAATTTTTGTAATATCTTAAGAAATATTGAATTAGTAATCAAATATTTAAAATTTACTAATATTTATTTGTTATATTAAAATTTTAATACATAAAATTTTTTTAAATAATATATTTAATTATTACCGGTTTTTTAACCGTTGTGAGAATGCTTTTGAAAACATTGTTAAAAACTAATAAAACCAATCAGAAATTGTAAAAAATAGTCTATTTGACATTGAACAAAACAAAAATTATTATTTTTTGGTCTAAATAAAAGTTTTGACATGTTGCAATAAAAATTTATGATGTTTATTAAACTCTATTTTACTCATTTCATATAGATTTGTTATTATATGTAAAATATTTTAACTAATTTTTATATTATATTATATTATTTATTTATATTTTAAATATTATTTTATAATATACATTAATTTAATTATAAAATATTATATATATACTTAAAAAAATAGTCCAACCTTAATTCAATTATGTTCAGATTATTAAATTATGAATCATTTCTTATTCCAATTCAATAATTAATTTGATCTTTTAAATATTGTGTTTTAGTAATAAAAAAATTGCTTATAAATCAATAAATCATGACAAATTGCACAAAATAAAATGATTATTTATTTATTTATTTATAAAATGAGCAATTTGATTGTTGTCAAAGTTGCATTTTCAACTAAATAATCCAATTTTGTTTATGCAAATATACATCTAATATGTTGAATAAGTGATTTTTCTATTTGTAGATAAAAAAGTATTTATTATAATATCATAATTATTGAAAAATTAAGTATTATTATTTATATTTTAACAAATAAACATTTATTATTTAAAATTTAAAGATTCAACTTAATTATAATTTAAATTAAATGATACGACTTTGACAAAATTTAAGTAAATTATACAATAGTATATAAATAACAATAGTATGAATACTGTAGTATTACAAAAATTAAAGAAAAAAAAAGTAAGAAAGTGACATTTGGCCTGTTTGGTTTCCTATTTTCAGAACAGTTTTTTATTTTTAAGAACAAAAAAATAAAAAAACTTGTTTGATAATGTGTTTTTAATGAAGTGTTTTGTAAAACAAAAAAACAGAATTTTGTTTTCAGAAACAGAAAAATCAGAACATTTTTTTGATGTTTTGTAATTTTTATTCTGCAGAATCAGAAAAAAAATAAAAAATAACTACTTTTCAAAATAATGATTCAAACGGATATTTTAATTTTTTTGTTCTCAAAATTTGTTTTACAAAATATCTGTTTTGAGAACATTAAAATAAAAATAATTTTAAACAGGCCTGTCTTTGGTTTTTTTTGTTTTTTAGTTGTGAGAATGCTTTTGAATGATTCAATGAATAATAGTCGGAAAGCAGCACAGATAAACTTTTTAATTTGGCCTCTAAAAACGAAAAAAGAAAAATATTTTAAATTGTAAAGATGTAAAGCGTCATTCAATGAATCTTTAACTTTTTTCAAAAAAGGTTTTGAGTACGCGAAGTGGTGCGACAGCAGGCAGCAGCGAATGGAATGGTGCCATTATGTTGCCGCTTATGCGGGGACACACATTCCCGCCCTTGTCTTTTGAGCTGGATCCGATTGTAGGGTCTAGATTAAGTTTTGCTTTTTTTAATATATTTTTTAGTTATAAATTTAGAATATAAGATTAAAATTGTAATTGTGAAATTAAAAATTTTAATTGTAAAACAATTATACTTTAAAAATTATAAAGTATAATATTTTTAATTAAAATTTTTTATTTCTTAATTATAATTATAATTTTCATATTTTAAACTTATAATCTAAAAAATTAAACAAAATTATTTTTAACTTTTAACTAGACTCTTTAATCTGTTGTATCAATTGGAGAAGATCTAACCTTTTTTTTTTTATATTCCAAAAAAAAAAGGCATCTTGAAGGAATAATCTTGTCACTATATGTGGTCATACAAAAAGTTTGATTTTGGCTTTTAATTGCTTAATCACAAATGGGTTATTGCTAATTTACTTTGGTAAATTGATAATGACCTTTGGTTCCATTATGTTAGTTTCTTCTAAATATAGGAATTAAGATTGTAAGTATAACATGTTCATGTAAAAAAGCGTGTCTTTAATATTATTAAAAAAAATTAATTCATACAAAACTTGAAAATATCTCTAAGGTTTAAACTTAATACCATAAATAAAATCATTCATAGTACCAACACTTCAGCCTTTAATCCTTTATTATATTCAAAAATATTTTTATTTTTCTTTATTTTAGATGAACCTCACTTACTCAATTACTCTCATAAAAACAATTGTTGTCGAAAGTTTATTAGTTAAAACTTAGTATTTGTTGACAATCAAATATTTGTTGTATGAGTCTTTTTTCTTTTATACTAAAGTAGTTATTTAATTGCAAAAGTCATTTTGGTTCAAATAACATTTCTTTTAAATATAAGTGTCAAAGAATTTTAATGTATTCAACCAATATCTTGCTTTTTTTTTTTCTATTTTCAAAGACTTTACACCTCTTTTGTAATTAAATAATAATAATAAAATACTTATTAAGTAGTTTAATTCATTATACAAAAACAGATTATAGCTGAGTTATTTTTATTCATTCCATGTCAACGTTTTAATTTGTCTTATAAGATTAAAATCTATATTTATTTTCTGAGGATAGATGAAAATTTTAACTATTTAAACTAAAATTATTTTTAAAAAAATTATGCCCTCAGAGAAATATAAATTTTATCAAATATTGACTAATTACATTATACATCAATATCAGAATAATTTTTCATTTATTTTTACATGCTTTTCTTTGTTTAAATCAAGGGGTGAAAAAAAAAGGTTATATGTATACATAAAAGCTGATTTATATGTGTTAAAAAAAATAAAAACCACCTATAACATGACCCAGACTAAAAAGTTTGTATTTATATTACATCACAACAAAATTAAACAAATTCACCCATCACTTCCTCTCTTATTCTTTTTTACCAAACAAACTACATAAATATTTGAATAAATTAAAATAATTTCTCTTAAATGTTAGTTAAATTACACCTAATATTATTTTTATTTCAAAAATTTTGTTCAAATTTTCTCATACTTATTTTTTGTTAATAAAATTAACTTTTTGCACAATATACATATTTTTTAAAAATAAAATTACTTAATTATATCTATAATCATATTAATAATATAATCACGATTTTATTTTGAAACTGAACATCAATTTAATTATTTTTACTATTATATTAAAAATAAAATTATAGTTTTATATTACACAACAAAATTAACTTTTATAACAAAAACTGAAATAAAATAAAAATCACAATGTATTTCAAAATATTAGAGAATTTATAATTTTTAAAACAAAAAATATCAAATATAATTCAATCAAAATTAAGAAAACATCAGCATAATTTACTCTAAATATTTAGATATCTCTTAAACGAATTTCCGCATCAATGGCTTAATGTTCGTACAGGTATCATTATTATTTTTTCTTTTTTCTTATTAAATTTTCCAACAAAAGTGGATTCCAAAATAAAGATCCTTAAAATATTCTACCGGCATGTGGGTCACACCTCAAAACACTCCCGACACTACACTGGAATATTTATAAGGAATCATTGGATATAACATAAAAATAAGAATAAAAAGAGAAAATAAATTAAATTGATGAAAAAGTATTTTTTTTTTCTGTTTTTACTTTAAAAAAAGAAAAAGAAATAAAAATTATTAGATAATAAACCTTAGCCAGAATAAAAGAGAAGATAATTCTCCCCGGTTACCAATCGGCCTAAGTATGCGTGAAATCACTTTCCAGATTATTTTGACTTTTGAATATGAAATCACGTTTTTATTTTGTATGGTTTATATATATATATATATAAATATAAACTCGATTAAAAAAGCCAAATTTTGGGAGAAAAAAAGATCAATTAGCTTGAATCCATTTAATTCTGAAAGTTGAACTAAAATGATTAAAATGCCTCGCCTAAGTGATAAGGTTATGATGGAGATATAAATAGTGTCTAAGATTCAAATTTTTCAATGTATATAAAAAAAAAAAAGAGGATTCTCTTTGTTTAGTAACTGATTTGTTTAATTTGATTTAATTTTAAGTTAAAGTCGAACTAAATTGAGTCTATAAACACTCTTAAACATTACCACTTATTTCTAAAGACAATGCAATAAACATATGGAAATATATAAATACAATGCGACATAACATTCGAAACGAGGTAACATATATGGTGGCAGCGGAAAAGAGAGTAATAAGAGATGTAAATTCCCCCCCCCCCCCCCCCCCCCCCCCCCCCCCCCCCCCCCAACAAAATCAAAAAGAAAAACAAACAGAAAGGGATCCTAACCTTTTTTTAAAAACATTGATATGGAACACAATTAAGAAAAATAATAAAAGAATTAAAATCTGGTCTAGATCTTTTACAAATAAAATATTTTTAATTTATTTATTTATATAATTATTTTATTAATTTAATCTCTTACAAATAAAATATTTTTTAATTTAACTTTTTATGCAATTATCTTTTTAATTTAATTATTTATAAATAGGTATTTTTAAATTTAGTTCATCACAAACAAAATCGTTATTAATGATATGTTCCTATCAATCTACTCTAAATAGTATCAATAAATATAATGCTATGTAATATATTTTCTGATAAAATATTGTGTAGCCATTATTATATAATATATAGATTGACAATTAATTTTATTAATAATAAATTAATAAAAAGATGTTGTTAATAATAATTTTATTTGAGATATTAAATTGAAAAATAAATTAAATTTAGAAAATAATATTATAAATAATTAAATTAAAAAAATATTTCATTTAGGTAAAAATAAATTAAATTTTTTTTTATAAATGATCAAATTAAAATATATTTTATCCACAAGAGGCCAAAATAAAATATACAAAAATATTTCGAGGGTATCAAACATTAAATCCTTAACGTATAAATAGCACATATATTTTAAAAAAATGCGCTTATTGCAGCATAGACACGGCAGATTGCATTTAAGCAGTTTTTAATTGAAAGTTTGAATTCAATGATATGATAATATTTGGTGACATCAATATTTCATGAACCATGACTTCATGAGCATAGCTCGAATGTGACCTGTCAAGTTTTAAAATGGGAATTGAGACATGTTCAAAACCTTAGATCTTCACGCTTTTATTATTAGTCATTTCCATAGGGATCAAGTTATTGAAATGGAAATTGCTAAATCTGCAAAAAATTCATAGAAATAATAACCGCATTAGAGAAACGCAGTCACGTGGATAAATAAAATTTTTATTTGTAATTACATTTATTAAAAATTATAAATATTTTTTATTAAATTTAATAATTCTATAATCATTATGTGTCACTGCACATTATTTTTGTGCAAAATGGATTTGTTAAGATTTTTTTAATTAAATTTATTTTTTAAAAATTCAAACTCCTTAGTCCTTAGCCTTCAGGTAAAACAATTTTTTATGCTAAATTATAAAAAGTATACATTTATTTATAAAAATTGTTCATTTATCATATTACAATTTAAAAAATTACTAATAATAATAGAAAGCACATGTTATAAATTTTGTCTCTGTCAATCCCAACTCTTTAGATTTAGACCTCATGTAAATAAAAAATAAAAAATAAACCAATACCAAGTCTTGGCATCCTTTTCAGTGACGTGTCATCCACAACTGCCAATCAGCGCCGCCCTCGCTTCATAATCTCGTATACATCCTCAATTGTAGCCAAAAAACCTCATTATAAGCTCATACACCCAATATATTTATATTCAACATGGCCAACCCGGCCTCCGTAATCCATTTCCACAACCAGCACATCCTCATCATTCAACGTATTCATGGTGGTACCTTCCCCGGTGACCCACTCTCCTTCTTTTGTCGCTATCTCCTTGTTTGTATTTATTGCATATTCGCACAACCCCTCCAAATAAAAGCCTGAGATCTAATTATTTTGGAAGGTCGAAGTTTGCGTTGATGATCGGTGATGGGTGAATTATTGCGAGAGAGGCTTGGATCCTTCTACAAGAACAGATGGCTTGTGTTTGTGGCTGCAATGTGGTTGCAGTCATGGGCGGGTGTTGGGTATTTGTTTGGTAGCTTATCGCCTGTGATCAAGAGGTCTTTGAACTATAATCAGAGGCAGCTTTCCAGGTTGGGTGTGGCCAAAGACCTTGGCGATTGTGTAGGGTTCGTGACGGGGGTGTTGTGCGAGATTTTGCCTTTGTGGGGTGCTTTGCTTGTTGGTGCTTTGTTGAACTTTGTTGGATATGGCTGGGTTTGGTTGATCGTCACTGGTCGAGCTCCCACGTTGCCTTTGTGGGCTGTGAGTTTTTCTTTCCCCTCCCTTTGATTTTGGACTTCTCTGTATTTATGATTTCCGTTAATTGCTGTTACTTTCAATCGCAACATGGTTCCCTCTCTCTTTCGTCTCATTATTGGATTAGTTCGTATTAAGCTGTACTTAATCAGAAGATTAGAATGGGTCTTCAAATTTCTTGTTCGCTTGCTCGATTTTCTTTTTTTTTTTTTTCCTGGGAAAACTTGCCTCATAGCTATTATGCTTCGTAGAGGGGAATCCAGCTTGTTCTGAAATGAGCTGATCTAGTGGATTCGGTTTTGTTGATTTGACTTTACTTTGTATTTGGCTTCAATTTGAGTGTTTCTGGCCCCCCTCTTCAAGATGAGTTTTCCAAACGAGGAGGTGAAACCCTGTTTTCAGGATGAACGAAGGATGGCATAAATGTGTACTAGTGGCGGCAGAGAACAAAGTCAACTGTGATCCAATTTTTCCGGAACAAAACTCATGAAATGGGGATTTAAATCTCTGGAATAAATGGTTGTTTCTTCCACATGAAAAGGAAGGACTTCGAAATTGTTGATGTTTTACAGCCTCTTCTTTTTAAAACGAATATTCATTGAATTTTGGCATGCAATAGTTTTGTCGTTCTTCTTTTCCTTTTTTTTCCACGATAGTAATAAGTTGATGCAGCCGTCCTCTTCCTTATTCCCTATTGTCCTTGCCAAAAGTTCATAAAGGATAGTGTGAAAGATGATTTGCGCAACTTACTACACTTAACAAAACCCAAGAATTGACACTTACTGTACTTGGTGATCTGATGTCAAAGAGGCTCTGTGGCCATTGTTTCAAGAATTTGTGAGGTTTCACTCTATTCAATTTGTCCGTCTCATATGTCAGCTTTGACCTGATCATGGGCTAAGCATAAAAAGGGAAGCCCTTATCTCCTACTAGTGAGCATCATAAGTTTGCTGGCTCCTGAGCAGCTTAATTTAGATGCCCAATAATGCCATTTTTTAACCTAATTGATGCTTTATAGATTTGAAAAATGAATAAGGGGAAGCGTTTCAGATTGGCAATCCAAGTTATATTATACGTCTTCATTGCATTAAGGACGCTTTGTTTACAACTTAAATTCGTTTACATGTTGTAGCCTTGTAGGTGTGTCAATATCAGCATATCTTTTTTAATTACGAGAACTATTCTTTCAATTGTCACATGACAAACTGCCTGGGTTATGTGATTAATGATTATGAGTATGCAGATGTGCATTCTTATATTTGTGGGAACAAATGGCGAAACCTACTTCAACACGGTTTCTCTGGTGTCCTGCGTCCAAAATTTCCCAAAAAGTCGAGGTCCTGTGGTTGGAATTCTAAAGGGCTTCGCCGGGCTGAGCGGTGCAATCTTGACTCAAATATATGCTTTGATCCATTCCCCTGATCATGCATCACTACTCTTCATGGTTGCAGTTGGTCCATTATTGGTAGGAATAGGTCTGATGTTCATCGTCAGACCTGTTAAAGGTCACAAGCAAATTCGCTCATCGGATGACGCAAGCTTCACATTTGTTTACAGTGTGTGCCTCCTATTGGCTGCTTATTTGATGGGGGTCATGCTTGTTCAAGATCTAGTAACCTTGAATCATAACATTATTATTATTTTTACGGTGATCTTGTTCATCATCCTCCTGGTCCCAATTATCATTCCCATTTCAATTAGTTTTTCCCCAGGGCAAAAAGCTTCAGAAGAAGAAGAAGCACTCCTTCCTCAGCCCCAGACACTAGAGCGAGATAATTCTCAACATAGTGTTGAAGTAATATTAAGTGAGGTGGAAGATGAGAAGCCTGAGGAGGTGGACTCACTCCCTTCAACAGAAAGGAAGAAACGTATAGCGCAATTACAATTAAAACTAGTCCATGCAGCCGCAGTAGGGGCAGTGAGGGTCAAGAGGAGGAGAGGACCACACAGAGGGGAGGACTTCACCTTGGCACAAGCTTTGATTAAAGCAGACTTTTGGCTTCTTTTCCTGTCCCTTCTCTTGGGTTCTGGATCAGGGTTGACTGTTATAGATAACCTGGGTCAGATGAGCCAGTCTCTGGGATATTATAACACACATATATTTGTGTCCATGATCAGTATCTGGAACTTTCTCGGCCGTGTAGGAGGGGGTTACATCTCTGAGATTGTAGTGAGGTAAAAGAACTTGTTCATAGTTCATGCACTTAAATTTTGATTTTAGACCCATATTTTCTGATTCCTTTATGTAATATATTGAGCAGGGATCATGCCTTTCCAAGGCCAGTTGCATTGGCTGTGTTTCAACTAGTAATGGCATGTGGGCATGTGTTCATAGCAATGGGATGGCCAGGGGCAATGTATGTTAGTACACTACTGGTTGGACTTGGTTATGGGGCCCACTGGGCAATTGCTCCAGCTGCTGCCTCTGAGTTATTTGGTCTAAGAAATTTCGGAGCTTTGTACAATTTTCTTACTCTGGCAAATCCTTCCGGAACTCTTGTCTTCTCTAGTCTAATTGCCAGCAGAATCTATGACTACGAGGCAGATAAACAAGCTCATCAGGGATATCAGTATCAAAATAGTGTAGGATCAGTATTGTCACGTGTCGTTAATGCTGCTGAACCTCCAAAATGTGAAGGAGCCATATGCTTTTTCTTGACTTGTATTCTCATGGCAGGATTCTGTATTATTGCAGCAGTCTTAAGCATGATTCTCGTACACCGAACTAAGATTGTTTACGCCAACCTGTATGGAAAATCTAGTACTAGAAGTATTAGGTAATCAGTGTGTTTGGATTATATATTTTGGCGTTTGTGCTCTTTGAAGTGTATTGTATCAGGATCCCTACGTCAAGAAAGATTAAAGGGGCAGAGCTAAGCATCGGATGCTCTTCTCTTGAGGGTGAAACACCAAAAGTGAGAGAAAGAAACAGAAAGAATTCAAGGCTTTTGCTCAGGGATGTCCTGCCATTTAGTTGCAACACGTAGTTACCAATATTATTTTGCCAATAATCATGTGTTGTATTTTTATCTTCTGCAAGCAAGCAATTGGTTGGAATAATTATTCATATTCTTCACATTTAGCTTTATTTTCAGTCAGAAAACGAAGTTTGTTTTTTGGCGCCATGAAAACTAGAATTTTGTTTTTAGCCGCTATTGATGGTTATGTTGATTGATGTATCTAATAGAGCAGGTCATGGGTTGCGATGCGCTGGTCATTTTACCAGCACTTGTAAGCTAGTATCTGAAGGTTCAAACATATTACCTATGTACAAGGATTTGGCAAGGAAATAGATACTGCACATTGCCCCGCAAGGTTGACAAATAACGTGTTAGATGAAAACATGTTCGCATAAGAAGATTGAACGATGGCAAATTGAATTTAACATCCAAGTGTTAAGTTTGATAGAAACGTAATTTTAGATGAAAATAATTATGCTCATACTTGGCATCATTTTATTGTAATAAAGCAAATTTTAGCATCATATTCGACATGAATTATATAATAAATTATATAAATTTTTCATAAATTTTGTAAAAATTATATATATCTCTTTTCTATTTTTAAAATATACACATGTATCTCTTAAAATAAAAATTTATATTATATTTGAGTCTAATTTAAAATTTTTGGATCGAAATACCCTCCATTTAAAAAATTTTTAATTAGAAAAAAATGTATTTAGATTTAATAAAGGGTATTCTGGTCAAAAAAGCTTTAAATGAGACTAAAGTATAAGTAATTTTTTTGTTTCAAGAAAGATCTATACATATTTCAAAAATAAAAAATATATATATAATTTTAACAAAATTTTAAAAAAGTTTATATAATTTACCTTTAATTATAATGACAGGCTTTTGTGGGCCATATTTGGGCCGGCATTTATGCAACGGTGCCTGTTGTCTAATTTGTCCAAAAGTGGAGGCCCAAAACATCCACAGCTTCAGTAACTGCTCAATTCAACATTAAACAGATTCGGTTCGATCGTAACCCTTCTCAGCTTCGTTGTCGATTCAGTGAGTGCTGGAGAGGAATTGACGATGGCCATGGATGTAGAGGAGAAACTAGAATCAGGGTTTCCATACTGGAAAGCCGTCCGTCGCAGTTTCGGCCCGGAATCTCCTTTCTTTGCTTCCGGTAATATCGAACGAGAACTTCTTGCTAAACAGGTTTTCTTTTCCTCTTTTCATTTTGTTGATGTTTGTTTAGGAACTCTGTTTTCCAAAATGTTCTTGCGCTGAACTTGTCCCTTTTCGGGATTAAAGTTTATAACTTGAGCGTTCCTTTTTCTGAGTTGGAAGCTACGGTTTTGAGAAATATCGTTTTGTTTCGTTTCCTCGTTAACGGACATTTTGATTTGTAGCTTCTTCTTTTTTTAATTTCCTACGCTCTATCTGTGTTTAGTGCAACATTTTTTTTATTTTTTTATCATTTTAATTCTAGTACTTGCCGTGCTGAAAATTGAAGTGGAAACTTTTATTTTATTTTAAGATTGCCTTGGAATTAACGGCTGAAGAGAAGCAACAGCTTCAGAATTTGGTACAAGAGGAAGACAGGTAATGTTGGTTAGCTTGGTGGCTCTTACGGAGACTGTGAAGCAACAATGTTTTTACTTTTTCGTACTTGCTGTTTCCATATTTTTAACATGGAAGCTCCAACATATGATTATGATTAACGCTTCAAGGCTGGTATATATATGCCTTTAAGAAGTTGGCTCTGATAATTGATACTCCTGAGGCCAAAAAGGAAGAAAGAAAATTGATAACCCCCCATATGATATGGTATGATATACGAGACGCCTGAGAGTGAAGTGTTAATCAAATGCACTGCTTTATGTCTTACTCATCTGATGGAAGCTATTGGAATTTGGACCTTTTGAGGTTATTGATGTATGGTGGGATTTTGTATGTTATTTTTAATATTCCAACTGTAGCTGTATATGTTTAAATGTCTGTGACAAAAGAAAAATACTTTATTTATTGTGTTATTGTTCTCTTTTACTTGTACATGGCATAAGGAAATTTATTTGTATCACAGTCAAGACCTTACTTTGTCAAAGAATATGCTTGTTCAATAAGATGGTGTCTACATGTCTGGTAACAAAATTGCACCATGTGTGCCTGATTTCTTTGCGGTTCGTTGTGCAGGGAAGTCTTCTGTCCCATTGTTGGTTGTGGAGCACGCTTGACTTCCTTGGAGGACTTTGAAAATCATTATAATGCACGGCATACTGCCTCTTGTTCAGTGTGTTCTAGAGTCTACCCAACATCTCGCCTGCTCAGCATACATGTATCTGAAGAGCATGATTCATTCTTTCAGGCAAAGGCTGCTCGGGGCTATGATACAGTACGTTTGTCTGACTTTCATTCATATTTGTAACATGAATTGGTTCCTTTTAAAACTGCCTTCCCCCCCTCCCCCCTCCCCCCCCTCCCCCTCTTTTTTTTTCGTTTTTGAAAGCTTATAGTTTACCATAATTATTATTTTTGCATCCACATGCTATTGCTTACTTATTCTTTTAGAGGGCTGAGAAATTGATATGATCCTTATACCTTGGTCTAACAGTATGAATGCTTAGTGGAAGGCTGTGGTTTAAAGTTTAAAAGCTACAAGAGTAGGCAACAGCATCTCATTGACAAGCATAAATTCCCCACTTCATTTGAGTTTTTTAAGAAGGCTCGGCCATCAAAGAAACGGAGGCAGAAGAATCAACGAAAACAAGCTATATACAAGGAGGATGATTCAAGAACGATGGAAGTGGATAATGCAACCATAGATGGCCTTGTATCGGCAGTCTCTAAATTGACTACTTCTGACTCCACTTCATCGTCTATCAGCTTTGGTCACCGGCACACTCGTGGTTTGACATTTGTCCCTCGAGCTGTTAAGCGTGAAAGTGGATCAAACTCTGCATCACCTAGAACAAGGCAATAATAATCTAGCCTTCAGTTCAATCTGCATACTAACTCTGCCATGTTTTTAGAATCCATGTGGCTGTCTTTTGTAACAAATGTTGAAGCTGATTACATCAGATGTGAGTTATCAAAGATCTGAAAAGAAGAATCAGTCTGGAGTTAGATAACAGCATACATTAGTTTAGATCTCCCTGATGTGGACATTTTGGGGCTTGGGTTCAGCTCTAAGTAGTACGACATTGTTCTGTTATCAGCTCATCTCTGTCTAGAGAATAGCCAATTTGTCATTAGAGTGCGAAGGATTCTCTTAACACTGTTACAGATTGTCATGTATTCGTCAGAGAGGTGTTACAGTGCAAAATGAATATCAGGCTCGTAGATGGCGCCTGCTTGCGGACTTCTGTTCACATTTTTTCATATTTGCACTATTGATGAAATGAATTTTATCATGAAAATTGGTATAGGACAGTGGTGATGCTTGAAGTGAAGATGAAATGAATTCAAGCCTAGTTGACTGGGGAAAATTACGCCCCTCTTTGCTTAATGCCGTTGGTCCAAACTCCAAATCAGACGTCTGACCATGAGTTTCTTTCTGATTTTGATATTGGGCTTGAGAGCTATGGAGTAGGCTCTCCCTTGCTTTACTATCTATTTATGAACCAGCAGCGCAGATGCCTGTTTTGTTTGTATGTTCTGGCCAACTGCCCAAGTATTTACTCAATGCGGACCTACTAAATGGGCGACAGGGCTGGCTATTCTAGATCGAACGTCTTTTCTTTTCCAATAATGGTTGCACCGAAATATTGTTGACATGATGTTCTCCTGACTGGGTAAAAACTAAAACTGTTTATGGAATGTCTTTTGCAAGAAGTTAATGATTTAGTTCATAAGGGATTTTTTTTTTTTATTTAATTCTTTAATGATAAAATTTTTTAATTTAATTTTTTAAAAAGCATTTTTTTTTCTTAATTTAGTCTTTTAAGGATAAAACATTTTTAATTTATTTTTTCAACTATTTTTTTAATCAAAATGATTCTTTAAGAAAACAAACCTAGCGGAAGGACTTAAGGGACTGAGTTGAATGTTTTATTTTCAGAGGAGTAGAAGAGAATGATCTTTTAAAGGATAAAGTGAAAGATTTTATTCTTTTAAAGACCAAATTATAAAAAGAGTGATTTTTTTGGAGATCAATTCATTAATTTACTCAGTTATTTATTTCATAACTATTCACAAATGTGCCAATAGCTTCATTTGAATATTCTAGATGTAGTTTATATTTATAAATGTAAGAATAATATTAATATTACCTTTATTTTGTCTTTAAACAAAACCCACCAATCTCAGTTAAAATGACCTCTAAAATGCATTGAGAGTCAAAAGTATGGTGAGTTATTTTTTGAGAAAAATAAACAGTTTAAATTTTGATAAAATATGAGCAACTTGAACTTGATAATTTATAGATCTGTTAAATTTACTTTCCTTAATTCTTTTTTTCTATTAATAGTTATCCACTTCTACTTTACTTTTAAAAGCCTAAGATGCACTTTAACACAGGCAGATCCTAAACTGAGATACTTGATAAGGTGGAGTTTGAGAAACTTTGCTCAAGGTGAAAGAGATTTCAGTAATCAAAAGCAAAAGAGCCACTTTAAATTTTGTTTCTTTGATAAAATTTCAATGCACTCAAGTGATACACGAACAAGAAGAAAAAAAGGGGGGAATGAAAAAATCAACACATTGGATTAGTAATTGCAGCATCATCAGCAGAAGCCACCATTGCTGCTTCTTCTCTAGCTTTCTTGCGTTCACTCTTCCTTACTCTATGGCTGTTGGGGTTGTGGTGGGTAAACACTCACCTGCAATCATACATGTTTTTTTTACCAAGTTAGTCTGTCTCCTAGGATTATAATCCAAAGACAAACTTGCTTTAAAATCCTCAATTAACCATTTTTCTTTTAGGCCCAAATTTCTCAAGTAGAAGATGGTATAGTAGTCTTTGCCCAATCCCACACTTTTCCTGCATGAAGACATACAGATTGATGTCTAATAGCAGCAAGACCTTATACATTATTACTTCTTCAGGGAAGGGGAGAGGCCATTAAATTCATTTGATTTGTTTTAGTCTATATATGGGATATTAGATATTGTTCGCCTGTTGTAATCCCCAGGCTCAAATTTTCACTTTGAGGTTGTCGTAAGGTTAAATAGATAGCCTTTTGCAGTTGACAATTTCAATGGAATATACAGTCTACACGTGAAACATCAGCCTTAATCTACGACTAAAATCTGTGCTCTAGTGAAGAATATGCAAAAGTTGTGACTCTGATCACCGTGGCAAATCTAGCACTAGAAAGTGAAAACCCTATTGTTAGTTTTAGATTTCTACAGCAAATGCCTGCCTTTTTTCCACAGCTAATTTGTAAGCAAATAACAAACAAAATGTGAATACTTGTATTCACCAAACACAATTTGTACGCTATGGAGTGGTTTGCCTACTTCGCTTCTTCACAAATCCATTTTCATTCACCAAATAACACCCCTTCTTGACAAATCTCTTTCTGGGATCACAGAAGTGATAGCACTTACTCCATTTATGTACCGGGATAATATATTTATGAATAAATTTAAATTCCATTCTTATAAATAGAAAAGTGAAAAATCACAAATAAAAAGTCCTTCATTGTGGATTTTCAAAGCCGCAAAGAAAACAAAATAAATAAATTGATCAAAAAGAGATAAATCCATTTTCAGGCCAAGAAAAAAACTTGACACTAAAACATCAACTAACTTTAACGGGTACACAATTACATCAGAGTAAAAAGAAAAAAAAAAAACATTTTGTACAAGTCTCCAAAAAATTTTTAAAAAAAAAAATCTTCATTCATCGTGAACACATGAGACCCACCATTTACATAATAAAATCTAATGATTTTCTTTTGGGAGAAAAATATCTACAGATTTTGAATGGAAGAAAAAGAAATGAAGTCACAACAGAAGATGAATTAAATATGTCATCAATGGCAAGGGTGATCGCCGATCCATCATAAAAAATGGCCTTTGTCGGCCATGGTAACTTGTTTCTTGGATTTCTCGTTAAAGGACAATGCTTTGGCTTTAATTTCACCCTTGGTTGATCTTACGCGGTAAAATACAGCTCCTCATGAGAGATGGGAATCATCAAAAATCATAATATGGTGGCCCCTCTACTAAAATGGACGGCAAATTCCCCCCAACCAAAAAAAAAAAAAAACTCAAAATATCTATGAACAAGATAAATAAAAGATGTGTGGAAAATATATATTTATAAAAATATAATTTATTTATTTTGTATGTATTAATAAAACAATTTTTTAAAACTATGTTCTATGGTAAGACTGTAGAAGACTTTTGAGTTGTGATTGTTTTACAAATAATAAAATTATATTAATTTTTTACAAAAAGTTTCTTTACCACCTAGTATATATTTATTGTTTGTATATATAACAAAAGCCTAATCTCATCTAAACACTGGCAGTTCAATCTCGATAAGCTTCTTGATCTCTATTTTATATCTAAGAGAGATTGGGATTTAATTATTCTAAGGTTTGTGATTGGACTCGTTGGAAGTTTTATAACGACGAATTCTCCGAGCTTCGCTAATCAAGACACATACTCTATGACAAAAATTTGCACCACCACCATGTAGAAGCTTCAAAAGAGACAATTTCCTTAAAGAAATTAATGATCAAGAAAGACAAAGAAAAAGAGAAGATTTCTCCTTTTACAGAGAAGGAATTCATCAAATTAAATACCGAAATATTCCAATATAAATATGACAATTTGGTCATCCAATCCAATCATAATTTATTATCCAGTTCTAGCTTTATGATAAAAAAAATTTTCTCAGGTTTTTTCAATGTCGAAGAATAAATCATGTCCCAAAAAAAACAATCTACAATCGCTCCGGAAATTAAAATTGCATAGCTTCTTTGTTCTATCATGTGTTTGATTTCCCTTTTTTTTTTTTTTAACTGTTGGCGATACAGCCTGACAAAAGATAAAGTTTTTATTAATATTATTATTTAACATTGACATAATTATTCTTTTCAAATTTATAAATTTATTATTTTAGATTTATTTCAGACTTTATCAATAAAGATGCTTGATCTTTATCTCATTGTTTTTTTCTTTTGCCATTTCAGTGCTTGTACTATGTTATCAGGATTAAAATTTCTTTTTTAATATTTTAACAAGATAAAAACTTTTTATTTTAGTTTCTATATTTTTAATTATATAAAAAATTAAAATTAATGTTAGACCTTTATGATTTACATACCAACACATCATCCAGACAAGATAGTTTGTATTAAAAAAGAAAGATTGTTTAGCATTAATTTGTTTTGTAAAATTATTTTTGAAAATAATTTTACAAAATAACAACAATAAAATTAAACATATTCAAATTAAAAAGTTAACTACCGAAGTCTTCCAACACAAATATTGGAGACCAACATAAATAAAATGTCTAAATTATAAGTTTTTTTTTGTCTCCTTTTAAAAGTAGCCTATCAATGTTATTATGAAGTTGTCATAGGGGTTATTTGATTATAAGAATTTGAATTGGTCCAATTTAGTTTAACTCAATTTTAAAAAGTTTAAAATATTTAACAATTACTATTTATCAATTTTTTTTACAAATTGATATAATAATTTGTCAAAATTACTTTGAACAAAATTATTCTAATATGATAAGCAATCTAATTAAACAACTTTTATAGCTTTATTAATAAATTTGGCATAACTGTTATCATCGACTCATCAAATTAAGAATAGAAACGCTCACAACTACATCAAAGGAAAAAAAAGAAGACCGAATGAGATCTTCATTATCAAACTCATACTTTATAAGCAATCAACTTAGACTTCGTTAATGATATGAATTATAGTCTCTAATTTATCTAATAATTATATCTCTATTTCTTTAAATCTCTTAATATAAGTTATTCCTTTTTATTATTATTCTATCTTGTTTATTATTGTGATTTTTGACTCGAAAACAAAAGTATGTCTTATTTATTTTGCATGTTATAGGTGGAGACGCCTAAAAAAGGTTTAGGTCATGAATTAACAATCATGCGGATTTTTTATTTTTACCACATAAACAAATATATTAAATGACTACAATGTTTTACTTAATAAAAAATTATTTTAATTAAATTTTTTTTATCGGATATTAAATTTAAAAACTTTATTTTGGAATAATTAAATGAAGGAAATGAACTTTTTAAAGACTAAACTATTAATTTATTTATAAGATAAGTTGTCTGTCAAGAATTTTAAAATTCTATTTGTTTTGTATTTTTCTTAATTTTTATTTGATAA
This sequence comes from Erythrophleum fordii, assembly GCA_032878935.1. Taxonomy (NCBI): domain Eukaryota; kingdom Viridiplantae; phylum Streptophyta; class Magnoliopsida; order Fabales; family Fabaceae; genus Erythrophleum; species Erythrophleum fordii. The sequence goes on along the minus strand of JAVQMF010000049.1, from coordinate 18,707,425 downwards.
ATTATACAGGTGTTGGATTCGCTCATTCTACCACATGTGGTGGCATCCACGCTGGAATTGCACACGCTTCGAGTGTGTGCCGCACATGCTCGTGCCTGTGCATTACAACACAGACTCCCATTCGTGCCTGTGCATTACAACACGTGCACATATCATGCATGCCTTAAATAAAATGCCTTGATTTTTTATTATTTTCAATTAATTTTTTAAATTTAAAATATTTTAAAATAATCTATTAAATTTTAAATTTATCATTCAAGTACTGTGTATGATAATAAAAAAACCAAAATTTGAGGCAAACTTAAAATTTTAGAAACAATTTGAAAAATTTTAAATCTAAACAGTTAATTATAAATATAATAAAAAAATATAAATATGCCACTTTATAAGATTCCTGTTTTGCACCTTTTAAATCTAAAAAGTCGAAATAACATATAAAATAGTATACAATGGACAATTTATGTAATTTTAGATTAAAATAATATTTTAATTCTTTAATTTTATTTATCATCTGAAATTAATATTTAAATTTAAAATATTTTAAGATAATTATTTAAATTTTAAATGTATTTCAAAATTTGACTTTTTATGAAAAATTCTTAAGTATTATTAGATATTATATCATTCATACTCTTTTCAATAAAAAAATATAAATCAAATAAAAGAAACTTACATATTAATAAAATAAAATTTTCTCATAGTAATTAATAGAGAGTGAGTCTCATATAATATTTTATTAATGTGATAACAAAATAGTTAGTAATTGAGTGTAAAATTTAATTAAATAACTTAACATTATTTTAATAATAAGTGGATTTCATTTTGTTTAATTTAATTTTTTTATTGAAAAAATATAAATAATATAATACTTTAAAAATATTTAAGAATTTCTCGATTTATTATTGCTATACATAATATTTAAAGGATGAGTTTAAAACAATTTTAAAATTTTAAAAATATTTAAAATTTAAGAGATTAATTTAAAATACTAAATTAAATTAAGGAAGGAAAAATACTAAATGCTTATTTTAATTTGAAAACTGAAACTGAAATGCAGCGCTCGAAGTATTTCCCACCAAACTTTCCAATCATCCAAACAAAGTCGGAAACCACCGGCATTTTACCCTTTGTTAAAAGAAACTCATCTTGGAATGTGAAGGAGAGAGAGGACCACCTACTGCCGGATTTGAAACCCCCAAAATATCCCTTAGTTCAGTCTCCCGCAAGCTTCTCAAACAATTTTCAAATCACCCGCTCCCTTTCAATCCCTCAAATCTCAATCTTTCAATCGAATTCTTCCCGCTTTTCCTCTCTTTATATAAATCCACTCAATCTTCTTCAACCATCATACCAGCTTCATTTCCTTCTTCTTCAGCCTCAATCTTCTTAGAATCTTGACTTAGAGTAGCCACTTCAAATCCCCAAATTTATCTGATCAGATAAAAAGATGCCTGCGATTCCGGAAGAGCCATTGCTCGCTCCAAACCCAGATAGATTCTGCATGTTCCCCATACAGTACCCTCAGATATGGGAAATGTACAAGAAGGCTGAGGCATCTTTCTGGACTGCTGAGGAGGTTGACCTCTCTCAGGATCTTCGCCATTGGGAATCTCTCACTCAGGGCGAGAAGCACTTCATCAGCCACGTCCTTGCTTTCTTCGCTGCCTCTGATGGAATCGTTCTGGAAAATTTGGGCGGTCGATTCATGAAGGAGGTTCAAATCGCCGAGGCACGCGCCTTCTATGGTTTCCAGATTGCCATCGAAAACATCCATTCCGAGATGTATAGTCTGCTGCTGGAAACCTATATCAAAGATTCTGACGAAAAGAGCCGTTTGTTTCACGCCATAGAGACCGTCCCTTGTGTGGCGAAGAAGGCCGAGTGGGCACTCCGCTGGATCGACGGTTCAGAATCGTTCGCGGAGCGCTTGATTGCCTTCGCTTGCGTGGAGGGCATTTTCTTCTCGGGCAGCTTCTGCGCGATATTTTGGCTGAAGAAGCGCGGGTTGATGCCGGGTCTCACTTTTTCGAATGAGTTGATCTCGCGAGACGAAGGACTTCACTGCGACTTTGCGTGCCTTCTGTATTCGCTGCTGAGGAAGAAACTGAGTGAGGAGCGAGTGAAGGGAATCGTTCGTGACGCGGTGGATATAGAGAGAGAGTTCGTGTGTGACGCGCTGCCGTGTGCTCTGGTGGGGATGAATGGCGATCTAATGAGCCAATACATAGAGTTTGTGGCTGATAGATTGCTGGGGGCATTGGGATACGGGAAGATTTATAATGTTCAGAATCCGTTTGATTGGATGGAGTTGATTTCGTTGCAGGGTAAGACCAATTTCTTCGAGAAGCGGGTTGGAGAGTACCAGAAGGCCTCTGTTATGTCCAGTTTGAATGGCAATGGTGGGGTTCATGTGTTTACGATGGATGAAGACTTTTAAATTTTCTAAGACTTGTAATATTGTTTTAACTCCCTTTATTATCTATTAATGCCTTCCTGTAATGATAGATAATGTTTTAATCTTATTATTTTTCCTTTTCTTTTCTTTGATCACTTTGTTTATTTGCTCTGTTGCCCCTTTGATAGTCGATGAAAAAAAAGGACTTTCTATTATTAGACGATTTCGATTTTTTTTTTTTTATAGGAATGATAGTATCTCCTGCGGACCGCCTCCTTTAGGGTGTTACAATTGCACTTCCAGATATGTATTGCAGTGAAAATCTCGTTGTTCATGGCCTTATTCGTGTTTGTATAACAGCATAGCAGGAATGTAAATTGTATCTTGCCGAATGCAACTTAATTGGATATCGCTGACACATATATCAAATATTTCTAATTCGTCCCGTGCTTTATTCAGATGATATTAAACTGCATCTTTTTCATTTCCAAGCGTCTTGTAGTTAGATTGGGAGTTGCATTTTAGTTGCCTGCCGAAAGAAAATCCTTTGTCGAACGTTTTCTTGGTGCCGAGTGAAATTGTAGATGATGCATATAGTATCGGGATATTTCAACCTTTTATACAAATGTACTGGAGACATCTAGTTGCATTGGGATCTCTACAGAAAATTAGATCTGCACTGTCATATGAACGTTAACAGCAATGGAATTGTATATGCAATAGTCATGGGATATTTGAATATTTTATACATTTCGACTGAGACAAATTTCTGAAGTTGATATAGCATGTCTGAATATGTACAGTCACCACGGTTGGCTTTCACAGGAAGTTGAGGTCACAAAATAGAAGCCATAGAAAAGATAATGGAAGAATTAGAATTTGAATTGTTCCAAATTTTGAGTTAGGATATGCTTCAGTCGCCTGTCACCCTCATGCATCTGTATCTTTGCTTTGGATTACCCAAATAAACTTCATGGGAAAAAGGGTTATTTCTTCGAAGTGTAGCTGGTACTGGCTTCTTCAACTCTGGAATCCCCAGAGAAACTAGCTTTTGCTAGCTCCCTTAACAACTTAAGCTCATTTTTCTGCCCAGCCTTGTGTCCCTTTAGCCATTTACCTTCCACTTCTCTATGCACGTTGATATCTGTCTCTGAAGTCGTTGGATCTCTTGTTTCTATAACACCGGGGCTAGGTGTACCAGGACTGAGCACAGGGACCACAGTAGCAGTCATGGCACTAGTTGGATCCATATATCCCGTTCTATGTCTTCTTTCAAATTCTGTTTCTGAATTTAGAGGATTAACCGGAAGTAGCTCTGTATTTGGTTGGGAAGATGTAGATATCGCTCCACACCAATGTTTCCTCGGAAGGAAAGGCAGAATAACTCCCTTGGCAGCAAATTTTAATCCATGCCTAAAGGAATTCTTCCGAGCCTGTGAGAGTCTTGATAAGGATGTTATCATAGTATACCATTGGTTGATAAGCTGAGCAATGAAGGCAACCAAAAGAAGAACTAATAGAACCAATCCCCGAGTTTTTGCTTCAATCAGATTTGAGCTGTTCTGAATGATAAATATACCAAACACACCTACCTCACACAAGAGAGAAACACTTTCCACTACTTGGATGCCCCTCCTGATGTATGGTTTGAAGGTAAATAGATAAATGAACTGTATTGATGTGATTATCAATGCAAGAAGACTTTTACTTGATCGCTCCGATGAGTAAGCAGCAGATATGATTCCCAAACCAACTCTTCTTAATAGATCAAGTATGATATAGGATGATCTTGCATAGCCCAAAATCCTCTTGGACGAGGGAATTTTGATTTCTTTATTGCTGCCATCTGAGCTGACTGCCTTCATTCTTCCAATCCCACTTCGGCCACTTTTAGCCCACCTCGTGTGGGTGTTTGAATCATTTTGATCAACGAAGACAGGCACTGGACAACCCTTCCAACTGTCAAAAAGAATTCCAAATCTTGGGAGGAAAGATGAAGGCAGTCCTTCCTTGTAAAACCACTTTCCTTTTGTTGACCTCCCAGAAAAGAAGAACCAGAACTTCATGTACCATGTTTCTTCATTAGTTATTTGCCTGAATTCTTTATACTGGGCAAAATTTCCAGAGAAGACTGCAATAATAAGAAAGAGGGATACTGACAAGATGAATGCTGCAGGAATTGCCAACAACAAAGCCCCAGTTATAATTCCCCCCGCTGTACCACCTGCATATAAATGCAGTCTTTAACGTATCAGTGTACAGAATCCGGCAAATACAGATGACTGAAATAAGACGGGAAAAGGTAATCTCTTACCTTTTATTACAAACGTTGAAGACTGAGAAATACATGGTAGCATGAGGATTAGAATAAAGAGCTCAAACCTAGGAACTGATAGACTGCCTTGAGGTGATTTTCCTGTCCTCCATCTCAAGAAGAATACAATGAAAACATGAATTAAAAGTAAACTGCCTCCTCCCACACCAAGCCAGAACATGTTCATCTCCAAGTCCCGCCACCTATTAGAAACAATTTCACAAATTTTTATCCATGCAAAATCTGAAGCTCCTTTTGTCAGTAGTTGATATAACAAATTAGAAATCCCGAGTGAGTGATTGTGTCTTGAATCTAATGTTTAAGTATAAATGTTGTTGTAAAGCTATACCCTTTATAATTCTCCAGTTTCTTGATGACATTGCTAGCAGACAACGGTTCTCCTCTCTACAAGGCAAATAATTTAACTGTGAAATGGCATATATTTATGGATACGTTCTAAAAGAATGATACTGCGTACTCACCAAGAAATAACTAAAATATTCGCTAGAACTGAGAGGTAGACCATATAATGTACTTTTTATACTTATGTTGTGCTGATGGGGAAGCCAGCCAAGTTGCGGATTAACCTCAATTGGAAATGTTGCTACGTGTTCAGTATAAGAAGAGCTCATGAAGTCAGTTTGTTGGTGATCCCTTTTATGAGAATTGGCCCCTACAAACAAGCCATCATTTATACCCAAAAAGTTATCTTCTGCCCGAAAACCATTGTTGTCTGAAGTTGAAGTGCCAAAACCTTTCCAGGGAAGCTTGTGATGGGGTATGAGCCACTGGAGACCTCTCGTTGTCTCAGAGTATTCAATAGGTAGATTAACTGAAAACCAGCGTGAGAGGGCAAAGATCTGTAGGTGTCCAATCATTCCCTGTAAGGTAGCCCATACTTGTTTAGAGATGATATAAATATTTGAGCTTTGAGAAATACATAATTGTACCAAACGCCTGTAGACTTACATGTAGATTCATCGATGGACTGGACGCAGCACATTTTGTACCCCCTGAAGCAAATGTGCTTATTGCTTCTAGATTTGCAGATGAGAGTGAAAATATAGCAGCTACAACTGATGTTGCTATTGTCCCGGCACTCACAAATGAATGTAGTGCAATGGATATTGGAGGAGTGGAATCTGAAGATATGATGTCCAAGTTATAAATACAAAAACAATCACAAAAGCTCATTTGTATGTCGCTCAATAGTAACATCTGATGCTCTACTTAAAGATTAACATGTTTTTCATAATATTTGCCTACATGCAAGGATACACTTGCGACATTTTACATTCTTATATTAATGTATCAGGTATATCTGTAAGTGGACATTACTCATCCTGTAATTAATTGATTGCTTTAAATAAAGAACATTTAACTCTGAATACCAAGAAAATGAAAGTTCAGTAACCCAAATAATAATAATAATAATCATATGCAGAAAGAAAAGAATTATTCATACAATACTTTACTTCAAGCTGGTTAGATGCCATATTTTCATTTCCTGAAATATCAGTTACCTTCCCTGAAGGAATGGTAACTGACACCACTGTTTGAGTTACTGCTTGGACAGTCAATGAGTATAGAGCTCTTGATAGTTCCTTTAACCTACATGAAACAAAATTTGAAAATGTTGCTGTTATTTAAACCCCTCAATAAATAATAGTAGCTATAATTTTAACTTTATATGAATGATCATATGGAGAGTATCATGAACTTGTTTGTTAGTAATATTACTAATATACTGAATTGCCAAATACACCTGCCTTATCAGTCTTCCTCCCATTACTTCTACCATAGAGGCCTCAAAGCCAAAGACTGGCTTTGTGAACTCAACAATTATGTTGATGTGGGATTCCTTTGTAAAACTTGGTGAGCCGGTCCTTAGTATAACTCCAGGTTTCATTGAATCTGTTAGAAAAGTATCAGACTTAGCTTAAAGTTAAAGCTGCTAAGAGAATCCTATGACTAATCTGGTGAGCAGAGTATGGCATACCATAAAGGAACGTAATAGGAGCAACAGGTGAGACAGGAGTGCCTGTCCTGCCAAATACTGAAGTAGCTTGTAATTCAATCTTGATGATCTCAGTTCCTAAGATGTTCTTGAGCTTCCAAATGAAAACAAAAATCCTATTACTAGAGAGGAATATAATCGTTAGAAAACAGCAAAAGGGTTTCAGATGATTTGTCTGCTTACTTTAAAAGCATACCGACGGGTTTCATTATGTATACCATGATAAGGAATTAAGATACCAGAATTGACACGTAATGCGTTTAGAATCTGCTCAGTTGAATTTCTTAAGGGAATGCTGAAGTCCAAGAAAATTATCAGGTCCTCTGTTTTGCTAGTTGCAATGACTGTTCTTGGGACTTTGTTAATTACCAACTCGTACGATGGAACAGAAGTCCAGAAATCTACTATAACTGGCCTTCTATCTAAGCCATCAAAGTGTACCATGTCAGTGCCATAACAATACTAACTAAACATAATGTTAATACAGTAAATTGGCAACTAAAACCTCACCGAAGTGAATGATCAAAGAAGAACTACTGGTTCTCTTGAACCTGTTTCCAGCTCGATCCGCACAAATATTATCTGCCACTTGGATTACTGCACGCCCATATGTGCTTTTTGAGGAGAGAATCACTTCAAGACTATACTTGGTGCCTGGTCTAATAATTTGCAAAGAAGAAGCACGCACATGGGCTGGACCAGTTACAAAGACCTTGCAAGAGAACCATCATTTAAGTATTGTAAACTTCTTAAGAAATAATGACAGATACTTATAAACATAACTATAATCATCAGAAACCAACTTACATCGCAGTTTGATGAGTTCAGACAATTAAAACCACCCAGTCCAGTGCATGGTTTGCTGAATGTGATATCAACTGATATCCTCTTGGAATTTGTATATGTCTGTTCACTAGAGATGATTGCAGTTGGGGGTATTCTGTCTAGTGTGAAACCATCAGAAAGTAAAGTCACATTATTTTGTTGAAAGTATTGTGGCGAATAAATCAAATAAGAGAAAGTAACATTTCTCTTTAATTTTAACTCACACAAGAGAAAGAGTGGTCACCTATAAACCATGAGTAAGTTGATGAATTTCTTTCTCCTTTGTTCGTAGTAACATTGAGAAGAAAGTTATGCTCCTCGTTTATAGTCAATTTCTTCAACACCATGCCATTAGCTCCGCAAGGAAAAACCTTGCCATCAAGCTGTTTCAAAAACCCGTAATATCATATTTACCAACTGGAACTTGAATGCGATATTGTATGTATTTCAAAACCATATCAGGAGTTGGTTGAACACTTTCAACAATAATGAAGGGATTCCCAGATAACCATATTACAAATAAAATGATAAAGAGAAACCACATACCTCACAGGAAAATGAACAAGCATGTCTCTTACAAGCATTGGTACCATCCAACCTCTTAACTAGGTACTGGAAAACGGCGTTAGAGGACCTAGACAGAGGCGGAGGAGCACGACTAAAATAAACGAGAAGTGTTGATTCTGCTAGGCTTGACAGTACACCCACCATCATCAATAGAACGAGAGAAAGAAGTTGAAGAAATTTGAATGTGGTCATATTACCAGCTGATATGTACTCTCACATTGAAGCCAAAAGCTGAAGGAAGATAAGGAGTTGGAGTTGAGTTTACCGGGAAGAAAGCACAAAGCAGATGTTGGCACTGGAATACAATGTCCAACGTTCACCACAAGCTTTAAATGCAGAAGACACCAATAAACGCTCAATACAACAACCACAACCATTACTGTCAGCCTCATAACTGCTTCATTTAAGAAGTTCAAATCCCTCGTGTTCTTTCTGTTTGCCAATTCGAACCTGATTTTTCATTTTCTCTGCTATTATTATTTAGATAACACTTCCGTAAAAGTTGTTTTCTATTATTTGTTATTAATTTTTTTTAAATAAAAATATAATATGTAAGCACTTTTTACATTTTAATATCACGCTATTATTTCTTTAAAAAAATTGTTTCATATGTATTATTTTAATTAAAGAACTTAATAATAAATACCTTAAAAATTTCTTCGAAATCTCTTTTAATTATACTTACATATAATTTAAACTAAGAACTTTGACACAACTCTAGCTTTGGCACTGACCTATACTAAAGTAGCTACCTGATCTGATCTTTATCTTATGAAGTTCTTATAATTGAGTTGCTCTTTATTTTCGGTTTATTTTTACAGGGGTTGCTATTTGAAGAGGCACTTGTTATTTTCCCCCCGCGCTAATGTCAGCTTTTCTGCTTTTTGAAAGGTGAAAACTGAAAACGATTATATTCAGACTTAATTGCTGTAATGGAAGAATGAACATAGCTGAAATTCTCTTTAATGTTAAAAATGTCCTAAGCGACTGAGCTTTAAATTCTCAGAAAACAATGAGATAAAATGATGGCCGACTTCTTATTTTGCTTAAAGCAAATAAAGAAAGAAGAAAAAAGGGAAAGAATTCTCGTCTTTTTATCCAGCTGGTTTCATTATGTAACATGAGATTGTCCAAATCCAGAGAAGAGACAATCATCACTTCCAGTAAGTTTAATTTTTTGTCCAACTGGTTTTATTTATTGTTTCTGAATAAGACAATTATGATTGCCATTTACTAATGGGCAGAACGAGGGACAAATATGTTACAGCTCTTTTCCATTTTTTTTTTTTTTCTAAACAACCATTTCAAAGATAAAAATGCAAACCAAGAGGAAACAAATAAAGCAGTGCAATAAATGTAGGGTAAGCAACCTACCGGCTATCCAATAGATCACGGCTTCATAATCCAAAGAAAAGATAAATTAAATCAAAACTCTTGACATGCGATTTATGATCCCAACGATAAAAGATTATCCATTTTAGTAGCTTTATGTGTTCTAATTGGATAATAGACGTGGTCCCAATTATGCTAACCTCCGAGGCAGAGGAGTCAGGACCACTATTCTCTCATTTATCAGCCTTGAACATTTATCTTTACCCTCTTCCCTCCATGTTTTAGTCATGAACTGAAAACTATATACATTGTCACCTTATTCCATAGATCAACAAATATGAATCAGCAGTGAATTACCTTGAAAATTTTGGTTCAAGTACTAGTTCAATCACCCACAAAATTCCTCATTTCTCTGCTGTAGTATTGCTTTTCTAACTTTTGAAATGTTAAACATGAGGACAATGGAATGAATACTTTCTTTCAGGGTAATACTCTTTATGAAGTTGCAGAAAGTAAACAGTGCATTCTTCTATTTCTTATATCTATTCCTTCATAACTGCTTACTTGAAAGAACAAAGATTAGAAGTTTATTCGGCGGGAGTGTGAGAGAAGAGAATCATTAACAGCAGTTTTTGGATGCTGATAATTTCAACCAAGATGCATAATTAACTTTCACAATAGCAGAAGGTTAAAGTCTTCTTCAACATCAAATATCGGATCATCTTCCAACACAATCCAATTTAAAACAGGACCCTGAACAACACAAATTTGCCAAATGTCAGATTAGAGAGTAGTAACCACAAGGCGTCTTCAAAGCGTGTCCTGAAAATATGATATTCCATATTGGATTGGCCCCAACACAAATGTAGAGATTATCTCTTATGACTAGTTATAAATTCCATTTTGATTTTTCTAATATCACTGGGACATAAATGAAGTTTGAGATTTACCCTGTCGCCATTAAGAGTAAGCATGCCTATGATGTAAATGACCATCTATATTGAAAATATAACCAGTAAGGTGACAGACCACCACCTTTCCTTGCATTCAACTTCTCTCCAGTCGATCTAGTCTCCAAAGTTAAGTTTTCTTTTTCTTCATTTTTTTGCTTTTTAAAATATTAAAAACAAAACAAAAAAGGAGAAACAGAGGCACTGACTGCACAATTAGACGGAGACTGAAGAGAAGTTTTTTGCCCTTTCCTTGCCATAATAATTTTAAAAGGAACTTTCGTTGTGTCATCCATAGTTTGATTGGTTCAGCCAGTCTTACACAACCTAATAGCAGCATATAGCCAAGTTTTTACGCTTTGGAACTGGAGGTGCGAAGGCCCAGGGAATAATATTTACCTATTTATGACACATATGACGCCATATATGTCAGCTAAAATAATTTTTCCCCGTACACCATATCCTTATTCATTGAGATTTCCCAATCTCCCCAGTCGTTATTGGAAATTAGATTCTTTCCGCAAACAAGTCTGAAGTATGCTTATATATATATATCTGATTTAATGCTGACATGCCGCCTGAAAATCCTTGCTTATTCAGTTTTGAACGTCTAAAATTTCTTGATATTTGAGTTTGCAATAGTAGTTTTCCTTCCTTCAACACACAGCCAAACACAGGCTTAGTTGTTCTAAGTTCATTAAGCCTACTGTGTTTATCAGAATAACGTCTTCTACAATTGTTTTCTTTTTCTTCTCTTTTTTCATGGAAGCTTAAACTATGTGTCTCAACCAAAACTGTAAGCCCCATGACTGCAAGCGTTAGAAAGTTACGGCTCCAAGGAAAACGTATATTAATCCAGTTCTGCAACTGGTACCAGCTACCATCAGAAGCAAACCATTTAAGTGTCTAACTAGCTCAAGTAAGCCATAAATAACAGTTTTAACTAAAATTTGATAGCAGTGGATAATTAAAAATATATATATACATATTCTGATGCCAGTGCTTTTGGACTTTGCAATATTTGGAAGATCGGGGTAACTTGCATCCCTATGAGCTTTGATATAATAGCTGCTTAATTGAATCCGAATAGAAAAAGATGCTCCATATGGTGGAAGGGTAAATGGTTACCCGGGGAAAACACCACTAGTGTGAAAATTAAGTGATAGACGGGTGGCCCTTATGTGAATATCAAGAATCAGAACATCAGCTGCCGTAACTCATGTTTAATCGAAAGGATTCTAGCATAAATTCAAATGCTTCACTTATCAAAGAGGTGGAGGAGGTGGTGGTGGTGGGTGCGATTTTGCCAATCCCACCCATGCAACAATGCCAACAGCCAGAATTATCCATCCAAATATGTCATACTTCAGATCACTGCTTTTCTTCTTCTTCTGGGTCTGGGGAAAAAAATGAAATGAAAAAGACTCAGACAAAAATCAGAAGTCCCAACTATATAGCATACCTCCTTTGATTTGTTTTTCTACCAAAGATTTTTTGGATTGCAATATGCTACCAAAAGCTAAACATGTTCACCTTCATAGCATGCTAACAGATGCCCGAAAACAGTAGTGATAGACAGTTCAATATATGCTAAAGGCAACAGTTCATGACCAAACCAAAGGCAGAAGGGATCACCATCTCAAGAGATGCCTCTCAAGTTTTATATATATATATATATATATATATATATCAATCTAAAGGGAAGGTTGAGTTCAGTTGAGTCAGGGTTGGTAAGTTGTTAAGAATACACCAGAACATTAGTAAAATCTATCTCAAAACTCAATTAAGTTCATTTTCAAAAGAATCAAACTAATGGAAAAAAAAAACATTAAAACAAATGAACCAAATCCCATGTCCTTATAGTTCCAAACACATGAACCGAGAGGACAGAATTCTAAGTAATCTAGTACCTGATTCTTCATAAATAAACATACACAAAAAGATGCATACTTAAAGATCATCAAAGTTCAACAGAAAGCATGATGGATTCTAGTCAACAGGCACCTTTTTCCCACTGCAGGCACACCCCTCAAGCATATCTATGCAGACAAAAAACATTAATATGGTAAAAGAACAATTAAACTCAATTTACTTAATCTCAGTGGAAATATGACTCATTAACACCTTTAGCATATTCTACAGGCGCACAAAGAAGTCAAGAGACAAGGATGTAATTCCAAGTCCAAAGCATTAACCACCAATTTTTCTTTTAGAAAAGAAGCTCATGGAAAGACAATAGAAATTTCAAGTATCACCTTTGTACCAGATGAAGTAGAAGGTCCAGCTTTCCCCACTGCCTGCTGAGCAAAACCATGCTTATGGATTTCTTTATGCAGCTCAGGAGCCTTGAGAAAAAGGTGTTAGTAATTGAACTGGTTAACATTTATTATGCAATCATAGAGTATCTAGGGTGAAAAAAAGTTGGCAAAGCACTTGATAAATTAAAATTTCAGCAGAAATTTGTCTCAGTCAATCACTTTTGGTTATCTATATATCCACTCTAACTAGCTTTTAGAATCCTCCTCCAACACACGAATAGATGGAAAAGCCAGTTATGAAAAAAAATGAAGCAAGTAGTGACACTCATCTCTATAACACAAGATAAATGGCAAGATGCAATTACAACAGCTGGATAACATAATACCAAAAAATTACATGAAAGAACATACCTTAGCGGCCACTTCCAAGGATTTGCGGTAAAGTTCATTCACAGGATCCTATAAAAATCACAAGTTCAAAACTATTTCATTACACATTACATCTATAATTAAGGTGCCTCCCTTGTATTGATGAGACTAGCATTGATACAAGAGTGGAAGTGTACCTCATCAACAGCTTGCTGAAAGTACTGAGATGCCTTATCAAAATAAACTTTTGCCTCCTCTTGATCTGGAGTTAAAAATGCATGTGAAGTAAGAGCATTTCCTAGGCACCAAAGAGTATCATGCTTTTTGGGATTAACCGTCAATGCCTCCTCCAGCTTTGAAATAGAATCTGCAACAATCGAGTCAGCATCCTGAAGTGAGAAATTTTTTTCTTTTTTTTAAACTGGAGGTGCATCAGCAGCTACTGCACATTCCCATAAAAGTTCAGTAATTACCACAATAATAAATGGCCGGATTCAACAATCTTTATATCATATGAAAACGTTGTGATAAAAACCACCAAAAAAAAAAATTACAAAGGCCAACAAACAAAACATAGTTTAACAAAAAAAAGGGCATAAAAGCAGCACCCTCGACCATCTTCTTCGAATCGGGAACACTCTGAAACTGAGACAACTCTAGTAAAGCTCCGCCCCATCTTGTCAAGTTCTGCATAAATTAGAAAATAAGTTCCTCTAAACCAAAACAACTCATCGATGCCATTCTCCACACAATAAACGCAGACTAATACTACACCAATCTTACTTCATCCATCAAACAAATAGAAAAACCCCATTAAGAAAGGTCTGCCACAAGACATTTGGACTGCACATCTAAGAAAGATTTTTAAAAAAATTTGAAAAAGATGAAAATAGAGTACTAACATCGGCATCGAGAGGGTCTTTAGAGTAAGTTGCTTCGGCAGTCTTACGGGCATGTTCAAAGAACAAGAGGCGATCGAATTCGCTCTCCTGCAAATCCATTGATAATATATTTCTAGGGTTTATAAGATGCAGAGAATTGGAGGGCTGGTAATCGTATATGCTGTTTTCTCAGTTCTTTGAGGTCTAGTTTTATACTGCCTTTCTATCTCAGTCACCTTGAATCACTCGTGCCGGCATCCGGTCATTATCTAAGCTGTGGAAAAAAAAAGAACGAGTAAGCCATTTAATTTTTTAAAAAATTAAACTCAAGTATAATTTTTTATGTATTTATTATCAAATTTTTTAAATAAAATATGAACAGCATATAATTTTTAATAATATTATAATAAATATATGATTTAATTAAAAAATTATATAATTATTTCTAAAAATTATACATTTATCATGATATTATTAAATAATTATATATTTATTATGTTTTAATTTAAAATTTTAATAACAAAAATATAAATAATTACATATAAATTTAAAAAAAAAACAGTAAACCAATTTCATTCATTGTCAATTCATTTAAATCAATTTACACAAAATAAATATAAGCTTAATTTTTCATCGAATTAATTGAATAAGATTTTAACAACAAAATTTTAACAAAACTGATTGGATTGTTTGATCTCTATTTTGTAACCCAATTTCAACTGAGTTAAATACATATAATTTGTTTTTAAATATTTTAGGCTAATACTAAACCATAATTGAAGTATTTTATATTATATATAATAATTATACTTTTTATTAGTTTCCCTTTTAATGAATATTTTCAAACGTTTTTATATTTTTTATGAGTGGTATTTTGTTGTAATGTAGTACTTAAAATGTTCCCATTTTCATAATTAAAATTAAGTAAATTTAAATTTTAAAAGCATTTTATAAGAATTTAATTTTTTTTCCTATAAAAGTGACCATTCAATGAATCAAACTAACTATGATTCATTTTTTTTAATCAATTCAATTTGTTTAAAGGGATTGAATCAATCGAAAGTATCAATGAACACTCATAGTTATACCTTTAATATAATACATCGTCAATAATAAATATTTGTTAATAAATATAGTAAGAAAAAGTCACTAAATGTGATTTGATGAGGAGATATTGAATTTTTTTCCATGAAATTAACCATTCAATGAATCAAATTGACTAAGATTAAATTTTTTAATCAATTTGATTTGTTTAAATGGATCGAACCAATCTAAAGCATCAATTAATATTCGTAATTATAACTTTAATGTAATAAATAATAAATATTTGTGAATAAATATAATAAAAAAAGTATCTGAATGTGATTTAATGAGGAGATATTTGAATAATTAACAAATTGTTAGATTGAAATTTTTACCTCATTATGTACTTTTTTTGTGTAATATGTCATTCCTCCAAAATGGACAATTGGCCCAATAAAAGCCATGAACGTGGCTTCCTTGTATCTCCGCGTCTCTTGGGATGAGAATAAATAAAGGGCCTTTGTAAGCCACAAGAAAAAGTCTACAAATCAAAGCTTTTGATGCTCAGCCCAATTCCTACACTCTTTGATTAGGCATTTTCGTTTAGGACATCCCTCTATTAAACCAGTCAAAAATGCACTTCAAAATAAAGATCTCTTGTTTCCTTGTTCAACTCGTCCATTGGCAAATTCTCATAAACTGCCTTTTACTCCTTCCAAAAATACCTATACAAATCCACTCCGGCTTATATAAGCAGGTGTGTGGAGATCAGAAATATTTGATAATTTTATCCATTTTAAATAAATGGTTGAACTTCAGACAAAACTAAAGTCAATCCAAACTAACTGGGAAGGGGAATATATTTTCTAAAGTCAAATGTCATTATCCATATCTAGTTTCTTGTCTTTAGAATAAAATAAAATTGTAGACTAAAAAAATAGGCATCTCACTAAAATGGGCCTATCATTAAAAATGCAGTTAGTATTATAACTGTTATGGGTGTCAAGGGTAATAGAAGTGACATACTGATTGTTCACTCCACTTGAGAGAAAAATTGTCTTAACTTGGTATTTCAAAGGATGAGTTTGGGATATTCACGAGATTCTTCAAACACCACAAAAATGGAATGTATTGGCATCAGGAGAGTCACTGGAGTAGGTAGCTTTGGCAATCTTATTAGCATGCTCAAAGAACAAGAGGGGATTGAAGTCACTTCACGTGTTGCTTCACCTCATTTCGGTTATTTGAGGTCTAATTTTTCTTCCTTGCTGCCTAAGTTCTGGGTAAATGAATTGGATGAGTTGTTTAAAAATTGATTAAAAAGAAAAAATTGTAAATCAGTTTATGAACCAAATCCATTCACTTAAAACAAATCAAAACAATTTGTAAACAAACTAATTGAATACAATTTTGATTAATTTGATTAGATTGTTTAATGTTCGATTTATAATATATCTATATATATGGGGTATAATTAAATTTTTTTTATTAATAACTTTAAAAAAAAATTATACTAGCTCTTGAACCCATGCTTCTTTGATTGTTTTAGACATAACACTTCACCATAATTTAAATATTTTACATTATATGCAATAATTGCACTTGTTATTATTTTCTCATTTAATTAATATTTTTTTGGTAATACTAAAAATCATAGGGTGATAATTAATGACTAATGGTGATGGTTTGCCAAGTATAACTTTGTTGAAACTCTTAAAGAAGCAGTTAAAACACAATAATAGTCAAAGATTAAGATGTAAGTTACATCCCAACAATCAAATTTGTCTTATCAGCTAATGACTCACATCACGCCAAACAAAATGAGTGATAAAAGAGAAAGCATAGACACAACATAATAGCAATCTCTAAAGACATTTGAATGCCATGATTCTTACTCTTAAGTCAACAAATTAGTAATTCAAAAATAGTTGAGGGAGTAACTTAATGAAAAAGATGCCGACATAGGAGATGCTATAATTTGGGAGCAAGGACTACCATACAACACACATAGAAACCTCAAATAAATTTGTTTTGCAACTTTTTTTTTTAATTTTAGTCATCTATAAGCTTTATTTATTACTTTATGTACTACTTTATCTATTTCTTTTAATCCCATTCCTATTGTAGTTGTACTTTGTTTCTTTTGAAATTTTTTGTTGTCAATTCCAAAGCCTACACATTTTATTTTAATACAATTCAACACTCCTTTTACTTTACTAGTTCTTCTTACCTTTTCATTTACATACACTTATTAATTTAATCTAAGGTTTAACTACATTTAGGATTTTGGGCCCCCTCTTTTAAGAGAGTTGTATTTCATCTCTTTTATTTCTTTAAGAATAAGAAATGAATAATTGGTTTTCAAGTTCAATTTCAAGGTAGGGTCGTATCAACTCCCTAACTAATCCCTAATTGAAAAAACACATTACACTTTCCAACACTTTTTATTCTTTTGAGTGGTTTTTGTTGTAAGGTGGTTCATTTTCATAATTAAAATTAATCAAATGTAAAATTTAAAAATAAATTGCGATAATTTATTTATTTATTTTATATAAAACTGACCATTTAATAAATTAAATTGACTAAACTTAAATTGAATTGGTTTTGTGTTCATTTTAATTAGATTAATCAAAATTTTATTTTTAACCAATTCTATTATATTGATTGAATAAAATAATCAAACTAATCTAAAGTTGAACCAATAAATATTCCTAATTGTTACTCCAACAAAGTACATTGTAAATTCTTATTAATAAAATAATGTGCTAAAAAACCACTCAATGTGATTTAATAAAAAGATATTTGAATAACTAACAAAATGTTAATGCCTTATCTTATTATGCAATTTTTTATTTATTTTGACTTTAATGAAAACTTGGATTTGAATTCTTAAAAAAAATGGACAATTGAACCAATCAAAGCTATGGACCTAGCTTTTATTTATCACATGTTTTGGTAGTGAGCCTATAGTAAACTAAACATTAAAAATGTAGTCGTTATCATTTCGGAATTAGAGATTATTTTGCCTATTCAAAGTTAAGAGATTTAATGAAATGAATGAGAATGTCATTCTATTTGTATGTTTGATTGAATAAAAATAATATAAAATTAGAAAAAATGATGGGAAAATGACTCTCATGTTCATATTTAAAAATAATGTTGGAATGAAAGAACAAAAGTAATGATAATAAGAGCATAATAGATCTTACATAAATTAGACATAATAATTATCTTTGATTTGCACACTTATAAAATGGAAATAGTTTCCTTCCTCTATCTAGCAAAATGTATACCATATGAAATTATTTAATAAATTCCATTTTTTCCCTTTTACCTCTTTTAACCAAACAAGGTATAATTTTGTTTATTCATTATTTATTCAAAATGATTATTTAAGGAAGGCACAACTCATAGGGGAGTGTAAAAAAAAGGGAATAAAAGTGACATATTGAATTGTAACACTTAGATATGCTGATAAGTTGTTTTTGAACCTAAATCTCCCTTCATGTTACTATCCCACATTGTTTTTTTTTTTTTGGTTTCTTCTTTCTTTATTTGCCTTTTCTTTTAACTATTCGTTTTTTAAAGCAATATATATAGCTTTGTTTTTCTTCCCTAAATGTGATTCCAAAATTATATGTTAACACATAAAAAGAAATATTAAAAAAGAAAAATTAAAATGTGGAGTGAGTACTTCTTTTTATCTTTTTAAATATAGAAATTATTATAACTTCCCATTCTTTCTCTACTTGATTGGTCACCAAGTGCAACATGCGACAATAAGCAGTTACCATTATTGTCCCACCATGACCATTGAAAATTGCAAAAAAGTCATTGTTGGTGGCTCCAATAGAATTTATGGTGGCCTGCGTCATTTTTTTGTACCCTCAAGTTGTTCTTTGTTGTAATATAAATAATAAAATTAGAGGTGACTTACAAGGGTCCAACAGAACTTACATTTTTATTTTATGTTCTAATATTCTCTCATGTATAATCTCTCAAGTGAAGCAACAATATAGACGAAATGGAATTTAAGTTAATCGTCATTTGCAGTTGATTATTCACTTCATGTATGCCAATAATACAATTTTATTTTTTTAAGGCTTCTATAGTAAAATGTAATGTCATTCACAATATTTTGCATTATTACAATTCTCTTTTTGGCTTAATGATTAGTTTGATGAAGTTTAAGCTTGTTTTTAACAAAAATATGCCACACCATTTTAAGAAATGTATGTCGAAAATATTAAGGATTCATTACACTACTAGACTAGGAAAATATTTGGGTACATGAGTTAATGTTGGTCGATTTATGACCCATATTTATAATGAAATTATGGACAAAATTGAACATAAGCCATAGGGTTGGAAAGCTATATTTTTCTCTTAAGTAGGCCAAATGACTCTCATTAAGTTTGTTTTGAATTCCATCCTACTTTTCTCCTTCTCATACATGGCACTGCCATGACAGTATTATTAAAGGATTGATTAAAAAAAATGACAAATTTCTTTAGAGGATATAATACTGGCAAAGCCAAGATTCATCTATTATCGCAAGAGAAGATATGTATCCCCCGTAGTCAAGGTGGTTTGATTTTTTTTTTTTTGAAAGCACATCGTTTCAATATTGCCCTATTAGCTACGAGCGTTTAGAGACTTTTATCTGCTAGCCCTTAATCTTTCTTTACTAAGGTTTTGCAATTGAATTTCTTAAAGATAACTACAGCTTCAGGTCTGTTGAATATTCATTATTCCACTACTTCGATATAAAAAGGCATTGTTAAGGCTAGTTCATTGATTTGCCAAAACCTTAGTTAGCAAGTTTAGAATGTATACATGATCACTCTCGATCATTGCCTTTAGTGATCAATGTAGTTTGAATTACTACATCTCTATGTGGTTCATGATTTTATTTTGCATGATAAAGGCTCATGGAATCAAGATTTACTTT
Source organism: Erythrophleum fordii (assembly GCA_032878935.1). Lineage (NCBI taxonomy): Eukaryota > Viridiplantae > Streptophyta > Magnoliopsida > Fabales > Fabaceae > Erythrophleum > Erythrophleum fordii. The sequence goes on along the minus strand of JAVQMF010000049.1, from coordinate 18,687,543 downwards.
TTCTCTTATACCCACCAATGTTGTTGAGCAAATCTCACAATTATCTCTCTCCATTATTAAGTTGAAAACCTTGTTTGGTTGACAAATAATACATGTCAGTATGATGTTGATGACAATTATAGGGTTTTAACTTAAAATATATTGTCCTTATCCCTTTTTAACTTAGCCTTTCATTTATGAGATCAGTTATAGAAAGTTTTGCTAGTTTTTATGAATTCTTGATTTTAGTTCATAGTTATTTAATGACTTTGTTCTTGTTAAAACCACTTTCTATTAGCATCATTTGGCTATTAAAGTAGATTGCCCTTTCTGGCAACTACATATAAAGACATTTAATCATGTATTTTTGTATTGTCTTTCTGCCAAAACTATTCAGTTAGATATTCAATTATCACTTAGAATGGACCAAATTCAACTACAAGACATCTAGGAATGGCTTAATATTGGGTTCACCTAACCAATGTCCAAGCTATAAAAGATTGAGGATTACACTTGTAATTTCTTTGTTACTTTCTAAGTGATTTGATTTTTGTAGAGTGATTTTATCTTAATGCTCCTTCTACTTCATCAAATAAGGCTATATAGATAATTTGCAAACTCAATGTTCAACAAAACCATGCTTGGAACACTAACTTCGATGCAACTATTTGGTAAGGTAGGAATGGAAACTTCACGTCTTACATTAAGCAAAAATTACCCACTTGGATAGGTTGGATAGTTATGATTTGGATAATGTTTAAATCAAAACACATTAAAATAAATAAAGTTTTAGTGACCTTTTAGTTTCAGCATTTTGCAATGCAAAAATGGTGTTGGGAGGGTTGTTGGGAATGAAGTAACAGTAGTGTCAAATTGAAGTTGCTATCAGGTTTTCACTTTGCATCAAAATATTATAACTAAACCTTTCATTATTTAGATGTAGGTTGTTGTTTTCTTGAAGTTTTTGTTTAAGTTTCTCCAACTAAATGCATATCTTCTACTTGTCTTTCAGATGATTTGTACATATTATTAGCATTTCATTTGACAGTTTTGCTTGGCTCAAGTTCTTTTGGTTGCACAACCTTAGTGTATCATGTGGAGTCACCAATATAAACAAGAGCTATAATATCTTAGTCTTGCCACATATAACATTTGTTTGGTTGATAGAATATTATATATGTAAAAGGAAAGAAAATGTAAAAAATAAGTAAGTGGAATAAAAAATGATACTCATATCCTATTTTTGAAAAAATAAAAATAATAATAAATACTATTAAGTAAAAATTATAAAAATATAATAGATATTAAAAAAACCATATCATAACTTCCCAACTAAATAAGACATACTTAAGCCTTTTTATGTAATGTGAAAAAAAACCTTTTTGTGTTATTGATGTGGCCTAAAATCAATGGTGTAGATATGAGGCTCTTTGTGTTAGATAGCTTCGATGATGCAAAATTGACTATTTCAATTCAATTTATTGAAGAAATTGAAAAAACCCTGATGCATGTCTCATTACTACTTGCCAAGTGATAAATGTCACTTTAATCATTATTTCATTATCATATTCATAGATAAATTTTGGGACAAAAAATATTGTAGATTCATAACAACTTGGGCAAATGTATAAGTTAACAAGACCTTCAAATTCTTGTATCACTCATTTTTTAGTAAATAAAATGGTCATGGAGACTCTAGGTTGGAGGAAGGTAAAGATTTGTCATTTTTCGAAGCTAAAAATAATTATAAGCTCATATTTTATAATCTATAATACAGACTATTATCATAAATAATTATAGCACTATGCATATTTGATGAGATAAAAGGTCAAGTATAAGTACTTTTGATTGAATTTTAAGTGTAATATATAAATAATTTAATATGAATTTTGAAATTATTAAAAGTATATTTTCCCATTATTAAGGAATGATTTTATATTTTTAAAAAGAATATAAAATGATGAAAAAACTAAAGCAAATTAACTTTTAATCTTCCAAAAGTATTAGGGGTGTTTATTGAGCTCAAATGTTCGACGTGTATAGGGTGCCCAAAAAAAAAGAAGGAATTTAGGGCAGGGTAAGAGCTATACTAGCCCGGTTTAGTTTGAAAAATTAAAAAAAATTTCTAGAGATTTATATTAAAATTTTAATTTTTAAAAATAAAATATAATTTTATAAGAATTTATATAAAAATTTTTTAGATATTATTTTATAATTTTAATAATAAACCAAAAACAATACTAAAGGACATATTGGCTTGGGTCCCGTCCCAAAAAAAACATTAAAAAATATTTTTTTATAAAAATTTGTATCAAAATTTTAATTTTTCTAAGAATAAAATATAATTTTATATGAACTTATATAACAATTTTATTGGGTTATTTTATAATTTTAATAACAAACTTAAAAAATTGAGATGAAGCCTTATTCAATATTAAATTGGGTCAAGTTTGGATGAGCTTGTATAATTCAATTTTGAAACTCATTTAGTGTGTGTTTGATATCCCATCTCAAAATCACGTTTGTGTAAAAGTAATAAGTGTGTGTTTGGTTTGGCGTTGGAAGGTGAGAAAACTACGGTTTGCAACCCACAAAATACAAAAGTTACGTTTTGTTATTTTGGCCAAAACCACGGTTTAAAAAAAATAAAAGCTGAACCAAACATGCAAATTGATACTTCTTGAAAAACGTGATTTTGAGGGTTAGAAACGTAAAAACAAACACACGCTTAAAATTGAATTAAATATCAAGTTAGGTTAAAGCTTAACTCGACTCAGTTCATAAATACTTTTAAAATTTATATATTATTTCATTTTTGTCTTTAAACTTACGCATTTAAATTTAATTTTTTAAAAATTATTTTGCTTTAAAATGATTTTATATTAAGCTCGTTAAAATATATTTAACAAAACATGTGATGTGTTCTAACAAAATAAATAATTGTTTGCGTGGCTATCAAAACTTTGGGTAATATTTTCTAAATTATGCATTTAAGATTTTAAGATTTATATTGATACATCACCCGTGTGAGCAAGCATGTCACTTATCACCTTAACTATATTAACAACGTCATAGGAAAAATTATATTTTTAAACCATATAATTTTATGTAATTTTTGATTTACTTTTTATAATTTAAAAGTTTATAATTTAATTTTTATAGTTTATAAATTTTTAAATTTAATTCCTACTATTAAAATTTTATTAATATTCTATTAAATTTTATTAATGTAACTAATTATATATTATTTTGACACTCTAAATGTATATAATTTATATTAATAAAGCTAGTAAATATATAAATAATAAAGTAAGATTAACTCGTATATATATGATAAAATTTAATAAAAATATAATAAAAAGATTAAATTAAAAATTAAATGAAGTTATAAAAATCAAAGGTATAAATTTTTCAGGTTAATAATAATTAAAATGAAACATTTAATCTGTTAACCCCCTAAATTAAAACAATCTCTCTCTCTCTCTCTCTCTCTCTCTCTATATATATATATATATATATATATATATATATATATATATATATATATATATATATATATATATATATATATATATAGAGTGGAAAAAAAAGTTAATTCACTGGAGGCGGAAGTTACGTAATGTTCTTAGACATAAATGATCCATTGTGAATCAGTCCGAAAATAGAAACTTGAAGAAATGGCGATTCCATGTCCGAGTCCGACTCTGCAGTAAGGCGCGGTGTCGGTGTCGCATCCCATAGGCGCTGGATGGATCATGTTAAATGCACCACGTCATCACCACCAACCAAAGGCTCTAAATGTAACAAATTCAAAATCACAACTCTTGAGTGGCAAATTCCATAATTCAGAGAAACCTGCATGGGCATTTTTGGAATACCGTAACTTGACTGACAATAAAAATCCAGCCACCTGCTCCCAATACTCTCTGTCGAGTCTTCTGGGTTTCACAGTGAAGTCGGTAAAAAGGTACTCTCTCGTTCTCTCTCTTTCCTTCTAGATCTCCAAATCTAGGGTTTCTTCGTTGTTAATACCGTTCTATGAATTTGCCCAAACTAGTTGCTTAAGTTTCTTGGTTAAATCTATAATTGGAAACTTATCTTTACTTACTTCCATTTTTCATCGGGTATTTGTTTAGCTCACTATGCTGATTTTGCTTTGCCTCGTCCTAGATTCTGTACTAGAGGACCACCTGTTCTCATATTTGGTTATTTTTGCTTTCGATCTTTGATGTAGTTTCTTTGTTAGGGTAATTCTTGCTTTATGCGATCATCTTAGTTAATTGATTTAATTGAAGTCTATATTCGGAGTAATAATTTTTGAGCCAGATATGGTGTTTTTTTTTTCCTGCTGGTTCTAGTGTCCCTTTGGTCCTTGGGAAAATAGATAAGGAAAATCTGATACTTGAAGAAGTTCTTTCCTTTTTTTATTTTTCCCCCCCTTTCCTTGTGGCTTTGATCTGATTTCCCTTTGCCACCGTCCCGATAATATGAGGTAGTGTTTCCCTTGGTCCTTGGCTAATTATGGTTACTTGATTGTATCGAGAGTTGTACAATTTGCATGAAGATGGAACCAAAACCTCTTTATTATCCAGGAAAAAAATATTTAGCTCATGTCATTATGTGTGACCTGTTAATCACGAGCCTGTTGACTGTTTTTGTCTGAGAAGCAGGGCACCTGGCAATTCCAGCATCTTTGACTTGGGATACTAAGACAAGACCTTTTGTCCTTTTTGTTTCCGATATTAAGACATTATTTGGAATACGTTTTCTGTTAGTAAAATCATGACTATCCAGGTCCCTTTTCAATTATTTTAAGTTCTTTTCTTCAGATTTGTAAAATGACACTTAAGATGACATAATCTACGATTTCTATCATCTTACGGTGGTTTATTCTAGTTGTTTGAAGCAATTTACCAATTGAAATTTGAATAATTGCATGCCTGGAGTTTCAAAGAATTATGTTGTACATGCGCATGTGTTGAAGCATGATTTTGTGAACTGTTATACTTGATCATGCATTTATTAGCATTAGCACATACCTTATTTATTGGGTGTAATAGTTTTTCTGTTTGTGCTGATTCATTGGACTACAGACAATGTTTTGATGTACTTCAGCCCCCTTCCAAATACAAGACATGTCATTGATGCATTCCCTTTTCTTCAACGTTTCATAAAATTTGCCTTATCCTGTATCTTGCTATACTTTTATTTTTAATCTAATAAGTACAGGCTGCATTTAAATTTCACTAGGGTTTCAAAAGATGGACAGTATGCACAGCTTCTGGCAATTGGGAGATGAGCTTCGTGGACACTCAAAAACATCAGAGGATCATAAATGGTTAATGGTTGCTTCTAAATTAGCTGAGCAGACAAGGTCAAAGGGAGAGCGTGTCAATAACCTCGATCTTTCAAAGGGTCCAATAGAAACAAGGTCAAGGGATAAGTTTGGGTTTCAGGAAGATAACAAATTTGACACACTGAACTTTAGCATGTTGAATCTGGAATCTAAGTTTACTGAAAATGTGAGCAAAAGCTCCCTCAGAAATGGGGTTTACAATATGAATGCAGTGTACCAGAAAAACAATGCAAGCTTAGTGGCAAATATTAGTGGCAACAAGTATAGCAACAATCTTCAGAACAACAAAGACTCCAACAATAATGGAAACAGCAACAATAACAACAGTGAAAGCACCAACTCAAATGCAGCTGACAAAAGGTTTAAAACCTTGCCTGCATCAGAGACACTTCCGCGAAATGAGGTGCTTGGTGGATACATCTTTGTTTGTAACAATGACACAATGCAGGAAGACTTAAAGCGTCAGCTGTTTGGTAATTTTTGATGTTCTTATTTTACTCTTTTTCGTCTCATAGAAAGGCTTCCATGTGAAAATAGTTTTGAAGATTACATGGCATCTTTTGTATGAGAATGTTGCACATCTTTGTAATTGTTTGTTGGGTTACACATTTCATGCACATTTTTACCTTAGTGTGGGTTTGTGCGTTAAAATTTCAATTGCATTACTTTTGCACACCCCAATCTAGCATGGGCAGTGTATCGGAGCATATGCAGGTTATTTATGGTATGGTTCATATTTCTTTCGTGAATATAATCAGTTAGAGTATCTTGCGGGCTGAATGTTGCAATCTTTTGGTAGGTTTGCCTCCAAGATATCGGGATTCTGTCCGGGCAATAACACCAGGGCTACCTCTCTTCCTGTACAACTATACTACTCATCAATTGCATGGTATCTTTGAGGTGGGTTATATTTGATCTTTGCTTTGTACACAATAGTTTTCTGCACTGTGCTCCAGATCGGAAAACGAAATTACCATATTTTGGGGAATGAAGGACAAAAAATTACCAGTTGATGGAAGGAAAAAAGAGAGATTTAGTTTATTTACTTACCATTTGAAGTCTGTTGTTGCAGGCATCAAGTTTTGGGGGCTCTAACATCGATCCAACTGCATGGGAGGATAAAAAATGCAAAGGCGAGTCAAGGTTTCCAGCTCAGGTAGAATCTAGGGAAGGGTTCATATTTTAGCTTGTCTCTAAGATGTTGAATAAATTGAGGACGATTTTATTCATATTTATATGTAGGTGAGGATCCGTCTTAGGAAACTTTGCAATGCGTTGGAGGAAGATGCATTCAGGCCAGTATTGCATCATTATGATGGTCCAAAATTTCGTCTCGAGCTGTCAGTTCCTGAGGTAAGATGGAATGTTTCTCGTCATGCAAAACTGGTTTGTCAAAATTGGTCTGTTTTTCTTTCTGGGAGTGAAGTGATATGCATTGCTTTATATTGCAGACCCTGAATCTGTTAGACCTATGCGAGCAAGCAGGCTCAGCAGCATAAGGCAACATCGGAATATGCAATCTAGTAGGTAGGCTTTGGTGTGCCAGCTGTGTGCTTTTGGCAGATTTTCCGTGAAGCGTAAGCTTGGAAATTAGACTGTTTGGCGGGATCATCATGGGGGATTGAGAGTGAAGTGTTGAGACCCTGCGCAATAAATGCTGTCTGTGGTGTCGCTTTCATGACGCATGGCATTTGATACCATTGTAATATTAAGTAGAGTCGCTATGGCGTCATAGGGAATGACAACCATATGTGTGGGTGAAAACTTGTGAATTCTTGTTCAATTCTATTGAAAAAAAAGAAAAAGAAAAAGAAAACTTGTGTACAACTGTCCTGTTGAGTTTATAAAACCATCTTTTTTCTGCTCCATTTCTGCCGCGTTATCTAAATCAAAATGATCATTTTAGGCCGCTTTTTGAACGTTGCGTCATGGCTTCGTTTTGTAATTGCAAATTAGGATATAACACGCATGCTAATAGGAATTATTTCTTTCCACTTCTTGCACGACAAACTGCGTTAACCAAGTTCTAGCACGAATGTATATCCAGCGGCTGGTGCAGTGGATTTTGTGTGCTACAGGTCAAGGGTGTTGATCCATTGGTTGTAGCCAAAATGATGCAAAACATGAAAGCAATAAATAACGACCAGCTATGATCAGCGGTATATAAATTGATATTTTTTTTATATTCCCGTTGAAACGAGAATTTAAGGTTAAGATGCGCATATAAAGAACAAGCTCATATGATCACAAGGAAGATGCAAGGATACAAGCTGTGTGAATAATTTTGTATAAAATGTGATTTCTTGAATTCATGACGAAAAGTGGACGTAACGTTTTATCACATCGTATCACATAATCCTTTCCAGAAAAGCCTAACATACAATGGATGTCAATTCTAATGAGATCCACTAGTAATCTTTGCTGATTCTCCCCAAGACACTAACCAAGCTGTGTCAGAGACTAGAGAGCTGCAGACATAAGAAATGTGCGAATTCTTTGCAACAACTCAGCCTTTATGGAATCAGGAATTGATGCTGCAAAAGAGAAATTTGAGAGGTTCTTTGTCTTGTCAGGACTCAGGATATATCACAGATAAAACATGGGCATCGTGATTCCTGGTGCCCTCCTTTCTGAAGGAAATGTAGAACTGACTATGTATGCCCTTCTCTCTCTCTCTCTTTTGGGGTGTGGGGGTGCGTGTGTCAAAGATAAAGACAAATTTCTAACAAGAATGACAAAATGTTTAGAGATACTTGCCATGAGGTGCTTTTAAGCAACTTACAACTAGTTATGAGTCATCTATGGTAGAAAATAAATGTACCAGTTTGAGAAACAATTAATTTCATACCTCTGCCCTTTGGAGTGATAACATGAACCAGTTCATCGACAGTAACATTATTCCTCCCTTTCTTCTTAACAAAAGCCCTACAGTAAAAAGCAAGTAAAGATGAATTCCAACACTGAGAAGTCACATAAACAAGAAACACATACAAGTATACAGGATTGATCGGTAACAGCTGGATACAAATAGAAAAAATTCATATAATTGTCCAAAATACTTATGAGCAATAACAAAATAACAAAGTGCAAAGAAAATTAAGTGACTTTGTAGTTTGTAGCACTAGGGACTGTAAGTTATCCATCTGCTAATGCCGTGCACGATACAACAAAGCTTGAATAGAAACAACTTTGCATCTATACCAGACAAACAAAAATCAAGAGCCAAAGGCACAGAATGCATTTTATTGAGCCAGTACCATGGAATGACTTTGAAATTTTCAGGCAGTGGACAAAATTATAGTGCTAATTAAAATATCATTTATGATTGGAAAGAAGGCAGTGCTAGGGATATTGATATGGCAACCAGACTGTGGCGTCAGTCTCAGATAGATTAACCCAAAAAGGGCATTTCCAGAAGCCCACAAAAACCTTTCATATCTTCCGACATCTTATATTGCAGATAAATTTAAGTAAGCATGTCAACACAAGAGGTTATATTTGGTTCCCCTAAAAGGTTAAAACTACATATCTCTACTTAACAATGAGAAGTGATCCTTGAGCTATGCTTGTGGAGCTAAACATGGGGGAAATGGAGTAAACATTGAAATGAAGATGAATGTTTAATTTTAAATATCCATCTTCCTTTTACTCAAATCCTCCTTGTGAGCAAGGGCATTTTAGTGAATGACATACAATACTCTGTTTCTATAAAATTTTAGATCTTCCAGAGGGATGGTAATTAAGGCATTAATTACCCAAAAAAGCATGGAGTGCGTATGCTTGTTTTCAAGGAAAAGTTCTGATAGTAAAATTTTGTTCTTTTACTGAATTTTAGTTTTACAAAGAAAACCATGATGAGTGGAATGCTGAGGATTTAGCAATGCCATAAATAACGAAGCGAAGAATACTGGTAATTTTAGCAAAACAACCTTATACGGCACTTCCATATATTCCAATTCCAAGATACTCCTATAAAATAATTGTAGCATTAGGCCTAACAAATTAGAGCCATGGAATACCTGCAAAGAGCTTTCATGTCATCCTTCCAACCACACTCTACAAGTCTTTCCCTCAAAAGTTCCATCAGCCGTTCTTTCTCCCCTGTCTCGATCAACTGAGCGGGCAATCCACAAATCATGAAGGAACAAGAGAAAGAAAAGCAAACAACTTTCTTTTCAAGAGACTAACTGAAAGCATACCAGCAGACTGATTTCTAACCTAACTTCAGGAACAAAAATAAAGACCAAACCTTGATATTTATGAGCTCTTGAAGCGTGGGCTCCCTTTCTGGAGGATTTTCCAGTACATCCGGCGTGGGGGGTCGATTCACCGATGTCTTCGGCTTCCTTTGTGTTCACAAAAACAATAAAGAAAGCTTAATAACTGGCTATTGCTAAATTTATACGAAGAACAAGAACCAAAATCTCAAAAACTACGCAATCAGGATGAGACACAACGGTACTTATAAACACACCCTTTCAGAGTCTAACGTTTTCTTTAATTTTTACATAGAAATTAGATAAAAAAACACAGATCAGATTACGGGGAGCTCACATGCTTTAGAAAAACCAAGCAATTAGAGAATGATTCCTACAATCTTTGGCTGTGAAGATTTCTCACGAGAGAAAGAAGAAGACCACGTGCGACCTGCGAGCAATAGGGGTTCGTCCGGACTCCGGAGTACCCAGAGGCTCCGCCGCCCACGGCCTAAATCTATATATACCTGACGAGTTCTTAAAGGAAACCATAAACGACAGTTCGTTTAAGGCATGAACCATGGAAACTTGCGTGAGAAAACTTTTTTCTCCTTTTTACGACATTTAACGAAGAATTATTACTGTAGCAAAAATTAGCGGATATTCATCAAATGAATAGTTAATTAAAAAAATTAATTAACATTATGTGAAATTTTTTTTGGACATTTTGATCATTTTTATATAATATCCGTAATAGCCGTGTAATGGAGGAATGGATGCAAATACTATAATGGGCTTGGGTTATTCTGCATGCTCATTTTTTAGGAGTACAAACGTACTTTTAGATATATTTAGTTAGAGTATGGAATAATAAAAAAAATATAAAATGTGAATAAATAAGAATAGATGAGATAAAAAATAATTATTTTATTTTTATTTTTTAAAAAATAATTTGATAAATATAATAATAAATATAAGAGTATAATAAACATTACATAAATTATATAAAAAAAATACATTAATAATTTTACGAACCAAACAAAATCTTACAATTTGATAACAGAAAATATTTTTTAAAATAAGATGAAAACAAAAAAATATCTAAAAGACGTTCTTAGTATTTTTACATAATAAACAATAGCATTTTTATAAAATAATTATTAAAGCAGACTACAAGCGTTGATGATCAGACTAAAAAGTCAAATAACATTTATATAAATTTGATTTGAAAATAAATATGAACAAAGTTTTAATTTCACAAGACAAACATATAATTTCTAAATAATGAAAACTTACAAATGACAATAAATTTGAATAAATTAAGGAAAATAAAGAAAAAGTAATAATCTAATATAATGATAAAAAAATTAGAAAAACCTAAATTTTACTTTCTCGAACTATAAAGTTGAATTACAAAATTATTATATGAATTTTAAAATATAACAAAATATCTCCAGATCTTTAAATTTAAAAGAAAACAAACCTCATAAACGGTGCTTAGTATTTGGTGTTTTGGTAGTTTAAAGTTCATAGTGGTGTTTTATGTTTTAAAGTTTTAATGCTAATTTTGCAATTGAGCCTTAATTTAGGAGATAAAATATAATTTTCTCAAACAAATTAAAATAGCATTTTTTCCCCAAGCACATAGAATTGATGAAAGAAATTAATGCACTGGATATAAGATGAAATTCAAACACACTGGTAGAGGCTTATCGTCATTGGCATATGTGCTATCAAATCTTATATCGACTTTTTTATTTTTGTTGTTAATTGAGACGTTCTACCAACTTCTTCAATTTCATCTGCATTGTAATATATGGGACGTGGCATCTGCTTAGTTTCTTTTCCTGAACAAAAAAATAAAAAAGCCATAGATCAAGGTTTCAAAGACACATTAATTAATTCATAATTAGCCGTGGGAAACCATATATCGATATATTGGCTTTAGCCCATAATATTTTTGGTAAGTAGTTTAAAGTTCTTAATAACCAGCTGAACCAAATCTGATTTGTTCAGGAATAGCAGGAAGGACACAAAAATAAACAACATAAAGGATGGCACCACTTTTGAGGAGTAGAATGAGCACATAGACCTGTCATTAACTTGTGTTGCTATTTCCTCCTACGTCAGGCACCACGTATTTCACAAACTAACGGCTTGTTTGGAAAGTAAAAAGTTAGAGATAAAAATAAAAAAATAATTTTATAAATAAAAAATATTTTTTATATTTATATTTTTAATAATTAAATTATAATTATAAAAATAAAATTATCATTTTACCAAATTTTCACTTTTTTCTCCTCCAATCAAACATGCCTTAAGTGGGTAGAATATGCGCATCACGACTCATCCTAGTCCTCCTGTTCCCTCTTACTTATAGCAAGCACCATGAATATACCATATTCACATTACCGAAAGCCCACCACCCCCCCCCCCCCCCCCCCCCCCAAAAAAAAAAAAAAGGGACTTTTTGGTTATGCTTGCGCCACAGTAAAAAAATATTGGGTATAAGTGCGAGTAAAAAATCTTATATAAAATAATAATAATAATAATAATAATAATAATAATAATAAACTAAGTAAAAACTATATAAATAGATGTATGTTTTAAAATTTTGAATTCACCTGTATAGTAAGTTAGACAATTCCATAAATAAAGATTTCCTTGATATTTCAAACCTCCCGTTTCCTTAGGGTGTGTTTCGATAAGGGTTTTTGGAGTAGAAAGAAAGAGAAGGAAAAAGAAAGAGATAAGATATTTGATTGGAAAAAATTAAAAAGGAGGAGAGAAGAGGCACATTTCTCTCTCCTCCAAATTGAAGGGTTTTGGAGGGAAGGAAAGAGAAGAAGAGAGAAGAGAAATTTTTTATTTTTAATTTATTTTATTATTCCTTAATTTTTTTAATATTTTAATATATTAACATTTAATAAAAATTAAGATAATTTTTTTTCATCAAGAATTAAAAACAAAAAAGATTAGAATTTATAATTTTTTTAAAAAATATTGATATAAATAATTTTTTTATAAAAAAATTAAAATAATATAAAAATAAATTTGTTCAAATATAATTATATTTCCTCCACTGAATTAAACAATAATTTTTTATTTTCTCCCTTTCCTTTCAGCCAAAAAACTCATTAAACTCCCTTCTCTCCTCTTTTCTCCTTCGTTGAACCAACTAAAGCCCAACGAGAAAATAAGATGGATGCGTGCATGTACTTAAAACGTGAAAAGAAATTTTTTAATTTGTAATTTATTTTATTATCTCTTAATTTTTTAATATTTTAATATATTAGCATTTAATAAAAATTAAGATAATTTTTTTTTCATCAAGAATTAAAAACAAAAAAGATTAGAATTTATAATTTTTTTAAATATTGATATAAATAATTTTTTATAAAAAAATTAAAATAATATAAAAATAAATTTATTTAAATATAATTACATTCTCTCCACTTAATCAAACAATAATTTTTTTTTTCTCCTTTCTCTTCCGGCCAAATAACTCGTTAAACTCCCTTCTCTCCCCACTTCTCTTCCGTTGAACCAACCAGAAAACAAGATGGATGCGTACATGTACTTAAAACGTGAATCGCATATCTGTCGCTGTAAAAGCTGAATTCATATTCATTGTCTTTAAATGTTCAGTAAACTCCGCCTGAAACTTCTGACAGGGAACATACTACAATGTGTTCTTACTCTCACTCACAAATTTGCCACCATTAGATGGCCTCGGATCTAGCACTAGGACATTCACATTTCTTAAGAACGGCAGTTACAAGGAATCGAACCTCAAAAGACATGTGAACTCTTTCAGACGGTTACCACTTCTTGTCTCATTGACGGTTAGCTGACTCCTATAAATACAATGGCTCATCGTTCTTATTGAGCAAACCCACAAGAGTAGCTAGCATATCTTGTCAAGTACTTCCTCATCAACCATGGCTCTCCTTCTTGTTTTGTTAGCTCTCATTTGTTTGAATGGCGCTTCAGCCATGGAATCAGCTACTACATTGTCTGAACCTCCGAAGGCTCAAGTGTCTCATGCCTTGCCTAATGCAGATCTAATGGCTTTTCCGGAGACACTACATACCTTTTTATCCTCTAATGAGCCAGAACCTCCTCGAGCTTCAGAGCCAATCCGCTTGGATGTACAAACCTTCTCGTCTGACTCTAATGAGCCAGAGCCTCCCTATGTTTCAGAGCCAATTCGCATGGACATGGAAACCAGCTTCTCGTCCGACCCTAATGAGCCAGAGGCTCCACATGTTTCAGAGCCAATTCGCATGGGCAGGGAAACCAGCTTCTCGTCCGACGCTAGTGAGCCACAGCCTCCACATGTTTCCTCTGATGAGCCGGAGATTCCATCTACTTATGAGCCAGAACCTCCGTCTACTTCTGGGTCTCCTAATTCCAACGAGCTGATGCGATCTATAGAACAAGACACAGTGATACCCCCTCCTGTGCCACAACCAGCCGTCCCATGCCCAGGCCCATCATTTTCTAATTCTCGAAAGGTTAAGTTTTGATATGAAAGATTTCAGAATTTGAAATGTCTCCTTCTATCCTATTAAATAACCATTAACATGAATTGTATTAGTGGATCTTTCATGAATGTGTTAATGAAATATCTATCAGAGTCTTTTGAGTAAACAGGGTCTATTATTTTTATCTGATAATTAATAGGTTCACACCTAATTTTTTTTTCGGAATGACTACTAACGACTATGTCTATCCATCTTGATGGGACTTTCATAAGGTTTTTATTAAAAATTATTTTTATCAAGCTTAGACAACAACTTCTTTACAACTCCTGCAACTTTTAAAAAATTAGTGCATTCTCAACAAATTTTAAGAATGTTAAACACGGTGGTCATTTTTTTCTTTTAAGAATTTGTCCTTCAGATAATTTAACTCATTTATTAAACAACTTATTTCATATTATATAATTTATTTTATTTCATAAAAGAAATTTAATATAAGTATTACTTATATATTTTTTAAAAAATAGTTATATTATAAAAATTTTTCGTCATTCTCTTTTCTTTTATAAACTAGTAATACACCCATGCAATGCACGGGCATCTTTGCACTATAATATCAATATTTATTTGCAATATTGGTGGATAATTTTATATGTATATATCATTAGCTGGATATTTATGAGTATTTTGCTCAATTTTAAACTGGGTTGAGATGAAACTCGACTCATCCCATATGTAGCCCTATAACATGTAGAAACAAATCTTTTGTCAGGAGTGAAAAAAATTAAAAGTTATACAATAAACTCTTTAGATAGGAAGATAGAAGGGTTTAAAGGACCAAAAGACATACCCAAAAAAAAAAAAAAAGAATAATCAATGAAGGAAAAATTTATAACCCATGTGATGCATTAAAATTTTATAAAATAATTGTATATTAAAATAAATACATTATTAATATGTTTATGATAAATAAAATTTAAGAATTGATTCAAATTTTTTTTAAATAATACATATTTTATCTTTCCAAATTAAGAAATATATTTTTTATTTGTAAAATTAATAAATTCAGAGTAATTTTAAATTTTAACTGTCATGTTAATGGTAATAATGACTACTAACTGATAACAAAGATTATTCATTAAAAATTTAAATTAATTTTAAAACTAACTAACGTTGCCTTAAATTGTACCACAAAAAGATTAAATACAAATTTTACTTGTGCAACCATTTAATATAATATTTATAATTAAATTATTTATAATCATATAAAAACTAGAATATAAAATTAAAAAAAGATGATATCACTTTCTTTCCTAATAATAAATTAAAATCTACTTAATTTCTTTTCAAAAATAAATTAGATAAAAATTATGATTTATACATATTCCATTCACTGCATTTGTCCCATCCCACTCAAGCCATTGAAAAAGTATTTTATTCCCAGCTGGTTATTTTTTCTTTTAAAAATTTGCGCCTTAAGATAATTTAACTCATTTATTAAATAATTTATGTTGCATTATATTATTTATTTTATTTCACAAAAGAAAGTTAATATAAGTATTACTTATATTTTTTTAAAAAGTAGATTTTAAAAACTTTCCATGATTCTCTTTTCTTATATAAACATTTTCTAGCAAATTGCTTTTTCATAGCACCTACAACATTACAATTATAGAAAGCATAACATTTTCAAGCAAATTCTAAGAATGCATTTATTTGCTTGCCTTTTTTTTTTTTAAACATGCCTTAACATAGTTTAATTTAATTTGTCATTAATTTATGTTATATTATAGGCTTTATTTAATAACAAGAAAGCTAATAAACTTTGATTAATTTGTTTGAGGAATTATTATATTATAGAAAGCTTTCAAGATTTTGTTTCCCTATTAAGATTCTGTTTCCTTACATCATTACAGAATGGGAATAATAATTAAAAATAAAGTAATTTGTGAAAATTTTACTAATTTATGTAAAAGATTTTTTTCCCACAAAATAGGAAATTTTTTTCATAATAAGGGAAATCTTTTTAATGCCCTTCACACTGTCTCATTTTGCCACCGTTAGATTATCAGTAAATGATCATTCACATTTTTAAGAATGGCAGTTTCAAAAATGCTATCGAACATTAATCATAATAATAAAAATGAAATTCAAGTTACATGTGAATTCCTGCACACAGCTTCCACTGTTTGTATCATTGTGGGTGAAGAGTCTTGCCACATATTGGATCTTCTGAAGTAACTCTTCTGTGTTTTCTCTCAAGTATCACATATCTTTTTTTTCCTTTTTAACATGTATAACCCCTGCCTCCCCTCACAAATATTTCAGAAGAACTATCCGGGATCCTCACTTCAAAGGATCCCCGTTCGTCTTGCCATGACATTTTGCAAACTCGTATAAATACAATAGCTCATCGTCACACCCACAACTAGCTAGCATATATTGCCAACTTCCTCATCAACAATGGCTTTCTTTCTTGTTTGTGAGCTCTCATTGGTTTAAGAGGCGCTTTAGCCATGGAATCAACTGCTCTAGTGTATGATAATTCTGGCTGGCATGTAAAGTTAAGTGTAGGAGTACTGCAAAAACAAAGCAATATGCTTTACCCTATTCGGAGCTAGTTTCCGGGACGCTAGAAACCTCCCGAAACTCCAAAGCCTCAAGTGTCTCATATCTTGCTTAATTCAGAGCCAGTGTTTCCCGAGACACTAGATGCCTTGGCATCATCTAAAGAGCCAGAACCTCCACATGCCTGAGTCTCTCAGTTCTGAGTTCTGACAAACTTCATGCCTTGCCCAATCCAGAGCCAGTTTGTAAGAATAGAGAAACCTTTTTGTCTCACTTTAATGAGCCAGCACCTCCTTCCGCATCCTCTAATGAGCCAGAACTTCCACATGCTTCCTCTAATGGGCCGAAGCCTTCACATGCTTCGGTGTCTCTCAAATCCAACAGCAGATGCAAACCACAGAGCAAGACATTGCAATACCTCCTGAGCCACAGAAGCACCCCAAGCCGAGAGTCAAGTGCCTCTTGTGGTCGTGAAGCAGCCTGTCAATCATTTACTAATTCTCGGAAGATCAAGTTTTTACATGGAAGATTCCAGAATTTAAAAAGTTTGTCTATCCTATAAAATATTTTGGCCACCCAAAACAAGTATACAGATAAGCACATTTACATACTGCTATCTTTAACCGATTGAATGGCATGTTTCTTATTAACAATAATATGGATCAAGCGGGTTTACATTCCGGATTATGCCTTCGAATATCCAACAGGGAAGTGTGTTATCCTATTTCAGCATGATAAATGCTCGTACGTACAGATGCTACGGAAACATCAAGCCTCCTCCATTTAGTTGTCAAATTGCCAAGCGGCTTTATCTCACAAGCTCTCATGCCCACGATATAAAAAAAAAGAGAAAATTTCATTCTTTGGGCAAAGTGATCTGAATCTGAATGAAAGCTTCAAAATATGCTTCAGCCTGTTTGTGAATCAGTGCCAATACCAGAGATTTGTTAATGAAAGACTGTCCATGTTTTTTGCTTGCCGCTAACAATGCTATGCTGTGCCTAAAGCATTCAGTATTTACAATATTTAGTTATGTGCAAACTGTGATAAAAACTCAATCAAGTGTCCACAAGGCTCCACCCTGGTGCTTTCTTGAGTCTCTCTTCTTTCATCACCTTCCTCAGTCTCAAGACTTCCTGCCATTGCCCAGCTTCTGCATACATATTTGACAAGGCGACATGAACTCCATGATTATGAGGTTCCAGAGCAAGGATTTCTTTTACCACTCTTTCAGCAAGCTTAGTATTTCCATTATTTTTGCTAGCTGCCAATAAAGCTCCTAAAATAACCACATCAGCCTTCCATGGCATTTCTTTTATCAGCTCCTCTGCCTCTAACAGCTTACCTCCTCTTCCAAGAAGATCAACTATGCATCCATAATGTTCAATCTTTGGTTCGATGCCATAAACCGTCTTCATGGAATGAAAGATATTCCGGCCAACATCAAGCAAGCCAGCATGACAACAAGCAGATAGAACCCCTATAAATGTGACATCATTTGGTACAAGCTGCTCCTTCGTCAGCTTCCGGAAGAGAATAAGAGCATCTTCAGCATGCCCATGAGTAGCCAACCCACATATCATAGCATTCCAAGTTGCAATGTTTCTTTCAAGCATATTATCAAATACCTTTTGAGCCTTCGTAATTGCTCCATTTTTTGCGTACATGTAAACCAATGCCGTGCCAAGAATCACTCCCACTTCAATCCCTTTCGTCTTCATATATTCATGAATTCTTTCCCCCAGTTTGAGACAACCTGCTCGTGCACAAGCAGACAGAACCGAAGCCAACGTTGCGCCATTCGGATCAAAACCCTCGGCAATCATCTGATTAAAAAGCGTCAAAGCCTCGTTCGAACAATAGTTCTGAGCGTACCCACTGATTATCGTCGTCCAAAGGCTCAGATTTTTTTCCGGAAATTCATCAAACAAGAAGCGTGCTTCAACCAAATTGTTTGAAACAGAGTAACCCCTCACCAACCCATTAATCACATGCAAATCGATATCCAGTCCGAATTTTAGAACCTGGGTATGAACTTGTTTGCAAGGTTGCAAGGAGCGGGAGCATGCCTTAAGGAGAAATGGGAAGGTGTGCTTGCCGGGTACCACGCCGAGCCTCCTCATCTCAATGAAAAGGAGCAGAGCTTCAAGAGGATGGGGGCCGCTAGCTAGAGCTCTAATGAGCGTGTTGTACATGAAGCTATTGGGATGGCGGGTGCTGCCAAAGATTCTGAAAGCGTAATTGAGATCGCCGAATTGGGAAACAGCACAAAAGGAGAGTAAGCGGCTGGCGGCGAAGTTGTCATAGATGCGAGCCGAAATGATCATCTGGGCGTGCACTTGCTTGAGTTGGTCCGTGGATCTGCATTTATCTGCCAGGAGTGAAAGATGAGGAGCATTTAGTGGGGGTGGTGCAATAGTTATGAGGGTACGTAGCGGATACAGAGGGAAAGCACAGTGCTTGCTGAAGAATCGAAGGCTTCGGGGCAACATCCGAAGGGAGACTGGTTTTTACTTTTTATAGCCATATTAATTAAACAAGTCTTTCCATCAGTTATATGAACGTTTAATTTGTAATAAATCATCATCATCATCATCATCATTTTTATATATAAAAAACCGTGAATTTTATTCTTTATTTACATTTGTTTATTATACTGTTTACAGCCTTACATCACTAATTTATTGTTATATATTATTTATCTACTATTTTGTACTGTTTTAAACTGTTTATCGTACTATTTATAAAAAAGTTTTTTTGGTTAGTTTTTTGACCCATTGAGGGTCAGTGCTGACCCACGTAGGGGGTCAGAAAATTTTTAAAAAAATTTTAAAAATTATTTTTAAATACCTTAACATTTTTTTATTTTTTTCCTTTGTTTCTTCAGAATGCTTGAATGCTTTTGTCTCTGAAGTAAATTGACTCCTCTGCTTCATCTACACTCTAAGGTTGGTATTTTATTTTTTAAAAATTTTTATTTTTCCTTTACTTAACAAATATTTATATTTTTTTCTCTTAAAAAATTTAATTATTTTTTTTTGAAATTCATATTTTTGCATATTGAGACCCACATTTTTTTGAAAGACCCAGATCCCCAGGGTCAATGCTAATATTTTATTATTATATACTACCCTAGGTTTGAAGGTTGCTCAAAGAGCTTTGTCAAAGAAGGAGAGGGTTTAAACTTGATGGACTGAAACTTGCATACTATTTATATCAGGGTGAACACCTGACAAGTCAAATCACGTTGACCTACTGAGGCAAAAAAACAAAAAAAAGATAAAATCAAGTTAGACTAGACATTAAGCCGGCTGTTGGAAATAAAATATTTATAAAATATTTGTAATTTTAGTAAAAAAATTTTAAAGTTAAAAGTAAAAATATAAAATTAAAATAATAAATATAATTTTTTTTAAATAAACAAGTCAAATTGTCACAACTTTTGTATTATATTTGTCTCAAAAAATAATATATAATAAAAAAATTACCAGAATTAGCGTCATTTGGTTGATGAACAATTGGCTCAAATTCGACAGTTGCATTCAGAAGCTGCGAATTGGATAGATTAAGTTATCAGAATCTAAATTATACATTTTTATATCTTAATGAGATGGATTGGCAAGAAAACTCAAGGGACAATCAGAGATGTGGTTTATGTAGACAAGTTGGACACAATCGAGCCACGTGCCCGACTCGTCAACCATGAGGATAGTTATAGTTATTGAAGCGAATTAAATATTCATTGTCAATTGTCATTTGTAGATGAATTGCATATGAATTATTAATGATCAATTGGAAGTGCCTATTTCATTATATTTTTCTTACATATGAATTGTTGTTCATAAATTATACATTTTTAAAATTTTATATCTATGTTTATATTTTCTTTTTGTTCGTTTGTTTGGATTCATTTTTTATTTTTATTATATAAACTTCACAAAAACATATTAAAAAGAATAATTATTTATTCAAAATAGTCAAATAAAATATGAATATTTAAAATTTTAAAATCTTAAAAAATTTATATAATCTAATTAAACCTAATATGATTGGCTTGGCCAGTCTAATTTGATTAGGTTATGATGGGCAAGCCAGCCAAGCCACAAGTAAAAAAATAATAGTTTGACTTACATTAGGTGAGTCAAAAACTTAAATTAAATCATGAACACACTTAATAAGTATAAATTAAAAGTTTAAGCAAAAATAACTCAGAAGATATATTTTTGGCCTCGTAACTCAGACATTCAACCACTTGCCCATGACGCAGATGATGATACCCAGTTTGCACGCGCATCGACCCCCATTAGGTTTCTGACCAAGTTGGGAAGTGAGATGAGTAAATAGATAATGTTAGAGAAATTTTTTTTAACATAAAATAATGTAATATTTTGTAATGCACCAAATAAATTCATGATTTTAATTATAATGAGTTATATATTTTATGAGATAGAATGATGATAAAATAAAATATCATTCCTTATTTTGTAAGACAAGAGGCCGCAGCCAAAGAGGAGAAAACTAGGAAGAAATTACAGAATGGGGCACTGGAATCCCCCAGCATAAGAAGATAAAAACATAGCCACACAAGTAGGAGCAACCTCCCATATCTGCAACACTTTCTCCTGGGCAGTTCCAACACGAGCCAGGACGTCAGCCACCGAGTTTGCGTTTCTATGCACATAATTGGAATACACTCTCCAACTTCGATGCAGCAAGAGTAAGATGATTCGAAGGATTTGGTGATGAGTTCGTTTGGTGTCTCTAGCAGCACGAATGACTCCACCACTCCCTTCGAATCCGAGTCCACTTCCACATTCCTGAAGCCTCCCTCCCAAGCCAAAATCAAACCTTTCTTACTATGTAAACGAATCCTCTCTCGTGCCACATAGGCTTAAGAGAATTTGAATTGTTTAAATTAAAATTTAGATGGTTTTTTTTTTTAATTATTAAATTTTTATTAAAAATAGAATATAAAATAAAAATAGTTTTTTAAATAAAATTAACAAATATTTAATATTAAAAAAAAATTATATTCAAGTCATTCAAATTAATTTAGATGACTTAGATTTACATAAAAATTCGAATTATCCCTATTGCCCCATAATTCAGCATTGAAAACAAAGCAGTGACCGAGTCTACGGCTAAAATCGATTAACTAATAGCCATCCACATCGCAAAGAAGGCCCCTATTCATAGCCAAACCATTGCGGGCAGCACCAAACCATGACAGTTGAGCTTTCCCGCACGAGAACACGGGCTAAGAGCAACTCCTCTGGACCGAGCTAGTCTTTCGGTAAAATATCATTTTCATGATATATGTATTATGACCAATTTAGTCCATGGTCTTCCATTTTAATAGATTGAGTCATTAAAAAATTTAATTCACTTCAATTTGATTCTTCTAGTTATCTTGAACAATTTCAATGTATTGTATAAACTGTGCCCAAAACAATTAAATCAAGATAAACTAAAACATTTTAAAATCTTAATCTATTACGAAAGATAAAGTATGAAAGGAACAGAAGTATTTTCAAAAGATTAAAATAAAATTTATAAAAAAAATTAAAATTTTGAAACAACAGTTTCATTTCACTAGAAAAATCATATTCTTAAATTTACTTTCATATTATACTTAGAAATCTAGAGAATCATGTCCAACACATTCTGACCTTTAATTAAAATAACTGTATTGATATCAGATAGAGTTCAATCTATGACCTATGACGTATGCCTTCTTTTTGTTTTTTTTTTTTGGCCTATTGCCTAAAACAGTAAACATGTGTATATCTACTTAATTTTTTGCTGTGTGCTAGCACTTGGTTTTGCAGGTAGAATGCAGTGAGTGTCTAATTTTAAATAGAAAAGACAAACGAAAGCAAGGAGTGGAAAAAGTAAATAGTACCAACATTAACCAAAAAAAAGGAATATATATATAATTTATTATAGAATTATTATTCTTAAATTGTTTATGATATGATAATTTTAAAAATTTTTAAATTTTAAATTTACCTTGTATTACGTAAGAATGTTCATGGACAAAGTAGGGCCAAACAATTAGTAAGCCTGATGTTAAGCCTGATTAAGACATCAATCTTATTTTTTATGTTAGTGGCCGGACTCAACTCTACCTTAATGAGCCTAGTTTTATGTTGGTTTAGGGTGAGTTAAAGCTATCTGGATCATTTTTTTTTTTTTATAAACTAATACTTGTAATATAAAAATCTTTTTATTAGCTCATGGCATATATTTCAAAATAATAAGTTTTTAGAATTCTCATGTTTTTATCAATAATTAAAAAAAATCAAAAAACATATATATCAGTTATTAAAACAATTAAGAAGTAATGAGGTTTTTGGTAGGTAATGAAAGTTATAGCATGTATAAAGAATTAGATGAAATAAAAATAAAAAAAAATGTAAGATGGTAAGATGTTGATAGTTTTAAAAAAATAATTATTAGGGTGGGTTGGATAAAACATATCTTCACTCGTGGCTCGACCTGACCTAACTCAATATAATTTTGTTTAAAATTTTGTCAATTTATATTTTTAACCCAATTCAATTGGCGGGATTAGGTTAGGTTAAGTCAAGCTTGTAAGGTTTAACGGGTTGAATACACCTAATATTATGTGTACAGGGTTCATTGATTTAGGTCTATTAATGTTTGGCCATTTAAAGAAAATTTTTTAAATGATACTCCCTCTGATCCTTTTTATAAAAAAATTTAAAGAGATTTTTTTAGTCTAAAAATATAAGAAATATGATATATTTTTTATTTTATTAAATAATAATTTTTTTTATCTTTCATTTATTATTACATCTAATATACTTAATAATGCATAATATTTTTTTATACAAAATAAATATGGATAAAATAGGAAAGAATTACTAAATTTGAATCTAATCAATGAGTTAAATTGATATTAATTATTTTTCTTAATACTAATAAAATAATTTTTTGTTTTTAATAGAAGGGAGTAGTTGTTAGTATTTTTTAAAATAATTATTTATTTATCCAAATATAAACGACAATGATAGCATTTTCTAATGGAGTCGTCTAGCGGAAATGCCAATTTGAGATCCACACGTCAGCAGACACCCAGATAGCAGCCAATAAAAGTTCTCCACGTGCTCATTCCTAGGAATTCCATTCAACAATCGAAGAATTTCATCACCGTCGAACGGCAAATGGCCCCCACCACCACATAAAACATCGACCTTCACTCCATTCATGGCGGACGGTGCAAATTCTCCGCACTTCGCTCTATTGCACAAGCTGCAGTAACTCCGTTTCGCTGTCGTTTGATACTACCAAAGACAGAAGAGGAAGAAGGTAGCTCTGAGAATGCCGGGATTGACAGGACCCTCCGATTATTCTCGAGAACCTCCTCGTCACCCTTGTCTTCTAATTAACGCTAAGGCAATCTTCTCTCTTTTGATTATTTAATCAACTATTCATTTATTTTTTTCCTAGTTTTTCTCGCTAGAATTATAGTTATTATGATTTTGCAATTTGTGTTGGTTTCTGAGCTCTGGAAGATTTTCTGATCACATTTTTATTTTTTATTTTTTACGTAATGATACGTATCATTATATTCTTTAGCTAGAATTTCAGGCATATGATGATGCTGAAATATTGAATTAGTTTCCATGTGTCTAAATTTATGGAGAAATTGAATTGGACCAAACAACTTATTATTTTTTTTCGAACACGTTTCAAAATTTATTAAACCCAGAGAACCTATTCAACCAACCCTTTGGCTTTCAGTTTGGCTCATTTCTTACCCATGGTTCATTCATTGGTTTGTATTTGATGCATGAACAACATAAACATTGGTTATGCGTAAAAAATAAAAGAAGATTCATTGGAAAAACAAAAAAAAGAAAAGAAGAGAAAAACAATAATACAGTTTACTGCACGGGAACATCAGCGTTATTTAATTGTATAGAATGCATCTTCAGTTCAGTTTCAGTGGTTATGTGATTTCTAGAAACCTTGAGCTGAACAGACCATAGAATATTTCTTTGGAATCAAACCGAAGCTTAAATGGAACTAGATTTGATGAACAATCCTGTCTTGAACTAAATATTTTCCCATTTGACTTAATTGACAAAATACATATTTGTGCTCATATTTTTTCTATTATCTTCTTCCCAAATCTAATTTGCTGTATTCGCCAGGAACCATTCAATGCCGAGCCACCACGTTCTGCCTTGATTTCCTCATATTTGACTCCTGTTGATTTCTATTACAAGAGAAATCATGGCCCAATACCAATAGTAGATGACATAGAAAGGTCATATGCTAATCTTGCCTACCTATTCTTCCTCTTCATTTATCAAGGTTGTTCACTATAAGGAATTAGACATAATATTGTGATCTGTCTGGCAGAGCAGATACTGCATTTCAATATCTGGTTTGGTAGAGAATTCCAAATGGCTTTTCATGAAAGATATCAGGTTAGTGCTGATGGGGAATCCCAGATTTTGATTCATTTCAATCAAATGATATAATGATTGTCACTTTACCTTGGAATACTATAGCTCCAGTTTTTTTGCTAAATGTATCTCCAATAGAATATTTATCAAACTAAGAACTGACCTTGTTATTTGATGACAGGATGCTTCCAAAGTATAATGTCACTGCTACATTACAGGTAAGTTAGCTAAAAGTTCATGCTGCATTTATCATTGGCATACCATTGCTAAACTTCTAGTGCCACATAAGGTGCTGGTTTGCTTTTGGGTACAGCTTGCAAATGCGTTGATTTTCCTTCTATGCTTTCCAGTGTGCAGGTAATAGAAGGACTGCTATGAGCAAGACCAAAACAGTTAAGGGAGTTGGCTGGGATGTTTCTGCTATTGGAAATGGTTAGTGCTTTTGTTGGTGACAACTGATAACATTCAATTCTTTTTAATATCCAACAACGGCAAGTATGATTTCCTTTAAGTATAATAAAGAGATGATATCCATGAAGTATGATTTCTGGATCCTATTCATAAGGAAGCCGCTGATTCCTGGCTAGACACTAGTGCACTTCTATTTTTATTTTGATCCTATGAAATGCCAATGGCACAATTGCCTATTCTAGTAAGAATTCATTTTTTGAAGGATTCATTTTTTGAGTTATTTCTTACAATGAGATAACACTGCTTACGTGTTGAAGCTTCTGTTATTTGATCTTAAAACCTGTGTGGAAGCATATATATATATATGTCATCTTTGTGATACATCTGATTTTTCTTTCCTTCAATTAACTGGTGTTTGAGGTGTTCCATCTTATATGTCTTAAGTTTTAATAATTCTTTCATATTATTATTCTCTTTCAGCTGTCTGGGGTGGTGCCAAATTGACTGATGTTCTTGAACTTGTTGGAATCCCAAAGTTGACAAGTATCACCCAGTTAGGTGGAAAACATGTTGAATTTGTAAGCATTGATAAGTGTAAGGTAATTACTATGGCTTGTAAATTTATTCCAGAGATTATATATTCTTTCTGGTCATTTATGCATTTATGGGGTGCTTGTTTCTGTAAATCTTTAAAAAATAAAAAAATAAAAAAAATACTACAGGAAGAAAATGGAGGCCCCTACAAGGCATCAATTCCACTCAGTCAGGCCACAAATCCTGTAGCAGATGTTCTACTTGCTTATGAAATGAACGGAGAAGTAAGTGAAATTGGCTTCAAGTTGTTTGCTATCCACTGATAACACTTAAACGTGTAAGGTTCTTTAATCTCAGTTTTGGTTTGTCTGATATACAATATTAAAAGGTATACACTATGGTTCTCACCACATTGCTAGTTTCTCATTCCTTCACATATGGATCTACGACTATGAGTATTTAAGTCATCAAAATGTGTAGAATGAATATAGTGCATGCTTGTTTGAAACAGTATTGTTACACAATCATTTCTCTTCTGTTGGTTTCTTTTACTCATCTGAAGTTCAGAGTAGATACCTATTTTTCCCTAGGTTGGAATCAGAGTATTCATAACGTGTCCCTATACATAACATATGAGTAAAATGATCAGTTAGAGAATCTGATTTCAAGGATTTATGAGTGAACTTTGAGATGAGCATGTTCTGGCATTTCCCATAGGAATAATCAATGTGGGTCACACTCTTTCTTTTTTTTCTTTTTTTTTTTTTTTTTTTTTTTTTTTTTGGGGGGGGGGGGGGGGGGGGTTGGTTTGGTTTCTTTTTGTCCTGCTTTAGCCTCTTAACAGGGATCATGGGTATCCATTACGTGTGGTTGTTCCTGGTGTTATTGGGGCTCGGTCTGTTAAATGGCTGGATTCTATCAATATCATAGCAGAAGAATGCCAGGTTTGATATTACATGTTGTAAAACTACTTTGATTTTACCAAAATTTAATTTTTCAGAATTCCTATAACTTCACATTATCATGTGGCAGGGTTTCTTTATGCAAAAGGACTACAAAATGTTTCCACCATCAGTGAATTGGGATAACATTAATTGGTCAAGCAGAAGACCCCAAATGGATTTTCCAGTTCAGGTGTGCTGATTTATCTGCACTTTCTGTCATACCTGACTTTTCTCTTTTTTAAATTTATTTATGCAAAACAAATCATTTAGGCTTTTAATTCAACACATTTTATGTGTTAAGAGCTTAATAATCAGGCACTGTTGAAGTAGACACATAATATGTGCATTTGGCGAGCAAAATTTTTGTAACTAATGCTTATTAATTCCTTGTGAACAGTGTGTCATATGTTCTCTAGAAGATGTGAGCACTATAAAGCCGGGGAAGGTTTGTTTATGCAGTTACAGATTTAATTAGCTATTTCACCATGGAATGCTCAAACACACCACTCAAGCATTTTATTTCTTATATTGATTTCATTTTACGTAAAATCTCCATTTGGAACTCTGAACATGTTTTTCCTGCATGTATTTAATATATATCATTTTATGTTGCGTTTGCCTTGCAATATATGGACTTTCCCAAATATAATTTGAGAACTGAAGATGATGTTTTTTTCCCCAAGAAAAGAAATTGATTGATGTTTCCAAGTTCTTTTATGTTAAAATGCAATGACGGGCAATCTTTCTTTCTTTGCAGAAATGAAATTACTATACATATTCATCCTCTCCCAGTCCCAATTTTAGCATATGTTGTTTTTACAATTTGATGCTTTCCACTTGTTCTTCCTTTTTTCCTTTCTTCTCTATTTGAGTTTGACCATTTATATTTCACTTGCAATGCCCTTTTCCACGGCAGTAAACATAATGCCTTGTTTTACCCTTGGCAGCAAGACGACCATACATGTTCAGTCAATGACTAAAATCCAAATCTTGCATATCTTGTGCAGGTAAAAGTTAGTGGGTATGCAGTATCAGGAGGTGGCAGAGGCATTGAGAGAGTAGATGTGTCTGTTGATGGAGGCAAAACTTGGCTGGAAGCCTCAAGGTATCAGAAAACTGGCATTCCCTACATATCAGATGATGCCAACAGTGACAAATGGGCGTGGGTGCTATTTGAGGTCACAGTTGATATCCTTCACAGCACTGAGATAGCTGCAAAAGCGGTATGTTAATTTTTCCTGCTAAATAATACTCATCATAATTCCATTTTGTTATCTTAGGAAAGCA
The DNA here is from genome assembly GCA_032878935.1 of Erythrophleum fordii. Taxonomy (NCBI): domain Eukaryota; kingdom Viridiplantae; phylum Streptophyta; class Magnoliopsida; order Fabales; family Fabaceae; genus Erythrophleum; species Erythrophleum fordii. Next base: position 18,659,346 of record JAVQMF010000049.1, on the reverse strand, counting down.
TCTGGATATCCTGTCTGAACAAATCACTTATGATGGCAACTGTATATGTCTTCTAAGGAAATGTGGTGGTAGCTTGAGTCATTCAAACTATAAGTAGTTAGAAATATATCTATTGGATTCAGACTGGATTAGCCAGTCCAATCCATGAATAGGCCATCGAACTTGTGTGGTTCTACAACTGAGTTGTGTTTTCCTGAAATAAGTTTGCCTCAGCAGCAGTTGAATTGATAAAGTGGACAAAATCATTTTTAGCAAGCATTCATAGTTTTATATAATAGTTAACTATTTTTTTTCTATTAATTAAATTATGTCTACTTTAACCCGTCAAAACATATTATCTTATATCCTTATCTTTTATAACTACTTTCACTTCTCCACTTTCTCTCCTTCAGAATGTACAAAACCATTGTTACCTCTTCCCATCCACTTTATCAATTCACTTTTAATTCCAAGTGTGTTACTTTCCATAATGGTTTACAATTATCAACATTCAATTAGAGTTGCAAATCTGTGCATGCAGCTTCAGTTCAATACCTTTGGCTGATTTGCAGGTAGATTCAGCTGCAAATGTCCAACCTGAAAAGGTTGAAGATATTTGGAACTTGAGAGGGATATTAAACACTTCATGGCATCGGGTACAAGCTCGAGTGGGCCACTCAAACTTGTAAAATTGTATGGCTTGTGTGTTGCCATGGACCAAGAACTTGAGTCTTGAGTCTCTCGCAGGTTTTCCCGCTCCCGTGTCTGTTGCCCCTCCCGCGCAGGATGTGGAACTAAGTGAGTTGTGTTTAAAGCCTGTGTTATGCCCGTTGAAACTCTCCGACTTTGACAATGTTTAGTTGATTATAAAAGCCACTTACGGAAAGCAATTGCTAATTTGAGGGTTTTTGGTTAATTGCTTCCAGTGATTCCATTGAGCTAAGCTAACAATCTATATCACTTTGCTCTATGTTGGAAGCATCGACACTAGTTCGTATCTTTGTTTTAGTGAGAAAGTGCTTTTGTTGTTGGAATGTGAAGTATATTTGGCCCCAACCAAAAAACAAAAAGAAGTGCTTTTGACCCAACCAATGAGAAAAGAAGAATCTTTTGCACTGAAGTGCGGATAATAATAAAGTAGTGAGCTAATGACAAAGGGGACCCTCTCCACGGAAATGAGCTTCTGGTTTGTAAGTCAATCTTGGAAATAATAAATTATGGCGAAGTGGTGACCATTTCTTTATACAGAACAGTCGGCCAATCAACGGTCTGGTAACTGATTCATGTTGAATTTGATTAGGGGTTCAATAATCGGCCATTGAGCTCTTTTCTTAATTTAAAAAAGAGTAGTAAGCATACATGGAAGAATAATTACCTCATAAGTTTCACCTTTTTACTGGTGATATAATGCAATATTAATTGACTTTAAATCCGTCAAAGATGTGATTGGTCCTTGTAAAAAGTTCAAAGTAGGTTGATTCTTCAATCTTTATTATAATTTTCTCCTTGCCAAAGCAAAAATTCGGCGGATTACACTACTATTTCAAATCAGTATGGCTTATATATCTATGAATTCTCAACCTTCGAAACTGTGGCTAACAGTTCAGTTCATTCTGTCTTATAGAACATTGAAAGAAAAGTTATGGATATTATGCAAACTACTTGACTGTAAAGGAATGTAGTGCGTGTTTAAAAGTTGAAATTCCCATTCATTTTGAAGAACAATAAAGTATCCCTCAGAAAGACAGCCTAACGGTACAACCCGAACTTGTGGCTCTGCTGGATGATTTTCTAGATGGAGTTTTGGGGCAGCCCATACCTTACGAACTTTAGTAGTTTGAAAATATCATTGTAATCGAAGTGAAGCAAGATGAGGCAATGTGGTGCGTCATATCGATATTTATTAACTCTATATACATTGTTTTGGTTTAATATTTTAGAGTTTTTGCAAGTATGCCATCTCTCGTCAAAATCTATTATAGGATTTTTCCTCTCTATAGACACTAATTATATATTTATCTCGTAGATACATTTTGATGCTTTCGAGTTTCGAATGCTTGAAGATTAAAAAAGTGAAAGCGAAAGCTTTTAAAGCTCATAGAAATTGGCACTTACATTTCATTATGAAAGCGAATCTAAGTTGCCAAGAACGTGAGACGAGCGTAAGAAAGACATAAGGCTGAAAGTCAGCCTCTTGAGACAAATCCATACTCCAACAGCTCAATTGTCACTTGAATTACTAACTCATTTTATGGTGTCTTTGATTCTGCGTTTGCAAAACTCAAAATCATGTTTACAAGGGAGCAATAATTTACTACTTTTACAAAAACGTGATTTTAAAATAGAATTCCAATCACGTACTTAATTTTATCAAATGGCCATCATTGCGTTCGCATCTATCAACTCCACATTTCATTTTTCTATTTCTAAAATAGACCAACCTCAATATTTTATTCTATATAGGAAAAAGCACATAGCAGAAGTTTTCTCTTTTTTTTTTAAATTTCTTTTTTTCAGAGAGAAATTATTAAATACTCAGGAAATAGGAAGCACCAAATTTTTCAGGAGATTCCTTTTATTAATATATATATATATATACAACGCTTCAAATTATAGCTTAATTATAATTTTAATATCTTAACTTTAAAATATTACATTTTATCTTGAACTATCACAAAAAATAAAAATATTACATATTAATTAAAATTAATGTTCAAAAAAATAATGTGATTGTCATGAGGTATTTTATATCTTTATTATTTCCTCTAATTTTTTTCTCTATAAACAATTTTTAACATGCATTTTTCCTAAATTTTCAATTTTTGAGAAGTTACTTTTAATTAATATGTAACATTTTAAATTATTAAAAATAATTTAAAGAATGAAGTATACTATTTCAAAATTCAAGTATCGAGTTTGAAATTAGACTATAGTTCTCCTTTAAAAAAAAAAAAACAGAAGTGATTCCAGCGAACACTCCATGATGATTATTTAAAGACCATTGGAGTCAACTGAGCATAGGGGCAATCCTTCTCGGCTACTCTCCATATTAGCTATATTTTCAATGCTAATATGGGAGTCTTATTCATCTTATTGTTCATCCTTTTCTACATAACGCTGAAGGAGTTCCGGCGACTTCGAGCTTTCTCCGGCCACCACGGCCCACCGACCTATCCTCTCATCGGGTGTCTCATATCCTTTTACAGGAACCGCAACCGCCTCCTTGATTGGTACACTCACCTCCTCTCTTGTTCACCCACTCACACCATCGTCCTCCACCGCCTAGGTGCACCAAACACCATTGTCACTGCAAACCCACAAAACGTAGAGTATATCCTCAAAACTAACTTCAATAACTTCCCCAAAGGCAAGCCCTTCACTGACATCCTTGGTGACTTTCTTGGCGATGGCATCTTCAACGTGGACGGCGAGCTATGGCAGACTCAACGTAAACTAGCCAGCCATGAGTTCACGGCAAGGTCCTTGAAGGATTTTGTTAAGCAGACGTTGGAAGAAGAAGTGGGCGAGAGGCTCTTGCCGGTGCTTGAGACGTTGTCCATAGGAAACCAAGTGTTGGACCTGCAAGATTTGCTTGGGAGATTCTCGTTCAATGTGATCTGTAAATTCACACTAGGGATCAATAAATGTTGCTTGGATCCTTCGGCGCCCATTTCGCCTCTCGCAAGAGCTTTTGATGTAGCCTCGGAGATATCCGCAAGACGTGGGGCAACACCTTTGTTTTTGATCTGGAAGATGAAGAGATGGCTTGGGGTTGGATCTGAACGGAGGCTCAGAGAGGCTGTGGAAGAAGTTCAGAGTCATGTGATGGAAATGATTCGTGAGAGGAAGAAGACGATGAATGCAAGAGAGGAGACTCGCAGTGAAGATCTTCTATCACGGCTTATAAGTGCAGGTCAAGAAGAAGAGGTGATTAGAGACATGGTGATAAGTTTTATAATGGCAGGGAGGGACACAACATCAGCAGCTATGACATGGTTCTTCTGGTTGATTTCCCATTATCCTGCAACGGAGCATCAGGTTGTGAAAGAGACAGAAGTGAATGCGGCAGGAGCATTGGATTATGAATCTTTGAAGAATCTCAAGTTTTTAAAGGCTTGCCTTTGTGAGTCGATGAGGCTGTATCCACCTGTGGCCTGGGATTCTAAGCATGCAATAGCTGATGATTTGCTGCCAGACGGCACTAAGGTTAAGGCAGGAGATAGAGTAACATATTTTCCTTATGGGATGGGGAGGATGGAAGCATTGTGGGGAAAGGACTGGTTCGAATTTAGACCAGATCGCTGGTTTATTAAACCAGACAAAAACAATGAAAGGAGTAAGGTTTCGCCCTTCAAGTTTCCAACTTTTCAGGCTGGTCCCAGAATATGTCTTGGGAAGGAGATGGCTTTCATTCAGATGAAGTATGTGGTAGCTTCAATCCTTAGGAGATTCAAGATCAGACCCGTCAGCCAAGACAAGCCTATTTTCGTGCCACTTCTTACTGCACACATGGCCGGCGGTCTAAAGGTGCTTGTTCACAAGAGGGAGAAACTCACTTAGATAGGCTCAACATTTTTATAATTTTTAAGTTAATAAATTGAAGATAGTTGACGGCACTTGGTTATGTATTTGGAGAGCCAAGTTGGCATGCCATTGTTTCTGCCTTTTTGTATAAAATTATTAAGTGTAAACAACTCATACGATGAGGTTTTGCACACATGTTTATCAGCGGAATCCAAAGTCATTGAACATGCTCATGATCACCATCAACGAGTTATCACTCCCTGCAAAACATGCTATGAGCAGATGCTTTATTAATCTATAAAATATGATCAGATTATTGCATATGCCTGTCCCAATTGATTATTTCACATGCAATTGTCTACGCAGCCCACAACGTGAGTTGATTTAAATATAATATAATAATAGTACCAAACAAACGGCCAACGGCATTTATAAAATTGTCTTTTTCAATAGGTAGCTTAATTTATAGTAAACCTAGGTATTCTGATCCCCATGCGTTTAATGAGTTGAACAAAACATTTTTTTTTCTTTTCCCAAGTCTAGAATAAGTAGATTACAGTATGAACCACTACCACAGGTATAAGCTATAAAGTATTAGGGGAAGAGTGAGTCTAATTTACGTTACTTTTGCTACCATCTGTACTCAATCAATTTCTACGCTGTCTTCATACAAGGACACGGGCCTCTACAGTGATAGGCTTCCAAATCGGTTGTTCCACTCTTCGTAAATGCCAAGTTCATTTGGAGAAACAGAAGGCCTCACCTCTTGTAGGGCATTCTCAAAGTCCTGCAGGACAAAGCAAATAAACGGTTTTAAATTAATTAAGCTGACTTATTTTTGGCATTACTGGATTACGCTTTGCTGTATACCTCAAGAGTTACCGGCCGCATATCTTCCTTCTTCAACTTAGTAATTTCTATGCCCTGTCTTAAAGCCTCTCTTAGGGGACCCATTGAGGCATCCTTCACTAAATTTTTCATGTCCGATCCCGAATATCCTAGAAACGGAAGTTTACGAAGATATATTTAAAAAAAAATTACCAGAAAAAAGAGGTTGTTTGAATTAACAGGCAAGGCTACAGAAGTAACTCTAATTAACTTGGAATACCTTCCGTTAAGTTGCATATGGTATCAATCTCCTCCTTTGAGAGATTGAATAGTCCGTCCTTCTCTAAGAGGTTACGTACAATCCAAGCTCTTGCCTCTTCATCAGTCATCGCCAATACAAATAAGTTAGCCACATGGTGCTAAATGTGTTTGAATAAAAGACGATTATCATAATAAGCACCTGAGGATGGCAGGGGGATATAAAGTCTTTTGGTAAGTCGCCTTCGTGCTGCTTCATCAAGCTCCTGGGGACGATTTGTGGCCCCTGTATAAGTGTAAGCCAAACTATTATAACAAATAGCATGGCATCACATTTCACCCACGAAAAAAATCAAGACATCACAAGTTAACATGTGATTGAGGCCCATTATTATCAAATTGAAAGGAGACAGATATCTCTCTTGCCCCCAAAACTTAAAAAATGTTACTTAGATCACAATTACAGAAGTAGACCAGCAAATGTATGTAACCTAAAAAATTTAATTTAACGGGATTAAATGAACTTACATAGCTAAAAGTGCCCGTTAGTAAATTAGTGTTCTTTCCATTTGCACAAGAGTAGACTCAATTCAACCCCTATAATTTTCTTCAGGTATTCTATATACTTCCAGAAGCATGCTAATAAGTTTAATTATATATTGAGATAGTTCCATCATTACCGGCATGATGTATGTAGAGGTTAATGATCGTATTACTTCCTTATCAGTTTATTCAAATACTAAATAACCTTACCAATCTGAGCTCTGAAATCACATCGCAAATAAGGAAACCAATTAGATAGAAATAAAACTAGGCAAGCTTTTACTCCTTTTGAAACATAGAAACCAAATGCCCATGGAAATCTGAGAGTGAACACAGTATAGCTATACATTTTGTGCTTCCGCATAGTTAGAACTTCGGAAATCCCTTCGTGCTCAAAGACATTATATGCTGAAGGTGCTAGAAGCCTAGAACACATTTCAACTTCCAAATATGAATCAGTATCCTTTGTTCTTTTCAAAGGAATACAAAATTCTAATTTTAGCCAGCATTAGCTCCTTATTAAATATCACAGAAGAGCGAGCTAGTTAAATCTGCCGTTGTCTGTAATATACAAAAGCAAAAGAGGAATTTAATCCCCGATATTCAACAATTACCTATAAGAAGAATCTGCTCGTTACCACTGTCAAAACCTTCCATTTCAATGAGAAACTGTGTCTTTAGCCTTCTACTTGATTCATGTTCACCCTCTGACTTCCGCTGCAACAAAACAAATGCATTAGTAGAATAAATGGAGGGCAGAAAAAGCAACATGGGTATAGAATTAATAGACTAATAGTCTAATAATTAAAAATTCACGTGGCAGTTTAAAGCACAACGCATTTTTGTCCACTTAGCTTGATTGCATGCCATGAACTTCCACAATATATAGATGACAATGCTAAAATTCAAGTAAAAACTTTCTCACAAAAAATCTAGGACAGTGAGCCTATTATAGCACTAAATGTTAGCCTCCAATAGCCACAATATAGCATACCTGAGATAGGAGCGAATCTATTTCATCAACAAATATTACCGCTGGTTGGCGACAACTTGCAACTCCAAAAAGGGCTCTTACTAGTTTTTCACCTTCACCAATCTATAATCATCAGTAGATATATTAGATATTAAAGATGTGATCCCAAAGATGTATGTAACTTGATGGATTCAGTTCATAAGGAGTGAAGAACTCAAGTACTCAGAGGAGAGGAGTGAAGCACTTGACCGTTGTAAGAACCAAATCACAAAATTTTTGGGATTCTGGTAACATGTCTTAACTAAGATTGCAGGTATACATCTAAGATTTTAGAGTTGCATAAGATTTTTACATTCAAAGAAAAATGTTCAAAATTCTAGACAGCTAAAGTTTTAGAGAATATCACACATACCCACTTGCTTGTCAACGAACTTGCAGATATGTAAAAGAAGGTTGCCTTTGCCTCCCCTGCTATGGCTTTTCCTATCATTGTTTTACCAGTTCCCTAGCACGTAAAGTAGTAGACAGAGTAGAGGTCAGTGTGTTCGCAATTTGTATATCAGTACAAAATTTTGTACTTACTGGTGGACCAAATAAAAGTAGACCTCTCCCCGGAGAGCGACATCCTTTAAATATGTCAGGACGTAGCAGAGGCCATATGACCATCTCAGTGACACATTTCTTGGCATGCTCCAATCCCGCTACACGTCATTAACGATTGGGTAGACTATTAATTAGTTTCAGTCAAAAGCAAATTCCCAAAATAGTGAACCCAAAGGAAAGTTCAACAGCTATCTATATTACCAATGTCATCCCACCGGACATTAGGATCTTTATCCATAATCTCATTGCTAACATGTTCAATAAGGCGAGGTTCTAAATTCCTCAATTTCTCGGGAAGCTCACCATCAGGACCACATAGCACTTCCAAACTAAAAGCATGTTGCGAAACAGATTAGGAAGTGAACGCGTATATCACACAATCAATAAACAATCATTATTCATCAGACTAACATCTACTGGAGAAGGAAGAAAAAAACTTAATGGGGGAGAGAGTCCAAAATAACAAAAATTAGTCATGATATCTGCAATAAAAAGAAAAGGACGTATTCAACCCTGTTCAAATCAGCAAGATAACAAGGCCTATAGAATAGTGGGACCCAGCAAGGTAAGGTAAATACTAATCTGACCACCCTTAGATAAGAATCGATTGGAATATGCTGAAACTTATTGTGGTGATATACTCTAGTCAGATCAAAACAACACTAAAAAGATGAAATTTACAAAGATGTAAAAACTTTGAAAAATTAAAAAAAAAAAAATCTATTAAAACTCTGGACTGCACAAAGAAAATGAATTTATAGGAAGAGCAGAATGAGAAGTAAGAACTTCAAAAGATTAATATGATAGTTGCACCACTGACCATCTCTTTGTTGAGTCATCCAAAGTATCATCACACTTTCCAGCAATTCTTGATGTCATATTTCCAACGCCAGTTCCATTGGATTTAATAGGAGGAACAAAATTACCACGGAAGCCCCGTCGCGAAACACCATATGATCTCCCACCATATAACCGATTCACAGAATTGTTATCACATTGTGAGACAGACGCACTGAGTGAACCAACCCCGTCTTGCCTCTGCTTTGCTTCCATTTCCTGCCGATATAAAATAATATAATATTACTACATGCGGAAATATTAGCTCCAAGAAGGAATTGAAAATCATATGACACATAAACTCAAGCAAAATGCAAAATCTAAATGGAAGTCCGCAGATAAAAAGTGTGTTTCCTTTCTCTTGCCAGAAGTTTGATAGCCGCTTGATGCTTGAGTTTGCTTACTTTTACCTCTTCTAGCGCAGTTCTTTATAGATATTGAACACGTAGGCATTGGACTTTCAGCTAGAAAGTACCACTCCATTTGGCAAAGAAAAATGTGCGTCTAAAGCTAAATTAGTGCACACGGGAAAAGACATAACAGAAGAGTGAAAAACCATGCAAAATATGCACGAACGTTTAAACAAGAGTATACAATAGGTAGCTTTGACTGATTAAACAGTAACTCTTCAGCTTAACAAGAAAAAATGGAGAAAGTAGACAATATGGTAAAATATGATACCAATTTTGCTCTGGCAGTAACAAACCCACGGCCACAAGTATCAGACTTGGCTTCCTCATTGGTAGAAGGCGACTTTATGTTACTGACTCGGGGACTATTAGTTTCCATGTGTACACGTTTTGTCCCCAAAGTTCCAGAAGTTCTTTCTTCCCCTTCAGCTTTCAAGAAAGAAGAGACAAGATGACCCTTAGTGTGGCCAGCTTGTGACTGAGACTTCTCAACAATCATGCAGTCCTCTGATCTGTTATGTTTCAAATTCAATTTGGAACCATCGTCAGTCCTCAATGTAGTTTTCCCATACATAGATGTTAACTTTGTTTGCAACAATTCTTTTGCCATTTTGCTGCCTGCTTTGCCTTGCTTCTCCAGATGATCACCCTAAAAACAGGAATATTGTTTGTTAAAAAAAGATTATTAACTCAACTATCTGTAAGAATGCGATGCAGAAAACGTTAATTGAAAAAACGAACCCAAGAAACTGACACCCAGACACAAACAGAACATCCGGAAGCCGCAGCTCAACAGGAAAGAGGAGGGATTAGAAAACAGCAAAAATAAAAATTTAAATACTTTGCCTAAAGAGAGGTGGAGTCTGTTTATCAGCATACATCAATATAACAAATCGATTCTCCACCTTTTCTTTGGATTGCTTGAGAAGAACTTGGAAGTACTTCGACTTCTTAATTTTCTCAATGTCAATATCTCCTGTTCTGCCAAAAATGCATCCTGGAGACTTCTTTGCTTGTTCAAAAGCTTGGCTGAGGAAACGATAAACAACAATTAGCATCAGAACACATCTCCCAATAAGCAATATTCTAATCACAAAAATTGACAGGAAATTGCATAAGTATCCGTTCAAGGCTTTGCCGCCAATGAAAATAATCCTATTTTGTATATTTATTCAATCCGTACACAAAAGCACATTAAGATCGGAAAATGATACGCTGAACCAGCAAATAAATCATAACCGTCTACAATTGGACACTATCCTCACCCCATCATTCGTTGCTAGTATTTTTTCTTTTTTTGGCCTGAAGTTTTTAGTAGGTTTAATATTCCTTTCATCAGTTAGCGCCACATTTTAGGGTCCCCCCAAAAGCCATATCAAATTCCGCGGTTAAAATAATCTCTAAGATCTCTGTGAAGAATGAAAGCTCCTTATGGGCCGATTATGAGTAATTAGAGTAGGAAAAATCGAATGTCACAAGCTCAAGATAGGTGAACTGCACTGAACTTGAAGGAGGAAGACAAGAAAAAAGATACCGATCAGAGTCTGGAATGAGGGATCGACGAGCCGTGTCGATTTTCTCCAAGGCTTCCCGGCGAATGGGACGTATATAGGCTTCATCGACATCGGAGTGACAGTGTGAGTCGAGAAAGCCGATGAGGCGAAGCCCAAGGATATAAGCCGACTCAAAATCATGTTTCTCAAGGGCAAGATCGGCGCCGAAGAGAAGAGAGTGGAGCCTCTTGAGATTCTCGTCGACTTGCTTTCTCCAACATTTTTGGTTCGGATCATCCGTTTTTGCTGTAAGAGAAGGAGAAGAAGAAGTAGCAGTAGAAGATGCGCATGGAGATGTGCTTTGCTTGAGCTTCTCTTCTCCCGCCATTTTTTGTTCTTTCGCTGCCTCAGTCTCAAATGTGACGCGCGCGTCTAGTAGCCGAACAGGCCACGACACGGCCTTATAAATTTACGTAATTCTCCCCCTGTGTTGATCGAATTACGATATTACCGTCAGTCCAGAATTAAAAAAAAAAAAAAATGAATTGTGCGAATGGCTACTGCTACTAGCCTAATTTAGTAATTTAAACTCTCTCATGTTTAACAACTTCTCATGTGAGAAAAAATAATATAATAGATGAAATTCAATCAAATTTTTATTTGTAGATCTCTCGCTCATTATATTATTTTCTTTCTCACATGAAAATTCTTCTTTTCATTAACTTAGATCCTTTCCAGTTGTCCATACGATTAGAAAAGATTTAATCAGGCTTCTTAACATTTTTTTATCTCATAAATTTTAAATATAAAAATAAAAATTATAATTATGAAGTCAAAGATTTTAATTATAAGAAAAAATTACACTTCAAAAATTTTAAGGATTAACATTTGTAACCAAAAGAAAAAATAAAAATAAAAAACTTATTGCATCCATTCCAATTGTCCATACTTCTGAAAAGGATATGTTTTGCTCTCCTCCCCTAATTAACACTCTTACGTCTTGTGAACTACTTAAAAAATGAGTCACGAATGTAAAAGTTTTTTTTTTAATCTTCAAAAATACATTTTCTTAATAACTTATTTTCACTTTAGAGAGTTTTTAAGAGCAAATAAATTAACTATTCTCGCAAAAAAAAAAAAAAAAACTTTTGAATCAAATGAATAAATTCATCTTTTGTCATCACCTTCTAATAGTATGAAATAATTTATAATCCTTGACTGGCATAAATTAAGAATTGGCGCCCTCAGATGAAATTTTACAAGTTCAGGTTAGTAAATTACACGTCACTTGAATTAATGGAAAACCAGAAAGACAAATGAAATTTAATATCCACTTACGTCCACTCTAGCGTAACTTATCCTTGTGCCTGAACAACTCACGATCTCGGAGTCTTTTGAACTAGCAAACCCATTATTCTACCCGTTAGATCAATTGGTCCATCATGCCGTTTCTAAAACAAACGGTGCAGTGGGAACTGGGTTAATAAATTGATTGAACCAGTCAAATAATGAAGAAAGAGAATACAGGTAGTGAAGCAAGCAATCCAAAGTCCAAACACCGTGACATATTTTTCTTCGTCAACCAAGCCAAGTGACAAAACTCATAATACTGTACACCGATCCATTCTTCCTTCTCAATACAATTTTTCATAATGTGAAGAATCCAGCCTGAACATTCCCAACAGATGAGCTGCGTGGCAGCGAAAGAATTCACCCCAGGTGGACCAAGAAATAGAGAAAGGTGAATCTGGTGGTACCATTTTTCGTGCCCCTCATTACTCATTAGAGCTCGTATGAGCCATATAAAATGCTGTGTTACAATGAAGCAGCACTCCTGCCCATCAAGGACACTGAAAGGGAGGCTACCTACTTCAGAAATTCCCATAGTAAAACTTTCAAATGTATGGCAGAAATGGTGCAAATATTAATAAGGTGGCTTGTCCATCACTTGCCGTCATGTGCTTCCTGGAGCATCATTTCCTGTAGCTGGCTTCATATTCAAATAACGAACGATGGCATCTTCAACCCTGTTCAAGTTGCCAAATATACAGCATATAATACTGAATGATAATTCGGCCAAAAAAATAAATAAATACTGAATAATAATTGATTTTGAATTTGTAAAACTGCACATGGCACATGAATACATCATGCATTTCAAGTCATTTCAAAATCAAATGCCGTTGCAGACTTTTAATAATATCGTACATTGCCCCAGTATAAGGAAATCTATAATTATTAATCCGAAGCTATAAAGCTGAATTCCGAAATGACGTTGCCTTCAGGTCAATTGTAAGCAATAGATAATTAAGCATGAGTTTTCACATACCGCAATTAGCATGCAGTGGAAATCAGAGCAAGAAGCACAACAGACATTATCCCTTACATCATCCAACAAAGTAAAATGATACAGCATATAAAGAATACTAGAGATAACCAACACGCTTATCATGGTTGGTTGAAGAAATCTGATTTACACTCTTTTTCAGCACTTCGATTAGGTTCCCCCGCCACAATTTTCAGATCCTTGCTTTGAGATTCAATCAAGGAATTAATAAATTCAACAGGAGATTGGCTGAATCCAAGAAAGAATGCCCTTCTCCTACGGTGCTCATGGATGTTTTTAAGGATTGCACATATTGCTTCATCATAGGCATCAATCTCTTTGTTCTTCTCCACATTGGCCAACAATGCAGACAACTCCCTCTGAATAGGAAAAGGGACATCAACCATCACATCATAACAAGCAGTGCCAGCAGGACTATTTCCAGAGAGCTTGATCTTATGCTCCAGAAGTATAGGCTGTGGATAAAAACAGATGCTGTGCTATCTTCTGGGAAACCACGTTAAACTTCATCTTTTCTTCCCCAGATATTTTCTGAAGAGCCAGATCACAGTGAAAGAAAGAGGGGTCATTTGGGTCTTGTAATTTCTTGGCCTTCACATAATGCCAAATTGCAGCAACAATTCGTAGGTGGGTATCAACCTCAGTACCAAGAACTCTGTCAATGCTGGTGAAAGCTTAAACTTCTCAGGTACATAATTCATTTCCAGCCGTATATTCACGATAAATTCTTTATCCCCTTTTCTTTTCACTTCAAAACCCTCGTGAGGAGCAGATGATCGAGCATTCTCCCATATAATAATGTGATTATCAGGATAGAGTCTCTGATCCAAAGAAATTGTTACTCTTTTGGAGAAAGATGAAAAATTAGGATAAAGTGGATTGGACTTCTGAAATACCCCTCGCTGATCAGGATCAATGCCATCTTCCAATATTCTCCCAACAATCTTAAGGGTCCAAGTAGGAGGCTCAGCATTTGGCTTCTTAGGAATTGTGCAAACTTGATTAGCAGAGGTGTTGAATACATAGATATGAAGAATTTTCTGGTTACAAGGTGGACTTTTGAGGGCTTCTTGGATGTCAACTTTCTTTCTAACAAGTGCAGCATAAACACAAGACTCAAACTCATGAAGCTAGGGGTACAGAGCAGACTCAGCAGTATAGCAACCATTTTATCTTGAAGCTACTTGTCAGGGAGCTTCTACTTCTTTCTTCGAGCAGCAAGTGTAAGTTCCGTTGGTTTTAAAGGAGACATGACATGGTTTTTGTATGGGAGAAGACTAGAGAGCGAATAGGGTGTTTCATAGGGAGACGCTTTGCACCTGCATTACTAGGTGTTAAAATAGAGGGTGAAGACGCCCCAAGCCACCTAAGTGGTTCAGATTGAGAGACAACCTTTGAGCTTGTAACTGAGCCTAAAATTGGGCATGAGCTTGTGCTTGAGCTCGAGCCTTTGATTGCGCTTGGGCAATAGCGTGGGCATGGGACAGGTGAAACTGACCTTGAAAACCAGGCGCAATCTGTGGGGAACCCGATCTTTTGCGAAGCAACGTGATGCTCAGGCTGTGCGAATCAACGAGACGACACCGTTCATTGCCTTCCTTTAATCGTAACCGTCCGTGTAATTCGTGGCTTTGTAGCGCAACATGTCAAAAATGGAACGCTACGTTTTGCATTTGTCTTTCTGCCAACCATCACTAAATCTTAACCCTTCACTTTGTGAATCTACGTCGTCCATTGAAGCACACGTAAACCCATGATTTGCACCCTCCAGTGGATCAGGTTCTGGGGGGGAGGAGGACCTTCAACTTGCTTCCAGTTCTGCAAGAGAGATCCGAAAAGGGAATTTTAGAAGATCGATGATAGTTATCGTTTTCTTCATCTTCAAATTTTAACCTCTTCTTCTTCCTTTAAAATTGACGTTCAAACTATGAAGCTATCTGTTTACACTATTCGATTTGACTCATCGAGTCACGTTTCCTGATCGACTCAATTCTGCCTTGGATGAGTTAGCAAAGAAGATCTATGTGCATTCATCGCCATGGTAACTTCGAATGAAACCTTAGCTCTTCTATTTGTGTCACTTGGTTGATTCTTCTTTGACTCTTTCAACTACTTCGTTGAATCTGTAGGACTTGCAGTTTTTTGTTATTACATGTGTCTCAAAACTAGTTTCTGTTGCAAAATGGTGCAAGTCGATCCCTGCATTGCTCAAAGATCTTGTGCAGTAGAGTTTGGTGGATATGAATAAGTTATAACAAAGATTTCGATGTTTTGGAGAGGCAATGTGCATAATTTGATAATTAGAAAGCTAAAAACTGCAACGAATTTGAATTGGCTATAACAACATAGGACAATTATGAGTGAGAAATTAAAAGAAGGAGCAGATTAGTGTTAAAGATAAATGAGCTGGAAAGAGATATTTGTCTGTTCAATATGTTTGAAGTAAATATCCCGAGCTGCATTATCAAGGGAAGGTTCATTTTTTGCTCGTGCTATATTATAGAAAGATTTACATATATTATGTCAGTAAAGTTCTGAATCAAGAGGAGAATGATTTTTTAGCAATGCAGGGATACAAGGTAATCCTATTAACTTGTGCCTCTGGTGTTTATTTCAAATCTTTTATTACATAATTTTCAGCCTTATTCATTGATTATTGTCTACACTCTTTTATATTTGACCAGTACTTAATGAAGAGTGGCAAGGGGTTCTGATTATGATTTTAAACAGTCTGAAAATCTGGTTGCAGCTTGTCACAAAATATCTCAAAAGGTTTTTCCCAAGGATAATGAAGCTTGTAAATAAATAAATAACAAAGCCATGTTACTTCTGCAATGTTGTTATAGACCTATATTGGAAATATCCTGATATCGATAAACCCATTCCAAAGGTTACCACATCTATATGATACTCATATGATGGAACAATACAAAGGAGCTGCATTTGTTTATTGTTTTACATTGTCAGATTCTAGATTGGCACTTGCAGTAGTGTGTACAGGAAAAATGTGGCTGACAAGGAAAAGTGGGTAATCTAATTCTGAATAGGACTAGATGGTGAAATTGAAATGGAAAAAGGATTTAAATGAAATCACTTATTGTGCTTTAGTAGCTTACCTCTTGGAACACCATGCTTTTTAATCTCACTCTATTTTTGCTAGTTGGACCTTTGAGAACATGCTGTAGTTTGGATTAGTGAATAATTGCATCTTTGATAAGACCATATCCCAATTGCAAATAGATTAAACCTTTGTTTTTCACTTAAATCTAGTATACCTCTATGAATACTATGCTTTTTAATCTTACTCTATTTTTGCTGGTTAGACCTTTGAGAACTTGCTGCAGTTTGGATTAGTGAATAATTGCATCTTTGATAAGACCATATCCCAAATGCAAATAGATCAAACCTTTGTTTTTCATTCTTGAATATGAAGTGATTGATTACTTGTACATATGCAGGTTTGCCAATTATAAACAAGTGGAGAACAAAAGGTGAGATACAAGCATGAGAGCATAGAGGGAAAAATAAGATGAAGCAAAAAATAAGATACAAATATAAAACAAGATAAAGCAAAAAACAAGACACAAGCATCCATGTGTATCAGCTTACTTCTTCAAGAGGTGTATTACTGTTGGAACTGTGATTGGTTGTTATCTATAGCTAGAGACAATAAACAACATGTAAATATAATTATTAGGGACTTGTACTTAGATTAGTCAATTATTGGCAATCTAATTTGAGAACAGGAATCTAATGTACATGATATGATTGATTTCAATAAAATTATATATTTTATTATGCTTTCTTTTAAACATTGTTATTGCAATATTATTGCTTACCTGATGAAACATCTCGACTGAATTCCAGTGTTTCAAGTGACGATATTAGAAAATCTGGTGGCACCTACATTACAAAACAATACAAATCACAATGTAATCCTTTATAAACTACAATGAGGTGTTAAGCATTAGAACCTAATTGGTCCTACCATTAACATTTGAGTAAAAGTAAGATCACTCTCAACTATTTAAGATCCTACAAAGGGTGCTTGAGGTATGTTATTGGAGGTGTTTGCTTGCCTCTGATTATTCTAAAAGAAAAAGGTAAGGTAACATTAACATTTATTAACCACTAAATATAAAATAAAGATATGTAATATGTCTATACCATAGAAGTTATTTTTCTTCTTTTGCTTCTTAATTTCTCAACCCAACCCTTCTCTCGCTTTTTCTTTCTATTTTCATCCCTTTTCTTGAATCCTTTTGCTGGGACAATAGACTCTGGTAATGGTGCCAAACTTGCACCATCATTGTTAGTTGGACATTATTGGCTCGATCGAAATTCTATCACTTGCTTGGTTAACTCTAACACACCTTTTTGCACCAACAAAAATGCTTCTGGATAGTCAGATGCTTCAGTTGCTAATCTAATCATCATAGGGCAGAGTTGTCTATATTGTTGCATGCTT
This sequence comes from Erythrophleum fordii, assembly GCA_032878935.1. Lineage (NCBI taxonomy): Eukaryota > Viridiplantae > Streptophyta > Magnoliopsida > Fabales > Fabaceae > Erythrophleum > Erythrophleum fordii. The sequence continues at coordinate 18,642,083 of JAVQMF010000049.1, read as the reverse complement.
TCCAATCTAGGATCTGCTTAGACCTCATTTCCCCTAATATCATGTATGATACCACTCCTTGCTTCTTTTGTCCACCTCTTTATAATATAGTTTTCGGGAAGCTTTTTCGCATCCTTCACATCGTAAACCTTTAAAGTGTGACAGCATAATATTCCAATGGTCTCAAACATCTGACAACTACATGAGATTGAGTTGTTACTAGGATCAAATTGAACTCTCCATTCACCTTCCTCATCAATCATATTAATGAAATAGTCAAATAAAGGCTCTTCTTCATGTCTATGTTTTATAGTAGCAGCTGCAATTAGATCCCACTATTTTTGGAACAAGTCAAAAATTAGAATCGTGTAAATTTAAGAAAGTTGTCGGAGCATAGGGAAACTCTGTATAATTAATCGAGGCAATTTTTGCTGTGAGTCAAACTCATGCTTCAATTCATTATACCTCCTATCCTCCACAACTAGTTCAAATTGCCTGAAAAACTGATTGATGTCTAAATCCAGTCTTGTGCAACTCTTTATAGTAGCATTTATACTTTCACTTACTTGTGTGCTTCGCACCCCGAGCATGAAAGCCTTCTTCATATGATACCATGCCCATTTTTCTTTGATATTATAAACTGAGGTCAACCATATGTTATCATTTACATTATAAGTTGAAAGTAACCGACTCCATTCTTCCTCGAACTGCATTTCATCTTCATATTGATAAATGTATTTCTTAAAATTAGTCAAAAAATGTGATCCACGTTTCATCAAATTTTCTAGATACTTGACACCGTTTTGCATTAAATGTCAGGTGCATAGTCCATATTTTGTATTTGGCATCACCTCCCGTATTGCTCTAGCCATGGCTTGATCTTGATCAGTAAAAATGGTCAGAGGCTTTTTTTGTTGGTGTGCCTCTAAGAAAGTCTGTAATAGCCAGTTATATCACTCTATAGTTTCATCATATAGTAATGCCGCACCAAAAATAACCACTCCCTTATAATGATTGAATCCTGAAAGTAACGCAAGTAGTCTATGATCACGGTTTGTACTAAATGTTGAATCCATAGAGATTGCATCACCAAAATATACACAGTCAAGTAACATTCTTGTATCAACCCAAAAAATATTTGTAATCTGTTCTTCTGTATCTATCTGATAAGCATGATAAAATGATGGATTTTTCGAGTATTGTTCTTAGAAATACCGCAATAGGCTTCCAACTTCTCCATATGCCATACTTCTCTGTCTTTTAGTTCTTAAGTAATTTTTCGCATCCAATTGGGTGTAGCTAAGACTAGTTCTTCTTCCAGCGTGCCTACTCATCAACTCAAAAAAGGATTTCTGTTGAAGCCCTGCATCCTCTACCAAATCAATCTCATAGGCTTGAACTTCAGTTACCTTACGCTGTGATGCCAACAAATGAATTGTGTCTGCAACATGGAGCGGGTGATTATGCTCCTCAACAAAAGTATTGATTTTATATTTTCCATCTACGAGCGTGACAGACATCTTTGCTTTACAATTAGTCCTTGTCTCAGGCCGAGGTTTGATGGTCATAAAGTCTCTCTTGTCTTTTGTTCGCAAGCCCTCTTTACAGCAAACATATCTAGCTGAAACTATGGAGCCATCTTTCCTACTCCTGGTCTTATTATATTTTCGTGCTCCAAATCCAGTTCGCCCAGCATAAGCAACCCAAAAGTTCTATGTTTCCACTAGACTGTCAAATTCCAACCCCAGTCTAGGAGTCAAATCAACCTCTATATTTTAGTTCCTAAAAAATGAAAAAAATTATTATAAGAACTTTTTGACATATGAAAATGTCACGCAAAATTTCAAGCAAGCAAGAATATTATTAACTTAGTACTATGCTGCACTTGCAACTTTTACTTATATATGATTCCCAATATTTCTTTTAAAACTTGGCAAATGATTTCTTTTTTGGTGTAACTATTGACCAGACTATAAACAAGTGAAATTGACATAAAAGCAACTCAAGCTAATAGCTATATACATTTTTTTTTCTTTTTTGGACGCCACTTCAGTAATTTTATAAAACGTGATGTTGCCAAATAAAGAAGAATGAAATCATTAAATTAATTTATTAAATAGATTGTAAATGGCTTTTGAGAATTAAAGTTGAAATCAAATTGACCAAAAGTACCAAATTTTGTATTATATTCCAACTATAAACTTTTGCCAAAAAATATACAAAGGCTAACAAAAAAACTATTATAGGTGTACAATATATGAAAGTTATTTAGTTAAAGGAAAAAAAGCTTCCAAGAGTTCATCTAAAGAAAGAATCAACTATATATATATATATATATATACACACACACACACACATATCCATATTTTCCGTTGGTATCATGTTAAGAACGTAGGTAAAGAACTAATTGTAAAGGGAATAACTTTATGCAATTTTTTACAATCTCTCTTGCTAATGAAAAGGGAAAAATGATTTTACAAGCTCAAACTCTAAATATCAGATAGATGTATAAAAGATATATTCCTTTCTTCTTCATGCGATGTTGAGCTATCAGAATAATGACATAAGACCACTGCAAAAACAAATAACAAGTGAGGCTCTAATGAAACTATAATGCAGATGTATTAAATAGAAAAAATGGGTGCTTGGTGTTTCCTAAAAATCTAACCTTCAAGCTTGAGGAACTGGGCAGCAAATTGAGCAAATTCCCGCGCTGTCTAATATGGTTTTTGAGGTTGAAGAAGCAACGCGAGGATGCTGCATTTTGAGGCTGCATGTCATGGGTTTACGTGTGCTTCAATGGACGACGTAGATTCACAAATTGAATGGCTGATAATTAGTGATGGTTGGCGGGAAGACAAACGCAAAACGTAGCGTTCCATTTTTGACGTGTTGCACTACGAAGCCACAGATTATATGGACGATTACGATTAAAGAAAGGCAATGAACGACGTCGTCTCATTGATTCGCACAGCCTGCGCATCACGTTGCTTTGCAGAGGATCGGGTTCTAATCTGTGGTTGAGCTTGCGAATGTGAAAGCCCAGGGTTTCCAGCAGCACTACCAAAGAAGGACAAAAAGAGGTCCTAAGGCTCGTAGGCGAGTTATTATTACTTGTAGACATCGCTGTCTTATTTAACTAGTCATCCAAGGACAAAAAGTCCGTTATTTGACAGAGAAGAAACAAAAAAGCAACTTATTGTACGAAAAGTAACATGATAAGAATTAATTGCCTCAGACATAATAAAAAAATTGAATTCAGACATAGCCACTCCAAATTTGAATTCTGACATAGTCAACGAGGACAATTGCCTCTAAATTCGGACGCATGGAGTCCGAATGCAGAGTTTTTTGAATTTGGACTCTATGTGTCCGAATTCAGCCTAGGCTGCAGCCTACTGACGTGACCGGTCATTGACCGGTCACAGATGTAACTTTTGAGGAAGATAAAAATTACTGTTTTGGAGACACGTGGCAAATTTTGATTGGTTTTAATAAATTTTATTAAATTCTGAGTGGTCAGAAAATAAAATAATATATAATACTATAATAAAATTATGAAAATATCCTCTGTAATTTGGCTATAAATAGACATGAAACTCTTCATTTACTTTACTTCTTTTACCTCTTTTCCTCTTCCTTCTCCGTCCATTCTTGCAAGAGGTTGAGAGATATAAGTGAAAATTAGTTTGCTATTCCCTTTTTTAGCTTTAGTTTTGCTTCAAAGCAAAGAGAAAGAGGAATGACTCTCAAAATTTTCAGCATTTCATAACAAAAATCAAAGTATGTTAGAATTAACAACTAAAATATAGTTATAAATTTATTTTTTATATAATATTTGTTAGGTGGCAAGAGAGAAATGTTATTTGTTGATACATATTTTTTATGATAATAATATTTGTTGTATCATAAAATGAATAAATTTTCGTTAATTTTTAATGTAATAATATATAATTGTATATTAATGATTGTTTGGTTATTTATTTATTATAATTTTTTTAATTATAGTTGTGTTTTTTTTAGGCATGATAATGGAAACTAGCCATAGAAAAAATAAAAATAGAAGAAGAATGAGGAAATTGGTAAATAAGTAAAATTGAAAAGGAAAATATTATGAAATAAATGTATTTATAACTATAAAGATATTAAAAAGTAAGGTTGGAGTAGAAAAACTAAAATAAGATGACTAAGAAAAATGAAAGTAATTATTACAATAAAAAATTGTGTAGAGAAATAAAATATACAATGATAATTATTTAAAATAAATTAAATGATAAAGAAGAGAAAATTTTAGATGGTTAGAAGAAAAAATAGGAATATGTTATATTAATAAGGAAATGAACTTATATAGATGTTAAAAACAAATATATTTTATTTCAATGCGTAGGGTACAAAGAAAGAATGAAGAAAATTAAATATTTGATAAATAATTATAAAAAATTTTATGTTAAAATTTAAAAAATAAATTTATATAGTGGAAAGAAGTAAAAATATATGCTTTGATAATTATTTAAAAAATTAATTTTATTTTTGCTTTATATTAATATTAATAATAAAAAATAATATTAGAGAAAAGTAATTGAAATAGTTCAAAAAGAAGTGCAAAATTTTTAATTTTAATAGTGAAAAAATAAAAGATCTAAGAAAATTGGAAGTAATGATTAGAACAAGAAATTTTGTAGAGAAAGAAAATATGAAATAATAATTATTTGAAATAAATTAAACGAAAAATGAGATGAAATATTAGATGGTCAGAAAAAAAAATAAGAATACTTTATATTAGTAAGAAAATAGACATGTATAAGTATAAATATATATATATATATTATTTCGATGCGTAAGGTATAAAGAAAGAAGGAAAAAATTTAAATATTTAATGAATAATTATGAAAAATTTTATGTTAAAGTTTAAGAAATAAATTAATGCAATCGAAAAAAAATAAAAATATATGCATCAGTAATTATTTTAAAAATTGATATTATCTTTGCTTTATATTAATATTAATAATGAAAAAAATAATATTAGAGGATAATAATTTAAATAGTTCAGAAATAAGGAAAATTTTTTTAATTTTAATAAGTTTTATGTTTATTAAAATTCCATAAATATTCTATTAAATTTTATTGATATAACTAATTATATATTGTCTTCACATTTTAAATATGTATAATTTATAATAAGAAAATATAGATAAAGAAATAAAATTATGTGATATATAAAACAAAATATGGACAAAAATATAATAACATATGCTAAATTTAAAATTATTTAAATTGTAAAAATCTAATTAAAGAGTAATTAAGTCCAAAAACAGATACGAGTACAATTTTATTTTTTGTTGACAACTCATTGATGACTGATTTAAGTAGTAAGTTAGCCCCAAATAGCTTTAATTTTTAATCTTCACCGTTTGGTGATTTTGTACAGTTTTAGACTTTGAAAGTTTTAGGATATAAGGGTTGGGCAGCCCCCTAATTTTATATTTTAAAAATAAGGAGGATGTTCATATAATTTCAATAAAACTTTAAAAAATATTTGTAATTTATTCTATTTGAAAAAATAAATTTTAAATTCTTTAATGTTTATTTTTTTTTGTAACACCTAAATTTCTATTGTTTATTAGCTTTCTTTCTTTTTATGAGTTGAGTTTAAATATGAATTTTACATTTACATATTTTGATTTGTATGCAATATTATATAAAGTTTTGTTTAATCAAGTTATTAATTTATTGATAAAAAGAGAGATATGATTTAAGTGACTCAATCATTGAAGTTTTATTCTAATTATTATATTTTTGTCATGGAAGTCATATATTTATCTTTGTCCAAGTTATAAATAATTTCGATCTTTTAAAGAATTATGCTTTTAAGAAGACTTCAATTTTTGTCTGTAAATTATTGTATAAGAATTAAATAAAAATTTTATATTAGTAAGAAATGTACAATTGTATTCGATAAAGTATGCTACAAGTATAACTATGTGGAGTATATTTGTAATTAAGATATTTGAGGGGAACAAAATGGCCAGGAGAAATGAGATTATTTGCATTTATGCAAATGGAAGAATTTATAACAGTGCACAGGGTGTGACATTCCAGTGCAATGTCAAAATATATAACAGTTAGCATTGATATCACATTGGAAGAGTTGAAACAAGCTGTCAGTCAAAAGCTACGCCTTCCTTCCAACCAAATTGTATCTAATTTGGTATATAGGCTCCCGACGACAATAAATCCAACATGGTACCAAGCAATTATGCTAGAAGATGATGGTGATGTGCAGAGAATGTGGCAATCACACTCACGTTTCCCATCACAACTGAATTCAGTTGAGATATATGCGAACATTTCAAGTATTAACCCACACTTGAGCATTGAATTTTAACCAAACCCAGTGAATGAAGTGCTGCCTTCACCTGATCTACTCTATCAATCAATAGCTTATCAAATGATGCCAATAGCGAGTAGTTTACAACCGAGCTCCTCTTATCCAGCAATTGGGTATGACGCACCTCTTTCTCCACCAAACTCAGAAGAAAATGTATTGGAAGACTTTGAAAATAAAGATGAATACAATGTAAAACTTGACTCTGATTATAACAATGACAATGAAGATGATAACAGTGAGATCGATGATGATGGGTATGACAGTGAAGGTGATGATGAAGAAGCCTTTGATGTTGAACCAGTATCTGAATATGTTGACCCTGCAGCTGTGTTCTTCTAACAGGTTAATTTAGCCTTAACACAAGGTGATGAATTCGAAGAGGTGGGTAATCAAACACAATTGAACAATCAAGATCTATCGGTTGGATTAAGATATTCAAATTACAAAGCGCTACGACTTGCAGTGAAACTTTATTCTGTGAGGGCGCACCATAATTTTAAGAAATATTTGACCAGTAACAAATATGAAAAATGTCGATGCGTGAATTATGGCAAGAATTGTAGATGGCGGGTTAGAGCATGTAAGAAAGGCAAAGGGAATGGTTCATTCTGGCAGATTATGAGATATGGAGGTCCACATACATGTTTGTCTTCAGTTCTATCACAAGATCATCCAAAATTAGATTTTGATGTTATCTTATCATGCATTGGAGCAATGGTGACAGAGATCCCTGATGTTCCTATTAGCCAAATAATCGAGCGGATGAAGAGCGTGTTTGGTTACATTATCTCTTATAGAAAAGCATGGAGAGCAAAACATAAGCTGCTGCTATTGTTTTTGGTAATTGGGAGAGTTCCTATGCTACATTACCTCGGTGGATGGCTGCAGTACAGTAGTCCATGCCCGACTCGTATGTTGAATTTGTGATGAATCAAGTTTCAGAGAGTGCCTCTACTAGTGAGCCAGTTGCAGTATTTAAGAGGGTATTTTAGGCATTTAAACCTTGTATAGATGCATTTGAGTATCTTAAACTAATGATTCAAGTTGATGGCACCTTCTTATATGGCAAATATAAGGGGACATTATTAATGGCAATGGCACAAGATGGTGACCATCATATTATTCCCCTCGCCTTTGCGGTCGTTGAAAGGGAGACGTAATCAGCCTGGACATGGTTCTTGTATAACTTGCACAGACGAGTTGTGCCTAGACAGCGTGGCATTTGCTTAATATCAGATAAACATCCATCAATTTTATCTGCTATCAGTAATCCATAAATGGGTTGGCAACTACCCTATGGGTATCATGTTTTTTGTCTTTGTCATGTGGCAAGCAACCTTCACACGCATTATAGGTCATCTGATTTAAAACAAAAGCTAAAAAATATTTGTATATTTTTTCTCCCTATCTAGTTATATATGTCATAGATGATTAGCAAATAATAATAGATATGTTTACCATGATGCACATGTTATACATATGAGCGTCAGTATGTTGATGAGAAGCTATCTGAAATAGCAGTCATACATGAAGAAGCAGCTAAATGGATTGCCGAAATACCCAAAGAACAGTGGACTCGTGCGTATGATGTACATGGTCGATGATATGACCATATGACAACGAACCTAGCAGAGTGCATGAATGGTGTCTTGAAGAGGGTCAGATCCTTGCCTATATCAGGCATAGCGAAAGCAACATATTATCGGGTCAGCCAGTATTTTGTCCAACGCTCCCAACAGATCAATGCTCAACTAAATGCAAGTTAAGTTTACTCTCAAACTCTGATGAAGAGAATAACTATCAATGTGCAGCGCTCCCACTCGTGTGCTGTGCGTATGTTCAATCGGGAAGCTGCATTGTTCGAGGTCAAAGAGTCATATGACCAAATGAATCGCCAATATAACAGTTGCTGTAGGGTTAATTTGATTGAGCGCATATGTGATTGCGGTGAATTTCAAGTAGAAAAATACCCGTGCCAGCATGCTTTTACGGCATGTGTTGTTGCAGCTCTTAAGCCATTTCAGTATGTAGATCCTGTATTTACACTAGAAACAATGCGTAATACATATAGCAATATGTTCTAACCCATTGGAGGACAAGAATATTGGCCGCAACTAAGTGGTCCAAAGTTAATTCCTGATCCATCAATGCTTCGAGAGCGAGGCTGACCTCGTTCGACTCGTTATCGAAATGAAATAGATTTCAGTGCCTCATCACAATCAAGTAGATGTAGCCTCTGTAGAAAAATCGGTCATAATCATTCCTCATGCCCACATCGTAACGTTGCCCCTTAATAGAATATCAATAAAAGTTGTAATTGTTTATAAATATGAAAAATGACTCATTTTCTATGTACATTTATGTTGGTAACATTTATACTGGTAACTTGAAATAGAATTGAGTATCTTTTCTGTATGATAAGTTTCTTTTATCAATTTTTTATGTTTTTTTAGATAAATATTAGGTCAATTGTGTTATTTTTTCCTATAACTACCATAGCTAGAGTTGGTCAACCCATTGATCCAAGTCCAAAGGATGCATCACTTCTATACTTACAAGAGTGACATATATCACAGGCTATCTAGGATGGCGAGGTAAGATAAAAGATTTATTGTTAGTTCCTGTTTCATTTACTCATTTAGATATATAACTTATCTTTATCTGCAGGATGATCGAATACTTCGCCTTCGACGAGTTCTACACGATGATCGCTTAGGTGATTCGCCTTTGGCCATTGTCAATTATTTGAGGCAATCTGGTTTTTATAGTGTTGCGCGAGTCGGACAATTCGAGTATGATACATTGCTAGTGAGTGCACTAGTAGAGCAGTGGCGTCTTGAGACACATACATTTCACACTACTAGAAGAGAGTGCACGACTACTCTTGAGGATGTAGCATTGCAATTAAGGCGACTGATTGATGGAGACCCCGTTGTAGGTGGGATAGGTTTCAATTGGCCAGAAGTGTGTCAATGACTTTTAGGAATTACACCACTGACTGATCAAATTGATGGACAGCGATTGTCCATTGCTTGGTCAGCATAAAACTTCGCACAACTAGCAGATGATGAGACAGTGCATCAGTTCACCCGTGCCTGTATTTTTCGTATGATTGGAGGGTGGTTAATGCCAGATAGATCTAGTTATTGAGTTTACCTAATGTATCTACCCTTACTAGATGATTTTGAGCAGGCTGGTCGATGTAGTTGGGGATCAGCAGTATTGGCTTATCTTTATCGTGAGCTCCGTAATACAACATATAAGAATGATTCTGGTATCGCTGGATGCTTGATGTTATTACATCTGTGGGCATGGGATAGATTTCCTATGCTTGCACCCGAGATACCACCTACTCCTGACCTTCGGATTGAGGAATATCCCATTCTTCCACCTCTTAGTTTTAAGTATAAATTATAATTTAAATTTTAACATGGTTAATTTAATTTAATTATGTTGGCTTTATTTATCACACTTGATTTACATAATATGTTTGTTCATTACATCAGATGGCGGAATGTTGAACGACCTCCACGCCCAAGTGTTAAAGCCCTTCGATTATATAGAGCTTTGCTGGATGCAATAAAGGATGATGAGATGTGTGCCCAACTTTAACTCATAATATTCATCATTTCTTTACTATTGACGGTTTACTTATTATTCTTTCTGATGTCATTTTCAGATTGTGTGGCGCCCATACCAGTCACAAGCAGTGCAGGAATTGATTCCAGGGTATTGTGTTACTTCCCCTGATCTTTGGATTGCATCTGTGCCACTTATATGCTTTTGGATCATAGAATGACATCATCCAGATCGCGTCTTACGACAATTTGGTCGCCATCAACCGATTCCTCAAGAACCTGTCAAATTAGACTCTTTCCATAATTTACAGCTTCGAGAAAGAACTCAGACCAACTGGGTGTCTGAACATAGCATTTTCATCCAACAATGGTATGGATGGCGAGATACTATGTCCCATTCGTTTGTCACTGAGGAGCCTTTTGAGCGCACATCTGAATATATGCGGTGGTATTAACAATGCACACGTCGATGGATTCAGAGGTCCAGTGCTGCTACTGGATATGCGGTATAGTTTTCTATAATTTATCAACTTTATCGTCATTGTCTTTAAAATTTATTACATATCTTTATTTAACTACTTATTTTTTGTTTTATTAAGCTGACTTAGTTGAGGGGCTTTATAGGATGCATTTACAGGATCCTTTACCTGCAGATTTTCGTGATATCGTCGGCCGAGACTCTAACAATATACTACGTGCTCTCGGTGAGTAATGATTCTCACTATTTTCTCAACCTGCTGACCAAGCACCAGATCTTCCTAGACCTCAGATTCCGATAGGTCGACCAGGAAAAAGACGTCAAGGTTACCTGTTAATCCAGCAGCCCACTATTGGAAGAAGTAACCAGCAAGAGCAAGAGCAAGACCCATTGCAACAAGACATTTGCCTCGATAATCCTGGTGTATCTCCACATATTCCAACTCTAGTGCAATAAGATATGGGTGTTCCTGGTCCATCTTCTCTTATACTCCCAGGTCAGTTTGGCAACGTTAGTGGAATAGGTCCCTCCTCTTACATGCAACACTCGCCTTCTTCTAACTCTTTTGGATCATTTGTCGAGTTCTTGTTTGATACCTCAGCATTTAATGCACCACATCCTAGTTATTCCTTTGAGCTAGGAGGATCATCGCAATTAGGATTTATGACGCCGAATCAACTGATTCTTCCAGTTCATTCCCTATCTTTAGATTTAAATACAAATCCCATAGTACAAGAGCAACAAGAACCAGAAGAATTAAAGTAACAACGACCACGCCGTGAAAGGAGAAGACCTCGTTCTCGTACAGAAAGTCATTTACTTTAGATATATTTATAATTTTTTGTAATTTTTGTACCAAATCTTACATAATTTGTTTGTTTAATGTTATGTTTCATTTACTTTTTTTTCCATCCCAAAATTGTAAATCAAATTTTACAAAATATTAAATATATCTTAAGTTAATTTAATCAACCAAATATTAAGTTAATTTCATTAAACAAAATCCAATCAAATCAATATTTAACAACTAATAAAATATTTATGACAAAAATTTCATAAAATATTTTAACTACCTATTGAAGTAAAATTATAAAATATAATATATTATAATTCAAAAGGGATCTAGCATAATTTTTTTTATTTAAATAAAATAAACTCAAAAATATTTGATGAATAATTTTATACTATTAAATTCACTTTAAATTAAAATTATATTAAAGCAAACCACTTTTTTTTTAAAAAAAAATTGCATTATTACCAATTTAACTTAAAATGTTTATTACTTTTTAATTAATATTTTATTTTTTATACTTAAAGCTTTCGATATTATTTTTTAGATGTTAATTTAAATCAAACTAATTTATTCATACATACATCATTCTTTTATTTTATATAATTGTTATATTTATTAATATTTTAATAAATAAAATTATTTAAATAAATATATTTTTTAATTTGTTTGTTCTCAATTAAATCTTTTTTTATTAATATAGTAAAAAATTATTGAAAATTCGGAGTCTATCAATTTAATTTTTTATTGAATTTAAAAAAATTTACTTCCATACAATTCGGATCCCACGTTTTTGAATTTTATAAAATTTTAAAAAAATTATTTTGAATTCGGATGCTATGCATCCGAATTCTATATGATTTTAAAAAAAGTAAATTTGCTTCAAATTCGAATTTGTCACATTCGAATTCCATCATTTTATTGCCTCTCTCAGTAATTAATTTCTTTCATATTACTTTTACATCATTTGCTTATTTCTTTGTTGCTTTTCCGAGCCCAAAAAGTCTCCTAGACCAATGGCATGTTTGGTATCTCGTGGAAAATGATAAAGGAAAAAAAAATATAAGAGAAATTCTAATTTTATTTTTTAATTATTATTTAATATTATTTATCAATTATTATTTAATTATTATCTAATTATTAAAAATAAAAATATTATAATAATTTTTCATCTACAAATTTTTTTTTCTCATTTTCATACTTAACTCAAACGGGGCGCAAGAAAATATATTTACTTTACCTAGTGGTTTTAACAAGCAAAGTGACCTCTCCAAAGAGACAAAGACAATGGGGCAGGATAACCGACCTTAGAATATCTGTAGGACGAGTTTCTACAGTGAGATGGTGTTTTTGAGCCTACCGTTTTTGCACTATCCAGATAGAACATGACCAAAAAACCAGGAGCTTCGGTAGCTCTATACAATTGTGAGTTTCAGACACAGTGGCAGGGAGACCAAAGCTTCAAAACACCACCTATAAATACCGCGTGAGAGAAATTGAGCTTCGGTGCCATCCTGTAGCTCGGTGGTGGTAGGGCTTTGGTTTTTTTTTTTTTTTCCTTTTATTTTTTTTCCGTGAGCTCATCAATGAAGAATCAACTAATGTTCGGCTTTTCTTTAACGGTGTCGTTTGCGGTTCAAGAAGTTTCAAACTTTCAATTGTTGATTTATTATGTTAATTCATCCGTTCTTTTGGGGAATAAGTAAAATAAGAACCAAAATCTGGATTGATTTTAGATTTAAAATTAAGAAAAACGTAAAAATGACTTTGATAAAGAATTCTTGTGATTGAAATGAAAATATAGTGCACTTTTTGTCTTTTTAATATAATCTGGAGCTTTAAATGTATCACTTAGTTTTATTTCTTATGTTATAAATCTGATTTTTTTTTAGGAGAAGAAACTAAATCTGGTTTGATCGTTCTTAAACTCTAACTTCGAAGATTTTTTGCCCGTTTTCAATTTCATTTCAGTCATTTTGAATGAAAAACTCACTCACCTTCTATTTTGCGTATATATGGAATAATGGTTGTCATTTTCCATATCCTTTGTTGATCTTCCCTTTGTCCTTCTGTGTAGTTGTAGCAATAAGAAAATGGTTCGAAACCTTAAGAAAATGAACCTAATTTGTCAAAGAACACAATGATTAGGTTAGGTGGTAAACCTACAATATCAGAGCCACAGTGGTGGTGGATGGTGACTATGAGGACTGAATTAATTCTTGTGTGTGGAGAAATTTTGACATAAATCTCCACCAGGAAATTGGATCGCTGGAGCAAACTAGAAAAAGAAAAAATCCATTACCATTTGAAGCTGAAAATCTGTTTTTTTTTTTTTAATCCAACAAGATATTGCACTTGTCACTTTCACTCCACTGCAGAGTTAACGATGAAATGAAAAAAGATATATCAACAAGCTTCTTAACATCGATCATATGTCAAAGTGACACCTGACGTCACACTAGAAACAAAGATCATACGATTAGAAGCTTGAAACAGAGACAACTCCTGAAAGTCCCGCCAGTTTTATTAAGAGATTTCAATGTTACTCTGCTTATTCCTTAATATTCAGACCTCAAGCTAACATCACGGCACAATTGTGAATAAAAGGACTGAGCTTCGTGCTGCCACATCCAATTCGCCTCCATTGCAAATCCTCAATAGATGGATCAGGGCAACAGGTGTATATCGTCAAGCCACGCCCCGCAGAAGGCACAGAAGTTGCACCAATTACAAGCAGCTCATTGCCCAAAGACTTGAATGCCACACCCCAACCTCCTTGAGCATTAGCTATTACAGGAACTGTTCCCAACTTCTTCCATGAGTTTCTCCGCTTCATATATACCTTCAGCTCGTTGGAAGAGGCATCAACCGCGTAAAGCTGGTTATTGGCAACTGCAACGAGAGGTGGGGATCGTGAAACCGAGACAGGAATGTCTTTCAACATGTCAGGAATTAAGTTCCAGGTGTTTGTTTCTTCATCAAAGAATTCCCCACAAGTGAGGACGTTTTGTTGCTCATCTTGTCCCCCAATGACATAGAACTTTTTGTCCATGTAGCAACCTGAGCAAAACTTTCTCTTCTGATTCATCGTGGGGAGGGATTCCCAAGACTTGCTCTTTGAATTGTATTTCTCCGCAGAGTCCAGGACTTCAAAACAAGTTTTGGTGTCTAGACCACCAGCGACAAAAGCATAGTTACCAGAAGTGGCCGATGCAAAGAGACACCTCGGGCTGATCATCGAAGGACCCCTGAACCAGTGATTTGTTGCTAACTCGTACCGCCAAACAGCAGTTCCATCAAGCTCCCTGCCTGAAACAAACAAATCGGTGCCTGCACAGAATGACTCCTTATCTCCATATGTGAAATTATAATCTGATGGAATAATGGGGAGCATCCTGCAGGACTCAAAATGCTCATCAAATGCCCACCAATTGCTCTCTCCACTTGCTAACATGAACACAGCGGGTTCTCTGAACCCTATTTCTCTCCTGATTTTGATGATTTCACCACTCTTGACAAGAGTTTGAAACCTCTTGTTAAGAAAGCAAAGTTTCCAATACTCAGATCTTGGAAGTCTAGCCAAGATCAGGGTCTCTAGCTCGTCGCTCAGAGACGGGATATCATAATCTGCATCCTGAGGTTTATCACCTGAGGAACCACTGCCATTATCCCCCAGAACTCTCATCTTACTCACCTGAAAGCTACTGCCAGTGCTTCGGACAGGCAATGTTTTTTCACTAGTCGTAGTCATCGTCATACTGAAGTTATTTCTAAGCCACTCTTCTCTCTCTTGGAACTTGGCTTCTTTTTCCGCCATATAGTCAATAATCTGTATTTGGGGAATAACATTCAGGGAAAGTGTCAGTAGCAATCACTAGCTTGAAATCGGAGAATTGAAGAACTATTAAAACAGAAGCACATGTATACTCGTTTAACTGACACTAGTGGCAGGCAGAAAACTCAAACTAGAATGAAAAGCAAACCCTTCTTCACAGGTTGATCAGTACCATTCACAGTTTCACATGCTTTGATGTTGAAAACAAGAGGAAACTTGTCCTGTACCTCATCAAGATTCTAACTAATTAATGACTAAATCACAGGAAAATTTTCTCACGATGGTAACAAGAGACTAAAGAAACAATTTACATTTCATGAATAAATCGAAATTCAAGAAATAAAAAGAAAAGTAAATTTCTGCTCTAAGAACAAATGCCTATACATGAATGTAGAACCAAATCAATTTCTTAACCGCTGACTAAATAAATATCAATCTTCCAAAAAGATGCTTACCCAGATGACGACCGAGCAGAAAATCAACAAAATTTAAATCATGGGTTGATCAGCGTTTAGAGATTAACACATAAAGGTGCGCAGTATTGGAAGAAGAAGAATGGAAAAAGAAGAAAGCGAAGCTTTAACACAAGAGATTGTATATCAGAACATGAAGAAAGGCTGCGAAGGGGAACAAAGAAACGCTCGTAGGAGAAGTTATACATAAAAATAAAAGAGAAGGAGAAAGCCAAGCGCAGAGGAAGGAGTAAGAGGTGCAGAAAAGCAAACAAGGGAAGCGAAACAGTAATAAAAGAGAGAGGTTACAACATCAACAATTAAGACGTTAGGCAAGCCTACGCCTATCGGGTGCCACCAATAGAGGCATGTGAGGGCGAGGGCGAGGGTGAGGGTGAGGTTGGAGGAACACAACGAACGCTGGAGGATGAGAGTGAAGGAGAAGATAGAAGAAAGAAGGGAGTTGGAGAATGGAAGGAAGAAGCCATCAAGGCAGAGAAAGCGGAGACACCCACCATGCGGTGGAAACCAAGGCTTGATTAAGCAAATGCCTTGTACCCTTTGGCTTTGTGTTTAAAATACAGCAAATTAAGTTATTAATTTAATTAATAAAATGATCAACCGCACCACCACAACCATTTTTTTATTACCACTAAAAAAAGGTGCTTATCAGTTATAAGGCGTCCCTTTGGAATTGTCAAAAATTTTCGTTGTTTTTAAAATATTGTTTTAAAATGGAGTTCACAAGTAGTACTAAAAGAGAGGTAATTTGTGTTTAGTAAATTTTTTTATAAATATTTTAATCATTATTATTGCGTTTGGCAAATTTTTTTAGAAGATATTTTTTAGTGTCAAATTAGTAAGAAAAACATGTATTAATTTAAGTGAAAATAGAGGTTAGATGACAAAAAATTATGTAATAATTAATGATATTGAGTGAAAATATTTTTATCTTTCAAAAAACTAAGTTTTAATTTTACTTTTACCTCTAAATAATACTTTAATATTATGTTTTCTTTTCACAAGAAAAAAATTGCTCCTATTATCATTCAAAAGTAATTTATATTTTCACACCAAATACTTTATTATTTAAAAAATAAATAATTTTTCCCTTAAAAAAAGTAGGCCAAACAAACTACATGGTGAGAGACTGTGCTCAACAGTGGCTGAGCTCCCAAAGTCTCCCAATGGGCCTATGAACATGAACAGGGGAAAATAAGTCGCGATATGACATTACCTTCAAAACGCGTTCTTTCCTTGCTTTCAACACATGACATTACCTTGGACATTTTAAGCATTAATTTACCAATTCCAACCCAACTCAGATAACTAAAATTAAAATATTAATTTTACCCAACAGAATCTAAAATATTAAAGAGAAGACGTAATATTACAGCACCATGATTTGCTTTTAAATTTTTATGCTCCTTTGGACAACGACTCATTTGTCTGTTTTTTTTTCCTCAAGTGTCTACAAACTAAAATAAAAAAAAAAATAACATCATTTTAATATTCTACAATAGCTTGGAAATTTCAAATACAACCTAAAGTGCTTTTAAGTCTCAATTTTGTGCCTATGCCACAATAGCTTAATAAAGCTGACGTCCAGTTATTAGGATTCCCCACTGTATAAGCATGAGAGCACATTTGATAACAATTAGCAATACCTGTATTTGTAAAAAGCGAAAGATTCTCATAATCTCCAAATACCTGCGCACACAGAAAAAGAAAGTCACATAAACTATCATTGCTGACAAATTTTGGGGGTCTAACTAAATCATAGACCACTAGTCCTACGGTTCATTGACATATTCCTATTCTGAAAAAGGGCACAGAAAAAGGTATACTGCTTATTAGCTTATTGATTATACATTAAGGTCCATGCTTTTAGCAGAATTCAAATTTTCAGAAAACAAAAAAGAGACGGACCCAAAGTGCTTTTGCATTTGGAAATAGAGTCGGCAAACAGGAATCTTATTATTATATTTGATAGTTGATTGCAGAGCCCCATTTAACTAGGAGCAATACAGCAGAAGTTGTTTTTAATTCATGCATGGTGAATCCTGCACAGTGGATGTTACCTAATTATCACTGCACCATCGATTTACGTGGTGACACTTAATTAATCTTTAGAGGTTTTTATGGGAAAATAACAGTTGAATAGTTATACGAGCGTGCTGCGTACATGGAAATTAAGTCACCACTTCACTATTTTGTTTAACTAAATTACCTGACAACTTCTGACACAAAACCACATCACGTCATGCCTAAGCAGAAATTGATCTTCTATATGTTGTTATTCTTATTCTCTGTCACCGTCAACTTAAGCCAGTGATCGAAAATGATGCCGATTTCTGACTCTTTATTCTAGTAGCATGAATTAGATATTGAACTTCGAACCGTTTAATTTATTGAATCTTGAGTTATATAATTGTATATATATATATATATATAATATTTATTTTGAGTGTGATTAATATAACACGGAATAAAAGAGGATACTTTAAAATTTGTTTGAAAGGATAAAAATATGTGCTAAATGAAAAGAAGGGTATGTAGAATGAGGAAAATCTATTGGGAAAACAAATTATTAAACGTATTTCAAAATTAAACCCACGGCACCCATCTTTGACTCCTTGACAGATCATGGTCCCTCTCTTCCAGATCCGAGCTTTGACGTCACTTCAAATGGTTCCTCTCCTTCAGATTCGGCAAAGTCGCTTCACCGGAATCCCAATACCCCACAACGTACTAGTAGCCAGAGACAGCATAAGCATTAGCAAAGGAAGAAATTTTCGCCGCCGTGGGCTCTGTGTTGAGGAGACCTGAGGACACGTGGGCCACCATGAGAAGCAGCGCAGGGAGACTCGAGGATTCCACTGGTGCTGAGGAGACCGACAACAAAGGGTAAAATGGTATTTGACACTTTCTGGCTCCAACCACGTCAATTTTTGCCACGCTACAGTGAAGGTGAACATGGCAGCAGGCAATTCCATCAGTGACGCAAAAGCGCCGAACCAAACGTGAAATTGCAACGAAATGCATTTACTATTCCATTTCAAACCTCGGCCCCTTAGTATATTCCGTTTGCAAGCGAAGTAATTGTGCATATACACTTTTTCTAGTTACTTATTTAAAATTTTTTTTAGGATTCAAGATAATTATTGAGTCTTAAAGAAAAATCAATTTTATTGAGTCTTATTTCCACTGTGTTCATTAAACATTTTGTCTATTTAATTTGTATGTCATCTTCATTCTTATGTAAACTTACGAAGCTGGGAATTAGTTTTAATTTGTTGCACGTTGTCCAATTTCAACTTCTCCATTTTTATTTTTATGTTGAGTCAAGTACAATCGAATTCGATTTGTAGAAGTACTAGTCTTAACTTTTTTTCGCCTGAAATCCGGATATATATATATAATTTGGACTGAAAATGATTTGGGATTTTTGAGATATTTAATGATCTAGAGTTTGTTGTTCAAATTAATTAATGAGATTTGAAAAAAAAAAAAAGTGATACTGGTAGTCACTATAAAAGGGGCAAAAAGAACCCATTTCATTATTGTGAAAGCTCTGTGACTAAGGCACTAATGCAGAACCAGACACATGAACTAATATATATCTAAACCAAAACGAGTACTACTTCTGCATATCTTTATACGTTATTTTTAATTGATTAATCTGTGATTATTGATGTACTTAGAGGGAATCACAAACGTCATTCTTCTTTTCTGCTCTTAGTGCTTTATTTTGTAAATTAGACCAATAATTTTGACAAATATATCTGTCGTGGAATCCACAGACTCAAAGCTGGTTCATTATTACGTTAGAAAACCAAATTAACTGTGTTATATATCTTTTTCTTTTTTTATGGACATGTGCTATATATCTATTTGTAGCCTGTTAAGATACATAGACCTAAATATGCATACTACATAAAATTTCCCCCCTAATTATAATAGGAATGTGTGTGATTAAAATGGGCCACAACAGAAAGGGATATGAGTGGATCCACAATTTCAAATGTTGCTGTCATTCTTGTTCAGTTTCTACAACTGTATGACATATGGGTATTCCAGTTTATCAACCCAAGTGGGGCATTCAGAATATAATAAGCGGTAGGAGAGATACAATATATTTATAAATAAGATTCAGACAAATTCGATTTTTTTTTAAGTATGTGTGTATATGTTTTTATTTTCTAATCAAGAATGTGATAGGTTGGATTAACAATTCGTGAATTATTCGGTGTTCAATAATTTAATTTGAACCAATTACACAGAAGATGCCACGTCTTAACCCAAGAAAGTGCGGACCAGGGGATTAGGTCTTCTTTTTATATTGTTCTATTTCCCTAGACATTTTATTTAATCTCAAGGGTCAAGTTTGTGACTCCACTGATCAGTATGGTGGATATGTCTTGATATTTGTTTATTTCTGTGTACGTATTGCAAACTAGATTTTGGTGTCACAAATAATAAATAGGTTTAGAATTTGTGCTAGAGGGGTCGTGTTTTATTAATTAAAGTATTTGATCATTAAAGCTTTATCAGTGTATATATCTATATATATATATATATATATATATAGAGCCCACATATATTAAGAAGTGAACGATAAGGAAACTCTGATTAACCCACCAATTCTTCTTTTAATTGGTCTTCAACGTTTTAAACAATCGTTTGAGGACTCAACCACCTAAACCAAACAGTTTTTGGGCCGCGGTCGATAACCTCCATCATAGTACGCTTCAAAATTGAAGAAAACAAAGATTTCGATTGGCTGACAAAAAGTAGTGTGGTCATGCTTTTAGCATAGTTTAAGATTAAATAAGCCTCGATCGTTTCTTCATGCAGTGAACCTCACATGTTTTTATGGAAACTCCCACCTGCACTCCACACACACGGCTGTCTCTAGGGAATACAGCACGACCAAATCACTTTCGTTTTTACCATTATAAAGATGCACAGGTAAACTTGAGCCCTAATCTATATCTAGGATTTACACGTTATACAGTTACCTCTATCCTAGAGAGAGAGAGAGAGAGAGAAGAAATCTTAAGCTTCAACAGTTCAACATCAAGATATGCTAAATGATATTATAACAATCATCGTTTGACCGTATGAGTGATAAAATAATTGAACATGGTTTATGTAGGTTAACTAAGAGCAATTGACCATTTGTATTGTAAATGCATGTGGGTCTTCCCAGAGAGAGTATTTAATGTAATTGGACTTGTGTTTGTTTTTTGTGTGGAAAATTAATGATGCTTGCCTCCCAGTAATAATTTTAGTTACGAGTTATCTGAAGTTACCATCTCAACAGGTAAGAAGCTACTGTACCATTCTTGATACGTGAATAAAGGGCCAAAATTAAACTTCATCCTCGGTCAATTCACATGGTGCAGATTTATTTTATTGAGTCATTCATTCTTGCTCTCGTGCTCTTATTAATTATTAGAAATAATAAAAAGGATGAGGTACTTTTTCATTTTTAACTCCTTTTAGTCATCGGGTAGTAACAAATAATAAATTAGCTCTCTCTCTCTCTCTCTCTCTCTCTCTCTCTCTCTCTATATATATATATATATTGGCATATTTACCCTACTCAAGATTTGAGAGAAGCTAGATTTTAAGTTCAAGGTGTTAGGGATTATTTTGGTCAAAATTCCCATTGGCTAATTGGTTGAGAGTGGAGAGCTATATCAATTGGTCCATATTCTATGAGCGGATTATAGGAATGGAATGCAACTCTTTAAAGATGGGTCCTCTTAAATTCTAAATATAGTTAAGTTTAGATTAAAAAAAAAAACAAATTCTGAATGGGAATAAATTAAAAATGACAAAGACAAATGATATGATGCCAAAAATATATTACTTCAAATTAATTAAACAATAATACAAACTTGAGCAATATTAGATGATGATAAATAAACTTTGAAAAAGTTAATAATAACTTTATAATAGGTTTGAAGTAACGGTAAAATGTTAAAATAAAATAAAAATAAAGGACATAAAGTGAGTAAATAAAATAAATAAATAAAAATTGTAATAATTTCTTAGAATTTAACTATATATTATATAATTTCTTAGAATTTAACTATATATTTGTATTATGGTTCTTTGTATCCTTTTATAACGTTTTTCTTTGTTAGTAATTATTTATATTATAGGCCATCATCTATATTTAATACTTTTATTAACTTCTTGGCATCTTTTATGTTTAAACAAAATATTAAGTAAAAAATGTGTTAAAATTGTGTTGAAATGGATTAAGCTTCATATTATTCTTTTTTATTTTTGAGCTACTTAATTGTCTAGTTCTGGCTATCTTAGTCAAGCTCTTGACTAAGAATTGACACCTTATATGAGTTTTTGGCTAAGCAGCCACAATCTCAATTAAACACTCAATTAATTACTTAGTTGTGAGCTCGGCTGAATTATTATTTCTTAGTAATAACACAAGCATGCACCCAAAATTTCTGCAGCTATATAATCTTCCACATTCATCAAGATTTGTCTCTCCGACTTGGTCATTAGACGTGTGAAATTTAAACCACTACGTTGAGTTAAGTTCTGGCCCAAAAAAAGGCTTTAAAGGCGAATATCATAATAGGAAGTGGAAAATACATACATTTAGCCTAATGAGTTAATTAATTAATGTAAGGTAAGAGCGATGATTGTGTGCGCATCTACGATATAGAGAAATAGCTAGCCTTAATTTTAGATCATCCTTTACTTTCCAATGAAGTACATTGTTTCAGAGTGAATGTTAGTTTTTATCATACTTGAAAAAAAAATTTTCGTCTATGTTAGAAGATTTAAATAATAATAATAATAAGCATAAAAATTATTGGAGCGTATCTCAATGTACATATGCTACTTTCTGTTTATTGCAGCATAATTTTACCGCCACGGCGAATCAATCTTACATGTGACATAGTAACAAAATTCAAAGGACCTATACAATGATATCCGTCCTTCACAAGGCTATTCAATAGATAAATCATAGATAAAGCCATCAGATAAAGAAGTTGCAGAAGATTTGAGATGACTTTATCCTCTCCGTATCTTCTAATTCTCACTTTCTTCTGCTAAGCCAAGGCTATATCTTCTAGGTTATTTTCCAAACTTAATTTTTTCACCTTTAACCAAAGTGGGTAAACAATGCTTTCACATGTTTCAGTGTTAATTGTTAATTAAACACGATTCTCTGCAATCTCTTCTCTAAAATATTAATCAAGTAATGGCAGCTATTGCTCTTGAAAGCCAACACCAGCTAACAACTAGTATATATTTAATTGATAAAGGAAGATCCCAGAAGGGGTTGCTAAAAACACTACTCCATTAAAGGGCACTGCTATTTAATATTATCTTTGTTCAAAGTGGTGACCAATTGACTCTTGAAGGCGCAGTGAGGGCTTGCCATTGAACTTGGTCTATACTCTATACACAACCACTTAATTATATTTTGTATTTACGTTTCTGTTATATTCTTCCATCTTTAATGGAATCCATTGAAGATATCAAACTGAAATTGAATAGTTTCATCCCTATCGACTCCATGCAATCAAATTACTGATTACTATAATTATTTGGCACTTTGATTAACGTTTCTTTAACCTTAACATCTTGTTTTATTTGAATGCCGTGGATATATATATATATATATATATATATATATATATTATATTGCTCGAATTTCGTGTGTGAGGTAGCGATGCGTTTGATTGGTCTGTGGCTTCTTTCATGGCCTTGGCCTATGACGTTTAAATTGTGGTATAATTATTTGATATGTTGATGAAAATTACGATGTGAGTTAAATTGGGAAGGGCGACAGTGAATCTATTGGGAAATTCATTCATGCTCCTCCTTAATTTGCATGCGGAGTTGAAATCTTGTGGGAAAAATAAATTAATTAAAACAATATTTTAAGTCTCCCACGTTCTATTTAAGTCCGTTAGCCCATCCGTAACCTTTAGGATGTTTAGATTTGAGAGAAATAGAGAGAAACAAATGAAAAAAAAAAGATTTGATTTAGATTTTTTTTAATTTTTATTTAACTTATATATATATATCATTCTCTTCCATCCAAATATGCTCTTAAATTTCATATATATGTCATATGACAAATGGTGTATTTATGGGAAAAAAATTAAGATAAATAACACAATTTTAGAGAAATTTTTTATATGTTTCTTGTCAAAATTTTTAATAATATTATGATATATTAATTAAAAAATATATTAAATCATAAATAATATCCACAAATATACTTATTAAAGAGTTTGATAGTAAAACATAAAAACTTTGGATGTGCATCCTCTATAACGGAGGGGTACAACACTGTTTATTGTGCCTTTAAATAGAGGATTTGTCCCCTTTTTTAATTTTTAATTTTTTTAAAATATTCTTAAATGTAACAGCATAGTACCGTCTTAACGGAGGACTTTTTTGTTTTTTCAGAAAAACTTCACTTATAATTTTGGATAAATGATATTTCTATGTCAAACATTTGCTAAACATTGTCGATTTACTGGATGTTAAACCTTGGGCTGAGTTCAGCACTAAAGCTAGCTTTATTCTTTCCTAGGGTTAACGCTCCGAAACTAGCTAAGACAGAGTGCGCAATACTTAATCATTAAGCTAAAAGATTAGTCTTTTTGGCCCACAAAAAAAGTTTAAGAGCCATCTTTTTGTGAAGCCCAGATAGAAGCTGCAAGAGATTGAAACAATGTCTAACTAAAATGCAAACTGGCCCAATCTGAGTAAGTTTTGTTGAGAAGAAAGGAACAGAGTCCAAACTAACTTCAACATGTCAATGACGCACCCACATTCCTAACGTCAAACCCAAGTCAATTTCCGTGGCAATGATCCTTCCAGAGATTCAACAGCCTCTCAATCTTCAACTGATAAAAAGGCAATTAAAAGGAAGCCCATAATCTTCTCCCACATTACCAACTCACCCATGGCTGCCTCATTCCCATTCTCCGTCTCGAACTTTTTCTCTTCTCTGCTACCCCACCCCAAGACGACTCCACCACCACCTCAATAAATCAATCTCCCTTCTTCATCGACTCGGTTTCCATCTCAGACCCGGACATGTGGCGAAAATTTGGTGCCACTTCTTGCCCAACATGATGATCACTCATCTTCGTCTTCATCTTCTTTATCGGCAGAGTTATCCTCTGTGATATGCCCATCTCTCGCTTATGCCAACACCCTCTTCTTCAAATCGGCGTACAATGTGCAGGTGGTGGTGGACGACAACGAGCCCGAGGAGAGGCTGCTCAACAGGTTCCGAAGAGAGGTCATGAAGGCCGGTGTCATTCAAGAATGTAAGAGAAGGAGGTTCTTCGAGAATAAGCACGATGAGAAGAAGCGCAAGTCCCGCGAGGCTGCCAAGCGTAATCCCAAAAGGTTCCCTTTATGCTCACTAATCGCTTGCGCATTTTGTTTGCTTAGTTTTGGTTTTTAGGTGCTGGAGGATAACTGGTGAGGTTGGTTGGTTCTAGAAAATTGAGAACAACTCGAAACAGAAAGGGACATTTTTTGTTTAGTATATTTCCTTTTCGATATTTGGTATTTTCTCTCTCTCTCTCTCTCTAAATCTGTTCATAAGCTGCAGAACTAGAGATAGGCTTAGGTGAATGGTGCCAAGTTGTTCTCTTTTTATGTTGATACGAAGCTTTGTCCTGTCTAGTGTTGTTGTGGTTGGACCGTTGGACCATTGTATGTAACGAATTTCTTCTGCTATTCCCTGGTCCTTGCAATGGAACTTCCACTGGTTGCCCGCCACAAGTCACAAATTTTTGGGGGTTCTTCTCTTCGGATCTCTCGTTTGACAAAGATTATTTGATAGTCTCACACCATTTTCAGGCGCCCCCAGTCAAGATCTTCAGCGCAGAGAAAGCGGGAAGTCCCAACGACAAAAAAAGAAGAGGATGAGGACAATTGGGATCTACCCGAAGAAGACACTCCTTATTGACCACATTTTTCCTTACATTCTGTGAATTTTTCACATTTGATTGTGAGAGGCTTCTTCAGCATGTAAGTTCCGTTAAGTGAAATGTATTCCTTGGACTCGGTCAGTGCATTGAATATAATTTAAATTTGCATTGAATATAGTTTAAATTATTTGTGTTCTATTTTTGCATTAAAATTTTTTCTGCCCCTTGGTATTATGAATTCTTGCATCAACTTAAGAGTCCTTTGTGTTAAAAAATTTACCAGTCATGGAAAATGTGCTCATCAGAAAGGGGAAAAAAAAAGGGAAAAATGCCTATACCCCTTCAATGTTGGGTCATTTACAAACACCCCTTCAACGTTCGAAATTGGAAAATACTCCTTGAACTGTCAACTTTTAGGATTTGTGTCCTACTATCCAGTTTTCTATTGACACTGTATCCACTTCAGGCTTTTTCAGTTGTCATGTAGCATATTTCCATCAGTCTACAACTTGAGTTCCACGACTTGAAAGTTCCTTCTGGCTTTTAGATCACTAGAGAATGTTATATTGATGGGTTTTTGATATGTTTAGAGTGACTTGGGGAGCAAAATTTGGTGAGATTTTGTTGTAGACCAATGGAGCATGTCACGTGACAAATGAAGGAATTTGAAGTGGTTTCTCAACTAACGACATTAACTGGAACTAAAAGAAAGGATCTAAATCCTGAAGGGTGATAGGTTAGGGGGGTATTTTTCAGTTTTGAAAGTTGAAAAGGGTGTCTGCAAATGACCTAAAGTTAAAGAGATATTTGCATTTTTTCCAAGTAAAAACTTCATTTAATAGGGCATGCTTCAAGAGAAAATGTCTTCCTCACTGGGCAGTGAAATAATTTAGTACTAAATTTATGGGAAAAATATGGTATTAAAATTGAGAGAGGGTGACCTGTTCATTTCAGATGCAATCTTGAATGTTATGCAAATTAGAGATAAGGCAAGTGTAGATGAGTTTGTTAAGAGTATATTACATACCTGTCACTCTGAAGGCTGTTACGTGTTGTTAATGTTCTGCAATATTTTCTATCAGAAAAAAAAAAAAAAGGTTCTGCAATATGTACTTCTCTGCTTTTTTTGATGTATATGGTCTTTTGCGCACTTGATGAGGAGGTTATCAAGTTGAAGGTAGAAGTGGGTTACAGTTTTTTATCAATATGAGTTGGAGATATTCTGAACTATGAAGTTATTGGGTCACATCATGGCATAACTAACCAAGCATTATATCGACTGTGGGCTCTAATTATTGAGATTTTTGGTTTTTTCTACTGTGATGTTATTTAAGAAACCATGACAGCATTTGAACTAGACATGCTAAACGAGAAGTATTAGACAGAGGGTAGTGAAGCTGGAACTGGGTGTGGATATTACCAAGCATGTGGGGTGCCCATGACTGGGAGCTTGTAGTCATGAAGGAGCAAGGCAGATGGTGTGAAGGTTTGGTTGTTTTCGAGAGAAAGGGATGTGCAGTTCACTTCGAAAGTCTGCAGATAATTCTTGGTTGAGACAATAGTATAGCTGTTTTAGAAGAGAATTTGAAAGAACAAGGACCATCAGTTAGTACTGGAATGTTTGCTATCAAAACAACCTGTAGTCCTCTACAAGTGGAAAGGGGGTTGACAGTTTCTGAAATTTCATCAGTTGTACCACTCAAATGCATTGGACAGTGGTCTAAAGTGAAAAAATGGCTGTTCTACTTTTTAAAACCTTAACATTTCCTGTTGCTGTCTCACTTATTACACCGCAGCTATTCATATGCTTGAATTTTCACTGAGCAAAGTCTTGGTGCTATGGTCTAAACACTAGTGATTAGCTTGACTACTTTGAAACATATAGCCTCTTCTTTCGGTCACATGGACATTTAAGTTAGTCTGAAAGAGCAATAGAACAATCCTGCTAAACTGTCTACGATTTAGAAGATAAAAAAAATTTGCATTATTCTTTGATGTTACGTAGTTCATAGTTTTAAACACTAAAAGTTAATCTTGTGTAGAAGACAATAGCTAAGGACATCTGGATATGTGTTTGCAAATTGCAACTATATGCTGATAATTATCAACACTTAGTAAGGGACAAAAGCAATTCCTTCTAAAACTTAGTAGTATATAGCGATGAAAGTAGTTATTCATATCAGACACTTGTATGGAGCTCTCCACCTTAAAGCCGTTGGCTCCAAAGTAGAATTCCCCGATAAACTTGCTCCTCTAAAGTGGATCCAATCATCGAGAATAAGCTTCAGGTCATAAACTTTGCTTCTAAGATCTTCACAACAATTGGCATGCATGCTATAAACCTCCCTAAACTTATCCTTATTTAACTGGCAAAATTCACCGAAATAAGTTGTATTCACATACTGAACGCGAAGGCCATACGCTGCAACTACATCTCTACTCTGCACAATATACGAACAGAGGGACTCGTCGACTAGAGAGTTTGGATATAGAACCTTCACCAAATTCCAGTACTTGAAGAATTCGACTGATGTTATAGTCGCTTTCAAGAAGAAAAGTCCCCCATCTTGCCCGTTACCTCCACTTTGCCCATAACTAGAGAAATCACATGAAATTGTGAGTTCATTTTGGGGATGGAAGTGTGAAAGTGGACTTCTGAGCCACATTACATCTGCATCCTGCAAAACAAAACTCCACAGTTCAAATTCGTTGATAATTATCTGACAGTAATTTAACAAAATAAACAGAGAAAAGAAATTACAAAAAGATCAAAAATTATACCGTGAAGATTATGTTATAACCCAATTCAAGCACTTCAAGCAAAACGTTGTTTCTTTTCCAACTGAATATATTGTGATCCGGGCTTGCAGCGGATTGTGCAATAAAGCCATAATAATGGGAAAAGATGGAAGGATAGAAGCAATGGGGGTGCACGGATCTGCAGTACTCGAAAGCTTTGGCGTCCATGGTTATTATCACCAAGTGATTCAAAAATCTGTGTGTCCCTTCGCCAACTTTGAAACTTTGTAGAAAAACGTCAAGGATAGATCCAGGACTTGCCCATGCTTCATCTAGCATGGTTAGTATCACTGTTCTGTCTGGCATGGTCGCTCTTCTCAGTACTTGATCCAGTTTTTCTCTTTCTAACTGGTACTGATGGGAAAGTAGCAGCAGGTCAAGAACAAATAAAAACGTGACTGCGTTGGGCACTCGTTGCATCCACTAGAAGATTTTCTAGGTGTAATATAATTTTCTTTTCTTTTATACCTGTTCTGTTCATGGGATTTTATATTAAATAGCATTTTGGAGAAATCTCAGCTTATATTTGTGTGTAAGGTGATCGATTTTATAGCATCCTAAGTCAACAAAGGAACAGAAAAAACCAATAGACCAGATTATCATTCTAATATCAAAATAAGGTTATAATAGTTCTACAGCTGTTTCATCTTAAAATTTCTGTCTCTATTTTCATCTTTGTCCGACAAAGCTTTCGATCTTCAAATAATTATCAACAAAGAATTAAAAGGAGAAAAGGGGGGGGGGGGGGGGGACTAGCATATAGCAGTGATACTGATTGACAGATCATCTAGGCAAATGCAAAATCAAATATGAGAAAACCCATAAAAAAGACTATGCAAATAGCCAAACTATAATGCTTACAGTTAGAGGCTTGAGTAAAATCCTTTTATGATCACCCCTATCAACTGATTCAGTAGAGTGAAACAGAAGGAAGCAAAGCAGGACGATCAAGAAAGCTGCTGTAAGAGAGAGATATAGCCATTTTCTCAATCCCAAATCCCTCATCCTTCCCAAAGCGAATGCGAATTAACAGCCTTTTAGGCCAATCCTGTCCTTTGATGGCTGAAAATTCAAGGCTTCTTTTGTAAAAAGAAAGTGCCATTGAAAAAGAAGCCAATGTATTGAAAGGAAAGTCCTTTGCCTATAAAGGCAGAATCCTTGAGATTTTGTACAAGCAAAAGCATACAGGACATATATTCATTTGGATTCACTTAAAAGGTATTTTCAATGGGTATACCATCCAATTAAGCGCTTTGCACCTTGCATGCGATATATGGTATGCTTTTGAAGATTTGCCTTTCTTATTTTTGTGGTTACTTTCTTTGATTGGCTGATCGTAATACGTGGGTTTAATAGGTGTAATAGCTGTTCCTTTTATATTTCCATTTTAACTAAGATAATACGATTTCATATCATATCTACGCTAATAAGTGTGAGAAATATCTTCTATCAATTTTCATATATACATTAAAAATAGATTTTCTTTTGGTGTTTTTTTTTTATAAAAAGTGCATATTACTCCTTTTTAGAAAATAATATAAATAAAAAAATGGTAAAAGTACTTTTTCATCCTTTAGATTCTAAATCTTTTTCGTTACTTTCGTCCTACATATCTAATAAAATGATTAAATTATACTTTTGATCCATATATATTATTCAAAATTTTAATTTGGCCCTTATATATATATATATATATATATATATATATCTTAAATGACTCCTTGTATTTTCATTTAATTTTAAATAAATTTCTAATATTGACATCTGTTATAACACTAATAACTGAAGCTAAGTTGGTTAATAAAATAGACAATTGTTATTAGTTAATGTCGAAGTGGAATTAATTTTAATTTGGAATTTGAAGCCGCATAAACATGTCCGTTAGCCTCTCAATCATAAAGGGCCCATCTTAAACCTAAATTACATAATTAGATCATGAAATCATTAATAATGTTGGCATTTGAATTTGCACAAGAAAATACCAATAAATTAAGTGAAAAGTTCAAATCACTTCATTAATCAATGTAAGCTTGAAAACAAGGTGAAAAGGTTTAGAAAATGAAGCATGGTTGCATTCAAGGTTCTGTATATATATACATATACTTACAAACTCTAGCATAATTTTTAAAGAATAAACTACTCGCCTAACATAATCATAAGGAAGAACTCTTACTGCACAAAGTGTCTAAACTAATTAGGATCTGAGATAAAAGCTACATTCAACTATAATAGCTGAAATTAGGGATGATAGGAGCAACCATCGTCATGGTCATTAACAATCAAACCATATCTTCAGCTCTGTGTTTTGGCCCAATATTCTTATATGTATATTTCTAATTTTCGGCAACCTTGCTCATTTTTCAAATCCTCGTATGAAATAAAATATAGGGACTAAATGTATAATTTAATTTATGAGAATTCTTAATGTTTTCCTAATTACTAAGCTATCTAAATTGTTAACAGGTGTCCTAAAATGCTGCTCTTGTCACATTATGGTTCTTAGTTATTTAGTTTGTTGTCTTACATGTTTGTTCCTTTCTTTCATTTTAGCCTTTGTGCGATAACGTTTTCAAGTGTTTGTTCTTACGTTGTGAACCCTTTATGTCTTTATTCTACATTCGGCATTTGGATAGCCTGTAATCTCAATTATTAAATATATTTAATAAATTTAATAATTAACTTTTGTTATTAAAAAAAGTTTGTATCTTAACAATACCAAAATTTTTCTTCACTCTCTTTTTTTAATCTTTTTGAACTTGTTTGGTAGAGTAATAGAAACTAAAACAGAAATAGATTCTATTATAAAAATATATTTGGTATGCATCAATGAAACAGAATAAAAATTGGAGGCGGAAAGTAAATACACTGTACATTTTTTGCTCCAAATTGTGTTATTTTTCACAGCCATCTTTTAAATAAAAATATTGTGACAATTTTACCCTTATACATATTTATTAGTCTTCTATCTCATTTAACTTTGTTCAACTTGTTTGCCCTTAGTCCTGAAAATATTTTGACTTGTTATAACAACATAAAAAAATAAAAAATTATATTAATTAAATTCAAATTTTTTGATTAAGTATAACCAATTCATTAATCAAAAATTTCTAAGTGTTTTATGACTAAATATAAAATTCCATCAATCAAAATTTTGAGTAAACTTTAGTTAGAAAACAATTTTTTTAATTAAATTTCAGTTATAATTGTTTAACCAATCCATTAGTGAAAAAATTTTTAATTGAATTTGTTCGACCAATCCATTATTTAAAATTTTTTTACTAAATTTCAGTCAAAAATTTGGAATTAATTAGTTAATTATATTATTATTATTATCTCCAAAATAATTTATTAATTTATTATATATTTAAATAAATTAATAAATATTAAATTAATATATGTAAAATATTAAAATAATAGTTATATGTAAAAAAAATCATTAAACAATCTCTTTTTGTGATGAGGTAAAGGCATTTTTGTTATTTCATTCCTTTTATTTTTTATTTTATTATATTTTTATTTAATTAAATAATTTAATACAAATATATTCTCTTTTCTTTTTCACTTTTGACAAACAAAATTTTTTTTATTATATTTTTTTATTATTTATTTTTATTATTAAAGAATCCGCATACTAAATGAGGGTTTCATTTCAAATATATATAATTAATTAATAATCAAGTATAATACAAAATCCTCTTCGATGCGTAATAAATATTTCTTAATTTATTTTACTTGATAACTTGACATTTTTTTGGGGCCAATTTTGATACTTCGGCGATAATGTCTACCACGTATACCCGGGCCTATCACATGTCCTGATCTCGAAATGCACCTTATCCATACGGAACATTTTCAGTATCTGTCTTCTTTCTTTGAAATAGGTATACATGGGTCCGCGTTAATTTCTTTTTGTCTCAATGGGATAAAAAACTGTCGCAAAAAAATGGAAGCCGAAAAAGCAACGTCCTTGTTATTTTATTAGAGGAAGAGTATTGGATTGCATATTGCAAGAATATTGTCATTTATAAAAATCAAAATTACGGGATTTTGATCCTAAAATATTAACAAAAAATCTAAATATTCCATATGCATAACCGTCGATCTATTTTTTCAAGATGCATCAATTTGAATTTTTTTTTAATAAAAAGGTCACGGTTATTGCTCAACTGTGATCTAAAAAAAAAGTCACGGTTATTGCTCAACCATGACCCATATTTTTTTTGGGGTCACGATTGAGCAATAACCGTAACTCATATAATAAAAAAAGATCATAATATAATAAATAATTTAGTAAATTGATTTAATTTAATTTACAAAATTTTTTAAATATATAATATAAGTATGAAAAATAATAAATTTGTGACATAGCAATTTTTAAATGATTTAATAACAAATAAATGTGTGATAATATAAAATAAAATTGTTAAATTTAAAAAGTATTTTATTTACTATTAAATTTTATAAGTTGAAATTATATGAACTTAACAACTTAAAAATTAAATTATAAGTTATTTTTAAAAAGAGTAACTCTTGAAATATAAATTTAGAGATATGAAAAATTAATCTTTGTAAGAAATTTTAGTTGTATTAATTAATGATTTATAAATAAATTAATTAAAAAATAATTAAAATATAAACTATAATAATATAAAAAATAAAAAAATTGAAAGTTATGTTAAAAGAATAATGGCTAAATAGTTTAGAAAATAATTGAATTAAAAAAATTGCTAAATAATAATTCATTGGTACTTGATAAAATAATTGAGAAAAAATAAAATATTATCAAAAGAAAGAAATTGTAATTTTTTAAAACTTGATAATTAGTAATAAATTTAAAAATATAATAAAATATTTAATGAGCAATTAAGTATGCTTGTTAAGTAATATTGAATGTAATGTTAAAGTAATAAAAATTGTAACAAAAATATGTACCCAAAAAAATGATTAAAAGTTGCCAAATTTTCATTAAATTTTTTATTGCTCATTAAATATTTCAATAAATTTTTTAAGTTCAATAGTACTTAAGAATTTGATTAAAAAAAAAGAAATGAGGAGTAAAAAGTTAATTTGTAAGAAATTTTTAGAGATATAAAAAATTTAATATTTACAAGAAATTTTTTATTAAAATTAACATATGAGGAGTAAAAAGTTAATTTGATTGAAGAAAAAGAAATGAGAAGAGAAGTATAATTTTTAAAATGAGAATTTATATAAATATGAATAATAATGATTTTTAAAAAATTATGGCTAAGCGATATAAAAAAAATTAAATGTGAAATAATTTAAATTTAGTAAAAAGAGAAAAAAAAAAATTAAATGATTTATTTATAAATCATTAATTAATACAACTAAAATTTCTTACAAAGACTAATTTTTAATATCTCTAAATTTATATTTCAAGAGTTACTCTTTTTAAAAATAACTTATAATTTGATTTTTAAGTTATCAAGTTTATATAATTTCTACTTATAAAATTTAATAATAAATACAATACTTTTTAAATTTAACAATTTTATTTCATATTATGACACATTTATTTATTATTAAAACATTTAAAAATTGTTATGTCATAACTTTATTATTTTCCATACTTATATGATACATTTAAAGATTTGTGTAAATTAAATTAAATTATTTTGCTAAATTATTTATTATATTATGATTTTTTTTATTATATGGGTCACGGTAAACAATAATTGTAACTTTTTTATTTAAAAAAAAAATTTAACTTAATATATATTAAAAAAATAGATTGACGGTTATGCATATAAAATATTTAGATTTTTTGTTAATATCCTAAGGTCAAATTCCCTAAGTAAGGTGCCCTTTGAAGGTACCGTTGGTGACTGTGATCCACTTACTACAAAGAGCCACGTGGCACATAACAAGTGGCTGTTGCAACTTCATAGGATGTCAACTTGCTAAATTGCTAACTATTCAACACCTCATTAATTAACTAATGGATATTTAAATAAAAAAATTTATATAAATTTTTTTTATATTTTTATTATTAAAAATTTTAATCAAAATATAATAAATATATAATTTTTTAAACAATTGTATGATTTTCTAATTAAATTATATATTTATCATATTATTATTTAAAAAATTATATATTTTAATACTTCAATTAAAAAAACCTAGAAATAAATATATAAAAAAATATATTTAAATCTAGTCCTATTTAAAATCATGGCATTGATATTTGGAAAATTTATGTTTAAGGACTAAGAAGTGAAAAAATTTATTTTTAAAAACTTGTTATTATTAGGTTCAACTATTTGTTATTAAACTCAGTGGTAATCATCTTAAACAAGTAATAACAGGCCCTTGAGAATAAATTTTTTTATTTTTTAATCTTTTATTATAATTCTCCCTTAATACTTTTAATATAGTATAGGGCTACAACTAGGGGTGAACATTGAGTCTGTAGGCGTAGTATGTTTAGTTTTATCCTACCAAATCAAATGGGATAAAAGAAAAAAGAAAGAATTAGGCTTAGCCAAGCATAAAATCAGGTCCAGCTAAGCACCAGATTAATCCTATGGGGCATATTGGCCCAGCCCAATCTAGTGCTTAAATAAAATAAGTTAAAAAAATATTTTTATAAATATTTATATAAAAATTTTAAATTTTTTTTAAGACAAAATGTAATTTTAGAAGGATTTATATAAAAATATTTTTTAAGATTATTTTATAATTTTTCAATAAATATTAAAAAAATTTCAATGATACAATTTAATATCAAGCTAGACCTAATTGGACTTGGATAATGAACTTTAATTTTAAAACCTATTTAAATTTAGTATACTCATCCTGATTCATGTACACCTCTAACTACAACAATAATCATCAAAGTAAATTTTTTAATAATTTTAAACAAAAGTAGTGAAGCAATAGAATTCATATTCAAGGTTATTTTTTAAAATTTGAGAGGAAAGAGGAAAAGAGCCCTTTGAAAAGTGAAGGGAATGGAAGGGAAGGAAAGCCAAGAAAATTCTAATAGATTCTTTTACTCTCACGCACACTTGATTCCCTCAGCCTTCTTTTATAGATTCGAACATAAAAATTATATAATCTTGAATATTTGGCTAAACTTAGGAATCAAAACAATAAAATGCATAGTGCCTTTCTAGATTTTATATTCCTTTTCATTCTATTCAGTGAATCTTGTGTTATACTCCCATCATACACTTGCATTAAGGATTTCGGACAAAAATTTGCCGAGGGCTGCACTTATTTCTAGAATTGTTATACAAGCATGGATTAAGAGAATGGAGAAGGAACAAGGATTTAATTGAGACATTTTTATTTATTTAGATCTAAATCAAACATTTATTATTGTTTTTTCTCTTCCATTCCCCCTTAATTAAGATTAAAAAGAGAAAACTGCCAGCTAGATCATCATAATACAAGTGTTGGTAGAAATATTGGTTGTCAAACTTGTTTTTTCCCCTGAATTCACAATCTGAATAATAAAATTAAGTTTTTAAATTCAAGTAAACTCGAAAAGTCCCATAAGGTTAAAGAAAGGGGCCAAGGGTTGGCTCAAATGACAACTTTCCCGGACTTGTACCAATTACAATTACACAAACCCTGGCTCTTACAAGCTTTTAACATTTCTATCTTCCTAAAATCAACCAATCTTGTTAACAGTGAATTACCAATGCTTTTTCACATCATATACCAAATTGAGATTGTAGATCATTGGAAACATTGGTGCTGTCTCCGCAGGCAGAGCCTTGGGAAAAGAAGGGCCCTTGGTACACATTGGCAGCCGCATTGCTTCCTTACTAGACCAAGGGGACCCTGCCAATTACCAGATCAGGTCGCGGTCTTATTACCTGTGGTGCTTCTTCAGGGGTTTGTGCAGCTTTCTTGGCTCCCGTTGGTGTTCTGCTTGCTCTACCAGAGGTGGCAACTTGGTGAAGTTCTATACAGCCGTGGTGGTGCTAGTACTGACGGCCTTCATTGAAATCTGCAACTCTGGGGAATGTGGACATTTTGGGAAAGAAAGTTGATCATATTTGATGTGGGCATTGTTATTTCGAGGTACCACGTGATGGATATCATCATTGCTACAGTCATTGGAATCATTGGCGGGGTACTGGGAAGCCTTTATAACTATTCTCTCCGCAAGGTCCTCAGACTCTACATACTCATCAATCCGTAAATGAACAGATCCAGGCCCAGTCAAAAATCACATAACATATCCTCTTTTTTTAAAAGAAAATAAAAAGAGCAAAATGTAAGAGGTTATAAAGAGCTTGCTCGCTGTCAAATGAAATTTGATGAAAAGCCCATATCAGTCCTAGAAAAGACACACAACGCAAACCGATCATACCATCTAACTTATCAAACTCATAATTCGACTCTAACTGCATTCTCAATCCATAATCAGCAATGATACACAACTATGCCATTGAGATAATAACTCGCATGTTACCCGTTTTAGTCTTTAAGAGTAAGATAAGTTTGAAGCCTACCGATTAAGCCTCGACCCATCCCTTTCCCCTCTTCCCATTATTTAGGTCTTGAGGTTCTCGTTTCTACCCAAAATAAATATATAAGTAACAACGCGCATATAACACAACCAAAATTGAACATTTTAGATCATACGATTAATAAGCGAGTAACTGACTATCATCAATTTATCGCAGGAAGGGAAGAGTACATAAGCTGCTACTCAGTCTTGGAGTCTGCACTGT
The DNA here is from genome assembly GCA_032878935.1 of Erythrophleum fordii. Lineage (NCBI taxonomy): Eukaryota > Viridiplantae > Streptophyta > Magnoliopsida > Fabales > Fabaceae > Erythrophleum > Erythrophleum fordii. Next base: position 18,605,126 of record JAVQMF010000049.1, on the reverse strand, counting down.
TCACATCGGTTTGCCAATGTGGTCTCCCATTCCTAGCTAAATGCAGGCCCCGCGATTCATCACTTCCGGAATCCGTCTGTCCCACCAATGGACGATCTGGAAATTTCAAACTATTTAGTTGCCCAAGGGGCGACTACAATGATCTTGCTACTCTGCTCCTTACCACCAATGATGATGTTCGAAACATATTCTCAAGCAATACTCCTCAGGAATATCATCCCGCCTGTCCCCTAATTTTCTTTGCACGTTATTGCATGGTAAGACTAATTACTTTTGGCATGCTGTGTCCTCTGGACTCTTCCTCTCAATCATCCTCATAAGTTCAGCTTATGGCCCTATTCTGGGCATCTTTATGGGACCACATACTAACATTGACCAGGGGCTGTTTGCCGTTCTTGGCCCAGCCTCCCTCGTGGCTAGTTCAATGAGGCTGACTTTACCCCCTATGTGTGATCATCCTTGAACTCACCATCAGCCTTCTCCTACGACCAATAACAATGATTGTTCTCTTAATATCCAAAACTGTTTGGGACAATTTTAACCCAAAAGCATCCATGATATTATACAGCTCTTAAAAGGCCGTCCTTTCTTAGATGGACGTCCTGAGCCACGGATGAAAAATCTCACCATAGGCGAGCTAGTTTAAGTCAAACCAGCAGTGGATACCTCCAAGGAGTAGAAGAGGTAGCCCATGTGGTAGATGTCTTGAAAAACACAATACATAATGGTTTCCCAGGTGTGGCTGATGGAGTGGTACTACCAACAGGACTGCCCAATGGAGAAACAGAAGTGCATGGCCTGATCCTAAGAGCACACCTCATCCAAGTATTTAAGAAGTGGTTACTAAAAGAGAAAAGAACAGAAAAGAACAGAGGAATGGGAAGTTGGAGAAATATTTAACTGGGTAGATCTGGCAGAGAGAGACGGGACAAGGGAAAAGGCGGCTGTGACACTTGACGAAATGGAGATGTTTGTTGATTTATATCACCTACCTTATACAACTCCCAATACAGTGCTAAAGAGCATGTCGGTGGCAAAAGCAGAGGTATTCTTCAGCCAAGTAGGACTTCGCCATCTGCTCGTTGTACCCAAGTATTAAGCATCTGGGGTGAGTTTATCTAGCACATTATGAATATTAGTTCCACACACAAATTATGTATGTAAATATTTTCAGGTAGGATTACAGTAGTAAAATGCCAATTCATGGCTGATATTCAATTATTTATAACCGTGCATCAGAAACAAGATTCTTGTATAGAAATATATGACTAACCAAATATCATGCTCTCATGACACATATCTCCTGTAATTGGGATCTTGATCAGACAGGATCTACTGGCCCTCAACATTCTAACAGTCTTTTCTCAAGTGGCAAAGTCTAATGGCAGAGAAAACAGGAATGGAAGATCCCCTAATCATTGAATTGCCTTGCAGCTTTCTTGGGACAAATATCTTTATTCTCCATGAGGTTTTTCCTCAGTTTAGTATTACTTGATCTGTAACTTATGAGATGGATAAAATACAACTGCCATGTAAATCTATATCTATTTATTACTACTCTTTTGAAACAAACCAGAAGGTGCACCGGCAGCCACCCGTGGGCCCCACTCTTATAAAAAATAAAAATAAATAAAAACAACAGAAAAAGGAAAAAAATCAAATCATGAACAGTTTTACTGCAGTAAAAAATAATCATTTTTATTCAACTTTTAAATATATACCGATTATACTAAATCATGAGACAAACTGGCCTTTCCCGCTAGCACTAACAAGAAAAAGTAAAAGTCGATGACAACTTTTTTCCACTTCAGACTGCTACTACGTTTATCCCCAATTTTTTCTTCCATGCAAAATGAGCCTTGCTGAGTCACAGTTGTAAATGCTACTCCATGTCCAGTTGAAGCACATGCTTGTCCCATGTCTTGCTGATTCTCACAAGCGTTTCTTCTTCTTTTTTCCTGATTTCTGTTTCTTAGGGCCCCTCTTGAATACTGCCAAAACTTCAATGCTGCATTCAAATGCCAGATGGAACATATTGACATACTTGTTTTGCTTTTTTCATGTTTTTTCTTTTGCGAAAGAAAAAGGAAAACGGGGGGGGCGGGGGGGGGGGGGGGTGGTGGTAAACTATATATGATTAATAGCTTCTAAATTAATCATTGCATCACTGCAAAGCATGCCTTTTCAATGGAAATAGGAAAAACACTACCTCTAGGAACTTAAATGAAACAACAGAGTAGCTGTTGAACTTCTTAAATTTCAATTGGTCAAATGTTTAATCTACTGAATACAGCCTGCGGACTTCTCTGTGGATGCAAAAAGGTTTGTATTCAAATCTTTGCCCAACTAACGAGCTAAGAAGAAAATATGAATTCGTCTGAAACTCATACAAAGTTCTTATAGCTATTTGTATATCCAACTACAGTTATAAAGAAGCCAAAATTGGTCTCTTCCTCCTCCAAGAGAGATACCCTCTAACAATAAAATATATATTAGCTTGAAATGAGGACTAAAGGATAAATGCATTTCAATGTTGCATGAACATCACTAGTGGCTAGTCCATCATATCTTTGACACATCAGACGGAAATTTTATATTTTGATAGAAATAAAACAGAATATTTTTGTGACACATCGACACTTCCCACATTTAGGGTAATGTTTTGAACAGAGAGCAAAAAAGGGCAATTGCTAGTAAGAACAGGCCAAGCCCTAATTAGAGTTGGTGTCATGGGTTAGGTTGGCAAATGGGTATACTTGGCCCAACATAATGGACCTAGGCTTGAGCCTAACATTTGGGTCAATCAGCTTAAATTCAAGCCCATTCTATTAGGCACTTTCAGGCCAAGTTGGACTTAGCCCTAGGCTTGACTTGGAACGGCCCAACAACAAAGTTGAGCAATTTTTTCACTCTTTAAAATTTGCATTATATTCATAATTTATTCTCATTCTTATATTCTATTTTGTCATGTCCCATTGTTTATTTTTCACTTATAAATTCAATTTTTTAAAATAAATCTAAATAAAAAAATGACTATTTGGACAACAACGCCTCCTAGTTATAAAAATGATACTAAATTGACAATAACTTATTTTTTGAGATGAAAAGTGTCATTTATCAATAATATATGTTAAATTTACTTAAGTTTATTTCACAAATTGGAGCAAAATTTTATTTCATCAAGGAAGCATGGCCCAGGTCTAGGCTTTACCCATGGGCTTGAGCCACTACTTGACCTTTAATAATGGGCCAAAATTAAGGTGGGGTTAAAAGCCTATTCGACTATAGCCCAAAACCAGCCTGAACCACAAACAGGTACAGTCCTAAAACGTTTCTTTCTCTTTGATAAAATCTATATTTTTCTACCTCAACTTAAAAATTACTCAAATTCAAAACTTCCTCAGTAATTTTCCTATTATCTGCATTCTTGTTTACACTTGTGTTTCATAGCTACATATCAGGAAATACTGACAGTAAACTTTATTTACATCATTTAAGCTACATGGAGAATCTTAACTTTTATAGTGTTCTACCGACAGTAAACTTGCATTCTAGTTGTTTTATTTAAGTATATAAAAGAAATTGTTAGGAGAGCTACAAAGGAAGGTATAAAATAATTACCTTTGGGTGCCAGGAAAAAAATTAAAACCATGGGCTTTTTCCAAGTGCCATGCCTTACTAGACAACAATGCCTTGCAGTCCTGTTGACAGTTTGTTGCATTAACATTTATATAACTCAATTTCGAGAAAGGTCAAGCATACCTATAAAAATTCATGTATGGAAATACCTCTTTGAATCTTTCCCATCCACAACTTATATATATTAGGGTTTGTGGCAGTGACTGAGGGCTGTTATCCAGAGGTGTTTTGCTTCCAATCTGGACTGAAGCTTCTTTAGCACGTAAAACCCAGGGTCTTTTCTCTTCCTTGACTCTTGTGTTTGAGCTGCAGTTAACTTATATTGTGTCAATAACTAGCCTAAGGCAATATTTTCAATATGAACAAGCTTCTTAAGTTTACAAAAGGAACAACCTTTCAGATGATGACAAGACTCTGCGCTCTATTGATGATATATTTTGCAGTGTACCAATAAGAGACGTGTCTAGTCCTTTTCTAGGAGGATCAATGACAACAACATCTGAGCCGACGAGCCAAGAAAGAGGCTCCTGTCCAACTTGCAAATGACTAATTCAATCAGTTTTGAACAAAAGATGACAAGGATAGAAGCTACAAAACTTGAAGCTCTCTCTCTCATCCTTGGAAATATATATTTTTTTTAATATGGAGAAAGATTTACATAGATTGATGCAAGAAAAATGCAAACCACAGTTTGTTTTAATAATCAGAGTCAAATAAATTTGAATACTTAAATTTCTGGAGTTGAAACAAGAAATATGTGACAAGGTTACAGATATTCAGGACTGACTCTTGAAGCATCAGCATGATGCCAAGTGATGCTACTGTCAATGGTGGCAGGCAAGCGTTCAACTGTCTTCTCAAAAGATAGCTTTGACTCTTTGTTAATCTCAATGCATTTAACGGATCTGCATGACAACAACTAGAAATATATATCATCCAAATCTAAAGTGAAGCAAGAGTCTAAAATACATTTTAGAAGTTTAAAACCATTCAGTTCTTGCCTGCACTTTCTTGTAGCAGCTAATGACAACCCGATGACCCCAGCTCCAGCATACAGATCTGCAACAGATGCTCCATATGGAACATACTTCTGTAACTTCCGAAGCAAGATATTAAAAGCCTGGAAGAAAGAAAATCAGACCGAAGTAATTAGAATTCTCTCAGGTCTCAAGTGACCTTAGATCGGTGTTGCCAATTAATATTTTGCAAATTTCCTATAAACATAACCCATAGCTCATATGTAAGCAATGCAGCATCCTAAAAGTCAAGAATTTAGACAAGCAAGCAACACATGAAAAAATCACTCCTTTCACGTCTAAGTGCACAAGTGCGAACACAGAATGCCTGTATTCAAGGACCTCACTTCTCTTTCTCATCAGTGTGATTTCCGTTTGGGGTAATTGTCACTAATTCAAAATATCAATTACAGGCATTCCCTAATTGCCATATATATTACTAAGAATCACTGAATTAGGATCTTCACCCGCGTGTTTGCCTGACCAAAACTGGAAGGAGCCAAGGACACATCAATGCCACCAACATATTCCCAAAAATCTCTTTCTCCAAGAAGATGTCTCCATCTATTCCCAAAAATGATCTGCACTATCAATTAAACATTCAAAAGGCATGAATCATATTAAAAAGACAATTATTCAGGTGTGGCACCAGACCAGATACTGTCTAGTAAAGTTAAGCAAGGTCTACACTTCAGAAATTCCAAGCAAATATCATTTGCATATGCTACAGATTAAGTAAAAGGAAAAATATCAAGACTCAGCATCCAAGGATTGCGTCTGAAACAATTACATCAATATCGTTCCCATTTACCTCCAGTTTACATGTTATCATTAGCAAGGAAATACTAAATTCCAAGTCCAGCATCATTTAGTTGCAATGAAACAATATCTGAGAATAAAAACTTGGTCCTTTTTCACTCTATCAAAGCAACTTGTATAACAGCAGTGCTTTGTTCCAGCGCCCAACCCCGCCCCTCCCAAAAAAAAAAAGCTTAGAAGATATGGCCATAATGAAAGAATGAGATTTCTAATTCAAAAGTTAGGCACCGATGTGATATGACATCCAAAGCCAGAGTATAAACAAAAGGGAAAAAACTCTTAAGTTATTTAATGTTTTAGAGGAATGAATTTTATTTGACCAAAAGCACTTCAACAAGCAATAGCCCTGCTCACAACTACAGCAGCTATTTTCCAATTTCACCAGCAAGTCACCATTTTGTTTCAGAGAAACAGTTTAAACTCACATTGTTAGTGGAAGTCTGGAAATTAGCCCACACAGAGTGAATTAAATGAAAACTGCTCCTTGGCCCACCATTTCTCCATAGAAACTGCAATCAATCATATGAAATTATCATTTTCTATGAGAAAGAGAAGGGGCAGAACCGCAGAGGAGAATCTATTTCAGTCAGAGACAAACAAATAGAGGGAGAGAGAAAGACAGAAGGTGGTTAGCTTACATTTGCCAATGCATTCAATTTGTCCGACCTGGGTGAGTTTTCGTTTCTTGAATTCCAAACTAGAGTGACCTGTACTTTTCCTGAAACAGTATAATTCCAAATTAAATAATGGTTAACAATTTGGAAAAAAGAATTGCCATCTTTGCGTATATTTCATATTGTTAAGTAACCATTCTTATATCTTTCTGCGGCAGGAAGAGATGTGTTGTAAGTTGTGACGGCCATCTGCACACACCCACCAAGATTAACTTTCAAAGGAATTGAGAAACTTAAATTGTTACCTAAATTCAGCATCTACCGTATTCAATTTAATCGAATTTTTCACCTGAACGTATCGTAAATCACCAGTACCCTCATCTTCATCATATGGCTGAACTTCCACCTCAGTAATACCTAAATGGTATTAAGAGCACGTATAAACAGTTTGAAAATTAAATAAATAAACATGTAGGCAACTATGACAAGAGAGGACCTCGCTTAAGTAGGTCCACAACAGCATTAATATTGGGATGATGAGCTGTATAATGAAGACATAGGCTTAAATAAATTTATAATGTCAAGTAAGAAAGTTTAAGAAAAGGTGGGGGCAAAGCAAATAGCATAAATCAAACTCAGGGACCTTTGCAGTCCGGTATGTCAACTACGTTATGAGTACCCTCCTCATAAAGTCCAATAAGAGGGCTCGTTGATGAACCGCGCACAGCCAGTTTTGCACGGCACCTCCAACCCCACTAAAAGTAGAAGCATAAAAACCGATACCAAGTGTAAGAAAGGAAAAAGGAAAGCTAAATTGCATGAATTTTGTGAATGGAGCAGATGCGTAACAAAGATACCAGTTTACAACTATCAAATGTGAAATCTAAGACTCCATATTTTTCAAAGAAATTGGTGGCTTCGTCCACTATAACGGGATGGTGGAGATTGAGCTCGTGCGTGCACCCTGAACAACTGAAAAGTCACGGTTGTGAGTAGAAAGAAATTCACGGAGTAAGTGGATTTTAGTGCAAGATAATGGAGGGAGAGAGTGAAGCGTACGATTGAAAGTGTGGGCATTGAAGAGCGCACGTTAGCGCAGACTGTACGGATGGAGTAGGGCTTAACGGCAAGGTTTGAGAAGGAGACGGCGGCGGGTGGGTGCGCAAGGCGGTGGTGGCTTGGCAGGTGAAAAGAGAAAAGGACGGCCGAGCTGAGACATGGAAGAGGGTCATATCTCCGCTGCGCCTTAAGTTGCCTGCTCCCTGCTTTGGAGGAGCTCTTGCGTTTTAAGGCGGGAATGGATAACGGCCTGTGGTGGACGCTGCGAAATATCTCATGGTAGTTTTTGCTTTTCACGGATGTGGGTTGGGCTTGGCCCGTCAATGAGTATCAGGCTAGGCCTGTGGAAGGTGGCAACCCACAAATCAATTTTTTCTTTTGAAAATGAGTAAAATCATTTCACAAATAGGATTTTTTTAATATAATTTTTTATAAAATTATATTTTTAATTTAGTTCCTTATAAATAAAATATTTTTTAATTTAATTTATTACATATAAATATTTTTCAATTTGATAAAAAATACATTATTGATAATAATTAAACCTAAAAATAGTTTTTTATATTTTTATTATTAGATTTTTCAATTAAACTATAACAAATATATAATTTTTAAATTAAAATATGATAAGTATATAATTTAATTTTTAAATCATACACTTGATATATTATTAAAAAGTTATATACTTGTTATATTTTAATTAAGAAATTATATATAAATTTTTTCTATGAATAATAATTTTATATATGAAGTATCAAATTAAGACAAAGACCAAATTTTAAAAAGATATTATATTAAAAATTAAATTAAGAAATACATGATTTGTAAAGGTCTAAACTAAGATTTTACTCTTTTAAAAATGGTTAAACTAATTGACCAAAAAAGAGAAGTTAAACCACCAAAGCCTAAAATAAAATAGTAATAAAGGTGTGCTTTTAATTGTAAAAACTCATCCCTTTGTGAGCTGTGATCATTAGCGTTCTAACAGACAAAAGTAGGTCTGCATTTTTTTTATGCCCCCAAAACAGTTTTTTTAAAAATAAATTATCTGAACATTGAAGAGAAAGATAAAGAAAATATGTAATTACAGACAAGTGAATTTCCATAATTAATTTTTTTGCATGAATTTTGAATTTTATTTTGGTAACTAATAATGGGACAGCCCTAATTAAAAGGCTTAGAATAAATAACTCTGCCCGCACATTATGAAAATTGTTCGCGTTTTTTTTAAGTAAAATTACTCGCAAGGTTAGCTTTTGATGCACCAAAAGAAACTATCAAAGGTTAAACTCCATCACCATAATTAAAATAAGAAAATAAAGCACACAGTTTCGATATATTCAGTCATGATGATCTAGTTGGCAATAAAAAAGCATTAATTATCATTTAGAAAAGCATTACTTTGTAGAAAAGGATGGTACAGTTGTTACCCAAAAAAAAAAAGAGCAGAGTTGTTCATACGAAATTTTTTATGATCGTCATCAAAAGCTTGCTAAATTGACATCCACAAAGGTATAAGCAGACAATAATCATGCATCATGACCAACATCAAACAAAAATGCCGCTAGCCACTATAAATTTTGTTGTAATAAACTTACTGCTATCCCAAAGGTCACCAACAGCCATGACTGCAGGATCAATCATCAGTACCAAAGTAGCAATCACCAAGCTCACCCAATCCAGGGATAACGCGGAACTCTTCATTTAATGTAATGTCAATCTCAGATGTTACAATTTTCAAGCATGGAAACCTTTTACAAACACAATGGATTCCCTCAAGAGCCTGAATTCAAGAAGAGACCCATTAAGATTGATGTATGTATGAAGTTGAAAATAGATCAACGAGTAATTTATGATCACTTCTGCAAAAAAAAGGGCATCAAAACTCACAGAGATGAGATTCAGGAATATTATGTGGGATTCTGGAACTCCTTTCTGAATGAGTAATTCAATTACTTGGTTTGCAAAATTACCTACAATATAAGTTATCGAGATCAGTTTTCAATAGTCTGAAGTGTTTACACATGAATAATTTTAGTAACTATTAGATTGGAAGGATTCCAAATAATCAACCATACACAACTAGATAATTTCAAGCAGGGTAACCCTCAACATAATCATTGGATATAATTTAAGCATTGAGCCTAAAGTCAATTGTGAAAAGTTAAAGAATCATTTTGTGTATATCAACCATATTAACTGATAAGGCTTCAAGGTTTTATTCTATCATTACTTAGACACTACTTTCATATTTTACCTGCTATCGGTGCATCTAATGCAATTGCTTTAATGTTCTTTTGGTAATATAATTCTCCGCCCGTCTCCTGCTCTTTCTAGAAAATAGTCTTCCACTTTAGAGAATAACATTATCAAAAATTTAAAACCACATATGCTGATGCTACCCTGCTTTTGAAAATAACTTGAAGTAGAGCACGTTATACTCTTTCCAGGCTACCGATTCTTTCAACATATCAAATATAGAATTTCGTTCCCAAGAATTTGAAGGAAGAAATCAAAAGGTGGTTTAATTGCTGGCATAAATAACTCAGGAGGTAAAGCATATACAAATATGACATAGTAAGGGAGAACAATAAATGCAGGAAGGGCAATGCTTCAAATTATCAAGAGCATAAAGAGTACCTGTAGCCAGGACAGGGTCAAGAAGCAAGACATGACGTTCTAAGGTATCCTGGGGAAGCTTCTCATATATTAACTGCTTAGAGGAGTAAAGAATTTAGTTAAATACTAATCACCCTCCAATAATTGAAACACCGCACAATTTCTTGCAGAAGTCAACTCCAGTATAGACAGATCATGTAAAATAAAGCAGAATTCAAGGTTTACAGATTGCTCTTATTGGGATATGAAAATTTAAAATTAAGGGATTGAAATCTATTGATACATACATGGCAGCTACCTAGACAGGGATGCCTGTACACATATAAGCACAATCTACAATGTGAAAAAGACACAGAATTCTGAATGCTCCAAGACCACAAGATTGCATTTCACTCGTACACATGCTGACATGCATCAGATGCAAGTGTAGTTTCTATGACCTAAATCTCCAGAGAGAGTGGGAGCAAAAAGAGGAAAAGAAAAAAGAATGTGTAATCCTTGGCTCAAATTAAAACAATAAGTGAAACTAGAGTACTTGAAAATACCAACTATGCAATACACGAGGGTTAAAACAAGATTGCTGATAAAAACTAGTACTTAAATTTAATGTCCACTTGCCACAAATAATGATTACTCAACTAAACATCATTGAAGGTGATCAGTACTTGGAAGATAAATATCCAGACGTACATCAACTTCCATTGCATCTTTACCAGTAATGTTGAGCGTGTTCAAAGCATCATTCCTATTTCCAAAGTAATTGGAGAAATATGATGAAAGTAAAACATCAAATGTGACGATAAGGATACCTCATTACCTGTCAGAGTAACTACTTGCTTTTCAGTGAATGGAAAATGGCCAAGGCCATTCTCAACAACCTGATAATGAAGATCAACAAAGGCAGTCATGTCCTGTGCTCTAAGCATTAAGGGAATGAAAACCAAAGTATAAAAGTTAAGCAGAGCTATGAGGTATAGAGTGTTTGCTACAAATTAGAAATTGTTAGAATAAAATAAATCCAAGTTGTATACACGGACATTGTTCTTGAGAGTTATTCCACCACAAGACGACACTCTCCAAGATTGAACGGATTCTTCTGCAGTGTCACAGGGAAGCAGAACAACAGAAATGAAAACTCAGGGACGAAGAAAAGTTGCAGAGAGGAAGAGAAGAGAACAGCTCAAATGTTGTCTGTAACTGTGGTGCATCAAACCTAGTGAACAATGCAATATGTATAGGCACCAGAGTAGCAACATATTAGATAATAATTAAATGTAATAATGGAGCCGTTTTTGAATGTTGGAGCAATTTAATGACAGGGATGAATAATCATCAATTCCTTAATGTTTAGAAACTGGCTGCACGTTTAAGCCAAAAAAAACGAAAGCCATGAAAGCTTAAACCGAAAGCTTTAAAAATGGAGATTTTCAGGTAAGGTTTTCAAAATTCAAATTTAAAAGAAAATTAAGATAATTTTTTGCAAAAATTGTCTAAGTCCATGTTTTACTTCATGCGCAGGGGCTGAGTTGGCCTAATTTTTGTGCGCGCGAGCCTATTTTCTTCCTAAACCCATTTTGCTCTTCCTAGATCACATGTTAGTATTTATACTCTTTGGCCTTCATTTGTTTGAACAATGTGGGACTTCTCTTTCTCTCTTTTCCTTTTGACACACACATACATGTATTTTCTAACAATCCCCCACATGTGTGTTAAAAGATCACTATCATTTGAGTTATAAATATGAGTATAAATATTTTGAATATAGTGTCTTATGGACTATAAACCATTCCTAGACTAATAAACCTTAGTACATAGAGTTGTCGGTAAAGCTTATAACTTCCATGAACCAACAATTATCCATTGTATATTAGAGGCCTTAAAAGTTTATACCCCCACAATTTCTACTGTTATCACAGTTGTGCGTTTTTAAACAGCCGCACGCGTGCCTGGTTTTAATGAATGCTCTGAAGATTTTGCCACAATCTCATAGGAGTAGCTCCACTTCACATTCATATAGGTGATTTCATCAAGTATATCTGCAATGAACATACCATCCATAAGGAATATGAAATTATTAAAAGCTTTTTCTCAGCCTCGCCAATATTACATCCTAACACTTTTCTCATATCAAAGGAAGGGATCAGAAATAATAAAGCGCTAGCAGAATTAACAAATGACTTGTTTTTACCTATATAAACCTCTTTCATAGGATCACCAATCATAGAGGTTGGGTTATCATCATTGTTAATTTTCAAATTGACTTAAGTCTCATTCCTCTCGAAGTTTCTAAAATTTTTTTCTTCCCTAACAGTTTGGTTAGAGAATCTCCTAGATTTAATTCTGATCTAACAAAATCGAACAATATAACTCCATTTTTCAACAGCTATCTTATAATATTATGTTTCAAATGAATATGTCTACTTTTGCCATTATAGGTCTTATTTTTAGCAATGGCTATTGTTGATTGACTATCACAATATATGGATACTGATGGTGTTAGCTTTTCACCTAATGGAATATTTGCCAAGAAGTTTTTCAACAACTCAACCTCATTACTAATCAGCTCCAACGCAATAAATTCTGAATCCATAGTGGATCTCGCTATAATATTTTGTTGAGTTAATTTTCAGGTTATTGCACCTCCACCAAGAGTAAATAAATAGCCACTAGTGGATTTTGTCTCTTCTGAATCTGAGATCCAATTAGCATCACTGTATCCTTCTAATACAGTGAGAAATTTACTATAAAATATACCATAATTTATGGTACCTCTCAAATAACTCATTAATCTGCCCAAAGCTAACCAATGTTCAGTACTTGGACAGTGAGTATATCTACTCAATCTACACACAGCATATGTTATATTAGGTCGAGTGTAATTCATTAGGTGTAACAGACTCCTAATAATCTGTGTATATATAAATTGAGCCACTGGATCATCTTTATTTTTAACTTATGATAGCATCATAAGGAGTACTTATAGGAGTTTTTTCAAAATATTCAAACTTTTTAAGAATTTTTTTCATATAATGCTCTTGAGTTAGTAAAATACCATTTTTACTCCTTAGGATTTTAACACCTAATATTATCTTTGCTTCACCCATATCTTTCATATCAAACTTTGAAGAAAGAAATTGTTTAGTTTCAATCACAACATCTATGCTTATACCAAAAATAAGTATATCATTAACATATAAACAAATAATCACAAAATCATTTATAATTTTTGTATAAACACATCTTTTCACCTCAACTGTAGAAAAACTATCACTTGTTAAGACTTGATCAAGTTTCTCATGCCATTGTCTGAGCACTTGTTTCAAATCATACGATGACTTAACAAGTTTATAAACTTTATTTTCTTGTCCAGGAGCAACACACCCTTCAGGTTATACCGTATATATTTCTTCTTCTAAATCACCATTTTAAAAAAATGTTTTAATATCTATTTGATGAATAAATAATTTATAAACTGAAGCTAACACAATTAAAACTCTAATAGAAGAAATTCTTATCACTAGAGAAAAAGTATCAAAATAATCAACATTTTGTTTTTGATTAAATCTTTTAGCTATTAACATCGCTTTATATTTGTGAATAGACCCATCAGGATTATATTTCTTTCTAAAAACCCATTTACAACCAATAGGTTTTACTCCTGGTGGCAAGTCTACTAAAATCCAAATTTTATTTTGATTAAGAGGATCAATTTCAACTTTAATAGTTTCTTTTTAAGGATGAGCATCAGAAGATGAAATAGCTTCAGAAAAATTTGTCGGCTCCTTTTGTATTAAATAAGTATAGAAATCATTTCCAAAAGAGGTTTCTTTCCTTTGTCTTTTACTTCTTCTCAAATTTTTAATAGAATTTTCATTTTGATATGATGAAGAAAGTAAATTTTTTGCGGTTTGAGAAATATGTTAAACTTTCAACAAAAAAATGTGCTCAAAAAATTCTGCATCTTTAGTTTCAATAATAATGATCAAGAATGTCACTTTTTAAAATTAGGAATCTATAAGATACACTATGTTCAGCATATCCAATAAACATGCAATCAGAAGCTTTCGAACCAATTTTTCTCCTTTTAGGATCGGGTAATAAAACTTTTACAAAATACCCTCACACTTTCAAATATTTTAAATTTGGTGTATATCATTTCCATAATTCATAAGGTGTCGTATTTATTTTCTTATAAAGTATTCTATTTTGTAAAAAACAAGCAGATAACAAAGCTTCACCCTATAAATTATCTGGTGTAGAAGAACTTACAAGCATAGCATTCATCATTTCTTTTAAAGTTTTATTTTTCCTTTCTACTATTCCATTTGACTCTGGTGAATATGGAGGGGTTGCTTCATGGATTATTCCTTCCTTTTCACAAAAGTTATTAAATAAAATAAATTCTCCTCCTCTATCCGACCTAACTCTTTTAATCTTTTTATTTGATTAATTTTCTACCTCAACTTTGTATAAAAAAAATTTATTAAAAGTCTCATCTTTATTTCTCAATAAATAAACTTTAGTATATCTAGAAAAATTATTGATAAAAGTTACAAAATAATTTTTGCCACCTCTTGTTATAATTTGTTTTAAATCACCCAAATCAGTATGTATTAAGCTAAGTAATTCAGTTTCTCTTTATATAGAAAAATGAGACTTTTTGGTTAACTTATCTTCTACACAAACTTCACATTCATTTAGAAAATTATTTTTAATTTCAGAAATTAAACCAAGTTTTTACATTTTCTTTAAATAAGATTACTAACATATCCTAATCGAGTATGCTACACATCAAAAGAATCAATCATAAAGACAGGAAAGTAGGCAGAAGATTATGTATTTTCATTCATGTCAGCAATATTAAGTACAAATAGCCCTGAGTATAATAACCCTTCCTAACAAAAACATTATTCTTTGTCATTACAATTTTATCAGATTCGAATGACACTTTAACCTCATCTTTGCTTGATAGAGCTACATAAATTAAATTAGCTCTAACATCAGGCACATAAAGAGCATCATTGAGTGACAAAGTCTTTCCAGATGTGAGTTTTAGTTCAACATTTCCTTTTCTTAGAACTTTTGTAGTTCAGGAATCAGTAAGGTAAATACGATCTTCTCTTTCCTTGGTAGGACTATAAGAGGCAAACATTTTATGATTTGCACAAATGTGCCTGGTAGCCCTAAATTCTACCACCCATTTTTTCATATCGAACATTAAAAGAGTTTGAAAAATGACCGCTACAATGATTTCATTTTTTTCGTCTCCTTGAACCAGATTGGCCCTATGAGGATTGTCATTTCTAACCCTCTTCTTGCTTTGAGTATTATGATGGCCTGATTTTTCACAAATAAAACAACTCCTTTTATTTTTAAACTTTGGATTAGAACTTTTGGGTTTGTAGTCAGGTTTTGTTTTAGAGTCATACCTCTTGCCGTGTTACTTTGTCTCTACCAAATTTGCTTTTGAGACCATCTCTTTGCTTTTTGAAGCTTGCATCTCCTTTTGATTTGTGTCTTCGATTATGATATGAGTGATCAGGTTCGACAATGACAATTGCTTTTGTTTGTATTTCAGTTGTTGTTTGTAGTCCTTCCATGATTCAGGTAGCTTCTTAATCAAAATCCCAACAACGAACTCATCAGGTAAATTGATTTTTTCTGCCCTCAACTCTTCCAGCAGTTTGTGATACTTGTTAATTTGCAACTTAATATCCTTGTACTCGGTCATCTCCCATCTATAGTAATTTTTAACAATAAACTTTTACTTCCCAACATCCTCAACAGTATATTTAGCAATTAGTGACTCTCAGATTTTGCTTGCTTCCTTGTACACATAGTAAACATCAAAGAGATCATTAGATAAAGTGTTAATGATGGTATTTCTGCATACCTTATTAGCATATTCCTAAGCAATCCTTTGATTGTGGTCAATATCTTATGAAGGCTCAGACTGTGTGAGTGTAGCAGCAACTCCATGTAGGTCAAGGATAGAGCAAACACATTCTTGCTACCTTTGAAAATTTTTTCCATAAAAAATGTCAATCTTGGAAACATCTGGTGGCGACCTAAACAACAGCATAGGAGGTAGTACCAATGGGATGAAGGAACTAGCACCTATGGCAGTTGTAGTAAGACCGTCGGAAACAACGGCATCGTTCTTATGTGACTCCATAACTCTTCAAATTGTTTACTGCAAATTAGAAATTGTTAGAATAAAATAAATCCGAGCTGTGTACAAGGACACTGTCCTTGAGAATTATTTCGTCACAAGACGGCACTCCCTAGGATTAAACAGATTCTTTTACTATGTCGCAAGGAAGCAGAACAACAGAAATAAAAACTCAACGACAAAGAAAAGTTGTAGAGAGGAAGAGAAGACAACAACTCGAATGTTGTTCGTAGTTGTGGTGCATCAAATCCAGTGAGTAACGTAGTATTTATAGGCACTAGAGTAGCAAGACATTGGACAATGATTAAATGTAATAATAGAACTGTTTCTGAATGTTAGAGCAGCTTAATGACAGAGATGAACCACCATCAATTCTTCAATGTTCAGAAATCGCCTACACGTTTAAGCCCAAAAAAAAACGAAAGCCATGAAAGCTTAAACCGAAAGCTTTAAAAATGGAGATTTTTAAGTAAGGTTTTCAAAATTCAAATTTAAAAGAAAATTAAGATAATTTTCTGCAAAAATTGTCCAAGTCCGCTTTTCACTTTACGTGCAGGAGGGAAATCGACAAATTCCAACTGAGTTGGCCCAGTTTTTGTGCATGTGAGTCCATTCTCTTCCTAAGCCCAATTTGTTCTTCCAAGATCACATGTTTGTATTTATACTCTTTGGCCTTTATTTGTTTGAACAATGTAGGACATCTCTTTTTCTCTTTTCCTTTTGACACACACATACATGTATTTTCTAACAGTAAAATACAAAATCATGCTTTGATATGTCTTGGTCACCAATCAATGTATGCATCCCTTTGATTTGAAATTTATCAACATAACCAGAGAATGATCATATATAGATGGAATAACAAGTTATATTATCTTACAACTTGTGAACAGAAGAGAACTGCACATACTATCCTTAATCACTATACAGATGACCTATGTTCCTTTCTTTTTGGAACTTGGAAGGAATATTCCACCAATTTTAGTCCTCTTCTATGTACCATTTAATTACTATATGACGTAGCTTTAAAATTGTCTGGTGACAGCGCACAACTTCCTAAATTGATTATCCTAAACTTTTATTTTCTTTGCCACCTAAATTATGCATAAAATACAATTGACTATTAAAAAAACCAACTCCAGTTTCATCCAATATTAACTCTACATGACTAGAAAAAGATATTACTTCTTTTATTGTTCATCATAGAACAAGTACTTCTACGACATAAAAGTACAGTTCCTACTGTAAAACTCATCAAAGATATTGACAATGTAAACAAGCAAAGCTTCATAACATATTTTTTCCTTTTACATTCGAGAAGAAAAACAAAATTAGAATATAATTAGTGATAATTCTATAATATGTTCCCTAAAGTAGGGCATAACAATCTGCTTGGGTGGGTAGTGAGGATGTGCCAATGACTCCTCAATGAAAAATATTTATTAAAAAAAAGGTGATATTTTCCCCAAAAGAGTACTTCTATACCTGAAATGTTGACGGGATAACATACACATTTGGATATATTTTGCATAGATCATGTTGACCAAGTTTTATGTGGATATATTGCACAATCAAATCAATGGCAACATGATTATTGCCATGTCATGGAATGATCACGTCTGCATACTTCTTTGATGGAAGAACAAAATCATCAAAGGCAGGCTTGACAGACTTTGCATTCTACAATGCATAATCATGAATCAACATTTTGGGCAATTAAGCACAATAATTTGTGATTAATTACATCTCATCACAACTATGAAATAATGACTCTATTGACCATATTAAAATTTTTTCAAAAATTATAAACTTTCTTTGAGAAAAAAAAAATTAACTAGCCTGCAACTGATATTAACCAATGGCTTACAAAATATTAATAAAATACAGGGCTTACCTATTCAAGAACAGAGTTTAGATCCCTACGTCTCTCCACTCTATCACATCTAATTCTAGGAGCAAGTCTCATATCCGCATCTAGAAGAAATTAATGACCAAATATAATTTTAGCGAGAGAGTGTAATAGAGCTTTCATTACTTATAAAAAGAAAAGGAAAATTTTGCACTCTTGTTCAATGCTACCAGCATACATATGTAGTTACAAGAGCTCTTCATGAGACAAGGACAGGACCATGGATCTAGCCAATTGGGATTTGAAATTAAATTAATAGAAAATTTAAATCTTATAAGCCCATAAATGCATCATGCCACTTATTAACAGAGTACAATAAGAAGCATTCTACTCATTTATGTTCATACATTTCAGGAAATTTAACGATACAAGCCATTAAAACATTGAGCAAACACCATGCTTTGTTGTAGCAATTAAAGCGTATAGTGGCAATTTGAATTTTGGATTGAACTTTGGTCATCTTTAACATTCCATAGCTCAGTCAATACTCAAGTCCCAAAGAAATTATATTTTACATTGGTTGTTTCTAGAAATTTATGATGTCTATATTTTAAAACAAATTATAGATGTAAAATTTCAAGTATTTGACCAAACCTTATACAACATTGGAACCCAAGAAGGATAACTTGCAGCACTGAAAAAAATGCAACGAAGTCCTCCCAAGGAGAGATACAAGCAGATGGAACATGATTTGTCATATTTAACCATAGACACAAACTCTCTCTCAAACGCACAGGCATCATCAGATAGGAGGATGGAAGATACAAGTGGATCAAACCTGTATCAACAAAGATTTTCAGGTTCATCAGATCACGTACACGTTGGTCATGGAAAACAAGAATTGCCTTAAATATAATGACATCAGAAGCATTGACCAGAGCAAATTATGTCAACCACAATTTAGCAAGGGGCCAAAAGAATAATAATAATAATAATAATAATAATAATAATAAACCATAGATCCAAAAAGCTAATGGTAAAATATGACAATCATAAAGCTCAGTTACTCATAAAATATGACAAGAGATCAACATGTGTAGCATGTATAACATGTACTACCTACTGCATTAGTAAATGTTGAATATATGTTAAGGCATCCTGGCGATTTGACAAACGGAAGTGTAGAGAGTACAGTGGTCAAAACAAAGTCGTATACACCGACTATACATAATTCAAATAAGAATTACTAAAGAAATGTTGCATATGTATAGTTATAATAAATCATTATTGACCTATAATAGTTAATTTGTACATAGATTATAAGCGACTATCAACTTTTTTATAAATATGTTGAAATTGGACAATTTTTGGTGGCATAAAGTATATAAATTAGTAGCTTTCATAATTATAATAAAAAAGTCTTTTATTGCTACCAATAATAACACGAATTTTTCTATATATATATACACACTCACACTATTCATTAACATGATGAAATCATTAATTATAAAATAATTAAAATAAAAAAATGATATGATTGGTGGCCATCTAATTATATTTAACCTTTTGATTTTCAAAATATTTGTTAATATTAAATTAATAATTACATTATAAATATGAATAAGTTTTGAATTTATAGATAATATAAAGTAATAACCAAAATTTTTTAATATCTTTATGTGATGAATAATAAGTTTTAAAATTGATATTTTACATTAATTTACCAGAGACTTGTGCTATTAATATATTATAAAATTAATGAAAATATAAAGAAATACAATAATAGTAAAAGAGAAATTTGAGAATATAAAGTAGAAAATAATTTTCATTCACTTGAGATATCACATGCATATAATTTCTATTTATAAATTTTCAATCATAAAAATTAACATGAAAGTTACAATAATATAACTAAAAAAATTAATTTATATAATTGTAAAATATAAATGCTTTAAAAATGATATAATATATGCCATTAAATATAACAAAATTCTAAAAAGTCATTATTTGCCGGTTATGAGAATTTATATAATTACATTATTTACAAAAGATACATATATATTATGATTAATTTAATTAGGTACATGAATTTTAGATAATCTTAATTTATGAATGATAATAAACAAATAAATAAATTATTAATAAATATATAAATATATTAAGTATATATATTTATTAAATTTATTAATTTTGTTTTAAAGTTCTTTCTTGTAAATTTATATTAACAATCTATGTAAAGAGCAGTAAAAAAATTATCAAAGGTGTTTCACACACTTGGTCTGAATTGATACTGGCGCAACCTAAACATTTACGTTTAACACTATGGAATACGACAGCTTTTTGGATAGAATTATTTATTTATTTATTTATTAATAAATCCCCTGTAATATGAACCATAAAAAACCTGTGATATTGCGAACGGTCGACATATGTAACAGACTAATAACTGACTGGTAACAAGCGAGATTTTTTTTTTCTTTTTTTTTTTTTGGGTCGTTGTGTTGAATGAAGTTAACTAGATCAATCTCGATCTTCTATGGCGCCCAACATCGTGTGGTGGACTCTTAAATTAGATTGAAAGGGTTTTTTCTTTAAGGGTAAATTTTTTAATTTTAAAAAAAGTATGATATAAAATAAAAATAATTTTTAACATAAAAAATAATAATTGAAATTAAAAATTAAAAAATCTGAATATTAAAAACAATTCCAAATAGATTAATTCAAAAGGTATTGAAAAGGCATACCGTCAAGCACGGGTTTATATATATTCGTTTTTAAAATAACTTGAATCCCTAGAGAGACACCGCAAAGTCGGAGATCTAAGCTGCTTTAAGATATGGCATGTACTGATTAAATCTGGACAAAAATATAAAAATGAGACCTAAAAAAATCAATCCAGAACCAAAGTAATCTCACAACACTTTTATTCAAGTAGGGCATACATAATAAAATAAAAAGAAATGTATGGCTCTTCTCTTAATTTTCAATAATCATATATAAAATTCATGATTTTAATTTAAACTCAATTTTTCTCTCTTTGAACACGATTTTAACTCCTTCATCGTACAATCAAAACTATGCCTTCACAAACGTGTGCTACTAACACGATTCAAACCAGCCTTCAGATTTTCAAGACGAGAAAAACAGGGATACAGCTAACAATGCAAAAATTGGCACGAAGGAGACAGCAAGCCCATGTGAGGCTGAAGCTGCAGAAGTAGAAGCAGGGGAAGATGAGGATGATGATGAAGAAGGGGAAGAGGGTGCATTCCCGGCCCCTGTTGTAATCTTCACCTTCATGCCTTGCCCGCAATGGCCCAGGGTACCACAAGCAAAGTACCTTGTACCTGCCTTGTCCAATTTTACCACATCGTTCCCGCTGCTCATGGAGTTCACTGCCTTGCTAATATCACAATTCTTGAAGTCACTGTCGCTGCTTAGTTCAACCACACTATGCAACCCAGAGCTGTACTTGAAAACTGCCAAAGATGACATCATATTTATTAATTTAATAAAATAGGGTAAATGAAAGTGCTTTACTAATAATGGAGAAAAGAAACTTACCAAGTTGATCGCCGACCTTGAATGTTTGTCCTGAAACCCATGTGCTAAAATCTGTGGATTCATCCCAACCCTGGCTTCCACCAACAACATGTTGAGCTGCCAAGGCTTCCTTTGTGATCAAAGCAGCAATCAATGCCAAGAAAAATGTGTTCTTCCGCCCCATGTTTTCCTGTTTTGTGTGTCTCTCCCTCTGCTTTGTTATTTCTGGTAGGCTGGGTTGTGTTCGAGGATTATTAATGTATAAGTATTTATAAAGGCTACCAGTAAACATATTAAGTTTCACAGTCAACATAACACAGCTTGTTTCTTTATATTATAAGTTGAAAACATTTTTAAATTGGGGTTCGTTATAGTGTAACATGTTAAATTGTTAATGAATATAAAGAATGCTTAAACTTAGCTTAAACTTAGTTGGATAAACATAACTTGGCCATTTCTTTGATTCCAGGGCAAAACAATGGGAAACTTCTTTTGTGGAGTCTCTCCCCGGGTTCAGTGTGTAGAGTGCCCGCAAAGCAATTTCTGGTAGATACAAAGGTTGTCAAAGCTTGGCGTTCAAACAAAGGTATCATGGTTATCTTCAAGCATGGCTAGCCTGGAAGCCCAAATTTTCAATTCAGATGACAGATACATATGGAAAATTAAACCACAATATGTTGATGAAGCCTTAATGACCTTGCATCGATAACCCCAATTAATGTGTATTTGAAACCTATGTAGTATTAATGGATTTCTGATGTTCTTGATATTGGGAAGTCTATTAGCAGTCTAACCATTTTGTGTTGCTTTGAATTCTTTTCTACACATGGTTAATATCGCAAATTGTTAATACTAGGAACATTATGGATGTTAATTTCTTTTCATTTGTTTCACTAATGTGATTCAGTCTCTTTAGCATTTACATTGACAAGTATTAACTTGAGCATGAGAACTAGTGGTAATTGCTTTTCTTGTTTAGTATATGGGGGCACAGAGACAGCCCAGCCTGGGCCAGGAGTCCAACTGAAAAGATGGGTTCTGAAGCCCTGTACAAGCAAAAGTGGAGTTGCTAACCCAAAAAGAAAAGAAACGGAGATCTGACCAACCGCCAAAAAAAAAAAAAACAGAGGAAGAAACAAAGGTGACAACTGGATAACTTAAATTGATCTGAGTGATATGATAACCCAAGACATGGCATTTTTGTAAAATGTAAGTGTGGCAGTTTTAAGCTGAGCTCTGTATCAAGTATCAAATTGGCGCTTAAAGAATGCAAGAACATCATTGTACACCAAGTCCTTGGCATTGAATCCCATGACGTAGTCGGCATGAGCATAGTCCTTGATGAACTGAACACTTAGCTTATCGACATCATGGCACTTGAGGGCATCAAGCAAGTTGTCAACATCAAGAACATCGGAGAGCGCATCTCGTCCCCCATAGCTGACGAAGAGAGGGAGGTTATGGGGAACGTTGGAAAGGTTATAAAGCGGAGGAAATGCTTCTCCGTAATGTATAATATTGTAGTCCGGTCTCTCGTAGTTGAATTTTGCCAGAACCCCATGTCTAACAGCTGCAAAAGGCTTCTCCTGGTCAGCCATATCAGAAACTGGATATATAATAAGCTGCACCAGTGAATAGTACTTATGAATGAGGTAAATCTTACTTTGAGCCAAGTGCACCATGTTCTTTGTTGATGTTGGTTGGGGTTCATTCCTCAAGAACAGATCAACCGTGGAAGAGTTGAGACAGCAATTTTTACCTGAATAGAGCGATTGAAGCTTGTATATGTTATTTGTGTAGAACATGTGCCTAGTGTATGATAAAAGTCATAGATTTTACCAGTTAGTGCAGTTAACAAGTCGTAGCAGTCTACCCCTGGGTAAGCGCAGAGAGAATTGATAAAAGTAGCAACAGGTAACCTAGAGAGCATATGATTATATGGACACTTAATAAATGGGGTTTTTCTGTAAGATATAACAAGGCTGCTTCTTATTTTATGTAGCAAGTTGTAGTATGTTCTTACCCTCTGGGATTAAACTCTGCCAGACCGAATAAGGTAGTGATCTGTTTGGCAAAACACAAGTAATTCCATGAATTAGCTAATGTCTCTACACTAACTGTACCTCTGTGTCCGAAGTATTTATAGTTGCAGAATAATAAGAGAGGTTATTGATAGGTTTTTTCACCTCACCAACAAAAGACTTGGCAGCCACAACTCCGAGTGCGGTGTTCATATGGCTCAGATAGGCAATAGGGCTCAGCAAGGCTGCTGATTTCAGCTGGTTCACCAAGTTCCCCTCCGTGAAGGATGCCAAAGCTATCAAGGTTCCCTGACAAACATGGTCTTCAATTTCAGTGGAATAGTACAGTAAAATTTTTTCTTCCTTACCTGATCATTCACGACATTACTGTTGTATTAAAATTTGTAGATGCAAGATTCATAATTCATACACGGGGTTTATGGTTCTATGGTCAACGTATAGAACACCCCGTTTTGTTTTCTAAAACGATATCGGTTGCTGGAACTAAAAGACGTGTGAACGCAGCCACCAAAAAAAGAGAAAAAAATCAGTTTTAAAGAGGATTAGAGTCTCTCTGACTAAAAAATTGTGATGCCGTACCTGAGAATGGCCAACGTAATTAATCTTCTGCCCTGTTTGGCTGAACACATAATCAAAAACAGCTGGTAGATCATAGCTAACCAGTTCATCCCAGGACCAATTCCAGAAGTCCTGTCATTTTTACATAAATATTTAATACATAATCAATTAAAATTAAAAGAAAAGTTTTTTTTTTTAAAATACAGTAAAAATTCCAAAAAAAGAAAAAAAGGGAAAAAGAACCGGGCTAGAGGGGTCCAGAGAAGTATGTCGGCGGCTATATCTGGTTCCTCTGGTGTTAGCAATCCAAATGTCGAAGCCATTATCAGAGAGAATGAAGGGCAAGCCTTGTTCTGGCGGATTCAGAAGCCATGTCATTCCATCCTGCGAGTGCACACCGACGTCGTCGTTTAGTGTTCATCAAGCACGCGATAACATACTTAGCATCAGAGCCATGATCTTAATTCCTTGCAAAACATTACTGATGCTTCATGAAAGATGAGATTCAACTTTACACGCAGTCCCACTTTGGCCAACCCATTTAACATTTGCTTTGCTGCTACACATGGGAATCTATAAATAAATATAGAACAACTTGAAGCCATGATCATTTGTTTTCCCAGTAACGAAACAAAACGAGGAAACAGTTGAAAGACAAGTTTGGTCATTTAATTATAGTAAGGGATTTATATAGCAGTTATTGTAGATTAGAAGATTCCAGTGTTCATTATTCTGGTTTTGAAATTCAATTTTCAGTCCAAAGGAGGCAACAACATGTTCACTTATTATAGCTGTTTGCCCTGTTTCACTACAGATAATCAAAAGTGGAGAGTAACGGCAACTCACTATGACATAGGCCGATGTTTTGATTTATCTACAATGAGTCAAGTAAAATGTTATCCTCAATTTTCACGCGTGTGCTTGGAATTTCTTCTCTGGAAAAAAAAAAGGTTGAAACAGGATGCTAACAGAGTTACGTGATCAAAGTCCGAAGATCCCGGAACACACCCCATTCGTCAAAAAATCTTTTTCGCCCCCTAATAATTAATGGTGCTGTTTCGAACACTTTTAGCAAGCTTAATTATATCCTCGTTAACTCATCAAGTGTACCGTTTTAAGTCTTAAGCAACCCAACCCGACACATGAGCGTCCCTTGCGCCATTATAAGAGAGGAAAAAAAAAAACTAGAAAGCAACTTTAGAGCCTTAACGTAACAGACGCGGAACTGGACCCTTTTTGTCACTTTGTCAAGCAAAGCGTCAGATTCACGCAGACACATGAGATATGTCTGGCTAGATTTTCACTCCCTCTAATGCCAGAAGCTACCTCCACAGTCTAAGTTACTGATATAACAGATTGGATCTGGAAAATGGGTCACTTACCACAAGTACTCCATGTTGTATAATGACTGGCTGCTTCTTAGTCCCACTGCGATCTCTTACCTCTGCTCTGCCTTCTGGGATCCTTTGCAGGCTAAGAATGTACCCATCTTTGGTTGTAACCTGTTAAACAAATATGATTATTTCACAAATTTGTTAATCAAATTGTCCTTCCAAGTTTTAAATTATCATGATTTTGAGATCTTACTTCAAGTTCCTGACATTTGTAGCCATGCACAATGACCGAAGACGCACATATGCCATCAACTAGAGGCTCAATAGCAGCATATTCTGGGCTAAAGAAGCCTCTCCTTGAGGCCAATGCTCCATGAGGGTCACCTGCTATGATTAGGAGACAAAGGGAGAAAGTAGCGACAAAACCCATCGAGCTCTGGAGAGCCATACTGGTTTGCCTTAGGCTTGTGGGGAGGGTGTGCAATTGGGACTGAGCGGTTCTCTATATGTAGGAGAAGAAAGATGAGATGAAACTGAAAAAGAGGCACAGAATGGGAAATCCACTTGGTTGGTTTGCTGGCCAAAAGTAGAAGTTTTCTTCGCGTTGTGTGGGACCCATTCAGGGTCTTCTTTCTCATCTTTGAGCAAAATAGGGATGGACATGGATTTGAATCAACAATTAGATGCCAGTTGTGGTGTGAAGTCTGAAGCTCTGAAACATGATGGGCTATGGTAGTATGGGAATGGGTTGAGTTCAGTCTACTTCTACTGTGTGTCTGTCTTCCTCTGGAACAAAGCCAAAGGAAAAGCGGAGAAAGTGTATTAAAGCATCCAAAATATGAAAAAAAAAAAGAAAAGAGAGAGGTGCTGTACTGGTTCTGAGATTGATTCTTTTCTAGAGAGTCGGTGCAGTTCGAAGCAAGGAAAATCAATTTCAAAGCCATATCTTCCTTTTATTTGACAAAAAAAAAAAAGTGTGCATTAAATTTGAATCATAGAAAACCTTGAGGTAAAAAAATAAAGTCCCATCAACTATGAAAACATGGATACATTACATTCGAAAAAGTAGGTCGAGAGTTCTCAATTGCTCGAGCCTTTTATTTTTGAAAAAATTAGTATCGAGGATTATATCACCTAATATTTATTAAAAAAAATTTTAAAAATTAAAATTATTATGCAAGACCAAATAACGGACACAAATATCCTTTTTTATTAAACAAGTCATTCTGATCCAAAATTTGCCCTCTAAACACTCTTCTCTTCTTCCTCGGCTCTCAATTGTCTATCATTCGACAATTTCTCTTACAATTAATAATTAAAAATCTTTAGATGATTTTTCTTGCAACTAGTCACTAAAAATCCTTGGATAGTTTCTCACTGAAAGGGCATCCTTCAACGATTTAAATGATGCGTGCCAGAACTAGCCTTCGACAGGTTTTTCCTCGCTCGCAAATTTGTAAAAAAACAATGGTAAACAACACCTTAAAATTAAAATATATCTAAGTATTGTTAGTGAAGGAAATGTGGGCAGTGAATGACAATACTTCAGAATAACAACTGCAATGGCATTGGTGTCGTGGTGATATAACAGCAACTGCAATGGCAATAACTTAAAAGGAAACAAACCAAAAAGATGTAATGCATTAATTATTTCTTCTATAGTATTTTGTACTATTATAGTTATTGTGAGACTTGTAAAAGAATGATTGTAAATATTTGATTGTTATTATTATAATAAGATTATAAAATTCTTTAAAGTTCCTTTTTTTACTGCTATAATCGTCTATTTTCTTAAGATCTAGGGCATTAACAATTCTAAACTCAGATAGCCTGAACACGGTAGTAAATTCCCTAAAGTGCACTAGTAATATCTTAGTAAATGACCTAAATTACACTAATAATTATATTTTGGAAGGTCTCTAAAAGTAGGCATAAATTTCCTTAAATCCAGTAATAACATCCCTAAATTTCTTAGTAATAGTCCTAAAACTATATATCATTAGATTATGAACTTGAAATAGGAAGAAGGATTAACAAAAATGAAAATTAGAGGAGAAGAGTTCCCTACCTCATGATTCCCTTTAAATTTGAAATGAGAACATCTCTCAGTATGAAAATTAAGAGGTGTAGTAATTATAAGAGCAGACTCCTCACAAACCCCAGAATCATCAGAGCCATAATCCATGCATAGAAAGAAGTTGCTACAACCAATAACTCCTCCAAATATGCCCTTCACTTCGAACACTTGAAAAAATTCATTTTCCTTTTGTCTTTAAAATTTTTCAAGTTCTTTTTCTTCATGAGTATATAGTTAAAATATTTATTTATATAAAAGCTTTTTGTATTAAAAAATGATAAGTGTAACAAGTACAAGACATATGTCTCCTTTCACAATAATTTAGTGACAAGAATTTGAATAACAAACTCTCATCTTTAAATACTTAGTCTTAAATACCACATCCCACCTAATCTCATTTACTTTATCCAAAGAAGCTAAAACTCTTCAATGTCTTTTGCTTTGAAGCTCTTCCCCCTCTATCCCAGTAAGAATGAAGCACATTATTTTTAGTTGATTCAAGTTTATGGTTCAATTTTTCTTTTTTCTTTTTTAATTTTATATGGCTGCAGTTGGATAGGGATGCCTTCAAATGGGATATGGTAGAAAAGTAGACTTAGAGCCAAGAAAGTGCAAAAAAATAGATGGCAAGAAATGGATATGCTCAAAGGAAGCATATCCAGGTTCAAAGCATTGTGAGAGATACATGCATAGAGGGAGAACCCGTTTAAAAAAAGCCTGTGGAAGTTTCTTTGACAACAACGATAACTACAACAACCATTTCAACAAACACATCACAACCAATGTCATCATCATATAGTATCAGAAGCCTTACCATGCGTAAAACACAGGGATAACTTCTTGTTCTGTTCTTTTTTCTATTGGTTACTTAATGAGTTGAGTTTATTATTTTCAGCAAGCATATTCATGGAATGAGGAGAGGTGTGGAAGCATAACAGTTGCAGCATTCTCTTTTTTGTAATCCCTGCATAACAGTTGCAGCAACTTCTCTTTGTATTCAAGTGAAGGGAGTCATTCTTATCATCCATGATAAGAAATCTGTTCTGGATCTTCTTTAATCTATTTGAGAATACTTGCAAGTAGTCAAAGGTCAATTTTGTATTAATAATGTCTTTTTTTTTTCTTTCGTTCTTTGTACTTATGTAGTGATTGATTCTTGGAAATGATATTAGTCATCTTTGTTATTTGAATTTGTTAATTTTATCCCTCATAATAATAATAATAATAATAATAATCAATTGCTTAGTTTTTTGGGTTTTTAGCAATGTAATGTTTGTATCAACCAAAATTTTCAATCAAGTGCAATAAGTATCTTTATTAACTTTTCATTTTTCATCTATCCCATTCCCAAGTAGACTATAATCTTGGGATAAAGTTAAATTTAACATAAAAAAACTTGATTGATAATGAAAATTCTAAGATTGTAAATGAAGTAGTAAGAAAAAAGAAATGGCAGATATATAACATAACATGATTTGATCAATCTGACCTTCATTCGTGGACAAAGGTGAGGGAAAAATCCGTTAACGAAAACAACTGGAGATGTAAAAACTAGGTTCACAAAATCACACTTTGTAGTAATTTTCTTCAACTTGCGTAATAACAACTTTAAATTTTGTAGTAATGATCTTAAACATAGTAGTACATTTTTTAAACTTTCATAATAATATCCATAAACTTTGTAATAATAGATGCAACGTGGTAGTAACCGACCTGAGTCTCATCAGTGCTTTGCTGACGCCATTCATTCATCCTTAATGCCATACTTTGGCCTAAGTGTTGGTTTTGACTTTAAATCATTCAAAAGCATGCACATATCTGATGTATCATTAGATATAGTCTCACTTTATGGTCTGCTATATGGGACAGAAGCAGTCAGGGACTTCAAATCTCCATACTCGTACAAGGTAAGAGAAAGTGAAAATGATCAATTTATGATAAGCAAACAGCAAATATTATATACAATGCAGATTTGGGTCCTTATAACTCTAGCCCAAATACTATATACAATGCAGAATACAAGAAGAAAAAGACTTTGCCATTAATCATAGGGATCTGAGAGATATAGTATATCATAGATTGCTACTTATTGAATCGTACAAAAAAGCCTTCAATATTAGTATATCAATAAATCTATTTAGCTCATTCCTTGGTTAGTTTTAGTAACTGTAAAAGGCTTGATAGATGATTGAAGAGATTCGGGACCTTTTGCTACAACTCTTTTGCATAGTGCATCACAATTACTGATAACTTCAGTTAACCGTCCTTTAAGCTCTCCAATTTCCACTTGCAATGCATGAACTACATGCGTGTTCCAACACAAAGTTAACATGTGTTCACAAGCAATGGTAGAAGATAAGTAAAATTCACATAATGGCAATCAGAGTTAGTTAGTTCTTCTTCTTCATTCATACCATGTAAACATTACACTATAATAGAGAAGTACAAGAGTTTAAGATTTTACAATTAAGTGAGACCCTAAAACTCTTTGGGCATACATGTTCAAAGATGTTCACAAGTAATGGTAGAAGATCAATGGCCATAATAAAGGTAGAATACCAGCAGTGTCCCTTAAAGTTTAATGCTAACCAATAGATGTTCACAAGTAATGGTAGAAGACTAACAATGTCTAGAAAAAGATGGTGTTGGCCAATTAATCAGTTCACCCACACCATGTAAACATTATGACAGAAATATAGATGAATTTAAAATTTTATATGATTTTGTTAGTCCTCACAGCTTTATGAGCTAGAGACCTGATTGGCAATTTTCCTTATTATCTAATAGATTTCAAAGCAGTATGTGTTACTAACTATGATATCACGCAACCCAGTATTCTTTATAATGTTAGATTTTGATTGATCAATTACCTTTTGATAGATGTTGTGAAGCAGTCTTCATTGTGGATACTAAGTGATTAAATCACTAAAGAAGTTTAACTACCAAAGCATTTGCGACTTCTATTTTGTTTTCTATCTCCTTCTGCGAAAATTTTCATAATTATTGGTAGCTTGCATAAGAAGATTTCATAGCTTTCATAAATCAATTTTTCTAATGTTAAAAAATGTCTGCCAATTGATACAAACAATGACAATATGCAATGAGTGGGAAAAAAACACTAACACCAGTACAATAATTATTGAAGCCTCATTACAGGATAGGAATTTTTAGTTCTGATATAACTTCTTAAAATTTACTAATAATAGGGCTACTAAATGCATATTTGGAGGAGTCATTGGTTGCAACATCTTCTTTCTGTGCATGGATAAGACTCATAGCTCTGATGATATGCTTCTGGGGTTTATGAGTGAGTGAGAGACTATGAGTCTGCTCTTATAACTACTGCATCTCTTAATTTTCATGCTGTGGGATGTTCTCATTTCAAATTTAAAAGGAATCATGAGGTAGGGAACTCTTCTCCTCTAATTTTCATTTTTGTCAATCACTCTTCCTATTTTAAGTTCATAATCTAATGATATATAGTTTTAGAACTATTACTATGAAATTTAAGGATGTTACTACTGGATTTAAGAAAATTTATACATACTTTTAGAGACCTTTCATAATATAATTATTAGTGTAGTTTAGGTCATTTACTAAGATATTACTAGTGCACTTTAGGGAATTTACTACTGTGTTCAAGCTATCTGAGTTTAGAATCGTTAATGCCCTGGACCTTAAGAAAATAGACAATTATGGCACCAGAAAAAGGAATTTTATAATCTTATTATAATCATAACAATCAAATATTTACAATCATTCTTTTACAAGCCTTACAATAACTATAATAATACAAAATACTAGGGAAGAAATAATCAATGCATTACGTCTTTCTGGTTTGCTTCCTTTAAGTTGTTGCCATTACAGCTGCCATTATATCACCATGACACCAGTTGCCATTACAGTTGTCATTCTAGAGTATTATCATTCACTATCCAAATTTCCTTCACTAACAATACCCAAATATATTTTGATTTTAAAGTGTTGTTTACTGTTGCTTCTCACAAATTTGCAAGCGAGGAAGAACCTATCGAAGGCTAGCTTTGGCACGCATCGTTAAAATTGTTGAAGGATGCCCTTTCAGTGAGAAACTGTCCAAGGATTTTCAGTGACTGGTTGCGAGAAAAACCATCCAAGGATTTTTAGTTATTGATTGCAAGAGAAATTGTCGAATGATAAGTAATGGAGGGCTGAAGAAGAAGAGAACAATATTTAGAGGGCAAATTTTGGATCAAAACGACTTGTTTAATAGAGAAGGGCATTTGTGTCCATCGGCTATTACTTGGTCATGTATAATAATTTTGATTTTTAAAGTCATTCCTAGTAAATATTAGGTGATATGGGTCTTCCGTACTAATTTTCCCTTTATTTTTTTGTTAACCAAATAATCAATGCATGAGTTTGCTTCTCTCATCGCCAGCTTGGGTCGAGTCCACGTCTTTGAGGTATCTGCATTGAAAAGGACTTTGCATTTATTGATTCAAACAATCTTAAAGTAGATACAATTAAATATTTTCCTTTTTTGGGAAAAAAATCTAATGGATCTTGTTGTTCTCAGTCTTTGAAGTGGATCACTTGAGTCTCTTAATCTCTTCTTCATTTCCAATATACTCCTTTTTTCAATTTGGGCCCATTTGGTTCTTATATAGTCTAAACATGAGCTTTTAATACCTTGTGAACTCAAGGCTTTTTGTTAAGGCTCGTGGATTTGTCAAAGTGACAAAAGGGTCCCAACTTGGCCCAAATTTACACCATCCTCCATTGGACTGACAGTCAACTATCAGAACTCTGAAATGTTGTAATGGATAATATATTATAATCATGGATTAAACACATAGTACACTAAAATATAAATAAATAGTTTTTTGGTTGAATCCTTTGGAAAATTCTTGAAAAAAATAATCTGATAAAACTTATAAGCGGCGCAAAAATAAACCGTTTCTTGTCAAAATAAGGTTACAAAAAGCTTATTCCACCTTTGTATTGTTACTGCTCGAGACAAATTGGGTGAAAAGCATTCGTTCATCATAGGAGCTTGAGGCCACAGGGACAGACCTTCACAGCTACTAGCCTATTCCAGCCATTTTAATTTTAATATGACATTTGCTTCCAATGACTCAAACTAAATCACTTTTGTAACTATAAATCATTGATCGCGGGCACTGCGCTCTTATTTTAAACAGAAATAACACCAGATCGTACCTAGTTATCAACCATTAACTATCGAACACTTTACTACCATTTTAAAGCACTCAAGAACGTTGAGTTAGTAATAGTACATTTAGATGGAGAGAAAATTGAGGAGAAGAGAAATGAGGGAGAGGAAAACAACATTTTCTCTTCTTTGACTCATGGAGAAAAAATGAGGAAAAAAATACAATGAGTTCCATCGATTGTTTTCTCCTTGAATATGGAGAGATTTGGAGGAAAAAATGTGCGCACCGTTGCAAGAATAAATAAAAAAGTATATATATTTAACAAAATTGTTTAACGGTTTAATTAATTAGTTAATATCATAATTATTAATTTTATTACAAAATTAATTAATAATAATATTAAAACCAACAAATTATATATAAAATTAAAAAAAGTGTTATATATAAATTTAATTAATTAATTAAAAAAATTAATGTTATAATTAATTTTATTATAAAATTAATTAATATATTGTATAAAATAATAATATATTTTCATCTTATCAAAATTAATAAATTATATATAATTTAAACAAAAAATTACATATAATAAAAAAAAATGCAGTGGACTTTGTTGCTACCAAACTTCAATCAAACATATATATGTCCCACTGAAATTTGGTCGAATATATATATATATGTTCGACTGAAGTTCAATCATTTATACATTTATATATTATGCATTGTGTATATGTGTGTATATATATATATTTTATTTTATTTTAAATATATAATATTTATATATTTATATATATATTATATTATAATAAAATATTACATATATAATATATTTTTAAATTATTTAATATATATTAAAATAATATTTATAAAATTTCAAAATAAATATTATTAATACTTATGATATTAAAATAATAATTTATAAATAATTTTTTACAAAATAAAATTTAGTAAATTTGAAGAATATATTTTTTAAAATATTTTTTTTTATTTTTAAATGTGTATTTTAATAAAATTTTTTTATCTTATTCAAAAATAATTTTTTTTATAATTTAAACATTTTCTTAAATTAATTTTTATTTCTTTTATTATTCTTATTTTTTAAAAAACATATATATATGCAAAAAATTAAAATAATAATAGTATTATTATTATATTAAATTAACACATCTTTTTTCTCCCCTATCTTCTCTCACTTTATCCAAATGCACGAAGAAAAAACATTTTCTTTTTAATTTTTTTTTTCTCCCTCCACTTTTCTTCTCTCTCATCCAAACAAACACAGCGTAAATATACCTTCATAGCAAAAAAACACAATTCCCAATTGGAAAAGATAACCACTTACTTAAATACAGTCAATTCTGGCAAGGAATTTTTCCTGAAAGATTGATTATGACAGCAAAACCCCATTGCATAGTGGCATAGAGCATCTCTTCCTCTTACGTTTTACATGCTGTCAATTTCATATTGGTTCTTTACAAGGATATCTTAAGATATACACTATGAAACAGTCTGACCAGTGAGTAAGACACTTATTTTCATCACATTTCAACTGGCTTCAAGCTTTTCCATTGGCTACTGCTGCAGGACTCATCTTCCTCTTCCTATCACTGAAGCTACGGCATGAAACCAAGCTTGGAAGGCAACCCTGCATAGATTTGACTAATTTCTCTCTGGACGATACAGCATCCCCATTTAGGGCTCTTTCACTGGTAGACACAGAGTTAGTCCCTGCGATATAAGGAGTGCTTCGTGCAGATTTTGAAAGAGGGTCATTTATACTTGGCTTCACTTCTTTCTTTCCATTATCCATGCTCTGGATACCTGAGGGGTTTTCATCAAGATAATGGTCATCTCTAATACTATCTCGAAAAAGCTCCAACAAGTTCTTCTTCTTTCTTGTTGGAGATGATCCGGGTATAGAACCAGGAATTCTATTCTCAAAAGGAGTTTTATTCACATTAGGGGTCCCAAAAAAGTGGTGAACTGGAGTATTGCCACGAGATGGTGTAAACTCTGAAAAAAGATGAAAAAGACATCAAGAAATCAAAGCTCATTGGGTGAAAAAGGTTCTTATTATACTTCCATTACAATAGAGATTGATTATGAAAAATGAACTTGTCATTTTAAGTCAATTTTTTGTTTGCTTTGAATTTTTCCCTCCAAATATATTCAGTGCAAGGTTTGACCTCCTACTCAACAAGAGCATGGCTATAATCTCTCAAATTGGTCAAGTAAATCAATTAAGATATTCTGGCTGAGAAGTATCAAAAGGAAAAGCATTGATCCTCACCACCATTGACACTATAGAAATCGTCTTCACAATCTGAGTCTAGCCAGGGCTTCGAGTCAAAAAATGTTTCCTCCTTGCTGCCTGTATTGGGGAAAAACTCCAAGTTAAAGCAATATGCTTACAAGAGCATGGCATATGAAGAACTAACTTGGAATCGGAACACTCAAAACACTAATTCAACAAATGTAGTAATGACAAATAAAAAGGGATAAATCCATCCGATTTAACTGATACGTTTGCTTCTAAAATTTGTAACGTTACAAGTGAGAGTTAAGATAATTGGACCAGGCAAACTCTAAATTCCAAACGCTTGACTAATAATCAACTAGAACGTAATAGTCACTTCAACTCCTACCCTTTAGAGGGTTCGAGGACTTACTAATAAATCACACAGTGATCGAACAATCACGAAATATGCAGCAGATTATACATAAGGGCTTATACATCCAACACTACTTGCCTATCTGACATTTTCCATAAGAAGGCATTAATTAAATGGACCACCAACGCAGTTTTATCTTCATATCTGTCTTAATGCAAAGCAAGCTTTTACAGTCAATAAATATCTAACTTCCAGATATTGAAAGCTCTTGCTTTCTTCCCTAACAATAACTCATATCCTCATCCCACGGTGGTCCATCCATCCAAGTAGACGGCAAAACTTGACAGAATACTCGATCGGAATTGCCATTCACAAATAGAGGCGCAGACATCAGTTTGTTACCACGCTAAAACTAGCAGTCCCACAAAAATAGAAGTTCCAGAAGGCAGTGATCATAGCCACTAATAGGCATCAACCACCAATAATGGCCAGTAGACAAATATATCTGCTTGAAAGAAGTCCTCAACTCCATCACAAGTAGTAATCAAACCATATCACATAATCAAAGAACAGTGACATAACCAGGTTACCAGAATACATATTAATGTTATGCCAGTATCTGCATGCTAAATACTCGGCTCTGCTCCGAAAATAACGTTGGTGAATGTTAAATCAAAGCTTTAATCCGGATGGTATCTGGTAAGATACATGGAGTTTGGGTAAACCCTACTTTATATTCCAACAAAACCAGTAGAAACAGAGAATAAGTTCAATTTGTAAAATATGATCTTCAAGGAAACTTTGATGCTTAGTTTTCTCATTTTGTAAGTATAAAATTTATAGAGTTGATTCCTTTTAATAAGAAAATAACTTTAGAAGCAAATTCATATATGGAAAATTATCATAACACCATTTATGCATAGAGACATGAAAGAAGGAAGAAGTATTCTCTGTATCCTGGAATGACTAGTCCAAACAAACAAGAAGGTAACAAATTGATCCAGATCATATTAGTCATAACAAGTCCATCATTAAACAGATTAATTAGCACTATTGCTTACATATACAATATAATTGTTGGTGTTCATTATATCCCTTACAATTAAGTATACACCATATCACAAAGAGTTAAAAGCCAAATGAATAGAAAATCTTCTCTTCTAAAAAAGAGA
The DNA here is from genome assembly GCA_032878935.1 of Erythrophleum fordii. Classification (NCBI taxonomy): domain Eukaryota; kingdom Viridiplantae; phylum Streptophyta; class Magnoliopsida; order Fabales; family Fabaceae; genus Erythrophleum; species Erythrophleum fordii. The sequence goes on along the minus strand of JAVQMF010000049.1, from coordinate 18,568,845 downwards.
TTGAGAAAAACATCTTTCCTCACACAATAAAAACATTCAATAGACAACATATCCATAAAGAAGATTCATATTCATATTCAAATTCATAAGCAATAAAAGAAAAAGAAAATACACGGTGGAACCGTATCATAATCATCAAAACGAAAGAAAGAAAAGTAGATCCCCAAAAAAAGAAAAAAAGGGAAGAAGGAAACACCAGTAAAAGTAACATAACATGTGCAAAAGTATTTGACATCGGATAAAAAGGTTAGGATTTCTTCTAACATGTATAATAACAAAAATAAAACCTTAAAGACCCCACGCCACTTGAGATCGCACGTTAAAAGAAATCCCAGAAACATTCATAAAAGTGCTGTGCTTCACTCCTGATATAAAATATATTTAAAAAGATAGTATCTTAGTATCAGGAGACTAAACGATTAATCAAATAAAGTAAGGCTCTCCCAAAGAGTCAAGCAAAAGTAGAAAACAACCCAATAACCTATTATAAGACAGACAAATTTTGAAGCAACAAACCCACAAGGACCATACCGGAGTTTCTGAAGGTAGTAGTTGACCGAGACGGCGACCGCTGAGACTTAAGAGCAATATCGTCGATTCGAAAGTTGCCATTGTTGTTATTTTCCTTAACGGGCGATGGTGGAATCACAAGCTTCTCAGTTTTCGACCCAAATGACAATCCGAGTTTCATGTCCGCCTCCGAGTTTCTGTGGACTGAGGCACACAAACCCATCACTCAAAAGACGATTACTTTCTGACCATCACGGACCCAGATAAGCGTTGTCCAGAGGGAGAAATAGAGACAGGTAAAGTAAACGTGAGAAAGAGTGAGGAAGCGGAGGGTGTGTTTTTTGTGGCGTTATAACAAAGGCGTAGGAAAATGCCTTTGTAAGAAAATTCGCCTACTGGGAAAGAATGAGTGAAAGAAAACGAAGATTGGGCTTGAAAGGGAGGTTATGTCACAATGTGCGTGCTACAGACGGGTACTGTATATAGTATTGTATGTCGATTCACAGGGATGGGCCCCACTCCCTCTAGAAAGTGAATATCGGTTTTACAAGTGGAACATGGGTCATATTAGAAGAATTTTCCGAGTCCGTAATAATCAAGGATCAAAACTAGGAATAAAAATGAAAACCATTTTTTTCCTTTCGGAGCGCTAACCTCGTAATTGATTTGGAGTTTTATTTATGTTCATAGGAACTTGCTTTTTTGTAACGTTTGTGATGAACGATAAGGATACCTGTTTGGTAAATTGAATTTTAATTTGTCTGAATAACGATTTGTGCTCTTGAAAATAAATTTCAAATCAATATATGCATTCCGGGTTAGGCCGGAAAATCATATGGATGTAATCCTCTTCAAGACTAGATTTTATTGGTTTCCCGGAAAATGCTCCAATACAACAGTGGTCCTGCCATCACCTTCCCAAACAAGCATAGGAACTTCATGGTAAAAAGATCCTGTAATTTGAACCCCCAGATCGTACCCCTTCAGATCGATAGGGGTCACATTGGAATTCATAATGAAAAGGTGAAACTGAAAAAGTCAAATTTGTCAAGTCTCTGTCACAGTCAGCTGCCGTAACTTAAAACTACTCTTTGGTGAAGTTTGACCGGCCGCAGTAAGAAGGGTAATTTTTTAATACACCAACCACACACACGCCCCCTCATACATACATACCAATTTAGATTTAATTTCATGCGAGTCCCATATGCTAGTGACTAAATATGCATCGCTATATGTATTTACATCATGTGATAAGATAAAAAAGAATTCAGGAAGCATGAGTTACAATGTGAAAACTCGGTATTATATTACATACAATCATCATATGGAAATAATGCCCCAACAAAAAGCCATCATGTAGAAATAATAATAATGCGCATTATCATTATTTTATGCAGATTCTAAATGAATTTCCAATTTCTCACGCTGTTGTCAAAATAATACGTAGCCAGTTTGAATCCATTCCATTAGTTTTAATTAAGGTATATTTTTAAAAAAATTTAGAGATATTCAAATTATATGACTATCTTTTTATTTTAAAATATTATATATATATTTTACTTAAATTAAAATATATGTTATACTTGTAAAAGAAAATGACAATTATACCTGTTTTAATTAAAAAAAATATTTATTACTTAATAATATACAAGTATTAAACATGTATTTAATTAATATAAAGTAATTATTTCTTAAAATTTAAAATAAATTAAAATTATGTTTTTCAAAACAAAATAAATAATATTACAATAAAAGTTGAAAAAACAATTTTTCATAAGTTATGTTTTTAATGAAGAAATTTGAAATAATTTTGAGATTATTTTGGTCACTTTTTGATTTTAAGAGAAATTAATATATATTTTATAATACAAAGAAATATTATGTAATTTGAACATCGCTTTAAAAGAAAAGAAAAAAAAAATCATCATTCCCCTTTTGATTAATCTCTTCTTGTTATCCTTTCGCGGGTTATTTTATACTAAAAGATCAAATTAAGTTGAAGGAGTGAAGGTTAAGGCTAAGAATTTTCATTTGTATTCTTGGACAGCTATGAGATTAATTCTCTTTTTATTTTCCACGAAATAGTCAAGTTTTCACAATCGGAAAATGAGGAGAAAAGGGATATAGAAACAAAAAAGAAAAGAAAATAGCATTTACAAGCGACTCCCAGTCCCACTGAATAATTCATGCAAATGACAGTATTAGCCGATCGACCAGAGATGAGTCAGCTTACTTAACATATTGTATAATTGATTGGTAGAAGACAAAAAGATACAATAATCAAATCGTATTAACAAATGGAGAGATCATATCAACTTTGTTTCTTTTGTCATTGCAATTATATCAATCTTCAACTTTAGGATGCACTAATTTCCACTTTGCTATGAGAGACAAATAAGAGATTGTGACTTAAAATGAGCTGGGATAGCGTCAAGCTGAAAATGATAGAATTAACTAAAAAGGATGTAGATGCATATCAAGAATGTTAGATCGAAGTGTGAAATACTTCCCAACTTTATCCTTAGTTATATATTATTATATTTCAACACTTTATATAAACTACTGCATAAATAATATCCGGTAATTATATTTTAAAAGTTGCTTTTAGAAGTACTTTTAATAAATAAATATATATATGTATGTATATAATATGTTTGAAAAAGAATCTTATTGTTTCTTTGTTGTTTCTAAAACGTTAAGTCGGGATTTTGTCTAGAGTTCTGTGTTCTCTTTCTTTTTTTTTTCTTTTTATTTATATATTTTAAATTCTATACAAAGTTCAGCCCCCTAATGCATTAAAATAAGTTTTTAGAAATGTCTTGCGCAGTTGAAAAGACAATAATGAACATAGGGATTGAGTGCAGCGAGTTATTGCTTTGTTGGTGAGCAAAGGCATTCAGCTCCTCTTCCATGGTTTGCTGTGGTACACTTAATTTGGCATTCAAGGTCATTGAAGAAGGGTTGGGTACTTGTCTTTTCCTCTTGTTCCTTTCAATTTATTCCCATTTTCCTTTCCCTTTCGTCTTGTAAGTCTTTTGGTAGTTGAGCTGCAGCAGCCAGCACAGCTTTACCCTACATGTATGGATTAATTCCTTAAAGTTTTTGGCTGTAAATTTTAGAAAAATTGAAGAGAGATAGATAAAAAGTACACAGGCAAGTATTAGAAGAGAGGGAGTAAAAGTGTATAGGTTTTACAAGTCTAGATTTTTTCATGTCTAGGAGTCTTTCATAAAAGAAAAAGAGTGACATAATTGATATAGGATTCATAGATAAATTTTATTAAACTCTACCCATTTTATCGCTTTTTCTTTCACATGAGGGGCTTTTAGATATAAGAGAATTTTTCATAAGTATTACACCCAATTCCTATCTCTCTTTAACTTTATGCAAAATTTATAAAAGAAAATTATAGAGAATTTATTATATGTTTTGCATGCAGGGAAGAGCAATTCTATAATGGAAGAGAGGAAGGAAATACTAAAAAAAAACGATGTTTGGCGCATGGGAAAGCATTATCTTTCATAGAGTTGTCTCCCAAACTAGTGAGAGTGTTATTCTCCAACCAAGCATGGGAGAGCTAGCTCCATCATAGGAGAGAGACATTTTGGACAAAATTGCCTTTGGTCTACATCTATTTACTTGAGGTCATCTTCCCCACACCATGATGATGATGACCACATTTATAATTTTGGGTATGGTGGCAACGGTAACACAAAGATGACAATGAACTTCAAGATTGTGACAACAGCATCACAGATGATAAGAATTGAGAAAAGCAAAGATGAAGACGACAACAAAGACGAAGATGCTCATTTTTCTGATTTTGTGAAAATTTCATGGTTTTTATATAAAAATCCAAATTTATGAAACATTTGAATGTGAGAAAAATTTCATGGTTCACTAAGACTACAGTGTGTTTTGTGAATTTGTGAAAGATTTCAAGAATTTTGCTCATGATGTTTTTTAGAAATTTGAAAGATTGCAGATGGATGTCCAGAAAAATTTGGAAGAAATGTTCATGGATGTTGAAAAAATTCAAGAGGTTATGTTATGATGTCTTCATGGGGTATTTTAGATTTTTAATATCTCTTTCATTTTATTTTTATCTTATTTCTATTCAACTAAATATAAAAAAAGTAATTTTATTTATTTTTTTTAATATCACGTCAAACATAATTATAAATAATAGGACTCATTTTCATTCTTAATTCATGTTTAATTTTCATTTCATGGAAAACCTATCAAACTATGCGTTAAACTTGTTACCCTACATACTATGACCTCTTTTATATGTATATATATATATATATATATATAAAAAATTATCTATCTCTCTGATCCACTATGTCAATATATAATAGTATATAATAACTTTGACCATTGAATCCCACCTATAATTCTGGTTTTGGACATGTTTATGACCTATGCACAACACATCTTATATTGTATTTTATTGTACTAATGAGCCAAAAAGGTCAAAAGAAGACGATACTGAACGCAAAGGTGGTACAATTGAAGGAGTTATGCAAATTAAGAATGGGATATTTTACTCTTATGTATTGCCTTTAACGTCAATTATAATTCAGACATTAAAAACAAAAAATAAAAACAAAAACAAAAACAAAATCGAAAGATCATTAACAAATTGACGAGTGATTGATGCCGGGCGGCGAACACATATTAGTGCAGGTGTTTTCAGCGCCTAATAGTCTAAATTACGTGTAAAAACTTGATCAATGTCTATGGAATGAACAAAATAGCACCCAATAGGATAATAAGAACTGTCTCTAATATAGCATTAATTTTTACCTTGTCTCTGTCATCTCTATGAAATTTCACATCAAGGTTTATTATATATACCTTATTTCATGTCTATTACCTATTGGCTTTGTTTCTTTTGAAAGTTTTTTTTTTTTAATTTTAAATAAGAAGTTTCATTGGAAAGTTGAAACTTAAAAAAGGGTTATCATATTTGATACTTGATCATTATTATTTAGACAAAATTTTGAAGCATGAGTCCTGTAAGTAATAACACAGGGATTGAAATTCTCAACAGTATTCCATAAATATAGGGTTAATAACAAAAGCTGGTGCAAGGTAGATTTTAGAATATCCACAGGTTATGATGTTGAATAATAAATTTCTTCAAAGTTTCTACAGAAATCAATGCAATTTTGTGTTTGGTGCAGCCACCGCTATAAGGCAGGCAATGAAGCCTTGAAGAGCGAGGTTGATTTCTCCTAATTCGGGCAAGTCATCGATGGATATGAGTACGACATATTTGACAATGTCATCACCATCGATCTCGTAATATTTAACTAATAATTTATGATAACATCATTGTCTTTTCATTTAGGATCCACCAGCCAGAAACTTCGACCATGTGCACCGCAAATTAGGTATATAAATTTTGTTCAATTCTCCAGCGGAAACCAAGACGCAACCTCAAATTTCTCTCAATCCACTACGGCTACATATTCTTAACAAATTAAAAAGAAAACCCAACGAATTTCTCAGTCTTTCAGCTTATTATTACTCCCCTTTTTTTGGTTTTCATTAGAAAAAAAGTTCCTTCTAGGACTCAGGGAACCAGAGGTGAGGTGCTTGTAGCTATTAAGACTAGAGCAGATGAAAAGGCACAGGGGGTGAATCGAGTTTGAATTGTTTTAACCTGTACATGAAAATTAATTATTTTAAACAAATTTTGACCGTTCAAATAATTTAAGAAAGTTTGTTTGTTTTTTTGAATGTTTTATTTGTTTTTTAACCTGTACATAGTCTTTATTTTTCTAATCACCCTCATCACTATCGGGAATTGTACTCTGGCCCATTTAATTCTGGTTCAAAAATAGTTCCTTTCGCCCTTTTTTTTTGGGATCCATTTCGTCTACAGAAAAGGAGGATTAAAAAAATCATATATTAAAAGAATATATTAAAAATAATTAAGTAACAGCACGTGATGAAAACTCACTTCAAGTTCCCAACAGGATTCATACAGGCTAAACACAATGAAATCCAAGTGCTTATTGCAAAAGTAAGAAGAGAAGTAGCCTAAGCTGCAGTTAGGGATACTCAAATAAAGGAAAGGTCATCTTGGGCCCAGCCACGTTGTCCTCTATTAGTGTGTGCGCTGTCTCACTCAAGTCTGCATTATAATTGTTGGCGTTGCTGTGACCTTTGAGCAATATTTTTTTTCTTTTTGAACTGTTGTCCCGTGACCACGTGGATGCGGGATATTTGCATTCGGCACAGTCACTTGTGGGTTTTAAATTTTTTCTTAAATTATAAAGGATTGAGACTCGGGATGTACATGGTGCCCGTGGCCCAGATACATGATGGTGAATTGGATTGGATAAAATGAAATTTGATATATTAGATTAGAGTAAGTATGTTGATTAATTTAACTTAATTTAATTTATTTTTATTAATTTTTTAAAATAATTTTATTTTATAAAATTTTTATTATTTTTAATAAAAATATAATTTTATAAGAACTTATATATTTATATAAAAAATTTATTTTTTGATGATTATTTTATTATTTTAATTATTTTTTTAAAAAGATAATCCAAAAAATCATCTTGACTTGGTATGAAATTAAATTAGATTAGGTTTAGACACCAAATTTATATTAAAAAAATAGCAAAATATTGAACTAGATGTCAAATTAGGTTAATATCTATAGTTATCAATTCTTTGCACACTATGCATCATTTCGAAATTTAGATAACCTATATTTTATATTTTATATTTATTTTTTAAAAATATAGAATATAAAATAAAAATATTTTTTAACTACTAATTTTAAAAAAATAATGATTACTATTAAAAAGATATGAAATTTAGAAATTAGGACGGCCAAGCACCTCTATTTCGGTCAAAACAAAAGAGTGGGGCCAACGTTGGGCCCGGGTGGGAGAGCCACTGGGGCGCCACGTGCTTCCATCCTGTCGACCCTTTCCCATCTGGTCTAATCAAACCCCTAAAGACCGACGAATTTTGAAAATCCATGGGAGTGAGATTGGCTTGTCCTTTGAAAGTGACAGCGTTAGTCGGCATCCTCTCCGCCACAATTTTTACTCTTACCATTTTCTCTCGCGTTACAAATAAAACTGTCTTTATCCAAAGTGGAAAGAATTGTTCATCGTGTATTAAAAAAATATTTTTGAATTACAATAGCCATTTGGCTAATTAAATCAATGGTGTTGATTTTCTGTCTTAATTTTGTATAATAAAAGTATCTTTGAACTAATTCATACATCCACGTAAAAAAAATTATTTAATTATGAAAACTATAATCTTACATTTAATAATTATTAAAAGTGTGCTTACAGGTTTGAATTTTACAACTGTCAAAATAAATGTTTCAAAATCATATATTACAATAAACTTCTTAACAAATCACCTATTCACTGATCATGCACAGGACTATCTTATTTTGATCTAGAACATTGCCCATGATTGGAAACTAATTCTCAAGCCCCCCCTCCCCCCCCCCAAAAAAAAAAAGAAAAGAGTAACAACTAACAGCAACGTTTATTCGGCCAACAACAGCAACAAAATAGTGTTTTCTTTTTGGGTCAACTATAAACCGCCAAGTTGTCCGGAAAATCCACCATTTGGCAGCAGAATCCGAAAAGGATGTGCTTTCCAGCCCAATCCAAGCATGCACTTTCTCTTTGTCCCTCTGCCTCTAGATTGTCCGCTGATCTGCTCATCCATCTAGTAATGGTATTTGCACATTTTTAATTGTGCAAAAGAGCTCATTTTAACCAAAGTTCTGGTTTGTTTCCTTTCACACAACTAACATTGGCTGCATAAGAATTCATGTCTCAATCTAATTAAAAAAATAACAAAGGTTTTTCAAAAAAAAATACACAAAAATTATTTAAAAAAAAAAAGAAGGCGGAGCCCGAAACAAGAAAATGTTAACATTGTTCTAAAGTTAATAAACAGTATTAATTTCTTATATTTTTATAATATATATAAATTTGGGAAGAGTTTGAATCTGAAGGATTTGTGATATTATTTGTTCAGAAAACCGGTCAACTTTTTACGCGCTTGAGGTAAATCTTTCGTTGACGGAATATATAAAAAAAGTTTATATATAATTTTTTATATTTTTATTGTTAAATTTTTTAATTAAAATATAATAAATATATAATTTTTTAATAATACCATAATATATATAATTTTTATTAAATTATTTTCATATTATATTATTATTAAAAAATTATATATTTATTATATTTTGATTAAAAAAATTTAATAATAGAGATACCAAAAATTGCTGACAAATCCACCACGGCGATAAATGACACGCTATCAGCGCGTACGTAATAAGCTATTTTTGGACTACAAACGGGAATCTAAACAGGCAAAGCTTAAACGACACCGTTTAAAGGCTAGTCAATTGTCAACCCAGCCCGCCTATCGATTTGCTAATTGGAAGCTTCCTCCGTTGGGTGTGGCTCGCCCAATTCACCAACTCCCCCGAACTAAGCAGACAACCTAACGCAGGTTTATCGCACTTTCTCCGATCTTCAATCTAGAATTCGCGGATATTAAGAAATCTAAGAGTCTAGTGCAGTCATGGGAGTGACACCCAAAATAGCACCTTCCATGCTATCATCGGATTTTGCTAATTTAGCTTCCGAGGCTCACCGCATGATCAACTATGGCGCCGATTGGCTCCACATGGACATTATGGTATGCTTTCTGAGCTTCAACTACTCACTTATTCATTTAACTCCATGGTTTTGTTTGTTTTCGCTTAACTTAATAGTTCATTCAAGAACAAGAATTTATTGTATGTTCGAAAATTAGGCTTTTTATCAGAAACTTATTGAAGGAAGAGAAGTATTTTATTTTATACATATCTTGTATTCTTCGACTTATAGTGTCGATGCTGCGTTCGTTACGGTATTTTCCATGGAATGGTGGAAATATTTGTAGACAAGAAAAATAAATTGCCGATGGCATAAATTTCGACCGAAAAGAAAAAAATAAAAAATAAAAAACCAGGTTCTTTCCACATTTTATCACATGTTGACGTTTCATTCAAAATATATTACAACAGAATCCAGCATGGAAAAAATTTAAAAGAGGAGCCAGCTCTAGTTAAATTTCTAGTATGGTTCATTAACTAGTTAGCAGCAACCCTACTGTCCATATCGTGGATAAAATGGTTCAGTTAACAAAGGGTGAACAAATGTGTGCGTGTTATCTGTTATGACATAAATATTGATGTGTCTACACATCTTATTTTTTATTATTAATCAAGATTCCTGATACTGCCCTTTTTCTCATTTTGGATCATTTGCAGGATGGGTAGGTGTCTGGGTTGTCATTACATCCACATCAACTGGATTTCAAGTTGTATTTCTGTTAATCCGTTGTGCTTGTTCCTTGTTTTTCTTGACTATCACATTTACTTCCTTTCACTGTTATGTTATCTATGCCTTGAGTAGAAAACATTGTTTTTCTCCTTGTTCTTGCTGATCTAGCGTCGTATAATAATTATTGGTTGTACTTCTTTTGTTCAAGTTTTGTGCCAGAAAGTAGTAAAATATATATGTGCTTGCCTCTAACATTGTTGCAAGATGCAGATGAGGGAGGTCTTAAGTTTCCTATCTATCAAATTATGATTGGAGGTCTTTTTCATTAAAAGGAGTAAAAAGTGAAGAAAAAGAAATGTTGTTTTGCTGATGATAGTCCAATTTTAGGTGGTTTCTAGCATTTGCTTTTGGCAATTTGTTATGAACTCGGGTTTCATTAAACTTATTTGCTTAGAGCCTTAACAGTACACTTGTTAGTTAATTCAAATAACAATTCATACTGAGTAATCAATAGACTCATTTTACAATAGGGATGTCGTTAGCCATTTTTGAAAATTTGCAATTGCAGTATTTTATCATGCTCATCACTCAGTATTTTAAATATAGGGTTATGTTTATATTCTTAATTATATTCAGTATTAGTTTCATGCAAATGGAAATTACTTTTATCAACTTGACTTGGTAACTAAGGATGATTGAGTAGCATGTCTTGAACTTTATTTTATTTTTTGTTAAGTTTACCTTAATTTTAGTTAATTTGGCTCTTCTGGCTTTCCCCTTCCTTCCTCTCTCGCATGCAGGCACTTTGTCCCCAATCTAACCATTGGTGCTCCAGTCATTGAAAGCTTACGAAAGCACACAAAGTAATATCTTTGCTGCTTCTTTGATCAAAGTTTTCTACAATGGATATTTTACCTATTGTTAAGATACACTGTATTTTAATTATTTGTCTTTAATTGATACAGGGCATATCTGGACTGTCACCTGATGGTCACAAATCCTCTTGATTACGTTGAACCTTTGAGAAGGGCTGGTGCTTCTGGTTTTACATTTCATATAGAGACATCTAAAGGTTGGTACCCATTATACTTCCTTTACTTATTTTCATGGTCTGCTGGTTTCTACAGGCCACATTTATTATATTATATCCTTTTCTGCATGCTCAAAAGCTGTTCTTGTGGACAGATAATTGGCCAGAACTTGTCCAAAGAATAAAGTCTGGGGGCATGACGCCTGGTGTGGCATTAAAGCCTGGGACACCAATTGAAGAGATTTATCCTTTGGTATGACTTCCTTTTTTCTTTTTTTTTGGGGGGGGGGGGGGGGGGGGTGGTTCTCATTTGGTCATATATGGGATTGCTGGATTTTATGTTTATGGATGAAATAGAGTATGATGATATCAACCTTTTGAGAGTGTCCTGAGTCTTGTAGAGGATTTTAGTCTTAATAGGATGCTTCTTGTTTTTGTTTTATTTATCTATATTCAGTTCACAGGTTGAAGCAGAAAATCCTGTGGTATTGGTCCTTGTGATGACTGTAGAACCTGGATTTGGAGGACAGAAATTTATGCCTGAGATGATGGATAAGGTATCATTATGCTTTTTTACTCTATATGTTGAGTTAGTTCTTCTTTGACTGACAACTATTGTTGATTATTTAACTTGTACCTATTTTTTGGTTAATTGTTTTCTTTCTTAAAACCAGGTACGGCTGCTAAGGCAGAAGTATCCATCAATTAATATAGAGGTATGTCAGCCTGTTAATTTCTTGGCTGCAACTTATTTTCCATCAAATTGATTGCTTGTTATTCATGGCTTTATATATAGAGCAGATTATTGAGTTTTTTTGGCTTAATTGATTCTTGAATATGTTAAATCTTTCACATTTTATGCTTTGTTATGTTCTCACCTGTTCTTTTATGACTCTGGAAGCACCGTTGACTTCTTACTCTTAGTTACTTTTTATTCCCTCTGCTCTATTTACTTTTAGCTTATCCTTAGAGGTTTCCCATAATATTTTCCTTTATGCTGTTCTTCAATGTTGTCAGTTCTTCTATTCATGAAGATGAAATCTTTCTGTTTGCATGCTCATGCACCCAAGTGGTAATATTATTGCAGTGATCTGAAGTTCTGGACATGTTTATTTTCAATTGCAGGTTGACGGTGGATTGGGTCCTTCGACCATTGATATAGCCGCATCTGCAGGAGCAAACTGCATTGTTGCAGGAAGTTCGGTATTTGGAGCCCCTGAGCCAGCTCAAGTAATATCCTTTATGAGGAATAGTGTTGAGAAAGCTCAGCAAACAAGTTGACAAAACACAGGAAAGATTCATCGTTACAAGTCGAGTTACACTTCACAGCTTCACGTATACAGTTTATTCTTCAATCTGCTTAATGTGCTAACATTTTGATGTATTAAATAAAAGAGAAGTGGTTTGTTAGCGTTACTGCATCCACTGTGCGCTTTATGGAGTATATAAAGGCATATTTTACAATTTGATGTCAAGTGATATTCTTGGTTGTAATTGGATATGACAATTACTGTCACCAAGATCATCTATATTAAACCGGAGTAAATAATTTACATTTGATTGATTAATGTTCCATGAGAATGTCAATTTCTCGTTGGATTTGTTTCTAATGCACCAATGCCGCTTGTCTGAATAGCACACGTTGGCACATGCACTGTAGTATACACGAATCTCTTGAATGGATGGATGTGGAATTTATTCTATATATTCTATATTTTCCATTGAGCTCATGTTTGTGCCAAATCATTCTCATTAACCGAATCCAGCCACTCCCCCCCCCCCCCCCCCCCCCCCTTCTCCCCCAACCAAAAAAAAAAAAAATTTCCCCGTCGATTCTTTATTAAACTATTATATTTGGTGATACCCTTTCACTTTTTGGAAACGGGACATTTGAAATGTTTCTCAGGATTGAGTTAAGGCCTGTCCAATTCTCAAAATTAGCTTAATTTTCTGTTTAAAAAGAACAGCGGCCAGCATGTGTTCTCACGTGCATGTACACGCCTTATTATGTTCTTTCACCACCAATACTCGGATCCTTTTCGCCTTATTATTGTCAAATTGAAAGCTTAAAAATTAAATGAGAAAAACTAAGTTCTTGAGACTAAATTTAAACTAATATTATCGTTTTCTGGGTCCAATTCTGTCGCAGGAGTTAGTCTTCAGATTGATGTAGTTCCATTTTACTCTCCCTCCTCCCATGGTATGTACGAGTTTCTGAGCTGCCTTTGGGATCGACGAATGCCTGTCAAGCAAAAGGAACGGGAGACGATATCATCGATTTTAGCCAAAATAATAATAATATCTTCATCTTCATTTCATCTTTACTATAAGTGATAGAACGTAGTATTTGAACAGCATTAATAATGATAGGTTGTTCGAAGAAGTTTTGGTGAGAGATCAGAGAGAGCACTTTGGGTACTTGTGCTATGAATGACACAATGGATTTCTGCTGAATTGTCTAGTGCCCGGGAACTCGATATGATGACAACCACTTGGTGATATTTTCTTTTTTAAAAGCTTGTTCCTCGTCTGATTAACTAATCAAAACCGACAACTTTTCTTTCCCTTGTTCTGAACGTTCTTGATATTAGAAAAGAAGAACAAAAAAAGTGAAGGGAAATACCCAAAAAAAAAGGGTAAAACGCATGAAATCTGGTTTTATCTTCTCTACTTTTAACTTCACTGAATCCAAGGGAAGCATACAGACATAAAGTTACGAAAAGGATGGTTCTGTGGATGTGGGCTAAGTAATCCACCAGATTTCCGCTGGGTGTTTGTAAAGCGATCTCGTGGCACCAGTCACAATGAAATTTCTGATCATAAACTCATCACCTCCTTTACCTATTCACTGTCTTCAACCTAATTCATGCTTAAAAAAATTCGCATGCTACCAATATCATTTTATGTACGTTCCCTGAGTATATCTCAATCTCAATGAAAGAAGTATAATTTATGAAAAGAAAATGAACTATCTCCGTTCATATAACCTGATTCCAATGCAAGAAAATTTTGTTTTTACGTACAGCTATTGATATCTAATAATAACAACATGACTAAAATGAAAAGGATGAGCAAGCAAGCAAACAATTTGCTTTCACAGATAAGGCTAAAGGGCGTGGCATGGGCGGTGGGTGGTCTCTTTTCAATGGCCAATGTGAAAGGTGACCTGCCATCTATACCCTTACTTTCATGCCTTAGCATTAACGTATAAATGCACTGTTTATTCTTCTGTTTGTCTCTTTTTGAGCCCATACTTTCTACTCCTTCATCATTTCAATCCACACTGCTTCACACATGATATTCTCGTCTGCTGCCTTCATCTTTCTTCCTTGGAAAGTCAAGCCAGATTTTTGCTTTTATATGCAAAGTTTTATGTACTTGGAGCCCCAGTGCTTTCCTTGAAGGCTTCTTTTGCATTGATGGGAGACGCAATGTGGACATTAGATAGGAGAATGAAAAACAATATTCTTATCTTCATTGCAAAAGTAGGAGGTGTGGCCAATGATGCATCTTGTTTTCAGTCATGGCCGTACACGTCGTTCTGTTCTACGTTGTTCATAAATTGTTGCTAAATAAGCGAGATATAAGCAGAGGGATTTGCAATCTCTTATGCCATAATAAAAATACTAAAACTTTGTATCATTTTGTCACATTTACAGTTTTTAAACTATTGGTAACAGTTATCCTTAAATTAGTCCGCATAAGTTAGATAGCCCTCCAAGCAAGTGCAGAATAATCAGGAGATAATGAGTGTTAGATCAAAGATTAATTTATAGTCATACATAGTCATACATACAGAAGGAGGACAATTCACTAGTTATTTTTTTGTACATGCTGAAATCAGTCAAATGCAGTGTCATAGGATCCTCGTGTTCGTATCAAATAGTTTATAAAAGCCGCGAGGGACCACGTCTTCCCCTAGCTCCAATCCTGAGCATTAGAGAATATTTACACTCTGTACAAATATACTTGTCACAAGCTATATGCTTGGACAATTGACTCTTTCGTCCTCTTCTCCCTGTAGGCCCCCTAATCCCCATCTCACTCACTCACCACGCATGTTACTCTTACAATGCTTTAAAAAACTAAGCACTTTTAAATATTATTGATGGTCTGCATGCACTCACTTATTAAATGAATCAATCCCTTGATTTGGTAGCCTTTCTCGATACATAAAAAATCATATATGTGATAAGCAAAACAATGACATCCTCACATGTACAAGTAGACGCATATAAAGGCAGGTTTTAAGCCCGAAGAGCCTCTAAAGTAGTTAAGAGTGTTTGCTGCTCATAATCACTGGCAAGTGAAGCTGGGGATTTGGGATACATGGTCTCACATTTGTTGAAGAAGAAATCAGAGTCAAATTAAACTTTGTGATCCCCAAGAACCCTGTCTCTGTACAGATTTGAAAAGTTCTGTGATGTTCTTAACTAGTTTTTGTATAGATCCGAAATGTTCACGCTCCAAGAGTGAGAGAGAGGAAGCCTTTCATATTTTATAGGCCATTCCAGGTTAGAGCTGAGTGGTCCTGGGCATAATATCAGAAATGATCACTAAGCTTCACCACCTGAGAGCTTTGGTCTTTTTGTTATGTCTATTTGTCTCCTCGCTCGGAGAAGAGCTGATTAGCTGTGACACTACATCCCCAGAGGCCTCTGGCTACCGTTGCACTGGAAATGAATCACAATGTGGAACATTTGCAGTTTTCCGCACCAATGCATACTACTCATCTCTCTTCAACTTGAGCTTTTACTTGGGAATTAATCGGTATGTGATTGCAGATGCAAATGGGTTTTCTGCGGAAACAGAGTTTCTTTCCCAGAAACAACCTCTGCTAATACCAATAGACTGCAAATGCAAGGGTGGCTTCTTTGGCGCTGAAATAACCAAAACTACCATTAAAGGTGAGAGCTTTTATGGTATTGCTCAATCGCTGGAGGGCTTGACAACCTGCATGGCTATTAGTAATATGAATCCAGGTGTGTCACCTTGGGATCTCGATGATAAAACCAGATTGCTGATCCCAGTGAGATGTGCATGCCCCTTTTCATCTAGAGTCATTCCAGAGCCAAAGCTTTTGATTTCTTACCCTGTGAGTGAAGGCGATACAATCTTCAATTTGGCATCAAAGTTTAATACCACCGCAGATGCAATAATCTCCGCAAATAACATATCCTCAAAAGATTTTAAACCTGCTAAGCTCACACCTTTTACATCTCTTCTGATCCCACTCAGTGGTGAGCCTGTTCTTGGTTCTCTAGCTAAACCCAGTGAACCCAATTCGGGTAATCCATCAAGCAACATCCCAGTAACTAATCCATCACCCAAGAAGCCCAAAATGTGGAAGACCGAATTGTACACTGGGCTAGGTGGGGTTGCAGTTGGACTCTGCATTGCTTTTCTAGCAGCTTTCATTGTGAATAGATTGAAGAACGAGAAGAAAGAGAAATCAGCCAAAAGAAGCGATTTGGAGCTACAACATCTTAATCTAAGCGTAAGAGCCACCAGCGATAAGAAAGTTTCGTTCGAGGGATCCCAGGATGGGAAAATCATCGACACCACTCCTCGTAAGATGCTGCTGGAGACATACACTATTGAGGACCTCAGAAAGGCAACGGAGGATTTCAGCTCAAGCAATCATATCGAGGGATCTGTATTTCACGGCCGTCTAAAAGGGAAGAACATGGCAATCAAAAAAGCAAACACAGAAACGGTGTTAAAAATCGATCTTGGGCTCTTCCATAACACAATCCACCACCACCCCAACATTCTTAGGATGCTCGGAACTTGTTTAACAGAAGGTCCCGAGTCATATCTGGTTTTCGAGTATGCAAAAAACGGGTCTTTGAAAGACTGGCTTCATGGTGGGTTGGCCATAAAGAACGAGTTCATATCTTCCTGCTATTGCTTCCTCACATGGAACCAGAGGCTCAGGATCTGCCTTGACGTGGCCATGGCCCTGCAGTACATGCACCACGTCATGAACCCAAGCTATGTCCATAGAAATATAAAGAGCAGGAATATCTTTCTTGACGAAGAATTTGGTGCCAAGATAGGCAATTTTGGGATGGCAGGGTGTGTTGAGAACGACACAGAAGATCCAAATTTCTACTCAACCAACCCTGCCTCTTGGAGTCTTGGTTATTTGGCACCAGAATATGCACACCAAGGCATAATTTCTCCAAGTGTTGATATTTTTGCTTATGGGGTGATTTTGCTGGAAATCTTGTCTGGTCAGACACCTATAAGCAGACCCAATGACATGGGGGAAGGAAGCTTTTGGCTTACAGATAAAATAAAGTATGTTTTGAAGCCAGAAAATGTAGAAGAACTGAGGGGGTGGATGGACAGGGCATTAGGTGAGAGTTATTCATTTGATGCAGCAGTAACAGTGGCGAATATTGCTAGAGCTTGTGTGGAGGAAGATTGTAGTATGAGGCCAAGTGCAGGGGAAGTTGTGGAGAAGCTATCGAGACTGGTGGAGGAACTACCAGAAGAAGACCACATGTTGATGTCTGAAAGCTCTTGCAAGCCTCTGGTGAAAGCGGTAGCAAAACCGTGAACCTAGTCTCTGTTCTGGTAATTAAATTCAATATCTTTGTTCCTAATCTCTTGGCCCTCTAAATTAAATATGTTGTTCTATTGTATATGTAATTATATTACAAACAAGGCAGTTTTCTACTTACTCCATGTTTTTCTTCCTTCTGAGATTTTGGGCCTCTGATTGTCACTATGCTTCATTGCAGACACAACTATTTTGACTGATTCAGTTCAAAATTTTCAGTTAAAGCTCTACTGAGACTAGAATACCCAACTAATATATAATGATTTGAATGCAGCAGATTAGTTATGTGGGAAATTTTTTTATACAACGGCATATGATCAATGAGTTCACTATTTTTAAAATTAAGCTTCTATGGGCAATATTTTATAAATAATGAATTAGGTAAAGTGGTAAACTAAAGGTATGGTATTTCAATGCAAAGAATCTCGTTAATCACGGCAGCGTTTGAGCTTTATTTTTAGCTGCTGTCATAATTTAAGCAATCAATTTCACAGCATCAAGTGTCGAGGGCACATTTTGCTGATAATGTGGACCAAATCTACTAATGGTTCGTAGCTTAAGAGGAACAACATGCATGTATTTGAAAAGAACAATCACAAATAATTGAATGTCATAAATGAAAATTTGTGTGGCCAAAAGAGATCATATCATTGGGAACCTGCAAATTTCGCTACAGACCAAAGGCCTCTCGCGAGTCAGGAGCCTGAGCCATCAGCTATGGCTGAGGTGAGAAAAGTCAAATAAGCAAGCTATTATTTGACATGCCTATAAATGGCAAAATTGGTACTACAAATGCCATAGACATAGACGGGACTGGATCGACTGAAGTGCGTGAGGCATAAAGTGCCTCTGAAGTGCATTATATCTGACCATTTGTGGTATCCACAGACAACATTAAGCCACGTCACCTAAAATGCTGTTCTCCAGAATTCATTGAAACGGGACATTTTGGACAAGTGGGATAAAGCCACTCCCTGAAGCATGAGTCCGAAGAGAAGAGGATCAAAGGGAGTGAGAAAATAAAGAGTACTAGAAGAGGGAGAATTTGGAACACGAGGCTACAAAATTATCTAACTCCAAATATATCAATGAATAGAAATATGAAATCAATCCATCTACACCAAAGTTACACTTTCATCCATCAAAATCTGGGAGAATATTGCTCTACTTAACAAGGGAAACAACCAACATAAAAGACAAAATTTTATTTACACCATACATATGCATCAGGTTCTCTATAAAACTTCTTATTATAGAATTTTCACAATTTTTTTCTTTCTTTTTGTCTTCCAAAGTTTCCATAGAAATTCAAATAATAAAAGATTGAAAAAAAAAAATGAAGGAAGTAATAAGATTAATAGTTAAAGTAATAGACCCTAAATAGAATTTGAAAAGCAAGAATTTATTTTAGGCATTAGAGTTACAGCCACTTGAAATGGGTGGAGAAGTGGGAGAGTTGAGAGGAGCTCCTCTTCATCGTTGGTGTTGCGTCCCAAGCTACCTCTAGCCGCTGATGCAAGTGCCATTGCAGATACGCTGTTCAATATCTTGATCTTCATTTGCCCTTGCCTTGTCGGAAATGTCTATGTGCGTTTATTGTTTGAAACTGAATTGATTCCTTCCTAACCCACCTGCTTATAGATATTACACTTGAAAATATAAACACGATTTTAAGGAAATTAGCTTTGCTTCTGCTTAGACTCCCGGTATGAGAATTCACATTTAGCATATACTCTACTACATCTTTCCTTAGGGGTGGTTTTGCTCTGCTAAGTCTTACTACTACAATGTTTATAGCATGCTCTGTTTTTAAGTATAGCCTTCTTGAGAGCTTGAGCTAAGGAGGTGGGGTTGTGTTGGGACTTTAAGGAGGAAGAAGCTAGATCGCCGACGAGCTCGAACTTCATAGATTGGCTCGGTTGGGTTGTGCTTGTACATGAATCCCTTCTCTTTGAATTCATGGTTCGGCTTCGATACTTCCATAGCCATGAGCAGAGAGAGAGAGAGAGAGAGAGAGAGAGGCAACAAGGAGAATGAGCGCATCAGTTTCTTGCCACTTATGCAAAATGCCTTGTTTGAATAAATTTTGGAGGGTAGCATGTTGGCATGACGTGGTTCAACACTATCCGTGGATGTCATGAACGGCTAGATGTAACACACTTTAGAGGCACTTCATGCCTCACACACTTCAGACAATCCGATTCCAGAAATAGACGGTTACTGCAATCTACGTACCAGGGGGCTATAAGACCCCAAAGAAACGCCAATAGATTATTTTTATAGATAAAGAGAAAAAATTTTGGAGAGAGAAAGAGATATGGGTGGGATGTGAGCTCCACTTTCTTATGCCTCTTTCTCTTTTCAAATATAATTCTCTCTTGCATTGAAAAGAATCCATGCACCAAAGGAATTTGATCATATGCTTCTAAGATGAGCCTAAAGTTTCTTTTCAAAATGATAACTCTTGTTCTTTAGTGTTGCATATGGATCCTCCACGGTCATGAAAATGATTGTAGAAGGCGTAGTCACACATCTTAATCTATTGTGTCCACATTATTTTTTTTAGAGATAAAAAATTCTAATCGTAAGAATAAAAATTTTATTTGTGAAAAAAAAAAATTACAGTTCATATTGTAAAACTTAATTTTTTTTATTTTACACTTTGTTTTTTTTATGCTTGTTTGTTATTGTTCTTGCAATTATTTTTTTTAAATTACATTTTATGACTATAAATTAAAAATATTTATTGTTCAATTTTGATATTATTTTAAAGATCTAATGGATCAAAAATTTTTGTTCTCAATTCAAATTTGTTTATACAATTAAAATTTTTAAAGTGTAATTTTTTTATAGTTAAAACTTTTTATCCTTAAAATTAAAATTTTCTTCTGCAACTAAAATTTTTATACTCAAAATTAATTTTCTTTTAAAAAAAAAGACATAAGTAAATATATGTCAATCAAATAACTTAATATGTGTGACTGCATCTTTTATAATTAACGAAGTGACTACAGAACATCCATGCCCCTTTAGTGTCCACCCCCATTGTCTATTCCCGAGCAAAATTGTTAAATTCATGAGTTTAAATAAATTTATAAAAAAAAATAAATTTGTAATATAAACTCACGAGAGTTTAGATTTATTAATAATTATATATATAATACAATATGTAAAATGAAATTTATTTAAATATAATTCAAATTGTACTAATTTTTTACAAAGAAATTATTTATATTTTATAATTCATATTTTTTAATATAAAAATTTTAATCAAATTCATACATAAGTATTATTTTTGTATCTTTTTTTATTGAATTGTATTAAATTTAAGAATGTTTATCTTTTTTAATTTAATTTGACTCAATTATATAGTAACTTGTCAAACTCGATTTAAAAAATATTGAGTTAACTAAATTTATTTAAATTAAAAGCAAATTAAATTGAATTTGTATTGAGTTTAAATTTATAAACAAGTTGATACGATTTTATTAAGTAGAAACTTAAATATGATAAACTCAAAGAATTAACTTGTAAGTTTAACAATAATATTTGTGAGTTACTTAAAATGCAATAGTGTTGTACTAGTCTAATAAATCCACAAAGGAATACAATAAATTAATATTGTCTTAAAACATAGAAAGAAAGCAAGAATACATTTGTCTGGAAATAGATGCTTCTATATATAGTAGGTGTTTTTTGGTAAAAACATTTTCCTTACCAAAGATGTGACGGCTTTAAAAAATATTATTTTCAATTTTATATATAAAAGATTTTTTTGGAGTTTGATTTAATTTAAAATGTAATAAATAAATCATTAATGCCTGGTATATTAATTATAGTATTTCAATTATACCTTTCATTAAATGAGTTTTTCAAATTATAAATAGTAACTATCATTAATTTAAAAAAAAGTACACACATTAAATAGGAGTATTTTTAAAAAATAATTTTTATTTAAGACAAAATTAAAAAGATTAATTACTTTTAACTAATTTTTTTAATTTTCGTGAATTAATTATTTATTCTTTATATATGCCACCGGAGAGAGTATATATATTGATTTTATTAGATCAGCATTTACCTTAGAATTTTATACTTAACATTTTTGCTTATAGTGTTTAAATGTATAGTCTAAAAGTCTAAATTATATAAATAAACTTAATTGATTTAGCGGTCTATTTATATGCTTTGCTTCGTGATTTATAAAATTCAGTACATACTCTCTCTTAATTTTACATAATTAAATAATAGTGTCTTTTCAGCAGCTAACGGTTAATTAGTTTACAATTTGCATAGAAAAGAATGAGGATCCTTGGGAAGTTGTTTCCATGTACATGGAGAATTTCATCCCAAAAAAAAAAAAAAAGTATAGGCATACGCAGGTGTTAAACATAAATAATATCTTATGAATTAGGCTATGAAAAAACAATTTTTAAATGCAAATGTTAATTTTTTAGGACCTTTTTATAGAGAGGTCGAGCGTCCTAGTCCTTGAATATATATACATTTACATATACACATATTTAAGGGTTTGTATAATTTTTGGATGGGTTGCTTGCAATGCCAGGCCCTATCTTAGGACTAGGGATATCTAGCGCTTGAATGTTGCACCCCTCTGCATCAATTTTTAATTTTTAATTTATTCATTTAACTTGTTTTTTTTCATTTTGATGAATCCGTAAACTTTGGAGTTGTTGGCTTCAAGATTTCACATTTGACTCAAAATATTTTTATAACAAAACCCTTAAAATTATTTTCAAAAAGCATGAGTTGGCTGCTTATTAAAATTTAATCACTGTCTCAATTATCCTTTAACACTCTGAATAATCATCTTTGATAAGTAAATTTGATTAAACAAAAAGAAAAGAAGAGAAAATCTACTCAGGTTAGAACTAAACAAGCAACAAATGATTGGGAAGATCTGTTGACTACAAAATTCGAAAAATGGCAAAAGGCGCAGTAAGAAAACACTGAAGCAGTCACAAGGTCGAAATTGGTTAGAATGCAAAACAGATCCCCTGCTGGCTTGGTGCAAGCTTAACCAGAAAATCAAACTGCTACACATGAAGCTACAAGACTCAAGGTTTGTTAACCAAAAAAATTCCTTGTAGATCAAGGAGACTGAAAGTAAATGATAAACACACCTATGGGTGAATAGGTGTGTAGTGTAAAAAATGTAATTTTAATATTATTTTTAAAGTGAAGAACTAATAATCCTCTATATTAATATACTAAAGATAGAAAACTAATGTACAGAACAGTTGAAATCAATCACTATAACAAATAAGTTATTATTTCAACGAGAATATGAAGCTATAAAAAAGAGAAACAATTAACTATTTGTAAGTGCGACCAATTAATTATGCAAATATGAATTTAAACAAGATCCTCATAAATTGGAGGAAGTAAGATTAGCAAACTTGAAAAGGGAATATAAGAGAATAAAACATATAGTAATTTATCCTAATTCGATCACTTTTGACCTACGGCTCGTTCCTTAAAACACTTAAGAAATTTCTCCACTAATAAATCATATACTACAAAAAATATAGTCTTAATTCATGCTTACCACCAACACTTATTACAGCAAACAATTTTTTATTAGAGTTATTTGCAACTAATCCTTAACTTTGTTACTCAGTATTCTAAGTTTCTAAACACACTTTTTTCTTTTACAAGACTTTCAAGTGTAAGACATAATTGCTTCTTATAAGCTAATACACACCAAACACTAAGCAATAACTTTTCAACAATGAATCTTGTGTTTTTCTCAAGTTTACTTCACTTCTTGTTTTATGTTTTCATTTGACATTGCTCTCTCTTTATATATATATATATATATATATATATAAACTTTTTGCAACAAATAGTCAGTTGAAGACAATTTTGATCTTTAACGTTCATTTTCACTTATGCATCCTTGATTTATTTTTAACATTTAGAACTTTTAGTAATGCAAATTTTAGAAGCTCTTCCATATATTTCATCGAGTTAACTCAAAATTAATACTAACATGGAGCTCAGAACATAGGTTAAAGAGATAATTTATTTCCGTGTAAGGGCCAGAGACATTCACAACTAAAACTTTTTTGCATATACTTAATTTATGTAAAGATTATAACTCTTTTGTTTTTTACCTATTAACTAATTTGTTGCTTAACACGTTATCTCATCTGACTGTATGCAAATAAGTATGATTTTTGTTATTAAAGTCAAAACGCAGATGAGTTAACACTTAACTCATTAGGCCACTAAATAAGACGGGTTTTTAGATAAATTTGAATTAAATTTTATTATCATCAAAATCTTTAAGCCAGCAATTGGCCAAATCAGAATAAATCTCGTGATGTTTCTCTCTGTCTTCTTCAATTTTCCACGTACTCTCCGCTGCTTAACTGACTCTTTATAACTGCTGAGTTTTTTTGAAGTCAACTGTTTTAGTGTTATTGTTTTCTCTGTTAAGTTCACTTATTGATTTGCTCTCTGAAAATTCTCTATCATTCTACTCAGTAATTTAGTTGTTGCACAAATACTTCAGAAACTCAGTTTTGCTGTAAAAACTCAGTTTTAAACTCGCATTTTATTTGTTTGGCATAGATACCTATTCAGCCTCTCTACGTGCATTCTTCAAAAGTAACATCTAGGTGCGGAGTATTTTTTTCACAAGCCAATAAATCGTCCAAATATGGTTTTTGTTATGGTGATGAGATGACGCATAAATATTATGTACTTCGTAAAATATGAGCCCACCAATCACGAATGAACCCCCCCTGTATATTTTTCTAAGGCATTCCTATGTCATTAAATATAGCAAGTAGCATTGAACCGTTCGCCATGACGTGGATTCCGTGTATACTATATGTAGATTAGCATAAGTTATATATTAAGATAAATTATACTCGCAATTTCATGCATGGCGTGGGGTCACCATATAAAATCTCAATGACTGAATCAGTACAGTACAATGAATTAGAATAACAGAGACGCGGAAAGAGGGAGATAACAGAAAATCTATAACTTTATATATAGGAAGGGGAAACAACTGAAGAAAAAGATCCATAATCTAATTAATCACTCCATAATAAATGGCGAGAAAACAGATCAAAACTCCGTTGATAGGTATTAGGTCCGAATTTACACATTTTTCAGCTACACGAAGAAGGTAAATATGTAACCTAATATCTATAACCACTCAAGAAGCACTACGGAATACCAACGAAAGAAGAGAATATTGGGAAACGAAGTAAATTAACGTCATAACATCATGACCTTGAATTCATCAAAAGTAAGGACCCCATCACCGTTTAGATCAAATCTAGATATTATAACTCGACATTCATCCATACTTCTGAACTGACCTAATCTGCTAAGCATCCTCTTGAGACTTTTGGGAGTGATACACCCACTTCCTTCCATCTCATACATCTTAAACGCCTCTCTCAAGTCATTCACTTTCTCTTCCTCCTTCCCTCCCTCCACAAACCTCAAAAAATCATCCAATCCCACCAGCCCATCTCCGTCGGCGTCCAAATACTCCACCGCTGCCTCCGCCTCCTCCTCTGTCATCTCCCCGCCCATCGCCTCCACACATTGCCGCAGCTCCTTTGGCGATATCCTCCCATCTCCATCTTCATCAAAGTGATCAAACACACGCCCATACTGCGTTACCTTATCCATCATGATCATATACTGTTGTACATATATATTTGTATATATGTTTATATATGTCCGTAATCTTAAGTCTATCGATGGATGGCATGAAAAAATGACAACAAAAAGATGAGAGCTAAAAAAAAAAAAGGACAACAAAAAGAAAAAATGAAAAATGGATTTTGAAATGGGAAGAGTAAGAGGGAAAGGAGGTTATATAATATATATAGATGGTGAATGACGCGTGGAGTGGGTTGACCAAGTTAATGAACTTGCAGGACCTGCATGGGTATTTTCATTTCTTTTCTTTTTCCTACTGTGTAACGAAGATTCGCGGTACTTTCGTAATTAAAAGCGAAGTGTAGAAGGAACCAAATTCGAGGACTAATCTCTTCTTATCGTAACGCACGGGACACGAAGAGCCGTCAAAGACTCTTCTCCCCCAAAAACACTAAGAATAATGCTGGAATCAATCTCAAAGTGAGAACGCAGGCCAAAAACAAGAAAATATGTCTACATTAGTGGAAATTTCGAGAAATAACGCTGGATCATATATCACAAACACAAAATTAAGGGTGATATATATTCATAAAAATGGAAGTAAGTTAGCGAACGGTATATAGATACATATATATATTGATTGACATGTTAAAACATAACTGCATATTTTTATATTATTAATATTTTATACAAACTTTTTTTTATTTAATTAAAATTATATAAATCTCTCTTTTATTTTTAAAATATACATAGTCTTCTTCGAAAATCAAAAAGTTACTCTATGCATTTTAATTAGTCAGATTTTAATTTTTTTATTAAAATACATTTTAGTAATCTAAATATATTTTTATCTGAAAAATAATTTTATATAAAAGGTATTTCGGTCATAAAATTTAAAATTAAAATAAAATATAGGATAATTTTTTATCTCAAGAATTATATATATTTTGAAAATAGAAGAAAAATTTATATCATTTTAACCAAACTAAAAAATACCTAAGTAATTTACTCATATATTAATTATTACTATTATAAATTAGAAGAATGAAAATGTTTATTAAGCTGTGTGAAAATATTAGCATACCAAGAGGGACTTGGCAATTGTAAATTGTACGACAAGAAAGAGCAAAGAGGTTTCCCCTCTCTTTTTTAGGTTGAAGGTTGTCGTCTAACAGAGAGGTGCTGGCTTCTGAGAGATTGGACGACTTGCAATAATTAATAGGCCTGCAGCTTCGGCAACGGAAAAAGTCATATATGCATAACGATGTCAATTGGAGGATGTAGTAGAACGTGAGTTCATAGATTACTTCTAAATGCACAATATTTTGACTAACTCAAACTTGTATATCTCCTTTTTTTTTTTAATTTGTGGGCTGATTTAAAATTAATTAATAGTAAATTGAATTGAAATAATTAATTAGACATCTTATTCATACGTAGTTTAAATTGAATGCACGTATCTTTGAAGGAAAATTTTAGAATCTTTTTTTTGTTCAACAGATTATATATAGTTCTTATGCAATTACATATTTAATTTATTAAATCACAAGGGAATGTGATTACAACAACTGAATATATCTAAGAAAAATTAGATTATGAATCCTTTAGAGTTATTTGTCATAAAATTCTTAAAAAATTTGAAAGAAAAAAAAAAGAATAAAGGAAAAAAATAAATTTTATACACACTTTTATTTTTTGTATAATCTTTTTTTAATTTTATAAAAAATTTATAATAAAAAATTCTAAAGAATCCTTACACTAAAAAAATGTCTTCAGAAATTGATCAAATGGGTGACATGCACTTTATATGTCCTGCAAATTTAAACCCTAATACAAAAGGAATAGCAAGACAATGATAATTACAATTCCACCCGAAATGAAAAACAACACTGGCAACACGTCAATAGACATAGCTCCAGAAACTACAAACCAATGATAATAGGATATATACATATAACTAAAGGGACAATACGTAAGAAATCAATCAGAAGATGGCAACCTAGAAGAGCGTGCATCTATTATTTCTTCACTTATATTTTAAATTATCCCTCTTAGTAGGAATCAGATCGTCTCCCGTAAGTATCTCTCCACTGCGTCTCCCGTGCGCTAGATCCAGCCGTCCGCTTCCTCGTGCCACGTGATGCGAGCTGCTCCATCAAAGAAAACGAAAACTAGAATTGGGAAGAGAATACGCTTTGCACCAACTTCCCATAAGAGATACAGAGATGCTTCCTTCCTTTGCTTTCCTTCTCTGTTTTTCTTCTTGGATAGGAATTTCTCTTACTCATTCATGTTCAAATATATGAACATCCCAGACAAGAGGCAAAAACAAAATCCAAAAGTTATAGTAAAACAAGACAATAACAATTCAAGAAGATCCATGTGGTTTAAAGCAAGGAGTTTGATGATAACAAAATCCTTGCAATTGCAATGATAAAGGCTTATATTAAATGATGAATTGATCACGTTCAACGTATTAAAAAACTTGTCTTATCAAGTAAAGAAGCAAAAGGGATGGAATCAAATTTGAACGCTTAATGGGAAGGTCAAATGCAAATAAGGCAGCAAATTAAATTAGAGATTCAAGGAGGACCTAGTTGCCAAATCAAAGTCTTCTGATTACATAGCAAAACTTCAGCAAAAAAAATTATAGAGAGAAAACCATGCTTGTGCAAAGAGGAAAGGACATTGACAAGGCATCTCGATTGCCTGCATTTCTCACTCAATCTTGTAATAGAGCACGATTGTGAGGAAGAAGAGTGAGCAAAAGCAAGCGAGAGCAGTTAGGAAAAGAGACAGAACCGAGAGAGGAAGAAATCGAAGAGAGAGGAGAAGACCCACCAATCTCATTGTCTCTTTGAATCACCACTTTGTTCATAACTGCAACTCATACCTCCGATAGAAAAGAGTCTATGTGTCGTTGTTGCGCAACCATCATCAATCACCATTTGTTCATTAATCTCCTCAGGCTGGAAAGGCGAGAAACTTGAACCATTTTTCTTTGTTCTATTTGGGAATTTTGTCATTCGAGTACTTTTCCAAATACTTGAACCATGAACCATTTTTGCTTTTCATTGTCAAGTGAAGGTTTATAGGTTTCAATTCCTCCCATGTTTTTATGAATTAATTTTAAGTTCAAGTTGCATTTCATTTTTAGAATTTGAGTATGTGTCCCCGCATCTTGATTTTGACTTAAGATTGAATGAGTTCTCTTCTTGTGGCACAATTATTTTAATGATGATATTAAAATATGAGCCCTAGACATGAGAGCACTGAAAATGGACAGAATGAGAGCATGAAATAGTATAGAAAGGATGAGGAGAAAGCTGGTGCTTTGGTTTGTAAAAGAGCGTGTGAAAAGAACACGGAAAGAAAAGACAAACAAGTAGCGGGAAGATTAGGACTCAATATTTAGTCACGTTTTCTTTGATCCATGGTGTAGCTCGCATTACATGGCACAAGATGAAATGGACAGCTGGATCTAACGCACAGGAGACACACACTAGAAAGACACTTGCGGGAGATGATCTGACTCCCTCTTAGTATCATTGAATAATAATTTGGACAATGAAAAGAAGATTCCCAATTTACTTCTTATTGGAGCATTGGTATTTGACCGTTTACGGCCAGCTTCTACACTATTCAACAAGAAGGAAGAAAACTGACATAACATGTAAAACAATTTTGTTAAGTACACTTTGCACGACTATAAGAAGAGGGGAAAAAAAATAGCTGCGTTATATATGGCAATTTTGTTAAAAACATACAAAATTTTTTACCACGACAAGAAAAATATTATTTAAAATTGAAAGACTTTTTATTTTTGAATTTTTTATTAAAAAATGAATGAAATATTACAATATTAAAAATATTAATCCTATATACTTCTTGGTTTGTCTACAATTGTTCTTGTTGTTAGATCCCCTTTTTCAGCATTTGTAGACCTTCCTTGATAACTTCAGACAATAAATAATTAGTTGAACAAATGTATATTTTCATTCTTTCCTTTCAGTGTGAGAAGTGCTTTCTTGTAAAGTAGGGTGGCTTGACGGTTGAAAATCCTTCACGAAGGTAGGCTCTTTCTAAGGTGTTGGTATTTATCTTTTGTGAAAAAAAAAAAAAAAAATTCCTCTCAACTATTAAGTACAGAAACAAGTGATACCAACTTTGATATTGATTGATAGACACATTTAGAGAAAATGGAGAATGCATAGGTGGATCGAGTAAAAGTTTATTGGACTAAGCAAATAGTAACTAAATAAATTAAATAATGATACGTGAAGAGCAAGTGGAGGGAGCTGATAAATACATATAAAATAACAAAATAAAAATGTGCTATGCTAAAAGTGGAGGAAGCAAATAGAAATATAATGCAATAAGTGGAGTGAGCAAATGCAACATGAAACATACTTTATATACCAGTAGAGGATGCTCTAATTAAGGGTGTACATAGGCCAAGATGGATCAGGATTTGCTTTAATATGAGTCTCAACCCGATTTCAACTTTAGAATAAAAAGTTTATCTTGGGCCCGGCCCAAACTTGGCCAGATTATTATCGGGCTAGATTTAGCCAAGGACGGGCCAATTGGGCTAATGCGTCAATTTTTCTATTTAAAGAAAATTTAAAATTTTAAAAATTTATATTTTATATTTATTCAATTATTTTAGACATATAATTACTTTTTAGATATATTTTTTAAAAATTTATGCAATGAATATGAAAAAACATAGGTTCAACAGAAAAAATAGAAAGAAAATACAAACATAATAGTTAAAATTTTAAAAAATATATACATTTTCTAATTTTATTTTTGTTACATGAATGTGATAACCATCTTAGCCCGATAGTACTCAAGTCAAGTCAGGCCAATTTTGCACACTCCTACCTCTAACAGTGGAGGAGGCAAACTATGTAATAAGTAGGAGATATTAAGAACTAAATAAATACACAAAGATTTATCATGATTCAACCTTTTAGGTTTACGTCTAATTTTCTTAAATTTTTAAAGGAGTTTTTTCAATTTTCAAAATAATTTTACAGCAGTGATAGTTTTCGTATGCTTATCACTAACATAGGTTTTTCAAGCTTATCTTAAATTTTTTATAGGGTTTTGTATACTTCATCCTAAACTAATTCACTTAAAAATTTACAATAAAAATTGAAGGAATGGATTTTCTCTTTTTTATGAGATTCTTGCTAAATTTAAAAATTTTGATAGACTAGAAATTAGACAATACAATAATTACAATAATTTAAGATTCTTTCTCTTTTTTTTTTTTTGCCCTTTGATTTCTCGAGTGTATATAAATTTTTAATAGCTCCTAATCATTAGAAATAATCTCAATTGTGCAGTGTCTTTTTGACTAGAGTAGACACATCGTGTTTCTAACGCTTATAATCTTTTATCTTTACAATTACTAGCAATTTAAATAATTTTTTTTTATGTAACTCAATTAATCTATTCATGATAAATGTTGTTCAAGACTCAGTAGGCTCAATATATAAGTTAGAATGAAATATCACTTTTATAAATAATAAAAACAATTGTAATAGAAGAAATACAAAAAAATTATTGTTTCAAATTCAGTTTGTACTTTACCTGCACAAAAGTTGTTCCTTTTTGTTTTTTGCATATCAAGAATTTTGTCTTTTAGTTAATAATAGAGAATATATATATATATATATATATATAAAATAGAGGTAAAGAGACTTTTATATAAATAAATTTTGAATTTTTTTATTATCAAAATCTGAGCCTAGTCAACTTTGGACTAACAATTACTTCAACAAAAATAGTAGAGGAGGGAGAACTTGTGGGATTGGAGTTGGATAAATAAAGTGATACAACTCAACACCCTTGTATTTAAGAATTCTCAAATTGATTCCATTTAAGTGCAAGCATGGTTTGAATATTATTGTTTGGAGCATCTCACTACACTGAATTCTATTTATAGTAGCGTTCTATATCATATTCTATATCGTTTGATATCTAGCATCAGTTGGATGCCATTTCCATTTGGTTATGTTCAAGCCAATAGTTATAGTTCATATTACGAAAGCAATTCAACGGTGGGTTTAGTAACGAGGAAAGATACTGATGGCACAAATAAAGATATATTGCAAAGTAAATATAGCAGTAAATTAGGTAGCCAAATCAACCATTCAATTGGGTTTCATCATTCTATCTTCTTTGGCATTTGTTTTAACTCTTGATTTTAGTTTTTTTTTGCGTTTTATCTATTTTCTTATTTCTTATAAATTATTATATTCAATGTTTACTATTATTTTATTGTCCAAAGAGAGGGGAAACCAAAAAAAATGTCTTCTCTTCAAACTCCTTGGCTACTTCTAACGTTTTTCACTTTTTTTTCCCCTTCTTCTCCCAAACGTAACTTAGCATTGCGAATAAGCACATTTTCCTTACGCTATGTTTGGATGGAGAGAAAATAAAGGAGGAGAGAAAATCAGGGGGGAGGGGTGGCGTTTTCCCCAGTTTGGATGAGGAGAAAATGAGGGAGGGAGGTGAAAATTGGGGAGAAAATGAACGTGGGTCCCACATGATTTTTTTTCTCTCTAGATGTGGGAAGATTACAGGGAGAAAATGTGGCATTAACGTAATTTATTTTTTATTTTTCTGAATTACTCCTTATACCAAGCTACGTTCACAACAAAATAGATATAAATATTTATTTTTTTAATATATAATATTTATATATTAATATATATACTATTATAATATATAATGATTTATTATAAATAAATTTAATTAAACAATAATTATTATATTTATATATATTAAATTTAAATTAATTAAGATATATTAAAATGATATGTATAAAATTTTAAAATGAATAAAAAATTAAATATATAATATTTATGTATTTATATTCATAATAATATAATATTTAATATTTTTTAAAAATAAACTTTAATTAATTTAAAATATTTTTTTAAAAAAAATTTAATTAAAAAATACCACCGACTATATTACAATCGGTGGCTTACGACCAAATTTTGGTCGGAATATATCATTCGACTGCAATGCAGTCGGATGATATATATATCCTCATATATAATATTATATATATAATAATATATTATATATAAATATAATTAAAAAATATTAATTAAACAAAATAATATAATAAATAAATAATTTTAAAATAATAACATATATTTATTATAATTATAAATATATAATATTTATATATTTATATTTATAATAATATAATAATTAATATTTTTTAAAATAAATTTTGGTCGGATGTATATCTGACCAAAATTTGGTAGGATATATATATATATCATCCGACTGCAATGCAGTCGAATGATATATATACATACATATGTGTGTATATATATATATTAATATATATAATTATAATATATTATATATAATATATAAATAAATATTTTTAAAATAATAATATATGTTTATTATAATTATAAATATATAATATTTATGTATTTATATTCATAATAATATAATAATAATAATTTTTTAAAAAAATTTATTTAATTTAAAAAATAAATTTTATTTACTTAAAATTAATTTTGGTCAAGCAGTAAGGGCAAAATTATCTAATAATTTTTTTTTTCACTTTTCTCCTCTTTCATCCAAACACGAAGGAAGAAATGTTTTTCTCCTCACTTTTCACTTCCCTCTATTTTCTTCTTACTTTCCTCCCCCCTCTACTTTTTTCCTCTCCCGTCCAAACACAGCGTAAAAGTTCCTGAAAAAAAAAATTGAAGAAGTTAGTGGTTCTCTGTTCGCTACGTGGCTCGTGAAAGTCACTTGCAGGTGGCTCTGTATAGATATCCACGTGTCAGTTTTACAAGCGATCAACTTCCAAGGCTCGTGGACACCGCGGACTGAGCTTCACACGAGATTGTTATTTCCTAAAGCGACGCCCATGGTAAAGCAATACAGTCGCATGGCTAACATCGTGATTTGAATCAAATTTCTTCTGAGTTTTCTGCGGCAGAAAGTAATCAAGGATCACCATGATCTTGCATGCACTGGATTGGACTCTCCAACATGTCAGATGGTGGTACATTTGACTCCTCCAATTAGGAATAGACAGCTGACAAAACGTCACGCGAGGCTCGCTCCCGCCACAAGCCCTACTGATGAATATGATCACGAGATGGTTGGCATTTTCGTAATTAACGGGTTTTGATGCGGCATTTTTCCAAACTGGAATGGGATCCTCTTAAAACCTCGTGTCCTTCGTACTCTGAAATCCCACTTTCCCTCTCGCGCAGCTTGCTCTTCTCCCTCATTGTGTGAGACAGAAGCCCTACTGCGAATCGCCGCCGCCTCCAATGGCCGCGATCAGCCTCTGGAAGGTGGTTTCGCCGCCCTCGCTTAGAGCCCTTGGATTCCTCTCCAACCGAGCTTTCGGATCGGCGGCTTTGGCGGTTCAGTACGACTATGATGATGACCAATATGAGTACGAGCTGAGCAAGCCCAGTGCCATGGCTGACTCGGAGGGTTGGGCAACGGAACGTGGAGTGCAGTGGGTAATGATCGGGGAGCCAGGTGCCAAACGGCACGTTTTTGCCGAGAGGCTCTCCAAGCTTCTGGAAGTTCCCCATATCTCCATGGGTAGTCTTGTTCGTCAGGAGCTTGCCCCACGCTCTGCTCTCTACCAGCAGGTCATTCTCGTCTCTTGTAAATTCAGAATTCATAGTGCTAATTTTTTTGATTGTTTAGGAGAATTCAGAATTCGAGGGGGTACAATTAACCGTATAATATGAGGGAAAAGGAGAATAAGCTGATCTTCTGGATTTTTTTTTTTCCTAATCTTTCTGTCTTTCTTTCTTTACTTTTCTTCTCTCATAATTCAAGTTACCATTGCTGTTATGTGCACCTATGGTGTGAAGAGAGGAATATATGTATATGTATATATATATATATATATATGGGGCTAAAAAATCAGAGAAATGTGTTAAATGAATAATTAATTATGCATAAAACACCTTCAGCTTGTGCCAGAATGTGAAGTTCCTTAAGGCAGTAAAACTCGTAGCCATTAGCGAAGGAGCTTTTTATTCCTGTAGAGAGTTTTTAAACCGATTTAAGTTCTTATAATTTTCTTTGGATAATTAGGACAATTAAATTCAAGTGCTGTTTTTCTTTACGATATTATAAATCGGCATATGAATAATGAAGTTTGAAGATTCATCTTACATGTTTTAGCTCTGTGGATTTAATAGTTTTCCCTTCTAGTGCATGGCATAGTCTTATCTTACGCATTTTTCTCCAATCCAGATAGCGAATGCCTTGAATGAAGGAAAGCTTGTTCCCGAGGAAATAATTTTCGGGTTGTTGTCAAAAAGGCTGGAAGAAGGATATTCAAGAGGTGAAACTGGCTTCATTCTGGATGGAATTCCTCGTACAAGGATTCAGGCAGTAAGTTTAATTGTTTCCGCTTTCCAAAGTTATGAATTACTTGTGATTAATTATTTCTTGTTGTCCGTGCGTGAGTTAATCTTCTACTAACTGAGTAACTGTTGTCATGCCCAGGACGTTGGATCCTTGCAGTTTGACTCCTTGCACTTTAAATTGCTAATTGCTTATCTGTTCTTTAAATGATAAACAATTTTACAGGAGATTCTTGATCAAATTGTTCATGTCGATTTGGTTGTGAATTTCAAATGCGCGGAAGAAAACTTGGCGAATAAAAATCTAGGAACTGGAAAATTTGCGCCTTGTCAGGAGTATCTTCGAATGGGCAGCTGCAGTACTCCAACTGAGCAGTTGCAGGATGAGCAATCAGAATCCCATCGTGGTAGTTCTTGGAAAGAAAATGTCCGCAATCTTGGAGAGCAGGTGGTAATCATCTTTCTTTCCTTTCTAGAAGTTGCACTTGGAGTGGGCTATAGAGTGGGATGGATTGTTCACTTAGATTTGGTTCTATTATGAGTTACTACGTCTTATTCTTATAGTTTTGTTTTTTACTTTTCCAGAGCATGCCGTTGGAAGATTACTACTGGAAGCAGAAGAAACTTCTTAATTTTGAAGTAGCAGGTGGACCTGGAGAAACCTGGCAGGGACTTCTGGCTGCATTACATCTACAGCATATTAATGCTAATAGTTCTTCGCAGAAGTTGACTGCCTAATGGGCCATCAATCTTCCACACAGCATTCATATTCCTTCGCGGCGTTCTAGTGCATGTGAATTTGAGAGCCAGAGTTAATTGGAAATTTTTTTAGAATTTCCAAATAAGTTTTGTTTTGTTTGTTTGCTTTCCTTTTTTCCTTTTTTTGGGAAATTTTTGAGAGTTTACCTTTGATATGTTGCCTAAAGTAAAGAAAGGCAGGGTACGGGCCTGTATGGCCACTAAATTTTGTAAGTGACCGTGTTGTCTTATTTTTCGTTCTAGCGTCTGTTTTTGTGCACTTTTTCATTTCAGCTCGTTAATTTTGGGTTACATTCCTTGTCCTACAATTACGTTACATTGGCTTTTGAGTTTCAAGGATATAAGAGTTTTGAGCTGGTCTGCTTTCTCTCCAGTTCTCACTCCAGGATGGAATGACTTCACCGAGAATCCAAGTGCACCGTAATGGTGCAACCGAGTTTAATTTTCTACGCCAGTTCATGAGTAACTATACAGATCCGTTCTGGGGGCCTATCTTCTCATGAGGTATGGCAGCCAGGGATGGTTGATGTCTTTATACATCTTTCAGTCAGGCAAAGGCCAAGGAGAATAAGATGCCCCAGATGTCATATTATTAAACATCATCAGTCAGGTTCTTAATTCTTCTCTTCATTATTTCAGGCTTGCTTGTAATTAGATTGTCAAGGGAAGAAAAGAAGGTTAGCAATCTATTAGGTCAAAGCCCCGAATTCTGGTCGGAATTGCAGTGATTTTCTTTTTGCTGAGTTCGTTGGTAGTTTGCTCTGGTACATTGGCGCTTAATGTAAATCATACCACCACTGATATTTGAATCTACTTCAGATTTTCTGCATTTCCAATTTGGTGCACACTGTTCTTCAACAAAATTAGAAACGTAACCACGGGGCATGAACACCTCAAAATCTAGCAAACCTCTCTTCTAGGACCCTATAGCAGGTACTAAGCTGTATGTAGAGATTGTCTAAATATTATTTATATACATTATGTAGTAAAAGTTGTTTTCATTCTGCCAGACCAAGGGGATTTTCCTTTTGACAGTGACATCCCAGAAAGGTAACAGGCAGAGGGTAAAATCTGGTTGAAGAGTCTGCAAGACTATTCGCTGTTTGTCCATACATCCGTGAGGAGTTTATATCTGACAGCAGATAAATTGTGAATTTCTTTTGATTTATAGGTGGATTTTGTAGAATGTGCTGCGGACTTGAAACCATCATCAGATATCAAAGATAAAGGGGAGTTTAATTCATTGAGCTCATCATCACTGGCGTATGCCTTCCTGAGAATGGAAGATTTGTTTCTTCTCAGCTTAGATTCGCTTCCAACCTCTCCAATTATGCTTGCAATGGAAGATGCGGGTGGAGGTACATAGACAATGGGAGCTGCAATGCATGGGAAGTTTTGGACACACTCCTTACCATCGTCAAGATCATCCTGTATCAAATTGAGAAGGAAAGGGGAAAACCAAAAACAAAAAACTCTAGAGATCACAAACAAAACCTGTAGAAGCTTTGACCCCACAACAAATGAACATTGCGTGTCAAATAACTAAATATCGAACGCAGACATATCTTTTTCTTTGTTCATCCCTCCCAGGATGTGCAGATTGTTACGCCTCTTGCGCATGAGGAACTTATAACAAATATATACGTGTAAGGAGTCAATTATATAAATTATGATAGAAAGGAATGAAATTATGATATGCTGCCAGAGCTTAAGTAAACCCGCAAGCAAATTTCATGAAATATACTCTCCAGTTGGGAATCCATCATGATATTAAATTATCAAGAAAATAAGTGCAAATTTGGTCATCTAACCTCGAAATCAAGAGCTTCAAAAACAGCAGTTGGAATTGGATCAGGGCAAAACTCATCTGGGGCAAAATTGTCTAGAATCCTCTTGATTAGTGGTGCACTAAACAGAGGGCATACCTTCACAAACAAAACTCCTTTCAGCATGACTGAGGAAAGAAACTTTAGCAATTAAGCAAGTGAATGAAGAAAAGTCTCAAGTTCATGCCAAACCTCTTTCCTGACAGATGTACCCAGCAGCATATCCTTAGGAAGCATCAAGAGCTCACTTAGTGCATTAAGAAGATGGAAGGACTTGACAGATGTATTTTGTCTCCCATCATTATTAGCAGATTCAGGGTCATCGTTGTCTTGAAGTGAGTCATCGTCATCAATACCAAATAGGTCAGTCAGCCATCTAGACCAGTTCCCAATCTGACAAGTGCAGTCCACAGGTGAGAAGAACATATAAGTCAAGACAAAAGTTTTAACATTATATAGAATATTTTATATGCAGCCCTCTCATAGCTCAATAGCTATCGAGTTATACTTTTGGTCTATTATTAGAGCCACATTCAAGACGAATAGAGTTATCAGCAGAAGGAAAAACATGAATTGAACTTATATTTCTAGGTTCAAGTGAAGTCATACGTGGATGGCCTGATACTGAAGTTCACATGTGTAAGTGTATTGAGAAGTTTACCACAGTTTTTAGCTGTACACCAGCTCCAAAGCTTGATTTTCCAGGGGGAATGGGGAGAACCTTGGGATCACTAATGGGATCAGATACAGGATCAGTTGGGATTTCATCAGCAGATTCGCGAAGAATAGCATTGAACATAGCCACATCTAATCTTGCCACACATTGCTCCATTATCTAGATTTAGTAAAACATTCTTATATCATGATAAAGGAAAAGAAGAGTTTCTATCAACCAAAATAACAAACTTAATTACATATTAAAAGAAAAATATCAATTGATTTTTGAACTAAAACAAACATTTGCAGGTTGTCGGCTTTGTGCTTAAGCAATTTGCACAAATCATAAGCATGAAGATACCTTGCAAGTCAACCACCCTGATTCATGTGAATCAAGATTAGACCAGATATAAAAGAGGCAGGCCTCATAATTGCTATTATTAAAACTAAAGATTTGACATGGCAGTGTCTACTAAAGATCCATTTTTTTTACCAGGAATCTGTGGTACTAAATTCCATTGAAAAAGAAAATTTCATGAGCAGGAACAATGATAGACCAAAACAGAAAGAACAACTAAAGTACATTTTGACACCCACACACCCAAAAAAAAAAACCAATATACTAACCAATCTAGACAGCACTGGCAAACAGCCACACTCATGCCCTCCAGCTCGAACGGGACAGAGCTTTTCACAGGCTTCCCTAAAAGCAGTCTTCCAAATGTCTTGTGAAAACTTCCCCTGTTCTTGATCACATGTGCTAGACAACCTTCCATAGGTTTTCCTTGAGGCAGAACCCACATCCTTTTTAGTGACCTTTGCATCAACAGGATGCATATGTGGGGTCAGAGTCTGGATACAGACCAGGAAAAATTCAAATTAGATGCCAACAGAGTTTCGTAATATTTAACCAGAGCTAGTACGCTGCTTTAGGATTGTTCAGAAGGAGGAAAAGATTAAGGAATTACCAGCCACCAGAGAGATTCCACAATGCGAGAGAAGATCCAAGCTTCTATCTTTTCCAGTGCTGATGCGTATACATGGGGATCATCCCAGTTACCAAAACCTCCATGCTCAATTATGGTATTTTCATTTTTTCTGGGAAAGGATCCCTTCCACCTCAATGAGGGACTTATCTTGTCATTCCCCTCTCCTTCACTTTTCCTTTTCACACTAGGTCTAGCAGAAACTGATGGTGCCACTTCTAATGTGGTTTGGCATATAATTGTTCTCAACACAATAGAATTAGACAACCAAAATGTCAACCTGTAGTTGGATGCCAGAGGTCAATCAGTTGGCAGGGTTTATGATGAAACCATAATTTCTTTCCCATGCAGCAAGAATCAGCAGAACATCAGTTCACCAACCTCTAATCACTACTCTGATTCATATTAGGTGGGACCTTAGCAAGATATCCACTTCATAGGCCGTATAATCTTACATCTTATTATTTGTAGAGTTTAGATTAAGCTGAGTCTCATTTTGTAAGTATCTTGACAGAGCCATGCTAAACAAGTTCAGAATATAATGAAGGAAAACTTTCTTTAAGCCGTAGAAGTCTCTTGTTTTCTCAATTAACTGATCAAAGGCAATATTATTTTTATTAATCCCTAACTTTTTTATGATGATGCAATTAGTTTTGAGGCTTGAACTCAAGAATATATCAAAATAATAGCTCAATTGATGATATGGTATGTTAAAGGATAAAGGATATTATATAATCATTCCTTATCATTATCTAGTGAGTGAGTTATCAATGTTAGTTTATCTTCTGTTTTCTTCGTTTATGATTATATTCAGTAATATTATAAATAGAAAGAAGAAGGAGATCATTATCAGTTCTCAGCCTTCCTTCCTGCCCACCAAGTCTCAGTCTTAACACATTGAGTTTCAACAAGTGAGGGGGAAAATGCTTAAAGTTATATGCAGTAAAAAAAAAAAAAAAGGTTTTAGCTCAGGTGTACCTTGGGACATCATTTCCACATGCCTTTGCAACAAGTACTAGTCCAGAAACAGCACTTTTAGCAGCCCCAGCCCTTCTCACTCGGAGATTTTCTTTACAAGCATGAAGATACAGCCTAGAAAGGCGCCGAGCTGGAGCATAGATCTTACCCATGGAGCTTCCATGCTCAGCAACTACAGAATATAGAGCAGCCTCTATAGCTGCAGCTTCTCTTAACTCTCCTTCAAGCATCTTTATCTTGTTTTCCAAAAGATTGATTTTGCTGTCCGAATTGGAACTCCTTGCTTCCTTTGGATAAACCTTAGCATCTTTTCTGTCACTGCCTGTGATATTCCCTTCACTATTTTGTGCATCCGCAACAATGCCAACATCCTTTACATCTGCATAATGATTACTGCCAAGCGATCCAGTACCCAATGTTGAGTCTGCTGGTGATCTTACAGACTTCACATGCTTTAACCTTTCACTTTTCAGAATATTGCCCTTCATACCAATCTTTGTCCCAACTAAAGAATATGCACTTCTACTCAAAAAGACTTGATCTTTGACACCGTCAGTTACAGATTGTTCATCTTCAGCATGGTTTTGCTTATACAAATTAAAGTCTTCATTTCCATGTTTATCCTCAACAGAACTGTTGTAAGCTTTATCACCTACACCCTCCGCAGGATAATTTTCAGCTTCATATCCCCCATAAAATTTGTCATTTATTTCAGAACCATCATTTTTTGCAGTCCCAGGATTCCTTCCCATGAAGCAGTTACTATCTGGAGATACTGTGTTGCTTGAATAACTGTGAGAAGTGCATTCGTTTCTGTTTAATTGAACATCTGTAGCTATAGCTCTACTTGTATCAACCTTAGTTTGAACATCCTGATCCAAATGCTCATGATCACTGCTGACAGTCTTGGCCTCAGAATCTTCATGTAAATTCTCACGTACTAAGGATGGGGAAGAACAATGAACGATTGAGGAAACAGCATGCTTTTGGGTTGTCACTGAACTCTGAATAGGAGAGTTAATAGAAGCTTGACCATTTAGTGGGCTCCCAAGATCAGATGATACATCCACTGACGATGTGCATGATAAACTCCTCTCCAGCTTCTCATATGTGTCTTGTGGTATCATATTCAATTTTTCAATCCTTGTTTCTGAAGCCAGGGTATGCTCCTTATCATTCCTACCGGTGTTTTGAGTTGATCCATTCTGCAATTTGGTTACAATTACCATATCAAACGGTATTGTATGATGAGGATTTTCCTGATATTCTAAGATTCATCCAGCAAGCAGACTGCATTATTATGCCATTGA
Source organism: Erythrophleum fordii (assembly GCA_032878935.1). Classification (NCBI taxonomy): domain Eukaryota; kingdom Viridiplantae; phylum Streptophyta; class Magnoliopsida; order Fabales; family Fabaceae; genus Erythrophleum; species Erythrophleum fordii. The sequence continues at coordinate 18,527,844 of JAVQMF010000049.1, read as the reverse complement.
TGAAAACATGAAAATACAACTTTTGTTTTTTTGTTGTTAAATACAGAAGAATAGTCCAATGTCACAGGATGGGGTCACTGCAGTAGTGATTTCCAATCCCTCTCCAACACAGCATCTAAAAGTTGCATTAATCTGAACCAGATTCATAAGAGGGCAAAGAAAAAAAAAAAAGGAAAATTTGAAATGATACATGAATTCAGTTTCAAAAGGTGGATTCTACAATACAAATTTAGGTTCTATGTGCACCAGTGCAATTATTGATAACATCTTAACGTATTAGTAATAAGTGGATTCCACATTCCATATTACACTTGTAACTTCCTCCCAAGGTGCTAGTAACGAGATCAAAGATTACCAACACATTGAGGTTCTTGGGTGCTTAAGAAGCTAGTAACTGGTTATCAGCATATTGAAGAGACATAACCAACACTTTAAAAAGACATTACCAGCGTGCTGAGAAGACTTTACCAGCACAACCACACTCAATGGCTGCTTACTAGCACATAGAAGAAACTGTTACTAATACCTCAAAAAAAAAACATCACTAATTTTACTGCTGCACATAAAACATAAATCTGCACCATAGAATTCACCTTTTCAAAATTGTTTGTCCATCAAAAGCAATTAACAAGTTCTAATTGAATGATCCCCTTTTATCTCTCTATCTCTATAAATGGTCATGTTCTATCTACAGATGAATCTAGGGCCCTATGCAAATAAATGGTCATGCACACTAACACAGTTATAATGAAAGTAGAATGCATGCTTCTATCAATACAAGAAAGGAATAGAAGAAGACTATGATACCTCTTCAAGTTCAGGAGGTATGTACACATTGGACTCAAGGGCAGAAGTAACCGCAGCCACAGATGAATGTGAGGAAATATCGTCATCAGTAAAAGATGCAATTTCAGATTCTTCAGCATATTCTTCATTCATTAATGCTGAAACGGAGTCATCAACACTATTTTCCTTTGACACCTCTTTTGACAACCTATCCCTAAAAGAGGAGCTAGTGCGATCCTTTTCAACAGGCTGAATTTTAAGGAACAGAAGTGGCTGATCTGTGTTTCTGTAGTTTCTCTTGCAGTTCATTGGAGCACTAATGCTCAACATCTCTTTCAGTATACCATAATCTGCCAAATCTATGATGGCAGTTCCCAATAACTGACCTTTAACAGCCTTATCTCTTCGAGGCTCATACAGGTTGAATTCCAAACAATTCTTTTGGAATACATCAGCATCACCGCCTCTGACAGACATATCCCTCAACAGAGTTACAGGAAGTTTAAATGACTCGTTAAATTCAATTTTTCCTTCACCTATAACAGAACCAAGTGAGGGGACAACAAGATTGGTAGAACCTGAACTGCGTTCACCATTTTCCCATTGTATCAATACAGAACGAAGGGATCTAAGCGATTGAGTTGGAGGCCAAGGTCTAATCTCCTGTATATGAATGAGGTAATTGATTTGAACCGTGGCACTTCTCCTGTTCTTTCCTCTCAAGCCTAGAACCATGGCTGCCAAGATGATGAGTCCCCTCCGGATGAACTTATTACTTCAATGTGGTAAGATGTGTGAAATCACAAGCCGTCTGAAGTGAAATAGATTACGTGCAGGTAATTAGGATGGAGAATCACATTTTAAAGACAATAGAACTCAGAAATCAGAAGCGTGTAATACAGAAAATGAGAAAATAGCAACGGATTGCTATGGAATCATCAAACAATCCCCTTTGGCCCTTTCCGTTTGTGACAGTGAGTGTACTTCAACTGACTCAAGACTGACAAGAGAGAGAAGAAGGGGGGAAACTGTGAAAGTCAAATGAGAACTACAATAACTTTGCGAGACAAACCTCCCGCGTTTGATAATTTATCTTGGACAACGAAGACACCACGCATGCTATTTGAAAGTTGGCAACAATGTAAGGACAAGACTCTTGTAATATTTTCTGGGGAAATGAGAGAGCTTAAGCTTGAGCTCGCTAAAAGCAAGTCTGCTGCAAATAGAGAGAAACCAGCTATAAGAGTATGAAATTCAGAAAATGATTGCATTGAGCATGTAAACAACAGTTTATGAACTGGACTAGCATACAAATGCAGGAATTCTCAACTTCTCCTCAGAACCAAAGTAAGAAGCATCAGATCGACCGAGGCCGAGTGTTTCAAAGAATCCATTAAAAGAACCTTACAAGTTGAAGCTTAAAGTAAGCAGAAATTTCATGATGCAGACCATGGAATTTACTTGCAAGTTAAATAATAAATACACGAATACAAATGCATCAAATTTTATACTGGGAAAAAAAGTGTAAAACATAAGAAGAGACAGATTAAGCTTAATGTAGAGCTTACCGGAAAAGGTATTGGGTGGTAGCGGTAGAATGAGAAAGCTGCAAGAGCTAGCTGGACAAATTCATTGTCATGACTTCAAAGTGGGTCCCCATTTCGGAGGCTAGAAGATATCTGAGTGAGTCCGTGGGACGCACACGCTGATAGTGAAAGAGAACCAAGAATGTCTACGCAAAATAGAAAAAATAATAATACCCAATTTTTTGTAAAATATAAAAATGTAGGGCTGAAGGCAGCAGATAATTTCCATTTTTAAAAGTAATGAAAAAAAAGTTGGCTCGTGTTGTTAGGTAAGAATATAGCCCATAATTCAAACGACATCGTTGTGAAATGATGGGCATTTTAATTTATTTTTTTAATGTAAAATATGTTAATTTAATTTTTAAATATTTTTTAATTAAAATAGTCTCTTTGACAAGCATATGTAATGTCTGATGCATTGAAATTTAATTGCTTTATGTTTAAAGAATATTTGGACAAATTTATGTCATAAATTAACAAATTTTATTTATGTTTAATGAAGAGATTATTTTTATTAAAAAAATTAGTTTAAGAATTAAATTAAAAGATTTTATTTTTTAAGGACCAAATCAAAAAAATTTTAAAAATTAAATTGATAAAATTACTTTTAAAAAATTAAATTAAAAAATAGAATATTTCAATTTTTAAATTATTAATTTACTCGTCACCATAGTAGTTGTTAAAGTTTATACATCCTTTAAATTTTGGTCTATAATTTTTTTAAAACAAAATTTGAAAGATAAACATAAAGTGTAAGATCAAATATTAAAAGGGAAAGAACAAGAGTATAAGAATTTACACTCTATGTTTATCTATTTTTAATTTTGTAAAAAAATTATAACAAAAACCTTTAAAAATATCGTTAGATGCTTGGAGATCTTCGGAATAGGGAATAACTGTAGTGGTTACTCTCCTGCAGATCGGCAAATACCTGCGCTAGAAGAATACGCTATTCATGCGTGGTTTCAATCTGGGCTGAGCTGGTACTGTAGCTGCTATCTTTAGCAAAAGAAATATAATTTTCATTTGTCAAAAATATCAAATTAGATTCTATACAAGCATAAAGTTATGTAATTAGAGAAAGTATATAGGGTTTATTTTCTTTCGTTATACTCATTGTATTTTTTTCCTTATTTTTCTCTAATTATATTATATTCAATTCATTTGTAGATTATAGAAAATTCATACTACAAGAATTATACATTTTGATTATTTGATTTTTAAATTATTTAATTTTTTTTTATAATTTAACTCATTAATGTTTAAAACATATATATTTACTTTATTTTTATTCTATTTTTAAAAATTTTTAAAAATTCAACTATATATTCTTAAGATAAAAGAATTAGTTAAGACATATATCTTTAAAAAAATTATTTTTTCTCTTCTTTAAACTTTAACTAGTCTATATAAAATTATTTTTAAATATTTTATAACTTTATATTTCTTTTTGTCTTATAATATAAGCAAACTTAAAGAATAGCAGATTAAGGTGCTTTCTTCTATGCATCGGTAAGTAGGGTCTATCCATACCACTCCATGTAACCTAACAAGGTGTATTTATATTAGTGTCATGCGGAAAGCTACACTAACTTGTTACAAAATGTTAAAATTTGAAATATGCGAAATTCACTTAAATCTAAATGGTGTTATTGGCATATTTGTTCCACTAAATTATGAAATAACAAAATTCTCTTCATTCTTATAATTCTCATTTATTGCTCCTTTGGATTGGTTAATTGTCTACAAACCTAAATTCTAAAATTGGTTAGTCTACAATTTCATTAATTACTCATCAACAATCATCTTCATATCCTTACGAAGGTGCTCATTTTTTATGCATATGGTTAGTCAACTTATTTATAAACTTAGTTGACTTCTCATCCTTACAATAAGTTATTATCATCTTTCAATACATAATTAGTCGACGTCTTATCCCCATAATTAGCCACTATTTTCTTTTTATACACATTCAATTGATTTATTTATAAAGTTAATTGACTTTTCATTCTCATAATAAGCTATTATTGCCTTTTTGTACATAATAAGTTAATTTATCTATAAAATCAATTGACTTCTCATTGCCATTATTGTTTAAGAAAGGGCTCTTCCTTCCAAATACCCAAAAAATGTGGTATTTTCAAAATACAACTAAGGTTAAAACAAATAATTCATACATGAACAATAAAGATTATAAATATACCACATGCCTGGATCTTGTGTGCAGTAGACAGCATCTCTCTTTCGCTCAAACCCACCACGCATAGTCCATAATTGATAAAAGTGCATATGAAAAGTTGAATAATAAATGCTTTTATGGATTAAGCACTTAGGGGAGAAGATGCTAGACTGACTAAGGTTATGCATTAAAAAGACTATTAAATTCAAACTTAAGTTCGGGGTTAGAGCAAATATTTTTGGGTTTCTTTCATAAATAAGCAACTTATGTAGTTTAAATCGCAAGTTTCAACATTAGAGGACTATTTAGATATTGGGCAAACTTAGTGGGCTTGAATTGAAAATTTCACATTTCATTTTTTAGTTTGTTGGTTCTTCTATCAAATTTAGCAACTTTTTTACACACTCACTAAACTTTTCAACATGGCCCTGAAATTTTGTTACAGCATGGAAGAATTTATCATGAATTAAAAATTTCAAAGATTAATTTGTGTATTGTTAAAAATTAAAAGATTAGTTAAAACATAATTTTTTTTTAAGTTTCAATTCAGTGTCTGTACTCTAATTAAATAATGTTATCTTCTTAATATTAGTAAAAAAAATTCTTAATATATGACATATGCTGATAACAAAAAAATTTTAGCTGACACGATGGCAATCCAAAGTCAATGCCACATTAGCTTTATATCTGTCAACAATTAGGAAGCAATAGCCGTAATTGAAAAACTGAGGTAAGGTTACTGCAATGGGAATTAGGGTTTAAATTGAAATATTTGTAAAATCAGAGAGACCAAAAAGTGTATTTAAGTCAAAGAGTTCAAGAGAGCTTACCTAAATTAAGATAGAGCATTCTCTAATCTATAACGTGTGCACAGTTACGAATTTAACTAATAATCTTATTATTTCATTAATGCTTTCAATTTTATTTTATTTTTCCTTTTTCTTAAAGGTTTAGTTATTTGAGATTTGTTTGTTGTGTCTGTTTTCCCCTCCCTCATACAATGGTAGAGCTAATTTTGCTTGCTTAAAAGTAGGTTTATAGAGTTATTTACATTTTAAGATTATGGGATTTAAGTCAAGCAAGTTACCCCTTCAAGAAAAGCAACATAAAACTTTAATATTTTGATGGTTAGGTTGAATTTGTCCGGACATTACCAAAAAAACTAAAAAAAGTTTATAGAAAGCATAACTCGTTGCTCTACTTGGAACTTTAAAGTGAATTAAGTTTCAATTTGATGTGAGTGTGCACGAATCCAAGCTCCAAAGTACCAAAAACACAACTTATGGGCTCTTTATCACCCAATACTCAACGGCTTACAAGGTTAGGTGCACCGGTCTTCATCATGATAGCACAAGGCCAGTTAGCTAGTTTGCCACAACAATCAATATGGTCACAAATCAAATGCTCTGCATAGACAGTTGCAATATAATGTTCAAATGCTCTGCATAGACAGTTGCAATATAATGTGTAAAGCTTAATCTCTGTTTTTTTTGGCGCAGGGGGGGGGTGTTTTATGTCACCTAGTTACCTACAAATTCTTTTGGTATAATAATGTTGACCTCACCATTCTCCAAATCGGAGAATGGCATGCGTTGAGATGTCCACTTCCAGATCCTGACTGACTAAAGCAAGCGTTAAAGATAAGATATTTTTCTTTGTTTTTACGTTATGCATTTTCTTTTTTGCCAAAATAAAATTATAGATTTGTCTGTCCTTAAGGTAGGATTTGACGCCCCTCCTTCCCTTTCCTTTTGTTTAAGTTCAACAATGAGATATTCCACCTCTGTCCCTCTAATCTGATAACTCTGTTCCTTATTTGCAACCAAAAAGAAAGACAAGTTCCTATCAGAAGTTGGGACAAGAAGCTGATCAAAGGTAGTTATCATCCGAGAAATATATTAATCCCCTAACTTCATTTTGTTACAACTTCATGCTAGCAGTAGTTAACTAAGTTCATGACCTGCTTTATTGCCCTGAATTTCCACTCTTGTTCTTGTTTCTAAAAAGAATATGAATCCTTTCTAGGTCTACCCTATCAAAACCCTAGGAAGACATGAAAAACAACATTTACAACTTTACATCTGCAATTGCAATCTGACAGCGTTTTTACTGATGGATCCTGATAATGATTCTGGGTTTCATAATCCGTTATGTTGGAGAAGGAATCGATCAGTTGAAGTCTCAGGTTTTGTCCTCTTATAATCTTGAGCTTATGACGTAGAATCTGATTTCTGGTCTGCATCTGCTGTAGCCTGCACTTGAGCTGCATACAGTAAATTCCATAGGACATCCTCAAATGAGGGGCGAGATGATGGTTCTGGAGATATGCATTTGGTTGTTATAGCTATTGCGATTGATAATGACTCTTGAGAGCTAGATGTCAACACTATGGGATCCACAATTTTTCTTCTACCATCTTGGCTTCCGAAGGATGCCTGTTGTTCGCATAAACAGGTCATTGATGAACATCAGTATCCCAAAACTTCTGAATTTATCCTTAATACAAGAAATTTCAAACTCGTGACCCCACTGGAATTTGACTAAATTAAATGTCACGAACAGGGAAGAAAATGTAGAAGAACTGAAAATTTGGAATTGAAAATTTTGTGAAGACACATGAATATGAAAAAATTTTTACACACTAAAAGATTATCAGGGCATTTAATATGTTCAGTGAGACAGAAGTTTTCAAAAGCTTTCCTATTACCTTCTCATTTAGAAAAAACGCCTCCCCTTTTTCGCTTGCTATAGGTCCAACAAGCGATTCAAGCAATATAAATCCAAAGTTATAAACATCATCCTCAAATGGTGCCCTTTGGCTGCAAGAACGACTAGGTAGAATGATTTGTTTGTCCTTGACCAACAACACAAATAAAATCAAAGCAGCCAATATCACTGAAGAAAAAGGATGTTAAACTATAAATAGCAGATTCCGCGTTCAATTTTTCATATCCTTGATAATGGTTAATGTAAAGGGAGATGATGATTATTGATTAACAACACATTGGAACAAAGGTAGTGTCAATGATGAGGGTGATGTGGTTTTGAGGAAGGTAAAGGAATATTGAAAAATGTTATAGAAAGGTCAATAGGAGTAGAGGAGCCAAGATGGCAAGGCAACTAAAATAGTCATGGGAGTGAACGTGATTGTTTGATGCTGTAAGTGACAATGGAGCTAATGAAGACAGCAGAGTTCATGGGGATGGTTGTGGCTATGGCAACAGGATATAAATTCAATCACTTAAGATGGCAATCCGGGAGTGTAATTGAATAATATAACATATGAACCCAACCAGAAAGTTAATTTAAGAATCTAGTTACAAGCTGTAATAGTATAGTAAAATAAGCTACAATCAGCATTCATTACCATGATTTTGGGCCATGTCCCTTTGCCTGTTCAACAATTAGAAAGAAACGAGTCACTCGAGGATCAATCATATTACATAAAGGTCTAACAGCTGAGTTGAATAGCTAGCAAACATACCCCAAGCCTTTCGATCTCTTCTCCGAGAACGCACATTCCATAGTCGCTTAGTTTCGGAATGTGATGCTCATCAAGCAAAATATTGTTCGTCTTCAATTGGTTACTAAAACAACCGGGGATAACCCCGCTATGTAAAAAATGCACAGCCTTGGCAACGCCAATTAAAATTGTCAATCTATCGGACCACTTAAGTGGCTTCTCTATAGAAAACTCTGCATGTTTGAATAAAGCAAGATTAGTGGGTTGAAGCCCTCAAGATTAAAGCTATCACATATAAGGAGAGGCTATGAAAATTGGACATGAGATTATCTTCAACTACAAATAAGTCATCCACATATTCAATGTTGACTTGTCCATATTGAGTTTCATCCTGAGCATGGTGTTCTCTATAAAATTGTTGTTCTTAATAGAAGAAACAAGATATGACGCCTCAGAGAAGGAGAGCAACATTTGGAAATATTTTATGGTCTCATCAATACACTATAATGCCATACCAACCTGACAAATAGGCACGGTAATTCCCATTTGGCACATACTCGTATACAAGATGAAGTTTGTTGGTAGTAGAATCTTGTCCACCACCATCAATACAGTGACCAAAGAGACTAACCAAATTTGGATGGTGAAGCTTTGAGAGTAAATCCAACCGAGCTTTAAGATTTTGAATTGAGCATTTCTTTGACAGAGCCAAAGATCGTATCACGACGTAGGATCCATTCTCCAGTTTGCCTTTGTACAGCTGAAATGCAGCAGCGGATTTAGAAGAGGGCCTTTAGTCCTTCACCGTGGGAAAATGTGCTTGACAACATTACCACATATATGCTAGCATGGAGGTAATAAAAAAGTTCACTTCACTCTTAAACAGGTACAAAAATAATATTCCATTCTGATTTGTGAAGAGTAATTACTATGAAGAATTGAAAACTAGAAACAAAAGAAATCTAGTCTTTTAAAGTAATGTTTAAGCGATTGAGGGGTACCTTCCCTAAGGAGCCTTCACCAATAAACGTTGACAAGTCAAAGTTTCTGGAGGCTTCCTTCAACTCTTCAATTGGAATCGGTCGACAGATTGGAGTAGCTTGTGCCCCTAGCTTCACTGCCTGAGAAATGAACCCTTAAAGAAATTGGAAATAAGACATTAACTATTTTAGATGTGCATATATATCCAATGGAAAACTAGAGACTTCAACACTCTTAGATCTACTCTTAGATGAAACAATAGACCATTATTGATTAACTACTGTACTTACTAGCATTTGCGAGGAGTTCAGAGGAAACCCCTGTAGTGGAATTATCTTGCACGGTCTTTGGCAACACATGATGTTCGGATGTCTTTCTCCTCTGATGTTTTCTACAAAAGAAAACTCCAAATACCGAAAGCACAAGAACAAGAACAAGTCCAATAATAATGGCCCCTACCGCAGCTATTTTCCACGCCCTGAATTTCTTCCTATCCATACTGGATTCTTCACAATAAGACCCTGGCTGCTGATGTTGAGAATCAAGAGTTAAACAATTTCCATCATATTTGACAACTCTTCTATCGGACGTACTGGCCAAGCAAGAAGGAAGTCCACCAATTAACTTGTTACTAGAAATATCCACAAACCCAAGTTTGCTGCCACAACTTAGTTGATCTGGAAGTGACCCACTCAGCATATTGCTTCCTAAATTTAAATAACTGATGTTTGGCAATGAGAACAAGGAAGATGGGGGTATTCCGCTCAGATGATTTGACGAAAGATCTAGATATTGAAGCTGACCCAATTCACCAAACTGCTTTGGTATCTCGCCGGAAAATGAATTATTGCTTAGCAGAATTGTGACTACTTCTATGGGCATCAATGGCAGTTCAGAATCTAAACGGTTTTCTCTCAAATTCAGTACATGTAGGCCAGTGAGAGCGCTCAAATCAGGCAATTTACCAGATAGCTCATTGTGAGACAACGAAATATCAGTGAGTGTCTTAATTCTGCATAATGACGAGGGGAATGAACCCTTCAAGCTGTTGCTTTTCAAACTCAAGACATTCAGATTAGACAATGAATCGAACCAATCGGGCATAGTGTCATTGAAATAGTTGCCATCGAGTGTCAGTGTATGAAGCTTCACCATCGTGGAAATTTTCGGTGGGATAGAACCGAATAAGAAATTTGAGCTTAAGTCCAGAACTTCGAGCAGAGATAATCGATGAATCTTGTCCGGAAGAGGACCCCAAATTCCCAAGGACACCAAGCTAAGAACCCTTAAGCTGGTCAACCTCGTCAATGAGGTGACAAAAGAATCAATAGAGAAGTTCGCCGACAGCGTTTGATTGGGAATTGCAAATCCATTGAACTCGTTAAACTTCGCAGTTTTATCTCCCATAATTTTAAGCTCAGATACAGAATTCTCCTGACATTTAATGCCCATATGTGCAGATGAAGAAAGGTTACAAAGGTCACCATAATAATTTTCCCAAATTTGCAGCGAGGCAGGGTACTCTAGATACAACCTCATCTGTAATAAGACTTGGGTCTGAGCAGGTTGTAGCTCATGGGTACCTGGGATAGACAAAATCCACGAAAGAACCAGAAGACAAAGGTACAAATGTTTCATTGAATCAGCTTGGAGCATCAGGCACCAAATTTCACGAACGTGAACATGAAAATTAGCTGGGGTTTTGGGCTCTTAAATTCAACGGAAGAAAAGACAACTGACAGGAATATGTCGAAAGACTCAAAACAGATCCTTGTAGGCAATAGAGAATGGGCTTCAAAATTGGAAGCACAGAAAATCCTACCGTCTGCTTTGTAGATTTTACAGACTTCAGAAATAAACCCAAGGAGAAACTTCTAGATTGACAGCTTCGAATTGTGCATCACCTGCTCCTTACACTCTATTCTTTTTCGAGCTTTATAGACTGGAGACCATAGATTAAACAAGGCTAAAGTTCTCCGAAATGGCAAAGACAACGAGAGATTCCTCAGAGAACCTTAACGGGCCCTTGTGCTCCTACAAGGTAATCGAAAACTCATAAAGAACATGGTAGCATGGTTACGTGAACTATTTAGCAAAGTGCACGAAAAACAAAAAATATAATATTTAAATGTAAACCAGAAAGCAACCCTGGGAGCACAAAGAGGAACGACCCATCACGAAGAAAGCTTAAATTAGAGATAAATGCAGAGGATATAGGAGACAGGTCCTTGTGAACTGGGACTAAGCATCAGACATTACTCTGTCGCTTTGATGAGGAAGGCTATGAATTAATGAAAAGGACGATAAGAGTGGCGGTTTCAAAGGCCGTACTAAGGACAGTGGCGGGGAATTAAATGCGAGATTGATTGAAATGGCATGGTTGCCGTTAATGGATTCCGTTAGTCTCGGAGAATGACATAGAAAGAAGACGAATCCAGAATGTCAAGTACTGTGCAGAACAGCTAAGTAGCAGGGCAGGGTGTCACTGAGGAAGATGACTCACAAGAAATAAATCCTTCTTCTTTGTTTGTTTCGGGCCGGTAACCCATATTTCACTACCGTTGATGTCCAATGATTTTGCGTGAAATTGCATGAATGCCATCACATTCACGGGGGTGATTAATATGTGTTTTACTTTTGGGTTTATTCTTAATTTGTTTGGCATGTTTCACGAGGCTTATTAATTATCAAAATTATGAGGTAGAAAATAGAGAAACTTTTAATAACTTCTAAAGTTTCATATTATTTATACTTTTTTTAATAAAAAATTTTAAATCAGACAAAATAAGACTTATTTACTAATAAAATAATATTAAATTATATAACTGAATTTTATATTCAATTACTTATTATTCTATTATCATATCAATAAAGTAATATATATGACTTATACTTTATTATCTACTATAGTATTATATAGTATTATTATTGTGTGAAGTTTATTATATGATCTAGTTTTATTTTATTAATTACTATATAAATAATGTGGTATAATAAATATATGTAAAAAATTTTCAATAAAAAATGTTAATGTAATGGTAGATTCCTTGGGCATATGTTGCATTGCCTTCTTTCCTTTTGTTCATGATAATATGATAATATCTTTATGAAAACGAAAGTATTTGAGAACTTCATTTACAAAATAATCCAATTCAATAATTAATTGGGTTGAAAACAAAAACTAAATCATAAAGTGTAATTTTTTTATTTTTGCTTCACCTAAAATTTGAATTCAAATCCTTCAATTTTGGAAGGAATTTTAGCATTATCATGCCAAAATTTATTGATTTTAGGTGCAATTTAATTTTATATCATATATATATATATATATGATATATGGTAAAAGCCCCTTGCATAATAGTATTCATATTAAATTACATGGGCTTTTCTCTTAATTTTGCTAAAATTATTAGAATCTTTCATCCATTTTAAAAATATATATAAATTTCTCCTCAAATAAAAAGTCACACTACATTTTAGTTTAATTTTTATTTTTTTAATCAAAATAACCCCATCAACATAAATGTATATATTTTTTTGGTTAAATTTAATGAAAATAATTTTTTATTATTTTTATTATATATATTTGAAAACAAAAAAAATATTTTTATTTATTCATATTTGGATATTATATATATTTGTATATTTGAGGTTAATGAAAGAAATTTTTGTAAAAAAAATAAAATTATACTAAAATATATTTTTTAAAATTAAAAAATATGAATAATTTTAACAAAATAAAAAAAGCTGTGTAATTTATTATAATATGTATAGGAAAAGGCAACATTCACGGAATAGCTTACAACATAGCCATATTGAATTAAACGACTCAAAAAATCAACTAAAAATCTTACCATCGTCGTAGTAATATTCTCATATTATATAAGGATTGCTGAATATTTTCCATTGAACTTGTTAATTAAGGGCTTGTTTAGTTTGATTAACTAAGACATCCTTTCTTGGCTTGTTTAGTTATAAAACTTCTTATCATTAACTAACACGACTATTAAACCTAGATATTTTCTTGGTTTACTTAGTTTGGTTAACTAAGACGTCGTTTTTTGAAATAAAATATCTATCAAATTCTAAACTTTAGTTATAACTTTTTGTAGTTAATGATCATGTTAGCTTTTCCTCTTCTTATCTCAGCATAGTTTCTTATCTTAAATGTTAGATTAGAGTGTGGGCTAGTTGTAGCTTCAATTAATCATTTATCTAATAACTCTTGAATTTGAATTTTAAACTCGTCTATATCTTATTTAGTATAAATCATAGATTTGACTCTTATTATCTTATTTGGATCTTTTAGTTTGGTTAACACATAGCTTCTCTTAATATGGGAGGGAAGGAAATTTTTTTTTATAATATCTATTTATTTTTATAATTATTACTCAATCATTATTTAACATTATTTACTAATCATTATTTAATTATAAAAACAAAGATAATAACTCAATCATAAAACTTTAAAATTATTTTTTTTAATTTTTATACCTAACTTTTTATATAAATGATTTTGGAAAAGACTAACTCTATACCATTGCAGCACACAATTGATCAAGTAGTTATACTCCAACCATTCATGCCTCTCGTCAAATGTCATTTTTATCACCTTCACATTTTTCTAGAATACACTGTCCAATATTTTGTGCACATTGAACAAACATTTATCTAGGAAAAAATAATCATATTTTTTCCTTATAATTAAAATATTATTACTTAAATCATGTCGTTGCTCGTACCTTAACCTTAAGTCATGTCGCTTCTCATTTAGGGGAAAAAAAAACGGCGTCCATGATTTCAGAATCATAGGAGTGAAAACTTCAATCATGTCTTTGTGCCAAATGCCATTAATATGGATTTGATTAACGAACAAATTTTTGTCTCAAGGGGACTTAAAATTAAGAGGGACAGAACCGGAATAAAAGCAGAGGGAGCATTTGTCCGTTGGAATTAGTGGCAATAAAAAGCGTCAAAAATGGATAAGTGGGGGGCCCATTGGTCACAGAACAGCCTGTCGTGTAGAATCCCATGAACGTTTTGAAAACGTTACTATTTATTTTACAATTTTTTTTTATAACAGTGGGATATTTTCAAACTTTTTTTTTAATTCTTTTAAAAATATGTTTGGTAAGGTAAAGAAAAAAAATTTAAAATAAAAAATTATGTAAAATATTTATTTTATTATTTAATATTATTTAATAGTCATTATTTAATTATTAAAAATAAAAATATTAAAATTATTTTTTATCTTTAAAATAATTTTTTATTTTTTATTTTTATTTTCATACTTAACTCTTTATATACTAAACAGATTGTAATGATGTAATTTTAAATTTTTAGTCCATATATTATTTAAAATTTTATTTTTAAAAATTTTTAAACATAAAAAAAATATAACATATGATGCTACAATTTTTTAATTTATTTTTAAATAATATTTAATATAAAACTAAATTGTAATTTAAAAATAAATAAATTTTAATAACTGTTTATATTTTAAAAATAATAAAAAATAGTAAGAAGTTGTTATTTATTTTCATTAATAGATCGGCGCATCCGTTCAAGGGTGACCTGCTTTATACTTTTGCCCTTTCTTGTTGGATTTCTCCGTTCATATGTTGGCACTACGTCTCTCACGGGATAATCTTCCCACCCTTTCACGCGCCTCAAATGATTCACTCAAGGGGGAGGGCATTTTGAGCCAGGAATAAGGATCAAGTAAGCAATTTTGCAAGGGTATTTTGTTAATTAAAAATATAAAATTTACAACTATAAAGACAACAATTTTAATTAAAAAGATTCTTCAAAACAAAATATTGCAAAATCCTGGCCATGGTTCATTTTTTTTAGTCATGAGGTAATTTTTTATAGGATATCCTATTTGATTATTTAAACACAAATTAAGGTAATTTAAGCTGATAAAGTGATTTAAAAAATATTGAATAAGTGAACTGAATTAAATACTAAAAAAAGAATTGCAATATTATACTAATACCAAATATATATATATATATATATTCATGAAAATAATAGTTGTTTTTGCAATTATATTAGTACAGCATTACAATTTTTTAATATTTAAGTCAACTTTTTCATTTAATATATTTTTCAATCACCTTATTATCTTTAGTTATGTTAACTTAGTGTTTAAATAATCAAATAGGACAGGGAGAGAGTTACTTTATAAGGAGGGTAAGCATATGCTCGCATCATTCTTTTAAAATTTGCATGTATATAATATTAAATTTTAATAGCTCTTATAATTTTTAAAATTTAAAACCTATTGAATCTATCAAATTCACTAAATTTACACATATAAATTTTACTAAACCTACTAAATGTATATATATATATATATATGTGTGTGTGTGTGTGTGTTCTTTTATGCTGAACAGCCAATGTGAAAACTTTAGATATATTAATTTCTTCTACCATATGCTAACTTTGCTATCATCTCACTTTGCAGCTCCCAAGATCTCACTCGTGTGTTGCTGCAAATGCAGAAAGGATATTTATGGATCACAAAATTATTTTCTAACTTTTTAGTGTTTATTATATTTGTATAGCATTATATTTTTTTTGTGTCTATTTAATTTGGTTCTATGTTTTTATTCACTTTATTATCGTTAATTATACTAGCTTCGTGTTTAAATAATCAAGTAAAATATATTATATCTTATAAAAATTTAGACAGCTCAAATCATACATAAAAAAAATTTCTCTCCCTAACTTGCCATCCTTGAATAAAATAATGCACCTTTAGTAACTCGTCCTTATTTAGTAACTTCCCCTCAATGAGGGTGAATTACTATTAAACAAAAAAAAAAAAAAGATTGAAGCATCGAAATTAGAGGAGATTTGCAGGAAAGGGTTTTGCCTCGTAACAATCCTAGTTGGAGCATGCGGCTCAAAATCCCCTGGTGGAGCACATGATTGATTCTGCACTGTTATTTTCTATACCAATATATGTAATAACGTATATGGGACTTTCTAATATTTGATTTTCAAATTATATATTAATAAATATAAAATAAAATATTAAACATACTATTATAAAACACACAAAAAAGTGTGTTTACCCAATATAGTAACCACCTTTTCAATTATATGAAAAGCATATTGATGCTTTAAAACGTAGGAGTTCTATGTGCCGGACCAATAAATTTTTGCGTGTACTGATTATATACACATTTTAACAATTAGAATTTGCTTTGTTAATTTTATAATTTTAATGCACCGAAATTTTTCATGTTGGGCTTGAAAACCAAGGTTTTACATCAACACAATTTTACTTACCACAGTCTCGCATCCATGACTTTCATCTGCTCCCTCGCGTTCATACTACACACTGGTAATGCATAGTGTTTGTGACTTTTTGTATTATTGTATTGTGTAATAAAAAAGAGTGATATGAACAAATTAAAGTTTATATAAGGTTTATTTTCTTTTTCTTTTTTTAATTTTATCTCACCCTATTTACATGCCATATATTTATTTACTAAATGTAAATCATTTATATATAACTTTTTAATTCAAATATTCTCTTGTACAAAATGTCATCTTCTTAAAGAGAAAAAAATCGAACAACTTCTCATATTTTGGTTGCGTGCTAATAGAAGAGGATGAGATTAATAACCTCTCTGCCATTTTTCAAATATATACATCATTTATATATAAAATAATTTTTTAGGGATCACATTAGGGGTGAAGTCAAGGGGGATGAGTGGGAGCTCTGGCCTCCCTGACTGTATTCCTGGGACTTGTTATATTTTCCAAGCATAAACCTTCCAGCATGCCATAGAAATACATGAAGAGATGTTGATTCCCTCTTCTCCCAAAAAAAAAAAAAATTCTCCTTTCCCCACTGTTTTTAGTGACTGTCTGTGTCCCCAGTTAATTTCTTTCTAATTATTTGATCTCTTATTTAAAAATTTTAATTAGGTAGTCTGAAAACTATTCATTCTTTTTTGGAGAATTCCAATGTAATAAGTATATTCAGTTGAAGAAACAGTTAGCCAAGTGATCAATAAAGCCCTTATGTGTTGTTGCGCAATTTTAATGCAATGGGGGTTTGAAGGTTGAGTTCTTTCATTTTGCTTTGAATTCCACCATTTGATCAATTTAATGAAAAGGATAAAGATGATGCCACGTGTCAATTGCATCAATGCACCGTGTTGCATTGTCGAAGGTAGACTCATCCAAAGAAAAAGGGTGCGTTGAATTCTTAATAACGCCGCCAACTTTAGCTCTTCGACCACAACGTACGACTGGGGTAGCGACGAAAATGGTTCCTCTTCGATGCGTCTTTCTCTCCCATGTACGGAGGGAAAAAATTTAAACGATTTAAATTTAAAAACAGTATCAGTGAATATATAAAAGTTAAACAGAAATAATTTTTTTTACTATAACTAAACTATTCACGATTTGATATATATTTTTTTGTGTTTATTTTTTACAAGATGGAGTCCACATGTGGTTGTCCATGCACAGGCAACTCTTTCTAGTTTTTTTAAATAAAATGAAAAATAAAAATAATTTTTTTAATTATAATTTATAAAAACAAAAACTTAAATTAAAAAATAAAAAAAATTAGATCTATATTCATTCAAATTAATCTGAATAATTCAGATTCTATCCTGTAGACACTACAACAAGGGACGATTCCGGTTGGGCAGCAGCCGATAGAATGCGAGATGAATTTCTCCCGCACTATGGGCTTTGCGCATTTGTGCCTTGCTCAAATCGTAGTTTTTAACTGTTTAAGTTTGAGCAATATTTGACTATTTATTTCTCATAACAGGTTAATTTACATTAAGAAAGTAGGAAATAAACAAAATAATAAAAAATGGGTATAAAAGGAAAAGGGAAAAACCTCGACATGCCAAGGGCTAAATGTTATGATTTGAATATGCATTAGGGTGTCAAGATCGCCTTTTACAGTTTCCCTTATAATAAACTAATCATATATAGGAGTTAAAGTGGGGACAAGACAAAAGGCAACCCTGAAGAGAGATAATTGATGGCTTCTTCTGTCATTACTGAAATATCAGCATCTATTGCATGTAAGACAACTTCAATTTTATCTTGGCAAGCCCAGCCGACGAAGTTTCAAATCATTAGTAGAAGACAGTACAAAAGAAATGGACAAGTTTACCCATTATTACTTGCCCCCAATCAAAACTTTTTTAACCCATCTGCTGCACAAGCAATTACCAAATATAATCCTTACCAGGTACTTTGACTATCAAAAATTACTGTGACTTCTGAAATCATGTGAGCCCATGGAAGGCAACAATGAGCCCAATAATCCCCATATTTGACAATCTGTAATGCCCATTCGACCAAAAAAAATAACAGCCCGATTTACATTGAAAATGATAGTCGGAAACAAAAACAGACTAGAGTTTTTAAAGCACCTGCGTTCACCGGTGGAGCTACGTGTTGTTTTAAACAGAGTGGGGTTGTTTTTTGTTTTTTGTTTTTCGTTTTTTGGAGCGGGGGAAGGATTTCAAAAATATTATAAATATAGTATTAAGTTATGATATTATATTCATTATCATTTTAGATTTTAAATTCACTCAACTTTCATTTGTACATAATTGATTATGTAAATTTTTTTTAATTATTTGACTGTTAACTTAAACTGAATAAACTCTTATATATATATTTATATATAATTTTAATAAAAAACTTATTTTAATTATTATTTATTTTTTTAATTTTATCTTTATCTTTATCTTTCTTCCTTTTTTTTTTTTTCATTTTTAGTCACTTTTTTTTATTTTTGCGAAATTAGTGAATTACCATTTCTCCTAATGGTTTGGCTTTTTTTCCCATCCCTGCTCTTCATTCACTTTCAAACTGTACAACTTCTTTCTTTCCCCATCTTTGTTTTTTTCTTCATTCAGTTTTTGTTGCTGGTAAACTGTTCAATTGTTGCCGTGAATTTGCTTTTGAAGTTAGCAATGACCTTATCTCATACTATATAAAGATGGTAAGAAATTGACTTTATAATCGAATAAGAGATGTATAGATAAATAATTATCTAATAACTTATATTGAGAGAAATATTTTTAATAAAATTGAAAATAAATTAATTATTTAATATTTCAAAATATAAAAATTATGTAGAGGATAATTATAAGATATATAATTTATTCAATTATATATACTTATTTTTATTTTTTAAAAATATATTACCTCCCTGATCCAAGGGTCCTGGCCCCTCGCTGCTTGCGTTGATTTTGGAGCAAGAGTATGAGGGACCTCGGTATAAGAAAGCTCATCCTCATCTGTCTATCCTCTCTCTCTCTCTCTCACCAACATATACGCGTATTAATTTAGTTGCATGTTACTAACTGGTACAATTGAATTAATTGTTAAAACTTGAAAGATCACTGTTATAGTGATGTTAACATACATTGCCATGTCTTCATCCAAATCGTCACTACTTCATCAATTTTCATTTATAATTAAATGGTATATTGATCTTTAATTGTATCAAATTAAACACTTGAAAAAAACGAACCTCATTTTAATTTGAATATATATATTTTTTACAACCTAGAGGAAACTTAAGGGTATTCAATCTAAAAACGTTTAGGGATTTCTATGTTGTTTGTCAATAGTAAAATAGTGACGCTTTATAAGTTAGTGTATTTGAATTTAACCAATCCGCTCAAATTTTAATATAGCTACTGGTTATGAAGAACTGCTAAAAGAGAAATCATGTAAAAATTATATTAATCCAATGATAGTCAAAACCAATTGAAAAAAGCCACTCTTAACACTATCATTAGCTATGCTATGTGCGTTTCATTCTTTAAGTTTTACACTTACGATTATGTAGGTATATAAACTACCTTCTCAGTTGTTTTCTTTGTTCGAGGTTCTTTCACAGTTCAGATTTTCTGAATTTATTAAAGGAAAAATAAATTATTTTAAACAAATTCTCATAGTTCAAATTATCTGAGAAACAAATAAATTATATTTAAAAAATAAATAAACTCTTTTAAATAATTTATATAGTTAAAATTTATTCCAAATAACTCATTTTTTATCTTATAAATTGAGACAATCCCAATTTATTATTTTAGCTGAATTTAATCTAACATTAAGAAAAAAATTAGTATCTCATGTGAGCCTCTATTGATGGGCTTCATGCCCATCAACAAACCAAAAGCCCAGAAACATTCTCGTGGCCAGAATAGAAGCGTTGTGTCCCATTTTCCTCCCGCATCAATAGGTTGTCGCTGCTGCTCATCCTCCGAATTCTAGCTCTTTTTCCTCTTCATTGATCTCAGAGCTGCCTCAGTTCCTTTGACCACGAGAGCTCTATTAAGCTTTTTCTTCGGAGTTATTGCTTCCCTTTCGTGAGTCTTTTCTTCCTATCTTTCATTTTCACACTTCCTCGGATCTATGAACTGCTATGGAATTCTGTATTTTCCGATTTTGATGTTTTATATTGTACATGCATATCCGTTAGCTATGAACCAGTGTAAATCTTTCTCTATTTGTACCTCTCCCTGTGGAAGTCTGAGGCTTCGTCCTTTGGCTTAGTACGAAGTTTCTGCTGTTATAATATTGTCAGGAGATTGTGTGACCGATTGAAATTACGTGTGATTGTGTTGGAGACATTGGCATATACCCGAGCTTGTTGCATTTAGTGTTTATACCCTCCACCCTCTCTTTTTCTTGCTCTCTCGTATTTGCTTGTATTTATGTATAGCAAGATACGCGGAACTGAAATCCTGGAGTTCACCATATTGTGCCTGTGACTGGATTTATGTCGCTATTTTATTTTATATGTATTTCACCAAAAGAATTGGGATTACAATCAAATAATCAGTGATAATCGTATTTATTGACAAGGTTAGGTGGATGGGCTTAATCATCTGTAGAGTCGTTTGCATAAGAAGCTGTCTAGTAAAGTTTAACATTGATATTATTAGGACTTAGGAGTGTGTATATTTGGAAGTCTTTTTGTGAACTATAAAGTATACCACTCTACTACTGGCCTTCCCCAACCTCCCCCGCAAAAAACACAAAAAAAAAAAAAAAATAGGGATGAGAAAATGTTCTTTAATGTTGAGGGTAAAATTGATGAAATGTATTATTATAAGTGTTAGATCCTCATTCGTGTGACTTACATGAAAAAGTGAAAAGCACTGTACAGGTGATTGCATAATCTGAGTTTGGATGTATGCTTTAGGAAATATGCTGAATAATATCATCTACAGGATATCCAGAATCATGTCATCATGGTAAAATTATGATCTACTCCTTTTAGTTACTACTCTTGAGAGGCAGCAATCTCAATTTGTTGCATGACAAATTTTTTATATTGGTGGATTTGTGGCTGATGAATTATCCTTATTTCGCCCCCCTTTCTTCCCATCTAAAATGCATGCTTAAAAAGCAATTGATCCTTCATTTTTATGATCTTTTGTTTAAATTTTTTAATTGTTGGATTCTGGATCCATGGCTCTTTCTATATTGTTCTTAACTGGTTAGACTGCCTTACATTTGGGGTTCATTTAATTAACAGCACCTCTTCTCTTGAAGTTCTGTTTGCTGATAACTTGATACTAAATTTTCAAAGAACATTTAATCCTGCTGATTACAATTGCAGGCTCTATGGTGTTTAGTACTCCTTGTTTGCTTTATATTTGTTTGGTGATAATTATGCATGAATGTTGAAAGCAATTTTGGCTCCTTACATTGTACAGCCATAATCTAACATTCATGAATCTCCTAGCACTTCTCGTGGCAATCTACATCATAGGGATTATTATTTTTCATGATCTTTCAGTGCAGATGAGATCTGGTGAACAGTTTCTATGTAATTATATTTGTTGTTATCCACGTTTATTTGGTGATTGTCTCTTTTTCATTGTCCTTATGCTTATTTGTATTATTTTTTTCTCTAGTTCTTGGGTAAATGGATTTATTTACTTGTTTATAATCTATGTGTATATTTTTTGTGAATAATTTGCAGTGTGGACTGAGATTGAGATGGCTGGAGGTGTTATTCAACAGTTATTGAGGAGGAAACTCCAGTCTCAAGCTACTGTAAGCTTTGCCTCTTCTTCTCATGCTAATTTTTGTGCTTTTGAGGGAATTATTTTTGGGTCCCTGTAGCCTTTGCAAACCAAAATGGATACTCTTAGTTTTAGAAAAGGGGTGGGGGCTAAAAAGGGGGAAAAGGGTGTTCTATTGATATACATAATTGTGGAAGGGAACATTGGTTTGTTTGCAGATGTGGGGAGTTCAGAGTTATGCATCTATTTTTTCTTTTATTGTATTTTTGAGAAGTAATATTAAGATGATGTTGAAGATGATACATTTTGATTACCATAATGTTAATATAATGTTGATAAAGGAAAAACTTTGCTGTGCAGTCATTTTTTAGTTGCTAATCTGTTAAAGAATTCATCAAAGTTATATTTAAGGGCCATAAAAAAACAACTACTACCAAGAGCATTATTGTACTATTAATAATTTGCAAACAGATAGTTGTTTTGTTGAAACTAGAATGTTCTTAGTTGACAAACTAATAGATATTACTAAAGTGTTAAAATCCATACTTGATAAAAGAGGAAAGTGAAAGTAGTAAAATTTCTTACAATTTATTAAATACACAATGGTTCAGCTAATTCTTATTTCTTTTACAATTAAGAATTGCCTTCGTCCTTATGGCCTGCATCCATGTGTGCTCACCATTTGTCAACATTCTGTCTCTTGGTATTGCTTTCCCAGAAAGCAGATTATACTTCCTTAACTGCATGGCATTTTGCTATGTGTTTTTGTTACCCAAGTTTTTTCTAATTATACTTAAAGCTTTTTAGACTCTTTGGAATTTCGATGGTAGCTGACTTACTATTAAACACTACCTAATTCTGACTCAGTAAATTCAATTCTGACTTTTATTTCTGTTTTATCTTTTAATTATTTATATGGAAAGGAGGAGGTTTAGGACTATTTAAGTTGTATTTATCCATGTTCCAGTTGCTATTTTTCCTTATTGATAAGACTGAGAGCTTTAGTCTAGCTATCTTCCAATATAGGCATACAGTCATTGTATTATATATACTTATGCAGACTGTTATAGTAGGAACATTTCATTATGCATGTATTTAGGTTTTGATGAGCTTATAACAATTTGCTTCCCATGAAACAAGTCGACTGTGACTTATTCTAATGGTTGGTTTATACTTTGTGTAGACCTCTTCCTTTTTGTCATCCATCATTGCAAAGAAAGATGATGCTGGCTCTACCGGCAGCAGGTCCTTGAGAGCACTTGCATTAATTGGAGTTGGTGTCTCAGGGCTTTTGAGTTTTGCTACGACAGCATCAGCTGATGAGGCTGAGCATGGCCTGGAGTGTCCAAGCTATCCATGGCCTCACAAGGGCATCCTCAGTTCATATGATCATGCTTCGTGAGTTCTACTACACTTTCCCCTATATATATGTGTGTGTGTGTGACTTCCTGGTACAGAAATTGCATCCTTTTTAACCTATTCCCATGCTGCATTTTTGGTGTATTACCGTAGTTGGTTGCAGTAGGGGCTTGTCAAATTCATTTTCTTTTTGCTTAGTGGGCATTAATCTCATTTTTCTCAGCCTTGGTTCAACCTTCCTCTTGCTTTGTTATCCCTATATCTTTGATGTGATCTAACATGGTTCATTGTTGGGGTTAATCATTTATGGTAGTTCTACCTCTGAAGTCTGTAAAAGAAATTTTCATCTTAGGTCTTTTTTGTGCGCAGGAAAAAGGTTTTTTTTTTGGGGGGGGGGGGGTGGGGAGGGGGGAGGAGGGGGTTGAGGAATCATTGACGGGTGGGATGTCCATTCTGTTTTATGCAAGTGTCTTGAATTGAAAACAAATTTCACATGAATGCTATAATAACTGTTTCTATTGTCCCCCCCCCCCCCCCCCCCAAAAAAAAAAACACCCAAAAATGAAAAAGAAAACCTGTTTCTATTGTGTGCTACTGGTCTTGATATTTGAAATTATTTTCTCATGAGCAGGATTCGCCGTGGTCATCAAGTTTATACACAAGTCTGTGCTTCCTGCCATTCTATGTCTTTGGTATCATACCGTGATTTGGTTGGTGTTGCTTATACAGAAGAAGAGGTAAAGGCTATGGCAGCTGAGATTGAGGTGGTTGATGGCCCTAATGATGAGGGTGAGATGTTTACACGCCCCGGTAAACTCAGTGATCGCTTTCCTCAGCCATATGCAAACGAAGCAGCTGCTAGGTTTGCTAATGGAGGAGCTTATCCTCCAGATCTTAGTCTTATAACCAAAGTAACGCCACTTTCCTGCCAGTAATGTCATTAAAGTTTTTCTATTGTACATATAAAAAATATTTTATTTGTCCTTTCAGGCTCGCCACAATGGTCAAAACTATGTATTTTCCCTTCTTACTGGTTATCGTGACCCCCCTGCTGGTGTTTCGGTAAATTCTTATCTAAGATCTCTTTGGAAATTCTATTGTACTTACTGAAGTAACTTTGTACCTTCAGCACAATTTTCAAGGTGTAAAAATAATACTGAGGCTACAAGAAAATAAACTCTTATATTTATATATTAGTATCATTAGTTTTCTTTCTTTTTCTTTCTGCTTTTCCTTTTTTCTTGTAGATCAATGAGTGTATGTCTGCATAGATGGTTTTTGTTGTGTGCGTTAGGGGGAAAAAGAGAAGGGGGTGGGGGGTTGAACTGTTGAAGAGCCCTTGGCTTCTTGAGATCACTTTTCTTTACAACACGTAATGAATAGTTCATGTTTTGCCTTTTAACATTTTGCATAATTTCCTTTGCGTGTCATATTGCTGAAATTGTTGATATATGCCAGTTTTAGATGCAACAGTCTTCCTCAACGTAAAGCGTATAATGGTTAATAAGTAAACTCTGCTTCCTTATACTCTGGGCATAATGGTATTAAAGGAAAGAAGTGTCTTGATATATTCATTAAAGTACTTATGATCTCTGATTCTTCATAGATATGGACATAAACCATGAAGTGATGGGCTAATTCTAATATTTAGTTCTCTTTAAATCTAAATATTAATAG
The DNA here is from genome assembly GCA_032878935.1 of Erythrophleum fordii. Lineage (NCBI taxonomy): Eukaryota > Viridiplantae > Streptophyta > Magnoliopsida > Fabales > Fabaceae > Erythrophleum > Erythrophleum fordii. Next base: position 18,502,770 of record JAVQMF010000049.1, on the reverse strand, counting down.
AAGTTTATTAATGTCTGTTCCATACCAACGCGCAATATCATGGTTAAACTTTTTTCATGATTAGCTTTATAAATAAATATGTAGATTAGAGACGGATTACACTATAATCCTTATTTTCCTGGTGGAGCAATTGCCATGCCTAAAATGCTTAATGATGGTGCTGTTGAATATGAAGATGGTACTCCTGCCACAGAATCTCAGGTATGTCAGCTCTTAACAACGTGTTAGCTTGAGGAATGGATTTAATAGATCTTACAAATGCTATTTATGGACTTGGGGAAGTATGAAGCTCGTTCTTTTCCTTGATGCTTTGCTGCAGATGGGAAAAGATGTCGTGACATTCCTAGCTTGGGCTGCTGAACCTGAGATGGAAGAGAGAAAACTGGTTTGGTTTCCTTCCATGTACTTTTTTTCCACCGGATGAATGAAGACTACATTTTATAACAAGAATGTTACCAAATGCAGATGGGTTTCAAATGGATTTTTGTACTGTCGCTGGCACTTCTTCAAGCTGCCTATTTCCGTCGATTGAGGTGGTCAGTTCTAAAGTCTCGCAAGCTGGTTGTTGATGTTGTCAACTAGCTGCTTTCAGCTTCCATTTTCATTTCAGAAAGGATTTCCGTTGGCAATAATTTTGTCAGATGATTATGTTGTCGCATCATGTCAAATTCCAACAGAGTTAGTGGGTCCTGGAGCAACCGGAAGAGCGTTAGATTTTTGTTTGACATAAATAAGCTGTAACAACTTACGTATATGTTAGACGTTTCTTCAGTTTTTCCCCCCTTACCTCTGAATTGTTACACCGCTGGAGTCCCTAAAACTCTAGTCTGATTCATTCTCGATATTTATGCAAATTGGCCTGTTGTGGTGGTTAGTGTTGACGTTCATCCTTAAGAATGATATATGGGCCGATGTGCTCTATTTGGAAACAAGGGTTCTCTCTCCAACAATACCCTGTGAATCTGGGATTTCTGCAGCATTTTTCGCAGTGCTTGTTATTTGGACCCAACGGTATAGGCCTCAAATTTTTCTGCAAGCCATAACAGATTTTCTTGTTTTGCCTGATTTGAGTTGTTTGGCTACGCATGAAGCGAAATGAATTCTACATCCAACTCACCACAATGATATTTAGTATCGTTACTTTTTAATAGGGGTGTTCATTGGCCCGGTTGGCTTGAGGGGCGCGTCCTAACCTAACTTAATCGGGTCTGGATAGGTTGGGCCAAAAATATAAATGAGCAAAACTTTAAATAAAATTATATCGGATAGGGTCGGGCCACGGCGCGAAGATATATTTCTGCCCAACTTGTCCTAATAATTATATTTTTTTTATTTATTAATATCTTGTCATCTTATATATATAACTTTCATTATCTATTTAAACTTTTTTTATTTCTTAGTTGTTTTCATTATTGACGTGTATGTTTATTGACATTTCTTTTGTTAAATAATAAAAATACATGTGTTTAACTAAAAGTAATTACATTAGTATAGTTTATATTTTGCTTGATAATGCCAAGCTATTTTTTTATTATTGATAAAAATATAAAGTATCTAAAAGCTTATTGTTTTGAAGTATATGTCTATGAGTTTGCAAAAAAATATTTTTATATTACAAGTATCAATTCATAAAAAAAAAAGCTCCGGGCGGCTTTAACTAGTTTTAACCCAACATAAAATCGGGTTTGTTTAGGCTGGGCTGGGCCAAGCTACGGGCATAAAACCAAGCCCAATGTCTTAATTGGGTCAGGTATTGGGCATAGTTTGACCTGATCCTACCCATGAATAGCCGTACTTCTTAATACAACAATGTATGAGATTATATCGAAACTTATATAAAAGTAGACAATAAGACATAACTACCAGTCAATTTTTGTGGAGTGTTTGAAAAATAAATAACATTAATCTAGCAGTAAGTGAACCACCATGTATGATGCTACAATTAACTACGTTTAAAGCAAGTGCCCTTTTTTTTAATTAATCTTAATTTCTTATACTTTAAACTAAAAGCACATAATTTATATATTTTTTAAATATTTCCAAAATATAGTAATATTTAATGAAATATGAATGGAAATTAAAAGAAAATTTTATCAAGGGGAATTTCCACATAAAAATCATAACTAGGTAAAAATTCTATTGAAAAATTTTAAAAATAAAAATTCTTCTAAAGGATTAAAGGAAAAAATTAGTTTAAAATTTACCACTCATGTTTACTAAAATTACAATTTAATTTTCTTAAATGTTACAATGAGTTTTCTCTAGTAGTAATTTGGGAAAATATGAGTAGTAATTTTTGAAAGTAGTATTTGTAACTTTAGTTCTCGAGAGAAATTTTGGTTTTTAAGACTCTTTATTATCATTTTTATCAACTTAAGGTTAATTTTTTCTTTTATCAATGCTGCTACAGGTTTTTTCAAATAAAAAAGATGAAAATTTGACGACACGAAAAACTGTGTTCACAAAAAGTGACGATTCTAGTATGGTCTTAACGATTGTGGGCATGAAGCCCAACTTAGCCCCAAGAAAGCCCATATGGCCCGATTGCATTCTCGTCGCCGGAAGATCAATGTAGCTCCTCGTGTTGCATCCATCGGTTCTCGCTGCTGCTGCTTCTCCTTCTTCTTCCCCTTCAGTGATCTCAGAACTACCTCATCTCCTTTCGCCAAGAGAGACCAATTAAGCTTCATCTCCGGACTTGCCCCCTTCGTTTCGTGGGTACTTTTTATCTCTCTCTCTCTTTTATTTTCACACTTCCTCGGATCTATGAACTACTTTTAAATTCTTTGTTTTCCGATTTTCATGTTTTATATTGCACATGCATATTCGTGGGCCATGAACCACAACCAGTGAGCATCTTTAATTTTTTTTGGTACCTCTCGCTTGGGAGCCTTGCGCTTCGTCCTTTGGCCCAAGCCGAAGTTTCTGCTTTTTGAATGTTGTCAGAAGATTATCTGACCGTTTGAAATTTCGTGTGATTGTGTTGGAGACGTTGTTTCATACCTGAGCTTGCCGCATTTGGTATTTATGCCCTCCACTCTCTGTCGTTCTTGCACTCGCGTATTTGTTTATTTTATATATATATATATATATATAGCAAGATATGTAAAATGAAATGCCTGAAAGAGACCATCTTGTGCCTGTGACTGAATTCAAGTTGCGATTTTTATTCTATATGCAGTGAGAAAAAAATGATAAGTATTACAATCAAATAATTACTGGTAATCACATTTATTGACAAGGTCTGGCAGACGGGCTTGATCATCTAGGACAAACAAGAATACTATTAGGACTTAGGAGTGACTGTATTTTGAAGTCTGTTTGTGAACTCTCGCTTATGCAACACTTTTACCATCCTTTCTTCGTGGTCAGGAATACAATGTGTATAGATTTTGAGAGTAACCTCGATAAAACATGTTATTTTAAACTTTAGATACTCACCTTATTGGGATTTTGATGTGACTTATGTGAAATGGGTGAAAGCTACTGTACTAATAATAAGCTACTGACTTAAATTGGAATTATGCTGAACCTGGATAATATCACCAACTGGATATCCAGATTTATGTCATAAAATAGTAAAATTATGATCTACTCCATCACAAAAGAAAGGACTCACTGAGCCAAGATGACAATTTTCTCCCTCTTTCTAAATCATGTGTACTCAAAAGCAATTCATCCTTCTTTTTTATGTTCTTTTTTTTTTTTAATTTCTTTCTTTGTTTTAATTGTTGGGTTCTCAATCCATGACCCTTTCTATACTTGTTCTTGATCAGTTAGATTGCCATTTCAATTGAGGTTCATTTACAATTAGGAGCATCTCATGTTGTTCTTCATCTTAAAGTCCTATTTGTTGACAACTTGATATTAAGTTTACAAAAAAAAAGTGTAATCCTGGTGATATTGCATGCTCTGGCCATTAAGTACTCTTTATTTGTTTTATATTTGTTTAGTGATAACTATGCTTGAATATTTAAAGCAATTTTGCTCTATAGATTTTCTAGCCATAATCTAGCATTTATAAGTGTGCTAGCACTTCTTGTGTTAATCTTCATTGTAGGAATTATTAGTTTTCATGATTCACCACTTCAGGAGAGATTTGATGAGCAGTTTTTAATTTTGTATTTATATATGTTGCTATTGAGCAAAAGCTACTGCATCAACGTCTAGGTATAGTGAAAAATAAGTAAGGATTCTTATAATTTCGTGAACGAATGTAATTAAAGAAACTAATTCACGACAATAGAATTTGTTTTGGAACTTAAAATATAAGTACACTTATAAGTAAATTTATAGAAATAGTAAATACCATGATTAGGAGGAAGATTAATTTTATGTGCTTACAAAAAATTAAATAAGTAGGAGAAAAAGTGAAGAAATTAGACACCTTAAGTTTTAAACTCTGGTACACAGACAAGATTAAATCTGAAAATGGAGTAGGTATAATTGTGAATAAGTATTGAAAAAATGTTGTAATGTATGTAAAAATGTTAGGAGACAAAATCATATCATTAAAGTTTGTAGAGGAGAGGGCAATTTTTAATATTACTAGTGTTTATGCACCACATGTAGAATTAGAAGAGCACCACAAGGTAAAATTTTAGGAGAACTTAAAAAGTTTAGTTAATATTATTAGAAGAAAAAATTCTATTACTAGTGTTTATGCACCACATGTAGAATTAGAAGAGCACCACAAGGTAAAATTTTAGGAGAACTTAAAAAGTTTAGTTAATATTATTAGAAGAAAAAATTCTCCTAGAAGAGGATCTTAATGGTCATGATGGGACTGTATCTAGAGGCTATGAGGGTTTACATGGGAGATATGGCATAAAGGAATCAAATAAAGAAGGTAAAACTATTCTAAACTTTTTATTAGCATTCGACTTTATAATATCTAACACTTGTTTTAGAAAGTGCAAAGAGCATCTTATCTCGTAAAAAAGTGAGGGGAGCATGCTCTCAAATTGGTTTACTTCTAATAAAGAAAGTAGATAGAAAGCTTTACATAGATTGTAAAATTGTACCTGAATAAAGTTTAATTACCCAACATAAAGTCTTGGTTATGAATGTTTGAGTTAAAACAAGAGTAAAGAACAAAGACCAATATAGGGTGTTCAGGATCAAGCGGTGGCAATTGAAGGATAATAAAGAAAATAATTTACAGAGAAGGATTTTTTAGGAAAGGCATTGGGAGGCACAAGAAAGTGCTAAGAATATGTGAGACGAAATAGTTAAAGAGGCAAAAGAGATACTTGGTGAATAAAGAAGTTTCCGATCTAAGGATAAAGAATGTGGGTAGTGGCAAGCGTACAAGATAATGTTAAGATTGGAAGGGTGTATTAAAAAGTGTGATCTTTTTGTAAAAGTGATGAAAATTGGAAAAAATATAAGGTAGTTAAAAAAGACACTAAGAAGGCAGTAAGCGAAGGAAAAGTTAGAATATTTGATGGGTTATACCAATCCTTAGCCACTAAAGTCAAAAAAAGAAGTATTTATAAGTTTGCTAAAAGTAGAGGAAAAAAGACAAGAGACATGGATCGAGTGAAATGTATTAAGGATGAAGAAGGGAAAGCCTTGGTTACAAAACAAGATATTGAGAAAAGGTGCAAAGGTTATTTTCATAGACTATTTAATGAAAGACACGGGGTTTTATTGTATTTGGATTGGCTAAATATTAAAGAGGAAGGCCAAAATTATATATTTTATCTTAAGATTCGAGAGTTAAAGGTAAAAGAAGAATAAAAGATGATGGAGAATGGTGGAGCAGTGGGCTCAAATAAAATACCTATTGAGGTATGAAAGGATTTAGGAGTAAAAAATATAAATTGACTTACAAAGTTGTTTAATGAGATTATGAAGTTAAGGAGAATATTGGACGAGTGGAGAAAAAATACTTTAACTCCTATTTATAAGAATAAGGGAGTATACAAAATTGTGCAAATTATAGAAAAATTAAACTCATGAGTCATACTATAAAGATATGGGAGAAGGTAATTAAGCATAGATTAAAGCAAGATATTCACGTTACAGAGAATTAAATTTTGGTTTTATGTCAGAAAGGTTAACCATGAAAGCAATATACTTGCCGTGAAAATTGATAAAAAGATATCGAAGGAATAAAAAAGACTTGCACATGGTGTTCATTGATTTGGAGAAGGTATACAATAAGGTGTTAAAAGAGTTTTTGTGAATGGCTCCGAAGAAAAATGAGTTCATATTGCTTATGTTCAAACAATCCAGAGTAAGTATAATAGGGTTACAACAACTAGTATAAGAATAAAAGATGAGTCCATAAAAGATTTTCCAATAACGATTAGCCTGTATCAAGAGGCAAGGCAACGTTAAACTCTTTTCTTTTTATTTTAGTCTTAGATGTAGTCATTGAACATATTCAAAAGTTGATACCACAATACATGTTCTTTTTGCAGATGATATAGTTTTAGTTAAAGAGTTAAAAAGAGAAATAAATGAAAAGTTAAAATTGTAGACATTAGTTTTGAAAGTATATGGATTCCGTTTAAGTAGAAATAAAACGGAGTATATGAAATATAAGTTTTACAAGAGGCGTACTAATTCTAGCATAAAAGTAAAAATTAGAGGACATATCATACCATAAGTCACACGGTTTAAGTATCTTGAGTCTATTATATAACATGACAAGAAAATAGAAGAAAATGTAAACTATAAGATTCAAGTAGGGTGGATGAAATGGAAAAGTGTTTCAAGTATTATTTATGATAGATGAGTATCACTTAAACTTGAGGATAAATTTTATTACATAGATATAAGACCTGCAATGTTATATGGGATTGATTGTTGGGTAATAAAAAGCCAATAAAAGAATAAATTAATTGTTATAGAAATGAGAATGTTGTGTTGGATGAGTGTACATCTCAAACAAGATAGAATTAGCAATTAATATATTAGAGAAAAAGTTGAGATCTCACCTATTGTAGAAAAAATTGTAGAATTGTGCCTTAAATGGTTTGGACATGTGTAGAGAATATCTACAGGACCCTTAGTAAGGAGAGTAGATTAGATGGAGAGTAATCTAATAGTTAGAGGTAGAGGAAGACAAAAAAATTATAGGCAAAACTATTAATAGAAATTTAGATTTAAATAATTTGTCTAAAGACATGATTCACGATAGAATTTTATAAAGTTGTTTCATTTATGTAACCGATCTCACATAATAAGAAAAGACTTATTATTATTGTTTTTGTTGTATATGTTGCTATTCACTCTCATTTAGTGATGGTGTTTTTTATCATTGTCCTTGTGCTTGTTTTTATTGCTTTATCTCTATCTTTTAAGTGAATGGATTTGTTTACTTTTTATTTTGGAAATATTTATTTACTTTTTTATAATCTATTTGTATATTTTTTATGAATATTTTACAGTGTGGACTGAGATGGCTGGAGGTGTCATTCAACAGTTATTGAGGAGGAGACTTCAGTCCCAATATACGGTAAGCTTTGGCCCTTCTTTTCATGCTGCTTTTGTGCTTTTGGGAGAATTTAGTGAATTTACTTTTCTGGTCCCGGTAGCCTATGTGACCCAAAATGGACTCTTAGAATTACATTTGGGGTTAAAAAGGGGAAGTGGTGTTCGGTTATTATACATATTTGGGGAAGATACATTATACGTTGGTTTGTTTGCAGATGAGGGAAGTTCAGTGTTTTGCATCCCCCTCCACCCCCCCCCCCTTTTTTAATTTTTCCCTAATATCGTATATTTGAGCAATGATGTTAAGATGCTGTTGATAAAGGTATACCCTCTGACAAGCACAATCTTAAGATACCGTTGATAAAGGAAAAAATTTTGCTGCAAAGTTGTATTATTGCGGCTAATTTGTAAAAGAATTCATCAAAGCTGTCTTTAGGGGTTGTAAAACTTCAACAAATACTACTATGAGCATTATTTTACCGTCAATGATTTGTGAACAGATGGCTCTTCTGTTGGAACTAGAATGTTCTTAGTCGACAAACTAATAAAATTTGTATTTGATGATAGGAAACCTTCTTGCAATTTACAAATAAAAAATGTTTAAGCAAATTCTTGTTCTGTTTACAATTATTTCTAGAATTTCTGTCTCATGGCCTACATCAATATGTTTTTACCATTTGTAATCATTCTGTCTCTTGGTGTGGCTTTACTGGAATGCAGATCATACTTCTTCAAGTGAATGGCATTAAGCAATGTGCTCATGTTACCCAAGTTGTTGCTAACTGGCTAATTGTACTCGAAGCTTTAGGGACTCTTTTGATTTTTGATGGTTGCTGAATCACTATTAAGTACTACTTAACTCTGATTCAGTAAATTTATTTCTACTCCATCTCCTAATTATTTATGGGGAAAGTAGGAGACTTAGTAATATTTAAGCTATACTAGTCATGTCCCAGTTGTTATTTTTCCCTATTGATTAGGCTGAAAACTATAGTCCAGTGAGCTTCCAATATTAGTTAGAATCATTGTTTTTTTTATGAGCTTATGACAATTTGTTTCTCATAGTCGACCATGCCTTTTGCTAATGGTTGCTTTATACTTTCTGTAGACCCCTTCCATTTTGTCATCCATCATCACAAAGAAAGATGATGCTGGCTCTACTGGCAGAAGGTCCTTGAGAGTACTTGCATTAATTGGAGCTGGTGTCTCAGGGTTTTTGAGTTTTGCAACAACCGCATTAGCTGATGAAGCTGAGCACGGCCTGGAATGTCCAAGCTATCCATGGCCTCACAAGGGCATCCTCAGTTCATATGATCATGCTTCGTGAGTTTTACATGAATTTACCCAATATTTTCCTTCTTTTTATCCAACAATACCTCTTAGCAGGTTTGTGACTATGTACACTCAATATGGTTCTATATGTGATTTCCTGGGACAGAAATGGCATCCTTTTTAACTTATTCCTGTGCTGCATTTTAGAGTTGTATAATGTATTTGGTAGCAGTAGGCAGTAGCTATATCTTAATCTGATTTGCTTTTTGCATATTGAGCATTATTCTGATTTTTCTCAGCCTTTTTTTTTTTCTTTTTTTTTTTTGTGGGGGGGGGGTGTTTCAATTGAAGGGTAGCATGTGCATTCTTCTTTATGCAGGTGTCCTGAATTGGAAACAAATTTCACATGAATGCCATAATAACCGTTTCCATTGTATACTACTGGTCTTAATGCTTCAAATTAATTTCTCATGAGCAGGATTCGCCGTGGTCATCAAGTTTATACACAAGTCTGTGCTTCCTGCCATTCAATGTCTTTGGTATCATACCGTGATTTGGTTGGTGTTGCTTATACAGAAGAAGAAGTAAAGGCTATGGCAGCTGAGATTGAGGTGGTTGATGGCCCTAATGATGAGGGTGAGATGTTTACACGTCCTGGTAAACTCAGCGATCGCTTTCCTCAGCCATATGCAAATGAAGCAGCTGCTAGGTTTGCTAATGGAGGAGCTTATCCTCCAGATCTAAGTCTTATTACCAAAGTAATGCGAATTTTCTGCTTGTAATATCATTAGAATTTTCTTTTGTATATATGCAAAATATCTGTACTGTTTGTCTTTTCAGGCTCGCCACAATGGTCAAAACTATGTATTTTCGCTTCTTACTGGTTATCGTGATCCCCCTGCTGGTGTTTTGGTAAATTCTTGTCCTAGACCTCTTTTGAAATTCTATTGTACTTACTGAAGTAACTTTCTACATTAAGCAAAATTTTCAGGAATTTTGAGGATGTAAGAATAATGCCAGGGCTTTGATACAAAGAAGCTTTTACATACTGAATGCATGTTTTTACTAGGGCTGGTCAGGTGTTCAATATCTTTTGCCTTCTTGAGATCGCTTTTCTTTACAGCACTTCATGAACAGCTCAAGTTTTTAATTTTTGCATGATTTCCTTTGCAAATCATTTTGCTGGAAATGTTGATGTTTGCCAGTTTTAGAAGCAGCAGTATTTTTCAATGTTAAAGCGTGTAATGGTTAATAAGTAAACTCTGCTTCCTTATATTCTGAAGCATAATGATATTGCGTGAAAAAGGTGTCTTCATATATTCATTAAAGTACGAAGGATGTGTGATTCATTTTGCTTCTTTGTTAGTCCAGTTATCAGTATGTATATATGGACATCAACTCTTATTCATGATTATCTCTCTGAATACATTTGTAGATTAGAGAGGGTTTGCACTATAATCCTTATTTTCCTGGTGGAGCAATCGCCATGCCTAAAATGCTTAATGATGGTGCTATAGAATATGAAGATGGTACACCTGCTACGGAATCCCAGGTCTATTACCTCTTAGCAATATGTTAGCTTGAGGAGTGGCTTTAGTAAATCTTCTCAAAATGCATTATCCATCGAGTTTGGGAAGTACGTGGCTTATTCTTTTCTGTGTTGTTTTGCTGCAGATGGGAAAAGATGTCGTGACATTCTTAACTTGGGCTGCTGAACCTGAGATGGAAGAGAGAAAACTGGTCTTGTTTCCTACTATATACCTTTTCACCCGATGAATGAAGACTATCACATTTTCTAACGAGACTTACTGAATGCAGATGGGTTTCAAATGGATTTTTGTACTGTCACTGGCGCTACTTCAAGCTGCTTATTTCCGTCGATTGAGATGGTCAGTTCTCAAGTCTCGCAAGCTGGTTCTTGATGTTGTCAACTAGCCGCCCTCAACTTTCATTTTAACTTCAGAAAGTATTCCCGTTGGCAATAATTCTGCCATATGATTATGTTGTCGCATCCTGTCAAATTCTTTCAACACGGTCGTAACGAGGCAACTGGAAGCGTGTTCAATTTTTGTTTAATAAGATGCCCCAGATATGTGAGACATTTTTTTTACTCTTGAAAAAAAAAAATTCCTTCTCGTTTTTACATCCGAGTTCCCAAACTCTTGGTTTGATTCATTCTCAATTTTTGCAAATTGGTCCGCTTTTGGGGCTAACGTTGACATTCGTCTTAGGAAGAAACAAAATAAGTCGATGGGCCAATTTTTTATTTTTTTATTTAGTAATTTCTGGAGAATAATCACATGAATTACGTACATAGTCTAATCCGGGCCGTCGCCTCTGCATTTTCAATTGGAGAAAGTAATCCTGCACTGTATTAAGAATCCATTTCAATTCCAATATCCCCCCCCCCCCCCCCTTCTCTCTCTCTCTCGCAATTTATCGGTTATGCTTTCCCGATCAACACCCATTTCAACGAGTAATGGTGACTACCTATGAAATAAGAAATTTCATATTTCGTAACTTTTACTGAAGCGAAGGTGATTTGCCAGGGTATGAGGGTGTCTTTTGCAGAATACTAAAATCACAAGTAAGTTACATGACTTTATGAATATTATTGGAGACTCAGCTATTATATATTCCCGAAGGTCGTAAGGAGTAATTAACCATATTCTGATACAAAGTACAGCAGTTATGGGCCCATGGGAAATGTGAACCAAAGAGATTAGCTTTGTAGGAAGGATTATTTTCCCTTTTCTTGAAACAAGCAAGGTTACAGCTTTCCCAATCCTTCACATCTTTGAATGTGGAAAAAATATTATCTAATAATATTCTCCATCATATCCATTTGCTGCTATTCTCTTCTAGGTCAATAATTGTATTGGTTGAGTTCTGTTGGCTGAGCTACTGTTATTATTTCGTGCTTTCATTGAGAAAGGTGTTGCAACCAATGGCAGACAACAAAACTAGGAGGAAACGACGGAGTTGAGGAGGAGGCAACAAAACTGGAAGGAATGTAAAGGAGAATGTCACAAGTCAATCGAAAACTTGTATAAAATGGTAAGGCTATCATACCCATCGCTAGAGGTAATGCTAACATACAAAGGGAGCAAGGGCAGAGAAAGACAGAACAACAAAATAATTGAGATCCATTGTGGCAAATCTCTAGGGACAAATGCCCTATTTGGTACATATAATAGAATGAAAAGTGAAAAGAAAAAGGATAATTTTAAGGATAGAAAACTTTTGTATTTTTACTTTTAAAAAGTAATAAAAACAGATAAAAATGATTAAATAATTATTACAATGATATAATAGACATTGCCCCCCAAAAATAGAAGAAGAATAGAACTCCATTCTTGTTCCCCTTCACCAAACGCAATATAAGGGGTTAAAGATTGAGATTCCTTATTTTGATGAGACTTGTGCTAAAGACTAGGTTTTCAAAGTCTAAGAATTCTTTCAAGTGTACGAGACACTTGGTGAACAAAGAATTAAAATGACATCTTTGCATATGACTAGACTTGTGTATACTTAGTACACATGGGTGATGAAAAATCAGATGGTGAACAATTTGGATGAATTTTTAATTTCTCTCTTATTACATTTTGGGGCTGCACTCTATGAAGAGCCTAAGGCAGCTCTGATGGAATTAAAATAGACTAGTGCAATGGCTAAATACCAAACCAAATTTAAGAAACTCTTAACAAGGTAACTGGGCTTTCAGAACCTTGGTTCATTAGTTTTTTTATAATTGGATTACAGGATTAGTTAAAGTGTGAGTTGTTATTATTCCAACCTAAAACATATTTTCAAGCTGTATCTTTAGCAAAATTACATGAGTAAAGGTCCAAAAGTATCTAGCAAAACTATAAACTTGCCTAGAGCTACAATTTACAATGTTGCATAAATGTTGCATTCAGCATTCAAAAGTAATTTTTTTCATTAGCATTCATGGCATTTGTTTTGTTCGTTTTGTTTTGTATCTAGAAAAGGATGCTAGAATTTTAGCTATATGAATTGAAGATATGTTAGGGTCCTTTGGTTCAAAGCTAAAAGTCTCACACACCATCTAGAATAACTCTAGAACTTATAAGATTACTTGTAGCTACATACTTAAGTATTCACGTCAATGGTGGGAGGTAAGCATTGCTTTCATTTTGCCACTCATAAACACATTGTTATCGCTTACATTTAGTATTAAAGTTGTGTTGTTGCCTTTGCCTTGCTTGAAAATGTATTGATTTACACTTTTGAATATACTTTTGTGGCTAATTCTCTCATGAAAAGTTTAATCTTTATTTTTTTGGGGCATGTTTTGTAAAAATGAATTAATAGATTTGTAGGAAATCAAATTTTGAACGTTTTGGCTTTTGAATTACTCAAAAAATAGTTAAAATGTCTAAGAAATGATTGAGTATCTAATTGAGTCAAAATTAAGTCGGGTCAACCCAAGATAGACTTAACTGGAGGTTGAACACACACAAAAATTGAAGGCACATGTATGGCCGCAAGAAGGATAAAATCCATCCCTTCCAGCATTGTGAAACACTCATTTCCAATGTGTTCCAATTGTATTCCTTAGCTTTATATTGCATATATATATAAGCCATGCTTCATATTATTTTGTGAAATTTAATATTTTTACCCACATTCTATGGAATTGCTATTTTTTGAAATTTAGTACAATAGCTAATTTTGGCATTTAACTACTATTCTTAGGAATTATTTTCAGAAATTATTATTTATTTTTAATAATTTGTATAATTGTTTAATTGGATATTTTATTTATTTTTAAACATGAATTTACCTTATGTATGCAATATCTTTGGTTTGTTTATTGCATGTAATAGAAAATCTAAGTAAATTAGCGAATATACATGTTAATATTATGTTTGATTAACATGTGATTTATTTATTTGTCTTATATATTTAGGCAAAATTTGTTCATTAAAATATAAAGTACCTAATGATTTATATATACTTAGTTAAATTTGAAAGTAGCTACAACATTTTAGCTACAACATTTTTAATTTAACTAAGTTATATATATTGAGAACCAAATTACATAAGAAATGAGTAAAGCTTGTAATTGATTTATTTAGATATAACATATTTTATCCCACAAATATTTTTGTTATATTTAGATGACCAATTAATGTGAAATAATGAATTACCTTCCTTAATTTACCCATAGGGATTAAGAAGGATAATATTTGTTAGTTCCAATATATAGATTATATTTGAATAAAATGACTTTTTTATTTGATTTTTGTAACATGTTCTATATAGATAACACACGCAATTAATTTGTTTCCCTTATACTTGACTTAATATGTATGTTTAATTTTTGTAGCTTTTTAACCTATTAGTTTTTCTGGCATCCAAAATGTGATTTCTAATCTAAATGGTAATAATTATAAGATTTAGAAGGAGAGGATTTTCCTCCAAGTATGGTGGATGGACATAGACTATGCTATAAGGAAAGATGAACCACCAATTCCGAATGATAACAATACTGAGGCAAAATTTTATCTTTATGAGCATTGGGAGTAATCTAATGACCTCAGCATGATGTACATTAAGACTAAAATTTCTCCTAGCATCCGAGGTTTCATCGGAAAGCATACTAATGTGAAAGACTTGTGGAAGGCTACTTATAAGCAATTTGAATCTTCAAATAAGGCCCTCACCAATACCCTAATGTCTTAGTTACCATCAATATGGCACACTTAAGTTAAGGGTGTACATGAGCATATCATGAAAATGAGAGACATTATGGCATCATTTAAGGCATTATAGGTTAAAATGTTTGAATCTTTCCTTGTGTACTTTGTTTTGAACTTACTTCCTTAACAGTATAAACCTTTTAAGATATCTATTAACACATATAAAGATAGATGTCCTATCAATGAACTTTTGATCATATATGTTCAAGAGGATGGAGATTGTTGATGTAGCAAGGAGAGAGTTCTTGTTTCAAAAGTGTGCAAGTGGATACGAAAGGAAAGAATAGCTGAGCTAAGAAGAAAGAAAAAGGTAAAGCCTCTTTCCAGTCAAATTCTAAGAAGAAATCTAAGTGTTTCTTCTACAAAAAGAAAAGTACATTGAGAAAGATTGTGCTAAGTTTAAAGCTTGGCTTATTAAGAAAGGAAATATAAGATCTCTAATTTGTTATGAATCTCATTTAGCTAATGTTTGTCATAATTCTTAGTTAATTGACTTTGATTCTATAATACATATTTCAAATTCATTGTAGGTATTTCAAAAGAGTAGGAAGCCTGTGGACAGAGTGCTAAAAATCTATTTAGGCAATAAGATGGGCTCGGCTGTTAAGGTTATTGTAACTTATAGAACAGTTCTTAACACTGTCTATGTACTTAATTTGGAAAAGACTTCCTATGTATCTAATTTTTCTAGGAATTTAATTTTAGTTTCTAGACTCATACTTTTTGGATATTCCTTTCAATTTTTAAATGTGAATTTTAAGTTATTTTACAAATCTAAATTAATAGGGAATGGTATTTTGTCTTATAGTCTTTTTCAAATTAACATGCCATCTAATACCCTGTGTGCATTGAATGTTGGACTTAAGTGAAATATAATGAACAAAATTCCTCTATGTTATGGCACTATAAGCTAGGACATATATCCTTATAAAGGATTAAAAAGTTAGTAAGTGAAGGAGTATTTAGTAATTTGATTTTCACAAACTTACATACTTCTATGACTACATTAAAAGAAGGTAGACAAATAAGTCTCATAAAGGTGCTAAGAGGAGTTTAAATCTATTAGAGATCATATACATAGATATTTGCAATCCAAACATAAATTCACATGATCAGAAGTATTTCATCACCTTTTTGATAATTACTCATATTTTATATATCTCTACGTGCTTTATAACAAGAACAAAGCTTTAGATGCCTTTAAGATATTTAAAACAAGAGTAGAGAAATAATGTGGTAAATAAATAAAGAATGTGAGGTTAGATGGAGATGGTGAATATTATAGTAGATACAATAAGAATGAATAAACGCTAGATGTGTTTGTGAAGTTTCTTTAAGAGCATAGGATAGTAGGCTAATACACCATGCTTAATTCCCCAAACCAAAATGGTGTAGTAGAAAGAAAAAGTAGAACTTTGTTAAATATGGTTAAAACATGCTTAATAGTTATAAACTCCCTAAGTCCTTGTAGATTGAAGCACTTAAGACGCCCATGTACATATTAAACTGGGTTCCATTTGAGGTTATTTTTAAAACACCTTTTAAATTGTGAAAAAATTAGAAACTTAGTTTGCAACATATACGTATTTAGGGCTGCTGGTCTAAAGTAAGGATTTATGATACATAAGAGAAAAAAGTTAGACTCTAGGATCATTAACAAGTATTTCATTGGTTACACTGAAAGGTCAAAGAGATATAAGTTTTATTATCCATCACATAGTACTAAGATTGTAGAATCAAGAAACGCAAAGTTGTTTTCTAATAACTTGATTAATAAGAGTGGTCAATTGGGAACAATAATTTTTTAAGCATATCACTATAGGAAAAACCATATTTCAAGTGATGTTTTAGCTAGTATTGATAATGTCCTTTAGGAACAAAAGGGAGTCGTACAACTGACCATTATAATTTCACTTGCTGATGGTGCTCTACTAAGACTTATTGTACAACCTTCTTTTTAGGAGAATGTGCATACAATAGTAAAAAGGTTAACTAAAGAAAAGGAATTAACAATTTCTAGTGACTATATTATGTATTTATAAGAATTTGACTTTAACATCAATGCTAGATATAATCTAAAAATATTTTCACAAGCCATGAGTTATAGACAATCTAAGCTATGGTTTCACGCTATGAAGGATGAGATGAACTAAATAACTTTTAATGGAGTTTAGGATCTTATTTCATTACCTACTAGTGTTAGGGCCATCAATTGTAAATAGGTCTTTAAACCAAAAAAGAACTCGTTAGGCAACATTGAAATATATAAAGCTAGGCTAATAGCTAAATGGTTCACTCAATAATAAAGGATTGATTACAAAGAGACTTTTTTTCTGTATTTAAAAAAGATTCTTTCTAGGTAATTCTGGCATTAATTGCCTATTTTGACTTGGAATTATATCAAATAGATAGGAAAACAACATTTCTCAATGACAATTTAGAGGATGAGATTTATATAAAACAACCAAAAGTGTTTTCCTTTAATGAAGGTGAGCATTTGGTTTCCAACTTAAAAAGTCTTTGTATGAATTGAAGCAAATTTCTCATCAATGGTATTTAAAGTTTTATAACGTTATCTCTTCTTTTGGTTTTGAAAAGATTACCATGAATCAATATATACACTAAAAGGTAAGTGGGAGTAAAACTTATTTTCTTATGATTTATGTGGATGATATTCTATTTACAATCAATTATAAGGGGTTACTTTATGAGGTAAAATAATTTTTCTTTAAAAGTTTTGATATGAAAGATATGGATGAGGCATCTTATGTTATTGGTATTAAAACCTATAGGGATAAATCCCGTTATGCTTTAAAGTTGTCACAAGAACCATATATTAATAAGGTCTTAGAGAGGTTTCAGATAGAGAATTGTTTAAAGGAGATAAGTTCAATTTGAATCAATGTCCAAAGAATGATTTTAAAAAAGGAGCAAATATACAATATTCCATATGTTTTTGTTATGGGCAGTCTTACGTATGCTTATGTTCATACCAGGTCTGACATAACTTTTGCTATTAGAATGTTAAAAAGGTTTCAAAGTAGCCTAAGTATGAACCACTAAAGAGCTATAAAGAAAGTGTTAAGGGACCTCAAAGAGACTAGAAATTACATGCTCATATGCAAATATACTAACAGCCTAGAGGTAATTAGCTACTCAATTTTGGATTTTATTAGTAGTGTTAATTCTCAAAAATCAACATTAGATTATACTTTCATGCTTGATGGTGGGGTTGTTTCCTAAAAAAGTATGAAGTAGATTTTGACTATTATTTCGACCATAGAGGTTAAGTTCATCTCTTACTTTGATGTTATTTTGCATGGTGTATGGTTAAGGAGTTTCAGTTTTAAGCTTAAAATTGTATATTCAATTTCTAAACCATTAAAGATATTATACAACAATTCAACTACTGTTTTATTAGTTAAGAATAATGAAGGTGGAAGTCAAAGTAAGCAAATCAATATAAAGTATCTTGCTATACAAGAATGTGTTAAGAAAAAGAAAATGGTCATTGATTAACCCTGAGTTGATAATAGTTAATCCTTTAACAAAAGGTATGTTACCATTTAGTTTTAAGTATCATGTTTTGAGAATGGAATTTGATTCCCACTTATGAGTTTTGATATAATTTGTTTATATCATTTGTAATAAAACTCATATTATATTATATTGTCTTCTTATTTTAGCGTACATATTTATATTTGAGAAAAATAATCTTTATTAAACCCAAAATAAATTTAAGGTTTATTCATTAAGTGGAAGGACAAAACGCATTATGTTATATGGAAGATAATACTTGTTGTTAGAGGACTTGTTGCCCTGATTCATATGTTTTGATTATTCATTTAGACAAAAGATTCCATGTATATGGACCAAGTGGAAGAATGTGACGTTGCATTAGTTTGCAACATTACATAAACATTGCATTTAGCATTCAAATGTGGTCCATTTCATTAGCATTCATGGCGTCCATTTTGTTCCATGTCTTGATGGGGATGTTAGAATTTTAAATCTATAAATTGAAGGGCTATTGGGGTCCCTAGGTTCAAAGTTACGAGTTTCACACACTATTTAGAGTGGCTTTAGAACTTAAAAGATCATCGACAGCCACATACTTAAGTATTCATGGCAATGGCAGGAGATAGGCATCACTTCTATTTTGGCACCCATAAACATGTTGTTATTGCTTATACAAGGTTGTAACTAGTTCCTTTTCCAAACCCACCATATATAATCCTGAACTTGCCACCCAATATGTTTCAAAGATTATGAACCATACACAAAACCAAAAATGTAGCAACAACATCAATTCAAGTGTGAATAGAGCCTTACCTATTACTTATGCTTCAAATTCACCTAATATAATAGTAAGAAAGCTCGCTACAACTAAGTTAAGATCTAAAAAGGAAAAAGAGCTTTGTTATTATTGTGATAAAAAATACAGCCTAACCCATAAGTGCAAAAGGTCATATTACTTGTTGGCGAGCCAAGAGAAAGTGGAGGAAGTGTTGATAGAGCTTAATGCTAAAATTGTATATAAAGAAGGCACAAAAGAAGGGGTAATGGGAAATGGCATTGGACCTAAAATTAGTATAACTGCATTAAAGGACTAATATCATCCCAAAACCATCAGGTTAAAAGGGAGATAAATAGGTATTTGATTACAAATCTTAATAGATATAGCAAGTACGCACAATTTTGTCAAATGTGAAGTAGCGAAAAGGTAGAAACTTTCTTATGTACCAATTAAAGAATTTAAAGTAGGCACAACTAATAGGGAATACTTATTGTGCAATTCAAATGCCAAAAGCTTAAACTTGTACATTTAAGGCTAGTATTTTAACATTGACTTCCATGTGTTACCTATGGAAGGGACTAAAAATGGTTAGAGCAATTAGGATCTATCACATTCAATTCTAAAGAGCTCTGAATGACCTTTAAGAAAAGTGAAAGGAAGGTGCATTGGAAAGGTGAAGGCTTATTGTAATCTAAACATATTAGTTGTAGATAGTTAAAAGATGATGGGAAGCCACTCTATAACATCTTTATATACACTACAGCTAAGCCTTAATCTTAAACCCCGAGGGAATGCCAATAAGAATGAAATGATATAACAATTTTTGCAGTAATTTTCTAGTGTTTGAAAAACTGACCCTCTTACTCCCAAAAAGGAATTTTGAGCACCAGATTAAGCTAGAACTAAGGAGTAAGGCCATCAATGTTAAACCACATAGATATCCTCACCTCTAAAAGTATGAGACATTGCATGCTGGAATCATTCAGAAGAGTCAAAGTTCATTGTCCTAACTTTAGACTATTAGTAAGGAAAAAGATGAAACTTAGAGATTCTATATTAACTATCGAGCTTTAAATGCAATTAATATTAACAATAAATATCCAATTTTTACTATATTGATGAGATAATAGATGAATTACATGGATATAATGTTTTCACTAAGTTGGATCTGAGATTAGGGTATCACCAAATAAGAATGAGCCCGCAAGATATTATAAAGATAACTTTTAGAACTCACCAAAGTCATTTTGAGTTCCTTGTCATACCTTTTAGGTTAACTAATGGCTTTGTAGCTTTTCAAACCATAATGAACAAGCTTATTTAAAAAGGTTTATGGCATTTTTTTTTATGATATACTCATTTACAATGCATCAATACAAGAGCATTATTAGCAAATAAGGATAATGCTACAAGCTTTCTAAGATCATTCTTTTCATGCCAAGCTTTCAAAATGTGTATTTTGTCAATCTTAGGTTGAATATTTAGGTTTTATTATTCACAAAAGAGTGCATGCCGACCTAAGGAAAATAGATGCTATGGTGGAGTGGACAACCTAAAAACATTGAAACAATTAAAAGAGTTCCTTGATTTAACTAGTTGTTATAGAAAATTATGCATAGGTAACAACACTCAAACTAAACTTTTGAAAAAGAATAATTTCCACTGGAATAAAAAAACTTAATAAGCTTTTAACAACTTGAAGAGAAGAATGGTGTTGGCTTATGTATTGTAACTATTAGATTTTAACAAAAAATTCTTAGAAGAGATCGGTGCTTCTAGTCTAGGTATTGAAGCTATGCTAACTCAAAAGGGCCATCCATTAGCTTATTTCAGCAAGAAACTCAATATGAATACGATAGTTGCATCCATTATATGCCATTACCTAAGCAATTCTAAAATAGAGGCCTAACTTATTAGGCTAGAAATTTACCATTATCACTATTTGATGATTGCTAATTTCCATATACTTTTTTTCCTTTTAATGAGGCATTTTGATGATAAATTGTGGTTTAAAGGATTTTAATTGGAGGATAATTGAGTTGTTGGCCATTTTTATATTCTAAGAATTAATTTAGAAAATTTTGGAATTTTAGTGTACAAATCCTTTTAAATGAATTTTTGTGAATATTCTTACTTCATCTTTTCCATTTTTTGTGCAGAATTTGGGCATTTGAATTTAAATGTTTGGGAGAAAGGGAAGCTCAGGTGCAAAACATGGCAAAAGGGTAGCTCACATGTTGATTAAAGGCTTCATCTAATCAATTCATCATTAGGGAGGCATCCATCTCGTTCATCTCCATTCACGTTGCCACATCACACCATCACACCAACTCATTCATGCATCATCTTCCATGTAGCATATATCTCCATCCACATCACACACATTTCTTCTCTCTACTCACACGTATATAGCACTTGATTCTTGCATGTAAGTCTCCCTTTACACATGTAGGTAACTCTTTTATTCGTATTGATGCACATGTGAATAGTAGATTCATCAACACATTAAGGGAGCTACTCTTCTACGTTTCATGTTTATTAAAACATCAACATATAAACACATGGTTTGCTTCATTTATTAGGCTACACACTCGTGGCTTGGGTTAGGTAGAATAACATCCAAGGAGCACGCATTCACTCATACAAACAACACTCCCTCACATGAGTAAGCTCGTCCACACTCACAGGTCTAAGATACATCCTCACTCACTTAATGCATACATTCATGTAAGACACCCACCAGTTCACACTCATACACAAATGCAGAAGAGAAGAGAGCTAGGAAGGAAGAAGTAAGCTTGAGTTTAAAGGAAGAAACACACTTATTTACACTTCCATAAAGCCACGAGTCTCATATCAATGCATACAGCTACTATTTTAAGAATCCAAATGTTATTCATCATTCTTCCATGTAAACAGAACACCAAGTCACACAAATAACACACACATCACGTACTCCATTCATTTGACATATGCATGCATGGCTCCACATTGCAGTTCACTCACACAAATAGTTCATTTCATGGACTCATCAACCATACTTTATACATGCATCCACACACAAGCTTCCACCAGCCACATCTTCATGATGCTCTATTTTGGTGAGTAAGACATGGAGCAAGAGCAGAATAAATGAGGGCAAAATAGCAGCACATGAGAAGAAGAAGCTATGTGTTTGGCATGAGGAAAAGCTTATGTGGAAGTAAGGTCTCGAGTTTGAGGGAGGAAGACACGAGAGAATCATTTCTAGCATACGTTGATTGGCATGAGCTGAATGATCATGAGAAGAAGCACGTAAGGAACACAGAAGAGGCTCGGGTTCAAGGTGGATGAATAAGCTGAAGTTGACGTGGGAAAAATTAAAAAGAACCATATGAGCAGTGTAAGGAGATACTATGGGTTATGAGATTACCAAGTTAGCTCATATGGAAGTGAATGAAGTAGCATCCAGGATGAGACTATGAGCAGATTTTAGTGAGGCGTGTGATCATTAAGGGAAGGAAAAACACATGGGCAGCACGTGATTAAGGGGGTTGGGAGACCAATGCAAGAAAAAGGTGAACGGGGAGTGCTCTCAATTTTTGACGTAACTCCAGGACGTGAACGAAGGGAAATTCTTCATTCGTCTTCTCCACATGGCCGTAATCCCTTCTATCAAAATTCTTGCATTCATCTTCTCCATAATAATGTGAGTTTCCCTTAGTAGCTAGTTGAAGATTGGATCTCTCTTGATGCATATTTGAGCTCCAATATTGCCTTTCTAAATTGGATAAACTCTATTATCTTCATCTTTTAATTTTAGCACTGATTCCTTTATTAATTTGATTAGGTTTAGCTCGTTAATTAGGGAATTTACTGGCTGGAATTTACTAGATTAAATTGATTTGTGGTTTGATTGTAATCTCATAATTAAATGTTAATCTTGATCCTTAAGTGTTTATAGAAAATCCAAAATTAATGGTTGTACAATTTGCTATTAAATTCCTCTTGTTTTTAAGCCAATTAGTACAATGATTATTGAATTAAGTGATTGGAATTTTTATGCGATTGTTATGCTTGACGAACTTATTAATCTAATTGGTTTATTAACATTTTAAGTGGATTGTTCAGTAGATGTTGGTAAGCATTTAGGTTCTGTTTGGTGTGTTTTTATTCCTAACTCAATTAATTAATTATTCAAAGTTTCTTGTGGTTGCAAAGTCCTTAAATCATTAGTGAATTGAGTCTTGGATGGTAATTCAAGAGTCTTTATGGAGAATACACTAAGTAGCAAGAGTTTAAATCCAATTTTAGTACATTAAAAAAAGAACAAGGATAATTGAATTTTAAGAAGTCCATCTAAAGGCTAGTTACCACACTTTCCTAGTTGTTGACTACACTTATCATTAAGCTTCTAGTTCTTATTACTTTTCTTAAATTCAATCAAAATTCACTAACTCAAAACCCCCCTCAACAAATTTTATTTAATGTTACTTGAAAAACTCTTTCACAAATAATTAGAAGTAAAAACTCATTGGGAAATGACCTAGGTTACACCATTAACTACAAGCCTTTTCCAACCTAGTTTTTTTTTAGGTTACATGACACGACCTTCACTAATCATAAGAGTTTAAAGGAACTTATGTCTCAAGTTGTGCAAAGTTTAAAGCAACAGCACTACTTAAGTTGATGGGGCTTAGTTGCACCATTATTTATAGGTCAAGCAAATCTAATGGGGTAGCTAATGCATTGTCCAGGTCAAGGATAGAGAGATGTTGACATTAACCTCAATACATTATTTTCATATTGATTCCATTGAAAAAGAAAATTTAAAACAAGAAGATTTAAGGTAGCTACACTAGAGGTTTTCATATCATCGACTGTCTCTAAAGTACTTTTTAAAGTATAGAATGATGTTTTACAGAAATAAAATCATGGTGGTAGCAAAATCTTCGATAAAGTAGATAATGTTGCTAGAGTTTCATGCCACTTCAATTGGGGGGCACATAAGTAGCTTGATAACCTACAAGTAGATAATATATGTTTTTTTCTTGGGAAGAATGTAAGATACAAAATTCAATAATTTATGGCTTAATACATTGTGTGTTAGCAGCCTAAGTTAATGATGTCCAAGCCTTAAGGCACTTCATAGCCATTACTTGTATAAGAAGAGCCTTGGTAAGACCTCATTACGAACTTCATAATAAGGCTACCAAAGTATGATGGTTACAATGCAATTTTAGTGGTGGCAGATCAATTCACTAACGGAGCACACTTTAAAGGCCTTAAATCAAGATTTACAATAAGTGTAATGGCTTAATTATTCATCAAAATGGTAGTAAGGTTACATGGATTCCTAAATCAATAATGTCAGACAAAGCCTTTAATTTTCATAGCCATTTATAAAAGGCCTTGAGGGAAATGAGTGGCACCAAGCTACAATTTAATACAGCTTACCATCCTTAAAGTGGCAAACAAATTGAAGTAGTTAAGGTTGTATGGAGCAATATTTGAGGGCCTTTCTACCATACCAGCCCAGCATATCATCTACTGACCTAATGTGTGCTAAATTGTGGTATAATTTATCTTATCATTCATCCACAAGCATGACACCATTCCAAACTATATATGGTTACATCCTAATAGCCCTTTTAAGGTAGAAGAAGCGAACCAAGTGTTAGCTAATAAAAGTGAAATTTGGGAATTATTTAAATCCAATTTGGAAATGGAATAAAACAAAATAAAGAAAATGGCATATAGAAGCAGGAAGGAGAAAGAATTTAAAGAAAAGAATTGGATTCTTTTAAAGCTACAACAATTCAAATAGGACTTAGTGACCTAAAAGCTTAATCATAAACTTCCAGTGAGGTTCTATGGACCTTTCTAAATACTAACTCAAGTGAGGATAGTAGCATATTATTGGAAAAAGTTTAAAAAAACTAAGAAAACCAAATTTGATAAGAACTAGTCAATTGGGACAATATAGAATCAACAAGTCAAAGTTTTTAAAGATATCAATTGATTAGGTCAAAAGACTAGTCAGTTAGTATAATACAAAGGGAACTAGGTTGTAATCCTATAAGCATCAATCGACTAAATTTTGAAGCCAATTGATTAGGACGATAAAAGAAGTTGATTAGTTCTCAATTAGTTTAGGATGGAGAAAAAAATTGTTGCTCCTATATGTTGTAGTCTAAAGATTAGTTGATTGATCAAGCACAACAATTGAACAATTTTAAAAGAATTGAAAATTTCTATCAATTTTAGTGCCTCTTGGTTTCAGCATTTATGTCCTTTTATATAAAATAGTCATATGAGATTAAATTAAATTATTTGAATTAAAAAGATAAAATTTAAAATTCAAATCTTGTAAAAAAGTATAATGATTCAGAATCAATTATTTATAGATTGATTCTGACCACAAATGAACTTATAGGAAACTATTCGCTTTTCTTCTTAATTCTTTGAGCCTTAAACATATTGTTAAAGAAATGAGTTTCATTATTTACTGAGTAAAGTTCTTTAATGAGCATTAGATAAATCTTATTAGTGAATTAAAACTTGACTCGTGCAATGCACATATAAATGTACTAAAATGATTAACTTAATTAATTTTTTATATCAAGTGCTTTAAAAATTATTTAAGGCTTATTAGCTTATTATACTTAAGTAAATAATAGTTAATAATATCAATTATTAATTTAAAAAACAAAGGAAAAAATTAATGTCATGGCATAAAATATCATTAAATACTCAGCAATTAGAAATATTAAATCTAATGCAATATCATATATATCACTAAATGTAATACAAATCATGAGATTGTGCTTTTACATTTCCTCGCAATAGTGATTTGTTATAAGAAAATTGAGATAATATCTTTGATTATTATATATAAAAAAAAAGGTTATTGAATTGTTACAAAATATAGTAGAATAATGAATTCTATATTTGTATTTTACCAAATGTATTAGGAAATTTATATGTTTTTGCTGTAACTTGTACTGATAAATCTCTAGTTTACATTACTACTATATCATCCTTTGAAAATATTTAATCAAAGCATTCAAGTTTATAAAAAGAAATTGTGTTGCATAAGAGATAAAATTATAACTGACCTTGAGACTTAATAGTTGATAAACACATAAGAGGCATCTTAGTATAGTAATCACTTAGTACAATGAAGAAGAAGAAATCTATGAGTGAGTAGTAAAAAGTAATGATATCCATCATCATCTGACAAAGGAAAGATATTTGAATTTTTAGCAATACACAAATATTCCATCATTCATATAAAGAGACCAATAACTTAACTAAAACATATAATACATAGAATGTTAAAGTCATTATCTCACTTTGTTTTATGCTATGTACAATTGCCTTGACACATGAAAAAAACATATACTATAATATGGATATGTAATAAAATCATATAATATGAATATATTTAACTAAAGAGAAGTTGTGAAATATACATAAACCTAATACAAATTGTCGAATATTTCTTTGTAAACAACATTGGAAGTAATATTTTTTGGATTACAGTCTTGATCAAGAATAAAAAATGTAAGCCCATCTCTACTATGAGCTCTTGAAGCAATAACATATAACTAACCATAGATGAATACAGGTTTTTGTAGATACAAACTAGTTTTTGAAAGAGACTGACCTTGGCATTTATTTATGGTCATTGCGAAACATAATACTAATGGAAACTATCTTCGTCGTAAATTAAAAGGTAATTTCAAATCAGATGGTGTTATCATGATTCTTTGAATAATAATCTTCTTACCTATATTAATTCCAAAAATAAATTTTGCTTTCATAACATGCTTCCCCAATCGACTAATAATTAATCTTTTACCACTACACAAACCCATTACTTTGTTAATATTTTTAAGTAACATGATAAGAGCACCAATTTTTAGCTTTAATAAATGATTTGGCATTCTAGATAATCTTATTGAGTTTGAGAACTCAATAATGTATAGATCATCTATGGAGTTGTTATTACCATCTAATTTGTAAATACTATCCAAACTCAAGTATATCTTTTCTTCACTAGGAATCGTGGCAGCATGCATTCATTTACAATATCTACATTTGTCAATTTAAGAGCAAGGATAGCTCTTTTTTGAAAATAATTAAGGCCATTAATATTTTCTAATATATTTAGATAAGGGCTATCAACAATTGCCTTCACAAGATCATCTAAGAAATTGATAAGATCATTTAGGATAATAACATTAACTTCACCATCATTTCTTTTATTTATTATTTCTTCTCTTAGTGGTGCAATTATCCAGTTTGAAAATTCTTTAACTTCTTAGTTAATGTTAGTTAAAGAAGACATTTGAAGCCTCGTATTTTATGTTAACTTTAATAATTTGCAATGATTCCATATATATAATGAATTGATTGTAAAAAAACCTATGTCCTACCTTGTTCTTTTAGGTATTATTGGTAAAATTTGTCTGAAGTCACCCATAATAACTATTACTTTTCCTTTAAAAGGTCAATAAGCAAATTTTTAATTTTTTGATCTCATTATATTTCTTAAGCTTCAATCAAAAGTCTTAAAATAGAGCTTGTTTGTCATTGGTGCCCTATCCCATATGATAAACTTTGTATGAACCGAAATGTTAGCCAAGTCACTGCTTTGTCTTATGTTACAAACACAATTTTCAGTTATTTATAAAGAAATACAAAACTTATGGTGTGTAGTTCTACCACTAGGAAGCAAAAAGGATGTTATACCACTCAAGGCAACATTTAGAACTATCTTACCTTCTGATCATAAAGATGTTGATAGAGTCTTTTAGAGAAATGTTTTACCAGTTCCTTCATAATGACAAACAAAGAAAATGCCACCATTTTCTGAATTAGCAGCACTAACTACCCTAGTATAAATACTTTTTTACTAATCATCGAGTGACTTTAAGTACTCTTAAAGCTCTTTAACTAAAATATCTTTATCATATTAAAACTCATCATGTATCAACTTATTAACACATGCTTGTCCATTAATATTCTCTGGATAAGGCATAGATTCAAAATCATGCAAACTTTGACCATGACTATTGAGCACGTTATCTATTTCAATAAGATTGAAAATCTTGATTTCTTCCTTTGAAAGTTGTAAACTTGCAATATTCTTACACAGAAATAAAGTGAGAAAGTGATTTACATTAAACAAAATTTAAGGAACAAAATATCCAAATTTAAATGATAGATTTTATGCGTAAGAAAAATAAATAAGCTTACAATCATGTGCAATAATTTATCTCTACGTATAAAGAATGTCATTCGTCAATAATGCCTATGTTTTTTATCTAAAACAAATTCAGGCACAAAAAGAGTATTTGAGAATAACAACATAACAAACAGATACCTTAAATACTTAGGTGAAGCCCAATAACTTGCTTTTATAATTCCATCTATATATTCCTTTTCATCGCTCAATAAAACCAAATGCATAACATGCATCTTTAAATGAAGAACACAAAATTTCATCTACTGCAAATTATAAAATGACAAAATGATGCATGAAGATACTAAATACATAAAATTTATTAATTTTTCAGCAATGCATCTAAGGAATTTTGAAGCCTTTTTATAAAAAGAATGAAAGTAGCACTCTGATATCATTAATAACCTTCATCTAAATCATGAACCTACATATAATAACAAATGCATATAATGAATATAAACAATTCAAGAAAAAATACTTACATAAGTTAAACAATAATGAAGAGAAAATATAATAAACTGACAATGAATGCACAATTTGTTACCTAAGTATAATAGATTTAACAATCCTATTACATTTGTCATAGTAAAAAGCCAAACCCTTAAGAACAACTTTCTTGATGCATTTCTTATAAGAGTTATAAAATCATCCTCTATCAGCGCCAATGCTCATCACAGTTGCAATTGTTAGATATGTAGTCTCCTAAAATAATTTATTTAATTAAAAAAGTTGATTGACTATTAAACATATTAGATGATTTATTAAATAAAACATTTGACAGTTATTAATCTCATCTAACATCTTCTTATGAACTTTTAGTAACTCTTTAAATGTAAAAACATGATATTAACTACTTGTCTGGATGGGTTATTGAGATAATTCGAACTCATTCAATTTCAAACTGACAAAATAGGGATAATTGTTTTGAAATGCAATAAAATGTAACACACACACACACACATCATAAGAAACAATATATTACCAAGACAAAAATTCAATGACCTCTATAATATTAGCATTTAAAAGCACTCTTGATGTATGCGTCAAATTAGATATCTTTCTAGTGCCTAAAAAATACAAATAAAAAACAATAAAAGCATTGCTGAGAGAACCCTTACCAATATTTTTTTAGCATTAAAGGAAATATGACTAATGAACTTTAAGATTAAAAAATGTTAAATTTAATATACAAGGATAGAAGCACGGACCAGCAAAATCTTTTATCTTACACCATTGGATAATAACCATAATAAGCTTTGTCAAATCGCTGTTAATGAATTAAGTAACACCATCAACAAACTTATCCCAAAGAGCACAACTAATCTTGTTGGATCTATAAAATAAAATGAAATAAAATAATTTTAGCTTAGCATACATAAACAAAAACTAATAATTTACTGATTATAAATTAAACAAAAACTATAAAACTCTACCATGCATCTTCAAGCTTTATCTCTATCCTCTTTTGGATTTTTTCATTCTTGCTATTCTCTTTTAATGAACCAACAATACTTAACTTCGTAATAATATCTAATAATAAACAATAAAATTATATTAATTTTAGACAAAAAAACCATGCAGTTGAATGCATCAATAATTATCACACCCGAAAATGCGACCACATGGCGCTTTTAACAAAGAAATTTTGAAAAGAAATTTCGATTCAATTTTCTAAGAAAACGGAAACTAAAATTAAAATTAAAAATAAGTAGTAGAGTCGCCATCAAAATTTTAATTGTTGAAAAGGAAAAATTTTAAAAAAATCTTTTTATTTGGAAAATAAGAAAAAAGGTCTACAAACCAGAAAATAGGTTCAGGAGTCAATTGTGAGTGGGGAAGGTGTTAGACACCCTACTACACCCGCTACTAAGAACAGTTACCCTAAGTTAGTTGTGCAAAATCAATATGGCCTTTATTCTATTTTATTTCTCCCTAATAAATCACATGTAAAACCAAAAAGAAGAAAACTTAAAGATATAAAGTAAAATTGAAAAATGAGAGAGAATTAAGAGTAAAATAGAACAAAAAGAAATTCAAAAAGTAAAATAAGAAGGAATAAAATTAAAAGTAAAATAAGATAAAGAGAAATTAAGGAAATAAAATTAGAAGAAAATAATTATTTACAAAAGCGGACTTGAACTAGGATAAAAGCCTAGGCCTACGTACCCTTCAGTAGAGATCAAAATCCACGTAATTTGAACGATGTTTAATTGTTTGTTTCGTGTTTTGTGGTTTTTTTTTCTTCTTGCAATTTATTATTTTTTTATCATTTTTATTTTTTTGTAGTGAGAGAAAAAAAATATGAAAATCATTTAGGCTTTCATAATCAAAACGATTTCAAAATTGGCTTGCATGTATTAACTTATGAAAACTGAATTATTCCCACTTCTTTGTTCTTTCCTATTTTTGATTTTTTTGATACATTTTAATTATATATTTTTTGTTGTTTTTTTTCATTTTTAGTTTTTTGGCTTTTAAATTAATTAATATTTTTTTATTTTAGATTTTTTTTATTATTTTATTTAAGTTAATAAAAGATGTTTTTTTGTCTCCTTTTTTTTTTTCAAATTTTTTTTTATTTTAATTCTTGATATGACATTTCCATTTAAGTGCAAAATCTTCAAATCATTTTTTGTTCTGTTTTTGCTTGCTTTCTTTTTTTTGTCCTTTTTTATTTTATTTTATTTTATTTTTTGACTTTATGTTTTAGTTTTTATTTTTATTTTTTTATGTTCTTGTGTTTTTTTTTATTGTTACATTTTTATTAAAAGAGGAAAGGAAGTGAAACTCATTTAGACCCTTACAATCAAAGATAATTTTTAGGTCAATTTGTGTGTTTTACTTTGTGAAACCATGAACTAATCTCACCTCTTAACCATTTCTTTCATTTTTGACTCTTTTAATTTTTATTATATATACTTTTTAATTTCTTCTTTTTTTCTCTTTTTTTTTTTCAATCTTTTCTTTTGGTTTCGGCAAACTTTTGAAAAAGGAGAAGCTGAATTTTAATCTTGAAAACTTTTTATTGTTTATAGAGAAAAACCCCTTCTTTCGTTTCTTTTTGAAATTCTTTTAAAAACAAAATTACTTATGGGCCATTGAAACCTAAAATTTATTAAAACACAAATTTAATACCTAATAGATACCAAGGAGGCTTATTGCCTCACATGATCCTTAGGTTCCTATGTGTCCCAGGAGACAAAAAAATCTGACACAACAATTATATGAAAATGAGAACAAAATAGAAATAAAAATTGGAATAAAAAAACTACCAATATAAGATACTTGCGCCAGTGTGTGCTTTGTGCTCAAACCCAAAAATAAATTTCAATACATTAATTGCATAATACATTTTATTGAAAGTACATGAACGGAGAGGGAAAGAAGAAAGACCAATGAAGTGCCCGATTATGCCATCACCTAACTCCTTCGGAACAACTCTCCTTTTATTTCACCAAGTTCGTGGGCCTCGTACACAGTAGAAACAAACAGGCATAGTAGTTTCTACGAGGATTAATTACATTTCACAAGTGAGTAAACAACAAATGCCTTTGTACTTGTCAAATCAACGGGTTGGGGAAGTCCTAAAAGATACTAGGCACACAACGAAATCTACACAATCCAAATGAATGTAATAACATACTCCCACGACATCACATACCATCGAACGTGAAAACACCAATGACTTCAGAACCAATTTTAAGCTAAAAAATCATGTTAAAACAGTGTTTAGATATCATTTGGACCACCAAGAACACTTGACAAAATTCAATCCTAGATTACAAGCTAGGAATCGAGCTAAAGCCACACTAAAATCACCACGGGAACAGGCATACTCTAAGCAGGGTTTGACTCCATGATTTAGACTCAAACGTAGACTAAATCATGTTAATATCAACAGGGGTAGCGAACATATTTTGAACAGGATCTCATTCCAAAATTTAGATTTTAAAAACCCGAGTTAAATCATGCTAATAACATCAGCAAGGGCCACAACAGCTACTCAGCAATGAATCAAAACTAAAACAATCTCAACCTAATTCTAGAATTAATGAAACCTGCACTGAGACCCTTTCAGTGACAGGAAATTGAAAACAAGATTAAACCATGAAATAAACCATCCAATCATGCATCAAAACAGTTCAACATTATACACCTCAACCTTAGAAATTTTCGGCGATAGAAGTTCAAAATACAGTCACTCATTATCCAGAGAAGGGTTGGGTTACAGGGTTAACGCAGCATACTCACAAAGAAACAAAAAGCAAATAAACTCAGTGAACCGAATGATTTCAAGACACAGCCTCCCCAACAGCCAGCACATAAATTTTTTGGCAAAAATTAACGGGATAACTCTGTGAGCTTCCGAACCTCGGACTCGTTTCCTCTTGCCTTGAATCTCCAATTCCTCTGCCTTGGTTCGTCACAACTCTCCTCTTTCTTCAATTCGAAATCTCTTCTCCCTTTCTGCTCCTTCGAACCTCAGCCCTCTCTCTCTCATGCTATCTCCTTCGATCTCTCTCGCTCTCTGTTCCCTCCGATTTCGATTTTCTTGTTCCCCCTATCTCCAAAAATCTCCTCCCTTTCTATTTTTCTTTCGGTTCTCTCATTCCCCCTATCTCCAAAAATCTCCCCTCTTTCTATTTCTCTTTCAGTTCTCTCGTTCCCCCTATCTCCAAAAATCTCCCCTCTACACAAAAATCCTCCCTCGATTTTTTTCGCTTCTCGTTCACCTTCCCGCCTTTCAGAAAAATCTCCTTCGGTTCTCTCCTCTTCCTCCCCATTTTCTTTCTTCCTTCCTTCAACCCTAAGCTCGTCGTCCGCTCACCCCCCTCTGTCTCCTCTTTTTAGATGGTGAAAGGGACCTAAGGGGAAGTCGCAACCTCGAGCCCTTCATTCGATCCCCTGACTTGCTGCCTTCCCTTCTTTCCTCCAGCCCGCGCTTCAATCCTACCTTCTGCTAGTGGCAGTGAACGAAACGGTCCAAAAAGGGCCGGGCCAAATTCCTGCCTTTTGATCCCTTTTCTCTATCATTATTTTTTTGTTTTACTTTGGTTTTTTTGTTTTTTTAATTCTTTTTTGTATTTGTTTATTTTTAGTTTTTTGGAGTTGATGGACTTGCAGTGTGTCTTCTTTTTTTTTTTTTTAATTGTTTTTAGGCTGAAAGTTTCTTTTTCTTCTTCTTTTCTTTTGTTTTTTTTTTTTTAACTTCGGTTCCATTTTTCATAGCATTTTTCATAATTTCATTTTTTAATTTGGTTATTTGTTTTTCTTTCTTTCTCTATTTTTTTATTTATTTTTGGTTTTTCTTCTTCTTTTATTTATATTTTTTTTATTTTTCATTTTTCCTTTGATTTTTCTTTTGATTTTTTTTTATAAATGGTTTTTCCTTTTTCTTTTATTAAATATCCAGATAAAATACAGTGTTCATTGTTGCCCCTCTTTACTTGTTTCTTAGGCCATGAGATTGAAAATGTAATTTTTAATATTTTGCCTAAGGAACAAGTAAAGATAAGAACACGTATTTTGTCTAGGATGATTTAATTGCCTATTGACAATAAACAAAATAAGAAAGCGATTCAAACAAAATATGGTGTTTACAGGTTGCCCCTCTTTACTTATTCTTTAAGTAAAGAGATTGAAAATGAAATTTTTTAATATTCTTAATTTAAGAATAAGTAAAGATGAAAACATATATTTTGTTTGGGGAGCTAACTGATAAAAGTGAGCTAACTTACCTGAAAATGTCATGACCTGATCAAAGAGAAAGAAAGTAATGTAATTCTGAAGAGGATGCTATTCTAATGTAGAACTTTTATTGGTGCCTGTTTTGTGTACGACTTTGTGGTGCCTGTTTTGGAGCAGGACTTTGAAAGGGATGCTTGTTCTAGAGCAAGACTTTGGTGCCTAGCCTATGCAGGGCTTTAAAAGGGTGCCTGACCTATGCAGGGCTTTAAAAGGGTGCCTGACATATACAGGACTTTAAAAGGGTGCATGACTTATGTAGGGCTATAAAAGAGTACCTGGCCTGTGCAAGGCTTTAAAGTGCCTGGCCTATGCAGGGTTTTAAGATGTGCCTGGCCTGTGCAGGACTTTGAAGGTGTGCCTGGCCTGTGCAGGGCTTTAAGGGTGTGCCTGGCCTGTGCAGGGCTTCAAGAGAGTTCCTAGCCTATGCAGGACTTTAAGGTGCCTGGCTTGTGCAGGGCTCTGAAAGAGTGTCTGGCCTATGTAGGGCTTTGAGGGGAACTGGCGTGTGCAGGGCTTCAAAAGAGTGCCTGGCCTATGCAAGGTTTTAAGGTGCCTGGCTTTTGCAGGGCTTTGAAAGAGTGCTTGGCCTGTGCAGGGCTTTGAAAGAGTGCCTGGCTTGTGCAGGGCTTCAAGAGAGTGCCTGGCCTATGTAGGGCTTTAAAAGGGTGCCTGGCATGTGCAGGGCTATTAAAAAGTGCCTTTTTTGGTGAATTTTTCTAAGTTTGAAAACTTTACTTCGTTTATCTAAGCTCTATGCAAGATAATGCACCTATATGAAATGTGCAATGCATACAATGTGCTTGATTTTTA
Organism: Erythrophleum fordii; assembly: GCA_032878935.1. Classification (NCBI taxonomy): domain Eukaryota; kingdom Viridiplantae; phylum Streptophyta; class Magnoliopsida; order Fabales; family Fabaceae; genus Erythrophleum; species Erythrophleum fordii. Next base: position 18,468,242 of record JAVQMF010000049.1, on the reverse strand, counting down.
AGCTTAACAACTCAATTTTGCCCCAATATAAATCGAGGTCATTGTAGGTGTTAAAAGTATAAAGTATGTGGGATACTACAATTTATGGAATGCACATTTTTTGTTTTTTTCTTTGCCCCAATATGAATTTGAAGTCCACATAATGAAAGCATATGTAGGATGTGTGAAGCATATAAAATGCTTTACAACATGCAAAATGCTTGTTTTGCTTGCCCCAATATGAGTTCAGGGTTCACATAATGTATGCATGTATGAGATACAAAAAGCATATGTGATATTTTGTTTCATGAGATGCAAATGTTTGCTTTTGCCTTGCCCTAGCGTGAACCAATATGCATGGAAGATGCTTTATTTTAATGAAATGCCAAATTTTATTTCTTTTTCATTTTTGTTTGCCCCACTGTAAACTGGGATTATCTGATGTATGCGAGTGTGAGATGCGTGATGCATATAAGATGTTGTAATTTATGGGATGTACATTTTTTGAATTTTTTAGTTAAAAAAATTTTTTATTTTCAAGATATGCACAATTTATACAAGCAAAGTTAACTCCAAATAGAGAAAAAGATGGGGATATTATCTTTAAACATCCTTAAATTGATTTTAAGTTTTGAAAACCCTATTTCTTAATGCAAATAAGATCACCTCAAAGGAAGAAAGAAGAGAAGGAGCATCATTTCTAAATGTTTTTAGATTGATTTTGAATTTTAAACCCTTTATTTTTTTGTTTTGATTTATGCAAACAAAATCATATTAAATGAAAAAGGAAAGAGAAGGGGCATTATTTCTAAATGTCCTTAAACTGATTTTGAATTTTGGACTTTTGTTTTTTTTTTTGGGAAAATGAATTAATGAGAAATAATGTGATCTTTTTTAGTTTTTTTTTAATGAATTGATGAGACTAAATATGATCCTCTTTTTTTTTTTTTTTTTTTAATCAATTTGACTTGAAAGGAAAAATTCTTCATCTATGTACAAATTCAATACAAGCATGTGATGCATGAAAAATCTCAAAGTTTGTCAAAATATAGAATTTTTGGCCATTTATATTTGAAAAAGTTTCTCACACTAGCTTTTCGCTTGCCCTGGTGAGAAAAATTGGGCTTTTGATTATCCTACCAAATTTGCCTTTTATTATTTGGATGAAGGAATTTATTAATGGCTTTTGGCTAGCCAAAAATGCCCTTGAAGGAGTATCCTAAGTTAAGAAGACCTCAGACTCTTACTTTGACTCATTTCTAAATAATTTTCTCCAAGTGGTTTGTTTGCCATCAACCTTGGATTATTAACTTGACAAGGCAATCTTCTCTCGTCAACTCTTCATCGTTAATGCTTGAAAGGTCAATAAGTTAAATCCACACTTACTTTATTTAACAATGTCAATGTAGTCATGCATTAAGGGATACAAATACCCGAGCTTAAGACGGAAAATAGCCTTTTACATTAGAGGGATGCAAGGGCTAGTGAAGAATGGGATTATGTAAAATGTTTTAAGAGTGGAGAAATGGAATAGACAATGACTTGGCATAATGTACCAGATTGGGAAGATGCCCCAATTCTATACTTGAAGTATTCTCCTTTGAACAATAAAGAAGTGAAATGCTGAGGATATAGATATGATAGGATAGAGAGAAGCTTTACTTCTGGGTTTAAACTCCTTTTCAAAGAAATAATGGATGTGGTTAAAAGAATTTGTTTTGAATCAAACTTTTTGTCCCAATTTCAATTATTCTGGTTTTTCTTTTAATCATTCTTTTTTAGAAAACCTGCCCCATTATTTTTCAAACAAGCTAAACCTCAACAAGGACTTTTGATGTTTGTTGTGTGGCCTTGGTAAATAGGTTTATGAAATAAAAGATATTAGGCTCAAGAATTAATATGTCCCCATTAAGTCTTTTATTGGTCTCCTTCTCTTCTTACTTTAATCAAAACTTTATACTCAAAATTTACTTAGCAAGAGAGGAAGTCTCAAGGTTATAATGGGGTTTAATGGGTAAAAATGTAGCTTAAGAAAGAAAGGTGACAAGGCCCAAACATTCATGTAAGTTCACAATGAGAATTTTACTCTAGTAATTATACCATCTTGGCAGGACCAATTGGCTTATGACAGTTAACTCAACCTTTCCTTTTAAAGGATATTTTTTGTTCAGCTCAACTCTCCTCCCGAAACTTTTCCCTTTTTTAAGAATTTTGCCCCTTGATTGCATGCTAAGGTGAAACTCCCTTTTAAAAGTTTTTTGCTTTTTCAAAATTTAATCTATGAGAGCTTTCTTTTTGAGAATTTCCTTCCTCCTATGATTTTTCTTTTCTTCCTCCAATTGGTTTCCTTTTTTTCATTTAATCTATTTTTTTTAAAAGGAATCCATTATGGTGCCAAAATTGCTTTTTCTTTATGTAGAATTCTCATTGCTTCTTGGGTTTGACTCATGTTTGGTATTTGAAGATTTTTTTTTTATAAGGCCCAAAGTGGTTAGCAACGGTTAAGAAATGTTTGAATAATTGAAAGAACTTGACCCTCTCTTGATATTTGAATTATCAGCATAAAAATCTGTTAAAGACTTCCCATCCCAAATGTTTCATGATTAGGGTGAAGGAAATGAATATCACTCCTGGCTCAATTGAGGTGACTAAAGGTTACTCTTTTGTATTTGGGAAGACAAAGAATGCCTTGTATCCTAAACATAGTTTGCTTGTAGGACATGCATCGGTATCTCTGATTTGGTTTTTTTTTGTAATTGAATTTGGGGTATATGATTAGTATTAGATTTAACCATTCCCCACATCGATTAAATCTTTTCATAAGGAGTTCTGGACATTATTATTTTTAGATTTTTGGTCATTTAGGAAAGACATGCAAAGAAAGAGGTTATGTCAACATGACTAATGAAATGGGAGGATGCACAAAGGGGGGAGAATAAGAATATATGACCATCATATTGATAAAGTTAAATAAAATAAAGTCCAATGGGAAGAATCAACTTCTATTAGCTTTAAATTTTAGCTATACAGAAGGATATTGACCTAAACAAGCATTAAATGATTATGATATGACAAACAATTTCTTTGAGAGCTCAATCACTAATAAATCCTATTTCCATGTCCTTCTATACCTTGTTCATGAAGAGATTGCAGCTTTTCTTTTTCTTTTTAGAGTAACCCATTGTCTTAGGATTAAGTTCACAATTTTTGGACAATGCTATTTTGGCTGTGGAGGTTAAAGGCCAGTGAATGAGGCATCCTACTTTTTGTTAAAGCTACTCATATGAAAATTAGGCAAATGGCTCATGTCATAATTCAAATGGTTTGGGGTGCTTTACATGGTCGAGTTCAGTAGGTATTGATGGGTTTGGAGATAGATGGTTCAAATTTCTTTGAAGTGGATAGGATGGTAGTGGGCAATAGTCGTAAACTGAAAGATATGGTGGTATGGAAGGTTAAGAAGTAATAAGCAATTCTATCAAGAACTTTAACAACTTCCTTTTGCCTAATCAATTAGCACCTCATCAATTCTTGCCCCCTATACCTCAATTTCACATTTTAGCTATTCATGAGCACATCTTTCTTTTTTCTTTTTTTAGATTTTGTTTGAATGGATCTTTCCATTGCAAAAGGCCAAAAATCTCATATTTTACAACTTTTAAGAATGTCTTATGACTATACATGAATGCAATCTTATTAGGTTGTCTGACCTATGAATTGATGGGTGTATTTAGTATGAGAGTCCTTCAGAGTCAGGGATCTTTATTTCTTTTTAGGAATCTGTTGCCTCTATAAGGTATATTAGAACTAAAAATTGACTCAAGAGGAAAAACTAAGCTTTTCCCATTTACATTTGTGGTGACAATTTTTATCATTGAACCTTTATCTTCCGCAGATGCTTATTGCACAAAGGGATGATCAAAGTTGGCAAATCATCCTAAGGGTATAAGCTAAATTCCACGTGGATGCTGTCCAGGGAAAAGCCTAGCCAATATTGATTTCTTTTGACAACTTGTGAGGTCATTTTCAAATCCTCTAACTTGCCTTAGGATTTTATTATTTTTCCGTAAGGGATGAAGTTAACAATATTGTTTAGCATCAAATTAAACTCTTAGCCATCTCAACCTTTGCAATCGATTTGGCCCTTACCTATTTTGGAATGGAGCATATAGTATTGTGTCAAAACTTGCTATCTTTGTATAGGTCACCTAAGTTTAGCTTTTCTGATTAATCAGTGGGGCATTAGTTGATATTCTCCCACATTTCTCTAGGAACTTATTGATCCATAAGAAGTTGTGGCTAATTGCTTCACTTAGGAAGGGATAGTCCCTTCATAATTGATGCTTAGAACTTTGGCTTCGATAATATTTAATACAAATAAGCCAATCTAATGATCTGCTGATATTGTGTACATGCTAATACATTATTAAGAACCATGCCCTAATATAAAAAGGGAAGAAAACTCTATACTATTTCTCGAGAAACTTATTGTTTCATTGGAGAAAAAGTAATTGACAATCAAACCGAGAGAAATATGGCTTTTTCACACGATTGATACCCCTAAAGAAAATGATTCCAATTTCTAACCAAGACATGATATTCATTTATTGATGTGGTGAAATTTGTGAATATTATGATTTCTCATAATTTTGAAGGAAAAAAAAACTTTTTCTTTCCTTTTTTTTTTAATGAAAAATTTATCATTTTGTATAGATAACAATTTTAAATTGAATTTCTTTTCTTTTTTTTTAGAAATAAAACTAAATTGTACATTAGTTATTATTCTATTTTACTTTCTTCCCTTTTTTAATTATGTAGGAAGAAAATAAATGGGGGTAAATGTTTCTCTTTTAAGGGATTATGATGAATGTGGTTGTGGCTTCTTTAGGGTTGGAAACCCACCGAGAAAGGGTTGGTTTGGCTAATGTAAACCTTCATCATGGTTAGTACATGTCTAATTATGCCATGACAACCCATTAACTATTCTAGTAAATAGTGGTGATGTGTCACTTTTTCCATGGATATCATTGGATGCACAGACGTGATGAACAAACAATCAAAAGTGCCCTCCTTTGTCCTAATGTGGGTAGATCCTAAGTTGTGATTGCTGGAGCCTGACTCTAACTATTTGGAAGGCCTCTATGGCTTGACTATCAGTGCGAATTTATCAGGTAGATTTATGACTCTTAAACATTGGTCCCTAAATTGCCCCCACCATGAAGTGAAGATCTTATTATATAAATTTGACCTTGAGAGGAAAGAGATCCTACACAGGTCAAACCCATATAACAAGGCACAATTTAGGTGAGGTCTTCGTGATAGCCTCAGGAAGCACAAGGCTTCATAGGAAAATTAGTATAAACCTCTACTAACTTAAGGAGCACTCAGACCCGGGTATAAGGCCCATAATGTGTATGATATGTTTGTGTTACAGTAGTGTGTGTGAGGAGAGCATTTACCTCTTCACCCTATGAACTATCCAACCCTCATCTGCGATGCAGATTGACAGAATAATTAAGAAAGCAAAGCATATATGCAAATAAAAGTAAATAAATAAATAAAATGTACAGGTATGGTCGTCTACCCTAAGATTTTATTCCACATATTATCTATCCTAACACATGTTATATGTACAATTAATGAAATAAAACAAATGAAGTAAACATGTGAGTAGCATGTTATCTACCCTAATTATGTGAGTCAAACAATAAATAGAAAGGAGAATCAAGATAAAAAGAAGGCCATAATGCATTATACGACAAACTTAAATCAGGTTTGACTCTCAAACAAAGTCTCCAATGGAGTCGCCATACTATTACACCCGAAAATGCGACCACGTGGCGCTTTTAACAAAGAAATTTTGAAAAGAAATTTCGATTCAATTTCCTAAGAAAACGAAAACTGAAATCAAAATTAAAAATAAGTAGTAGAGTCGTCACTAAAATTTTAATTGTCGAAAAGGCAAAACTTTGAAAAAACCTTTTTATTTAGAAAATAAGAAAAATAGTCTACGAACCAGAAAATAAGTTCGGGAGTCGATCGTGAGTGGGGAAGGTGTTAGGCACCCCACTACACCCGCTACTAAGAACGGTTACCCTAAGTTAGTTGTGCAAAATCAATATGGCATCTATTCTATTTTATTTCTCCCTAATAAATCACATGTAAAACAAAAAAGAAGAGAACTTAAAGATATAAAATAAAATTGAAAAATGAGAGAAAATTAAGAGTAAAATAGAACAAAAAGAAATTCAAAAAGTAAAATAAGAAGGAATAAAATTAAAAGTAAAATAAGATAAAGAGAAATTAAGGAAATAAAATTAGAAGAAAATAATTATTTACAAGAGCGGACTTGACTTAGGATAAAAGTCTAGGGCCTACGTACCCTTCAGTAAGGATCAAAGTTCACGTAGTTAGAACGATGTTTGATTGTTTGTTTCGTGTTTTGTGATTTTTTTTTCTTCTTGCGTCTTTATTATTTTTTATCATTTTTATTTTTTTGTGGTGAGAGAAAAAAATATGGAAATTATTTAGGCTTTTATAATAAAAATGATTTCAAAATTGGCTTGCATGTATTAACTTATGAAAACTGAATTATTCCTACTTCTTTGTTCTCTCCTATTTTTGATTTTTTTGATACATTTTAATTATATATTTTTTGTTGTTTTTTTTTCATTTTTAGTTTTTTGGCTTTAAAGTTAATTAATATTTTTTTATTTTTTATTTTTTATTATTTTATTTAAGTTAATAAAAGATGTTTTTTCCGTCTCCTTTTCTTTTCAATTTTTATTTTATTTTAATTCTTGATATGACATTTCCATTTAAGTGCAAAATCTTCAAATCATTTTTTGTTCTATTTTTGCTTGCTTTTTTTTTGTCCCTTTTTATTTTATTTTATTTTATTTTTTGACTTTATGTTTTGGTTTTTTTTTTTATGTTCTTGTGTTTTTTTTTATTGTTACATTTTTATTGAAAGAAGAAAGGAAGTAAAACTCATTTAGACCCTTACAATCAAAGATAATTTTTAGGTCAATTTGTGTGTTTTACTTTGCGAAACCATGAACTAATCTCACTTCTTAACCCTTTCTTTCATTTTTGACTCTTTTAATCTTTATTATATATACTTTTTAATTTCTTCTTTTTTTCAATATTTTCTTTTGGTTTTGGCAAACTTTTGAAAAAGGAGAAGCTAAATTTTAATCTTGAAAACTTTTTATTGTTTATAGAGAAAAACCCTTCTTTCGTTTCTTTTTGAAATTCTTTTAAAAATAAAATTACGTGTCGGCCATTGAAACCTAAGATTTATTAAAACACAAATTTAATACCTAATAGACACCAAGGAAGCTTATTGCCTCACATGATCCTTAGGTTCCTATGTGTCCGAGGAGACAAAAAAATCTCACACAACAATTATGCAAAAATGAGAACAAAATAGAAATAAAAATTGGAATAAAAAAACTACCAGCATAAGATACTTGCGCCAGTGTGTGCTTTGTGCTCAAACCCAAAAATAAATTTCAATACATCAATTGCATGACACATTTTATTGAAAGTACATGAACGGAGAGGGAAAGAAGAAAGACCAATGAAGTGCCCGGTCCTGCCATCACCTAACCCCTTCGGAACAGCTCTCCTTTTATTTCACCAAGTTCGTGGGCCTCGTACACAGTAGAAACAAACAAGCATAGTAGTTTCTATGAGGATTAATTACATTTCACAAGTGAGTAAACAACAAATGCCTTCATACTTGTCAAATCAACAGGTTGGGGAAGTCCTAAAAGACACTAGGCACACAATGAAATCTACACAATCCAAATGAATGTAATAACATACTCCCACGACATCACATACCATCGAACGTGAAAACACCAATGACTTCAGAACCAATTTTCAGCTAAAAAATCATGCTAAAACCATGTTCAAATATCATTTGGACCACCAAGAACACTTGACAGAATTCAATCCTTGATTACAAGCTAGGAATCGAGCTGAAGCCACACTAAAATCACCACGGGAACAGGCATACTCTAAGCAGGATTTGACTCCAAGATTTAGACTTAAACGTAGACTAAATCATGCTAATATCAACAGGGGTAACAAACATATTCTGAATAGGATCTCATTCCAAAATTTAGATTTTAAAAACCCGAGTTAAATCATGCTAATAACATCAGCAGGGGCCACAACAGTTACTCAGCAATGAATCAAAACAAAAGCAATCTCAACCTAAGTCTGGAATTAACGAAACTTGCACTGAGACCCTCTCAGTAATAGGAAATTGAAAACAAGATTAAACCATGAAATAAACCATCCAATCATGCATCAAAACAGCGCAACATTATACACCTCAACCTTAGAAATTTTCGACGATAGAAGTTCAAAATACAGTCACTCGTTATCCAGAGAAGGGTTGGGTTACAGGGTTAACGCAGCATACTCACAGAGAAACAAAAAGCAAATAAACTTAGTGAACTGAATGATTTCAAGACACAGCCTCCCCAACAGCCAGCACACAAATTTTTTGGCAAAAATTAACAGGATACCTCTATGAGCTTCCGAACCTCGGACTCGTTTCCTCTTGCCTTGAATCTCCAATTCCTCTGCCTTAGTTCGTCACAACTCACCTCTTTCTTCAATTCGAAATCTCTTCTCCCTTTCTGCTCCTTCGAACCTCAGCCCTCTCTCTCTCTCGCGCTCTCTCCTTCGATCTCTCTTACTCTCTGTTCCCTCCGATTTCGGTTCTCTCGTTCCCCTATCTCTGAAAATCTCCCCTCTTTCTATTTCTCTTTCAATTCTCTTGTTCCCCCTATCTCCAAAAATCTCCCCTCTACCCAAAAATCCTCCCTTGATTTTTCGCTTCTCGTTCACCCTCCCGCCTTTCAGAAAAATCTCCTTCGTTTCTCTCCTCTTCCTCCCCATTTTCTTTCTTCCTTCCTTCAACCCCAAGCTCCTCGTCCGCTCGCCCCCCTTTGTCTCCTCTTTTCAGGTAGTGAAAGGGACCTGAGGGAAGTCACAGTCTCGAGCCCGTCGCAACCTCGAGCCCTTTGTTCAATGCCTTGACCTGCTGCCTTCCCTCCTTTCCTCCAGCTTGCCCTTCAGTCCTACCTTCTGCTAGTGGCAGTGAACGAAACGGTCCAAAAAGGGTCGGGCCAAATTCCTACCTTTTGATCCCTTTTCTCTATCATTATTTTTTTATTTTACTTTGGTTTTTTTGTTTTTTTTTTTTTAATTCTTTTTTGTATTTGTTTATTTTTAGTTTTTGGGAGTTGATGGACTTGTAGTGTGTCTTCTTTTTTTTTTTTTTTAAATTGTTTTTGGGTTAGAGGTTTCTTTTTCTTCTTCTTCTCTTTTGTTTTTTTTTTTAACTTTGGTTCCATTTTTCATAGCATTTTTCATAATTTCATTTTTTAATTTGGTTATTTGTTTTTCTTTCTTTCTCTATTTTTTTTATTTATTTTTGGTTTTTCTTCTTCTTTTATTTATATTTTTTTTATTTTTGATTTTTCCTTTGATTTTTCTTTTGATTTTTTTTATAAATGGTTTTTCCTTTTTCTTTTTTTTTGATTAAATATCCAGACAAAATACGGTGTTTACAATAATGATATCAAATAAAACAAATATATTCACTTACAAATCAAGTAATTATCATTAGCTTGCCTTATTTGTAATCTCAGTGAATATGGTGAACAAAAAAAACCATATTTTGATATAGAAGGATCATCATTCGACAAACCTACATTGATTAAGTATTGAGAGTTAACCTTAAATAAATGTGTAGTAGTCTTATAAGAATCACTATTGATAACCACTAATTTTGTAATGGATTTTGCAAGCGTACGAATCGATTACGTAGTATAGTGGATCATTGTCATCCCATAGAAAATTAATTTAGATGAAGTTGGATCCAAGAAGTGTTCACATTCATTTAAGTCAAAAAATAGATCAAAATGCCAATGTAATAAAATAAAATGAAATTGAAGATAAAATTGAGCTCTTAGAATTGTTCCAATGGAAAATAACAATGAGAAGCACTCTAGATTTTCTATCTTCTTACTACCAAGAATTGAGTTGTTAGGTTAATTGGTTTGATTAAGAATTTGAGAGTTAAGGAACTAAATTAAGCCAAAGTGTCTCTCGAACCATTCTAACTTCTATCATATTTTATTATAGATCTCTTTCATAATTAATTAGGTTAATTATACTCAATCCTCCTAAACTATTTAGGTTCCTTAAACATATCTCTAAACCTAAAAACAAAATTAAGTTAATCTAATTCTAAGTTGCTTAATCCTATGGTTCATTAAGATTTTTCTTTCTTAAGGACTAATCCTAACCCCTATGTTCATGGAAGAGATGTCCGAACTCTTAAATAAAAAATACAAACCAGGTCAAGTACTCAAATCCAAGATTAAACCAAATTAACTATACAAAATCTCAATTATATGGCAATAAGGTTCAAGAAACCTAGGATCCACAATATCTAGCCACACATGACTTTAAACAATACAACCTAAATAAAAGGTTTAGAAAAACAAGAATTCATAGAAGAATGAAGGTAGAAGATAAGGAAAACTCAATGGTAACGTGATTATTTGGCCTCTAATCTTCAATTTAAGTTTCTTGCATCCAAAACCTAGTTCCTTTGTGCGTTTCCCATTTAGAACTCACTCCAAAAGCCTCTCCATCTTGAATCCTTAATAGCTTCTCACATTTTAAACCTAAAAATCAAAATTGTGCATTTTAACATGCGCATCTTGCCATAGCAAAAATACCTCTCACTATTGTGAGAGCATATCAATTCTAAACTCCAAGCCTTCTCATTATTGCCTACGTTGTTGCTAGAGTCTTTAGATTTTGTATGAGCTATAGACTTGCCACTGTGAACTAGTATCCTTGCTATTCCGAGGACATTTAACAATATGCTCTTATTTGTTAACTTTCTCCTTCTCTTCCTTTCTTTCTAGCAGGTTTCCATCTCTCTCCTGAAATTTAGATAAACATGAAATAAAATGAAATGACACTAAAATTAATCACAAAAATTTACATTATATTTATTTACACTAACTAAAAAAAATCTGCACTAAGATGGAAAACTTGTGGCTTATAATGTACACTTTATCTTTTGAATAAGATTCTTAAACTTTCCCATAAAAATTCTCTTCACATTTGCATGAATTCTAGAAACTTATGAAAATTTACATAATCAATGGAATGTTTAAAAAATACAAAAGAAATTATAATAAATATAACAAATACACACTTTTGAATCTTGAAGTACCATATCAATACAATTGATATGTTTTGAAAGATGGAACCCAAGAAACGTCCGCAAACATACTACCCTTACTTTGATCCTTTAATTTTCTTTCAGCAGTGTTATACCATGTATGGCATCATATCTCGTAGCCATAACAAAGAGTTGAAAAGATACCATAAAAGAAACATATTTTGAAAAGGTTGAAAATTTAATAAAGATATATGATACCAATAGAAAAGGAACAATAGCAATGTTTAGAGAAGGAAATGAAAATTGCTACATGATTAATAATAGAAAAGATAATCCTCCATTAAACCTAAATCTGTGACAACAATAAACACAAGCCATATCAAAGAAGAAAGTTGCAAACCCTAAAAAAAAACAAAGACATAACAAATGTTTTGTATTTCTCTATAACAATTTAGTAAAATTGTAGGAGACAACAAAGAAAGGGACTACAAGAATGATCAAACATGGTATGAAGAACCAACTTATTAACAGCAAAGAAAAGAGAAATAAATAGCAACTAAATAATACCAATTTCCAATAACAAGATATATAGAACAAATAAAAAATGATAACATGGAAAGAAATAATATAACATGTCTAATAAAAGATCAAAATTTATTTAAATTTATAATTAATGTTTTATAAATAATAGAATTTGTTCAAAGGGAAAATAAAGGTAACTTGAAAACTATTAATTTCCAAGAAAAAAAAAAAGCAAGAAACAACTAAGAAAAGCTCGATATATGTAGCGCTAATAAAAAAAGATGATTTATTCAAAACTATCATTAAACAATCTATTGGAAATGTTCAACACTAAATAATGTTGTCATATAAAGCAAGAGGAAGAAATTGATACTATTTTGCATGTCAAAGATTTTTAATCCAAAGATTCAAATATAATCTTGCATATGTTAAAAAGGAAAGGATCCAGTTGAATGGTTATAAAGGAAATGAAGAACGCTGAGATATAATTGAAAAACCAAATAATAGAAGGATAGATAACAAAGCATCATTTCTTATTATGAAATAAATGATAGAGCAATTTTCCATGCATATTAATGTATCACCACATTTCAAAAAGAGGAAAAAAAAAAAAAGGAGTATTCATTAACATCACTAAAGCAGAAATATGTGTCTAAATTTATAATGAATTGATTTCACTGAATGAAGTTAATAATGGTACTTTAATAAAGAAAGAATGGGAAAAAAACACTTAATACAACTTTTACACCATCTGATTGTTTAATAGCATAAAATATTATATAATATCATATAATTAATTATTACAGTTGATTGTTAAATGCAAAGAAAAATAGGTTCTAATCCTATAAGTATCAATCGATTGGGTTTTGATGTCAACCGATTGGTATAGTAAAAACAATTGATTAGTTCTCAATTAGTTCAAGATTGGGAAAAAAAAAAAAGCAATAGTTGTTCTTGGGTGGTAGCAGCCTGAAAATTAGTCGACTGGTCAAGCACGACAATTAATTAATCATTGTAGCCAATCAATTGGCCAGCTAAAAAAGTTCAATAAAATTAAAAATTCCTATCAATTTTGGTGCCTTTTGATTTAAGCAATTATTTCCTTTTATATAAAATAGTCATATGAGACTAAACTAAGTTATTTGAATTAAAAAATTACATTTAAAATTCAAATCCTATGAAAAAGCTAATGATTCAAATCAATTTATAAATAATTGATTTTTGACCATAAATGAATTTACAAAAAACCATTCTCTTTTCATCCCACTTCTTTGAGCCTTAAACATACTTTTAAATAAGAGTTTTACGATTTACTAAGTAAAGTTCTCTAAGGTATTTTAGATCAATTTTAAAAGTAAATTTGCTCATATCCTACAATACTAATAGAGGGCAAATCTTGTTTCAAAGACATAATAAATTTCACACAATTTAAAGCTTACTTCTTTAATCTTACCTCCATTTCCAGACATTATTTTTCTAACGCTATGAGCTTGCTTTACGAGAAGAGCACAGTTCACCCTTTTTTTTTTTGGTCACTGTTAAAAGAATTAAAAGGAAAGATACCCTTTAGTCCACCACAACTACCAGAGTAGCCTGTCCATTATTAACCTTATCCAGTGGCTATTGTAGCCGAATGAGATTGCAAGGTTGATTCTCAAGTCCAAAACCAAGTCCTGGTATAATGGAATGGAGTTCCTAGAGAGGAGGCAACATGGGAGAATTGGACAGGGTATCACCAAAAAAGAATTTGACATTCTTGATTGAATTTTGCATGTGCGTTCGTCTCATGTTCAGATCTTTAAAAGGAAGAGAATATGAACATGTAAATTTGGGAAATTTTAACGTGGGAAAAAAAATTCGCACTACGATTATAGTTATATAAACCAAGTGTAATGGCCAGAGGGCACTAGCAGGTGTGAATTTCCTTGTAGAAGTTAGAAAGGAAGACAGTTTAATCATCAGTGATCGGTCGTAGTAAACGAATGACTATTAAGGAGTCAAGAAGATTCAATTTGGATAATTTCGTCAAACTATACCAGTATATATATCCAGTTCTGAAATTTGTGAATTAGAAAATATCAACAAAAAAAAGAAAAACAAAACCATACAAATCCAACTATCATAACCCGGGGAGACAATTATTGAGGTTAGACAAAATCAAAAGAAGATGAGAAAAGGCATCCTTTAGGGGGATTGATGTAACCACTGGACAACCAACGAGATGCTATTGGGTGTGGACCCTTTTTCTCGTGACCAACAACCTATGAGAGGTTAGGAGAGTATGACCTGCAACTAATTTTGTTGTTTATTATGAAGTACACAAGATGCTTTGGTGCTTTATAAAACCCTTCATTTCATCCACAGAAATTGACCATTACTTCTCTTCGGTCTTCCTTTGCCTTTTTCTTTTTGTTTGGATTATAGGTTAGAGTATGTAATGATAAAAAAAACATAAAATATAAATAAATAAGAGTAGATGAGGTAAAATTATTTATTTTATTCATATTTTTTTAAAAATAATTTAATAAATAAAATAATAAATTTAAAAATTTAACGTAGCTATTCAAGCGGAATCTAGGTATATCCTACCGGCTTCACGTTCTGTACCCTATAGTTATCTTTCCATTTATAAAAACCTTACGGCTACCTTTCCATTTATAAAAACAATCCTTTTCAAATGCATTGACGTGGAACAGATATTCCGAATCTCGTTATTAGTAATTTCAAGCATTATTTTTATATTCTCTATTAAAGGAACTAGTTAAAACTGAGATTTTATATATGACTGACAATATTTAAAGTTGACGTTTAATTAATGCTATTCCAAATTTCATCCAAAATTGTTTATTCGATTACAAATTTATTATCCATATCTTAAATTTTCTTCAGCTAATTATATTATAACATGTGAACTAATGACAATGTTATAAAAATTTATTAATGCAGTGTTTTAATTCTATACCAGTATGATCAAACATGCTTGTAAATCACTCATGGACCTTTTTCATTATTATTTTTTTAAATTTATTTTGTCCAAGGGTTTGGCGAGTACTAGTACATCCCCACTCACTCACGAACAAGCGAGTGAAGCTCAAGCACAATGGGAGGTCACAGCAGACCCGTGAGCCAAATTGATAGACCTAGGGATGTTCAAAGGCTTGGTTTAGTTCGATTTTGAGCAAAAATCAAATCGAACCAACTTAATCGGTTTAGTATTTTGTTGAACCTTATCGGTTTTAAATTTTAATCAGTTTGGTTCGATTTTTGTTCGGTTTGATTCGATTTGGTCCGGTTTGGTTCATATTTTTTTTGTCCAAAAGTAATTTTTTTTTAAAAAAAATTTGTTCCTTATAATATGTAGAATTTAATTTTTAATATCTTACATATCTTAAAATTTTGACCAATAATAATTTTGGAATAATTTACTATATATATATATTACCTAAACAAATTTTATATATTCACAAATAAACTTTAAAAAGTGAAAAAAATAAGAGTAATATCTTATAATAAATAATATAAATAATTTGTATATTTCTTGAATCACATAAAGAATGTAATTTTGATACAAGTTTAATTGACAAAAGATCCCACTAATCTAAAAAGAAACAAAATATTAAATTTTAATTAATTACAATTTTAATGGTTCGGTTTGATTTGGTTAACCGAACTAAATATAGAGAAAACCAAACCAAACCAATTATTAATCGATTTTACAATCACAAAAATCAAACTAAACTAATTATTAATCGATTTTATTCGGTTTTTAACGATTTGGTTCGGTTTGGTTTGGTTTAATTGATTTGGTTCGATTTGGTTCACCTAAATGGACCAATGAAAATACAGAATCCACAAAGATATTATGGGACGGGACATGAGGGCACGCGCCGACAGAGAGAGTGACAGAGAAGGAGGAGTCAACTGTTTGAGAGCGCATCGAGGTTGTTCCTGGCCAATGATAGGAAAGCACGTGTTGGGGTTCTCGAAATTCTTGGGGTGAGAAAAGTGTATTCCACTTTGAAGGAGAGAGAGAATAGAGAATATAATGGTGCTCGCTGTCAGGAGGCCACGTACACCCTCTCTTTCCAGGAGTGCTGCACACTCTCGCGTTTCTGATTGGCTATGTCGTGGGACCAATCACAGGCCTCGAATTACGCCTCCCAGATACGCCACTTTTTGGTGGGCCCCCTATAAATTAAAATTCACCCAATCACATCCCTCTACTGTTTTCTGTTGCCCTAGACACGTGGTGCTTCCTCATCCAGCCACCGTGCGGCCGTTATCATTATCGTTTCCCCCTTCCGTCTCACAGAGAGAGAGAGCAAGCCAGAGTTAGGCTCAGACCTCAGATCCAGGGCTCAGACTACGACACCCAGAGAGTAATGGACGGTGGAGATGTCTGGAACCACCTCGCCGCACGTGCCACCGGGGACACTGCTCGCGACAAGACCATAGTTGACAGAGTAATGCTCAGATTCCGTCCGATCGCGCCAAAACCCGTCACCGGTGGTTCTGCCTCCGGAGATCCGCTGCCGGAGAACACAAGCAAGGTGTTACTTGCCGGCAAGAGAGCGAAACGGAAGTACGTTAGGGTTCGGAGGAACAGTGGATGGGGGAGAAAGGATATTAGATCTTCTCAGGAATCTGGAAAAAGAGATGGCTTGGAGAACGCAGTTATGACTCTTCAGCTGATGCCGGAGAAGGCTGAACCGGCGCGATGCTCGTTCGCCGGGAGTTCATGGTGTAGAAACGTTGATCTAGACGTAACAGTGGAGAAAGTTGAGATCCCGGGAACTCTGGAACCGCCGAGGCTTTGGACGACGAGACACGTGGATGGCGGTGATTTGTCGGACCGGAGGGTCGTGGAGTCGTGGGTGACGGTGGAGAGCGTGGGGGACACGTGCATGGATGTAGGAGGGTTAGGTAGTACGGACGTTGAGAAGGTGAAGAATCTGGAGAGGGATACGTGTCCGGGGTTTATATCAGACGATATGGGCAGGGTAGGGTGGGTAAACGAGGCGTACAAGAGGATGGTGAGCGGGAATGAGGACGGAGAGTCGCCGGAGGAGGTTATGGTGCGGTTGAAGGTGAAGGATAACGTGATCTATTCGTACCGAGCATTTACGTGCGGAGTGAGACTACAGTATACGTGGCAAAAGGAGAAGTGGACGAAGATGGTGCCGTGTGATGTTTGGAGATTGGACTGTGGTGGCGTTGCATGGAGGCTGGACATCAAGGCTGCCCTCAGTTTGGGTCTCTGAAAACCAGAATTCAGAAGGAAGAGATGGGGTAGAGTACCGAAGCCTATGTGTCAGGTATTATTTTATGTTTGAAGAAATTGAAAACAAATAGCTGCTCTGCTTATTCGCTAGGAGGAACTGCTAGGAATGGCGCTGATAAACGGTAGGGTGGGATGTGGTCACGGTCCTGGTTATCTCTTGGGACTTGGGGGAACAAAAGCTAGCGAATGGGAAGAGATACATGCAATTATCAAACTGATAAAGTAGCCTACTTTTCTCCTTGAGACTTGAAATTCAGCTTTATCTAGCTATAGCTCACGCTAGCCTAACTATATGTATAAATATTGTCTCTCAAGTCTAGACTCAACAGGGCTTACTAAACTTTAGGAATTATGTATGTGTTTATCTAATAATTATCTAATTATCTTAATAATTAATGTGTGTGTCCTAATATTACTAGCTAAATTTTATAGGCACCTACACACACACACACATAGACTCTAGCATTTTCGCCCAAGGGGGAGGGTTGTGAGCTGGGAAGGGAGAGGGAGAGGGAGAGGGAGAGGGAGGTAGGTATTCTACTAGCTAGTATTACTTAACAGTGTATTTGGATATACATTTGGAGTAGTTGAAATCACGTATATTAATTATTATTTTATAAAAATAATATATTATTTTGTACAAAATGTGATTTGAGGGATGAAAAAATTTTTTTCGGATATGCACTTATTTGGATAAGAAGAAGAGAGAGAGAGAGAGAGAGAGAGAGAGAGAGAGAGAGAGAGAATGGGGGCGATATTCGCAGTTAGGCATAGCTGTAAAAGCAGCGGAGAACTCATACATGTTTTAATAATAATGTAGAGAATGGTACAACAACTTTCACCGTGGAAGAGAGATGCCTCGATAGGTAGCTCAGACAAAAGAGGATATAAAGTGGGGTCTATTCATCTGGTTGATGGAAGCTGAAAAAAGGATTTGTTTGGTAGGTTTGACCATGCGGTCATATAATAAGTTAATATAAATTTATTAAAATAAATGTGAGTGAATTTTATTACTTATAATACTTATTTTAATAAAATTTTATTAATTTAATTGTATAGATTGATATAAAAAAATTTTCGCTAAAACTATGCTTTAAATGGTGTCACTTATCTACACGTAACTGAAGCCATCATAAACATCCAATGCTAGACGTGGAAAGCGGTGGGAAAAAGGTGGAAAATATTTAATATATATTATTATTATTATTATTATGTGCTATAGATATATATATATATATATGCTTCATTTATCTAATGTAATCCATTCATATATATAGATATATATAAGGTCTACAAAATTTTTATTTTACAGGTAATCCATATAAAAAATAAAATGGAAAGTAGATAATAAATATGTCTATATATAACAACAACATCAATAAATAATAATAATAAATTTATAATAATGATAATAGCAATTTTTGAGCCAGACTCAATAGACCTTAAGCTCTCTTCATTTCTTAGTGATTGATAAAATACTTAGCTAAGACTGTATTAAGATCTACATCATACAGGATTATACAGATGGGGAGAATTTTATATTTTGAAAATTTTGAGGAAGGAAGAAAAAAAGTATACTAAACAGCTTTAATGAATATGGTTAGAAATAAATGCTTATAATTAATGTTTTAGTAAAATATCATTAAATTAGCCAAGACTGTATTAAGATCGACATCATACAGGATCATATAGACGGAGAGAATTTTATATTTTGAAAATTTTGAGGAAGGAAGAAAAAAATTTTACTAAACAGCTTTAATGAATATGATTTGAAATAAATGCTTATAATTAATGTTTTAGTAAAATTTCATTAAATTTGTGTTGCTACTAAAATTATATATAATTATATTTGATCCATTAAATTTTTAAATAATTTGTTACAGCTGTATTTTTGGTGTACAGGTAAAATATAAATTCTTGAAAATTCTTATTTTATTTGTTTATCCCAAAAAACAAGGTTGTGGGGGGGGGGGGGGGGATAATAACGTGAACGAGGGAAAGTAGTACATGGCAAGGATGTAACAAGTAATACTAGGGAATGACATCAAAAATCTTGCCGGAGATCCGCTTATCTAAAAAACTGCAACGTGTCTTATATGGTACATCCATTAATTGTAGATGTAAATGTCTCCTAACATTCTTATTCTTTGGCCGTGACGCTCGTGACACTCACGCCCTCGTTGCCTCACAAAAATCTGCGTCCTCTAAGCTGTCTCAGTGGGTCGTGAAGCAGACGACCTTTCACTCGAGTGAGAGAAGCGTTCTCAGTACTTCGATGTCGAATATAGACGTGGGTTACTAATAGAGCCCAACCACGTGTGGGTTATTCTCGAACCTCACTCAATGCCTCTCCACTTCGTTGAACAGTAATACTTTGATTTGGGACAGCCCACGTGTACCATAACTTTCGGCAGTGCTAGACACCTTCTCGCTTCTCATTGGTCCTTTGGTGGGACCATTCCTGCGTACTCCATTGTGCCGGGCACATCACTTTATCGCTGGGCCAACTCCAATCTAACCAATGGGATTGGACTTTTTCGCTGGACACGTGTCCTTTCTCATTGGCCTTTTTTTTTCCTCTATTATCGTCCCCTCTAGTTTGGTAGCGACCTGGCCCCAGCTCCCTCTCGCCGAACAGAATAATTGCCTCAGAACCTGCACAGACACGGAGATCGAGAGAGAGAGAGACATACACACGCGCACACAGAGAGATAAATCTGGATCCAACGATGGATTGTTAGTAGTACTGTAGTAGGTGGGAGAGATATGGATGGGGGAGAAGGATGGCGTTCGATAAGATGCGCCGATGGTGTGCAGGATAGGACGATAATCAATAGGTTGATGCCGAGATTCCGACCCATCGCTCCCAAGCCAGCTGTCGGAGGGCCTCAACTTGGGGGATCGCCGGCGCTTAAGGATAACGTCATCGTTTCTACACGGAGAACGAAGAGAAAGTACGTGAGGGTTCGGAGGAGTAGTAAAGGGTGTAATAACGGCAGGGAAAAGCCTACTGTAGCAAGCGAAGAACTAAAAAATAGGCCGGCGGTCACGCGGCAACTGTTAGCGGAGGATCGTACGGAACAAAATGTCTCATCCAACGGTGGAGCTTGGTGTAGTACTGGTAAGTATAATCATAAGGTCACAGTGACAGATAAGCAAGATAAGGAAGATGGTAACCCTTTTATTCGGCTGAACTTGAACTTGATGAGTGATCATAAGGGAGCATTAGATCAGATGGCAGCGATACCTCAAAGGAGGAAGGCAGTGGAAACGTGGGTAATGGTGGAGTACGTGAGTGAGACATGCATGGATGCGCGAGGGTTAGGGTGTACGGACGTGGAGAAGTTGATGAATCTGGGAGGGGATACGTGTCCAGGATTCGCATCAGATGGTTTAAATAGGGTTGTGTGGGTGAATGGGGCGTTTAGGAAGATGGTGAGCCTGAATCATCAGGAAGAGGAAGAGGCACCTGAAATGGAGGTGAGATTGGTGATGAGAGAGAGATTGGCGTACAGGGCTTTCACGTGTCAATTGAAAGTGCAGTACTCGTGGGGGAAGGAGAAATTCTCGCAGATGGTGCCTTGTGATGCGTGGAGAATGGACGGGGGAGGATTTGCATGGAGGCTGGACGTAAAAGCTGCCCTCAGTTTGGGTCGCTAACTATATTAAACGAGATCAATATTGCTTTTGAAGATGATTCATTCAGGTATAGCAATTAGTAAGCAAACTGAATATGAATGTCTCTTATAAAATAGTGGTATGTTAGTCGATGGATATATAGGGATTAGGCAGGAATTGGGACCACATTAGAAGACAGTCTCTATCTGAAGATTGGGCTAGATGGATTCTTAACTGTCTAAAAACAGTAAATAAAATGAATACCATATTATAATGTGTGTTTATCGAATATATCCACGAAAGCTGCTGCCATATTTGCTTTTTCTTCCTTAGAATCGGTACCAAACTACCAATAGTTGGCAAAAGAAGGAAGGCATAGGATAACGCACCCCCACCAAACATTCACGTTGACCCTACACAAAAGCGCACACGGTGACACAGCCAAAAATTTAGTATATACGTGGAAATTTTGGTATATGTTATTTTCTTATCTCATAATGCATTGTTAAGTTTATCATATCAAATTACTAACTCATCTGTTGCATGGCAGATCATAGGTTTAGAGGGAACCTCAGTTGGCCTTGGGTTATAGCAAGGTTCTTATCTTTTATATATATATACAGGAAGCCATTACATTTTGCTAGAGCTAGCCCATCCCTTGTTCCTGCTTTACCATATTAGCTAGGGGTTGCTTAATTAATTAATGCATGCATGATCTGGATTGTGAATGAAAGCTTCACACCATATCTCATACGATTAATTAATCCAAAAAAATTAACGTAAACCACAGAATAAAATAAACAAATCACTTAAACAAGGTGCATATATATTCCCATCCTACTTAATACTAAGGGTAAGGTTTAGTTTTGACTCCTCGTGTGTTTCTAATATATAACACGTCGTATGGAAGTATAATTATGAAAATACGTAGTTTCAAAAAGCATCCATTAGCAGGTTAAGTATCTACCTAGAAAACCAATAGTAAACCAAAAGTATATTTGGAGAAATTTACCAAACACTTCAATTGAATACTTGCTTTACGTTGATGCCACACCAGAAAAATAATCCCAAGACTGAAGCAAGATCTTTAGCTTTTGAAAGAGTACTGTGGTTCTCTATTTATAAGGAAATACAGGATATGCACACACACTCAGAGACACACACATTTAATCGTTCACTAGTAAATAAGAACATCCATGACATAGAAATATGAGATATTAAGGAGATCATAACAAGGAGTGAAGATATGTGGCTACAAAATATTAATGTGATGGATGCATGATACCAATATATAAATGAAAACTTTTTCTGTAGGGTTACATAAATAAATGAACCGAGTGATAAGGGAACGAAGATTTAGAAGATATTCCCAAGATTTGCTATCTGATTGATATATGAGAACTAAAAATAAATAATGCATAGTGTATGATGAGATAAACCAACAAGCTGGAGAAACAACGTTTAACTTGGTTGGCCTTGCAGGTGGAAGCGTAGATCGTGGATATACTAGGAGTTCGAATATGATTCATATATAGCAAACTTAATATTTTATGCTTACTTTAATTATCGGAAATTATCCATTAAGCTTTAGTGAAGAAAGAAAAAGTAATGGTCGTTGTCATTATCAGCTAATATATATATATATATATATATGCATGTTGACAAATTATTAGCTTACAAATGCTAAAGCATATTTATACGAATGTGGCTTCTGTGTGAAGCTCATGCTATGATGTTAATGCATATTCTATATTGTACGCTAGTCTATTCATCCTCATGACGTGTTTTTTTATGAAAGGCGACCAGCCTTTTGCTCCACTATCTGGTGATTGGCTGATCACTTTTTTTTTTTTAATTTAAGCAGATAGCTATAGCCTATATGGAGCCTTTTAAGGTATTTTCTTCAGTATCTTGTAGATAATAATTAGTGCTATGAAAATATAAGATGGGGACATACAAACTATATATGGAATATTATAGAACAAATTTATTATAATACCTCATAAGCTGGAGGCTACTTGGGTAGCCTGTTACCATGAGAGGTAGTCCGCGATGACTTAGGACAGATTTTTTTTTTTTTTTTAAAGTAGGCAGTTTCTATTGCATTTAGTTTTGACTATGGATTATGAATGATATAGCAGGCACTGTCAGTCCAAAAATATTTCTACTTAAAACTAGTATGTTTTTAGTATTTTAGGGGTTTTACTCTGCAACTTTTATGTTGCTCTTTCGTTCCACCTTTGTGAATATTTACAATTCCTCTCTATTTTTCTGTTTCAGCTTGTAAAAGTTTTGGTTAATCGCAAGGGAAAGTTGAAGGGGACCCAGACGTGTGTGGTGAGAATCTGGAAATTAAGTGTACATATTTATATCTAAGTATTTTCATCAATGCTTGCTACTTCGAATGTGCCTAGAGGTACTGGGGGGAGGCACAACAAGCCTCAATAACTATTTCTCAGGCAGTGTGCTGAGAATCTGTAAGTTAGGTTCAGTTCATGGCAACTATGCAATATTATTGAAATGGAGGTCCTTATCTTGTTAAGTGTAACCTAAGCCAGTTTAAATATATTATATTATGCTTTGCCTCTTTTTGATTACTATCAATGTTACTGTGAATTTTAGGTGGGTGAGTCATCACTAACTATCTTCGTCGCTTCTTTTTCGTTGTATTGTTTTCTAGCTCTCTCTTTTCGACTCAGTAACTTCTATATATATATATATATATATATCGGCTTGTTTGGCATTTGTTCCTCCACTTCTGCCTTTTCTGTGTTTTTCTGGATTTTTATTACTTGGACGTATCCCGAGGAAAATTGTGGTCGAATCTTACGAAATTACACCTCTCAAAATTCCCTTCCTGGAATAAATTAAAGTGTGACGAGTAATCTTATCAATCACTTTCTTACACCTGTGGTGCTAGGTTTTGTGCAATAACTTTTTCTTTAGTTGGTGGGTAAGTAAACACAGTTTAGGGTAAAATTTCTAGTTTGTCTTCTTCCTAAATGATTATTATTCTGTTGAACTTTGCTTAATTATTTGCTATAGATGACATGATATAACGAAATTCTGAGTACATTCTTTCGTGAGAATTTGCAAATACAAATTATTAATTATTACCACACAACAAACGCAGAAGACAATCCTCGCAAGTGACAACTAATGCACAAGTAGACAACAGTTGTCAAACAAGAGTTGCAAGATACTTTGCAGTCTCTTAAATGATCTTGTGACCTTTGGATGAGCTACTTCTCGTAACCTTTTAATTTAAGTTCGTTTAATTTTTGCTTCAGAATATTTAGATTTGATCCTACACTAACTTATTTTACTAGGTATTTATCAAAGCCAAGTATGGGGTTTGGTGGACTCCGGGTTGAGTCTGAATTTTTTAGATTTGTTTTTTTTCTTAATGTAAAGTTTTTATAAAATTTAAAGAGAGAAGAAAATAAAAAGAGAGTTAAGAGACAAAAAAAAAAAAGGTGTGTCATATATATTTTCATTTGTTATATCATTCTCTTTTTAAATTTTTCTAGTTCTCTATAATAAAGAATTATAAAAGATGTTTACACTTCTGAGCCACCTATTGTTTTGAAGGACAGATCAGCAATGTTACGCATTCCTAAATTTATAATTCGTGCAACTTATATTTGTCAGATATTTTTAGGTAATTGAATATCACGCATAGAAAGAGATTAAAAATGATTTGATTTGCTGTAACAATAAAAAAATTAAATTCATTCTCGACATGAACATATCTATATATATGTGGGCTGGTCCTGCCTTGAAACAGATAAGAAACCCAATTGCACGTTCCAAAAAGAGAATATTGACCCAGTTATCTCAGATAAATCTCAGCACTTTAAAAAAGGTGTATTGCATCCGCATATATATATATATATATATATTATCATCTTCGTGAAAATGTGGGTGTTAAATAACACGGGGGGTTAAATGGTTATTGAACAAATTATAAAAACAGTCAATCATACTCCCTAAATCATAGAAGGGCAAACTAATTTAAGCTAAACGACATGAGGATAAAATTGTATTTCACGTAAAATGTCTAATAGCTGAATTTATGAAGTGAACTGACTGTATAAAGCTAATTCACCCCCAAAAAAAAAACAAGCTAAAGAAAAAGGTCAGTCATTGATAAATGGACACTTGGTCAACTTCAAACAGTCATATTTTTTAATTCAAAAAGAGCTTTAGACTTTATTATATATTAACAAAAAATTTCTTTAGAAGCCATTGTCATCTTAACTCTAGTTTACCAAGTTAAAGCGTTTTGAATTTAAAATCCTTTTTTTTGTTTGGAACTGTTTCATTTTTTTTCTAATTTATCTATTTTCCAGAATTAATTAACATGAACATATAAATAATTTTTGTTTAATTTTAACAGTAATTTTGCATTGAATAATATTTTAGATTGGAATTTCCTTTTTTTTTTTCGCTTGTTTGGTTGTGTTGGTATATTATTCTTTCTCTTAATCCATGGTAAGGTGTTTAAAATCAGTAGTAGACGGTACAAAAGTTGTCGGTACATATAATGACATTTGTTAATTTTCTTTTACCAAGTTTTTAAATTTTCGTTTACGGTAAAAATGATAATGAGGTTTTCAAGCTTTGAAAATAAAAATATAATTAAAATAATTAATATTTGAAACCATTATAACTTCAAGCTCACATTAATTAAATAATAATAATAATAATAATAATAATAAATCTCACGTGAGTTGGGCTTCCCATGACCTGGAGGCCTAATTGCTTAGCCAGTGGGATGTGGAAAGACATTTAATAAGGATGTGGAAATTCTCTTACAATGATCAGAATTTAATTTAATTTATATTGATGAAATTCTTGTACAATATAAATAAAATTCACATACAAAATAAATATTAATTATTAATTATATAAATGACATGGCGCTTTTGACATACATAAAAATTACTCTAAAATACATGCATATTTACACGTTTGAAACCATGTGATAGGGATGAAAAAGATCAAAGTACATTTTCTTTCGCCTGTTTCACTTCTGTCTACCTTTGATTTCTCTGTTCTTTCCTCTAAGATAAATTAATTAGGAGTTACTATGTAACTCTCGCCTTTTATTTATTTAATTGTTTTGATATAATTATGCTTATAGACTATTGTATATTATTTATGGTTCATAAGAATATATTCTAATACATTTTTGTGTTAAATTGTTTTAAACTTTTAAAAGTTTAATTTAATTTCTACAAAAATTGTATAAATTCTAAGGGCTATGATATTCGACTATACCTATTCGAAGCGAAGATAGTAAATATATAATGTATATCTTCTATTACAAGGGGCGGGACTGAAAGGGAAGAGCAGGGATCGAGAGTAAAGAGTAGCTCCCATTGGCATTTTCATTCATGCATATTGATCATTGAAATTTTAATTTTTGATGAGACATAATATATAGTTATATGAAAAATAATAATTAAAGCGAAAAAAGATATTTACATTTATTTATTTCTTCATATAATCATGATGTCAAATGTAAAGATTTAAGTGTTACAAAATGTAATCTATTACATGTGTATGTGTATATATATATAAAGAGAATAGATTACATTGTAGAATATTGATTTTAAATTGTTTATGGGTCTCACCATTTTTTCAAATTTTCTCCCTTTTTGTTTTTTTTTTAAGTTTTTTTTTATTTCTTTTTTTTTAAATTGAATTAGACATAAGGCCATGTAATTGATACGAGTCCTCTAGTTATTCTAGATTATTATTTCTATTATATTATAGAATATTGTTCTTATTATATTCATAAGTTGGAGCTTCGCAACCCAACATTTGGTTGTGTTTCATCTTTCTTTTTTAGTTGTACACATATTTCTATGATTCAAATTTTTTGCCTATTTTTTCCTAAAGCTGTATCTCACTTCTACACATCTACATGCTTATCATTCTTTTGTGTATATATTTCTTGATTCTTCATGATTGCAATTTTCCTTCCATGTTTTCATTGATAACTTTCTAATGAACTACCTGGGGTAATTAATGAGAGTATAAGGTAAAGTTTTCCATTCAGTTTTTCATAATGCTTCCTCATTTAAGATTAACAATGTAACATTTTTCCTATAATTTCATAACAAAACTTTTTCGTCTTTCATTTTCCACTGAATTTGCCTTTGTAAGATATTTCCTTTGTCACTTCTAGTTAGTTTTTGTATCTAAAAAGTATTCATCCTTCTATTTTCATGCATTTCAGACATTGTCTATTCTACGTCTGAAATGTAGTATTAACATAGTTATTGTTGATGAAAAGTTTTGTTTCATAAAATCACATTTTTAGCTATACAAATTATAGATTTTTTTCACCTTGGTAACATACCTTTTCATCTACTAGAAACATGGTTGGTCAAAAGGTTTTCATTCTCAAATGAATAAAACCTTATTAGACACCAAATGGCCTTTTAGGTTTAAAAGAAAACAATTTTCTTTAGTTATTTCACTTGTAATAACTATAAATAAAAGTTAAAAGCAATTACTTGCAAAAATGTTAGAATATATTTACTAAAACATGTTTTTACGCGTAGGTAGCTTTATGTGGCTATATCTAAGGTCATAAGAAAATCAAAGTTAAAGATTCTCATCCATAATTGTGATAATGAACCTTTGTCTACAAAAAATATTGTCTTCTAAGAAATCTACCAAAAACTTAACTAATCTTTATGATGTGATATTCATAAATTCTTATTCTACCTATTGTGATATTCATCTAACTTCATGGTCTTTCTGATATATAGGTATCATCAAATCAAACCAACAATGTATATTATTCTGTACTTGTTGGTTATTCTATTCAATTCAAGATAAAATACTTTTTTAATTAATCAAGTTTAAAGTGTTAACTATAATAGAATACATAAAAATTCAAAATTATAAACTTATATCAACATCTTACATTATTCTTTTCTTCTTGGTTCTTGCAACCAAGACAATACTTATTCCAAATCAAATATTACCTATTCTCAAGTTCAATACAACATGTGTTTTTTTATTCACCATGTCTTACCTAGCATTTTGGTTTGGATGTTACTGTGAACTTGCTAGTTTCTTGTCTTGAATGAAATATCAAATACTCTACATTAATGAAATTTTCTTATCTAGGTGTTATATCTAACAATAATCCTTATTTTCAATCATTTGCTTATGTTTAAATATTCTATTCATTTTTATATAGTTATTTAGTAGAAGGAATTCTTTCAACAAATTATGTTTTTACATGAAAGTAAAATTTTAACATGCCAACACATGTTATCCTTTTTTTTCCATTACTTCTTAACTTCTGTCTATGCTATTACTGACTCTTAAGGAGAGATGAAAAATTTATGCCTCTACTATTCTCAACTTATATATTCGTTAAATATATATTTAATATTTATTTTATTATATTATTAATAAATGATAATTATATATTTGACCAATATATAAGAATTACTTTTTTAAAATTAAAAGAATTAAATTTATCGCTTTTAATACAAAATAATTAAAACAAAAATTTAAAAGATACATTTCTAATAAATTATATTTTTAATTAAAAATTCATATTACTTTTGAACATATTTTGATTATTTATTTGTTTTAAGAAAAATGTGTGTATATCTTTATAATAAAAGAAAAAGGTTAATAAAAGTAAAGGCATAATTTTAGTTAAGGCATGGAGAGTTAAAAAAAAAGTAAAAATAAAAGTTAAACTAAAAGGGAGCAAGAGTTAAGAAGAGTTGAAATAGAAAATTTAAGGAAAGGCAAAAAACTTGAGAAAGGAAAAAAAAAATTTATGTATAGTTAGCAAGGATTCAACTTTGATAGTGTTATATTTATTGATATGTATAAAGGTGACCTAATAACACTACCAGAAAACTAATACAATAAATAGAATGTTAAGCTAAAACAAAATAACATTAAGCGTAACTCAACAAGTGAAGCTAAGCTTCAACTAATCAACAAGTTAAAAGTAAGTCAATTAATAATAAGTAAATTTAAGTTAATCTTAACCTGATACAAAATAAAGTTTAGCGTAACTCATAAAAATTGGTTAAGCTTAACCAAGAAAGAATTTTGCATAAAGTAACATTTGTCACCCTAATTTTGTCAAAAACAAAAGGAGCAACCACAAAGAAAAATTATGCAACAAAATTCAACATAAGTAATCACAAAGATTATCAAGAATAATAGTACAAAATTATAAAAAAAATCATAACAAATAAATAAAATCGTAAAGATGATGCCATCATAGCCAGTTTAAAGCACCAAAGGAAGACATGATTATAGATTATCAATTTTATCTTTAAATTTTGAACGGCCAAAAGTTCAAAAGCTTCATTTACCATCTGAGTTTGTTCAATCAAGGTAGCTTCCATAATACACAAACTCTATTGCAAACTTTTTTTCTTTCCCTTTGCTGCTCTCTTTGTTTCCTGCAATTCATTAGAAAGTACATTATATTCCTGCTTAAGTTATTGCATATAATAGATTAAGGAACCCATTTGCTATCGGATTACCTTTAAGATGGATGATTCACTAAAAAGGGAAGTGGAATAAACAAATGGTGAAGGTTTTGACAATGGAATAGATAGACTCACATATGGTAGTTAAGATAAGGTACCTGACAAAGGTAGAGGTGAGGTAAATGTGAAAAGAGATCTAAAGAAGGGGGGATGACCCATCTCTTATAGTTACCACTTCATCCTCCATAACATGGTGCATAAGAGAGGGGGTAGTCAAAGTTCCAATCATAGCTATTATTGCTTGTGGACTAGCCTCTGACTTAATTTGCTTAATTCTATTCTTCATCTTTTGGACTTCATCAATATGTTCTCTGACTTAACTTATTCACTGTGCACTTCGTCCATCGCTGCGACAACATCTGCTTTAACTTTTGTAATTGTAGTCATGCTAGCAAAGGTGTCCTTAAAGGGTAGACATTCCTTGAATTCTTTTGTATTTTCTCCAAGAAGAACAATAAGAGGTTGACTGAAGTGCCCTTCTTCTTCAACTACAACTTTAATATTAGGTCAAGGAATAATGGAAAAAGATGAATCTACATATTCCTTTGAAATATGGGCATTTACAATCTCAACAATACCAAACCAAACTTCATTAAATATTGAAGTTGAATTAGCCTCCTCTTATCCTTTTACTTTAGGCGTGGTTATCAAACTTTCAATAAAGGTTAGTGCTGAACTTATTGTACCTTGTATAGTTTCATAAGAAGATTGAAAAGTACTGTCTTCTCCACAAACAATGGGCACACCATCTACATCAAATAATAATTCTCCTTTAGGGAAATAAGTATTTCTAGCAATATGCTCAAAAAAAGATTCAAGCCCAATGATAGTCTATTTTGGATAACTTAACTTATTCTCAAGGTTTATGGGAAAAAGATAATCGACGATTCAACAACTTAATACAAGAAACTTCAAGATTTCTCATAAACTCTATCATATTTCATTGGTGTATCCACTCACTATTAACATTAATATCGTTCATACATTTGATGGTGGTAGCGTTATAGGTATATTTTATAGTTTTGGAAATAAAACCATCAAGATCTACTTCCTAAGACTTGAAGATTCATGTGAGTAGCATCCAATATGGCAAGCTACTAGTGTAAAGCCTATTCTTTTATGCTTCCTCCATGTAGTCAATCATCTAATAGAAAAGGTTAACTTTTAGGTTCTTCTCAAGGCCAATAAACCCAAAATACATCTCTTCATATCAGAATGTCAAGGCTCCTATTTTTGAAAAATAGAATAGTCCCAATCATATAAGTGGCAACCTTGTCATCAAAACACAAAGTTTGAGCATTCACCTTTCCACCTTTAAGTAGATTTAAATGCTCTACTATATAGTCTAATGTTTCATTATAATTCACCTTTGATTTTTTTAATCTAAAAGTAACCACCAAAATAAAAGTTCTTACATATGGAGAGAGAGATATCAAACAATAACTCCAATTTCCCAATTTTAATAGCAACATATTTGCCATTCACCATTGATCTGATTGTCTTTCCCATCTCTACCACTAAAAGATTGGCGTAGAACATCCTTATTGGATTTTCATATGCTGATTCATTGATGGAGATGACAATGAACTAGTTCATATGTTTAAACATGCTTTTAAGATTGTAGTTCAATTGAAGTAAAACTTCAAAATCTACAATTTAACCTATTGTAATTAGTCAAAAGGCAAAGTCAAATATGTATCTTTTTAAGTGATTACTAAACAAGAACAATGGCACCAAATCTTCTTGTGGTTGCAGATATAATAGTAGTTTAGTACCAATGACTTTTTCTGTCCCCTTTTTTATTGGAACTGCCTTTTATACTATAACAAGTTTTGCTACTTTAGAAATATTTACACCTATAGATATGCATTGCTCTTTCTTTGAGGGTTTGTCTTTCCTTACTATAGAGTTTTTTTTCTCCTAAGGTTTCTAATCATAAAGGCTTTCTTAGAGGTTTCTAGTTGATTTTTTGCCATCTTCTTGAGTTCTCTCTTTCATTTTTCTTCTTACTTTATTTCTTTTTCTTTTATGTCAATAATACCTAGCAAAAAGATAAGCTTTTTTTTGTCTATAAGAATGTCTTATATGGAAGGTGAAATGATTGAATGTTTTGTTTATACAATGGTTAGCCTTTTGAATGATTGCTCTTAGAAGAGAGAAACTAAATTTAGTTGTTGCAGAAGTTGAATTACTCAATGGTAGAAAAGTGTCACTTCGTTTCTACAAGGTTTTAATGGCATGTCCATCAATATTGTAACTACCAATATTTCAAATTTTATGACACATGTCCTCTTATTGGTCTATTATAATTATAAACTTTTATACTACAAAAAATTATGTAAATACATTTTAAATAATAAATTCACCAATAATATGCATGCACATAACACACATTCAATTTAACTATCACACATATGACTTAAGATTAATAAAACAAAAAGTTGATTGAACATAAACAACATATGAAATTAAGTGAACACAAATAATAGTCAAATTTATGGTAATAGAATAGTGATATATACATACTTTTACATAGTCCTCGAACAATGTGCTATGCCTAACGTCTTACTTTCCTCAAGTTTTTGCCTTTCCTCGACTTATGTCTCTAATTTCCTTAACTCTTATTCGGCTTAACACAAGTTCTATTTCTCCTCTCCTTAACTCATTCATCCTTCAACTAAACTTCTACCTTTACTTTCTTTGACTATTTCTTCACCTAATTAGATTTCAGTATTCTCTAAATCTTATTTAGAATCACTTTCTTAAAATGTGTTTTTATATGTATATGTGTGTGTGTGTGTGTGTGTGTGTGTGTATACTAATGAAATAATGTGTGTACACATGCTTTTAGGGTCATGCTCAAGCAACATGTTGAGTTTGGCATCTTACTCTCCTTAAATTGTTTCATCTCTGCTCAAGTTTTGTATCTCTCAATAACTTTTGCCTCTACTCTCTTTAACTCATCACCCCCTTAACTTAACTTTTCCATTTATTTTCTTTAACTCTTTTTTTGTCTCAACTAAAATTTGTCTTAACACAAGTTTTGTTTTTTTAATCAATATTGTTTCCTTTCCTTTTGTTTTGCTCTAGTTACTTTCTATTATACTCTTTTCTTCTTGATTTTGGCACCATTTGTTGGTGCCATCATTTAAGTTTAAACTTGTGTTGTCATTTAAGTTTATTTTGGTTTAGCCCCCTTTATCTTACGCCCTATCACCTTAACTATTAATGCATTTCCTTCACTCAAAAAATAACAAATTGCAGTGTAGTTTGACTTTGATTCAAATTGCTTAATGATTTTCACAAACTTACCCTCAACTTACTTATACAAGATTTTGTACAAGCTTATTCTTGATTCTCATGGTTTTAGTTAAATTTATCCACAACTTACTCTTACAACCAAATAATTTCAACGAAGGTTAAGGTATAGTTAAAGTTAAACTCCTACAAAGTAATGCAAAGCACAACTAACTATAAGTTAAGCTCAATTATAAATAAGTTAAATGTAACTTAACAAATTAACCACAATAATGCAAATGTTAAGTTAAGCATAACTATATAGAATTTTGCAGAGACAAATACTTTTTTTGTCATTTTTTGTCAGCACAAAAAAGTTATGTAAAGATAATGAGCAATCAGTAAGGAATTCAATTAGCAAAAATGATACCATAAAAAAATTAAACAAACTAATAAAATGTTATAATAAATTTTTGCAGTAATAAACAGTTCAAAAACCAAGAGAGTAAAAGGCTACAAATTATTCGTTTGATTACAAATGTCTTAAAACAAAATTGTTAGAATCCCAAAAACTTGATGTACCACTTGAGTTTATTGAGTGAGTGTAGCATCGATAGTTAAAAGACTCTGTTGTAGGCCTTTTTTATTCTCCTAAAATGCTTTTTTAGTTTGGCACAGTTCATTAGAGAAGAAAGTATACTTAAACTGGAGCTTTTAGACAAAATAGGTTAAAGAGCCTATTTACTGTTAGAGTAGCTCAATTATGGATGGTTCAATAAATGAGGAAGCAAAGTAAGCTAGTGTTGAAGGTCCTTGATAGTGCAAAAGGTAGACTTCCAACAAGAAGTTAAGGTAAGGAATCTGAGGGAAGTAGAGGTAAAGCTAAAGTGATAAAAGCTATATAAGAGGAGGATGACCAAATTTCTCTTATAAACAATATTTCATCCTCCATATCATGGTGCTTAAGAGAGAAACTACCTACAGTCCCAACAATAGATGCTTTGGCTTAGGAAGTCAACTCTAGCTCCATTGGTTCAATTCTGATCTTCATCTTTTAGACTTCATTAACATGCTCTCTAACTTTAATTTTTACACCATGGTCCTCTTCTATGTAGTTAACAATAACCTCATCAACTTCTTCAATCATAGTGATTCCATCAAGGAGGTATTCAACTTCTAGAGGTTGCATAACTTTCTCAATGTTCTCTTCAATAATAAGAGCTTGAGTAGAGTAACCTTCCTTTGCAACTTTTTTAACAATCCTAAGTGAAAGAATAAAGAATTGATCTTGAGTTTTCTTCCGAATAAGGGCATTTACAATTGTAGCACAACCCAAGGGAGATTTTTCAATTTTAACTATTAAAGTGGTCACGACTTGGCCTTCAACTTCCTAAAGAGGTACCGATGCTTTTGTTAAAGTTTAAGTTCGAGGCATTGGTCCTTGCACACTTTTTAAGGATGAGCAAAGGGCCAATTCACTTCCACGTTCTGCTAGTACATAATCTCCTATAGCTATGTTAGACAAAGAATCTTTTTCAAGAAAATAAACAATCTTACCATTATGTTCAAAAGATGATTTGAGGCTAAGGAGAGGCCATTCCGATGACCTAGCTTCTTCTTTTGGTCAAAGAGAAAATAAGAATAAAGGATTTAGTAACTTAAGTCTAAAAGGTTCAAAATCTTTCATATACTTTACCATGTTGCATGTCGAATCCACTTCTCATCAACCTACACATAGTTCATACATTTGATTGTTTTGGTATTTTAAGTAGATTTAATTGTTTTTGAAGCACAAAATGGCAAAATTGACTCATTGCTTCTTAAACATACTTATTAGCAATATTTCATAAGATAAATTAGCTGTCTTAAGTTAAATATTTGAAACTTCTTTCATAAACTTGATTATCCAATAAAAGACATCAACTTTGATTCCCTTTATAAAGCAGTAAGTCCAAAAAATATCTCCACGAGGTAAAACATAAAATCTGCTATTCTTAGGGAACAAAGTTGTGTCAATAATGCAGGCAACTACTTAATTTTCAAAGGATAAACTTGAGCATTAACCTTTATATCTTTCAACTAATCTAGTCTCTCAATAAAAAAGTCTAGTGCATCATTATAATTCACCTTTAATTCCTTAGACTAAGAGCAGCTATCAAAATGAAAATTTTTGCTTTTAGAAAAAGACATATCAAACATTCTTTTCATAGTAATAATCCCTATTCTAATAAATAATCTATTCACCATTAAACTTTTGGCATTTCTAATTTTAGCTAGCACGAGATTTGCATGAAACATGCAGACAACATCTTTATAAACTCATTCATTAATAGACACAAAGGCAAACCACTTTGGATGTTTGAACTTCTTCTTAATGTTGCAATTCAATTGAGACAACATCTCAAAATCTATGCTCCATCTAGAGGCTATTGGTTGATGACTAAATTCTGACAAATAACGGTCAAGCACTTCGCTAGAACCAAAAAGCTGTAATAAATCTTCTCATGGTCGAAGATAAGGTAAAGAATCAAAGCCAGTCACATTTTCTTTCCTCTTTCCCTTTAAAAATTTTAAAACTAGTCAACATGCATTACTCTTTTTTGGAGATCTCATTTTGACTTACTTTGGAACTTTTCTTTTTCCTAAGGTTTGCGATCTTAAAGACTTTCTTAGAAATTTGGCATTATTCATTTTCCATTTTCTTGAGTTAATATTTCTTGCAAGTCTTTTCTTGTTTTTTGTCCTACTCGTCTATATCTATAATACGTAATATAGGGATAATTTTTTTTTTTGTATAAGATCATCTTCTGTATAAAGTGAAATGATTGAACGTCACATCCACACACCATTTAGGGTTTTGATTTCTTTA
The DNA here is from genome assembly GCA_032878935.1 of Erythrophleum fordii. Lineage (NCBI taxonomy): Eukaryota > Viridiplantae > Streptophyta > Magnoliopsida > Fabales > Fabaceae > Erythrophleum > Erythrophleum fordii. The sequence continues at coordinate 18,432,963 of JAVQMF010000049.1, read as the reverse complement.
TAATGTTTTGAGGGAGAGAGAAAGTGATCATTTACGCAAAATTAAATTGCTCAAGGATAGCAAAGTATTGCTTTGATACTGCAAAGCTTTACTTACATGTCCACCAAGATTGTAACTACTACAATTCAAATTTGACAATACATGTCGGTCAAATGGTACACCTATGTTTAGTTAATTGAACCTCCTTTATAATGTTGAATACATCTTTGTTAGGTTAATTGCACCTCTTATGTTAAGTTAAGGGTACCTTTATTAAGTATATCTTTATTAAGATCTAACAACTTATGTTAAAAATAATATTGATTTTTTATTTAAAAATATAATTTATTAAAAATGTATTTCTTAAACTTTTATTTTAATGTTATTTGTTTGTATTAAAAATGATAAATTTATTTCATTCAAATTTAAAAATAATTATTATTTATTGATCATTCACATATTTAATATTTATGTTATTATATAAGTAATAAATAAAATAAAATAAAACTAAAAATAACTTAAGTTTTTTTCATCTATTCTAAAGTTTTTCGTCCCTCTTAAACTTATATTACTAATCTTTTTAACTATTTTTTGCTTTAACTAAATTTTTATTTTAACTCTCCTTAACTCTCCCACGACTCAAGTAAACTTTAGTGTTATCTAAATCTTATCTAAAATTACTTTATATATATATATATATATATATATATATATATATATATATATATATTTTGAACACGTTACTTTAATTTGATTAAAGAAAGATAATTCATTTAAAAAATTAAAATTATTTTGTAATGTTTAAAAGATGTTTAAATTGTATAATACTTTCTTTTTTATAAAAATATATACAAATTCTTCTTAAAATAAAAAGATAATCAAAATGTATTTAAAAAATATTTCTTTTTATTAAAAATATAATTCATTAAAAATATATTTCTTAAAATTTTATTTTAATATTTTTTATTTTATTTTAAAATGATAAATTTATTTTTTTCCAATTTTAAAAAGGTAATTACCACATATTGGTCATTTACATATTTAATATTTTTTATTATATATGTAATAAATATGAAGAAAATAATACTAAAGATAACTCAAAATTTTCAATCTTTCTTCAACTTTTGCCTCTACTCTCCTGAGTAAGGTTATCAAATTCATGAGTTTAAATAAACTCATAAAGAGGAGGTGAACTCATAACGTAAACTTGTATTATAAATGTGTAAGAATTTATATTGGTTAATAATTACATATAAAATATAACATGCAAAAAAAATCGCTTAAATGCAATTCAAATTATACTAATTTTTTAAAAAAATTATTTATATTCTATAATTCATATTTTTCAATATAGAAATTTTAATCAAGTTCATATATAAATATTATTTGTGTATCCTTATTTACTAAATTTTAATTTGACTCAATTATATGGTAACTCGTCAAATTCAATTAAAAAAACACTAAATTAATTGAGTTTATTTGAGTCAAAGGTGAATTAATCCAAATTTGTACTAAGTATGAATTTACAAGCGAGTTGACATAATTTTCATAAGTAAAATTTTAAACTTGCCAAACTTGAAAAATCAATTCATAAGTTTAACAACAATGCTTTTAAATTATTCCTTGTGTTAACTCAACTTCTATTTTTATTCTATTTAATTTTTCATTTGTCTCAATTAAATTTTAATAATCTTTAAATTTTATCTAAAATTACAATTACTTTGTTAATATATATATATATATATATATATATCTTCTTTATATATAAAAACCCGTGGAACATTTATTGTTCATTACTGTTTTTAGCACTGTCCACAATGTCAAATCTTTTATTTATACTAATGCTTCTTTTTAAAAAAAAAAAAGATTTCTTTTTGAAACTTTTCTTTAATATGAATCCCACAAAAATTTTTTAAGTTGCCCGTGAATGCACTGGCAGTATTGCTAGTATTCTATTAAATTGAACATATCTCTTTAGTTTTATTAAAAAAAAGATAACCATTGAAAGAATCAAATTTATTTTTGCATGCCTAAAAGATTTTTTTTTTATGAGTAATGTCTAAAAGATGTTTAAATTATATAATACTTCCTTTTATTATAAATATATATATAATTTTCTAAAAGTAAAAAATAATTAAAATATATCTAATTTTAATCTTTATTTTTTATTAAAATATAATTCATTAAAAACTTAATTTTATCTAGAATCACTTTATATATATATGTATATGATTTAAATTCAAAGATAAAATTATGCACAAACTTTTCTTAAATAAAAATAATAATCAAAATTTCTTTAAATATAATATTTATTTTTAATTCATAATATAATTCATTAAAAACATAATTTTATCTGAAATTACTTTCTTTATATATGTGTGTGTATGTATATTTTATATATTATTTAAGTCCAAGGATAAAAGTATCTTTTTAAGTAATTTGTATAAAGTATGGGTAAAGTAACTAGTTATTATTAATATATTGTATAGTGTACCCTTGCAACCTTAGAATAACTTTATTGAGTTTAATATACTTATATTATACATTTTTAATTTATTTATGCTTTCTTTTACTTCTCCAACTTATTTAAGTTAATAAGAAAATTAATGAAATCATCTTTAAAGCATGGGTTACAAGGTAGATATCATATTAGCACCTTATTAAAAACGTCTCTTTTTTTTTATTGTGACAAACATACTTTGAATGCTGTTTTTTTTTTTTTTACAATGTTTATATTGAAATGTAATTTTAATGTTTAAAATTTATATTACATAAAACTTATAAGAAACAAAACTCGCCTCCGTTTATAGCATAGTTGACACACTAATCGTTAACTATTTAAGCACGACTTTAATTGCCTTTCGTGATAAGAGAGCTATAATTTGAAATATTTGAGTCAATTTTTTTTTAATATTAACGACAGCAATAGAACGGCGAAACTAAGGCCTGACAAAAGACTACGACAACCCAATGAAAGTAAAGATGAAGCTCAGGAGGAGGCTGTGGTGTGGCCTGAGCCATTTTATTGATGAGAATGGGAGTTTTTCACAAAGGAAAAAATAAGAAATATTCATTATATTTTTTATTATTACTTAATAATATTGATTTCTTTTTATCATTTTTTAAATAAAAATAACATTATCATTTTTCACCTCACTTATCAAATTCTTTTTATTTCTTCAATCTCCTTTCTTATGTATCAAATCTTATTAAGATATCTCCATTTTCTCGATTTCCTTTGGAAGATTAGGTATTAATAAATTGAGCCAGGTCTCCATATGGATAGAGAGCCAACTCCAATCTAATTTAAGCCCAGGCCTAGGCTTAATTAATACTTCAAATTTAGGCCCAAAATTTTAAAGTTTATTCCACAAATCTCTCGCATCTATTTATCTATATTGTATTATATATCATTAAAAAAATAATATAAGGAAAGAATTGTATCAAGTAAATAATCTCAAAACGCTCCTTTTTAATTAGTTGTGAGTGCTCATATGGATGCTGTGTGAATGTAAATGTAGATATTTGTTTAATATTATATTATATAATATACGAAAACGAATAAAAATAATCAAAAAAGGATTATCCTATGTTTAAAAATCTAATAAATTAAAAGATAACTTAATCTATTTAAATTATAAAATATGTTACTTAAGATATAAACATTAAAGATGAAGTATTAGTTAAGGCGTAGGATATGGGGATACTACTCCCGCAGGTATTTCCAGTTTGCTTTTAGCTGATGTTTCGGGGCCTCGAAGTACCTCATATTGTAATGTCTTCTTGGTTCTTTCTCTTCTGGCTTAAACCTCGCCTCTTTATAAAAAAAATATATATATATATATAGAGAGAGAGAGAGAGAGAGAGAGAGAGAGAGAGAGAGAGAGAGAGAGAATCGTGTAAAGTAGATGTATAAAAATTTATATCAACTAAATAATAGAAATTTTTTTTTAAGTATAGAACTATATTTATTATTTATTTATTTAAATGTTTTCCTAATTTTGATCACTCAAAAGATATACATGACTCTGCCATACGGGGTGACCAATATTTAAAGTCTAATAACATATCTTATTTCAATTAGTTTCTATTTTTTTATTTATGTTTATATATAATTACAAATTAATTTAATAATATCTCTATATCTATCTCTAAAATTATGATAGCATAGTCAGCAAACACGAGTAACACCAAATCCAGTTTCTAGTTATGGACATATGTTGTAGTTTCTAAAGTCGCATCTCTGGAGCAAAATCCTCATACTTGATAGGTATCTATAAAATTTATTTGCTTGGTTTTAGGTATAAAAATTTTAATGAGTATTTTAAGATTTTAAATTTGTTTGAGACTACATTTTATTTTTCATTGTAATTTTATATAAACATATTTTATGTGATATGTCTCAACTTAAAAAAAAAAAAAACCTTATTCATTATGAAATTTTTTCAAGCAAATGATATGGGTCTTGGAATTTAAAAAATTTAATAAGAATGGATAATATTTTACATGCTAAAGATAAGGGATGGTAATACCCTACCCATAGCTACCCATAACCATCCCTAGACGTCAATGACGGGGTCGTAGGACTTAGTTGTGGAGAATGATCCACAAATTTGACAATATACAAAAAAGGTGGTCTTCAAAAAAAAATTTTAACAACCTTCCCAAGACAAACAAATTTCTGAGTGTGGGTTTTTCATTCTAAATACTTGAAATATAATATCATTTTCATTATACCTTTTTAATTATTTTTTTTATTCCAGAAAACCAAGTACCAAACATCTCTGACACCTACTAAATCAACTGAAAAAAAAAATAATAATAAATCATGCAACGAATAACCAGACGTATAATGAGGAGCAAAAACGAATATAAGTAGATACTGCCATTGTCATCAACAAAATAAACCGTATACATTCGTACATTTACTGATTATGCATTTTTTTTTTCGGTGAATTTTTTTGTAAGATTCATGGGTCGTTTTTTAACTAATTTTTTATATAATATACTTTCATAGGAAAGAAATTAATATTTTAACGTGGTAATTCACCTTGGGGTATTAACGCGGCTGCCACTTGTTCTGCATATTATTGAAAGATAATTTAAAACAATTTTTTGTGTATAAAGCATCATAATTATAATGTGAACATCGCGATCTTAACATTTTTAAGTGACGTTCAACGTATAATTTGAAAAAGAAAAATTTAGTTTATCCAAAATGAATTTGTTTATTCTTGAGTTCAGAGTTGCATTTTATGCTTCCCCAAATGTTTTAAATTAATTTACTATAAATTGATAAAAAAACTGATATCATAATAATATATAATAACAATATATAATTGGCTCAAGAAAAATATATAAGCCTTTTTACCTTGTTATATTCATTTTCAGGCCTTGTGGGAATATACAATGAACGTTTATTGAAACAAGGTTAAGTGACTAATAATTTAAAAGTGTTATTTTAATTAAATATAAAAGCAGCATAAAAACGCTCAAAAGATTCAACTGTTCCATAGAGTGTTGGCATTACCATTCCAAGCTTTATATATCATGAAACTCAATAATATTACGTTGGAGTCGAAAAGCCTAATATACACAAATAAACATGGCCCATTACTCTGAAATTGTTTTAGGTGCACTTAGAACATGATGTACCTAAGTAAATCAATAGATGATATTAAATTTATGCAAGTGGAGTCCATGTGTAATACAGATGAGTCCTGCGTGTAAAATAAATCTGAACCGTAGAGTGTACAAATGACGTGACGCACTAAGTGTACGTAAGAATTGCTTCATTACTCTTAACTAATCATTAAATTGCATGGACAAGAAAACTGCAGCTCAGGTCTTACCGTACACAAATAGCCAGATTATTATTGAAAAATCTAAGATACACAAATAACCATAACATGTTTACTTGCATAATAAAAAAAAATAAAAAATAGATAGATGTAATAAATCATAATTTTTGTATTTTTATTTTTAAAAAATAATTTAATAAATAAAATAATAATTATAGAAATATGATACATATTATATAAATTATATAAAAAGAATTCATCCGCAACTTATTATATTGACCGATTAAAGGATGCTATCTTGCCATTCAATTTTTTTGTCAGTCTTCCTGTAAACCCCGCAGCCATGGAATTTGAGTTATTCATGTCAACTAAAGAAGATAGAAATCATGTGCTCTATTTGGTCTTTATATTCTACTGAGTTCTGCAACTGTGATGTTCACATATTCTCTTTTATTAAAAAAAAATAAATAAGAAACATTGAAATTGATGTATTATGTTATACAAAACGTCTAAAAGATGACGGGACAAGAACAAAATGAAACCATATAAACTTATTTAGTAGAGTATAAATATCCTCCTTTATTACTTGTGAATTGAATAGCAATATTAAAAATTTCTGTAGATGCTAATATTATTTTTCCCGAAATACGTCCACATTGATAGGATACTAATAAAAGTTGAAAATTAATTGCTGATCTAACATAAATCTTAATACATTGCATATCTCCAGCAAAAATAATGCAAGATTACCTTTATGCAGTGAACTATTCCATATACGTGTTTGTAACTGAGAATTACCAAACCAAATTGCAATGATAATATGACCATGTTTTTCCTTTTTGGACCACCTGGATTGGACAACAAACATGTACTATTAGTTTGCCAACATTCGACCATGTTAGAGAAGTTGTGATTGTGAATCCATGGTTGCAATCAAAGTGGAACAGTGTCTTTCCCAAATCAGGTACATGCCACTAGATTGCTTGGCAATGAGAATTGCTTATAAGGGCAAGCACTGGGAATTCTTAAATAATCATTTGTTTTAACAATACCAGATGGAGAACAAGATTGAGCAGATTAGATTAAAAATGCTTATTGACTCTTCGAAGATCCATTATTGTATGCAAGGAAAGATATATTGTAATGCCAATTGGTCCACATTGAGTCCCAATAGCAAACCAAACCAAACCAAACTGCTCGTGTAATTGGGCATAATAAGAATATATGCCGATATGATTCTTCATGATGATCACAAAATTGACATCCATTAAAGATGATGTCTGCGAAAAGTTGTGGCTAAAGGTAATGCGCCATATAACAAGCGCCACATAAAAACAATGATATTAAAAGGAAGTCGAAAATTTCAGAATTTATCCCATGCAATTGTCATGTGAGATGAATTTACCTTAATTTGTAGAGATATCCAATGTTTACATATGGATATGAAGGTTTTGTAATAGTCTTTTAGATTTGGGCCAACATTGTAATGCAAACATACCCAACGCAAAACGTACCCACCTGCGTTGCATGATTGTAATTGGACTAAATTGTAATGCTTGATGTACTTGTTGAGGTAACTTTTGTCATAAGAAAAATCCATTTTATAAACCTATTACAATAATATCTATACTTATACATGTAATTTTTCTTTCCGTGCAATTGACATGGATAACTCAAATGCCAAAGCTGTATGGTTTAGATGAAGATCGATGAGAAAAGTAAATCACAAAACAACATCGTATGATTAAAACACAAATCTTTCATATTATCTTTAGATTTATTACAAAAAATTATTTTATAATAATACTCATATACATGATGATTTTTAGGATAAATTATACTTTCCAATGGTGAGAGTACTTAAATTACACAACTTTTATTTATTTTAAAAAATTACACTTCTTTCTTTTGTAAATAAAAAAGATGCTTTACATTGATTTTTTTGCAATAAAAGATACATTACAATTATATTTATTTTAACTAAAATATCTTTATATTTGTTATTTATATAATATAATAAGTATTCAATATATATTTTACTAATATAAGTTATTTTTTAAATTTAAGAGTTTTGAATACAAAATAAATAATCTCATTGGCGTTTTTTCCACCCCTTCAAATTTAGTTGCTATAGCTTTTTCCCCCATGAATATGGCTACAATCACTATCTATCTATAGTCTTTACCCTCTCCATCCCTCTTGTCTCCAAGGCTTAGTTTGGTATAGTAAATATTTTTTCATGAGAATAAAAATAAGAATGAAAATAATAATAAGTTTTAAAGGAATAAAACTTTGTTGCCCATATTCATGTTTGATATAATATGAAAACAAATAGAAATGTTATTCCATTTTATTGTTTGGTTAGATAAAATAAATACACGAATAGAAAAAAGTTAGGTCAAAATGACTATAATACCCTTGAATGGGAAAAACAATAAAATAATGATTTTTTTCTAATAAATCAAAATAAAAAAGCTCTTGTGCACTCATAGAAACGAACTTGGTTTCTTTGCTATTGGATGTGTTCCTATTTTTCAAGAGTATTTGGATCATTTTTATAAGGATTTTTATTGTTAACCAAACAAACCTTAAAAGTCAAATTTGGTCTTCATCATTGAGTTGAATCCCTACCTCTTTTCTTTGCTTCATGTCTGTAGAATGAAAAATCATTGAGGACCAAAATTTAACTTTTGTTGCCCATTAAGAGAAAAAAATTTCTTTTTCTGATAAAAGTTTCTTCACCTTGATTCTTCTTTAAGGAATTCACTATCATGTTAAAATTTTTTTCTTACTTGATAATTAGCTTTGTTATCATGTAGCAATAATTCCAAGTCAACTTTATTACTAGTAGAAAAAAATTTTGAAAACCTAGCATGTTAGCAATTTGGAAGGCATGAGCTTAACAGTTAAAGATGCTCTATATCAAGAGTTTGAGAGCACTAAAAATCTCCTCTAAACCTAGGAGTGGGCAAGGTTGGCTCGACTCGGCCCGAGCACTATCAAGTCGGGAAAATTGAAAAGAAAAACAATTGAAATAATGTCAGGTCAAGACAGTACCTCGATTAGGAAAGGTTTTGAGACAACTCTTTGGCCTTATTGGGCCTGGGGCAACCTGAAGTGTATATATATATATATTTATTTATATATAAAAGATAGATAATAAATTGAAAAAAATTATTTTTTTAGAGTTTTTTTTATAACTTTAACTAAAAATTTTTAAACATATTTTATAAATTATAAATAAATAGAAGGGTTAAGATTTATGTTACGGCTCTCTTAAATATAATTATCACATTCATATAAGAAAAATAAAATTAGAAAATATATATTTTTTCAAGTTTTAACTACTACATTTGTCTTTTTTTAAATTTTCTCATTTGAATTCATGTTTTTTCATATCCATTGCATAAATTTTAAAATAATATATTAAAAAATGGTTATATGCCCAAAATAATTGAGTAAATATAAAAATTTAAAATTTAAAAATTTAAAAAAATTCTTAAAAAAATAAAAAAAATTGGCCCGAAGGCCCAATTTGCTTGTCCCTAGCTCAATTATTATTGAGCCAGGCCGAGCCCGGGACAAATGAAGTTGAAATCAGAACGGGACTAGGGCTGAAGCAATTCCCTGCTTGTCTCGGTCCGTGCACACCCCTATAACCTCAGTGGTTTTGCTTGGGTCCATTGTTTTATTTTTCTTTCTTAGTTTTTTATTTTCTTATATATATTATTTATATAATATAACAAGTATCAAATATATATTTAACAAATATAGAAAATCACTTTTCTAAGTTTAATAAATTGTAAAAATATTTGATAGAAAATATAAAAAAATAAGGAACACATTCATAAAAATGTTTTTTTAAACAAAGTAACCAAATAATAATTTTATTTCATCGATAAATTTTATATTAATTATATATTAATAAATATAAACATAGTCATAATTTTAGTAAAATTTTAAAATAAATTAAATTTATAGTTTTCAATAAGAAATAAATAATATTAAGTTTAATGAAAATATATTATTTAATAAGTTATATCTTCTGTAAAAAAAAGATTAATATTATTCTCGATAATATTTTTGTTATTTTTTATCTTAGAAGGATTGCATAATTTGAATATTTCTATTAGTGGGAAAGAATAATTTGTCGTTATATTTTTCTTTATCTGCTATAATTTGTTAAATTTTTAACAACCACGTTCAAGATCTTAAAAAAGAAAAATGCATGTTAGAAATTGCAAAAATACTAAGAAATCAGCATATCGTAAATGAAATGCATAGACACTATTATTTCTTAATCTAAAATTTCAAAAATCAGATGTGTTGGTAGTTAAGAATATCTTAACAGAAGTGAAACTACAAAATAAATTTAAAAAATTACATTTAAGGACTCATCATATAAAATTTACAATAAAAAGACTTTAAAAATCGAAATTATTTTCAAATACCATCATTACCTTCAGGTTTTGGGGAATTTGCTACCAGTTTTAGGAGATTTGTTATTGGGTATAGGTTTTTAAGGTCCTTAAAAGTAATTTTAACTTTTAAGACCTTTCATTGTAAATTTTATATAATATGAGTTTTTAGATGCAATTTCCTTAAACAAATTTAAAGAAAAGACCAACAGATTTGTAAGTCTAAGTTTTTTACTCAAATACAATGAGACAAATTATAAATTCACCCTATGCACAACCGTCATTCTTATTGTAAATTATAAATTTGCCCATCATTGGCTTCTTCTTCATTCTCGCATTCATTTTCATCTTTTTTGTTATCATTGTTTCCTTGATCTTCCACTTACTGGTAGGGTATAGGACTGAGATTCAATATGGGAGATTGAATTAGAGGAATTGGTTGATGTGGTATGATATATCCCACTTGCTGTGATTCAACATATGCAGAAAACTCAGAAATAAATCCAAAAGTGGACATTGTTTGGTATGAAAATATGGGGTGCAAAAGGGACAGAACCTTATGGCATAAAAAATAAAGAGTGGACACCCTCAAAATCAACAAAATGCATGGGTAGAGTGGAAGAAGATAGACCTGTGGTGTCATGATACATTTGGGTCTATGTCATTGTGGAAGAAGATGAACTTGCAGCGTCATGGTGTATTTATGTTTGTGTTGTTGGAAAAGAAGATGGTCCAGCAATATAAGGGTGGGCCTGTGTCTTTGTCGATATATGAAAAGAAGGATCAGGCATTGTAGATACAGTGCCCACGTCAGGGTTAGAATTATAATAAGGCCAATCATCCACCATAGGTACCTTAGTAGACATAAATATATGAGCTCTCTTTACTGTACAATTTAGATGAAGCTGTGGCCCAGACAACTGAGGTGCAAGAGGAGTAGCTTGAAAAAGCGTCATGTCTCAGTACTCGCCAAGTGCATCGAGGATGTTAATACAATCTATAACCACAATGAGACCTAATGGTGGAGGGTCATCCATAGCAAGGGCTCGTAACGAATCAGCTACATCGACCTATAAAAAAAAATTGAGAGTTATATATGTAATAAGTATGAAAAAGTGAAATAAAATAACTATGTTAGGTCCTCAAAATTTGCCACAAAACCTTGGGCATCACTAATAGGGTGGATCCATCGACAGGTAACCTTTCAGTGCTATTTCATATATTTTGAAGAGTGATCTAGGCACTCTAATGATATTAGTGTAAGTGACAATGTATCTTGCCAACTCTACCAAGCAACCATGAAGTTCTCATGCACTTTTTACTAGTCCAAATGGATCTTGCCTTTGAGCGTCAGTGTATGGATCTCTTCTAAATCATAGGAAGCACGAGATATGAGCTGTATTCTACCAAATTGTCAGAAAACACAATTAGCATGATGCTACCCCACAAAATGAAAGTAAATAAGTGGCATAGATGCTACCCATATATCTGATAAGACTAGACAATAGTCAAGTATCAACTGACGTACATCATCTGTATCATATGGACATCATATAATCTACAAATAATGAAATAAAACATGTAATGAGATAGTATGATGGAGGTAACTATGTAACAAACTAATAGGAAGTGTTTTAAATCTCATCAACTCTTATCTGGTTTAACAATACTTGGTAGTGTTATATTGTTAATTTCTTGGTCGAGGATGTTGGCTCACATGCCTCTATTTGTAAGATGTAAAAGGAAATGATTGTTAATTCTAAATTATATAAGCAACATGAACCATACAATAAGTATTAAACTCGAAATATGGTTTATACTTGTAAATAAGTGGAGGGAGCATATCATATACATCGAGGTAAAAGTTTGGGGACGGGGCCTCTTGGGGGCTAGTTTAAGGAACCAATCCCAAATCTATAAGTGAAACAATGTCAAACAACCATCGGTATTGACCTCTTTATAATTGGTGGCATTGCACAACTCTCTATAAAAGTATGCTAGCACTACGAAGCCCCAACTGAATTAACCTGCTACATGAAAATCCTAGAGGAATGTCAAGTACATAAGGGGAACTCTATATCTTGACTTGTCTGGCATGAGAATCCTACTTATCAAATGTAATATGTAGGTAGAAGGAAAATGTAATATGTCATTTTCATTTGCATTCTCTGGAAGTGTCTCAAATTAGTTGGTGAGTCAAGTAATACTCAATCTTTGGCCATTAAAGTCATATGCCTCAATCCCAAGAAAAATCTCACAAACGTTTCACCAATTGAAATTCAATAAACCAGTGATAGGGAGACCTGCCAACTGAAGACCTAACTATATTGTCACGTCCTAAAGAGTAATGGTACACTTGCCTTGGGTGGTATGAAAAGTTTGTGTCTTCGGCCGCCACCGCTCGACGAGTGCAGAAACAAGGGAAGTATCAAAGTCAAGTGCAGTGAGTTGAGACACCTTGTAGAAGCCAATAGCTTTAAGATGTGACAATATGGTTAGTAGGGAGACTTTAATCGTAGACCATGAACAACAAGGTATAGTAAAAAAATGCAATGAAGTTGTTAAAGGAAATAAGTGTGAACTGTTGAACTGATATAATAATCATATACTAAAAATTTGATTTCTACAATATATCAATAATGTACTTTGTTCACCCACATAGCTTGAAAGACATGTCTAATTTGAAAATACAATAATGACTCGTCCCTTAAGCTTGGATGGACAACATATCTCGAGCCAAACATGCCACTTTCTTGCAAAACTATACAACATAATACTTAATCAAAATGAATAGAAACATATTTGATAAGTATGTGTATAAATTTATAACAAGATAATTTCATGCAGAATAAGATTGAACTTACCCAATAATGAAAAAATAGAAAATAGAACCAAAATAATGTACATTAAATCGTGGAAAGCAACATAACTAACGACAATAGCAAGACATTTGAATATAATCTAAGTGGTCCATAGTAAGATATTTGATCAGTACATGAAGAAATACATAGCAAAGTATTTATCATAATGTTGTCCTTCATACATAACAATGTATTTCTAATAGAAGGAGAAAAAAAAAACAACCAATAAACAAACAAAGCTATGGGTTCAGGTGGCAGCGCGATGGATAAGTCATGTGATTATGCTCAGTCTGTTTGCACAATGCATATCGTAGTAGATCTCTTAGAGTTTCCCGCCAATCCATTTCGTTTCGTATTCAACTTGACTTTAGGTGACCTTTACCCTATTTCATTGCAGGATTTGGGATAAGTGTTAAGCCTTAAACCTGAGGCTAATACACTTCACCATTAATGGAACGAAATTCAATCTCATAGACCTTCAAAATGATCCCCAATTAGGAAACTTGATCAACATACTGCATGTAATTCACTTGAACAAAGGTGCAAGCTATTAATACATACTGGCAAAGATATTTCAAAACTTAGAATTCACCACAATTGCATATACAGTCTACTAAGTTGACTTTATATGCTCGACCAAATTGTTGATTAACTAGATCATGTGGCTCTTCTACCTCAAACGTTGACCCTCATCTATCAAATCCTTGAACTGTACATGTTAATACTTTCTGAGTTTTGACTATTAGCTTCAATTTGATGTCCTTATATATCGTTTCTCCTACTTGAAGTTGTATATTCACCTTTTCGGCTTGTTGGACCTAATATTTGGCTAACCTATAAAATGTTACTCGAACCAAATCCAAGCACTGGCAAGAACTTAATTCCTTTAAAAATTGCATTTATATTTTCTGTTAAATTTATCATCATGTGGCCTTATCTTCTGCCATTAACATCATACGCTCGACACTATTGACCCCTAGGTATATTTTTAATCCAGTTTGTAGTGTGCGTGTCTAGTCGGCATATGTGGGCTAATTCTTTGTTTACTTTATGCTGCTCATATAGGTAACTGTATAAGAAAAGATAGAATAATTAAAAATTCATCCCAGACTGTGGTATAAAACAAATACAAATGATGTTAAGTGATGGCGAGATTTACCATTTTTTGTGAATAGCTTCTTTAGTCAAGGCATTCTGAATTTTTTACTGATATTGCTAGTCAAATATCGAAGGAAAAATATATGATAAGCCTATGGGAGCTGTCATCCTATTCGCTCATTAGTCACGGTAGCCAAGATACTAGTATGTTGATCAGAAATCAAGTAAAACTTATCTTTATCCTTCACCACATATGTCCGGAGGTTAAATAAGAACCATACTCATGCCTCATATGTTTCTCCCTTAACTATTGCAAAAACAAGGAAGATAACATTCCTCTCACCATCTTGTGTGTTTGTAATTAATACAGTTCTCTTATATTTGCCATAAAGAAATGTCCCATTTATTTGGACTATTAGTTTTAAGTAGTCAAATGCCTCAATGCACAGCTTAAAAATCCAGAATACCTAATAAAATATAACTGACTATCCATTAGCTGCACTAGTCGGTACATATTCTTTATGCATTAAATTATAATACAAGCTGAGCATGAAATGTTAAATAGCAACCAGCTACCTAGGTAACAAAGTAAAGGACTTTTTCTAATTTCTAAATGTATGTGAGATGATTCGATGTTTTCTCTTCCAAATCTTCTTGTATGAAACATTATATCTAAATATAAAATGCACCTGTTCAATAACTTCTTGAATTAATACCTTAAGATTCTCAGTTACCATTAATATAATATATACTGAAATAATATTAGAGTGTAGTTTTGGGTGGTCTTGTGACAAAGATGTTGAAATATATGTATGGGGCCCATTATATTTTGTTATCTTTTAATATTTTTTCTTCTTTTGATAATAGATCCTGACTTTCCACTTGCATGATTCCTATCCATACTAAAGGCATCGGTATTCTTTATACTTTTTTGAAGAATATAACACTTTAAAAGTGTAATGTACATGTAGTAAGTATATCTTTATTATCCGATGAAAGGACTGCTGACCATTATATAGCATACCTATATGTAACTCTTGGCTATCATTCATATTTATCATTGCCTCCTCCATTTCGGCATAGTTAAGAACTCCTGCACCATCTACATCTATCTATTTAAGGAACGCAATAGTCAACTCATCATAAATATTAATTGAGGTTGCTGAATTCATGGCAGCATCCACACAATCAATATTTTTATCATTATCTATATTACAACTATCATTGTAATCATAAGAAGTAGTATCATATTTATCATCTTCCTCAAATTCATCCATTATGTCTTCTGTCTGTTCTGAAGGAAAAAGGGGCACTAATTGCTGCATGTGATGAACTTAGTTGTGAGATATCATCACCTGGCAGGTGAGATGAATTCGGATGGGGGGTATAGTCAAGCAAACCAATAAGTGGATATTGATTAACGCTTGCAGAATATGTCATAAATAAGGCAGGCTGATCGCTTGTGACATTAGTGTGGCTAAAGGATAGGAGTGAGTTCGGTATATAATTAACTGTTGCTTGAATTATCACATTTAAGTTTATTTCTTTTGACAATATTTTTGCATACAATTCTACTGAACTCAACTGTGATAGAAACTTTACATTTGTTACCCATATCACTTGGACTTTAGCATCTTTTCTTAACTTATATGCTCAATATTTTGTGGGTCTTAATGACACTGAATGTCTATACACCAAGTTTGACACTTATTGATTTGAGTCTAGCTGTAACCTCTCTAGTGAAATATCATAATCAATAGTCATTACATTAATTGTATTTATGATAAATGTTGCATCCTTTTCGATTTCGCATATTTACCCATTTGAATATATATATAAACTCCTTCCCATTATTCATTTTGCCAAACCAATCAATACTTTCACTAACATCTGAAAATACAGTAAAAAAGTTATAAATTATTATTTCATTATTCTTTTGTATTATACTCATTTTCTTAAAAATTTCTCTAAATTTTCTATATTTTTTACTTACATTTTCCTCAATATTTCATTATTATTATTTAATAATAAATTATATCCTATAGAATTATAAATTTTATTTTATTTTTATCCATATTATATATTATATATTTTCTTTTCCCATTTTATACTCTTTGACAATATTTGTTTCCATTTTTACAATATTTTTTCATATTATATTTCTTATAACATTTTTTCCATATTATATTTCCTTAATATTTTCTTAGTTATATCTTTTCAAATATTATCCCTTTCATATTTTTTCTCCCGTTATATTTTTTAACAATTTTGTTTACACCACTTTTATTTCTATCTAATATTCTTTAACACTTTTTCTATTTTTTTTCCATATTTGTTCCCCAAACTATAGTATTCTTTTACAAGATTTCTTCATATCTCTATTATTTATAACATTTATAACTTTTTTTATCTCATATTTTCATCATCATTTTCAATTTATTTTTTTCTATCATCATAGTATTCAATATTGACAAATTTTTTTCACTCAATTAATTAATTTTTCTTATCACAATTTTTTTCTTAAATTTATTATTTTTTGCAACCTCTTTCATATAATTTTAAAATTTCTTTCACCTTCATACATAAAATAACTATAAATTATCATTTTTTAATTATTTTATTTAGATCTTGTAGTTAGATATATATTCATTTAGTTACAGCTAAGTTTTTTTATATAAAAATAAAAAAATCATTCTAACATATATATTTACCAAGTAAAAAAAATATTACAAGTAATTAAATTTAAATTATAGCATAATTATATTTTTAATAAAATAAATATTAGTTTGGGTTAAAATTTTTGTATCATATCAATATTTCAAGGATCACTTTTTCTTTTTGTCTTCCTTCTCTTGTAATCATTATCTTGAAAATTACTTCTTCTTTTTGTCTTCCTTCTTATGTAAGCACTGAAAACTCTGAAAAATATTCATCTCAGTAAAAACTTGCTATTGAGGAAGTTGCAGGAAGAAGGAAAAATGAACAAAAATAGGAAGACAAGAAAGACAAAACAAAAAGGAAAAAAAAATGAACGAGGGGAGAAATTGTTGGTGAAAGAAAAGGACCTGGAAGATGAACGTGGGAGAGAGGAAGAAGTGTGGAAAGTTTAAAATGAAAGGCAAACAACGATAAAAAAAAAGTTAAATAATTTTTTATCTAATAATATTTTGTCACGTGACCGTGTAATTTGGTTTCTCTAACTACTGAGTGCATGTTTGGAAAAACTTCCCTCATTCCCCAAACTACGTTTTGTATAAAACAATAATGTATTACTTTTACAAAATCATGATCAGCAAAAATGATTTTAGTCTCTCCAAATGGATAATCAAACACCCTATAACTATATGCTGCCATGTGACGCTTTTTATCTACGGGCCAAAACAGTTTAATCCTGACACACAAATAAAGAGACATGGTTGCTTTTCCTGCGAGTTAATTTGACCCTAGCATGCAAAACCAAAAAATATACGGTTGCAGAGCAATTATATCTTTTTTTTTCTAAATTTCTTTTCATGGATAGGTAGCTTAACAATCGTATTCGTTATAATTTTTTTTAAAATTTTTTTTAATGGACATTTACAAAAAAAAAAATTCTTACATTTCAGAATCACGGATATATATGGGACGAATTCATTGTATGCGAGTCCAAAACCATCAGAAGTCCACACCTGTCAGGACCGGTAAATCCCAATTAATATTCCATTTACCCCCAGATATACCGCATTTAGCGTAAGCTGTAAGAAACAATAATCCCCAAAAGCATCGTATCCGTTGACTGTAAATCCGACGGCTAGCACTTGTTATAGGCGTTCTCCGTTAGATTTATTGAATTTGAAATCTTACGGCTCAGATACGTTTGACCGCGATGTCAGAAGAAGGTGGGCATTGCCAATTTGCTATTTAGAAGCGAAGAGTCGCGAGAAGTGGCTGGCTTTCTCGCTCTTTGGTCTGGCTCTTTCGCTCTTTGGTCTGGCTCTCTCACCCTCATCTCGCAGTCTTGGCCTTGAAGCTCGCCTTTGTAACTGCTGCTCCCTCTACTTTGCTCCCAAGTGACTGTAAGCTTGGTTTGTGCTTCTGGGAGGTTCCCAGTGTCTGTTTTATCTGTTGCCGACTTCTGATTTTGGGTCCGCAATTCAGTTAGGGTTTTACTTAAGCTGTGATCTTTCATCTTGCCGCTTCTTATCGAATTGCGGCCGTTGGATTTTCAGTGCTTATTCTACTGCTATTCTTTTCTGGGAATCATTTTGAGTAATATCTGATCGCACGAAGGGCTTTGAGCTTCATTGGACGCCGTACATTTTTCAATTAGCGACTGGTAATTGTTCTTCTGGGGTTTGGGGTCGTTTAGATTTGAGTTCTGTAGTCCTGTCTGATATACGACAGGCTTATAATTGCTTCATTATTGGAAATTGTTCTTTTAGTTCTAAGTGGAAGAGTTATATTCGGAACTTAAAGAGAATCGCTGGAAGGGATTGGCGTTTATTTGAGAATTTTGTATTTGTTAATGTCCAGTTTCACACCATAGTAGGTTATAATAATCTTGATTTCAACCGTCTGTTGTAGACTCGTATTAATTTTACGCCCAAACTTGAAGAGCATGATCCTTAAAAATTAATACTAATTTTACGCTCAAATTTGAAGAGCATGATCCTTAAAAATTAGTTTAATTTCTTTCCTCTTCTAGTGAGTGTGCAGAATATTATTGTGGGATTTCATGAAACTAATAATAATACTAAAATTTAGCTTTTCTTGTACGCGCATCTCTCAACAGTCAAATTACTGCACCCCGCCATCAGTTTTCTGGGACAACCAGGGGTGGTGTTTATTTTTCCATGATTGGTATTGGATGTAAACCTGAAGGCCACGGTCCCTGTCTCATGGTGTAGTGGTTGAATTTTTATGCATGATGATGGCAAAGAGTAGTAGGTACTCTGAAGGTTATTGTGGCAATGCAGTAGAGACAGCTGGTGAATCAGAGGGGTCTGGTAGTTCAGGACAAATTGACACTGAAATAACTGTTTCAGAGGACTCAAGTGTTCCAACGAGGAAATGTATTAGTTTAAATTCAAGCCACCATGACACCTTTGGTGTTCCCATGCAAGTTCTTCCCTTGTCAAAGCTGTCACCATTTGAAAGAAAAGATTTGGTACATAGGTTGAGATCAGAGCTTGAACAGATTCGGGCACTACAGAAAAAAGTTGAATTACAAAGAACAAGTGGTATTACATTGTCATCCTCTAGTGATATTCTTAGTTGTAACAATGGACATAATGGTCCCAGAATAGTGAACTCTAAAAAGCCATCCATATCCAATTCTGTACCAGGGAAGAAATTGAATCCGACTGGTCACAAGCCTCGAGGATGGAACCGGGGCTCTTCAGGGAAGTTTGAGTCTGCAACACAGACTTGTTCACCAAGCACTGCAAATGCTATGTTGATGAAACAGTGTGAGGCACTTTTGAAACGTTTGATGAATCATCAGTATGCTTGGGTTTTCAACACCCCTGTAGATGTTGTGAAGTTGAATCTTCCAGATTATTTCTCTATAATTAAGCATCCTATGGATTTGGGAACAGTAAAAGGCAAGATAGCTTCGGGAGCTTACTCAGGCCCATTGGAATTTGTTGCCGATGTAAGGATTACATTTTCAAATGCAATGACTTATAATCCCCCTGGAAATGATGTCCATCTCATGGCTGACACTCTTAGCAAATATTTTGAAGTGAGATGGAAAGCAATTGAGAAGAAACTGCCAAGAACTGATGCCCTGCCATTGCTGGCAAAATCAGACGGTCATGGAGCAATGGAAACTGCCAGACCAATGCCTCTGTCGAAAAAGAGGAAAATCACTTCATTGCCCCCTTGTTCAGAAGTGATTCCACCCGCTAAGCGGGTTATGACAGATGAAGAGAAGAACAATCTGGGCAGAGAATTGGAGTCTTTGCTGGGAGAATTGCCTGTGAATATAATTGATTTTTTGAAAGACAAAAGTTTGAATGGCAGAGCTTGTGGAGAGGAAGAGATTGAGATCGATATCGATGATTTAAGTGATGATACATTGTTCACATTACAGAAGCTTTTGGATGACTATGTGCAAGAAAAGCAAAAGGATAGTGCAAAAGTTGAACCATGTGAAATAGAGGTATCAACCTCCCACCTGACTGTAATAATTTTGTTTGTATAGCATTTTGTCTGATTTCACTTACATTTACCTATATCTATTGTTGCAGCTGTTAAATGATTCTGGACCTAGCAATTCATCATTGCATCCTCTTAAAGGTTATACTCAATCTCCGTCTGCTTGGCCAAATATGTGCATATTCTAAATTGGCTTTCTATTTAAGTATCATCCACTTGTAGGTAATGACCTAGCTGATGAGGACGTGGACATTGGTGGGAATGAGCCCCCTGTATCAAGCTGTCCTCCCGTGGAGATTGAAAAGGATAGAACTTACAGAATTAATCAACGTTTAAGTCCAGGAATCTCTAGTGGTAAATGATTATAAATGCTTATATGATGCTTTTTAATACTATATGGTTGTGATACTTCCTAATACTCTGTGACGTGGCTAAAATGACTATTTATTTGTGAAACTACCTAATGCTTATGTGATGTGGCCAAGATGTAGGGATATATAGGATACGTATGGGACATAATCTGGGGAGAAAGATATTTTAGAAATAAAATTTTGATGAACGCTTCAATTTATGAATTTATTCTAAATATGAATATTTAAGTTTTCCGTTGGTTTTAACCTCTTTAATTTTATGATTTTTTTGTTTCTTTTTCCTTCCTCAGTTTTATGTTTTTATTTTGTTCTTTGATTAATGAGATCTTGTATTGAAACTCTGATATATAATGACCTCTGGATGTCAGCGATGATAATATCTGAATTTTAATTTTGATTGGGATTTGAAATGTAGTAACTCCTTGAATTATTTTCTCTAACTCCATATATCTTAAGATCCATTTAGGTGCTCTACTATGTCACAGTTTAATTTATGTATTTGTTCAAGTGGAAGAGGGGGAATTTATTTCAGGTGAAAGTTAGAGATTTTTTTTAGTTCCTGATTTATTTAATTTGGTCAACATTTAGTTTTTTGTCTAGGATTGCTATCACTAGGCATGGTAATTCCGCTGTATAGGTGAAATCTCTAACAGCTTAAAATCTTATTTAGCAAGAGGAAGTACCCTTAATTCTTATTTTGCTAGGACTGCTGTTATTAAAAGTGCTAGGGGAAGATGTCAGCTAACGATTATGCTTGAGTGAAGTAGATGAGTCTTTTTCTCTTTGAATATATATGAAATCTGTTGAGTATTTCAAGAAATGATCTTTTTCATTTTCTGTTTTCTTTTCAGTGAGATAATATGTGATGATAAAAAGTTGAAGAGATTGCTTGTTTAAAGGATGGGCTATTGCCTTCATCATTATAATAACTAGTAACAAGACTTGTGACTTTCATCTTCTTCTTCATTTTCTTTGTTTCTTCTATCTTGGTAGAAAATGCTTGCAGAAGGACAAGAATACATCCATGTCTGCTTGTTCATTCCTGACCCTATGTTCAGTATTTTGGAACTGGTTTCACACAGAAGCCTCCTTTGCCCTTTTTTTTTTTTTTGTTTGGTTGCGCTGTTGTAGGATCTTTTTGAAGATTAATGGAAGAAAATTTTTTTTCCCCACCATATTGGATCTTCTGTAAGGACTTGAGACATTTAATACATGGCATGGACATGAGAAGATGAAAATAAAATGTGTGACTTAATGGAGGAGCGAGAGGTCAATTGAGGCATAATTTTAGTGACACTGGATTCGAAAAGATACTCAAAAGTTATAATCCAGATTCAACTAGGAAAAGAAACATGTTTATATCATATTAAGCCCTTAGATCAAATTCCTAATTTGTTAGGGGGAGTTTGGCAAATTTAGAAACAGTTTCTCCAGTGTTTGAGTTATAGTTTTGTAAATCTGCATAAATTGGAATTGGTTTCCAATGATACATATTTTAAATTAGTTTAAATAATGTTATTTGGAATTTTGAATTCAATAAAAATGGTTAATCAAAAACCAACTTAGTGTTGGATTTATCTTGAACTAGTTCTAATTCAAGAACATATCAAAAAAAAATTATTTATTTATAAATTTGATTGATTACCTAACACACAATATTTTTAGATCAGCTTCACTTTATCTAATTACCCTGTTTTTGGAGTTTGTTGAACACCTCATAATATGCGAAATAACAAAGTCAAGTGATGTTTCTAATATACAACCTTAATTTCTATCTTAAAAATATTTTCCATTTCCTTTATAATATTATCATTAATTCAGTATTCTTTTATTTAAAAAAAATTAATACAATATTGAACCCTATTTGCTTTTTCTTTAAAATGATGTGTATTAGTGTGTATATTTTTATTTCAGGCTGAGTCCACATGTATGTTAGTTGTACTTATCAAAAGTGAAAAGTCTTGTTTATCTGTTTCTGTTACTACGTATTCCAGAGGCTATAGTTGGCTCTTCATGTTTTTCTCTATGACCAGTTTATGCTGTTGCATAGCTATATGAGGTCCAAAGAAGTTTGTAGTTGTAATTTTTTTTTATATCTATTATCTATTCATTGGTGGCTATGTTTCATGTATGAGTTGCAGATACAGGTTCTAGTAGTTCCTCTGATAGTGAAGCTGATGATGCTAAAGCAAGTCCAGCAAATGCATCGAAGGTATATGAGTGGAAAACTGTATTTGGTTATCTCTTACTATTGAATGTTAGGATTATGGCCCTTTAATTGCTAGTGCTGTTTTCTGTTGGATTCTACCTGATGGTTTCTTAGCTACCTGCACTCTAATTATTCATCTGTTTTCTTCTCCAGGCACCGGAAAATCTAGGTTCTGGAGCTCAGTTGGATGACAAAACCAGGGTTGTTGATACCCTTGAGAGACAACGTGAGTGATTGTTCGTGGCCTACTTGTTTGGCATTTTTTTATGATTAAACGATTAGTGTTACTAAGAATATGTTTGGGAGTTTTTTTAGAGGGGAATGGAATGGAATGGGATGGAATGGAATGGATTTAAGATTTAAGATTTAAACTATTGTTTGGAAGTTTTATTTAAAGATGAGTGGAATGGTAAGGGATGGCGTTCCAAGCCATCCCTAGCCTTCCAAAGCTAATTTTTTATTGTCTCCAATTCGGGGGGTCAATGATAGAATGACCGAGTTTAAATATTTAAATTACAAGATTACTCTTTAACCTTATTTAACTGATGCAAAATTATGAAATTCCTAGTATAGATATATTAAAATTATTAGTTTTAGAAAATATTAATTCTAGAAAAGCGAATAAAATATTTCTTTTTATCTTTTTATTAGTTTTTAATTATTTTAAGATTAGGTATGTGACTTTTAATAGGATTAGAATTTTATATATTTATCTTTTATTATTAGAAGTTATCTTTCATTAGGATTAAAATTAGGTTTCTATAAATATAAGTTTCTATATTTGTATTAGTTTAGAATCTAATATCGAATAATAAGAAATATTTTCAAAATATCTGCATCTTCCTCTTCTCCTTTTATTTAATCTACATCTCCCTCATTTCTTCTATCTTCTCCCCCTCTTCTTCCTTATTCTAATACCTCTCCTGACTCTCTTATCCGCATATGTTACATCATTAACCTTATTCAAAATTAACAAAAATTTTAAATCATAATTAATTACAACAACAACAATAACAAAGCCTTTTCCCACTAAGTAGGGTCGGCTATATAGATCAATCGACGCCATAAATCCCTATCATAAATCATATTTCTAGAGAAACCATTTAAATTTAAATCTCTCTTAATAATTTCTTCTATAGTTTTCCTTGGTCTTCCTCTACCTCTACTTATTGGACTATTCTCCATCATATCTACTCTCCTAACGGGGGCTTCTATAGGTCTCCTCCCCACATGACCAAACTACCTAAGTCTCGATTTTACAATCTTTTCTACAATAGGTGCGATTTTCACCTTCTCTCTAATGCATTCATTTTAATGCATTCATTTTTAATCCTATCCCGTCTAGTGTGTCCACTCATCCACCGCAACAATCTCATCTCTGCTACATTAAACTTATTTTCTTGTTGACTTTTTATTGCCTAACACTCAATTCCATACAACATTGCAGGTCTTATAACTGTGCAGTAGAATTTACCCTTAAGTTTGAGTAGTACTTTTCTATCACAAATAACACCCGAAGCACTCCTCCATTTCATCCACCCCGCTTGAATCCTATGCGTTACATCTTCTTCTATTTTCCCGTTGTGTTGTATGATGGATCCAAGATACTTAAATCGTGTGACTTGTGGTAGGATATGTTCTCCAATTTTTACTTCTACGTTAGAAGTGGTGTGCCTCCTACTAAACTTACACTCCATATACTCCGTTTTACTTCTACTTAAACGAAAGCCATGAGCTTCCAAAGTTTGTTTCCACCTTTCCAACTTCTCATTCATTTACTCTCTCGATTCTTCAACTAGGACAATATCATCTGCAAAAAGCATGCACTGTAGCACCGGCTCTTGGATATGTTCAGTAAGTACATCCAAGACTAAGGTAAAAAGATAAGGGCTCAGAGTTGACCCTTGATGTAAACCAATAGTGATCGAAAAATCTTCTGTAAGTCCACCTTTTGTTACTACGCTAGTTGTAACTTTATCATACATGTTTTGGATTGCTCGAATATAAGCTATACGAACTCCTTTTTTCTCTAAAGCTTTCCATAGAACTCCTCTTGGCACTCTATCATATGCTTTTTCTAAATCAATAAACACCATGTGTAAATCTCTTTGATTCTCCCTATATCTCTCCATTAATCTTCGCAACAAGTATATTGCTTCCATAGTTGACCTCCCTGGCATAAAACCAAATTGATTCTCCTTAACCTGACTCTCTTTCCTTAACCTTCGCTCAATTACTCTTTCCCATAATTTCATAGTGTGGCTCATGAGTTTGATTCCTCTATAATTTGCACAATTTTGAATGTCTCTTTTACTCTTATAAATAGGAATTAAAGTACTTTTCCTCCACTCATCTGACATCTTCTTAGATCTCATAATTTCATTAAATAACTTTGTGAGCTAACTTATACCTTTCATTCTTAAACTCTTCTATACTTCAATGGGTATATTATTCGGTCCAACTACTCTGCTATTCTCCATTCGCTTTAATGCTTCTTTTACCTCTACCTCACAAATTCTACGGTAAAAAATATAATTTCTATCCTCTTCTTCCGTGTTTAGCCTATCCGATTGCAATAAAATCTCGTGCCCTTCATTAAAAAACCTATGAAAATAACCCTTCCATCGTTCTCTGATATCTCGTTCCGTGACTAACACTTTCCCGTCTTCATCCTTAATGCATTTCACTTGATCCACATCTCTTGTCTTTTTTTCCCTACTTTTAGCTAACTTGTAAATACTTTTTTCTCCAACTTTAGTACCTAAAGATTGGTATAACCCATCAAATGCCCTCGCTCTCGCTTCGCTCACTGCCCTCTTAGTGTCTTTCTTAGCTACCTTATATTTTTCCCAATTTTCATTACTCTTACATAATGACCACACTTTATAACACTCTCTTTTAACTTTAACCTTATCTTGTACACTTGCATCCCACCACCAAGATTCTTTATCCCTAGGTCCAAAACCTTTTGATTCACCTAATATTTCCTTTGCCATCTTTCTAATTTCTTTAGCCATTTCATTCCACATATTGTTAGCACTTCCTTGTATTTCCCAAGGTCCTTCCTCCATAATCCGTCTCTGTAAATTCTTTTCTTTATCCCCCTTTAGTTGCCACCACTTAGTCCTTACCACTCTACCTTCACATTTACTTTTTACTCTCCTCTTAACGCTTATATCCATAACCAAAACTTTATATTGAGTAGTTAAACTCTCTCCCGGTATAACTTTGCAATCCATGCAAAATTTTTTATCCGATTTCTTTATAAGAAAGAAATCAATTTGAGAACATATCCTTCCACTTTTATACGTGATAAGATGTTCTTCACGCTTTCTAAAACAAGTGTTAGCTAATAATAGATCGAACGCTAATGAAAAGTCTAAAATAGTTTTACCCTCTGCACTTACTTCTCCTATACCATGTCCTTCATGAACACCCTCGTAGCCTGACGATACCCTTCCCACATGACCATTTAGATCCCCTTCTAAAAAAATCTTTTCTCCTAATGGTATTTCCTGAACTAAATATTCTAAATCTTCCTAAAACTTTACCTTATGAGATTCTTCTAACCCTACTTGTGGTGCATAAGCACTAATAATATTAAAAATTTCCTTTTCTACTACAAACTTTAATGCAATGATTATATCTCCTAACCTTTTGACATCTATTACAGTATTTTTTCAAAACTTATCTACAATTATACCTACTCCATTTCTAGATTTATATTTACCAGTATACCAAAGTTTAAAACTGAAGTATCTAATTCTTTTGCTTTTTCTCCTACCCATTTAGTTTCTTGTAAACACATAAAATTAATCCTTCTCCTAATCATAGTATCTACTATTTCCATAGACTTACTCGTAAGTGTACCTATATTCCAAGTTCCAAAACGAATCCTACTCTCATGAACTAACTTCTTTAGCCACATTCGTTCACGAAAATGTGGTAGCCCTTGCTTATTTTTCACTACATCCACGCGATGATGCAGCGGCTCTAGCTCACTTCTCACTGTACTCGAACTATACAGCGCGTTACTTACGGGCAACGACCTAGCTTTACGTCTAATATATTGATTGTCCATGTCATAAAGATTCGACAAAGTTTTACGTTGGCTGTCGACTGCCTAACACAACCCTCCTCTTTTTCCAGGCTTGGGACCGGCTATGACAAATAAAATTCGTCATAGGCAGAGTTAAATCATAATTAATTATCTTGACAATTTTTAATTTGCAAACTAGTTGGTCTTGTACAAACATAAAAATAATATGAATAAAATTCATGCACTATAAATTTTATCACATCATCATTATTATTGAAATATATTTTTACCAAGTTATTGTGGAGTATGAAAAGAGTCTTGAGAATTTATTCACACTTTTTATCTAAAGCAATTTATAAGGGTAACATTGGAAAAAAATAGTTTTTATCCATTCCATTCTATTCATTTTACAATAACTTCCAACAATGGTCAAATGAAACCATTCCATCTCTTTGTAAAACTCCTAAACAATGGTACATTTTGTTAAGTTTCACTCCATTCCGTTCCATTTCATTATATTTCATTAATGTCCGTTCCGTTCCGTTCCATTCCTTCCTAAACTCCCAAACAGAGGCTAACAGAAAATGAAATATAATCAGCAGTTGCAACTTACACAGATAAAACTTGGGTGTCCTGTTTACACTCCAATTATTTGACCTTCCTGTGGTGTATGTTTTGCTCTTTTCTATGCTGCTTCTCCTTTATGTTCGCTGGGATATTTTGTGTTGAACGTCAGAATTTGTTTTCTGGATTCCTGCTGCCAATAATTCAAACTTAGCATGGACTTCACTGTAGAAATATCCCCTGTTGAATTGATATTGTTTGAAGGCAATTTTTTATTTGTGGCCAATTGTTTGAAGACTCTAATTGATTAGTGCCAAGTAGAAGGTTATAGAAACATGTTCTGTTACCGTAGATTCTTGTTGAAACTTACTAGTGTTGGATTTTTTTGGAAATATGGATTTATTTTTATATAAATAATAGCAGAATTTGTTTTGGGGACCGAATTTCTTGGATATTAGCAGTAAACTTGTTTTTTACAGCACGTATAAATACTTATAATTTTTAAAATTTATAACCATGCAAACATGTGTATGCATACACTGATACATATGTATAAAATAAACATGTAATTTCTATTTTCATTTATTATAAAAAAAATTCTCAACTGTATTTTGTCAAAATAGTCTTTGTTAGATTCAAGTTTTGAACTTTGATTAAATATTTATTTTTATCTCTTGTTGTTGGTTGTTTCTGTTAAAATACAATATTTTGACTAAAAATATGAATCAATTATTGATGGATTAAATATTAGAATATAAATAATATACAAGAGAAGGATGAACACTAGATTGTCAAGATTATTGACCGTTAAAAAAAAAGTTATAAAAGTTGGGATAAAACACATCAATGAAGTCAAGAATCACTTCAACTCAAAAATTGAAGTTGTTAAGTGAAGGCACATGAATAGTTTATGTTTAATATGCCCCTTCACACAAAAGTCTATTGGATCTGAGGTTTGGACAAAATACTCCCTACCTATCTTATGCTGAAATTTCATTTAATTTTGAAGAGAGGGATAGGGCAAGGACTAATCTGTAAACCACTTGGTTATTGAGGCTTTGATACTTTCTCAAGGGTTGCTTCATTCCAAAAGCTTAAGTTGTTAAGTTAATGCCCATGAATCACAGTAAAATTATTCTTGGGCCTTCACTTTACACTTTAAGTTTTTGGGTTGCAAGTGTCTTTAACATGGTATTAGCCTCCATGACTAAGTGGCTTATTGTTTAATCCTTGTCACCTTTAATTCTCTTAAGTTTCAAGCACAAGGTATGATGAGCCTGTGCTTTGTGCACACTTAAATCCAAGGGGTTTTTGTATGAACTAGCATGTTAGAAATAATAATCATTATTTATGGGTTTTCATTTAACAGCTTAAGCTTTTGGATTGAAGTGGCTCTTGACAAAGACCATGACATAGAATTAGTTAACAAATATTATCTTCTCTTTCAAATATATTACTAATTAACTTGCAATTATATTACTATTCACCAAATAATTATACTTTAGAAATTGAGAAAAGAAAAAATAAATGGTACAAATTTGGTCTCACCTGTAATTAGTTAAATAGTTATTTTAGTGAGAAAAAAGTGGAATGTCTGTTGAACTAAACTGTTATCAATTGAAATCTTGGGTTCAAGGGCATAAAATACCTATAAAAGGATTATTTATTTATTTTTTTATGTATGCTTAAAACCTTTACTTCAATGCTGTATTTTGCCTTTCGTAAATTTCAAATTCTTGATTAAAATGAATTGTGTGCTAGAAATGCTGTTTTCCAGTGCATTATCCAATTTGATGTCTTAAATGTAACATTATGAGTAGTATTCTTAGAAAGATGTTGTCTTTGGAAGAATTTGCATCGCTAATAAGGTAGCATAGAAAAGGGAAATGGCTTGGTTATGTACTGACATCCGTTTGTGTCTCATTGCTAAGTAATTTCTGAGCTTTATATCTCGTACTTTGATTTATTGTGAAACTCTGTTCTCCCATTGTCATTTGAGATTTGGGTTAGGGACTATTTATTTACTACTATTAGTCTTGTGGACTGTCGCCTATTTTTCTAAAATATCGTATTTGTACTTGCAAGTTGGCCTTATATATTTCGACTATTAAATTTCTTGGCTCTTGCTGCAACTGACTTGAACTGTTGATCTTTATATCATGCAGAATCTGTAAGTGGGTTGGATCAACTTGAAGATAACTCTCAGCAAAAGCCAAGTTCTTTTGACTCAGATTGCTGTCAAGATGGTAAAAGAATAGATCATTGAAGACCTGCTTTTTATAGTTATATTAAATACCTACTAATTAATTATCTTAAAAATGTTGTAGGGGACAGTGCTCCAAATGAGAGACAGGTCTCTCCTGAGAAGCTCTATCGAGCTGCTCTGCTGAAGAATCGGTTTGCTGATACCATCTTGAAGGCCCGAGAAAAGACACTGGCCCAGGTACACATTAAATTTGAGCTACTTGAACAGTTGAACTTAGAGCTGACCAAAAAAGGAAAAAAGGTTGAACTCACTCTGTATGTAATTCGGCTGAGATCAGGGTGAGAAGGGAGATCCTGAGAAATTGCGCCAGGAAAGAGAAAAACTGGAGATGGAGCGTCGGAAAGGTTATTTGGATGTTATATTAATGTGCTTTTTATACTAGTGGTTTGCCCGTACAGATTGTTCAACTTAATATATTAACTGGCCTGTCTTCTGATTTAATAACTTTGTTCCTTGTGTGAACAGAAAAAGCCCGGCTACAAGCAGAAGCAAAGGCTGCTGAAGATGCTCGGAAGCAGGCAGAAGCAGAAGCTGCTGCAGAAGCCAGACGAAAGAGGGAGCTTGAGAGAGAAGCTGCACGCCAAGCATTGCTACAGGTAAATGAGCACGTATAAGTTGCTGGCATATATCCATCCCTTTGCGCTGGATTTTATTGGAGCATATACTGGCATCTGTGCAGATTGAAAAGACTGTTGAAATCAATGAGAATTCTCGCTTTCTTGAAGACTTGGAAATGCTTAGAGCTGCACCTGCTGAGCAATTACCAAGCTCTGTAGATGAGACTAGTCCTGATCACTCACAGGATGGCTTGGGTAGTTTCAAGTTTGGGGGTAGAAATCCCTTGGAGCAACTAGGATTGTATATGAAAGTGGATGATGAAGAAGACGAAGGAGAGCCACCTTGTGCTCCAAATCCTGTAAATGATGTGGAAGAGGGAGAGATTGATTAAATTGTGCTGAATTTGTAATCATGAAAGAATACAAGAACAAAGTAAAATTATCCTGGTCACAAGAAAACTCTCGAACTATGCTAGTTCTGGTAATGCAGTAATCCATCGCAAAAGGGACGGATCATCCTTACTTCTGGCAGCATTCAGCCTCTAGAAGACATGATATTGAGTTTGGCTTGTCTACGCTACAAAAGGGCCGGCTTGACCAGAAAGAGAGGTACTTTTTGGCCGTTTACCATATAAGACGGCAGCATAGGTACTGGCAAGAACATCTCTTTTCTTCATCTAGTTAAAGCTGTACAAAAGATAGTTCTTTAGAAATTCATGATTATGAACCGCTGATAATGGAAGTAGCTCCATAAATCCATATACTCTGCTTGTATCTTCAATATGTTTGTTCTATTTATTGGTACAATTTTGATAGTTTTAGTTCCATTTTCAGATCCCTTCCTATTAGCGATTCAGTTAACGACTTGAGTGGAACAAGGACCGAGAAAAGGACTAAGATGACCCTTAAAATTAAGAGGTTCATAGAGCTAGTGAAGGTCATTGGTGTCATTATCCTTAAATATCTTGTTACAAAAATTTGAACTGCGATAATGCAACGAAAATTTTGGCACCTTTTATGGAATATGAAATAAAATCTGAGGGATTTGCAATCGAAGAAACGAATCTGAAGGAGTGAAAGATTGGATAGTGATGTTGTTAGAATGGAAAAAAAAGAATGGTAATTAGGTGGTCTTATGATGTGGCCCGAGTAGTTTAGCAAGTAGTTTTATGTTCAAATTTGGTTTCGTCGTGTAAAATAAAAGAGAAAAATAAA
Source organism: Erythrophleum fordii (assembly GCA_032878935.1). Classification (NCBI taxonomy): domain Eukaryota; kingdom Viridiplantae; phylum Streptophyta; class Magnoliopsida; order Fabales; family Fabaceae; genus Erythrophleum; species Erythrophleum fordii. Next base: position 18,401,447 of record JAVQMF010000049.1, on the reverse strand, counting down.
ATTCGTTTCTCAAAAGTCACAATAGTTGGAATTTATTGGACCTATCCTTTCAAACCTTTTCGGCATATGATATCTTTAAAAAGATTCCCAAGGATGTTCTTTGTTTCTGTAAAACTTCAAGTTGATTTCTGGAACACATACATTTGGATAATTCAAAAACCCCGAAAATATTATTCGGCCTTGTGGAACCTTGGTTTAGGTATTCACATTCCACCTTTTAATTACTTCAGTCTTGGTAGCTCTTGGTGAAATTGGTTTTTATTATTTGTTACTTCTCCAATCCTTTGTCTCTCTCATGGCCCGACATACGAGTGGCGGCAACTCGTTGATTATCTTTCCTTTAGCTTTGAAATTTGAAAGGTTCATGCATATTTATCAGTACAACTTTCCTTTTGTTGATATACATTTGACGGCACTAATTATATATAATTTTAAGTTTAAAATAGTGTGTTGATCCGCAAAGTTTACCTTAATTTTTAACTTGATTTAGTTTAAATATTTGTAATTAAATTTTTATAGTTTTCAAAAAATTTTAATTTAATTTCTGTCATTAAATTTTTATCAATATATTATCATATTTGGCTCACGTGATTATTCATTTGTAATCTTAGTAATTTTTAATATATTTAAATATTTTAAATATGTATAATTTATGTTAATTTATAAAAATTATTTAACTTAGGTGATATCACGTAGTGCACCTACTAATATATTAACATATTATAAGGTATTTTATGTAAAGTATAAAAATTGAATAATCGTTTACTTTTTTTATAACATATTATATTATATTAAACTAGATTAATAAATTACTAGATATGGTCTAGAAGTAAATAGCGGAAATAGTTAGCCAAAAATCTTAGTTAAGATATTTGTTGCACCATGTATTACAAAGATAACAAAAAACTGGATTGAAAAAAAAAAAAGATAAGGGAAAGAGTAAGAATTCAAATTTATATTCATCATTTTAATCTTAAAAAAAAAATACTTATTTTTATTGTCAAAATTTTTAAATAAAATATAATAAGTATAAATTTTTTTAATTAAAATATAAAAAATATATAAATTTTACATACAATTATATAGTTTTTTAATTAAATTATACATTTGTCATATTTTAATTAAAATAATAATAATAATAAAATTTAAAAAATTATACTTAAAATTAATTCTAATCTTAAACATCTAAGTGAATTGGAATTTAATAAAATAATTTATATAATAAAAATTAAATATTTGTAATCAAATGCTTCAATACAAATACAAATATATAATTACGATATGTAATTTTTAGGAAAAAAAATCATATAATAATAAATTATAAAATATTTAAATCACCAAAAAAATTAAATAAAAAATATAAATCCAAATAATATCCAAGTTTTTACAGTTAAAATAAAAAAGCCCAAAAGCAAAAAGCAAGAGGGTTTTCACGTCTTACTAACTGCTATTCTCTAGTTGAAGGGTGAAGCGGAAGCAGAGATCTCTCAAAAAGTGACAAAACAAACCTCCATGACTGAAGCTTCAATTTTTTTAGTTTTTTCAGATTTACTTCTTCTCACCGAAACCTTCTTTGTTGCGCCCAACCTTCACTACCTTCTCTCTCTCTCTCTGTGCGTGTTCAATGTTTCATCTCAATTTTCCTTTCCACCAAACACAAGTATTGATGTTAAAGTAAACACCAATATTTTTCACTCTCTCGCCTAGATCAGAATCATTTCTCAATTCATTAGAGGATATTCTTCCGTTTTAATTCCAATTCCCTTCACTCGTTTCCCTCATCACTTCGTCTGGGGCTAAGGTTTTCAGATGGAAATTTCTGCTGTTTCCGATTCCCGTTCCTTCCCCGTTCTCCTCCCTTTCTTCTCCGTCTTTCTGTTCTCCTACCTCATCGCCTACTTCATTGTATTTCGCAGCTGGAGCCCTAAGATCCGACCCGAAGCTTCGAGCTGCTTTATTTCTCTTCTTCACGGCACACCCGCCGTGTTCCTAGCTACCTCCGCCATCCTCGCCGACCCCAATCGCGGCTTCGCTGCTTTGAACACCGCGTTTCAGAAGCTGGTTCTCGATTATAGCATCGCTTACTTTCTCATGGATCTTCTTCACTACATCATCTTCTTCCCTAGCGATGTTTTATTCATAGCCCACCACCTGGCCACGCTCTTCGTTATTTGCACTTGCCGCTACGTCGTTTCGCACGGGGCTTTCGCGATTCTCTTCCTTTTGATTCTCGCGGAGGTCACCAGTTTGTGCCAGAACGTGTGGACGCTTGCCAGTGCGCGAAGGAGCGACGTCCAGATTGCAGCTAAGCTGTATGATTTTTTGTCTCCTCCATTTTATATTTTGTATTCGCTGGTTAGGGGTTTTGCTGGCCCCTATTTCATCTATAGAATGGTAGTGTTCTATACGAGTGGACTTGCCGATGGTCTAATTCCAAAGTGGGTTTGGATTTCTTGGGTAGTTGTGGTGTTGATGGCTATTGGTGGGAGCATTATGTGGATTTCCAATCTTTGGGTTCAACTGTATACGGAAAGAACCAGAAAATTAGAGGAGAAAACTAGATAGGACTAGACAGCAGTGTCTTGATATCTGTAATTCTGTTTATTATTGGTACTGCTGATGAAATTTCAAACTTTGGATCACTTTCTTCTGACTTTTTCCTCTTTTGGGTATTTGGGGAGGGTTATCGCACTAGATTGGTTCTACTGTAACCATGAATACTTCGTGGCTGGGAAGAATGTGACGGATAGTTCAATTTTCTTATGCTCTTCCTGAATTGATTTCATATTTCCAGGTTTAATTTCTTTCTAGGAATAACGAATATAACCGAATTCACCGCAGATATTTAACAATCAGCGCCTGTACTTGTTAAGCACGCTTGTTGGGCTTTCACACAGCTTTCAATGAATTGGAATGGGGAAATAATTTTTCTATCTTGTATAGATACTTCATTTTAAGTTGCTTCAAAATTGTGGTCTGCTAGAGAAGCATGTCCTGGGTGAAGCAGTCCTTAAAACATCCTTTGGCAACCAAACGCCATTAAGATCTTTAAAACTACACGTGGTTTTTAAATACGGTTTAATTTCCGAAGCGTAGGTCTCGTGGTCATCCAAGAACAGAAGTACGGAACTGAAGAAGCGAAGGTAGTTGCCACTTGCAACACATATAGTGATTGCTAACCCAAATGTCAACCAAAATTTGCTTTTTTAGTTTTTTTATTTCATTTATGTAAATGGGTGGCGATTAGATATGACATAAATAATAATACATAGGGGCCATGCTAACTATGCTTTTTTATTCCGTTGTTATAAAAGTGAATGCTGCTTACCAACATGAACCCGTTGCGTACAAGAAAACGATGCTTCTAGGCTTAAAATGCGTCTTCTTGACCGAAGCAGTTCTAATCATGGCATAATCCGACATTGCGTTTGCATGTCGTCAGAAGAGTTTTTTAAAACGTAAGGGTTTTGCTAGCCTGAATTGATTTGTTGAATAGTAATAAAAAATAATTTTATTTAAATTTCAAGAAAATCAAATTACACGACAGGAACAAAAATACGAGCAATGACTTTGACGTCAGAAGAATTTTTCAAAGGAGAATGCGAACTCGCATTGCCTTGGGGGAAATGTGACACAAACACGTGTTAGCTAGTTTTAGGGTGTTACAAAGAGCCAGTACCCAGTAAGAGCAGGGCAGCAGGGAAGTAGCACATGGTTTAACTCCATAGGCTCATAGGGTAGAACTCTCCACATGGGCCCCGCCCACCCCCCCCCGCTAGGATTTTCTTCGATCTCCAAAACTACATTGTGTGCGGCATACGTAAAGGGCGTCCCCTATGGCACTGAAGAACATGAAATTTTTCCATGTTGTCGTGATGCACATGGCTACCCTTGAGAAACAGCGCAATAAGTCGATAAACTAACAAATGTTAAATCCTAATAATGTTTTTAGTGATTTGAAATGATGATGGAAAAAACTAGTAGAATAGAAGTATTGGCATCCTTGGCGACAGGACTGGAGGTCCATCTGTCTATGGATTGCGGAGATCTTCATTTGAGCATTGTGATCTGCAGCAGAACCTTATTATAACAGTTACCAATATGGAAACTTGTCAGTTCGTTAAATCTAAGCTGTGTATGAGTAACCCCGTGTTGAATTTTTTTTGTAAAGCATAGAAAATTGGCATAGGAGATATTGAAAAACGAAGAAAATAGAAAATGGCCGAAAGGACCAGCCAAAGAGATGCTGGATATGGAGTCAACGTAGGGAAGGTAGGCCACTACAAAGTTGACTCCGGCGAAGATCACGATGAAATTCATTTCATTCATGTAAAACATTTGTTACTTTCAATATTCACTGAGCTGTTCTCAGGAAGCTTGTTTTTTGATATTTACTTAAGTTACCATCATGCTTTGTGGAGTTACTGATGTGTTTTATAAAATTCAGTTATTATAATAATCATCCAAGTGACCTTATAATTGGTGTATTAGTTGCAAGTTGAGATTGACTTCCCTTTCAGTAGAAAAATCTCCTTTCCAAGTCAATAACGTACTCCATACTGTCAGGTATTATGTTTGTTTCTCTCTTGAATACGTCAGTTGTACTCTCATCTTTGTGGAAACAAATTAGTCTAGGCAATGCTTGAGATTAAATTCCCGCGTGTCTCAAATCAAATCTAGTGAAAAGAATGCACCTAGGTAGAAAAACTAGAGAAGGTTTAAGGATCACATACCCACATAACATCCCCCTCGGTAAAGTGGCATAATACATCAGTACTTGTGAAATACTGTAATCGACACATCAAGCTGTTTGCAGAAAAACATAAAGTGGAACATTGGGAGGTGAGATTTACATGTTTTGGTTTTTGTTCACATAATTAATTACACTCATGCTTATGTTCAAAACATCATGGTTGGGGATGAATCTTGGTCAGCAAGATCTTATTGGTAAAACCCATAGGTCTTGGCATTTTGTATAATCAGCCTTAATCCTCCGATGGGTGACACAACCATCAGCAGGACTCCAAGAATAATGCAGATCTGAAAACAGAGAAAACCAGTAAGTAAACCAAGATTCAGTAATAAAATTTATGAAGTAAAAAATTATGAGGATGTATCATGAAAGTGAACATACCCAGTTGGTGATCCAGGACAAGCTGAACTTCCTAGGTTTGTAAATAGCAAGCCACATTATGCAGGGGAGCTGCAGAATGAGATTATGTTATAAAATGCAGCAATTAGTGAGTGATAACCTATCTCGTCCTTTTCATGTGGTTGGAATGGAAATAATATAGGACCCAATTTAAATAAAGTTCTACAAGAGCTTATTAGCAAGTTTCTCAATAAAAATATAATATGTAGATACAATTTTTAAATGATCCAATCATATAATGTTGAATTATAAAAAAATATATGCATATCATATTTTTATTGAAAAACTTATGGAAAATTCTTAGAAATTGCATCTAAATTTTCTCTAATCATATACACAATTAAGTTAAAACAAAACATTCAGGGACTTACAAAGTAGGTTGTTGGAGCAAAAGCAAATCCTCCAAAAAATCCAAGAAGAGCGCCAAAGAAGGGGAATGTAATTCCCACAAACATTGTGAATGCTGAACCAAACCATTTGTGCTAATGAGAGGCAAATGGATGTGAATTCTATAAAAGGAGCTTGATACAATTAACAAATAACGAAAAGAGAAGAGGGGATTCTTCTGCTCTTACCAACATATGTATTGCGAACAACAAAACGTAGCATTCGGGATGGTTTGAAATGCATTCTCTTTACCATCACAGTTTCAATCATGTCAAAAACTGGCATAGCATATATCTGCAGACACACCAAGAGAGGCAAGAATCTGAGAAATGATTCAATTATAAAGAAGGATTTTCATAGGGAAAGTATTACTTGCACACCTGGTAGCTTCCTATAACATGGATCACAACAAATAAATTTGCTGTTACTATAAGCCAAGTAGGTTTCTCCAGAGAGATGAGGATATTGTCTGCAATTGCATTGCCAAACATCCAATACCCTATAAGAGCAACAGGGAAGTAGCACAAGGCTACAACTATGTATGCTATGAGCACTCCTTTCCACATTGGTCCCTTTGATGGCTTCTCAGGTGTAGAAGGGATTGTTGCTTGGATCTCCAACACTACGTTGTGTCCAGCGTAGGCAAAAGCAACATCTCCCAAAGCACTGAGGAAATTGAATACTGTTCCTGCTGAAGTGGAGGCTTTGTAGCCATACTGCACATCTGGTTGAACACCCTTGTGGACAGAAGCCGCCCAGGCAATGGTTGAGTAACTGCTCAACAACAAAATCCCAAACATGTTTTAAACTTGAGAACAAGAGGGTAAATGGAATGAGAAGATTGTCTCATGATCCCTCTTATGAAAACCTTAACCAATTTCTGATATCCGCGTCCTCCATTCAAACAATAAGTAATCTTTCCAGCTGAAATTTATTGATAGTTAGAGTTTGTTTTAGCCTTTTGAATTTTGATATAGACACGTTGTAGATATAACAGGACAAATTCTGACGAATAATTAAAAAAGATAACATAAAAAGGAAGGGAAAAAAAATTGAAATGTCAATTTTTTTATGAAATACTTCAAGGAGGTATTCTTGGATAGATAATGTTCACTACCTCATCTATGACTCATAATTTGCTACACAAGATTGAAAGAATTCCATCACGTTAAAGTGGCTCACATTAAAATTGTATATTTTAGAATAAACTAACAAATTTATCTCTTAATTATATAGTGTTTAGCCTTAGTTTCCCAAATTAATAAATATATTAGTTAGTTATCAAAAATTACAAATTTAAGTATGTCATTTTGATATTTATGAGTTATTTGACAAGAAAACTATAGTACAATAAATTTGTTACTTTCAAATAACTTGTATGCTCATTAATTTAAAATAAAAATTAAATAAGCGTAATAATTCAGTAATCCAACACTCAGTCATACGCATCTCATTTGTACTTCAATCCTTAAACCATGGTATATACTTCCTTCAAAACAGGTGGTCCAGGCTTTGAATATAAGGAATACCGACAAAGAAAAAGAGAGTTGAAAAAGCCACGAAAGAGACTGGTTGGTTTTACTTGACTCACTAGTTTGACTTACCAATGAGGAAACTTCCAAGTTCTTACCTCAAAGACATGACTGCTGCAGCCAGAGAGATGCCAGAGATGGAATTGAAGTTGGGAAGGTGAGCAAGAACAAAGTGAACGGAGGCGAAGATCATGATGAAATAAGAAGTTTTCATTGGTTTGCAATTAGGGCACACAAGGTTATGAACCTTCTGCAGTGACTTCCCTCCGGTGACCATATACACGATGTCCACCCCAACTTCACATATCAGTTGCTGTGGTACCACAATCCACAGTCCAAGCTTTTCACCAAAGGCATGCTGGCCTAACTCATGGTATCTGTCAAACCTTTTCCCTGGCACCATTTCATGCATTTCAACCATTTGCCACAGAGTGTACAAAGTGATTACCCATGATAATACCAGAATAACAACACCAGGACCCCTGTCATTACAGATTATCAAACATAAACTTGTGGATCGCTAGCAGAGGAACACAGTTTGTTATATAAACTTGAGGTATGTTCCACTGTTTACTATTTTTGTCTACTAAATTAATTTAAAGATATAATTTAAAGACCAGATCAGGAAAAAGAAAGGATGTGTGTATCTAACTAGTATCTGTTATTCTGGGGTTTAGTTTTTTTGTTTCTTTTTCTTCCATGTTGGTCATAAACTGAGAATTTGAATGAAAGAAATGATAACCTGGATTATGCTACCAGTATTGTAATACTATGTTTATGGTGAGTATATGGTATATACCATCCAAGATTTGACATGGCGGATGGGAGACTGAGGACACCAGCACCGACCATGGCAGTGACGTTGTGGAAACTGGAGTACCACCATTTTGCGTTCCTCGAAGAAGTGATGGGGAGCCAATCATCTATTGCCTTCTGCTTCTCTTTTCGTTTATCTATCTGTCATTTATGCACAAAAAGCTCTCTTGAGTCTGGACCATATTCAACAACAGCGACAAGAAGAAGAAGATAGAAATAAGCAAAACAAACACATGAAGTGCTTTGTGTGTTTTACCTCAACCGATGGGAGAGAGGCTTTCTCTTCCCCTGCAGCATAAGAACTTAGATTCGCTGCAGGCTCTGCTCCCATGGAGATCAAGTTTGCACCTTTCTTCAAGAGGAGGAGGAATGAGCAGCAAAACAATGAAATGGGAAATATTTAAGTTAGTTGAACTGAACATCAACCTACACTGTCAGTGACAACGACTGTAAAGAGAAGTCCGCCAGAATGTTAGCAGAAGGAGAATTTCGCAAGACGGCAATTTGTTTGACATCGTTTAAGTTACATAGAAGACATATGGAACTTTATTGGTTAAGTGGCTAGAGTGAAATAATATTCATAATGCTAAGGCAAAAATAATATATAATTTGACCAAACCTATAAAATTTAATAGTACATGTTCAGTATTTGAGCAATAAAGATAAGATTAAAATTTTTTATTAAATTATAGGAACTCAATTATAAATTTATAAATAATACTATAAAAACCAATCTGAGTAATATAACCTCAATTAATTGTCTATCCGTTGTCTGCATCTAAGGATTCCATTTTGGCCTTTCATTTCTCTTTCAGCTAAATGAAGGGTTGCTATGTTACTTCATTTATCCAATATGCATCGTCTAGTCTAGAGGTCTTTGCTGAGCGGCATCCGGCAACTCCAAGGCCTCAAGTGCCCTTATCTTAACATTGGGGAAGTCGTTGCTTTATTACTATTATTATTGGCAGCCACAAGGTTAACAATAATGGACTGGACATTGGTAATATGATATATTTTTTTATTCTCTATATTATTTTTGTAAAACTTAAACACTTGAAACTTAAATCTTATTTTTGGTTTCATACTTTAACTTATAGTTCTTTAAATAAGGTTAATATTAAGTTTATTTTACTGAATTTAATTATTATATGATCATTATACATTATAAAATATTAATTATTTATAAAAATATTGCATATTAATATAATATATATTTATTTTAAATTAATAAATAGACGTTTCTGTACTCGTATTTTACATGCTTTAAAAAATTATCTTATGCTATACCGTACCAATGCAACGTAGGGTGTTAGGCAAAAAATATTGCAAACAGAGATCTGTATGTCTTCCGGAATAGTGCTTATCTTTTTTAGTTCTTGTTGTGTAGTTTCTCGTGTTAGATAATAAATCCAAAAGAGTTACATCACTTCACTTTGATGATTAATATGAAAATTGAAAGAAAAAGAAGAATATTACAAATAACACACTTTTAAAACATAAGATAAACCACACTGCATCCTGGATTTGGAAAGGAACAAACAACAAAAGAGAGGAAGGAGGTTGAGGAATAGTTTCAATCCCTTCCCCTGTTTTCCTTTTTCCCCATCCCGTTCCTTTCCAAAAGTTCATGCAACAGAAACAAATACACTGACAAATTTTTGGAAATTTACTGTAAATTCACAGAAACAAACTCTAGTAGTTTTCCCAGAGCGAACAGAAAGACAATATGTACCCATAATAAAAAGCCACAAATAATTCACCCAAAAAATAAAAATAAAAAACAGCTACAAATATATATATATATATATATAAAACAAAATCCCTCTATAGCCATAGTTTTCTTTTCCATCAAGTGGCAACGTATGGATACTTCATGAGCAACCTATTCCGGTCGTGAACATTTGCAGGCGAGCCCTAATAAACGGGGCTGCACTTCACGACCATCAGCTTCATTCCTTTTATTATTTGCGTGAGACACCTTCCCATCACTCTCAGTGGGTGAAAGTTTAAGAGTAAAACTGGTAGGTCTTGGCTTTAACTATGATTGTCCTCAATCCTCCAATAGGTGATAAAATCATTAAGCATAGTCCAAGCACAATGCAGATCTGAAATCAATGGAGCAAGATAACAATCGACTCAAATCGATTAATCAAAGGGGGAATGATTAAAACAAAAGAAGTCAAAATTCTAGCATACCCAGTTAGTCCACCAAGACAAGCCAAATCTCTTTGGTTTGTAGATCGCAAGCCAAATGATGCAAGGAAGCTGAAAGTTCATAGAAAATGAACTGTTAAACCAAATGTTTATAAGGAGATTTTGCTAGATTAAACTTTACAAGCATTCTAGGCTTACAAAGTATGTTGTGGGAGCAAAAGCAAATCCTCCGAAAAATCCCAGGAGACCATCGAAGAATGGGAAGGTGATAGCAATAAACATTGTGAATGCTGCAATGAAAGATGACATATCAATGTACAGTTACACAGATCAAAGCATATCCATTGTAAATGGTATAGAAGTTCCCCAGAGTTTACTTACCCACGTATACATTGCGCACAACAAAACGAAGATAAAAACTAGGTCTGAAATTCAGTTTCTTCACCAGCACAGTTTCAATCATGTCAAACACTGGCATTGCGTAAATCTAGATCAAGAAACACAGAAGAACAATTCGGGTGGTTTTAGCTTTAGTTTTTAATGTGAAGTCAGAGTAGATTCCAAGAAAGAAAGCTTTTCAACAAGTAAAAGGAATCAGAGAAAATTAACTTCACCTGATAGCTTCCAATAACATGGACAACGACAAACATGTTAGCCATAGCGATAAGCCATGTAGGTTTCTCTAATGTGATGAGAATGTTGCTATCAACCTGATTTCCAAACATCCAATAACCAATAAGGGCAACTGGGAAGTAGCACAAAGCCACAACTATATAGGCAACAATGACTCCTCTCCACATAGGACCCTTGGATGGCTTCTCTGGTGTGGATGGGATTGTTGCTTGGATTTCCAGCACCACGTTGTGTCCAGCATAGGCAAAAGCCACAGTGCCAAGGGCATTAAAGAAGTTAAACACATTTCCTGATGTACTATGAGCTCTGTAGCCATAATCAACATTTTCTACAACACCCTTCTCTGCAGAAGCTGCCCAGGCAATTGTAGAGTAACTGTAGGAGAGTGCAAACATCAAAATTTACTAGTGTCGTTCTAATGGAAGCTGCAAAGATAAAAGAAGGGACATGGATATACCTCAAGGACATGACTGCTGCTGCCAAAGATACACCAGAAATGGCGTTGAAGTTGGGGAGGTGGGACAGGACAAAGTGAGCAGAAGAGAAGATCATAATGAAATAGGTCAATTTCATACTTTTGCACTTGGGACATACGGTGTCGTGGAACTTCTGCAGTGAAGTTCCTCCAGTGACCATGTAGACAATGTTTACCCCAATTTCAACCACAAGTTGCTGAGGCACCACAATGTAGAGGCCTAGCTTTTCCCCGAAAGCATACTGACCCAGTTCATGGTATCTGTCAAAACGTTTTCCTGGAACCATTTCATGCATCTCAACCATTTGCCAAAGAGTATAAAGTGTAACGATCCATGAGAGGACTAGTACAGTCACACCAGGACCCCTGCAGGAAAACATTGTAATTGTCAAATCGACAAAACTTTGGTATACAAATATGTTGCTTGCATTTATGCAGGAATTTTTTTTTGTGTGATAACGGGACTAGAACATGTTAAAAAAATTACAAAGGAATCGAGCTAAAATGCAATTTGGGTTTGAACGATCATACCATCCAAGCTCGGACATGGCGCGAGGCAGACCGAGCACACCAGCTCCAACCATGGCAGTAACATTGTGAAAAGCTGAGTACCACCATTTTGCATTCCTTGAGGAAGTAATTGGAAGCCAATCATCTATTGCCTTCTGCCGCGCTGATGTTTCATCAATCTGTTTGATTCACATATGAATAAATGGACACCTAATTCAATTTATTCACAAGAACAAAGATACAAATCGATAGATAAGCAATGAATCAGAAAAGTCCAATTCTGGGGGCAATTAAAAGCTGAAAAAGGGTGAATTTGGAATCTTATGCGGGTTGGCTTTTCGTGGGGCACCCAAAGTAATTTTTGAGTGTGATTGGGGGTGTTTTTGCTCTACAGGCGTGTCCAACGATTCATCTTATCAAAAGCGAACAACGCACTCTGGGAATCCCAAACTTTTCGGAGGTACAATGCAAAAGGAAAGGCTATCGTTAGCTTACAAAGTGCTTATCTTTATGTCGGAGCACGACAGGTATGACTTTTTGGGTTCTACTCATGACCCACGGCGCTTGATTAGGGACCATTACGAATTTTTTTTTCTTAAAAAATTATGAATGATTCAGACAGAAACTGCTTTAAAAAATACATTCGTTTTAACGGAAAATTACATTAAGAACGTTAATTAAACCTCATCCAAACATCATCTAGCTATACAATTACATTAAATAGGTTAACTAAACCTCTTTGTAAACTTTCCGCCCTTCATAAAACAGAATTTGAATCAGGTCTTTCCATGTTTTCCAGAAGTAATGATAATAATTCGTGGATTTTGACTATTATAAACCTCACGTCATTGGTAGATGACGCTTTATAGATATAAGTTCAAAGGTGAGGAGATTCTCACTCCACTGGCTAATAGAAAAATACAGAAGCGAAGGAGGGTTGTGTAACAAAGGAGAAAAATAATGGTACTGCCTACCTTCCATGGGAATTACAATAATACCCATCACCTTCCTTCCTCTAGCTTTCTAGGATTGAACACACTATACAAAAAAATACACGTTTACCCTAGTAACTTTTTCTAGTACTTGCTAATCGATTACCGCGTTTACTTATTAGTATACCAAGTGATGGCAAGATTACAAGTCAAATAATGGCGAGGTCGTGATACATTCAAAGAGGGAAATTATTTTAAATATATATATATATATATAGAGTTTAGCTGTATATAAACTACCAATTTTACCATCCAAAAGTATTAAAAAAGTAAAAAAGTAAATAAATATAAATGATTGATATGTATATATATATATATATATATATAAACTAAACAAGCGTATTTGACGTATCACGTTATCTTATTAAATATGAGTAAATTATGTATCCTCAAAAAGTCCTAGTGGACTGATTGATACGGGATTGATTTAAGTGTGCGAAAATAATTAATATCGGGGCCACACATAATTTTTTTTTCAAACTTGGATTCAGAATAACATTTTGGTCAAACACTGGGGGAAGCCAAGTCGTGGGTTCTGTGGCTGTCTTCATATTATATTTTTGTTTTTCAGGAATATATATCTTAAGATCTATTTTGGTGTGGTACTAATCTAATTTAAAATTTGAGATTATTCCATCTTTTTCCAAAAAAAAAAAACCATTCAAAGACCTTGAACATCTAAAATTATAAGGTCCTCCAATGGTTAGGTTGAAGCGTACTACAAAGAATAATCCTTAGCCACTCCGAACTAGAAAAATCAGACAACTTGCTGGGGGAGGATTGAATTCCATTGGATACTGTAGGATTATACCATCGCCTCACCCGTATCACGTGAGTGTACTAAATTTTAGCCAACAAAAAAGTCCTTACTTCATAATATCGCCAGATTCAAGGACTGGCAGGCAATTTCCCAGGCAAGAGGTCGTTGAACAAGGAAGATCAAAAAGCAATATGGATCCTCCCCTTTAGTGTACCATTTTGTTTAGGGAACAACATGAAGTAAAAATATATATGTAATTGTTTTATCTCTTTTCACTCAAATTTTTTTTTTCTTTATCTAACAATATGATAAAAAATGGATTTAGATTCGAAAAAACAAAAAGAACAAATGGTTCATCATGAATCACGGAGTGAAAATAATTGATAAACGTGATTCTCCCAAAAAAGATATTAAAAGTAAAATGATCAAAACAAATTATCATCTTTCGTTTTTCATCATAAAAATTCAAAAATATTTGCAGAAACTAAAACAGATCATAAAAACCAGAAGCAAACTAAACAACTATGGTAATTAAGTCAAATGAATACAGTGGTAAACTATGAGCAAGGGGATGGATATAGTTTAGACGCAGGGAGTTAGAAGGACTTACACTGTTATTGCGATCATAAGAGTCGCCGTTTGGTGCTTGAGTTCCCATGACTTGAGAGAAGTAAAGGACGAAAGAGCGAAGGAGATATGAGAGCTCTGGTAAATCTGAGATTTCAAAAGATGACCAAGTATGACTCTTATATAACAAACGAACAGCGAAACAGGTAGGAAAGAGAGAAGTAGTTAATGTGACGTTTAATGTTTGACTTTTTAATTTAATTTAATTAAAAAACCCAAAATAACTTTTTAATCGAGCAATCATCTTATGAAGAATTCAGGTTCAGACCAAGACCATCGTAAAAACTCGGTTTATATTGAACTTTGATATAAATTATTTTTCACAACCAATCTCAAGAAAAGAAAAATCGATAGTCAACGTAAAATTTTATCAAATCTTTATAATATAGATCATTGATGTACTAGAAGTAATATTAGGTCGTTGCCTAGGAGTAACATACTATGTAGTTTAAGTACAGTGATAAATAAACAAGAATCGTTACATTGACGCTTAGGTGTAGTGAAAAATAAACAAGGATTCTTACATTTTCATGAACGAATGTAGATAAAAAAGTTAATTCACAAAAGTAGGATTTATTTTAAAATTTAGAATATAGGTACTTTTACGGGTAAATCAATAAAAATAGTAAATATTATGATTAGGAAGAGGATTAATTTTATATGTCTACAAAAAACCAACTGGGTAGGAGAAAAATGGAAAGAATTAAATACCTCAAATTTTAAACTATAATGTACTAGCAAGGCTAAATCTAAAAAAAAGGTAGATATAATTGTAGATAAGTTTTGAAAAAAATGTTGTGATTGATGTAAAGAGATGAGGAGATAAAATCATTGCATTAAAGTTTGTAGTAGAAAGAAAAACTTTTAATGTCATTAGTATTTACACACCACAAGTAAAGTTAGAAGAACATCAAAAGGTAAAGTTTTGGGAAGATATAAAATGTTTAATTCAGAAAATATCATTAAAAAAAAAAGATTCTTTTAAAAGGAAATCTTAATAGTCACATGGGGAGTTCATCTAGAGATTACGAAAGTAAGTATGGAAGACATAGTTTAAGAGAAACAAATGTAAAAGGTAAAACTATTATAGATTTCTTATTAACGTTCGATCTCGCAATAGCTAACACTTATTTTAAGAAGTATGAAGAGCATCTTATCATGTACAAAAGTGAAGGGGTATGCTCTCAAATTGATTTTTTTCTTACAAGAAAATTAGATAAAAAATTTTGCATGGATTACAAAGTTATACTTGGAGAGAATTTGACTACTCAATATAGAATCTTAGTTATGGATGTTCGAGTTAAGATGAGAGTAAAAAGTAAAAGCCAAGATAAAGTGTCAAGGATTAAGTGGTGGCAATTGAAAGAGAATAAAGAAAAGAACTTATAAAAAAAGATTTTGGAAGAAGGATCTTGGGAAGTATAAGGAAGCGCTAACGATTTATGAGATGAGATGGTTAAAGAGATTAGAAAGAAGGCAAAGGAGACACTTGGTGAATCAAAAGGCTTTGGATATAGGGATAAAGAATTTTAATGGTGAGATACAAGCGTGTAAGATAAGATTAAAATTAAAAGGAAGTGTTACAAAGTGTGATCTTTGTATAAAAGTGATGAAATTGAAAAAAATATAAGATAGTTAAGAAAGATATTAAAAAGGTAGGGCGCGAAGTAAAAGTTAGGGTATTTGATGGTTATATCAATTCTTAGGTGCTAAAGTCGGAGAGAGAAGTATCTACTAGTTAGATAAAAGTATGGAAAAAAAGATAAGAGACATAGACCAAGTAAAATATATTAAGTATGAAGAAAGAAAAGTCTTAGTTACAAAACAAGATATTAGAAAATGGTGAAGGGGTTATTTTTAAAGACTATTTAATGAAGGACACAGGATTTTATTACATTCAAATAGGCTAAATACTAAAGTAGAGGACCAAAATTATACTTTTTTATCGTAGGATTTGAGAGTCAGAAGTAAAAGAAATATTAAAACAAGTGAAGAATGACAGAGCAATTAGACCCGATAATATACCATTAAAGTATAAGAACGTTTAAATATGAAAGGTATAAGTTGATTCACAAAATTATTTAATAAAATTATGAGGTTTAAGAAAATATCAAATAAGTGGAGGAGAAGTATTTTAGTCCCTATTTATAAGAATAAGGAGGATATATAAAACTGTACAAATTATAAAAAAAATTAAGCTCATGAGTCATACTATGAAATTATAAGAAAGTTTAATTGAGTGAATCTTAAGAAAAGAGACTCAAATTATTAAAAATCAATTTAGTTTTATGCCAGGAAAGTCGACCATAAAAGCGATATATTTGTTACGAAAATTGATAAAAAGATATCGAAGGAATCAAAAAAATTTATATATGGTATTTATCGATTTGAAAAAAGCATATGATAGAGTGCAAATAGAGGTTTTATGGAAAGCTCTGGAGAAAAAAAGAGTTTGTATGGCTTATATTTGAATAATTTAAGATGTGTATGATGAGGTTACAACTAGTGTTATAACAAAAGGTGGACTTACAGAAGATTTTTTGATAACTATTAATTTATATTAAGGGTCAACTTTGAGTCCTTATTTTTTTTACTTTAGTTTTGGATATGACTACTGAACATATTTAAGAGTCGGTGCCACAATGTATGTGTTTTATAGATAATATAGTCATTGTTGGAGAATCAAGGAGGAAATGAATGAGAAGTTTGAGATGTGGAGGCTAGTTTTATAAGTACACGGATTTTATTTAAGTAAGAGTAAAACAAAATATATGAAATGCAAGTTTAGTAAGAAACGCACTAGTTCTAGTACAGAAATGAAAATTAGAGAGTATATCATACTCTAAGTTACACGGTTTAAATATCATGGATCTATTATACAATATGACGAAAAAATAGAGAAAGATATAAACATAGGATTTAAGAGGAGTGTATGAAATGAAGGAGTGTTTCGAGTATTATTTGTAATAGAAAAGTACTACTCAAATTTAAATGTAAATTCTACCACACAGCGATTAGGCCTACAGTGTTGTATAGAACTGAGTGTTGGGTTATAAAAAGTCAACAAGAGAATAAATTCAATGTTGCAGAGATAAGGATGTTACGTTAGATGAGTGGACGCACCAAATATGATAAAATTAGAAATGGATGTATTAGAGGGAAAGTGGAGATTGCACCTATTGTGGGAAAAGATTATAAAATCACGATTTAGATGATTTGAGTATGTATAGAGGAGATCTATAGAAACTCTAATTAAGAGAGTAGATAAGATGGAGAGTAATCCAATAGTTAGAGGTAGAAAGAGATAAAAAAAAAAAATTATAAGAGAAACTATTAAAAAAGATTTAAACTTAAATGGATTGTCTAAAAGTATGATTTACGATAAGATTTTATAACGTCGATTGATTTATATAATCAATCTCACTTAGTGAAAAAAAATTTTGTTGTTGTTGTTGTAATATATTCAATTTTTTTTGAATAAAATATTGCATTAATATTTTATTTAATTTTAAAATTTTTAATTAAAATATATTTTATTTACATAATCTATATTTTTAATTAAATATTATTTTGCATTTTTTAATAAAAAGATATTCTAATTAAAAAATTTAAAAATAGACTAAAATATATATTTTAAAAATTAAAAAATTTTGCATACTTTTATTTTATTTTTAATTTTGGATGGATCCTTTCAATTTTTCCCTTACCAAATACTCTAAGAAAGCCCTTTCCCTTTAGTTTTTAGTTTACTTCCTAAACTCTATTAACCCTTCCCTTTTAACTTCCTAAACGGCGTTAGTTCATTTGGAACTTCAATTAATATGGAATTTTCTATATTAAAAAAATTGATAACCATACAAGTTCAAAGTGCCATAATATTTTATTTTTTCTGAACTTTTTATATAAATTTGTTGTACAAATTTATTTTTTGGTTTTTTAAAATCTAAACTCCCGCTATTAATATTTTTGCTATCAAAATTAGTTGAATAGGATATATAATAAGTTGCCCATTGATTAAGACTTTACCTTATCCATTAGAACAGTAACTATTTATTTATTTTAGTGTTTAATAATTTAATTATCATTTGAAAATTTTATATTATTATTTTATAATTTTTAAATTTATAATCAAATAATGAGCATAATAAAAGATTTAACTAAGAATCATCAATAAAACATTTATGATAATTTAAACCGAAAACACGGTTCCAATCAATGGCATTTTTGCTCTTCAGATTAGTTGAATTGGATGTATAATTAGTTACAAACTAATCATAATTTTACCTTAATTATTCATTAGAGGAGTGTCCATATATTTTGTTTAAAATTCAACGATGCGATTATTATTTGAACTTTTTATATTATTAATTAAGATTTATAAATTTATAACCAAAAACAGTGAGCGTAATATAAGATTTAACTAAAATTATCAATAAAACATTTGAGAAAAGGAATATATAATTATCTTGATACTTAGTATTTATATTTGAGTATCATTAAAATTTCTTATTTAAATTGACTTTTATTAGAAATTAATGTTAAATTATTTTAACATTTTGATTATTTTTTCTTTCCCTCTCTTCCTATTCTATATAACCGAATCAGTGAAGAGTAATTTCATATACAAATGTACATATCTCTCGTAAAAGGAAAAATACATATACACATATTATTTATGAGCAAAATGCTATTTTAAATCTTTCAAATAAAATTATTATTAATAGTATCTTTTTATTAATTTATTATAAATAAAATCAACTGATATGGTAACATGTAACATATATATTTGATAAATTATAAATTGAAAAAGTTAATTTTATAAAAGATCAAATTAAGAAATACCTCATATATAAAAGATCAAATTAAGAAATACCTCATATATAAAAGATTAAATTAAAAGGATAATTATATGAAAGAGTAAATTAAAAAATATTTTATCTATAAAAAACCAAAATAAAACTTTAATCTATTATTTATTTTAAGTGAACCCCAACTTTTAATGATGCTTAATAAATAAAAACGACTAAAACATGTGAAAAGATGACAAAATTCGGAGAGACTCCTAAGAAAAGAGGCAGCAATAGTCTGTGATTTCAGAGAAATCTTCCAAAATCCAAACTAGGGAAACTGACAGTCAAAAAATAAATGCAGTCATCAATAATTAAATCTAAATGATATAAGGGGAAAACCAAGGGAAAAAAAAAAAAAGAACAGAACCAAAAAAATTGGACGCGTTTTTCCCTATTTGAAAGCGCAGCTTCATATGCAGACCCTGCATTATATTTATAGACAATAGTGACCGAAATTGACAGTTTTAACTTATAAAGGAAACACAAAGCCACAGTAGAAATTTCCCACAGAATCCACTCATAGCATTGCACCAAACAGCAGCTTTGATCGCTATTCGCTTTGGATTGTGCGTGTGTGTGCGTGTTCCCCTCTCCCCCTCTTTCTCTCTTTCTCATATTACACAGTATGGAGCTGCACAACAAAAATGCCATTGGTGCTAAACTAGGGTTAGTTTTAGTGACTAAGCCTAAAGCATCAGTTTCTGTCAATGACTCATTCTTTCCGTGAGGTGGAGGGCATCACGGCCTTTCCACCTTATTCTACATTGCACTTCTCATGCTTTATTTTCCCGTCCAAATCCATATAATATTTTGCAATGAAGTAAAGTGGCCTATTTTATATTTTGCCTTTTAAAAAAATTAGGCTAAAATGTAAAATATTCTCTTTAATTTTGGGGTTATGCAATTTATTCTTTCTATCTTAAAAGTTGATTATAACTGTCCTGATTTATAGTGTTATGCAATATAATTCTTTCATTAATTTTAGACCAAAACTTTAATTTCACTTGTCTATATAAGTTGAAAAAGATTAAATCGGAAAATAATATAATCAATGTCTCTTTCCAAGTGAGAAACAAAGGCCTTTTTATTGTAAAAAAAAAAAAAAAGAAAAAAATGACCCAAAAAAAACTCCTTATTTACTTATGGGGTGCTAGGTCAAATTTTTTTTTGTTTCTATTTATTTAGCCTCTTTCAACCTATATAGATATGAGTTTAGCTAAAAAAAAAAATTATATAAATATGTGGTGTTAAGATTTTGGACCAAAAAAATTAATGGAAAAGTTATATTAACAAAACTAAAGGTATATATGATTTTTAATTAAACCAAAATTCATATTAAAAACTAAATTTACAACTGGTATTTTCTAAAAATATTATTTATATTTTTTAAAGTTATTATTAATTTTTTTTTGGTAATATCAAAAAGATTAGACTATAATTTTAAAAAGTATAAATAGTAATTTCTGAAAGTTTCAATAATAATTTTTCTTTTTGATCATTCAAAGAAATTTTGATTTTTAAAATCTTTAATAAATTTTACCAAAATTATAATTTTTAGGTGAAATCTTCTCTAAATTATATAACTTCTTAAATTAAACGAGTTCTTTTCATTTTGATTACGAAAATATAACACATGCAAAAATATTTTTAAAAAATCGAATCATATAATATTAAAGTTTTAAAAAAATAATTTATTGTATTTTTATTACAAACTTTAATAACGAAAATATTAAAATAATTTATAAGTTGTCTTCTTGTGGGATCCGACCTAGGTGGTCTGAATCTTCCCATCCGACATATTAATTCTGCATTGCCCTTGCCATGCATCATTCCAGTCCAAATACATATTATAATATATAATTAGAGCTTTTGTTTTTTCTGCTCTCGGGGATCATGAAGAATACTTTGAATCATTGTAACAACGGCTATAAATGTTTTGTTAATTTCTTTTACGAGAAAAAGAAGAAAGTTTAGGATTAAATGGAGTAATTAATGACTCTGCGGCAACTCCAAAATATCTATGAGCATTATTGCGGTGGCCTTAATTTTATTGGTTGCATACGCCGAACGATTTCTTCCACCATTATCTGATCCTTATAATGAAATTCATTTCCAACATATGATTTTGACTACATTTCTTTGCGCACTAGTAAGTTTGAAGTGCAGGTCAATTCTTTCGGTTTGGGATATGGTTTCTTGTCTGATTAATAATTCTGTATGTTCATTATTTTTTTTTCTGGGAACAAAATATGATCCAATAATTTTTTTCCCAAATTGTTTAATCGGAATTAATCGGAATATAATATTGTATATCACATTTTTTTTTTCTTTTGGAAAGTATATAATTATTTATCTATATAACGAGAAAGTCAATGTTATTGTTTTTATTGATGAAAAAAATCTTTTATTTACTACCACATTGCAAATCCCCGACCCCAAAAAAAAAATAAAAAATAAAAAATGCCTTTTAAAAAAATGTAAAAACAACCTTTTATATATATATTGCTCGAGGAAGATTAAAATTACGGCCATATTCAAAAAAACAAAATCTGATCAGCTCATATGAAACCTTAGGACGAGGAGATCAAAACATAATTAAGAATATCAAACATCTTTTTGCCAAATGCATTATACTATGATATAATCATCATTTGAGTATTATTTTTTGTCGCATGGAATTTTTTATTTAAATTTTCGAGGGAATATCACCCTATAGGATGTGATTGCCTGGTACCTTCACCCAAGAAAACCCAAATGCTAAATTCTTTAGAGTATTTTCAACGCAAGATAGCTTTCATTTACTGCAATTTTTTTGTGAATAAAATTTTTGCAATTTGTTTGTATATATTATTGTTTGGAGACATTGATTGTCCCTTCAAAAATATTAAAATGTGATTATCTGCAGAATTCAGTAAGAACTAAGAAGGCTCATCTAATTCATTGCTGTATAGAAAAAGCTAAAAATGTTACTTTAGCATATATACAATATGAAATTTAGGTTTTTGTCCCAAAAATGGGGGTGATTGTTATTTTTGTTTTAAATATTAAGAAAAAAATTACAATTAAAGACCATAATACTAAATCATTTATTTTGAAGGATCTTATATTTCATCAAAATTATTTAAAAAAAACTCAAGAATCTAAAATTTTGAATATAATAATATAAATGTTCTTCTTATATATTCCAATCCTCAAGACCACGTGTGATGATATAATTTTAAGTGAGTACACAGGATGACATATTATACATAGAAGGAAATGATATATTCACAAAGAACTAAGGCACTTTGTTGACACTGGGAATTTTCAATCATCTTCTATAGGATCATATAGGAAAAAGAGTAATTAAGTTAGCAGTAATTAAGTTAGCGGAGTCTACACAGCACTCTCTTTTTTATACAGAAACGAATTCACATTAGAAACTAATAAAAATGAAGAGAATAAAATATCTATTACCATAGTCACAATGTTATTAAGGGTATTTTTGTCCTAATATTTTAAATTAGGTTATGGGGTCATTTAAAATAATTTTAAAATAAAAAGTCCTTTAGAGTATTTTGTTTCATGATCCTCAATGGTAATTTTTTTAGATTTAGTTTGTGTTAATTTCTTTTTTATGTGTTTACCAAAAAAATTTTTAATGTCAATATCCTAATATATATGCTAAATTTCTTAATTAGATTAATGGATAATGGTAACATATTGTTACACATAAATTGTTATACAGCATAAATATACACTGTTTACATAGATATTACACTATTTAATCCTAGCCTTTGAACGATGTTGTTTCTATTTTTTGTTTCTAACATTCTGTTATTGAGCAAACACTCATTTTTCAAGTTGAAAATCAAAGTTGATAAAGTCTCTAATTTAGTATTTAGGCTTTGGCTTGCGTAGGTATAATAACACATGATTAGTTTTTGTTAGTTTAATTGAGTTAGCATTTAGGATTGAGAATTTTGACAAACTTAATTATGGGACACAATTCATATAAATAAAAATATTTATAACGAAATTAAAAATGACTCCAAACTTTTAGAACCAAAAAGATATTTTTGCCTAAAATTTACATGTATTGCACTTGCTTCTTGTAAAAGGATACTAAATTATTCTATCTATATTTTTTATTTTATACTTTGCTTATTAATTTCCTCGTAACCTCCTTCTAACCAAAATAAACAATATGCTCTTCAACTCCATTAATCTATGGATTTAAATATTCCCAAGTGACCTGGATTTGCAAGGCGAGAGTCTCATGCCATTGAAAAAAACAAAAAAGCTGGAATATAACTCAGATAATAAATGCACAGATCATCTTTCAGAGTATGGTGTCCAAAGGCATCGGAGGTCTTGTAATAAGAGGGCTGACTCATGTATATCTGGGGCAGTTTGAAGCATATAACGGTAAAATATTTATGAATAATTGAGTTCCCAGCCTACTATATTCTTATACAGCTTAAAGGATATATACTATATTCTGATTGAAGGGTCTGATCTACGACTAGGTCAAATTTTGAAGATGCATTGCGTGAAACGCAACAGATTCCGTAGTCCAAAGCAGTTTCACTCACTTATTAGAGAATCATTGCCAGGAATTAACCAAAAAATTTCCATTTTTTTTGCGTATTTTAAGCATATGCATACATTGACCAAACTCTTGATATTCATACAAAATAAAATTCAAATATTTACAGTTGCAAATAAAGTTCCTTATCTATCGTTGTGTCAGTATTTAGTACTATCTACGTGTAACCCATCTGAAAACCCTATCCATTAAATATAAGTCGTTAATTGTCAACTGCTTCATCAATTTGAACTATAGCGATATATATTAATAAAAAATTATTTAGCTCACGCGTTCAGTTACATTTCTTTTGAAAGAAATATTAAAAAAAAAAGGGTATTTGTTTAGCATTTTCATTAGTGGCCATGTGAAAGAGAGTAATGTAAGGCAATGAAAGCGAGTTTTGGCCTTTCTCTCCGCCATTTATATAGTCATTCAAGCTAGGAATGTTGGGCACGTATAGCCAATTGTTTAATTCAGTATCTAGCCCACATGCAGTGAAATGGAGCCAAATGGAAACTTGACAGGCCGATGCATCTTTAAGTGTTCTTCTTGTGAAGCATAATAAATTTCCACCCATCACGAGAGGGAAAAGAAAAAACAAAACAAGTTGTTGCCAGGAAAGTATTGTTACATGCATATAAAGGAATGTATATGAATATGTTATATAGGTTTTTTTTTAAATAATATTTTGGTGGTGTGTCAAAAAAGATTAAGTTTCTTTTGGACTGGTTTTAAGTGTATATCTTTTACATCAACTTGGTGCATTTTTTCAAAAAATAAACTCTCTTAAATATTGACTCTAAAATTATAAATATTTAGTTACATTCTTATAAGAGTTTCCCGCATGATCTTTACAAATAAATTAACATTGAAACCCTCTTTTCTAGAATTAAAAAAAAAAAGGTGTTCTTTATTATATTAATTTTCATCTCCTCGTCGTGTACATGTTGTAAATTCCAAATGTGTAAAGACGACTATATATGGTGAAGCATTGTTTTTCTTTCCCCCAAGGAAGAAAAAAAAAAAAAGAGGCAATTGCATATCACCAACAACCTCCTGTCCCACCCAAATGCGACAGGAACAGTGCGAAAATATCATCATCCATATACTAAGAGATGACATGAGAAAAGGTGAAATTCCACCAAAGAACGCAGCGAAAAGAAAGAAGGGGTGGATCCATTCATGAATATTCAGCCGTTTCCAAATGTTTTGCAAGTTGACATGTCAATTACATCTTTTACGTACACTTTTAATGATCAAATCCATGAGCTACCCAAGTTTGATTTCACATTCAAACAAAATAAGCTACTAAGGTTGACCTTTCCTCGCGCACATACCCGACACGACACGCCCACACTTCTCTCTCTAGTAGGGTTTTTTAAATGGTACAAATTTTTTTTAAATAATATATAGATTACCATTGACCTAAGCTTTCACTACCTTCTCTCTCAATTGATTTGCAGGAATCTAATTTTGGCTTTGAATAGTTTTAAATGAATTTGAGTTGCAGGCGTTCAAAACTTCCTAGTTGCCTTCGTTGATTTTTTTCTGACAAAAAGAGTCCTATGTCACAAGTTAAGGCTAACACAATTAGAGTGACCTAGCTTGGCGTGTCTTACATTGGATCTTTTTTGCATTTTCATTGTCAAGGTCCACTATATAGTGTGAACAATAACTTTTTGTGGGCCGAAAGATAAATAATTGAATAAATAGGGCCTAATTCAAGATTCTATCTCGACATATAAAATAACATGTATATTATACATACACTTCAAAGTCAATCCAACCGGCCACCCACTCACTGCCAGATATGTGTAAAATGGATCAACACTCAACTGGGGAAAGCGTGCTACAATTCAATGGTTTCAGCGACGAAAGTTCCCCAAAATATCATGGAAGGCGACGAAGACTACATAGTCTTAGTCAACACTCGACGCAAAAATGCAAAATTTCCTTGTTTAATTTTGCAAACTTGAATACGTCATTCACACTTCCCCTCTTTCGGCGCATTTTCTTTTCATTTTTCTTTCTTTACTTTTAGTCTTTTTAGTTTGCATTGAATTCAAAATTTTACTTTGAAAAACCACACACACACACATATTAATTTTAGTCTTTCAAAAATAATTATTTTATTTTAATTATTTAAAGATATTTTGAATTTCATATCATTTATGTTAATATATAATTAGTAAATTGCAAGATTTAATGTGATTATTAAGTGTTTAAATATCAATGAAATATGGCTTGATTTTAAGTAGTCTCAATATTATATTATTTTTTATCATGTCATGATATGTTTCAATAATAAGAGCCTGTTTGGTTAAGTAAAGAAAAAGAAAAAGAAAATATAAATTTTAAGTAATATTTATTATATTTTTATAATTATTAATTAATAATATTTATCTTTTTTATAATTTTTTAAAATAAAAATATAAGAGTCATTTTCTATTTATAAAATTATTATTATTTTTTTATTCCTAATTTTTTTGTGTACCAACCTATACCAACTAAATTTTTAATAATTATATTAACATTACATTAAGTCATGTCAATCTTGTTTATTGACTATTAAATTTATATGGACGAAATAGTTTTCAAAAAATTAAAGTGAGAAATACAAATTTTAAAAAACTAAATTAAAATAAAATATTTGTTCAAAAATCGAAATGCTAATTTCTTCTTCTTCTTTTTTTTTTTTAAAACTAAAAAGAAGAAAAATAAACAGGTATTGTACCAATGAGGTTGGACTTATATTAATATTGGAGCCAAAAGATTTGAGTTCAAATATTAATCAAAATTAAATTAAAAAGAAAAAAGTTTCAAATAGTCAACTATAGAAAACAACTTATCCTCTACCGCTTCCCAAACTAAACGCATGCAAATATCATAGTTGATTTAAATGCAACTTTTTAAGCATTTATAATTAAATTATTCAATAGAAATATGTTATATTGCTTTCAAAAAAATTAATGATATAAATTCGAAAAAAATTAACATATTGTATTTTCATTAAAGACTCTTGTAACTATATTTATATTTAGTTCCCATTTGAAAAGTGTCATATGTGTTGAAACATATGCTCTTTGGGTTATGTATATTGGTTGAACCATCATTTGGCGCATAGGAAGGATGTATTCCTAAACTAGGATTAGCAGAAATTTAAGGCAAAGCTGGCGTTGTTTTTGTCTGATTATGGTCCCCAACCACAATCAGTTCTCTTCAACGAAGACAAGCTAGCAGTCTAACATATATAATCGACCCCACTTCTGGGTATTTAATTCAACGGAAATCTAAGGGAAAACCACTCGCCAAGCTTCATGCCACGAAGCTTCAATTATACATGAACTAAGTAGCTAGCGGCCAAGAAACTAGGTACAATAATTTCAAATGGAGTGTTGCTTAAAGTCTTATGCTTCGGATCTTTGTGAATGGCTTCATCCTGATGATGTTAATTGTAAGGAATTTTGAACACGGTTTCTTGAAATTTCCATTTGTAAAACAAACAAATTTTGATATATAATTTTCCCGTTCCCGGAGTGTTTTGCGGGGTATGACATTATGTGCTGGAAAATCACAGATATGTTATAAAAGTGGCAAACTGTGATGTCACAAGCTGGTGATTAATTGTCCAACCACGAATCTAACGTCAATATAATATATAATATACACTTTGAATTTTTGTTCGGATTTACTATATGTATACATTTAATAAGCGAGATGACTATATATAGACTAAAACCTTTTTTGCTGGGGTTTATTCCTATTAAGTGAGGTTTTTCAATCTTTCTGCAGTAGTTGTGGCTTTATTTCACGTAATATTTAATTGGTTTTGAAAAAATTTAAGATGGGGAGCTTTTTTTTATTATTATTTAAGATGAGGTGTTGAAGACTAGGAGGAGTTGACGATGATTTTGAAGCGAAGGCGTTGGGCCACTGGGCTTCTGAGATCCCTGTCCACTTCGTTGAGGTTTGGTTTGTGCTTTGGCGTTTCCTCATATCTCTTTTATTTGTTTCTTTAACACCCAATTTCCGACTGACTGAGACTAATTAAAAATTTCCTTGCTGGTGAAGCAGGTGAAGAGAGGTGAAAGTTGATGTATGTTGTCAAGTTAAATTCTCTGTGTGTTTATTAACATGTTCTTTAATAAAGCTATAATATGTAAAGATCTTTTCTTTTTTCTATAATATATAATTATGTAGTATTAAATTATCTAATGAACCTGTTATTCTCTATTTTATATAGAGATTTTAATTAAACAAGCAGTTTTATTAAATATAATTTTAACATAAATATAGAGCCCATTGCTTATTCTCTTCTCTCTCTTATTATATACTGTGTAGTAGAAAGAAGATTCGGGGCCACGTTTTCTTTTGTCATATATTATTAAATTTTAGTTTTACTTTATTTATAAGTTTCTCCAATTTCCATCCTTATTAAGCACAACGGCACAAGTACATCTGACTAGATATTTGCTTCGTTTTTCTATTCTTTTACTTAACTTTCATTTATTCACTTAATGAGTAGTAGGGCATTCATCTTATAAAGAGTACAGTTGTAGATCCCAAAAACGTATTATGAGTGCATGAACTATGCTAATTCTCACACAATTGTGCACCAAAATTCGCCAATCTGCTGCTAAATGCCAATAAGATATGAAGCACAATTTAACACAGCATATTTATCATTAACAAGTGGAGTTGCAGATGACCTAAACATAAACCAACAAAATATAAAAACTTATATTACATCTAAGGAACCTACTACTCTTTAGCATGCAAGTTTTACATTAAACAAGCAGCTTTTATCCCTTGTGCCATCTCAGACTGGTAAGGAATTAGCTAGAATCACATTTCTCATCCAATTATGCCACTGAAATAACGTGATTCTTAAAATCCTGACTTTCCTGCTGTCTGCTGCTTCCTGGATTTTTCACATTAAGTCCCGCTGCACCAAAACAGAAGTAATGCCCTCTCAACCTTTGACTCACAGAGGCTCGCTTTATCACATTTGGCGATTCATCATCATCAGGTGCTTGATTTGAGCAAGACGGTCCAGCAATATCATTCTCAATGAAAACCCCCTTTTGCTTGTCCCATGATCTGGGCGAAGAAATTGATGACTTTGAGAATGAACTCGAGCGAGACCTGCCCGAAACCTTCACTTGTGGCACCGACTGCATCACTCCATGCACTACCCCTGAAGCAAACTTCTTCTTTGCATTTGGACTTGACTGGTGACTCCTCACAGACAGAGTTCTTTTGTTGTTAGGAAGTGAGGATGGCCCAGAAAATCTTTCTCTTAGTGGGGTTGGAGTCTCATCACTGAATCCCTCAGCCTTTTTCTCCTTCACGCGAGACCACTGAAGGACTCTTTTCAATCTTGCTGCCGCGTAGTTCACAGAACTAGGCCTTTTGCTGGCGGTTGAGCTACGGTGGTTCTCGGTGTTGGAGTCATATAGATTGTGTTCTGATGAAGATGAACTCATTCCTGCATTTCCTTGATCAGCAAAAGCATGTGAAACATTATTCTCAACACCTGTGTACAAAAATATCTCCGTGTCTGAGATTCTAAAGGACGTCCCAGGGCTGCTTCCACCTTGCAGTTTCAAGTGTGAAGCTATGGCTTTTCTTGAATCATAATCTCTGCAGCCAAACATTCCCCCAGCTGAAATCAACTTTCTGATGAGTATGTCTGAGGATGCTGAACTGGGGCTTTGTTTAAGGTAATCAAGTGGGGTCATGCCATCCACATCACAGGCATTCACGTTTATTAAACGAGCTGTCATCAAGAGTTGCACAAGATCAGTGTGGATGTTTCCTATTATGGCCATGTGAAGAGCTGTTCTTCCATCATTGTTCTTGACATTGATGATTTCCTCTGTGTGGAAATTCTTCCCACTAAGTAACTGCTTCAGAAGCGCCACCTGTCGGTCCAATCTTCGGAATGCCGGCGTCTGGAAACCAGACACAGCCTTGTGGAGAAAGGTTTCTCCTACGTTGTTTATTTGAGAAATCAAGGTGGGATATGCAGAGACTAGAGCTTCAACTGCAGCTAATTGGCCCCTATAAGCAGCCACATGCAGAGCAGTGTTGCCCTGATGGTCTGTGGAGTTGATAATGTCGAAAGTTGATGTTAGATATTTAATTACCTGCATGAACCCCAACAAGTTTTACTGTTATAGTTATAATCTCAAACCACCACAACAATATGACGTCTGAAAAAAACAAGGGGACATCATCATCCTCCAGTGGTACCATAACTGTCTGCAAAGAGTCTTTAAGTTTTTTCTTTTAATTACAGTCAGTACTTCCTAGAATTTGTATACACTATTCAATTTATTCTCTTCTGGTCAGACAATCTTAAGGGCTCACTCCATCACATTATTTAATCTTTGTTTGCAATGTTAACGCAATAGTTAAAAACCCCAACCCTCCATCTCAAAAAAGAATCAATTTTTCACCTCCACAAATAATGAATTAAGTTGGTATCATATGAATTTACTGTGGAAATGATCCATATTCACTCAACATTTCTAACGTTACAACTAAATGCGCCAAAATAGTATCTTCCAAAGTGTCAGTGAGAAATGAAGTGAAGGAAAGAAAGACACTAGCACCAACCATTTGGTGAAGAAGAATAGAACGAATTTAAAAAACTTCAAATTCAAAGGAGAATAAAACGGGTAGAGCCTTACCTCAACCTGTCCTCTACCTGCAGCTGCATGTAAGATAGTAGAGCCCTGAGCGTCTCTATAAGCCAAAACATCAGAACAATGGGCAAGAAGCTCCTCCAAAATCTTGAGATTACCTCCTCTTGCAGCAGCATGAACAGCCCTATTGGTCATCTCCAACCTATAAACAGAAGGAATATTCCCAATATGCTCCACTAAAACCCCACCTTTTCCTGTGAGAAACCTGGGCGAAACTGCAAAATCAAAGAGCAGCCTGAAAACCTCACAATTTTTGCTCCTCGCAGCAGCATATAGGATATCAGTGATCCCATACTCTCCTTCCCCAAAAACCAGAAGTGGGTTCCTCTCAAGCAGCACTTGAACAAAACCCAAGTCTCCAGCTGAAGCAGCAGTATACATAAGCCATCCACCATAGCCTGCACGGATGAGAGAGTTTTTGCCTTTCTTGGATTCACACTCCAGAAGTAGCTTCTGGGCCACCTGGGAACGGAACTTGGCAACGTCGTTGAACTGCTCCTCGTCGTCCCACACGGTTTCCAGGCGGCGAATACGGCGGAGGGAGGTCAGTTTGAAAAGGTGGTTGCTATCAATACGAAGCAACTCGCGAACTAAGTCATAGTGGCCATTAGCAGCAGCCCAGTCAATTGGGGAAGCATACCACCATTGGTCTCCGGTGCTCTCCCACCGAAGAGGAAAATACGTAGGAGGCATTGGGAAGATTGAAAAACAGAAACTTCGCGTTCAGAAAGACCAAAAAGTATTGAAGGAAGATAGACAGATGGATAGATAGATGATAGTAACCTTGAGATGAACAGAACAGCCCAAATCAGCTAAATCTGACACAAAGCAAAACCATTTGCCATAAAATTATTTGATTCGAGATAGTAATTCTGCTAGTAAAAGATGAAAATGGCCTTACAGAAAAAGCAGGATCAGTATGAGGATAGAACTAATACAGCAGAAGAAGGCTTACTGGGAAATTATGACTATAGGCAACCAAACCAAGTGAGTGAGTATAAAGGGAAACGAAATACCCACATGCGAGAAATATAGAAAACCACTAAATCATGCACATGAAGACAACACAAGAGGCTAATAATAAATTAACTATCAGCAAGAACCCATTAGAACACCGACTAGTTACATTAAAGATATTATAACACAATAAAGAAAGACAAGGGGTGTCCTTTAGTAAGATAAGAGGGTTGTGGAGGATCATAATTAATGATATGAAGTCGATTGGATGGGAAAGGAAGCAGCCATAATTGCTCTCACAAAGCAAACCAGAAAAGGGTGCAGGTACTTCAAAGAAAAGTTAAGAGTAAAAGAATATGGCTATAAGAGGATCACAACACCATTGGCAGAAGATAATGGACCAGAGAAGAGGATATTCTCAATAGATTATTGGTCGTCTCATCAGAATCTCCAGGGAAAATAAGATGCTAATAGAGGTTTCATAGATGATTTTTCTTTGGAACAGTGAAATTCAATCAGGATGCACGGGACATAATAATGAAAGAGGGTTGGGGGGGAGAGAATAGTTTTACTTATTAGTTGTCCGCAATGATGATGGAAAGTTGGAAGCTGAACCAATGCAAGAGAACTGTACTGTACATAAAGATGTTGAAGTAATTACGGAGGCTTTCCTGGGGCAGAGGGCTTTTTTAATCTTGCAGAAACAGAACCCATGACACCATCAAATGTCATATGCTACTTGTAATATGAAAAATTATCTTAGTCTTTAGACAATCAATTATATTCTATAAAGACATGGTTGAGGTGATAGTTTAGTTCGACAATCCACATCTTATCCCTATCAATTATTCAACCAATATATTATTATGCTCACTAATTCCATTTAATTATTTAGGGAAAGTTTATTTTAATTGAATTTTTAGTAACACTACCGGGACCATAGCCACCCATGAAAATGACAAAGGTTAAGTCCCCAACATTTTCACATTTTTTAATCAGCAAAATGTGTTTTGTGGTCTTTCAGTGAGTAGTTGAAATCTATCTTTGCTTTTGAACCTAATTTTAATCGCCGACCTATAAATTTCAACTCATAAAGCGAATTAATTATTTTGGCACAAATCAACTAATGCTTTAATGCCACGGTGGCGTCAAGAGAGCAAGCATATATCCATGAATTTCTAGAAATGTCTGGTATCATCACAAACTCGCAAGAATATCCGTATGCTTCGTATCAATTGATAACACACTATAAACGGATATATATATATATATATATATATATAGTTTCTCCTTAATGAATTGTGATTCAGGGAGAAGGAAAAATTACAGAGACACATCGTCGGACGCAACTTTCCTACTCTCATCTAATTCTTGGATTAAACTTCCCTTTAATCTCTGTCAATATGCTGTTGATTACCACCTCACATAGAGATTCTCTTCTATCATAATAGAACTTTGACAAGTATGTTTAATACAAAAGAAAAAACAGTTCAAACTATTTTATAGTATTTGAATTGTTGAGCATAATCTGCCCATCTTATTTGTGCTATATAGATTTGATTTAAATGTTTTAAATTTAAATTTTTTTTTTGGAGTTTTGAAGGACACGAATTGTAAAATAAAAATAATCTTTTAATTATTAACTTAAAAAAATTGATCATTGAGATTA
Source organism: Erythrophleum fordii (assembly GCA_032878935.1). Classification (NCBI taxonomy): domain Eukaryota; kingdom Viridiplantae; phylum Streptophyta; class Magnoliopsida; order Fabales; family Fabaceae; genus Erythrophleum; species Erythrophleum fordii. The sequence continues at coordinate 18,368,653 of JAVQMF010000049.1, read as the reverse complement.
ACAAATTTAAAAAAATTCAAATATGAACTATTTATATCAAATCTAAATGTTTTAGGTAGGATGAATATATTATACTTAACTTTGCGCTAGGCAAAGGATCCAAACGCCTATTTTATGAGCCAAGTATGTTGTAGCATTTAAATTTTCATGTGTGGTAAAGGCCAAAGTTTATCATTAACATAGCAACTTAGCTGATCTGTTCTATAAGATACTGGGCTCTGCCACCATTCTCTAGCTCATATTAGTAAATGAAAAGAAGCAACATTAACCAATGAGGTAGAATAAGATTAGCCCTTAATTTGGTAGGTAATAGAATAATGGACAGAAACTACAAATTTAGGAGTCAATTTCACGTTGTCATGTTAAACATCAATCCACATGGAAGATTCCAAATAATGTAAACATGAAGAAAGCAAACACGCGTGGTGGGCATGGCCGATGGCTCCCTCTTAAGAGTATACAATGGAGCTTCGATTGTTTCGTGAAATCTTATCTTGTTTCGACCAAAACTTTCTGGAGACACAGCAAAAGCATTCAGCAATGGCGGGGTCTCTTGTTACCATCATCCATCACCATCTTTAGCTACTTTAGCTCAATATCTAACCTCTCTGATCCTGACCGATTTTCAGAGTTTTTCTTCCTCTGTCTCTCATTGACCATTTTCCTTAAGAGGCAAAGGCAGAGGAACATTTAGCATTTTGGATGCAATTTAGCCACAGATACAAAGGAACTAACTCGTAATGATTAACTTCTGCAGCTAAGCCATTAATATTTCTTAAACCCAAGAATATTATTTTTAAAAAAATTGAAACAAGTTCAGAGGTTACAAAATGAGTAGGAATGGCTCAATGAGGATTGGTGATCCCTTCTGACAGTGCCAGTTTACCTTGGTTAGTACATGATGCTGGAAAGGATTAGATTTAAAGATATGGTGAGCTGTCTTCGCTAGGTTCTTAAAAAAGTGCCCCAAGTCCAACCACTCATAGGTCATGGAATGAAACAGATCTTAAAAGCAAAAGTGTAACATGTGAAAGGGCAGAAAGGCAGCTTTAACACACTAAGTGGTGCATTAAAAAGCTTGATATAGGCAGGTTGCCTGCTTTTGAGAACAATGATGCATGTGAGTATGTGATGTCGATTCCATCCTCCCGCTAGTATCAATTTCTTGCCTCTTCTCTTTTAACATTTTCCTGCTTCCCCTAGTCTCTTTCTTGCTTTAATAAAGGGTCTTGAAGCAACATCTTCACATGGGCTTAGAAGCACGACCACTACCACTGTAACAACAACAAACCAGCCAGTCCTAGTTTTCCACTCAGTGAACCACAAGGTTACATTATTAACGTGCGGCATTAAAGTTTGCAGGGTCTCTGGAGTCTGGACTAGACCATCCACCCCCTTGGGATAAGTGGATGCAGAGTCAGGGACCACTAAATTATGATCAAATCCGTATACCTAAAACCATCGTAGTTGAAAGAGGTAGAAAAGTTTAAGACTCATCAAACCCATTCCTTTATGAAACTATTCCCAAACAGATGGCCCACCAAGTCAATAATAGATAAAAAGGGATATGGCATATGCATTTTCTGTGAATCTCCAAAAGCAGGATGGTATTTTACCCCTACCAGTTAAGTTCGGTAGCCGGGGGACAGAAGGAGGTGGCTTCCACCCACGATAGAGCAATAAAATACTTAATTCATATTATACAAAGTGGAACTAGATTATGTTTCTCAAACATAATATGCCATACTTGTAAGGAGAGTAGGAGACTCGACAAATGTGAGAAATACCAATTACTTCAACTCCCGCTGTTTTGCCACCAGACGGGAACCCGAAAGTTAACTTTCCACATTGATCTTCCTCCAAATAATTTCCTACCAAACATAATAAAATTTCAGTTTTAAACGGAAGGCTTGTTTAATTTTTACTTCTGAACTGTCATTCATGATATTTTTATAGATGAAATCATGAAAAATAAATTATATTAACAGTCACAAGTCCTCTGAGCCTAAAGTGAACGGGCTTTGCCGCCATTTATAAACTAACATTATAAAGACAGCCTCATCAGTCGTAATAAAATCAAGCAAACGAGAATTTCTAGACAAAATTCTACTGTGTTGCTATGAAGAAGTAATCTTTCCAATCAAGAAAGATAATGAGTTTTAATTTTCTAAAGTAGGGGAGAAACAGACTAAAAAGTAAAAAGTATACACTATCAATTGCTAAATATGCCTTTTCCGCCTTTCTTTCCATTTTACTTATTTCCAGCCAATTAAGTCAATCACTCGAAGGAATCACAGAAGATAGAGATGCATTATACTTGACAAAGAATTGACTCTTGGCACGTTTCCCCCTTTTTAAAGCCCCTTTTGAATCAGTTCTTGGCCTTGACAGAGTTATTCTCCTTGATTCTTGCCCGGTTATCCAGCTTAACAAAGCGTTTGAGATCTTCATAAGGAAGTGTTTCAATGTTCTTCCTACGTAACTCACTTAGCGCTGGGCGTTTATCAAGCAAATGCCACAGCCAGTCTGGGTATTCAGAATCAGGCAGGACTTTTGGATCAGCTCCATCCTTGAGGATGTTAGCCCCTACAACTGTAGTTGATTTGACTTCTTTGCTAAGAGTTGAAACTTTGGGTGCATCAGCTGGCCCACCCCCTTTAGATCCTTTCTTTGCTTTTCCAGTGGCAAAAGTTCGTTGGCATGCAACCCCAACTACTTCTTCGGTTATAAGAATGTGTCTCATTGACCTTGCACGGTTAATTGCCATGACAGTCTACCTGAAAAGTAAGTTCATATAACTTCAGGAGGAACAGATAAAGTAAAACTCACAAGTATCCGCGTACATTAACATATACAGACCACACTGCATATTCATTTCTTCTCTGCCTATGGTGAATTGTGTTCAGTAAATGGCGTGATTGCAAATCGTCCGTTTCAAGTTTGATACTCTTAGCAAATAAACCCTATCTTTCTTTCCCTTCTTAGCGATGGAAGGGGCCATATGCTACATGTTGAAAGTTTAAGCAGGCTAATTACCAAAATTGAAACAACAAATCGTCATTTCCCGAGGGAATGAAGGATCAAAGCAGAAAGGGGTTACTTGCATTTAACTTAATGAAATTATCCTTTTCTCCGCATTAGAATACTAGTTTAAATCCATACTTTCTTCATAGGATGAGTGAGGAAATTTGACCTGTGCAGTTGTTTGCATCTTACGGACCAGAATAAAACTATCAAATGTTTGAGACTTTAAGGGAGTCGCGTTCTCACTACGATGCAAGTAGATACGATTTTTACTCCCTCTCTCCGCCACCCATTTTTTCCTTTTGTAGTCAGTTTTAATTAGGATCTACCTAAAATCTGTGGGCACAATACAAATATCTATCCAAAAGAATGATTATTTAACAAAATCATCTTAAATTAGAAACTTACTTGCTTTACAAAACCAGTGATTGTAAAGAAATATTATTCATATTCTGCATGAATTTATATTGGCAATGCATATTGTTCATTCTGTTTCCAGTCCCGTATCAGCTTGTGAGAGTAAACCGTAAAAGGTTCAATGTAAACAACCCAAACAAAAACAATTGAAGTGCACTGTAAATGGATGCAATTGCTCACGTTATGATGCCAATGCTAAGATCTCATTCCCAATTGGCGGAAGGCCCACCGAAAGAAATCATTGATCCACATAATGAAATAGTACGATTTTATATTTTCAACTATTTTCCTCACTATCGGGTATGAAAGGTATAGAATACACGTCCTCCAAAGTTAATTAAATTCTGAAGATACTTAATATGAAAATGTAGTTTACCACAACAACAGTTCATTTGAATGTCACAAACACAAAGTGCATGGAGAAGCAAAAGAATGGGTAAATTGAGATTGCTAGTTTAGTATCGGGAGACAGAATGGAAAGAAATTGGTTAGGGTTTCCCTGACTGTAATGCCCCATATAAAATCGGGTAACTTTCTGTTGTTGGTAAAACTAGATTTCTAAAATAAATTGACCCCCAAATCAAGCCAATTTCGCAGAGGACGAAGTGAAGAAAAGAACCCTCAAAAGGAATAACCAGTATCGCAAACTAAGTCTTCATTCATTTCATCCATCCCTCTTTGTTCCTTTTTCCTTCCATTCTTTTAATCCAAAAACGCAAAGCCACTAGTTGCGATGCCCGGCAATGCCACTTTTTACTGCTTTTTTCGTTGGATATATGCTAATCAGATTGGGACCGAAGTTTGCCAGTTATCACGTATATCAATATATTTTTTTTTTCAAGGAAAGAGACAAAACCAAGTGTCGTGTTTTTTTTTGGCCGATGAGAAAACCAGAGTGTGAATAAGAAAAGAAAGCTAAAGACTTACGATTTCAAGTGAGAAGAACAACAAGGAAAGAATCCAGATCGATAGGTCCGGCTTTGCAGGTTGCTCTTCTATCTGCTATTCTGCTTCCCTTCAATGGCTCCCTCCTGCTCGAGACTTCAACTGGAATAGTGCAACTGGGAGAAGGAAAAATGCAACCGGAGATCCAATCCAAACCATCCGTTTTACCGTGCTCATTTTCATTTTCCTAAGGCCCAAAGCCCAATTACAAAGCCTATCTTTCCTCAAGCCCAATCGGTGCATTTTTTTTTTATTTTTCTATTTTGAAAAAAGCAAAATATAAGATGAATTTTTTTTTTTTAATTCTCATCACACAGACAAACCTATCTAATGGTAATTGAAAGGTTGTCTTCATTTTATATTTTGCTTTCTTTAAAATTTAAAAAAAGATTAAGAATAAAAAAAAAATAAAATTTGAACTATTTATATCAGATCCAAACAATCTAAATGTATTTATTTTTTTAAAAGCAGCATGGTGTGCTACCGTGTTGCCTTTACCAAATAAAAGAGGATCCTCTTTGTAGAAACATGATCTTATTGAGCCTCATCGCTCCTTTTGTAGCATGGTGATTAGTAGTAGAGCCAGGACATTTAGAGGGTAAAAAAAAAAATTTTCTATAGAAATTTTTTATACCTTATTTAAAAATATATATTTTTATATAGTATATTATTTAAATGAAATGTTTTCCTTTAAACTTTTGAATTAAGCCAAATAAAATTAACTCACTGACAATGTCCTTAATTTTCTCCTTCTTAAATCTAAAAACAAATTTGAATTTAAATAAACAATGTGCCAGGAGTTACTTTTCATATTAATATCAATAATTTCACTATCTACACATAAAGATATCAATCTATATTTACTCAATATTCAAGTAATACATAATGAGGATATACTAAAAAAATACATTATCACTAATAATATCATAATAATTCCATGAACAACCCAAAATAGTATTTTGAAGGAAAAAAGCTTATTTAATGAAATATAAAAATTTACAACTATTAATTTACAAATATATATATATATTATTAAAAATTTAATATAATAAAAAATAAAAAATAAATATTAATATTAATATATTTAAAAATATGTTATGACTAATTATACATAAAAATAAATCATACATAACATAATTTTTAATTTTCAATTTGTTTAAAATATATTTGCATAAATTTAATAAAAATCATATGAATTTTATTTTTATTTTTCATCGACTATATTAAAATTTTGAATTATAGATATGACAATACTAGAAGTTCAATAGAAAAGATATTATTTATCATGTTAATGGTCAAAGTTTGAATCAGTTATGGGTTATTTTGATATTCTAAAATGGAATCATAATAAAATTTTTATATTAAATATTGCATAGTATTACTAATTTTGCTAAATAATATATAAAAAAGCTACAGACTACTTCAACCATAATTAATTTTTTCAATTCTTACCAATTCTCAAGTCATCTGGTTTTAGGGGCCAATCAAATTAAACTAGAGATTTCCAATCCAACTAGCCAAATTGATCAATTCAGTCTGATTTTTACAACAATGCTATTTTCAAATACAATTATTGTAAAGTCTAACAAGTTAAAAACACTTTGAAAAAGGAAAAGAAAGACACAGGAGAGGGAGAAGAATGAGGAGGAAATGGAAAAAGAAAATAAGTGTAAAGAGAAAATAAGTGAAATGAAATAAAGAAAAAAATACTTGTAAATTTAATTGGTTCAATTAAAAAAGTTAAATAATAAAAAAAATATTTGTATTCAATGAATTTTGCAAATGTAATAAATTTAAAATTGTAAGAGATGTAAGGGTATGTGAACACCGTATTTTGTTTGGGCAAACTATAAAAATAATAACAAAATCAAATAAAAAAAAGAGAACAAAAGAAAGAAAATAGAAAATTAGGAGAAAGTGAAAACAATGATGAAAAAAATAAAAAAAAATAAATTAAAAGCTTTATAAAACAATAAAAAAACTTGGAAAAAGAAAAAAGAAAAATAAATAAAAAGAAAAGAGCCCAAAGCCATAGAAAACGAAATTTTTAAAATTATTATTAATAAAAAAATATCAAATAAAAAAAATAAAATAAAAAATCAAGAAAGAAAAAAGAAAAATAAAAAATATAATAATCAAAATGAAATTTATTTCCAAAAAAATAAAACAAAAAAAAAAAAAAAAAAAAACAAAAAAAGAGAAGAGAGGGATGTGAGCCCAAGTTTTGAAACCCAGAACCTTCTTCTTCGGATTGGGCCATTAGGCTAAACTTTATTCTTTAGATTGGGTCATTGGGCTGGATTTACTCATTACCCTACCCACATCTCCCCCTGGCAGCCTCAAACCCACACCTACTCCACGACACACAGGAGTCTGGCAGCGCACATACACACAGACGCACAGAGCACTGAAACGTAAAAAAGGGGAAGAGGCAGCAGAGGCCGATCAACCTAATGCCTCAGAGGAGCAAGAAAATGGAAATAATGGGGCAGCGTTCTAGGGGGTTGATCAGAGGAGAAACAGAGGGCCAACGGTAGGTTCGAGGAGTTGACCTCCTCTTCACATCCCTTTCATCACCAGAAGCCAAGGGAAAGGAAGACGAAAATGGAAGGAGAAATCAGAAACGAGGATCAAGGGATGAAGAGCAAGCACCAAATTGGAAAGAAAGCCGGCTGTGAATCGAAAATAAAGGAGGGCTTTCGAAAAATAAAAAAGGGGGATTTGGATTCGAGTTGAAAAAAAAAAGGAGGGGATCGGGGAAAATCGGGAGACAGATTGATTTTAGGGGTCTGGAGAGAACCACTAGAAAAATCAAAGCAGAGGGCGCAAAAGAGGGAGAACGGGCAAAGATTCGTGAGGAGGAGATTGAGATTTCTTTTTTTTCGAGCAAGAGAAGTAAAAGATAGAAAGGGCGAACGGAGACGGAGAAAGGAGGTTGAAAGGAGGAGGGTGTTAAGGAAGAGCGGCCCTGGTGCAGTAGGATAACAGTAAGAAGAGTTTTGTTGTTGGTCACGATTCTGACAGGTAAGATACTTCATCTACTTTCAATTTACAGTAGCTTGAACATGATGTCTCTGTACTGGTCATGCACTGTGGTGGAGCTGATTATTTAGCATAAATTATTACATTATGTATTTGCTTTAGAAAGTGCCCAGCAAGTGTTTGATAAAATGTTTTAAAGGAAAAACTCGATAACGAATTAGACATCTAGCCCTTGTAATTGCTGTGTTAAACGTCTGTGGAACCTGGCTGTGATTTCGAGCTTCATTGTATTGTTATTCTGCAAATGAACAAGATATCGAGATTGTGTATGCTCACTGACCATAGCTGAACTCGAATCAGGATTTGAGAGAGGAAATTGGGAAGCATTTTGTTATTTTATGGTTTGCCCATGTTTGTTTTTTTGTCATTATCTTAAATCAGTTTATTGCTTTACGTTTTCGAATGGGTTGATATTCATTGATTGGGATTGAATTTGAATTATGATTTTCTGCGTAAAAGAGGAAGATTTCTAAGTCAGCTCACTGTATTACCATTCTGCCATGTTCAAACTTTGATTGTTGTCTGCACTTAATTGGCTTCCCACGTTGGTGGAATTGGGTTGTGATGGCTGATTTCATTCCTTAATATGTGTATGTATAACAAAAAAGGAAGAAGTAAGTCAGGCGTTATATTTTGAACACCCTGAGTGTAAATGCTTCATTTTCGCAGACCTATTGGTTTTATTTTTATTAGTCTTGTTTTCTTTCCTTTTTTTTTTTTTTGATGTTATGTTTTAAACTCATTGCTTTTTCACCCCATCTTTTCAAGAATTGGTCATGTGGGATTCTTTGTCCCCTTGAACCCATAGAACCAAACCTAAGGTCCATGTGCAGCAATCAGCTCCCTTGGCATCCGTTGGGCATTAAGTTTCATTTTGATGCATTTTAGGTTTCAATGGCCCACATCAAATTAATTCTAAAAAAAATTTTAACTAAAGGACAAAAATAAAACAAAAGAAAAACAAAAAAGAGGATTGAAAAAAAGAAAAGAGAAGAAAGAAAGGCAAAGGAGCATAATCGATTTTACAAATTAAACATGCCAAATAATTTCAAACCCACTTTTGTTTTCAAAAGCCCAAATTAACTTCAATTACCCTCCCTTCTATTCACCCAAAAAAAAGGGAGAAACGAAAAACTAACAAATATAAAAACGAGAATAAAGAAAAATAAAAGTCAAAAAAAGAAAATAACAAAAAAAAGAAAAAAATTCAAAATCAACCATCCAAAAAAAAGGGAAAAATAAATAAACAAAACAAAATAAAAGTCAAGAAAATTAAAAATGAAAATGCGAAAAAGAAATTACTTTTTTTAAAAAAAAAACCAAACACCAAAGTCAAATAAAAAAAAAAAACCAAAAAAAAAAAAAACAAAAATACAAAAATGCTAGAAAGGTAAAGAAATAAAATTGATCATACTCTTAGCAAATCAAAATATATCAAACAATTCTAACCTCGTTTTATTTGCCAAGAGGAAAAGTGATTTTTATTCTCTTTGCCTTTTCATCCAAAAAATAACAGTAAAAGCTTAGTTGTTTAAAATTAAATAAAAATAAAAATAAAATAATAAAAAAAACACACAAAAAAAAACAAAATATAGAAAAGAAAAAAAAAAAAAAAGAAAAAAAAACAACAAAACAAAAAAACAAAAAAATTATTAAAATAAAGAAAAATTGGAAAAACAAGAAAAATAGAATTGAAGTTATCTTTAACAAATCAAAACACATAAACTAACTTCTAAATTCGTTTTATTTGTTAAATAATAATAATAATAATAATAATAATAATAATAATAATAATAATAATAATAATAATAATAATAATAATAATGTTTATTTTCTTTCCACCAAAAAGATAATAATAAAAGCTTAATTGTTTAAGATAAAAAAATAATAATATAAAAAAATAATTAAAAAAGGGGGGAAGAAGAAAGCAAAAACGAAATAAAAAAAAAAGTGAAAAAAACAACAACAAAGACAAAAAAGAAGGAAGAAAAAACAAAAATAAAAAGAAGAGGAAAGAAGTAAAATTAGTTTTACCTTTTGCAAATAAAAACACCTCAACCAACTTAAAATTTGTTTTGTTTGCAAAAGTTTAAATGATTTTTACTCTTTTTCTCTCTAAAAAAAAACATAGCCAAACAAAAAATAACAAAACAAATAAAAACAAAAACAAAATCCAACCAAAACTAGTTTTCAATCATTCGAACTACGTGGACTTTGATCCTTATTGGAGGGTACGTAGGCCCTAGGCTCTTATCTTAGGTCAAGTCCAGCTTTGTAAATAAAATTTTCTGTTTAATTCCATTTCCTTAATTTCTTTTCTTTCATTTTGTCTTTTCTAATTTTGTTTCTTTAATTTTTTTCTTTTTTTTCTTTTTCAACTTTATTTCCTTTATCTTTATTTCTTATTTTTCATATGATTTGTTAGAAGAATTAAAATAAACTAACGGTCATATTGATTTCGCACAACTGGCTTAGGGTAACCGTTCTTAGTAGCGGGTATTGTAGGGGTACCTAACACCTTCCCCCACTCACAATCGACTCCCGAACCTATTTTCTAGTTTGCAGAATATTTTTCTTATTTTTTAAATAAAAAAGCTTTTCCAAAGTTTTGCCTTTTTAAAAACTAAAATTTTGATAGAGACTCTACTACTCTTATTTCAATTTGATTTTGATTTTGATTTTCTTTGAAAATTGAATCGAATTTCTTTTTAACTTATTTTCGGGTGTGATAGTATGGCAACTCCACTGGGGATGTTGTTTGAGAGTCAAGCCCAATTTAAGTTAGTCGTGCAATATATTATGGCCTTTTTATTTTGGTTCTCCTTTCTATTTATTGTTTGCCTCACATGTTTAAGGTAGACAATATGCCATTCACATGCTTACTTCATCTATTTTATTTCAGAAATTGTATATATAACATGTGTTAAGATAGATAATATGTGGAATAAAATCTTAAGGTAGACGACCATACCTGTACATTTTATTTATTTATTTATTTACTTATTTATTTATTTATTTATTACTTTTGTCTGCATATATGCTTTGCTCTTCCAATTGTTTTGTCAATCTGCCTAGTAGATGAGGGTTTGGTAGTTCATAGGGTGAAGAGGTGAATGCTCTCCTCACACACATCACCGAGACACAAATAATGCACACACGTTATGGGCCCTATACTCGGGTCTGAGTGTTCTCTAGGTTAGTAGAGGTTTATATTGATTTCTCTATGAAGTCTTGTGCTTCCTGAGGCTATCATAAAGACCTCACCTAAATTGTGCCTTATTATATGGGTTTGACATGTGTAGGATTTGTTTCCTCTCAAGGTCAAATTTATATAGTGAGATCTTCACCTCATGGTGGGGGCAATTTAGGGACCATATTTAGGAGTCATAGATCTATCATAAAAATTTGCACTGATAGTCAAGCTATAGATGCCTCCTAAATAGTTAGAATCAGACTTCGATGACCACAACCTAGGATTTACCCATGTTAGAACAAAGGAGGGCACTTTTAATTGTTTGTTCATCACATCCATGCATCCAATGATATCCATAGGAAAAGTGACACATCGTCACTGTTTACTGGAGTAGTTAATGGGTTGTCATGGCACAATTAGACAGGCATTAACTATGAGGAAAGTTCGCATTAGTTAAACTAACCCCTGCTTGATGGGTCTTTGACCCTGAAGAGGCCATAACCATATTCCTTATAGTCCCTTAAAAGAGGAATCTTTCAGCATGCATTTATTTTCTCTATACATTCAAAAAGGGGATAAGATAAAATGATAAATAATGCACAATCCGTTAAAAAAAAATCTCTACCCCATAAAACAACGAATTTCTGATAGAAAGGAGTGTTTTCAAAATTTTGAAAATTATAAAACCCATAAGTTTTGCGTCGTCAATGAATAGGTGTGATGTCTCAGTTAGAGATTGGAACATTTTTAAGACATCGATCGTGCAGAAAAACATCTTTCTCTCGATTTAACAGTTGACTCTTCTTTTCCATGGAGTAATAGACTCCTCGAGAAAGAGTATAAAGTTTTTTATTACTTCTTGTGCTGAGGCATTATATCCAACATCATAGTATGAATGTTAGTGGATCATTATAATAGCTTGTCAAACGTATCAGTGTCAATTATGTAGGGAGCTGTTCCTTCTTAAATTGATCCTTACACCCGCATTCTCTATGGAATAATAAACTCCTTGAGGATTGGGTAAAGTTGTCAAGCTAGCAATTATGATACACTAACTAATAAGTTTTGATATTTTGAAACAGCAAACGGTTATACATACTGACTAGCATAATGGAGGTAATGTAATCTTTGGGCAATATACGATATTTGAGTGCAAGACAAACTACCTAATTGCGACTGGAACAAAACTTAAAATCAAGGCAGAAGTTGAATCAGTTAAGAGCCTAATTATGTTGAGCGAGAAATTGAGCAGAAGGCATATCTAAGATTTTCAAAGGGATTACGGAGACATTTTAGACTTGCTGCAGATACCAGTACAGTCAGAGGCACTTTCAGCCTTGGCCCAACATTGGGATAGTTCATTAAGGTATTTTACGTTCTCTACATTCCAGATCGCACCCACTTTAGAGGAATATGGGAGCTTTATGAACACACCTTTAGGAAAAGAGGCCTCAATTTATTCTTATCCGGGACTTTACCATCAAAACGTAAAGTGGCTCAGATTTTAGGGGAAGATCCCAGTAGAATCCAATTACATCAGAGAGGATAAACTGAAGGCCTTTTTAGGAAGTACGTAGAAGGGCGTTTGAAGATCCTGGCTGAAAAGGAAGATTGGGTGACTTTTAAGAGGATCTTTGCCTTAGCCATATACGGATTAGTGTTATTTCCCTCGATGGTGGGGATAATTGATTTGGCGGCCGTGAGTGTTTTGTGGATGGTGGAAAATCATCATGTAAATCCTATGCCAGCAATCTTAGCAGAAACGCTCTTGACCTTAAGCTTCTGTCAACAAGAAAATGGGAAAAAAATTGAAGTGTTGTCTATAACTCCTTACTATTTGGATGTTCAATCATATTTATGAGAGACAATATCAGTTGGGTCGACGACATGACACTATACACCACCCGGTTAGGGATTTCCTTAATCATGAAGGTGTTATCCTATCATCTTCAAAAATGACTCGTGATGATTGGGCACGATCCCTCAGACAATTGGATGAAAATTCGGTCTGGTAGAAACTGGCTTGGTGAAAAAGTGAAGAAATCATATACTGTTGTGGAGAATTCTTGAACGTACCCCTGATAAGCCCTCGAGGTTGCATTAACTATAACCCATAAGTTGTTCATCAACAATTTGCATATAAACAAGATATCCCAGCCAAGGAGACAATACGATTGATTCACTTTTATCATAATGACCTAGAAGCTAAGGTGCTTGGCCAGAAAATAAGAAGCGCATGGAGCTAAGTGATATGTAAAGGAAAATGTGAGCTAGGCAAGCGAATTGTGGCTACCATCAAGGAATATCGAGAATGGCTAAAAGAAAGGACAAAGGGGGCTAACCCTTCTTTCGGACCACCTGATCCTATACTTGGCAATGACATGCAAGTGATTGACGAAAAATTAGCAAGGCAAGTTAAAGAAAAGAAAGAAAAATTAAAGGTTTTAAAAGAAAAGAGGCAAGAACACTGAGGAGTTTGAACCAGATGCGAAGTGAATGTGCGGTCCTGTGAGCAGAAGCAGATAGGGCAAAGAGATACAAGGGAAGTGGGGGAAGTGTTGAGATGAAAAGGTTGGAGGAAGAAAATACAAGATTGAAGGATACCATAGAGAAAGTTCAATAGCGAGTAACTGAAAATGAAAAGAATATGTATATTAGTAGGGCCCAATTGATAAAAGTCCTTAAGGAAAAAGATGTGCTAGAAAGACAAATGCAGAAGCTTGAATCTAGTGGGACTTGACACGAAATTGACATGCTGGCCAGGGAATTGGAAAGGAAAATGAATGAACTATCCATCATCAGGAGTAACAATGCTGCAATAATCCAAAACCTGGTGGAATAGCTTAATCAACAAGCCGAGACGATTGAGACATGGAAGACACTCCATACCGAGCGAGTCATAGAAAAGGAAAGGTTCATGGTCTGGTTCAAGAAATTGATCCTCCTTGCTGATGAGATCCTCCCTAGTTTCTCGAGTTCACTCAAAGCAGCCGAGGGCCTGGCTAATCCATTGAACACACCGAAGGAAATGACAAAATTTTTTATATTGTATAATGATGTTGTAAACGAGTTAAAGTACCTCAATAGTTGTTAATTTCCAAAGATACTGATGTAATGTACCATTTAAGGCTTTGTTATGAAAGGACAAGAATTTTACTTCCCGTATGTTGGTCATCTAAAGAAAAACTCAGATAAACACGAAGACCTGATCATGTAGGGGTCTTAGTCCCATCTTGTGTTGAGTGTCAACCTTGATGTTTTTATATGGATTAATGAAATCCTTTAAGAATCAAAGGGCCCAATGTTCCTTTGCCATTATGTCAAAACAGTTAACCCAAGTTAATACACAAAAAGAGAAATAAATAACCATAATCATGAACATATAAAATAAAAGAAGTTTTTTTTTCTTTTTCTAATGTCACTAAATTTGTCTTATCTTTACAGAATAAAGGAAAAAGAATATAAATAGTGAAATAAAAGGAAGACAATATTGTGCCTCCGAAACGCGTTCCATCTAACCAAACCCATCTTACTAAAATCTATAGCACGCGTTCAAGAACCAGGCTCATGGAAGAACATTAAGTGGAGGGTAGCCAAAGAGTTGAGGAAGATACAGTTACAATGAATAGTCGAATGATAGTTATGGAGAATCAATTAGCTCAGATGAGCGAAACAATGAAAATTCTCGTCGAGACGCTAAAAGGGAAGGCTATCGACTCCTCACCTAGAGTATCCAGTCATCCACATGCCACTGCCAATATCCCAGAGGTAGGGACAAGCCTACCAAGAGTGGTCATACCTAAAGCATACTTTGACCAGATAACAGAGGTTGCGTAGAGACAAAAGAGTGTCCAGAACCTTCTAATGAAAACATCCGACAAACATGGTCCCCATGATGAAATAAGGGACACACAAGAATTTCCCGACTATGACCCCACTTATACACTTCAAATCCCAACTACGAAGAACAAAGGGAAAACTAACTATGATAAAGAAGATTGGGAGAAACAGTTATGGGAGGTCAAAGATCAATTGCGAAACTTACGGGGAACTAACACTTGGGGTTCACTGAACGTGGAAGAGTTGTGCATGATTCCAGAAGTTTCAATCCCGAGGAAATTCAAAGTCCCTAATTTTGACAAGTATGATAGTACCGGTAATCCTATATATCATTTGAGATCATATTGTACGAAAATGACTGTCTGGTCAAGAGATGAGAAGTTTCTGATAAACTTCTTTTCAGAGAGTCTGATGGGGTCTGCCTTGTTATGGTATATGCAGTTAAACCATTCAAAATTTCAGAGGTGGAGAGACCTCACAGAAGCGTTCATGAAACAATATAAATTCAATCTTGACACTGCCCCAACTAGGGAACAGCTGAAAAGGATGAGTAAGAAGTCACAAGAATCATTTAAAGAATATGCTCAGAGGTGGAGATTGATGGCTTCCCAAGTCTAACCTCCAATGATTGAATCTGAGTTTTGCTCTTATTTCATTCGAACTCTCTCAGACCTATTTTATAAGATCATGTTGGGGACCCATGTTATAGATTTTACCGACCTTATTGAAATCGGGGAGAGGATAGATGCAGACATCAGAGATGGGAGACTTTCATCTCCTTAATCAGAAAATAACTTCAAAAGGAGTCAAGGATTGAAGAAGAAAGAGGGAGACATAAATTACGTCCAACCTGTAAGACCATATTCACAACAGCCTGTTCCTTATCAAGTGAATAGAGGGAATCAAGGTCAAATTCTGTTTGTACCAAGGCAACATGAGAGAACGACTTATGTGCGACCAAAAGATAATCGCCCTTGGCCTAACTTTAACTCCACAAATGCTGAATTATATAAGAAGTTACTGGACGCGAAACTTTTAGGGTCGCGACGTGCAAACCCAATGCAGCCACTGTATCCAGCATGGTACAACCCTAGTGCCTCTTGCAAATACCATATGGGTGTCCCAGGGCATTCAATTGAGGATTGTGTTGCCTTTAAGAGAAACGTACTAAATCTAATTGAGTCCAACCATATCCAACTTAAACTTAGAGATGATTCAATAATCGCCACTAACCCTTTACCTAGTCATGGGGGATGAGTGAATGCTGTTGAAGAGGAACCGAGGTGCTCCAAGAATCCTAATGCCATTAAGTTGTCGATGAAAACTCTGTTAGTTAATCTTCGATCGGCTGGATATGTGTTAGAAGTACCAAAAGGAAAGACCGTTGGGACTGTTGTTGGGCTATCAGTTAAATTTTGTGACTTTCATCAGCAAAATATGGATCATGATATTGAGAATTGTGGGCAGTTTCGGGAAGCTTTGAAGAAATTAATGACATTAGGAATTGTGGTTATAGAGAAGTTAGAAGAAGAAATTGGCGCGATAGAAGAAAAGTATGTTAACATCTTTATCCCTACTAGACAACTAGAAACGGTTACCCTAACTGTTGGAAATCCTCTTGCGACATCGGGCCATCTCGTTCCCCTTCCCTGGGGCAATCTGTAGTGGTTATCAATATGCCAACTCCATTCCCATATCAAAGTGACCATGCAGTACCGTGGAGATATGAGGAAACCTTTAACTGTCCTTTAACTCAAGCAATGATTGCTAAAGCAGAAAAAGAACCCGTCACAAGTATGGTTGGAGCAGGAGGTATTACTCGAAGTAGCAGGGCTTACCTCCCGGCAAGTATTGATAAGCATGGGAAGGGAAAAGGAATTGATAGGGTGAAAGAGAAAGAAGACAAGGAAGACAACACTGATGAAGAATTCCTACGAATCATGAAATAAAGTGAATATAATGTGGTGGAGCAATTAAAGAAAACTCCGGCGCGAATTTCAACGTGGTCCTGAGTCATGAGCTCTGAGGTACATCACTGAGCTTTACAAAAAGTCTTGGAGGAAGCATATGTGCGGCCGGATGTCACCCCAGAAAAAGTAGCTAGTGTGATGAATATCGTCAAGTCTGCATCCACCATCTCCTTTTCTGAAGAAGAAGTTGTAGGGATGTCCTCTAATTAACCAAAGGCCCTACACATTACACTGAAATGTAACGGGTTCATAATTGCAAAGGTTCTGATTGATGAAGGGTCAGCACTAAATGTACTACCACTGGCCACATTCAAACAGTTGGCGATTGAGGTTTCACACATTGAAAAAAGTGATATGGTGGTTAGGGCATTTAATGGCTTTAAAAGAGCAGTGATTGGCAATACTTTCTTGTCTTTGGAGATTGGGCCAAAAACATTCGTGGTGGATTTTCAAGTAATGAATATAGATCCGTCCTATACAATGCTGCTAGGTAGGCCTTGGATCTATTTTGCCAGTGCTGTGCCTTCTACTTTTCATCAAAGGGTCAAGTTTATTGACGAGGGGAGGATAATCACTATCAAGGGTGAAGAAGAGATAATGCTAAGTAAGCCCAGTTCCGTGCCATACATTGAGGCTGCTGAGCAGGACATCGAAGCGATGTTTCAGAGCTTAGAGATGGATGAACCTAATCCTACTGTTAGAAATATTAATTAGGTCGTGATAAAAATGCTGCAAAGGAGTGGATTCTACCCTGGGCCAACCTGGGAAGGGATTGGGAATACATCTGCAAGGGGGTGAACTGCCTATTACTCTCCCAGAAAACTTCAATCGGCAAGGATTAGGGTATGAAATCTTACTATCGAACCAAGTTGAGGAGCGACCAAGCACAAAATGGAATAAGAGGCAGGAAAAGCTAAGAATCCCTCACCTTAGGGAAACATTTCCAACCCCCTCGGAAGTTATGAATTGGCTAAACATCTTGATGATTGATGATGCAGTCCCTCAAGGAGTCAAGACTTGGGTTTCAGTTGACGATTCTGGAGAAAGATTGGATAATTGGGAAATCAAGGATGTTCCCGATGTCGTAGCATTAAAGTAATTGTTTTGATCATGTCTTGCTTTATCTTTTTTTTTTTCTCTCTTTTGTTCTCTTATCTTTTTCCTTCTGTTATTGTGTCCTAATTTCAGACGGTACTTTATGAATGATGATGGTATTTTGCAAATGAAATGATAATTGCTTGGATATTCTGCTCTCTTTTCACTTCTATTCTTTCTCTTTCTGTTTATTTTGCTTTGTTCCTTCCTCCAGGAAATTGCTTTCCTTGGGACTCTTGCCCAACGCAGAGGTTCCTGAGTCCCCACGGAATGATTTGTGCGTTACTTTAGATATGCATGATTCTGAATCTGATAATGAAGAGTTGACCCAGACCTTCGAAAAGTTGCTCTATTCTATGGATAAGGGTATTCGTCCTCATGAAGAAGCAATTGAAAACATCAATTTGGGGACAGAAGAACATAAAAAGGAGGTTAAGATAGTGGATAATCCGGAGAGAGAGGAAATGATTTAACTCTTCAAGGAGTATATAGATGTCTTTACATGGTCTTATTAAGACATGCCTGGACTTGACCCAAGGATTGCTTCTCACAAAATTCCTTTACTCCTAAACATTAAATCTAAGAAGCAGAAATTAAGACGAATGCACCCTGACATGTCTTTAAAGATAAAATAGGAGGTCATGAAGCAACTAGAAGCGAGTTTTCTTCAAGTATCTACCTATCCGCAATGGGTAGCAAACATCGTACCTGTCCCCAAAAAGGATGGAAGGGTTCACATGTGTGTCGATTATAGGGACTTGAATAAAGCAAGCCCAAAGGACGATTTTTCATTGTCCCACATAGACGTTTTAGTTGATAATACAGCACGAGCCTACCAGTATTCCTTCATGGATGGTTATTCGGGGTATAACCAAATCCCTATGCATGAAGACCATAAGGAAAAGACTACATTCATGATACTATGGGGAACTTATTGTTATAAAGTAATGCCATTTGGGTTGAAGAATGCTAGGGCAACTTACCAACGAGCCATGATGGCACTCTTTCATGATATGATGCACAAGGAGATTGAGGTATATGTCGATGATATGGTGGCTAAATCTGCGAAAAGGGAAAGTCATGTGATGGTATTAAGGAAGTTATTTGAAAGATTACGTGAATACAAGCTTCGGTTAAACCCCAACAAATGCATCTTTAGGGCTTTGACTGAAAAATTATTGGGTTTCATGGTAAGTCAAAAGGGAATAGAGGTAAACCCTGATAAAATACAAGCTATTCGAGAAATGCCATCCCCCCAAACGATAAAAGAAGCACGAAGCTTTTTAAGACCACTCAATTATATAGCAAGATTCATTGCCAATCTAATTGCAACTTGCGAGCCAATTTTCAAATTATTGAAGAAAAACTACATTGAAAAATGGGACGATAGCTGCTAAGAAGCCTTTGATAAAATTAAAGGGTATCTGTCGAGTCCCCCTGTCTTAGTTCCGCCTACACCAGGATGACCTTTGATTCTCTATCTGACAATCCTGCCAAGATCGATGGGGGCTATATTAGGGCAATATGATGCTTTTGGAAAGAAAGAGCAGGCAGTTTATTACTTAAGTAAGAAGTTTAACGAATATGAAACACATTATCCATTGATTGAAAAAACTTATTGCGGGTTGATATGGACCACTAAACGGTTACGACAGTATATGCTTTATTATACTACATGGCTAATTTCCAGAATGGATCTTATCAAGTATATTTTCAAAAGTTCACATATTTCAGGAAGAGTCTTTAAATGGCAAGTGATCCTGTCTGAGTATGACGTCAAGTACATGACTCGAAAGTCCATAAAAGGAAGCGTCATAGCAGATCATTTGGCCGAGAATCCTCTAAATGAATACCAACCATTGAATTTTTGTTTCCCTGATGAAGACATACTCACTATAGAGAACAATGAAGATGACAAGGATGGTGGTAATGAGAGATGGAAGATGTATTTCGATGGTGCTGCAAATATGCATGGTTATGGCATTGGGGCCGTGGTTGTGTCGCCTGAAGGAAAGCAATTCCCCGTTGCTATTAAATTAGAGTTTGAATGTACCAACAACGTGACAGAATATGAAACTTGCATCAGTGGGTTGAATGCTGCTATAACCCTTGGTATAAGAACCTTGGAAGTTTTTAGGGACTCTGCCGTCATAATCCATCAAGTGACTGGAGAATGGCAAACTAAGGACTCAAAGCTGATTCTGTATCAGAAATTTTTGGTTCAGCTAATCAGCCAATTCAAAGAAATCAACTTCCATCATGTGACTCGAGACAAAAATCAATTTGCTGATGCTTTGGCTACTCTAGCAGTAATGATTCGACTCGACTATGGGGTTCAGGTCTAACCACTTCGAGTAGAAGCCAGGGATTTGCCGGCATATTGCCTAAACATAGAAGAAGAATAGGATGGGCAACCTTGGTATCATGACATCAAGACTAATATGACAAATAAGGAATACCCATCTGAGGCCAATGAGAGTGATAAAAAGACGATTCGGCATTTGGCCATGAATTTCTTTATTAGCAATGGCATTTTATACAAGAGAAACCATGATGGCACACTATTGCAATGTATAGATGCAAAGGAGGCACAAAAAGTGGTTACAGAGGTTCATGAAGGAATATGCGGTACGCATGCTAATGGTCATTCTCTGACTAAGCAAATCCAAAGGTGCGGGTACTTTTGGTTGACCATGGAGAAGGATTGTACTGAATATGTTCGAAAATGTCATAAATGTCAAATTTATTCAGACAAAATTAATGCACCACCAATCTCACTACACAATTTGGTGGCACCATGGCCATTTTCAATGTGGAGCATCGACGTGATTGGACCAATCAACCCTAAAGCTTCAAATGGACACCGTTTTATCTTGGTTGCCATTGATTATTTCACAAAGTGGATTAAAGCTAATTCCTTTACTAACATCACTCAGAAGGCTTTTTGTAAGTTTCTCAAGGTAAATATCATTTGCTATTATGGACTGCCAGAGAAAATCATCACTGATAATGCCCCAAACCTGAATGGTGCAGAAATCTTTAAGCTCTGTGAACAATTCAAGATCAAACACCATAATTCAGCACCGTATCGGCCACAAATAAACAGGGCAGTAGAAGCAGCGAATAAAAATATAAAAGAGAACATTGCCAAGATGACAGTCACCTATAAAGATTGGCACGAAATGCTCCCATACGCGTTGCATGGGTACCGCATTACTGTGCATATTTCGACCGGGGCAACTCCTTACTCCTTGGTTTATGGAATGGAAGCTGTCATGCTAATCGAGGTCGAAATCCCATCGTTACGAGTATTAATTGAATCCAATTTAAACGAAAGCGATTGGATAAGAACCCGGTATGAGCAGTTGAATATAATTGATGGACGAAGACTTACTGCGATATGTCATGGACAATTGTATCAAAGGAGGATGGCAAGAGCTTTCAACAAAAAGCTTCGTCCTCGCGAGTTTAAAGTTGGTGACCTAGTCCTCAAAAGAATCTTGCCAAATCAGGATGACGCTCGGGGCAAATGGGCTCCCATTTATGAAGGTCCTTACATCGTTAAGCATGTTTTTTCAGGAGGAGCATTAGTTTTGATGGATATGGATGGTCGTGAACTAATCAAACCTTTCAATTCGGATGCAGTTAAAAGGTATTTTGCGTAGAAGGCAAGGCTCACTAGGTTGAAAACCTAAAAGGGCAGCCTAGGCAAAAGTTAGAGCAAAAAAAAAAAAAGAAAAAAAAATAATAAAAAAAAGAGAAAACTGAAGAGGAAAAGCACAGCAATGTAAGAAGGTACCCAGGTGGAGGTAGAGGCAAAGCTTAAAAGCCCACTTTGATCGAAGCAACCAAGTAACAGACAAGACAGAAACCCAAGAGGTTGAGGATCATAGATCAGGTTGCATGAGAGGCATATCTCAAGTTGCACAACAGATCGTTTTGTAAGGACATACAGAACCAATTGTGGCGGACAATCTTTGAAAGAACTTCTCGAGTCAAGTTCTTTCAGTCCTATTGTTTGTTTTTTTCTTTCTTTCTTTATCATTACAGTCTCTTTCTTTGTCCAAATTCCGTATTGTCTGAACTCCCGGGCGTTTCCTTTGACAAAGTTGCTGATAAAATCGTTTCTCATAAGTCTCAATTACATTTATTTCTTAGTCCGTAATTAATAACTCAAAATTGACATTTATCAAAGCGCTTACTTGGCACGACATGGTTGGTATTTCCTTTGGATCACTTATCCTTTACAAACCCCTTATCGTTACTCAAAGGGTAAACCAATAAAAGAGGACAGTTGTGGTTTCAAGGACAGCATACAAAATTCTTTGATGATAAAGAATTGTGAGTTATAAGTGGAACGCAGCCTAAGGCACTCAAGGTCTGGTTAAATGGGTATTACGTTTCGGAAGAGCAGCATCCTATTCTGCTATGGTTGATCAGTTAAAAGATCAATACATTTTTTGGGAATCAGCATCCTTGACAATGAAAACAAAAAAGTTACAACAAAACATAAAGCGAAAAAAATAAGAAAAAAAAACACATGAAAAAGGAAAGAAAATTGCAAACCATCTAAATGACAATAAATGAAGCACCTCACGTACTTATACACATCATATAACCCGGGCTAATAATGAGGCAAGAAAAGATATGTATTTCATGAAAGGAGGCATCAATTGTCTCATGCGTTCCACATTTGCATACATTGCATAGGCCTTAATTCATGCTAGGATAATTGAAAGTCAAAATCTTGCATGAATCCCAATTCGCAGTGGGGCAAGCAAAAATAGGAAGGAAATAAGGGTTTTCATATATATTGATTTTTATAGGTGCATACCTTGTATAAAACCTAGATAAATAAAAAATAAAGCCTTCTAAATTAGAAAGATCTGTACAAAAAGCACCCTTTTTCAAAGCCCTACATAGGTTAGGCACCCATTTTAAAGCTCTACATAGGTTAGGTACCCTTAAAGTCCTGCATAGGCCAGGCACTCCCTTTCAAGCCCTGTACAGGCCAGGCACTCCTTTAAGACCCTGCATAGACCAGGCACCTTTTTCAAAGCCCTGCACAGGCCAAACACCCCCTTTCAAAGTCCTGTATAGGCCAGACACCTCTTTTAAAGCCCTACACAGGCTAGGCACCCTTAGAACCCTACACAGGCCAGACAACCTTTTTCAAAGCTCTGTATAGGTCAGGTACCCATTTTAAAACCCTACATAGGCTAGGTATTCTTAAAGCCCTGTATAGGCTAAGCACTCCCTTTTCAAAACCCTGCACAGGCCAGACACCCCCTTTCAAGGCCCTGCATAGGCCAGGCACCCCTTTTAAAGCCCTACATAGGCCAGGCACCCTTAAAGCCCTGCATAGGCTAGGCACCCCTTTTAAAGCCCTACATAGGCTATGTACCCTTAAAACCCTGCATAGGTCAAGCACTCCCTTTCAAGCCCTATACAGGCCAGGCACCCCTTTACAGCCCTGCATAGACTAGGCACCCTTTTCAAAGTCCTGCACAAGCCAAACACCCTTTTTCAAAGCCCTGCATAGGCCAGGCACCCCTTTTAAAGCCCTACATAGGCTAGGCACCCTTAAAACCCTACACAGGCCAGGCACCCTTTTTCAAAACCCTGCATAGGTCAGGCACCCTTTTTAAAGCCATACATAGGCTAAGTACCCTTAAAGCCCTGCATAGGCCAGACACTCCCTTTTCAAAGCTCTGCACAGACCAGACACCCCCTTTCAAAGCCCTGCATAGGCCAGGCACCCTTTTTAAAGCCCTACAAAGGCTAGGCACCTTTAAAACTCGGCACAGGCCAGGCACCCCTTTTCAAGCCCTGTATAGGCTAGGCACTCTTAAAGCTCTGCACAGGCCAGACATCCTTTCCAAACCCTGCATAGAGCAGGCACCCAAGTCCTACACAAAATAAGCATCACGAAGCCCTACACAGAATAGACACCAAAGTCCTACTCTAGAATAGGCACCCCTTTCAAAATCCTACACCAAAACAGGCCATGACATTTTCAGGTAAGTTAGCTCACTTTTATCTGTTAATTCCCCAAACAAAATACATGTTTCCATCTTTACTTATTCTTAAGCTAAAGATATTAAATTTTTCATTTTCAATCTCTTTACTTAAAAATAAGTAAAGAGGGACAACTTGTAAACACCATATTTTGTTTGGGTCGCTTTCTCATTTTTGTTTATTGTCAAAAGGCAATCAAATCATCCTAGACAAAATATGTGTTCTTATTTTTACTTGTTTCTTAGGCAAAAATATTGAAAATATAAGCCTAAGAAACAAGTAAAGAGGGGCAACTGTGAACACCGTATTTTGTCCGAGCAAAGTACAAAAATAATAACAAAATCAAATAAAAAAAAACAAAAGAAAAAAAATAGAAAATTAGGAGAAAGTGAAAACAATGATAAAAAAAATAAAAAAAATAAATTAAAAGCTTTAGAAAACAATAAAAAAAACTTGGAAAAAGAAAAAAGAAAAATAAATAAAAAGAAAAAAGCCCAAAGCCATAGAAAATGAAATTTTAAAATTATTATTAATAAAAAAATATCAAATAAAAAAAGTAAAAGAAAAATCAAGAAAGAAAAAAGAAAAAGAAAAAATATAATAATCAAAATGAAATTTATTTCAAAAAAAAAAAAACAAAACAAACAAAATAAAAACAAAAAAAACAAAAAAAGAGAAGAGAGGGATGTGAGCCCAAGTTTTGAAACCTATAACCTTCTTCTTCGGATTGGGCCATTGGGCCATTGGGTCAAACTTTATTCTTCAGATTGGGTCATTAGGCTGGATCTACTCATTACCTGCCCACATCTCCCCCTAGCAGCCTCAAACCCACACCTACTCCACGACACACAGGAGTCTGGCAGCGCACAGAGCACTGAAACATAAAAAAAGGGAAGAGGCAGCAGAGGCCGATCAACCTAATGCCTCAGAGGAGTAAGAAAATGGAAATAATGGGGCAGCGTTCCAGGGGGTTGATCAGAGGAGAAACAGAGGGCCAACGGTAGGTTCGAGGAGTTGACCTCCTCTTCACATCCCTTTCATCACCAGAAGCCGAGGGAAAGGAAGACAAAAATGGAAGGAGAAGTCAGAAACGGGGATTGAGGGATGAAGAGCGAGCACCAAATTGGAAAGAAAGCCGGCTATGAATCGAAAATAAAGGAGGGATTTCGAAAAATAAAAAGGGGGGATTTGGATTCGAGTCAAAAAAAAAAGGAGGGGGGACTGGGGAAAATCGGGAGACAGATTGATTTTGGGGGTCTGGAGAGAACCACTGGAAAAATCGAAGCAGAGGGCGCAAAAGAGGGAGAACAGGCAAAGATTCGCGAGGAGGAGATTGGGATTTCTTTTTTTTTTTTGAGCAAGAGAGGTAAAAGATAGAAAGGGCGAACGGAGACGGAGAAAAGAGGTTGAAAGGAGGAGGGTGTTAAGGAAGAGCGGCCCCGGTGCAGTAGGACAATAGTAAGAAGAGTTTTGTTATTGGTCACGATTCCGACAGGTAAGATACTTCATCTACTCTCAATTTACAGTAGCTTGAACACGATGTCTCTGTACTGGTCATGCACTGTGGTAGAGCTGATTATTTAGCATAAATTATTACGTTATGTATTTGCTTTAGTGAGTGCCCAGCAAGTGTTTGATGAAATGTTTTAAAGGAAAAACTCGAAAACGAATTAGACATCTGGCCCTTGTAATTGCTGTGTTAAACGTCTGTGGAACCTGGTTGTGATTTCGAGCTTCATTGTATTGTTATTCTGCAAATGAACAAGATATCGAGATTGTGTATGCTAACTGACCGGGGCTGAACTCGAATCAGGATTTGAGAGAGGAAATTGAGAAGCATTTTGTTATTTTATGGTTTGCCCATGTTTGTTTTTTTGTCATTATCTTAAATTAGTTTGTTGCTTTATGTTTTCAAATGGGTTGATATTCATTGATTGGGATTGAATTTGAATTATGATTTTCTGCGTAAAAGAGGAAGATTTCTGAGTCAGCTCGCTGTATTGCCATTCTGCCATGTTCAAACTTTGATTGTTGTCTGCACTTAATTGGCTTCCCACGTTGGTGGAATTAGGTTGTGATGGCTGATTTCATTCCTTAATATATGTATGTATACGAAAAAAGGAAGAAGCAAGTCAAGCGTTATATTTTGAACACCCTGAGTGTAAATGCTTCATTTTCGCAGACCTATTGGTTTTATTTTTATTAGTCTTGTTTTCTTTCCTTTTTTTTGATGTTATGTTTTAAACTCATTGCTTTTTCACCCCATCCTTTCAAGAATTGGTCATGTGGGATTCTTTGTCCCCTTGAACCCATATAACCAAACCTAAGGTCCATGTGCAGCAATAAGCTCCCTTGGCATCTGTTGGGCATTAAGTTTCATTTTTATGCATTTTGGGTTTCAATGGCCCACATCAAATTAATTCAAAAAAAATTTCAACTAAAGGACAAAAAAAAAACAAAAGAAAAACAAAAAAGAGGATTAAAAAAAAAGAAAAGAGAATGAGGGCAAAGGAGCATAATCAATTTTACAAATTAAACATGCTAAATAATTTTAAACCCACTTTTGTTTTCAAAAGCCCAAATTAACTTCAATCACCCTCCCTTCTATTCACCCAAAAAAAGGGAGAAACGAAAAATCAACAAATATAAAAACGAGAACAGAGGAAAATAAAAGTCGAAAAAAGAAAATAACAAAAACAAGAAAAAATTTCAAAATCAACCATCCAAAAAAAAGGGGAAAATAAATAAAAAAAACAAAATAAAAGTTAAGAAGATTAAAAATGAAAATGCGAAAAAGAAATTACTTTTTTTTAAAAAAAAAAACCAAACACCAAAGTCAAATATAAAAAAAAAAACAAACCAAGAAAAAACAAAAATACAAAAATGCTAGAAAGGTAAAGAAATAAAATTGATCATACTCTTAGCAAATTAAAATACATCAAACAATTCTAACCTCGTTTTATTTGCCAAGAGGAAAAGTGATTTTTATTCTCTTTGCCTTTTCATCCAAAAAATAACAGTAAAAGCTTAGTTGTTTAAAATTAAATAAAAACAAAAATAAAATAATAAAAACACAATAAAAAAAAAACAACAAAATATAGAAAAGAGAAAAAAAAACACAAAACAAAAAAACACAAAAATTATTAAAACAAAGAAAAATTGAAAAAGCAAGAAAAATAGAATTGAAGTTACCTTTAATAAATCAAAACACATCAACTAACTTCTAAATTCATTTTATTTGTTAAAAAAAATAATAATAATTTTTATTTTCTTTCCACCAAAAAGATAATAATAAAAGCTTAATTGTTTAAGATAAAAATAAGAATAATAATAAAAATAATTTTTAAAAAAAAGGGGGGAAGAAGAAAGAAAAAATGAAATAAAAAAAAGTGAAAAAAACAACAACAAAAACAAAAACAAAAAAAGAGAAGAAAAAACAAAGACAAAAAGAAAAGGAAAGAAGTAAAATTGGTTTTACCTTTTGTAAATAAAAACACCTCGACCAACTTCAAATTTATTTTGTTTGCAAAAGTTTAAATGATTTTTGCTCTTTTTCTCTCTTAAAAAAAAATATCCAAACAAAAAACAACAAAACAAATAAAAACAAAAACAAAATCCAACCAAAACTAGTTTTTAACCATTCGAACTACGTGGACTTTAATCTCCATTGGAGAGTACGTAGGTCCTAGGCTCTTATCTTAGGTCAAGTCCGGCCTTGTAAATAAAATTTTCTGTTTAATTTTCATTTCCTTAATTTCTTTTCCTTCATTTTGTCTTTTCTAATTTTGTTTCTTTAATTTATTTCTTCTTTTTCTTTTTCAACTTTATTTTCTTTATCTTTATTTCTTATTTTGCATGTGATTTGTTAGGAGAATTAAAATAGACTAAAGGCTATATTGGTTTCGCACAACTGGCTTAGGATAACCGTTCTTAGTAACGGCCTAACGGGTGTTGTGGGGGTGCCTAACACCTTCCCCAACTCACAATCGACTCTCGAACTTATTTTTTAGTTCGTAGACCATTTTTCTTATTTTCTAAATAAAAAGATTTTTTCAAAATTTTACCTTTTTAAAAACTAAAATTTTGATAACGACTCTACTACTCTTATTTCAATTTGATTTTGGTTTTTATTTTTTTTGAAAATTAAATCGAATTTCTTTTCAACCAATTTTCGGGTGTGGCAAGGTATAATATTAAATTCAATATTATATATATACAATTTTTATAAAAGTAAGAGGCATATGCACCATCGCTATAACGTGGTTTCGCCCCTAATGGTGATCTTTCAGAAGAGATTTTTTTTTTTTTGGGAGTTTAATCTTTATACAAGAGCTGGATGAGATGTTCATCGTGTTCTTTGGTTGAAGCACGTTAGTTTATGCTGTGAATGTGATTAAATATACATATCTGATGTTAAACTTGTCAAGCCAAGCTTGAGTGCATTGGTGGTTAGTAAAAAGCTACACGGGGTTTTGTTCTCTCGCCATCTCTCAGTATTTGTAACTTCCATTTGAACCTTTGTTTTGTTTGTTTCATTGTTCGTTTTTTACTTTTTCTTTTAACAATTGGTATTTGGGTGTGAAAAATATTGCCCCCAAAAAAAGTTCGTAAGTGTCATGTCTCTACTACACAAGGTATTTAAAATCTATTTATGAAAATTTAAAAATGAGATTATATATGAAAAAGTTAACACTTCTTATATTTTTGTTCCCCACAAATTAAAATGTTTGCATGCTATACTTCACATGAGATGGTATAAGAAGGCATGCTCTATGTCGGCTTGTTGATACAGGAGAATAGGATAATAAGTATACAATTTTTTAATAATAACATGATAATTATATAATTTTTTTAATTAAATTATACACTTATCATGTTATTATTAAAGAATTATACATTTGTAATATTTTAATTAAAAATTTTGATTACATAAATATAAAGAATTATACTTAAATTTATTCCATTTTAAAATATAAAATAACTTATAATAATGTGCATAGTCATAGAAGATTCCCAAGTACTTGCCAAAACTTTTGATGGAATAATGCAGTTATGCCTAAGCATTATTGGCTCACATCGCATATTATTGGATAGTTTAAAGGTTTAGAAACTGATTATTCGATTCACTTTGCAGATTGAGTTTGAAAAATAATTATGATAAATGACATGGATAATAACCCTAGTTGAAATAATGTGATTGCCTTTCCCCGCAAATTATATTGTCTTTGATTAGAAACTGATACAGCATAACTTTCGAATCCTAGTCTACATTCGTTAATGTTAAGCTGTCAACGTCATTGTCTCGACCCTCTCTAATCATCCACAAGAAGATGGGAACGTAACTCCATTTTATTTTTACAGTGGAAAAAAAAAAAAAGAAAAGAAGTGAAAACTCATGACATTAAATAGACCAGAAGGACACTAAGAATCACCAAAAGAAACGTCTCTTATAAGATCTGATTCATATTATCCTAGACAGCAAGAAATCTAATAAAATTAACCTATCTGAAGTGGGGGATGCCCCTGGAGAGGGAAAGACACAACTTCCTCTAGTTTATCTCATCATCCTGGAAGTCTACATTATTCCAAAAACTACTTTATAAACCTAAAGGCATATTAAGTTGAACGCTAGCTTCAAGATCTGAATCTGAGACTTGAGCCGAATGCAGCTTTTTAAACGGAGGCAATGTGTCGGATCAGGTCAACCACACGGGAACTGCAGCAGAAACAAACAACATTGAAGATGATCTGATGGTTAGGCGGCACTGTTCATAATTTTGTCATCATAGAAATTTATTATAAACCAAAGATCCATTATTGTGGTAGTCCACAGATTAAACAAAACACTTGCAAAAAATTACCAAGAAGAAAAAAAGGAAAGGCATAGAAATCTGTTTTACCTGTAGCCCCATTCATTGTCATACCAAGAGACAAGCTTCACAAAATTGTTGTTCAAAGAAATTCCAGCCTTTGCGTCAAAAATGCTTGACCTGCCAGCATGTGGTAGATCGCAAAATAAGCTTCGTCTCACTAATCCAGTCACACGACTTTATAATCACGCATAAGGAAAGTGGCATGATCTAGCATCTAGGAGATACGCCGAAATGAAGAGTAGCATTTACCAAAAATTGTTGGCCACAGACAGAGGCACGCCTCTGATTGCGAATCCCAATGGCAAATCCTAAACTAAAATAGAAAGAAACGGATATCAGTATCATCACCTGCGGTCACCAATAAAATCGGTGGACACCACATCATCCTCTGTGTAACCAAGAATTCCCTTCAAGCTGCCCTCAGATGCCTCCCTGTGAAAATTTATCGGAAGATGAGGACTTGATAATGATTAAATACTTTAAACACTTGGTGGACAAATAAAGAGGACTAATTCATTAAAAAAAATGCCGTTCTCACTTGATAGCAGCTTTAATCTCATCATAACTGGCTGCCTTCTCAATTCTAACAGTGAGGTCAACCACTGAAACATCAACAGTAGGAACACGGAACGCCATTCCTGTCAACTTTCCATTCAGCGATGGCAGCACCTTGCCAACAGCCTGCACAGTTAAAGAATACAACAGGCAGTAGGCACATGGTCATTAACCAGAGAAAACTCGTGCGAGTGATAAAAACTTGAGTGTACTTAGAGAGAAAATAATAATGCACCATGTGAAGGAAAGTATTGCTGATGTCAAAATCAGTACCTCTATAGGAAAGTTATTATGGATTTTTTTTCAAAACTGCTAAAATATTATGCAGAGGTGCTAAAAAAGGGTGACATGAGCTTGAAATCGCATAGGAAGTAAAAAAGATACATATAAAAACATATATGCCAGAGTTTACCTTAGCAGCACCAGTACTGCTAGGAATGATATTGAAAGAAGCAGCTCTACCACCTCTCCAGTCCTTCGATGATGGTCCATCAACAGTCTTTTGAGTGGCTATTTAACATAGAAAGATGTGTCACTTAAAGAATAACTTCGCTGAAACTAAAAGGACTATAGGACATAACAAACTTACCAGTAATAGAGTGGACCGTGGTCATAAGACCTTCAACAATGCCAAATTTGTCGTGAATCACCTGAAAATATTTCAATAGTTATAAGATCACCTATTTGAGTCTTTCATTTTCACTGGACTACAACAATCTTCCATAGCCTAACCAACTTAAAACCCAGACTACCTTTGCCAGCGGAGCAAGACAGTTGGTTGTGCAGCTAGCATTGGAAACAATATTAAGATCTGACTTGTATTCTTTTTCATTGACACCAACAACAAACATTGGGGCATCCTTGCTGGGTGCAGAAATGATTACCTTCTTTGCGCCACCCTAAGCATCAAAGAATATAACCACACAAATAAGAGAACAAACCAACGTTGATATAAAACACGCAAAGGTACCAGAGAAAGGATAACTTCAATGCCAAAAAAGCTTTTAAGACATCAAGAATCAATTAATTGAATGTTTCCAGAACTCTGCAGAAAAATTTAAGGGGAAATTTGTGGCAAATATAATCAAGATAAGCTTTTTTTCACATTATTTTCGTTTCCAAGTTTTTGAAAATATTGTAAACTATAAACAGAACCTGGCAACGTATTTATTAGGAAAATTCCAGTTCACTAAAAGAGCATATCTGTAAGATATAGTAAAATGAACTCCACCATGTGAGCACTTAATGACAAACCTTCAAGTGAGCTGCTGCCTTGTCTTTGTCAGTGAAAACTCCAGTAGACTCAACAACAAAGTCAGCTCCAGCCTCACCCCATGGAATTTCCTCTGGGTTCCTAATAATTAGAACAAGAAAATAGATTTTAGTCTGATAATTGGCTCAATAATTTGTTAGTAACTTGATATAAATCACATACCATCCAATTAGTAAGTATAGAAGCAGAATATACCTTACACCGAAAACAGTGACCGGCTTCTCACCAAACAGAAGTGTTTTGGAGTCCTTGACCTTAATGTCATGGTGCTTCCACTGCCCATGAACACTATCGTACTTGAACATGTAAGTCTGCGGGGTACACACAGTAAATTTTAAAGAACAAATTAAAAAAAAAAAAGAACATTTCTTGACAACTAACACAACAAAATGATTAACTTATTTGGATATGATTTACCCTTTCCATTTGTCCATTCAACAAAGAAAATAAAATTATGAATGACTGAAACAACCAATTTACGAATTAGTGTCCCACACACACGATGGAAACACTACACAGGCAGAAGTGGCAATCACTTACCATGTAATCCGTGGTGATGAATGGATCGTTAACAGCAACGAGCTCAACATCATCGCTCTGCAAAGCCACCCTGGCAACTAAACGGCCAATCCTTCCGAATCCTTCACCATCGCAATGCCACATACACACATTAATTATGAAGCAACTGAATATGAACACAAGAAGAAATGGAGTTGCACAAATATATATACCATTGATTCCAATCTTTATCTTCCCACCCATGACTGTCTCCGAGAACCTGAAACGAATAAGAGAGTGCAACAGGGTTGCAGGGCAGAAATAGGTGAGTAGAAGCAGAAGTGCGCGTTGGAGTGACAGTGCATGTATCTATATATATAACATATTATATTAGACGTTAAAAGAATGAGGCGAAATAGTCGAAGGAGGGTACCATATTGTGCGCAATTAACTGTGGGAGTGAGGAAATGGTGGGGTTGATTGTTAAGTGCGGCGGCACGGTGCATGCGACCATTGATTTCGAGAGAAAGCGTCAAGGATTTACTTATCTCAAACGCTCGCCTTAGCGAGATCACCGGCCATGTTTAGAACCGGTAAACCTTCTACGGAGGGCAAAATAGATTGCGAGAGAAAATAATAATAATAATAATAATAAACCTGTTAGAACTGTCTTTTTTATTTTATTTGTTATATTCTGATGAAAAAACTTTCTTCTTTTCTGTTACGTTGTCTTTCAGTTTTGTAATTCGTTCTATTTTAAACCATTTTTTGTAATTTTTTATTTTGATTATATTTAATTGTTTTTTTAATTTTTTTTACTCATCTAATTTAATTTTATAAAATTTTTGTAACTAAATATTTATTTTAATTATTAATTTATCCTTTTTTCTTGGTTATTGAACTTCTTATCAAGCTCCTTTTTTAATTAAATTAATAATAGTATTCATATTTAACCATATGGAACAACGGCGCTGAAGCCCGTAGACAAGAAAGAACTAAGAGGAGCCCACAGTGTGGCCAAGTAATGAGGTCAGGATGGGGGTCAATCAAGACATGTAAAACCCAAACTGTGACTAAAGCAGTAATTGGCAAGCCAGTCTGCACAGTTATTGCCTTCCTAATACGGACGTACGTGTGTGTGTATACATATATATATATATATATATATATATGCATAGACTAAATGCGTTGATTCTGTTTAACAAGTGTGATCTGGTAGACTGTCAGGTGTATGAGTGCCTAAGAGTCACTTTCAACAATCTTTTAGCTCCATGTGTAGAAAAGAATGGCCTTAGTTAGCATCATCAATGAGGTTGGCAACCACGTAACGATCCCTAAGGACGTGAAGAGTGTTAGGCCCATGCATGCACCTTCCAAGTCAACGACCAGAATCTATGCTTTGACAACCAACCTTACTCTTTTGGCCTGCGCAGGAAGTCCCTCTGAATTTTCTCTGTCTCTTTATAAACCCTCAAAAAGACAAGAGTTTGTCTTTTCCATCCATTTAAGTCTGCAATATGCTTCAGACATCTATTGGTGCCGAGCCAAGTTGTCAGCTTCAGCAAGGAGTAAGAGTAAGACATCATCCGACACGGCATCAGCAATTATGTGAGAAACTTTGTCCACGCAAGACGACAAGTTGTCCAAGCGAATGTCCCTACAAGGTTCAAGGTTCGAAGCAGACCGACCGATCGACTTCTCTCCATTCTGTAATTCTGTGGTGTTACTGGTATACGCTGCATTATTATGTTTATGTAGGGGTCTCCACAGCAAATTTCCTACAGCACTTTCTCAACAAATTTTCAATTTATCCTTTTAAAGGCTTTTTTTTCTGAACCATTTTAATTTGATAGTTAATACATAATTTCATACTTTGATGTGTTTAATTAAATGTTTGCATTTGAATTTTGTACTTTCTTATTTTGTATTTTTTATATTATTCTTTTAGTATTCAATACATATTTTATATAATTATTGAATACTGTTGAATTTAATATGATTTTAAGAAATAATATTGGTGTAATTATTTTGAAATGATTGTCTTATTTTATTTTAAACCAGAATTTCTATCAATTTTTTCAGTAAACATTTAACTGGGTATAGGATATCTTGAAATATTCATATCAACACAACAATATAGATTGAAAACGGCCTGTGTTTTTTCAGATACAAAACTTGTGCACACAAATTTATAGATAAAAAAAATGGGATAAGTAATAAACTATCTGTGATACTAGAACAATCATCTTTGTAATTGTATCATTTATATTCGGATAAAACACTTACATTTGTTCTATTTTCATATATTTAATCTTGTTTATGCGAAACACGCTTGAATAAACCCTTGCTTTTTTTCCTAGAAGATTGGATATTACTCACTCATTATACCATGTTGGACAATTCTAAGTTGATATGCAATTTTTCGTCTACTTTGTTATTTTTGTAAGTTTTTTATTTTTATTTTTTCATGGGTCCATGTTAATAATGAAAAAAATCTTGTTATGTCCGTTAATCTCTTATATAAGAAAGAAAGTAATACAGTAGGTAAGATTTAAGAAGACTTAATTGTGTGCACCTCACATCTACCATCACTCATTCTCTCACATAAAAAATTTCTAAATATGAAAAAATTTAAGCTCATTATCTTTGCATAAATAATAGTTGATAGTTTTATTATTAATGCCAGGAAGGCTCCAAAGAACAAGGCTTCCCTGCGTTTGTTTGCGCCTCAAAGAATCAAAAATCACAAGTCATGAAGTACTTATTGCTGATTGACAAGATAGAGTGAGCAAATTCAATAAAATAAAATCCATAACGAAAAAAAAGAAGGGATGCAGTTGCTGTGACCAAGTAAGTTATTGTGAACAGAAGAAAAATCTCACACTACCTGTATCAAGTAATTTATAGTCTTGTAAACAAACAACCAAAATCGTCATATTCGAAAGGTCCTCACCCTTATGTCATACTAGTATCGATACCAGCATAAAAAGACATACAATGACCTTGAATTAAAATTTTGATTTACATACATCACTTGTCGAAGCAAATCCTCTATGCAACACCATTGGGAGACCTTGATAACCCCTGATTTTCCATCAAGTTCTCTATAATCTTCTTCAATGCAGGAGCATTCACACCACAATCTTTATCAACAAAGCAGGATCTACCTTCTTCAGCTGCCTTACAAGGCTGTGGATCCAGTGGGACCTTACCGAGAAAAGGCACCCCCATTTCAATGCACCTCTTTGCTGCTCCACCACCACTAATGTCAAACACCACTGCAAGCAATCAAATTCAACATTTCTGGTGTTTTTTCTCTCAAGTACTCCCAAGCCCACTCTGTGACATCTCTCTTCTCCCCTGTATCGGTCATTTTCATAAACTGGAGATCTGTGATAGGCTGGCAAAGACCACTCATATTCTCTAAACCCCAATAACTTTCACTCCAACATTCTTGGAAAAACTCACCTCTTTCCTCACACCAATCAAGGAGACTTGTTGGGTTGTGGTAACTATGATTGAACCATCTATTCCAGTGGCATCAAAGCACTGGACAGTTGAAATATGCTCATCTGGGTTGCCAGGCGGAGCATCAACTACAAGAAAATCAAGTTCCCCCAATAAACATCCTTCAGAAACTGCTTGATAAGCCCATTTTTGCTTGGATCCCTCCATATAACAGCTTAGTCAGGGTAAGGAAGCATGAACCCAATTGACATGACCCCCAAGTTGGACTCCACATAGACAGGAGACCAAGCAAGGTTGCTCTGATGTATCTCTTGCCCATCTAGGCTAAGCATATTTGGGATGCTTGGACCACAAATGTCAATGTCAAGAAGACCTACCTGAAAATGCATTGCTGCTAAAGCAAACGCTAGCTGGGCAGATAATGTGCTCTAGCAAACTCCTCCCTTTCCCGATAGAACCAGTATCGTATGCTTCGCAAGAGCCATTCTTACTGCAATGGCTATCAGACCTGCAGAAACAAAAGCAAAAGACATGTAACTAAGCTTCCCAAGGCAAGGAATATCAAAACAGAATTGTAAATATGTCATACCAAATCAAAAGCATTTCTTTTAACTCAATGTGACCTATAATAACAAACTATTGTTGTTTGCACCATTAAAAAAAAAATGTTCTACTGAGAACTGAAAGAATATAAAACGAAAGATGATAATTGCGCACTTACAATTCCATGTCTTATCACCAAAAAGCATAACAAAGAGGGAAAATTAGAGAACCACACAATATTTTCAAAATATGAATCGTTAGTTAAAAAAAAAAAAAGGATTAATATGTTTAAATAACTTTTCAGTCAATCAGTCATCAATACAATATTGGAGAGAAGAACAATTTACATACAGCATGTCATAAGCTGGGTCTTTTTCTTTTTCATTTTTTCATTTTTTTTTTTTAAAGTAAGGACAAGTTTAGGGTGAGGGCAGGCTACTCCATTCCAAGGCCAGGGCATACCATAAGCTGGGTCATTATAAAAGCCTGCTGTTGGTTAAAGTAGGACAGTTTCAAGTTAGAACAGTACACAACAATGGCTAACTTGGATGCGTAGGACTGAAACAAAGACTTAATGTTTTTCTCCCGAAATAGTTCAGATTATAAAAGTTGCTATGACTAGCTCTCAATTGGACAAATTTATGTGAACAAAGGGGAATTATATCTTTGGGAACAAATTTGTGATAATTACCTGGATCCAAACTGTTGGAGATTGTATCTTAGGCTAATTATTGTATTGCGAATATTATTTTTATTATGAAATAAGAGTTTTCTTTTTATTACATTATTATATTATTTGCATGTTTATATATAATAATATCCATGGATAAATCATTTTTGAATTATCCAAAATATCCCTAATCAATCATCTTTATGGGAACAACGATGAATTAAGATTAGTATGATTTTGATTAATTAAGTGTTAATCATATATGATGATATGAATCAAAATCATAGGCGTGTGTTAAAGAACAGAACGCTAAATAGACCCGTCATAAGATAAGTTACATAGATTAGGTCATAAGTTTATCTCATATATAACAGTGTCATTGATCCCTTGGACTTGAGATCACCATAGATTCCTACATGAAGGACATTGTACTTTGGCATAGTCTAATGTCACCTTTAACCGGGTGATTATAAAGACTATGATCAGATATAATGGAATCCATGCAGAGGAAGATGAGTGGTCAAGATAGAATTTGTCCCTCTGATTAATAGACTTATCATAAGATAAGTTACATAGATTAGGTCATAAGTTTATCTCATATATAACAGTGTCATTGATCCCTTGGACCTGAGATCACCATAGATTCCTACATGAAGGACACTGTACTTTGGCATAGTTTAATGTCACATTTAACCAGGTGATTATAAAGACTATAATCAGGTATAATGGAATCCATGCAGAGGAAGATGAGTGGTTAAGATAGAATTTGTCCCTCTGATTAATAGAGAGATATCTCTGGGCCCCTCGATGAGTGTGACTGAGAAATGTATAGTCATGCTCAGATGTAAAGGGTTCCATCTTATAATCAGTCTGCTCGTAGATCGAGAAAGTTACGATCGAGTAAGTTGAGGATGACATTTCCATGCCTCATACTCGATCTAGATATCGTGTGACAAAAGGGATATGATAGGGTTATAAGATAGGTTGCATTAGATCACCGATCTCGTATGATTTGGGTAGTCACAATGTCTTGCTAGAGGCCGCTTGTGATTTGTGAGTCAAACAGTGTAGTTGGCCCACTGCCAACATCATATAGGCCTGCAGGGTCGCACACAAGAACGGACCAACTCGAGCTAAAATGTCCATATTCATTGAATCAGAAATGTGTCTAGATTTAATGAATATTTAGGATGGAGGAATTATATATATATATATATATATCTTATATATATATATATGAGATAATTTAAATTTGATCTATAAGATAGATTTAAATTTAAACTAATCAGATAATTTAAATTAAGCTCTAGATATTGTTAGTTTAAATTTAAACTATAGGATATATTTGAATTTAAACTAATAGATATATTTAATTAATTTTGATTAATTAAATATATCTGAAACTCTAGTCTATAAATAGGGGTTTCCATATCAGAAAATGATAGCTAGAGCTAGAGCTGCCTCCAAAATCCTTAGAGAAAGAGACACCGTACAGAATTGTACTGACGTCGTACGGACTGTACGGAATTATACGGACAGACTGCTAGCACACCGCTTTGAGTTGCTGAACCCCGTTCGTGTGGATACCAGTAGAGGGAGCTGATTTGCGGTCAGTTCCTGTGATCCAAATAAAAGTAAACAACAAACTCAATCGACAGAAAAAGGGTGATTCTCTGAACCTATTCGGTTTAAACAATTTTGATAGATCTTTAGTGGAAATTGGGATCAAAATTTTAAACGATTCCGCTGTGTGCCTCCCATAATTCCCAACACAAACATCAAATGGGCAATAAGAAAAGAACTTACTAATATAACATCCTCCCAAATCCAGCATATGACATAGGTGTGAAGGAGATCATACTCTCTCTTACACACACAGACACAAACATACATGGAATTCTTAACAAATCATTATTGAGCATAACAACTTTATTCCAAGCCCATTAGTAAAACCATAACAACACGTGGTATCCTCCTTTTTTAACTGGGGAAGAGATAAGGAGGGAAATTAAACCAGCGTAGAACCACACATTTCTCAAATAAATAAAGGTAGTAGAACTTGAAGGGGCAAAAAAGAAGAAAAGCAAAGCTTCACGTGATTATAATCATAAAGGTGCAAATGAGAGAAAAGGAACTTAGGTCAAGTCCTTTAGGAGCAGTGGCACAAATTTGTTGATTAGGTCATCCTTCACATGCATCGGCTTTTCTTGAAAACTTAGACTAAGGGCTTGGGCAATTTAAAAATGAAAATATGGAATTATATAAACAAACTTAATAATTTTTCCATACATGAAACAAAGAGATAGAAAAAGCACAAAATTTATATGCTCATTGGCATTCTTAGGGATATATCATTCTCTATGGCACCTCTTAGTCATCTCATGCTTCAAATGTGGAGAGAAATTGTCCTCTTTATATATGTAAGGTCTAAAGAAAATATAAAAAACTATTAGGTGTGTACATGTATTGAGATAACTTGGGTTTTAACCTACTCCGATACCCATTTTGATTTTAAACGAGGTTTAAAATTGAAGTTCATGACTTAAGTTTAATTTGACTTAATTTTGAGTAGAATTGGGTCAATGTGGAGTAATCTTTTTTGTTTTTAAAATTTATAGTAAAAATTATAAAATAACTCTATAAATTTTTTTTTTATATAAGTCTTATAAAATTATATTTTATTTATAAAAAATTAAAATTTTTATGTAAATCTTTATAAAAATTATTTTTAATTTAAATTTAAAATGAACTAATATAACTCCTTAAGATTAACTTAGTACCTAATCTATTCCTAATTTTTTATTTTTATACTTAGCCCAACCTAATCCAACTTAACTAAACAAGCCCAGGCACAATGGGTCTTTGGATCTAGTGTACATCCTCAGAGACTGCAATAATGGCAAAGTCACTTAAAGAGTTTGATTGCAAACTTGAGATAAAAAGTCAAATAGACGATGCCGTCTAACAAAAGGAAACTCAAGAATAACATATCCTGTATTCCAACGTACAAAGCACTATTCTAAAGCCATCAAAATGACACGGGTCGGTTTTTTAGTGAATTGGGTTAAACTAATCCGATTTCAAATGAGTAGCAATTAACCTACCTCATCTAATTGATTAAAAAAATTAAAAAATAAATAATTGGTTAAAAAATTTTAAAAATAAATATTTAAAAAGTGTTGAATACTATAAAAAAACGAAAAACAAAAAAATAAAAACAAACAAACAATAGCATTTGACCAGCAGATCAAGTAAACAGAAATGGTGTGTGGTAGACCAATAGTCCAAGAGAATATTAGATATGAAATTTGTGAGGACCACATGGTTTTCAATTGAAAACACCAGTTCAGGCAAACTAGAAGCTAGCAAAAGAAAGACACCCAAA
Organism: Erythrophleum fordii; assembly: GCA_032878935.1. Lineage (NCBI taxonomy): Eukaryota > Viridiplantae > Streptophyta > Magnoliopsida > Fabales > Fabaceae > Erythrophleum > Erythrophleum fordii. Next base: position 18,328,844 of record JAVQMF010000049.1, on the reverse strand, counting down.
AAAAAAAAAAATCTCTCCATATAATATATATATATATATATCACTTTTTAAAACATCAATTTTATCCGTTTATCGGATAATGTATTAAAAAAATAAAAATTTCCAAAATACACGTTTATATATATATATATATATATCAACAGTTAGATTTTTTCAAAAACCCATTTAAAAATTATTTAACAATACAAAATTAATTTTAATTTTCAGCGTTATAAAGTAAATTTCTACAGAAATTCTCATAAAAACCTATAGGACTAAACTTCAAAAAGTCATTGCTCCACTCCCTAAAAAAAAGTGTTCGAAGTAAGGCAATTAGAGTCGCTCCCAATATACCAAGAATAAACGATGTTGGAAGTAAAGCAACATAGCAACTGCCCATTCGGGTTCTAAAATTCCTTTTGATAGAAAGAGACCACAGCATACTGGTGGTTTACAAGTTCTATGATGAACTTATCTTACGAATAGGTACATATACTAAGTGTCAATGGTATGGTTGAATTTTTTGCTTCAGCTATTACACAGCTACAGAGAAGAGCAGAATTAAATTGTTCTCCCCGTTATCCTCTCTACAATCTGTCTTCTGTTCTTTGGAATGATTTCCAGCTTCAATTACAACCAACATCAGGAGGAACACCTTCTTCGCTTCAATGAACGAGCACAAGTTTTCCTGCAGGTGACACCATGTCACGAAGTTGCCCTCCTTTAGAAAGAGTTCCACACAAGCAATAAATTTTTATTCTTTCAACGAACTCAGATTATTTCCACTGCAGAAGGCACAATGTCATGAAGAAGTAGTTGTTTGGAAAAGAGGTACCCACAAGCAGCGTGAGGACACCAACCATCAAGAACTACACATTCTTCAGGTCAGTGAACCCAGACAAATTTTTCCCGCTGGGAGGGACCGTATCAAGAAGTTGCCCTTGTTCAGTAAAGGCTATGAGCATGCATCTCTCCGCTACTCCACTGCTACATTAAATGTTATTAGCTTTTGTTTTCTTCTTTTTTTTTTTTACAATCTAATTTATTATTTCCCTCCAGCATCATTGCATTTTCTTCCTTTCTCCTTGTCCTCAACACTGAAAAGCAACCTATCTGCAGACAGAGTTCGACAATTTGCTCAATATGCAATTGGAGCTCACTTATGAGAAAATTCTGTCACTTGCAACTTAAATGTTATTGACCGTCACTAAGCAAGTAGCCTTTCAGTTAAGACTAGAAGACAGTATTCAGCTAGTAGATTGCATCATTGCAGTGAAGGTGTTATGCAGCAAAGACTCTCAATACTTGTCCCGAAAGGCCAATCTGTCAGGGTTAAGACTGGTCATCTCATAAAGAAACGTGTTTCTTGAAAATACGAAGCTTGAACCTTTATACAACTAGGCTTTGTTATCATCCTATGTAATGGTCAGCTCGCATAGTAGGGCTAGAAGCCTCAACAGAAGCAAGCTTTCATCCATGCCTGGTTCAATGCGCATTCAAAATCAAGACAGCCAAGCGTGCACATTCTGATTCAAAAAATCTACAAATATACTGCTTATGCCAGGGTTACTCCATTAGCCATAAAGGCAAAACTTATACCTTTGACTAATAGCAGTGTGCTTGGAGGATTCCTTTTCAACTGGCATAGCTGGACAACTTACCAGTTTCTTCCAACAATTCAAACAAAGCAAGTCCAGACAGAATGTCTCCTCATAATCACAATCCTTAAGGCACTGTCCACAATGGATACAACGTGCTATACACACTATGCAACCCCTACACAACTGAGAAGCCTGTTGTTTCTGTTGGCAACTCTCTGCAGGGCAATCATAAACAAGTCCCGGTCTCTGGCACCTAGGACACAGCTCTATGTCAATTACACGGTCATCATCACATGTGGTATATGGAACCCATCCACAGTAGAATTGTGGTTTCCGGTCTCTCTGTTGCAAATACTTGTCCGCATCTAGTAAGACCTTCAACTCTTCAAAATGCTGGTCTGTCACACGAGGAAGCCCACCAATTTTTAAGTGCTTTATCCCAGGTTTCCCTGATGACTTTAGGGCCCTCAGGTTGAGTAAGATACCCTCAACAGTAAGTCTAACACAACCTGGCACACTTAGCTGAAAGAGGGGCATGCAAATGTCTAAGTTCCTCACTTAAAAACATATGGACATACATAATTACATGATAGAAGATATATTTATAAAAAAATCATGATATCAAAACAATAAGCATAAAGACCAAGATATGATAGAATATAGATCGATTGTCCTCACAGAAAAACAGTAGAGATACATAGCAGATACAAGCCAGTAGCACAAGCATCTTCAATTGTCAACGTTTCTTATATCAATCTAAAGTAAGTGTAAAGATTCAATTATGCTTAAATTGCCTTTATTTGATGTGGCAATTGATAATGCAGATCAGTATCCTCAGGATAAATAATTATAAAAATACCACCAGTGGGGAACCTGAAAATGTACCGGTACCATAGATTCTAATAAGCATAGCTCTCAAACGCACAGATTTTTTTTTTTTTCCTGATACTCTCTTGTCTTTAATATATGATTCAGATTGAATCAACCCTACGAGAACAATACAATTCTTTTACAGGTGAAGATTAAGAGAAGAAACAAAGAAATGGACTAAGATTAACTACATGTACTTTAGCACACAACTATGACTGGACATCCTACAATATATGATAAACAGATGCAGTAAAACTGCTAGTAAGTGATACTGGAATATCTTCAGATAATAAATAAGTGCATGTTAGGTTTCAGATTACGTTACAAATACTGACCTTCATCAGTCTAGGGTTGCTTTGAAGAACACATCTCAGACCACTATCAGTGATCCTTATGCAATCCACTAGGCTCAAGCATTGAAGAAAGCCTTGAGCCCTGCCAGTTAACTTCACCAGTGTGCTATCAGTAATCCTCAGACTCAATGACTGATCGATGTGTATACTCCACCATAACAGAGGATTACCTCTAACACTGTCACGCAAAGATCTGCAAACCTGTTCAACTGAAAGAAGGTCCAAGACACCTAGATAATTCAACACCAAACGCATAGCATCATGCGGACTACCTGCTTCGCCATCATAATCAATTTTGGTCGAATTTTGCAATTTTTCAGCTTCGCTGCTTAAAACCCAACCGTCTCTTTGACTAGTAGGCAAAAACTTCCCCACTTTTCCGTCTGCTACAAGACCACTATCATACGACCTGTCAAAAATCTGAAATCCATCGAAAACATCATCTGAAACTGACATTTTATTGCCTTTGACGTTGTCCCCGGGAGAGAAATTACCAGCACCATTCCAACCCCAATATAGATCCGTCAAGAGTCTATAATCAATCTTTGTATGGGTTTCATCCACCCCAAACACATCATACTCTGACGGGAAATCCCAATCAAAATCTTGAATCCAATCCGAGATTTCTGGGAAGGTAGACTTTATTATGTTCATGCCAAAGGGATCCCTGGGCAAGCGATCAAGAATATCATCAACTACTACTACCGCTGGGTCATCAAACTCCCCCAATTCAGCATTGACTATTTCACGACATGGGTTATCTTCCAATGCCCTATTGAAACTACAAAAGCTCCAAGAATTACCAAAACAACCAGAGTTCTTAAACAAATAACCATCGACAACTGGCCCGATCGACTGATAAAAACTCTTCTCCGGTGGAGTTAAAAAGCTCGAATCAAGGGGAAAATTCCGAGCCATATTCTAATAATAGTCTCTGCACCTAACCAAAAGGAAGAATTTCACAAAAACCCAACTACAAGAATATAACCTCAAAGAAAAAACCCATTCCGATGCGGATAGATCCTTCTCCTATCCCCAGGAGAAAGAGGAAATCCAATTATATATGGTACAAGAGACCCTTTTTCACCAGGCAAGCATATGTTACATACATGGTTCCTGAATCCGGAGAACCTAATCAGCAATATTCATGCTTTCAATTTTCCAATTGGGTTGAAAGGAAAATGAAAACTTACACCTCCAACGCAACGTACTGGTTAAATATGGTAGAAACGAAAATAAAAAAAGGGGGATAAAAAGGTAAGAATAATAACAAACCAAAGTAAGGCAGGGACCCAAGCAATTCATTCATAGATCTAGACTTTGCAGGGAGTATTCCGACGCCACAAAAGTAAGTATAGAAAAGCAAGAGATTGTGGAGTTTGGGCAGTTGGATTTGCCGGGAGAGATAAAAGATTAGCAGAAAAATAATTTGGACAGGAGAATGTGTAGAGTTTGACCCACCCCACTCATGCAACACAATGCAGAGAGGATGGAGAGAGATCTAGAAAGCCAAAAATAGAAGAGGGAAAAGTGGGAATTGGAATTTGGAACAAACGGAGAATTCAATATCAAAATTAGGAAAGAGAAAGAGAGAGAGAGAAAGAGGCGGGGAAAAGAGAGAAAGCGGCGGCTTGAGGAGTGAGAGAACAGACGCGTGTAGGAGTACGAAGTAATGCGAATGAGAAAACAACCAATCAAGATTTTGAGTTATGCCTCCTGCCCTGAGATTGGATTGCGTTTGGATTTGACTTTTAAAAGAGCTGTTTTTCTTTTGTTCTCTCTGTTCTGATATTTAGTAAAATTATTGTCGGACGAAAATTTCTTAAGCACATTCAAAATATTATTTTATTTATATATTAATTAGTAAAACAATGAAATTATATAATTAAGTTTCATATTTCATTATTTATTATTTCACTATCTTATAAATAGAGTATTATATAAAATTTATATTTTATTACTCACTATAACACTATTATATATAAATTTTATTATATAGTGTGACTCTAATTTATTAGTTATTACATAAGTGATATAATATATTGAGTTATTATTTAATTTTTTTCATAATTATTTATCATTACACATAGTTTAAAATTTTTTTAAAAAAAAGTAAAATCACCTTTAAGACAATAGAATGAAATTAAATTTTAGCTTTTAGAAAAAGAAACTATTTTCGTTTTAAATCAAAAATATATATTCCTAATCAAGCCTTGACTTATTTTATATAAATATTGATGAGATAGAAATATTTAGAATAGTAAAAACGTTATGAACTATTTTCAGATGAGTATCTATCTTCAAGCAGTGATTGTCAGTACAAATTTTTACTATTAAATTAAGATTTTCAATGTTAGCCAAAAAAAAAAGAGTAACATTTTCAATAAGAAGATAATAGTTGTCTTGTGCAAATTATTATGCTTTTTTTAAAAGTTGCTTGTTACTTTGACGTAGACTTAATTGAGTTGAGATTATTATTAAATTTTGACCCTCTCATTTACTCTTTCAAAGCTCTCCTCCTACTCTTCCTGTCTCCTCAAAAATCTATTTTGATAATTTCCTTCCCTTCTGATAATCTTATAAATAGAATCAAGTGGAGCAAAGTACCCGGATAATAAAAAGAAGATGGGATTGATGTGAGAATTTCTGCATATATTAATCTAGCTATTATCAATCATATCATGTTATCGCAAGCTTTTCAAATAATGCATTTAAAAAAAATAGATTAACTTCTTTTCAAATAATATATATATATATATATATCAAAATCCAATAATACTTTTCATATATCGCATTCAAAAAAAAAAATACATTAACTTCTTTTAAGATTCAGTTAAATTATACCCGATGTATTTTTGTTTCAAAAATTAAATTTAGTACTCCTAATATTTTGATATTTATTGTAAAAATCTCTTCAATTTCTTTCTTTTTTGGTTAAAAAAGTTAACATTTTACATAACTTGTGATTTTACTTTATTAACATTAAATATAGTTAACGTTAATGTTAAACTCTAACAAGACTTAGATTCTATTTTAAAATGGTAGTAAAAATAAGTAAGTAATTTTATTTTAACAAAAACACATATTGTACACAAAGTTAACTTCATTAATAGAAAATAAATTGGAAGAGAATCAAATATAATTTGTGAAACAAGAGAAGTATCAAATATAATTTAACCAAACTTCAAAAGAGATTAATGTGATTTACTTAACAAAAAAATAGTATTTCAATTTACAAAAAATTGAAATGAGCCTTTTGAATTCTCATTAATTTTGTTTACATATAAATAAATTTGGTTTGTGTTTAGATCTTTTGGGTATCTAAGTTGCAAAGCCAGAACTAGGATACGAACTTACAACACAAACATTCTCAGAAGGATCAGTCTTATTTTTGACGAATTATTCTTGACAAACCAAAGGGAAATAACCGTATTGATTTGGAGATTACGATAATTTAGAAGACAGTAGTAATGATATTGATCAGACACCTCTTGGGCATCTAAGAATTTTATAGGATTGAATGATGAAGTTAAAGGTACTACTTAGTCAGCTGATTCCATTCTCTCTTGCATTCAGATTGCAGAAGCGGATCCTGTCTTGCAAACCGGGTCAACCCCTTGTAATTTTTATTCAAATGCTTTTATACACACACCCAAAACGAAAAAGACCTTGTTATAATAGAACATTATTAAGCTTATTGTGTGTAAGCCCCTAAACAACCTCAAAATGGGCACTCTATAAGGTAGGAGGGATCCATATATAACCGTGTGTTTGAACATAGCCGGCTTTTTCCAGCAACTCATCTGCTTCTGCAGGACCTCTGCTTCCTGGTTTGTAAGGAATTGGCTTGAACTCCCCATTATCAATTCTGTGCAAAAGCGGCGTAAATATCTCCCAGGATGCCTAATATCACACAAAATACAACCATTAAATTTAAAGTTGGGAATCAAGAATTAAGGTTCAAAACCTTTTTTGTTGCAATAGTCTAACAACACATGCAATGATCTTACCTTCAACTCGTCTCTTCGAACAAAATGTTGCTGATCGCCTCTTATTCTGTAAAACAAATACAGATTCCCATTTTAAGCCAAAATTTTATTACTTGAAGACAATTGATTGCCGAGTGATGCGTGCAAATCCCAGTACTTCTAGAGTCTAAGCTTGTTGGAACTTTATACATCTGTGTTATGCTTAAAAACTGATAAAAATCCATAAACATGAACTAGGAAAAGGATCATACGTGTCGAGAATTAGACGCTCATAAGCCTCTGGGATGGTGATCGCTTGATAACGCTGCCCATATGACAAGTCTAGTTCACTTTGCACTGTTGACATCTCCAGTCCAGGTTGCTTGACCTACAGGAGACAATGAACCAGTCAATCTACTGTTACAGAAATCATGGACTCTGTTTTAGCATTTTATGCCAAAAGCTTAGTTTCATTACACAAACGAGTCTGCATGGATAATTTGTAAAAGCTCAAGCCTTTAGAAACTAATGTAGTTCTACAATCAGATCATGAATAAATAATTCTTTCACAGAAAACTCAACAGAATATTGACAAACGTGATAGAGGAATTTCTTCAGTAATTCAGCATATAGATTTATGATAATTATGACAAGATAACAGGTACAGGATAAAGATAAAATATCTGCAGATGTTAATCACATGTGAACAAGCAAATTTGCCACCTTATATTTCAAGAAAATTGATTTCAATCAGTCTACTTGGATAAATATTCTCAATAATTTCAAACGACATATATAGAGAATTGTAAGAGGTAATCAGGTCAAAGAATCGGCAGAATTGTTCTCATTATAGTTTATCAGAATGACTCACCGTAAGCTTCATGTAAATAGCCTCTAAAGGTTGCAGTCGTATAACAAACTCATTTCTCCCCTGCTTTTTACCTGAAAAATTTTACATTCAAGGTTTATGCATAAGTCAATATATAGACCACAAGGTATCTGCAATCTAGACATGGAAGAATATAGCCTACCTAATAATTATGTTGATAGGTAAGCCGTTCATACTGTGAAAATAAAGAATAAGCTGCTCTATTGGTCACCTTTGTGTTTATGGATTATCAAGATGACCCACCTCTCTAAAAAAAAATTTTAATTTTCACCATGATAACATAATTATGTGTACATAATTGTTAGGGTATGAAATATGTGTGGGAATAATTCTTGCAACACCCATTGATAGAAAATTTTAATTCATGCTTCAATAGAACAGAATAGATTGCGCATTCACGAAAATACTATAGACACCTAAGTGAAAACATATGCTCCCAGACTCTGTCATATGACTCATCACCAAAATATTATAGCTCTCAAAGTGATGAGTTGTAAACTTTCTCTGATTCTACATTCATGCTGAAGATCTGTTGAGTGTTGATAACAAAAGATACATGAAAAAGCTTGTATTGAAGAGAATTCACCCAAATATCCAAAGGTCTGGTCACATACACTTGAAAATATCACCGGGAACATCCTTGAACTGAACCCGTATCTCTGCCTTTCTTGAATTTAGGGCCTTCCCTGCCTTTAGAATAAAAGGAACACCTGAGGGAAAAAAGAAGTTTGGTGTGAGGGTGTATCAATTGTTATTTGATTGATCAAATGCACAAAAATCTATAACATAGAATGAAAAATTAACACCAGAATGAATATAGACTATATCTGTAATATTATTTATCCAAATAAATTCAGGAAAGAAGAAATCAAAGAAGGGATCCAAAAATTATACCCACAATGCAAATTGGGTTTATTCAGAAAGAAATGCTGGAATTTTTCTCATACCTTCCCATCTTTCATTGTGTACTCGCAGAATAACAGTTGCAAAAGTTGGAGTGTTTGAATGGTGAGGTACAGTTGGGTCATCCCTGTAGCCTTCATATTGTCCAAGAACAACCTCATCATCTTTAATAGGAAGGACTGATTCAAGAACCTGCACTTTTACATAGCAACTAGTAAGTGGTATAGAGGAACACCGAGACCCATTACTTAAAATCCAGTTAAGCATAAAAGTGCTTTGGGGAAAGCTGCAAATCAGCAGATATATGCTCAAGTTACAAACATGCACAACCAAACTTAAAAGAAGAGCAAGAGGTTGGTACTGACATTGATTGCTTTATACCAGGACCAGAGAGTCAGGATAAAATAACATCAGATAGTAATAACTTCATTTTAAACAGAATGAACAGGGACACACCTTCACTTTCTCATCACGAATGTGTTCTGGCTTGAGAGAAATAGGTTTTTCCATTGCAATCAAGCAGAAAACCTGAGTAGATAGAAAATTAATGAACAAGGTTGACAAATGTATGATCTAACAAGGTTATGAAACCTCGTAGATACTGCAAAGTGTGGTCAAGTTCAGCAAGATAGTATTAAGCTTTCTAATGAATGCCTACGGCAGATCTAAGTGCACTTATACTTAATATTTTAGTAAGATTACATGTTGGGATAGGAGTGAATATAATCAATATTATTACGTCTACTTGTTGGACAGAAGTATCTACTTGACAAGGCAACACAGTCATAACTCATAACATTATTAACATAAATGAAATATATAGCAGTTAAAATGAAGACCTCACCTGCAGCAGATGGTTTTGAATAATATCTCGAATAATTCTGTCAAATAGAAGTAGTGAATTAATTAATTATAGTTTCTAGCCATAAAAATAGTTATTCAATACAAAATAAGTCAATAACAAAAATTTCAACAAAATCAGACACTCGAGATAACATTTAGAGGTTTGATCTCAATATCTGATATAAAACTAAAATTGGAATATACAGACTTGTTTTCTCAATGTTCTTCATCTCACAACCTATAATTGGCATAATTTGTCATTTGACAACATGCTCAGCAAACTAATTAGAGACAATTTACCACACGTACCCATACTGATCGAAGTATCCACCTCGACCTTCAGTTCCAAAATCCTCTCGGAAAACTATCTGCCACAGAACCAACAACCAAATACTCAAGTTTAAATTGGTAGCATATACTTGCTAATGGTGTAGCTGAATTAGGCAACAATAAAGGCAAACTTTGCCAAGGCGACAAAAAGAAAATAGTTGTTAGATATGATAGGACAGACTATTAACTGTCAAGCACACAGCACACCAAATAGTGCCTGCCCAAATTTCAATATTGTTACAGAAGTTTAACCCTTAACCTATTGATGTACCTTTGACAAAACAAGATACTCACCTGAATGTTGTCAATGTTATCGCGATTCCAAAGAGGTAAGAAAAACCGATTTGCAAAACGAAGTACTAACTGCCAATATAAGTCAACTAAAGAGAAATTAGACAAAGTTAGGAAACAAACAAGAAGTAAGCCATTATATACTCATTTATTACCATATTCTGCACTAATTCCTTTCCCAAGTAGTGATCAATACGGTAAATCTGCGGTTCCTCAAACAACTCTCCAATCTGGGCACTGAGCTGCTCGGCAGACTGTAGATCCTTGCCAAAGGGCTTCTCGACAACAACACGTGTCCATCCACCAAGATCAGCTAAGAAAGGGAAGTAGATGAAGCCATCAATAAAAACAACATTAGATGTTAAAAAAAGAAAAAGGAAATATGACACTTTCATGTCACAAAAGGTTATAGTATGTGTTTGTCCAAAGGGGAGAGACTATGGAGAAACTAGAAGCCCTAAGATCCGCTCTGCTAAAGCTAGTTATGGGACAGAAATTTGTCTTTATCTAAAAAATCTGTCTTAACCTTCCAGATATCAGAAATATTGCATTGCTACAACTAATTATGCAGCGAAACCAAAATCTAAGTAACACTAAAACACTAGAAGCAGCTATATGACACATGGTATTGACTTCAATTTAAGTCCAGTATTATCAAGAAAACCAGAAATGGAACTGGCAGAAAGCAGACAAGTAACCTACATTTTCTTAAAGGAGCAGAGAAAAGCCTAAGAAGTTGATTCTGAAGTGCAGCCAAGACTAGTTGTCTTCAACAGGTATTAAGCTACGGTATAAAAAGTCCCCCCCCCCCAAAAAAAAACTAATGGTCCTTTAAGAAAAAAAACATTTGCAACCAAATGTGGAAATATACATGTTGAAACCATAGATTATACTATCTTACATTTATTCATGCAACAAGTCTTGATCATTCTGCAAACAGATGGATAGACTGAAGGAGGGAGTGCAAGATAGAAAAGCCTTCGAGATGAACCCTCCACGCTGTTTTTCAAGTATTCATGCTCTGAAATCTCTTTATCCAATAGGCGGAAGCCATCCTCAGAATCATAAGATCCACTTACATATTTGATCTAGAAGGAAGAGAAAGGGAAAAGGCGAACATTAGACCAATGAGAAGAGTAGTTTAAATAATTGGCGAGAGAATTAAAGAGAATCTATAAATCATGCAAGAAAACTCTGCTAACCAGTTGCAAAAACTTTGATACTTCATCCAACTGCTCCGGGGATGCGTCCTTCTCATTAACAAGATAGCTGCAAATCAGATCATATCATTTGTTATACTTGTAAGCAATTAAAACACTCAAGGATGAAATTCAAGAACCAGTAAGATACCTTGAAGCATATTATAAAGCAACTTTGTGAAAGCAGCAGCAAGCAAATCATAACAAAAATATTGTAAAACAACTTCTCTGTAAATTCTTTCAGTGAATATAAAGACAAGGATCCAAGATAATTATTTACATAATCCGGAGAATACTAATAGAATTGCAATTGCATTTTTTTTTAACAACTAGTTACTATCAATAATTGAGGAGTAGAAGTAACTGAATTCCAAAGGATAATTTTTTTATTAGAAATCTTGGGGGGAAAAAAAACATTTTAAAATCAGTAAAATACTTTACCTATGTAAGCGGCTTCTCAATTCATCATCAGAGATTTTTGTCCTTGCATAGCCAAAAATATGAACTTCATTCGGTGGTAGGAACCCCTGCAAATAAGGCCACCAAAAGTCAAAAAGAAATTTAACACCAGTTCTTGGTTCTTGAAGAGAAACTTCAGGCTGTTAAAAAAAAAATCTAGGTAATCTTCCATGAAAAAGAAAAATTAAAAGAAAATACTCAATTTCAGATAAACATGTAAAAAATGTGAATAACCACAAAAATTTCAGCTTGAGCTTGATCAGAATTACAAAATAAAAGAGATACATTAGGTTAAGGGTTAGCAATCGCTCCATCAGTCGTTTTTCGATGTTCTATATCACACACTAATCAACATGATCGACAATGATTTAGTTTATGTTTCATAAATTGGATGCCGGCAAACCTGGCGATATAGGTGGAAAAGTGCTGGAAATGTCTTCTTCTTAGCAAGATCACCAGAAGCACCAAGCACAACAATGGAGAGAGACCCAGTTTCAGGTACATTTTCTATCTCGCTTGGTAGGGATTCACTTTTAAAGCTAGATCTTTTTTCAACAATCCATTGACTTGATCCCATCTTCTAGCAGTACCAGAAAAATAGAACAACTTTGCAATTTACCGGTATGATCTACTGCAGCTTTTATCTGCATCAATTACAATTCAGAAGTAAGCAAGTATCCTACATTGATTTTAATGACAGAAAGTAAATTGCATGGTGATGATGATAAGTGCCCAGACTGCTATAGAAATGACAGTTATTGAGAAAACCAATGGATTGTGCAGTCAGACAACTAGCACAACAAACTGTATATATCATCCCCAAAAATTAAGATGAGTATGAAAAGCTTTCCGCAAGTTTGCAACAGGACAATACAAAAACAAGGTAATAACAGAGGCAAAAACCCAAGAACTATACTTTCCAATCAAACAAACAGACAAATTATTGTTGTATGGATCTAAAATTGATCACAAGACATATGAAGTAAATCGATTGATCCTCATAACTGAAGTCAAAGCAAAAGATTTTTTTTTTTTTAAAAAAAAGGAAAGCCACCCAGAAACGACAATCAGTAAGTTTGACTCCATGAGATCAAAACCGTGATCAAAATTAGAACATAAGGAAAACTCAAAGGAAAAAAAGAGATTAAGGAGAAGAAGAAGCACCTAGTGATGCGAACCTAGCGGGAACAATACCAATTTGATGCAAAAATTGGAGCAAAACACGAGGATTCGGAAGTTTGAGTATCCCTTTTAAGGTTTGGAAGTAGTTGAGCGGTTCAACAATTTCCTCTTTGGTCATATTGTGTCACCGTAGTCTAAGCAGTCGACAAATGCTGTTGCAACTTCGCTTTCCCCTCGTTTTTTCTTATTTCTGTTTTTGCCCCGCATTTTTGTACAAATTCTTTGTAGTTGGATTCTCCACCGATCTCCTCTGCTCCGTACGGATGCGTTTGGCGAAACAATTGAACAGAATGTATGAAACACCAATCATGGAAGGTCAAACTTCGGAGGCCGCGATGCTAAAAATAGGTTTTATGGAAAAAATTGTTGTGACTAATAAGTAATAAATATGTTTAGTATGTCAAATAAAGAATTAAGAATTTCGTATTATTTTTATGTTTAATTTAATAAAAATTATATAAGTACAAAACGGCATGGTAAAAAAATAATCAATCAAATTTTCTTAAATAAAAGATAATAATAAAATACAATTTTTTAAACCATCGATTGACAATGCAGCTTCATCACACTTCTAGCTAACCACCATGGCTGAAGAGAAGCGCCGCCACCGCGGCCTCTGCCATCACTTAATTTTGTTGATTTTGTTTAAATTTAAAATAATAATCGAATGATATTTTTAAAGTGACTAAAATCCTTTTATATTTCTCTCTCTTCAATTCAGATTTATCATTTAAGGCGTATGACAAAGAAATGCAGCACACGTTTCATTCCTTAATGATTGTGTTAATCAGTTTCATTATTTTTTTAAGCTCGACTGGCCATTCAATTACATTATTATTTTTCTTTACTTTTTATTCCAAAATATTGAAAATTTGAAAATTAGTAAATATAGGGATATTATTTTCTCTGCATTAAATAAATTTTGATCTCCAAACAATTGTCAATTGTGCCTTGATATTTGTGTATTATGATATGATACTTTATATTATTATCTCATACCTATATAGTTACGTCAATATATATATATATATATATATTTCTAATTTTTGATGACATATCATGCATTACACCGGTGAAGATTTCCTATTTTGGCGGGGTATACCAGTGGAGAGTTAGTCGTGAAAAATAAAGCTAATATACAATTCTTCTAGAAGTATATAAAAATTTTTAGATGAAAAAATATTTGTAATCCTTTAAATTTTATTTTAGCTCCAAAAACTTTAATTTGATTCGATATAGTCTACAAAGTCTTAAAAATGAATGAATATAGTTTTAAATGTTTCAAAAATAGTTTAACATTGTCATTTTTTACCTAACACAATTAATCTTACTAAATAAAGATATCTAATATGACATCACACTCAAATTTATGAATTGAATAAAATGTTGATATGGAAGTTTATATCAAACATAGGCCTAAACTACGTTGTATTGCCAATTCCATCATTTTAATGCCATAAAACCTACACTTTAGGAAATAAAAAATAGCATTAATTAAATTAATGAAATTGACAAAATAATAGTTTAAATTCAAAGTTCTACGTCAACACATTAGTCAATCTATAAAGTTACATGTAACACCATATTGGACATTTCTATTTCTATTAGTAAAGTTAACAACATTGGAGAAAAGGATAATATTAGACATTTTTTTAAGGATTAGATTTATATATAATTATTTATATTTTTGTTATTATATTTTTTAATTAAATATAATTTTTTAATCATAACATGACAAGTGTATAGTTAAATTAAAAAATTATACAGTTATACATAATAATTATATATTTGTTATAATATTATTGAAAAATTATACATTTGTTATATTTTTAATTAAATATTTTAATATTAAAAATATAATCAATAATATATAAATTTTCCCTTTTTGCAAACTTTGAAAATTATATTAAATCAAAATAAATTTTTGGATTAAAATAAGATTTGAGTAAAACTTTAAGAATTATGTTGAACCAAAATAAAATATTGAGACTAAAATGAAACTTGAGTGAATCTTCCTAAATTAAATGTATACTTTTGCCAATATTTTATTTAAGCAATATATGAAACATCTTGTTAAATTCATAAGCTTTCGTTGAATTAAGAGAAGAACTTTGAAAATTAGGGACTAAACATAAAATGGGAAAGAAGAGAGGGTTCTCTGTAAAATACAGAAAGTTAGGAGAGTTGCCAAGGGGATAGCATCTTTTATGAATATGAATATTATAATTCGTCTTTCAATCGACAAATTCAACTTTATTAATAAATAAATTCAACTTTCTTAAAGAAGAGCGATGAGACATCCAAGATTAATTTATGACCATGTACATATCTCAAAATTATATATTCACACTGATAGAGACCAGAGAGTGTAGGTGATACTGATTCCAGCTGATCTCAATCCCATGGCCATCTCACCAACCCTCCTAACCGCAATCATCAAATCTGTGGGGTCCACCGCTCCTAAAATCATTTATTATCCTTAAATAAGACTTAGTTATGGTGTAGTATATTTTTATTATTATCAAATTTTTTAATAAAAAAATTATATGTGCACAAAAATTATTTAAAAAACGTAATCATGTAATAGTAAAATGTAAAATTTATGTACATATTTATAAAATTAATATACTTAGCAATCAAATAACAAACATATAAAAATTGTATCTATTTTTTTTTTTTTTATACATATCATGCATAAGTGTTGGCCAACTAAAAAAAATTAGGTGTGAAAAATAATAAATTTTAATTTTTTTGTGTCACACGAAAATTAGATTATATGACATAGTAAATGTAAAAAACAGGAAAGCCCAAATGTTTCTATTTTATTTTCTTATATATGACTTGCATATATTTTTGTTACTATAATTGTATGGTATGATAAATTTTAATTTCTTATTGCATTTTTGTGACTAAGAACAAATTAGATGGAGTTTTTTTCTTGGGTAATAAATAATGTTATTTGTATTAAGTAATGTTAATATAAAGTAGGATGTAAGAAATATTTATTATTTTCATGAGGAGTCCATGGACCCATGTTGCATGGAGAGCATCCGACAAGGTATGGTGGAGGTAATGCAGTATTTGACTTTTAAAAATAAATAAATAAATAATTAATTAATTAATAAATCCTTATGCCGCCACAGTAAAAGAAAGTTGAAATAGAAATATTCCACTCAAATAATGACAAAAATAACAATAAATACGAAACCTTCGCTAGCCAAGTCTGACAAAGGGGGTAAACAGATTCAAAGTACTGAGAACATGGGTTTAATCGATCATCAGTTTGAACAATGTCGACGAATGATTTTTTTTAGTAAATTACTCTCGTCTTTTTCTAGATGCCTAAAATATATTTATGTTATTTTTTATTTTAAAAAATATAGTTAGCCCTTAAAATAAAATTTAACCAAAATATTTTAAAATTAATATTAATTTTTATTAAAAATAAATTTTAAAAACTTTTTCAATTTTATTTATTTTGCATTGAAAACTATAAATTTAAATATTTTAAAATTTTATTAAATTTGTGACAATATTTATGTTTATTAGTTTATATTTAATATAATTGCAATTCATGAAATTAAATTATTATATTAGTTAAATATAAGAACGCATGTGTTCTTTATTTTTATCAAATGATTTTAGAATTTGCTACGTTTATAAAATTAACTATTTTATATTAATCTCATATATATATATATATATAATATTTATTATATTATATATGTAGTAAATATAAAGGTATATTGTAACTTATTTTCCGTTATAAAAAAGATAAGTGCAACACATTTTTTTTATTTCAAGAAAAAGTGTATATTTTAAAAATAGAAAGAAATTTTATGTTTTATAATTTAAGCATTTCATTAAAAAAATAATTTATTACTATCATTTTTCAAACAAAACAAAGAACGTTAACTGCATTATTTGTCAATTTATTTTTATGATGTCCAAGTTCATCCGCCAGTCAACTAAACTCCGGGTAGTTATATGTTGTTAGTTCTGCTCAGAACCTTGTAATTAAAACATTTTCAACTAATTGTCCAGTGCGCCAGTCGATATTGTATTTCAATCTCAAAGTGTTCATGTGTTAAAATTGATGGAGCAACCATAAAGGTAGATGCATAAGTTGGTGACAATTAATGGTATATTGAAAAAAAAAATGAAATCTTAAAAAGTCTAATATTATAATACTAATTATAAAAATAATATATTTATTATGTTTTTAATGAATAACTATATAGTAAAAATATCAAAATGATATCTAAATTTTCTCCTAACAAAAATACATACACATTTCAAAATTTTAAATTCTTTCTCTTGATTAAAATTTAATTTTTATGAATAATCTCCTCAAGATTTTTTTTTTTTTGGTTTGGTTTGCTCATGTGACATAATTTATGATGTAATTTTTTTTGTAATATTTTATTGTACCTTTGTTTACTTGGTAATATCTATCTTTTTATTATTATTTTTTCAAAGCTAAGGTCACCAATATCATTTCCTATCACATCTATCTTTTTTTTTTTTTTGGGTTTATTTACATACCCAACATTTATCCAACCAAATAAGTTTAAACTTTATTTAAAAAATTTTCATTTTAAAGTTAGGACGCTCTAATTTTAATTATAGCTCCACCTTTTTTTGTGCATATAAAAAAATTCTATTAGAAAATATGCATCAACCAAAGAGGCAAACATAGAATTTAATTTTAAAACAATTTTTTAAAAAATCAAAAGACTAATATTATATGTAGTTTTTTATGAAAAAATTTTATATGCAACTTTTTTTTTATATTTTTGGCATTAAGTTCTTCAATTAAAATATAATAAGTATATAGATCCCTAATAATAATACAATAAGTGTATAATTTTTATACATAATTATATAATTTTTAATTAAATCATATACTTATCATATTATTATTAAAAAAATTATACACAGATTATATTTTAATTAAAAAAATTAATAAAAAAATATAAGAAATTATATCTAACTCTCATCTATTTTTTATATCCTTACTATTAAATTTTTTAATTAAAATATAATAAGTGTAAAATTTTTTAATAATAATATGATAAGTTTAAAGTTTAATTACAATTACATAATTGTATGAAAACATTATTTATCTATTATTTTTATTATTAATAAATTATAT
This sequence comes from Erythrophleum fordii, assembly GCA_032878935.1. Taxonomy (NCBI): domain Eukaryota; kingdom Viridiplantae; phylum Streptophyta; class Magnoliopsida; order Fabales; family Fabaceae; genus Erythrophleum; species Erythrophleum fordii. The sequence goes on along the minus strand of JAVQMF010000049.1, from coordinate 18,310,822 downwards.
ATTTTATTATATTTTAATTAAAAATTTTGACAATAATATATAAAGAATTATATATAAATTTTGTTTACAAATCAAGGGCTCACAATGATTAAATAGTCAGTGAATATTAGGACAGTATCTACTCATAAATATATATATATATATATATATATATATACAGTGCCTACTATCCTAGCGAAATCGAGTGTCGGTTTCCTGTTTGAGGGATAGCACTTTTACTGTACTTTCTAGTCTCGAATGAATGATAGTAGGAAACTTGAAACCGAATTTGGAAAAAAAAAAATGGAAAGGAGAAGAGAAAGGTAGTGATTGACACGGAAAGAAGGGAGAAGAATACTAGAAGGGGACAGTTCAGGTTGAGGATCGCCTCTGTACTTGTCTCCGCCATTGCTCCACAAGAGAAGGTTGAAAGTACCTTAAAAGCATCATATATCATACTCATTCAAAACTTCGCTTTTCTTTCTTATTTGGCTTTTTCCAACACTTCGTTTTCACAAACCAACGCCCCTTTTTTTCTTGATTAGCAACTCACTTGCGTCATCGCCATTAGAAAGATCCAAATTAGATTCTTTGTATTTATCTATTTATACATTTAGGGAAAGAACAATACAATATATATGAGATTTTATTTATTTATTATATATTTGTTATTTTTTTTATTTCTTTCTGAATATATATATATATATATATATATATATATATATATATATATATATATTATATATTCAATTAATGAATGTAAATAATTTGAATGTGAAAAGACCACCTCAAGAGGGTTTTAATGATAAGAAAAGTTAAACTCACCCTAATAGTCCTCATTTTTTTGTGTAGTATAAAATAAAAATTAAATTACAAACTTTTATTTATTTATAGAACATATGTTTTTGTTTAATTTAATTTTTTAACTAAAATTTTTTTTATGAAAAAAATATAAGAACATATTTTAGTTAACAAAAAAATTAGATTAAAATGTAATGTAATTTTTTATTTTGAAAAAGATCTTTGTAATTTCAATATAATGTAAAGAAAATATATGTAATTTATTCTAAAATAAAACTAAAAACAATTAACACCTTACTGGTTCTTTAGATAATTGAAACTTTCTTTTTCTTCTAATATAGTTAGTTTATTTAAATTTGAAGAACAGTTATATAATGATTGGCCAATTTTATCCGGGGAAAAGAAAATTAAAATATATAGTAATCAGTAAGACTGTTGAATAGAAAGCGTGTGATTACCCTGATTTGTAGACAACAAAGCATGTAAAAAAGTCAGTCATGAGATTAGGTTCAAATTAACTAACCTTTGAATCGATCCAAAGCTTAAAAATGAATTAGTACATTCAATTATTGGCCCAAAAGAAAAAACGAATCAATACATTTAATTATTATTATTATTTTATATCAAGACAAATGGACCAAGCCATTTCAACTCAAATGGGCTTGGGGACACATTGACCAACCAATCTAAGCATACGGCCCACAAATATAATACACTTTAGTTTCCTTTTTTTTTTTTTTTGTTGACGCAAATAGACTTTAGTTTCATCTCTGCGATTTGAACCCTCTTAACTTATTAAAAAAAATGGTTATTGTTAATTTTAAAGAGAAATAAATATAGTGTATAAAACACATAAACATAGGTAAAGTCTGCAACACAAGTGGATCTCACACGTGTATATCTCTTTTGAAATTGACATAAAGCATATTTCTAAGAAATTAGAAGATTCCAAGTCTAGGTGTTTCATATTTATTTCGGACAACTTGCTTAGTACGTAGAATGAAAAGGAAATACATTCAGGAAGTATATGGAAAAAATAATTTTAAGGGTATAAATAATCATTATACCCTTACTTTAAAAAATTAATAAAAATGTATTAAATAATGATAATAAAAATATAGTAAATTATGTAACGTGAGGTGAAGAATCAACCAAATGGGCTGTTAGTCTTGGATTAACACATTACATAGGGGTTTTTTTTTATGATGCGAGGTGGTTGATAATTTAGAATTTTGAGCCAAATCTATTTTTTAAATATTTATTCTGTCAAATCCATTTCAGCCAAAATTATTTATCCCTTGTGCTAAAATTTTGGCAAAGTTTGCCATATTTTATTTTTTAAAAAACTGTGGTTAAAATTACACTATATTATAAAGCTTTCAAAAAAGTCAGAAAAAATTACACTTTTATATTCTTTGTTTAGTTAGTCATGAAAATAATAGAAAAGCTTGAATATATATATACACACACACACAATAGAAGAAAATGTAACACAATAAATGTAAATATATAATTAATTTTTAGTATAGCTATTTAATTTGGTAAATAATTATTTATAAGAAATATATAGTTTAAAAAATTGTTAAAAAATTTTAAAATTAAAAAAAGTTATTGATGCAAATGTGTGAAAATTTAAAAATTTAAAATTTCTCAATAGATAATAATAGAGGATATAAGAATTAAAAAATAATTATGTGAGAAAAATAAAAAAGAAAACAACTACGCATTTGTAATTAAAAATAATTAAGTGTTTTTAAATTATTTTAATTAAAATAAAACAATATTTTTTATAGCTATTTTTTTTTTTTGGTTACGCAACTTTCTACAATCCAGAATATCACTTCTTTGATACACTTCAAAATAAAATTATTTTTGGTATGCAACTTCTTGCAACCCATAGAGACACACAATCCCACATTTATTGATATTGGAATATTATTTATTTATTTATTTATTTATTTATTTATTTATTACTCATTTACATGGAGAAGCACCAAAATAAAATTGTGCATCTTTAAAATAAAATTATTTTTTGGTACAAAGCTTCTTGCAATAAAAGTAAAATTATTTTTGTTACGCTTCAAAATATGCTAAATAATTTTAAAATACTTAAATTATTTTTAATTAAAAATATGTAGCTATTTTCTTCTTCCTCACATAATTATTTTTTAATTTTTACATCTTTTATTATTATTTGTGGAAAAATTTTAGATTTTTAAATCTTTGTACATTTACACTAATAATTTTTTGAATTTCAAAATTTTTTAACATTTCTTTGAACTACATATTTCTTTTAAATAATTATTCACTAAATAAAATAACTATATTACAAATTAATTATATATTTATATTTATTGCGTTACATTTTCTTGTATTATTATTTTTTTAAAAAAACCACTAATTAAACAAAGAATACAAAACTATAATTTTTTTTTTAACTTTTTGAAAGTTTTAAGGTACAAAAATATAATTTTAATCACACTTTTCAGAAAAATAGAAACACTTCCACAAAATTCAAAAAAAAAAAAAAAGCACTTTGCCCAAACTATACCATATGGGGCAATTAATTTTGGCTCAAACGGAATTGACTCGATACATTTTTTTTCAAACACAGATTTGGTTCAAAATTCCTTGATAATTCTCTTCTTGGCATAGCTTATAAAAAAAGAAAACTAAATTGTGCAAATGTTCTGCAATTTAAAGTGCAGCTAACTACAACAATGGGCGTATTCTGTAATGGTGAAACAATTCCTTCTCCTCTCTCGTATTGAGTTCTAAGCCCAGAGAATAAACGAACTAACAGGATAACATTAGCAAGAGGCAACAGCAATCTCAACATTCCACGTATGTATTAAGTCAACGTTCAATATCTTTTAATATTTTTTCTTTTTGGCCACAAATTCAATTTCTTTTAATCTGTCCAGACGTAATAATATCTTATAGGATGCTTGCATTAGCAGACAGAAAACCACCCAAGGCTATAGAGGATTATCTACAAATTCATGACAAATGGAAGAGAAAAGCAACTAGGCTGCATTCTTGTGGATTCGTCATGATACACTGAGGAAGATTCATGTACCAACTTCAACATAGACAACCTAGAAGTAACATTAATTTAACCACACGACTCCGCCTCCTTGAACCATTAATACATACATAATTATATATCAAGCACAACCGAAGCTCCCCTGCAACAATCACCACCCAAACTCAGGATCACTGACCAATGGGGGAAGGGCAAGGCTAGAGATCTATAGAGGTACCAATATCTCACGTCGAGAAGTGATATCACATTTTTAGCCACTTCGGTTTAACAAGCTTTTTATCAGCAGGCTTACGTTCTTCAACAGCAGGGGGTTGTGTAGCTTCAACAGGCTCTGGGGCAGACTGTACGGGTTCAGATTGCTGGCCTTGATCATCAGTAAGATCCAACCCCTTCAAAGACATGATATCCTCTCGTAGGAAAGGGCCAATATGGCCAGTCATGGCGCTTTCACCTGAAGATTACATGAAATCAAGGAAAGTTAATATATTAGAAAGCCAATCCTAGGTGAATACCTAAGAAGGTGAAAAAAATTTACCGAAGCCTCCGCATTAGTGCAATTCTAATTAACTAGCAATAAGCATTAATGATGATGTATTATGCAGTAAATTATTGAATGCAATTTTAAACATTGCTAAGTGCATCTGCAAACATTAATAAATAATTTGAACACCAAATGAAATTTGAAGGAATTTTAAAAAAATTGTCTCTCACAGAAACCCTCACAAACAGCAGCAATAAAATTTTTATGTGATTTCGAACACAAGCCTTCTTATATCACTGATGACAAAAATACACGCATTCACATTCATATTCTTCTTTAACAAGACTAAAGTTCTCAACAGTTTACAAATGATCGTGATCTCCAAAAGTGTCATTCGAAGAGATACTGAACTCCACTCTGTTCAACTAAGTCTTTAGGTCAACTATACAAATCCTCCCATGAAAATCAATTCTAACAAACCGCCCAACCATGCATTCATAACAGATAAATCATGGAATTTAAATAAATATCAAGTAGTTCAGTTGTAAGCTAAACAATGGCAAATGCTGAAAGAATTGGTCAGTAGCTTCACTGAAACACACAATATATGTCCATGCCATGGTGTGACTCACATACAATCAACCAACTATCAACCATAGTAACCAAACCACGACATGAAAAAGATGAATAAGTGGTTCTGCAAAATAACTGTCCTACTAGTCACCCCAAGTGGGACGTAGGATTGATCATAGATCTACTTTAATAAACACTGTTCGTAAAATTTACGTACAGTTCAAAGGACATTAAGCAAAAAGATTCTACTGACTGCATGAACTCACCTTGGGGAACATCATATGAAAAGTACACAATGGCACCGGGACAAAAGCCAGCAGTATACAAATCTTGAGACATGTCTTTGATCAGTTTCTTTGGCGGAGTAGTATCTGCATCACAAAGTAATTAAAAAAGAAAACAATTTGTTTAAATTAAGTCCATATACAATAACAATATTCTAGAGGTTAGAATCCTTATCAAGATATCAGATATGACTTTGGGCAAAGCTCAGCTAGTGGTAAAAGTGTTGAGGGAATTCAAACAGCAATATTAGTCACTAACCATTCCAAATTCCAGATTATAGACAAATGTTATTTAAAACTTTGATCTAATAGAAGTTATCAATATGCTTACATATATAAAATGGCTGCTCTGGTTGTGCAATCACTTTGGTAAGGAGATCAACTAAACTCTGGATTGTTTCTGATGGGTGAAAGGTAGCCTCTAATGTGTGATTATCAGGAAAGCGAACTCTAATTACAGCCTGAAACAAGATCAAATAAACTTAAAAGACAAGTTTACCCCTCACAGATTTTATTACTCTGGCAGTCACAAAAATTTTATAATTCTTTGAAAAGAAAAAATAAAAAGAGGAAAGAAAATTAATATGCAACCGTGGCAACAAATAAAATTAAAATAAAAAAGTTAAACATTACTTTGGTTATTCTTGATCTTCGAGCTGCCTCTTCTGCTTCTCGGATTTTTCGAGTCTTCAAAAATTTATCTGTACATAGCTATTACATTTAAATTTCAATATTCATGAAGAATGGAATGTTCTTTCTGGGTGCGTCCTGAAACATGTACTTTTAACACAATTGATTTCCCTGTTATGTATCCACCTTCCCTTAATCCTTATTATATATCAATTGCAAACATTTACAATGTGAATTCATGCATATGCATGATTGCTATAAAATACTCCTCAAAGTGGGAGAAGATAATATGTTTGATGGTCCCTGGAAATAATTAACCTTAAGTAATATTGGGCCTATAACAATTCTAATCGGGCCAAAAATAATCAGTGGCTCATAGGCTTAACAATCACTGACTAGGTCATATATATATATATATATATATATATAAATATATTTTTTTTTTTTCATTTTCTGATCATCAGTTTTTCATTCATTTGGGACAAAGTGTAAATCAATGCAGCAAATGTATAGCGTTCTTTAATTACTATTAATTCCTTGTTAGAATTTAAATATATTGACATGTCCTTCAGATAAAACAGAACATTAATGTTAGGCCAGTTTGTGGTTGGTAAAAACTCACTTCTTGGATCACGAGAAATGAAGTATCATTCTTACCTTCCTTTTTAGTAGCCAACAGTCGATAATAATCTTCAGCCGTGAACTCATAGAAGTCATCAATCTCCTCTGCTACAAAAATGCCAATAAGATAAAAGTTCATTCAGGATACCCGGGTCAGATTATATATAAAATTTTTGATAATTTAAATGCACACTTTTCCTAGAGCCTTGGCAGTGTAGAAGTTAAGATGCTATTACCATTGTTAGCTGCAGTATTTGGCGTTGGAGAAACTGCTGATGTTTCAAATACATGGATCTCTCGTCCAAACCTTTCCTTGATAGCTGCAAGCTTGGCCTGGTGCCATAAAACACAATGGAAAAAAGAACATTAAGTAAAAGCAGCAGATCAAGTAAGCAATTGTGCATCATTCAAATGAATAAGTTAGTTGGAAAAGCAAGGGCAGTAAACTGGACCCAATAAAAGCTGGCTGCAATACAAATAACATACATGTACTTTAGAGTTTAGTGAAGAATCCATGATGCCTCACAGAAGACTTAAGGTAACTAACAATTATTTTAGGGAAAAGAGGAGAAGGCATCGTTATTGAGGAATATTACTCTAATCACATGGAATAGGATAATTTATTATAAACGATATAATATGGTATAATCTGCATTAAGGTTGAAAAATATCAGCATCTTTGACTTTTAAAATTTATGTAGTATTGTTATCACACTCAGTAGGAAACCTAGAAATTGCCGCTTGTTTCTACCACCACCAACTTTCATATGACAAGCCAGTCATTAACTGAATTTGTAGGCACAATGCTACTTTCAGATATCAAATAGGAGAAAGCTTGGTTTGAATTTACATTTTCATGGGGCTTCAAAGACTTTTGAGGAATGCAAAACCTGAATGGCTAAAATCTAGCATATTTGTTTATTGCAACATTGATGTACATAATTCTAAAAAGACAAGGCACCTTAAAGGAGCCAGAAAGGGGATTTAAGTCTTGTAAATTAGTTTATTGAAAAACTTCAAAAGGACCAGAGATTAAAGGCCACATAGAACTAATATTTTCCAGTTTATACTCGCCATCAAGATGTTAAACAACACCAGTACGCTTTGAGATGGTTGACCTAGCATTGAAAGCACATTAACAAAGGATGGATTCTGCATCACCACCAGATTAAAGTTTGAAAATATATCGAAACGCAATGTTATATACAGAATGGTTATCATGTAATGCACTGTTTTGTACTTTTTGCATTAAGCAATCGTAATCAGCAGTATTCTGGCTCTGGTTGCTTACTTTCTACGGGTTTCAATATTTTTCATCATTGGGTATCAATTCCATGCTTTGCCACTTATATATATCAATGCCCAGCTAAAAATACATTTTTACCTTCAGATAACGCTAAAAGCCAGAAATTTCTTAGCTTACCGGGGAAGAAGAAATTCCTTAGCTTGCCAATCAACAGGTAAAGCAAAAAAGGCGAAAATAAACCAACCTAGATGGAAAAAAAGACGAAAATTATGAGACGAGAAAGAAATAAAAAGAAGAACCTTAGCTGCTTCAGTATCCATGGAATCAATAGCTATGACCCTTCTCCTCTTCGAAGTTAAAGAAAAAGGATCATCCAAAATCATCAGAGAACAAGCTAAGTGGGGAGCGAAATTAAAGAAGACCAACGTCTAGTTTCTGCCTCCGATTTGCATCTTCGCTGTGATATCAGTAATTTTACCCTTTCCTTCTTCAGAAAGTCGGTCGCTTGCGATGCACACACGTGCAGAGTTCCCACATGTTTTTACTTACAACAAAATAATAAAAAAGAAATCAAGCCCAGTTACAAAATTCTACCAAAAAAAAGGGCCCAGTTTTATCCAATTAAGTTATCTAATTCGGGAATAACTTTATAAGATGAGGTCAGTTAGACTATTTATTAATACTAATATGATCATAAATAACTAATATAATTTGTTTTTTCAACAAATTTGAACTGATGAGATTAAGATACCTTTACTTTCTTTATTTTTTGAATCTATTTTATAAAATGACATGAAATTTAAACATAAAATATTTTGTAAATTATTCAAATTCATTATCATTGATGATTTTCACTTAAGCAACCTCTTTCTACTTACCAAATCAACTGTTGCCTTTCTTCCCAGACTAGTGCTTGAATCTCCTATTTTCTTGAAAATATTGTTCCTGGCTCATTTCATGGCATCAGTTATTAGAGATGCGCAAAATATTCTTACCTTATGAGTATCCACAAATTTTAGCCATTGAAATTCAGATATGAAAATAAAAGAAATAAGTCTGAGCTTGAGCATTTAAAAAAAAAAATATTTTAAGAGTTTAGGCGTGATTGTAAGTAGTACAGTACCCACTCTATCCAAATTTGTATTGTGTGTTTATATATATATATATATTAATTTAAAATGTATTTGACAAGCATATGAATCAAGATTTGCAAATAATAATCTTTATGAGTTAAATGTTGTATTTGATACTTGTTCAAGAATAGTATTGTTGAGATTTGATGATTTTGATTTTTGCCACCTTGTTGTTTTAAATTATTTTACTCATTACTAGTTGCTTGAATTTGCATGTGAATATTTTAATTAATTGTCAAATAACTTTTAAATAAAATTAAACTATAATATTTTTATATTTCAAAAATATATAAAAAAGTAATTAAAAGTTAGATAACTTTTTACTCTCGCATATATTTCAACTTCTTTCCTTTACATCATAATTAATGTTTACATTTTATAAAATACTATTTTATTTCTTAAATTAATTTTAAACTAAAGAGCCCAAAACCATATTAAATAAAGATTTGATACTTTTTATTTTTTATTTTGAATACATTTCATATAAATAGATATTGCCTTAAGGAAAAATTGCCCATTTCTGACTAAAATAAATCCGGCCCCAGAAAATTCATGATTTTTTAAGTAACAACTACGTTAAAAGTACGGAGTTAAATGAACCTATGCTATGAAGACCACTTTCACATTTAGATTGTTGTTGAAGTTGAGAAAGAGAACGATTTGAAATCATTAAAACCCCATAAGACGGATATTTTGTCAGCAGCCGTCTACTATCTTCCTGGATAACTTGCAATCCTGACGGTAGTGCCGTATGGAAGTGAAGAAGCTGACAATGTGATCAGGGAATATGGACCCAGATGTCTATATTATCTGAATTATTTTTATTTGATTTAAATAGTTTAGATTTAAATTTTTTATTTTGATATTTTTTTTGTTTTAAAAAGTGTAAAACAAAAAATGAAAACATTTTTTGATTGTTAACTAAATAATAATAATAATAATTGAGGTTTAAAATATTTAAATCTTATCTCTTCATATCAGATTTAAATAGTCTAAATCAGATAAATATGACTTAGATATGACTGAGCAAAGAAGCTGCTGAATAAAGAATCCACATTCTATGATCAGGCAAAGACGAACATCTGCAGGGGATAATTCGCAAGGTGCAAAAAAATTATGATTCAATGAGGCAAGGATTGAAATTGTTACCCATATGAATCCATCATCTCTATCAGTAAGTTCAGTAAATTCATTGCTACATTCCAGGACAATGGATGGATCAAACTGACCAACTTAGGCTTTGATCACCATTGAGTTGAACAACTTTGACGCACAATTACCTTATGCTTAATCTAAAACATTCAAATCTAAGAGCGTGATGAACTTAATCTATTATGTTTTAAGGTCTGCAGTTGAGCAAGTGGTAAAGATCTCTCAATGGAGACATTTCTCACTGTCCATGTATTACAAAATTTCTGATCTGAAGATCATGATGCTCTGGGCGAAGAATGAATGGATGAATGATATTCCAAAAACTTCTTCTACTAACATGTCCCCATTTTTTTCTTAAGATAAAAAATAATAAATAAATTTTGTACATTTTAATTAAAAAGTAGAGAAATACAACAAATGTCCACCTATGCCCGCCTTTTCTTCCCCTCTGTTCTGGGGATTAAAGCTGTGTTTGGATATGCATTTTTTTCCATTCAAACCACATTTCGGACGAAACAAAAGATTGTTATCTTTCAACATCTATCCAAACGTGTACTAAAATACAACATTATCTTCAATCCTGTGGCAGCTAATTGCTAGGTAGGCACATCCCTTCGGGGACCCACTCAGTTTATCCCATATGCCATCGCTAAAAATGTGGCAAATAACATGCACAAGTTTGATGCCTGGTTTCACGTCCTCTTGATCTTAGAAAATAGTCCTACTTCAGAAAAGTAGGTGGTCTGTGCTCCGCTACCAAGTTGGTGTGCATGAGCCCGTGGATTTGTTTGCTCAATCCCCTGCATAGCGACAATTAAGCATCAATGCAAAACTCTAACAAGGAAAGGGGGGGAAAAATCAATTAAGTCATTGAGGTTAGACGCTTGAGTTTGAAACTAAATATTGTACATTAACAAATAAAAAAAAATGCTTTTCCAACTCTAAGTGCTACCGCAGATGCAAGTTCAAAAATGACCGTTTATTAAAAAGAGAAGGAAGAAAAATTTAGAGAAAGAAAAGAGAATATAGAGGGTACAACAAACTTGCATTTTTGAGGGCAGAGGACAGCTAGTTAGTCTCTCGCCCACAGCATATGTTAATGATATGATCACTCAGTAACTACCCAACCGCCTCATCATGATTCAGCAATGTCTGATTCTACTAGAAGGCAAACAATGATTACCATTTATTACCAGCCTGTTGTGATAAGTAGGAGCAACAAAAACCACCACGTCTTGCAATATCAAAAGTATCCCGTTCCACATTTTATATTCCAATCTCATCACAGCCTGAAAACAGATGCTTCCAATTTTCAGACTCAAGATTTAAAAAGAACGGACGGAATCCTACAGCCTAGATTAAAAGATTCATCACTTCTCACAACATCCCCCAAACAAAATGGAAAAAAACCATGCCAGAGAGTTTTGGTTAGAAAAACCATGTCAAATAACTGTAGACACTAGATAGAGCACAAGCAAAAAAAGAACTAAGAACTTGAAAAATCTCCAGCTATGTTACAAATAACAGGCATCAATAAATGATAATAAAGTTGATGGACCCAAATCTGTTGGGCCAAGACCAGTTAAAGTTTATAGCAGAAAGGATAAAAAGAAAACCGGAGAGGAGGGGCCAGTGAGAATAGTGATGAGTCCCAAGGTGAGGTATCCCAAGCATAACTAACTCATCACACGCTAGACAGGGCAAGTAAGGTGAAGTGCAGAGAGTGAAAGCCCCGTCAGCATGGGTATATGAGCTGCGGGCTGAGTAGAGTGAGGCAAGGAAGATTTCAATCTGGGTTGGTAGAGACTCTAGCCTATTGAAAGCTAGGGAGCCCCTTTATTTTCTTTTTTTTTTTAAATTATTTTGCTACTGTAATCTGTCTATTTTACCCCATTGATCTTGTTTGGGTGGAATTGATTTACTGAATATTAATAAATACAGAGGAGTTCCATCACATGGCATAAGATGGACAAAACATTTCAGCTAGAGCATAACACAAAGCAAGCCAGATTTTGTTGTTAAACTGATATATAATTTAGAAATGAACTTAGCTGGCTTGCTACATCATTCACCTGCATTTTCTTTTCTCTTCCTTTAATATTTTCCGACGGTTATTACAACTCAAATATCTATCAACAAAACTACATGACTCCATCTAAGTAGGTCCCTTTCAGTTGGATACACTGGACTACAGAACAGCCTCACTACCAAAGTTTACAAAAGTGAAGGTGCAATGTTCTTTTCCCATCAGTATTCATGACATAGATCTGAGAATGCCACAAGACTGGGCCTACCAAACAGACTTACCCAACCCTACCTATCCTGCCCACATATGATCCTCTCTTTTCTAATCTCCCTATGAAAAGCAGGGTTCCAATATATTCCCCATCCTTTTACTGAATTGGAAAAAAAAAATTTGATAATTGGAAGCAAGGCAGGAGTCCGCAATATCAAAGTTAATGAGTGCAAGGAAAAAAAAAATATATATATATATATATATAGAGAGAGAGAGAGAGAGAGAGAGAGAAAGGGCAGTAATATAAGGAGGGATGCAGAGTGGATTTTGAAATCCATAGTTTAAGGGTTATTGTTGGTGTTAAATAAATCAATTGAAGTTTCAAAACTACATGCAGGGCACAGATATCAATCCTCGCCCTCCCATCTACACTATTTCTTAGACATTTCATAAATCAGCGACAATAGCAGGAGGGCAGCAACCTACTGATATCTGTCCCAAAATGGTCCTTTCTGCTCCTCATGCTTACAAAGTTGTCATCAACAGCTCCTCATAACCTTATTTATCCAAAACTTGCATTATCAACTTCTAGGCCAGTTATGGAGCTAAAGAACACAAAAAAATCTGCAGAAACAGTAATAAGTTATGCTAACCTTCACTGGTGTAAAAGCTAAACTTGAAGTCAAACCAGATGTAGCCCCACTGCTACCATAATGCTTTTCCTTGAATCTGACAAATTAAAACAGTCCATCATCGTTGCCATTGTGGTTAGACAGATAAATAGCATAACTAAGAAAGGACAGATGGTTAGCACTTGCTGCGATGATGACAAAATGAATAATTTATGCACAATAAGTTGTGTACAACTAAAAGCATAAAAAAGGACTTACTTCTTGGCAATTTTTGCACCAACTTTGCTAGGACCAGCTGACACACGGAGCTTGCCACTGCCAGCCTGACCAAGCATACCATAACCCTTACCCAGACCATCCCCTATAATACAAAAGGATATAACAATAAGAAAATAAGGCAGTACAGACTCAGTGGCATTTTCACAACATCCAAGAAGCAAAGTTAAACAGCAGCATCAAATTTTCAAAGGATTTGATACTATGTCCTTAACATACATCTATTCATTATAAAGCATGCATCAAATTATGAATAAAGAAGCAGATAAGGTAAAATCACCTAAAGACAAGTGAAATATGGTAAAGTTAGCCAAAGAACTCTCTTTGGGGATGCCAAATAGCATCCTATTGGTTAACTTCCTCATGTCTGTCACTGCATATCTGACATAAGAATTTCCAGGTCAAGTATGAAATACATAAAAACCAAGGCAAAAAAGAAAATCTATCCCTTAGCTCCCAAGAACGTTATCCCACCTGGTAAAAAAGGGAAGTATTAGCGTAAACAAGTGAAAATGTGCTGACCTTGCTTTCATCTTCCTCAGCCCATGACTACCTCTCTTCTTTTTAGGCTCTGAATCAGGAACTGGAAGTGGTTTAGGTTCCTTTGCAGGAGGAGGCTCTTGCCACTTCTCTCTCTCTCTCTCTCTCTCTCTTTTTAATGGATCTCTTCTCTGAAGGCTCTACCAGTTTTCTCAGATGGATCCCCTCGTGTTGAATCAAATCGTGCTGCAAGTGTAGACTCTGCACCCAAGAGTCAGCAAGCTGACATACTCAGAGGAGGAGGAGTAGTCTGAAATATTTCTGTTTGCTCAATGTAACCAACATGAAATTGTGATGCTGCAGTTGAGAACCCAGCAAGATTCTTTTCCTTGGCACCAAGAAGCTGAAAATTACAAGCAGGCATCTTTGCTAGAGCAGCCAGACCACCAGCTGTTCCCATGAGTTTTGCTGCAACAGCACTCCCAACAATAGCAGAAAGTTTAGGCACAATATAACCCATTCCACCCTCAACAAATCAAGAACCTTTTTCTTTGCCAAATCAAGAGCAAAAGCTCAATCACAGGCATCAATTGTCTTATGAATAACTTCTTCAGGAAGTGGCTTGCCACTTGTAGTTGATGCTGTAACTGAGACAACCATGATAATGGCAGAGGGTAAAAGGCCTTCAAGATCAACAAGAATTAGATCCATTTCATTTCCTATTTTTCTTGACAAGACGTGCATAATCAATTGGGTGGTGTACAAGTGATTTGAGCTCCGGAAATTTCAAGTGATATTTGTTACGAATAAAATTGTGGATAATAACAGTTTCATTCTCAGTGTCAACTGACAGTGCATTACATTCCACAATTAATTGGTATTCAGGATCATCTTCCAATTCTACTCCATGATTTGAGACATATGAACACTAGTGAAGTGCTTCTTCCACTTTCTGCCATAAAGTAATAATTTTAGCCCTTACTCCCAAGTCAACAGGTATTCAGATAAATAAAGGAAAAATTATGAGATGGTGTAATGCTAAGCAGTGAGCATAAAAGAGATAAGAAACGTATCAGGTTCAACAATATTCCTTTCGGATATAACAACAAGAGAATCAATGCATAGCTTACAAATGTTTCAGAGCAATGCATTAAGAATAGTATTGCTATTGCATAATAAAAACAGCATTCAATCGCAACTAACAAAGAAATTGCAGTGATTCTACAGAAATCGAGAAAGAAAACAACGACAACAAAAAATGGGAAAAGCAACTCAAAACTAACCTGCATAATGTCAATGTATCTCTGGGTTTTGCTGCAATTTTGAAACACTGGCCAAGTCATCATAGTGAAGATTTTCTACGTCAGCCAAGTCTCCATCAATATCTTCTTCCATATCCGCAGCACCAACATCGTTATCCTCCTGGAAGAGCGCATGAGGATTAATATTACTTACAAGTTTCTTCAAAATTTAGATAAAAATAAAGAAATAAAAAAAAGAAAAACTAGAACATTATAGTCACAGGAATGTCAGCTTCATTGTCAGACAGTTCGTCTAAATCCGCAAGGAAAGAATCAGCAAGAGTTGCCTACAATCAAACCAACAAAGAAAAAATTAGAATTCGCAACCTTAGCAGATTGTGTTAAACGGATTGAGCTGCAAAAATAATCAAATTAAAAGCATGCCATATACAAAGGTGTAATTAACTGAATCTTTTGCAAAGAACTCTAACATCCACATGCACCATCGGAAAACCTTAAAAAAAAAAAAAAAGAACTAACCATGTATGAAGCAGGGGAAAGCGACCCAGGGAAAGCGAGGTCGGAGCAGATTAGAAATTTCGCTACGGAGACAAACGACGAAGAGTACAAAAGAGCTACGATAGGTTCGACTTCGAAAATATGAAGACCAACTTTATCATAATGACGAACACCATACTGGGCTGGCCCAATCCATTTACGTTTAGGGGCCCAAATATCCATAATTTTACGGATGAAGATATTACGTAGTAATGTCCTGAAAAGTGCCTTTGCAGTATTTTTCAAAGTATTTTTTTTTTAATTTTACCTTTACTCACAAAATAATGCTGCAGACGCACTTTTGAGAATTTCACTGCAAAGGATCCCATCCAACTTGCCCCTTTTTTTCTTGTTGATTGGTTTTATTTAATTAAATTATTTATCCATGTGTAAAACTGTAATGAAACAGGAGAAAATAGAAACTTTAGAAGATATCAAGTATGTGGATGTGGAGGTTAAAAGTCTAGCAGAAATAAGAAAGAGTCATAATGATTCAATTGGAGAAGATAAGCTTCTTCAAGCAAGTATTTTGTACCCCCAGAAATCAAATGCCCAAAAGATGTTGACATTAAAAAGGATGGTCCCAATAAAGTGTGTGGACAGTTAAGTGGAATGAATAAAATGTTTGAGAAGTTTTGTGAAGTTGAAGATTGCATTTGAAGCTTAAAAGGTAAGTTTTATAGAATCTTAAGTCTGCTTTTAGGTTTACTTTTAAACTACATGATGGTATTTTTTTTCCTTCAATCAAAGAATAAACGCAACAAATGATGTAAATGTCAATATGGATATCCAAGGGCTAATGAAAGGAGTAGCTTCAATTACAATAAATGAAAGATGACCCCCCCCCCCCCCCAAAAAAAAAAACTTAGTAGCTTTCTGATATGGGAAAATGGGGTGAGTAAAGAGGTAGGTTTGAATCATACTTAAACTAAAAAAGCAATATCATAGAGGTATAAGGGATATATCACAAAATAGAATGATTGTCATGTTGTTCATTATTTTAAAATTTACTATAAATGTTATCCTGTTTTATGCGTTATAAAAATTAAAAAAATTATTTATGCATTTATTTATAAAATAACTTTTATCGACCAAATCTAGATTATCTATTGTGCAGAATTGTAGCCCGTTGCACAACCTGCATAACATCCTAGTCCTCCATCTGTAATATTTTGTATTTTAATTTCTTTTATTTTAAAAGAAACAACAGATAAGATGAAGACACTATTTTAATTTTCACAATACAGACAAAAAAATATATCTTAAATTAGAATAATAAAAATATAACAATTTGGTGTGAAATAAAAGATTTTTTATTTTAATTTTTATTTCTTTTAAAATAAAAAAATAAATGCCCAGTATTAAAAGTGTGTATATATATACTGGTTCTTTGTAGTTGGGCTTTTTATTTTTCCCCCATGCCGAACCCTGAAACGACAACGCATCACAATTTGATCCGGCCGGCAGCGACGACATCCGCTTTTCCTTGGCATTTCAAATTCTTGAGTTGGCTGAACGTGACTCCGGGGGGCCCATCGACCATCATAAACTGTTTAATTATAACAAACCCTCCATATTTAAAAAAAAAAAAAAAAAAAATAATCCTCTGCTTTTTTTAAATTGTGGTCCATTCCGTAATGTCAAATATACAGGGACCTGACCTGCGTTTCTAGAAAGACATTCCATTCCTTGGGATGAAATAAGCGAAACTAAGGAGGGACAATAGAGCAGGATCAGGAAGAAGAAGGAAACTTATTAAGCTAGATAAAGAACGGCATAGAAGAAAGTTGTTGCTGCAACAATCTCTGAGAGAGGGTGGGCTTGGGGATGACGATGGACAGAGAGAAGGAGAGGGAGATAGAGCTAGAGAGTGCAATGTACACTAACTGTTTGCTGTTAGGTCTGGATCCGGCAATTATGGGAGTTGGAGCCTCCAATGGCACCCCTCGAGTCGGACTCTTCCGGCATTCCAACCCTAAATTGGGTGAACAGCTTCTCTACTTCATACTCTCCTCCCTCAGAGGCCCAGTTCAATCCGCAAAAGTACCTTCTCTGTTCTATGTTTTGTCAACTCTTCAAATTTCACCACTTACACATAGACAATATACCTATCTTTCCTTGCCTCTTTTGGTGTGATTTGCTTCATACTGTAACTTTTTGGATCCTTCAGGATTTTGATAAGGTTTGGCCAATTTTTGATTCGGCGCAATCGCGTGATTTCCGTAAGGTATTACTATTTAAGTACAATTAGTGATACTCTGTTATTTCTCGAGTGCTGTTTTCTGGGATTTCATTGTTTTCTTTCCCTCATTTGAAATTAGAAATGAATTTAATTTAAATAGCGCTGGAGTTTCTTCACTAGGTTGTGCAAGGAATTATTAGCGAGCTTGAGTCTCAGGGTGCCCTTCCGAGGAGCAATTCAAGAGTTTCTTCGCTTGCTACTTGTTGTGGACCAAGGTTGGTGGTCAATACTTCTTTTCTCTCCTTTTCCAGCTCACCTTTGCCCCTGAAGATATTCAGTTTCGATTTGCAATGTTGATTTCTGGGAAGAAGTGGAAAATATATACACATGAAATATGTGTATTTTAGGTGGTTCTGTCGTAGTTTTATTCACTATATTTAGTTGATTGCAACCGTTAGTTATCCTGATCCAATTAATAGAGAAACATGTCTTTACAATGTTTACCTGTTTGTTGTTTTTAGATAATCCATTGTATATTGTTTGTTGGTAACAAGAGTTCGAGTGCTTTAATGGTTAGTGAAAAGACGGTATTGTAATGTCCGCAAATTTAATGGACAATTGTAATTTCTGAAACTTAAGAAAGTCTTTGAGAAGAACTCCTTCTTCACTAATTGAGCTAATTGATGGTAACGAGTACCTTTTTTTTATAACAAAATGCCATTTAAAGAAATTTCTGTTAGAATGCCACAAGGCAATCTGATGGGGTATAGTGCTTATGAAAGCTCGTTATTTGTATATCTGTTGAGAGCAGTTTTCAAGTTATATGGATGTACATGTTCGTGCAGGTTTGTTGAACTTCTATGGCAGCTTTCTTTGCATGCTTTGCGGGAGGTTCATAGACGAACATTTGCAGCTGATGTAGCGTCTAACCCATTGCCTGCTCCATTGACTGATGTAGCATTCTCGCATGCAGCTACTCTACTTCCTGTTACGAAGGTATTACTAATAATTATTTAAAAAAATTTATCCAAAGGTTGAATTGATCCTGACTATATGCATGTGGCCTTGTAGTTGAAATAACTACGAGGTGTTTGGCTTGCCTATAATAGAATGAGAGACCTTCTGAGTTTAAACTTTCCTGATCTTTGCTATTGTGACAATTTTCTTATAGATGTAAATGTCGTCAAGTCTCATATTATACCCTGTAATTTATTAGAAAATATCTTTGTAATTCACTTTTACTTCAATATTCCTTACACACTTTATTGCCATATTGCTCAATGTGAATGAATTTGTGAAGAAATGAATTTTATTCTGTTTTTTTTCCTTATATACTTTTTATCACTCTTATATTATTTAGTTATGGCAAGATGTTGTATTATTTACATTGATCATTACTTTGGAAACAGTTGACCTGACCTTGAGTAACTGAATTGTGTCCCTTGTCTTAAACAGGCTAGAATAGCTCTTGAAAGAAGGAAGTTTCTTAAGAATGCAGAATTGGCCGTACAACGGCAGGCTATGTGGTCAAACTTAGCCCATGAAATGACTGCTGAATTTCGTGGCCTATGTGCTGAAGAGGTAAGCAATTATTGAAGGTTATTTTTCTGAAATTGGCTTATATATAATATAATACATCTTTTTACCTTTTCCCTCCAAGAACGTGTCCCTATATATTTCTTTCAAGCATTGTAATGTACAACCTTGATATAGGCTTATTTACAACAAGAACTGGAAAAACTTCATGACTTGAGGAATAAAGTGAAGTTGGAAGGAGAGCACTGGGATGACCTTGTATCCACTTCAAGTCACAATTCTCATTTAGTTTCAAAGGCTACACGCCTATGGGAGTCTTTATTAGCCCGTAAAAGTAAGAACGAAGATTAACCTTTCCTTGTGCTCTTGCATTACTTTAATTGATCAAGTCATTCTAACATCCTCATTATAAAATTTTTTAAGTACGCATGATTATATATAATTTTATAATAAGTTGTGAGGGATGGCATTTTGCTTTCCATAATTGTAATCTCTTTAGTACTTCTGTCTGGATGGGTTAATTAATAATTGTGCACCTTTTGGGTACTTGTTTGTTGCCACAGGGCTTATTGAAAACTTTTTGCATTTTGCATAGGCTTATAAAAGTAATTTATTCAACCCAAGTTGGCTAAGTTCTGCTTATTTCCATAAGCTCATCTTTTTAGCATATATGAAAATGGACTGAAAATAGCTGTTATTATAAGTAAATGACAAGGTTACATAAGTGCTTATTTGAAAAGCATCTTTTCATATGAAAACTTACCTCATAAACTCATGTAACCAGGGTCTAAGGTCTTTCCTAGAGCTCACGAATGTTCAATGCTTTTTTATTTTATTGAGGCTTTGTCAGTCATAAAGTATTTGGTTCTTGTATTCTTTATAATCCTTGTATATACACTTACTTTGTACAATTAATTTCATGTCCATTCATTCAAGAAGATGACTGACTTCAAAGTTTGGTGCAATTTTTCTAGGACAAAACCTAGGTAAATATCTTTAGGCATTTCTTATTAAATTCTCCAGAAAAAAACATAATATATGAGGAACATTTTAAAAGAGTCAATTATGTGGTGTTGAGCTGTAAAAAATATTTACTTGTCATATTTTTATTGGAATACTTAATAACAAGTACCTAAAAACTACAACTAAGTTTTGTTGTTTTTCATAATGTGGGCTGGATGTTATATAGAGTACATTTTTCCTTTTTAATTTCTGATTTGCTAATTATACTTCTCAACCTAATGTGTGGTATTCTTCTTATGATGACGTTCCACACTTTATCTCCCACCTTTCTTCTTTTATGAAAAAAAAACTTTGTCTCCATATAAATATCTTGTTTTTGTTTTTTAAAAGCTGAAGAAAAAGAAAACAGTTAATGATGATCTTGATTTTTATTCATATCACTGTACAGGTCAACATGAAGTTCTTGCATCAGGCCCTATTGAGGACTTGATAGCTCACCGGGAACACAGGTAATGTGGTGACGCAGAATCCCTTGGTGGTTCAATATTTGGAGACCATATTTGTGCCAACTCACTTTCTGATGCACAAATTTCAGGTATCGAATCTCTGGGTCATCTTTGCTTTCAGCAATGAACCAGAGTTCTCAGGCACCTTATTCGGACATATTATCTGGTCAGCATGGGGATTTGCCTGCAGTGCATATGGATGAAAATGAGGAGAATGAAGGATCACATCTTAGCAATGAGATACTTACAAGAGTGGATGACAAAGCTGTAAGAGTCCAACAAACAGTTGATGTAGCAGAGGTTATACGGCGATGGACACATGCCTTGCAACGTATTCATAAGCAATCACTTCATCTGGTATGCTCTTCAAGCTGTTCTGTTCTTGTTATGGCTCCTTTCGTGATCCTATCCCCCTTTTTTTCCTCTTTTTTTTGGGGGGGGGGGGGCTTCAAATGGCTTAACTTAAGATAATTCATCACATCCTTCCAATTGTAGCTATATGCATTTTAGTATATTAGTTGTTCCATACCATATGAGTTTTAGATATTAGTTAGGATGATCGAGGCATTAGGGTTTTCTGCACTGCTTTTTAACGTGAAATTCATTAGCGATATGATACTCCAGAATTTATGGCACCAAAGAACAAAAATAACTTACAGAAACTATACCTTCCAATGGTTGTCCAACAATTTTATTTTTCTTATTTGGTCCCGGTCAGTATTTAATTATTTTTATGCTGTGATTTTTTGGGTTAATACATTAGATAACAACTTTATTAGACAAGAGATTTATCTAAGTTACTTGTAACTATTGTCTATGTGTTTAACTCCTGTATAGGTACCTTTATCTTTTAAGTTTTAAGTATTAACAACAATGTTTTAAATATATATATATATATATGTTGTTATTAAAATGGTAGTAAGGATAGGTTATTCCAAGACTACCAGTGTCAGATTTTTTTATCTTTGTTGAACCTTGGGCATGCTTTAAAGATCCTGGAGAAATATGATAGATTTCTAAATTTGTGATAGAGAATCTGTTCATATACATAAGTTTGTCTCACTTTTATATTACTTGAATAACAGTTCTTATTGTTTGTAACTAAGATTGCCCAACTTGTGAAGCACCAAATACTTTGTGATTAGATTTATGAATGTAATTCTAGTTTATTTTCTCATCTCTATTGTCAAGGTTCTTTTCTTCTTTGTTTTGATTCAAGAATAACGATCTCATCCTAATATGTTAATATATATCTTTTTTATCAACTAATGCTACTTAGTCTTATTTATAACTTATAGAAACTTCTAATAATGCTATGATCTGTAGGCAAAAGCAAATGATGGAGAGGGTCCAGCTATATTGCGAAGTGCACAAGAAGGCGGGTCAAGTGGACATGCCGAGTCTTTAGCAGCAACTCTTGCTGAGCATCAGCAACATTTGGCCAGCTTTCAGGTCAAACATTAAAACATGTTTAGCCACCACAAGATTTTACTAAGGCTGAAGCACTTCCATAGGCAGCTTCATTTTCTATTTGTTATCTGCCTTTTTACCATAATGACCTCTATTGTATTTCATTTAACCTGCTGCTTTGAAGAAGTGGGATAAATAATGTCTACTTAGTTAGGTGGTCCTTTCTCAAACATATATTATTCAAAAAATTATGAATCTTGATTTGCAGCAATTTTGTTTACTTTTCCCTTTTTTTTCTTTTGGGGGGGGGGGGTGTTTATGATAGCCGAGTAATGATTTTACTTTCTGAACTTTTTAGAAGAATTTGGATGAGGGATTAAATATATGTATCCATCTTTTATGTCTTTTTCCTTTCTCATCATAAACTCTTGGTGGGACTGTCTTTTTTGAGAAGCAAATAGTCTTACACTTAACACTTTAAATATTTGTCCATTCTTAAGTGCTTTCTATCATTAATGTTTAAGGTTTACGATTTATGATATATTGTATCAATGTGAGGTCTAGAATAGTCAAGTAAAATGTCAGAGAACTTTTGTCTCTTGCTACTAATACATTATTATTGGATGAGCAACGTAGAAAGTACATTTGTTGTGTTATAGAGGAGTTACATGCCTGTCATTGTCTTCTAGTTCTACTTGTAAGTGTAGATATACTCGTATGTGAATTCATCTTCTCTCTTTCTTCTTTTTGGGAGGAGGGTAGAGTATTTTTGTGGAGTTGACCTGTGACTGCCATGCCTATACCTAAAAGATTCATCTCTGTTGGATTTTTTACATCGATGCACTTTTTATGTGCAGGTTCTTATCAACCAACTGAAGGAAGTTGCTCCAGCAATACAAAAGTCCATATCAGATTGTACAGAAAAGGTGAACAGCATAGCCTCCAATCTACCTCCAGCAAACAGACACCATGGGCAGTCAACATCACCTATTCAAATGCAGAGTAGTGTGAAGATGGTAATTATTCAGAATTTATTTCCTTCGATAATTACTAATTTCTCTTGGATTTGGGTGAAATTATGCTAACCTTCCCTTTATTTTTGTGTACTACACAAAGCTTGAGTCATAAAAAAGAATAATTACGTTCGTAAATGTGGTTATTTCACTAAAAAAAAAAAAATGTAGTTTTATTTTATTTTTAAGATGAGAGGGAGGTCCATGTTACCTTGCCTATACATATGGGAGGTTGGTGTCTTTTATCCTGTTGTTTTACTACTATTGCTTTACAATTAGAGATCTGATTCCCCCCCCCCCCCCCCCCCCCTCTTTTTCTTCCCTCCCTCCCTTCCTTAAAAACTTGAGTTATTCAGGATGGCAGCACTGATGATGTTGGTGAGGTGACTTCAAGAATATCTAATATTCAGCTTGATAAGATGTCAGCTAGTCCTCCCACTTTAAAACTTCCTCAATTATTTAGCTTGACTCCAACTTCTGGAAAAGCTGGAAATGTGCAAAGGAGGCACAGTACAGCACCTCAGACCAGTCAAACCGGGAATGTTTCTGAAAGGAAATCTATGGATCCTCATTCAAGTAATCAAGCAGAGACTTTACCAGAAGGTTTACTGTGTCTACTCTGCTGCTTGCCTGATGTATTTCATGTTATTGAAGCTTTAGGAAATTTTATCCATATCTTAAACAAACTGGCCGATGGCCCTATTTTATAGGTTTTGATTCCCATTCTATGTTTTGCAGATGGTGATAGTTCCTATGTCCAAAATTTGAAGAGGTCAGTAAGAGAAGCGGCATTGTCACTGCAGTCCTGCAATTCAGAATCATCACGAGACAGTCATTCTGATGGCAGTTCTGAGCACTTCTTTGTCCCTCTTTCAGAAACTGGGTTTTCTCATTTAGATGCTGAGAAAAAGGCTGCTTCAAGAAAGGCTTCTTCATTGAGGAGTAAAAGGTTATTTCTATCTCAAATGGATGACTCCTTGATTGAGAGTCATGCGTCTGATGTTCAGGGGGAGAGCAAGTTGGATGATTTTCCAGATATGTTGAATGAATTGGAAAGGCTTTCTGATTATGACCATGTGAACGGGTTTCTCTCATTTACTGGCTCAAATGCAACTTCTGATGCACAACAGTCAGTTTATGACTTTGAGGATGCTCAGGATCAAGTATTCTCACCGCCTCTGCTAATGGACTCATCACTTTTAGCAGATTCATTTGAGGACTTGCTGGGTATGTTGAGTTTATTACAAACTGTTCTGGTTATAGCAACCTATTATCTTAGTTCTTTTTATCATCTTATGACATTGTGCTACATTTACATGGTTAGCTAGTTTGAAATATGATGCGGGGCCTGGAAGGGGGGAGAAAGAGAGAGCGGTTATTTACTTTTCTCTTGAGGATTTGTTAGAGTGATCCAACTTCCAAGGAACTTTTTGATTTTGAGCGTTGAACTATGGCTCTTATAAAGGTTTAGGAATTAGGATGCAGACTTTAGACCCAATATTGGCTAGGACTGGGAATGCAATTTAAAGTTTTTTCCCCCTCATCATTGTCCTCTCTTTTCTTTCTAACCAAAGAAAAAAAAAATTGCCTATTTTAGATCAAGCATGATTAACAGAGACATGCTTCTGATGCATCAATCCTAGAAACTTGTAAACTCAGCTACTCTTAAACCACCGTTTTTTTTTTTTAAACGTTGGTAAGTTAATGAGTTAGAAATCCTGTTTGTTGCAGCTCCACTATCTGAGACTGAAACAGCCTTGATGGAGCACTGAAATGATAATTTGGCTAGCCTCTGAACATGATTGAGGAAACGACATGATTGCTGTGGTGGGTTGCTCTTCATATTTTTGTTGGGACCTACACCCCCTTCACCTTTTATAACACGATGCATGTATGATTTCTGTTATTCTTGTTTGGTATATATTTACCATTCTCTATGCTCATCTGTTGCCCTTCTGCTCGGAGGGAACCATGAGGCTCCTGTGTGTTGATGGCTAAATTTGGGACGCATCCTGAAAATAAAAGTCAGGCCTGAGTTTTGGAGGGTGAAGTTGGCTTCAACCAAATAATAGTTGTGTAGACTTGAATTTTCCTTCTCGGTTTCCTCCACTTGAGTTAAAAAATTGTGACAGCCAAACAGCAGCGGTGAAAAACACGGTGGATCTAATACATGAAGTTCTTAGCCTGATGTGTTTTCTGCTTCAAATTTGCATGCCACTGGCATCTTTTTTGGCTAACTGTGATTAATTCTTGGACTCCAATTAATGTAATTTACACTTGTGTATCACGATGAGTTAGGCCTTGTATCTTGGTGATATATCGAGAATGAAAAGATTGCATCTTTTCTCATATAATGTCCAGTAAAGTACAATGCTCCTTCATTTTCTTAATTATAGCTAATATAACTTACAATGATGTTAGGAATTTGAATCCTGGACGGTGGAGTTGTTATTTTTATGTGTAAATCACTAAACGCGGAGTATGGTTACTTCATTTAATTTTACTCCTCCATCAACTAAATTTGTTCTATAGCAGCTTTTTGATAAATTTAACATGACTCCTGCTATATATGGAACCTTTGTCTTGTGATATGGGTGAAGTTGGACTAAGATAACAAACTATAGGAATTGAAATTTGTTGACTTCTAAAATTATTACATTGCTAATAGTAATGACTGAAGATTTATGGAGTATGCAAATTGATGGAGATATATTTTATGATGCATTTATTATACATTAATGCCAAAGTTAGATCCGGGCGAGCTTTTGATATTAGAACATAGTCATGTTATTAACGGAGTCAAGATTTATGGTCATTTTATTTTTGTCATTACTCATTATGTGTGAAAAAAAGTGATCAGATAAGATAACCCTTGAGAAGGTTACAACGGTCTCGCGCAAACTTAGAACAATACTCCCCCCATGTTTCCAGGTTTCACATCATAATCATATGCCTCATTTGCATCAATCGTTAATGACCATCTTTTGTTGTGGCCATTTTATCTAAAAAATGTTCTAGCCAGACATGGTACTATCGTGACTTTTAAGTTGATACGTTTCAGGTGCTTTGAAAATATTAAAATCTTTCACAATGGAACTTTTCAGTGGGCCAAAAAAAAAATCTGTTGATTAAAAATAAAAATCTCAAAGCTCTACCTCAAAATAATAAACTCCAACATTTTGCTGGAAAAGCTTTGCACTGTAATTATAGAAAATTAGAATTCATGTCCCTAATGATATATGTTATATTGGGTGATATTTGATTAAGTGAAAATGAAGAAGATGTGTGCTCCCCACCCACCATAATTTTGAGTTTAAAACACTCAAAATTGTCACCCGGTCACGTCCGTGACCTAGCAAGCGAGTGGCCCACTGATGGCTGCTATCAAAGCGAGTGGCATCTTCTTTAATTTATCGGAAAGGAAAACTGTGCTTAGAGAGAGCTCTTCACTTTTCAAGTTCGAACGACGACAAATCATTTCTCCTAGGTTGGACGACCCCCAGTCTCAACCACGTGGCGCGTGCCCACACGTTTCCTTTGCCTTTCCCCGTCCTTTCGGTGAAGCAAGTTCCATGATACCTACATCGAGCTAAATTGAGGTTGGTTTTGAGGCTCGGATGTGAAGGTTAAAAAGAATAATAAGTAGATAAAAATAAGTGAGATTAAAAATAATTTTTAATTTTTATTCTTTAAAAATAATTTAATAATTAAAATGATAATTTGATAATAAAATAATAATTATAAAAATATGATAAATATTATATAAATTATATAAATAGAATAAATTCGTATGGCAACTAAATGGGATTTAAGGATAATTTTGTCACGGAGTTTAAGAAAGAGAACTATGCATAAAATAAAATTAAGCAATAATAATAATAATATTATTATTATTATTATTGTTATTATTCGGGAAGCGAGGCTGAAATTATAGAGGAGGAAAGTTAAAAGGGAAAGTAGGAAAGACGATGAAAAAGGTTATATCGGCAGCAAGAACGAAATTTGGCTAACAAAACCGCAATCGCAACAACTACAACTTCGCCCAGAGATTGCTGTTTCTTTGCCTTCCTATTTTATTTCTACCAGAAGGCAATCTCTCTCAACCCTTCAAAGATGGAGTGGCTGAAATTTAATTATTCATGTTAGTGTAGATTAACCTTCTTCATTCTTGGAATTCCTTTGCTTTTCCCGCTTCGCTTTCTACTTTCTCATATTCTGCACCCATTTTTTAAAGGTTGGATAACTAATGTTGTTCCATCTTTACTTGTATTCATTTCGTGAACTTTGTAGGGTATTGTTGCTGCGGCTGCTATCTGGGTTTTGTAGATCAGAACCAGATCTTGTGACTGTAACCCAGCTATATTTGCTTGTAAATCCTGATAAAGAAGGAAGATGGAAAGATGAGGTAACTGTTCATCATCACCCTTTGCCTACTGTAGTTGAATAGAGAAGTTAAGTTCATTTGATTTTGTTTGTTTTGAAAAGGAAAATGTTATACGGATTCCTATTTTAGTTTTCGGTATTTGGTGTGATTTTGAGCTTGGGATGTCTTTGGATTCCAGATTTGTCACCAGACGAAGCGGGTTGGATGACTCTGATCCTGGCTTCTGCCATTTGAAATGTCATGTTGATAAATTGAGTAAAGATCATTGTCTCATGATGGGGGAGACAGAAGAAAAGTTATAGGATGTTGTGGTTTCATTAGGTTAGCAGCTGTTCCTCCAACCCAGCTAATGCATTTGGGTATTGTGGTATGTTCACATCTTGCGACTTTGGGGTAGATGCTTTGCTTAATTTGAACGAGTTTCATTAGGTAGTGTCTTCTGAAGTGTATGACATCAATCTTTTCCGGAGCCGACTGAAAGTTATGATCAAACAGATATTAAATAGGCTCCCACGTAAGCCCTCCAAATCAGTGGAAAATCGTGAAGGAGGGGGAACATCGACATCCTCTTCAATTGCTTCTACCAGTGCAAGAAGCAGTGATTTAGCAAGTTGCCGTTCTGGGAATTCATCTGCTTCATATATTTCAGGCCTTAATTCTTTTTCAAATCTTGGACTAAATCATGGTGATAAGTTTTTTGAAGCTGTGAATTCAAAGCTAAATGGGAGTTTGTCAGCTTCTTCTTATGAAGCCTTGCCAAGTTTCAGAGATGTTCCAAGTTCAGAGAAGCAGAATATGTTTATCAGAAAGCTGCAAATGTGTTGTGTTGTTTTTGACTTCACTGACCCAACGAAGAACCTCAAAGAAAAGGACATTAAGCGACAGACATTAGTAGAACTTGTGGATTACATTTCTGCAGCTGGTGGCAAATTTACAGAAAACATGATGCAAGAAATTGTAAAAATGGTGTCCATAAACTTGTTCCGGACGCTCACTTCTCCACCTCGTCAGAACAAAGTTCTAGAAGCCTTTGATTTGGAAGAGGAGGAGCCTTCAATGGACCCTGCTTGGTCTCACTTGCAACTCGTGTATGAACTTCTTCTAAGGTTTGTCGCATCACCTGAGACTGATGCAAAGTTAGCAAAAAGGTATATTGATCATTCATTTGTTCTTAGACTGTTAGACCTTTTCGATTCAGAGGACCCCAGAGAGCGGGATTACTTGAAGACAGTTCTTCATCGCATATATGGGAAATTTATGGTCCACCGCCCATTTATCAGGAAAGCAATCAACAATATATTTTATCGATTCATTTTTGAAACTGAGAAGCACAATGGGATTGCAGAACTGTTGGAGATTTTGGGAAGTATAATCAATGGCTTTGCTTTGCCACTGAAAGAAGAGCACAAGCTGTTTCTTGTGCGAGTGCTTATTCCTCTTCATAAACCAAAATGCATACCTCTGTACCATCAGCAGTTATCTTATTGCATTACACAATTTGTGGAGAAAGACTGCAAGCTTGCTGATACTGTCATACGGGGATTACTAAAATATTGGCCCATTACAAATAGTTCTAAGGAGGTTATGTTTTTAGGTGAGCTGGAGGAAGTTTTGGAAACCACTCAACCTGCGGAGTTTCAAAGATGTATGGTACCCTTGTTCCGCCAATTAAGTCGTTGTTTGAGCAGTTCACATTTCCAGGTTTGGTAATCTGACTAGCCTCATAATTTTTCTCTTCCTCTTTTGTTTTCCCTGTGATAAATTCTCAAGTTAAGAAAAAAGTTTGCTTGCCGAGCTTTATTTTTCACTCAGGTTGGAAGAAATTTGGTGTAGAAAATCATTTTTCCATATCCAAATAATACCACTGTACCTTTTTTTTTTTTAATGTTTAGTCACAATGCATTGGCCTTCGAGGATAAACTACTTTGTCACTGGAAATAATTTGAGATTTGGACTAGTACGACCGATACCAGAAGAAATAGCATTATTCCTCAATTTTCTTAAATTCCTGTTTATTCATGCCCTCCCTGTGTATTTAAATTTTGCTATTTAGATTGTTGGGACACTTACTTTTGAAAACCTATGGAGGATATTTTCAAGCTGGACATTCTATGCTGATGTCATTGTTTTATGGTCTTCTCATAGTTTTTCATTTTGCTGATAGATTTTCAGAAATACACGGACAAATTTTTGGTGTTGGTTATTGCTTTGACAAGTTAATAGCTTTCTGATGCCATATATGTGGTCATTTGGATCATTTGTTACGGAACTGAATATATACTACATCAATTGTGTGGGTGTCATTTGGGATTCACCTAAAATGTGCGGGAAGTTTAGCAGTTGTTAATTGTTAGAGATTCTTAACCTGAGTTTTCATTGTCAAGACATGAGTGTTTTTGTGTCTGTTCTCATTATGGCAAGTAATACAGCTTGAAATTCCCTGATGGAATGTGTTACTTAAACAATATATACTACCTATAATTGCATGTGTCATGTTTATAGATAAATTTGCTATCATATCAAATACTTGGAATTTGTACAGAGAAAAAATACGACCTTTTTCACCTGCATTTCTTCACAAGAGGTAAGACGAAGAAGAGAGTACTGCAGAAATGGTGCAGTTACCGGCTGATTCAACTTCTATTGTTGTTCAGAACATTTATATTTCTTCTAATTCGTGGCCTTATTTTTTTTTTTTTTTCTGTTCTTGTACTTCTGACATCAAAGTTTAAAATATTGTATAAGGCTTTTAGAAATGGTTGCGACCAAAAAAAAAATTGATGAAAAACTATCTGATTTTGCTTTATTAATGGGAAAAAAAAATTCATTGAACCAACTTTTTTGGGCATTGGAAAATAGACCTGTCAAGTTTTAATTTTGGTAATTAATCCCCTTAAGTTTTATGTAAGTTCTCAATAACTACTCTGTGCTTATGTGGAACAGTAAGTTTTGGAAATTTTGGTTTCTAAGAACAAATCCTTGGAAAATTCAACCTTGGGATGGTAACAAAGATGAAACGACTGACTAAAAATGGATAGAAGCGGCTATTGAGACTTTTTCTATTGCCGAGGGGCCTGAGGAGGTTAATTGCCAAAATTGAAAAATAAGGGGTATCTTATATTACAGAAATGGCATTCTTATTCATGATTCGATTTTATAATTATAACACCAAACTTACTGTATCAGTGCTGTCGATGGAATTTTGTCAAATTTGTGATGAAAGCAATAACTGTAAAGGTAGCCTTTAGCTATCTCTCTCTTTCTCTATCTCTAGTTTGATTGCTTATTCATTTTCAGGTAGCAGAGAGGGCTTTGTTCTTATGGAATAATGATCACATTGAGAATTTAATCAAGCAGAATCGCAAAATTATACTTCCCATAGTGTTACCTGCTCTGGAGAAAAATGCACAAAGCCACTGGAACCAGGCTGTCCAAAGCTTGACAATAAATGTCCGCAAGATCTTCTTTGACGCGGATCCAGAGCTCTATGAGGAGTGCTTGCTCAAGTTTAAGGAAGATGAAGCACAAGAGAAAGATGTTAAGTCAAAGCAGGAGGCTACATGGAAACGGTTGGAAGAGATAGCAGCCATGAAAGCTGCAAGCAATGAACCAGTTCTAGTTTCTCCCAGAAGTGCCTCTCGTGCACCTTCTGGATAGGCAATCAGAGCTTTCAGTTCAACTGTTCCTTGATTTTTGGTCTTGCAGAGCATGAGAATCCATGGAGGAATGGCATGTAAAGCAACTCGGTTATTTTTCTTCCCCATATAATATCAAGTCGCAAGGTCAAAGATGGGGCTACCAAAAATAGCTCCATTTGGATTTTACAAGCATAGATTGTATATATGACATTGGGTGGACATAAATGGGTGGTTTAAGGCCCGGTCTATTTGGTTGGTTTTAAAAAATCGCAAAAATTGCTTAAAATTCTACGTAAATCTGTCTACATGCCTTAGCTTGTTGTGAGTGTGCCATTTATATTGGAAAAATTATATATAAGGATTATAAGTTAATAAAAATGACATTAAAGGACTTTAAAAAGTAAAATTCTTTTAATGGCTTGTTTGGTTTGTCTATGGAAAATGAAAAAGAAATGAGAAGTTTGGTGAAATTTTATTTTTGCTTCTATAATTATTATTTAATATTATTTATTAATTATTTAAAATAGAAGTATTATAGGTATTTTTTATTTACAAAATTATTTTTTTATTTTTATTTTTATCTTTAATTTTCTGTGTATCAAATGGTCATTAAAAAATTAAAGTTACAATTGGTGTTTTCAAAAGTTATTACCCATGTTCCTTAAAGTTATTATTAGAGAAAGTTTCATGTAATATTGTGAATATTGAGTCATAATTTTTGATAACTCATGATAATTTTTTTAGAGGAATTTTGGTTTTTAAAGCTTTTTAATAAAATTTTTATCAACTTATAGTTTTTACTTGAAATTTTTTTATTTATATTTCTCCATATTTAATGTTAAATATAAGTTCTCTTATTGTTTCCATGTGTGAAAGCATATTAAAATAAGAATGCTACATGTGTGTAATATAGCTCTCTAAATGAGTTGGATACTTAGTTATTACAAGAAGAATATATTAAAGGCTTTGTGGAAAGAGCAAACAAATTGGAATCTTAGCAACAACCTAACTTTGCCATCTTTTTTGTTCTTATCCTTTCTCTATACATCTTTTATTTTTCTTCTTGATTCAATCAATGGTTTCAAAGGCGTGATCTTTGGCTATGGTGGAAAGTAATAAATAGGTGAGAATTTTGACAGTATCAAAATTTACTTGATTTTTTTTTTGTTCTACTCCTTGCTCATAGAGTGACGTATTAGGAAAATAATAATAATAATAATAATAATAATAATAATAATAATAAAGAAAGAGAAGTATCATCTCTTACTTTTAGGTTTTCAAATTGGATTTATTCAAAGAGAACCCTTCCACAACTACAATGATTACTCATTAAACATTTTTTATATTTGGTTTTTTACAAGGATCATCTTTTCAACTTAACTATGATCTTGATGGATTAACCCTTAAGGGTAACTATTTAGACAAATTGGTAAGACTATCAAATCAAAGATCAACAAGCCACTCTTCTTCTTCACAATGCATAAGGTGGTGGAATGACATCAGGTGATGATTATAGACAATTAGGTAATGGGCATGGAGGACATGATTAATACCTTATTGTTGCAATTCACTAAGGTAATGAATACATTGCAGCACAGGAATCAAAAGAGATAGAACGCAAATAAACAATGTTATCATATACCTACTTGTTCCACCAGAATGGAATTCTCGTTAGTCGAAATGATGTATTGGGATAGTTACTAAAATGTGAGACATTTTTCCAATTAGATTCAACTTCTGAAGATTGTTAGGCGATTATGGCTAGTTTGGTATTGGATGAAAATGCCTTCAAATAATATTAGGTGTTCGAATGAGCTTAACTGAGATAGATTCCATCCACAACATATTTTAAAGCTATTAAAAGTTAATTCAGTCCAACTCATAAGGATCTTATAAAAAAATTGGTCTAACTTTGATAGTCAAGCAAGGTGGTAGAGTACCAAGATGCATTTGATTCCTTAGCCTATGTTAGTCTGTAAGTTGAATTTATCCATAAATTATTTAGTTAATTGTTATTTGGTTGGTTTGAAAGAAAAGATAATTAATAAATTTTGACTATTTTGCCTTACAACACTTATGGATGCTATGAAATTGGCCTGTCTACGAGAAAAAGACTATAGGATGCTTTAAAAGGGAGCTTATGTTTCAAAAATCACTAACCATAAGCCTATTGGAGGTGAAACAAGAACTAATAAATATAGAGGTAAA
The DNA here is from genome assembly GCA_032878935.1 of Erythrophleum fordii. NCBI lineage: Eukaryota > Viridiplantae > Streptophyta > Magnoliopsida > Fabales > Fabaceae > Erythrophleum > Erythrophleum fordii. The sequence continues at coordinate 18,277,613 of JAVQMF010000049.1, read as the reverse complement.
GGTATTTTAGGTCCAAAGCTATCCTATGGCAATAAATCCCAATTCCAATGATGTAACTCTTAAGAGTGGAGGACTTAAACCTAATTATAAATTTCAAAAAGCTTTTGATCCTAATGTGTTGGATAAACATTAAGCAAAAAATCTATGTTACCTTTGCCATGAAAAATTTACTTCGAGCACAATTGTCCACAAAGAAAGAAGATGAAAGTACACTTTATGGAAATAGATGATAAAGAGAGTGAAAGGGGGGATGTGAACTAATCTATGAAGAAACTATTCAAGCTAACCTGTAAATTTCTGGAAATGCCATAAATGGCATAACATCTTACTTTACAATGAGGGTAAAAGGGTCCAAAGGAGGGAAAACCATCTATATTTTAATTAATATAGGGAGTACCTATGATTTTATGGGTGAAAAGGTGGCAAGCAAATTGGGGTGTAGGATTGAACTTATATAATTGGCTAAAGTGAAAGTGGCTGGAGGAAGGCAACTTGGTTGCATGGATATTTGCAATAATTTTGAATGGCAAATGCAAGGAAGGAATTTCAAAATGAATGTTATAGTTTTATGTTTGCTTAAGTGTGATATGGTATTGAATATGCAATGATCAAAGTCTATTAAGAGAATTAATTGACATTTTATCAACTTAATCATGTAGTTTGAAATGAAAGGACAACTTATAAGACTATAAGCTATGGATTTGACTAGATGGAAGCTTACAAATTGTAAGTAGTTGCATAACATGATGATAGAAGAGGAACCACAATGGTTTCTAATTCATTTTTAGAAGAAGGATTAAATCAAAAGAGAGGTACTACACTATAACTTTATGCATATCACTATTGAATAGAATCACAATATTCTTAATAACATTAGCAAATTGCTAAAGAAGTTTGCGAATTTTTTTGCAGAGCCTAAACAGCTCCTTCCCTATAGACCTGAGCATAACCATCAAATCATTTTAAAGAGGGATCTAATCTTGTCAACCAAAGACCTTACAAGTATCCCCTTTTACAAAAACATATTGTTGAGAAAATGGTAAAAGAAATGCTGGAATCTGGGGTCATACAACCTGCTCATCTCTATTTGAATCTCTTATTGTAGTAGTAAAGCAACATCTGTCTTGATTTTTTTTCGATGATATCCTAATTTACAACCTAACATTAAAGTAGCATGTGGAAAAACTTAAGCTGGTGTGTTCACTATCTTAAGGGAGAATACTTTTTTGGCACAAAGAAGCAAATGCAATTTTAGAGTTCATAAAGTGGAGTATCTTAGGCATTTTATCTGAGTAGAAAAAGGCTTCTATAGATCTAGATAAAATTGAAACGGTGAAAGATTGGCCTTTACCAAGAACGATTAAGGAGTTAAGAAGTTTTCTTGGTTTAACAAGGTATTATTAACCGTTTATTAGACATAATGGATTGTTGGCCAAACTCCTAAAAGATTTGCTGAAGTTTAATAATTACCAATGGAATGATGAAGCCATCAAAGTTTTTCACAAGTTGAAGGCTTTTCTAATCTTAACACCAATTCTTACATTGCCCAAATTTTCCAAAATATTCATAATAGAATCTAATGCTTCTCACACTAATTCTGGGGCTATATTAATGTAAGAAGGCCATCCTTTGGCTCATTTTAGCAAGCCACATACTCTTAAATAACAATCTATGTCCATATATGAAAAAGAATTGCTAGGCATAGTAAAAGCTATAAGTAAATGGCAATAACATGTTATGGGAAGGCAATTTCTCATCAAAACAAATAACAAAATCTCAAGTACTTGATGGGTCAAAAACTCAATTTATTTTTAGCTCTTCTTCCTTGTTAAATTAATAGGATATGAGTATAAAATCATCTACAAAAAGGGGCAAAGAAAATTGGGGTAGCCAATGCTCCATCTAGAATTAGTAAACCATCCTTAATGTAATTGGTTTTTTTTTTTTACTATCTATATTGATTTATGGCAACAAATTAAACAAGGATGGGCCATGGATGAATAGTTACACTAGATTATCATATATTGATCCATCAACCCAGTAGTTCACCCTTACTTCTCATAGGATGGTCAATACTTAAGAAGAAAGGAAAAAATAATTATTGGTCAAGACAGTGCCTTAAAATAAACTATTTTATCTTGGTTACATTCTTTTGCTTAAGGAGGTCATTTTGGGGTATTGCCTACCTATCATAGAATAAGATGTCTTTTTTATTGGAAGGGCCTTTAGAAGAACATTAAATCATTTGTTAAAAACTTTGTTGTTTATGTCTGAAACAAGTATGAAACAGTAGCCTATCCAGGTCTATTACAATCACACATAATTTCTATAGGATTGTGGCATGGTATCTTAATAAATTTTATTGAAAAGTTGCCTAGATTTGGGAGATAATTATTGATAAATTAAGCAAGTATGCTCATTTCATTCCTCTTTCACACCCATTTTTAGCTACTACAATTATGGATCGATTTATTAATCACATTTACAAGTTATATGGAGCACTAATATTGTGAATAATAGGAATCCTACATTCAAAAATACTTTTTGGAAAGAATTTGTAGCTAAATTAGGAATTACCTTACACTTTTTTATAGCCTACCACCCTTAATCGAATAGTCAAATTGAAGTGTTAAATAAGTTTAAAACTTATTTGAGGGTATGATTAGTGAAAAGCTTAACAAATGGTCTAAGTGGCTACCTTTGGTCAAATGGTCATATAATACCACTTATTACTCTTTTACTCACTGTACACCTTATCCTCCTATCCACTTACCCTATCTATTAGGAGAATCTAATTTGAAGCCATTTATGGGACCTTTACAACTTGAGAACACATGTTATTGGTGTTAAAACATCACTCGTCTAAAGCAGTAAACAAAATGAAACAATAAGCAAACAAAAACTAAAGTGAATGGATTTTTTAGGCAAGATATTAGGTTTATCTCAAGTTCCAACCTTTTAAACAAGTTTTTATGACAACTAAAGTCAATCAAAAGCTATCACCAAAATACTATAATCCTTATTAGATTGAAGAAAAAATTGGTTCAATTCCATAGTCCATTATCTATAATACATTTCATGTTTCTCTACTTAAAAAGTGTCCTAATCCCTCAGAAGTTCAGCCAATAAATCCTTTTAATGAATGACAGAACAATATCCCAACTAATGACAAGATTCCTAAGGCTATTATTCAAAGGAGATTTGTTAAAAAAGCAAAATAGAGTTGTAATTAAGAATTTGGTTAAGGGGCAAGGGTTATTAAAAGAAGTTACTTGGGAATTAAGGCACCAATTCAAGCAATAGTTTCCTTAATTTGTGAACTTTTTTAGCTTTCATCTTTGAGAGCAAGGATGCTCAAGGGGGTATTGATAGTGTATTAAAATAAGGATGCTACATGTGTATTGTGACTCACTAGATGAGCTGGATAGTTACTTGAGAAAAGGGGAATATATCAAAAGCCTATGGAGAGGGTGAATAGACTAAAATCTCAGTAACGACTCAACTCTACTATCTTTCTTCCCTCTCCTTCTTCTTTATTTTCCCATAACCCTTCTCTATACTCCTTTTGAATCTATTCCTCCTTTCTCAACTAATTATCCAATTCATCTAGTGAGTTACAATACATGTGTAACATCTTTTTTTTAATATGCTATCAATGTACATGACCACATATTCATTAAGAGAAGTTTCTCTTATACTTAAATATTTAGGGGGGAAGTTGCTAGGCAAATTCTAAGATGCACTTAATGTATTGGCATAATTAGTAACATGATTTTTTATTATGCTAGTTAAAGTTATTCAAGGTAATGATTATTAAGACGTTATTATTAGTTAGAATAGCATACAATTTCTTATTATCTTATTGTACCAATAACAAATTCTTTAAAGTATAAATAACTTAACCAAAATTTTCCAATTAGCTATTACTAATATATCAATTAAATGTTATTGATAGGTAACATGATGATGTGAATGCATTACTAATTGTATTGATATACTTAATTTTAGTCTCTACTAAAAAAATTCATCTTATTTATTATATAACAAAATAGAGATTTGAACTTTTTTTTTTTAATTTTAAATAGTTTGGGAAGTAGTCCTTATTTTTTAATATTTTGTAAGCTATTGTTTTTTAGATCAATGTCTTCAGACCATAAAAGAAATATCATTGTCTCATTAGACATAAAAGACTTGGGAAAAATTTTGTTTTCATGTTCTGATTTTGACTTTCTCTTGCTATCTCATTATCTTACATTTTACTCACCACCTTTTATGTATTAATTTATGGCATAAGTATTTAGGTCATATATTGAAACACAAAAAAATATAGTATTTACATTTAGTGTCATCATTCTAAATTTTCTAATACAAAATGATATCTATAAATGTAAATATCATCATTCAAAATTTAATAATATATAAAAACATGTAGCTTTCTTTCATTACTAATAGAATAATTTATTTCGTATATAAAAAGTTAAGTATAAAAAAAATTATAAATAAAAAATAATTTTAATATTTTTATTTTTAATAATAAAATAATAATTGATAGATCATGACTGAATAATAATTATAAAAGTAAAATAGATATTATATAAAATTTTTATTTTTTTTATATTTTCTATAAAGCTACCAAACACGGCATCCAGCGAAGGATAATTAACAATGTGATATCAGTATAGCTGCGACGGCCACCTTGGAAAATTTTCTCTAGAAAGCAAGCAAATTGATTGGAACGATGATGCAATAATGTTAAATAAAGAATAATTGATTAAGAAGACAAATTTGATCCTTCAGTCTTTGCATAATTGTCAATATGTAGAAAAATCTCATCGACTTGGTCACTCCAATTAGACCATTCCATCTCAAAGATTCAAATTAGACCATTCCATCCACATTTAACGATTGAGCTGGTCCTGCTTTCAGATAATTTACTGATTCCAAAATCTCAATTCATGATTTTTTTTTTTTAAATCTTTTACTTTGACCCAGAAAAAAAAACCTCATTTGCTTGTAACTGTAATACTTGCCAACAAAAATTTAAAAAAATTACATCTAAAAACTTAAATTTTATAAAATTTATAATAAAAAATTTTATAAATGAAAATTATTTTTAAGATTATAATTGTCATCTAATTTTAAAAGACTTATTATTAAGTTTAAAAGATTTTTTATTAAATATAAAAAATAAATATCTTAAATTTATTAATAAATCTTTTAAAATTTAATAATAATAATAATAAAATTTAAAGTTAATTTTTATTTCAAAGTTTTTTTATTATAAATTTTATAAAATTTAAATGTTAAAATTTTTTTTTTCCAAAAGTTAATGAAATCTTATGATCCAAATTTTCTAAAAAATTGTGCGCAGACACGTTGTTTCAATTATTACAGATTCCTGAATCTGTGTTTGTGGTTATGTTTTGTCTTATTATTCTTTCACACATTTTCCAACGCAGACTTGTTGCGTCATAACTCACAAGCTTGGAACTTAGAAGACTCACGTTCGAACCCCGCCAACGGTTTTTAAAATCGTCGCCGAAGTGCTTGCACCTTTTACTCTCTCGATTTCATTCAACTCTACAGAGGACAGCCCTGTACGACAGGTACCACCTCTAAAGCAGTTGCACGCAATTTTTATGCAGGAGATCATAGCCCCCTCTGACAGCCACCTGGCACTGTACTCCCCGACACAATTAAAAAAAATTAAAAGTGTAAATATTATGATAAATCTCAAAAATAGAATAATTCACAAAAAAATTTTGGAAAAACATTAAAGTGTAGATTGTAGAAGTTGCATGTATGCCCATCACCGTCACGAACAACCAAAGCCCTCTCTCTCTCTCATCCTCTCTGTCTATCCCTTTTACCTGACCCCGCCACTGAAGCAATTTCGGGTTGCAAAACCCTAATCCCACGGGATCCTATCACAGCTTAAGCCTAAATCTAATGGTATTCTTTCTTTTTAAAGATATGGTGAATTTGTCGTAATTCGAACTCCGGACTGGTCTCCATTACTGGTGTGTACAAAACAAAACACAAGTTTGTAGAGAGCAAGAAAGAGTTTTTACAGTGGCACGAGTTCAAGTTAGAGAGAGGGGGAAATGCCAAGCATAGCTGTGAAGCTCTACAGCGTGTTCTTCAAGTTCCTCTGGAAGCAACGTTTGCAGAATCGGATTCAAGCTCCACCCGATGAAGCCAACCCATTCGGAGTCACGTCACGACCCGATGAATCGGTTGCCGCCTCCAATCCTTCCTTCACCGATGGTATTGCCACCAAGGACATCCATATCGACCCCTTTACATCTCTTACTATAAGAATCTTCCTTCCCGAAACCGCACTTAGGCCACCAGAATCCGATTCTGGGGCCCAGCCCAGACCTCAGCCTAGACATAGCAATGGGAAAGCCGATCTCGAATCTGGATCTGCACAAGTCGATACGGCCAATCGCAATTCAGATTCGTATCCTTTGCTTCCTGATAATTACGGTGGAAGCAATGGGGTGGAGGGTTCAAATTTGGCCCGCGGTGGGGTGTACAGAGGTTACTCGCCGGTACTAGATAATCGTCGGAAATTGCCGGTAATGTTGCAGTTTCACGGTGGTGGTTGGGTTAGTGGGAGCAACGATTCTGTCGCAAACGATTTTTTCTGTCGCCGAATTGCCAAACTCTGTGATGTGATTATTATTGCTGTTGGGTACAGGCTCGCTCCTGAAAATCGTTATCCGGCAGCTTTTGAGGACGGATTGAAGGTATTGAATTGGTTGGCAAAGCAGGCAAACTTAGCTGAATATAGCAAGTCGATGGGGATTGGACTGGGTGGTGGGACTGATTTCAAAAAATCAGATGTCCATAGGCATATTGTCGACACGTTTGGAGCCTCAGCGGTTGAACCATGGTTAGCCGCTCATGGAGATCCAACAAGGTTGAACTTATATCTCTTTGTGATTTTATTGATCAGTGATTTTATTGATTATATTCTGATCCTGCTGGTGTTAGACTAATTCAATAAAGCATTTCGGATTGTAATATGATTATAGATGACCAACTGGGCTGTAGAGTTTTTTAATGTAAGTGGATGACAAGTATTGCTCATCAGTTGAGCTTAGCGGACGCAAGTTTAAGTTGATATAGAAGTTTAATAGCAATGCATTTTTCATGTACTGCCTTTGGGATTCTATGTTGTTAAAGAGAGAGCACCCTGTTAAGTATAGTGAAATTTATTGTCTCTTCTATTGAATTTATGGTGTCTCAATCAAAATGATTCTGAAATTTCATCTAGCCATCTTGCCTTCTTTTCCTTCATTTTTATTGAATAATTTAGTCTGTATTGAACTGAGCTTCTTCTAATCTATAGTTTTTTTTTTGGCCACTATTGCTAAAGAATCTCTTTCACCGATCTTTTCCTTCTGCTAAGCCTGAAATTGATGTCTCTGTTACTGTCTATGTAAGCAGCATGTTTCTCTTTCCATCTTTTCTGAAGAGATCATGTCTGATGAGTGATTTATTATTTCTATCACTTTGGAGTGTAGCCTTGCCCTTATTATAACTTCAGCTAACAAAATAGATAAATGTTGAAAAATAAAACAATGATGGAATGCAATGTTGGATAGGGAAATGAGAATATTTTCTGTTATGAAATGAAGGACTTGTGGTGCTGAAATTACAGTTTGGTCCATGGGGAATCAGATTTCAGTTTTTTTTTTACTTGCTGTGTGTCCTAGCTTTTGTGTTTCAGGACGCCTCTTTTGACTTCATGTACTTCAATGGTATCCCTTTGGCATTTTTCTTATCAGAGGACTTATTTGTAAAGTAAAAGAATTTATCTGAGTCTTAGCTTATGTTAGTTTAATCCAATTTCTAGAAGAAGGGGCTAAATGTTTTAGTGGAAAACTATAGTAACAAGAAGACAATGCTATAAGGGACATATTATATGGGTCCATTATGAAGGCTAATAGAATGCTCTACTTGAACTTTTTTCTGTGCTCTACTTGAACCATTCTGACATTTAGTGTTGACTTTACTGACTACTTCGTAGTCCTATTTTTCTGGATCTCACTTACTTGAGCTGTTTTATTGTGTAAATTTTATCCCTCTTGATCTCATACATAAATTATCTTGCTCTTCTTCATCTTAACATTGCATCTCAACTTAGTATATGTCCAATAATCACAGACAATTCTCTGTCATCATTTTTTTGACTAAAGTGACTTTGACTAAGTATCTTGTATTTTATGTAATCCTTTTCCTTGTATCTCCTCAAACCTACCTCAACTTTCTCATTTATACTGGACTCAATTCTTGGACGTGTTCCTTTAGTGACCCCAATATTTGTATAATGAAGCCTGGCTATGGAGTTGGTTTAATTCTGGTTATCCTCTCCCCCATTAAGTATAATCTATATGAAGTTTGCTTGACTATAATACTTTTCACTAGATGTATTACTATCTCTTGGAGCATGTGATTTGTTTAAGTGATTTGGGTGAGACTTAGAGTATAATTCTTGTTTTCTGCTTGATTATAGTATTATCCATGATTTGATGGAGATTTTATGCGTTACCTTTGTTGGGCACAGTGGGTTAAGTAGTAGTAGTGCAATGTTATGCCCCTCCAAAAGGGGTACTTGTTTGAAAATTTGTAAGTTGAGAAACTATACCGAAAGCTTATGTTGTGGGGTAACTTCTTATGGATAGGCCCTTTAATTTATTATGGAATCTTGATTTCTTGTCACGCTTCATTCTGTTATTGTTGGAAGCTAGTCCACAAGGAGTAATGTATTTAACCTTATTTAATTTTGATATTGAAACAGGTGTGTTCTTCTTGGGGTCAGTTGTGGTGCAAATATTGCAGACTATGTGGCTCGAAAAGCTGTGGAAGCAGGCAAGCTTCTGGACCCTGTCAAGGTGGTGGCACAAGTGCTTATGTATCCATTCTTTGTTGGAAGTGTGCCTACTCATTCTGAAATAAAGTTGGCGAACTCCTACTTTTATGACAAGGCTATGTGTATGCTTGCATGGAAACTATTCCTTCCTGAGGAAGAATTTAGCCTGGATCACCCAGCTGCTAATCCCCTTGCACCAAACGGGGGGCCTCCTCTAAAGCTTATGCCTCCAACACTGACAGTGGTAGCAGAACATGACTGGATGAGGGATCGTGCCATTGCTTACTCAGAGGAGCTCCGGAAGGTAAATGTTGACGCACCTGTTCTTAAGTACAAAGATGCAGTACATGAATTTGCAACGCTTGGCATACTTCTTAAAAGCCCTCAGGCTCAGGTTTGTGCTGAGGACATTGCCATCTGGGTTAAAAAATATATTTCACTTCGAGGTTATGAACTCTCATATTGAGTAGGATTAACTAATTAAGATGATGTTGAGTGCAAAAATCTCGTACCTGTCTTTTAAGTTAGCTTCAGATCACTCTCTTGCTGTCAGTACCTGGGATTTTGTGATATACATAAGTTGTTCCCACGCTGATAAGGTGCTAGTTGTTGACCGATTCCATGTTCTTTCCACCTGTCTGTTCTTTCTTAAAACATGTAGAGTTCTCTGAGAGCAGGATTAGTTGAGCCTAAGATGCATTAACCTCGGGCACCACCGCATTTGGACGTTACTCTGCCATTTTTTTCTTATGGTTATGATGTATTACTTTTCATGAAATTTAAAGAAATGTATTATTAGTCCGTTAAGACGGGTGCGATGCTGTGCTATTCAATGGAGCACATTGACCCTCAGAACTCTTCAGGTTTTTCTTTCCCAAGGGGAAAAATCCTTGTTGGAATTTGAAAAATTGACCGAGCTCATAGTTCAATTCTGCTAGAAATCTGATTTTTAATGGGAGGTTGATTCTTGGATAACTCAAAGTGAAAGAGACTTGCATATAAGTTAATATGTAAGAAGTTTTGTGAATATATTAGCCAAAATCAAGGCCTAGGGTTCTTTTCTTAGTGTGCCTCGTTCTGGTTTGGCCCGATGTTTTTCTCGTACCAAAGATTAAGTAGATTCCTATAAATACGCGATGGTGTTAGCATGATAGCCTCCGGCATATTATCAAAAATCTTTGAGGTAATAACCCACGCTGATTCCTCCCCTAAGATGTGTCTAGGTGAGGGGAATCATCTGGAGGCTTAATCCAGATAAAGGACCCCTCTCTTTCTCACCGAGGAGATGGGAGGGCTCTTTATCTTGGTTATGAAGCTTCTCAATATTGGAAGCACTTTGAGAGACTGGGTAGCCTACCCACCTTTTGACTTGACTGTTCTCACCTCTCAGGTTGATCGGCTTTCAGTTAGATCTTCGTCGTCATCATCTGGGCCATACCTCACGCCTCTGCCGACACTGACCTTTAACCATAGATACAACATATCTTCAGATGCACAAAATCGCCTTGTTTCTTTCAACCATCATAAAGAGAAAGAAAAAAGAAAAAAAGCGGAAGAAGTAGAAGAAGAAGAAGAAGAAGAAAAAGAGGAGGAGGTTTTCTTGTGAGTAGCTTTGCGTAGAAGGAACAAAGTTGAAGTATTGTGCTTCTGGTGTTGCATGCTTGCTTTGCGCATTTGGCATCTAGGCTTTTTAGGTGTGGAATGAATATTGTGGCTACCCGATTGACATGACCATTTGCCTTTTTCATTATTTTCACGAATACTACACTATTGTCTTGGTGCTTCGTGACTTCTGAAACCGGACACATTCATCGACCAGGATTTTCATCCTCGTATAAAGTATCTTCCCAAGACCCCCCAAAAAAAAATGTTCGATTAACTTAATTTCAGTGTTAGATAAATATACTATTTCTCTCCCATGGTATACATCTTTGGTTCGTTCACGCGTAACTTTACTAAGTTGATTTTCTCATCTAGTCCAAGATAATCCCGCGCGCTTTTTTATTAAAATCGATTAGCAAATTCATGCGAAAGCAAACGCCAACAAAGGGTTAATGTTAATTACATATAGTTATACACAAATTCATATATTTTATTTAAATTGAACCCAAGAAAAAAAAAAGGTGAAGCTACTTAAACTCATGCTGAGCCATTCGTGCAATTATGCTTGAATTAATCAAGTGTTTTTTTTTATACATGCCAATGAAAAGTTTAAATTAATTGTTAAATTTTCTACGTCCTTTACAACTCGACCACCGTTTAGTGATTTAGTATGTTCAATATTTTCTTGAGTTCTAATTTTAATATTAATACTAGTAAGGTTTATAAAAGAATTAAAATATATGGTGATAGAGGTAGAGGCGCTCATATTAAAAGAAAAAGATTGAAATGTTTATTTTGTGCTTTTGTTTAGGCTATTAGCTACGATAGGGACGATCATAGTTATGATATCATAATCTTCATTCTCTTATCTATATCAAGCGGTCAAAAAACTCAAGTCCCGTCTTCTTTTCTATTAAATCCTTAAGGCTATCTTTGGAAGTTTAGGAAGGAATAGAATGGAATGGATATTAATAGAATATAATAGAATGGAATGGAATGGAATGGAATGGAGTAGAATTTAATGGAACATACCATTGTCTGAGAGTTTTACAAGAACATATAATGGTTTCATTTGACCATTATTTGGGAGTTATTATAAAATGAATAGAATGGAATAGATAAAAATTATTTTCTTTCAATGTTACTCTTATAAATTGCTTTAGATAAAAAATGTAAATAAATTCTCAAATCTCCTTTCATATTACATAATAACTAGATAAAAACATATTTTAGTATATGAATTTTATTCATATTATTTTTATATTTGTACAAGACCAATTAGTTTCTAAATTAAAAATTTTTAAGATAATTAATTATTATTTAAAAATATTTCAACATGGTGAACTTTTTTAAAGAGTTCTTCTCTCTCTTTTTTCTTTTGTAAGTTTTGTAAAAAGATTGCAATATAATATTGGTTTCATATACTGTACGGTGCAATATAACAATGTGCATGTGAGAAAAAGATTAAAGATATATGGTGCAATATAATAATTTAAAACAACGACAAAACCATGCAACAAATAATAACAATAAAAGTATATTTTTTTGTAAATCATAAGAATTTTAAAAGAAAATATACTTGATCAAATGCACGATACAGGAGGATGTGAGATTGTACGAATCAATCGCATGAGATGGTACTACCAGAGCGTGATGATAATTATGATTGGGAGTGACTGTGAATTCTGAATAAGGTTAATGATGTAACACACGTAGGAAAGAAAGTATGGAGAGATATTAGAACAAGGAAGAAGAGAGATAGAAGATAGAAGAAATGGGGGAGATGTAGAAAAAATAAAAATAACTTTTAATAATAAAAGATAAATATATAAAATCTTAATCCTATTAAAAGTTACATACTTAATTTTAAAATAATTTAAAAACTAACAAAAAGATAAAAAGAAATATTTTATTCGCTTTTCTAGAATTAATATTTTCTAGAACTAATAATTTTAATATATCTATACTAGGATTTTTATAATTTTGTATTAGTTAAATAAGATTAAGATAATATTATAATTTAAATATTTAAACTTGGTCATTCCATCCTTGACCCCCCAAATTGGGAGGACAAGAAAAAATGAGTTTTAGATGGCTTGGGAAGCCATCTCTTGCCATTCCACTCATCCTTAAAAAAAACTTCCAAACAATGGTTTAACTCTTAAATCTATTCCATTCCACTCCATTCCTCTCTAAAATAAATTTCCAAACATATCCTAATTCTCAAAACTGAACCCATTTATTTGAAAAAGTTTTAAAATAATATTTTTTAATTACATAAAATATGTTCATATAAAATTACAACAAAAAAAATCTCAAAAAGCTAATATAATTCAAAACCCATATAATAAATAATTTTTTTTTTACTTTTGTTTAATATATTCAATTGATTATGATATATAAATACACGTACACATACATACACACTTGTAAATACAACTTTGAGGCCTTCTAGTGATTATTTCCAAAGTCATATATTAACACAGAGATATAAACAAATATAAATAATAATATGAGAAAAAAAGTTAAAATAGAGGTTGGAGAGTAAAAACTAAAACGTAAAATAACTTTCCACTATTTCTTTTTATTATTTTAAAATATAAAAATTTATGATGATTTTATATTATGATTCAAAGTATTTATAAATACAACAACAACAACAAAGCCTTTTCCCACTAAGTGGGATAGGCTACATAGATCAATCGACGCCATAAATATCTATCATAAATCATATTTCTAGACAAATCATTTAAATCTAAATCTCTCTTAATAATTTCTCCTATAGTTTTTCTTGGTCTTCCTCTACCTCTACTTATTGGACTATTCTCCATCTCATCTACTCTCCTAACGGGGGCTTCTATAGGTCTTCTTCCCAGATGACCAAACCACCTAAGTCTCGATTCTACAATCTTTTCAATAATAGGTGCGATTTTTACTTTCTCTCTAATGCATTCATTTCTAATCCTATCTCGTCTAGTGTGTCCACTCATTTACCGCAACATTCTCATCTTTGCAATTAAACTTATTTTCTTGTTAACTTTTTATTGCCCAACATTCAGTTCCATACAACATTGCAGGTCTTATAACTGTGCGGTAGAATTTACCCTTAAGGTTGAGTGGTACTCTTCTATCACAAATAACACCCGAAGCACTCCTCCATTTCATCCACCTCGCTTGAATCCTATGCTTTACATCTTCTTCTATTTCCTCGGTATGTTGTATGATGGATCTAAGATACTTAAATCGTGTGACTTGTGGTAAGATATGTTCTTCAATTTTTACTTCTACGCTAGAAGTGGTGTGCCTCTTACTAAACTTATATTCCATATACTCTATTTTACTTCTACTTAAATGAAAGCCATGAGCTTCCAAAGTTTGTCTCTACCTCTCCAACTTCTCATTCATTTCCTTTCACGATTCTCCAACTAGGACAATATCATCTGCAAAAAGCATACACTGTGGCACCGGCTCTTGGATATGTTCAGTAAGCACATCCAAAACTAAGATAAAAAGATAAGAGCTTAAAGTTGACCCTTGATGTAGACCAATAATTATCGAAAAATCTTCTGTAAGTCCACCTTTTGTTACTACGCTAGTTGTAACCTTATCATACATGTCTTGGATTGCTCGAATATAAGTTATAAAAACTCTTTTTTTCTCCAAAGCCTTCCATAGAACTCCTCTTGGCACTCTATCATATGCTTTTTCTAAATCAATAAACACCATGTATAAATCTCTTTGATTCTCCCTATATCTCTCCATTAATCTTCACAACAAGTATATTGCTTCTATAGTTGACCTTCCTGGCATAAAACCAAATTGATTTTCCGTAACTTGACTCTCTTTCCTTAACTTTCGCTGAATTACTCTTTCCCATAATTTCATAGTGTGACTCATAAATTTAATTCCTCTATAATTTGCACAATTTTGAATGTCCCCTTTACTCTTATAAATAGGAATTAAAGTACTTTTCTTCCACTCATCTGGCATCTTCTTAGATCTCATAATTCCATTAAATAACTTTGTGAGCCAACTTATACCTTTCATTCCCAAACTCTTCCATACTTCAATGGGTATATTATCCCGTCCAACTGCTCTGCCATTCTCCATTCGCTTTAATGCTTCTTTTACCTCTACCTCACAAATTTTATGGTAAAAAGTATAATTTTGATTCTTTTCTTCCGTGTCTAGCTTATCCGATTGCAATAAAATCTCGTGCCCTTCATTAAAAAGCCTATGAAAATAACTCTTCCATCGTTCTCTGATATCTCGTTCCGTGACTAACACTTTCCCGTCTTCATCCTTAATGCATTTCACTTGATCCACATTTCTTGTCTTTCTTTCCCTACTTTTAGCTAACTTATACATACTTTTTTCTCCAACTTTAATATCTAAAGATTGATATAACCCATCAAATGTCCTCGTTCTCGCTTCACTCACTGCCTTCTTAGTGTCTTTCTCAGCTACCTTATATTTTTTTCAATTTTCATTACTCTTACATAATGACCACACTTTATAACACTCTCTTTTAATTTTAACCTTATCTTGTACACTTGCATCCCACCACCAAGATTCTTTATCCCTAGGTCCAAAACCTTTTGATTCACCTAATATTTCCTTTACCACCTTCCTAATCTCTTTAGCCATTTCATTTCACATATCGTTAGCACTTCCTTGTATTTCCCAAGGTCCTTCTTCTATAATCTTTCTCTGCAAATTCTTTTCTTTATCCCCCTTTAGTTGCCACCACTTAGTCTTTACCACTCTACCTTCACATTTACTTTTTACTCTCCTCCTAACTCTTACATCCATAACCAAAACTCTATGTTGAGTAGTTAAACTCTCTCCCCGTATAATTTTGCAATCTATGCAAAATTTTCTATCCGATTTCTTTATAAGAAAGAAATCAATTTGAGAACATACCCTACCACTTTTATACGTGATAAGATGTTCTTCACGCTTTCTAAAACATGTGTTAGCTAATATAAGATCAAACGCTAATGAAAAGTCTAAAATAGTTTTACCCTCTGCATTTACTTCTCCTATATCATGTCCTCCAGGAATACCCTCGTAGCCTGAAGATACCCTTCTCACATGACCATTTAAATCCCCTCCTAAAATAATCTTTTCTCCTAATGGTATTTCCTGAACTAAACATTCTAAATCTTCCCAAAACTTTACTTTATGAGATTCTTCTAACCTTAAAGATAAAGTGCATGTTAAGCCATTAGTATATATTATTCGTTTAGGATGGGACGAGCATCATATTACCCGATATCTTTAAAATATTTATAAAAATTTTAGTATTTAAACAAATAAATTCTAGGATGATAGAGTCTGAATATTTTTTCTATCCCAAAAAGGAAGAAGATCTTTTCCTCACGTAATAAAACAATTGAGGTCCAAAAGGAAAGAAATAGATAAACAGTTAATTCTTTGCTCCCGTCTCTGTGTATTTGCTGTTGGATTTCTAAATTAATATACCGGAGATAGTTCATTAACACTTAAAATTCAGAATTGGTTTTTATGTTTCTCTCTCTCTTTGCTACTGTTAGTGTGCTCCCATGTGCATGCATGTGATCACCTTCAGGCAGTTTTTATCACAGTTCAGCAGTTCGAATAGCTATTAACTGAACTTATATGAGGGATTATTGAGAGAAAGTTGAGCCATACAACCGTTATCTTACTGCTTCACTCCTTTCTGTTTCCCACGTTACTGTTCTGCTGTTCTGTTGCTGTATTATTTTCAAAATGTCATACTTCAATGCTTTTTATAATCTCTTAGCGGAACAAGGAGAGTTATAAATAGGCTCTAAAAATTTAAATTAAGCGTCCCTTATAATGCGTTTCTCCAACACTAACTGTAGTAGTGTTTTTTGAGGATTTTATGCATTGTCCTACTTTCATTATTTTTATTGTTGAGAGTTCAGGGGATTTCACCTGAGGCAGTATTCTGACTTTATCTTCTACTAGTAATTTAATTCCTTCTAATTTTCCTTATTCTAGTAGTTCTATTTGTCCAGATTGTGGGAACCCGATTATCTCTCTCGATCTGGATGCCTGACTTTGACTTTACGTTATGAACAAATGCAAAAACAATGTTTTAGTTTTATCCATTCCTTTAGATTTATGATGCCGATCAGCCTCGTATGCATGACGTTGTTACTATGTTGACCCCTCAAATTTGCTGTGTTTTTGTAACAGTTTCATGTCGTAGCCTTCCACAAAAGAAGAAAACTTTTGATCATAAAAGCGAAGACTGCAATGGGTCTGAGCAACCTATGTTCAAATTTAATAGTAGCTTCAAGCGGACTTTCCCTCTAGAAGATAATTGTTCCAACAGTCCAGACTCATCCAAAAGATAAGGTGACACACGATTAGATATATTCCATCTCCACCATGGCTTGTTCATCTTGTATCTTGTTGCAGCAATAATGTTTGGCTCATCAGTTGCGGGTATGCATTATATATACGTTTCCTTGTCCTAACCAGAACAAATGTTTTCTGTTGCACAACCTAATAAATTAAGCATCACCAGTCCAAGTTTTCTACTCTTAAGGAATTAAACACCAGAATGAGGTTATCCAGTTCAAATTGAACAACCACCCTTTGTGTTTAAGAACCTAAGTGTAAAAAAGGAAAAAAAAAAAATCTACATGGTCCCTTTTTATAATTCTCCCTAAATTCTATTCCCCCACTTTAAATGTGTTGCAGTTGTCTTTATAAATATCACATTCACAATTCAAATGTTTCATAAGTGATTAATTCATTATTAAAAAACCAATAGGATGATATCTACATACACTATCTCTGAGCAAGAATCATAGCCCCCCAGTGTCGTGGAAAGCTTTAGGCTCGATAAGCGATTGCTTTAGGCCCCACAATTTACTACCTCTAATATATATATATAAGCATTATCAATATCTTGTATATTTGCCAAGACCCATGTATAAAGACAAAAAAAGGGATGATGATAGAAAAGCTTCTCATCTCGTCCAATAACCAATAATATTAAAAGGTTTCATAATGGCATTAAAGTTATTTCATAAAATCAAAAAAAAATTTCCCTTATCGAAGCAAAACAAATAAGCAATCAAAGCCTCCAACGTCTCTAGCCTTTAATCTTATTGATTCTCATTCTTCATGTCTCCTTTTTGGCTTTTTAATTTTTTCTTATCGCATCTTATCTTTAAATCTTATTCTCTTATTTCTCCTTACTCTTTGTTTAATTTCATCACTTCACTTTTGTCTTTTTTTAGAAAAATATCACAATTGCTCATTTGCTCTCAGCCTACGATACAGCAATAGATGCCCATTTCATCTTTTATCATTTCATCAAGGTATTATTTAATATTTCAATACTTCATGCTTGAGAATGATGCCCTTTTTTCTTTGACTTCGTATGTTCATTTCCTTTTTTTTTGGCCTTAGGTATTGTTTCCGTCAAATTGTCTCTTAGTCTCAGATTATTGGTTGAAGCTACGAAATGAAGGGAGGTGAAATCTTTCTTTTCTTTTCTTTTTCTTTTCTTTTTTTGCTTTATTTTGAAATCTTAAATACTAAATTTAAGGTGTTTTCCCCCTTTTCTCATAGAATTATTGTTTTTGCAATTGATATTTTATATATATATATATATATATATATATTTGGTGCTACTTTTTTTTATTTTACTTTTATTATTTGTACTAATAGAACATGTCAAATAGAAAGTATGAATCTAGTTTTGAAAAATTAAAGAAAAAGAGAAAATTTGAAAAATTAATTCAATCTCAACATGGTGCTCTTTATAAATTTGTTACTATACATAATAATAAAGATGTAATAAGAAGTGTAGTTGAGCAATCACCCATAGATAACACTGAAAAAATGATAAAACAGTCACCCATAGATAATATTGAAAACAACAATAGTCCTCATTCCAATCAAGAACAAGAAGATGATGCAAATTTAAACAAAGATAATTTATTTGAAGAGAATAATATTGAGCATAAAAGTACATAAAGTAAAGTTCCTAAAAATATTTATGATCCTGGACATTGGAAAAACATTGATGAAAAGTTTATAGACTTAATGGTAGAAAATGGTCTAATTAGATATGATAATTTACAATTTTCAAAAGATGAAAATAATAGACATTTTTCTTCATGTTTTTTACCATCGAATATTGCTAAATGGAGAAAAATATGATAGAAAATGGCCAGTTTATTCAAGAGATTTGGATAGAGTTTATTGTTTTAGATGATACAAATTTAAACAAAGATAATTTATTTGGAGAGAATAATATTGAGCATAAAAGTACATCAAGTAAAGTTCCTAAAAATATTTATGATCCTGGACATTGGAAAAACATTGATGAAAAGTTTATAGATTTAATGGTAGAAAATGGTCCAATTAGATATGATAATTTACAATTTCCAAAAGATGAAAATAATAGACATTTTTCTTCATGTTTTTTACCAATGAATATTGTCAAATGGAGAAAAATATAATAGAAAATGGCCAGTTTATTCAAGAGATTTAGATAGAGTTTATTGTTTTTGTTGCAAGTTGTTTTGTTGAAAAAGTAATGTTAATCAACTAGTTAATGAGGAGACTAAAGATTGGAGAAACCTTGGTCCTAAACTTTAAAGTAATAAAATAAGTCATGAACATATCGCTAATATGACTAAATGGATTGAAATAGAAACAAGATTGAGGAGAAAAAAGACAATTGATAAAAATATACAAGAACAAATTAACAAAGAAAAGGAATATAGGGAAAAGGTCTTACTTAGAATTATAATTATAGTCAAACATTTTTTTAAAAATAATCTTGCTTTTCGTGGGACAAATGAAAAGATATATGAAAAAAATAATGGGAACTTTTTTACTTGGATTGAGATGCTTGTAGAATTTGATCCAATTATGCAAGAGCATGTTTAGCATATAAAAAATAATGAACTTCATGCACATTATTTAAATAATACTATACAAAATGAACTTCTAAATTTGTTGAATAAAAAAAGTTAAAGAAGCAAAATATTTTTCTATTATTCTTGATTGTACTCCTGATGCAAGTCATCAAGAACAAATAACTTTTATTTCGAGATGTGTTGATACTTTGAGTTCTCCAATAAGAATAGAAGAGTATTTTGTAAAAAATTTAAAGGTTGATGATACATCTGAAAAAAGTATTTTTAATGAACTTACTAATGTATTGAATAAATATAAGCTTGATATTAATTATATAAGGGAATAAGGTTATGATAATAATGGATTGAACATGAAAGGTAAAAATCAAGGAGTACAAAAAAGATTATTGGATATAAATCCTAGAGCATTTTATACACCATGTGGATGTCATAATTTGAATTTAGTTTTATGTGATATTACCAATTCATCTCTTAGAGCTATTTCTTTTTTTGGAGTTCTACAATGCATTTATTCTTTATTTTCTTCTTCCACCAAAAGATGGAAAATCTTGCAAGAAAGTGAACCAAAATTTTCTGTTAAATCACTATCTCAAACTCAATGGAAAGGTAGAATTGAAAGTGTCAAAGCAATAAAGTTTCAAACACCAAATATAAGAGATGCTTTGATTAAATTATCAAAATCTAGTGAAGATCCTAAAATAAAAAGTGAAGCCATGTGTTTAGCAACTTATGAGATTGAGAATTTTGAGTTTTTATTAGGAATGAATGTTTGGTATGATATATTATTTGCTGTTAATTCTGTCAGTAAGAATCTACAATCTAAGGATCTAAGGATATGCATATAGATGTTGTTATAAATAATTTAAGGGGCCTTATTACTTATTTGAAAAATTATAGGAAAAATGGTTTTGCATTTGCTTTGGACTCTACAAAAAAATGGCTATTGATATGGATGTAGAATTTAAATTTCGTGAAAAGCAAATAATCCATTAAAAAAAAAACATTTTAATGAACATGTTAATGATGAGATCATACATTCAACTAAAGATTCTTTTCATATTGAATATTTTCTATATATAGTAGATCAATCTATTTCTTCTATTGATAGTCGATTTGAACAATTTTTAGAATATAAAATTATTTTTGATTTTTTATTTGAATCCAAAAAATTTAAAACTTTGGAAGAGGATGAATTGAAAAAATATTGTATTAATCTTGAAAATTTTCAATTTTTAGTAAACATTCTGATATTGATGGTTTTGATTTATTTTTAGAATTGAAAGTATTGAGAGAAATATTGACAGAAGAAATTAATACTCTAATAGAAATGTTAAACTATATCAAAAGATTAGATTCTTTTTCAAATGCATGTATCGCTTATAGAATATTATTAACAATAGCTACTGCTGAAAAAAGTTTTTCAAAATTAAAATTACTTAAATTCTATTTAAAATCAACTATATTATAAGATAGATTGAATAGATTAGCTTTATTATCAATTGAAAATGAAATGTTAGAATTACTTGATTATAAAACTTTGATAAGTGATTTTGCAGCTCAAAAAAGAGTAATATAAAAATTGATAAGTTACAATAGGCCTCTTTAATAATTTCACTTAGACCCCTAAAATTTCTAGACATGGCCCTGATAAACCTCCCCTTCCTTTTCTTCTATTTTATGCCTTTTGAACATAATGTGCTAACTGTCATATTCTTCATACCGTTCATATTTATTGAGGAATTTAGCTAACTGAATCCATAAACCTGAAAAATAATCGTCACTGGTACTTTTTTTACTCTCTAGGTATGTATAGGTATATTGGTGGAGCTTGCATAATGAAATGGTAGTTAAGGCTGCATTGAAGGAGCTATGAGTTTGAATTTGAAATCAGTGGTTGATGCCGAATCTTTAAGTTTTATACATGGAAAATTAATGCTCTGATTTTCGTTTTCCTTCCTTTCTTTTTGTTGGATGCATTGATCTTCGTGACTATTAGATTAGGGATGATTTAGAAATATACTATTATTGTTTGGACAAGATTGAATATCAGTTGAGATTTCAAGTATTTTTATCTAGTAAAAATATCAAGAATGATAGAATTTAAATTGATAATCCTTGATCAAATCTTTAAGAAGATTAATATGATCAAGTAAAAGAAATCTAAACCTTACAAACTTGATTTATCAACAACTTATCTAGAAAATAAAAGAAAAGCTTTGATTATGTGAGTAAAGACTAACAAGAAAGGAGATTAAAAACTACTGCATAAACACCAATTGCAAAAAGATTGGTTGATTTCTTTCTTCTCTATGGATACATATTTACAAGTTTATAAATGTACGACAAGAGCTTTTAAAAATAAATATTTCTTAAAATTACGTATCGTATTTTTTACTTCTTTTTACCATTGATATAGATTTTATTTTTTACTACCATAACTTTTGAACAAAGTGATCATAGTATTTATAAGTTTGTTGACAATGTGCCAATATCTTCAATAGTTATCCAGGCTCCCTTGATGCCGTGCATTTTAATTTGTTGCAGGGAGTAGGGATATATTAAGAGTTTGCCATTGTTCTTGGATTCAGTTCTTTGCGTTGGTGTTATACATCATGGCATCTGCAACCAACTCAAAGCCTGAGTTCAGTTTCTCCTTCTTGTCCTTTAATGGGGTTCTTCATCTCCCAAGTGAGACTATATTTTATGTATCTTGTAGTCATAGGTGGATATTGGTACTTTTTCTGTGGTCTGGCTTTGGCCTCCATACAGAACGTTTTATGTTATGGCTGCTATGGGAGGCATTTCCTGTGCGTTGAGGATATTGCAAAGAAGGAATAGGGATAAGATAAAGGTTATCTATGGCAGCCAAAGGCATTCTCATAGGGACTGAGAGCTTGTTCAGGAACCTTATTGAACAACCCGAACTCACAAAACTGGTGAGTGGTGAGATATGCCATTGAGATGGCGCCATCTGCATCATTGCTTTTGTTTGTGTCATGTCACCCGCTATGGCGTGCTATTTATTCAGCATATTACTTTGCAATGAAACTGTCATTATCTCAAAATTTGACACACAAAAAGTCCAGAAAGCATATTTGATGTCAGGTGAAGATAGGAGATTGATGTTAAATCGTCATAAATATTTAACCACCAATGTCATAAACATTTTGGTTTGATAGATTGCTATCTCTACAGTCAATATTGCTATTGCATTGCCGTGGCCACTGCTTCTGTAATCATCTGCCATTATCTCAAAATTTGACACACAAAAAGTCCAGAAAGCATATTTGATGTCAGGTGAAGATAGGAGATTGATGTTAAATCGTCATAAATATTTAACCACCAATGTCATATTCAAACAGCACTATCTATAAACATTTTGGTTCGATAGATTGCTATCTCTACAATCAATATTGCTATTGCATTGCCGTGGCCACTGCTTCTGTAATCATCTGCCATTATTACAATCTTCGGTCTCTAATTCGAAGATTGATAGCTCTAGATGCCATGGCTCTCAAATTTGCTCTAGCTAAAGACACATTTCTGCTGGACGGTCCTTGGCTTCCCCCAAAAGCCTGCATAAACTCTTCCCTCTGCAGCCTTAAAGCCAAAGCAGCATCCTCATCTTGGCTCGTAATCCCTCTTCTTGACCTCCCTCTTGAAGATAATGATGGGGTTTGATTCCTTGAATAATTCTGAACCACCTCACTTTCCTGCCTTTGCTCTACACTTTCTCTCTGCAACCTTCTAGCCAATGCAGCATCCTCATCCTCATCTTGGGTTCTTGTGATCCCTCTTCTCCTCAAACTTGTTGTACCTCTGCTTGATGCCCCAAATGTTAGTGTGCTTGGATTCCTCAGATTACTATAGAATGCAGTTTCTGGACTCGAGCGCTGCTGAGCTTCTCGATTATTCAAGGCACCTGCTGCTTTCCTTGCTTCAACTTCCTTGGGAAAAAGGAGCTGTATTGTATTCCAAAGAACTGTGTTCACAGTGCAAGATCGTCCATTACTGAAATTTCCAGAAAAAATAAAGTGATAAGCTACCGATAGATTTTTGTAGTATAAATATCCCGTTAAGACTAGCTTATTACTTTTCCAAGCTCTAAGCTTCCTAATTACCTTATCAATTGTCTGCACTTTGGACACCTTCTACCACATTTATCCGCAGCAGATCGAAGGCATTTTCTACAAAAGCTGCACAATTGTGGATACTGAGTTAGAAAAGTCAAAATCTACTAGTAATACCAAATCATGAAAGAGTAAATTTAGATACAATTACTTATATCCTTGCCATTGCCATTAAGGTTTTCAATTAAAACATACAGATACAGAGTTCTTTAATAATAATATAACAAATATATAATTTAATTAACAAAACATATAGTTGTTTATCAAAATCCATACACTTATATTATTATTATTATTAGAAATATATATATGTTATTTTTTAATTAAAAAAATCCATACACTTATATTTGTTATTTAAGCTCACAGTGAAGTCGAAAACGTTCTTGAACAATCAAGAAATTGAAACAAACTATGGAATTGGAGATGTACCTGTGTCCACAAGGAGTGGTACTTGGTTCAAAGCATATCTCCAAACAAATCTGGAAAAATAAATCAAATATCAGCACATCAAATCGGGAAAAAAGAAAAAGAAATTGAAATTGTGGGAACTGAAATTCATTGAAATTAAAACGAGACCATAATGAAAAATCAGTGTTCTTACCGCGCAGGAAAGCTCCTCCTTGAGTTTTTCAATGCAAGGTAGAGCAGAACCCGAAGAAGAAGAACTAGAGGTCTGCTGGGTCAATATATCCTCTCCTACTTTACTGTCTGCATTAGCACTAGTTTTGTTTTCATTTTTCTTTTTTGCACTATCTGTTTATGAACAGAATTCATTTGAATGAGGGAGAAAACATGAATTTAAAATATTAAATAAAATAAAAATAATGCAGATGAGATAATGACCCTTTCTGGGAGTTTCCTCTTCCTCAAGGTCAAGAACAGCCACTGGGATTGGGTGTGGACTCCTCTGAGCTCTGCGTTTTCTAAACACACAGTGTAGGCCACACGAAAACACTACTTTATGGTCGAAAAATGATGACAAAATTGAAAGAAACGGGTCCATGACTACAAAAGAAAATGCTACGATACCTTCTTGAATTGGTGGGTGGAGTCTTGAAGTTGAAATCAGAGCGTTTCTTGTGCTTGGAAGCTCTATCCGGCGTATCTTCGACGACGAGGCTGGCGAATAGCAGGGCCTCTTCATCCCAACCAGCCATAGCAGCCGCAGATTTGAATCTAGGGCTGAAAATATTGCCCAAGTTTTCGCCATTTTCCAATGGATTTGTTTCTCTTGCTGGGTTCTTCTGGTTTTGCGGGTTGCGTCTCTGTTCTTCGCCCACCATTTTCGTTCTTGGGTGGTTTGGGTTTGGGTTAGGGATGTCAGAGAGAGAGAAGAGAGGCACTGCGAAACAGGGGTGTAATCTTGTATTGTAATCTTCCCCTAACGGTCGAACTTTTTTGAATATAATTGCTGGGTTGGCAATTGTAACGGCTATAATTTCGGAGTAGAAAGATGGGGATAGTGACACTGTTAATTTGCAATAATTTCTTGTTTCGGCTCCTGCTTACCCTTTTTTTTTAATTTTTGGGGCTTGCTCACCCAGTTGGAATTATTAATTTTTCCCTTGTTCTTGGGCTGCTGCCTTTGTCACATGTATCAATGCATTTGATGATGATTTAGCATCCAAAATAAAAAACTAAAAATAAAAAATAAAAACTAATTATATTGTGTAATAGGGTACGAGATTGCTACAGTATAATTGTATTAGAACTAAAGTAGCACCTGTGGTATGCACGGTTTTTAATTTTTTTAATTGTTTATCAACTAGGAAAGGATTTTTATTATTTAATAAATAAATACGTTAATGAACTTTTTGGCAAGAAAAAAATTATTAATTTATTAATAAAAATGGTACTGGAGGTAATTTAATTGAAATCACCAATGTTATACCAATAATAGAAGATTACATTAAATAATGTAATGTTATTTAATAATTAATACCTTCCCAAGCAAACTTGTAGTGATACAGCCCTTCTAATCTGCGTTTAATCAAATTCTTAATGATTAGATATTCTTCACAAACTAGAAAGATAGAAAAAGGGAAAAAAAGAGAGAAAGAGAGTAAGTTAAAAAAAAAGAAAGGAGACTTCATACACATTATATATATATATATATATATATATATATATATATAATATGAAGATAAACTAATGCATCTAAATTAATAATGTATTTTCATAATTTTTATGACATTAGTAATTTATATAATAAGAAAAATTATACTTATTTTTTAATTAAAGCATAATTATAAAATTAATTTATAAATTTTAAAATGTAACTAAGCAGCACCTAAAAATTCTATTAGCATGATCTCTTATTCATTTGGCGATGATTCCAAAAAAAAAAAATTAATGCCTTTAGGGTGATGTTAGGTACTTAGTTGGGGTTGGTTTTTAAGCCATACATTTCTTTTTCGAAATTAATTTTGTAGAGGATTACCCCCAAAAAAAAATTGTAGAAAAGAAAAAATCATAAACCCGTTTGAGTTCCATCCATTATTTCACGAACAAACTTCTTCGCCTTGTTTCTGTCATCTTAATTTGTCTTCAAGAGCTTCAACTACTGGTCTCAAGGTAATAACATCAAGGTCCTTTTCCTTCCATAGCTGCTTCACCTAAAGCAATGAATGAAACCCTTTTGATTAAACTCTAATTTCTTTTATTTAGAAAATCAAGTTATTTAAGTTATTTTATCTCCTAAGCATGATTTTGTGCTAAAATTGGCATCTAGAGAAAAACAAGATACCGACCAAACACTCCTAAGCCACAGCATGAAAGCAACGAGACAGAAACTAATATTCATTAACAACTATAGATCATATCAAACATCTACAATTAGCAAAAATAAAGTGATGCCTTCTATTAATAACGTGTCTCAGTTAAAATATGCTGTTGACTATGTACAAAGAGCCAAGAAATCAACTATATACTGCACTCTCTACACATTTCTACGTCATCCTTGCAAGAAGGATACAAGAAAAGGGATTAATTAAGCACCAATTAATCATTAAAAAAAATTATCGCGTGTCATGGAACACTTGAAGAGTGTCGTTGTTATATTTGGTAGAAACCCCTCTTTGCCTTCGTTTTCTCCTACGTCTTCTTTTAGTATTCTGCACAATATTGTCTTCCTCTGGTTGCCACGGTAGAAGACGAGTGGTTGGGTCGAGAAAAATCCGGACCACCCGGTTCCTGAGATCCATATCTCTTACTTCACAAAAGCGGTTCGCCCAATCCGGGGGTTCAACCGCACTCGTCCCTAACCCGGGTACTCTATCCTTCGACCCTACGTTCTGTTGTGTCTTCCAATCAACCACGTACGCAGCGACCCTCCTCTGAAACTTGTCTTTGAAAACCTTCCATACTTGGTACTTATAATGATTTATCACCATCACACTCCTGTTCACATCCACGGCCACATACCCTTCCTTCAGATGAAAATGGTGCACCACATTTATCAGATTCTCCCTCAAAGCTTCTGGTCTCACTATGCTCTTGTGCCTCTCACGCGCCGCCATCCTGCACGTGTAACCCACCATCACCCCCTCGCGTGGCATTTTCTTCAGCCCCGACGGCCCGAAACTGTAGCAACTCGTCCGTATCTCCCCCACATTCTTAACCTCGCTCGTTTCACGCTGGATCACTCCTTCCAGGTTGGTACCCTCTATTTTCAAGTTGAAGAACTCGTCCACGTCGATAAACCCCACCCACTCGCACACCTCGCGTGCCCGTAACGCGCAATGAGAGAACCCCGCTTCCTGGGTCTTAATCCACGGCCACACGTGGCGCGTGATGTTGTATCTGGCGTGCTGTAGGAATTCAATCACGGTCATGATGTCGTCGTCGCTGTTGTTGTCGTAAATGAACCATCGTTGGACCCCCATTCGGGTGTGGTAGATTATCCACTCCTTCATGAACCGGGCCTGGTTTCGTAGCATGGTGCACACGCACATTACGTGGAGTTTCCGAGCTGGCGGGTCAAGTTGGGGTCGGAGCCCCGGCATGGCTATGGAGGGCAATATTTTCCTGCCTACCGCTTGAACTGAAACCTTGACGGAAGATCTCACCTTGGGGTGGCTACTCAGAATGCTGAAGGGGGTTCTGCAGCGGACGATCTCCTGGGCGACGGAAACGACGTCGGAGGTGAGCAAGTACTTGGGCGTCCTGAAATCCCAGCCGTACAGGCATTGGAACCTGGAGGGGTCAGCTTCTCTGGCGGGTCGAAGATTGAAGCCCTTGACGAAGACGATGGTGGTGTTGTCGCGGTCGAACAAGGCTTCGTAGGCGAGCAGGTGCCACTTGTAATTCGTGGGGTCGGTTGAAGCAGAAAGAGAAGCGTTGGATTTGAGAGCGAGGGAGACATTGAGGCGAAGTGGATGGAGTGGGCAGCGAACCATCTGCTCGTGGACATGGGTGTGCTCTATTTGAAGCGGTAGCTGATGAATCGTGGACGAGTTAGCCCAGGAATATACGCAGTTGAGGTCATCTTTGGTATTAAAGCGGAAAGATGGAGGGTAATTTAGGAAAACAAGAGCCTGATCTGGGAGCAAGACCGTTTCTCGAACCATAATTGCTGGAGTTACCGAAGAGTCGCTGGATTTGGCTTCCATCAACCAGGTTCGCCGTGCGACGACGGTGCTTGGATGAATTGATTCTGTTTAGAAAAAAAAAAAAAAAAGGAAAATTGGGAAATTAGATATCTCAGGAGAAGAAGAAAACAGGGTGAAAGAGAGAAGGTATACCTACGTTGGAAATAGAACTGGCGGAGAGTAGAGAAGGTTGTGAAGAGGCCGGAAGAGCAGACGACGAAGAGGGTGCACCAGAAGAAGGTGGTCCATGAAAGGGCAAAGGCGGGGGCGTCTCGTCTCCGACGATCTTTCATGGCTGCCTCTGCCTCAGACAAGGCAAGTAGAAGCCCAAAAGTGGAGTGAAATGGTAATGTGCTTTGGCGTGCGTCATCTCATTCGCTAATGCTGTTGTTTTGTTGTTCTGGGTTATTCCCTTTGTGAGAGGGATTAATGCGCGAGGGAGAAGGAGAGGGAGAGTGAAATCCGGGGTTTGATGGGAAGAAAAAGAGACGAGAGGCAGAGGCAGGTCTAAATCAGTAAATCTCATCCTCTCCCCCCCTTCTACCGTACATGTCGGTTTACATGTGGTCGTTATATTGTTAGTGCTCGCTACATTCTCAATCATTAATTTCCATTTCTGTGTAAAATTATACTCTCACCCAACTAAATTATATGCATGTTTGGTTTAATTTTTTTTTTTTAATTTTAGTTTTAGTCAAAGTAATAAATTATAATTTTTTTATTTTATGACTTGTAAACGTGATTTTATCCCATATATATATATATATGCCCCTAATTCACACGTCTTGTCCTTTCTATTCTTTCATCTATTTCTTTATAAGATAAGTGTACTTTTAATTAATTTTCTTCATGTTTACTCTTCTCTTGAAACAATCATAGTTTGCTATTACGCTATTAGTTACTTGTTAAAGACACAGGAATTACCGGATATGATGAATATGACTAGTGGTTACTACAATTATTAATAGTTGTATTGCTTATGATAACCAAGGTGTCTTTTTCCTTTATAACTTTAAAAAATCATTATCGCCAAATCCAATCGCAATCCCTAATCAGGTATTCATACACCTTAATTACGGCCAAAGTGGTTACTAACCGAATTAAGTACTATAATCCAAGTTGATTGGGGTGTTTAATGCGTATTATATGGAACATGAAGGGAGGGTGCGGCTAATTTCAAGGTTAAATTACCTTATTATGTTTTGTAGTTTTATTCAATTTTTAATTTAAAATTTTATAATTTAATCTTTATAATTTTAAAAAATTAATTTAGTTTTTGTCAATAAATTTTTATCAAAATTTTTTGAATGCCATCAACTGTGTAAATTCAACATTGTAGATATATATAATTCAAATTAATTCACTCAAATTACTTAGTAAAAATTGCATTACATACTTTTTATATGAATTAATTTTACTTTATTATCTTTATAAAAATATTCAAAATATTAAGATAATATATAAATAACAACATTAACAAATTTAATAGAGCACAGAAAAATTTTAATAGTAGGAATTAATTAAAATGTATAAATTATAAAATTTAATAAAAAATTTTGAAAATATAAAAATTAAAGGCTAAAAAACTAATTTAATCTAATTTCATGAGAGTCAACAGACGGAGAAAGTGAGGATGGCATACGTAGCTTATGCAATACCCGTTGATTTGAGAATGGGACCCGCAATATGATTTAACGTGGACTTTAATTGGACTCCTAAAATTACGACGTCATTTCATCTGATATCCAAAAAAAAAACTATCATTATATTGAAATTCCTGTTACGTGTTGGAATTGGATCCTCTGAATTGGAGAATTTTTAAAGCACCTTTGAAGTTGGATAATTACCTCTGAAGTTGGATTTAACGCTTTGAAAATAGTAATTTTTATATAAATCAGGTATATAATGTCATTTGTTTATTTAAAAATTAAAAATTAAGATTTATTTTATATATAGAGTCTATCTATATTATATATAAATTTTATTTATATAAATTTAATTTTAATTTTTAATTTTTTTAGATGTATTATATTTTAAGTACATCTAAAAAAAATTTTTCAAAAATTGCCACGTGGAAGCACAGATGCTGACCAAAACTTGCTGCGCAGAGACAAAATGCTGCAGTGATTTATAAACTAAAATGCCACCGTTTTAGTTCCCTCTAACTTACAAAACAAGGCGTTTTGATCATCTTCTTTGCAATGAAATAGGGAGGCCGAAATCATCTTCATCTCGAGCTTTGGACAGCGTTTTCCCTTTTTTTTTCCTTCTCTCATTTGGCACCAATTTCCACCATTAGCTGCACGGAGATCTAACGCAGATGGAAGGAAAATTTTCATCTATCACAAATTTTCTCTTAGTTTGGACATCTTTCATGCGTGGTAACTATATCCTTTTCAATTTAAAGGATATATATATATATATATATATACACATAAGAACAGAGGAATTACATGCAGGCCTAAACAAAAATTAGAAGGGGAAGTAAGAATTAGAATTGAAACGGCAATGATTTGCTATGATCTAAAACGAAGATTTGAGCAGAGAACTGAGCACTGTCGGTGTCGAGAGAGGCAGCCACTTCAGCCATCGTCGCTGTCGAGAGAAGAAGCCACGCGACGGAACCGCTATCGAGAAAATGGATGGGCAACTCTGAGTCCCTCAGCCATTACCATTTCAAGAGAGGAAAGCACGATGCACAGATGTAGGGCTTCTGATTCAAAACGCAGCGTTTGTGCCTAAGTGTTTTAGTTTATAAATCTTCGCATCTATGCCTCAGCGTTTGTCTCCACGCAACAAGTTTTGGATAGCATTTGTGCTTCCACGTGGCAATTTTCGGAGCATTAGATCTAACTTCAGAGGCACTTTAGAAACTCTTCAATTCAGAGGATCTAATTCCTTCCGCGTTTTATGTTCGGCGACATCCCAAAACCCCAAACCCAACCCTTCATCACCCCCTATTATTTCGCAAGCCCAAAATTTTTTTTAAATAAATTAATAATTTAATTTTTAAAAGATCAACATTTTTCCAATTATTTTTTTTAAGAGATAAAATCTCTCAATTTAATTTCTTTAAAATTTTCTTTCAATTAAAATAGTCTTCTAATAAACCAAATCTTCTCAATCACTAAATAAGAATTAGCATTTCCTTCTAAAACAATGTCATTTAGTCAAATTTCTCTCAAAATGATATTATTTTGACAAGCTCTCAATTTTGTAAAATTTATATAAATGATATCATTTTTATATAAACGAATTCAAGTCGTGAGTTAACAATCACATAAACTTTTATTTATTAATTAGAGGAAATATGCTTCGAAAAGAAACCATTTTGATTGGAGGAAAAAAAAATATTTATCGTCTAGTTTGGTACAGCGATGGTTAAAAAAGAAAAAAGTCAAAAAACAACGGAGAGAAAAATAAAAGAGATGTTTGATACACTTACTTTCCTTTTCCTTCACAAATTATGATTCCATGACTTGTGGGAATTTGTATTCCCTTGCTCCCTAGATAGAATGTTCATTCTTCGCTAGGAATGAAAATTGTGAGACTGTTTTTCCTCGCGAAGCCCTTCACGAAAAAATTGTTAAGTCGAGGATGGGTCATCCGCATGCTAGGTTTCTAATGAGATAAGATGCAGCTCTATGTCGGAACTCATATCTATCTCGTCGATGATAGCTTGAACCAAGATTCGGGTCATCATCAGCATACCCGACAACCAGCTCCTCGCTCCAACACCACCGCCTCTTCCTAGATCAATCAAAACGTCATCACTTACTACCGAGCAACCCTCATCATCGGAATTTCTGCCAATGACGAGGTTCTGACCACCATTCCCTCTTCATCCCTTCTTATTCTTCCCACAATTCAATCCCTCTACAACGCCCTCATTGGTTTTCATGTTTGTTTTAATAGAAGTATAGGTTTGGTTTGCTACGACTGATTGTCATTTGTGATGTCTTTTAACACTTCAATTTTATTTAATCCAATTATTAATAGCTTTTAATTAAAATTAAAGGAATTTAATTTTTTTAAATAAGGAATTTAAAATATAACAATATTTATATTACAAATAAAATATTTATCATTTTAGAGAACGAATTAAAGTTAAAGAAAATTTAAGTTCAATGGACAAAATACGCTCACACAAATATATAATTCCCATCCGGGTAATGCAATTTGCTTAGATAGGACGCAGTATGCGTACAATGGGGCTAGTTTTGGCTTTGGTCTCAAAGTGCAAGTCATGACTGACGTGGAACTAGTTTTGGGTCAAAACATCCATATGCAATGCTTGACCCGAAACAAGTGCAATTATTCTCAAACAGTTCCGGCGGACCCTTTTTTTCATTAAATAAATTACATTTTTAAATAAAAAATGTCTAAATTGTAAGATTTTATTTCATTTTAAAAATTTATAATTACACATATTTTAAAATATATTAATTATTTATATAATACAACAAATATTAAATATATATTGGATCAACATAAAAATAGTTAAATTTTTTACATTTAAAATAAAATAGATTTATAGCTCTCAACGCAATAAATAATATTGAATTAAAATTTTTTTAAAAATATTTTTAATGATTTATATTTTAATAAAAATTAATGTTATTTTTAAATGTATTTTAATTATATTGTAACTTAAAAAAGAAATTTGTTTATATTTTTTATAATGATGAGAATGACAATATAATTTAAACATCTCTTTTAAAAAATAATTTACTCTTTGCGCTATGATCTCAAGGCTTATTTATTTACATGCAGTGGGTCTAACAAAATTATTTTAACTCTTTATCTTCATCTTAAATGTAAATATTTTTACTATTAATAATTTTGGCATCTGATTTTGTAAATTGATACATAATAAAATGAACGGCAAATAAATGTCTAAATAAGTTATAAAATAAACTTGCAATGCGAGTTGTAAGATTTGGGTAGAGGACAAGTATCCATATTCAGTTCAATTCTTTCAACTTAGAATTCCGCATTTTTTGTTCCGCTCATTGATGGAGGCTTTGTTTGAAGAAGTGTCCACATCTTTGCTGAGGCTGGGTTTTTGAATCTCATTCATTTTCTTTCGACTTGTTTGGTATTTTATAGAAAGGAAATCTTTTTTTTTTGTTTTATATAATATTTATTATGCTCTAATAATTATTATTTAATTATTTTTATTATTTTTTAAAGTATAGATACGAGAATTTTTTTTATCTCAAAATCATTTTTTGTTTTATTTTTTTTCATTTTATGTAACAAGTACTCTTAAAGAATAAAATTGAAATAAGGTCATTAAATCATAATAAAATTGTTAGAAAGGATAAAACAACAAAGTGAAAAAAATACTGGAGAAGACTTTGAAACATGTGCTAAAACACATTGTTTTTAAACTAATATTTGCTTTTACTAGCTGTTATAAAGTTCAAGCAAATTGTTTTTAGAAGTTATTCAAAACATCTTAAAAGATTGTCCTAAGCAATTATAAAGAGCACTTGCAAAGAGTATAAAGCAATACGAGATGAGAGATTTGAGAGATAAAGTTTTGTCTAATATTTGAAGTAGTTTTCTATTGTTTAAAAAAATCTATTTATAAGAAAATTTTGAACAATCATGAATAGTCATCCCTTTTCCTTATAAACTAATTTAAATTTTGGGTTTTAATTCTTTATCATGTTGTTTTTTAATGTTAAGATTGTTCTTAAATATTTAACAATGACTTGACTATTGTTAAACAAAATGCCCTGATTTTTAATTTTAATAGTCACTTCAAATATCATATTTTTTAAAAAATTTAATATTTTATTTCTGACTAGTTGATTGGTTGTTTTCTCAACATGTCCTAAAACTTTTTAGTTAATTGAAACTTAGTTGCCAATTGACAAATACTTCTTGTGTGTTACCGACTAATTGATATTTTATTTTGGGTAAAATATAGATTATTACCACGTGATCTTTTCCTCTCTAATTGATTATCATTGGTTTAAAAGTTAATAGATGAGTGTTCTCTACGTTAGTGCTTCGCTTTCTTGTATTTTTTTTTCCATTAAAAATTGATGAAAAGTGCATGTGATTTGCACATAACTCTATTATTTTTCTCAAATTAAATTAAAATATCTATTTTTTTTTTAAAATCTTGGCACTCAATTATAAATATAAAAATTTAGCCAATATATGCATATTCATGAAGCTGTCAAAAAAAAAAAAACCTGCATGATTAAGAGATTCGATGCCACTTTCCTTCAAAATATTCTGTGTAAAGCTCTGATTTCTCAAATCTACAGTGGCCAAAACTTACAATAAATAATTGAAAATGATGAATTTAGAAAGAAATTAAGTTGTGTGTCTCCAATAGAAATAAATTTAGCAAATATCTTGTATATATCAAATTTAGGATTTCAATTGATATAAAAAAGACTTTTTTCAATGCACAGGGGAATATAGATTTCTTAAAAACATTGTGAATCTAGAACAAACTCATTTACATGTGAATCACGTGCAATTCTTGTCCAACTTCTAATTAAAAAAATAGCATTAAGTAATAAGATATTAGTAGTATAAATCACATTATATTCAATTACACACTTTTAAACCATTAGTAATAGATTGCACTCAACCATATTACCCTATTACTAATATCTTATTACTACTAATATAATGTGATTTACAACTTAAATGTCAAGGACTCCTCTCAGAAGTTAAACATACAGCGATAAAGATATCGCAAGTTAGTGATTCAAAACCACTTCACTTAAATTGGGACTACCCCCTTTTAGACTCGTCCTTCTTCAACTTTTTTCATAAATATATTGATTACCAAGTGAGCAGGGAGTATGATTTGCCTGTGTCGTATTAGTTGCCGATTTTCATAATTCTTGAAGGTTACACTTCAAGTGAATCCATTTGGCTGCAATTTCAGGACACTTGAATACAAGGGTGAAATTTGAGTGCGCCAATGGACGTTGAGTGGTTTATCTGTCAAAAATTACAAATCCTAAGGAATTTTGAAGAATCACATTCTTAGCTTGTTATCAGAAATTGCAGTGCGTGGAAATGAAACTCTAAAATGGGATTTGGATGCTTTGTATTTAACAAATAAATGCATGATGTGTATTTTGAAAAAAATAAAAAGAAAATAAGGAATAAGTGAAAAAAGAAAGAAAATGAATCATATTATATTATTCTCTTTTTTAAATACACAATACAGTACTGTAAAGGATAACAATCCTACTTTTAGGATGATATGATCACTGTTGTTTTTGAAAATTTTTTGGAATCTCTACTGTCCTTTGCAATGACAACCCAATTGTTAGGAATAGGTTTGGGCTCAAAATGCAAGACATGATTAATGTTGGACCAGTTTTGGGTTTAAGTCTCTCTCCAAATCCGTATATATATATGTGATGCTTAACCCAAAAAAAAAAAATCCTATGCAATTAAAGTTAAATAAAAAAATTATGCTTAGTTTTTTTAAAAAATATTTCCACTATTATATTATCTAATTAAAAATTATCAAATTTATGATTTTATAATAATAATAATGTAATATATGTATGATTTTTACAAATAAATATATAATTTTTTTAATTAAACTGTATATTTATTACATTTTAATTAAAAAAATTATACATTTGTTATATTTTAATTAGAGAATTTGATAACAAAAATATAAAAACTTTATATAAGTCTAATCCTTAAAGTAATGATCCTCCCGAAAAAAAAAAAAGAAATTCAAGAGTCCAAATAAGTTAAACTTGCAATGCAAGTTTGTAATTACTGTCATCAATCTACTTTTTTGGTATGGACAGCGAATATCAATTCATTTCAATCCTTTTAATTTAGAAAGGATTCATTAAAAAAAATATTTCTCGTTATTACAATGGATCCTAAGAAATCCAAAATAGTTTGCACTGAAAAAAATATATATACTCGGACTTTATTGTATTAAATCGTATAAAAACACGCACAAATATATATATTGGTGATTCTGGGTTTTAACGTGGTTCAGAGATTGAAAACTAGGAAGCATGATCTGTTCCACATCTTTGGTTGTTTATGCAGAGTTGGTAGGTGTAATTGACAACTTGTTATGTACATGCATGCATGCGCAGTTGTTTCTTCAGCCAGCAACGTTATCTTAATTATTTTCCAAGAGAGGAGGCTGGTTTTGTCACTATCTCCTAAGTCTTTGTTCTTCACTTGTTTCCGCTTCAATATATTTTGAGCCTAATCATGAGTTCTCTTTGTGTGTGAATTATAATCATTCAATCGTGAAAGAAATTAAATAAGAAGTGACATTAAATGGAATTAATTTATTATCATATCATCAAATTATAAGGCTTGTTATTAGGGTAGCCAAACTAATTACCTCTTTATATATATATATATATCTATATATATATATATATATATATAATTGGATGCGTTTGTCCCAAAATGTTGGTTCAAAGGATGACCACCTTAGATCGCAGAGATCATGGGGAATATTCGAGTGCATGAACCAAACGAGTTATCAAACTTTCTTTTGTTTGTGTTCTGCAATATAGATGCGATAGGGGGATGTATACATATGTTGGTGTATTATGTTGGTATATTTATATATATTTTGCGTCTCATATAAAGCTAGCTTAACTATACAGTGTCGTCCTTTAATTTGGTTCAAAATATGATTAATTAGGCAGACTCCATTTCAGCCATTCAAAATCAAACTGTCGGACGATGAAGAAGGATCAAAGCTCCACCTTGCAAAGTCAACAAATTAATTGAATTCACCCTATAAACTAAGAGGTATTTGGATTGGATGTCATAATTTGATCGTTTCACGTCAATTAAGTCAATTTGAATAAATTATTCTTTCCTCATGTTAAAAGATGCTTATATTTTGACTAATTTTTTATTTTAAAAAAATTATATTCCCTTTTCCTAAAATCAGAAGATACATTGTACTTATTTCCTTTATATTGTAACTATTTTGACCAATATATATATATATATACTGTATATAATATAACAAGTATTAAATATATATATATATTATTAATATAAAATAATTATATTTTTAAATTTAATGAATTGTAAAATTATTTCATAAAAAATAAATAATTATTAAAAACAAATTATATATTCATAAAATAAATTTTTAAGATTAACCAATTTAAAGATATTAATTCAATTTCAACAAGTAAAAATCATACAAATAAGCAACGTCATGAATTTAATGAATTTTTAGAATATATTAAATTTATAATTTTAAATAAAAAATTGAATAACATTGGAACAAAATTTTAAGATATACTATTTGAAAAATTAATATTATTCTTAAAGGAGTATAAATCATCTTCTGGTTTTAAAAGTATTTGTGCATCTTTTTAAAAGATTTTGTAATTTGAGCATATTAATTCAGAGAAAGAGAGAGTAATTTCCCTATAAAATTATTATTTCCTTATTTTTGTCCATTATTGTGGCAAGGTTATTCAACGAGACAGCTTATCACTTAAAAACTCCATTCCGTTTAATCTAATAGAATTCAATTTTTAAACCCTCACTGTAAGTAACAACTATGGTATGAAACACACGAGCCTATGAAACGTACAATAAAATAAAACGTTTATGTAAATTAAAATGTTAAACTTCAGTGTCAGAATGGAAAAGCATGAACTTTAGCATCAAAATTGGAACTCATTACCAAGAGATGTGACAATTGACCAGCATTGTGTTCAACGATTAAATGTGGATTTTAATTTATCTTAATTAAGCGACAACCTCTGAGCCGAATCAGAAAAATTGTTCAACCTTGCCGCTGATGATGTTAACTTGTAGGGTGTATTATACCGATTTGTTATGAGTTGTATTAAAATTATATAAATTTATATTTTACTTTTAAAATATATGCACTTTTTTTAAAAATAAAAAATATCTTATATTTTAGTTTTTTTATTTTAAAAAATTTAATAAAAAATATTCTAATTAAAATTTTTAAAATTAGACTAAAGTGTAAAATAAATTTATATTTTAGATGAAATTTGTAAGTAATTTAAAAATAAAAAATTTATGTACTTTTAAAAAAAAAAAATAATCTATATAATTTAATCAAAATTTAAAAGAAATCTACTAATTTATTTTAACTTCTAGAAGCTTTACACCTAATCGAGAGATGCATTATTGTGGGAAGGTTCAAGCTGGGAAAATAAAATCTTGAATCTTCAAAGTGAGATTACATAAATATCAATTGAACTCTTGAGGTTAATTTCCAAGTGCGCACACACTCTACCCCAGTGATCGTGCAGATGTTCTGATTATGTACTAAAACTTTTTCAAAGTGACCCAAGTGTCCCCTACTCAGGAGAATGATTATTGAGTGTCCCAGGGCTCTCATTTTCTGCTCAAATTTGGGTCCTTTGATCCCATAGATCGATCATTGATCAAAAGAGAGAAATATTGCACATAAACTAGAAGGCAGCTTGTCAAAAACAACTCTGTAGCTTTGAATTTTTCAACTTGTCATGTATTCCAATCACAAGGGAAACACACAGTAATAAAGATATCGTCAATAAGTAGTGATTGAAAACCACTTCCATTTTTTAATGATTATATCAATATCCAATAGTTCACTTAAATTGGGATTTTTCCTTTTTCTATACTCAAGTCATCTTCCAAATTTATTACATAATATTGTGAGGTATATTTGAATGTATGCTTTGCCTGTGCAGGTTACAGTTCCAAGTGAATCCATGGATGGAATTTCAGGACACTTGCATATAAAGGTGAAGGCATCTCTTCACTGAGAGAAAGAGTTTGCCTGCTACGACAAAGCTGGCCAGCCTTTTGCGACCCAGCAACGAATCCTATCAACCTCATTATTTTAATGCTTTATAGAGGCTTACATAGACTAGAAACCAATGAGATAAAATTTTGGCACCAAATATTTTAAAACTTGTCAACGTGGAAGACGACCCACGTCTGGTTCTTCATTCTTCTTTGCTGTAATATTTTCCTATTGAACAAAATTCTTTGAATAAGAGTGGTGAGTGGTGACCATTTTATTATAATGACAAGCCTCCATGCTTTTTTCTTCTTTTTTTTTCTGTTAGCTTTCAGCTCAAAGTGCTTTCCGTCCAATCATTAATCTCCCCTGTGAGAGGACATCCTGCTGTTTTTAATGTGTGAATGAACTGGCAGCATCTTTGCTTGTAATTTAAGCTCCTTTGTAGCACCCCCCCTCCTTTTTATGGTCCACTTGCTAACTCTCAAGGGACATCTTATTGGACTCTTGGTTTCGTGAAGACAAGTTTCCAAAATGGGAAGGCAGCCTTGTTGTGATAAGGTTGGTTTGAAAAGAGGTCCTTGGACAATTGAGGAAGATCATAAGCTCATGAACTTCATCCTCAACAATGGCATCCACTGTTGGCGTATGGTTCCCAAGCTTGCAGGTATTTCTGAAAATCTTCTTCCCATGCTCTTCGGAATTTATTGATGGGTATCTGACTTGGTGCAATTTACTTGTATGCTGGTAATTAAAGGTCTGCTAAGATGTGGAAAGAGCTGCAGGTTGAGATGGATTAATTATCTGAGGCCAGACCTCAAGAGAGGTGGCTTCACAGAAATGGAAGAGGATCAAATTATACAGCTACATTCACGTCTTGGTAACAGGTAAAGATTTTTGGACCACATATGTTTGATTATGTGAAGGTTTATAAAGTCTTCAATGTCATAGGATAACGAATCACATTCTCAGGTGGTCTAAGATTGCTGCACATTTTCCTGGGAGGACAGACAATGAAATCAAGAACCATTGGAACACGAGAATCAAAAAGAGGTTGAAGCTGCTTGGTCTGGACCCTGTGACACACATGCCGCTTGAGCAAAAGGAACTTACTGATGATAAAATACAAAGAAACCAATCACGGCCAAGTTCTTCCAAAGGGTCTGAAGAAAGTATGGAGATAAAGTCCTTCGACAGTAATGGCTGCACAGACGAAGTTTCACAAGGGAAAAGGGAAGAAAACAAGGTGACTTGGGATGATACCTATGAACTTTCAAACAAAAAGGAAATGATATGCTCCAACTTGGACTTTGGATCATGGATGGGCCAAGAAACCAACGCCAGTACTAGCTCTTTCAGTAGTTCTTCGTTCTCTCTGGATGATTCTAGCCACCTTTCTATGGGTGAATCTTCTTATCTGCAGGAAAACTCCTTACTGCAATGGGTTGATGGTATTAGTATGGATTCCATTCTAGCATGGGATGGCTTCAATCCTCTCGATCAGGATCTTTTCTACCTGGAAAATAGACAATCAACGTAACAACCCTTAGAACTTCCCCTAGTTTTACAATCTCTGAAGCAAAATAAATTCTGAAAAAAGAAGAAGAAGTAAATGTAAAGAAGCTTGCTACGTACTTTCATCCTTTCATTTTCTTGTTTTGTGCTGAATTAATGCCTAACTTTGGTATGTGATGATGGTTTTTCTATATATTGAATGCGAATTGGAATTTTGTAATCGCTTGTTCTTTCACTGTTACTTGGATTGGGCTCCTCAACATCCTGCACACTCACATGTGGGGCTGAAGACTGGAGGCTTGGTAAGATCATCACTTTTTCTTGTCTCCTCTGTAACTGTGTGTGTGTTGATTTTATTAAAGGGGTCACACACATCATCATGATATGTCGAAGGTTTCCTCACTTGGTCCCTTATGTCTTTTGTGATCAATAATTGAGTTGATTAAAAGCACTTTGCCACCTTAATTTATTGATCCAATTAGACTTTTCTCGTTGATTTGCAAATTCAAACTCACATTTGGCCTTGATTTAACATGATTTTTGCAGTTCATTATTTTAACCTTTGAACTCACCTCTAATTACAATTTTAGTATGCAGATTTTAAAAGATAATACTTTACCCCTTTGAATAATTGCAAAAAATGAAAATGTTAGGAGAAATTATATATGTATAATCTACTTGAACTGTAGCATAATTATAAATTTGGTACACAAATTCTGAAAATAACAGTTTATCAATGAATTATCCAAAAAAGTGAAAATGTTAACCTTCATTAATAATTTTTATTTCTAAAAATCACGTAAATTGCACTTAATGCTCGTTTAAGCAGAAAATACGAACCAAAGCCTTCATCTCTCTTTTTGAAATTAATCAAATTCTTGAGTTCCAATGAACATGACAAATTTCTAATTTTATTTTCAATTTGTCTAAGATCCCTTACCCCATTTACAAGTAACACGTAAATCAATCTTAGCAATCGAATCAAATTTAACTCGAGAGTTGAGGTAAGAAGTAGAAGACATCCCTTTTTTGAACTTCGACCAATATACATAAAGCCAAATTAAATCACTTTAAGAAATTCACAAAATTCCCAATATGAATGTAACCATACCCCTTTTTTGAGCTTCAACCAATATAACTGAAACCAAATTAAATCACTTTGAGAAATTCATCAAATTCCCAATATGCGAATGTAACCAGATAGGAACTCTAAGCATTCTAACACATCCGTAACCTAAGATAGTGCAAAATGATAATTAAAAAAAAATTGAAACATAGCTGAGATCAGAGCTATACCAATAACCCAATAAGAGATACTTTCTCTGAGTTAAGATAGTTAAAACCCAAAAAAAAAAAAACAAAAAACAAAAAAGATGAGCAAATAAAAAGAAAAGCCGGAAGAGAAATTAAAAAATAGGCCTTGACTTAGACAAATACTTGCCAAAAAATTTTAAGAAGAAAAAAAAAAGTCCACTTAACTTAAAAACCTTTATGGTGTATAAGAGGAGAAGAGT
The DNA here is from genome assembly GCA_032878935.1 of Erythrophleum fordii. Taxonomy (NCBI): domain Eukaryota; kingdom Viridiplantae; phylum Streptophyta; class Magnoliopsida; order Fabales; family Fabaceae; genus Erythrophleum; species Erythrophleum fordii. Next base: position 18,235,708 of record JAVQMF010000049.1, on the reverse strand, counting down.
AAAAGGAACAAGAATAAGAAGAAAGAAGTATAGAAAATCTAGAGAAGACACCAAGTGATCAATGGGGAAAGAAGTGAGGAACGGAGAGCTAAAGGTTTTAGGCTACATTTTTTGTTTGCCCAAGCATCACATGCCATTAACATGATTTTTAGATGTTGAAATTAATAAATGATTAACATTTTTATTTTTATTTTTTTGAGATAATTTATGATGGTAAACTGTTGCATTTTAAGTTAGTGTATTAGAATTATAAATGGGCTATAGTTAAAATACTTTACCTAACATTTTCACTATTCATAGTAGTTTAGAAGATAAAATGTTACATTTTAAAATTTGTGTGCTAAAATTATAATTAATTTGTAATTGAGAAAAATTAAATATATAGTTTCCCTATAAAAAATTTGTAGTACCCACAAAGTGCATGTTACCTTACTTAATTAATAAGACCAATTACATTCACTTTTTTTAATTAAGATATATCTAAATTATATAATACTCTTCTCTATTTTGAAAATTTATACTATCTTTATCTAAAATTTTAAAAAAAATTACAATACACTAATCTTTCTTGTAGCAAAAAATAAGTCAGAATTATACTTATTTTAATTAAAATTTCTTTATATCTATTATTTATATAATATAAAAACTATTAAATTTATATTTGACTAATATAAAAATAATCAATTTTTAAATTCAAAATAAATGAAATTTATAGTTTTTAATACAAATAATAATATTGAAATAAAAATATAATATAATTTTTAATAATATATTTTTTTAATGAGAAATTAATATTAATTTTGATCTTATTTTAGTTATATTTTATGTTGAAAATTATTTGTATATATTTTTATAATAAAGAGAAAGATGTTGTAATTTAAGTATATCTCAAAATGAGAAAAAAAAAATCCTTAATCAATTCAACTCTATGTTGGGACAAACTAAGGACTCGTGCAACTTTATAATGTAATGTATATGTTGCAGCTTGCTTTTAGAAATCTTTTCTTTAATCAATAAACATATGGATTTAAATGATTAGGAGTGGGTCGTGCTAAGCACTGAAATTAATATATTGGAATGGGAATCTCCATCACTTTCACTATAAATGAATACATGCATGAATCTGCGGGAAATTACATGCATATATTGAAATGGTTCGGAAATTGTGAATTTACTCTAAGACTGCAACTTAAGCGGGTGGAGGTAAAATTAGTGCGCCTTCACATGCAATTTTCATTTAATTCTTAATAAAAAAAATAACATAAGATAATAAAGTACAAACAGAACAAATCATAAGACATTTAATTAAAAATTTTTAAATCACAAGATAATTAATTAAATGAGAATTGGATTTTTGTAATTACTTAGTTCTTGTCATCCATTGGATTGAACTGCTCAACGTCCACATTTAGGGGCTTAAGATAGATAAGATCATAACTTTTTTTTTTGTCTCCTTTGTAAAAGTGGCCACGGGCATCATCATGAAGCGTCGAAGGTTTCTTCGCAAGGTCCCTTATTTTTGTCGGTTATTATCAATAATTTTGTGTTAATTAAATGGACATTGCCGCCTTAATTTACTGATCCATTTACGCTTTTCTTGTTGATTAACAAATTCAACTTCACATTTGGCCTTGATTTAACATAACTTTTTGTAATTCACTTTATGTGTTCTCCAAATTAAGAGTTAGCTCTCACAATTTAAAAAATACAAAACTTGCGTTGCCCATGATGTGTCCATACCGTTACCTATATATATATTGACTATTTGATAAAAAAAAAAAATATACACTACATTTTACTATCTTATGTTTTGGTTCATTTTCAATTGATGATCTTATAGTTTAAAGTTTTTAATCCAATATTTTATTATTTGCTTTCTAAACACTTCATATGTGTTTCAATTTTTTTTTTGGAGTTAAAAATTGAGCGAAAATCCCATTAGGGTTAATTTTATCCTAAAATACTCAATTTATTTTTTTTAAAAGATTATTTGATACATAAAATTGTTAGGAATAACAATAGAAATGAAAAATTAAAAAATAAATTTTATGAATAAAATTATATACTTACTTTAAAAAATAATAAAAATAGATAAATACTACTAATTAATAATTATAGAGATATAATAAATAGGAAAAATTATAATAAAAGATTAAAAAATGAAAAAATTTATTTTTTAAGAATTTATTATCACTTATTTTAAGATGATTATTATTGAATTTAATAACAATCAATTGAACCTAATGATAAAAATTTTTAAAAATAAATTTTTTTATTTTTTGATCCTTAAACATGATTTTTTCTAATAAATATTACATAAAATTATAAGAAAAGAATTCTATTCCCACGATCTTACCACACGGGTTGTTAAGTTTACAAGTTTTCAACCAAATCCCATGCCCTTGTGTCAATGATACCTTTAAACTTGAAGCTCCAACAAAATTTCTTAGTCACAATTCATTAAATTCCTAATTCACTTTTGCCTGTTTGCTGTCGTTAAGGAAAGAGATTCATTTTCCTTCCTTTTCTAGCAATGTATATTATATTTTTATAGTTATTATTCAATAATTTTTATTTATTATTATTTTTTTAAAAAATAAAAATATAATAATTATTTTTAATTCTCACAATTATTTTTTATTACATTTATTTTTATTCTGTGCATCAAATAGGGTCCAAATGGAGCATGCCGTCGGTTCATATGGGCTAGGACCCGATGGATTGGGGATGATTTTTTTTTTTTTTTTTAATGAAATTAGAGACTTTGATTGGTATAAGCAAGGGGTTTTGCTTTTCAGTACATAGTGGGGCTAGCCGACTAGCTAGGGATTTGATTAGGAAATTTCAAATTTAAAGCTGCAGATTGAGTACATACGATTTTCGTCTAATTTTGAATGAAAAAAAAAAAACACAGAATGCTAAAAGTATTAAAGACAAGATATCTCGTTAAAAATTAGAAGATAATAGACTACAAATGAACGGAACCACATGATAGTAGATAAAATGAAGTTTAAACATTTTAATGAATCTGTGTTTCTGAGTATGTGTTCGCATGAGGTTGGAAAGAATAAGTAACCAATTTTATGAGAGGCAGAGAAAGTAGGCAATATTATAAGCACTTTAACATCCTTATTTAATTCAACCCCGTTGGGACAAATTAAGGAGTGGTGCAACTTTATAATGTTATGTATATATTATATTGCAGTTGCTTCCTTCATATATCTTTTCTTTAATTTACATTTGTGGATTTACGTGATAGGGGGAATGGGTCGTGCTAAGCACTGAATTAATTATTATTGGAATGGGAACCTCCAAAACTTGCGCTATAATTACATGCATGAATCTGAGAAGAAGGAACATGAGATCCACTATGGCTTTCCACCATAAAAGGCCCATTACTCATTCCACTGCTAGCTCCGTTGCTAGCTCAATCACACTGAACAACAAACCATTTCCATTGGAATCAGAATTGTATGTTATAATATCAAGATTGATGTTAGAATTCTTGAATCAAAACTCCATGTATACTAACACTTGCTTAATTCTTCTTCTGTACTACTTTTGAAATCTGCACCTCTACTGTTATTCTATATCCGCAATTGATCACATCCTTTATATTTTGAAGTGTCAAAATTTTAATTCTTTACAAAACACGTTATTAAAACTACCTTATTTATTCTATTTAACATGATTAAAATTAAATAAAAATACAGCAACACAAATATCATTTCTCTTTTTTCTTTTTTCTCTTCTAGGTCTTTTATCTATTGTTTTTTTTTTTTTTAATTCTCTCCTTCCTTTACAATCTTTCAACGGATAAAAGTATTTACTCTTATTCTTCTTTCTTAATTTGTACATTCTTCAACTTCTCAAATATGTTTTTTCTTTTTTTGTTTAATCTGTTTTCTCTTTGACTCTCAACTATTTGACTTCTTGTCTCCCAATAAATTGAACTTGTGTTGTTGTGTATGTGTGTGTGTGTGTGTGTGTGTGTGTTTTTTTTTTAATTTTAAACGTTTTAAATAGAATAATTACAATAATAAGTGAATAGTTGCAAGCTGCACTTTATAAAAACACAATCCTTCTATTCCCCCTTCAGTTCCAAATTTATTTTGGGCCACAGATAAGCCCAAGTAGCCAAAACTGGCATTTATTTAATAAAACTCACCAATTATCATGCAGCGGAATTATAAATAATTTGTAAGTTTTAATTTGTTTCTTGTATAAAAATTTTAATTTGGTCCTTCTAATTAAAAAATGAACAATATTTCCCTCCAATTTTTTTTTTTTAACTGACCCAATTTTCTCCTTTGTCACACAAACAACTCAAAATTTAAAGTCAAAATTAAAAGTTTGCTAATTGAAACATTATTTATTAGCATAGCATTGTTAACTCATACGTAATTTTAGTGTTCAAATCAATAGACTATTAAATTTAATGTTTAATTTTGGATAAAAATGTGACAAAGAGGCAAAATGTAATCGTTTGAAAAAAAAAAAAGGAGTATCATTGCTTGGTTTTGAATTAAAGGAGCTAAATTAAAATTTTCATGGAGCTTGAAAGATTATAAGTGTATTTAAGCCTAATTTGTATAATTAAATTACATTGACTAAAGAAGCTGTTGTTCTAATAAATAAAAACATTTTTTCTTTACTCAATTCTCTCCTCATAGTTAACATTTAATAAATCATGGCATTGTTTTTTCAATACAACACTAAAATCGACTATACAAAAACTACATCATATGAGCCCATACTAAAAAAAACTAATTTTGGATTGATATAGGTTATTTAGAGATTAATTTCAAGAATTCAGAATCTGCAACACTTGAACAGAAGCAAAACATGAAGCCAAACGCTTAATATCCTCCTTAAGATATTGTACTGCCGCTGGCAGCTCAACATGTGCTTGAAAAAGCCGATAATGAAACCTTGTAAACACCAAAACAGCTATAGGATATAATTGAGGATTGGAGACAAGTTCCTGTTGAAGGACAAAAAGTAAAGATTTACACAGCATCCAAAATATCCTTAATACGAGATTGGAATAAATTATCAGACCAACACCATTCCCGAAATAAGGTGATGCCAAACCATGCGGAGATTAAAACTCGATGCTTTTGCTGTGCTGCCTGGTATTACAAGGTGCAAACTAAAATGATATCCTCCAACCCTATGAAGTATTTGATGTTGGAGAATATGTGTGTGTAAAAGGAAAAAAGAAAAAGAGAAGTCCCACGTTGCTCAAACAAGTGAAGGTCAAAGGGTATAAATATTAACATGTTCTTATGGAAGAGCAAAATGGATCTAGGAGGAGAATGGGCTCGCGCACTCAAAAAGTTAGGTCAACATAGTTGAGCACAATTGAAATTCGGCGATTTGCCCCTCCTGCGCGTAAAAATATACGCAGTGTTGGACAATTTTTACCATTGTCAGAATTTATTTTTTGAAAATTAAATATTTTCAAATAGCCTCCCAGAAAGTCCACGATTTTAAGGCTTCGATTTTTTGGTTTTTATTATCTGATTAATCCTTATGTCGGAAACCGCACAACGTTCAGAAACGTCCTCATTAATATAATTAAACGTGGTCCAACGTCTCGCTGCCTTTGTGTGCCTATAAATACCGCGTTGCTCATTGGGTTTGAGACACCACAGCTCCGGACAACACTCGAGCTCTTCTCTTCGTTCCTGAGTTTTTAGTTTCTGCTGTTCTGCTTCCCTGCGACATTGCAGAAGAATCCGTTCAATCCTAAGGAGTGCCGTCTTGTGACGGAATATCTCTTAAGGACAGTGTCCTTGTGCACGGCTCGAATTTATTTTATGCTAACAAATTCTTTGTGCAGCTATTAATTTACAACATTTGAGTGTCTGATTAGATTATATTGGAGCACACAAAATGATGTCGTTGAGTCCTAAATGGAGGTTGAGCAATACTCCCATATTGCTCCAAAAGGCGATGTAATCTTATGGCATAGTGAGGGTCTATATGGGAATCACTCAAATGTTTTTCTATTCCGATAAAATCACATAACATATGATATCAAAATTATAATGGTCGTGCAATTATCAACCTTATCCTTGACTACACTGGCATTGAACGAGTGATATGAAATGATAATAGCAGATCCCTAACTATCTATCATCTTATAAGGAGATCCCTTTTTACTAACAATCAGCAAACCAATTTGTTGGAAATTCATGAGAATGGCCAGAACTTGGTTTGTAGAATAAACAGCTTACCCAACATCCCGTTCTTTATTTAGTTCTATTTGCTCTCAAAACTCCCTTCTATCGTCATGTAAATGGTTGACAAAAGGGGAACCCCTATTGCTAATTATTGCTGTGAGGCTTATGAATCAATTGCTCATGTTCTGAGGGAATGCTTTGTTGCTAGCGCATTCTGGTTCAATTAGGAAGAGGATGGATTTTTACCTGAACAATGCTAAATATTTGTTAAAATTGAATTGGTTATTAAACTAATAAAAATACTAATTTATGATTTATTGATTTAATTATAGCTAAATTAATAATAATTAAATATATACTTTTTATAATTTTATATATTAAAAAATATAGTATCATATATAATAACAAGTAAATACTAATAAATTTTAAACATTTCATTATTTATAAAAATTAAAACCATAATATATATATATATATGTGTGTGTGTGTGTGTGTGTGTGTGTGTGTGTGTGTGTGTGTGAGAGAGAGAGAGAGAGAGAGAGAGATATATATATATATATATATATATATATATATAAGGAAAGATAAAATATTCAAATTTTATAAAAATTTTCCCTCATCATCTATAAAAGGGTTTATTTACTTTTCCTATCATATAAACGAATTTAAATTTGTTGCAAAAAACATGTGTCATTTATATATGTGTGTCTGCGTGTGTATGTATGTATGTATAAAAGTGATTAAAAATAATATAGTACTAGAAGAGAAAATTGGCAACATCAATCCATCATGCATAGTTTATATAGTTCATACTTTTCGTTTTATTTCTTTTTTTTTTTTTTTAACACAGTTATTTTCTTGAAAAATGAAAATGTTAGGAGGTTAGTATAAGGGAAGCTTCATGCTTTTCTTTACATTCCAAGCAACTCAAACAGGTTATATTCAAACTTCAATAAAAAACCAAAACGTTTGAGGGCCCTCTCTACCAATCACTATTTTGTATTAAAGTAACCCATTTTTGAAACTACTCTTTACGGTCTTTAATCATCTATCTATCTATCTTATAAACTAAATGTCAAAGCACAAAGTAGAGAGTAAATGCTAGAAGAAAACATTCAAATAGCATCGTCTCTCCTTCATGGCTTTATCATCTCCCCATTCTATGAGTAAGATCACTTTTCCTCTCTCTCTCTCTCTCTCTATTTGATTTTTCTCTCTCTTTCTTCTCTTATTTGTCAAAATTTTAAAGCTAAAAAAATAAAAAATGTTGAAGGCATAAAATAAAAATCCAAAACTAACCAATCCATTAAACCACTCAGTTTTTATCAATTTTATGGATTTTTTTATCAATTTTTAACTCACCTAATTTTGAGGGATGACCAAATTGAATTAGGATTCAATTCCCAATTTAATTAGTTGAACTCATCAATCGGGTTTGATTTTAATAACCATAGGCCACATAAAAATTAAGGCAACATTCAACAAATATAAGTTCATATTTTAAAAATAATATATGCATTTTAACACGAGACCATGATAAGAGGGCAAATTCTATGATGAACATTAAAAAATAAAATGTGCAATGTAATTAGAGTTCAACAAATATATATGCATTTTTATCATATTAGTAATAGTTTCTCATTGTGCTAGTCAGAGTTCATTAATCTACTGATAACTTACCAGTAATGATAAATAATATTGATGATAGATTCCTTAAAATATTAATTAATAACCCATTAACTAAATGTTACTAGCATATTTAACAATAGCTGCCAACATAATAAAAAGTTGTTGCTAATTGCATTAGTGCTCTTAATTCCTTAATGCACATTGTAAATGCTACCGTATAAGAATTTTAACAGTATATATTTTCTATGTTGAAACAAATAAAGCTAAAAAAAGAATATAAATTTAATGTGAATATTAAATTTAGGACTAAAATTATATAGTTTTTTTTAGTGGAACTTAATTTGGCTTAATAATGTAATTATTGATTGTTCATTAATAATGTAACTACTGATTATTCATCCTGTTACATTTTTGAGTTTGGATCATTTAAAGTGTAAAATTTGTAAAATATCTTTAAAGTAAAAGGAAAAAAAAAAGAAAAGAAAAGAGAAAACAGATAAAAAAAATAAACCTTATATATATACTTTTACTCCTTGTATCTCAATTTCTCTTTTAGTTTGAAGATACTCTATAAACTTTGTAAAAATCCAAATAAATGTCTCTCTAAAACTTCGACAACCATGTACCCACTTTCTCTTGAGTTATTTATCCCACCCTAAATGTCTCTCTCCCAAGGCTAAGCCTGGCTTCGGAAAAGCTGAAACTTCTAAGGCATCTCTATTCATTATTGTTTCTATAATTTTCAAATATTTTTGTTGAAGGATTAGTTACTTTAATCCATCAGACAAGATTACCAATCAAATGAAAAATTCAAACTCTTACGTGGATAAGCAAACTGCCTTGGCTTATTATCTTCAACTTTGAACATGCAACAAAGAACTCCGTGCCCTAACTCTAATTTGAATTTAACTTTCTCAAAATTCAAACACACTAGCAGTGGAGTAGCGAGTTGGAGATCTAATGGGTATTTTCAAAACGTGGGCCCCAAACCAAGGTGAAAAAGAAATTGAGGCACCTACCAAAAACAAAATTATTAGTAGCCATCAAGAGAATTGAAAAAGACTTTATTATGGAAAGTTGAAGTTAAATCACTTTGTAAGATAATTAAAAAGTATTTTATATTGATTCTTTAAAAAATCAATATTAAAAGAGCTGGATCATAACATTACCGGTCTATAAAGCATCGCGCAGTACGACTTATTTTCCGTCTGGAAGCTGTCGGCTTTAACGCACCGTGGGCTTCCTACAGCTTTCGATTTGAATTTCAAATTTGAACGGTTTGCAAAAGAGAAGGGCCACATAAATAAAATTTTAGAAACAAAGACAATCAAAAAGTTTAGATCTTCTGAGGTTCCGACGTCGCAGAAACATGGGAGAATCGGCCTGTCTTATGCAACAACCATTCTGCTATGCTTCCGGCATTTCCAATGAGGCCAACGAGGTCAGTTCATGAAGCCGCATACTTCACATTTCTGTCTTTCAGGATTTGCATTATTGGATTTTCAAATCCTTTGGTCTTCTCCTTCTTTCCCATTCCGCTTCTCCTCCCTCTTTCATCTGGTCGACAGTATACAAGGACAAGAAAAAAAAAAAAAGAAAGAAAGAAATTGAATCTTTTAAGTTATTCCTCTGCTCCTTCTTTCGCCAGATGAGTCTTTTACAATTTTTTACCTAAAGGGTGAAGTTTAACCGCTTTTGCCATTTTAGTTGAGTACACATTAATCAAAAATGGAATTTCTTTATCTTCTATGAAGGTTCATCTTGAAAAACCTGTGAAACTTGTGCGTTTCAGAGCAACCCAATTCATGCACTGGGGCATTCAATCTCATTTGGGAGGTTCGGGTCAGAGTCGCTGGCGTGGGAGAAATGGTCTACTTTCTCTCACAACCGCTACGTCGAAGAGGCAGAGAGGTATTCACGGCCCGGATCAGTTGCAGAGAAGAAAGCATTCTTTGAAGCTCATTACAAGAAACTCGCTGCTCAAAAGGCTGCTGCTTTGCTTGAACAAGCAAATAATGCTGCATCAAACAATGTCACAAACCAAGAATATGTGCAAGCAGCTGATTATACTCATGATTCTCAGGCCACAAGTCCAACCTCTAAACTGGTTGCCAATGAAGAACTAGATGCTAAGGTTGTAAATTCCGAGCCAAATGCCATACTCAGCGACAACAGCAGCGATTCAAATTCAAATATACCCGAGAATAACAAGGTGGAGGAATACCAAGCTTTCGTAGGGAATTCAATGAAGGTTGAATTACAAAACCAGCTTGAAGATGTTGATGACCAGAAGGATGTAAGTGAAAAGGTTGGTGGAACACCTCCAATGGGCACATCAATACTTGAGCTAATTGTGTTGATTTATTGCCAATGAAGCTTTCATGTTTTAAATTTGTGTGTTGGTTATTGCAGCATAGTGCTAATCATGAAGAAGAAGTTTTGGCATCAATGAGCAAGAAGAAACCACCAGTTTCTTCCCTCAAGTCGTTGAAGCCTACCGAAATTTCCAAATTCAACTCTACACCTGCCAAACCTATAGTTCCTATTTCTCACAATAAAGAAAATATTATGGGTACCCCAATGAGCAACAAGCCTGCATTAAGCTCCGCTGACAAGAAGAGATCAACTGTTAATTTCACACCCATTAGAGAACTCAATAGATTGACTGCATCAGTCATGAGGAAATTTGACAGTGCAAGAGTTGGGATTGCTTCTTCCAAGGCTGCAAAGGATAGTTCAACTCCCTTGAGAACCCCAACCATGGTATTCTAGCTTACTTGTTTTGTCATGTCAACTATATATTCCTTTTTCAATCAACTTCAAACTTCCAATTGCCGTCCAATTACAGGCTTCTAAGAATCAGTTGCAAAAGCACCCTTCAATCACTCCATTGACAGAAAAGAAAAGGTACCTGACACAAATTTTATCATCATAAGAAACAGTTTCCTACTATTATTTTCTAGCAGATTATGCCCTGATGATGTTCATATTAATTTTGTAAAACTGTAGGACCAAGACCGCTGTTGGTTCATTAGCATCGGGCAGCAATACAGCTGGCCCCAAATGGCCCTTGCTTTCTACAGAGTAAGTTCACTTATTAGATTGTTTGTCTATTAAAACTCCAGGGTTCTAGACAGAATTCAGAATTATAAAGCAAAGAATAATTAAAGAATTTGCCGTAGAATATTCAATTTTTGCACGTGGAATTGAATTGGGACATCCTAGGTGAAGCCTGAGAGCCTTGAAAACCTATTTATAAAACGTTTGAGCTCGCATATATATAAAAAATCATTATTTAGGACATTTGCAACACATTTTAAAATTTTCATATCTTTGCTATCCAATTCAAATAAGTTTCCATAAGCCTGGGAAATTAAATTTTTCACGTACCAAACAACATCTAAGTAAACTTACTCTAATCATTTTGCCAGAAAAGAGATTGCAAAACTCGCTCTAATCTCCCGAAATTAATCACTGTTTGAATGGCCTCGCAAGTGCCTCTACTAGCCATTATCAGCGTCTTGAAGAGACTTCGTTTTTTTTTTTTTTTTCCTTTTTGTTAATCTAGAGTTTCGACCAATATTTCAAATTTTGAAATGCACGCAGAAATAAAATGAGATCCCCGATGATATCCTCCCCTTTTAGCTTGAGAACCGAAGAAAGGGCTGCAAGAAGAAAGAAGGCAATAATCCAATCCTTATCTCTCTTCTAATCCAGTTGACTCAATTTGTAAGCAATACTTAATGTGGTTCATTCATTGTCTATTGATCTTCATGTAATGCAGAAACTGGAAGAGAAGTTCAATGCCAATGAGGCACAAAGAGTGCAGCTACATACAAAGCTAAAGGTGGGTTCACAAGGAAAATTAACACCAAGAGTGATAGTGTGGTTGGATCAATCAGTAATATTCAAATTCAATCGTCTTAATGTGCAGGAGAAAGCAGAGACAGAGATCAGAAGACTACGTCAAAGCTTTTGCTTTAAAGCCAGGCCACTGCCTGATTTTTACAAGGAAAGGAAAGTATCAAAGAACGAGACAAATAAGGTATCTTTCTCAATTTTATACTTTTAATTTGGTGAGCGGTTTTCTTTACAATGGCACCACTAGCCATGGACTTGACTGCCAAGTTCTACCCACCACTTGATGAAGATCTTGAACTTCTATAGTAGGTTCCCTAAGAAGCCAAAAGTTCAAAATAAGAGTTCATTGCCGTTTTCTTTTTTTCCTTTGCAGTACCAATTGACGCATCCAGAGTCACCCAAACAAGGAAAAAAACTTACTCCCAGCAAGGTATGGAGCAAAACCTCTGGGACTCCTGAAAGACCTACGGTGAAAAACAATGGCACCAAGAATTTCCTAGGGAAGAATGGTCGAAACGCCACATATCTCAGTTCAAATCCCAGGATGATTGCGCAGGAGAACACATCGCCTAATATTCAGCATGCAAACCAAAATGACAGCAATCACTGGACAATGTTAAAGTGCTTGGCAGAAAGTTTAGATCATTGAAAATAAGAAGTACATGATGCTTGCAGAAACAGTGTACGATATTAAATTATTAATTACGCATTAATAGCATTGTTTGGCCCTTCCACTCGAAAACGACGTCATTTTGTTTGTTTTATTATTCTACATTTTGCTATGTTTACATGTCTCCTCTACGGCTAGAAACTAGAAAGGAGCCAAAATTAGCAAATAAAAAAAGGAGGGGTTTCTAAAAAGATTGAAGTTGATAACTTTGGGCAAGGTGTACAACAAAGGCATAGAAAGCCCTATATATGAGCCTCCGTCTACCAAACCTCTACAGTAAAGCAAAAGCCAAGTTTGACGGAAGAAGTAAAGAATATATCTGTAATCAAGGATTCCATGAAGCCAAGTTTCAGTTCTAAATTATCCAAGGAAACCGGCCAGCTATCATTTTTGTCCTCTAAAGAATGCCGATGTAATCAATCTTTGACGGAAGCAGTTACGTTTCAAAAAGCTACTTCGCAAGCAAGGGAATGCAGAAAGAACTCCCGACCCTGACAAGATTGACAATCAGGTTTATGATTTATTTATATGATACATATGTACACTATAATACATATGATTGTCACAGCTGCTCTTTCTCCACTTAAAAGTCATGTAGCCGACTAAAATAATTCGTTGTAACCATAATGATAATGCTAGACAATTATCACCATTTCAAGAAGAAAATGTACACCATTCACTTCTAATGGGGTTTTCAAGTTTGCCTCCAAAAATCAACTCTCGCATCTTTTGTCCATCTCTTTAAGATGTACAAGGATGGAAGTATCTTTATATTCCTGTAATCAAGAACTTTCAATGCATGGCTGCATAAGACTCCCATGGACTCAAATTTCATACAGCTGCAAGAAACAGTCTCATTAGATGAATTAAAGGTAACTGCATACTCTCGTACGTGTTCATATAAGCTAACCTTATATCTGTACAATGGCCCACTCTCACTGCAATGCTTGATCACAAGATTTAAACAAGTTTCATATTCTTTCTGAAATACCTCAAATATCTTTGGCGTGTATGGATCTCTTGCATACTTTAAAAGAATCACATCTCCCATCAGATCTGGCATATGCTGGCTCATATCATAATTGGCTTCTAATTCCTTATAGTGCCAATCAGTCACCACCTTCCCAAGATGCTTGAGAAATGATAGTACATCTGAATCATTCTTTAGGTACTTTTTCAAGCTGCCAGTAAGATTTTCTCTCGGCAGCACACTTGTTATGTCAGCACAGAAAATTTGCCTTGCATATGCTAAGGCCCATTTGTCTCTGCTTTCATATATTCGACATAACCATTCATTTTCCCAAAGATTATACCTGTCCAAGAAAGCATTCCATGCATGAACAAAATCTTCCTCCTCCTCATGATCAAAAAAGCAGCTTCTCAAATCATTAACAAACGAATCAGATCCCACAAAGACGTGACTGAGTTGATTTAGTGCATTTTGGTACACATGCCATACACAGATTTGGCAGTTAGTTTCATCCAATACAGAAGAGATTGCTTCAGCTATTATATCATCTTGATCTATAAGAATTGTCTTTGGCTTTCTTCTGGACACTGCCTCCAAGAAAACTTGAAACAGCCACTTGAAAGATTCAATGGTTTCATCATATAAAAGTGCAGCCCCAAAGATAAGCATTTGCTTGTGATTATTGACACCAAGAAACGGAGCAAAGGGGCGGGAGTCTCTACAAAATCTGTAACTACAATCAAAGCAAACAATATCACCAAAATCAGAGTAGTCTAATACCATCTTTGCGTCAACCCAAAATATATTAGTTATTTGATCATCAGAATCAAGTTGGAAAGCATAAAAGAAAGAAGGATTTTTTGATCGCTTGCTTTGAAAGTGTTGCTTTATCTTATCAATTTCTCCCTCTTTCATTTCTCTCGTACGCTTGAAAGGCAATTTATTTTGATAATCTATGGGATCATAACCCTGATCATCAGAACCTCCAATAGCCTTGCAATTTGATCCAGAGGCTGGCTTAGGAAGCACCCTGGAACCATCTACCATGTTGCTTTCAATGGCTTGAATTGTGGCTATTCTCTTCTGTGATCGTAACATGTGAACTCTACATGCAGCAACAAGCTCATGATTATGCTTTTCTTCAAAGTGAGTTACACGATATCTACCATCAGGTTGACGAGAAATTACCAGTTGTGCTAAACATCCAATTCTAGTTTCTTTTCGAGGCCTCTTTACATTCATATCCCGTTTGTCTTTCTGCCGAAAACCTTCTCTAAAGCATGTAAACCTTCTAGATGCTACAGCACCATCGATTTTACTCCTGTTTACATAATCTTTCCGAACACTGAAACCTACACGTCCAGCATATGTATTATAAAATTCATATGCATGATCTTCTGAGTCAAATCCCATTCCAAGTTTTGGTACCCCATCCAACACAGAGTTATTAGCCACGTTAGATTCAACTGCTTGCGCAAAACTCAGTCTTTTCTGTGATGGTAACATATGAGCTGTACAGGGTGTTACAAACTCATGATTGTGCTCTGTTTCAAAATGAGTGACACGAAACTTGCCACTAGGCTGACGAGCAATGGTCATGTGTGCCAGGCATCCAGTCCTTGTTTCCGGCTGGGATTTCCTTAGGTTGGCATTATGTTTGTTAGGCCGATAACCCTGTCTATAGCAAGTGTATCTTCTAGATACCACTGCACCGTTCACCCTACTTTTGTTGACAAAATCTTTTCTTATGCTGAAACCTTGCAAAACAGCATACCTGCTGTAGCACTTGTAAGCATGGTCTTCTGAATCAAACTCCATGCCAATTTTTGGTACCATGTACAGCTCCTCCTCAGCTTTTATGGCACTACTGTTACTTGATACATCAACAGAGGAAATGTTGGATCTCTGAGATAGCTGTCCATTAGCAGCATCAATCTGAAACTTGTTATCACAAGAAATGCGTGAATTCTGACAATCATCATTACTTTCCATCTGACTTTGGTCAACAGGACCAACATTCGGGCTTGTACACTCATGCTCAGTATCGATGACCATGTCACTATCTGCAATTGAGGAAGCATTGGGGCTTTGACTCTCTTGCCCAACATCAATTACTGCTCCAGGTGATGCTTGACCTTCATTTTCCACATCATATTCTGGTGGATGACATTTTATATCAGGTTCTATACCCTCCATGGACCTTGATGTGAACATACAAAAGAAAAAAGACTAAGCGGAAAAAATTTGCGGTAGCAGCAGAAGATGAGAGAATAATATTAGGATGATAGAAGGAGAAGCCCTCAAAAAATTTTCAAAATGAAAATAACAGTGATCATATCTTATAGTTTCATTTCCATGCACCACAATTTCAGATAACAATATTATAAAATAAATCTGCATCATACATGTAATTTATTACTAATTTGCTACTCTAATAAACTAAGCTGTCCTTTTTCAAAATTCCTCATGCTTTGTAATTTTTAACAGGTAAATATAAATTACACTAGCACCTGGGCAGGTCTAGCCCATAACCGCACTCGAATTTCTTATTCTTTAGAGGGATCAGAAAAAAGGATCCTTGCCTTAAATTTCAGCAGGAGAAAGATAAAAACGAGTAATGTAATATGAATACGGGTCCTGTTAGGCATAATATGTCCCAGCGCAGTAGATGTAGGTACTGTTAATACTGTTAAGGATCATCCATAGCTTGGCAATACGAACAATGCACACAAAGCAAATCAATGTGAACAGTGCTGCGGTCAACAATACTTAGCTTTAAAATTGGAGCTAGAACCTAGTCTATAGACGTAGGAAGGAAAGCGGACCCAATACGACATAAAACCAAATCTGAAATCCAATGGTGCCAAAAGAAAACATTGTCCATAGGTACATCATCTTCAAACAAATTATAAAGTACCCAATTGCTTGTAGAAAATGAATAAACTTAATTTGCTCAGAAGATAAATTTCACAATGAAATCTGAAATCCCCAGTGATACAGAATAAAAGAGAAACAAAAGCTGAAGAGCTGTGGGAAGAGCATAAACCATAATTAGCACAGAATTTGCTTAGGTACCTGTGTTAATCATGATAAAAATTGAGACGCAGAGAGGAAAGACAGAGAGATTAGAACCTGATGATGAAAAAGAAAAGAGAGGAGGGAAGGGGCGAAATCCGCTGCAACTGCACTAGAGAAGATATGGAGATAGGGTGGAAATCGAACGGGCTAGATCTACTTAGAGGATGGTGTATGCTCAGATATCACAACAGTAGGGCAGAGCAATCGGAAGAACTGTAGAATGTTGGGGCTTTCTGAGCAGTTCGGCTGGAAGAAGCGCAGTGAGAAATGGAAGTCGCGTCTCTCGCAAATGTAAGATTATTTTTTAATTTTTTAAATATAATTTTACTTTATTTTTATTTAACTTTTATAATTTAAAATTTTATAATTAAATTTGTGTAATTTAAAAATTTTAAATTTAACCCTTGTCATTAAGTTTTTGTTAATATTTTTTAAATGGTATTAATTATATATTATTTTAATATTTTGAATATATATTGTTTATTATTATAAAAAAGTAGATAATAAAATATTAACTCACATATATAATATATAAAGCAACTTATATCAAGTGATTTGAAAGAATTAATTTAAAGTATACTAATAAAATTTAATAAAATATTGACCAAAATATAATAATAGAGATTCAATAAAAAATTCTTTAAATAATAAATTTTAAATTATGAAAACCAAATTAAAAGTTGAGCAAAATTATAGAGTAAAAGTATAATTTTTCTTTTGTTAATTAAACAAATTTAAAACACAATACTTTTTCACTCCCAATATTACATAGAAAATACTAATTTTCCTAAATCATACATAGTATATACTTATTTTCCATATGCTACATTAGGGCCATGGCTCTCCTTCAAGACATACAAATTACTTTTACATTGAAATAAATCTAGGTACTTTGAAGCTAAAAAGATAAATATGGCTATTCTTCCTCTTGTCCCTAGGAGTACTTTTGTGATCTTTAAAGAGCTATAGATTGTTGTTGGGAAGTTGAAGGTAACTCTTAAGATTTAACACTTTATTTGGAGAGTCATCTCTAAAGTTGTTGCAACTAAGAAATCTTTTTTTCAAGAAATGATGTGCTTTGAGTCTTCTATGTCCAATATAAGGTAAAACTAGAAACAATTGAACACTTTTTTTTTTGGGCCCATGGGTTGTGAAAACTTAGTTTAGATGCCCTTTGTTTATAACCATACATGAGAAAAACATCATTAGTTTTGAAAAATGGTGTGTGTAACTATTGGTTAAAAACACTAAGTTTGATAAATATGGGAAAGTCTATTTGGCTTGGCTTTGCAGGAGCATTTGGAAAAGAAGTGATGACGCATTCAATGTCACCATAGTTGATACAAGAATAGTGATTTCTATTACTTTTATGGGCCTTAGTGAGTTTTGGAAGGCTAATGGTTTCATGAAGAATGATTCTAGTAGGATATCCTTTAGTAGCAAAGAAGTATCTTGGAAAGGTCCATCCAATGCCCAAATTAAATTTAGTATAGATAGTCATTCAATATAAATTCAAATACTATTAGAATTGGGAGAAGTCTATAAAAAAAATTGCAAAAGAGAGGTCATCCAAAGGTGTGGAGAGAAAATAAGTGTTGATTCAACCTTTACGGTTAAGGTTATGGCTTTAAGAAAGGTTTTGGTATTAGCCTTTAACTATCATGAGATGAAGATTGAGGTAGAAATGAATTGTGTAGAATCGTTCAATTATGTAAATAAAAGGGAGCATGTTGGCTATGACTAGAAGTTCTTTATAATGCCATAAGATATACTAGGCTATTTAAGTTCTAAGGCTAATCTTTTCTTTGCTTTCACTCCTTATCAAGGAAATCAAGTTGTTGATTGGATAACAATGTCTATTGTAAAAAGGATGTGCTTGGTAGGTGGGTGGTCTTACCTCTATCTCTTGTGGCTAATATTTTTGTTTAAGATTGCTTAAGGTCTAGTGTTGCTAAAACTAATAAAGAAGGCACTGGCTGATTGGTTTGCTTGGTATAGTTGTTTATTTTTTTTGTTTGGCTTTGTTTTCATCTGTTACTATCTTGCCTTTTAGCTTGTGTTTATCTTTTGTCTATTTTGCTTAAAATGGTGGTTGTTTCTTGCCCTGATGTTTGTATTGACTAGTTTTGTGATTAATGACAGTTTGCATTTGGCCAAAATAAATAAATAAACAAAGTCATGATTTTTCATATTTATTTTAATTTTTTTAATTTTTAAATAAATCAAATTAATTCACAAGCTAACCCCCTACTTACCTTCTAGCTTATAATTCTATAAATTTATCTATTTCTACATTGGTAAAAATGGAAATTGTCTCTTTCAAACTTATAGGTCATTTAATATTTAATTAAAAATATGTGGTTGCAACATCGCAATTTTTTTTAACTACGTGATTATAGGTGCTGCTCAACTATGTCATTTGTCTTGTAAAAGTGTTGAATTTTTTTCTCAAAATTATTTTGTTTATTCATTTATTTAAGTTATGACAACACGTTTTCTTAAGTCAACGTAATGTACTTAGAAGACTTGATATTTAATGAATTGGTCAAAATTTAAGAAGGACTTATCACTGAACTCTTAAATTTGATTTAAAAGCTAGTTAAAATTGTTACATGTGGATCTAGGAGATATAATTCATGTGCCAACACTCACCTTTATGACATATAATTTATGTGTCAATGGTCACACCTTTGAGAGATATAAATTACCTTTACATCCAAATAACACCGCATTTTGTTAATTTTTAATTTCTTGGTTTTCAATTAAATTAAATTATTTTTCAATATTATTTTTATGTGCTAATGCTCACACCTACGACAATAAGTTGTTTTCTTATGTCGACATAATGTACTTATAAGACTTGATGTTTAATCAATTGGTTAAAATTAAAAAAAGACTTATCACCAGACTCTTAAGTTTAATTTAAAAGCTAGTTAGAATTGTTACATGTGGATCTAAAAGATACATTTCATGTGCCAATACTCACCTTCATAAGATATAATTTATGTGATAATGCTCACACCTTTGAGAGATATAAATTACTTATACAATCGAATGAAGTAACATTTTTCAATCTTATTTTTAATTTCTTGATTTTTGATTAAATTAAATTAATTCGCAGGCTAACCCTTGCTTACTTTCCAACTTATAATTCTATAAATTAACCCATTTTTGCATTTATAAAATGAGAAATATAATTACAATGAAGCTTCTAAATAGAATTATCAAAATGGCCTACCACAGTTCATAGGCTAAACAAGCTAACCCATTTAGACTTACATAATTAAATGGGCTAAATCTTGAATCTAGTCTACCAGGCCAACTTGTTTAACTTACCAAAAAAGAAATTTAAAGCATAATTCTACATTTGAGCTAAACATGGTTCAAATTCAAGATACATAAAGAAATAAATAGCACATTAGTATACTTTAAGCTTCATCAACATCACAAACATTCAAAGTTGGGCACTAAAGTGCTGGTGAAGACATCACTGCAAGTTCAAACCAGATCTAGAACATAGAAGCAAAAAGGAAAAGGAACATAATCATATATACCTTGCTACAATGCTAAGATACTTAAGGAAGAAGACGAAGGATGTAGACAAGCAAAGTTGTTGGTTATTGATTGCTCTTTTTCCAATACTCAATGGAGAAGCCTAAAGAAGGAGGCAACAATGAAGTGAGTGTGAGTTAGAATGAAAGTTGGGTTAAGTTAGGCGTTATAATGTTATATTAGGACAAAAAGTTTAAAGTGAACTTAGGTTAATAAAAATTAATATTTTGGGTCAGGTTAGATTAGGAGAATTAAAAAAAAATTCAAATAGGCCAACTTATGAGCTAAACAGATTGACCTAGTGGATTTTGCCCATTTTGACAAACTCTATTAGTTGCAAAATTGCTATATGTAAACAAAAGATTATCCATTGGAATGCAAAGTAACATGAAGATGATTATTACAACCTTTGGCAAGCTTAAAAATTAATGCATAGTTTAAAGACATGATTTTTTATAAGCTATGACTTACAACTCTTGTGCCAAAGGCTAATTAGACAATTTAAATGAACCCTTGATTTGTTTCCCTTGGACTTGGGCAAATTAACAACTTTCTAGTGTTTTCATTAACCTTAGAAGAATCAATAGCATGCTAAGATATAGTACATAGTGTTGAAACATCAAGATAGAATTATAGGATATACTTACCTGCAATAATTCCATTTTCATTTATAGTAATGCCAAATCTTTTTCTTTTTTTTTTTTAAATTAAAAATTTGACCAATTCATATTTGACCTTATGGTTTTTAGTAGGTTTTTGGCGATTCCTGGCTAGGGGTGGCATTCACTGCAGAATAAAGTCTATAGAAAATTATAAAGGTCAAATATTTGAATAAGTTGGAGGTCTTATTATGGACTCTGGCACTTAAATGAGTCTATCGCTAGGGTTTAGATAATCCAAAGAAAAATATAAAGGCTAAAAGAGTAAAGCGTTTAGAGATCCTTATCTTAATGTATAATGGGGGTATTTATAAGGAAATATTTAAAAAATAATTTGATTATTTTAGTGTGTTGGGTTGGGTATGACCCAATAATAAAGGTAATCCAAAAACATATTCATCAAGATTTAATGTAAACTTTGATTTCTCTTGTATGTTATCTGGAGGCATACTTCCAAAAAATATGTCAAATATGTAATAATTCAATTTTATACATTACGTAAATGTAAAAGAGTAAATGAGGATTTCACACCAAGGATATAAGTATTTTTCCAACATGTCCATAGAAGTTCACCCATGAACCTGGAAACAAAGCCAGTTGAACATGACATTACACAAAATAGAGAAGTGATAGCACTGGTTTATAATTCGTTATCAATAGTAGAATTAACAATCCTTGATCTATAAATTGGACAACAATTGTGAATAATTGGTGACTCCTCCAAAGAAATAAGGTAGAAATCATTTATGCTATTTTACAAGAAGTTTATGAATATTTTATAATCAAATATTCATATATACATGCCTAATCTAATAGTCATCCATTTTCTTTACTTGTTTCATATGTCTTTATATTTCTTTTGGTTTTTTTTTCTTACTCTTTTGTTAACTAGTAAAATAGAAGAAATGACCTTTTTCCAATCTATTATCGATATTGAAGCCAAAGTACCTTATATGATCATATATATTTGATGATGGTCGTATATATTTCGACAATGCTGCAAGATAATTGATTCCTATAAGATGTTAAATTGAAAATTAACCAATAACTCTATAAGGATATTGAAATAAGAAAAACAAGTGTGCTCATTCTCTTGAAAGGCCTCAAAATAGGTACATATATGTTGAAATGCTATCATATTTCTCATACAACAGAATTGCCTTAGAAAGTGATGCCTCACACATTTACTTCTCTCCAAAATAAGTTGGAAACTAAATTGCCATGAATGTACTACTAATGTGAGTTTAAATGTTCAATGGCTTTAATTAAATTAAATAATATTAAATTATAGACTTAATTTCATAGTTATGTAACATCTTGTAAGGCAATCTTTAAACAAAACATGGCTTCAATTAGGTTTTCTATTCATTGGTCAAAGTAGAGTTAACTCCAAGTGCAGTGTAATCGACTCTAAGCACAGAGAAGTTAACTTTAAATGCAAAAGAGTTAATTCCAAGTGCAAATTATTATTATTTTTTAATTTTAGAAAGTTAATATCAACCTTATAAGTGAAAAGCTAAATTTTGTCATTAATGCAAAGTAGTATGGTTCATGTTTAAAGTAAGGAAACATAGGGCAATAGCAAACTTTAAAGGAAGTTGGTAAAAAACAAGTTCTATATCTTTTGTATAAATACCTTGTGTAATAAAGGAAAGCAAGATATTCCCTTAATTGCTTGTTTCTTTACATTTTCTCAATGTTGCTTCTATTCCACTAGCTAACAAATAGTATCAAAGCTTTCTTGGTCTTAAAGTAGCTATGAGAAAGAGAGAAAACTAAAAGTAATGTTAAAACCTTTCACTTAAATAAAAAAGCTTCCCTCGACATTAGACCATGTCATCTAATAGTTTTGGTGTAGGAGTGCCTCTTGTGCTCAATGGCTAAAACTATCAGCTATAAGCTGTGAAGATAAAGGCATGCCTTAGAGATTTAGACCTATAAAATGTGGTGGAAACATGTAGTGATCTTCCTCTATTGAGAAACAATCCCATTATGGCCCAATTAAAGCATCATTTAGGGGAGTGTGCAAAAAAGTTTAGAACTTTATCTCTAATACATACTGCTATAATTGAGACAATATTCACAATAATCATGGCTTGTGAGTTGATGGCTTTGTGTTCCATTAAATTTTTTTATATAATTTAATTTTTATAAAAAATTTTAATCGTTTATTTATAAAAAATTTAATCTAATATAATATTTTAGAAATATTATATATTTAAATTAAATTATAACTTAATATATTCAGTTTTAATAATTTTATTAATTAATTATAATTTAAATTTATGTTGGCTTAATAAGGAAATAATAAGCACATTATAAAATAGATTTAAAATCAAAATTTAATAATATGAAAGTAAAAATAAAGAAATATAAAAATTGAAATACATGAAAGAAAAAAGTGATATCAATAATCATCTGCAATGGCTTCCTATCCCACATTGAGACCTTCTTTTGATTTATTGTGGTCGGCGCTATGTTGGTTGTTCTTCCTCTTCTCATGCATCCTCCTTTTTTTCTTATTCCTCATTATTATCATCTTCTTCTTATTTAAATGATTCATTTTTTATTTAATTACAAATTAGTCAAGAATTTAAATTCCATTGAGGGGACTGAATAAGTAAAATTAGTTGATTTAGGATGAAAAAGATTTATTGTGGTTAGTAGGGCAAATGTCTAAAAGAAATATTAGTATACTCAGCATTAGATACAAATAAATCTTTAAATAATGTTATGAGTTGTATCCCACTAGATTACATTGGCTGTATTGTTAGTATGGAGAAGGATGACTTTGTATACAGAAACGAAGGCATTAATAGTATATAATAAGGAGGTGTAAAGAAAAATAAGCTAGCATATCTAATTCCTATGAATGGTGAAAGGAAAGAAGTATCAACAACTCTACTGTCTGTAAATAATGGAACATAAGAAATACCATCACATTTGAAATTCCCTTGCATTAGGACTGCCATGTAGGGCAATAATGGCATACTTGCATCTACCTTACCAATATTGCCATTAAACATTAGCTCTTTAGATGAGATGAACCAATGGCCTCTCCTATCTTAACTTGCAGCTTTAGAGATCTAGATAGATTAGATGCCGGTGGAGTAGGTTAGGAGATGATCATATCTTGATGTTCTCCTAAAACATGCAACATGGTTTGAATATCATTGCTTGCCCTTTACCTTAAGCTGCCATAGCTAAGTGTTGAAGGGTCAATGATAACAAGCCTATATAAGTTATCCAATATATTAACCTGTGAAATTAAAAATCAACCATTAAATGTTTAGATAACATATATATATATATATATATATATATATATATATATATATATATATATATAAGGAAAGAAAATGAAAAAATAAAAAATAGGTAAAATCATACCACAAACTTTAAAAACCACTTGTAGGATAGATCTACTATTACATATATCTCCAATACTAACATATGTAGTTTGACATGCAATTCATAAGTCTATCCTCAAGGTTGTTTTGGGCCACCACTTGAGACTATGAATTCCATGCCCTAATGAACACCATGTGTTCTCGTCACTAGTCCTTGTGAATATTTTCTCTTAATTGAAATATATGTAGTAATCTTATGATGAATGACTTATTAGGTATATGTTGCACCCTACCAAATTGGTAGAGAACATGGTCAGCGTGAATAAAAGAACAAATGCATGTGTACATCAGACATTACTAAGCATTACTTATGATTAATTAAAAGACATTTAATGAGTTGTATGAGAGCCAAATTACCTATTGTTAATTTGTGTTATATCATAACATAAAAAAAAAGGTAAATCTTTGGCCACAAATCTCATTGTCTTTCATCTGATCCAACAATATCTTATATTATCATAAAGCCTTTGTGGTCAACTAAAGATACTATAGGACATGTCGCCACTTGTGAGAGATGTGAGAATACTCATTAGTTTATATATCACTGACAAGTTTAAATTTATACATATACATTAGTCATACCTAAAGTCTAATAGTAGTCTAATGGGATAGATATCCATTTGTAGGTTAGGTTGTAGGGTATTTATGAAACAAGGTAGGGGAATCGATCTTATATCCATAGATGAAATAAGGTCAGGCATCCAAGTATGTTAATCTCATCATAATACATGGTATTGCACATCTTTTGATATAAGTAAGCTAACACCACTAAATCCTAACTATAATGACTAACCTCTTCAAAGTCACTGAACAATGGAAGGTACATCAACATCACTTTATTTCTAATCTTGTCCAACATGAGGCACCCCTCGATCAAATGTAAAATGTATGCCCGCATGAATTGTCAAACGATATCATCATCTACATTGTTTGGCAAGTTTGCAAATGTTGTATGAGTCAAAAAATGTTTAACCTTTATCTATCTAACATCTCTTATGGTGGTATCATCTAGCAACTTGTTGTATATAACTAGCCAATTATAATCTATCCATCCAAATACTGTATCCCTTATGCATGTTAAACTCCATTATGGTCACATCTTGTAGTGTAATCATATACTAACCCCTAGTAAGATGGAAGGTGTGTGTCTCTTGTTGCCACCTCTCAATAAGGGCTGACATTAGTATAGCATTGAATCAAAATGCTAAGTCTCAAGATGTTATAGAAATTGACTTGTACAAGGTATAGAACAATTCTAGGTGAAGGATTAAATATGACCTTTCCACACCATTCGTTATATATGTAAAATGCTATCATTTTGTGTCATTACATAAATTATAACGAAAATATTGTTCATTTGTAGTTGTCAAACTAATCAAGGTTAGTGAATTTTCGCTAGTATGCAATATAATGCCTACCAGGTCGTCCCCCACAGAGCTATTATTCAAATCAATTAGTTGAGGAATGATAAAACTGAAATTGTGATGATTAGGGATTTATATATAAAATTGCATTAATTAAACTGAATAGCAAATCAATTAACAAAAACAAAATGAAATGATACGAAATTCAATTAGAATAATATACAACCAATTTATAATTCTTCCACTGATATTTTCCTATCCTTATCACTTAAAAATATCTCTGGTTATTTTTTATTAATATTCCTAAATTATCGTTTAAGAATTTAATTGGCTAGTATTGTTTATCAGAATGCAACCATGCTTTTGTCAACAATATGAAGCCAAACTATTTCACACTTAACCAAAGACACACGTAGAATCCTAACATGGTTTATAATTAATTTATTTGATTAATCAACCAGTTGAATCAAATTACACTCTCAGATAGCTCAAACAAATCAGAATTCATGTAACAAAAATCATTTAACCAAAATGAAAATAATTATATGAAAACAAAGAGAATAAAAATGAAATATATTTGAAATCAAAATCTAAACCAGAGTTCTATACAATCATGGACTAAAGTTCACTATCAAGTTCCGACTCTAGATCGATTACAAAGAAAATTAGAAAGCCATGAAAAGAAGAAAACAAGAATGAGAAATAAAGAAGATGGAGTGTGTTCTACGGTGACGTCTTATCCTCCTTTGCCTTTTTTTCTGAGAAAGATCCAAGGGCTAAGATGAGTTGCACGCATCCAACGGTCCATAATTTTTCACATTAAAAGAAATCCAATTTTAATCTTGAAATAACAAAGCCTACATCGTTGGCCCAATAAGAAAATATCAAAATCCCTTTAGTAGATCATATAACCTATAAAACAGAAATAAAACTAATTGGGCCTCCATTGAAAAAATACAATAAAAATGCGATTAAAATTCATTAATCTAAATTTCGCCCACTTAATATAAAATAAATCTAAAGTCATCAATTTAGCTACTATAAATTATTATTAAGACTAAATATGAAGAATATAAGATACAATAATGTCGAAATATCAAGGAGAGGCACTGTCATAATTTTGGTAAAACCATTAAAAAAATAATGAGATTTTTAATTTAACCATCTTTATCAAATAGTCTAAAAGACGTGGCAAGATTGTAAGTATAAGAGAGAATTGTCTTCTGGTCATTATGACAAACATCCATTATAAGTTTGAGAAATTGAAATATCTGTCATAGGTAATTCAATACAAATGCATATTGTAAGCAATTCATTTAATTTTTATCACATAAGTTATTCAATTAAATTATTAGATATTAGTCATTCAATTCAAATACATCTCATTAATAAATAAATTTAATTTAAATACAAGTGATAAGTAATTCAATACAAATTCATATCATATATAATTCAATTTTGCAACATGGCTATTTGCATGGCTAACAAGAAGGGTAGGTGGTGCGACTATGTCTAGTTTGTTTGTCTAGTCCACATCTTTGGTGGTCTTTAAGACTGTCTTACCAATTTATCTCATTTTACATTTTCAAGGACTTGATCAACTTCTCTCACGAATCATTAAATAGTCAAGAACTATTTGAGGTCTAGTAATGTAGGACCAATAAACTTTCCTTCCCTTCAAGTGAAACTCAGTCTTGTATGCATTAAGTATAGTCTTTGGTCAAAAGACATTGTGTGTAAATTATGGTGAGTCGATACAAACCTTGGCGCATGCTGCGAATATATGTTGACAGGAATACTTTTGCAGTTGAAACTTTCCATAATCACATCTCTAGTTCATAAGGCTAACCTTACAAATTTGTCAATACTGTTTGCTCAAAGGATTAGATGGCTCTTCAACTTTGAATTTTGACAACCTTCCATTAAAATCATGTATCGATAAGGCAGATGCTCTTGTAACTCTCATCGAAATCCTTTTTTAGATATCCTCAGAAGACAAGTCACTTATCTGTATTTGTGCAAATATGGTTTGTGCTCATAGTATTTATTCAATCAATATATGATTACCTTTACCAAGCCAATTATAAATAAAAATATAACGCTTTTAAAGATATTATTTATACATTCAGCTAAGTTTATCATCATGTGCTCCTAACAATGTCCACCCTCTTCATATGCATGTAACCACTTGCTCTTTAGTATGTACTCTATCCAATTTATTGCCTTTGCATGCACATAATTGTGCCAATTATTCATCAACCAAGTGGCACTCATTTAAATGTCCAATGTTAACAAACTTCTTCTTTAACCACTTACTCTTAAATATTGTATTCAAATTATTTGCAACTTGTTGCAAGTAAAACAAATGATATGTGTAGAGTTGTTATCAACCATTTTGTAGGCTTGTGATGGCTAGTAACATTCCTAGATGCTGATAAGAGATCAAACAAATGTCCTACTTGTTTGATACAACTTACAGCTTAAGATTATTGAGAAACCACCCCTATGTTTTATGCATTTCCCTTTTGACGATGGCGAATGTAAGGGGCACAACGTTTCTTGTCCCATTTTGTAAACTTGTAGTTAACAATGATCTCTTGTACTTCCCAAAATTGCATCAATACAAGGCTTAAATGCTTAAAACACCTTATGGAACATAACAATTAACTCCATATTTAATCCTGCCTGTGGGCAGCCTTTATTAATAAATTTAAAATATGAATTTGGATTGAAGTGCTACATGGTAAACAACCATTTTAGTAATATTATCACTCCCAATTCTTATAGGTAATCACGATTTTCCTATTGCTTATTAGACCATGCTTTTTTGTAAGACATAATATATTCAAATATACTATGTATTCTTTTAATGACTTCATGCACAAGAATAAAGAGAATTTTTTTCACTATCGACACAATATGCAATAATACTATATTGGAGTCTAACTTTATGTGATCTTATAATAGCATAGAGGATACATAGGTATGCAAACCCATATACTTCATGATTTGTCATTTTCTCCCTCTAATTAACAGGACGACGTACTTCACTAATGATTGGTGCACCCTAAATATATGGTGCATGCACACTAGGTAAACCTTCATCGCTCATTGACTACTTATTATGAAAATGCATGCTAAGATACATCTCTTAGTTATTATTTAGATCAATTGCCCCTTCCATCTTGGGCATTTCAAATTCTTTCGCAACATCTATGTTAATTTATGACAAGAAGGCTAATGTCCAATCAGAATACTAGTTTAATGGAGTGGTTGAATATTTATCAGCATCATTACCATCGACATCGTCATCCACATACTTATTGGCATTTGGCGAAGTATCATATTCATTTTTGGCCTTATACTCATCCATTATATCTTTTAGCATGTCTTTGGGACTTGAAGGGCTAGTATTACGCATCAATAATTTGAACAAATTCAACTAAGATGTGTGTTCAATTGGTGGTCTTTGTTGCATACTAAAAGGTTAGGTTTCAAAGAGGTAAATATCTCTTAGGTAAAAGCTGAAAAAAGAGACTTATTTATTACATTCATCAATTTGACTTGTAAATGGATTTGTCAATGGCCTATAGACATTAGTCTTTAATATGCTTGAGCCCATATCACTTGTAAAGATGTGCGTATGTAGTTTTGATGCCCCCAATTAGTTTGCCACATTGATTAGATATATGAGTTGTCCTCCAAGGTACACTACAAGTACGAAGTGGGATTAAGCAATTGTGGATATTAATATATTAATTCAAACACAAACTATCTTCACTTAAGTCATAATTTTTCACCAATAACGGCCTTCAGTTGTTTAAGACTGATATTATGATCAACTCTTTGATTTATTATATACAAATGTTGCATCTTCATTATTATTAAAAATTATTTTATTTACATAAATATATATAATCTCTTTTATTCTATTTATTGTGATTCTTGTCCTAATATCTGTGTGTAAATACATATAAAATATCTTTATGTTTAATATATAAATATGTAATAATTAAATATTTTATTATACAAAACATATTAATATTTAATAAAGTAAGATTTTATATATACATAAATAGTTAATAATATAAATAATAATACTTTAAATTTATCTACAATGTAGAAAAGTTAACTTTCACAAAAGATAAATTGAATAAGACAGGTACACATCATCTTTGTAACCAATAATTAGCTAAGAATAATCATCCAAAATAAGATTTTTTAGACTTATTTTTCAGATTATAAGGAGAAAATATGGTGTAAAACCATAACTAACATACCAAAAATGTAAAAAATTTAATTTTTATAATACACAATTTGAATAAGTTAGGTCCACACAATCTCTAAGTAATAGTTATATTAGAGTAATATATTTACATAAAATTTGTCATATTAAAACTTAAAAAAAAAAAAGATCATAACTATATTTAATACTTAATACTTACCGTAATATATTGTTGCAATGTTTTGTTGCAAAAAGTAAAAGGTAGGAGATGAGAGAAAATAAAAGAAATTGAATTGAAAAAATGAAAGAAACTATACAGAAATAGAAATATGAGAGATTAGTCAAAAGGATAAAAAAATATATAAATAAAAATTACGAGGGTTGGTACTTAATTAAAGTTTGTTATTTATTTTATAGAAATCATTCGATATGGAATACTATATTTCGCATTTAATAGCCTTAAAATTTCTCTGACTCGATGATTAATGATATAGATTATAAATAAGAAAATTTGAGGCACATGTCTCAAAATATATATATATATATATATACACGTAATTAAATTACACTAGGAACCTCCGCATCCCGTATATGATAAAATAAAATAAAAAATGGAACATGAAGCATGCTGCTTCATGTTCTAATAAAATAAATAAATTATATATAATAAGCCAAAATCCTATCGGGCTTATGAAAAAGAGGAGAAGAATATGAAGAACTTTGAGATTACTTACTTCATACGCAAAGTGAGTTTCCTTCTGCTGATGGGACCTTTCTATATTTCTATTCCCGAATGGATTGCTTTTTGTCTAGAGGGATAGGAGTTGCCATAGATTTGGGGTTAACCAAATTAAAAGTGCCAATTATTATTTTTTATTTTAAAAAGTTAGTTTCAACATTACTGTAGCAAATAAAATGTTGAATTTTATCCTTAATACAAAGTAGTATGACTCATGCATAAGGTAAAGAAGCATAGAATGTTAATAAATTTTAAAAAAATGGTAAAAGGTATGTTTTTCTATAAATATCCTTATATAATAAAGCAAAGCAAGATCCTTCTTTAACTGTTTGTTTCTTTATATTTTCTCTCTTTCTATTCCATTAGCTAACAGGTCATCTAAGCTAAACAATCCAATCAATTGATAAAGTAACATGCAGAAGGCTATAAGAAAAGATTAACAACATTCCAAAAGGGTAATATCCAGTTGTTCGGCTATTTATAGTCATCACAAGTACTTTTAGAAGGTATATGGACAACCATATCTCACATATTGTAAACGAAAAGCTAAGTAGCTCTAATATGTGTAAGGAATGAATATATATATATATAAAATATGACAAAGGCTTATCTTTACCGTAGGAGCTGAAATATGGAGACCAGCCAAAGCCAAGACTGAGCAGGTAATGCTATGAAAAAGGCAAACTGCAGCACCGGATTTTTGACTTCTATGCAGCAGATAGCCATCATGAAGAGAGAAGTCAATGTCTTTAATCTATCAGGAGTTCAATATAGATATAATAAGCCAAAATCCCGTCGGGCTTATAGAAAAGAGGAGAAGAAAATCTCTATGAAGGACTTTAAGAATACTTGCTTCATACGCAAAGTGACTTTCCTTCAATTGGTGAGACCTTTTTATATTTCTTTTTCCTTTCTTGGAATTGTTTGCTTCTTGTCTTGAGGAACAGGAGTTGCCATAAATTTGGGGTTAACCAAATTAAAATCAGCAAGCAATCTTTATTTTTTCTTTTTTCTTTATTTGTTTTTTTTTAATGTGGCTAAAATCAACTTCAGCTACTATATATGACTAACTGTTCTCTTACAAAGCTTTACAGCATGCATTATTGGGGGGACATCCAATCATGTTATACGATATGACATCACAGGATTCCTCATATTCTACTAGTCTATCTGGTTATTTTCCTCATTCTTCCTCCGGTGTCAAACCTTCCAACGTAAAATCTTTTCCTTTTATAATAATACTTCACCATCATTGTTTTCAATTTCCCTGACCGCCCATGCAGGATATTTTTTGGTATCACTGTATTTTTACTATTTTCCTTCAAATTACTCCCTATGCTCTTGAGAGCCATGGACCCTACATTGGTATTGTTTTATAGATTAGGGATAATTACAGATTAGGGATAAAGTAATTATTGACACCTTTTGTTTAGTTATTTAACAATACTTAGATGAAAATTTAATAAAAATGAAAGTAAGTCACGTACATATACTCATTAAAAAAATCTAAGAAAGAAAAACATTAAAAAAAAAAATCCAAGAGAAGTTGTACTGGTTTATAAATAGGTACATCTTCTGTTAAACTTTCTAAATAAATATATATATATATATATTTATATTTAATATGTGCCTTTTATCCTTTGATTTGAATAGAAATTTTACCATCATTTTAAAAGCCTTAATTGTTACAATTATATCTCACATATTTTAACATCTCTGTAGGGGAAAGAATGAAAGAGAGTCAATTAAATTAAGAGTTGTAAATTCAATTCAATAAAAATGTGCTTAGCGATTTTTTTTTCTTAAATTTCATTATTTTTAACAATTGCATCTTTAACTCTAGTACCTTTTTCCTTTTTTTTTTTTTTGGTGGCCAATACGTGCAATATTTTGGGAAAAACAACGTATTATGATTGAAATTCAATTCTACTTTATATCTCTCGTATATTTATCAAGATGCAATATCTGTTCTGTGTTTTTTCGTCAAGTAAAGAGAAGGTACATAATGGGCTTAAGCTGGAATCAATGGTCCATCAGGCATAAGGCTCTTGAAAGTCCGAAAACTTGGTATGTTCTACTGTCATGTCATGTATTACTGTATCAAATAATCAAGGATCCTTTATTTTTTATAAATATGGTTACAGCGCAGTTTCTGAGCCTGAAAACTTCTGTATATGAACAAAAAGAGATTAACAGCATGAAAATTACAGCAACCTTTTGGCAAAATTTTACAATGAGCACAATGTATTGTACAATACAGGCTATACCTTACACCTCTTGTGGTAAAGGCTGATCAGAAGATTTCAGTGAACCCTTTGTTTGTTGCTCTGTAACATCTGTTGGAGTTGGGCAGATTAGCGGCTCCCTGATTTTTTCATCATGAGAAGCAACAGCTTTCTTCCCAGGATATAGTACATAGTGTTGGATCATCAAGACGGAATCATAGAATATAGTTACCTGCATTAATACAGTGTTCCAGATTTAATGTCATACCTGGAGGCATACTTCTTGATAAGATCTCCAATATTTAATAAATCAGTTTTATATGTTATATAAATTCTGGGTTCTGTCGTAAGAAAAGAAAAAAGGAATCAGACTTTTGAGCTGTCATACCAAGGATATCAGTACTTTCCCAACGTTTCCAGAGAAGTTCACCCATGAACCTAGAAACAGAGATAGTATCAGGTTGAAAATGATATTACAGTGAAAGAGATAAAGTGATGGAAAGCTCTACTACACCATCGACGGTGAATTTGACCAACCTTGATCTATAGATTGGACAGCCATTTGTGAATAATTGAAAACTCCTCCAGAAAAATCAAGCAAA
Organism: Erythrophleum fordii; assembly: GCA_032878935.1. Taxonomy (NCBI): domain Eukaryota; kingdom Viridiplantae; phylum Streptophyta; class Magnoliopsida; order Fabales; family Fabaceae; genus Erythrophleum; species Erythrophleum fordii. Next base: position 18,202,536 of record JAVQMF010000049.1, on the reverse strand, counting down.
ACGCCGCCAATGCTGAATCCATCCGTGCTCTTTCGCAAGAAGTTCATGAATGCCTATATTTCATAATCAAATGGTCATAAATATAAATGTATGGCTAATCCAGCAGGTACCCTTTTCTCATTTTGCTAACCAATGAAGCACATGTAGGAATTGTGAAGCACCTCTAGCCTGATTTCCAGAGGATGCCATATAACATAATAGGGAGGGAAGGAAGGCATCCTGACCTGGGGAAAATATTTGATGAGGGTCATACATACTTGAATTGAGCTGCATTATAATTGATTCCCCATAGAATATTAATAACAAAATTAACTCCAAATCAGCACATGCATAACCGAAATCAGTAAAACACAAGAATTTTTCTCAACATCCACATATTCTGTATATTATCTGCAGTAAACTTCCATAAACTACAAACTACCTGGCGTATTTGTATGGAAATCAATAAAAAAAAGAGAAATTTAAAAACAAAAAGCAGAGAGAGAGGGGAAAAGAAAAAAATAGAATGACACAGAAATCAAGACAAACTGTGACTTATACGACTTATAGACAGTAATCTACAATAAAAATACTTTCAAGATTTATATAGATATAATATATATATATATATATATTAAACAATATATAGTTTAGCCTCAACTTGTTAGTTTTTTAGGCCACGATAAAACATCCATCTAAACCTTGTTGATAGATTAGAAAGAAAAGAGTCACCATAAGAGCTGGACTTACTTAAAGATGGAGATGAGCCAAAGCCAAGACTGGTTAGGTAATGCTATGAAGAAACAAACTGCAGCACAGAGCCATACTACGAAGACGATTCCAATGGCATATTTGGAGATTTTCTGACTTCCACGCTGCAGATAGTCACATTGAATATCATAAAGAGTTCAGTAATTAGCCAAAACCTATTTGGTGGGTTATGAGAAAGAGGAGGAGAGAATCTCTATGAAGAACTGTGAAAATACTTACTTCATAGATTGCAATTTGGAACAACACAAATAAGTTCATTATAACAGCATGAGTGGAGAAAGCAACATCATTAGCAGCTACAGGAATCATCTGAAATTGAAAGAGATTAACAAGCAAAATTAATGATTGAGGAGCAAGATACAGCTGATTCTCATAAATGGAGAGCAGAAACCTGTCCAAAACCATATTTCTGGAAGTACTGCTTCTGAATGACAGAGCTGAAGTAGAGGGAGGCATTGTAGATGAGATAGGACGAGTGCTTTGTTAAGTTGAGTATCTCGTAATCAAGGCTTAAGCCCACCACACTGATCCGTTCCATACCCCAACCAACCAAAACATTTTTTAATTAGAATTAAGAAGAACAGAAACACAAGAAATCAAGAAATAAGGGTAAGAAGCTTCTGTAAAATATGGTACCTTTTCCTACGAAAGTTTAAGATGATTTGTGGGTAACCACCAATGGACCAGGAAATGAAAGCAAGCCAACCCAGTGTTTGGTACAAAACTTCAAGAGGAATTGAATTCCAGGAAGCCATTTCTCTCTCTCTCTCTCTCTCTCTCTCTCAAGAACTTCTTAAGTGCAAAATATACAGTTGTCGGACACTGGGATTTTTTCATTTATCGGCTTAATTCCAACTGTTGGTAGGACCTTTCCTCTGTTTCCTTTCACGGAATTGTCCGCCTTTTATGAGTTGCTATGCATTTGGTCCAAAAAAACTGTCAAATTCATTTGGGATTGAGCAATTTAGCAAGCAACCTTGATTTTTTATTTTTGAGTTTTTTGCCGAAATCAACCTCAACTGTTATGACTAACTGTTGTCTCAGAAAGCCTAAGAACAGAGACGCTATTGTGGGACAATTCAATCATCCTATTCAGATTATGACATAACACAGTTTCTCATACTAGTCTATCTTATTATTTTCCTTGACCTTCCAATTTAAATCGTTATCTTTTTTCAAGAATATTTCACCAACATCCTATTTTAATTCCCTACCCGTCTATGGAAGATTTTCTTTCGTTACCATGCATATTTGATTAAAGAATGAATATTTTCTTTTCTGAATAAAAAAATTCTGCGATTTCACCTTTATTTTAAAAGCTTTAATTGTTACAATGAACGATCTCGACACCTCTGCAGCATTCTTTTATGCAGTTTGAACCATTTGTTTTGGCTTCTTCCTAAAATTGTGTCGGGTCAAACTCAATCCCCTCTTTTTCAATGTTAAAAATGGCGCGCGATAGTCTCTTTCTTTGAATGCACCATGAGTACAAATACTATTCGCATAAAGACTACTTAGTTTCTTTTACTTTGAATAATACCTCCCTTTTTTTTCTTTTTTGAGTTTTCATTATTAGACTCTTTCAAATAAGCCTCCCAGGGCAGGTTTGTATCTCTCACTCCCTAATTACTGTTCCTTTTAAGTGAGAGAATATCTTAGCCTATTTAGTAATTAATATTTTATGGATATCTTCTACTTATTTATATCATATACTAAAAAATAGGAATATTTTATGAATCTATGTACAAAGATACAAAATTTAAGAAAGTAAAATTATAAACATTCCTTTTTTGAATTTGAATCCTCTCCCATTATATATATATATATATATATATATGGCCACACTTATATCTTCTTTTTTCTTTCCAACTGATCTTCTTTATTAAGATAGAGGATTTAATTCTTCATTTTTAACACATCAATATTCCCCTGCATATCAAGTAAGATATACCCATATGATGTAGACAATACCGGTGAGATATTAAAATAATTTTGCATGCAAATGTAACAAAATTAAAAAGAAAAGAAAGCTGAGTTTTACAAATAATCAAATCAAAATGATTGAGTGAGAGTTAGACTTACACAAGTGAGTCCTATTTATTAAATTATCCTCTTTTTCATAAGACTTTTTTATACCAAAACAATATCCACAAAATTGCATTATACAATTTCTTTATTTGATTATAAGATTAAGCTAAAGATATTATCCTTTAAGTCAAAGATCAAAGTAGTTAGTAGTCAGATATGGATGCTCTGAAATTAATTTTAAAGGAAGTTCACAGAGAGAGAGAGAGAGAAGTGATTTTTTAAAATAATTTTAAAAGATCTATTTCTATTACTAATTACATAGCCATTTATTTCTACCTAATTAGTGCTGCATTAATTGTGGAGTGAGTATAATGTATAAAGTTAAATGAATTATTTTGATATTATTCAACAACAAACAAATGTACAAATAAGATGGAACAATATATGTACACAGAAATTTCTCAATACATACACTCAACATGGGTTGTTCTATAATTTGTATATTTGTTAATTTTTAAATAAAATAAAAATACAAAATTCAAACCACACATATCTTTACAAACGGCTGGCGTCATCCAGGTCGTTTATGTGTTCACACTAGAAACATAGCTATGACTTCAAAGTTCAAACAGCTTGGGCCACAGGGTGATCGAGAGAGAGACTTGATGAGGGGCTCTGTGACTGTGATAGCCTTGTTGAGTTCATTAGGAGGGGCCACTTCCGTCTTCTTCGAAGGATACAACACATAATGTTGACAAATGAAAACAATATCAAAGAATATGGAGACCTGCATGCAAAGAATATGGAGACCTGCATGCAAGATCATCCAAATACATCATGCTTTGATGTTTTTGTAAGCTAAGGAGCAGAAAGAAAACGAAGGACAGCAAAAACTAATGGAAGAGAAGAAGTTCTCTCATGTCTTCCATTGCAAACTGATTTCTCATACGAAGCTAACAAACATTCTTTTCACCTCCTACAAACATGTTGACAGATGTAAAATTCAGGTTTGCTAAACATTTACGCTTTGTTTAGACGGGAGAGGAGGAGAGTGGAGGGAGAGAAAAGAGGGGAAGAGACGCGAGAGAAGAGAAAATTGGTAAAAAAATATTTTTTTTCGTGCGTTTGGATGGGGGAGAGAGAAAACGTACAAAAAAAGAAAAAAAAAGGTTAATTTAATATAATAATAATTTTGTTGTTATTTTAAATTTATATATATATATATATATTTAAAAAACAAGAATAATAAAAGATATAAAAAATAATTTTAAAAAATATTTAAATAATTTTAAAAAATTAGTTTTATATAAAATAAAAAAATTTCATTAAAAAACACATATTTAAAATTTAAAAATATTTTAAAAATATATTCTTTAAATTAATTAAATTTTATTATATAAAAAAATCTATAAATTATTATTTTAAAATCATAAATATTAATATTTATTTTAAATTTTATTAATATTATTTAAATATATATTAATTAATTTAAATATTATATTATACTATAATATATAAATATTATATATTTAAAAATATAATATTATATTATATGCAATGCACAATGTCAAATGGCATTGTAGTCGGACAGTGTTGTGGTCCGACTGCAATGCAGTCGGACAATGCTGTGGTCTGACTGCATTGCAGTCGAACGTTGTTGTGGTCCGACTGCGGACATTGTTGTGACCAAATTATAGTCGAACATACGCCAAATTACAGTTGGACATATATGTCCGACTGTAATTCAGTCACAGTATTGTCCGACTGCATTGCAGTCGGACATTGTTATGGTTACAGTATTGTTTGACTGCATTGCAGTCGGACAATTTTTTTTTAAAATTATATATAATTTATTAATTTTTATATTAAAAAAATATATTATTATTTTGTAAAATATATTAATTAATTTAATAATAAAATTAATAATAAAATTAATTTTTTAATTAACTAATTAAAATGTTTAAATAATTTTATTAAATATATATATTTATTATTATTTTATATTCTGAGAGTTAGACGCTACTTTTCCCCTTTAATCTCTCTATTTCGGAGAGGAAAAAAAAATACTAGGACTCACCATACTTTTCTCTGCATTTTTTTTTTTCTCTAAACCAAACGGGATAAAATTTTATTTTCCTCTCCCTCCCTCCCCTTCCCCCCACTTTTCTCCCTATCCAAACATACTGTTAAAACAAATGTCAGTTTTAGAGTAAAAGCAGCCTTATATCCTAGAGACATAGAACAAAGCGGTACCAAGGTTATCATCCACTAGCTAAGAGTTTGGGAGAATTAGATTCAGACACCTAAGATCTAATATTTATCTTGAAATACCTATTATAATTAGTTATTATTGATTTTAATTAAAATCAATAATAATTCTCCCTAAAATAATAATAATAAATTTTTAGAATAAATATTACAGATTTCCGATCCTTAAATATAATTTTCTCTAATAATTTTGACCTCTATCCTTGGATCAAAAGTTGTAAACTCATGCCCGACGGGGAAGTTGGAGGAAGATGTCAAGACTTTAGCCAAAAATTTAATATATATATATATATATATATATATATATATATATATGTCAAAGCTTTAACAGTAAAATGTATTTAATTCAAATGTTATGTTTTGAAAACTTGATGACAGTGACACAAGTGTCACCCAATTTCAAAGATGTTGGTAGCACGCAGTTATTGAATAAAGATTGAAGATTAAACGCTCCGAACATAGGAAAAGTACCATGAGTGAATTTATAAATGGCAATAATTTGTTTCAACAGTAAATACCAATCATTTATCACAATAACAATCATTTAAGTAATAAAGTAGCAATCATTGAAGAAATAAAATAACAATTATTTAAGAAATAAAATAAATAAAATTAAGTTAGCAATCTTATTAATGTATTTCTGAAATTTATAATAAATGAATCAATAATTTATTATATTTATTTTTTGGTTATTATTTAATTTATTTATGATTTATATTTTTACAACTATCTATAATAATAAAAATAAGTGAAGATGTAGCAATAAATAACATTGTATAAAGCATAGTGATCATTTAAGTTAATTAGTTTAATCTTATGAAAAAAATTAATGAATCTAATCCCATATCTTACGTATTGAGATCACAATAAACCTTTCTCCTTACACATGTTTTCTCCCATGAAACTACAACAAAGATGTGTGGGGCAACAAAAGAATTTCTTCCCTCCTTTCTTCAGAGGCCCAAGTAGCGAAGCGGCCACAAAAATAATTTTTGTGGGTGTAATAGAGACTTCAGCCAAGGAGAAGAAAGTAGATCAAGAGGAAAGAAGAAATGTGAAGGAAGCCCTGGGAAAGAAAGAAGCAATATTTTTAAAGCCAAATTATTATTGAATCGATGAAGATATTAGTTCATAATTTAATGGTTTAACTATAGTTAAATTTTAATTAAATCGGTGATAATTATATATATATTGAATATTATATATTAAAATTTTAATATAACACGTAAATATTAATAAATTTTAAATATTTAAGTAAAATTTTATATTTTTTAGAATGTTTGAGAACTTATTTTTTAATTAAAAAATAAAAATTACTCATAATTAAAATTTAACAGTATTTAATTTTGAGTTTTTGGAGTTCTCAAATTATATTAAAATTTTATTTATCATTAAAAAAATGCAAATGGTTTAGAAATTGTAAAATAAAAAAATAATTTATCAAATAAAAAAATTTAATCTAATTAAAAATATAGTTATAAATAGTATGTATGTTTTATATATATATATATATATATATATATATATTTAATTTAGATGTTTTTATATATTATATATATGATATATATAGAATTATTTATTATATTATTTTTATTGAGAGGTTTATATATATTTTAAAATATATATAATATTGTTGAAGAATATATTAGATGGTAAATTTTTTTTTGATATTTAATAAAAGAATCACATGTTCGAATCTTGACATTTAAAACAATAAAAAAAGCATAATTATCAAAATCGAATTGGATCAGTGCATTCAATCGAAAGACTGATGAATTAGCTATTTGTTTGATTTGGAAATACCTCAAAATCGATATGATCTAAAATCGGTTAAACTTAAATAAAAAACAAAGTTGAATGCATACCACAGCTCAAACTTTTGTCTTCCTCCAACACGATTAGCGCCTCTCCCATTGAGAGGATAAACATCCTTAGTTATCATATACAATATTTAATATTTATTATGGTTCTATTTCATCTAGCAAAGCAAAATGATTAATAGCTTGTTTGAACCCTAGATCATTGATATGCCAAACCACATCTTTTCCATTAAATCATCTTTGTTGTCTTGCATTTAATTGCAAAGTTTTAATATAATAGATAAGAAATAAAAATAAAATTCATATAATTTTTATTAAAATTATGGAAATATATTTTAAACAAATTAAAAATTATTTTATGTTTAATTTATTTTTATGTATATTAGTCATAATATATTTTAAAATTTATTAATATTTTATTATTATTATTTATTATCTTAAATTTTTAATATATATATAAATAAATAAATATATATATATATATTTAATTATCACAGTTGAAATAATATTTATTATCTTAAATTTATTAATATTTGTTCAATTACAATTGAATTAATAATTGTGAATTAATAATTTTATTAGTTTAATAATTGATTTGATTTTAAAAATATTAAAACATATATAAAAGAAAGAGGTATTATATTTTTTTAATTTAAGTTTCATTTGCAAAATTATATGTTTATATTTTTTTAACGGCCATGTTTTTACCTCTCCCAGCCAATCATATTTCAGCGCAATCTTGCAATCCAATGCCACAGTGCCACGTGTCACAGGAACCATCTTTTACGCCCGTGACTTCATTTTTCTGGTCAGTCACAAGCGTGAGGTCACGTCCGCGACTGACCATATAAGCTGCCTTCATATTTTTATAAAATTTTAAAAAAGATTTAAGGCCTACTGTACGAATTGACGTTCCATGAAATTTGGTAGTACTGTTATGAAGTTCCCCACATTTGTAGCATTTGAATCAAATACTTTTCGCTGTTAAGGATTTGTCACATAAATTTAATTTTTCTCTAGTATTTGGCTCAAAAAGTCAAGAAATCAATAATAATTGAATTTGAGGTACAAAAGGTAGGGGTTTATTGATTCCATACCAGGCATAGCAATACTTTGCCCATGTTTCCAGAGAAATTTGCCCAAGATTCTGGAAACACACAAAGTGCACATATTCATATAAGCAAGAGGCATGAAGTCAGTTGTCAAACTCTGTAAGAGTGGATTAGAAAAAGACGACAAACTTTGATCAATAGACTGTGTAACCATCTGGGCATAATTTGCTACTCCTCCATATAAATCAAGCAACACATAGCCAATGCTAAATCCTTCTGTGCTTTTTTTATTCATGAAGTTCATGATCGCCTGTATTTTTAACCAGAAAATCATCCCTCTAATTAATATGGATCATTTGTCTTGAAGATAAATTGCAAGTGTACAAATTAAGAACACACATCAGACGATATGTATATGAAAGAAAATGATTCTGACCTGTGGAGAATATTTGATAACGGCTAAAATTACTTGCATTATGCTGCACCGACATTCATTTGAAAAGGAAGTTATAAATGGAATATAATGAAATTTTAACAACACCACAGGATGGCTTACTTGAAGATGGAGATTAGCCAAAGCCATGATTTGGTTGGCAATGCGATGAAGAAACAAACTGCAGCAATTACCCACACAGCAAACAGAATTCCTATAGCAATTTTAGAGATTGACTGGTTTCCACGCTGTGCAAAAACATTGTCAAAATTTAAGTATAAAAATCAACACGAAGAAAGAAAGTATAAAACAAGGTGTGTAGGAGAATGAAATACCTCATACATTGCAATTTGAACCAATAAAACTGTAGTCAATAAAACAGCATGTGTTGATAAGGCAACATCATTTGCAGCTACGGGTATCATCTGCATTAGAAAACGGGTCAAAAAATTGGTCATTTATCTTGGAAGCTTTGTTCTTGAAGGTGTCCCCATTTGATCGTTTCAGTTCCAGTTTTGGAGTACTGGGGATGTTGATTAAGTACTTAGTTTACGTTTCTCTACATAAACCATTTTAATTGGGCTTCAAATAGAAGATTTAGTTTTAGCTCATAGAGACAGGCGTCTATCACAGGACACCTGGTTTTTAGATGCACAAATCTGCGCAATTCTACAAATGGTTTGACCTGAGTCACTCCTTTTAAACTCAGGAGCCATTTCTATTCTATATGGTTATGGAGATTTGGGCAAATAAGAGGTGGGTAGTCCGAATTCACTCCAGTTAAAGCTAAATGCACTATGTAAATTTATGAGATGAGAAGAACAAGAGAGAGGAAGAGTAGAAAAAATCACTGCATCTCTCTTCTTTTGTTTTACTCCCATGGATCCTCTCCAAAGGTAAGGTGCGCGCAGCTATTAATCGTTTTAAAAAAGAGTAATAAATGATTTAATCCTTAAAAGATTACTCTTTTATTAATTTGATAATCTAAAAACAAAGTTTTTTAATTTAGTCTTTTAAATATTTTTAGTCTCTTAAATTAGTCTCTCAATTAGACAAACTTCCTCTAATTAATAAAAAAAAGTTCACACATTCTTTAACTCATAACTTGGATTTACTCAAGTGATATATTTTTCTTTTTTAAAATCATGTCCATTGAGCAAATTTTATAAAGTCCAAGTGAATGTCAAAATTACATCATCCAGAAAAAAAAATGCTCATACAATGCTCATTTAGGGAGAATTACCATTTGAATAAGTCTATATTATAAGTTAACAATGATGTACACTCCTAGTTATTAATTAAAAAAAAAATTGCATAATGGAGGAACTATTGAAAAAAAATTTTTGGGAGAGTAAATTAAAAGATCTTATATTTGAACGATTAAATTAAAAAATGAATACTTTTTTAAAGACCAAATCATCAATTTATTCTATTTAAAAAAAAAATTCTGATAAAGGTCTTTCATTTTGGGCCTGAGTCCTAGTCATATGACAGACACAGACTGCATGGGCTAGGGCAAAGAATACATAATAGCCCAATACGGCCCAACCGCAATTAGAGCCTTAGAGGCTCCTCCTTTGTCAAATACTCATTATTGGGCTCATAGGCAAAAGCCTCGTGTCCTAGACTCCTAAAGTATATTGTTGTGAGGAAAAAGAAAAAAAATAAAAAAAGAAGATTGATTGTTGCGCGAACAATTAACATTGAAGTGATCGTAAATATAATACTAATAAAGAGGTAGCATGAAATTGACATTAGCGTCTTTTAGGGAAAGGACAACTCCGCAGCTTTCGAACACTCGAATTCTCTCTTAAACAAATATTGTGAATGTTAGAAAAATAATAGGAATGGAAAATAAAAAATAAACTTTAAGGCATAAAAATTCATTATTTTTAAAGACTAATTGTCTATATATGAAAATTTATCGACAATATTTTTTTAAAACATGACAAAAACTTTAAGAAGACATTAGAAAAGAACTTATCACTTTTTATTTAAAAAATTATTTATAAATTTTGAACAGTCATATTTTAATAGTTATATCTGTTTATTTTGTCAATAAATATATCTATTATCTATTAACAGACATATATATTCTCTTTTAACAATTATCTTTTATTAGATATATATATTTTTATTAACAAATATGTCTATTTTTTATTAACAATATCCAGTTTAATAAATATATGTCTTTATTTAATTTTAAATTCAAAATTTAAAATAATTAATTTAAATCCAAATTTTTTAATATATATATATATATATATTATTTTAGATATACTAATCTAAATAACATCTTTCTTATTCAATATAAGACTTTAAATTTCACTCTATATTACAGTGAAACTGAAAACAATCAAAATATTACATTATTTAATAACTTCAATTTTTTGCATCTGGGTTCAAAGTCAAAACTCAGGCACGCCATTAACATGTTTCTCCCAACAGAATTGATCAAAATTACAACATATATGCCTTTGAATTCTGAAGAACAATCAAAGAACAAGATGAAGCAATGAAAATACCTGACCAAAACCATATTTTTGATAGTACTGAAAGCGGACGACAGGGCTAAAGTACAAGGAGGAGTTGTAGATGAGGTACAAGATGTGCCTGGTGTTGTTCAACAGCACAAAGTTGAAACTCAACCCAACCACACTACAATTTCAATTTTCTGAATTATGAAATCATGTGAAGGCAAATTGAATTCTGGAAATTTGCGAGGAGGAATTGAATGAATACCTTTTCCTGAGGAAGTTCAAGATAACCTGGGGGTAGAAACTGAAAGCCCAAGCCAAGAAAGCTGTCCATCCAAACACTGTATGCTACTTCCATGGCCGCAACATTCCACGTTGTCTCCATCTGATAATTCCCCTCCTTCCTCAGTCCTCACTCTTCCTTTTCAAATATCACACAAACACACAGAGGGACAGTAGTTTTCAGGTGGAAGAGACTGTTAATATGTAATATAATGGAGATAAACATGCAGTTTTTAAGTTGACCCTCCAAAAATTTTTAAAAAAAATTATTTTTATGGAAATTTGCATTTTCATTTCTATTTCTTTTCCTTTAAAATCCAACAAGGAAAAACAAAGAGAGAGACTGTAGATGACTCATTGTTTGAGAACTATAAAGTATACTTGCGTGTATTCATAGAAAACCCTTATTTTAAAAAAAATGACAATTTCTGTTTATTAATTTATTGAACTCAACTTGATTTATTCAATCATGAAGGAAAGCATTGGCATAAATTTATATGACAACAATACTACACCATATTAAAACAACTTGCATACATAGTTATATATAATGATGAAAATGAGGATCGTTTGTTAAAGTTTATTGGTCAGATATGGCAGTCATCTTTTGTTATATCACTAATCAGAAACACATTTTTTTGGTCTTGCCCTCACCTTGAGGATATTTTATGCTTACTGGATATAAGACAAAGTGTATCCATGTTAATATATCTAGACATAATTTCTTTTCTCAATATCTTCTAATCAATTTAATGTCAAACTCTACTTCAACTTAGGGTTAATTTCTAATAATCTGGAAATGTAAATATGACAAATAATGTAGAATTAAAAAAGAGTTTGTGAATGAAATTGATTAATAAACATTTTACATTTTCATTGATACAGCTTTTGCAATTATTTTACATGATGATCAATATCAATGAAACATACAAATTGCTTTTTCTTTTTATACACTTCGGATTGATGACTTGTTGGGTATCATAATAGTAATATCTTCTTGTATTAAGGGTGTCACAATTGATTCTGTGATCTGGTCATCCAACTTGGAGGAATGGGGTTCTTTTCTCGGGCGGTACAGCAAATAATGTTGACACATGAAAAGAAGGTCGAAGAACATAGATACCTGCAATTATTCATAGTCAATAAGAACCCCAAAAAAAAAATGGTAGAATAATGAAGACAAAACTTGATTATTTGCTATTCAACTTTTTAATTAAAATATAATAAGTATTTATTATTAAATTTTCAACAAATTTATAATATGTAAAAAAATATTAAAAGACTTAATCATATAATGCTAAATTATAACAAATATTTACTTTAAAAAATTTATTTAAAAATACTCAAAATAAAAATTAAAAAAAAAAAACCAAAACAAAAGTCTTCAAGTTTCAATGTGGATTTTTGTAGTTTATGGATAATTATATCTTGTTCAATTGGTGTTTAAGACTTGAATCCTCGCCATTTACCATCACATAGAGAGGATCAATTTATAAAAGAGAAAGTGAAAAAAAGATTAAGTGAGAGTCATCTATGTATATCTTATATAGTTTATCTTCTCTTTTACGGACTCAAGCATTTAATTATTAGTTTAATTCAACATAAGCGGAAAAAAAAAAAAGTCAATTGAATAAGATATTAAATACTAATGCCGTGGAAGAACCGAAGAAGATAACTCTTTCAAAAATGAGAAAACATGAATGAATTCTTACCAATGATAGCAAGACTTTTCCAATGTTTCCGTATAAGTTGACCCAAGAATCTGGGAGGAGGCAAGGCAGCAAACAGTAACATGAATGGGCTAATACAAGAATCAAATAATTATGATGTGTTGATTACCCAAAAAGGAAGATGAAATTTACTTTGATCGATGGACTGCATAATCATTTGTGCATAATTTAAGGTCCCTCCAGAAAAATCAAGCAGAACATAACCAATGCTGAATCCTTCTGTGCTCTTCCTCAAAAAATTCATCACTGCCTGTGTAAGCCACACCCCCATTTTAATATTAATAGCAATATCACTCTGTTTCCTTATATATCATCAAATAAAATAAGAATTCTAACCTGTGGTATATATTTGATAGATGTCATACACACTTGAATGGAACTGTCAAGTGGAAACTCACATTTTAGCCCAATAAATCAAATTTTGCAAGCAAATTACAAAACTTTTTTAAGGGTTCGTCCATCCTGGCACAAATTTTTGTTTGTTTGGCTGCTAAAATCTAATCATTGGCATACATATAATAATATGAGTTTATTTTGATACTCGAATCAGAATCTTACCTGCAGATTTCCCAGAAATTGAAACCGAGATTGTATGGTTCAATTATTAGCAGCATTATTGAAATGAAAAGCAGAAAAATAGAGAGAAACTTACGTCAAGATGGAGAGAAACCAGAGCCAAGACTTGGTAGGCGAAGCTACGAAATAACAAACGACAATACCCAACCACACTCCACAAACCATAATAATGGTGAATTTGGAGAGTGTCTGATTTCCACGCTACAATACAAAAAACCAACAGTGATTACATTTCAAATTTGTATAATTTCTTCTTCCAAGTGTCAAAACTCAGAACTCAAGGTGTTTAGGTGTGTACGTCGTATACTGCAATCTGGAACAGGGTAAGCAATGTCAAAACGACAAAGTGTAACGACAAAGCCACGTCGTTTGCCGCCACTGGTATCATCTGCACAATACAGTTCCAACGAAAAACTAAATTCAAATTAATATCAGATTTACCCGAATGAGTGAATATCACTTTCGGTCTCTATCTTGATGCAAGAGGCGTCAAATTCCAAATAAATTTTGATTTTTGTTACGTTGTCCTTATTCTGGATAAAATAATAAGATATGCTAATTATGTACAGCCATGGGGCCCACACAACATTATCCCCAACTTCTATTTATATTGCAAAGTTGGTTGGTCGACTAATTAATTGCTAACTATCTAACTAATTTAATATATTAACTGCTAACATTCTAACTAATTTAATATATCATAGGACTTTCTTTCTTTTTCATCAATATTGTTCTCTTAAAAAATTATGCACATAGAATATATAGTATTATAAGTTTCAAGCATATTGACTCTCACAAGTAAGTCTGAAGAGTTTTCCGTGTCAATTTTTCTTTCCATAACTTCTGCAAATTAATTTCATTAACAAAATTTTATTTTCAATTCAAATAGGATTAATTAAATTTAAGTGCATATCCATGTATTAATCCGTGTAAAATTAAGTAAACAACATAGAGACCAATTTTTTTTTTTTTTCAATGTACTGAATGATATATTACATTCAATCTCATATATAAAAAATAAAAAATTAATTTGTGAGAATTAATAAAATTAATCAAAAGAAATTTTTTTAAAAAATTTATCTCAAATAAAAATTATTTTTATTTAATGTATGTATTTTTAAAAAAAATTAATGACAATTATTATTTATAATTTAAAAAAATTATGTAATAAAAATATAATTAATATATTAAACATTAATAATTTATTTCTTATATTCCAAACCAAATTACGCCTAAAAAAAAATCTTATACATATACATATGAGAGTAGTATTTGTTTATCAATACACTGTTTCCATTCCGAGTCAAGCGTGTTTTTTTCCTCAAAAAAATGTCATCACCAAACTTCCTTATCCCACGCGTTTCAATTTCTTATCTTGTTTTCCGAGAACCTAATACATACTTAAAAGACGATGGAAACTATTAACAGAATAACCACTTGTTAGATTTTTTTTTTTTTTCGGGAATTTGAGGGGGGAAAAATAAAGACAAATATCTATTTACAGATGCAGTTGAAATTAGATGGAAAAGTGTATGAGAGGGGAGTGAAATGATGATAAAGAAAGAGAAGAGTGAAAAACCTGGTGAAATCCATATTTGGAACGGTACTGAAACTGGACATCAGGGCTGAAGTATAAGCAAGCGTTGTAGATGAAATACACAGTGTGCTTGGTGTTGTTCATCAAGGCGTAGTTGAAGTTCAGACCCACCACGCTTTTTTCCAGAATAAATCAGAAGAAGATGAAGATGGAAAGCACAAAGTACTAATTAATGGTTGCTTAAGAAGATTTTTACCTTTTTCTTCGGAAATTCAAGAAAAGCTGAGGGTATAAGCAGCTGGACCAGAAAAAGAAGGCAAGCCATCCACAGACGCTGTATGCTCCTTCCAGGATCGGCGAGTTCCATGAGACCCCCTCCATCTTCCTCACTCTCTCACTCCCCTAATTTCACCGATCACACTTGTTCTTCTTCTTCCCTGTTTTTATCTAAACCATTATGGCCCACACAACTTGAACCCCTTGTTTGGTTGGAGGGCCTCCCCTCTCCTCCCTTCTCCTCGTTTGGTTTGCAATTTTGGAGGGGAGAGGGGAGAAAGTTTAATTTAAAAACTTTCTCTCTCTTACCTTCTTTTTTTATTCTTTTAATTTGGGGGGATTGAGAAAAAAAATTAAAAAAATAACTAAAATACCTTTTATCTTAATTATTAATTCTATATTTCATAAAATTTTTATAGATATAGTTAAAAAAAAATTTTAATATACTAATTAACACAGATATATTATCATATTGAGAAAAAAAATAAACATGCTAATATTTTCAACTCAAATATATTTTAATTTTATAAAATAAAACATGTTAAATTATATATTTATTAAAATAATTATTTAGTTAATTTTATTTGTTTACAAACTTTTTTAAAATAATTATAATTATAGATAATTTTTTACATTTATTTAATTTGACGGTGACAATATTAAATTTTTAAAAATAAAAAAATAATTAACGATATTATCATTACTTTTAAAATATATAAAAATAAAATAGTCTACATATTAGTATTTTCTCTCTCCTCCCATCCTGGACCAAACAATATATCTCTCCTCCCCTCCTTTGAACCTCCCCTCCCCTCCTTTGAACCAAACAAAGTCGAAAATTCAAATACCATGACGAGAGAAGGGGGGACCTGCCCCAAAATGGAAATAAAAAAGTAACTTTTTCGGATATGGAGCTTAACAGTGCGTTTGGATCAGGGGAAAAGTGAGGGGAAGGGGAGGGAGGGAGAAGAAAACGAAATTTTATCCCGTTTGGTTCGAAGAGAAGACTGGAGAGAAGAGAAAAAATGGAGAGAAAAGTACGGTGGGTCCCAGTATTTTTTTTCCTCTCCAAAATGGAGAGATTGGAGGGGAAAAGTGACGCACAATGTAAAAGAATAATAAATATATATATTTAATAAAATTATTTAAATATTTTAATTAGTTAATTAAAAAAATAATGTCACAATTAATTTTATTATTAAATTAATTAATATATATTACAAAATATTAATATATTTTTTAATATAAAATTTAATAAATTATATATAATTAAAAAAAAATTGTCCGACTGCAATGCAGTCGGACAATATTGTGGCTGTAGTCGGACATATGTCCGACTGCAATTTGGCCACAACAATGTCCGACTGCATTGCAGTCGGACAGCGTTGTGTCCGACTACAATGCATTGGCCATTTGGGCAATGCATTGACATATATATATATATATTATATTATATTATAATATTATATCCACAATATTTATATATTATATATAATATTATATATAATATTTATTATATTTAAATTAATTAATATATATTTAAATAATATTAATAAATTTTAAAATAAATATTAATATTTATGATTTTAAAATAATAATTTATAGATATTTTTATATAATAAAATTTAATTAATTTTAAGAATATATTTTTAAAATATTTTTAAATTTTAAGTATGAGTTTTTTAGTGAATTTTTTTATTTTATTTAAAAATAATTTTTTGAAATTATTTAAATATTTTTTAAATTAATTTTTATATCTTTTATTATTCTTATCTTTTAAAAAAAATATATGAAAAAAATTTAAAATAACAATAAAATTATTATTATATTAAATTAACACATTTTTTTATTTTTATACATTTTCTCTCCTTCCATCCAAACGCATAAGAAGAAAATTTCTATTTTCTCTTCTCTCGCTTCTCTTCCCTCCTTTTCTCTCCCTCTCCTTTTCTCTTCCCCCATCCAAACAAAGCGTAAGTCTTGACAAACCAAAATTATCTTCTTTTTTCTTTTTATGATGTGGATTTAGGAATGTGACATAATTGCCCTTATATTCCAAATCATGTTTTCAGTCACGTTTGGAGTTTATCAGGAGTATATTACCCAAGGGTCCATAACACATAACTCAGTTTTTCTTCTTCATAATTTTACTCATTACTCAATAAATCGTTATTTTATCTATAAAATTGGAGTTTGTTTTGTTTACCCCGTTATTTAGCTTCTAATTTTTTTTTTCTTTTTTCTTTTAGAGAAAGTGATAGTGTATTAGCATATATGAAATTCCTTTTTTTATAAGAAGTCTCTCTAAAGACTAGGTGAGGAGATTTTTTTTTTAAGAGAAATGATCAGTTAATTACTATTATGATTAAGAAAATTTGATTACACCAGCTAATCAATTGGTTATTGTTCTAGTTTGATTAATTTCAAAAATTAACTGAACAAAAAATTAATTAAAAATTGACTAAATTGGTTGAAAATTATAAAAACCAGCACTTTAACACTCTCAATAAAAAATCAACTTTTATTATTATTTTTTGTTTAAATCAAAATTTTGACATTTTACAATAAAAAATTATAATATTTATTGAATTCTACCTAATTTATTATATATATATATATATATTATTTAAATAATTTTTAATTTTTAAATATTTATGTTTGTTTTAAATATTATTTTCACAATATATATTTATTTAATTATAAAAATATTATATATTTATATTTTTTACATATATTTTAAAAAATAATTTAATATTAATTTAATTATTATTAATTTATTAAATTATAAATTATTTTTTATCTCAATCCAATAATATTGACATGCTCCAAAAATCTTTTCAAGGGAAAATTCCCCTTCTCTCAAAAGAAGTGGACATGAATGAAAAATTTTATCAATTGTCTTTTCAAAGCTAAGGGACAAATTATATTTTAGACTTAAAATAAAATAATTATGCTCTCTTTATTTGTGAGCCTAAATCCACTCCTTCCTAATTATATATATATATATATATATATATATATATATATATATTGTTATTTTTGGTAGTATTTGTGATGTTCCAATATAAGAAGTTAATTAGAAATTAAGGAAAGAATGAGTTAAATTAAAATTTAGAGGATTTAAATTAAATATTTAAAAATGAGATAATTGAATTAAAATATGAAATTGAGTATGATAAAATTCTATATATTAAAATATATGAATTAAGTAAGAGATTAGCACTTAATATAATATTAAACACTTTGGGAATTGTTGTGCAACCAAACATGCCCTTACCTCTACTAACTTATTTAATATTCATCTGATCATCTCTCATTCTCTCACACTCACCAAACCGTAACCAAAGTAGCAAAAGAAGCTTCAACCCAAGAGAAAGCATTCAGCCATGAAGTTGTAAGTTGAAACTCTTACATTGAGGTAAAATTGATAGAATTGTCTAGGTGAGCTCTACAAAAATTCATCTCCATCTTATGTTCTTCCCTTTGATAGTTTTAGTTTCTGATTTAATGGTAGTTTTAGCTAAAAGAAGGTTGAGTGAAGGGAAGATATCTTCATGTAAATAGAAGGAGTTGAAGAAATGATATTTTATAAGGTAAGTGGTAGATAATTTAAGCTAAATTTATAGGGTTTCCAAATCTGATTTTTGTCTTTAGTTGTTATTAGAAATTTTGACCATGGGTTGAAGGAAAAACAGAGTATTACTTCATGGTTTAGATGAGTTCAAAGAAAAGAGAAAAACAAAATTTTTCAACAAGGTATAACTTTCTAAATATGTATAGTTATAATGCTTTATAGAGGGTGTTTCTACTGCTAGGTTCATTGAGTTTTGGAAGATGTAAGGAAATGGAATTTTGTATAACTCTAGTTAAGTTTGTTAGCTAAAAATGTGCAAGCAATGAAATTTTGTAAATCTGAACCAAAACTAAGTTGTAGAGGCTTGAAACTAGCTTATTCATATGAGAATTTAAGTAATGTAATTGGGGTGGGTGTTCACTTTAGATATTCAATAATCATTTCAAACTTATTTATTAATTTAGTTGTTTTGGTAGCTATACCCATGTTAAAATAGGCATATTGGTCGCAAGAATTAAAGTTGACTTTACTAGAGTGATGCAAGGCCTCATGGGAATAAGTCTTAAGAACTTTGAACAAGATGACACTTTGTTTAGGACTGGCTAGAAAACAAAAATGTTGGTCAAAGGAAAAACCCTAAGAGAATCCATCTCTTAGAACCCTAACCTCAAGATACCACAAAGGAAGACCAATCCTTTGATAAGTCATCTAGTATGGACATCAGAGGATAACTTTGCCTCATCTTGTCCTGTAGAGTTGGAATTGGATTGGAATGCATTTAACCTTGCACAAGATTGCTTGAATTGCTCTTTGTTAGCCTTTTCAAGGAATTTGTACTCATTGGACATCTTGTTACCTGAAAAGTTGTCAAAGAAAAAAAAAAGGAATAGGACCTTACACACTTTTCTCACGTATTTACACTTAAAAGATGATAAGTTCACTTATGTTTAACTCTCATTTTAGCTTTTTCTTTAATGTTAATTGTATTCTTGCCTTTTACCACTTAAGCTTGCTTTCTATAGTGCTCTTAATCAAATCAAGACAAATCAAAAGGAGCAATCAGTAAAAGTGGCAATAAAAAAAACTAGAATCCTAAAATGTAAATTCCCAAAGAATTAAATAAAAGAAAAAAAAAAGGTGTGTAACTAAAAGGGAAAGAGGAAAGGAAAACAAGGAGGAAGGGGAGGTTTGAATGGCTTGAAAAAAAGGAGAAGGAAAGGGAAAGTATGAAAATAGAAAACTTTAAAAATAGGAAACTACTTGAGAACTAAGCTAATCAAAATAGGAAACTACTTGCAATTCAAGTTTAGAACAATTAGAAAAGAAAATTCTTACTTGAATACAAATAAGAAAGTAGATAACTTAGTAGCTACTCAATGCAATCAAATCAGGAAACTAACTTCAAGCTTTAAACTTTAAATTTTGAATTTGCATAACTTGCAATTTTAAATTCTGCAATCTAAATCTTTTCCTTTCTTTTTTTTTTTCAAAATTTTTTTGTGAACTTTTTTTTTTTGGAATTTTTTTAAGTATCACACACTTTTTTTTTTTGGGAACAAAACAAAAAAAATGAAAATTTGGAAAAAGAAAAAGGGGGACAAAACTTGCACACAAGTTAGCAAATCATAAGAAAACAAATTATGGAGGCACACAACAATGGAAGAAGAAAGAAGATGGAAGACAAATGCGAAGATAAAAAAGGTAACACAAATGGAAGGATAGAAAGTATGAAGAACAGCGGAAGGGAAACACAAAGATATACCTTGCACTAGCGAACCAAAGCTTTGATACCAAATGATGCAAGATCCTGTAGGAATAAATCCTAAAAACCTTCAACAAGATGACACTTTGCTCGAGACCGACTAGAAAATAAGAATTTTGGTCAAAGGAAAGACCCTAAGATAACCCATCTCTTAGAACCCTAACATGAAGATGCCACAAAGGAAGACTAATCCTTTTATAAGTCAATCAGATAACATAAAGAAGCAAAAGTCTCACTGAGAATTGAATAATACTCAAGTTCATTCATAATCTGAAAATAGAGTATAATAGAAAGCCTTTTATAGGCAAAATTTTTATAAGTCTAAAATCCTAACAAAAGTTAAATACTAAAATCTGATTAAAAATATTTTAAATGCTACTTAAAATTAAGGAATAAGATTAGAATACTAATTTTAACTTAATCTCTAAGATAAAATCTTTGACCAAGTCCTAAAAATAATAAAATAAATAAAAATAAAAATTCATAAAGAATCCTTCCCAAAATTGATCAGCTCCTTTAAATAGTCACATAAGATACTTATATTTCATTAAAAGTCACATGATTGACATATGATTCTTAATCTCTTGTAATTAGACTCCAATTGGGCCTTGGCACTCCTCTTGTAAAATGGTTAGCATTATCACACCTTATATATCTTCTTGGACCCTCTCTTGACTTGAATAAATGGGTTTTAAACTTGGGCCGATATCCAACATAAAAATTATTTTGAGCTCTTTGAAGTTCTTGGATATATACTAACACAATTTGAGCCTTTTGAGCATAGGCCATCCCTTTATGAGCCATTCAGACTTGAATCATACCCTTTTGAATGATTTTGGTTTCTTGATAGATGAGGGTTTCTCAAACTTGTTGTGCTCCAATGGGCATGTTTACTGGTATTGTATCATAGAGAGTGGCTAGAGAGCACTTGAGTTGCTATCCAGGTAATTAATTGTCTTTCTAAATATATTTCCTATTAATTGTTATGTGAAATGCTTGTTTACCAGTTTTCTTGCTATTTGATTACCTATGAGATAATTATGTGATAAAAATTGGTGAAAAAGTCATGCCTCACTGCACCGTTTTTACAATGAAAGGTTATGTTCAAGGAGAAAGCCATTCCTCCTTGCTTAATGATGATGCATATGCTAGAAATCAATAAGAATACTATGCCTCACCGCACCATTTATACGGTGGAAGGATTATGTTAGTGAGAAGGTTATGTCTCACTACAAATATGAGAAATATATAATAAGCATTATTGAAATGAGTTCCATGATGATATGTGATATGTGATATATGATGTTATTATGTGATTCTTGTATGTAATCAAATCTGCCAAACATGATGAATATGTTTTTTTGCATGCCATAATAGTGTTTGGTGCCTTGTTGCTATGAAATATGCCTTAGAAAGGTAAGGCAATTACGAGGAGTGTATCTTACCCTCTCGAGGGACTTTTTTTTATATCATCTTACAGGAGAATTCAAATAAAAGGCCTAAGAAGTAACCTGAGTAGGGTTGCAAAAGGGAAGAGTGGGATGTTGTCTATGGTCTTTTACAGTGTAAATATGAGTTTTGATGATGTATATATATATGAATATTTCACATGTTCTATTTTTAAGCTATAATGGCAATTTTGGGGATAAAAAAGTGTATGCAAAGGAATTATGGATATATTATGTATTTTTCCTTATGTATGTTATGACTTTATAATATATTCAAAATTGGAATTATGATAATCTCATTTTGATGGTGGACATCTTTGTTTTAACGATTATTTATGAAACAAAAATATAATTTTATATTTAGATATGTATGAGTTGAATGTGCACCTTTAGGGATTCAGTGGCTATTATGTGTCTTAGAGATGTCCTAATTGATATTTCTAGCTTTTGGTAGTATCTTAGAATTGCTGTAGTCTTTGGGCTTGTGGTTGAGGTAGTTAGACAAAGTGAAACCTTGTATAATGCAAGTTGACTCTCTTATTACCATTAATTAGTTTTATTTGGGTTAGCGTAGCAAATTGTTTATCTAAAGAAAATTATGTGATTTTACCTTCTGAGCAACTTTATCTTAACGAAAGAAAAATGGTAGTTAAGGTTTAAAATCTTTTAGGAACTGTTAGCAAAATTTGAGTATGCAAAACCTAAGTATTAAACCAATTGAAAGTCAAAAGTGCCAAATTTGAGGGTTGATGTAACATCCAATTCTTCAAAAATAAGAAAAAAATATGACAAACATAACGTACAATTTCTCCATAAATGTACGAAATTCACTGGATACAAAAGGAAGTCCCTCAGATAGAGTGATTTGAGATCCAATAAAAGTAGAGCAATATTATAGATCTCAAATAATGAATCTAAAAAGCTAAAGGTGCCCTAAAATCGGAGTTAGGATAGTCAAACAAAATTTTACAAAAATGCAACAAAATGTAGTGGTATTTTTATAATTTCAGGTAGTTTTTGGAATATTCATAGAAGGGCTTTTTAAATAAAAAATTTGAGCTTTTTAAGATTCTCAGAGGCCCTGAAAACCATGGAAAGTCTCGGGACAATTAAATCCCTTCGGTATACTTTTCTAATAGTGGTGAGCCCAAATTTTAACATTTTCATTGGAGAATGTTTTAGCTACAAATTGAGTGATTCCAAAAGTATTTTATGAGATTGGGTACTTAAATAATATGATGGAAAAGATAGTTCTAAAAAAAGGACTAAAATAAAACTAAATTGAAAATGCTACGAATGCGGGACATAATAGGAATTTTTAAGAATAATTTTTAATTCTTCTCCTATATAATGGGACATTCCACTCTCTTCCTTCTTTCACCAAATTTATTTATGCCAAAGACCAGGGGATAGACCAATAAGAAAGGGCATACTATGGGAGGAGAAAAAGGAGAAAAACAAGAAAAAAAGAAAAAAGGTATGAAAATTGATAGAATTTTATGGCTCTTCGGCAACTTGATTTCTCTCATTCTCACCTTTCTTTCTATGATTTTATTAAAGTGTTTAGTTCTATTTTGAGTCATATATGGAGGAGGGAGAGTAGAATTTGGAAAAGAGGAATCCACCACATGGAAGAGCACTTAAGAAAAGTTAAGAATCAAGGTAAGTTTGTTGTCTTCCATGCTTTTTCTTCCTTGCTCCTCCTTGTGTGAATTTTGTCCCACTTAGAGCCCAGCCATGGGAGATAAAATTTTGATCTAACCAAGGAAGATTCATAGGTTTTAGAGTGTGAGAATTAAGTAGGTGCAAAGAAAATAAAGAAATAACCATGAAATTGCAAGATAACAAAGGGATTTGTGAACATAGGTTAAAATTTGATTTTATCCAAGGGTTCCCAAGCTTATGTGAATATTTGTATGAGTTTTTAAGACCCCTAGAGAGCTCCCCATATGCATCTCTCATCGAGGAAAATTGCAAAGCTCCTATTGGTGCTAAAAATAACATTATCTTGGCCTAAGAGGGTTGAAGCACTTAGGGATGGTTTTAATTTCTTCCAAGCTTAGTTTTGCAACATATATGATGGAAGAGTATAAGAAAAAGCCTTGAAAAAATTTTAGAAGCCATGGATAGTGAGTTAGAGGTATAGGTTCCATATTATAACATAATGAAGCAACACATAGCTAGGATCCTTAAAATAATTGTGTGATGGTTTCAAAGAGTGTAAATAGAGTCAAGAGTCATAGATTAAGGGAAAGAATGGAGCCAAGATTATAAATTCCTAAGGTTGCTTCATTAGGTGCCTTATGAAACTATAATAGAACCATATGAGTGCATAAGTCATTCTAGTATGTGTGTAACTTTAGTAAATGTTCCAAGAGTATAATTGGATCACATTCCTTGTATTTAGACCAAGAGAATCAAGCTCTACCTTTTTATGGGTGTTTGGCAGAGGGAGAGGAAGAATTTTCAAAGGTTAAAATGTACTCTTGTATGCAAGGTAAATCTCGCCTCTTTCTCTCATATATCTTAGGATGTTTTCTTACCTTTGAATGTGTGTGTATGTGTATGTTGAGCTATGAAAAATGTTTTTAGCAAGTATGTATATGTCATAGTACCATGATACTTTAATTATATGCTTTAAAGATGTTTCGTGAATGTGCTTTGGCTTATATGAGTTTGGTGAAACCAAAAGTCCCTTAGTTAAGGTGAGGATGAGCCAAAAGTCCCTAAGAATGGATGAGACAAAACCAAAAGTCTTTAGAAAAAGTGAGCCCTAATCAAAAGTTTCTTAAAAATAGGTAATGCAAGTCCAAAAATTGCAAAGAGAATGGGTAAGGCTAAGCCATTATTGCTATGAGCTTGGGTTTTTTGTAACATTTTGAGATGGTTTTGAGTTGTATAGATGTAATTAAATGGGGGAATGACATGGAGAAATTCAAATGGTCCACGGGATGCAAAATGAAAATTTTATCTATTATGCAGCACAAAATGATGCAATATTTTTAATTGAATTCTTTCTTGAAAGTTGCTTGGCCAAGGATAATGAGCTAAAATGAGATGGGGTGAGCTAGATAGATATGGTGTTACAGTTGAGAGGTCAAATTCTTCTTTCAAGAGAACTATAAAGTTCATTCCTCTCCCTGCAATCAAAGTCAAAAGCGGATTCGATCCATGCCACCATAACTATGCCAACATAAAGACCATATCATCCATAAACCTTCATGTAAAAGATTTAGGATTCAAGTGTGAGACTTTTGTACTTAGACAACTTTCTTTAGGTGTTTTAAATTTGCTCCAAATGGTTTGGTACTAATTGGAGATGAAGTTAAATTTTTGACCTTTACATATAGGGCTTTTAGTGTCATTTGTGATTTTTGGTTTTTCTATTCTAATAGAAGAGAGGTCTTAGTTTTGTGTTACTTTAGAGCATATTTTAAGAGTTTATGGCTCTCTAAGGTGCTTATATATAATGAAAAATATTTAGGGGAAGTCTTGATAAGTTTAGAGTGAAGTCAAGGGAGTAAAAGTTTGAGGATTATAGTGGCTTGGTGCATTTTTACTGCCATCATGTGTTGTGTGTGTGATGCTTGCTGTCCTATATTTCTTGCTCAAATTTTTTCACTTTTTCATGGATACTTTGATGGATATAGATGTTATATTATGCCTAAGGGTGTATAGAAGTTGTTTTAGGAGTTTTGGATGATTATGAATTGGTTTTAAGTGGTAGTTTGCTTTCTTTATATAGAATTTATTGTCAAAAATTCTGCACCTACTATCCGAGCATGGTGCTAGCTATCCAAGTTGTTTCTCTTGGATCTTTGATATTATGGAGGTTAATTTAGGCATATTTTGGAAGGTGGAAAAGTGGGAGGAGGTTTTATTGTGTTTTAAGGGAGCTTGATAAAGAAAAAGTGTAGTTTTTATAGGTTTTACCATCTATTCTTCTTATTTCTATCATGGACTAGTTTGATGCTTAGTTCATAGCAATTATATGTATTTTAGGCATTCTTATATGCTGATAATAGCTTATACTTAGCATAATCTGGTAGTTGAAAGTTTAAAGAATTTTAAAAACTTCTATTGTAATTTTGCTTAAGTATGCCTGCTTAAATTTCTTATATGTTGCTATAATTTCCTTTAGTCTTTTGACTTGGTTAAGATTTGAAATATGATTTGAGATCTTATAGACTATTGGAAGACCCTATTAACAAGATTTTAGACCATGTAGATAGATATGACTAGTCTTTGGTTATGCCTTAATACTTGATTTAGGATCTTGTCGACAATATCTTTGAGTGGTTCAAGATTTTCATAGAATCATAGAACCAGAAATAAAAGTTAAAAGTTTAATTTGGCCAGAAAAAAAGAAGGTTCAAGAAAAATTATTAGCACTTGTTGAAGGAATTTCGTTGCATTACTCTTTTGTTAAGCAGAAATTCTTAAATATAGCTATAGAAAAATTAGTTTGACACTATTCTATTTTCATTATTAGAATGGATCCTCTCTATTCGACCATCAATTGCATTCCAAACATTTAGTAAGTTGGAGTCGTTCATTCCATCATTTGCTTTTCTACGCAACACATGGCGAAGCACCTTTTTTTTTTTGGCTAAATTTGCATTGTTTCACATAGCAAGGTTGTAAAGCATTAATGGAAAACAAAATTGCCTTTACTGTCACCAAAAGAGAAACGACTGAGATTTTTTTTTTCTTGCAAATATTACCAAAATTTCATCCTCTTCAAGTGTGATCGATGAAAGAGAATCAATTTGTAGAGATGAATGCAAGTTTCCCCTTTTTATCTTTCCCTTTCTAAAAGTTTACAACTTTTTGCTTAAAAGGATTTCTTTCAACAATTCTCATAGTTTTTTTGTAGAGAATGGTCACGGAGAAAGAAGCCAAGTTGCAACAAAGCTATTCCAATCTTTGTTCAAGTTTAGGTTTTTCAATACTACCTATTATTTTGGTTTTACTCCTTCTTTTTTCACTCTTATTTTTTTCCCATTTTCTAAATCTTCATTGCCTTTCCTTTTCATAACACCTATTGCTCTTCTATCCACACTTTTTCTTATCACTTTAAGAAAGAAAAAAGGATCTAAAGATAAAAATCTAGTCTAGTAGAAGATGCAAAAAGAGGAGTTACAAACTGAATCAAATTAATGAGCAAGAAGCTGAATCAGTCAAATTCATCATTTACATCTGATAGTAAAAGCAATAATGACTTAGCCATGGATGAAGAGTTAGAGCTAAATGGTAAAAATTCTTCACTTCCATCAGATAATGAAAGCATCAATGGCTTAATTCTTCATGAGAGTTTTGAGGAAACGAATGCTCTAAAGTGAAGTTGTCTCAAGTGTGTCTGAAGTAGATGACATGGTTGAATGCTAGATGTGAATGATAACAATGGTTGGGATGAAGCTTTATATAAAATTGTTTAACACAACATATGTTCTTGCCTTGTGAAGAAAAACTTAATGGAGCTGGTGTCATGAATGGTGTAGCTATGTTTGAGAAAGAGACAAACAAGCCATGACCCAATGTAGTCACTATTGCTAGTGACACACACCACTCTTTACATCTTGTAGCTCTTAGATACTTAAGATTGAACATTGGAATAGTGTACATTTACATACATGCAAAGAGCATGATTTTCAATGAGAATTGTCAATGGCAACCCACCAAAAAGTAGGAAAACCATTAATCCATAAGAATTAGAAAACGGGGGAAAGCGTACTTTCAAGGAAGTATAAAAAAAGAACAGTACCATAAGCTTCAGTTTCATTTAATATTAATCATCTTTGACCTTTCATGTCATGTAAATCTTTAATACTCAAGTATACATAAAACTCAATATGCAACAAAGATAAAAGAAAAAGGATTCTAAGGCAAGAAAACAAACAAAAACATTAAAAAGAAAAAGAAAAAAATTACTCTCTTAAATATTTTACAGAGTCTTTGAAACATGAAAAGGTTATTTCTTTAGGCACTGGAGCAAATAAAAAAAGTGTTGGGGCCCTCCTCCTTTGCAACCAAAATGAGCAAAGAAAGTGGGTTTTTTTAGGTTTAGGCTAGCTTCTTGTCAACCCCAAATGGAGATTTTTCTTTCTAGGTATAAAGCAAATCAAAAGACCTTGAAGGTTGAACTTTGATCAAGCTCCTATACTGATTATGAAGTTGAAGATCTAAAATGAACCTTTTAGTGATTTTGTATATTATTAAGGTGATTCCTTCTAGTTTTTGCCTTCCACCAAGCATATATAGTTGTGCTTCGCTTTTCTACAAAACCGCATTGTTTTATTGTATAATGTTGAGTATCCAAGAGCTACGTGATATTGAGAGTGGTGTGCGTTGTGACTACATTAGGTAATGACTTGTCTATCTCCTTCTTGAACATAGCTACACTGTTCACACCACTAGCTCCACTAATTTTTGCTTCATAAGGAAAGAAATACTACTACACTAAACGATTTAGTGTAAAGCTTCATCCCAACCGTTGTTCAGATCCACGTCTAGCATTTGGCCATGTCATCCACTTTAGACGCACTCTAGGCAATTCCACTTTAGCAGAAAATGAGCTTTGAACTTGATTAAAGTAGTACTAGAATTTCGGAGATATAAGAAAGCTTAACCTCTAACAATGGAATAAACCGTGTGTTTTGTACTGTTTTTAAACAAAAAATATTTTGCTTTGCCACGTGTTATGCAACGAAACATGTGATGGAATGAACGGCCCAGTTCGCTAACTTCACTTTAATGATCGAATAGAGAAGATCCATGTTGTTTTATTATGGATGTCGTGATTGTGAGGATATAGTCAATTGTGTGAAGCTAACAGTTTGACATGAGTTGATCATATAAAAATATATTTTAAATTATAAACTTTATAATTTTTTTATTGTATATTTATTTCTTCATTTTATTTTTATTTATTATTGTTGAAAAATTACAATTAAATTTTTTTAAAAAAACTATACATTATGACATATGTTTAAAATATATATTATTAAATTTTAAAAGTCAAACAAATCAAAACTTTTTATCTTCAAATAAATTTTTTGTTATCATTATTAAAATTTTTAAAATATAATTTTTTTAATAATTACAATTTTTACCATAGTTAAAATTTTTAATTTTTATAATTAAATTTTTTTATAAGTAAGAATATTATATTCATAAGCTATTAGGCTTATTAATTTCATTGCCGTCCGTTTCTAGGTTAATCCTACGCATTTCTGCTTAATCATCTTATTGGACTTCCGGGAGTCTAGTCCTACAAGCACCAGGAAGTAGGATCCATATTCTCCTTCCCGTCCCTTCCTTTTTAGTTTGGCATTTGACGGGAGAAGTTGGAACCCTATTGAACTTCACACCAGAAGTCGGCAACTAAGAAAAATGGCGAGTTCGTTTTTAAGAAAATCTATAAAAGCAATCAAGACCCCAAATTTTCTCACAGCACTTTCAGCTTGCTCCATTCGCCACTTCAGCTCTGTGGCCACCGCCGAACAATCTCAACACCAGCCTTCATCTTCTTCCTTCACCTTTTCATCGAACGGTAGCAATGAGGACAACCAAGATAGCATATACCTCAAGGCACCCAGCTCCAATCGCAGGCGTCATACCTCGTTGTCATCGTCTTCAGTGACGATGCCCATGTCGTTCATGACTGGATCGATTGTGGGCAAGCGGTTCTACAAGCAGGTAGGGACGAGGGAGGCTGATGATGGGAATGGCTGGACGGTGATGCTAGATTACAGAACTCTTAAGACACCTTCCAAGAGGCCTCTCAAGCTCCCCACTCTTGCTCTTGCTAAGGCCATAGCTGCTGAATGGGGATATCAGGTATCCCCATGTCTTCTATTCTTTTCTAGCTTGAAGTTAATGTTACCTCCTTTCCATTAATCTCTTTTGTTTTGCCAGAAGAAATGAATTAAAATTGTATTCATCAAAAGAACAACTGCCACACTATGTACAAACAACGAAATTGATCTTAAATAAAGATACTAGTTTACAGAATAGTGTAAGTTAGCGGAATAGGAAGTGAATCTAGGTTTGACTCATTCAGAAGTATTTGCAGTCCTGCAATAGGTATGATTTCTGAATTGCAGCCTCATATTTCTTCCTTGGAGGTGATAAATTGCAGCCTGACAAGCAAGCCTGAAACTTTTAGAAGCCAATTTTTTACTGTTGGCATTTACTTCCACTCACATAAGTTCATATGTCAATATGACAACCCTCCAAGGTTTCTAGTATTATAGCTATGTTGCAAATGTTTACCACAATTTCCTAGAGAAGCTGCAATTATAGTGGAGATGATCTCTTCTTACAGTGACAGAATTACAAATTTTAGACAGCCGGCATTAATAAACATTGAAGTCTAGGTTTCCAGATGTTGTCTTCTTGTGAACTTGTCCTCAATAGCTAGCCAAGAGAATTAACTGTTTGAAAAGAAGTTCAACTCTTTCTGCTAGATCAGTTTCCAGACTATTAACATCGGCCAACTGGTATTGTCCATCCACATTTATCATGGCGAGCTGTATGGGAGGGCTTTTAGTTTGAAATGGTACGACCATACAAGATTGTATGACCTAGCTGGTGGTTAACAGCAACCATATTCAGTTAAAACAGTTCACTTTGCTCAGATAGAGAATTGGCTGCTTCAGTAATAAAATCATAAAGATATCTCAACCAAAGGGTCACTGTGTCAGTCACCCTAACAAAGAAATATGCTACTTATTTCCCTTGGGTTTTTCTGAAAAGTATGAGCATGGTATTTTAGAATCCTATGTTTTCCTCCACATAGTTTTCTATAATGTATAATTTCAAGTCACTTTTTATGGGTTGATAATGTGAACCCCACTCCTCCCCCTTCCTTATGAATTTTATGACCCTTGAATTGTCATACAAGTTTTTTAAGGTTCTCCATTTGAAATTGCATATTCTGGTTAACTGTAGTTATTACTGCTTAGAATACCATTTACTATGGACTGTGTAATGAAGTTTGATTAATTGTAGCAAACAGATGGCATAAGACCCTTCACAATGCCTCTAATGAAACTTGCTTGTACTGCCTTCGAAAGAGTTCCACTCACCAGGACAAAGATTATTGAGCATTTAATGAAGAAATTTAATCAAGACTTAGTCTTTTGTCGTGCTCCTAATAACAATGATCTGACAAGAAGTGTCCATGGTAAGCTGTGATTCATATGTCCGATTTCATCCCCAAAAAAAAAAAAATAGTTCATATGTCTGATCTAATAATCTAAATATCTAATAATCTAAATTAATTAAATTTATGTTGTCTTAATGCCAAGACATGCTTATTTTTTAGATTGCCAAGTGGAGAAAATTGATCCTCTACTTGGTTGGGTGGAGTCAGAATTTGGCTTTAAGCCTCTTGTGTACTCCAGCTTATTTGGTGGAAAGCAGGAAGATGGTCTTATAAAGGCCATAGAGAACCTTTTAAATAAAACAGATGACTGTGAATTGGCGGCAATTGATGCTATTGCAGCAGCAGCACACTCTTTAATTATTGCTATTGGAATGGTCCATGGTAAATTACAGATTGAGGAAGCAATTGAGTTGATCAGACTTGAAGAAGATTTACAGGTTCTTACTTGAGGATCCCTCATTATCCTTGTGCACAAACAGATGATTGGTTTTTTGACTCTGAAGTTGTGCCTGAATGTTGAAGTACAGTGCATCGCTTTAACATGACCACCTAAGAAACAAAAGCCTTTCTGTTCATTTTTTCAGGTTGAGAAGTGGGGCCTGGTTGAAGGTGGTCACGATGTAGATATTGCTGATCTTAGGGTACAGATTTCATCAGCTGCTGTATTTCTCGGTTTGGCCAGGAGAATATAGTTTTTGTACATCATGTCTCGTTTCAACTTATCATCCCAAGGACTAGCCATCAGGCTGTGCAATCTCCAGAACTTTCAAGATGCACTACTCAAGATAATGTGCGGAATTGTCCAGTTGAGTTGAAATGTTATATATGAAGCTTCACTGGGACCTGATTCCTTCTAGAATAAAGAGTCCAAATTCATTGCACGCCTGTTTTCTTACAGCTTTATGGCAAACACTTTTAAACTGTAGATGGGAAGATGACGAAGAAATATGCCCTGAACTTGGCTGAACATGACGTTGTGGAGAAAATTGCATCTACACTAACATCAAAAAATTAAGATTTTTTAAGTATGAGTGTGAGATTGAACAATTATCATAATAGGAATACTCTTTTGCACAAGAATATTTACTTGCAAGTTTTGTTATGAATCTGTATCTTTTTCCCAACTTGATTTCAGAGGATAATTATGTTTCCGTTTTATCTCTGCGCCTGGCTGGTAATTTCTGATTAGCATTTGCACATGTTGAATGGGACATGCTGCAAAGAAGCCTCAGGTCTAACAACGACAATTAAGTAGAGATGAATAATGCAAATTTTTGAAAAATATTTGGTAGACAACTATGTAATTCTATGAGGGCTTATAATAAAATTATTTATGGTTTTTGTTAAAGGGTTTAAATTTGAGAGTTAGAAGCAAATTTTGACATGGTATCCATTCTCTATAACCAAATGGTTTACATATCTATTTTTATTGCTTATTATTTCCTTAATTAAAGTTAAGTTTCAATCTAGAGTTTAATGAGTGTATTTTGTTCATACTTCATAGGACTTTTGCGTGAGGGCATAGTCTTGACGAATTCACATCTAGTTAAGTATACTTGTGAAGCATCTTGGCAACATAGCACACATAGTGGTGGCTGTTCTGTGATGTCACAGTTACGACAAGTTGAGTTGCAATCGTTATTGCATACTGTATGAACAATGTTTATCTTGTAAGAATTTAGAAATATACAATTTTGGACAGCTCTCAGAAATTTCATCTCAGTGGCAGGCCTAACGATATTGAACATTGCCAAATAGAGCAACATGAAAGAAAGTAAATTACAAGCTCACGTAAATGGCAAAGCATATAATATTATGGCATTACCTCTTATTGCCACTTAATGAGATTGTTCAATGTCCTAAGGAATTTTGAGAATTGACAAGCGAATGCTTCCTCGAACACCAGTCCCATGTTCCGATGATACCACGAAAACCGAGATATTTCCAACAACTTGAAGGCCTTAAAAGGTGATAGTTCTCTAAGTGGTACAAAATTAGCCCAAAGATATGTTGTTTTCTCCCTATCGGGTTTCATAAGGTTCTTAACTCTGAAGCATAGATACATCTAAGAGTCGTACCCGTACCAAATATGTATCCGGTATAGATATGCATATCGTATGAGTACAAAATGTACCCAGATGTTTCTTTTTGCTTCCATATGTTTTGAGATGTTTTTGTCTGTTCAGAAACGTTTTGAAATGGCTTCAAAATGATGACGAAATGTTTTTCCTTGAACAATGTTGTTTTGTCTTTCATTTAACCCTCCTATCCATCAAAAGCTTTAACTCTTCTCCCTTAACCCTCGCCCTCTACTTTTGGTGTTGCATCTCGCCGTGTGTCGCCTGCTGCGTCATCTTCTCCGGTGAGCTTTGCTCTATTCCTCCATCATCTTCTCTGGCTAATGGAAGTGGCAAGTGCGTCTTCTTCTCCTATGGCAAGTGCATTTTTTTCTATTGTTATTGATTAATGATAATTTGATGAAATAACAGATTAATTGATTTCATCTCGCCATTGAAAAGCCATTGAATATTACAAAGAATGCTATCTAGCACTTTAATTGGTGTTGGGATCCGTTCTATCTAACTCCATTCCTCTGTTGTCTTGCACTTTAATTTGATGAAATTCTATCTAGTTCCGTCTCACCAATGATACTTTTTTTTTTAGAAACTTGAATGATAGAGAAAAACAAGCTAGGATCTTGATTTTTAGTTCTTATGGTGTTGAATGCAGATATGATTTCTACTGTTGAATGCTTTGTCTCCTCAGCTTGTGTTTCAAATTTTCAATTCATTTTTGTGGTATGTGCCTCTGGGTATTTGTTTGTTGTTCCCTTTTTCCTTGCAGTCAAGTTAATCTGGGTGTTTGTTTGTTGTTCCTTGTTTTCTAATTAGTGTGATTGTTCTTTGTGTTTGTTGTTCCCTGTTTTCTTGCAGTCAAGTTAATCTTTGTGTTTATTTAGTTGGAAAAAACTTGGCTTTTCCAAAAATGATATTGTAATGAGTAGGATTTTTTTATATGCACTAATAGTCTAATATACATTAGTCTCATTATTATTCCTCCATTATAGGTATTAGAGCAAATGGAAGTTCTAATTCTGCTAGTAATCCTAGGCCTACTTCTTCTAATGAATATTGTTTTAATAATATTCTCCAAAAAGAAGGAACTCCTTTGTGGGCTTATGTAACTTTGATTGTTAGAAGTAGAGAAGAAGAAATTGCTAATTATGGTGGAAACAAGCATTGAAAGTATAATTATTGTAATTGTAAATTTCAAGGGTCTTATTCTAGAGTTAAATGGCATTTGTTGAAAGTATCTAGTAAAGAAATTTCTCTGTGTCCCAAAGTTGATGCTCATTATTTAGTAGAGATAAAAAATTTGCAAGAGGAGGCTGAGAATAAATCAAAATTAAAAGAAGTGTCATTACCACCACCAACTAGAGGCTTATCTCCTTTAGGTGTTCAAAGTGAGTACAATCAAGACAAAAAGAAAGCAGTAAGTGCTTTAGAAAAAGCCTTCAACCAAACAGTTAGAGAAAATTTTTGTGTAGAAATTGGTAGAATGTTCTATTTAAGTGGTTTATCTTTTAATTTGGCACGTAATCCATATTACATTAGCTCTTATCAATATGCTACAAATAATATGATTTCTAGTTTTAAACCTCCTAGTTATAATGCACTAAGAGGTCCTTTGTTGCAATAAGAAAGGGCAAATGTTGAAAGGTTGCTTGAGCCAATAAAAGAGACTTAGAGTGAGAAGGGAGTGAGTATTGTAATGGATAGTTGGACTGATGTACAACAAAGACTATTAATTTTATGGCTGTATCTGATGGGGGTCTTATTTTTTTTAAGGCAATTGATGGGATTAAAGAATATAAGGACAAATTCTACATAGCTGAGTTGATGAAGTAGGCAATTGAAGAGGTAAAATCTCAAAATGTGGTTCAAATTATTACTGACAATGCCCCTGTTTATAAAGTTATTGGTAAGATTATTGAAGCTGAGTATCCTCACATTTTTTAGACACTGTGTTGTCCATACACTCAATCTCGCGTTGAAATATGTGCACCTAAAAACACTGAAGTAAATGAATTAGTATATGAAGAATACCATTGGATCACTCAAATCAAGAATGATATAATTTTTATTAGAACTTTTATCATGAATCATTTTATGAGGTTGGCCATTTTCAATGAATTTGTGCCCTTGAAATTGCTTGACATTGCGGAGACTAGGTTTGCTTCAACTACTGTGATACTAAAGAGGATTAAACTCATAAAAATGTCTCTTTGCACAATGATAATTAGTGATGAATGGAATATATATACAGAGAATGATGCTGAAAAGACTAATACTATTAAAGAGTTAATTCTTGATGGCTCTTGATGGGATAAGATTAATTTCATCCTCTCTTTCACAAAGTCTATTTATGACATGCTTAGATTTTGTGATACGGATAAGCCTACACTTCACTTAATTTATGATATATGGGATTCAATGATAGAACAAGTAAAGATATCAATATACAAATATGAAAAAAAAGAGCTTTTTGAACATTCAAGATTTTATGAAGTTGTGTATGGAATTATAATTGACCGTTGAATAAAGAGTTGTACATCACTTCATTGTCTTGCTCATTCATTGAATCCTAGGTAAGCTATACTAATATTCCATATTTATGTTGTTGATACACTTTTTAGATTTAATTTTATGCTAAACAAGTTTAATTCTCATTGTTTTTATGACATATTATATGGGTATTACACTCCTCAATGGCTTGACGTGGCATCAAATAGAGTTCCTCTTCATCTAGATGCTGAAATTTCAACTGAGAGGACCAAATGCTTTAATATGTATGTTAGAGATCCTAGGAAGAGAAACTTGGTCCTTCAAGAGTTTTTAATGTTTTGTGGAGTTTCAAATGCATATTCATTATTTGATTCTTTATAAGATAGGTGGAATTTGGAGCTTAAAGATTGATAGTTAAATTATGGTTCTTCAACCCCAATGCTTCAACAGCTTGCATTAAAGCTTCTTCGTCAACCATGTTTATCATCTTGTTGTGAAAGAAATTGGAATACCTACTTTTTCATTCACTCATTGAAAAAGAACAAATTAAATCCAAAAAGGGCTGAAGACTTGGTTTATATTCATACCAATCTTCGTATTCTATCAAGAAAGAGTGAAAAGTATTCTAGTGGAGTGATTAGGATGTGAGACATTAATGGAGACCATTGGAAGCCATTTGATGGGGCAGGATGTCTTGAGGTTACAAATTTGTTTTTAGATGAACCAAATTTAGAATAAGGTCTCATAGAGAATGTTACTAATGTAAATGTAAATGAAGATGAAGATTGGTTTGGATTGAAAATTCTAATATTAATACTTGTTGAAAATGTAACTTATTATGAACATCTTATTTATACTTGTAAATTGTTTTATTATTTATGTTATTGTAACTTATTTATGGTTTAATTTAATTTTTAATATATTAGATTATTGAATATATTCTTGTACTCATATCTTAAAATTTTAAAAATTATCATATCTTATATATTATATCGTGTCGTATTCGATATGTGTACTCGTATTGGTGCTTTTTAGGTCCTCAACTATAAGCTTCTTATTTAAAGGAGAGCCTGACCGGTTTTGACTTCTGATGTGTATTAACGGAACCAAGTTCTAGAACATCACTTCTACATCTTTATAATTATATGGACGCTGCGAACATATGTAATGACCAACCTATAACTAATTGGGTACACATTTTTACTTTGGCTACTTTATTATTGCCTAATCTAAATTGAAAATCTCTCAATCTTATAAAGGAAGCCTTTCCTATTAAAATTTTGACATCGCTCCTTTATAACATCCCAATCACAAAATTTTATTCACATTTCTCAATCCGCGTATTTTCTTGCTTTCATAAGCTTGGCACTGGTTCCAAACAGATCTTATTCAAAATACATTGGAGGAAGGGGATAATAAAGAAAAGAAAAACACGATATAGGTAAACATAATTCATGAGGTGGATGGCAAAATAATTTCATAGGATGTTGCCAGAACCAAATAACAATGTGAGTCGGTATCGAAGAAAAATGAAGCTCTTCGACAATGTGGAAGATCCGAGGTTATACAATGCTCTCGTTTCGTTAGGCTTCACCAGGTGCACTTTGAGTAGCCAAAATATAAATAAAGCTCAGATCAGCACAGCCTCGTTCGGTAATGTTACAGAAAGCGCAGCTACCAAATTTCAATTAACATTTGATAGAGTAGAAAAATTTTGTAAAATATGAAAAAGAGAACAGAAATGAAAATAAAATAAAATCCTGTTGTTTAAAATTACATTTAATATGACAAATAAATGAGAATATCTTTTATCTGAATGTTTGATAAAATAAAAACAATACAAGAATAACAAAAAAAAATATAAACAAATGGTCAAGATATCATTGGAGTCAAAAAAAAAAATTAAAAAAATTAATTTTTGTTAATTAACATAAAATAGAAAAAAAAGTATATTTTAAGACCTCAAGTTAAAATATTTTTCTTAAATCTATCAAGATAATTTCAAAATTTAATGACCTTTTGCATAAATATCAAATACTTAAAATCTTCAACTGTAATTTTTTAAACAATAATAAATCATCACTATTATCTGGAATAAAATAATTAACAAATCATCACTATTATTTGAAATAAAATTAATATATTTCGTACTCTTTCTTCATTGAACAGTATCATTCTTTTACAATTATGATATAATGAATAACCATATAACATGAAACAGGGAATCCACTGGTAAATTCCTTCCAAAACTACTTAACATGATTTTTAGCTCATTCCATGTCACTCTCCGTTTCTTCGCATCCCTTTCAAGGCTACCAAAACTTAGCCTCAAATTCTACGGAAATTATTTCAACAGCTAATCCTTAACTATTACATACGATCTGCAGGACGTACAACTATAACTCAGAATGCAGCAGATCAAAGACTAATGCACTCAACTCTCTCCACCCCCACAATAGCACAAACCCTTTTTCCCTCTCGCAGAGGTAGCCAAGGCTTACAACCGTTGAGTAAGTTTCCAACAACATAATGGTCGTCATCTTGAACTAGAATGGAACATGATTGACATTCTCAACCTAATGCCTCCAGAAGCAAGCCCAGTTTGAGAGGTTCCAAAGCCTCCCAAACGATCAAAGTTAAAGAATTTTTTCATACGATTTAGACAAACTATGTCTATGATGCAGGCATTCCTTTCAAATTCCAGGGCAGAGTATAAAGCTAACAAGCAAACTGACTGGGAGCCAGTTCACAAGAAAGCGTCATATGCACAGTTATTTCAAAAAACGGACAATAAATATTCCAAAGCCCAATTTTTACAAAAGGCGCTGAAGAATACATTGGCAGATTTATTCCGAACATAGCTGTGTTATCACCACATTCAACGCAAAATCCCAGCATAAATGATTAATTGCACATACCATCGTGCATCCAACAATAGAAACTCAAGCTTTAGCAACTCCCAACTCAAGCTTCTTGATATGTTGAATTTGCTTTCCTGGGTTCAAGCCCTTTGGGCAGGCGCGAGCGCAGTTCAATATGGTATGGCAGCGGTATAGCTTGAATTCATCATTAATGGCCTCCAATCGCTCCTTAGTGTACTCATCACGGCTGTCACTTATCCACCTGCGATAACATCATAGACCATACATCGGCTTTCAACAACAGTCAACCCAAAAAATAAGAAATCGTCCCCTCCAACAAATTTAATAGAAATAACAGTAAAGTACATTAACCTCCGTTGATGTTTGGCTAAATTATAACAAATGCATTTCTTGTTTCAAAAATTACATTAAACTTCCCTAATATTTGACATATATATATAGCAAAAACTTGTTCTCCAATTTAATTTCTGTCAATAAAGTTAACTTTATGCATAATTAGTATTCTTTTAAAAAATAAAATTACTTACTATCTTTATAATCATATCAGAAATAAAATTATAATCTCATATTGGAGCTGAACATCAATTTAATTGCCTTTATTGTCATATTAAGAAGAAAATCACAATCTTACATTGTTTCAGGAAGTTAACTTCATTAACAGAAAGTAAACTAGAGAAAAATTTGTTGCAATCTATACTAAATGTTAGAAGAGCCAAGTATAATTTTTGAAATAAGAGAAGTATTAAGTACAATTTAGTCAAACCTCAGAAGAGGTTAGTGTAATTTACTCTAGAAATAATTGCCAATATCTTTGCTGATTCAATATTACCGTCCAACTTTATACAGATATACATGCCCTCCCCCCCAAAAAAATAAAAAATCCATGGATGCATGTCAAGTGCAATGAATTTGGCAGAAAAATGTCTTTCAATTTGGATCAACTAGAAATATAGAATCTACGTGTAAGAATGAGATGCTGTTTGATTATGAAGTAATCTTAAGAGCAAGGTCCCAAAATTTATAGTTTTATCTCAAACATGCACATAATGAATTAGGATGCGTTCAAGATAAAGAAGGAAAAAAAATTCAAGGGGAAAAAAAAAAGAAAAGAAAATTTTAAATGAGTAGCAACTTAAGAGACCAACTATATGAATTATATGTATAGCTTCAATGCCTAAAATCGTTGACTGCAACAAAAAAAATAGTCAGTATAAATTGATCAGAGTCGTGCCCGAGAACACTGCTCTTAAGAGTTATTTCATCACCAGTTGACAACTTCCCAGGATTAAATGAACCCTTCCTATAACAGGGAAACAGAACAATAGAAACCCAAATAATCCAAATAACTCAGAAGAATGGAAGAGGAAGGGAGGAGAGAGCTCTGCAGATATCCAAGAGCTCGGTGCCTCTTGAACCACACCATGCACTGCCTTTTATAGGTCGAGGAAGCGAATAAGAACGTTAGGCAATATTAAAAATAATTAATGGCGGCTTAATCATGGTTTAGTGAAATCCGTTTTGAACGTTGGGACTAAAAGCAAATAAAGGGAGACCATTTATAAACGTTGGAATTAAAGCCTGTTAATAAAAAATTAAAATGGTAAATTGAAAGCCTCAACGTCTAGAAATTTAAGAAATTCATAGTCCCAATTTCAAAACTGCTGAAAACAAAATTTTTCTAGTAATATTTTTGTATTTTACAAAAATAATTGTAGTATAAAATGCCCAATACTTTGTCTAACTCGTGCGCAGGAAGGAAATCGAAAATTTTCAATTGCGTTGGCCTGTTGTTGCACGTGCGAGCCCACTCTTCTTCTTGACCCATTTACTTACCCAATATCACATCTCAGTATATATACACTAAGACTCTCTATATTCTAGGCAATGTGGGATGTAGGCTTTTGATACACCTATTCCAACAAAAATAACACCAACTTCATGTTTTTCATGCAAAGTGCTAAACATTTAATATTATATGAACATAAAATAGATGAATTATTTACTACACCTTAACTCCCAAATCCGAAAATTACTGACTCAAAATGCCAAGAAAAAAGGAAAGTACCTATCATGATGTATGTGAACAGCAAAGCTAATTTACCAAATATATTACTAACACAACAATATATAGATTTCAATAGGCTAGATAGTTCTCTCCAAACAATTAAAACCAGATTTAAAAAATAAAAGAGTAGAAAATTAATTTAAAACAAAAAAACAAAAAAAATTGCTAAACTCCACTTTCTGTTTTCGCCCAAAAAGATAAGAATGCAGCAAAGAAATTGGTACCCTATTGCCTCCTTCAGTTTCTTCAAGAAATAAAGAGAAAACCTCTTTCACGCTTGCTGGAGTAAAGACTACAGCATAAATGACAAGAACTTATTTCCTAAAAACCAGAAGATGACATGCATAATAAAAAGATATAATGAAAGGCAATTTTCTGAAAGCTTCAATTAACCAATGGCCTCCGTAAAAAGCTTATTCTTTAAATTCACAATTCCCCGACATTTTCCATAGGATAAGTAAAAATAATAAAGTCTCCAGTTCTTTTCTACATATATGATAAAGAACTGTACTTAAAAACATTTTCCCTCTCATCCTCTCAACGTGCCCTTCTTGACCAAACAGAACCTCGATTAGCACTAAAGTATAAAGCACACTGAAATAGCCAAGCTGGTAATAAAACAATGAATAAAATCTATATAACATGTAATGATGAAACAGACATGAACATAGATTACAGCAGATAGCATACCAAGTAATTATAGACTTAAAACAAGTGTTGTATAGCCACGTTACACGCCCATTAACTCAACAATGGTCAAAGCGAAAAAGCAGCCGTTACCTATTAGCGTGGAGTAAAGCGGCGGGACCAAGATAGGACTCAGGGTTCCACCAATAGCTGGGGCAGGATGTGCTACAGCATGCGCACAATATGCACTCGTACATCCCATCAAGCTTAGCCCTGTCTTTTTTGCTCTGCGGTATCTCCTTCCCAGGTACGGGAGGTGAGTTCTTCCTCTTCAGCCAGGGCTCAATACTCTTGTATTGATTGTAGAAATTGGTCATATCCACTACCAGATCCTTGATCACAAACATATGGGGTAAAGGAGTAATTGTGGAGGCGGCTCCAGAAGATATCTTAGTCAAGCAAGCTAACCCATTACAACCATCGATGTTCATGGCGCACGACCCACAGATCCCCTCCCGGCAAGACCTGCGAAAAGTGAGCGTGGGGTCGATCTCGTTCTTGATTTTGATCAAGGCGTCAAGGACCATGGGTCCACACTCCTTAAGATTGATCTGGTAGTCCTGAAGCGCAGGTTTTGAAGGATTTTCGGGGTTCCATCGGTAGATTTGGAAGGTCTTGAAGCTGGGGTTGTCTCGAGCGGTCGGTTCGACTTGCTGGGCTTGAGCTTCGGAAGCGTGGGCTCGAATCCTCATCAGCATCGATGCTGGCGATGATGAAACCCTAGAAACCGCCCTCTTGATTATCCCCGTCGCCATTTTTGCAGAAACAGAGAGACTTAAACAGAGTACAGCAAGAGAAGAAAGAAAAAGAGACGCTGCGATTTGGAAAGGGGAAAGGTACATTCAGGGGACGAAAATGGTTATATATATATATATATATATATGTTGATTATAAAGCGGCGATTATACGGTGATGACTTCGGATATTAAATTGCAATGCCTTTTTTTGTTCATTAAGGCGGAGACTAGGGGCATTTGTTCTTTTCCGTTGGAGAAAATTTGAAGTTTGCTGGAGTCGAGAGAGCTTATTCGATGACGTGGCCCAATATGAGCCGTTCCTATATGTTTAGACGTCACAATTTAGAATTTTAGATCCTCTCCATTAATTTGGCGAGCCGTACATAAAAATTTAAAATAAATTTTAAAATTAAAAAATAATTTTATCAATAAAAATAAATTTTATATTTTTATTTTAAAAAATAAATATTATTAAATAATAATTAAAAAGCTATAATAAATATTATAAAAATTTTTTAAAAAAATTAAAATATTAAATATGTCTTTAAAAAAATATATTTATTTTATATATATATAAAAATTGTGACTCATATATTATTTATTTATATTATTTATTATATTATTTATAATGTCCCATCATAATTTATTGTTTATGTATTGTTTATATATAATTTATATATTATTCATCTGCAGTGTTTTTAAAACTTTTTTTCGTAGGATCTACTTTTTTTTAAATGAGACTCACATTTTTTTAAAAACCCTGAATAAATGCTAGTCATGTAAAATACATCACTCAAATACATTCCATATATTCAGATAAAACTTACTTAAATAATTGGACTTTTTTTATTTCTTTTTTGTATTCTGGGAGCGTCTATTCCTTTTTGAGCACAGAAGACCAACAGCTTGTCTGGTTTGTCTATGAAAATAGAGAAGAAAAACCAAAGTTTGATAAAATATTAATTTTATTTTTATAATTATTTAATTATTAAAAATAAAAAATATTATAAATATTTTTTATTTATAAAATTATTTTTTTATTTTTAACTTTCTATGTGCTAAAAAAATCACTAGTTTTCTGACAAAAAAAATCCCGGCGTCTATTTGATTTCTTCTGCCTATGCATCTCAAGGCGTGTGCCTACCATGGACACCTTTATTTTATTTTATTTTTTTTAACACTGCTCTTTCCCAACAATATTTTTGTTAAATTAACTTAATAAATTATTTTTTAAAAATATAATATTATTTCATCAACTTGCCAGCTTATTTAATTAACTTGTAACAATTCAATTGCTGATATAGGAATCCAGGGAGTGTTCTTGACATTCTATTCCTTCATATGCACATCAGTACATGCTCGTCTTATATTTTAATTTTAAGAAATTCGGAAATTTTTTTTTCAAAAAAATTCTAAAATCTATTAGAAGTACCTTATAAGAAAATAATTATACGATGAGAATTAAAAAAAAAAAAAGGAAATGACAGCATAGGAAAGAAGGTGGATATGCCGTAGCTGAGGGTATATGCCCAACACAAGGACCTATAAATTTAACGCCCGCACTTTTCGCTGTTCTTAGCCCAATAAACCGCATTCTTCGTCTCTCTCTTCGTTCCTTTCGTTCCCTTGTCTCTCTCTCTCTCTGAAACTACACCATTTTTTTCAAGGAAGGTCTTTGATATTTAAAATCGCCAATGGCTTCGGTAAATTTTTTCTCCCAATCCGTTTGTTTAAAGATGCATTCTAGTGTTGTTCATGCTCTTCGATATTAAGTGCTTATATTCTGATTTTTGGATGATACAATAGCCTTTTTTTTTGGGGGGGGGGGGGGGGGGGTCCCTTTTTGCACATTCTTTTGTGAAAGGAACTGCTAGAATGAAACAACCAATTCGATTGCATTCAACTTTTTGTTCGTCACATATCAAGCATAAACCCTTTTAGGGAGCTGAAGATAATAAAACATTACATAGTCGAATTTCATAAGTTAGGATCAATTCTATTATAGCCTTGCATGCTATATTTTGGGAACTTAA
Source organism: Erythrophleum fordii (assembly GCA_032878935.1). Classification (NCBI taxonomy): domain Eukaryota; kingdom Viridiplantae; phylum Streptophyta; class Magnoliopsida; order Fabales; family Fabaceae; genus Erythrophleum; species Erythrophleum fordii. Next base: position 18,158,385 of record JAVQMF010000049.1, on the reverse strand, counting down.
CGGGTGGGCTGCGTAGGCATATATATGCTCATCATTCCGGTAGAAGATAGCTCAGTGAATTTCATCATGTTAGGTTGATTTGATATAATCAGCTGCATCGCCCGTGCGCAAAATATACCATGGAGCTTTTGCTATTTATAATTCTTCTACCAAACTCTCTGCTTGAATTTGACACAAATATTCTATAGTTCCAACAATAATTCTGGTTCTAGTTTATGACATTTAGAAAAATCAGAAAAGTTGTTCATATCAGAAAAAAAACATCTCCATTGCTTGGTTCAGAAATGCAAAAGAGTTGCCAAATTGCCATGAGAAGTTAGAAAAGCAATGCTCGCTACTGAAATTGCTTACTATATCAATCAATCAATCAATAATGCTTCAACTTATATCAGTCACTAAAAATTAAGAGATGGGCATCCTAAATCCATGGCTTACAGAGCTTACTGTGTCAGGGGAAAATGCATGTTTATGGTTTAAATTCCTTGATGTGCAGCAAGACAAAGGTCGGCCACTGCCAAAATTTGGGGAGTGGGATGCGAATAATCCTGCTTCTGCGGAAGGATTTACAGTGATATTCAGCAAAGCAAGGGATGAGAAGAAAGGTGGTGGTGCTGCTGCTGGGAACGGGCCATCTCAGAAGGACAGCAGTCATAAATCATCCAAACCAGATGATTCCCCCGATTTCCCAATGGTAACTCCCTTCCCACAAAACATAACATTTCTAGTCCATATATATATATATATATATATATATTAGTGATCCTTCTTTTTCTTTTGGGGGGGTTGTCTTGCTCGACTCTTAATATCTTTCATTAATTTATTGATTCCTCTGGTTTTAACACTGTAGAAAAAGAGGTTTTGCTGTTTCTAAAATTCTTAATTGGATTGGCCTTCGGAACCCAGGGATGCTAGATATTGACTCTGGTGACGATGACTGACGCGACTCGAGTATAGATTTCAGATGAACGATGGAGCTAGAGAGTATAGAAACGTTTTAATTACCCCTCAAATGTTACATTTTTTTTATGCGATTTGATGTTGAACCCCCTCTGCGCTCCCCATCATTGTTCGTATATTTGTCTAACGTGGGAGGGAAACGGATTAGAACTTGCACATTTTTTTGAAGACTCATTGAGTCTTTTAATTTCTAGACTGAATTATACTACAGTTGTTAACAAGAAAAGATGTGCTCCAACAATTATAACTGCTTGTGAAAAGATTTTGGATGTATTCCAATAGTTAATCCCCCAAACAACATGAACTCAAATTACTCTGTTTAATCATAATGTATATACCTACAGATATTTTTGTTCCCCAATGTCTATTTGTCAATGAAGTAAATAATAGAAAGCTACAAAATTTGAACTTCACTCAGATTTTTTAGAACAATACTATTGTAATTAAGAATTGTGCTTCATACGTAAAGCAATGCGTCCTGCACGCATGAAAGGACCATCTGTAGCTGCATTCTGTGCTTTCAAATATCCTGAAGTATAGTCCAATTTTAGTTCACATGAAAGTGGAGCTTAGTAATACAATATCAAAACTATAATCACTGGTTCAGAGTTCTTCCATCCTCGCACACTGTTATAACCACCATCTATAGTATCTACAAAGGATTGAAAGTCATTGCCTAACAGAGAAACAGAACTGGCTGGAAAGCCGATGACCCAAGATCCTCTGGATGGTCAAAAAGGCAGTTATTTACATTTCCCATGTCGCTCATAGTGCCATGACCAGAAAATCTATCTATCCTGCTTATTAAATTAAAGAAAAAACCATAAGTATCACAAGGAATCACAAAAATTATTAGATTAAATAATAATGCTACTTAATATGTCCCGCTTTATTGACCTGGGTTGCATATTCAAAAAGGGAAGGAAAAAAAAAACTTAGACATAATTTCTAAAGTTTTTATCGCCGAGTTCTTTAATAAAAGCATAACAAATAAAAATATTTTACAAATCAACACTATATGATTAGATGTTACTCCCAAGAAAAAAATTTCTATACATATTACATTTTTATTAAAAACTTGATTATAAAGACTTAAGAAATTTTATCTATGTCTAATCCACTCGAAAAATACTTGAGGTTCAAAACAATTTATATAATGGAAGGAAGTCCCTCGGGCTTCCTGCCCAGATAGAGTTTCCATTCAACATATATTCAATCAATCTACGAGCCCAACAATTAAAGAGGAAGGACTGGAACATAAGATATTAAAAAAAAAAAATCTACATAACTTACTGATGGCCATGCAATTTAGTTCAAAGACAAGTTAGAAACTCACAGGTCTTGTTGGCAAGCTTATTGCACTTGAAACCAGGCCAAAAACCTGTGCTTGTCTCATAGGACGGTGAAACCTACAAGCAGATCCATATTTACAGTCTCCAGTTTGCATGAAGTATGCAAGGTGACCTGGTCTTTCAGGGAAATCTTCAGATTGTATTTGCTTTTGATTATGTACAGCGAGATCAATTGTTTTTAAGTCACTCAGCAATGAAGCTCTGCTCTAAGGATGGTGATACCTACAAGCAGACCTATACTTACAATATCCAGTTTTCATGAAGCATGCACATTCCATCTCACTTGGTCTTTCAGGGAAATCTTCGAACTGTATAACCTTTTGATTATAAGCACCGAGACCCACTATTGTTAAGCCACTCAGTGGTGAAGCTCTGCTCTTAGGATGGTAATACCAACAAGTAGATTTATATTTAAAGTGTCCAGTTTTCACTAAGTATGCACATTCTACTTGACCTAGTCTCAGGAAATTTTTCATTTTGTGTCTGCTTTTGATTCCTGGCAAATATATCTACCTTCATTAAGTTACTCGTTGTTTGACGTGGGCCTGATAGAGAAGGATTAGACCTTTCTTCGGAAACAACGGAAGCCTGCACAACTCATGAATAGATGGTTAGCAAATCATAAAAAAGAGAACCAATATTCAAAGTAAACTTTCAGGTAGGTGGCACAAAAGCATGCATGCATACATGAACAAAAGCATCCAAGTAAGCGCGCGCACGCACGCATGCACACAGAGACGCAGATGAAGAGAAGAAACAGTGGAAGCCCTCATAATTTTATGTGACATTTTCAGACCACAGAACCGCCCAGTGAAAGAAGAAGACAAAGCATTTAAAGAGATATTTGTTTTATACGATGACTGCTTTGCAGGATATTATGCCAGGATGAGTGAACCAATTCAGCAGTTTTGTACACATATTATTATGTAGACAGATTGTTTAAGCAGTCTCTAAAGAGCAAAAGTCAGTGATCAGATAATATTCATCTTGTACAATTCTCAAAAGGTGTACAACTTTTATGAGATTCTCAGTCATTTAACCTGAAACTCATCAGGTATGCACAAATTCCCATTTGAAAGCTGCAGAGAAAAATACTACCAAGTGCACAACAGAACAAAAATTTTCCAGTAAAACTAAGGTTGAAAAACCTACTTGGAGCATTTTGAATTTCAATGATCTTCCAGAGGAAGTGCATCCAACCTGGAAGAGTGATCTGACAAGAGAACATGATGTTCTGATGCAACATGTGAAGACAGTGATGCTGCAGTTTGGTGTGATGGCTTTAGCACTCGAAGAGTATCCAATTCACCATCATGGTTTTCAGCAATATAATTCAACTCCTTAACAGATTTCCCGTTGTCGGTTGAGTTGTGAAAATGAAATCCTGCCACATCTGTAGGATCAGGATGGTGGAACCTACAATTAGATCCATATCCGCAGGAACCAGTGCGCATGTGGAAGGAACACTTTCTCTCCCTATAACAAAATCAGACTTCTATCAGTCGTTAAAACCTTCCCATGGAACAAGAAAAGCCTGATGCTAATCATCAAGAAAAAAATTTAGAGCCTGTTTACTGAAAACTCAATCAAGGAACAAAATTATATAAGGCATTTTTATTACCAATCGCATTGGCAAGCCCAAGAAATTGAACCCTGGTATTGCTATCTCAGAATTTTCTTTGAAGTGATTATATCTACAATCTTTTCCGTACCTGCAGCCTCCTGCGGTTAGGTAATACTGTAACAGCAATGACACCAAAAAAATTATTATACTTAATTGGAATTGATATGCCACCTAATAACAGCAAAAAATTGTCACCAAGACAATTACAAGAAAAGTCGGTTAAGTGGCTTACAAACGTATTGCCACAAGAGACCCAGAGAAACCCTATCACATAATGTGGTAGTCAAAAGTCATAGGCAAAAGGCTCTAATTTATTTAAGTATAATAGTTGATCAAGTAACTAAGTAGACACAATAGCCATCTCATAGCACAAACATACATGTATCGAGAGACAATTCACAATTCATGTAGCGTGCAGCAATAGCAACTAGCAAGACTAACTAGCAACCATTGTAGAAGCCCATGAGGCACAAGTTTGGCATATAACAATGTCATGGTTTACATATGAAAGAACCGCATCGTGCTGATTGTTTTATGTAAATGTTGAGTATGCCGTTACTGTGATAAACAAAATCAACAAGCATACACACACTTGATTCAATTAAGTATTCGAATAATAAACAGCGCTCTGGTCTGGACTTCGCTTCTCTCTTGTGAAGTATCAGAAGTATGATTACTATTAATCCGGGGCAGTCCTCAGGCTTAAAATTATTTCTTCTATAAAAATTTCCCTTCCGCAACACAACAGAGCCAAAATTATCCGTAGAGTAACAAAGCCAATAATGGAACTGAAGCATATTATATAGAGAACCGTATCTAATATCTCTAAAAAGAAAAAGATGATTTTTCTTTAAGTTAAGAATAGGGGTATGTATGTGCTAAGCCGGGTTGGGAATTATTTCATGGACATAGCTTTTCTCTGCAATTCTGTATTACACTTCGCTAATGGTGGCACCAGCTTAGATCCACGCAGTATTGTGTGGAATATCAACATTAACTGCACTAAGCTTGACCAAATGAAAGATCAGATATGGCTTCTCAAGCAAAGAAACATAAGAGAGGCGTTCACTTCGTACCCTCATGTGGATCCCTAATTGTTTTGCCCGGATCACACATGCCTGAACATGAGAATCAAGAAAAGGTGTGAATATGAACTCAGATTTGGGCACTGAAGGCAACAAGTACCTCAGATTCTCAGAGTGGATTCGAAGGTTGAAGTGAAAGAAGAAGCATTATTTGGAGTGCTCAAGGGAATGGGATTGGGATTTGAGAATGGAGGGTCAAGCAAAGTTTGAAGCTTTCTTGAATTGGAGCACAAGTGGCCAATGAAACTGATAGAAGAAGAAGCACGAAATTCAGACAGGAGTAACGGGGAGAAGTTGTTTTATGGGGACGGAAGAGTAATGCCAGAAGTAGTAGAAAGGGATTGGGGGAAGTGTCCTACGTTGAATATATACGAAGAGAGTGACTTGGATCCCTGCACATTTTTTAAGATGGGCAGAGATGCCCATTTAGCCTAATTGTTTAGATTAAATTTAAATGATTTAGATTTTTTTTTTAAGTTGGATATATTTTTATTTTAAAACGAATAGCATATAAAATAAAAATAATTTTTAAATATAACTTTTAAAAAAATAATAATTTAAATAAAAATATAAAATTTAAATTGTTTAAATAAAATTTAAATAATTCAAATTACATCTTTGAGACATGTAAAAAATCTATATTCATAAGAAGAATAATTACTAGAAAGTTTATAAATAAAAAACTATAAACCTTGCTTACTTCTTGCCTGGAGTGGGTTAAAAAGACTAAGTTCTAAGGTCTCATTTAATTTGTTGCGACAAGAACATATTTTTTTTAATATTTTATATAATACTCATTATATTTTTATAATTATTAAGTCATCCATTAAATTATTATTTTGATTACTATTTTATAATACTTCCAGCCTTTTTATGTGCTCGTGCAAATTTCCTACTATTCCTTTATTTTTTGATTTCAAAATTTCTACTCTTTCTTTTGCTGTTTATGTGTTGACATCCACTTTGTGTACTTAAATTTATCTTTTTAATTTAAAAAATTTATACTTTTAAATAGTACTTATTATCTATATTATGATTTTAAAATATTAAGATAATATTTTAAAGAATAAGATGACATATATGTTAGCAAGTTATCAATCTTCAAATAACATATTGATACATATAAATCTTGTATAAAATAATACATATAAATTCAGTCTACCCTTACCTATTTGAGCCAACTCGAGTGACAAACTATGAAAGATCAAATTATTTTTGGGTTGTTTGCTAATAAGTATCCTTTATCCATCTAAATCAGTTACTCTTTAAATATTAATTCACCATTTACTCCAATCTATTCATTTAGATTTTTATTTTACCCTATACTATCTTAAGTGTCGAAATCCTTGACTCCTTCGCATCACTAGCCCCCTATTGTTTTGCAGTATTTAATTATAAAGACTTCACATTGCTAGACAGAAATTGACCCCATATGATCCAAAACCAACTAGTCAAAAAATGATTTATCACTATCTACAATTTTTTGAACTTTTAATTCGTTATATAGATTTATATTTAAATGTTCAAAACCCTATTTTGATCTTAGAGGTATTTTTCATTCCAAATAAAATCCTTAAAATTGATGTCATTACCCTCATACTACTAAGTCCAACGTGTCTCATTGACTGGTCAATAATTGCATTACATGGCATCCACATCAACTTCCTTCCTCGGCTCTCTCTCTCTCTCTCTCTCTCAAAAAAAAAAAAAAAAACGCTAGCAACCTTCAAGTCTAATAAACCCAAAAAATTGAAGAATCCTCCTCCTCGTTTCTCATCATATGAAACTTTCCCATGGCTAAGAATTGGATGAATTGAAATTTTGCTAAGAATCGGGCAATACAACTCTAACGTTTTGTTAAGAGTAGAACTAAAATATTAGACATCCTGTTAAGGTTTTTGTCAACATTGCACCTGAAAAATGGGGCAAGGGCATGAACGTCAAAAATTTACCTAAAATCTATTTTAAACGAAATCAAATTTACTAAAAAAATTTATCCCAAATCTATTTCAAATCAGACACAATTTCAATCTCAATTAGCTCTCACTCAAGGTTTGATAATTTTAATTTCTTAATTTCGATTCAATTCTGATTTTGAGGCTCGACTACATATTTCCAAAGAAGACAAGATTGTTCGAATATTGATTCCTCTATTACAACCCGAAACCTAGAAAGTGAAATATGCCTTCTCTCATTAGAGTTCTGTCATTAAAGCTCTACTAGAGCTTCAGACCCATAAAGCTCTATTAATGGGTCAGGTATACCTTCTTGTGTTTATGCTCCAAACGCAAACCTAAATATATTGCTGATGTCTTCCGAAATATTTTTCTGGTATGGTTAATATTTTTTGTTGTCATGTTTATTCAGAAATTCCTAAGCATAACTAGCCATTAAAAAAAAAAAGAAAAGGATTTATGCTATATTGAAAGAAGTCAAGAACGGTCAAGTTCCAAAGGGGTATTTTGTTGAAGCTATATATGTGCAGAGTGTTGAAGATTGGATCAAGAAAGGAGGAGAAATGTTTGCAAGAAAGGAAAGCTAAAATATTGTAAAGGTTCTTCTCCCATTCTTTTATTACTTAGTCTTAGTATAGATAAATCTTGCTAATAGAGCATTTATTAAGCTATCAATGTATCTACTTTGTTTATAAAGATTTCAAAATTTATTTTTATAATTTTTTATAAATCTTTTTTAAGTAGAATAAGAAAAGTAATGAATTTAATAAAAAAATTCTTATATAAAAAATATTTTCAATAAATTTATATAAAACTTAAGTGTTATAATAATTTGAAATGAATTAAAACCTTGTATTAATTATGAGCATATATAAAATCATTTCGGTTGCAAATTAGAATTGAATTAAATAAAAGAAAATCTCTTGAATTCAAAAGAACTAAATATAAGATAAAAAGTATGAATGAGGATAATATTTGATACTTTTTTTATCTTTTATTTTATTTTATATATAATTTCAAATTGAGTTTCAGCCAACTAAATCCATTATCGATTAGCTGAATATTCTCTTTCTTCCCCGTTTCATTCTTTGTTTTAACTATGTTAAGTTCTAATTAATTAAAATTTACACACCTCACCAAAATTTAGGCTTTTAAATTCTACTTTCATTTATTCTATTTGATCATTTATTTTAGTATTAACATTACTCAATTTGATTATCTTAATCATGTTTTAACTCAACGATTACATTGAAATTATTTTACTGTACAAACATCTACTCAACCCTTCTAAATACATTCTACATATTGATCAAAAGGGGATTAAGAAACCATTCAAAAAAGTTAGTTTTCGGTCTGTCTGTGAAAGTTCAGCTCAGTTTTGTCCCCTACATTTGATGAAATGGCCAAAATCATTTCTTCTAGATATTGAAAAACCATATCAGAAGAAAGGGGAATATTTTCTTCAAATGATACTGTTTTATTTATTTGTTTGTTGCTAAAATGTATGATATTCAGTACATAAATGATTGGTTAGAGTGGTTATTAACGAAGCAGAACAAGAATAAAATCACAAAACTAGATCCTAAATCCGGAGGAATATATATCAATGACAATGATCAAATATGCCTATTGCCAAGTAACAGCCATAGACGATAAAAAGGGCAACCAAAAAAAAAAAAGCAAGTGGAAGAATCAAATCAGAAAGATGCGCACAAAATCCTTGTTGGCCCGAAGAAGCATCAAATCAAAGAGAGGGCCATATACAAGATGTGTGTTGTGTTTCATATTCATCTATCTATCTATCTATATCTTTGTAAATTGCATGGGGCAATTTGGCCGCATGGCTTCATTAGTTAGCTTCAAAATAATATCTCCTCATGATCTCACCATGTGGGACTGCAACCTCTCTCTAATCTATAATCTCACAATTTATTTTTTAAACAATAACATCCTACACATACATTAAAAAAAGGGAACTACATGAATTTAATATGTAGTTTAAAGATGTTGAGGGTGTTATTCAGTCGTATTCGAATGGTGGTATTTAGATTGAATAGAAAAGAGTTGTTCAGATTAACTGTTGGAATTTTTAATTTAGCAATAAGCACTCAGTCTAATAATTAATGTTAGAGCTGAAATTATGTGTTTGATTTCTAGTAAAGCAATTATTGAAGAAGAACTTATTAATCACGTTATAACAATAATCATTCTATGACGAAAGCTCAAATATGAAGCCGAATCATACTTGAAACTTAGTGTTTGATATAAGTCTGAATCAGTAAAAAGATTTATATCATAACTAATAGATATAATTTTTGAGACAATGATAAAGATCTGATCTAAGAAGGTATATGAACTTTGAACCCAAAACTAACAACCCAAATTGGCTTGTTTTCTAAATCTAGAAAAGTTTGGCAAATCCAAAAGTAGATGCAATAGACAAGAAAGTCGTTTTAGAAATCTTTACTTTTAGTTGTTTTAATCCAACTTGTGCAGGTAAACTCTTTTGATAACACAATTAAGTCCATGAACACATTTGGAGCCAAATCCAATGAAAAAAATCTTTCATTGGATTCCCTATATTTATGACCCAAAAAAAAAAACTTCTTAATCATGCAAGATTTAGGGGGGAGACTCAACTGTTATCTAACCTAATAGACAATTGTATTAATGATTTAATTCTATATAATTTATTAAATTAATCACAAAAAAATACTCACATGATAAAATAGAATTTTAAATTTAAAACTTCTAATTTTTTGAATCGTCAACAAATAGACCAAATATGGCGAGTTACCTCTTTTCACTTTTAATTGTTTTGTAATTTTAGTTTTTGTTCTTTGGACTTTGACCCCATTTATCAACCTCTAAAAAAAAAAAACTACAAACCATATAGTTGCATTTTACTGTCACCCTAGTGTATAAGAATCAATCCCTATGGGAACTTCTTTGGAAAGAAATTCTTTGCTGTAACAGCACTATGCTATCATGACAAAAGATTTTTTTTCAAAAAAAGATAACCTTCTTTTTTGGGAGTCAAATCTTCTCTCTTACCATTTTTTTCAATTTCTTTTTAATAAAATCTAAACTATTCAAATTAAAATCTAGACAATTTAAATTTTATTTTGTTGTTTTGAGTTAAAATATTATTATTTTTAAAATTCACAGTTGGAAACTATTTTTATTCTTATATTTTATATCTTAAAAAAAATTATTTTCAAAATTTTAAAAAAATAAATAGATTTAGATCTTTCAAATTAATTTAGATAGTCCAAATTTTCTTATACAGAAATTATGAGAGAGGCTATTGGAGAGGATCCCATTCATATTTGTTGAGGCATAGCAAACAGTGGTGTGCCTCCTTCCACGGTAAAAGATACAGCTCCAATTTCTTTTCTTCATCATTGCAACTTGGTTGCTTCAAATGAATTATTGTAATAAAATATTTTTTAAAGAAAAATCTCTTATTGCTTGGGAAAATTGCCACATTTTGTCCATGATTCACCCAAAAGAAAAAAAATGAAAAAAGGGGGGGGGGGGAGTTTGATTAGAGAGTTAGGCTTAAATTTGCTATTAACTTTGCATCAAATAATAAAATGCATGTTCACATCTCGATAAAGGATTTGAAAAGATTTAAAACAAGATTACGACCTATATAAATGGGATTCTGATGACCAGCAAAACTACAAAAGGGGCATACATCAATGGATTTCCCGAATATAGTTTAACATGTTACATATAAATTTGGCTTTTGGGATCCGCTTTATAGTTTTTACTACACGATCACTATGTAATTATCATCATGAATCAATCCAAGTAAATAACATTACAAAAACTGTATCCATATATTACAACAGTATGGACTAACAAGTTCAGAAATGGGGGAATTTGAGAATGCTTGATATAAAATAAATTGAGACAATTATCCATTCAGCAACAAGTGGCTAATCTTATCCCCTACCCATTTCAGAACTAAATTCAAATAATTGGGGGATGTCGCACCTATTTTCCATAGCCATGTGGAGGGTGCCACGTGCGTTCTGTCTTTACTCTTAAAATCCAATCAACAATCGCACAATTGCATCTTATTATTTCAAAATTAGTTTTGATTACAATATTTCTCTTTAGCCCTTTCGTTTCTTAAGAGCCTTCACGTGGGGTTGATACCTTATATAAGGACTACCCAACTGCCCTTACAGAAAGTAAACGCAAGAGAAATGTCTTACCTACCTAACTAATGAGCTCCAAATGAATTTTGATTTTTGGTTATATATTTGAAGAAGATCTAATCATTTTATTGGGAGAGCTTGTTCACCTTAATATCTCTATCGCAAATGAAAGGTCATTTGGCCTTAAATTGTTTATCCTAGAGATTTTTTATTCCATCTTTCAAAAACATAGATTGATATTTATATAATGGTGCAAAAGATAGAAATCTTACTCAACAAAATGATTTTATTCCAAAGCAGAAATTAATTAGCTCGTCTTAAATTTACTCATAGTTAATTAAAGAGTTTGAAGTTGTAAAGCAATTTTTTATTATCATTCAGCAAGGACAAGAGAAATATTTATTATACTTTCATAGTACTGCTTTTATTCATATTTTGATTAATAAACTATTTTACTAAAAAATTAAAATAGATTACGTGACAAAAGATAAATAATAAAAATATTGAGTTTTCAATACTGCATGAGTGCCAAAAATAAACTTGAAATATAATTTGTCAAGAATAAGTTATTCCTAAACTGATAATTATGCTAATGATACCTTTGAAAAACTTTGGTGCTTAAAAGAGAGTATTAAACTAGTTCTTCAATAATATATGATCTCTTTGAGAAAAGTTAATCACTAGATAAGATTACCAGTCAAAAGAAAAATTCAAATCCTTACATATGAAAATACAACAAATTAATTCGAGCCAATCTATATTGACAATACCATATAAGTTATTCTTACTTTGCATTGTTATGTACACCTTGATCATTTTAATTAAAAAGCTTCAAAGAAAAATGATAGAAAAAAAAAAAAGGCCAGGGAGTGGAAAAGCTAGGTTTCTTAATGTTTTAATATATAGATGATCATATAATAGAGGCTACGATATTGATAAAAATTGGAATTGAATATAAAGAAGAAGAAGAAGCAGGGAGCCATGGATGTAGATTTGGTTTGGCCCGCCAATCAAGCAAGCGTGTTCCTAGATACCCACTTCCCCATGTGCCTTGGTCATTCCCAAAATCAGCAGAAAAAACCAATGCCCCATGTTGTCTTCCATGTGTTCAATGCTCACTGGCTTTCCTGCTCCCCCAAGTCTTACCCTTTTTTGTAACACAAGTCCGTCTTGTTTTTTAATTCTTCTACCTTCTTTGTCCTTATCCACCCTCTCTAATATTATATAACTCCCCAACTGCATTCAACTTCTAAAACACAAAGAAAGATGATCAAGTTGAGGTCAAAGAGGTTCAGCAGAAGTAGTTCCAAGCTTGGCAATGGAAACAAAGCACCACCACCAGAAAAGGAATGCAGAAGCATCAGTGACATCAAATGGGAACTTCGCCCAGGTGGCATGCTTGTTCAGAAAAGGGACACCAGTCAAATTGCAGGAGATGGGGTTATCACTATCAGAGTCTCAACAGTGTCAGACTGGCATGACATTTCCATTGAAGCCACTTCAACTTTTGGTAAGTCTCAATCAACAGAATGACCCAAGATTGCAACTTTTTTAAAGAATTATAGTGTTCCGTGGGTGCTTGACAAAAGTCGTGAATGAATTAATGGGTTTGCAGGGGAATTGAAGACGATACTGTCACTAGTAACAAGTTTGGAGCCCAGAGAGCAGAGGCTTTTGTTCAGAGGTAAGGAGAGAGATGATGAGGAACACCTACACATGGTTGGGGTTAGAGAAAAGGACAAAGTTCTCCTGCTACAAGATCCAGCAATCAAAGAGAAGAAGAAGCTGCTTGGCTTGGTAGGAGGCCAACCCGTTGCCACTCCATGTCCTACTATCACTGTATGACTCCAATTAATCTAATAGCGTCGTTAATTAGTACTAACCACAAAAGTAAAGTGAAGAAAGCTAATTACAACGATAAGTCTTTCTTCACCTGTCTTAGATTAGGACCTTAATTAAGTACTCATCTGGTTTTGAGACTTGTTCACTGAAAGTTGTGTAAACTAAGCTGTTGAAGCAATGCCTTGACATAATGCAGAGTTAGCTCTCTTTATAGAAGTGTATTGATTCCGTTTGTATTGTAAATTCTTCATTATGATGTCTTCTGCCTTTTGTTTAATCATATAAAACCAAGCGAGCACGCGGAAGCAAAATGAAATATAATGGTTAAAGTAAAGCCGAAGTCTTACTAAAGTTGGGACAATTTTATAGGAGAAGCTGGTAGCTTATGGGGTGTTAAAAAGTTTAGAATTTTGGGGACAAAAGGGAGTTCAATCAAGCGCCTACAGTTTGTGACATTAATAATAAGGTCGAAAGATAACCAGCTGGGCCTCTACAGGAACTTCAGGTGGGAGGCAAAAAGATCCCATGAAAGGCATGGCGCAGTAACGTCCTCTTTCTTGGGAAGCAACTTCAATGAAAATTTGGGTCCTGAATGGCTAGCATAATGATTTTTCAGCTTACACCAGGCTTTCATTTGGTCTGTCTCATAATCTTGTGTGCATGACTAGAATTTGAGGATACGATGAGAAACTGTTAAGTAAACTTGATTTATTAAACAAAGATCAAATTAAACGGAGTTTGATCACTCAATCACACAACTTGTAGTAACCTCTTATTTTCACATTATTCTCAGTCAGAGTTACATCCATAACTGCTTCATTCACCTCATTCATCTTGGCTTTTTTAACACTCCTTAGCAACTGATCTTCCTCATCAGAGCGAAGACCATTGCTATGCGTTTCTCCTTCCACTGCACTGTTGTTCTGCTCACACATCAGAAAGTACCGCCCTTCGCACTTACCCTTCTCACATTGTTTATTCACAAATGAACCCTTGATTTTTTTCTTAAACTCAATCTAAATCACCTTGATTTTTGATTTATTGATCTCCAGCTTGGGAATGGTCACAACATGCAGTCCATTCTCCATGTTAGCCTTAAATTCATCTACCTTAGTAAAACATTGTCGGGAACTCTAAACCTTCTCTGAAACTTGCCATGGCAACGTTCAATGTGCTTGTCATGTTTCGTCCACATTCATTTGATCTTGGCTTGATTTCATGTGAATTTAAAACGTAGCAATAATATTAAGTTGTCATAATAAAATTAATAAAATAGATTATTATATATAATAGCTCTATATTTCCTTTTGGAATAGGCAATTGTATTCCATAACTAGTGAAAAGATTCTTTTATAATATTATCAATAACAAGTAAAAAGATTCTTTTATGTATTCCTAAATCCTAAATGCTTTACAAATTAACAAAAATAAATCACTTTGGTCATAAATACTTATATTAATTTATAAAATAATTTATATATACAAGTAAATGCCAAAATTAAACAATTATTAGATATTATCAATAAGTGCACATATTAATAATTGAATTAAACCAATAGACTTCAAAAGATATATGAATCCTTATCATTATGCATTCTTCATCAACAAAAATTTCATTAATAAATAAAGAAATAAAATATTTAAATATGTTAACTTTAGAGTATAACAAATAAAAACAATATATATATATACACAATGTCAATGGATTCATGATATCTCAAAATATTTTTTTTGTATTTTTATTCTATATATATATTGAAAATATATTAAATAATTTATTGATTTTAGAAATTCCAAAAAAAAATTTCTTATAAAATACAAAATTTTGGTTTTTTTTATTTTTTTAAAAAAAGGCCATAAATAACTCAATATGAAGATTTTTTCCCTAGTTGCAATGGTGCTATAATGTATTTAAAAGTTCCTTCGCAAATTCTATTGTAAGAACTTTAATTGGAGGTGCATAATGTAATTATAAACTACATAAGAATAATAGAATACAATAGCACTAGAGTACCTAAGGTCATCTTAGAATTAACATAACAACTATACAAAGAATGAATCTGTTATGAGTATAAGTCCTTAGAAAAACTACACCCTAAAAGTTAGCTATTAGAGTAGGAGAGCATAAATTTTTATAAGGCTTTTCTTTCAAGAAAACTTTTTTAATGTGAAACTCGTAACATTGCCACCCCCTTTGGAAGCCAGCATTCTGACGGCTACACTCTGCGACACTTCACTTAGCAGCACTTCACTCGATCACAGTTAACCCCTTTGTCGGTTAAAACCCTTCACAAGTAACCCTTTTCCAGTTAGCCGACTCTCAATGAAAGTACTATTTGTTATGAGTATAAATTCTTGGGAGAATCATATCCTAAAAGCTAGCTATTAGAGTAGGAGAGTTCAAATCCTTATAAGGCTTCCCTTTTAAAGAAACCTCCCTAATGTGAGACTCATAACATAATTAGCTACTGCTACTGTAACATATGTAAAGTATATACATAAAAGAATTAGAGCAACATGGCACGAGGGACATAAAATACCTTTAGGATGATGAGAGAGACATGTATAACACTTACCCTCCCTTTTGCATATAAAACATTTACAAGGGAAAAGTTATCTCCACTACTACCTTTAAGCTAGACATATTTGATCACATAAGAAACTTGAGCATGAATTTTTCAAAATTTTAATGCAAAAATTAATTCCTACGGATGAGTTTATTTTGGTTTCCATAGTACACTACGTTATTCCTTGAGAGCAATTTTGGCTTAATTTGTAAGAAATTAAAATTTTATGTTCAAACTTAAGTTTGAAAACTAAAAATTTTCAGCCTTAATTACTTTTTCTTAAAACAATTTTGAGTGATTTGAGTCTCTACAAATTTCTTGTAATACATGATACAAAAACTTTGACATACATCATTCAATCAGACGTAGTAGAAATATAATTAAAACTTATAAAAATATTAACCAATTCAAGTAATGACTCATATAAATGGATTCTAATACTATATATAAAATAATTTTATTGATTATATAAATTCAAAACATCATAATAATATTAAATGGAAGCATTTCTATATTTGTCACAATAAAATTTATATCATAGATATTCATGTGAACACTTTGAACCGTGTCATTCTTTATAATTTTTTCACAAAAGGTAGCTATTTAATGTGGCAAATAAATTATATTCTCTTAATATTTGTACAAAGTAGAGAGAGAGCTTAGTCATTTTAATACCATAACTCACATTAACTAATAAAGGTGTGTAGCCTATAAAATTGATTGCTAACATTATTAAGCTCATTATCATCATCCAATGAGAATTATATATACAACAATATATTTTTATTAAAACATAAAAATAAAAGCCTATAAAGATTTTACATGATAAACATCTCCTTCCAATCTATGAAGGTGCTTAAGACAGGGCACCTATTCATCAAACATAAAAAAGGGCTAAAGCTTTTGTTGAATGGTTATTTGGGGTTAGTCTTTTGCATTAGTCCTTTAGTTATCTACAAATACACATTTTAAGGAGGCTGGAGGTCCCTGTAAATACTTTGACAATCAAGTCAATCAAAAAAAAAAAAAAACAATAAAGGCAGAAACAAAGAATATAAGATATACCTAAATCATGGGCTTTCCTCATAAAATTGAAACCTAGGGCATAAAAAGGTCATTTCACTATGATGAGGGACAATGTCAAGTAGTAGCTCATTATGGCAGCCTCTAGTTAATAATTTGTAAAGAGATCATTAAACATTATAATGTGTTGGTGTGCATTAACATTTGTAAGATTTGTACATAGTGCTAATATTATTATTTTTTAATTTCTAAATGAGAGATTATATAAATAAATAAATTATAAAATTTGTCATATCTGGTATCTCCAAAATAGTCATAGCAGTCTGTAAAATAAAAAGGCAGAGAAAGCAACCTGCTTAATTCCTTAAGTTTTCTAAATAATCTCTCAATAGATAGAGAGTGAGAGGTGGATAGTTATATTGGTACTGTAGTTGTCGTGAGTAAGGCCTTAATGTGATTGTGCATTTTAAAAAATTGATTACTTCCCCAATAACTTCCATTAGTTAATTAAATAATTAAATTAACACTTAATTAATATACCAAAAAATAACTCTCACTTCTCAATTAGTCGGTCTTATAATAGAAAACTACTAACTACTAATTACTAATTGATTATAGGCCGAGGCTGTTACCTAATGGGCTTATGTATAAATCAACCTACCATAGATTATACACAAATAACAAGGGCTTAATCTGTTTTAGATTCAACATTTAAAAAAACAGAACTAATGGCTTAACTAATTTTGTAATTTCTCTAATAATTAATTAATGCTAATAATAATTAAATTAATAAAATTAATTTGACAATCTCCCTCACAAATAACACTAATAAATTACTTAGAGCAAATTATAAAGCTATAGAATATATATATATATATATATATATAATGATAAGTAATTAGTATATGCTAAACCTCAATCAAAAATTCAAAAAATGGAACATCATAAAATTACTAAATCTAATAGAGAAGCAAATGATAGTAAATATATGAATACAAAGTTCCATAATCTAAATAGATTAAAATTACACAAGTGGTCTTAAACCAATAAAACATAAAACAGACATGTCCCAAACTCCTACTAAAACAAAGGCAACATCAAAATTCAATAAGACTTATATGAGTTACATGATTTTAAAATACTCCCATA
Organism: Erythrophleum fordii; assembly: GCA_032878935.1. Taxonomy (NCBI): domain Eukaryota; kingdom Viridiplantae; phylum Streptophyta; class Magnoliopsida; order Fabales; family Fabaceae; genus Erythrophleum; species Erythrophleum fordii. The sequence goes on along the minus strand of JAVQMF010000049.1, from coordinate 18,140,662 downwards.
GGTAAGCCTTTGGTCAACAAATTCACATGCATATATTCGCTAGAAATGTGAACCACACGAATTTGAGATTTAGCAATCTTCTCTCTAATAAATAGGAGTTTAACATCAAAATATTTAGTATGATTAGAATTCTTATGATTCTAAGAAAAATACAGTAGATGAACTATTGCAGTAAGTGGTTAGAAGTTGCGATATAGAATCAATAAACACACATGTCAGATATCAATTTCGTCAATCATATAGCCTGACAAGTGGATTCATAACATGCAATATACTCTGTTTCTATAGTTGAGGTAGCTGTGAGTGTTTATTTTGTACTTTTCCATGAAGCAACCCTTTCAAACATGATGCATTGAACCAATGTGTCTAGAAGTTGACTTACAGTTATCTAAGCATAATGCATAGTTTGAATTCGTATATCCAATAATCTCTAAAGGATTAAACTTTCTAAAAGTCAACATATAGTATTTTGTACCTCGCAAATACCTCATAATTTTCTTTACTACTTTCCAATGATCCCTACCAAGACTACTGAAGTATCTCTTAAGCACACTGATAACAAAGGCTATATCTAGATGAGTACATACCTAAGCATATATAAGGCTGCCAACAACATAAGCATATAGAATCTTATCCATTTCAGCTCTTTCAACATCATTCTGAGAGCATAATAATCTCGATAACTTTTCACCTTTCTAAACAGATGTAACACAAGGAGAGTAAGAATCCATATTGAACTTCTTAAGCACTCAATTAATATAAGTTATCTGAGACAAACCAAGAATGCCATGAAATCTTTCACAATGGATATGAATTTTAAGAGCAAAAAAGGCTTCACTAAAATCCTTCATATCAAAGTGATATGATAACATATGTTTCATCTCATTTAGAAAATTCATTGAATTGCTGGCTAGCAAAATGTCATCAACATAAAACACAAAAATAACAAAGTTACTCCCATTAAATTTTTAATAGATATACTAATTTGAGACATTTTCAATGAATCCAAGAGAGGTAATAACCTCATTAAACTTTAAATGCCACTATCTATAGGCTTGCTTTAGCCCATAGATGGATCTACATAATTTACATACCAGATGCTTTTTTCCAAGTTTAATGAAACCATCTGGCTAAGTCATATAAATATCTTCATACAAGACTTCATTCAAAAAAGTAGTATTAACATCCATCTAGTGAAATTCAATATCAAGTAGTGAGCTATGACTACCCCGAATGCATCCTTAGTAGACACTGAAGAAAAGGTTTTTGTGTAATCATTGCCTTCTTTCTAATTATAGCTTTTAGTTACAAGTCTAATTTTATATCTTTCAATCTCACCAATAACCCCTCATTTGGTCTTAAAGGCCCACTTTTAACTAACAGGTTTGTACCCATCTAGTAACTCAGCAAGTTCTCACACATGGTTATAATGCATAGAAACCATTTCATTATTCATGGCCTCTAACTATTTAGAAGAATGTGGGCCTAATATTACTTGTTGAAAAGATGTAGGATTTATACCATCATCAACCTTAGATTCAAATTCTTATAAATAAATCATATAATTACTAAGTATGATAGGTTTACAGACTCTTTGAGATTGTCTTAATTCAACAATTGGCTCCTTAGTACTTGTTAGAAATAGTGCCATATCAACCTTAACTGGATTTTCAACAATATCACCTCTATCAGCTGAAGAAGGTGACATAAAAAGCATAGGCAAAATTATACTCTCATCGTGTAAATTAATGACTCTTGGCACAGAACTCCCACGATCTAAGTCATATTCAAAATAAAATATCCTATCAGATTTGATAACTTTGGTAATGTGAGTAGGGCAATAAAATCTGCGCCCTCTTGATCTTATACAATACCTAATAAAAAATCCACTAATAATTTTAACACATTTAATGGCCTTGTCAATCTTCAACTACAAGTTAGAGTCTTTACCCAATAAACTTATGTATAATTCAATCTATTATAGATTATACACAATTAATAAAGGCCCAATTTACTCTAAATATAGCATTTGAAAAAAAAAACTAATTGCTTAATTAATTTTGTAATTTCTATAATACTTAGTTAATGCTAATCCACAATTAAATTAATAAAATTAATTTAACACATAGTCCTCCTGCTGGGCTTCACTGTGGATGCCTCCAACGCTGAATATGAGGTCGCAGGGGTCAGTGAGGTTTGAAACGTAGACCTTGGAGTACGATTTGGGCTAATTAGACCTCGTTGGACCAGGTGGGCTAAACTGGTATTAGTCAACTTCCATCTCCAATCGACCATTCCCCAACCAATTGAGAAGTAATAAATATTTGAAAATGAGAGGGACAAGCTTTGAGTGGAGAAATGAAAATTTAGAGTTACGCAGGAAAGTGTAGTATTCGACTTGAATTTGGATGGTATAGTATATAAAGGCGCACAGCGAAGCTCCTCAACTTTGTTGGACTTTCTTCTTGATTGTGATATATTACAGGATAATAAAGAGGGGATCAAATTTTAATATTGATGTTCTACCATCTTTGGTTAATGGCTTAATGCCTTTTTGAACATTCTCGCAATTTTTTTCTTTTGGAAACTTTCTCGCGGTTTTCAACATGGCCATGATTGCGCTTGACAAAATCAAAGTGTATCTTTATGGGTATCTCAAGAGTATATTCCAATATAAGAGTTCTCAACGATTCCCATGTTTGAACATTCTTGCAATTCTTTTTTTTTTTTTTTTTTTTAATTTCTCGCGGTTTTCAACATAGCCATGTTTGCGCTTGACAAAATCAAAATGTATATTTATGGTTATCTCAAGAATATATTCCAATGTGAGGGTTCTCAAAGATTCCCATATGAAGAGTCCAACAGTCTGGCGAAGCAAGAGAAACAAAGATTTTTAAAAAATGTAATAATAATAGAAAGGAAGAACACATAATTCTAATTCAAACAGCAAAATTTTTAGGCTCAAGAAAGTCTTCTTTCAGACTCTCCAATTATAGACCAATATTTCTTTAAGAAATCCTAATATATTCGCAAGTTTAAGTGTTACTTAAATCATGGTCCTTTTGTGATGATTAAATAAAAAAATATTAGTTGACTCTTCTCTGTTTAATGGTCAATGCCAATGGTCAAACTGGAATTCACGCATGAAGCCCAAACCTATCATTTCTTATTATCCATATGGGCCCCTAGAATCATACCGATCGGGCCCCAGAGAGTAGTCGCATGCCTTCTCTTCCCCGAAAAACAGTTGGCTAAATCAGCCCCTGTAAAACGCAATCTCTTAAAAGCATCCTGCCATTATTTTCCCGTTAGATTGAGCTTTTTTAATTAAAATATAAGAAATTCATATTAATTTATATTTTACGTTACTATTAAATGTTGACTATTATATTTGAGAAAATTCACGTTTGGAATTGTCAAGCAAGGGGCGAATCTCCTTGCATATATATATATATATATATATCTCTTTCTCGTGATATTTTCTTAGGCAACAAGACTTTGAAACGTGGGATGGTACAGTGAAGGAACAGTGAAAGAAAGGGAAACTTATAAAGGACTGAATAGGCGATAAGAATAAAAAGGTTTCGCACCTTGTACTTTTGTCAAACATCGGGGGATGCGAACAGTATGTTCTTTTCCAGGTTACCTTGTTTTCTGCTTCAAAATAAATGAAGGGTGGGACCTGAAAGATGAGAAGGGGGTGTGAAAATCCAGCAATTGCGTCCGTTGGTAGCAAACAAAATGTTCTCAGATGTTGTAGTATTATACGGCATTTTCATCACATGAAAGAACCCATAAAGAAAGATAATGGAGATACGAAAAGTTGTTGTATTTCCATCAACCACAGTGAATTTGTTTTTAATTTATCATTTTGGACCTATTAAACAACAAAGAAACCATTATTGCTTACTCCATCTGACATTGACATAGCAGTTGTGGTAATTAAGCATGGTCCACTATACACTTGCACTAGTCATCAACTTATCTTCTTCATATCGCTCTCGCCGTGTCTTCAAGGATTAGTTTATGAAGGTGTAACCTTTATCTTCATTATTTAAGTTATAAAATTAATACTTAAAAAAAATTATTCTTTTAAATATATCAAATAAATGAGAGAAATGTACTTTTAAAATCTCCCAAAATAAAATTTAGTCTTATCAACGCACAAATCAACATGCGGTCTCATAAATATATATCATCCTCTCCAAACAGGGCTGGATCTATTGCTTTGAACTACTTTTTCAACAGCATACCTTATTCTTCTCCAACTTGCCTCCTGCCCTTCTAGCTCTTTCTTGGCTTCTTCCTTCCCATATTTCAAACCCAAACTCATTCACCTTTTTCGCCCTTAAATTTTCTCTCGGAATCCTCTCTCTGAGACTGAAAATCCGCAGATACTACAACTCGTCCTGTAAATGTATTTATTTCTCTCTCTCTCTCTCTCTCTCTCTCTCTCTCTATATATATATATATATATGTGTGTGTGTGTGTGTGTGTGTATCCCTTTACCTCTTTCTCTGGCATATGGGGTGCTAATGTGTGATGATGCTAATGAATCGGTTTGTTTCTTTTATGCAGAGAGGTTGAAGAATAAGGCACACCGGAGAGCTTGTTGACAGAAGATAGAGAGCACAAGTGAACATACCCAAAAGGCTTTGTGTTTGTACAGCCTTGTGCTCTTTTTTCTTCTGTCAACATAACTATTTTCTTGCCAAATTTCTTTCTCAGTGCTCAACAAACTCTGTTCCTATCCTCTAACCAGCTATGTTATATAACTATCACCCATATATGCAGGCAACTGTTACTTCCAAAAAACACACAAACACAGAGAGACACAGTGAGATGAACACACACACACACCCTCACTGAACTCTGAGGATATGATCCATTTTTTTCTTTTTTCTTTTTTCCAGATTAATTTTGTTGATATAAGTAATTTGCTCTTGGGGATTACTACTTATTAACTTGTAGTACAATAAATATAACAGTCACAAAATATGGTCCTTGTGTTCAGTTTTGATCAGATTTACTATGGTTAAGTTGGTTTGTGCAATCTTACAGAAAAGAAATTTTCAAGAATTGTTTGACATTGAGGGAGAATCAAAGATGAGCCGTCATTGCAGAGGAGCAGGAATCCGTGCTTGGGGGTCGTCTTCTGTGGTTGTTCAAGTATGAAGGAGAAATTGAGAACCATGAAGGCATTGTGTATTGTCCATTTTCAAAATACCTACAAGGTACGGAAGCTTGCGGAGCCATTGATCAAAAGTATTATGTTCTTGGCATTATTCCCATTCCAGTCTCTTACATCTCACCAGTACCTATTAATTTGCCTAGTCCTTTAAAGGCTTAGGCTCATTATGTTATTTTACATGTTTGTTATCTATCCCCGAAATTTATAGGACGAGATCAAATACGTAATTTTTGAGGCCACCTGGATGTCGTTGTGCAGAACTAGCTAGTTGAGCTTGAAGACAAGACTGCGGGATTTCTGAGGCGATATCAGTGTCACGCTAAAAGAAAAAGACAAAATTAATCTCCTTTGATACTTATGTACAGCATGTTTATGTAGAAAACAATTCATAAGTGAATGATTAGTTACTGATGGGCATTGCTAAGACTTCCGTGATATTACAATGGTTTGGGACTTCAGGCACAGAGGTGTTTGTTTTGTTTTGCTGCTTTACAAATGAGCACAGAGCTCTTGCCTAAAATTAAAAAAAAAAATGAAAAAAAAAAACAGAGTGTGGAGAACAAACGACGAAGTTACTACCTAGTACTTTGTTACTGTGCAGACAGAATTTTACTCTATTGTCCTACCTAAATGCATTATGCATACCAACTTGGGTGAGCAATGGTGCCATTTTACTCTATTGTACTACCTTTAATTTATTTATTTTCTTTTTTGAGCACCTATACTTGAGCTATTTTATCTATTATAAAGACAAATTATCATGTGCCTAAGACCGTTTTTTTTTTTTGTAAATATGACTAAGATAATATTGCTAACGTCTTTTATAAAGACAAATTGCATTAATCATAATAAAAAATTAAAATTTAATACATCATTTGTTAAACTAGGACATATACTCCACTCTATACATAATAAGATTCTAAGCAAAAATGGTATCTATATGATCCTGTTTGGTCGTACTACTCAAAACAAAGAAGTTTATTTCTCAAAAATGTAATTTTGAGATTTAAAGGTATTTGGCCAAGCTTTTGCCCAAAAGAAAAAAAAAACTATTTCTAAGTAATAACATAGGAGTTTTTCTGCCAAGGAAAGGAAGCAAAAAATTAGAGTTTCTCCTTGGAAGCAATAGTAGACGTAGAAATTTGTATTTTCGAAAATAATTATACTTTCACTCAAAATTATTATTTACCATAATTATCTTTTATTATTTTTACCAAACCTCTATTACAAAGGTAAACTTGCACCTGCCATTTTTCATAATTTGACTGTTAAAAACACTTTTTTTTAAATGATTTATAAAATAAAACTACTTCTCAACTATTGACAAAACACTTACCAAATGATTTTGCCAAACATAAATTGCTTTTATCTCACAACATTCTTCTCAAACTCCATTTGAAAAAGTTGTTTTAAAATAAATAGAAATCCACAGTAATCCCAAAGTTGTTGGCTCTAAGGTCTTATAAGTTTTGATAATAACAAATAAGTTTTAAAAATAACATTAATATATACTTACTTGATTGTTTTGAATTGTGCATGATTATAATGATTACTTTATGTACCATACACTTGAATTATACTTTTTTTTCTTATGTACGAGATATACTTGCATTTAATATATTCAATGAATTTCAAGAAATTTTACATATATAATCTAAATTGGACATATGATTATAAAAATTTCATATGCATGATAAGATGCTTCATATATAGAGTTGAGATTATTGAATCATGAGTATTGTTAAACTACAATTTTAATTATAAATTGAACTAACTATTTCATTTGCATGATAAATATCTTCAATTAGAATGGTCCAAATTTAAAACAGTGAAAATTGACATAAAGAGAATGGAAGATTAATATTACACTTTTTACAAAAGGTATATCAAGAAAGAAAGATGCTCTAATAATTGAAGAATTAAATATTTGAAGATTTAGAAGCTTGGTTGCATTAAGGTAACCAATAAATTTAAATAGGTATATTTACTATAAGTTAGGAATTTTTATGTGAAATTCAATTATTTAAATTAGCATTTATCATTTTATTGACTTAAGACATTTTAGTTCTCAAAAGATAGTCAGATATGATTTTTACCTATCATTTTATTTTGACATTTGATTACTATTTTGATCATATCTCATAATGGCATGGAATTATGATACAAAATTTGTTGTATTTGAAAATACATTCAAAAAAAATTTCAACAATAGGTTTATTCATTTAAAACAAAGTTTAAATGAAAAAGTCATAATCATTTAAAATATAAGAGTTGACTATGTTTTAAATTTAGATCTACAAAGTTGATTGTTAGTTTTTACAAGTTGACTAGTAACTTGGGAATTCTAAGAAATGTCAATGCAAGAAGAACCAAATGATTATTATTCATGACTAGTTGATTGGTAGATTGTAAATTCAAAAAATAATTGTATTTCAACTACAAGTCAATTGATAGCATCAAAAAAAAATTTAAGTGTATAATAGCTTTTTTAAATGTCTAATGACTAATTTTTATATAATTTTTATATATGATCTTTCAAACATATTTTTTAAGTAGAACCAAGTGTTATAATAAGATCTTTAACTTACTCTTATGTCTTGAAAAAGAAATCATTATTCTTAAAACTAAAATTTATAAAATCTCTATCGTTTGAGTTATTAAAATTGTGTCTTGTATATATATTATTTGAGAGAGTTTCTCTCTGCAATCTTAATTTTTTTCACATCTTTTTAAGGCAAAGCCACCCAAAAATTTATAGGCTACGTTTATCTTTGTATGAAAGTAGAAGAGTAAGTAATGAGATACTAGAAAGTTTCACATGCGTAATTTAAGCCTGAAATTCCTTAGCTTGCTATGATGATACAACTAAATTGTTCCCCTCAAAAATTTTTATCACTGATTGTTAGTAACTGATAAATCTAAAAGCTCAGACATGAGTCAGCTTAACAGTAAAAGAGAATTGATGAGATTTTTGCAATACCGGCGTGTTTGGTTTGTGGTGAGAAACGAAAAAGAAAAAGAAAATTTGACAACATAATAATTTTACTCTTATAATCATACTTAATTATTATTTAATTATTAAAAATAAAAAATATTATATATATTTTTATATATAAATTATTTTTTTATATAATTTTTTATGTTTACAATGATCCTTCCTCAAAAAGATCTCTTAACCCTGTGTGGGATTTCTTCACTTCTTGGTACCCCCTACCCCCATGTTGAACCCTACCCTAGAATGCTAGACATAGATGTGTGATTGGTAGATACGAACAGGAGGCTGACAAGAAATCTTGAGCGTGCCACTAATGTCGTGACTGATATTGATAAAATAATCTATTTACATTATCATTAAAAAAAAAAAAGTTGATGCCCATTTACGACTTAAATTGAAAATAAAAGTGTTGCTACCAATTAATTATGGTGAGGCTCAGAACGCAAGTCACATTTGACAACACCTAGATTATTATGTGAGGATCAACGATAATTATTACGTCAAAAGCTGCAACACAAGCAAGATACAACTCTAATTTTATAATTCACTGCATAACTGTTGACAGATGTCAACAGTAAGGTTCAAACATGAAGATCCATATCCTACTATTTGATCATTAGTTAAACTATTTAATTAGGATGTAACTCTACTTTCATAATTGACAATGAAGCAGATATCAAATACAAGAGAAAATAATGTAGACATGAGTAATTTCTATCAACAAATTCTTGTTTATGATTTTTCTTTTTTCTGTGAGAAAGGATTAATGGGTTTTTGCTTTCTTGTGCTCCTGAAGTGGAGCCTGTTTCCTGATAATGCAGAGTGGGTCCCGATTGAATACGCACTATCTGTAAATATCGTTTGTCCATTATTGTGTAGTTCAACAGCCTAATTGACTATGGCCTCAAAAAGAAGCCTATACTTGCCCTACAATACCTTTCTTCATTTTGGTCCATATAATGCTTCCAAGTTCCGAGTTGACTCTTTACAATATATATTACCTTTATCATTATTCCCCTCACTGTTCCATAAGTGAGACATTTGCCACACTGTTAACGTGCGAAGCAGGGTCAGGTTAAAGCTACATGCTTAATTGATTAGAATAAAGATTGAAAGAGACACCACAAATTAAAAGATTTAACTTTGCTACTTTCCTTTTGTACTTGATCGAAACTCTATAACGTAAAATGGATGAAGAATTATTTCTAATCCTTGTTATGATATGAGACGTGACGTCAAAATTTGTTATATATATGGAGAGAAAATGAGTTACGATTCACCTTTAACCCTGCCATATAAGTATAAATAAATGCGTTTTTTTCTTCATTTCATATTTCCACTCTATACAAATTAATGAAATCCATTAGAACAATCATTGTTTCAAACTGGATGTTCTAGTTAATCACATAAAATAGTTTTTGAGAACTTCCGTTCTCATATTTTTTTTTCCACCATCTTGTACTCTCACATTCCTCATAAAAAACATAGTAATGTTACCTAATAAATATATATCAATACCGCAAATTCGAAAGAGAGCTGGAACCCTTCGTGACATTATCATATTATTACTTGGCGCCTCTAATTCAAAAGCATTCATTTTTTTTTAGTCTGTTTATTGTTTATTGCATAGCATTGTCTTATTTACAATAATTCTCTATCAAGGAATCTCCCACCTCTACCAAAAATAAAAGGAACAAATAATCTAAACGAACACTATAGTGTTGGTAAACTACGTTCTTATTAGGAGTACCTGCCAGAACCTACACTTCTCAGTCCCTCTTCACAAATCGTCCCTGCAAAAAGGTAAAAGGAGAGAGAATTTAATTGAGAAAACGAAAATTATGGAATTACACAAAATTACAATTGCTTCAAGTCACTGATTGATGGCTAACTTCCCATCTAATTTACAATTATCTACAAAAATTCAGGTTTGCTTCTCTGTGACTCCATGATTATAAATCTAGCATTGTAACTTTAATACTAGGGCTGTTTATAAGCAAGGTCGAGCTGGACATCTAATAAGCCTAATATCCGGCCTGATTAAGATATTGGGTTTATTTTTATACCTATAGCCTAGCCTAACATCGAACAAACCCGATTTTATGTCAGGCTAAGGTGGATTAAAGTTGTCAGAGCTTTTTATTTTTTTTATGAACTGATATTTGTAATATAAAAATCTTTTTGTAAACTCGTAGATATATATTTTAAAACAATAAATTTTTATAACTCTCATATTTTTATCAATAATAAAAAAATAGCCTAAATTATAAAAAAAATATAAACTATATTAGCATAATTAGCCTTAGATAAATATGTGTATTTTCATTATTCAATAAAAAAAATATTAGTAAATATACACATTAATGATAAAAATAATTAAGAAGTAGGAAGGGATTGGGTAGGTAATAAAAACAGCAACATGTAGAAAGAATAAGATAAAATAAGAACATATATATATATATATATATATATAAGATGACAAAATGTTGATAACTAAAAAAAATAACTATTAAGTCACCTTGGATAGAACATATCTTTGTCCGTAACCTGACCTAATCTGATATAATTTCATTTAAAATTCTGATCATTTATATTTTTTTGTCAAACTTAACTCAATTAGATCGGGTTAGGGCGACCCTCAAAGTCTGATAGCCCGGTAAACACTCCTATCTAATACTACTCCACCAAAGCACTGATGCCACTGAGATTAAGTTGAGAAGTTTACAAGGCTATAGTTTGTGAAAATTTGCAAATAAATGTAGCATTGCTGTAATACCTTGTGTAACTAATTTGCAAATATACAACATTAGCGTAAGGATTATGGGATTATATATATTGACATAAATGTACCTTCATCCTGGGGCGCTTTTCAGCGTTGAGCTTACGAACTTCATAGCGGATTCGCTTTGAGAAGAGTCTGCTTTGCCTCTTCTCCTTGTATCTTAACACGCTTGCCTCTCTTTGTCTCATCTTCCATCCCATTTCTTCCTTCCCTTTCATCTTCCTCTCACTCTTTTCTCCTTCTTCTCCATCTTCCCATGCCTTCCCAACCACACTGCTATGCCCCCATACAACCTGCAAAAATACAAGTAATCAGCTTCATCGAAACACTTGATTCACAGAGTGACAGAGTGGTACATGATTTTGACCACAAAAATTCCCCCCACTTGCAGTTCTTTCTGTTTAATTCCTACCCATCTATCATTTTCCACTCATCCTCTTTACTCTGTCTCTCCTTTCTTCTGTTTACTCATCATACTCCTTCAGTATCTTCCATAAATATCTTAATTCTCCAACTAACTATCTCATCCCAATGGGGCCCAAAAACCACCCCCCAACCAAAAAAAAAATCCCAATAATATTTGCCAATTATTCATCAAAATTCTTTTAAGATCAGTCATAACAAACTTCCTCTCAAAATTAAAGTAATAAAAAAATCATCAAATCTCAAAGTTAAGATGAGATCCATCATGGATTAAGATCACATAACACAAAAGATTCAAAACGGATTAACTGAATCCTAAAAACCCATATACAATCATACTAATAATCCATGTGTCAACAATTAATTATAAACAATAGAACTATATCGATTATAGTATTTAAATAATGGGGATTTGAGTGAAAAAATAATTACTCGGGGTGCATAATGAGGAAGGACATGATCACGGAAGTCAGGGACAGTGTGTGGGGTCTCCCCTGGGACATAAAGCGGACCTTTGTCAGACCAAGCATTTAATATACCCTCATAATCCAGCTTCAAGGACAACAACCCAAACGACGCCGTGGTGGTTGCGGTGCTCTCCGCCGTAGGGGCGCTACAATAGCTAGTGACCTCGGAGTAACACACCCACCTCTCCTCCCTCCCATCCCTCTCCTCCTCGTTTCTCCTCTTCATGGCCTTCCGTACCAGCGAGCTCCCGTTTTCCTCGTCGAAGGGGGACGCCGTCAAACACGGCGGCGACATAGAATCCTCCTCAGACACGGTGGTGGTGGTGGTGGTAGTGGTGGAGTCCTGTTCAAGAAGGCCGTTGAGTGTGGCAGGGCCATGGGAGGTGAAGAGGAAAGCGACGTTGTGGTCCTCGTGCATGATATCCTTGTCATGGATCAGGTTTTCAGGGTGTAAGGGGAAGAGGTTGAGCTGTTGTTGATGGGTCATTGGGTTGGATTGGTTTGGGGAAAGTTGTAGACGGAGGCTCAAGAACTTGGGCTTCCTGGTTTTTGTTCTGTTCTTACGGCGAGGTGGTGCAAGACGACTCAGAGAATCTCTAGTTCTAAGAATAGAGTTGGTTTGACTGTATGTGAGATCGGAAGGAGGAGGAGAGTTGTTGTGGCACATCGCTACCTATGGCTTCTCACTCACCCACCCCCACACACAATATACAAACTCTGTTTCTGTTTAGTTTGTTTTCTCACTCTAAGCTCACACAACAGAGAGAGAGGAGAGGTGGAAAAGTGAGCAAAAAGCGAGAGACTTTTCTGAGGAAGGGACATTGACCCCATTTGGAGGGAGATAGCTCAACAGGGGGATGATGCTGACGTATTGCCTCTTTTGACACGTGGGATGTTATCATTGGTGGAGAAAGTGGATTACCTTCTTATCTGGATTTCGTTTTGGTAAGGATAGAAAGAGTGTTTAAAACTAAAATATAATTATACTTTTGGCATCATTGCTGGCTTTTACTTACAGGTTTCGTTTGGTGGTCCTTCTATAATATTTATTATAATTTTATATTTATTATTTCATTTATTAAATTATTTTCAAAAAATAAAAATAAAATAATTATCTTTTAGTTTATTTATTTTCACCTACCTATATTTTATATTCCCTCCATTGTTACATTCTTCAATCAAATATACCCTTAACATTACTTCTTTTTGCATTCCTCCTCATTTAGTAATTCCAAGAGCCATAGATATTATAAATTTTTTAAGAGATATCAAATTATATAATTAGTTTTTTTATTTTATAAAATATATAAATTCTTTGAAACTAAAAAAGTAAGTAAATATCCTTAATAATAGTATTAATTTTTATTAAAAAATATAAAAATATCTATTTTAAAATTATTTATATTTTGTTAAAAATTATAAATGTATTTTATTTTGAAACTGTATTTAATTCATGACAATACTTATGGTTTATTAATATATATTTAATATAAATTTTAATTTTAAAATTAAATTTTTATCTTTAAATTGGTTAATCTTAAAAAATTATTATATGAATATATTTTTTATTTTTGATAATTATTTATTTCTTATAAAATGATTTTACATTTTCATAAATTTAGAAAAAAATATATTTGTGTGTGTGTGTATTATACTTGTATTATAAAATTAACATAGATGCATAAAGGTATTTTAGTAAAAATAGGTGTCATTGTAAGTTATCTTTTAATGCATAAATAAATAAAATAAATATAATGCATCTTTCAATTTCATGAAAGATAAGAGTATTTTCAAAATATATAAAAAGATTGTATAATTTGGATTTTAAAAAAAAATTAATTATATATATTTTTATTTTATTCTTAAAATATACACATATCTCTTCTCAAGCCAAAGTTTATCACATACTTTAGTATAATTTAAATTTTTTTATTAAAATACTTTCCATCAATTCAAATATATATATTATCTAAAAATTTAAATTGACTGCATTTTGTTTAAAAAAATTAAAATTTAATTAAAGTATAAGGTAATTTTTTATATTTAAAAAGATTTATATACATTTTAAAAATAAATAGGAGGCTTATATAATTTCAATAAAATTCAATGAGATTTGCGTAATTTACGTTTTTTTAAAAAAAGTAATCTAACCTTAAATTTATCACTATAATTATGGTCATTAATTCTAAAAAATCAAATTTAATATGAATGACTAAATACACTAATATCTTAAACAATAATTTAATAAATATTATTCAATATTTAACAATTATTATACCCTAATAATATTCTTAAATTTAAAATATCGTCAATATTCACGTGACCATTCCATTTTCGCCTCCACCGTCCACCAACATCACCAATGCAATTAACTCTTTTCTCAACACTTTTGTTTAATTTCAGCAACTAAATTTAAACATACAAGTATTCAATTAAAAATCCAGAATCTTTCTTAAGTGCTAGAATTTCAATTTAATCTGTAGAAACTAATAAAATCGATAACATTTACAGGAACATGAATTTGACTCACGACTTAATCTAAATTAATGCAGAAAATACATTGTCATTGATATATTCTCTTGAATATGAGTAATTTCATTTAAATCTCTTAGTTATCAAATTCAATTATAAAAAAGAAAAAATTGTGTAACCATGAAACTGAAAATTGTGTAGCTTCTACTTTGTTTCCTAATTAAAAAGTTAGCATAAATATGTAATTAAGAGAATAGTCAATGAAATATGAATTAGAGGGGGGGGGGGGGGAAAACAGGAGAATGAGGGCAAAAGCGGCATAAGAAGCAAAGGGTTGATGTGAGGAGCGTGCCACCAAAAAAGCATGCATGTTGGCAGAGAAACGCGGGAGGCACGAGAAAAGTGCAGGTGTGGGTCCCGCATCCTCCAACGCTTTTTGGTGCTGCCCGCTTCACACGTGTATAAAGATCCAAGCTGGCAGATATTGTAAATATCTAGGCACTTTTTCCTTTGCTTTTTCGCTTTCAGCCCAGCTCAGTTCTATTATGCCTTGTTTGATATGCGCTTGGATGTGATGCATTTGTTGCATGTTCACGTCACCAATTTAAATAATTTAAATTTTATATTATTTTTAATGTTAATTTTTATTTTTTTAAAATTAATAGTTGAAACATTAATTTTATTTTATATTATATATATTTTAATATAAAAAATAAAATATATATAATATAAACCACTCAAATTTAATCTAAATACAATACTACCAAAATCTGAACTTGTTTGATATTAAATTTTTTTTAATATATGAAAAATAAAATATACAATGTTTATTATAACAATAATAATAATATTTATTATTTTTATTCAAAAATACATGTTTTATTTATTTATTTATTTTTCATATTTACCATTCTGTGTATCAAGTTCTATTCAAATTTACATTCTGGTCATTTTCTACGAAAACTTTTTTGAAGGAAATTTATATTAAATAGGAGCATTGTCACGAGTTAAATAAAATTCACCTAAAGTGATAGCCGATAATCATACCAGTAGACCAAGTGCCCACTGGATTGCATCTTGTTTTTCAAAGATTTTAATTGCAGCCACAATCCAAAGATGTGTCGGTGAAGACCATTCAGTTTGCGGATGGGTCCACTACTTCAGTCGCACATGTGTTTCATGGATTGGCAAAATCAAACCTTTTGATTTTATTATTTTACTCCCTCATGCAACTCACGAATTCTATTTATAATCTCAATATCTTTTTTTTTTCAAATATATTAATTTTTAAATAATTATTATCTACATCATATATAGTACATATATATATATATATATATATATGATTATTTATCTACACTATCTATTGTTCATATAAGTAAATTTTTTATTCTTTGTATTATACAAATATTTTTCAATTATATAATGTAGATTTTACTGTTACTTATATATAATACTCTCGGATATTAAGGGTGGCCTTCGGTCAATTTTTCATAATAAATGTTTAATTAAGATTTTAATTTGTATGACTTTTAAAATTTTAACAAATATTCGAATTTTATGAGTACAAATTCCTACATCGCATTAATTATCTGTAACAATTACGTGTGCTGAGCCTTCAATGATTTCATGCGTAATTTAATTTCTTAACCATAGAAGTCTGAGAAAGGCATAATAATTTCATGTATTAAATGTCATACTATTTAAGAAGACAAATTGGGATCTACCATCGGGCCTAAGCTATGATTGGCCAATCAGACTTTCCTCGAAGGTAATAAATATAACGGAAAGCCCCGTAAACTGGGTGAGTCCTATATGGTTAAACTATAAGGTTATTATAGTAAATTGATTGCTATTCTGTTTCCCGTTCATTTTCAATCGATTATCTGTACCAACCGCACTGCCTGATGAAATAGTAGTACGCACAGTGCAGACCGATCAAATTCAGCATTATTATCGTTCAGAAATATTCAAAAAGAGTATGTACACGTGTCTTTTATGCACGTGCTTACGTTATCTGGGCTAAGCATGGCATGAGATGTTTCAAATGAACAGTATGATAAGCTCATTTAATAAGTCTACAACAACATGGACTAGTTGTTCAATTCGGCCCAAAAGACAAAGCTATGCTGCTCAACAAACGCGTGAATGTCACTTGTTTTTTGGGGGTAAAACAGCCCTTTACACAACCTTCAGATAATGTGTACTATTACAAAGATTTACATGCTCAATAAATAACAAATTATCTTTCAAGTGAAGAGAGATAAAGAAATTAAAAAAAAATAGTAAGGAAAAAAAATTAACCTTATTCTCATTGGTTGTGTCATTCTCCTCTTATTTAAGATGCACTTTATTATCTATTAAATTAAAAGAATCCCAACTACTAACAGCAGCCCTGAATTCGTTAATTTGATGTGAACTCATCAGGTGGTTTGGACTTGGAACCGCACTATTACAGAACATGGCATAACTTAAGGGGAAGCCGCAGAGATGGAGGAGATATGGTAGAATTCATAACACTTTTATGGACCTAACCAAAAATCATATTGACTTTAGTACTTGAATTTCTTTAGCCTAATTAACGGTTTCAAAACTACCACTACCGGTGCAAAGTTGATACCAGAAATTACGATGATATGAATCCCACTTGCAAATTAATAATAATCACGCCATTACTTTCGGCTTTTCATCCTTTAAATAACCCTATCCTTCTTCACCCAAGTCCCACACCCTCTCACTTATTCCATAGTAATAGAGCCAGAGAAAAACAAAAATGGCTTATCATCTTTCTCTTTCTTTCCTTCTTTCTGCTCTTTCTCTTGTCTCACTGGTTTCCTCCTCAGCTGTTCGAGACCCTGACCTAGTTGCACAAGACGTACACAGGTACGCATTTCATCATGCAAAATTATTTATGATTAGATAAAGCGTTACAGAGCTATTATTTTTAACCTTGTTTTTGCTACAGAAGCATCAATGCGTCCAGAAGAAACCTGGGGTATTTATCATGCGGAACCGGGAACCCTATAGATGACTGCTGGCGTTGCGACCCAAATTGGGAGAAGAACCGGCAAAGGCTTGCCGATTGCGCGATTGGGTTCGGTAAGGACGCCATTGGCGGAAGAAACGGCCGAATCTACCTTGTCTCAGACTCGGGCGACGACGACCCAGTGAACCCCAAGCCAGGCACTCTCAGACACGCCGTCATACAGGAGGAGCCACTATGGATCATCTTCATGAGAGACATGGTGATCAATCTGAAGCAAGAGCTGATCATGAACTCCTTCAAGACCATTGATGGAAGGGGAGCTAGTGTTCACATTGCCGGCGGTGGATGCGTCACCATCCACTACGTCAACAATATCATCATCCACGGCATTCACATCCATGACTGTAAGCCGACGGGAAATGGGGACATCAGAGACTCTCCCACCCACTCTGGGTTCTGGACCGTGTCGGATGGGGATGGGGTTTCCATCTTTAATTCAAAGCACATATGGGTTGACCATTGTTCGTTATCTAACTGCCACGACGGGCTCATCGATGCCATCCATGGATCCACAGCCATCACCATCTCCAACAACTATATGACTCATCATGACAAGGTGATGCTGTTGGGTCACAGTGACGCGTACACGCAAGACAAGGACATGCAGGTGACTGTAGCATTTAATCACTTCGGAGAAGGGCTTGTGCAGAGAATGCCGAGGTGCAGGCACGGGTATTTTCACGTGGTGAACAACGACTACACTCACTGGGAGATGTACGCCATTGGTGGGAGTGCTGAGCCTACTATTAACAGCGAAGGGAATAGGTTTCTTGCGCCAGATAATATGTCTAGTAAAGAAGTGACAAAACACGAGGATGCTCCTGAGAGTGAGTGGTTGCACTGGAATTGGAGGTCAGAGGGGGATCTTTTCTTGAACGGAGCATTCTTCAGGCAATCTGGTGCTGTTGCTTCTTCTACCTATGCTAGGGCCTCCAGTCTCAGTGGCAGGCCATCTTCTCTGGTTGGCTCTATCACCATCAGTGCTGGTGCACTTAACTGCAGAAAGGGCACCCCTTGCTGATCTATCAATCACCATTGAATTGCTTTATTAGCTAAAGAATAACTCTTGGGAATCGTTATATCCTTAAATAGCTTCCTAGCAGTTTCCTAGCTATATATTTATAGCAATTCAGTTTTACCTTCCTTTTTTTTTTTTTCCAAAAGATATACACACACACACATGCATCGCTTGAATTAAGTCAGACTTAAAATAATTAATTATTACAATCTCTGCCTTTCGCTTTTCAATGTCAACAATGTGTTATGAGTATTGACAATATCAATTGTGCAATGAAATTGGAAAGCATGTGAATGCTGGCTTGATTCAATTATTTCGACTTTTATGTGCACTTACGCCTCATCGTCTACTAAAGGGGCTAGCTTGCTAGCTTTTGTTTTGCCATTATACCATTTCAAGACCAGCTATATGCTTCTGATCACGGCTGATCCATCTACCTACTAATGCCCTGGCATGCATATATATGCACGCGTAGCTACCCATACAAATTGAAATCAATTACAACCAAGTATCTATCACACATAATGACATAAGTGATAAGATGTTGATTAAAAATGGATAAAAAGTTTAACACTTTTAACTAATCATATTATATAAATAAAAGTAAGAGCGAGCCGTACTATTTATAAATCATGGACACTAATGTAATTTATGTATTGGGTTGCGTGTACTTTTAAATTTAAACTAGGTAGAGCTTAATACTTGACTTGAGAAAATAGAAAATTAAAAAAAAAAAAAGACAAAAGAAGAAGATTTATTAAAAAGTGTCACATCTTATAAATAATACCAAAAATTGAGTTCTATATATAAAATAGATGGTGGGGCACAGGTCCACCTAGTTTGTGAGAGATTGTAAACTTAAATTTTTGTTATTATCATATGTAGTATAAAAGAAAGATAAAATTACTAACCATATCAAATTAATAGCTAAGTTAAAGCAAATGGTACATGAATTGGATCAAATGTAAGAAAACTGCAATATTACTCCATTTCATGTGCATCTACATCAGTATTCTTTTGAACTAACTTAGTTACTTGTATCTTCTACTTGAGAGTGTTCTTGAAGACTCAAACCAAGTTGACATTCATGTATGATAACGCAAAGAAAAAAAGTCTGTTACAGAACGTATTATTCCTACGAAGAAATGAGATATTATGCAGTTGCTGAAGGCAATATTTATCTCACGTCAATCGTGCAGAAAAGGTTAGCAGTGGCTGGAAACGTATTTGCAATATGGGTTTTGGAGGTTTTTCACATTCATTAAAGATAGAAAAGAGAAGAAGAGAACGTATTTTCGGAGGAGCTCAGCCTTACTGCTGAGTACCATTTGCATTGACGTATACATCAAAGAATTAGTTATAAGGAGGCCATTCATACAATGCCAGGTGGTGGACAAAAATCCAACGGAAAAGAATCTAACGTACTCATACAACTACACCAATAGAAAATGGATACCTAATAGACTGCATTTAGAGTATGTTTGAATGGTTATTGAAATAGAATGATCAAAGTGGATGAGGCCATTATTTGAGACTTTTTTTAAGGATGGAATAGCAATGACCTCTAAAACTATTTCTTGCTATTCAAAACTTTAAATTTTTGTATCCCTCTAAATTTGGAGGTCAATGATAAAATGAAATGAAAAGGTGGTGTAATTATAATTATATTCTCCTTAACTAAAAACTTGTTAGAATTATATTTTAATTACACAAGTAATATTTAAAAAATAATTCATAAACATAATTTCATTTTATTTTTTATTTCATTTTATTATTTTTCATTCCATTCCTATCCATTTTTTTTAATAAACTTCGAAACATAACCTAAATACATGATAGCTAAAAGAATATACAAAGTGACGGTGTGCTAGAATGGATTTAAATGCTGAGGCCTCCTAATAAGATTTGAAGATTCTTATTTAAAATCAAATTAATTATTGAATTAGTAAAAGTACTTATTTATGATTTAACAGTCTAACATGATTAAATTAATAATAATTAAATATATATTTTAAAATTAAATATATTAAAATATAATTTTAGATATTTTAGATATATTAAAAATATAACTTCTTCTTAAAATATAATTATATGTATATAAAAATATAAATTTAGATGTTTTAAACTTTACTTTTAGATATTAAAATATAACTTTTTTTCATTTTTTTCACCACAAGAAATCAAGATTTTTCTTGTAGAAGATTCTCACAAAATTTGCATAGTGGGAAATTCTCATGAAATTTCTTACAAATTTTGTCATAGTTTACAATTCTTTTATAATTTTTTAGCTTTTATTTCTATGAGAATTTTTTGAGGGAATTTTAAGAGAAATATTGTAATGAAAGAGCTAAAATATGAGAAGTATGAGACACTAACAATTTTTGCAAAATTTTTTCATGAGAACAAAAAGTTTAACAAATATCTTTTTTAACTTTTGTAAAAAAAATACCATAAGAATTGTAAAGAAATAAATGGAGAAAATTGTTTTCCTATTCTCCCAACAAAATGCCATAAGAAAAGAAAAAGAATTTGAAGTTTTTCTATTCTCACTATATTTTATTGTGAGAATAGTAAAAAAAAATCTTAATAGTATCATTAATTTTATGTTGGTTCTCATAGTTAATTACTATGAGAGTAAAAAGATTTTGTGTTATTTTTTGAATTCTCATTGTATTTTATCATAAGAATAAAAAATTTAAAAAAGCTTTTTTATTGTCACAATATTTTACCATGAGAATTTTAATAATTTTTGTAAAATTTAATAAGAGAAATGTGTTTTACTTCTTACAGTAATTCTCATAGTAATTTGTTGTAAGAATTGAAAAAATTGCAATTTTTTGTTATTGCTTAAAAGTATCATTAATTTTATAGTGATTCTCATGGTTACTATGAAAACAAAAAAAATTGTGTAATTTGTTGAATTCTCATAATATTTTACAATGAGAATAAAAAATTTTAAAATTTTTTTTATGGTCATGATATTTTATTGTAAGAATTTCAACAATTTTTATAAAATTTAAGAGAAAAATGTATTTTAATTTTCATAATAATTCTCTCAATAATTTATTGTGTGAATTAAAAAAATTACTTTCCTTTTTTTATTCTTAATATTAAAATTTAAATACTATAGAATATTTTAATATTAAAATATTCAATAACAAAACATGGAAATCTTAATATATTTTTATTTAAAATATTCTAAGTACAATTAAATTATAAAATATTCTAACACATCTCTCTCTCTCTCTCTCTCTTTCTCTCTCTCTCTCACATACACACACACACAATGTCACTACATTATGCTGAAGTGGATAGTAGTTTTCGTTGCTTAGAATTAATATTTTTACTCATTTATTTTTCCTTAGTTTTCTCATGCAACTAAGGCTGTGTTACCAATGTTTCATTTCATAGAAATTTCCTAGATATTAAAGAAAAAATGCGTATCTGGAGGTGTTAAAGAATTCCTAAAATTACTATTTTTTTTTATGAAATATATCAAAGGAAATAAGCTAATGCATGTACAATCACAAATAAGATTTTGTTACTTATTTCTTAGTCTAAAATGATATGTAGTTTTGAATCTCTCTCTTTCTCTGTACTTTAATAATTGTTGTGACTTAGGACATTGTTTAATTTCTATACTAGCCAATAGTGGGGACCAAAGTTTCTGCTCTTTCCAGATAGCCTTGATAATAAGATATATGAAAATGGCTATTCTAACAAATAACCAATACTATATTTGTCACATTCCAAATTTTCTGTAACTATTAACGTAACCAAAGTAATGAAAGAATAATAGTAAGGGACTATTCTAAGTAAGTATTAGAGAACTACCCTATGTTAATTAGGAAGCCTTATTGAGACATTAGCTTGATAGTTTATTTAGCATAGAAACACCTAAATTAATCTAAGTCTCCTAAGTACTTTACATGGCCGATAATGTGGTGTAGGAATAAATATATACTAATAAATGGGTGGTTACTATGAATAGGTATATATACAGGAGTAGGTGGTGCCTTAGGACGTTAGAACCAAATACTTCATGAAGCTATCTTTTATTAATATATAGATATGTGTCTGGATGTACAAATGAATTAACTAGCCATGTGGATTGCTAATTGCTTCATTTGAATTAATAAGATAAGAGTGGGACTTAGCATAAACGGTGGGAGAGCTATGGGATATCATTTAATGTCATACTTAGTTAGAGACATGGGAAAGAGACACCTGGCAAGCAACCGAGGAGAACCAATGATATTCTTAAATAAATAAATCACATGCACCTAACCATTATGCTTCCATCGTATCATATATATATTTATGGCATTTGGTGTTCCTTTTAGTCGTGGGAATTAGTAAGGAAATTGTATGTAAATGAATAGCCGTGGGAATTAGTAAGGAAATTGCATGTAAATAAAGATACCTATCACGCACAATGGAAAAGTAAGTGGGGAGAACAATTAAGAAGAATAAAACCTTTACACCTCATGCTTACGCCACATATATATATATATATATATATGTCCACAAATTACATTATAATCTTACTCACAATCTGAATTGCCGTGGGGGTTAGGTACCATATGCAATATATATGCATTAGATGGGAGTAATATATATATATAAAACGCTGCCACCTAGCTTGCACCGAACAAGAATGGAAAAGAAGAAAACTCTAACACAACAACAAGACACCTCATGCTTGCACCGTCCACCTACATATATACATATTCAATTGCAATTTGTTAATGCTCATATTTTTGTTTGATCGTGGGAGTTAAATATTGCATTTAATATATAGCTTAGATGGAAATAATGAACATACATGCTGCCACCTAGCATAGCATTGAGTAAGTAATGAGGTGGAGGAATTTTAAAATTGCCTTAATGACATCCAAAAGTGATGAAGAGCATGAGCTGTCCATTGCACTAGTTATCATTCACCTTAGCTTCATTTTTTGGTCAAGAGAACGAGTGGTAGGAAGAGAAAGGGAGCTCGAATAGCCATGAGAAAAAAAGGGATGAGAAGATAAGCTAAGATATAAAAGACTCCATTAGAGGTAAGAATAGGAATTTTGTATGTTTTAATTTGCTTTCATTCCACTTAGTTGGAAATTCTAATTTTAGGATACCTTGCCATAGGTGGACAATAATAAAATTGTAAGGAAGAGAATACAAAATGTGTTTGGGAGGAAGTTACGGATACTTGAAGGTGAGCACCTAAATTATTTTTTGAAACCAAGTAAGCCAAGAATGGAAATGGAGTAGATAGAAAATTCTGTATACTTAGTTAGCCATAGGAATAGCACCTTCAGAATGTCATAATTTGAATAAAAAAGATAGCATAAAAGAGCAGAACATATGCTAGGTGTTTAGACACTAAACGGAACCATACAATTGGCTATTAGACAAAGAATATGCACATATATTGACGTATGTGGAAATGGATACTGAGTGTGAACATCGTATTTTGTCTGGACATGCTCTAAAATAACAATAAATTTAAACTAAAAAAATTTTAAAAAAATATAAAAAATAAAAATAAAAATCAAGGAAATCAAGAATAGAGAAAATCATAAAAGAATAAAAAATTACATTTTTCAAAAAAAATAATAAAGAATCAAAATCCAAAAAAAAATTTCAACCCAAAAATTACAAAAAAAAGAGAAAAAAAGGAAAATGATAAAATATCAAATAAAAAAATATTAAAAAAAGGTTACTTAAAGAACAAAAGAAACAAAGTAATAAAAAAAACAAAAAAAAATGAAAATGAATGAAAAGTGAAAATATAAAAAATAAAAAATTAATCAATATCAATTTTATAAAATAAAAAAAGGGGAAATAATTTGGACTCCTTAGGTTAAAAGTCCATTTCTTTTACCACAATTTTCAAAAGCCCCAACACTAACGAAATCAATATTCCAAAAAAAAAGACATTACTAGAAAAAGATTAAATGCATTGAAATAATAATAATAATAATAACAAAAAGGGAAAAAAGAAAAAAGGAAAAAGCCTATCAGAATCTATTATCCACAAATAATAAAAAAAGACCAAACAAAAAAGAGCCCACATTCACCTGGTCCAATTTATTGAAAAGGAGAACATATTGGAATCGAAAACAAAAAACAAAAAAAAAAAGAGAAGGAAAAGTGGAGGCCCATTCCCTTTCGCCTAGCAACCTCAAACTCTTAGCCTTTCTGATTCAAGTTAGGGGCCCAACTTGGATACCAAACCTTACCCAATCCTTTCCTCTTTGGCACAACTTTGGAGGACCACATTCACAGGGATTCACGGATACAGACGCGCAAACAAAAAGATAGACGCAGAGACGCACTGAGGCAACAAGCAGAGAGAGGAGCACTGGGGGAACGAACAAAAGGGTAGAGGAGAGGTTTAAAAAAAAAATCGAGTAGAGTCTAAAGGAGAAGGCTACTGGAATAACAGAGAACAAGAAATTAGGTTTCAAGAAATGGAAAGAGGAAGGAATTGAGAGCAAGAGAAAGAGGGACTAAGAGTGAGGAACAAAAACGAAGTGAGGGTGTGAGAGAGAACCAAAGAGAAGGTTTTTAGAGGCTGAGAGCACGAGGAGCGAAAAATTGGGGATTTTCGGATTGAAAGGAGGAGGCGAGAGAGAGATAACAAGGGAAGAAGCTTCTGATATAGAGAAGCGTGAGATGAAATAAGAGAAAGAGAATGAAAAGATTAAGGAAGGGATTTGACCGGGGCCATGTGAGAGAAAGACAGAGTAAAAGGGAGCACTCTGAGTAAAGAACCTAAACCAGGCTCTAGTACAGATTGGGTGACTCAGTGTTAATGGGATTTAATCAATGAAAGAAACCACTTGAATTTTTGAACGTTGAAACAGGAGTTTGAAAGGTATGTTCTCATGCTCTCCATTTTCGATTTTGAAACCATGGAACTGGGTGCTGAAATCCGAAGTTTTTGTCTTGATTTGATTGATGTTGAGTGCTGATTATTTGAGTTCACAATTCATAGGCTTACGACTCATGCGGTTTGGATTGTCATTTGTTTGTCTAATTTAATCTGAAAGACCATACTTTCCGGGTTTGGTTGTCTATTTCAAATGAGCTATTCACTTCAAGGGATCTAGGGATATATTTCATATATTTTCCATTTTTGATTATGAAAGAATGATGCCACACACGTGTTCCATTTTTAGGTGTTAGGGTTCCAAGCTCCTGTGCTTCGAGTATGGCCTAACACAATTATTTTGGTGTTGAGATCTGAGTTTCTTTAGGTCACTTAGTTAAGGTCTCATTAATTTGAGAAAATCATGTTCCTTGAATCTCGAGTGTTGTGTTAAAGTGTTTGATGTATTTGATTGTGGTAGCTCACAGTGTTCTTGTTTGATGATGGCTAAGTTGTTTTGCTGGTTTGATTCGTATCACTATCTTATAGGGATTCTTTGACCAGAGATATTAATTTGATTTGGAGATATCAATTTGATTTGCATTACATTATGAATGAAGGAAATGCTTTGTGTTGTGTTCCTATCTCTTAGCTTGGTATTAGGATTTGAATCAAATTCTTGTTGAATAGCATTTTAATTAAGCTTAGGATTTGGAGTTTATATTGTCTAATGAGATACATGCTGTTGGTGAAATTTCCACTTAATCTTGCATAAATGTGGTGAATCTACTGTATGCAAAAATTTCTTAATCAGTCTGTGATATTTCGTTTTATGCACTTTGCCATCCTATGTGCATTAGGTCACTAAATGTGTTCTAAATAAGATGTTGTTTCTTGGCTACATCTTGATAAAGCTAGAATTTGGAAAATCATGGGTCACTCATGCTAGTGGTTTTCAAGCAGAATATTTCGCTATATGGTTATGCATTAGAGAATTCAGGATGCAGAATTTGAGATTTATTGTTATTTTGAGAAATTCCATTGGTTTGTGGTCTATTTGCCAAGATCTAAATATGAATGTAATTTTTGGTTCTTGCTTCAAACATTAAGTCATTAATTATTTTTTTAGTTCATAAAAGTAACTTTCGATGTCTTTCTTTCTGCTATGTATGAGGCCTACGATTTAGAGGTCAATAATCGAATGAAAGCAAATGGATGGGAAGCAGTACAAAGAGTTGCATATTGGGAAAGGTTCATCGGGAGCTAAACAAGGATTAAAGAGAAAGCAAAAGAGATAGCTTCACTGATTCTTTACTTTCACCTAATTTATTTATGAGATATTGTGATGTGTATTTAAAATAGGCTAATATTTGATTGAACACAAAACACACACAATCAAATATTCTTGTATGCATATGAATGAGCTAAATCTTTATCTTTTTATTTTTTAGAATTGCCGTGTGAGATTTTTTATTTCCTCAAGCATATAGGGGCGCACCTAAGGACCATGTGGGACAACAAAGTTTCCTTGGTATCCATTGGGTATTGGATTTACATTTTAATGTGTTTTGGGTTTCAATGGCCCACATCAGGTTAATTCTTTAAAGGTAAATTTTCAACAACAACAAAAAGGAAACAAAAAATGATAACAAACAACAAAACTAAAAAAAAAATGAAATATAAAAAAAGAAGCAACAAACAACAATAACCAAAAAAAGAACCTATAAAAGCAAGTAAGAAATTAATCTTTTTTGAACCTTTTTTTCAAACTCACTTTTAACAAAAATTGCCCCCAAAAAAATAAGAAAAAGAAAAAAAGAAAAAAAACAACAAAAGGGAATAAAAAGTAGAATGAGAAATGGATTTCCTTTTTAAACTTATTAACTATTTTCAAGCTCTCTTAACAAACAAAAATGTGTATCAAAATCAAATAAATCAAAAAAATTGAAAATAAAACTAAATAATGATAATAATAATAATGATAATAATAATAATAATAATAATAATAATAATAATAATAATAATAATAATAATAATCAAATGGAAAACCAAAATCTAACAAAACAAAATTTTAAACAAAAATCAAAACAAACAAAAAATCATAAAGATCAAAAATCAAAATTTGATTAAAGCCAAGAAAAAAATTAAAAAAAAAATAGAAGAATAGAAGAGAAAAAAAGGTTAGTTAAAACATTATTGACAAAATTAAAACCCAAAATCAAAACAAAAAATCAAAGTCAACAAAATTAATTATAAAAAGAGGAGAAAATCATTAAAAAAAGGAGGTTAACTCAAAAATACAAAAAAAAAAAAGAATGAAAATGAAAAGTGATGAAGTAAAAGAAAGAAAACAAAAAAAAAAGGAGAGAGAACAAAGATGTGAATTAAAAAAAAAATAAAGAAACCAAAAACAAAACAAAAAAAACACAAGGAAAAAAAAAAAAGAACAAAGATGTGAATTAAAAAAAAAAAACAAAAAAACCAAAAGTCAACAAAAATTGATCAAAACAAAAATAAAATGAAAAAGAAACCCCAAAAAATAATAATGATAAAGCAAAACAAAAACGAAAAAAACAAAAAGACAGAAAAGAGAAAACAATGAACAAAATTGGTCAAAATAAAAATTAAAAATCAAATTAATAAAATAATAAATAAATAAATGAAATAAAAAAGTTTAAATTAAAAGAAAAAATCCTTTTTAATGACAAAAAATCATAAAAATCATTTAAAAAAATAAAAAACAAAACAAAACCAAAACCAAAACAAAACAAAACAAAACAAAACAAAAAAAAAACACACACACACACACAACAAAAAAACAAAAACAAAGAAAAAGAGAAAACAAAAAACAAAAACAAAAACAACAAAAAACAAAACAAAACACTCACTGTCTAAATACAGTTTTTAAATACGAATTATGTGGACTTTGATCATTCTCAAAGGGTACATAGGCCCTAGACGTTTATTTTAGATTAAGTATGACTTTGTAAATAAATATCTTTTTTAATTTTTATTTCCTTCCTTTTCTTTTATCCTTAATTTTATTTCTTTAATTTCTTTCATTTTCATATTACTTTTATTTTTTTAAATTCCTTCCTTGTTACTTTACATGTGATTTATTAGGAAGAATTAAAATAGAATCGAGACTATATTAATTTTGCACAATTGACTTAGGGTAACCATTCTTAGTAATAAGTGTAATGGGGTGCCTAACACCTTCTTTACTCACAATCGACTCCCGAATCTAAATCTGGTTTGTAGACCATTTTTCAAATAAAAAAGACTTTTCCAAAATTTTGCCTTTTAAAAAATAAAACTTTAGTGGCGACTCTACTAACTTTTAATTTTACTATTTGATTTCAGTTTTCAATTTGTGAAAATCCAAATTGAATTCTTTTTAAAGGCGTCACGCGATTGTATTTTTGAGTGTAACACCGAGAATAGGAAATTTAGGACTAAATTGTTAGTTAAAAAAGAATTAGGGGCTGAACCTCAAAGCCTTGGACCACATATAAATAATTTAGATAGTAACTAATTGATGAGAAAGAAAGAAATAAAAATGTAACTATTTACAATTAGGAATTTTAATCTTTAACTAACAAAAGGGAATTAGGAACTTCGTACGTGAAATTTGGTAACTTAATTGAAATGCAAATATTGATCATGATTGTTCTTCATTGAGACACTATGTGATTGAAATTTTAGGAAAACAATTGAGGCAACAAGAGCCAAAGAGTAACTTGACAGAACAATGGTGACAAAATTGGTAGCTAACATTGTATTCCGTTCGTTTATGTATGTAATTACATTGAATGATTCCTAAATTTTTATGCTATATATGGTTGCATATATGCCCACTAAAATGACTTTTACGAGTATTAAGTCATTATTATTAGCTAATGATCGAAGCATATTAGCTTAACGAACAAATGTATACTGCAATCTAGGAGTAACGTGCTCCTACACCAAAGTGTGCATTAAATGTGCATTGGTTGTTATTCGGTGTTACTTATGTATGTTAGGAATACATTGTTATCTACTAGGATTTTATCTTATTATTAAGCCAATCATTTTTAGGTATCAGTCATACCTCAGATGAAGCCAAATAAGCAGAAACTAGACAAGCAAATTAGTAGAATAATGTGTTACATTATGACCAGTTTTGTAAATCCTCTATGTCATGTAAAGTGCTAAAGTATGATTTTAGTATGTAAAGTTGTTTTGTAAACCCCTAAGGCGAATTTGTACAATAATTATGCATGTATAACTTCTAAATTAAGTTAACAATGATGATTGCCAAAATGCTGCTTTATATGAAAAATAAATTTTGATTACTATTTTTGCATTAAATCGATTATCACTATCCTGGGAATAATGCTATGACAATGGGATGGGTCTAATTGATGTTAAGGGAGAATTTTTTGAATTTTATACAGGGATCCCATAGTGGAATGCAAGGAAATAACAGAGTATACTTTACTAGCTTGTTAATTTGATATGTATTATAGGTTCTGGATGTTTGCCTTTTGTAGAAATAGTTAGAGAAGGGTTTTTGAACCCAAATTTTTATAATATGTTCTACATTCCTTGAATTAAAGATCTGGTAGGTTATGGATTTTTCTTGGATAAATTAAACTAGGAAATTAAGGTGCTAATCCCACCTGATTGCTGTATGAGACAGATTTTAGTAGTTTTTATAATAAATCTTGTTAAATAGGTAAACGAAGGAATCAATGCATGAAATTTTATAAGAAGGTAGCTAAGACATACAGACTCAGATTTGGAAAGTTTTAGAATTTTTAAAGTTGGTTTACTAAGGCAATGAAGTCAGAAATAGAATAGATAGTGTACAGCAAGTTCAACTAAGGTAGTGGTCTAAATAACAGTGGCTAAGGGGTTATCCATAAGAGTTTTTAAAAATTGTTTTAGTGGCTTATAATTAACATAATAAAGAGTCATTCTACCAATTTTTATGATTTTTGGACGTTATTTGATGGGTTTAAAAATGTAGAAAATTTGTGATTAGGGTTGCTTCCGTTTCTTCATAATGTGATGTGAAATTGTATGGTAATTAAAGGAGCAAAGCTTGAATATGTGTTTCTATATATATAAGATAGAAATCCCCTAGATACACTACAAGAAAAACAAGAATTAGCGACGAAAATTTTTGTCACTAAATATGGATAATTCTATCGCAAATTGGTTAGCGACGGATTATTTCCGTTGATAATTTTATTGTCGCTAAATAATTAGCGACGGAAATGAAAATTCCGTCACTAATTTGCGACAGAATAGTCCGTCGTTGATTTGAATTCCGTCGCTAATTGTGGGTATAACTTATTCTAAATTAGCGACGGACTAGTGATGGAATTTTTTGTCACTAATTAGCGACGAACTAGTGACGGAATATCCGTCACAAATTAACGACGGATCAGTGACGGAATATTCCGTCACTAATTAGCGACGAATCAGTGACAAAATATGTGACGGATCAGTGACAAAAAATTCTATTACTAATTTGTGACGGAACAGTGATGGAAAATTCTGTCACTAATTTGTGACGGATCAATGATAAAATTTTTCATCAGTAATTAGCGACAAAATATTTCGTCATTGATTCGTCACAAATTAGTGACGGAATATTCCGTCACTGATCCGTCACAGATTATTTCGACACTAATCTAACCCAAATTAGTGACAAAATAGTGACAAAAATGTGCTGCTTATTTAATTTTTTTATTATATTGTATTTTTTAATACAGTGTCAATATTACTTGTGCTACTTATCCAATAAAATAAAATAACACAACAGTATTCAATAAAAATAATAAATAGATTAAAATGATTCTCAGTTAAACGTTTATAAAACGAATTATAACAATCTTTAACTTAAAATACATAACTTAAAATGCCATAAAAAAATAAAATCACATCTATAAAAGAGGACAATCATCAGGGCCTGTCTTCTCAACCGCTGATTCTTTCGGTATAAGATCTGATAGGGCACGAGATAAACGCGATTCAAGTTTTTGCAACCTATTAATTGTTTGCTGATGCTGGTCTAACATAGATAAGATTTGTTGATTCTGCTCTCTAAGTTCTTGGTTCTCCTGTCTCAAAGGTGCTGTCTCTGTGGCAATCCTCCTACGTAATTCCTCTTCAAAATCTAAATGGAGTCCTGAGTTATTAATAGAAGAAAAGGTCCCACAAGAACAAACAGTATCAACATCATGAGCTGTAGATCCTACTCTAAAGATACGACCCTTCTTATTTTTGCCACCTACAGCCTCTAACCATAAGGCAACTTCATCATCATCATCATCATCATCATCTATATCATTTGATGCTATGCCTGGGGAGTCCTGAGTAGAAGTTCTGGCATTTTAAGCCTTAAATAATCAGCCTGTTAATAGAATCAAAGAAAGAAATTTTTAAAATAAAGAAAATAGAGACAATTCATCCAGAAGCAAAAGTATGCACATGTTTAAGTATATTTTATGTCATAAAGTATGAACATGATGTGTAATCATATAAGAATGACTAAGTATCTTGAAACTATAAATATATTAAGCCATCCTAATCAAAGGTATCAAATGTTGAAATTACACAATTAGGTATATGAAAAGAATATGCAATGATATTGCTAGCAACAAAGTAATAAAATAAGTAAAAGACACTAAATAGAATATTAACCAATTGTAGTGACAAGGTAAAAAGATGAAGACTAACACTACAACTGGTTGGACCTTCAGTTATCAGCATAAGTTCAATGATAGTCAAAACTAAAAATCAAGATTCACATTACAGCTAGTCAGCCCTTTGACCGTCAGCACAAATCCAATGACAATAAAATACAAAGAATAACAACTTATACTAGACCTAGTCAAGTCTTTTGTCGTTAACACAAGTATAGTAACAATCAAAACAAAAAATAAAAACTCAAACTACAGGTAGTTAGACAAGTTCAGTGATAATCAAAACCAAAAATAAAGACTAACACTACAGCTATTCAGGCCTTTGACCGTTAATATAAGTTTTGTTACAATTAAAACTAAACATAAAGATTCACACTATAGGTAGTTAGGCCTCCAGCTATCAGTACAAGTTTAATTACATTAAAAAAAAATCAAGACTCACACTAAAAGTAGTTAAACCTTTGGCCATTAGCACAAATCCAATGACAATCAAAATTAAAAATAAAGAGACACTATAGCTAGTTAAGCCTGTGGCCATCAGCATAAGTCCAATTATAATCAAAACAAAAAATAAAGACTTGCTCTAAAGCTAATCAGGCCTTCGACCATCAGCACAAGTCCAATGACAATCAAAACAAAAAATACACACTATAGCTAGCCAGACCTTTAACCATTAGGACACGTCTAATTATAATCAAACCAAAAATAAAAACTCACACTACTACTAGTCAGGTCTTTAGCCATCAGCACAAGTCTAGTTATAATTAAAGGAAAAAATCAAGGCACACACTAAAGCTAGTCAGGCCTCCGGTCGTCAGCACAAGTCCAATGTCAATTAAAACAAAAAATGAAGATACACTGCAACTAGTTAGACCGCTCACCAGTAGCACAAGTCCAATTATAATCAAAACTTAAAATAAAGACTCACACTACTGCTAGTCATGCCTCTAGCCGTTAGTACAAATCTAGTTATAATTAAAATAAAAAAATTAAGACTCACTCTATAGCTAGTAAGGCCTCTGGCCATTAACACAATTTTAGAGAGAAAGGAAAAGATAAACATATATATACATAAACTTCAGCTGCCCTATGGTTCATAAATTGACCAGTTGCCTCATCATAATACGTGTGCTTGAACAATTCAAACATTGTAGGTGGCCTTCCAAGCATTAAAGTCTGTAGTTATTTATTAATATTAGTTATCTCATACATTAAATAAACAATGATTACATTTGAATTTAAATGGTTACCAGCCTCCTCTTATGTTCAATTGAAGGAATGCTACCCCCTTTATGTTGCATACCTCTCGTGGTAGATGCTCGATTGTTTTTAGCTATCTGACAAACGGTCTTATATTCTTCTGACTCCCAATAGTGCTTTAATTGGACCATTATATTATCTGGAATCCAATTAGGTGTGATCCCTTTTTCCAAGTCTAGCCGTACTCTGTGCATTGCATTTCGTAAGACGTCCCCACACTTTTTGTTCCAATTACGTCTAATAACTTGGTCGTATTGTGGCAGCCATTTATACTTTTTCTACATAAACACCAGAAAAACTCAAAATTGAGACAAATTGAAGGAAAAAGAAACACATGATACATGTATAATGATAGTATAAGATATATACCGCCCATTCATCAAACCATAGTTGTCTCACTTTAGGAGGCATTACTTTCCAACTATAACATGGATGTTCAAATTTTGCTTGAATTATAGGGAGAATATCACGAACAACAGTAACAACAGGATTAAATCTAATTATTTAACATCAATGATTAAAAATATTATAATGGCATTAAGTTGTTAAATGAATAACAAATAAAACAATATAAACTTGATGACTTACGTATACTTGTCAGGATATAACCATGTTTGACCATCTGTCGGGTCACGGCCAAAAGGTTGGATAGGTGACATTGGTGTAGAACTAGTGGAAGGACCCTGAGGAGTGGGATGTAAGTACTAGGAGTCAGGGGATGGTACAAGAGGAGATGATACAGGTGATGCTAAGGGTTTATTAGATGATTCAGGTATGGTTGGAGCTGATGCAGGTGTAGTGGAAGCGTCTAGCGCTATAAGAGCTAGAGTAGGTGCTAAAGTCAGAGGACAATGAGATGATTAAGGGTGCAGAGGTGGCGGTGTAGAGGTACTCCATCGAGGACGACTTCGCCTAGAACCATGACTTGACATCTACATATATAATAGCAAACTTGAGTCAGTATAAGTTGATAAAAAATTAAATAAAATGAAAACAAAAAAAAATTCACACTTAAAACAAGAAAATATATTATAAAAAACTCAAACTCAAAATTAAATAAACTTAACCCTAATCTATGCATCATTATCATCATCATCTTCAGAATCATTATCTTTATTCTCCTTCTCCTCCTCCTCCTTCTCATCATCATCATCATCATCTTCTTCTTCTTCTTCTTCTTCTTAATCTTCTTCTTCTTCTTTTTCTTCTCCTTCTTCTTCTTCTTCTTCTTCTTCTTCTTCTTCTTTGTCACAGACTATGTTAATGGTTAACATATCTATTTCTTCATATGAACCTTCAGTGTCTCTTAGGTTATGGAATTCATTATTTAGGACGATTGCAGGTAATATGATTTCCAATTCATCCACCTAAAATGGCCCTATATTTGTTTCAGATGAAGAAGCATCAATTATGCTACAAGCCTTAACCTTCATTACGGCTAACTAATTAGCCTTCTAATGGCAATTAAGATAAGATCCATAGTACACTTGCGTCGCTTGTTGTGCAAGTATAAATGGATCGAACTTGTTATACCTTCTTAATTCGTGTACTTCAACAATCCCATATTGTTTGTGAACCCTCATACCACGATTAGGTGAAGGATCATACCATTGACAATTGAACAACACTAATCGCTTCACAGGAACCCCTGTGTATTCAATCTCCACAATCTCTTCTAGAATGCCATAAAAGTCATATTCTGATTGTGCAAAGTCAGTCGCCTTAATACATACACCACTATTTATTGTTGATTTTCGATGGCTCAATAAATGTATGTGAAATTTGTACCCATTAACAAAATAAATAGGCCAAGTTCTAACGCTTCTCTTTGGTCCCCAAGCAATGTCATGTAAAAATGGATCCAAAATATTGTTGGTTGGGTTTTAAACCTGTGTGACATTTTATGTTAGTTGAGGTTAGATTTAATACATACTTAGTTACAATTTATTACTACATACATGCTCTCGAAACCATGTGGAAAAATTTGCTTCAATCTGACCTTCTATCTTAGCATCCATAATTTGAGGATTGGACAAAGTTAAATCATGAACAAATAAATTGCATAGTAAAGGAATGTGTTAAGCATATACAAATAAATAAATTGTTTAAGTAATATCACTTACTTGACATAAGGTTACACTTCATCACAGTTTATTAAAACATATTTTGTAGCGGCATCTACTTTTTGATCATTTAAGAAACGACACTTGCATTTTCCAGAAGGCCTTTCAGGATAGTTAAAAATGGAAAGTGCTGGCAGGCCTGATTCTCCACCATCATCATTTCTTGGAGGTCTCATAATTCTTGATGGCACATCATGCTCAAAGTAATGTGAGCAAAATGTTGCGATCTCTTCAATTATACAAGCTTCGCATATAGATCCTTCCACTCGAGCTTTATTCTTGACTTTTTGCTTCAAGTGTTATTACCTTTCAAACATATATTCATTTGAAGCATATAGTAAAAGACTTTATTACCTTTCAAATGGATACATCCATCGATATTGAACAGGTCCCCTTTCTTTCGATTCATAAGGAAGATGGATGGGTAGATACTCCATTGAGTCAAAGAACCCAGGGGGAAGATCTTTTCTAATTTGCATAAGGTTATAACAATGTTCTGCTCCAACAACTTTAACTGAGCCATTGTCAAGGTAGTGGAACAAAGTTCTTTAAAGAACTGACTAATCTCAGTTATCGGATTCCACACAGCTTCAGGTAAAGTACCAAAGGCAATGGGAAGCAAGCGTTGCATAAACACATGACAATCATGACTTTTCATTCCATATACCTTTGCTTCTTTTGTGTCAACACATCGGGCCAGATTAGATGCATACCTATCAGGGAGTCTTAGGTTCTTTACCCATTAACAAACTGCTCGTTTTTGTTCTATATTCAAAGTATATTGTGCTTTTGGCTTTAGAACTTTCCTTCCATTATTAACAAGTTCTAATTCTTTTCATCGACAATATTTTTTCACATCCAACTGAGCTTGTGTATTATCTTTAGTCCTCCCTTTTGTGCCCATAACAGTGTGAAATACATTATCAAACACATTTTTCTCAATATGCATAACATCAAGATTATGTCGAATGAGATTGGTTTTCTAATATGGTAATTCCCAAAATATGCTCTATTTCATCCAATGGTGAGTGTCATGATACCCTTCAATTGTTACAAGTTTTCCCCACTCAGCCACTTTTAGCAGCTTGCACACTCTTTGCCAAACTTGCTCTCTATCTAACCGTGGTGGAGGGATTAAGTTCTCAACTCTATTCTTATAAAAAGAGCTTTTATTTCTTCTATATGGGTGATTTAGTGGAAGAAATTGTCGATGACAATAAAAAAAAAGATGTTTTCCTCCCATGCTTCAATTGGAATGACTTTGAGTTTTCCATACATATAGGGCATGACAATCTCCCTGCTGTCATCCAACCAGACAACATGCCATATGCTAGAAAGTTATTGATTGTCCATAATAGTGCGGCACGCATATAAAAATTCTGCCTCAATGAGACATCATATGTTAGGACACCATCAATCCATAATAATTTTAATTCATCTATTAATGGTTGTAAATAAATGTCAATTTTTCTTTTGGGATTGTTAGGACCAGGGATAATCAGTGTCAAAAATATATACTCTTGTCTTATGCACATCGCCGATGGTAGATTGTACAGAGTGACAATAACTGGCCAACAAGAATACTTTCTCCCATATTGGCCAAATGGCGTAAAGCCATCAGCACACAACCCGAGTCGAACGTTTCGTGGATCATACGCAAAGTCAGAGTATATGCTATCAAACACCTTCCATGCTTCTCCATCGGAGGGGTGAGTGAGGATGCCAGTTGCTCGACAGTTCTCATAATGCCACCTCATTTCTTTTGCTATTTTTCCAGAAGTAAATAATCTTTGAAGCCTAGGAATTAGTGGTAGGTACCACAACTACTTAGTTGCAATTTTCTTTTTTCTTCCATGGCACTTTCTTGCGGCATATCGTGCTTCACCACAAAATTTACATTAAGTTGCATTTGCATCATCTTTATATACAACATACACCCATTATCACAACAATCAATCTTCATATAACCAAGTCTTAATTTTGACACCAACTTCTTTGTTTGATACAAGTTTGGAGGTATTCGGGTGTCTTTAGGTTGTGTTCTTCGCATAAGTCATGACACTAAATTGTAGCCTTGGTGTGATATGTTGGTTTCTGCCTTAATGCTTAATAACTGCACAATTGCTGAAAGTTCAGATTCATCTTAACAACCTCCCATAAGGGTTATTGTGCCGCATGCAACATGTCATAAAATGCCCTTGCATCTGGGTTTGGCATCTCTTCAGCAGAGCAATCATAGTTATCCTTGAAACTTGGCCTGGCTGCATCCATCACCATGGTGTCATATTGTGACAACTAGTTCCCAAGTGGGCCTTGTGAGATATGTTGGATGCCTAACATTGGACATACAGGTGAATGACAGGCAGTTGGCGTTTCACCATGACTAGTCCATATATAGTAGTCTAACTTGAATCCATATCTATAAATATACACCTTCACCTCGTCAAGACATAAAGAGTTCTTACATTTACATCGGGCACATGGACACCTAATTTTCTTTGACTGTAAAAAAGAAGGTAATCGACATGCATGGGCAAGAAACTCCTCAACACCTTGCTCGAACTCTGTTGTAAAACATCGTCGACTCGAATCTACTCTATTATATATCCATCTTTGATTTTCTAGCATCTCCATTCAATCAAAGCTATCTGTTTTCAGGTAGTCATGAAGTAGTCCAATAGATGCTTAATAATGATCAAAGATTCATCTACAAAGCTATAATGGTTCGTAGTTATGTTTTTGAAGAAAATAATAAAAGAGTTTACAAGGGAGTATTCGAATGGATTACTTATTTTATTTTTCCCCTACTATTAATTAGGGCATTCTTCATAATGGTTAATGTTAAGTAACTGGATAAGAATATTCGAAGAAAGTAAAGATTTGATAAGTCCAATTCCAGGTAAAGGTCATTAATCATGAAGACTAGAGTCAGTAACACTAAAGTTATACAGTGTAGTAACAAAAAAGGCTAGTAACATCTACTTTACATCTAGTTTTTTTGTATTTCAGAATTTGAGAACCAATCATGAAGTCCATGTATGCATCTTTCATACAGAATTTCATCATTATATCTACAATTTGCAAGCAAGAAATAACTTGAACAAAGAAAAACAATATAAAAATCCTATATAAATAATCCACAAAACAGCTCTTACTATGTCTAACAGATTTTTCTCAAAGGAAGGACAAGCACAAGGTAGAAGGATAAAGCTAGAAAAGAAATTAATGCAATAGAAAACCAAAAAAGTCAAACATGGAAAAAAGCAACCCAATATCTCAGCCTAATATCCAAAAAAAAATTATGTACTTGTGAAATATTAGTTGAAAAATTGACTTAACTACCAAAAGCTATAGTTTCATAGCTTTTACTATATAAAATTATAAATCTTGGGAACATCAAAATGCTTAGCTATGAAATGGCAAACCCAACAATACTATATTGCCACTTGAAATTTCTCTGCCTTCTCAACCTTTTTTTTTTCTTTCTACAAGCTATTAAAGGGGGTCTAACGAAGCAAGTGGGAGAATGTAATTTAATATATGATTTAATTTATATATTTTTAACTATATATTAAGGAACTTATTATATTGGTCCCTAAAATATATTATTTTAATGAATTTAGTTCTAATATTTTTAAAAGTATATCACTTCAATAGTACGATAAAGATTGCATTCCTAGTTAAAAAAGCAAGTGTGTGATATGTGCCTTCTAAATTGTGTTAAGTGTAATCAAATATTTATGTCATATAATTGCGTGCCATATGAAATAAGAATAGTCAACATTGTCAATTTTTAATTTGAACAATTCTATTGAAAAAAATATATAAAAAAACATGTATGATACAAATAAATAAAAATATGTATACAACTTATCTTTTATATATTTTTTCCTAAAGAATAATATTTTTTTAATTAAAAATACAACTTATTATATTTTTAATTTTTATTTCAAAATTATTTATTTTATATTAAAAATTATAAATTTAAAAAATTGACTATTTTTATATTAATAAAATTCTTATTAAATTCTTCTTGTATAATATAAATAATAATATAATGGTATTTTGATTAAAATAGATGCAATTATAGTTTATCTTTTATTATAATATATTTTTCAGTTATAAGAAAGAGAAGTATAAATTATTAAAATAAAAAAAATTGCATAATTTAAGTATATTATAAAACAAGAAAATATAAATTACCTCAAAAAATAAATTAATCCAAAACCCATAACTCCTTAAAAGGTGGTTGACCAAGATGTCCAATAATAATGGTTGTGGACGCAGCCTTGACCAAGACCCATTCGTTTTCATTAGGGTCCGAAACCCCACAAAAAATAACCAAGGATGAGTTTTACATGAGCTTTACAATAATAATATGTAATATATACAAGACTTATACTAATTACAATGTTCTCTACTTCAAAGTAACAATCTATATAATTTGTAAAATTTTTGTTGTAAGTTAAAAAAAAAAAAATTTATTTTCATAAAATTGGATGTTAAATTTATTTGTCTTTGTATGATTTAAAGAAAGGTCTTTCACTTTATGCAATTTGTTTTATTTTCACTTGATTATTTTGTGAATTCTTTATTCACATTACTAAAAGTAATCATAGAAATAATAAAATATTATAAAATAATGAATAATTTTATAGCTAAAAGCTTATTTTACTTATATCTTCAATGATATCATTATGTTATGAAGTTATTATGCAGAATAAATTAATAATTTTAATTTTTTTAAATGTCAACTTAATTCTAATAATAACCTATTTTCAACGATAAAATTATTTTTTGTTTTAATGTTAATCCAATTATTTATATTAAAATTAAAATTACTATAAAATCATTAAATAATAAAAAATTAATCAAGGTAGAAATATGTGTAAAAGATAGGAAAGGTAGAAATAACTGATACAACAAGTAATAAATTTACAATTAATTAAAACTAAATTGAAAACTCAAACCCAAATTGTAAAATCATAGTTTTTTATCATATTAGCTAATATGACATAAAGAAATATAATATATAGTGGTTAATTGATGATGTAAACTTATCTAAGTATCATTTCTATCAAATCACGTCGTTTTGTTTGATTTCTTTCATCATGTGAAACCTTGCAGGCTTTGAAAAATTAAGTGAAACAATGCTGTTTGAGGATAAACAACACTCATGCAAGTCCAAATCTATTATATATATTAATTAAAAGACGTAATCATTGTATTTCATTATTCAGTTTATTATTTTTGTACTGTTTATTTATTTTTATATCTTTATGTGAGATTTATAAAACTGTGGATGAATCCCACAAGATTTTTTTAATCTGCCCGATAATACCCATAGCAGATAAATAGACGCAAAAGAAAGCAGTTCAAACGCTAATAACTAACACAACAGAACTGCTATAAGATAAATGCTAAACCAATGCCTCTTGCCCATTACTTGAAAATAGCAACAAAGGATTTTCATTTTTTATTTTTCTCTTTTTCTTTTTAGCAGGGTTTGTTTCCAGAACAATATTACTATTTGCTCAGCCAAATAAAATTTAAATGCATCTAAATTTAAAATCTGACTTAAAAAAAATGAAATAGGGGAGACAAGATCTGTGCCGAAATCAAAGGCAAATCAAATCATCCAAGTTAGATCAAGTAGGAGATTGAAAGAAAAACACAGTAACGTAATCATAAATTAACAGTCTTGGGAGGCAACGACAGCCAGATTCGAGTTAAACAAGGAATGAAAATTTTACATTGACATGCACTAAACAGATCAACCTCAAGAATCCAAAATGTGGCTTACCAAGAAGAAGAAGACGAGAAGGGATCTGGGGCGCAGCTGGCAGAAGTCCGAGCGGTGGCTGACCTGCGGTGGGGCGACTGGACGAATAAGGGAAAAAGGTAGTCGATGAGCGCCGATGGGATGGGAAAATAGCGAAACGCAATCTGCGAATGGGAGAGTACGATACGGTTGGAATGGGGGGATGAGCTTTGAATGCAAGGGGATGATTTAGGGTTTTTAGTGGAGAGTTCAAGGTGTGTGAAACAATAGATGAGAAGCGGTGCCCCAAGATCCGACAAGCCCAAGAAAAAACTAGAAATAACCTAAGATTGACTTTTTTATTCATAAACAAATTTTTTAAAAAATTGACCAGCTCTTCATTTTCTCAAAATAAATTTAAAAAAAATAATTTATGTTTTCACAAAAAACTTAACTAAATATTTTATTCTTTTTAAATAAATGCCTTGTAGTAAATGAACAAAGCTAAGGATACGCGTCAGTGGCATTAGAAATGGGGTAATACGGAAAAGATATTTCTCACGTCTTGTTTCTTCATGTGCAACATCACCTTTCTCTAAACATTCAAGGAAAATTGCAGCTGGGAATGTTAACTTAAATATATTTATACTAAAGTTTTTAAAATTTTAAATTATTTTAAAAATATAAAAATAAAAATTTTAAATTATATTTAAGATTTTAAATTCACTTTTTTAATTAATTAAAGAATTTAATATCTTTCAATATTAAAATCTTTAATGGAGTAATAAACTTTAATTTTTCCTAACAAAATTAATTAAGAAAAGTCACAAATGTTCTTGCTAAGTGCCTACATCCTACTAGGATTTTTAGCTTAATCTGAAAGCTGAAAGCAAATATTACAACAAACACTAAAAAAATATTAATCAACACCCCGTAATTCTAATAAAAAGGAAATTGAAAGAAAAAATAGAACCCACTACACACACCATTTATGAACGGAAAGATTATTAATTACGTAAACTAGTCGTACTAGTGGGTAAGGATAAAGTCATACGAATATTACGTGAAGTTAATGTTGGGCAGTAACAAATGAATGGATCTGAATATTTTATATTTAGTAAATAAATATACAATGTACCTATAAATAGATAGAGAAAATAAAGTTATATTTGTCTTACATAACTGTAGAGAGTATAATCATGTTAAAATAGGTTTTTTTTTTTAATTTTAGATATCAAATTATAAATTCAAAAAAAATGGAGGTAAAAAATTATAAGTATAACAAAAATTATAGACCTGTTTGATTCTATTCTAGCTTTTTAATGTTTTCCAAATAGATATTTTTTAGAACAAATTTTGAAAATAAAAAAAATTAAAAAATCTGTTTGACTTATTATTCTAAAAAATTACTATTTTTATTTTTTTATTTTGTAGAACAAAAATTACAAAATATTTAAAAAATATTATGATTTTTTTGTTTCTGAAAGCTTAATTATGTTTTTTTTGTTTTACAAAATACTTCATTAAAAACACATTTTCAAACATATTTTTTTGTTCTTAAAAATAGAAAAATTTTCTAAAAATAGAGAATCCTTATACTTTTAAAATTATAAAGTTAAAGGTCAGGTAAGTATAACATGTTTCTTGATTTAAAAGGAAAAAAATATCTTTTTAGAATAATTGACAAATTTGAATAATTTGGACAAGTCAAAGAAGGCAAAAAGTAATTTGTTCATATATAAATGAAACACAATTATCTTATTAATCAAGTATTTATCTTATTAATCAAGTATTTCAGTATCTTCACTTTTACATATATACACCAAAAAGGAAATTAAAAAAACGCTACTAATTATTAAATGATGTTTGGGCTTTTATTGTTTAGGTTTTACTTTTGTCGGGATGGAATTGTAAATCCGTAACATCATCTATAAATAATTATTAAATAATATTTTTTTTATTTTATTAAATTTAATATTATAATTATAAAAAATAAGTTAACTCTGTTAAAAAATATAAATTGTTCAATAAATCAAAAAATTAATAAAATATCATTTTATTTGTAATAATTACATAATATTTCCATAGTTGTAATATTATTATTTTATTTTTGTTATACATGTCAATACTCAATAGTAAAAACTGATGAATTGAGATTTAGATTCCTTGCAATCTTATAGAGGTGCGCTATAGGGATCTAGTTAAGGTTAAAAATAACAATTTTTTTAAATCATATATTTTAGCATCAAATGATAAGTTTGAAAAAACAAACATAATTGGAAGGTCAAAAATTATAATTATTAATAAAAATTATTCAAGAATTTGTAACTATACAACAAATTTAATTTTTTTTAAGTATAATTTTTATTTATAGTTACAATTTTTTGTCCTTCAATTATATTATTTTTTAAACTTATTATTTAGAACACAAGTATAAAAAAAAAAAAAAAGACTAAGAAACAACTTCATTACATATACAAGCCAAACATTATCCTTTAAAAGGTAGTTTTCTTTTAATTTTTTATATATTTGTTTTTAACTTTCTCTACTTTAGGGTCTACAAAGATTGTATTATACAATTCTATGTTAGGATATTTCTCCTTTTGTTTTGCTAAATTGGCAAAAACCAAAAATGAAAGGGGGAAAAGGATATACAACAATTCAAGGGGATAAGTATAAATAGCAAAAATGTAGGGAAAATTCAAAAATATATACAAGTATTTGGGTATGCTTCAAAATTTAAATATGATTATTGTTAAATTTAAATTTTTTTAACAAAAACATTGTTTTCATCCTTCAAATATGATTTTAATACTGGCTTTTTTTAATATTCCTTCTAAAAAATTTTCACGTATTATTTAACAACTTATTAAAAGTGTAATTTGTTGTTTTATTAACTCTCTACCAATAAAAATTTGATTATTGAATAATAAAAATTAATAAAGATAAAAAATACAAATTTAGAAAATATATAATTTGATGAGAGAGAGGAGTTCAAGATTTGAAATAAAGCCTTAAAAAAATTAATAAAATTTGAGGATTTTCGTACGAGATTTATCTTAAATACAGTACATTGATTTTCTTTGTTGACCATTTTTTCAATTAAGAATTTGAAGTTGTTAGGTCTTGGTTGTCTTATTTACTACATGGATTATTATTCGGTCCTTAAAGTATATATTTATTATCCATTCAATTTTTATATTAAAGAAAGACATTTTATTTTATTCATAATCCTAATTTAAATAGGAAGTGAATGTACAATTTAGTATATTTTAAACTAGTGTATTTATAATAATCATGTTGAATCATTCACTTCAAACTTTTGTTAAGAATAATTATCAGCCTTTCTTATTTTTAAAATTATATTTAGATTTTAAGTGTTGTTATTAACCAACACAAAACATTACTTATTTAATTAAAAATTAGTTTCTAATTAACTACAAAATGTTAAATTTGATTTTATCGAACTTTATCTATAATTTTTAAAATCAATAAACTATTTTATTTGTGAATAATAAGATAAGTACTAAATTAGAAATGAAACAAATAATTAAAGATAATTATGGATAATAA
This sequence comes from Erythrophleum fordii, assembly GCA_032878935.1. Taxonomy (NCBI): domain Eukaryota; kingdom Viridiplantae; phylum Streptophyta; class Magnoliopsida; order Fabales; family Fabaceae; genus Erythrophleum; species Erythrophleum fordii. The sequence goes on along the minus strand of JAVQMF010000049.1, from coordinate 18,095,985 downwards.
GATAAGTACTAAATATATTTTATGCTTAGCCTTATTTTGTTTTAAATTGATAATATATATGATTAAAATATATCATTTAAATAATATTTTATAAATTTTGATATTTAAGACATATAAAATTTTATTGTAATTTTATATGAATTAATTTAATATAAATATACTTTTTCATTTGAGAACAAATAATTCCTTTTAAATTTTTTAGGTGAATGATTTAGGTTCACAAATTTAATGATCCAACACAGATGAAGATGAGTTAGAGTTTTACTCATTTGATATAATACATCAAATGCTTAAAAATGGTTTTTTTTAAAAAAAAAATTATGTCCTCTCTATAAATCATTAAATTTTTTAATTTTCACTAACCACATGCGCTTCTAACTTGGCTAATATATTTGTGTTCGAACAATTTATATGGAATCTAACCCATCATACTATGTGTAATATTCTTTAAAAATGCAAGAGAACATATATATATATATATATATAACAAAGTAAACATGAATTGTTTGTCTCCAAGAGAACATATATATATATATATATATAACAAAGTAAAATCTTTACCGAGGTGAAAAATAATTATTACAATTATAGTCTAATGAATTTAATAATTGAGTTAAATGCATGTTTGAGGTTGTTGTGAAATTTTGTTTAATTTAAATTTTTTTGGAATGAAATTTCATAAATCACACTTAAAAAAATTCATTTGTTTAACCAAATCATTTGATAAGTTTTTCCTTTTCGTGTTTTACAAATTTTCCAAAAAAAGAAATTGCACTTAAAAGGGCATATATTCAAAGCTATAAGTAAAAATATTAAAAATAATTATGAATTTAATCATTTTGAGTGAATGTGATATTTTAATAGAGAAATAATCTTTTACTTTTGATTTACTTGAAATAAAATATTCTAATTTTTAGCTCAATCCTACAATAAAAAAATCGATTCTAATATCACTTTATTTTTTTAAAACCTTAATCAAGTACTATAAAATTTAAAAATAATTATTTTTATGAATATTATTTCTCACAACACCTAAAACTTATATACTAAATTTTAACTCAATCGAAGTTAGTTACCCTTATAGCTAGTATTGTGTAGAATTACTTCAAACATCAAATTTGTAGGCTTTGGAATGGGCCACAGAAACAAAGTAAGAAAGCTAGATTAATATTGAAAACAATAAAAATTTTAATCTAATTGATTATAATTAATTAGCTTCCCAATAATGGCACCTAAATTTTACTTACGACTGTTAAACTGCCAACATTAGTAAAAGTAATTGGCTTGCAATCGTGTGCCCACCAAGTCATCTTCTATGGAGCTTTTGATCAAATCAATTTGTTTAAGATTTCATATAAATAGAATTTATTCAAAAACAGGGGGGAGGATTGTATATGAAATTAACTGGCTTATTAACAATGAAAATTTAGTTAATTTCATTTGAGAGGGGCAGATCTCCTCTCCTCCCATAAATTTATAATATGATACATATTAGATTTTTCCTTCCATTCATTTGAGAATGGGTATTTAGTCTTTTGCTTCTTTTGAGAGAATTCTACAGATTTGATATTTAAATGAGATAAAGTTTTAATTTTTGGAGAAAGAATAACGTTAACACGATCAGTTAAGTAAGTGTAGAAAGAAATAGAAATACAAAAGAAAGTATGATTTTAACTAAGAGTTAACAGTATAACAAAGAGGAGAAATTAATTAGGAGAGGAGAGAGGTGAGCAACAGGTGGTATAATTTAAGCATATTAGATGAATGGAGCCATTTTTAATATCTGTAAAATCCTGAGAAAGAAACATATTGTCACATTTTTTTAATATTATTTATCTTTTTTCCTTTTTGAGTTGAATATTTATTTGATTTTTATTTATTTCTTACTTTTCAATTTTTTTATATTTTTAGTAAAATCATTCCTTATATTCATTTATTTAAATTATGCTTTTAGATTTGAAAAGTTTTTTCTATTTCTAATTAATTATATATATTATATATTTATTTTAATATATGATTTAAAATAAATAAAATGGTAAATTTTTAATTTTTGAATAAAAACAAAAAACCCCGTATTGAGCATAGAATAATTAAGTACATTAGTATTTATCTCATTTTTTTATTAAATTATTAATATATAATTTAAATTATATTATATAAATTATTAAAAGTTTCTATAAAATTAATAATATTTAAGTCATTTCCAAGAGAGAGAGAGAGAGAGATATATATATATATATATATATATATATATATAAAAATCATTATATCATATAAATTACTAAAAAATTAAAATTAAGATTTGCGATGGAATTTGCAATAGATTAGTGACGGAAAAAAATTTGTGATGAAAATTCTGTTGCTGATTCCATATTATCGACGGATTTACCGTCATAGAATTCCATCACAATATTGGAATAAGTTATTCTGCTTCTTAGCGACAGAAAATTTCGTCGTTAATTTCCGTCGCTAAATTGATTTGTGACGGAGCAATTCCGTCGCAAATTTTTGCGACGGACTTTGTAATGAATTTGTCATGGACTTGCGACGGAAATTTATTCCGTCACAAATCTATTATTTTTTTGTAGTGATATGCCAGTATAGATCTCCTAGGTATAAGATCTTGTTGACAAAATCTTGAATTTTTTTCACTATAAAATTCAAAACCTTGTCGATAGGGTTTTCTGTTAAGAGTACAAGATCCTTCAACATTGTGAATTATAGTATATGTTGAACATAAGTATGACAATATTCTTCAATCCAAGGAAGAAATACCATTAAAAGTTCAATGAAATGCCTATTTTTTGGTCAATTTTTTTGTTTGTTTTCCTTGAAAGATATGATTATGCATCATAATAGTAGTTTGCTAACAGAATAAGAGGATCTGTTATTTATGCAGTGGTACTTTTGCCTCCATATAGCTGTGGAGTTTATGGTCAAATTTTGCTTTCACCATATCATGCTTCGACTATAATAGCTGATATTTCTGAGGTAGAATGAGAAGTTGTTTAGAAGCTTAAAATCACATCAATTGTGATGCCATCATATGTCTCAGCTGGGAAGAGGACAATCATCTAATTAAAGTATGCTTATTTTGTCACTTAGGACTAACCCAATGATAAGAGTGAAGTGAGAATATGGATAATATCAAGGGTTCGATCTTTTTAATGTAATATTAAAAAAAAAAGTATGCTTATTTCTATCAAATGACTAATCCTGCACCTTGTTGAGTTTGATTGATAAATTTTATTAGTTACACAAGATCGTTTAATGTCTACTAGAAAAAGAATATTTCTACATGAACACTAAGCTCTGCAAAATATTAATATTACATGATGGCCTTGTGGTAATGCTATGGATTTTATTTTTTAATGCATTGGTTCAATTCTTGCTTTCTCTGAATGCAAAATACACATGCGCTGGTGAATATAATTTGTGTTGAAAGAAAAAAGAAGCTCAGGTATAGCACACAGTGAAGTAGTAGTTTTGATAAAATGTTTTTTGAATAACATTCTGCGAAGATTGTTATCTGATTAGTCTGCGACTTTGAGTTACCTATAGTATGCGGTCATGATTAAGTTAAAATTAGAGTAAAAAATTTGAAGCACATGCAAAATTTATAGTGGAATAATATTTCTCGATATTATAAAACACAAACTGCATTTTTTTATTAATAAATTTCGTCCAAGCATAGATACCGAGGCATTGTTGTATCTTGAACAAAAACTGTATTCAAGTACCCGAGAAGGCCTAGCCTTAGGCGTAGGCATTCTTTTGAGGCAGATGAGGTGTGTTTTAACATGTTACTTCATTTGGTGATGCAGTTAGTAATATGCTTTGGGCTAGATGATCTGATGTAGTTAAAGTGATAGGTTGTTTTGCAATATGATATCAGTTGCTTGGTTTGGAATGGAAAATGAAGTCAATCACTTTTTCTTGTGATCTGTTAGATAGAAAACGTAATCATTTTATTGATGATGACGCTGGGAGCCATTCTTGAGAGCCTTTAGTGGAAGTTTATTTTTTGAGTTTACTAGGTGTATATGTTTGGATTGAAAATTTTGTTAATATATAGCTGTGGTTAGATTTTAATTATATAATTTTCTAATATTTGAAGTATTTTTAATCATTATTTTAAAATCCGGTCCTATATGCGATTGATTAATGCATTATATAGACAACGAGGTTAATATGTTAATTACTTATAATAATAAATACAACTAGAAGTATTCATCTATTTGAATTTGTTTTCTTAATTAAATTCATGTCTTTTTTGTTTCACTCTTTTACGTTTAAATGGCTTTATATATATATATATATATATATATATAACTTCAATGAAAATTACTATAATTAACATATTTTTTTTATTTGACAACTCTTTTTTCGTTGTCGTTGTTTTTTTTAAGTGGTTAGGCCTTCTCTGATTTTTGGTTAGTTATTAATAACATTTCATTTTGAAATTCAAATGATTAAGTAGGTGGATATCTCCACTGGAGTTCAATCCCATTACCAACTTCTTGTAATAAAAGGCTTAGATAATTTCTTAGAGATTATTAGCATTTCATTTGATGCAATATTTTGTTGACAAGAAGAATTTTAATGTACATTTAATTTACAGTAATAAAAGCAGAGAAAAAGAATTAAAAAACATAGTAATAGGTTTGAATTTGATACATATAGTGGTGGATTGAATTGATATTCTCGTAACTTTAATGGCGGTTGAAAGCACCACCATGTTTTTAAGAGTATAAATTTGACGATGGTTTGAAAACCGCTGCAAAATGCAATGGAGATCTTGCAGTGCGTGCGCATGTGTGTAATAACAAGATTCACCCATTATTTTTCATGCAGTGATGTTCAAAAGTCGAAATGAAAGAAGTTATTTAATTTCACATTAATTCCTTTTCGTCGTTGTTGTATTTTGAATTTTCAACGCTTGCCAAGGCAAAATAAAGAAAAAGAGCTTGCAGTGCGCTTGTAATATATACAGGGATGGTGAGTAAGGAAAGCGCAGTAAACAATAATGTTTTATGGTCTGTAAGTTTCTGACTACATGGCTTAGGGCGATATAAAGTAGTAAGTATAAAATGTAAAGACGTTTATTGATATGAATGCAGTGAAGAAAAGAACCCTCCCATTATATTTGTATACATATTCAAAAGTGCAAACGCAACTGCTTGCTACCAAACTGGAATCAACTAATGAATATTACCATGGATTTGAATGAAAGTACGGGCATACATGCATATGCAGGCACTCAAGCTACATAATTTAAAAGCTGAGAAGGAGCAGCTCAGAAGACGAAGGTAGCAAGTGCGGCGGCGGCGAGAGCAGAGAAGTGAAGAGCAGCAGTGGAAGAGGCGGCGTTGGCAGGTGCGGGGGTTGGCGGAGAGTCGGTGGAGGGGGCGGGTGATGGAGCATCCATTTCGATGGACTCGCTGGCGGGGGCCGGTGGGGATGAGATGTCGTCGCCGTCGGGGGAGGGAGCCGGGGGAGAATTAGATGGAGAGCTCGTTGGAGAAGAGGCAGACGAAGAAGGGGTAGGGGCTGACTTGGGGCTGCTGCTGCTGGAGGAGGAGGAGGAGGAGGAGGAGGGTGCGGGAGCCGAGGCCTTGGGGGAGGGGGATTTGGACGGAGAAGGGCTGCCGGAGGACGACTTCGGGGACTCCGCGGGGGAGCTGGACGGAGCATCGCCCGCCATGGCTCCCGCCACCGCCACCAACAGCACCACGACAAGTACAACCGTATCACGGCCCATTTTTTTTGAATTAATGATTTGTGAGTTATTGCTAGAGGGAATGCAGTAGTTCTCTAATCAAAGAGAATTAGAGAAGAACCGCAGGTGGGGTTTGAGAATGGTGAGGGAGAGATGATTTATAGGTTTGGAAGAGTGAGAAATGTGTGGATGTGATGAAGACAGAGAAATCGTTACTCAAAATGGAAGGAGGGGCACCATCTTACTTTCAGACTTTCTCGCATTGCTGTGAATTCGGCGCGACTCAACCGGGTGGGATTTGCACCTCCAGTTCAGCTCAAATAACTGGAATCAGGAAAAAAAAAAAACAAGGCCCCTCGATCGCCAATCGGAGGAAGGTGTTGTTAATTATCAACTTTAAAAGATATAAAATATAAAATAAAAATAATTTGTTAATTATCAAGTTTAAAAGAAATAGTAATTGATATTAAACAAACCCAAAAATAATAATAATTAATTTGATCTAAGTTGTTTATATTGAGAGCAACTGCATTTACCATCAATTACGTACGAACTCGGATTTCATGCACGCGAGGGATGTGTGAGTCTTGTACATCTTTGAAATATAATTTTAATCGTTTAAATTTTATTTAAATGATCTAAATTTTATATATTTTGTTTCTTTATTTTTTATTTAAATTATTATTTTTTTAAAAATTTATAGTTAGAATATTTTTTTATTCTATTTTTTTTCTTTTAAATTAAAAGAATTATCAAAATCTAAAAAAAAAGATCTAAAAGATCTAAATCTAAGTTAAACCAAGCCAAATTGTATACATATAAATGCCAAACTTTCTTATTTTATTATTTATTAATATATTTATATGACTAGTTAAACATATTACACAAAATAACCTATAATACAGCGATTCTACTCTAATGTATTTCAATTTATTTTTCTACTGATATATCAAACAAAGTGAAATATATATTTAGTCATATAAAAACCAAGTAAAAAGAAAAAGAAATTAAGGCATAAAAAATTATAAAAGATGTAATTTAAATTGTAAAATTGTTATTAAAAAATAAATATGTTTAATGTTATTAAAAATTTCTTATCATGTGGAGATGTGGGGTAACGTGCAAGGTAAATTTCATTATGATTTGGCAAACATTTTATCCTATGTGGCAATAAAGCATATCGTGTGAATGTCATTAATAGCTATGGCAATTCACTTGTCCCTAAACAAATTAGTGGACGGCAATCAACATACTCCAGTATCAAATATAAATTATTTATTAATTAAAAAATTATTTTAATTTAAAATACTCTATTCAATCTTAAATATAAATTATTTATTAAAAAAATATTTTAATTTAAAATATAAGTTATTTTTTAAAATTATTTTGATTATTAAATAATTTTTTTAAATATTCTTAATTAAATATAGTCATTAAAATTAATACAATTTACTAAAGATGGAAGTAGATTCTTTAATTAGGAGCAAATATAGAAAAAAATATACTTTGATACAAATTTAATTAGTTAAATTACATTTAATTAATTTTTTTAATATTTATAAAATAAGTATTGGTGACTTATATTTGAGATGGGAGGAAGTAAGTTGGGTCAATTGAAAAAAAAAAAAACAATTAAAATCTTCATAGTCATTTATGGGTAGGCCTCTGATCAAATTTTAGTAGGTATTCTCTCTACGTCAAAATGTAATAACAAATGCAAGTGTGGGCTTAATAAAAAATTTTAAACATACTGCTAATGTGCTGAATAATAATGTTGAAATAATCTATTTCTATTATCATGTTTTTTATCAAAAAAATAATGGAGTACAAAGTTAAATTTTTATGGAAAATAAAAATGATAATATTGTTTGATTTCAAAATAAAAAATTTTGAATTAAATCTCTTGTAAAAATAGATGAATAAATATTGCATTTCAACCTCTCTCTCTCTCTCTATATATATATATATATAATGGTTCTCTATAAGTAGTAATAACTTTCTAATTACAGAAGAAAACTAATGCATTCTCTTAACTTACAACATCCTAGTTAAATATCTCCTCATAATTTTAGTTGTTTCACTTATGATTAATGGTTATGAAATACTCCTTTTTCGTGACATAATACTAAATTAGGCAAAGCTTGATGGAAAATAATTAATCAATTGTTTTAAAGCTATGTCCTAATATTGTATTAGAAGAAGATATATTCCAATACACACAAATGTAGGTATCATATCAAATTTTTTAACACTTGCATAAATAAAGCATTCTTCTTGTATATTCTGTTTCAGTCATGCAATATATATATATATATATATATATAGAGTAAATTATGTTAATTTTTCTAAATGTTTAGCTTAATTATATTTAATATTTTTTTATTTTAAAAATTACACTGAACCCTTCTAACGGTTTAAGATATATTAAATAAATTTGAAATTAACTTTTACATAATATGAGACTATAATTTTATGCTTAATATGATAATAAAAATAATTAAATAATTTATTTCAAAAGATGTATATTATGTAAAAAATAATTTTATTAAAAATAAATTAAAAAAGAGATGAATATAATTTTTAAAATAAAAAATATTTGATTTAATTGAATCAAACACAAAAAAAATTCAAAAATAAATAACAAGGACCTTTTTTTTTTCTGACAATGGTTTACAAAGTGTGTGCCTGGAGCTGTAACATATTCGTACACAAACCAATTTCTAATCCAAAAGAATATTATATTAATCCAAAAATTGAGTTGAATTAAATCATATCATTTAAAAAAAGTACACCTGACTTGTTTTAATTTATTTTTTGTTAATAAAATTAATTTTATACACAATTTTTTTAAATAAAACCATTTATTTGTTTTTACCTTTTTTATATTAAAAATAAAATCTTAAATTTATGTTGTATAAAAATCATTTTTTATAAAAAATTAATTAAATGAAAATATTTTTATAATATATATCAAAATGTTAATATAGTAATCTAATTTTTATAATAGAAAAATTAAATATAATGTAATCAAACATTTTAAAAGATTATATTACTATTTATTTCATCTAATATTATAGACTCTCGTTCTGGTCACTACTTCGTTCTGGTCACTACTTGCTTGGGGTGTATATGGCCCGATTATCTTGGTTAGATAGACCAATTTTGAGGTGACATGAGCTGGGATATTAAAAAAAAAATTGAATAAGGTCAAATCGAGACAAAAGATCAAGTTAAGTCTAATTTTCGACTAACCTTCTAACCCTGTCAAGCCTAACTTGATCCAAGGTATATCCAAGGTATGCATGTGTGTGTGTATAAACATAAAGATTAAATTGAAAAGAATTTTTTTTTTACAATTTTTTTTTTATAAATTTAACAAAAAATTTTTAAACATATTTTATAATTTATAAATAACTAGAGGAATTAAAACCCATACTAAGGCTCTATTAAGTATAATAATCACATTCAATTAAGAAAAAATAAAATTAAAAAATATATATGTTTTAAGTTTTAGTTATTATATTTGTATTTTCTTTTTATTTTATCCTTTAAACCTATGTTTTTTATTGTCTATTGCATAAATTTAATAAAAAAGTATAAAAAAGAATGGTCATGTGTTCAAAATAATTAAATGAATATAAAGATATAAATTTTTAAAATTTCAAAATTTTTTCTCTAAAAAAAGGATAATTGACTTGATTTTGGACCAATTGGCTCAGTTGGTCCGTCCTTGATCCGATAATAACCAAGGCAAATTTGAGTAGGGCTAGGTCTTTGAACAAAAATTTTGTTTTGAGTTTAAAATAAAATAAAGACTTTGGTTGAGGCAATTCTTAGCTCATCCTGATTCATGTGCACCCTTATCACCTGTGATAAAATAGATGCACACCAAGAGAACTTCATCTTATTATACTCACAAGTCAAAGCTACATAAATTAAACACTGAGATCTTCTTCCTTTAGTTTATGCATTACATGCTCTTTATTCCCATGTTTTGTCAAATTGACATCTAACAATATTTTTTATTTCATATCATTATCTTTATTTTTATTTAGTATTAGTTTAAGGTCAATTTCATGTTCATCAAAACATATTATTAAAAAAAAAATAAATGCATTCTTTAATTTTGATTTAGTATATTTAGAATTTTATTTTGAAAATTATTTTTATAATAAAATTTTTTAAATTAATAAGGAAGGGTACATTCTTGTAATGGCTTTTTTATATTTTAAAATATATATATATATATATATATATTTGGTTCTTAGGTATTAATTGAAAAACTTTTTATTGAGATACTTGAATTTCATAAGTAACACGAAATTTTAAATAAAAAAATTGAAGTAAACTTTTAAATATGTGTTATTAATTTTTTAATAAATTTTTTTAAAAAATTAACAAGTGGATGTTATATTTTATAATTAAGAATTAAATTACTTGACCATTTAATATATATATATATATATAATATCTTGATTTAGAAATTTGATAATAAAAATTTAAATAATTTTATTTAATTTTTTAAATAGTTACATTTTCTAAGAATTGAGACAATAAAATTTGATTGCATTACATTGAAGTCATATTCTCATATGCATGTGATTATTTGGTGAAGGTAAGGGGACAAATGCCACGAGGAACATAAAAAAAAATTATATTTAAGGATTGAAATCTTATAAATTTGATAAAAAATCTGAAAAATTGCAATTATTTTTTAAAATTATAATTACCATTAAATTTTAAAAAATTTACTATTAGGTTTAAAAAATTTACTACTGAATATTGAAAGGTTTATCATTTTGTTAAACTCAATAATAAATTACTTAAATTTAATAGTAAATCTCTTAAATAAAATAGTAATTATAGTCTTTAAGAGTAATTTTAAGATCCTCTATCATTAATTTTACAAAATTTTGATTCTTAACTGTAATTCTCCTAAAAAACTGGCAGGTGAATCCATCCTATGAGATAAAAGACAGAAGGGGCTACGTTAATCCTAATGTAATGGTAATTTTTTTTAATAATTTTTATGTAATATTTATTATATTTTATTATTTTATAAAATAAAAATATAAAAAATATTTTTATCTTCAAAATTATATTTCTTATATATTTTAAGTTTTAAAAGAGAGCTTAAAAAAGTCAGTATACAATTTGGTAAAGACAGTATACAATTTACTGCGGTGATTTTGTAGGAGGAAAAACCCTTGGCTTATTTGGTAAAGACATGGGAGAAGATATATATATATATATATATATATATATATTAAATAGTTTTAAAATGATATCTAATTTATTTTTATAATAATTATTTAATAAAAATATAAAAATTATTTTTATTCATAAATTATTATTTTATTTTTGATTTTGATTTTTATTATTAACAATTTTGTGTGAGCAAGAATTTTATAAATTTTTAAGATTAAAAAAAAAACTATAAATCACCACAAAATCGAAACAAGAGTCGTGCGCTTCGTATTCCCATCCTGGGTCTGCGTGCGGCTGCCACTGCAAGTGCGCTCCTCTCAACTGAATCGCACTGAGCCGCAACTGGATGGAACAGCAACAGGCTTCTTCGTCTGTTTTCAATGGCGGCAAAAATGTGAAGGAATGCGAATCCATGATTCAAAGAAGCCTCCGAAGTATTTCGATTTTTTCTCTTTGTTGTTTTGATTTGTCCATCAATGTTACTGTTATTCCTCGGGTTTTGGGTTTTGCAGCTTGTTTATGTTCAATCCCTTTTGCTTGCTGATGATATTCTGAAAGTTCCAATTTTTGAAGTATTGGCGGAAAAATTCGTACTCTTTCCCTTCAAAGTGCTCGTCTTTTTCCAAACCATAAATGAGCCCATTGGACTGCTCGTTTGCATTTCCAGTTTTATTAATTGCTAGTTTCATTTCATTATTCTCTTACAGCACCAATGGTAAGGTTCTTGAGGGAACGCTTGGAAAAAGCTGGGTGTCCGGTGGGGCACAATTTCATCAAAGCTGTAAATTGCGAGGGAAACTTAAATGGTGGTTACGCTCGGGGCTCAGGGGTACTTATCTCTTATACTATAATACTTCTCTTCTGGCCATTTTATCCTTATGAAACCGATTTCTATATTCCCCCGATACGCTATTGAAGAAAATTTGCTGTGAATTCTGATGCCGTTTGCATATCTTGTTGTTTATATTTAATTCTACTCCTACCCCCCCACATGAGAATGACATTAATTCATCTCCGATTTTTCTACGGTTTGTTGAACAGTTTTCTAGTTGTACTCAACAATGTCTTCGTTTGTAAGATTATCTCTGCAATTGACTAATATAATCTTCTTCTTTTAATCATGTGCTCTTTTTTCTAGATAGTTGTGTGCAGCAATAAGGTAAATCTACAAGATGAAGTCAACCAGGTGGTAATTCATGAGCTAATTCATGCATTCGACGATTGTCGTGCTGCCAACTTGAATTGGGCTAATTGCGCTCACCACGCTTGTAGTGAGGTTCTTATCTGACAATGTTTCCTTAACGACGTTATTTATGATGGGATTTCTTATTCTATTTTCCTCTAATGGAGATTTCTCTTTGATCATGTGAACAGATACGATCTGGTCATCTAAGTGGTGACTGTCATTACAAACGGGAATTGCTGCGAGGTCATTTGAAAATACGGGGCCATGAACAAGTACACTCATCCTTCCCCCTCTTCCCTTCCCCATTTTGTTAATTATTATATTTAATTACAAGTTTTGTTGAATCTTCTCAGTGATGACATGCAAAATTTCTCATTTTACTTTTTGATGTCAACTGGAAAAATTAAAAAAAGTATTAGTGTTGAGTAAATTCTTTCACAGAAGTATTTGGTTAAAAAATATATATCCTTATAAACTATGTTAGAGACAAGTAGGGGTAATTTCATCATCAAGTGCAATTTTCCCTGTTCCAAGCATGCCAGTGATTTAAGATAGAAGTCATCATCTCTTATTTCTTGTTTTGCACAACAGCCAAAAGGAACAGAATTGTGTTAGTAGGATGCAGTATAAAATAGCACTTCTGATGCGTATTGCTGAAGAAGATGGATGCATTTCTTGTGTAATACACATGGAGGATCAGGACTATAATATCTAAACCAGCGACTATTACTCTTTTAGTATCTTGAACCCCATCACAGCATTGGAAGTTTACAGGATGTACAAAATTTATGAACCCAGTGATTATTCCATAGTTAGAAACAACAGTTCAAATTGAGGGCCACCTCTGACATCACTTGACTGGGCTTCAAGTGCATTATTTTTAATTTAAGATAATGAATGGAAACCCCTCACGTTATGAAAGCCATGATCATATCTTAGAAACTCCTGTGATAAGACCACTTACAATGGCTATGATTTTCGGGAAACACAAGCAAAAGACAGTCCCAAATGCCCACACCACTTGTTAGTTGATTCCTTTTAATTGGTGCATGCGCATTCAAAGCTAGTGAAGTTGCTTGAAGGTATACCCTTGGGGTGTTCAACCATTATAAATCTGATATGTCCTGGTTGACTGACATGGTTTGGACACTGCTAGATTATAGGTTTAAAATGAGGCCAATTGAAATCTGCAGCTCAGTTTCTTGAATTGACCTCATTTTCTTGCGTGGTAAAAGGAAATTTGTCTTTATCAGAGAGTGGGGATATTATCCCATTGCCTTATTAGTTATTGCCCTGTTTCTGGGTTATAATATGGATAGGTAGTGTACAAAAACTTTCTTTTTTCTTTTTCTTTGCCTTCTGTTTATCATTTTGTTGTGGTTGATGAATGCCATCAAGGAAAAAGTAATTTGAAGCACCTTCAACTCAAAATTTTTTATCAATTTCTGCATTGCATACTACTCATCCCTCTACCAAATAGTCAATTAACCTCTGGCAATCATTAATGAGCCAGAAACAGATAGGCCTTCTGCCTAAAATGATCCATTTCTTGTGTTTGGATGGGAGAGAGAGTTCCTTGGCAAGCTTTTAAGGACTGATCTAAATTTGAATGAACATATCTCTCCTAGCAGTGCTAGATACTTGGAATGTGGGTTAACCTTCATTTTGGATCTAAGGGACTAATGGTTCAGCACCATTACAAGATTATGAGGTGTTTGTCTTGTAAGCTTTTTTTTTTTTTTTAAAATACTAATTAATGTGTTTAGTCTTATATGCCCCTTCTTGTCAGATCGTGTTTATCAATGAAGGAAAACAATAGGCGAAAATGTATGGAAACTTATACCTCTTCTTCACTTATAATCACGTATTCTTTTGATTTAATGGTTTTCTCAATTTCTTTTGCTGTCAGCATGCGCTACTAAACTTCTAATTTCCATCCAAATGAAAGGTCATTCATCAAGCTCAAGTATAACATTAAAATTGTATTCTCAATTTCATTTGCTGTCAGCATGTGCTAATAAATTTCTAAGTTTCATCTTGCTGAAAGTTCATTCATCTAGCTCAAGTATAAGGTCAAAATTGTATTCTTAGATGCATGAGAATATGGAGATACTGCTGTTCTTCACTCATTTGGTAACGTGGTTTCTTTCCTGTTTATGATGATCATTTATCAGTCATGTATAAAAGCTGAAAGGAAGATTGCTCTAAGTTTTTATCTTTGTTTTTAGTCAGGCTTTTGTTTTTTTTTATCATGTTACATGCTGACTGACTTGCTGGTCTTATTTTAAAAGTCATACCGGCCATTGGTCTTTAATTATGCGGGAGATTAATTTCAGTTGCACAAATTGAAAGTGGATTAGAAAAGTGGAAAAGTCCTATCACGATGACTAGTACTTTATGAAAACATAATTTGCACTCCGAGCAAACCACCTGAGCTTGTTCCTAATATTAGTATCTGTCCTTCCTAAAGAGAAAAAAGAATACTAGGCTCTCTCTCTCACTCACTCTTATTCATTAACTATAATTTGTTAGCTAATTGCTCCATTTCATTATCTTTTCATGATTGAAATCTGTCAAAAAAACGCGTACTTTATGAAGATTATTTAGTTGAAAACTAGTTACAAATATATGTTCCTCAAATCACATCTTTTACTTCTCAGTTGCATTGGTTATTCTCTTTTTTCAGTGTTTATATATTATTTTTTGTGACTCGTTTAATATTGAATTGATGTAATGGAACTTGAAGGAATGTGTGAGGAGAAGAGTTATGAAATCGTTGTCTAGAAATCCTGATTGCTCCGAAGCAGCTGCCAAGGATGCCATGGAAGCTGTATGGGATGTTTGTTACAATGATACAGAGCCCTTTGACAGAGCTCCATAAGTTGCATGGTTGGCGCTAGCAGTAGCACAGTTGTGATAGGTGCCATTCTTTCTTTCGGGAACTTTTTGCTGTGATCACGGCCTTACAATCACATTACCTCAATTTGAATACTAAAACTATGATCCAGATTATAGGCCTATTTTTTGTGTCTGGGAAACCTTGAATATTCCTCTGTTGTAAATCCACATGGAGGATCATACTGTTTTGACTGGTACGCTTATTTGTATACTCAAGTCTCGTTTGGATATAGAATAAATTGAATCAACTGTGTTTGGTATTATAAGAAAAAAAAAAAATATTTTTCTTTGTCTATTTGGTAGGATAGAAATAATAATAAAATAAAAAGTAAATAATGCCAAATAATTAAAATATCTTTAAATTAAAAAATGATATAATAATAAAAAGATGGAATATATATATATACTTATTTATTTCTATATTTATTTTCTATCTTTGTGGCTGACATTACTAAACCACATTGTTTAACTATATTAAAGAATTCTTGTAAATGTTTAAAGTGTTAGTTCTATCAAGATAAGAAATATCAAGATATACTGTTAGAGATGCTCGACTAGAATACTTAGGAAGAAATAGAATTAATATCTATTAAGGAAAAATAGAGCAAGGATTTCACTCAATTAATCTTAATAGCCAAAGTAGAGGGGATTCTTTAATATACTTGAAGAGAAATTAATCAATGTGTTGTCCTCCTACGCCTTCAGCACAGCTTTTATTAATAATGAGGAAATGGGGATTACAATAATTAGAAAGTGAATCAGAAAAATTAGGAAATATCCCTAAGAATCAGAAGATAACTAACAGCTCCCTGAGAATCAGAAGATAACAACGGCAGCAGCCTTTAACAGACTATACATTATTAAAAAATGCCATAAAAGGTCAAAACAAACTCCTAATATTTCTCAACTATAAAAATTTGGACTAATTCAATTAATTTTATTTATTCCTTCTTCTTTGATAAACCTGCAACGGTCTCTTATCATTGCTCCCCCATTCGAAAACAGACTTGTTCTTAAGTCTGAAAAAAGGAAACTGAGACCGTAACAAGTCATAATCCTCCCAGCTGGCTTCTTTGGGAGGTCTATTGTGCCACTGAATTAAAAGCTCCAAGCCTTGGTGCTTAGTCCAGCGATGATCCAAGACCCTAGCAGGCTGGACAGTAAATTCTAGATCTGCAGAAAGTGGCAAAGCAGCAGGGGGAGAAGCTAGAAGTTGTCCATAAGCTGGCCGGAGAAGAGACACATGGAAAATGGGATGAACTCTAGCATCCTCAGGCAACTCTAATTCGTAAGCTACTTTTCCAACTTTGTTTAAGACTTTATAAGGCCCAAAGAATCTTGGAGACAGCTTTTCAAACTTCTTTTTAGCAAGAGATCTTTGACGAAAAGGTTGTATGCGAAGCCAAACTACATCTCCTTCCTGAAATTGTAACTCCCTATGATGCTTGTCAGCATAAACCTTCATCCGGTTCTGAGTTTTAAGCAAATTTTCCTTGAGAAGCTTAAGCATAGCATCGCGGGACTCAAGTTGTTCCTCTAATTCCACAATGTGAGTTTCTCCTTTCACAAATGGGTACAATGGTGGAGGGTTACGCCCATAAACAATCTTGAAAGGAGTGGAGTTGATAGAAACATGATAACCTGTGTTATAAGAATATTCTGCCCAGCACAAAAACTTTTGCCAAAGTCGAGGTTATTCATGAACAAAACAACGTAAATAAGCTTCAAGGCTCCGATTTACCACTTCTGTTTGGCCATCCGTTTAAGGATGATAGGCGGTGCTCATCTTAAGCTGAGTTTGACTCAATTTAAATAATTCTTGCCAAAAATTACTAAGGAATAAAGAATCTCTATCAGAAACAATAGAGTGGGGCATGCCATGCAAACGAATAATTTTTTGGCAGAATTTTTCAGCAACATTTTTGGCAGTATAAGGATGAGAAAGAGCAATAAAGTGAGCATACTTACTTAAGCGGTCTACTACCACAAGGATCACATCATAACCACCAGATTTAGGAAGGCCTGTAATGAAATCAAGTGTAATATCTTCCCAAATTTGAGCTGGAACAGGCAGAGGTTGGAGGAGACCTGCTGGTGCAAGAGTTTGATATTTATTCTGCTGACAAGTAGCACAATTTTGCACAAAATTCTTCACATCAAATTTCATGGATGGCCAATAAAAATTTTCAGAAAGCCTCTTAGGTGTTTTTAGATATCCACCATGTCCACCGGTGAGAGAAGAGTGAGTTTTAGCTAATAATTTAGAACGAAGCTGAAAATCCTGAGGAATGACAAGGCGATTGTTATAAAATAACCTCTCACCAACTAGATGAAACCCAAGACGTGAAGTAGAATTTTTCTGTAATTCAGCAATTATTTCCTTAGTAAAAGGATCATTTGCTAAGGGTTCTGTGAGATCTAGCATGTCAACAGGCAATGGCATGGCGAGTTGGAAGAAATCAGGATATTGTGGCCTCCTAGAAAGAGAATCAGCTGCTGTATTTTCTTTTCCAGATCTGTAAAGGATTGTAAAATCAAAGGGTAGTAGTTTTAAAATCAATCTTTGCTGAGAATTAGTGAGAACTCGCTGCTCCAATAAAAATTTTAAACTAGCATGGTCTGTGTGAACCCAAAAGTGTCGACCAAGAAGGTAATGTCTCCATTTTTGTAAAGCCAGAACTAAGGCAAGAAGCTCCCGATCATATGCAGACTTGAATCGGTTGGAAAGAGAGAAACCTTTGCTAAAATAAGCAATGGGATGATTCTGTTGCATAAGAATGGCTCCAATACCGTCCATGGAAGCATCACACTCCACGGTAAATTCGACATTAAAATCGGGAAGCTGTAACACAGGGGTTGTAACCAAGGCTAGCTTGAGATGATCGAATACTTGTTGAGCTACATCACTCCAAAGGAAAGAAATCTTTTTGGTCAAATCGGTCAAAGGCTTTGCAATAATACCATAAGCTTTGACAAAGTGCCTGTAATAACCAGTGAGCCCCAAAAATCCCCTCAACTCCTTCACATTTTGAGGGACTGGCCATTCCATGACAGCAGTAATTTTATCATAGTCAACTTCAACACCGGTAGCTGAAACTTTATGACCAAAAAACTCAATTTTGGGCTGGCCAAGTGAGCACTTTTTTGGATTGGCGAAGTAGGAGTTATCATGCTGTGTTTGCAGCACAATATGCAAACGCTTTTCATGTTGTTCAGCAGAAGGGCTGTAAACTAAAATGTCATTAAAAAAGACAAGTACAAATTGTCTTAAATAAGGTCTAAAAAGATCATTCATGGCTTCCTGAAATGTTGCCGGAGCATTAGTCAATCCGAAAGGCATCACAACAAATTCATAATGTCCCGAATGTGTTCTAAATGCAGTCTTGTGAATGTCAGCAGGTAAAACATGAATTTGATGATATTCAGACCTTAAATCTATTTTTGAAAAATAAACAGACCCATGTAATTCATCCAAGAGCTCATCAACATTTGGAATGGGATACTTATTTGGAATAGTGATGCTGTTGAGCTTCTTGTAATCAATACATAGACGCCTTGACCTATCTTTTTTCTTAACTAATAAAACTGGGCATGCAAAAGGGCTTGAATTGGGTATGATGAATCCACATTGCAACAATTCATTCACCTGCTTTTCAATCTCTGTTTTCTGGTAATATGGGTACCTATAAGGTCGAATGTTGGGTGGTGGAGCTCCATGCAGCAATGGTATAGTGTGAAAATGCTTTCTAAAGGGTGGTAATGATTTTGGTGCTTCAAATACAGAATGAAATTCAAGCCTTATACCCTCAAGATGGAGTGGAGGGAGGCATTTTTTAATAGATTCAGCCTCTGTTTGGAGCAGAGAATGCAGTTGAGCAGTAACACGATCATCATGTGGCACCCCTTGCAATTTATATCTCTTCCCATTGAGCCAAAAAATCATGAACATCTCATTCCAATTAGCTTGCACAGTATTAAGAGATGCAAGCCACTTGATTCCCAAAACAAGGTCAGCCCCACCAAGAGAAAAAGGATAAAAATCTACTACCAATTTTAAGCCAGGCAATTGTATCTCAATTCCTTTACAAATTCTATGGCAGCGCACGATACTCCCATTCCCTATCTGGACTCCAAAAGTTGAAACAAAGTGAGTGGGAAGGCTGAGTTCTTGCACTAACGAATCAGAAATGAAGTTGTGAATTGACCCACTGTCCACGAGAAGCATCACGCTGCGAGAATGGAGGGTGCCCCGAAGCTTCATCGATGATGCTGCCGTTTTTCCCAGAATCGCATGAAGTGAAATTTCAGCCTCCTCCACTTCTGCGTTTTCATCTTCGATGGGGTCAGCGGCGTCGAATACTGGATTACCTGCTTCATCGATCTCTATCAGTGCAAACGAGCTGGATTTGCAGCGATGACCTGGGCGAAACGTTTCTCCACAGCGAAAACAGAGCCCTTATTCTCAGCGCTGTTGACGCACAAAATCATTCGAAGGTGGCTGGGCAGTGAACGACGATGAAGGCTTAGGATTATAGGGGAGGATCATTGCAGATTTGATGGGGTTCGAAGGCTCACTCGAATTTCTCTGGGCTTCTCGTGCGTCTCGTTGTTGTGCGTTATACAGAGGGGCCCGATTCTGGAACTGGAGCATATTGTGCTTGGGCCCATGTATTTGTAATTTATTTTCATATTCCAAAGCCAAGCTTGTCGCCTTATACACTGTTCTGGGCTTATGGATACGTACATCAGCCCTTAATTCATCTTTCAGTCCGCCAATGAAGACGACAAGGAGGCAGTGTTCTGGCCAATTCTGCACTCGGGCAACACGATGCGCAAATTCCTGGCGATACACCGACCCAGTTTGTTTAACCACAACTAAGTGCTTATCTGGGTTCTGGTATTCAGGAGGTCCATAATGCTCTTGTAAAGCCTTCACAAATTCATCCCAATACATAACAGTGCGCTCGGAATTTATCCAAGAAAATAAATCCAGCACGTCTCCTTCTAAATACATCGAGGCAACATCAACCTTGAAGTCATCAGGTGTTTGGTAATATCGGAAATTCACTATCCTCATCCCAATGAGAACGCCTTTGAGAATGGCTACTTTGGGAAATTCAATTTTAGTGTGTGGTGGACGTCGCCTATAACCCTGAGGATGATCAAAATCTTCTTCACTATCCTCATCCCAATGAGAACGCCTTCGAGAATGGCCAATTGGTGCCTTTCCTCTGTCAGTTGCAGCAGAAGCAGCTTTAAGAGCTGCCACTTTCGCTGTTAAGACTTCAATGGCGTCAAGCCTTGAGGCTATGGTAGCCAGTGGGTCTGAGGAAGTCTCTTGCGGATTATTAGAAGGATCGGAAGGGGGATTAGAAGCGCAAGTGATAACCATGGCTCTGATACTAATTTATTAGAAATGCTCGACTAGAATCTTTGGAAGAAATAGAATTAATATCTATTAAGGAAAAATAGAGCAAGGATCTCACTCAATTAATCCTAATAGCTAAAGTAGAGGGGATTCTTTAATACACTTGAAGAGAGATGAATCAATGTGCTGTCCTCCTACGCCTTCAGCACAGCTCTTATTAATAATGAGGAAATGGGGATTACAATAATTAGAAAGTGAATCAGAAAAATCAGGAAATATCCCTGAGAATCAGAAGATAACTAACAGCTCCCTGAGAATCAGAAGATAACAACGGCAGCAGCCTTTAACAGACTATACATTATTAAAAAAATGCCATAAAAAGGTCAAAACAAACTCCTAATATTTCTCAACTGTAAAAATCTGGACTAATTCAATTAACTTTGTTTATTCCTTCTTCTTTGATAAACCTGCAACGGTCTCTCATCATATACATAGTTGTGAATTGTTTATAAGAATTAAATATATCATTTATTATTTGTTGAAATTTTAATAGAGTATTTTTCAATTTAAATGACATTACATTTCTTTCATAATGACTGAAAGAAATTGTAAAGGTAGTTCTATATCTATCTTTTTGATTTATCTATATTCAGTAATATTCTAATTTTGTATCAAATTTAAAAAATATTAAGAAATTTGATAACCTTTTAATTAAATCTTTTATATTTGGAATATGATAGTTAGTCCATTTTAATACTTTTATTTAATGGTTTATAATTTATGACTAATCTCAATGCTCCTCTATCTTTTGTGTGATTTTAGATATAGAAGTCTGAGTGACTCCAAAAAGACTTGCTTGACTTTATTAAATCTTTATCTAAAAGCTATTGAATTTCTTTTTATAGTATTCTAATAATTCTTTGTTTATTTGTATAGAAACATATAGTTAAATAAATGGTTTAGTTGTTTTAATTACAAAAATAAAATTATTTCAGGTAAAGATATAATTTTTCGTATTAGAAATATATCATGGATCTTGTGTTTTTTTTTTTGAAAAGTTTTCAAAAAATACAAAAAATTAAAGCTTGCTTATTTATATATCCTAAAAGCACTTTAAAACACTTCCTATCCAAGTTTGTTGAAAAGTTTTTTAGTTTATTAGTTATATATATTTCATTTATTCTTTTTATATTATCTCTATTTAAGCTATATTTATTTGAATAAAGGTAGTTCTATATCTATCTTTTTGATTTATCTGTATTTATTAATATTCTAATTTTGTATCAAATTTAAAAAATATTAAGAAATTTGATAACCTTTTGATTAAATCTTTTATATTTGGAATAGGATAGTTAGTCTATTTTAATACTTTATTTAATGGCTTATAATTTATGACTAATCTCAATGTTCCTCTATTTTTTGTGTGATTTTAGATATAGAAGTCTGAGTAACTTCAAAAAGACTTGCTTGACTTTATTAAATCTTTATCTAAAAGCTATTGAATTTCTTTTTATAGTATTCTAATAATTCTTTGTTTATTTGTATAGAAACATATAGTTAAATAAATGGTTTAGTTGTTTTAATTACAAAAATAAAATTATTTCAGGTAAAGATATAATTTTCCGTATTAGAAATATATCATGGATCTTGTGTTTTTTTTTTTGAAAAGTTTTCAAAAAATACAAAAAATTAAAGCTTGCTTATATATATATATATATATATATATATCCTAAAAGCACTTTAAAACACTTCCTATCCAAGTTTGTTGAAAAGTTTTTTAGTTTATTAGTTATATATATTTCATTTATTCTTTTTATATTATCTCTATTTAAGCTATATTTATTTGAATTGAATCTCTTATATTTATTTTATATAATATATATATATATATTCATATGTATTTATACATTTTTAAATATTATATATATATATATATATATATTGTGGTAATGCATTCTGTCAGTGAGTGAATTCAATGACTAAATGTCAATTAAAATTGATTTTTTTAATTTTGACTGAATATCAGTTGATTTTTTAATTATTATTTATATAATTTATTGTTTTAAATATTAAATATTATTAATTTTTTAGCTTTGTAATTAATTAAAAAATTAATAAAATAATAATTTTCTTTTCTTAGTCTTAAGATTCCTCTTGTTAAAAAAATATTATATAATAATTAAAAATAATATCTAAAAATTGTTTGATTTAAAAAATATATAAATTAAAAATTAAAAATATAAGATACCACATAAATATATTTCAAGTATTTTTTTTCATTTATTAAATATGATTTTGATCTTTAATTAATGAAATGTCTGTTTCAACTTAATTCGTGTCAGCCTTTTTTACTAAGATTTTGTCTCAACCTGTGTCATAGGAGTATTATGGGCTTTTCTGAATTTTAGCTCTAAAATAATTTTATCTTCTCACATTATTGCGCAAAACAAGGCCATTGATTTTGTTTCTGCCATATTTTCCTACTACTAAACACAAAAAACAATTTATTCCCTTCTATTTTCTATTTTCACAGTCATAGCAAACGGGCTTCAAAATTATACCAATTTTCTGCAGTCAAATTGTTCCTTTATATAGTTCCCGTAAGTTGATTGTTTATGAAATTTGCAGGGAATATTTATTCAAGTTACTATTGAGAAAGTGGCTTAAAACTTGATTCATATTGAGAAGACAGTTACCTCATTTCCCTTGCTAAGCAAAATTGCGGTTTGATGTCCAATCCAAGATGCAGCCCGCGTATGATTACTAGCTGTGAGCCTGAATTAATGTTGAATGATTGGATCTTTTGAGCCTGAATTAATGTTGAATGATTGGATCTTTTCCCACCGCATAAACGAAAGTCTTCATTTTAGGCCATGGACCACATGGTCACAGCAACTCTGCTTTATTCTTTTTGAAAAATCAATTCTTATTCGCACTAGAAAGAGACAATAAATGACACCAATATGCCACGCACGCAAACCTAAACCATCTTTTCATTCATTCGCGTTTGCTTCTACATTCACCTATGATACCTAGTCTTATCCTGAAGATATCTTTATTGCATATAGAAGTCCCAGCGTCATATTCGTTCGAGATTGTGTTTTGGATAGCATACAGCAAGAAGGACTGAAGGTTAAAGACTGGGAGATTCAGATTATGGAGAATGGTGAACAACTAACATGAAGTCGCTTAAAATGATTGTCTGCTTCATCTTGCTCACTCAGCATCTTACATTTTCTGTCACACCCCATATATCAGGTACATACATATTTACTGTGAGTCTGTGACTTTCCCCTATTGTTTTGATAAGCTCGAGATGTGTACAAACAAGGCGCTAAAATGGTTGGGGAACAGGTTCAAATTTGAAGGGACTACAAGATCAACAACAAATGGAAGGGCAGAGGCAGGCGCCTGGCTGGTGGTCTGAGGATTATTCTCTACCTCGTAGAGGAAGGCCTGTCCATAATAAGTTAGACCCCCCCTAATTCTGTTTATTTTTCTTTCAGTACAACCCAACAATCCAACTGTTTCCCATTTTTACGACTTTGTAGGAAGTGGGAAGTGGTGGCTCATCTTTGTAACATATGCAACTGTAGTGTTTGCATCAAGAATATTATGAGTATAATGATGCCTTTGCACTTTTCCTACACACATGTAGCTGTCATCATCATTCACATTTGGGACTTCTGGTTCTTTCACTTGTGCTCCTACAAATTTGAAACTACAATCAGTAAATTACATACCAAGTGTTCCTCCAATTAGAGATCTTTATTAGCTGGCAAGGTCTCCTCAAATCGAATGATCAACTTATTACTCAACCAGTAAGGTTTTGCTTTATTTCAGCAGGCACGCCAAGGGTGTAAGTATATGCTGCTTGCTAAAACTGCCATGCTGCCTATCTGCTTCATAGGAATCAAACTTTTTTACATTCTTTTAATATTTTATGTTAATCGAAGTCTAATTTGACCGACAATTAAGTGCCGAAAGAGGAAATTACGTACTTTGAGGCCTAATTATAGACTCTAGAGGATTTTTTCATTAACATATAGATGTAATCAACAGAGGGGTACCAAAAGTAGAAACGTGTTTCCCTTTCGCTCCTTACTGGTACCACAAGACACGGTACTGAGTATTGTTTAGCAGCATCCGTCTTGTTCCAAAAGGTGCTCGGCATGTTCAGCTTGTATAACTTTCCTCTTATTAAATTTTCACCCTTAATAATTGTAGCTTCTGGCTTGGACCATCTGTGCAATATAATTAATTATATAGTAAATCCTATTGCCCGAGTTTCTGGCAGGGTTACAAGTTAAGCTATTCTTGCCACATGTCAGAGTAATCTTTGGGCATTGCATGGAAAGATGACACGTTTCGAAAAAATATATTGGTGGGATCATGTCACATGCAACTCTTAGGTAAATAATATATTTGAGCTAAGAAGATTATATAGGATATTTTGAGTGAGGAGTAGGGTTCAAGCCAATGATTAAGCCAAACATGGTAGGTTGTGGTCAATGATAAAATTCACCTTCCTTGAGATGTAATGAAGACGAGGGTTTTCATTGAATCAAAGGGAGCTGATGCAGAAAGATTCATCTTCACCGTCTTACTTATGACTTTGTGACTCTAGGCCCATCAAAAATGACTTAAAGACGGACAAATGAGATTATTTACTTGAGCCCCAGAATATTTTTATATGAACTCTTTATGATAAAATATGTGTTTCAAAATCGATTCTTGAAAATGTTTAACTCAAGAAGAGTTTTAGTAAGATTTTAGGTAGAAAAAAAATATTCTGGATCCCATACCATTTTATTGTCCTTAAATAATATGAAAGTTATGTTGATGAAGAATTATGGAGCGAGAGAAAGAAAGAAAAGATTTTGTTAGGGCTAATGACAAATTTTGGGGGGAAATGTTGTTACTTTTTCCTGAGCTGATATAATCGTTAACCAGAAACTCCGATATATTTGATAGCAAAGTCCATATGAATATTAAGAGTTTTTCGTTAAAACACTACATTGATTAATGTCATATTAGCCCACTAAAGTCTGCCATAACAAATTTTCTTCTCAGAAAAAGATCCGACTTTTAAAAGTATTTTAAAAAAATAATCAGGCTCATATTTTTGCCAATAGATTAAAAAAAGCATATTATGGTTCAAGCTAGATCAAACAATTCAATTTTCAGTATTTTTTTGGAGAAAATTTCATTTATCTATACTAATCTTTTCTTTTAATTGTAATTTCTTCCATAATTTAAAAAAATCACAATAAATTTTTTTTATCTATTAGCTCCATTAGTTACAATAAATCTCTTGCCATTTAAATTTAAAATTTTCAACTCTATAAAATGACTAAAACATCTTTTTTATTATTTAATTAATATCTCTCTTACTTTCCTCGTCTTTCCCAGTCAATTATCAACGCCAATTAAACCGATGACTAGAAACAAATAACAGAGAAAGCAAAAATTGACTTGAAAAGCCAAAGCACCCCAGAATCTTAACTATAAAGCAACAGCAATCAAACTGCATAACAAAAAAGAGGATTTTTTTTTAAAAATTGATATCCCTTTTTATATATTCTTTTTCTAGCATAATATTAGCGCTAAAAAATAATCACTCTGCAATGGCAAACCTTCATCTTGCTCTAGAAAGTACTAGTTTTGGTTATGGAGTCGATGATATCTATGATGCCATGTATCCTCCAACAGCTCCATCGTACCCCCATAATCGTTATCATCGAAAATGGTTTCGTCTTCTGCTCAGAGAAGACTTGAAACACAATCAAAACTGGGTGCCATATTGCAAGAGCTTTAAACCTCTCTTCCTTTAATTAAATAACAATTTCATAACGAAGAACGTTATAAAAAAATGGAGCTTTCAGATTATGGATTGAATCTTTTTACACACAATACAAATAGAGATCTTTTATCAAATGATTAAACAACAGATGACAACACGCAGAAGCAGAAATAAATAATAGGAAGGATTTAGACAGTTTCTAAATTTGGACGTTGAGGTTTGTTGCATTGAGGTTAATAGATTATAGAACTGATTGTAATTTTATTTTTTAAATTAAGAAAAATATTGCAATTGAAAATAAGATTAGAGTGGTTAATTAGTTTGATCATAAAAATAATGACAAGAACTGTCGCATGATAATATTTAATTAAGGGTATAAATTAGATATATGTAAGTACAAATTTTAAAAAGAAGTATATATGTACCCTTATAGAAGACAATTATTGAGAAAAATTTTAACTTGTCTCCTCATCTATATTAATTCAAGGTA
This sequence comes from Erythrophleum fordii, assembly GCA_032878935.1. Classification (NCBI taxonomy): domain Eukaryota; kingdom Viridiplantae; phylum Streptophyta; class Magnoliopsida; order Fabales; family Fabaceae; genus Erythrophleum; species Erythrophleum fordii. The sequence continues at coordinate 18,069,313 of JAVQMF010000049.1, read as the reverse complement.
ATGTTTCCGTCGGTGCTCGAGATAATGAACAAAAGAGAAAAAAAGGGCTTTAGACCAACGAGAATGTAATTTGGAGCTTGGTATAAGAACGATTTATAAGTTTGTGATCTTGAGACGTCAGATTACAATGATAAAATTAATAAAGTGATGAATTCTTAAGATTTTGTGCAGCTATAGTGTGTATATTTTGTACTCTTGTTCAAATATAATCTTTTTTTTTCATAATTACAAATCTGCACCAATTGTTATCAAATTCTCTAAGATTAATGGAGATATTTTAACAATATAAAATAAATCATTTTGAATCTGTAAAAACATTTAATTAGCAAGAGCCCATGACAATGTCTTTTCTCAATCAATCTAGGGGCTCTATTATCTAAACTAAGATTTCAATTACAATATATGTTATTATTATAATTAAAATTGGGTGTTAATTCTTTGTATAATTGTCCCATCATTTCCCGTTACTCGATTAGACTTTTTGAAAAAGTGAAAAATAGAAATACTTTTATCAATTTTCTAAAGTTTTAAGTACAAAAATTAAAATAAATATATTTTAAAAAATATCAAACACGACAAAAATTTAAAATAAGTAAAAATTACCTTAAATGGCTTTCATATAATGGTGCAAGTATAAAATTTTAAAACAGATGTAGAAATCATCAAACACTACAAAAATTAAACTTAAAAAGTAAACTACTTATTTTACAAAATAAACTGTGCCAACGCCCCCTTTAAATGGTTTGCAAATAATGAAATAGATCATTTGACCATAGAATGCTAAAGATGCATATTGCAACATACACAATTTTATAACTTTATAGTACATGTTTGGTTTAGTTTTTTTTTTCTTTAAAATGTGATTTTGGTCAAAATAATAAATTATAATTTTTGCATTTTGTGGATTGCAACCATGATTTTTTCACCTTCCAACATTAAACTAAACATACCAATAGTAAGCAAAAAAGTACCTATTCTAAAAGAGTGCAATTTTATAAGGCCTAGAGAGCAATTTTAGAATTACTTTTAAAAAAAATTTCAATCTTGACATATGAATGTCTTAAAATTCAAATATAAAAATAAATTAATGGAGATATCAATGGATCATTGGGTTTTGTCACAATTTGGGCATGTGTGATACCTTTATTATTGAGTTGTGGGGATTGCTCAATGGATTGGAGTTAATATGGAGTAAGAGATATAAAGAGGTGATAGTTGAAAGTGATTCTTGTATTATGGTTAACTTGGTGAAGGATCTCAAGATGGGCAAGAGGCAAAATAACCACTTGCTTGAAAGAATTAATAATTAGCTGAATATGGACTAGCAGGTTGAACTGAACTATACTTATAGAGAAGGCAATACTTGCGTTGATTGATTGGCTACTTTTAGCTTTACTAAGAAGCTTAGGTTTCATATAATTTCTTCTCTCCCTCTTGATCTTATTAGTAGTAGGTGATGGTGCAAGAGCTCCATCACTTTGTATCATTGTACGGATGTTCAAAACTTTAGTCTGGTTTAACTTTAAATCAAAATCAAATCAAATAAATTAAATTAGTAAAATAAAAAACCTATTCAATTTTGAATTATAATTAGTTTAATTCAGATTTAATTTATTTGGTTTATATTTACCTTTTTTAAGTGATTTAATTTTTTTTAAATATTCATGTGATAATAAAAATTTAAATATGATTTGACTGAAATATTTATTACTATTAACTTGCTTCTCTTCTTTTTCAAACAACCTTTTATAATTTACAAGTTGTTTCCTCTCTTAATCATCCGTTATTTACATAATTAAATAACTATTTGTAAATATCTAATTAAATTTTATACAAAAAGTTGAACAACTAATTTTGATTTGTTATTTATTGCATAATTTTTCATTATACTTATTAAAATTACACTTTAAATATGCATAATGATTAAATTGTGATAATGCGTTAATTATATCATATACCGTGTATTAGTTCCATTATTCAACGAAGTGCATAGAACATTTAGGTATAGGAAATAGCAAATTGCATGGATTAATCAAGCGGCGAGAGACAGACGTACATACAAAAATTGTGGCAAAGAGTGCAAAAATAGGAATAGAGGGGATCGCCACATTTAACTGAATGCAATGCGTACGCCATCTGTGTCCCCAATGAGCCCACCCCTTCCCTTCCCTTATATTCATTCATTCTCCCTCATCTTCCCCTCTGCCCTTTCATTTCTCTTTCTTCCTATTCTTCATGGCTCCATACCTGCAGGAAGCCCACAATATTCCACATGCTTCACTCAGATCCAAAGTCACCGTCGTTGGCAGCGGCAATTGGGGCACTGTTGCCGCTAAGCTTATTGCCTCCAATACCGTGAGGCTCAGCTCCTTTCATGGTACTACTACTACTGCTACTGCATTCCACCTTCTTTCCTTTGGTTTCCGGGGAGGGCATGCAAACTTACACCCACCAACCCTGTGATCTGTGAATGAGATTCTTACTAATTCGCGCCATGCTTTTGGCCGAGTGAATTTTCTGTAACATATTGTCCTGCGTTGAGCTGCGAGTGACATGTATGATCAAATGTAAACCAGAATATATATATATATATATATATATCAATTTTGGAGAATTTTTATGCTGAGACATAACTTTCTCAGCAAACAAACAGAATATTCGTTTCTCGTAGAATTTTAAATTTATCTTTCTGATGAATCGTCTGATTAATTCAGATGAAGTAAGGATGTGGGTATTCGAGGAAACATTGCCCAGTGGCGAGAAGCTCACTGATGTCATCAATGGAACCAATGTAAGGTCGACCCATGCATTTCATTCGTTTTGCGAATCAAATATTTCTCCCATTAATATTTTTACTCTTTTTGTCAGGAAAATGTTAAATATCTTTCTGGAATTAAGCTAGGCAAAAATGTCGTTGCAGATCCGGACCTTGAAAATGCAGGTAATAATTTCTTGTTTATCCACTGTTCTACAATGTGATTATATAGATATATCACAAAGTTATATCAGAAGAGAACCAACATTTTAATTCGTGAAAAGGACTTAACACACCACAAACATTACAACTATTCACTTTTACTTTTAGGTGGTTTTTGGGGTCAATTTGTCTGCTGTTCTGATTGGGTAATTATGCAGTGAAGGATGCGAATATGTTAGTCTTTGTGACCCCACATCAATTCATGGAAGGAATATGCAGGAGGCTTGTTGGGAAAATTAAGACAGATGCAGAAGCTATTTCTCTTGTTAAAGGGATGGAGGTCAAGATGGACGGTCCACGCATGATCTCTACTCTTATCTCCCAGCAACTGGGAATCAATTGTTCTGTCTTAATGGGGGCCAACATAGCAAACGAGGTAGTGAGAAAAAATTTTAGTTTTAATTTATGCAATGTACTGTGCCATTCCATAATATCTTTGGCTGTTCTAATTAATACTGTTTGTACAGATAGCCCTAGAGAAATTTAGTGAAGCAACCGTTGGGTACAGGCAGAATAGGGGGGCTGCAGAGACATGGGTTCAGTTGTTTAATACTCCCTATTTCAATGTGACGGCCGTAAGTGCTTCACACTTCTTAATTGATTGACAATAAACTTGTGAAAAACTTATCACTAGAAATTCTGAATGGAACTGAACCAATCAAGAATTTGCTTGAAGCCTTGAAGTAAATCTGCGACACCAAGAGACAGTTGACATTGCAAAAACGTAAAAAATGATGCATTGTGAATCATGTGAACTGCTTTTACATATAAAATATAGAGGTATGCTTTGTGCTTATGATTTTTGCATTGTATGTAATAATAGGTCCAGGATGTTGAAGGGGTCGAACTATGTGGAACTCTAAAAAATGTCGTGGCCGTGGCCGCAGGTTTGTAGTACAGTATCCCGCACTTTTTTATCCCCTTTTTCAATTTTAGTGAATGACCAAGGAATAGAACCCAAATGGGACAGGTTTTGTTGATGGCTTGGAGATGGGAAATAATACAAAAGTAAGTTTCAAGGATTTCATGTTCTGAAGATTTTAAGGGAAAAAAAAATTCCTTATATTCTGTCTTATTTTGGTTTTCTATATATGCCTAGGCCGCAATCATGCGACTAGGTCTGAGAGAGATGAAGGCATTTTCCAAGCTGCTCTTTCCATCTGTTAAGGACAGCACCTTTTTCGAAAGCTGTGGTGTGGCTGACCTTATCACAACATGCTGTAAGGAAGCTGTTTGATTTAATATTACTTTTCATCGCTTATCTTGGGTTTCATTTAAACCAAATTATGGCAGTGGGTGGAAGAAACAGGAAAGTTGCTGAGGCTTTCGCGAAGAGTGGAGGGAAGTGGTGGGTTTTTCCTCTCTGATACATATTATCTTGGGAGAGAAAAGGAAAATATTCGATTTAATCATACCTGCATCTGTTTCTTGTCTGCAGGTCATTTGACGAGCTTGAAAAAGAGATGCTGCGGGGCCAGAAATTGCAGGTACATACCCAAAATTGACTATAGCAAAATCAAAATGTTTCTTCTGGACAGGGCCTAATATAATTCTTACATGCGTCCGGATGAATGTACCTAGTGATAATTTTGCCTAAAACTAGAGTAGCAAAATCGAACTTGGAGACCACTAGTTATATTTGTGCACTGATCAGGAGTTCTATTATCTATATGCATAACTCATAGTAGGATACAGTTAAAAGACCGCGTAAATTGTCATGTTTATGGAATGTTCTTCCAAGCACAAAGAGATTCTCAATGATTATTATTACCCGAAAGAATCATGGACATGGGTTACACTGATTGCTTGTTATTAAATCTAATACTTTCAAAACTAGTAGTTGCAGATTTGTGAGATTGATTCTGGCATGTCCTTACTTAACTAATTTTCTTGCACAAAGGGTGTCTCTACTGCAAGCGAGGTTTATGAGGTTCTAAGCCATCGTGGATGGCTTGAGTTGTTTCCCCTCTTCTCAGTAGTGCATGAGATATGCACTGGCCGCCTTCCACCGTCTGCCATAGTTCAATACAGTGAGCATAACTCTAGTTCCTGCTGATCGAAGCCTTTGGGAAATAATATGTATGTTGCAGAAATGACCGGTCTAAATTACATTTACAGATCAAAGAAAACTGAAGAGTAAGCTTTAGCTGTACTTCGGAAGGATTTGATAACTCCTGGCTGTTCTTTCTCGCCAAAATCTCATGCCAAGTAGGTGTTCCTTTCCTTGGTTATAGGTCAGCATATATTATGCTGATTGTTTAGTGTCTCTCTGAAGGCAGCTTTGTTAACTCGTTTCTAGGTCCATATCATTATATTTTTTCCTCTGCAAGCTATATATGCAACAGAAATACATTTTATACAGAGGACAATTGAAATTCCTCTGTTGACCATGTTTTCCCGTGTTCGGTATCTATTAGCTGATTATGTACTTTTTTATTCCCAGTTGGAAGCAACTGCCTCGCACGCCTTAGGTAAGGAAAAAACATGTCTTTTACCTCTCCAGGCTGTCTTTTTTGTGTGTTTTCAAGTTCATTGGATGTTTCACAACAGCGAAGCCTTTTCTCTCTCCTAATAAATCCCATCCCCCCCTTGCTCAAAGCAGGATGGAATACTGTTTTTTCACGAGACATTTGCTCATTGTCTTAATATGCAGGATTTAGTTACTGAAGCGCATATTATAGAAGTAAGAACCTTGTTGAAGCGTCCGATTGAAGATAGCTTGACCTTAAAGCTATGTCTGGTTACGGAAATTTGGGTGAGGGAAGAGGGAAAAGATACTGCAATATCTTGTTGATCACAAAGTCACCTAAAATGCGGAAAAGAGGACAAGTGTGCTAATAAAAGCGATTCCAATCGTTTGCCTTTTGTAAAGTGACAAATGGGGTTGGATGGGATTAGAATTCTAGAACGAATTATTTGTTCTAAATTGTCTTTCCATAAAGTTGAAGTTCCTAATTTTTTTTTTGACCATAATTTACCACAATTTTCTTTATTATTTTAAAGAATTTTATAAAATGTATATATTTATATTTTATGTTTGTGTTGTTTCAGTCATTTGTAAGTACTGGGAATGAATTAGCAGGGGTTTTGCGCACAAAGTTACCAAATCATGGGAATGGAATAAGAATAATGTACTAGGGAGAATAAGATCATTACGATGGGGATAAATTAGTTTTTAATTTGAATAGCTCTGTAGATCAGAATTAGCAGCAACATACAATCCGAGACGAACGCTGTTTGATTATTATTATTAAGAGTTAAAACTGTCGAATGACTTTGGGTAAATGGTATAAGAGAAAGCAAAGCAAAATTTTAAGTTGAAGGTTATGTTGAAATGAGGTTAAACTTATGATTTTCCTCCTTTTTCTTTTCTCATATAAGATATAAACTCCAATTGGAACCTTATACAAACTTAAATGACCTAAGCTTCAGAGTAGAGGAAAACTTAATTAACCTTTTAAAACTCAACATTTTCGTCTCATAAATTTGAATTATCAATATTCTCTATCAAATTAGTTGAGCACTCACAAGAATAATCAAGGATGTAATTTTGATTCACGGCAAAGAGTTTATATAAGGATGTAATTAAGGAGGCACATTTCATAAAATTTTTATCAAAGATATTTTCCAACGACGTTAGAACTGTAGAATATCAATCATAATATACCACTATAGAAGGCGATTTTAGTCGAATACCGACAGTTTGATAAAGTTCACCAATCCTTATCTATAATGGCTAAACCCTAATACTCTATAACTCAATATAGACATTATCAAAGGCCGAAAAAATGAAACAGATTATATCTCTCTAGCGCTCTCCATGTACATAAAAACTTGACAGTGGCTAGTCTAAAGAGATTTTTGGCAGCATTTACCTGAAAAGGAATTCCCACACATACAGAAAGAGAGAAAGAGGGGCTAGAGCACCTCAATGAACAATGAATCCAACTGTAACACCAAACCCTTCCTTGAATGCCAATAGTTATTTATATCTGTCATAAAACATACTACACAACCAGTAGACCACTGATTTGAAGAAGGAGAAGAAGAAGAAAAAAAAAAAAATCCCAGAAAACCAACCCATGCATGAATATGATATGGTTATAACAAGAATTATCCTGTCCTTATTCTGTCTAGCCGGTCAACACTCTTCCGTGCCTTTTCCAATTGATGATCAATGCTCTTTCGAGACTTCTCATGGCAATCCACACTTCTCCGAGACCTTTCCATATGATCAAAAGAAACTCTTAACTTCTCTAGCTTATCAACATTATTAGACAAGTTCTTCAGTTTTTCAGGCCTGTCTGTGCTCTGCCTTGGTTTTTCTCTGCGATCAGTGCTCTTTCTACTGATTTCAAAAAAATCTGTACTTTTTCGAGGCTGTTCAAACTGGTCTGTGCTCCTTCTGTAGCTGTATCGTTGTGATGGAGATTTCTCCACAGTGGCTATAAACTTCTTCAGATGCCTGATGTACTCAGGAAAGAGCTCCAAATCACAGTGGTTACCTCCTTTGAGCCACAGTGGTTCATACTTCTCTTTACAGAGTTCCCAGAGTTGCTTGCCATGCGAGCAATCTACAACTTCATCTGAAGTCCCCTACATAATAATGTAAAGGATATTATGAGTAATATCAGCAGTAAGAATAATAGTCAATCTATCATGTTGTAAATATTTGTGGATAATTTTACAAAAGATAACTTTATACCTGCTTTAATTGTGAGGTAAAGAAACAAAAAGTTCCAAATTTGTGTTAACAATTATCCATCATAGTCTGCTCTTCAAATACTCTCACAACTAAATGTTTGAAGACACATTTCAAAATCTAATGCTGGCATATACTTGTTCATCTCAGCTTATGCATTTTTGGAGAACAACATATCAGGGAAGTGTTTAAGTGTTGTCATAAAGAAAAGGTCAACTGTGAAGCAAAGTATGAAAGATTGCAGGTATTTTCACAACAACAATGAAGGCACAGTTGCCAATGTAGCAAACAGTTTAGGCATGATAAATCATGTAAAAGAAGAGTCCTAGAATGTTATGTCACCATCTGCATGGTTACCATACATACATCTCACTAATGCCAATGAGGAGCACCATTTCAGACCACAAACGAGCAAAATAGGCTTCATAAGGTTCCAATAAGAGCAGCAGACACCCAACAATTGAATTGCAATTTTGCTTTCAAACAGATATACATTTTGCCTGAGTAACGGGTGAAAATGAGCAACAACAATGGATAGATAGTTTTCTTTCTAATTTTGATACCTCTGAGACTTAAATGACCAATACTACTCAAATTACTTGCTTTAAAAGGATTACCAATTCTATACATAAGAAAAACAGAGTGAAATTGATTGAAATGTACAGAAAGGAAAGAGTTTAGGGATGGTAATGATACGTTTACTTATTTTTAATCTTGACATAGAGGAAAATTTGGCCAAGAATATTAGATTTCAAAGTCCAAAGTTATAAAACCTTGGCAAGAAAAGGGAAAATTGATCAAGGTTTAACAAGAAAAAGAGAAAGAAGGGGGGGGGGGAGCTCTGAAAAACAGATGCTGGTCATATGAAATTCCAGAAACAAGATACAATGTAAAAAAGATCATTAAATTTAGGATGAATGCAAATTATTCTCAAGCTAAGCCAATACAGTTTACAGATGCAGTTATATAAAAGAGACATATATTGTACAGCATACTTACATGAATAATGAGAACTGGACAATTAACTAGTGGAATTTTGTCAATATTCTGCACATGGACAGAAAGTAGTGTCTGATTAGTTAAAAAAGTTGCCCGTAAATTAGCAATCTTTAGTTAAAAAAATTCAATTATTAATTAGAAATCAAATCAGTAAATTACCTTGTATATATCAAACCAGTAGGTACGCTTTACCGGATACATAACCCTTAAGCCAGACAATATGGGACTGTGCAGAACAACAGCTCTCAATTGAGGCAACCTAGCTGCAAGATCCAAAGTGGGGCCGCTACCAACAGATTGCCCATAAAGAATTATATCTTCCTGCTTGGTGCCATAGCTTTCTTCTAGACACTTATATGCAGCCTCAATATCAGCATATGTATTCTGCTCACTTGGCTGCATTTAAGGAAAAATATGTTCTTCAGATAATTTTTTAGCTCTATGAACATCCATACTAATGCATGACACAACTTATTTACATCAATAACAATGATATCATATTCTTACAAACCTTTCCTGATGACTGGCCATACCCAGAATAGTCATACCTACACAAAATTAGAGCGTGACTGTGAGAAAATTTGCTGCAGTACACTTCACCATTCGTGTTGAGCACAGTTGAGAATATTTTCTCCATAACAATCAACAGATAAAATACATGCACTTCCAGAAATTTTCTTCGCAAATATATTCAATGAATTAGACCAATTTCAGCAAGTGATAACGGCAGGATGCCCACTGAACTTGCACATTGGTATGTTACTGCTTGTGCTGCTCTGAGGTCATGAAGTTGACGTGCACAAATAAATTTAGAGGGACACATTAACATAGCTACAGTGATTAAGGTGACAGATACAACAAACATACCACACCAGTGCATCTGCCTATATATGCAATGGGATCGTAGGCTTGAAAGATAGAGAAAAATATTAACCAGTACTATAAACCCTGAAAACAATACGAATACCAAATCCATGATATTAAACAATTCATTCCCAATGAATTACCTGAATTATCTATATTGATCACGAAGTTCAGACCTTCTAAAGAAGCCTTTGATGCTAAAGAATATCATACTGGAATTGCAGATGAAACCAGGGAAACCCCATTTTGGGTTTATTATTGAATCCCATATTGCGATTGCTGAGTATTTACTTCTTAGGATTCCAAATTACTCATGATTTTCCCTCACTAAGCAAATGAAAAAACCTCTACGCACATGGAAAGCCAGAATCCAAATGACGAGGATATACGAAGTAAAGATACTAAATTTCGATGACCCATAATCCAAAACTGACATAACAATGAGAACGCAGCACCAAAAGCAGTAAATTGCAGAGACAGAGGAAAAGCAGTAGAGAGAGAAGTGAAACAGAGTACCCCATGAGATTGACGCGCAAGTGGATGCTTAGCTCGATGAAGAGCTCGTACATCTGGCCTAGATCGGCAGCGTTACCGTGAGAGTAGAGCAGGGTAGAGGTAGCCATAGGATGCCGAATGTAGACTGCCACAATCTCAGTGCCACGACGAGTGGGCAACTTGAGAATTTCAATGTTCTCGCGGTGAGGGAAAGGACTCAGAAGCAAAAGCCCAGTGAACTCGTCTGTGACTAATTTATAGGATGGTGGGTTCGGCGGGAAGAAGGCGAACTTGGCCGCCATAGAAGAAGTTACCCCACCCATCACTCTCTTTCTCTTTCTCTCCTGTGTTCGTCTTCCTCTTTCTGAATTCTCACGCTGAATTAATTCAGATCGACGACATTCCTTCCTTTCCCTTTTTTTTCCTTTTTTCCCCCCCTCTTCTCTCTTATTTCTTTCTCTTTCCAGAAGATGAAACTTTTTGCAAATGGAAAGAGAACAGCGATAGTGAAAGGAGCTTCTTTCTCTGGTGGCTATTGGGTGCTTCTTCAAATGTGCGAAATTGCAATTGAAATTAGAGAGAGAAAGGTAAGATTTCGTTTGCTGATGTTACCTCTCCAATCCATTTCCCTGTCATCCATGAATGCATGTGGATGCATAGTCTTGCTCCCTATGGGCATAGTATTTTCACTTTGCTTAAATTACACTCTTTTCTTTTTTAAAATAGTTAAATTATATAATCTTTTTATTTTAAAAAATTATACTTATTTCTATTAAAATAAAAAAATTTAAACAAAATATAGGTTACAATTACAATCAAAATATCTTTATATTTATTATTTATATAATATAATAAATATTAATTATATTTTGACTATTATAAAATAATTATATTTTAAAATTTATAGTTTTTAATACAAAATAAATAACACTAAAATAAAAGTTTAAGAAATATATTTTTTAATAGGTTATATTTTTAATAAAAAATAAATATTATTTTTAGGATATTTTGATATTTTTTACTTCAAATAAATTTGTGTATACTTTTATAATAAAAAATTGTATAATATAAACATCTATCATAGAGAGAGAGAGAGAGAGAGAGAGAGAGAGAGAGAGAGAGAGAGAGAGAGAGAGAGAGCAATATATCTTAATATTTTACATAAGCAAGTTGCAAGAAATTTCTCTATAAATTTCTTCATTTTAGTATAAATATATAAATGTTAGAATGTACATAAATTAGTTTTAACATCACCAAATTACAATATTAAAAAAATTAAATAAAATAACTAATATAATTCATTGTAATGCAAATAAATTATTTTTGCCTAAAAATTTTAACTCAATTAACATCTTCAGTTAGCACAAGAGGAGCCCAAAAATTATGATAAATGGAAGTTGGATCAAATAGTTCCAAAAAGAGTCGTATTTTTTTGGCATAATTTTAATTGCATAGTATAACAATTAAATAAAAGTAAATGAAATAATTTAAACAGGAAGGGAACCAAGTTCCCGGATTTAAGAGCAACCACCTCCTTAAAAATTTTGTATATGTATTATGTATATATAGTATTAATTTTTAAATTCTTTTAAAATTGCTCTCCCTAAAATTTTTTATCTTTTATTTTTATTTTAAAGTATTAAATACATAACACAATTGTTTCTTACCTTGATCATAAATTTTATAAAATAAATAAAATATGTTAAAATATATTAAAACTTTTCTAATAAACCTTTTATCTCCATTCTTTAAGAGTAGTAAGTAGTATACTCTTTATTATTCTTATTTTTTCACAATTTTTTTTGGGGTTTCTTTAACGATATTTTTTACATACTATAAAAAAAATTCATAATAAAATATAAGATAATTTTTTTATAAACAATTTGGTTTTTTATATTAAAAAAATTGAAAAAAATTATTATAAAAGATATTATGGATAAATTTTGTTCAATTAAGAATTAAAGAATATAATCCTAATGACTTATACATATTCTATCATTTGTAATATATATTTTCTTAGTTTTAAGACAGTTATGTTTATTTTGATATTATTATATTTTGATGATTTTTATATTATTATGAGTCTTTTTTTTTCAATTTTAATAAAATTTATTATTATATTAATTTGATAAGTACTTAAAATTATATTTTTAGTAATTATTAAAACTCATGTTAAGTATAAATTTTTGTCCTTTTTACAATTTTTTTGGGGCTTGGTCTCCGCATTCAAACTTTTATAAAATTATATATTCAGTAGAGTGTGGTGTTTAATTACGACGTCCAAGGTTATGTCCTAATCCAACTCGTTTCCGAAAGCTACTAACGCAAATAGCTTATTATACTAATTGTCTACATCTGCTAAGAAAACTTGCTCTCCTTTTACTCTCACTGATGTCTATTCAACCACAAACTCATTATCCAAAAATGCATTTAGTTCATCTTATTTTAACATACTATATATGCTCGATGTAGAAACGGAATTTAGGGATTTCAATTATTCATATTTGGTATATATTCACATTTTACTATGCATATAATATATTAAAGTTTGTTGCATAAGACTTCATTTTAGTTGAAACCCTAAATATCGGAGAAACTAAAGCAGATACCGGTAGACCAAAAGGAAAATAAATAAAGCGGATATCTCCTTAATTTGACAAAATTTTTATGCAAGCAAATGCTATTTTGGAATCAAAATGTAAGATAGTAGTCTAAAACTTGCAGAATACTTTTATCTAGGCATTTAAAATCTTTTTGTTTCTTGGGGGAAAAAAATATAGTTTCTGAGTTTCAAATTTTGTTTGGTTAGACTAATATTTTTGTCTATGAATTTTATTTAAAATTTTATAATGATCCCTAAAAATTGAAAAACACAAAAACCGTCTCTTATTTTTTATTTGGTCTCATAAGTGTTTTCAAATTATCAAATTCTTCAATTCAATCACTTCTTATAACCTCTTTTTTTATAACTTCTTTTTTTCTCAAATTAATTTAGGTTTCAACTCATAGTTTTAAAAAATAGCACAACTACCAAAATCAACAAACATATGGATATCATCTTAGCATGATTAAAATTATCTCAACAGTGATTAGGTTGACAGACTTGAGGATTTAATATGAAAAATAATATAAAAGACTATTTTAACACATTTCAAATTTCACAGATCATTATGAAACATAAAGTTAATAGATTAAAATAATAATTAATTTTTTATTATTATTTTTTGGTTTTCAAAATATTAAGTTGGATGTATTTCAATACAAAAGAATATAGTATAATATTGGTATAACAAATACCTTAGACATATTAGTATTTTTATAGTAATTCTTATATCAAATATGGCAATGCCAATCAATGAGCTCTAAGTAGTATTAAAGATGTTTTCAAAGTTAAAAACACAGTTGAAATTTTAGTTAGAATCAGAATTAGTAGAATAAATAAATAATAATGCCATATATATATATATATATTCATACTCATTCCTCTTAAATACCGGCGAATAAAAGATAGTGTGTATCAAACACCTCAATGATCAGATGATGAAGCAATTAGCAGAGGCTAAGATGGTGAAATATGAAAGAAAGATCCCTGTTTGTTTGTCCATGTTAATGGAATTTAGAAGGGAGATTCTTTTGAATTAACCAATCGGCACCACTAGTATAGATTCATGTGCTTTAAGACACTGTTTTTGGAGGCAACTTGATGATTTAGCAAAAGCTTAATAGTTGACAAGCAAATTTTAATCCAAATCACTTAAGACAGCTGGAATTATGGAATCGAGGACAACTTTTGTATCCCACATTCAAACAATCATCATCGTCATCATCTGCCTCTGTGTTGTGACTTCCCAAACAAACAAACAGATTCCTCCCTTCAATGTAAATCTTCACATTCCACATCCTCTCTCTCTCTCTCGCTGTTCACTTACTTAAGGGCCTATTACCCCTTTAATTAAGCAACCAAATAGTAATCCCTCATCCTAATCCTACCCATGCATGCAATAATCAGTCTAATCTCATGCAGGTGCGTCTCATATCAACATCATATAAACGCAAGCATTTTTTCCAATACGCTGTTACAAGGGTAATGAAAACAGTTATATTAACATCGTTTTATATGGGAGAAATTGAAAAGAGACACGTACTGTGTCCTTTTCATCAGGCAAACTAGTCAATTCAGAGGTAAATTATAATGCCAAGTGCTTCTTTTGCTTAATGAGGCATCACCATCATTATTTTTTGTAAATGGAATGTAGCGATCCTTCGAGTTCAGCCACATCCCAATTTCACGTGGAGTAGCCACCCCATGGAACCTGAAAAAAAGTAATAATATAAAACAAGAAATCGTACTCTCGTAACATACAAACACGTGAAGATGAGCATGGAAAACCAAAACTTACCAAGAAATAATAAGGGAAATCCCAAGAAAATCATCCCAATGCTTCATCTCTGGGATCCCCAGACAGGCTTGAAGAAAAGCTTGAAGACAAGTTAGATGCAGCAATAACAGATGGGGTCATGTGGTCAAAATTACCCATATCGATTTCCAAATTGACAAACGTCATCTGTTGGCCCCACCCCCCCCCCCCCCCCCCCCCCAAAAAAAAAAAAAAAAGAATAAATTTAGTAAATCATCATATCAGTCACAATCTGTGGACCCAAAATTTCCGGAATAAGCTTGGATTTAGCTCACAAGACAAGCACTAATCTTATTGGTAAGAAAAGGACCATATAACAAATGATTTAATCAGAGCATCGAATTGAAGCCGACGACAGAATCAAAGGATTTTTGTTTTTGTTGTGGGTCCTGTGAAATATATTAGGCAAAAGAAAGATAATGATGGGCTGGGTTGGGCTGCCCTCACCTTAGCCCTAACTTCTGCTTGTTGTGATGGAAAGACGAGACATGTCTCATGTCTGCAGCACTATATCCTGTTTTATAATGCCTGGCGTTACTTACTTCTACAGTTTAGGTTTGGATTCTATGACAGGGGAGACTATGATTGAGTGTTAATACGCGTAATAACTGATGAAAGAGAACAATCAATCCTAAGACAAGCCAATGAGGATATTATTATTATATTAACTTTTGATTGATGATGTATCATGCAAGTGCTTCTTAGCAGAAAGTTGAAAAGGAGGCAGTTAAGCATGCGTAAGACTTGATCATTCTGTTTATTTTCTTCTTTCTCAAAAGAAAATAACAGCTACCCAACTTATAAATAATAAAATAATATAGGAAAATAGTAGGTAGTATGGTGCAGTGAAGATAAGCTTCAAGCAGATATAAATGAACTTGGTCCATCTCAAGAGAATGTGTCCCCTTTATCAAGAACTGCGGTGTCCCAGCTGCTGAAACAGGCGACTGCATACATTCAGACAAATCCAGGATGGGTTTGTATAGCAGTTGGATTATCCTCGTCTGACATGAATGACACATCTGGAAGAAGAAATCTTCCAGGTTTACTAAGACTGAATGTTACTTATAGCAAAGGAAATAAGAAGGAATCTCTCACTGCAATCTTATAGCTACCATGATGTATTGGCATCAGTAAAAGGTAAAAACAATAAAACAAACTCAACCAGAAATTTTCAGAGGCCAACGAAGACACTTTGGTAGTCCAGAACCATCCTGGGACTACAACAGAAAGGTTGACACCGGGCTAAAGCAACTGATGTATGCATGAGCATACATCCTTCATGCAAAACAAGTACTCATCTAACGATCTACCCTCCTATTGAAAAAGATAAAGAATAACAGACATTTTTTAAATGTTACTAGATAAACATGAATTCAGAAGAATAATATGGAAAACAGCAATTAATGACCTCAAATTCAAACAGAATAAGTGCCTACAAGGTTCATTTTCCCAGGAAGTTTAAGTAGGAGAGAGATCTACACAAATCTAAAATGTCAAGATTCAATGGTAAATTCAAAGCATATGACATCTACCTGGAGGAATTAGTTCATAAGTATTAGGTACTGTTCAAAGATCCTACGTAGTCTTATATTTGATATACATTTAAGCTTCATATGGCTTCCAAATTTAAACCTTCAATTTACCTACACCTGAAAAATACTTTATCTGTGCAATTATCCATAAACCGTTGCAATAGAATCAGAAGATATGAACATTTTCCTAAGAGCATTTGCCAGGAAGGAACAGAGCTATGACTTCAAGTGAGATTTTCTACAAATGTTTTAAGTCACAATCAGGATTTAAAATGTACTAAGTGGAATGAAACGGGAAAGCGGGAGTGAAGCAGAAAACACTAATAATTTTTCATAACAGGAGTGCTGGGGCTGCTAGTTTGCAGAAGTAGTGAAGCTAACAACTATTAATATGTCACATAAAATGCTGTATCACGTATTATGGTCTCTTGAAAAACATTTTTAAATTTTATAGCAATAGAACACTGGATCAGATTATTTGATTGATAATAACAACACAATGCAAAACCAAAGGAATAAAAAAGAAAAGATAACAACTCACTGTTGTCCACACTTTAAGTTTTTCTTATGCTAAAACTTTAGAACAGGACCCTTTTGTGGGGCAGGCTTGTTTTCTTAGCCTCCGGCTTTCAGCTCATGGGTATATTAAGGGAGTTCATTTGTCGATTATACAAAGAGACTGGTTTGCTATTTTGAATTGATGTTAACTGATGTTCTTTTTCTTTGTAGTTCTCTTTTCACTTAATAAATTCCATTTTCATCAGAAGTTAAAAAAAGAAAAAGAAAGAAAGAAAGAACAGGACTAGAACATAAAATCTAACAAATATGGAACAATCTGCAAAGTAAGTCCCTGACACTGTCCTAGAAATTTTATCATGTAGAGCAGATCCTCATCCTTGTTAACTTGATTGGTTCATGCACTATAGTATACATATCCCTAAGACAGAAGATAACTCCTGTCCCAATACCTGGGGGTCACCGGTGTAAATGAACAATTTTCCCTCATTAATGCCAGTTCTCCCATCAGTAAGTTATACATGCTGATTTCAAATCTGTGATCTCATCTCATAATTCTTGCAAATGAAAAATCTTATGCAACACACTAGCTACTAGTAGGCTCCTATAGTGAGTTTGCATATATATATATATATATATATATATATATATGTAGCAGTTTGAAACTCATAGGTGTAATAAATATACAGCACAAATTCCATCAAATATACACACACGTGTGCGCGCACACCCATGTACACATTCACAAACACCGCACAAACAAATTCCCAATCCCATTACCAATCTATAATAAAGTCATTTTTTTCTTCCCTCTTTACTGAACGTATACAGCCACAAGACTGTTTATTTTATTGCCCTGCTATTTATAGCTAGGCTTTTTAGCAACATACACATAATCCCGCATGGATTTACAGGTCATTTGCTTACGTTATTTAACAGAGTTTCATTCCAAAGAGACATATCTGAAGACACTGCAGCATTATTCATCTCGGAAAGCAAGAAATATCAAGTATAACAACAATATTGTGACTGACTAACTGGAAATTTCTTAAATAAACTCCTATTCAAAATGAGTGCATATACTAATAAAAATGTATTAAAATAGATTGTGACCACAAAAATACCCCAAAAAATAAATTCCGTGTTTGGATGCAACCTTTACCACAATAAATAACAATTTACTCCAAAATTTCCATTTTGATTATAAATGTGTTAAATGACCCGACAGATACTACAAATTATGAATATGGAAAAAAGAGGTAACAACTAACAGTTAACCCCGCTTAAGCTTATAATTTCTGAACCACCTCTTCCGCCGTTTTTGCCACTACAAACTAATTGATGGAAAAGATTACAGTTTCACAAAAAAATGGTAGAAGGTAAATAACCAGCAATTTCAAAGCATTCTCATTTCCCCCAAAACTCAACTCTCACCTAATCAGGTTCCTAAGTCTGTCTGCGCATATGCTTTCTTAGCTTCTTGTACTTGTGCTTGTTCATCTTCTTTTTTTCTCTTCTTCCTCGCACTATCAGCCCACATTGTCCGCGAATCATCCACCTCGGAGTCCTTTGCCTCAGGCGAACAAAACCCACTTGAAGACGTGGGGTTTAAATGAAACCCAAATGGGAAGCGCTGCGAAATGAAGAGGATTTATATATATATATATATATATATATATATATATATATATATATATATATTAATTGAGATGAGATGTCATATTTATTGGCTAGGTACGTCTTTGGGACATAATATATTTGAAAGATATAATTTTAAGGGTTGAAGTTATAAAAATTCTACGAATATAAAAAAAAAACTTTTCTATTAATTATAAATAAATTACTATATGACTTTATAAAATACAGATTAAAAAAGTGTTTAGTAAGTTTAAACATATTATCTTCAAATCATAAGAATGTTTAGATAAATTTTTTATATTGCTAATTTAAAAATTCATAAAAAGTTTCATTATATTTTAAAAGAGTATTGATGTCAACTTTTTAGTAATTACGTATATAAGCAAATATTTCTCTTTAAAAATAAAAAAAATAAAAAAGTGATCCAACCATGATTTAAAGCTACATATTGTGTAGTAATAAATTTTATTATACACTTAAGATATAGTTGACTTATAATCACAAAAAAGTCGAAATAGTTATAGTCAATTATAACTATAACTTTATATTTAATAACAATTTTTTAATTTATTTTGCTTCTCTACCTACCTGATAAATATATAGGCTCAATTTATATTACAAAATATAAGATATACATTTGTTTCTTGAGGTTCAATTTATGACACCACCACTTTATGGTGAAAATCCATTCTAAAATGAATTTATTATCATTTAAGATTTGTAATCCAACTAGTATTAAAATAACATTTTAGTACTACAAGATAATTATTATAATATAATCCTAAATTTATAATTTTTTTAAGATAATAAAAAACTCTTTTTATAGCTTTCCAATAATTTATATTAAGTTTATTCGTAAGCCTTGATTGATTGCACACAATGAAAGTAATATTTGGTTCCGTACAATGCATAGTTTACATTAAGTTTTTAATAGCACTCATATTCTAATTGTGTTATTAACCTCTTTATGTTTTCTTCTAATTTAATATTAAAATTATAGAGTGTTGGAATCCTTAACACTAAAATATTTAAATTCCTCCAGTATCTTAATATAGTGCTCTTGCCTTAATGTAAAGCGATTTTTATGCTTATATACTTTTATTTTCAAAATTGTATCTACTTCATTTTGATCCTTCATCTTAAACTTAAAAGTTAAATATTGTTTAATTTAACAAGATTCGTCTCAATTATTAACATATCTTTTATGTAAAGATGAATTACTATTCTATTAATCTTAGTAAATTTAAAACATATATACTTGTCTGCATTATTATATAAAAAAGTATCATTACAAAAAAATTGACATTTAGCAATAGTTGTTTTTCAACAAATTTTTAAAACCATCGTTAAATGCCAAAAAAAAAAAACCCACGGCTAAATATCTTTTTTTTTTTTTTTGTAGTGCATTTGATAATACTATTAGATCAAACTTCTTCTATCATTATTTACCATTATTTAGGCATTTGTTTTAAGCTATTCAAAGATTTTACCAACTTATAGGCTTTTTTCCTCATTTCTAAATAGCACATAACCTTCTAGTTGTTTCGTGTAAATTTTTTCATTAATATCTTTATTCAAAAAAATAATTTTAACATCTATTTGATACATCTAAAACTTATAAATAAATGCTGGTGCCATGAAAATCCTAATGGAAGTTGTTTTAGCCAATGGTGCCTAGGTATCAAGATAATCTAAACCTTCTTTTTGTCTAAATCTTTTGGCTACTAAACTTGCCTTAAAAGTTTGTAGTGAACCATTTATATTATATTTTTTTTCTAAACATCCACTGACATCCAATAAGTTTTAACCCTTAAAGCAAATCAACCGAAATCCAAATATTGTTGGACAATATTAAATCCTTTTCATCATTTATAGTTTCTTTCCAAAAGACAAAATGTTTATAAGTTATACCTCTTGTAGGTTTGTGGATTACAATTGACATTTAGCATAATAGGAATGCTATTTAATGCAAAATCCTTATTTCCTTCAACCAATAAAATTATAATTTGAAAAGAAATAAAATTTGGACCGAAATCCTTTTCTTTTCTCATATTTAGACTTTTTCTTGATTCAACAATTTTATTTTTAGATAAACATTTTTTAATACTAAAAGTGTGTATGTTATAGTGATCGTCTTAATCCATATTAGGCTTGATATCTTTTTCTTTTTGTTTATCAACTTCCTTTTATAGTATATAATTAGGTTTTTAATTTTTTTTATATGTCATGTTTTTATCGAATAGTTTGATCATACTTGTGTGAAAAATTGTATTTAAGGAAAAAAAATATTAACATTAAACAACTTGAGAGGAAATTATATAGAAAGAAAATAATATATAGTATTTGCTAATGCTGCCAGCCTCTTCAAACAAATCTAGGAATGTTGGGAAAAAGAAGGTAGTTTAAAAAGCTAATTGATTGATCAAATTTTACCCGAAATGAAGGGAAATAATAATAATAATAATTGCATTAATTGTTACTTGCCAAAGCTTTAGTTGAGAAGTATCAATGATCACTTAGAGAATTTGACTAGGCTTTAATTGTTATTTGGTAATTTAATTAAAACTCGCGCAAGATCGTATTGCAAATGACCCGCGATGCAGATATAATTAGCGACTAGTTTGTTTCAAGGCTAGTTGATAACATGCAGGGAGGAAAAAAGACCAAAATTGTCACCCGTGGAATAAAGCTGATAACGGTGATGCAGAAGAAAGGCGTCATCTCGTTCATATAAAATTATTGATTGATTAATGCCAATCGCATAACAAGAGGCAACTCCTGACAAAACAAACGACCACTCCCTCAGCGTGTAAAAGTACAACCGCTGAGTGAAACCATACGGTACCTTCACCCCTCACATCTTATTACAGCCATGGGTGGTAATGTACTTCACAAAAACACACGAAATTGAAAATTACAAGACGAAACACAATAATGTGGAGGTTTGATTATATGGTAGGAGGAGACACAGCGCTGACCATAAATGCGTCATCAGCAGTTTCATCGTGGCAGCACTGGAAGGTTGTGAGCACGTGCATATGACGCTGACACTCCGGGCACCTCAGCTTCTCTGGGATTCTCCCCATTGCATGCGAGAACTCGAATCTGCAGCATGGGTTCTCAACTGCATGAAGCTTCTGAAAATGCTGCTTGAAAGCTGGATCGAACCCTTCTTTCTCCGCTTGCTGCTGCCACATAGTCTCGTATTCCATCAAGGTTTGTAATCCTGTATTGGCATGGCCATTCGCCACGACCTGAGATCCTTTCGCGAGAATGATCCATCCCCCCATTTTGTCATAGCTCAGGAGCTTCTTGATTTCTTGCATCACGAGGTCGTGGTCATCGGCTTGCTTCAGCTGAATCTTGGAGAACAGCATGCTTTCGAGACGGGTCCAGAAGAACCATATCATGCTCTGGTCTTGCCAGCTGTGAGTGTTCAGCTTGTCCTGCAGTATGTTCTCCAACACTCGCCGCACTTGATCCCTCTTGGTGCTCTTCCCTACGTACACCATCTCTAAGGGTATGCGTGCCACCTGTGCTACCCTTCTCGCTTCCCTCACGAAATTCCTCACCCACGCATAGTCATCCCCTCCGTACAGGAATATGTATTTCCCATCCCTGATCTGTTCAATTACAAAATTCATTCACTCATTAATTAATTCGATCATTTGTATGAATATTCATGAATGTCGAGATGGCAGCTTAGGTAGAGAGATATTCAAATCCATGAATGTATGATATGGCAGCTATATTTTTACAGCTAAATAATTTATATTTTTACATGCTTACCCAGTTGAGTACTTCAGAGTCAATGCCATCGACGAGGAGCTCGAGACGCCAGGTCTCTTCCCTCCAGAGGGCTTCCTCTCTAGTGCTTGTGAAAGGGAAGGCACTGCTTCCCCAAATCCACATCATGTGGATGGCGTTAGGGCAGGCTACCTTCCCCTGAGGGTCCAAAACCACGAGAATTGGCTTGTTCTTGTACTTCCATTCCATTCGGATGAACAAAAGCACTGCCTTGCTTATCAATGAAGGATGATACACAGAGTACCATGGCATTGTGTCTCTCAGGCTTTCGAACTGCCTTTGCTGTTGTTCTGTCAATTGATCACTGGTGAGGCGATCCACAACTGGGATCCACACCATCTCATATCTGCTCTCCAGTTTTGTTGCGTGCACCCTCGATTCGTTGTAGGTCTGTTCCAGGATTAATAGCTCATCGTGGGAGAAATCTAGGGATGAAATTAGCAACAACACATTCTTCCTCCTCAGCACATCAAGCCCAACCTGTTTATTTCCATTTTATTATCCATGATTAATATGAGTTCTGACTAATAGTAATACATTCTATAGGTAATTTTTTGTGTAAGATGATCAAACCCTTCTCTTAGAGGAACCATCGTAGAGAGGGAGTATATCATCCCTGGCATATATCAGAGCCTTCAGAACCCTCATGTTGTCAATGTGGATCATCTTGAAGAGCTCGCACAGCATTTCATAGGCTTCGGCATCCATCTTTTTCTCTGCATTCGACGGTGATTTGTATCATAGAATTTAAGTACAGTATACAGGGAGACATATTATATGTGCTTCCAAGTGATATAACGAAGGGGCTTTACCAATGTGTCTGTAACAAATATCCAGGTGCTTCCTGAGATGCTCAAGAATGGTTTTGAGCTTGTGAGCCAATGTGGATAGCTCCCAAGCCTCTGTGGTTGACAGCATGAACCTGAAAGCAGAGTTGGAATATATTCACTTTAAGTTTCATATTAAATAAAATCATTAGAAAATTTCATAATATCAGAATTAACTGGAAAAACGTACTCATAGCCCATAGTAGTGAGGCTTGTAATCTGAGTTGCGCAAGCCACAACGCCCCTCACGCTCCAATAGGAAGCAATTGGGATATGGGCAGAGGCAGTGGTGTAGGCTGATATGTCTGGGGTAATGTACGTCTGAGGTAGCTCATTGAACTCAACGACACATTTTGTGACCTCCAATATGACCCTGACTAGATCATTAAGTGCATCAAACCTTGGTTTCAGTGGGCCTGCATGCTCCATGATACCAGGTAGTTGCTTCAGGATAGCCATTGATTTGGCCAGCGAATTTGTAGAGTGAATATGGGCAAGCAGCCAAAATTCGCCATAGGTCAGAGCAAAAGCAGCCAAGACCAGCACCAACTTCACATCCCACTTGTAGTTTGTAAGCATGTCAAATATTGCAACTGTTGTGGAGTGTGCGTCTACCCCACTAAGAGCTTTGTAGGCAATCTGAAATTTCATTCATAATCACATGTTTCTCAGTAACTACACATTTGAAAGATGAATATATTTTGATATAGCTTATGTGTTCTAATCATTGTTCACCTCGCAGGAAACCCGATCAATCCTGTAAGCCAGACTCTCCATTATGTTATAGTAGCTGGGATGGTGCTCTCTGTCATCAAGATTATCACCAGGTGCCAGGGTACCCTGCAGGAAAGTACAATGAGGAGAGGGAAAGGCAGGCACAAAAACAACTGGAGAAGCAACTATAAAAGGATATTTAAAGCGTCATACCGTTGAAATACCCTCAGAACTGAAGGTGGCATATTTAAGAATGTCCTCGACGAGACGGAGAAGTGGCTTGACATCATGCTCTAGTCCATCAGGATTATGGTCTGCCACTATTTTCTTGACAAGGATATTGTCATCCGACATAGGCATATTCCTGTCAGTTCTCATCTGCTGCTGCAAGGAATTCAACTTGGCAAAGCTAGACAAGGCCATGGTGAGCTACAGGAAGCAAAATGCAGGTAAGGGACTTTCGCTTTGAGGCAGAGAAGAAGAACGGCTTGTGTTTTGCTGCCTTGTGTTAGGCCATTATATAACCACCAGAAAGGAATAAAGCCCAGATGAATCAACTTCCTTGCTTTCACCATAATTAAGTCTCTGGAACGTTATGAGGAAGCTAGTCCTTGGCTTCTTCCAGTCCTCTGTCCCCACCTCTTCACTTTAGTACTGTACCTTGTCATGGTACTGCAGTAGCCAAGAAAAAAAAAACATTTAAAAAAAAGGGAAATTTAGAGAGCCAAATTCTGATCTAGGCTGTCTGGTGGCTTATGCCTTTAAAACCTTCTCACCATGTCTCTAAAAGCTTGAAACTCATGGATCAAATTTTGCGAAAATGTATTGCAGAATTGAGTGTCATATAAGTAGAGTAAACCTACAGCATATACGTTAAGTGTCTGATTTGCTTTTAATGGATGGGATTATGGGAGCAAAGTGAGTGGTCCAAAAAGAGAGTATATACAGATATGAGTTAACCGATTTATCTTTGATGTAGTATCAGAGAATTCACTAAATACGTTACAAACAGATTCAAATCATGGTGGCCAATGGGAAACTTGTTGAATATCGTTGTTGCGATCTGCTTCTTTACTTGATTCCATTTTCTTCTTGCAAACTCGTATAATCTATGCCATAAATAATCAAAAAGGTATAAAGTATATAAAGGACAACTGAGAGATTTGATGCCTTGCTCTTTTTTATTATCTATAATATTCTATTGGACAAGAAGCCAATCTAAAAGGAACAAACCATACCCAGCTTTGACATCTTGTTAGCTAGGAACGTCCAAAACGGCTATTGAATTACCATGCTTTATGGTCATACATGGCCAAAATCCGAAGTTATGGAAAGCCTGATTAACGTGGTCTTAGGGTGATCTTAAGCCAAAAAAGCTTTATTCAAATTCTTAATCAAACCTAATTAATTGCCAATTCGAAAACTTTAATTAACAAAATCAAATTGAAAATATTTATTAAAGAGGCATCTGCATCAAATAGTATTAATGTCGTAGATCCTTCAATCTTGCCAAATGGAGTTTATGAGGATTCGAAGTTTCCTTTTTTTTTTTTTCCTTTTAACTTTTATTTCTGTCGTCAATATTTTTCTCTTTAAATATAGTCTTTCCCTTTCTTAAGCCCTCAACTTTAGTGTTAATCATTAGGGTTAACCTCACAGCTTAATTATTGCCCGAGTTTATCTTTGCGTGATTTACGACTGTCTGTAGTTTCAAATTGCATCTCATATTGTTAAAAGGAATCTATGGGAAAATGTCATTTGCACACCTTTTCTTGTTATACTCCTCTTTTAAGCCTCCTTTCACATATGAATTTTCACATCTTTAACTATAACTCAACTCATTTTATGTTAACTTAAAGGTAAAAATTAGAGGTACAAGAAAAGGAATATACAAGAATTTAGTGGCAGGGCCTAGATCCTAAGGCTAGTGAGAGTAAACACATATGTAAATTGAGTAGATTCAAAATTTTAAAAGAGATAGAATCATAATATCAAGATTCAATATTATATATATTTATATATATTTTATCAGAACTAATTTATCATATTTATAAGGTTTTATCAAATACTTTTTGGCAATAAAAATGAGAGATTGTTCGAGATATTTGGAAAGACGTTAGTGTATAAATTATATTGAAACTTGTGGATCTGCAATTTATTTAAATTACGAAAGGAAGCTATGATAGTATAGAAAAAGTGAACAGGAAAAGCAGTTTGCAAAGGCAACTATTGATGTATAATTCAGAAAGCAGGATGGTTGTTACGAAGCATAGGTAGCTAAAGATATAATCACACGTCAAAAGTAACAATTCAAGACAAAGACCAACAAAAAAACAGTAATATTCTCATTACAAAACATGCCAAACCTGATACTGTTTGATTGGTTTGAATGCTTAGAGGATAACCTATCAATGTTGGGGGTGGATTTGAGCCACTTTTCGGTTTTTGTTTTATATAAACTTTTATTAAGCTTAATTTTCGGATCCTTTTGAAAGTTGGAAAAAATGATTTGGGAACCCGACTTTGGTATTATTTTCTCATACGTGATATTTAACATAACTTTTTATTTATAAATTATTAATATTTTTATTGTTAAATTAGTCCTTCATGATTCAACTCGAATTAGCTCTACTGTTTTTAATTATAAAAAAGGCATAAAATTAGAAATAAATAAATTAATTAAAGATTGAACTCATATATATCAAAGTTTTTTATTAGAGATACCACTTGAATATAAATTCTTGACCCGAATTAGCTCTAGTTTTAAGCAAAAAGAGCTTCCACATGCGCGACTTGATATCTGTATTTATTTTATTCTATTTATTTATTTATTTATTTATTTTCTCTTTACGCTTTGCAGCATAACCTGGCTCAGGACTTGGGAATTGGACAAATATCGATGGTCCAATTCGTGGTACAGAGATAGAACTTTGACCTTGGTACATTAACAAATGTTATAATATGTAACCTTTTTTTATATGTTATCGTTTAGTTATCATTACATAATATATATATATATATAGAAGATTAATAATAGATTAAGTATTAGTTTCATTAACAGATAATATTACTGTTAATTATTTTATTTTTAAGGGATTAAATTAAAAAAAATTCATCTTTAAAGAACTATTAAACCTTATATATATATTAAACGGGGTCTAAAATTGTCTCTCCTTCTTGCTCATATCGTCTACCATTAATATAGATTTATTGAAATGACAAAACTTATATCATGTTGGTTATATTTTTGTCATATTGTTCTCTAAGTTAAACATGATGACAGATGTATTTTATTTTTATTTTAATACTTCACCATCTATATCACTTTTTCACTTTAACTCTGATAATAAACTTTTGAAACCAAAAAAAAAAAGAAAAAAATATGCTAGTTTTAACATCCGTTTTAGATGATTTTTGGGTAGGATTCTACAACATATTAAGCTTTATAATGAAAGACTATAAAGACTATAAATATTTGTTAACCGATTATAAAGAAAGCCTTGTTTTTTTTTGGGTGTTTTAGTTTTCAATTACAATGGTCAACTAATTAACTTAACTTACCATCCACTTCCAAACCAAAAAAAAATGTTTACCAAAAAATATTGAGAATAAAACTGAAATAGAGTCCAAGAGCTTTGGTTTAAGTGGTATTTCTACGATGATAAATGTTAGGGGATTTTTATGTGATTTTGATTTTATTTCGCCCTCTAGCTTGTATTGTATCTTTTTTTTTTCAATCAAAATTTTAAAGTATTTATTATCAAAGATAAATATATAATGTATGAAAGAAATTTTTCAAACACCAAATTATTTGATGTTAAATTCTAAAAATATTTATACTAAAGAATTTGATGATGAATATTTAAAAATCATTCGTAACATTTTTTTTTATTGATTATGAATCCGTATAAAAGAATATATATATATATATATATATATATATATATATATATATAATATAGATATATATATATATATATATATATTAATACTTGGGCCACAAGTCTGGAATAGCAAAAAGAAAGAAGCAGCTATTAAAAAAGAAAGCAGCCCATGACTATGGAAAATGCGACAGGCCCACTCTTACGCTAAACGTTACATCACGATATCACTAAATTATAACAGCGGAATACAGCCAAACGAGGCCTTAGCCAAGACAGTCATCAGCGGGCCCCTACGTCTCAACGGCCGCACCAGCTCCCAACAACTCTTTCCGCCGTCGCCACCGCTCACCCAATCACCGCCGCCACTCTCCGGCAACTTCGGCAGCGGCGCCGGTTCTCTTCGTCCCTGCCTCATCTTCATCTCACTCAGCTCCATTTCTACGGGAAACTTGAGTATCCCAAACAGACCGTTACGATGCTTCTGGCTACTGTTACTTCTCCGGTACCGGTTTTCCCCCTTCAACGGTGTGATAAACCTATCTGATCGGCTGGTACTCGGTTTGCGGAAAGAATCCGATCTTAAAACGAGCGAGTTATTTCCTTTTCGAAGTGGATCGGGTTGTGATTGACGGCCCATGACTTTGCCGCAGAAAACGATGTCGCTTGGACTGGCGGGGGTGGTACTGGGATCGGAAACCAGTGTGGGGAACTCGAAGTCGAAGTGATCGGTGTCCATATCTGAATGTGAATGAGCGGGGTTGGATTGAATATGGATTGGTAGATGAGAATTGCAAATGATGAAGGTTGAGAAGTATGCGAGCATATATATATTTAGAAAAGAATGGGAGTGAGTCTTGACTAGAAGAAAAGGGAGGAAGAAAAAATGGTTCCTAAATGGTTGATTAGTACAAGGTTTCTAGAACAGAGTGACAGAGAAATGAGTAGGGTCATCAGGTGGCATTTTTTTAGTATATAGGATGTTTCCTTGAACTGGGTCGGAATATATCTAGTTTCTAGAAAGGAAGAAACGGCATATATCTAGTTTCTAGAAAGGAAGAAACGGCATATATCTAGTTTCTAGAAAGGAAGAACGGCTCTTCTACGCTCTCAATTTCCTTTCTTTACTCAAACGCCTATGTTGTATGGTGTTTCAAACGCTCAACTCCGATTATCGTTTAGGATGAGTGTTATGTTGAAGTCCCTGATCCTTTGGTCCTTTGAACCAAATTTTTCTTTTTAATTTCTATTATTTTTTGTGACAAAAAGTTTTGCACTTCACTCCTCAATCCGCATGGGCTTATTGGACCTTTGATGGAGCTTTGCATGGAACTACGGTTTTTTTTTTAGAAAGTTTACTTTTTATTCTTTAACTACGTATGAAGTTTTTAATTTTATTTTTTTATCTAATTTTTATTTTAATCTTATCATTTAATTTTAGTGAATGATTAAACCTCTTACCCTTGTCTTGTATTGTTATGGTAAATTAACGATAAACCCTAATATGTATTTTACGCATACAAAAACACATGACATCATGATTAAGCATCTTTATGACCTTTAATTGTTGTTAAGAATTTGATTCAAATTGAACAAATTTCTTTGAAAAAATGAACTTAGAAATATTTTGGATTCTCCCCTATTCAAAAAGAATTTTTTGTAAGAACGAAAGTAACTAAATGAAAGTGAATCTAATAAGATTTATTTGTGTAGGCCTCACTCATTTAACTACACTATCTTCCACATAACCTCCTCTTGTACAAGAGAAAGTCGAATTAACTAGCTAATCCCATGGCCTAGAAAAACATTTATCAACTGGAATTAGACTTGACAAAATCGATTGCGTTGCCTCAAATTGACGTAGGCATTCAAAATGAGACACACAAATTGATGTTCCTGAAGCAGAATTAAGGCATTCAATAGCATATCCCCAAATTAGCGTTCCTCAAAATTATTGAGTAACCTTTGGCTTGCTACTCAAATTTCTTGTGTAAAATTAGTTGCAAATTTGCAATATCCATGAATTGTTGTGATCGATTTCGTTGATTTTGGAAAGGTTATTCGCAACAGATTTAGTGTTTGAAGTTGTTTAAGGATATCAGTGTTTTGGTTCAGCACCGAAAAGTCATGCCTCCTCCTTTAGTTATGTTCTCTATCGTCAAATATTTACTCCTCTAGAGCTTGAAATAGCTTTATCAGGTAGCAAGTGGTCTATTTAACTGCCTTCATAATAAATCCCTTCGATTAATTCTGGTTGAGCAACATTGATTTTGGGTCTTATTTTGGAAGCATGCCTTTTGGAGATGCAAAGATCAAAAAGCTTGCTAGGCACTGTAATGTGCAAGGGATACCATGCATGGTGACTATAGGTTCTAATGGGAAAACAATAACCTGACATGGTGGGAAATTTTAAAACTTGTACTAGGAGAATGTCTAAGTTTGGATTCTTTTTATTTTTTTTAATGTCAATTTAGAGGAAACATAAACACAAAATGTATGAAATCTATGTAAGCAATATATCTCATTTGAATGTATGAAATCTACTTGAATAATAGATCTTATACATTTTGTATTTATTTCTTTTTGAAATTGATAGAAAAACATATAGAGATAAAATGAAAAGAACTCAAACTCAAATGCCCACCCCTTTCACTGTAGAGTGAAGGTACTGAAAAACAGATAAAAGAAGAGGCAAGAGGGTTTCCATGAAAGGCATCATCACGATCTGAATTTGCTTTAGTGATGTGAGCACAGGTGGACACATTGGAGTCTACTGTTAATTTAGCTAATAGTGTAAGGCAAGGGGAAACATACTGAATCATTCATTGAAGGCAAGGGATAAATTATAATAGATTATAGATAAGGGACAAAATTAAGAGATAATAAGTAGACATTGACTTCTTTTTCTATTGCAACATACAAAAAGAAAAGGAGTGAATTTATTTACTTTTGATACAACAACGAAGCGTAAGCCTAAAATTTATTTATTTATTTATTTATATTGCAAAATCACGCTCTCCATGGAGCTTCTTTTCTAAATTAATTGCATTGAGAGTAGTTATAATAATTATTAAACACCCCTTTAATAATCTTAAAATGAAATGCGCACAATTAACTGTGACAATAGTAATCAACACTTAATAGATACTACTTCGATTGAGCTTAACAAAAATAGCTAGAACAAAAATGTATCGACATCAAGATTTGTGATTAAATTATGACCGAAAAAATTATACAAAGTAATATTTTCGAGTCTATCAATAGCAAGTAATAATCAGCATTTTTAAATTAATGTTTGCAATCGAACCCACTGTTGGAAGTTCATTCCACCGGTGACAGATTTGATAGCATATACCCAAAAGTTTGTTGGATAATAATTGGTGATAATCAAATTTAAAAATTTGTCAATAGGTAAGGCATGTGTTAATTATTTTGGACTATAATTGCAAATAGTGAATGATATGTAGAAATGACCTTTCACATTGGGATGTTATCAAGGCATTTGTAGATGTCACATCATGCACTATATTTAATGAGCTATAAAACGTAAGATTAACGATTGTATTTATATCAATAATTGATATATAAATAAAAAATTAGTTAAAGTCATAAATAAAATTTGAGATTATTTAAATTAAATTAAATTTTATTTTTATGAAATAATTATTAAAATTTGAATTATTTAGATAATTATCTATTAAATTAATATTATGAGCTCTTATAATCATCGTTACATGTTGCTTTAGTTAAGATTTCTAAAGTTACTACTAAAAGTAATTTCTAATTGCCACTGCTACAAATAATTTTAGTATTCCAACAAATATCTCTTTCAGCGACAATTTAATTGCTACTAAGAATTGCTTTAAGCAGCAACCTCCGAATGAAAGGGAGGATGCTATAAGTACTACCAAGGATTTAAAAACTGGACTGAACCGGCCGGTTCAACCGGTAAACTGATGGGTTGGCTGGTTACTGAAGGATAGAAAACCGGTTTATGAGAAAATCGGTAAAAAAATCGATAAAACCGGTGAAACCGGTAAGAACGGGTCTGCCACTGTTGCCGGTTTTCATTAAACAGAAACAAGAAATGGCGCTGAGCGCCCGAGCCTGAGAGACGAGAGTGAGATCAGATTGCTGGAGGAGCCACGCACGCACGCAGGAGCAGGAGCAGGAGCACGAGGTCTTCCCCTGCAACTCGTCCCCATCTGAGCCCTAAATCTTACCGGCAAATCCCCGACGAAGAAGTCGTGAAGTGCAGAAAAAAGGGAGCAACAAAGAGCGATCAGGAGGAAGATGAAGCCATGGTTGAGATCGAGAGCTTGAAGGCTTGAACTAGTGAGTACACACGAAGCTCCTCTGCAACAAAACTGAGACCAAGAACGGGAGGATGAAGCTGTGTGTGAGATCGAAAGCGTGAATTGAACCAAAAGGCGAGCAGCGAAGAATGATCAGGAAGATGAAGCTGAGATCGAGAGCTTGAACCGGTCAATATACGAAGCTCCTCTGCTCTGCAAAACCAACCAGCGTCTGCGAAACACACGAAGATCCTGTGATTGAAGAAGCTAAAACTAAGAGTCTAAACTCTGAATCAACTAGAGGAAGAAGCTTCGAAGTCATCTTGCTCGAACAAGAATATAAGCGCCTGGAATTGAGGTAAACAATAATCAAAACTCTAATTGATTGTTTGCTGGT
The DNA here is from genome assembly GCA_032878935.1 of Erythrophleum fordii. Lineage (NCBI taxonomy): Eukaryota > Viridiplantae > Streptophyta > Magnoliopsida > Fabales > Fabaceae > Erythrophleum > Erythrophleum fordii. The sequence goes on along the minus strand of JAVQMF010000049.1, from coordinate 18,037,248 downwards.
CTGGTATTGATTATTGTTGTCTGATGGGTGCTGCTAGATATTAGTATAAGCTTAACATTATTATCAGCTAAAATTGCATACCATATGTTCGAAGAAATGCCTCAAAGACCAATGCATTGTCTGAGCTTCTTTTTCCTCTCTTATGATCCTAACCAAGAAAAATGCAGTGTACTTAATGGAGAATTGGAATTAAAATACTGGCACCTCATTTCTTTAGCTTGTTCAGAACTGCAACTTTTCTCTTGTATTCGAACTTCACAAGCTCACATTGCTGTTGCCAAGTGTGAAGTTCAATAAAGTGCATAGAAAAATAAGTTAAAATTTTGTAACATATCATCAGCACCACACAATTACGATTCAGAAAAGTATACATCAACAAAATGCATGCATTAAATTATAAACAAACAACTATAGAATAGACCATAAATGGAATTGAAATGTTCATAGACAATAAAAATACTCAACCAACAAAAAAAAAGCAAGAAAATTGTATCTTTAGAAATGTGAACATGGAAACTGGCACATACCTTGACCTCTTCATAAAGTTTCTTTTCCCAGGCTAACAACTTGTCCAAAACAGTGGCATGAGTTTCATATTCTTCTGAATCAAAACCATCCTTTTGGAACTAAAATACTTGCAAATATTTTGGATGCATTTTTCTTTGCCCTTTTTGCAACAGAGAAAGTGCGCAATATAAGAACTGTAAAAGTAAACTAAATATTTAACTTGGTAGTTGTTCATAACACTAAGAACAAAAAATATATATATCTGAATATTGACTCAACTTATAGGAGATTGTTGCTATTAAAGCTATTTCGCAAATCAAAGGCAATAAACTCCTAAATCATGGCTTTTAGCAATGAATTTGTAAATAGACAAAAGGTTATATGATTTGAATATTATGGTTTTAGAATAATGTGTGCTCTTTTGTGCTACATGTTAAAAGGTATGGATGCTCCAGATGGTTCCACTCCCGACACTAATAATAATGTTGGTAGTAGTGATGCACCATCATCAGATAAACAATCTACAGCAGCATCTTCTGCATCAAATCGTGGGAAGACTGATTCAGCATGGGAGCATTTTTCTTTTAAGAAAGAGGAAAAAATTGCTGTGTACACTTGCCTGCATTGTTTTTCAATATATAAAGGGGGAGGCATAAATAGAATGAAGTAACATCTTGCTAGAGTTCCAGGTCAAATAAGCTCTTGTAGAAAAGTTCCTCATGATGTTCGTCACAGAATGCAAGAGTTATTGAAGCAAGTGCAACAAAAGAACAAGAATGAAGAGGTCAATGAAGCATATGGTTATGAAATTGAATGTGGAGAAGAAGAAGCTCAAGAGGTTCAACCACTTAAGAAGCAATCACTTGTTCTAGGCAAAAGAAAAAGTAATGCAATAATGGGAAATTATTTTGCTCCAAGAATAACTCTTGGTTCCCAACCAAGTTTGAAAAGTGTACTATCCGGTAAAGAAGCAACGCACAAAGCTAAGATGGCAATAGCTAAATGGTTTTATGATGCTTGCATTCCATTTAATGCAATTCAATCTCCATACTGTCAACCTGCTGTGGATGCAATGATGGCAATAGGGCCTGGGTTTAAAGTTCCATCTTATTATGAATGAAGAGTTAATTTGTTGGGAGATTACAAAAAAGAGTGTCAGCTACTTGTTGAAAGTCATCGGGCTAGTTGAAAAGATACTGGATGTACAATCATGGCTGATGGTTGGACAGATCAAAGGCAAAGAACCTTGATAAATTTTTTAGTTTATTCTCCACAAAGTATAATTTTTGTGAAATCTATTGATGCTTCAGATGTGGTGAAAGATGCCAAAACATTGTTTCAAATGTTTTGTGAAGTCATTGAGTGGGTTGAGCCTAATAATGTTGTTCATGTGGTGACCGATAATGCAGCTAATTATGTAGCAGCAGGCAAGTTGATACATGAAAAGTATGAACACATCTTTTGGTCACCATGTGCTGCTCACTGTTTGAATCTTCTTTTGAAAGACATTACTAATATGCCTAATGTGGCAGACCTTGCATCAAAGGCTGCAAAGATAACAATCTTTGTGTACAATCATATGTATATTTTACCTTGGCTAAGGAGAAGGGAAGGTTGGAGAGAAATTGTACGTCCAGGAGCAACTCGGTTTGCTACTACTTTTATTACATTGAAAAGTATTTATGATCATAAGCACGATTTGCAAGCTTTGATTGTGGATAAGCACTTCAACAATTATAAGTTAGCAAAGACTACAGCAGGAAAAATTGTTAGCACTATCATACTAGATAGTAAGTTTTGGAATGATTGTTTAGTCATCATAAAGGTTGTGACTCCCCTTATTCGATTGCTAAGAATTGTAGATGCGGATGAAAAACCTTCTTTGGGCTATGTTTATGAAGGCATGAGAAGTGCAAAGAATGGAATAAAGGAATTGTTTAAAAATAGAAAGAACTTGTACAAGCCTTACACAGATATTATTAAGGCTCGATGGGATAAGCACTTGAAGCGTAATCTTCATGCAGCAGCTTACTATCTGAATCCTGCTTTCTTTTTGGATGAAAGTGAAAAATTTTGTACGAAGAACCGCATTATGCAATCAATGCTTGATTTGTTTGAGATACAAAAATATTGTTCTAACATAAACCAAGTAGTTCAAGAGATGTAGACTTATCGTACTCGCCAAGGATCTTTTAGTCCATCATATGCTTTCAAGGTGTCAAAGACAACACAACCTGGTAAGTGGTAACCACCAATTTATACTTTAATAGTTGTTACTTTATTTTTTAAAATTTTTAATACTTTACCAATGGTTAATCATATAATGTACTTTAATCTTTATGTAGATAATTGGTGGCACTTGTTTGGGGCTAGTACTCCAATTTTACAAAAGATGGCAATACGTCTTCTTAGCCAAACGGCTTCTTCTTCGGGATGTGAGCAAAATTGGAGTTTGTTTGAGCTCATTCATACAAAAAGGAGAAATAAACTAGAACATCAAAGATTAAGTGATCATGTGTTTGTCACTTATAACTTACGATTGAGGAATAGGTATGTAAATATACTCAAAATATAATTTTTATTTATTCATTTGCACCTTAAGTTCAATCTCTATTTGATATTTTAATTCTTTGTATTAGGTTGCAAAATAAGAAGAGAAGTTATGATCCTGTTGATTATGAATCCATTGATAAAGTTGAATTTTTGATTGTTGAAGAAGAAGCACCTCTTGAGTTTAGTAGTGAGGAGATGGAGAATGAGAATTTTATCTATGAAGAAAATGCAATCCCGATAGTTGGAAGTGAAGAAGTGGACATTGCAAATGAACCAATTATTGAATCGCTTGATGATTTAAAAGTTGGACTAGATGATGATAGTGGTCCTAATATGGATGCTAACACATTGGCACATGATGGATTTGATATCAATAAATGTTATGACTAAGAATGATTGTTTGTCAATTTATTACTTTGTCAATTTATCTTATGATTGTGGATGTTGTATTGAATATTGACTTGTTTGGATTTAAATATTTAGTTTGTTTAGATTTTGGTATTATATCTCTTGAATATTAAAATTTTTTTATATATAAAATTATCACCGGTTGGACCACGATTCAACCACAGTTGAACCATTGAACCGTGAACTAATGCATAGACCGGTTCAATGACCGATCCGATTTTTAAATCATTGAGTACTACAAGTAAACCTTACAACGGACAGAGGCTTTTATAAACGCAAGTCTCAAAGGCCAATTTCAGTTTGCTAATTTTCACTCCTAATTTGACTATTTCTCACATATCAATAAACACAAAATTTAAAGTCCATTGAGTTTTTCATAATAGTTCCAAGTAATTGATGGCAAAAATAAGTCTCACGTAATTAAGCATGTAAAGACAATCTCCTCCACCACCATTGTACTTGCAGGTAACCTATTAATCTTAAAACATCGAAATTAAATTCATTCCAGCGCTCTACATGATATATATATATATATATATATGGGAACGAGGTGTAATAGATTGGGTTTGGAGTTAAAAAAGTTGCTAATTATAATTAATATGTATATTAAAAATAAATTGCCCATTTCACAGGTCGAGGTCTGAAACAAGCTCGATTACTGCTTTTCCGAACTCATTTTCTTCAGACCAAGCCCATTCGACCCGTGATACGTCTAGCTGCACGCAATGCATATCCACAAAAGATATTTAAGTCAACGTGAAAGCAGTGAAACCAGGCTCCAATTGACGCAGCAAATACCGACATTACTAGAACTGAATCAGTAGAATGATAGGCTTAAAAATAAAAGTGGACAAAACTTTCTCATAAATGTAGATGCAAATAAATAAAACATCCCTTGCAGCAAAGGAACAAACATTAAACCCTCAAGCTGCTTGTGAAAATGAAGTTCTCATAGAAATTAACGTCCCCCAAAAAGAAAAAGGAGTCTCTTAAACATACGGGAATGAAAACTCCACCGTCGATCAAGAACCCAGTTCTGAAAGCTATGGCTGCATGGCCACGGCAGATACTTAAAACTATGAAAGGTAAAACAAACACCTAGACTCTCGAAAGGTAAACAACTCATAAGAAACCATTGTTTTCTGTGACCATAATTAAGTTCAAATGTACTTGCAGTGATACCAACATGCAAAATTCACTTGCCTCCCTTCTTCTGCGCAGCCTTGGTAACCTTAGCTCCAGTCGCATCTTTCTTCTCCACATTCTTGATAACTCCTACAGCCACAGTTTGACGCATGTCCCTCACAGCAAATCGACCAAGAGGAGGGTACTCGGAGAATGTTTCAACCACCATGGGCTTGGTGGGAATCATCTTAACCATACCAGCATCACCATTCTTCAAAAATTTGGGCTCCTTCTCAAGCTCCTTACCAGATCGCCTGTCAATCTTTGTCAGAAGTTCAGAAAATTTGACAGCAATGTGGGAAGTGTGGCAATCAAGCACAGGGGCATAGCCATTTCCAATCTGGCCAGGGTGGTTCATGATGATAACCTGGGATGTGAAGCTGGCAGCCTCCTTGGCAGGATCATCCTTAGAGTTTGAGGCAACAAAACCACGCTTGAGATCCTTGACTGCAACATTCTTCACATTGAATCCCACATTGTCACCTGGAAGAGCCTCTTGTAGAGCCTCATGGTGCATCTCCACAGACTTGACTTCAGTTGTCAGTCCAGTAGGGCCAAAAGTCACCACCATGCCAGGCTTCAAGACACCAGTCTCCACACGCCCCACTGGCACAGTGCCAATACCACCAATCTTATAAACATCCTGAAGAGGAAGTCTGAGAGGCTTATCTGAGGGTCTCTTGGGCTCCTGGATCTGGTCAAGAGCCTCAAGAAGGGTAGGACCCTTGTACCAGTCAAGGTTGGTGGACCTCTCAATCATGTTATCACCCTCAAAACCTGAGATGGGAACAAAGGGAATCTTTTCTGGGTTGTAACCAACCTTCTTCAAGTAGGAAGAGACTTCCTTGACAATTTCATCATATCTGGCCTTAGAGTACTTGGGGGTAGTGGCATCCATCTACCACAGAAAATAGAAGAGATGTGCTAATCAGCAAGCTATAGGCTACTTCTAGTAATAATAGAACAATTAAGGCCAAGAAAGTCTAGATTTATACCTTGTTGCAGCAGCAAATCATTTGTTTGACACCAAGAGTGAAGGCAAGAAGAGCATGCTCACGAGTCTGTCCATCCTTAGAAATACCTGCTTCAAAACCACCAGTGGTGGAATCAATGATAAGGACTGCGCAGTCAGCCTGGGAAGTTCCTGTGATCATGTTCTTGATAAAATCACGATGTCCAGGAGCATCAATGACAGTACAGTAGTATTTAGTGGTCTCAAACTTCCACAATGCAATATCAATGGTAATCCCTCTCTCACGTTCAGCCTTGAGCTTGTCAAGCACCCAAGCATACTTGAAAGATCTCTTGTTCATTTCAGCAGCTTCTTTCTCAAATCTCTCAATAACACGCTTATCAATACCTCCAAGCTTGTAGATCAAGTGGCCAGTTGTAGTCGACTTCCCAGAGTCAACATGGCCAATGACCACAATGTTGATATGAACCTTCTCCTTACCCATGGTGTCTTAAATAGAACTACACATGCTGAAAATGTTAGATACCATCTCCATTAAGATAAAAGATATACTCACACAGAATCAATAACTCAGGAAGTATCCAATTCCAAAATTTCAATTCTATGGTAAATAAAATTATTATTCACAAGCAAAGAAACTACAAATCGTTTTATCTGACAAGCAGGCAAGTCAAACCAGCCTACAAAAAAGCCCCCACTCCCAAAATATAGACTTCTTGGGAAATGGATCCCCTCATGTTGCCTCATGTCTCTCACAAACTTGAATTTTTTTTTCCATTTTTTTTTCTTTTGGAGGGAAAGGATCCCCTCATTAGAGAACATGTAGGAACATGAGCATCCCAAACATGAGGGGATCCAAATCCGACTTCTTGAGGCTAAAACATGCATAACCAAATCAACATGGTTCCAATTAACAGAAGTTTAAACAAGCGCTCAAAAACAGATAGCCCAGAGTCTGCACAAAACAACCTATAAAATGCGGTCAATTATGTTCACTTATATTGCGAGAGATTATACAGGCGATAACACCTTTTCATAGCTCAGAACAACCAAACATGTATAATATGTCCACTATCCACACATAACAACACTTGGTTCTTATGAATCTTACGCAAAACACGAACTCAATTTTGTCATCAAAATAAATATGTCATAATCATCAAATATAAAGTACCGCATCTACAAATAAGGATTATCTTTCCATAGTCGTACAAGATTAAAGACCAACCTTTTAATCAAATCAATGAACACAGACCGAAATAGCATGTATGTGTAACGATAATCTCATACACGTCGTAACATACAACTTTTAAGGCCAAGGCTTAACCGAAATACAACTCCTCAGAATTAAAGATCCAGAACTACCCAGTTAGGATATCATAAATTTAAAACTTCTGAAACAATATGCTAAATTTCAACAAAATAAATTCCAGATCTGCATATTTAATAAGAATAACAGAAACCAAACAGCCATGAAGTCGTAAATTGCTTTCGAATCATTTACAAATACCAAATTAACTCAAGCTCCCAAACACAAATCAAATTACAAATGTCGAATACGTCAGCCACACCCGAAAAGCAAACAAACCCGCGAATACAACGAAAAATCAATAAGTTTACTTTCAATCGGCTCATAAGTAAAGGAAACAGAAGAATATAGATCAGAGATAGTACCTTTGGAAGAATTGAAGGATGCTCTTTCAGAAACCTCAGCCGCTACACAGACACTGAGCGATTGAAAATAATAGCAGACTGAGAAACACACCTAGGGTTTGGAGACTTATATAGCACCGAGGGAACTATGCAATTTCAAAAATACCCCCTGTTTTCTTTTATTTTCGTTATATGTTCTTTTTACAATTTAACGTAATTTTACTATCCCACTCGCAGAAGATGTGGCGTTGGCTGAACTTTTGTTGCCTTCGCATCGGTCTTAGTGGGTTTGTCTCCCACGCGCTTTAAATTAATATGGGTTGTTGTATTTCTGGGCCCATCCAGCGAATTTCTGGGAAGAGGAAGTTTTTTTTTCATTGGGCCAATTAGCAAGAGGAAGGTTGCAAGGCGGTGACGCGACTTTTTCAAATCGGTCCAATTGTTGCATGAAAAAACAAAAAAGGATTCAATTAGGTAAATCAATTTTTTTTTCCATTCAGGTTCAATAGTTTTTTATTAGAAATTTAGTTTCAATTGTTTGAATTTGAGTTGTAATTAATTTAATTTTAAATCATAAAAATGTACTATAAAAATAGTTTTCAAAATTTGCATAGGTAGAAAGTTTGTAAAATTTTAGATATATCTTAAGTGTTTAATTGATATAGACATAAAATCATAAAATTATAAAAATAGAGTAAAACTTAACATTGACTACTCATAAATAAGATATTTCTTAATTTAATCTATCATAAAATTATTTTATCTTCACATATGGCTATTCTTCAAATTAATCGATTACAAATAAAATTATTATCAATAATATCCTTCTATCTATTTATTATAAACAATGTTTTCAAAATCATATCTATCATTGAATTGATAAAAATATCAATTTATGATTTATTAGTTTGATTAAATTTAAATTAATAATAATTAAATATATATTTTTTTATTTTATAGATTAAATATTTAATATAATAAATAATAACAAACAAATATTAATAGAATTGAAACATTTGATTATTAATTACACATAAAAACAAAGCTAACCATGACATAAAATTTAAATTTAGTTGACTTGCTAATTTTAAAATTTGAATATAAAATAATTTATTTACTAAAAGATATAATTATTAAATATCACAAGTATGTAGGAAGGCTCATCCAATATACTCATTTACCGTTATTTAAAAAAATTAATTGGTCTAGGTTTGCAGTTCAATCTTTGCATGGTTGGTGAGATCGTCCATTAAACACAAAATTTGTTGGTTTATTTGTATAATAGTACACACGATGCTAGATAAGCACAGTTTCTTGCATCTCGATCGAGACGTTAACACCCATACATATTGGAGGCCTAGGTTCGAGATTGCATGCTGCCGCTTTCGAAGTTAGAGGAAAATTTTCACCGTGAACTGGTTCAAATAATTAGCCTAATCTGTAAAATATTTAATAAGAATGCGCAAGTTAACATCTTCCGCCGATTCATTTCACTTTGGTTCTTCAATAAGTTAGGACACTTTAATTTTTCATATGAGGTGAAGATAAAATTTTCAAATTCTTTCCAAATAATTTGTTGCTAATTTTAGAAGTTTTGAATTAGGGGTTGATAAAAGTCAAAATTAACAAATAAAATATACCATATTATATTCCACCAAAAAAAAAATATACCATAATATTTTGCTAGCATATTACATTTATGTTTTTTTTTTTCTTTAATCACTGGGTTTTAGCTTTTGGCACGTCTCTGGAGTACTTAATTGGAGGGAGTTATTTATTGCAGGAGGTGTGCTACTGTATTCATCGAGAATTTTTGTGGTATATTTTCTAAAACACCAGTATTTATTCCTCGCTTAATTGTTCAAACTTGGTATTTGATCTTATGATCCTTTTAGCCCTCATATTTTTTCTCCCTTCGAATTTATTATACAAACTTGTTCATTGCTAATAAAAGATTGGTTTTTCTAGGGCGAGATGAGTAAGGAATGGTACAAACAGGTGTTAATTTTCATAGCAGCATATCAAATATATTGTTGATAATTTGTTTTTCTGCTAGATTCATTGCATTTGCAACATGATTGCATTTTTAATGTCTTATTAATTTATGAAGTTTGCTCTTTTGGGTTCCTTATATTTTCATATTCTTGATTCAAGACTTAATTCTAAGAAATGTTAGGATATTATTTTAAAACTAATTAATTAATTAATTGGAATATCCTAATTAAGTTAAATTACAATATTCGATATCTTGTTGATATTAGATATTTTAAATAAAATCAAATTATAGTATTCTACATCTTATTGTAATTTTAAATTTTAAATATGTCCAAATTAGTGGTCATTGTTTGAAAAGTTAATTTTGCTATATAAATTTAATTAGTTAGCTAGAAATATTTAGTTGTTCCATGAATAAACTTCTCTTGATGAAAGAAAAGTAATTTAAGCCAATGGAAATCTGAAAGGTTTTTTATTTGTGTTTTATTTTGTAATCAGCTGAAATAATTTTGCTCAAAAGTTAAATTACTTAGCTAGAGGTATTATATTATTGCTTTCGCCTATTATTCTTGAATCACTTAAATATCTAAGTATGTCAAATAGACTTACAAGAAACACATAAATTCTATTTTAAATTTCTCTAATTGATAATGATAACTTGAGAATATTCATAGAGCCTCTCAAGTTTAAGAGAGATAGAGAGGAGAGAGTTTGTGGTTCTTATATACTCCACTCTGTTTTTTTTCTCACTCTATCTCTTACTAAGTTTATCCTCTCTGTTTAAGTACAGAAGATCTATGAGCGATTAAATAGGTGTAGCGAGTTGTATGTATGATATTATTAATGTTCGGTTTTGAGTCTGTGATTAGAAACTATAATTTCGTTGGTTCTACTAATAATGACATTGGTATTTGATAGGACAGGGAAAATTGAATTAAGAAAAACAGTGGATACTGATTATAGTGATATCACTAAAAGCATAACAAAAAGATGATTAATTTGTAAAGAATAATTCTAGAATATATCAATCATATCAATTAAATCAGTATGATTAAAAATATAAAAACAAAAAGAATAAAATTCATAAAGAATAGTTGAATTAAGTTCGTTAAAAATGGAGGAGAAAGAGAAATCCCAACTGTATACCCTACATAGTTCTCCTTCCACTTTCAATTAAGGTATTGTTCTATTAACAATATTTTGTTTGATGTTCTCATCATCTTGGTTTTTAATAGTTAACGAACTAGATGATATCGGCTGTTCATGATCTTGATTGATTCTTTTTTAAGTAATTTAAATAAAAATTACACTAGTTTGCAAGAGAAATTATTTCGTATACCTAACATATCGCATCTTTTTTACACTAACTAATAAAATAAAAATAAATCATATAATATATTCCATACCATAGTTTTGTTATAGTAAGCAATAAAATATAAGTCCCATGTAGTGAATAATTATATATAAAAATCAATTATATAATATGATACTATTTTATTAATAAATCAGTTTCATTTTATTTGATTTAAACTTTTTTTATTGAAGAAAGTATAAATAGCAAGAGACTCTAAAGATATCTAAGAATCTCTCAATTTGCAATGCTAAAAATAGAGTGGCTTAACTATGCAAATAAGTTGCCACTAAAATAATTGATTAGATTATATTCTAATTGTAGTCAAAGAACAATCAAGAATTCTAAACTTGTAAGAGATTTGTTAATAAGAAGGATTATGATAGTCAAACTGTAGAAGCACATGCAGCACGAATTTTCCTTTGTCGCTGAGGGTCATTGTGGGGTTGGGAGGACCGAGATGACACCTTATGCAACGCCAATATTTCTAAAATAACAGCATGTCTAAACACAATCACCAGCAAATCAAAGGAGAGTGAGACAACAAAATTGTTTAATTATATCCAATCATATGTAAAATGATAGATCAAGAATTAGAACAATTGCATCAGTAGCTACTGGGTGACATCCAAAAGATTATACTTTCAATGTCATGATCGGGTGCCTCACTGCATTGGAGGTGAAGAATCCAATAGTCGCCTTCTTCTTCGGCGGCTTGTCAGGAAGTTTTTGCAACATGATCAGCCGACCCTAAGTTTTGACTCTTCGGTAGCAAATATGATGGAAGGAAAAAGGGAATGATGAATGCAATTCCGAGACACAGTATCGCCAATACGACTACCCACCAAACTTGGTGGGGTATGCCCAATAATAGTTCATCACATACTGTCATATCATATCAACAGAAAAAAAAAATAGCAACAGTAAGCAACTTCTGATGCTAAAACGAGATGTGTTTTAAGACTCAAGGAGATATCCACACACTCTAAACAAATACATAATAATTAATTCATTTAACAATGACCAAAATTTGCGTTAAAAATAGAACTAAAAAGTAAAAACATTTCAACCAAATTCAAAAGTTCATATAATAAGAATAATGAAGCATGTGAATCTGTGAAGGGGAAATTATTAGTGGCATACTATGCCAAATTACCTATATTGAAGATAATGAACCGCCTATCAGGTACATACGGTATTGCAACAAACCCCTCTGGCTCCACAGTTACCAATACATGCGTTTTATCCTGAACAAAGTCAATACTTTAAGAACAAAACAAAACAAAAGTCATGTAAAGCAATCACAGCTTCGTTTAAAGTGCCATATCCAACCAGATCGATCTCGGTCTTGAAAATTAGCTTTTCAGTGTTGAGTAATCTTCTGTTATTGTTCAGCACCATATCCGAAATATCTTTCTCCAGTTGTATGGAAAAGCTAGCAGGTATCTGATGTTTTAGTCAGGGTATGTCAGTTTCCAGAGGAAGGATCCACTGCAAATAACTGGAAAAAGACATGATATACATACAGAAGCTGGATATGATATCTTCACTTCATACCACGTTTGGGGCTTCAGATCTTGTAGTTGATAAAGGCGAGAGCCACCTTTTAATGGTAGACTCTCTCTCCACAGCTCTTCCCCAACTCTCAAAATTTTGTTCTCATCCCTATGGCATTAAGCAGTTGACCTCTAAATTTGAGTGACATTTTAAAAACACAGACACTACTGATTTGCAGAGCAAAAGTCCAAACACTTAAACATAGCTGAGGATTTTTTGATACTGACGCATTCCCAAAGCAGAGGGTTGGGCCCTTGACCATGATGTGGAGAATGTAAAGCAGAATAAGCATATTGCACACGTAAATTTGATGCATTGGTAACAAAGGTGAAACCCAAATAACTTGAACCTACAAACAAAAAATACGTATTTTTAGTACAATTATTGAACCATTTCAAAAGGGCTAGAATTTAGCAAGGCAAGAGAATTTATTATGAACCGTACCACTTGTCACCGACCAAAAACGGAACATTTTAAAAATTATGAGAGAACTAAACAATTGTAAGTGTTATGTAATTATGGACTTCTCAAAGTCCAAGGTTAGAGTTACAAAATTTCTAAATCCAGAAAAATATTCATGCTGTACTCAGTGAAGTTCCCAAAGCCCAATCACAAATAGGATAAGAAGGTGGCTCCAGATCAGGCTTTTCCAGTCCCTCCCTTCTCCTGGGGATCAGATTCAGATTTATAATTTTCTTTAGTTGGTAGAAGAGATGACTTGTAGCTTGGTTTACTTGGTTTTAGAAGAATATATAGGTCATTAAATGGCACCAATGAGAAAAGGCAAGAGTTTAGAGCGCACTGAAAGGCCTCAAATCCTCAACTGGCCACAGCTGGGAGTGGAGAAATGATGTGTTCGTGTCAATAATCTAATAAAGTTATGCTAAGGCTATGCTAGGTTTTGCTGAAAATGATGCAGACTCGTGTTTAGAAAGGGAAAAAAAAAAAGAAAAAAAGAAAAAGGAGGAAGATCTACGTAGCACCAAGAGGTGAAGATAATTGCAGAAGTAAAACCCAACTTAATAGATAATGAATACAGTAAATGATGCTTAATCACTGAAGCAATTAAAACAACGTAGCAGGACAAGCAATGTGCGAAAAACACATCTATGATCTACAATAGCTAGAAGCTGAAAATCGTGAGACAACAAAGCTAATACAGCTACGAAAATGACATAAATAACCTATGATCATGAATAAGATTAGGCTTGAGCATAATTTTAAGCTATATCAACTAGGTTTCACATTTAAACACTGGAATGCAGTATGAGAATTGATAACTTCTGCTGGTTCTCCAGGGTGTTCTGCATTAGTCAGAAATGCTTGTGAAGAAACCAGAAGAAAAAACTAGAGACGTCTCATGTCCATTCTATCAAACATCACACATGCAATACCCATTTCCTCTCAATTGAATTTTGCAATAACTTAAAACAGCCAAACTGACCATAAGAAGCAAACCATGTAATTACCTTCAACTTGGAATTTTATGCACTATCTGATGAAGTTGTGTTCAAGAAGATATAACTGCATATGCAATTAAAGCCAAAATCAATTGATCCAAAGCTCACATTTATTGGTTTAATTAATTTTTTTTCCAATAAAACCAAAAGAGAGACTCTATAGCATCTGAATCTTCTAATTAATCTATAAATTTTCGTACAAACATACCTTCAAATGCAAAAATAGCAGGGCAAGCCAGGTGAGACCAGAAAAACAGCAGGAGAGCAAAAGTCTCAAGACGCCGGTGACAGCCAGGTGGAACAGATACACAGCATCAAAGGACCATTGGCTGTTAAATCCACCAAAATGAGTTGAACTCACCGGGTTGGCTTGTTTAACCTACCAAAATGGTGAATTGAGTTTAGATTTTTTCAACTTGTATAATTCCAGGATCAATGCTGCTCAACCAGAGTTGATCAAAGGAATTTATCATGTAGGCAATTAAATAGACCACATACTACTTCATAAAGCTGTCAGTGTTAGTTCAAAGGAGCCAAATTTTGACAATAAAGAACATCTGAACCTGAAATTATATGAGTTGGAAAAATCTAAATCAAACCGACCATTTTGGTGGGTTAAACAGGCCAATCTGGTGGTTTCAACCCATTTTGACAGCTCTGAGTAGTATTTGGTGATCTAAAACTTCCACAATGCAATATCAATGGTAATCCCTCTCTCAAGTTCAGCCTTTAGCTTGCCAAGCACCCAGGCATACTTGAAAGATCTCTTGTTCATTTCAGCAGCTTCTTTCTCAATGCTCAATAACACACTTGTCAATACTTCGAAGCTTGTAGATCAAGTGGCCAGTTGTAGTTGACTTCCCAGAGTCAACATAGCCAATGATTACACAGGTTAAAACGCTAAAAACCTACTCCATAGAGATAAAATATATACTCACAATAAACCAGGATGTATCCAAATCTTTAATTTTATGGTAGATAAAATTATTATTCACAAACAAAGAAACTAAAATTGTTTTATCTGACAAGAAGGTAAGTCAAACCAGCCTACATAAAAATCCCCAGTCCCAAAATATAGACTTCATGAGGCTATAAAGATGTATAACCAAATCAACATGGTTCCAATAAACAGAACTTTAAACAAGCGCTAAGAAAACAGATTGCCAAAAATCTCCCCACAAAATAACTTATAAAATGCAGTCAATTATGTTCACTTATATTTTGAGAGATTATACAAGCAATAACACTACTTCATTGCTCGGGAAAACCAAACATGTATGATATGTCCACTATCCACTCGTAGCGCACTCTTAGTTCTTATGAGTCCTGTGCACAACACGAACTCGATTGCAGTCATCAAAATAAACATGTCATAATCATCAAATATAAAGTACCGTATCCACTAATAAGGATTACCTAACCAAAAGTCGTACAAGATCAAAGACCAACCTTTTAATCAAATCAACGAACATAGACTGAAATAGCATGTGTGTGTAATATACAAGTTTTAAGGATAGGGCATAACCCGAATACAATTCCACAGACTTAAAGATGCAGAATTACCCAGTTAGAATATAATAAAATTCAATGCTTTTGAAACAAAATGCTAAATTTCAACCCCCAAAAAAAAATTTAGACCTGCATATTTGATCAGAATAGAAGGAAACAAACAGGCAAGAAGCAGTGATTTGCTCTCTAATCATTTACAAATGCCAAATTGACTCAAGCTCGCAAACACAAATGAAATTACAGAAATCGAAAACGTCCGACCAGACACAAAAAGAAAAAAGAAACAGCGAATACAACGAAAAATCAATAATTTACATTTCAATTGGCTAAAAAGTAAGGGAAACAGGAGAACATAGATCAGGATAGTACCTTTCGAAGAATTCCTCAGTCGCTCTACAGAGACTGAGCGATTGACAATAGTGGCAGAGTGAGACTCAGACAAATCTTGTGTTTGAAGGTTTATAAACCACAGCTACAACTATGAAACTTCAGAAGCACCCTCAATTTTCTTCCCTGTTCCTCATATGTCCTTTTTACTGTTTGACCTTCTTATACCATCTACGGGCACAACATGCGATGTGAGAAGGAGAAAAAGGGAAGGAAAGGAGAAATAATGGGAGAATTTTATTTATTTTTGGTTTATTATGTTTAAATAGGCAGAAAGAGAAATAATTGGAAAGGAAAGGCTTTTTTTATGAATCTTATATACGCCCGATTAGCTGAAAGACATAAAAATAAAAAAATATGTAAAAAGTGAATAAATGAATATTATATAAACTATGTGAAAAAAAAAAAAAAAACATTCGCGTGCCAACTAACGAACGGAGCTTTCATTCCCGGTGTCCATCTCTCCAAGAACGGACGAGAACAGAGAAATTTAGTAATTATTGCAATGGCTCTCGCGTTGTGTGCCAATCTATGTGTGGCAATGTGCTAATACATGTGCTGTACGTAGACAACCAGCACAAATTTTCCATTTTCCCTTAGAGCTTTTTTAAATTTTATAAAAATTTTAAAAATTTTAAAATTATTACCAAAACAGTCTTAAATCAATTATACTTTTAAACACAGCTTTTTACATAATCCAAACCAAATATTAGTTTCACTCTTCCTAAACAGTAATTTTTTCATATTGAATTTAGATCCTTGAAAATATAAACTTTATAAAATATTTTTGAAGTAAGAGGGATATTAAAAAAAAAAAAAGAGTGACTGGGTGAAAATAAACAAAGCGTAAGTCATATACACATTTCTACTTTTTTTTTAATACTTTTTATCTTATTTTAAAGATATTTTACAAATTTTACACCTCTGAGGATTTATAATATCTTAGTTTAAAGTTACGGTATTTCCAAACCAACCCACAACTGCCACAATTTATTTGCATTTGAAAATATTATCGCTGGCAAAGATCACAGACCATTCTGAATCATGCAAGGGTGTTCATTTAAATTTTGACATGGAATAAAATACAATGAATCCTAAATATAAGCTACCGGAGATTCGAATTTCAAGAGGCCAATTGATCATTGGATGACAATCAAAACAAAGTTAATCCGAGGAAGATAGATTTGAAGTTGGCATCTGACATACAAAGGTCTGATCTTATAGCAAAGATTCAAACGCTTACCCTGGTATTAATTGTGTATTTCGAGATATCAAGGCAAGCACCTATGGTGCGATAGAGAAAGAACCCCCCCCCCCCTCTGGATCTTGAAAATGTGACGAAGACATCAAGCATCAGCACAGGAGAGCAACTTCATTTATATCCTGTACAATAATATACTGCAATTTTAAAGTTCGTAAGTCGCACAAGTTTACTTATATAATTATAGTCCAAAGGTCAAAATCAATAGGAGACCTCCCATCCCTTCTGCAAGATCTTATAGCCTGATGCTCGTACTCTGTAAGCAATCAAGCATATATATTTTTTGTTAGATTATTTCTGAACATATAAACAGCATAATAGCTTCACAAAGGAGTTCATTTAAGAATGCACATGTTCAAACAACTTTGGTTCAATAAAATGAATCAGGAATTAAAGGACAACAAAGGGGTTAAACTAGTTAAAAGATAATACACTTGTGATGGGAAAGGATCCTATACCCATCATCTGTTGCTCAATGAGCTGCAAATTGATTTGCAATTGACAAAATCATTTATGACCTTGAAGTTTTTGGCGGTCTGTGACAAGGGAGATGATCTTCAAGTCTTGCAAAATAGAGCATAATTAAGGCCACCCCCGCGGGGGGGTGGGGGGTTGGGGGGGGCGCCAAGAACCTTGTTATGAACTCTAATGCTCAAGTCAATCCATGGCTAAGGTCAGGGGTAAAGGAGTAATAGGAGAAGAGATGGAGGCCAAGAGAGGAGAAGAGGTAGGAGTCCTTTACCCTAGCGGTATAATATGGTGTTTATATGGAAGCCCCTCAAGGGCATTTTGATAGGCTGGCTAGGTCAATGAGGTCCTATGGCATGGATTGATGGCCGAAAAATATATTCATCAACAATTAATTTAAGGGCTTGATTGAGATGATGGTTTGAGAGTAGAAGGGGGTTGGAATGAGATTGAATATCTCAATAAACTCAAACTATAACTAATGTAATAGAAAATTTAGATATGACTAAGAGGTCACGAAGATATAAGTATGAATTATGAAATTTACGGCTACAGTGTAAACTATCCCAAAAAATGATGTCTTTAAAAAGCTTGTAATAATTTGTTTATGTGGTATTCTTTTAGGCTTTTATTTGGTGGAATTTTAAACTTCATTTAAAAAAATTTAATTCCAAAATTTTTTTACAATAAAAGGACTAAAGACTTAAGATAATATTGACACATCAAAAACAAAAAAATAGAACAGAAAATTTTAGAGATAAAAAATAATAAAAATTAATTCATAAAAACTACCATTAAATTAAATAAAAGGTATTTATATATTCATCTTATTTAATTTATGAAAAATAAATAAATAATTAATTAATTAATTAAAATAATCCCAAAATGCATAAAAATAAAGGAATTTAGGCTTGAAAATTGTCTCAACCAGAGAAACTAAGTTTGGGATGAGGACGGGTTTTAAAAAATACTTTTCATAGATAAGGCTTAGAATTTATCTCAAATTGAATATTGTGGTGGTATAAAGTCAAGGTATCCATTTGGGCTTCTTTTTGGACTTTTGATGATTAGCTTGCTCCATAAACTCTTTTGCTAGACACTCCATTTAGAAAGAACTTAACCCTAAATTAATTTATATGTCTAGATATAATAGTTTCCTGAAGAGTGAAATGAGTAAATATTTGTCATATTAAATGTATTGGATATCTTTAGTGTATGTGATAAGTCCATTGTGTATGCATTGTTATTTACTCTTTTCACAATCTGATACAACTTGTGTTTCTTGGACTGTAGCTTATTGTAATTAGTTCCTATTAAGAGCCTCTTTTATGTAAGAACACCATTGATCACTTACCTCAAAGGTCTATTTTTGGCCCTGTTTATCTGTAGCTTGCTTATATAAGCATTAGCTTGTTCTAGTCATTATTTCACTTCTGTTTAGAGCTCTTGCTGTTGGTCTGTCATGCTCTCTGCAGCGCCGCTAACTCTAAGTACTTGAGGGAGCTTGATCAAGTTAGAGCATGTTGTGGCGTCTAGATATATACCACAGAAAACGGAAAATTTTCTGTGTAGTGCTGTGTACAGTATTGTTATAGGCAAACTTTGCCTATGCAATAAATTAAATCCCATTACTTGGGATTGTCTCCACAGACACAATGAATCAAGTTTTTTAGTGTTTTATTGTCTGATTACGTCTGGTCATCAATTTAGGGATAGATTTAGTCCATATGATGCACTATAGGTCGATAGCTGCCCATATTTTCAGCACCATACTGAACAGTGGATTTCGGTAAAACACCCCTGAATCTTACATGACAGCATACTCATAAAAAAAATTAAAAGAAAAATTATAGCTAAGATTCTAAATTAAAAATATTTATATTAAAAGATTTTAAATTTTAAAATTTTTTTAAAAATTTAAGGATAAAAAATTTTTAACTTAAGATCTTAAGCTATAATTTTCTTATTCAGTTTAACTTTTTAATCTTTAAATCTTTTGAAATAATTTTAAAATTTAAGAATTTTTTAATGTAAATATCTTAACTTAAAATCTCCAAGTATAATTTTCTCAAAAATGATCGAGCAACCAACCACGGTAGACCTAGAACGCAACATAGAACCTAAAAGCCAAAGACCATTAATCCGAGCTGCGTGAATAATGGAGGAAGATATGATTCTTCAGATAAAATTGTGATCCACGTACATGTATATTTGAGAAAGTCTTGCAACAAGTTGTACAGGCATGCACACGTATGTTTAAGAATGCAATTTCTCAACGGGAGATATTTACTGACTGTTGTAAGATCAAGAAAAACTCTGTGATAAAGGGAAATTTGAACCATGATTATTTAAATGAGGAAAGTGAACATCAGGAAGTTTTTTCTTCCATCTCGTTCAGCATCCGTTCTAGAAACTAGAAAGACAATACACCGCAGCATACGATGACTTTCCATTATCTTCTATTATTATTAGAATAATATTTGAATTTTAATTTGATCCACTGTCACTCGTTCAGCGTAAGAGTTTTATATAGATAGTGAACCATATGCTGCCACGTATTAGAAGGTTTGTTAAAAACTCATATTATTAGCACCCTTATATCTTACGAATTACAATAATTAAGTCATATTATGGACTTAGGATGCTGAAAAATGATGAATATAGAACAGCTTTCAGAGACATTTCAAAAACGAAATTTCAGATTCCATCTTAGAGATATAATAGCCATCTACACATGACATGATGCATTTGATACTGCTGATGGTATTTGAGTACACTATATTGTATGTTCAACCCTATAGAGGACAGGAAATTCTCTAGTTTTTTTTTTTTTTGGAGGAAAAGGAAAACAGAACTAGAATACATGGGTGTACTGGCTTAGAATGAAATCCAATGTGAATGTTTCTGCTCAAATAAGTTCTTAGAATGAAACCTTATTTTGCAAACCTCTGTTTGATAATTGAATTTATGTATTTTCAGTCAGGAAGCCTGCATAAAATGCTTTAACTTCCTTTTATAAATTCGAAGTAAAGAGGAAAACCAAAGGAATAATGCAAAACATGCTTGCATTAGAAAAATAATATCCAGCTATTGCCAGTGATCTAAATTCAACCCAATCAAATCGAGGGTCCCATGCCCATTGCACGTGCACATGCAAAGCACAATAGTCCCAGACAGAGAGTGAACCACGTCTCTTTTCTTGCCTCCTCAAAGGTCCGTACCCTCGTCATGTCTCTTTCTTTTACTTATGATCCAAAGCTTAGAATTTGTGCATGTTGATTATGCAGATTGCAGAGCTATAGTAATAGAACAAAGTTTGGCTGAATTTGCCAAGACAGTCATCAAAACCTCTCAGCCCAAAAAGAAGCTTTATATTCAGACTTTTCTTCTGCGTGAGTTATTAGTTCTATTTTTTTGGGTCTTCGTGTTCCCTTGTTGCTCTGTGTTTGGGGAACACATTGCCATATTTTAATGTATGTGTACATGTTAAAGCCTTTCACCGCCACTTCGGCTAGAGCTTTCACAAACTAACAGAGCGCACGTAAAATGGTTGAGAAAATGGATTTAACAGACAGGGAGGGGCCACTCAGGAGAGGTTTAATTAGTGGGTTGATGATAGGGACAAAAAAGCTAAAAAATTGTGTTGACACCAGAAGCCAAATGATTCGTTATGCTTTTTTTGTAAAGAGAGTATGGTAAGCCCTTTTCTTGCCTCACCATCATTATGTCATTTGTTTTTCTGAACTGTTTTCTAGAATCAAAAATGGTAAAGATACAAGGTTTAGGCTTTTTAGTCTTATCTTACCAGGAAATACATGTTTAGTATATAATACCTGTATGAAAAGGTTAACTTGTGTTCTTATTTTATTCATCCTAAAGAAAACAATACTAAAAATAACAGTATCCTCAAATGCTGTTATTACTTAATAAATTAAATTTATGAGAAAAATTAAATTCTAAATATTTATGTCTTGAAAGATTAAGTTGAAAAGAAATACTTTGCATATATATATATATATATACACACACACACACACACCATATTTTTATTTTAAAAAAGTACTTAAAGTACTTAATATAAGTCTGATTTTGTATTGAATTCTTTTTTTGTGCTTAGCTACAAATATTTATGTATATATCCTTATCATAATTCAAAATTTACAAATGCATATCATCCCAACAAAACGTGACGTATGGAGTTTAGATTATTTCATTTTGTGCAGGGAAAATAAATTATTTTGAACAAATCTTAGTAACTTAGATTACTTGAAAAATTTTGTTCATTTTTTTAAATACTTTGTTTGTTTTTTAGATGAAAAATTATTTATTTTTCCCCCCACAAGTTAAGATAATCCAGATGTGTGAGGATTAAATATTCTCAATTTATCAAATAAATTGAGGGGATATTTAAGGAAAAAAAAAAAGTGAGACCCGCTTAACTGGCCCATATAAACGCTCTCCCTTTCTCTTTATTTACCCCTCCACAATGGAATCCAGCCCCCAGTGCGCGGTAAATTTCATGCATGCAACAATTTATCGTCGTAGATATTAAGAATCTTAATAATTTTTACTCTATTTATTAAATCCCAAGAGGATGATACCATTAATCTTATCCTCTCATTTTCGAAATTCCTTTTTTTATCAACACTTTTTCATTTTCTCTCTCTATTTGTAATTCTTTTAATTCCTTTTCCAAATATACCCTTTTGATTAAAGAATATAACGGTAAAAAAAATAAAATATATGGATAGATAAAAGAAGTAAAATAAAAAAAGAATATTTTATCTATATTTAAAAAAAAAATGATTTAATTGATAAAATAACAATTATAAAAATATAATAAACATTACATATAAAAAGATTACATTGACTATGCAGATCCAATCCAAACCTTAATATTTCTACCAGGATACCCACTTTGGTGTGATGTGAGAATTTGGACTTTCAGCAAACATAAAAGGGCAAATTTAGGAGTTGTCCGAGATGGATCATTTTCCCTTTCAGGAGATTGAAATGGATCATTTTCCCTCTCAGGAGATTGAAATATTTAACTGAGTATATTGAAAGGGCCTGCTAAATGTATGTAATATGACCAAAAAGCCCCTGCTTTATTCTCTTGCAGACATAAAATCATTAAACCAGAATCTAGGGCAGTTCTGAGATACACTTGTTTTCACATCTATATATTCTGCAGTACTACAACACAAGCCAAATCTGCAGGCTACTCTTCAGCGAGAGCATTATTAAGCACTATGGTTGAGCTTTCGCCCATTATCTCAGCTTTCCTCTATGGCTTGGCCTTGGCTTTGGCTTTGCTTCTCAAATATCTGAGAAAACAGAGTGCCCCAAAGAATTTGCCTCATGGAAGCATGGGCTGGCCGTTTTGTGGCAAAACTCTTGGCTTCCTCAAACCCCACGAATCATACTCCTTAGGAAGCTTCCTACAACAACATTGTTCTAGGTACCATATTCCTTTAAGGCCGTTCTCTGGTGTTGTTAGCCCATCATTGTCACTAAGCAATTATCGTTGTTATGCAGGTACGGCGAAGTTTTCAGGTCGCATCTGTTTGGTTCTCCTACCATCGTTTCCTGCGACTATGACCTCAACATGTTCATTCTTCAGAACGAAGGGAAACTTTTCGAGGCTGATTATCCCAAGGTAATGCATTACATTCTCGGAAAGTTCTCTCTCATTGTTGTCACTGGGGACCTTCATAAGAAGCTACGAAGCAGTGCTGTGAGCTTTCTTTGTGCGGCCAAGTCCCAATCTACTTTCCTTCCCTCCGTAGAAATGCTTGCGCTCTCAAGAGTGAATTCATGGCACAACTCTAAGCAAGTTGGCTTTTATACAGAAGCTAAAAAGGTATCGTATGGGATGGTATGGTACCATTAAATGCATTTCTTTTCTTTCTTTCTTTCCTTTTTTCCTGCCTCTTTGTATATTTTACTAAAGAAGCACTAGTACCAAGGATATAAGATTGTATTTTTCTTCTGTGATTAAAACAGTTTACAATCTGTGCTATGCTGAAGCACCTACTGAACATTAATCCGGACGAGCCTCTAGCCTCTAAGATTCTAGAAAACTTCGAGAACTACATCAAAGGTTTCGTTTCATTGCCACTGAATATTCCTGGAACTACATATTCCAATGCTGTGAAGGTACAAATAAAAGCGTAGATTAACTATCTAGGTAGCCGACAGCCAGAAGACCTTGATGCTGATATATTTTATTGTTTTTGGCTTCTATCAGGCAAGAATAAGACTTTCGTCCATTGTCAAAGAAATAATAATGAAAAGGCGAAAAGGTAATGTGCGGCCGACAGAAGGAGAGGACCTCTTAAATGTGCTATTGTCAAAGCCTAACCTATGTGATGAAGAGATGGTGAGCATTGTTTTGGACCTCTTGTTTGGGGGTTATGAGACAACTGCAAAACTATTGTCCTTGATTGTCTATTTCCTGGGCCAATCACCTATAGTGTTGGAAAGGCTAAAGGTACCTAGTCTTCAATTTCTTCTTCTTTCCTTAATCAAAACTCTGTTGAAAATTATTACCGATTTGCTGTTATATATTCAATAATTAAAAACTTCACAGGAGGAACATCAAGTTATTAGGAAAAGCAAAGTAGAGGGGGAACCACTGAACTGGGAAGACTACAAGCAAATGAAGTTCACTCTTGACGTAAGAAACTAAAAACCAGTTTCTAAACTGTGCAACAATTTTGCCTTCTCAAGGTTATGCAGTTTCTCATATGAAATCAGCAAAATTCTTGTCACTAGGTTATAAATGAAGCAACGAGATGTGGGAATGTAGTCAAATTTTTGCACAGAAAAGCTATTCAAGATGTCAAATTTAAAGGTATTTAAACTGAAAGTTTATATCTCTTCCGTATCTATGTTACTTGTTAAATAGAAAATTTTGCTCACATTCATGAATGGTTAAAACTGTTGCAGAGTTTGTTATACCCGCAGGATGGAAGATTCTTCCTATTTTGTCTGCTGGGCATTTGGATCCCATCTTCCATGAAAATCCTTCGGAGTTCGACCCTTCCAGATGGAATGTATGTTGTAATACCCTGCCATTATTAACCAAAACTCATTCATACTCGTCAAATGCATTAGATCAACTCTTGCATTGTATGGAAGTTCATAGCAGCATTTTCACAAATAAATGGATATAGACAAAGTATTACTTGGTTCATTTGGTAACCATAGATAATACATATCTAACATTAGTCTCTATTGGTAGGACACTTCAACATGCAAGAAAGTTACACCATTTGGTGGTGGTCCACGACTCTGTCCGGGGGCTGATATAGCTAAAGTGGAGATAGCATTCTTCCTTCATCATCTTGTCCTTAATTATAGGTAATTAGCATACTACACTAGCGAGGCAACACTGCCCGCTAAAATAATGACATGCACAGCTTATGGATAGCAAGATGGGCAGATTAATGAATAAATTAACTCACTGCATCCCACTTGGGAATCCATATGATTGGTTTATTAGTTTATAGCAAACAATATTCTTGCAGTAAAGCCAATGAACTTTGAACTTAGGATAACAGGGCTGTGAACAACAACAAAAAATATTCGCTTTTGATGTTACTTGCTACACGTGATTGCACCAGGTGGAAAATCAGATCAGATGACTACCCACTTGCTCTTCCTTACGTGGATTTCACCAAAGGGTTGCTATTGGACCTTGAACAGTTGAACCCATACAAAGATTAGTTTTGGAGAAAACCAGAGACACTCGAATGTGAACAATTCTTGTGTCTTCAGGCGGCTAGGATCTGAACGGTTCCAAAGTAAAGAATCCAAATTTGGGATGATTTTTTATGGCATGTGATGGTATTACAGCATTAAAAAAATGGTACTTTACGGATTTGGGCTCATTTTCCATTGTCGCTGTGAATAGTTGCTGCCACTTGTCCTGTAATACTTAGGTTCCTGTGTCCTTAAAACTCAAGGATCGATGTTCTGTAACAGTTACAATAAAGTAAAACTTGTTCGATAATTGCATTGTAAGCACTTGAGCACCCTAGGATTCTAGCCGGCAATAGTTTATTATTTTGATATATCTTTAAATTATTTTGATAATAAAAAAATTTTAAATTAAATTTATAAAAATATTAAGTTAAATATAATTAAATATTATTTATTATCTTATTACATTAAAAGTCAATTAATTTATTTTTGATAAACAATAATAATTATTAAAAAAATAAAGTAAATTAAAATGAAGCATTGTGTTAATATATAATAAATTTATTAAACTCTATATTATTTACTTTATTTTATTAGGTTTTTTAATTTGATTGTACTTATAATTTGGTTAAGTTATAATATTTGAAATTATTGTTAAGTTTCGTTGAGCTTTGTTGATCTACATTTTAATATATATATATATATATATATATATATAATACATTTAAATCAAAATGTAAAAAGTTAAAAGAAAATAACAAAATGAATATAATATATTTTGATACAAAAATCAAATGTATAGATATATTAATAAACTTTAAAGTAATATATATATATATATATATGTATATCACTTTCTTACAAAAACGTGACTTAATTGAAATATGCTTCTAAATATATTACTATACCTTTATTCTCTTATTTTAATAAAGTATCAAAAAGTGCTTTTAAAAAGTCAAAAGTTTCTAAACATGTTAAAACGTTTTACACAATGTTTTTTTTATATACAAAAAATATTATATTACGTAAAAAATAACTTTTTATTTAACTTGTTTAAAGCATTCATTATGCATTAAATGACAAAAAATAGAACCAAGCAAAGTATCATTTAATCTTTCTTTACAACTATTGGAATAGTAACAAGAAAGAAGAAACTTAAAGCTTGTGCAAGTCTCTCAATAAAAATTTTCGCAACGATTATTTTTAATGGAGCTAAACTTCAACGAATATATTTTTTAAAGCTCTTATAAATGGAAGAAGATGAACAGAAAAGGGCAAAACAAAAGCGTAGAATGAAAGGAAAAATTACATGATAGCTCTCCTTTGATTTCTTCATGAGCTGAATTTTTAGTTTTATCTATCTTAAGAGAGTTGTAAAAAAAGAATATGCTTATAGTAATTCCTTTCCTAATAAGGGTTTTAAATTTATTCTCATATTATTCTGTAAACTGAGTTTTGGGTGAATTTGTATAAAACCTAAGTGTTATATTAGTTTGAGGTGAATTAAGAAATTTTATGTTAGTGGTGACACACTAAAACCATCACTATTGTATTATTGTTTTAAAGATTGAAGAAAAATCCCTTAAAAATGTTTAAGAGAACTAGACATAAGTTAAAAGTTGAATCAGTATAAATTTGGTTATGTTTTCTCTCTTTAACTCTCTCTCTCTCTCTCTCTCTCTCTCTCTCTCTCTCTCTCTCTCTCTCTCTCTCTCTCTCTCTCTCTCTCTCTCTCTCTCTCTCTTTGTTTTGTTTTTAAAGTTATTCAAAAGTTAGAGAACCATTATTCCTCCACTTTTATGTAGGCAAAAATTTGGAAGACTATTACTCCTCTACTTTTAGTAAAACTTATTATTGTTTTATTTTATATATACATATATCTATGTGCCTTATCTCTTTCTGAAAATCTCTTTAGTTTGTGTGTCTTGCCTCCTCTACCTTTGGAGGACCATTTAAGGATCACGATGTTACACTGTTATAATTTACTCTTACATGTCTAATTTTTCCTTCACATCTATCTACATTTATTCTCAATTGCATTTATAAGTTCACTTGTTGTATTCACTATATTCATGCATTGATCCTCCACCTATTACATTTAGAAATGATGAGAATTGGTCCTCCACTTTTTGTATGAGTTTTGAAATTTCAATTTTTGCCCAGTATACCTATTTACCCTTCTTTTAGGTGTGCTTATCATAAGTTATGTTAAGGACTTTCAAGGTAACAAAAATTAATCACTAACTCTTTTTTTCTTTCTAAATACGAAGTGGGCCTTATTTAATCATTGAAACAAGGATCCTGTCTCTATCAATATTTTTTATAGTCAAGCTATGAGGACTCATTTTACAAGCAATAAGAACTAAAAGTTTATCTTTATGGATAAATTTTGCAATGTAAACCTAAAAATTCATTCTTAAAATAAAAGATCTCTTAGAGTACAAGGTTATAATAAAATTTAATATTAAAAAAACTTATATGTACTTTTTTATATATTTATTATCAAAATTTTTAATTAAAATATGATATGTTGATAGTTTTTGAATAATAATATGACTATTTTATAATTTTTACAAATAATTATATAATTCTCTAATTAAACTATATACTTATTATATTATTATTGAAAAATCATATATTTGTTATTTTTAATTGAAAAACTTGATAATAAAGATATAAATAATTATAATCATTTAATATATTGCCGGATCAAATTTATATAATTTTTTAAGATCTGTTTAATTTTTTAGGCCAAATAAAAATTAATTATTAATTACTTTTTCACAATTTTATTTATTTGTAATGAAATAAAAATTCTATTCAAAATTAAAAAGTGGCTCGCCCGCCTGTTAGGCCTCTTTTAGGTAGCTGAATATGGGCTGTCATGGCCCATGAAAACCCAGCTGAGATTTGTCCAAAAAAATAAAAAAAGAAACCCGGCGGAGAAGCTAGCATCTGCAGATACCTCCTGTTCGCTTTCTTCCTTTCCACGACATACTGGACGGCCTGGCTTGTTGGAAGCTCGTCGACTCGACTCCATCTAACGCAGTGAGTCTCTCTCTCTCTCTCATCAAACTTCATTCAGTTCTAAATTAGCAGAGCACATCAGCGCGGTCCACACCTTAACCAGATCTTAACGGTGCAATATCTTGTTGGTCTTCTGATTGGTTTTTCCTTTTCGTTGTTTAACAATTCCATTTTTTTCCCAATTTAATCTCAAATGCGGGCAATTATCACAGTGTTTCTGTCCTTGTCTAGATCAGATTTGTCGCAGCTGCCTATGGTTGCTTAGGAAATTTATTAGGTTCGGATAGGAAAAAAATAGTTAATATCAAAGTAGTACTATTCTTCTCTTCCTTACTCTTTAGCCGCGTTACTGTAGAACTTTATTTTTGTGGGAACGTGTTTTGTTGTAATGTGATGCTTAGCTGAATCTCAGTTTAGAGCATCACAATTAGGGTTGTGGGGTGCCTTATTTTGGCAAGCTTCTATGGAATTGTGTGTACTTATCTTCTTTTGCGACAGATAGGTCTAAGGGTATATTTTATATTTATCGTTGGTAGGTTAATTCGAATTTTAAGTATGTCGAAATCGGCGGTAGATCTTCCTCCCAAAGGTGGATTTAGTTTTGATCTCTGCAGAAGGAATGATATGCTTGAAAAGAAGGGTCTTAAGCCGCAATCTTTTCTCAAGACAGGAACTACTATTGTTGGTTTGATATTCCAGGTATGATTGTATATGATTGCTCTTTACTTTCTAGTACTTCATATTCATTGTTTTGCCTCATGGATGCATGGGGTGGCCCTTTCTTTGGTGATTCTCTCGGCTCCCTCTGTCCCCATGAATTTAAGTAGAATCTTAACAATGTCAAAGTATTTGGTAGGTAAGCTCTTCCTCCCATGGCTGGAAATGTTTATGATCTTTGCAGAAGAAATGGTATGATTGAAAACTGTAGACAGAAACTGTTTTTTTTTTTTTTTTGTTGGGTGGGGGGGGGGGGGGATATTCCAAGTATGAATGCTTTCTAGTGCCGGAGTGCCTTTTTTTTTCGGGCATTTCTTGCTAAGTGTTGATATACATTCCCACATTTCATATGTAATGGTGAAGAGTTTTCACTTGTTTCTTGCTGTTGTGTGGCTACAACAACAATCCTCTTTACCATGCTCAAAAACCAGAAGCAGACCACGGAATGATGGAAGACTAAACTTAGAAACTTGATTATGAGTTATTGGGAGAGTGAAATTTCATGTTTTAGATTGGAATCTGGCGGAATTTAAATTCGTTTAAAATTTGATTTCCAGCCTTTCAGGTTTATTTTATGCCTTAGGTATACAACACACTTCCTAAAAATGATAAAGTTTGGTTGAATCAGCTGCTTGCATTTTTGTGGGTTTCTCCTTTTGTTAAGGTAGTTGTGTGGCTTAAACTTCAAATAAAGGGCTGAAATGGTTTGGGTTGGATCATATGTTCAAGTTTTACAAGGTGGATTCTACAGTGCACATTAAGAGATTAAGTGGTCCGCTGCAATTAGTAATAACGTCTCATCATACTAGTAATCAGCCACTAATGGGAACAATGTGCTGTTACCAACACTTTGAAGGTGCAATTAGTAACCAGCTTCTTATCATGCTGGTAACTGGTTGCTCGAGGTTTTGGTTACCAACACATTTCAACAATTGTTGCCAGCACAATAAGAAGTTGTTACTAATTGCACTGTACACATTTAATTCCTTAATGTGCATTGAAGAATGCACTGCTTTATAATGATAGAAATCAATTCTAACATTTTGTATTATGTTATGAAATAGAAAGCAAATTTTTCCTTCTTTTTTTTTTTTTGGGGGGGGGGGGGGGTGGGGAGTATTGTGAATATCTTGAAGATATGTTGTTAAATTCTTATACAATGTTTGTATTTATACTGTATATTCTTTGTCTGTCCTATCTTTCTCTAAGAATCTTACATCTGAGGAATCAAGCTTTGTGTTGTCATAACTCGTAAGTTTTTAATTCCGCCAAGTTCCTTGTTGATACAACTAAAAAAACATCTCATTGGTAATTATTTGAATCTGAAGGTTATCCTATAATGGAAAGTTAAATTGTATTCTAATATCTATATAAGATAAAATTGAATTATAGGTGGCATTTAGACACATAGTGGTAATTAATTATGTTGTTTCACTCATGTAATGGTTCATGGAAATGGTAAATTAGAGGCAGTTCTTTAATTGGCTACTCGTAATCTGTAATACTAATTACATATTAAACTTTTTATCAAATCCCTTGGCTGAGTGAGCTCTCTTCTCTCCTGCCTGGCTTCATCAAGCAGGGGAACAATTAATAAGGTTTTCCTTCTGCAAATTTAGAAAGTGATTGTTATGTTAAAGCTGAACTGCAATTTGCACTTTCTGTAAGCAGATAGAAGTTTATGGTTTCTTGTTAGATTTGTATGTGTTGTTCCACCAGATCGAGTAAAACTACTAAAAGTGTAATATGTTATCACCAAACAGTCCATAAATAAGGAATTGCATGATTCAGCATTTGTGCTCTTAAGGATTGTTAATGTTGATGGCATCTCCACACATTCGTAACAAATTTGTTCAGAATTTCATGTTTATTGCATTTTTTTATTGTGTAGTTCGTATAGCATATTCTAATGTTGTGGTTTCCATGTGTATAATTATGTAAAATTCTTAGGATGGTGTCATTCTTGGAGCAGATACAAGGGCCACTGAAGGACCCATAGTTGCTGATAAAAACTGTGAGAAAATTCATTACATGGCACCCAACATATATTGCTGTGGAGCAGGTACTGCTGCTGATACAGAGGCAGTAACAGGTATTTTGTTACAGTAATGTGTTTTTGGCTGCATACTATAATTTCATGTCTCATGGCTCCTGTAATATGGCTGTGTTTAAAATTTTCTCATCTTTATATAGTAGAACCATTTGATAATGAGAAGTTTGTTCTTTACTGTAGACATGGTCAGCTCACAGCTGCAATTACATCGCTACCATACTGGTCGAGAATCAAGAGTTGTTACGGCATTGACCCTTCTGAAGAAACATCTTTTCAGGTTGTATTTCTGAACTTCCATCTCAAGTGAACTTACTCTCTGTGTTTAGTACTTATGCTGAATTTTTAAATTATTGTGCAGTTACCAAGGTTATGTCCAAGCTGCTTTAGTACTTGGTGGGGTTGATGTCACTGGACCTCATTTGCATACTGTAAGTTCATTGCTTAAAACTTTTATGCTGGAATTTCCTTGTTTTGAATGCATATAATTTGATATCTTGTGTCTTTTGCTGATCTGTATTGCAGATATATCCTCATGGGTCAACTGACTCGCTTCCCTTTGCAACAATGGGATCAGGTTCACTTGCTGCAATGTCTGTGTTTGAGTCTAAATACAAGGAAGGCTTGACTGTAAGTAAGCATATTGTGGTTCGGATGTCTTGGCCTGTTCATTGGAGCTGATTTTATAAAAACAGGCAACCTTAAAATCTGTTAACAAGGGGATAATGTTCTGAGCCTGACAGATGATATTTTAGTTATAAAACTGATATGTCAAAAATGAGTCTATGAACCTTATCTTCTACTTTGGTGGCCGTTGAGACTTTGATGTGTCATGAAATTTGATATTTTTATTTGCCAGAGACTTTGATTTAGTATCAATATTTTGATGTGATGCAGAGGGATGAAGGGGTACAGCTAGTGGTTGAGGCAATATGTGCCGGTATATTTAATGACCTGGGAAGTGGAAGCAATGTAGACGTTTGTGTGATAACCAAGGTTAGTGTTTTAACGCCAGCCAGACCCTGCAACTTGCTTTTGAAAGGAAGAATATAATTTTAATTTATATACTAACATTATTCTAATACTGCTCAGGGACATAAGGACTATCTCAGGAACCATCTCTTGCCAAATCCTCGTACATATGTCAATCCAAAAGGCTTTACTTTCCCTAAGAAGACCGGTTTGTGGCAAACTTTGTTCATTTATTACATTTAGACCCCTTGGCTTTGCACCTCTATTTCTTGCAGTCAGTCTGCTAGGAGTCTGCCTAAATTAGCATGACCTACAGCATCTTACGCATTTTATGTGTGAAGTTTAGCCCATTTGAATTTAGTGCTATATCTTTATTGTGTCTAAGACGTTATATTTTTCTCTGGCACAGAGGTTCTCTTAACAAAGATTACTCCCCTGAAGGAGAAGGTTGAAGTGGTTGAGGGAGGAGATGCTATGGAAGAGTAGCATTCACGTCAACAAGAACTAATGTATGAGGCCGAACTTGGCTAGTTGAATGGTTGTGTAATATTTATTATCGTACTTAAGAGCCGTGACTTGTTTTTACCTCAAATGAATCCATTAGATCGTTTCAAGTGGGAATTATATTTTGCCTCAAATTTTCATCATATGTTTTTCTTTTTCCTTTTTTTTTGTTTGGGGGGGGGGGGGTGGTTGGGGGAGTTTTTCTTTCTAACAGCACTTACAATGAAAAACCTTGCCCTATAAATATTGAAGTACAGATTTTCACTTAATACTACTAGGGCATGACCTCTGCGATAGTGTCTCTGAAGAATAACAGAAGTTTTAACTTCTTGGGGCTGTGGAATCCCTATTGAGGGGAAACCGAGGGAACTTGAACTACTAAACTTAGCAGCTTTCACCTATCTTTGATTCCTTATCAAACACTAGCATCCCAAACTCTTACAGAAATGATTGCAAAATTGCAACCATCATTATCAAACTAGCATTTGAAGCAACGTAGTGTCGTTCCTCTCATGGTTTACCAACAAGAAAGTCTGCAAATTAGACAATTATTATTAGAAAGATGATGACAATATTTTGCACTTTGAGGGCTCCCGGGGTTTGAGCTTTTGGATGGAGCGAGGAAGCGAATTTATTGGAAGAACCTGCCAAATTCACGCGCAAGTCATTAAATCTTTGCATTGCATTTACTGCCTGCACGATGTGTTTTTTTTGGTGTGTTTCTTGAGTTGATTGTTGATTGTGGGATTATTATTACTTGCATCTCTTACCTTACTTAAGTGGTGTGCATTTTCAGACACATTTCTGATGTTGCTTGCCTGATTTTATGCATTTTTTTTCGTTGAAGTCATGATTTAGTACTATTTTTACTGATCAAATGTGAATATTAATAAGCTACCAAAAAATCAAATGTAGGATAACTATAAAATCTTGCTTAGGCATACCATATTAATCGCTTTAATATTAAACAACAATTAGTATGCCTGGAACAAATTGTGCATGGAAATCAACAACCATTGGCAACAGCAACCTTACGCGCTAAAGTTCAATGGTGTGGGTACAACTCTCATCCTCCTCCCTGTCGGGCTTTTTCAATCACTGGTCACAACACAATAGAGAACATTGTTGTTGTTGTTGTTTTTTTTTTTTTAAAAAAATTGTTAGAGGGGTGAATAGGTGTTTGGCACTAAAAATAAATTTAATGCAATTTTAATTTAAAATATGACTAAAATATTTAATTTAGTAATTTTAAATGAAGAAGTAGATACTTAATTAAGTGCAGGTAAAAATTTGAAAATAAGTATAGTGAGCAATTTTCAAAAAAATTTCTTCAACAATAATTCATAACAAAATTACACTCAGATTATTTTCTTCCATTGCTTACCTTTAATACTTTGCAAGAGATTAAGTTTTTCCCAAACTCATCCAAAACTTATAACACTAGGAGTTTTATATAAGCTCACTTAAAACTTTTCTTATATAAGAATTTTTAACTTAACTCACTATAAACTGACTTTCCACAGAGCTATAAGGGATTTACATAAAAGATGAGAGGACTTTAGGAACCCATAAAAGATTACAAGCAAATCAAACTTCGAAGTTCTCTTTCAACTAGATAATACTAAAGATTAAGCTCAAAGAATAAAAAGAATAGAAATAGAAGCTTTAGAAAATTTTAACTTTTCTTTCTTTAAAATTTTTCTTACTCACTTTGATCTTTTAAACTTTGCATATATATAACTAAGAAAAATAGTCATTGATCAACCTTGACTATTCCTAGTTATTGAAAAATTTTCAACTTTTCTCCTTTTTCTTTGTTTGTTGACTTTCCTTCTCTTTTTGAAATTTTGGAGTTCAAGACAATATAAAGAGAAAGAGAGAGCCTTTTGGAGCATGGTTTTGGCTTATTTGAGGGGGAGATAGCTTCAATGTTAAAAAACTTTATTTTCTTCCTTGTCTTCTCTTCAGTAATGATAGCAAAATGGAGGTAAGAAGAATACAAGCCTTTGTATTCTTTACTTGATTTTGCAATGTCGATAATAAAGCTAAAATGTAGACCAGAGAGCTTGCTTTTCTAGCTCCCTTATCAAGAAATAATAAGCCATGTGTGGATTTAGCAAAACACAATAAGCCGCAAAGTATTACCTCTAAAGGTAATGCTTAAGCTAAACTTGAATAGAATCCATTCAAGTTTGGCATGTTATATGCTGAACTCGGATGCATTTCATTCGTATTTAGCATAGGCGAGTCAACTTGGTGAGTTGACTTGTCGAATAGCCTTTTTTTTTAATGAGGGTTTTTCTAAATATTTTAATTACATATAAATTAAATTTAATATAAGATAAAATAAATGAAATAATATGTGAT
Source organism: Erythrophleum fordii (assembly GCA_032878935.1). Lineage (NCBI taxonomy): Eukaryota > Viridiplantae > Streptophyta > Magnoliopsida > Fabales > Fabaceae > Erythrophleum > Erythrophleum fordii. Next base: position 18,002,637 of record JAVQMF010000049.1, on the reverse strand, counting down.
AATAAATTAAAAAAATTCATATAACAATTGAGAATATATTATATCAATATTAAAAAATATAAAAATAACTATTTCAAATGACTCAATACTACAATGAGGCTTTTTTCTTGCCTATTGCAGTTGCTACTAACCCAACTATTATTGTTGTTGTTATTCCTCTTATAATAGGATGTTAATATTGACTGTGTCCAGATAATTGAAATCTAATCTTAAGGATCAAATTAGAGGAATTGGCACATGCGGTGTCACAAACTTTGTTTGCAAAGATTCTTCAAGCTCAAAGGAGTGACAAGTGTGTGCAACATTAAATGTGAATGGATTAAAAAGTAGCTTTACAAATGATCTAAAAATGTTTGACATATGTTGAAGCGTTGACATCTGCTGGGGTGAACCAAAGTGTGGCATGGGCAATGGTGCCATGTAATAGGATGGACAGACACATCCAAAGTAACCAAATTCGTTGCCAGCATTAAAAAAAAAGGATCAACCATGCCAAAGTCCTGCAACACTGGTGATGAAATATACAAAGAGGAAGTAACACCTATGACAAGAGCAAATGAGGTTGCTAGACCGACACTTTTAATAGTTAGCTGGAGGGTTAATAAGTAGCCTTAATATTTTTTACCTAGCTTACCTATTGAAATTAGAGGCCTTAATAGATTAGGTGTCAATTCAATAGGCTGGGAAACAATGATAACCATTGTTCATCGAGAGCAGTAATAATCTCAGCCTACAATCTCGTAAAAATCTACGGACAAATGGTTTTATAAGTGTAGCTTATAAAGTTCTTTTGATATATTAGCCTAAAAAAAGGAGATGAAACATTGAATGCTGACATAATATATGTTTTAAAAAAAAAGGAAGATAACAACAATAACAACATTTTAAAAAGATACTGCTTAACCAGTAGTAGTATTTCATGGCTGTATCCACTACTGAATATATCTTTTGTACTATTACATGTATTCGAATATGTAATTGAAAGGCTCTTCAATAATAAGAGATTGAGATATAATATCTCACCATCTATACCATTGTTGGGTGTATTGGCCATGTTCGTGCACCCAATTCACTTGGGTTATTCATTGGAGTTGTAAAACATAGAGGGCATCCAATTGGATTAGTGCTTGAGGGATTGGCTAGCACTAACCAAACTAATGTAGGATATGATCTAGATGGTGCCATTTAATAATATAGAAGTATATGAATGGGATCAAAATAATCCAAATATTTAGATATGTCAAGCAGTACTCCAGAATCAAGGTGCACACATTCTGTAGTAGATATAAGTGCCAAACAATTTATGGGTAATATAAATGAAATAGTAGGACATTAAAACACGTTAAAAATATGATACAAATAAAAAAGGAAACATATCTTGTTGTCCTCTATTGCATCTAATAAAATCCTATACTAGTAAAGGACTTGCACACTTAGATGATGTGGTCATCAAATATTCTTTCATCTATTATAATAAGTAAGCACATTTAGTAAACAGTGAAAAAATTATGGAACCAACATGGATGTAACAACAGGATACTCTTTAAAGTGTGAATTGAAGGTCAGTGGTCTTTCTGGTGTAAGTATAGGGAATTGATCTCATGCCCATAAATGCAATATTATTAAGTATCCATCTATCTCATGCTCATTCTCATATGTTGCATTGTAAAGCTTGCAGTAGATGTGAGTTAGCACCACTAATTTCTAGCTATACCGACCAACCTACTTGAAGTTTGACAGCAGTGAAAAGTACATCAAATAAATTTTATAGCTAGATCTATCTAGTATTAATCAACCCCCACTCATTTGGAGAATATAAGCATGTATGAATTAGATGATTGTTAGTATAACATAATGAAATAGTACCTTACCATGCCAGATAACATGCGATATATGTCAACTCTACAGGTATAAAAGTGACTTATTCTTTGAATCTAGATGCATAACCTATTTTGCATCAGCCATGGGATCTATGCACCGATCCAAGAAAAATCAATTAAGTTGCTATTGATAATCAAATTATAATGGATATCATGGATTAATACATATTTATAATGGACATGTATAATGAACATAACTTACTAATATACATTTAAGAACAAATTATTTTCATACATGTAGAACTAATGAATGACAACACAATTGCATATATTTCATTTGTTCAATTGAAGAATAGCTATTAATATTCTAATTGTTGGCATGGTTACAAAGTGGGTAGGTGGCGTGGTTATGTCCAGCTTGTTTACATAACTCGCACCTAATAGGCTCTCCTGAAACTTTAAAGTCCATCTAATTTTTCTAGCATGTGGATCAAGGTTAACCCCTTCCATGGAGCATGGATGAATTCGGGATTAACTTCAAATCGTCTAGCTATGGCCAATATTGTTAACCTGTAATTGGCCAAAACATATTCTTATAAGCATTATGCATGGTATCTAGTCAAAAAATGAGATCCATAAGTTAAAATAGACTCAGTGATATAAATATACTAGTTGCAATAATATGTTAATAAGGGTATTTTTCCACTTGAAATTCTTTCTAATAATAAATATGCTCTATTAAGCTCACTTTACAACATTGACTGAATTAGCAATTCATCTGATTATATAGCTCTTTCACCTCAAATGATGTAGCAATTCTATCAAACAATTGAATAGTACTCAAATTGGTGTGCTACACATTCCCACCTTCCTTTTTATAAAAGTTTGAGAATAGACTTGGCCGCAGCTATTTGAGCATTTACTTGCTCAACACGGTTCATAAAGTACTGGTTAACCCGGTAATAAGTAGCGTTGGCTATGCCTAATATAGGTAAAGAGAAGACGTATTTAAAGATATCATTCATGTACTCTACCAAGTTTTTTGTTATGTCATGTGGCCGTAGCGACTACCCTCCACCTCATACGCTTGGGTTCAATGTTTCTTCAAGATGTTTGCAATCCACATAACTGCATGCTCATATATAGTTGACAACTTGGCCATTTTTTCATTAACAACCTGATACTTGTATGTGTAACACGTGCAACATAATCAACACTTTATAATTAGCAACTAATCAATTGTAATGTAGAAGTTCGATTATAAGAGAGAAATACACCAATATTTTTTAACTTTTGCTTTAGATTCGATGACCTAAAGTGTGTGTGTGTAGGTTGTTAGCGGAATGATGAAGACAAAATACATGATAATTATACGGTGGTTACCAACCAATATGTGGTTTAACAATAGCTATCAAAATTGATGGATGTTTATCGAATATCAAACAAATCCCATGTCCATTTGGTACCATTCATCTATGCAAGTTAAAAAGAATTATGTCCATGTTACTTGTGTCTTCTCTTCCACAGCTATGAATGCAAAGGTCATAATCTACTAGTCACCATCTTCTATAATGGCCATAAATAGACTTCCTTTATATTTATTATAAAAGAATGTCCCATTGATTTGGATTATTAGCTTTAGATGATCAAATACATTTATATAGGTCTTGAATGTTTAAAATATATGCTAGAACACCCCCAATGGCTCACTAGTAGAATTGCTCTATGAACATTATTTGGTGATGACCTTAATGTATAAGCCAAACATCAAATATTGAATGGTGGCCAATCATCTAGGCAATATAGCATATAAACTATCCTAGTTTTCAAAAGCAACTATAGTGGCCTTATATTTTGCTTTCCACGCCTATCTGTACAATATATTATAACCAAACAAGCTATTCATTTACTCGATGATTTGTCTAATTGAAATATCAGGTGTTTAAGTAATCATTGCCACAATACATGATGATATGAGGTTTGCGTCTAATTTTGGATAATTTTACGATAATGTCATAAACAAACATATATGTAAACTATCATATTTTGTTATTTACTAGTAGATCTATTGCCCTTACCTTTTTTATGTGTCCTCACCTACCATCTACAATTAGTATCATAATTAATACATCGACATTTTTCTTATTTTTTAGATGTCAAGTATTACTTAAAAGTACAATATGCTCTCATAGAATATAGTTTAACGTATGATGCAATGCCTTTTGGGTTCGACACTACAACTTAATGTACAACTATTAGTTGTTTAAATTCATTTGATTACTTGTTTCCTCAAAATCCTCACCTTTAGCTAAGGCCATATTAACTTACAAGAAGAAAGCAGCTGCAAGTAACTTAAATGGTAATGACTAGGTCCTCTCCACCTATATCACTATCTTTATTTTCATACTCATCATCCTCATCGTTATCATCATTGTTGTAATTAAGATCTAGTTCAACATTGTATGCATCTTTGTTTTTAAAGTTCTACATTATATATTTTTTCTGATCCAATTAGAGAAAAAGGTTTAATAAAGTCAAATGTTAGGAAAGAGGAACTTGGCTGTAAGTTGGACTCAATCAATAGGGTGTGATAATATTGAATATTAGTTGACAATGGATAAAATAGGTTAACATTTGTAAAAGTATAAAGAGAAAAGGCATACTTGTTTATTGGTGTTGTGCATATAGCTTGCCTCATCTAGCTAAAATTTCATGCTTAAGTGTAAGTCAACAATTGAGGTGTTCACATACAATTTTATCGCACTTAGTTAGGATGAGAAATGTGAGTATACTTGTCATATCCTTTAGACATCAAAATCATCTTTTAAGATAGTCGTTTAGTACCTTGTTGGATTTAATATTACTAAAAACTTATATATCATATCCAATACAACTTGATTGGATGGAAGCCATAACTTTTAACTAACTAACTCTTTTGATGTTGCTAATGTGATACCTATGCCAAATGTTATTATTTTTTTTCATGGCGGATTGAAATGTTGTGTTTTAAGCACTTTTATAAATTCTTTCTTTGACATAAATGCAAACAAATTTATTTCTCTTAACCATTTTTTTCTTACATTCACATCTACATTTAGCAATTCAAAAATAAATTTGTTTATATTTTTCTATTTTTAATTTTTAATGTTATTATTCCTCTTTTAACAAGCTTATTTGTAAAATATCATAATTTCTAAACTAGATATTTTTTTTACTACATTTATAATTTATAATTTTATGTAATTTTTGAAAATAAATTTCTTTAATTGTACATATATTTTTTAAATATAGTTGTAAAATATCCCATTTCCTAATATACTTATTTCTTATTTTTATGATAATTTGTTAAATATAATATAATTTTTAAATATTATTTTATTAAATAATTATTTTCATATTTTCCTATTTTTATTTTTTAAATACTATTTTTCTTCTTTTAACATATTTGTTTTTAAAATATACTAATTTCTAAGCTAGTCTTGTTTTTTACTCTATTAGTAATTTTTAATTTTATGGAATTTTTGAAAATAAATTTCTTTAATTATATTTTTAAAATATAATCATAAAAATATCCTATTTTCTAATATTCATATCTCTTACTTTTATGCTAATTTCTTAAACATAATAAAATTTTTAAATATCCTGTTTTATTAAATAATTCTTTTTTTATTTTCCTATTTTAATTTTTTAATATTATTGTTCTTCTTTTAGCAAATATATTTCTAAAATATGCTAATTTATAAAATAGTCTTATTTTTTTACTATATTTATAATTTATAATTTTATGGACTTTCCAAAAAAATTTAATTATATTTTTAGATATAATTATAAAAATATCCTATTTTCTAATATTCGTATTTCTTATTTTTATGCTAATTTCTTAAACATAATAAAATTTTTAAATATCTTATTTTATTAAATAATTATTTTCATATTTTCCTATTTTAATTTTTTAAATATTATTTTTGTATTTTTCCAAAATTTATTTCTAAAATATCCTGATTCCTAAACTATTCTTATTTTCCACTATATTTATTATTTTTGTTTTTAGGCAATTTTTTAGAATAAATTTTTCCATGTTTTTTAAAAATTAATTAAAAAAAAATCCTATTTTCAAATGTTCATTTTTTTCTTCTTTGCTAATTTCGTAAACCTAATGTAATTTTTAACTAAGGCATTTTTTAGTACTATTTTTTAACTTTTCTTTTATTTCTACCTACAAAATATTTCTTTCTCATTGTATAGCCAAAACGGAAACTCAAAAGAAAATTTGCAATTAGATTAATGTGTAACAAAACTAAAAAAATGAAATAACTACAAATTAATCTAATACTAACATACAACATTTACCAACAATTTGTATGAAAATGTAACTCAAAAATATACATTTATAGTATTTAATAGACAAACTTAATGGTAAGAAATAATATCAAAAATGTAAAAATCAATCCCACGTTATTTTAAAAAAATATTTACCTTAAATGCTCAAAAATATTACAAAAATTGAAAACGCATCCCCATTATCCCCAAAACTTACCCCATAAAACATTAGCAAAATTTCAACAGTTGGAAAATGGGAGAAGCCACTAGAGAGAAATGAGAGAACATAAGCAAAAAGGAAAAGAAGTTGATTTATAGCATAAATCATTAAGGCATTATAGTAAAAATATTTGTTCACATTATCTTTCCTTTTTCAATGAGGCATTATTTAAGTACATTCATATTGTATGATTTTATTAAATATCTCTATTATATATATATATATATATATACACATACATACATATGTTAAGAAAATTGTAAATAGCATACAATATAGTGAGATAATAACTTTAACATTTTATGTATCATGTGTTTTAGTTATATTATTGGTCTCTTTATATTAGATTGTGGAATATTTGTATATTGCTAAAAAAGTTTAAACATTTTTCTTTGTTAGATGATGATAGATATCACAGCTTTTTACTATTTACTCAAAAATTTCTTCTTCTTTATTGTACTGAGTGATTATTATGCTAGGATGCACTTTATATGTGTTTATCAACTATTAAGGTAAGTTATAATTTTATCTCTTGTACAATAAAATTTTTTTTATAAACCTGAATAGTTTGATTAAATATTTTCAAAGAAAATAATGATAGTCTTGTAGATCAAGGATTTCTTGTCACAATTTTATGCTTCCACCTCATATTGCTTATATGGTTGTAGTTAGTATGATATAGCTATTAATTATTAATTAAACATTGTGTGTTAGCACCTAAGGCATTTAGAATATGGCAACTATGTCAACATTTTAAAAATCTAGATTAATATGCACAAAATAATATTCATGCTATGGTAAAACATAATGTTCCCTCATTGGTTGAATAATGTAGTTGCCATAATCAAATTTCAATTCTCAAGAAAATTAACTCCATGTCAAACCTCTACCTAATTTTTATTCTTTTTATTTTTTATTTTTTAAAATTATTTAAATTTTTTCTTATTATAAAAGTAATATGAAAATACAAAATTTGAATATAAAGATAATTTTACATTAACTTAGCTTCTTTGGCCTTGTATATTTGCAATATAATAATATTTCTTTAAAAAAATAACAAAATAATTTTTTTAATGTGGTATTAATTTGTCATGTTTAAAATATTATATTTTTAAATGTTAAATTTTTATTAATATATTATTCATTTCATAACAACTAATGTATTTTTTTAGTTAAATACATATTTTCTTAACAATTAAAATTTAATACCCTTTTTCTTATATTCCTAAATTCATTTTATAGTCTATGGTCATTAATCATGTAAAATTAGTATTTGCTATAATTAATTACATGATATTGCATAATAATTTGAATGATTAGATTATGTAAAAGTTGTATTGAATGTTTTTTCAAATTCTTTTTATTCTTTCTTTATTAAAGTATCATACACTTTCTTTAGAAGGTAAAGTATATGTTATAAGCCAATTCAATGTTGGACAAAATAGTGATTTGTATAGGACCACTACACATCCATTTAATGTTAACTTTCAATACTCAACCAATGTACATTTGTCGGATGATGATCAGTCTGTATCAAAGTATGGTTTTTTATTCACCTTATTTGATGAGATTACAAATAGGCAAGTTGAGGATAATCACATGGTTTAAACATGAAAATATTTGTTTTGTTAGATGTTGTTGTTGAAGCATTTTATTTGTGTGGTTTATGAGTCAAAAAACTAATATAATTTTATTATTTATTATTAGATATCATTGGGAAGTTAAGTGTGGTTCGTTAAAAGAGAGCAACTAGAATAAAAAAAAAATCCAAAAAAGGATAGAGATAGAGCTTGAAGATGTATAGTAAACTTTTATAGTTTTTGTTTAGTTTCTAATCAATAAATTATTAATTTCTATTTGTGAATGCTAAGTTAATATTATTTTATTTTTATTTATAAATTCAACAAAAGTAATTGTGGTTTTTAGGATAAATCACTAATAATGTTGCTCAATTCATTAACAATAATTTGACAGAGCTTATAGTGATTATTGTCTAGTGGTGAAAGATAAAAGACTTCGTTGGTTTGTCCTCTACTCTTGTATATTAAATTTAAATTTTTTTAATCTTAAAGTTCTTTAGTTGTATTTCTTTTGATGCTAAAAAATTATTTGTAAAGGTTATTTCAATAATGCTTTTATTATTTTTTATTTGTGTTTTATCTAATTCAATGTATGCATCAATAATGCTTATAAGTGCTAATATTACAGAGGTCATCAAATTTTTGTCTCAGTAATATATTTTTTCTTATGATATATATATATATATATATATATATATATATATATATTACATTTTCTTGCGCTTCAAAACAATTATCCTTATTTTGTCAATTTGAAGCTAAATGAGTTTGAACTATGTTAACAACCCATCTGAATAAATAGTCAATCTGATGTTTTTAATTTTGAAGAATTACTAAAAGTTCACAAGAAGAAGACGTTAGATGAGATTAAAGACTGTCGAACTACATGTTTTATTTAATAAATCATTTAATATGTTTAATAGTTAGTTAACTTTTTTTAATCAAATAAATTGTTTTAGGAAACTACGTGTCTAATAGTTGCAACTGTGATGAGCATTGACACTAATAGAGGATGATTTTATAACTCCTATAAGAAATGCATCAAGAAAGTTGTTCCTGATGGTTTAGGTTTTTACTGTGACAAATGTTATGGGATTGTTAAATCTTTTATACCTAGGTAACAAATTATGCATTTAGTGTTAATTTATTATGTTTTCTCTTCATTATCTTTTGATTTATGTTAATATGTTCTCCTGAATTGTTTATATTCATTATATACATTTTTTATTATATGTAGGTTCAAGATTTAGATAAGGGTTATTAATGATATCGAAAGTACTACTTTCATTCTTTTTGATAAAGAGGCTTTAAAATTTCTTGGATGCAATGTTGAAGAATTAAGGGATTTTATGTATTCAATATGTTCATTTTATTTTGTTATTTTATAATTTGCAGTAGATGGAATTTTGTATTCTTCATTTAAAGATGCATGTTATGCATTTGGTTTGTTAGACGACGAAAGGGAATATGTAAATGGAATTACAGAAGCAAGTTAATGGGCTTCACTTGAGTATCTAAGGCATTTGTTTGCTATGTTGTAGTTCTCAATAGGGCTGTGTATGGGACGGGACGGGACGGGCCGGGTCGGGAATGGGGTGAGCCTGAGGCTTATGCTAATGTTGGGTTTGGGACTGAATTCAAGACCTGAATCTTGTCTCAGCCCGAGAAGGCCCAACGTAAAATCAAGTTGGGATGGGCCAAAATGGGCCGGGATGGGATAGGAAAATTTTTTCTTTACTGATATGCCTTAGATTTTACATCTTTGAGTAGCCATACTTGGTGCTAATACATTTGCTCAATCATTGCAAGCTAGAAACAAATTATGTTGGTGAAATCCATAAAAAAAATGCAAACATATAAGGAAAAAAAAAATCTATGATAAATTTGGTCATCAAAGATAAATAGATAAAATTAATACTAAATAAATATGAAAACATATCATGTAACCTTATAGATGAGACTCAAATAAATATTAAGTCCTGAATCAAATGCTTCCAACTAGATTACAACATACGTCCAGTATCGAGCAAAATTATCTTTTCTTGAGTACTCATCAAGCCAAAAATAAGAATGAACTGTTGTACCCAACTTGTCAACCAACCAATCAGCATGCTGATAAACACCGGTGTTTTTCTTGTTCAATAGTCTGATCTTCAATTGGTTGTGGTAGAACTTTATCATTACACAAGTCTCCAGGCTGGTAAAAGGAACAGTTTTAAGTGCACTGGTCCACCTCCCTATGTCCAAGATACCAAAAAGGTCATTATACAACTTACAGTAATATTAAAGTCACATTTTATGTTTTTCTCCTAAAATCAAAATTATATTATTATTCATTGATAGCCACTAAATTGGCAAACCAATTCTGCCCAAATTATCTGCAAAAGTAATGCCTTAAAGCACAAAAGTAACAGTAAGAATCACTAAAAGAGTTAATTTAAAGTCTAATAGATTTAAAGGTTATGGATTTAATCTACGGTACACCAGGTAAAGAATAACTATAGTAGACCTATAAATTTTGAACCCTAGGTTTAGAAAATTTAAAGGTCATCAATTTATAGAACTATTTTTGGGCACTAGCTATTATTATCGATTATAAAGACTACTTATCGCAAATATAACCACATCTGTGATTATTAGTACAACTATTTAATTATCGTCACAAATAATAATCATTATCAAACTATAGATAGACCTATATTACTTTAAAAAGAAACTTACTGATTAGATTAAATCATATTATATCAGTTTAAATGTCTTATCATAACTATTTAAAAGGCCTAAGTTTCTATCCCTGGTTTCAAAACTTAATGAATAACATTTTTATAAATACAAATTTTAGAATAAAAATTCTTATTCATTTGCTAAGGGCAAAACTATTCTAAAGTAAATGCTAACTGTTTTTCCCATTTTAAAACACAAGATATCAGGAAACAAGTAGAAATGCTCAGTGGGAATGATATTTTGTCATCTAGATAAAATCACTAATCTATTATGGGATACCAAGTAGCTTTGAAATAATCCATAAAAGCATATTCATTAACAAAATCTTCCATAAAATCTTCAAAGAGGGACATGGTTCCTTGACCCTGGCATATTTTATCCACTATCTGTCCAAGCCATTTTGATATTTCAACTTGCATCCTAGTTTTTGAACATTTCTTCATTATGTTTTTATGCAATGCATGATGAACCCTCCAAAAGCTTATCAATATTGAACACTGAAAAACATCCTTGAGAAATATGTAGAAAAGATAGATACTTGTAACTCAAAAATTTTAAATTAACAAAAAATCATTCCTTAAACTTATACAGGAACAGCATCTGCATCTGTTACCTATTGATAAATTCAAATACAGCTGTATGTAGCAGCAGTCACAAGTTTTTCACAATAACAAAAAATTAGAAATATGAAGAGTTCAAAATACAAATACATACTAAATAGAATAAGAAAAACACATCAGGCGACATTCTAAACATTTTCAGAGATAACTCCTAAAGCTCCTGAAATATCTACAAAAAGTAAATATTATTTTGGAAATTAAGAAGTAGAAATCAGAGGGAGAAATCAAATGGATATCATTATATTATTGTTACAACATAAAGCTTACCAGATTCCATAAGACTCTCAAACTTCTCATATTGATCAAAGTCACACTCTTCAAATCTAAATATTGAGGAGGATAGCCAATTTTGGATGTAGATGAGTGCTTTAAACATTTTTGATGATAATGAATTCTTAAAAGTATCAAGTACACGACTACTAATACTAAAAGTAGATTCATAAGTTACAGTTGACACTGGCACGACTAACACATCACGTGCAAGCAAAGAAAGTGCTTTATACTTTCTAGCATTTTCTTTCCACCATGCCAAGATATCAAAAGAAGGATGATCTTCAACTAAATCATCTGCAAAATACTTTTCCAACTCCGTTCCTTAATCTAAGGTAACTTTCATTTTACTTTTATTATTGTTCCATGCCTTCTTTATCCTTCCAGGAGCAAAACTAGGTAGTTGCACTCCCATATCCCTTCTGCTTGAGGAACCACTATTTTCAGAGATATCTTGTGATCCTTCAAGATATCTCTAATCAAATGATCATCTACTGTAGAACTTGATATTAACATATCCAAAATTATTGCAATGTCATGAAAGCATGCATTTGATGTCATATATAATGATCCAGACAATTTCAATGTAATGTCATAAAAAACTTTCAAAAACTGAATAAATATAAATGTATTAAACTAATCAGAAGGTTAAGGAGGACCAATTCGATGGACATCTTCTTTAAAATACACACTGTACCCCTCATCCTCATCTTCTATTCTCTCAAACACTCGTTGAAACTTTAGGGTATATTCCAGCATCAAATAGGTAGAATTCTACCTTGTTGTAACATCTAAGCAAATAAGACTTTTTGTCTCTATTCTTTCATTTTGAACAAAATTTTTGAACCTCTAAAATCTTGCAGGAGAAGACCTCACATATCTTATAGCATTAAGAATAGCAACAATAGATTTATCCATATCTTTCAATCCATCATTCACTACTAAGTTCAAAATATGAACACATCACCTTACATGTAGATAATCCATATTACACATTAACCCGTTCCAATTTTTTAATCGTTTCTTCAAATAAGTCACGGTTGTGTCATTAGAGCTTGCATTACCTACCGTTATTGTGAAAACTTTTTCAATCTCCCATCCCAACAGACACTTTTCAATTGCCTTTCCTATAGTGTGACCCTTATGATTTTTACTTATACAAAAGTTGAGGATTGGTTTTTGCAACTTCCAATTTTCATCAATAAAGTGAGTTGTGAGACATATATAGTTAAAATTTTAAATTGATGTCCATATGTCTGTAGCGAGGCAAACCTATATACATGATTTTTTTAATGACTCCTTAACTTTCCTAAATTCGTCCTTGAAGAGTTTTAAACAATCTGTAGTGACTGTGTATTGTGATGGAATTGGAAACTTAGGCTCTAAACAATGGCTATACTTTCGAAGCCCATGCCCTTCCATAATCCAAAAGGGCATCTTATCACATATCACAAATTCAACTAGAACCCTTCGACAATCATCTACATTGTAAATGTGAGGGACTAAGGTTTTTCTGTGAGCATTCCTTTCCCAGAAGACTCACTATTTGCTAACATGGTTTGATTGATTGGCCTAGACAGGTTCTTCTTACATACTTTTACATGCCTATTCAATCCACTTGTTCCATGTTTAATTGGGTGACACAAATAGGAAACTTCACAATATTTACATACAGCTCTATGTTCCCCACCCGTTTCAGTTAATGGAAGTTTGTTAAAATGCTCCCAAACATTAAACTTGTTTGCATAAGGTTTTCTCTTGGAACCCATAGTTATGGAATTTGCAGCTAAAGCAGAGGCTGCACTAGTAGCAGCATCTGAGGCTGAGGATTCTTGGGTAGGAATATTAGTAGATTGAGGTTGGGATTCAGATGGAAATTGGCCTTGATTTTCTGGAGTTCTTTGGTCTGCCATTAGTTCCTTTGTCTCTACAAGGTTTATAAACAATAATAATAGGATTTTAAACATATAGAACAACATCTCAAGCATTGAAATTAAAGAAATTCATTATGAGTGTTTTGATTCTTTATTTTTTATGGAAGTATCTTCACATGATAGATTTCTTTATTTTCCAAAGGCCAAAATTAATCCAAAGTAGACAAACCACCAGAGCATGTTTGAATAATATCATCAGAGAATGTTTAAAATCTCTACATCTCTCTTTTTCTTTTCTCTAAGTTTTTGACATAGACAAACAAATTTTTTCCTTTAAAAAAAGTGCATATCATAACAAATAAACAATTACTTCCATACCATAACTATAATTATCAATTGTAGAATACCCATCCTCATTAACTTATGCCTAAATTTATAGTTGTAAAAACATAAACTTAATTTTTAAGATCCAATAAAGAACTATGATTATTTCATGTTCAAACGTCATTAAATAGTTTGTGAGCAACACAAACATAACCCATCCTTAAACTTCCTAAAATTATACCTTGTCCAGACAGAAAGTATACAAAATGTATATTCCTATAGAACAAATGCCAAAATGAAGGAAAATGATGATAGTATCATCAGGAGCAAAAAATGAAAAAAAATCAGTATTATGGCAAATTCTTTTAACAGATTCATGGAAGGCCTTCATTCAATTATTACACATAGTACATTTAGTCTATCAAATTGAGATACATATTGATCAATGAACCTAAATTAGCATAATTCATCCTGTCCAACAGAAGCAAAAGTCACTTTATGTTAAATACATAGCAACTATGTTGATGAAATCCTAAAACTAGTTAAAAAGCAACAAACCATAGGTACATACAAGGCCCTAATCCACTCAATACACAGCACATTTAGCCTATCAAAGTGCAATATGCTTATATTGATCAATGAACCTAAGACAACACATAGGCATAGCTCTTGGGGATTCCAGCAAAAGACAATCTCTAATTATAAGCACAATAATCCATTGAGCAGACAAATTATACTTACCACTCACCAGAGATTAAAGAGGAGGATGACAGAGATCGAGAGATTGCAAGATTGAAGGGAGATCAAGCTACGAGCAAGTAACCGAGAGAGGCAGGCTATAGCGACCAATAACTAGAGCAACGCAGACAAACCATACTCAGTAACTTACTAGAGTGGTCGTAGGAGTGTCGTCTACCGTGAAATTATGGATTTAAGGGAGGGGTTGCCGTTTGTGCCACTATCGTAGTTTGTTCATGAGTTTAATGATGAGGGACAGAATCAAAGAAGAAGCGGGGAGAGCTGTGGGAGTGCCATGCTGTCTGCTGTGGAATCATAGATTTAAAGGAAGGGTTACCGCCCGTGCCTTCGTTATGGTTTGTTCATGCATTTGATGATGGTGAAGGACAGAGGAGCAGGGAGGGCCGAGCACGAGCTTTCCATCAGGCATCAAGAGTAGATAACCAAAAAACATAACAATTTTTTTTTAATTTTATTAAATATATCGGCCTGGGTAGGGTTAAGATAGCTGGAAGATTCATCCTGAAACTCGTCTTGACTCGAGGTTCCAGCCTAATTTTCCCTTCCCTATCTGTCTTATTTTTTACTTTTCCCTATCTCGACCTAACCCAAAAAATTCGGGCCGGGATGGATTCTTCGGGCCTTTTAGGCCCTACATAGCCCTAGTTCCCAAACACTCTTTCCATACTTGAATTAGTTTGGGAAAAACATGGGCATTATTGGCAAATGAATTTTTTTGTAAGTAGAGATTAATTATTGGACATGATTGTAAGTCTATTTATTTTCCTTACATATAAATCCTATTATTTAAATTTAGATATTTTGTTCCTTAGACTTCTTTTGATGTAACTCACTTTCTCACTTTATTTTTGTCTAAGAATATCACAAGTTTACAACTTTCAGAGGAAGAAATCAAGAATTTCGATCTTATTAAAATATAGAACTTGCTTAATAATAATGGTAGAAGTTTGCATGATTTTGAATCTATGCCTTATCCAAAGAATGTGAATGGACAAGCACGTGTTAATACGTTAATGCATGATGAGCTTCAATATGATAAAACCATTTTAGCTAAAGAGCTTTAAGAGTACTTAAAATCACTCAATGCTTAGCAAAGGAGTATTTATAATGAGATAATTAGTGCTGCTAATTCAGAAAATGGTAGCATTTTCTTTGTTTATGTTTATGGAGCAACTGGTAAAATATTTCTATGAAAGACTCTATTAGCATTTTTACGATTAGAAAATAAGATAGTCCTAAATGTTCTCTTAAGCGGTATAGTCTCCCTTTTGTTTCCTGATAGTAGAATTGCGCATTTTAGGTTTTGTAATCCTTTGTAAATAACTAAAGATTCTATTTGCAATATAAGACAAGGCAGTGATTTGGCTAAGCTTTTGGTTTATACAAAGCTTATCATATGGGATGGGACACTATTGACAAACAAGCTCTATTTTGAGGCTCTTGATCAAAATTTAAGAGATATAATGAGATTGAAAAATTCAAAATTTACTCAATGACCTTTTGGAGGAAAAGTAATAGTTTTTAAAGGTGACTTTAGACAAATTTTACTAGTAATACCTAAGGGAATAAGGTAGGACATAGTTTTCTCCATAATCAATTTGTCATATATATAGAATCATTACAAAAAAAGGCTTCAAATGTCTTCTTCAACTAACGTTAACCAAGAAGTTAAAGAATTTTCAAATTAGATAATTACACTAAGAGAATAAATAATAGATAAAGGTAATGATGGTGAAGCTAATGTTATTATTCTAGATGGTCTTCTTATTAATTTCTTAGATGATCCCATAAAGGCAAATGTTGATAGCACTTACCCAAATATATTAGAAAATATTGATGACCTTAGTTATTTTAAAGAAAGAGCTATCCTTGCTTCTAAATTGACAAATTTAGATGTTGTTAATGAATACATGCTATCCATGATTCATGGTAAAGAAAAAATATACTTGATTTTGCAAGTTAAGTGGTAATAATAACTCCATGGATGATCTATAGACTACTGAGTTCTCAAACTCAATAAGGTTATATGAAATGCTAAATCATTTATTAAAGTTAAGGATTGGTGCTCCTGTCATATTACTTAGAAACATTAACAAATCAATGGGGTTTGTGTAATGGTGCAAGGTTAATTATCAATCAATTGGGAAAGTATGTTGTGGAAGTAAAAGTAATTTCTAGAGCTAATACAGGTAAGAAGATTATTATACCAAGAATCATCATAACACCATATGATTCCAAATTACCTCTTAATTTACGGCGAAGACAATTTCTATTAGTCTTATGTTTCATAATAACCATAAATAAGAGCTAAGGTCAGACTCTTTCAAAGGTTAGTTTGTACCTACAAAAGCCTGTGTTCACTCATGGTCAATTATATGTTGCTGCTTCAAGAGCTTTTAGTAGAAATGGGCTTAAATTTCTTATTATTGATAAAGGTCATAATGCAACAAATATTACTTCCAATGTTGTTTACAGAGAAGTATTCAACAATTTGTGTTAGGTAATTTTATATATATTTCACAATTTCTCTATATTTAAATGTATTCTTATATGATTTTATTAAATATCTATATTATAGCATTTTTTTCATGTGTCGAGGAAATTTTACATAGCATATAATATAGTGAGATAATGACTCTAACATTCTATGTATCATATGTTTTAGTTGTGTTATTGGTCTCTTTATATGAGATTATAATATATTTGTATACGGCTAAAAATTCAAATATCTTTTTTTTTTGTTAGATAATGATGGATAACAAAACACTTTACTACTCACTCAAAGATTTCTTCTTCTTCATCGTACTAAGTGATTATTATAGTAGAATGCCTCTTATATGTGTTTATCAACTATTATGTCTCAAGATAAGTTATATTTTTATCTCTTATGCAATACAATTTATTTTTATAAACATGAATAATTTGATTAAATATTTTTAAAGGATGCAATGATAGTCATGTAAACTAAAGGTTTCTTAATACAAATTAGAGCAAAGCATATAAATTTTTCAATACATTTGGTAAGATATAGTATGGACTCTGTTAATGTACTTTATTTGGTAATAATTCAATAACTTTTTTTTTTAATAATCAAAGATATTACCTTAACTTTCTTATAACAAGTTATTATTGTGAGGAAATGTAAAAACACAATCTCATGATTTGTATTACATTTAGTGACATATATGACATTACATTAGATTTAATATTTCCAATTATTGAATATTTGATGATATTTTATGCCATGTCATTAATTATTTTTCTTTGTTTTTAAAATTAATAATTGATACTATTAACTATTATTTATTCAAGCATAATAAACACTCAAATAATTTTTAAAGCACTTGATCTATAAAAGTTATTAAGTTAATCATTTTATTATAGTTACTTGTGTGTTGCACGGATCAAGTTCTAGCTTTTTTAACTTTTCATTTATGTCTACCCACAAAATATTTCTTCCTCATGCTATGGCCAAATTGGAAACTTAAAAAAGAAAAAATTGCTATTAGATTAATGTGTAACAAAACTAAAAAAAATAAAATAACTCCAAATTAAACTAATACTAACATACAACATTTACCAAAAGTTTGTTTGGAAATATAACTAAAAAATGTACATTTATAGTATTTAATAGACAAACTCAATAATAACAAATAATATAAAAAATGTAAAAATTAATCCTACGTTATTCAAAAAATAACATTTACCTTAGATGTTCAAAAATATTATAAAAATTGAAGATGTATCCCCACTATTCCAAAAATTTACTCCATAAAACATTAGCAAAATTTCAGTAGTTGGAGAATGAGAGACGCGACTAGAGAGAGAGGAGAGAACACCAGCACAAAGGAGAAGAAACTCATTTATAGCAAAAATCGCTAAGGCATTATGGTAAAAAAATTTGTTCACATTATCTTTCAATTTTCTTATTTTTTAGTTGGTCTAATCACATCATGCCATTTGTCGTGAAAATCTCCACTAGCCGAACTAAAATTTGCCACGTGTATTTTCGTTTACTAGACGTGAACTAATAGATCGTTAATTTGACTCATCAGCCAATGATCGGTTAAATTAGACAAACAATTTTGTAAGCTAGTGTATAAGCTACCTTGCCAAAACTGGCTAGCCTAATGTGGCAAGCATTGAACTCGAAACTATTAATCTCAAATTTAACATGGTAGCAATATCGAAGATTATGTTTCCGAATTCATTCTCAATTTGTGCAAACTCAGAAGTAATTAATTTGAGTTCAGACAAAATACCTTCTTATGCAGTACTTTTCATCTATTAATTTTTTTTTTCCGTTGCTTTAAAATAAAAAAACGGGCCTTTCACATCTCAGGTAATGTTCATTAAATGCTCCAATGTAAGTATTGAAAAGAGCGAAGTAGCATGAAGTATTTTCTTACTTTTTCTTTCCAATGAATATAACAAAAGCTATCATTCGTATGATTCATTGTATCATATCGTAACTCGTGGATAACTTTTTTCAAATTTGCACGTAAGATTGCATAAAAATCATATTGGGTTGAATCAAATTTTCATTTACTATTGGTTACGTTTTTTGAATCAAATTTATTCACAAAATTTGATTTTTTAATATTTATTTAAAATAAAATTTTAGTATATTTTATAATCATCAAAATCCTTTAAAAAAAAAAATGCTTCAAACCTTTGGGATTAAATTTCTTCTTCTTCATCTTCTAAAAATGCCGGGGCCAAAGGAATGTTATCATTGCGATTGTTTTACGACATTCCTCATGGATCAAGGTGCAGGTTTTGACAGATTCTCGGAAGCTACGCAAGAATGTTTTTATTAAAACCACACGTGATGCTCTTCTTACTACTACTTTACAGATGATCTACACACAGGCCGCCGACCATCAACTTGTCCATTGTTGGATATATTAAGATTCTTCAACATAAACTTCCTGGGCTCATTCATCTGCTATCCATTGAATTGGAGTAGTAACTAGCTCTCATTTTAATGATCCAAATGTCGTGGAATTAGTTGAATTAATTTATCTAAAATATATATTTTTAAATATATTAAATATAATTTTTAATAGAAATTAAATTAATAAAAATAAAATAAATAATATATATTAGTTTATATGTGTGTTTGCTACAATATGTTAACAAAGCAAGTCTGGAAGGCATGGTATTATTTTGATCACTTCTCTCTCCCTTTGTAATACTGTTTCCGCCAATTAAAAAAATATTTATATGTAATTTTTTATACATTAATTATAAATTTTATAATTAAAATATGATAAATGTATAATTTTTTAAATAATAACATAATAAATATATAATTTTTATAATTTAATATCACATAATTTTGTTTTTGAATATTATACATAATTAGTTTTTTATAAATATTATAATTTTATTAAAAAATTATAATAATAAAATATTAAAAATTAGATATTAACCCTAAGTTTAGTTTAAAAAAAAAAAGATATGTAGGAAATTTACAAATAATTTTGCTTTAAAAAGTAATAAATGAGTAAGAGTGAAAGCCAGCCATGCGTAGGCGGGCAGGCAAATTGCCAAAACACAATCCAGAATGGGAATAGGGAAGCGACGTAATGGGTAGCGTGTTGGGTTGTGGTGGTGTTACTCATACGTCACGCTCTCTCTTCTCTGGCAATCAAACCCATTTATCACTATTCATTTTCTGGCACTCTGTCTCTACATTCCCTTCTTCTCTATTCTCGAATTCTCAGTTCCCATTCCCATTCCCCGCACCAACCCATACCATATTCAGACCCTAACGAACTGAAGCTGCTTCTTCCGCTGTGCTCCGCTTCTTTCCTTCATCTGCACGGCGTCGTTTTTCCCGACATGTCTTACGACTACCTTTTCAAGTATATCATTATCGGAGACACAGGTCGTTTTCCTCTTTAAACCCTAGTTTTTCTCCCGCTTGGGTTTCTCATTAATTGAAATTTCGGGCATTTGTTGGGTGTGGTGCAGGTGTTGGGAAATCATGCCTGCTTCTGCAATTCACAGACAAGAGGTTCCAACCCGTCCATGATCTGACCATTGGTGTGGAGTTTGGCGCTCGTATGGTCACCATCGACGGCCGACCCATTAAGCTCCAGATATGGGACACTGTAAGTCTATGTTTCGCTGCATCTCCCTTTCCTCTTTTATTTCTTTCTAATTCTGTTTTTTTTCCAAAACTTAATTATGCTAACCTTTCTCAATGCTTCTTTGGGTATTTGAAATAAGTTGTTGAGGATTGATTGAAATTCATACTAAAAGAGCTCAATTAAATAATTATTTGTTTGGTACTTTCACTATTTTTAAACATACAGTGTTAAGAGGCACAGTTGGTTTGATGTCTTTATATTCTTTTTAAAAATATTTTCTTTGTTTTGATTGTATTATAAGGGGAGAAATTCTGAGCTTTGTTGAGCCGAAAAGCAGTGGAGACATTTTAGGAGTAAATGGATGTATTTGAAAAAAAAAAGTTATTTAATTTGTGATTATACAACAAATTCTGCTTTCTAGTTAAACAAAATGAAGCTTTCAGCTGGAAGAAAAAAAATCTAAGAGAAAAGACTTTTCAAATAGCTTTTGGAAAAAATAGGAAGTACAATCTTTGGAAAATCCAGAGGCCTAACCAGCTGAGTTGATTTAATCTATTAGTTTCTTTGGCCGCTTAAACTCATCTTTCTAGATGCAGCAAGTCCGTAGGTGTTTGGTTTATTGCTTCACTAGAAATGCCATGTTACATCCTATGCTATTTTGAGAATACAAGGTTTTACTAAGTGAAAATCTCACCTAAAGACCATAACTTAGTGAAAATGACACTAAAAGACCTTAAAAACCAAAATTCCTTAGAAGGACCAAAGGACTAAAGTTATCACTGGTGCTTCCACAACTTATGTTTTTTAAAGTTACAACTTGATATTCTCAATATTATAAGGTTGTTTTCATCAAGGATTAGTAACAAATTGAAAACATTACTGTAAAATCGGGAATACCAGTCTGTAACTTTAGGAGTATGAACTATAACTTTAGGAAGTACTAGTGGTAATTTGGTCCTTTGGTCCTATAGAGGAATTTTGGTTTTTAAAGTCCTTTAGTGTCATTTTTACCAAGTTACGGTCTTTTAAGTGGAATTTTACTTTTTAATAAAGCAGAGGCACAAACATGGGTTGCAAGCTACAAAACATCATGGTCATAATGACACAACAAGATATAAAATTAAAGGTCATGAGATGGGATAAACATTTATATGAAAAATTTATATATGTATTACATAACGATTTATATTTGTAAAATATGCAAACATCAAGAAGTATCTATAAAATACCTCAGATATGCCTATTATGTGTTAAAAAACATGTTTGTAATGTATCTGACAAGTATCAAATAGTAAAACAATAATATTTTTTTGGTCCTAAGAGCCTATATAGAAGTGTCAGAGTTTTGGCATGAGTGTCATGTGTCAACTTTCCAACATGTGTCAGACAATGATATGTCTTCCTTTTTGAAGTGTCCTCACAAAGTCTAACCAAACAAGATGGTCATCAACGACCTAAATTTCACTTTCTTAAACCATATAGCCAACCACAGGTTGCATGACATGTAACATTTTGGATTTCAACAGCCATATTTCCTCAGGTTCTAAATTTAAATGAACAATTTTGAGATCAATTTTCTGGTTGAAACTGTTCAAACAGGCATAAAAGGACCTTTTGTTTTTGCTGCAAGTTACTCTTACTTTATTTGTGCAATTGTGATAATGCTTTATCTTTGTATTTTTTAATTAGTATTTTTTGTGGATTGTAAAGAGAAACTAGAGGCTTTGACCCATCAAGCTTCTGACTGCAAACTTTTCAGTCATTGAGTGCCTAAGCATAGTAGATGTTAAAATCATATCTAACACCTCTGCGGTATAATACTGATCTGAGCATCCGTCTGCTTTCCAATTTAATAAGGCTCTGGATTATGGAATTAGAGTGCTCCTTGCATGGTAACCTTAAATTGATACAGTATTGAATGTTGTCTCTTGCCCTTGTAATCACAATGTGCAGTTTTGGTTGTAGATTCTGAATATACCATAACAGATTTAAGGGTACAGCTATTTATAATGCATATATACTGATGCAAAATACCTAATTTATCTGTAGGCTGGGCAAGAATCTTTTAGATCTATCACTAGATCATACTACAGAGGAGCAGCTGGAGCACTTCTAGTTTATGACATTACAAGGTGGGTGCTGTAAATGTCAGTTGACTTATAAGCATCGTATTTGTGCATAAGTGTCATGATAAACTCTATATAACCCTTCTACATGCTTCTACGTTGTCTAGTCTTTGCCTCTTTTGTGAATGTTAATGGGGCCCAGAGTTTCACAATACATACAATAGAAGTTAATATGTGAAATGCTGTGTAATTGTGATTGTGCAGCATATGTTTAGTTTACATACTTGTGGCAGCTGACTGTAGCTTTATTATTGCTTGCCCTTTGGTTATTGTTAATTCTTCTATTTGAAAGTTGCATCTTATGTACTGAGCCAGTGACTTTCTTAGCCGGTCTGGATTTTAAATGTCTTGAGAAACTGGTCTAATGTTCGAACTTCAAACTGTTTTGGATGAGTGTTCTGTAATGTGTATGCATGTGTGCTGGTCCCCCTCTCCCTTTTGCGTTTGTAGGCCCCCAGACCACTTGTTATATATGTATAATCATATGCTCAATGCTATCCAATACCAGGGTCATAGATTTGATGCTTGTTTTATTTTCTAATCCTGCCTTTGACTGAAAATCAGAAGATTTTTTTGTTGATCAGGAGAGAGACATTTAATCATTTAGCAAGTTGGCTGGAAGATGCACGGCAGCATGCCAATCCTAACATGACAATCATGCTTATAGGGAACAAGTGTGACCTGGCTCACCGAAGGGCAGTGAGCAAAGAGGAGGGGGAACAATTTGCAAAGGAAAATGGGCTTTTATTCTTGGAGGCTTCTGCAAGAACGGCACAAAATGTGGAAGAGGTGATGTATCTTTACCGATAATTCAAGGACTCAAAATTAAGAGTTCATTATATGTGCTTTAAAGCTTTAGGAACATTGTGATTTTCCCTTAGAGTCAAAAAGTAACTCTGACGCATATTTTTCAGGCTTTTATTAAGGCTGCTGCAAAGATTCTTCAGAACATCCAGGAAGGTGTATTTGATATATCTAATGAGGTAATATAGAGCGTCAGTTTGATGTGGGAAACTCTTATGAAGTTAGTTGGGACAATATCTTGGACTTGTTATTATTGGTCCCAGGCCAATGATGCATCAGCATTATAAACCTAAATAGCATAGTCTGGCTGCAGATAGTGAACCCAAAACCATTCTTTCAATTATTGTTGGTCCACTTGCACCATCTGATTGGATGATCTAACTATATCAAATATGCTATTGTGATGAATTCCTTGAAACAACACCATGAATGATTATTTTTCCAAAATAATTTCCCGTGGCCTTGCTTGCTCATTTAACCGAAAGTAGCCATGATTCTTTTATTGCAGTCGTTTGGCATAAAGGTTGGCTATGGACGACCCCAGGGGCAATCAGGGGCAAGAGATGGAGCAGTTAGTCAGAGTGGTGGATGTTGCAACTGAGTTGGAGGAAGCCAGCTTCTTGATCCTTTTGTCCTCCTATCTCTGCAATTTCTTGTCGTAGCTGAATATACACCTAGAATTGTCTTGTGAATAATGGATAGCACTGAAGTTTCTTGTATAGATATACTCTCACGTGTTCTTGGGACATGGTTGGCTCCATAGTTGCAAAAATTTATCGCCAAAACTAAGAGAGCCGGCATCATACGCCTTTATAAAATTGTTCAGTGATAGGTTGTTATTC
Source organism: Erythrophleum fordii (assembly GCA_032878935.1). Taxonomy (NCBI): domain Eukaryota; kingdom Viridiplantae; phylum Streptophyta; class Magnoliopsida; order Fabales; family Fabaceae; genus Erythrophleum; species Erythrophleum fordii. The sequence goes on along the minus strand of JAVQMF010000049.1, from coordinate 17,978,256 downwards.
TATTTACTCCTGTGTTGAAAGAACCTATATGCTCGTTGACTGTTCTCAAGCAGGACCAAGCCTAAATTGTAATGTGTTGGAAATGGTGCAATTGACACCCATTTTAGCAACCTATTCATTTGTTTCCATTAGTTATTACATTGGTGGAATAGAAGTATTAATTAAATGTTTGGAAGTTATAATATTTGATTTGTCATCATTGTGACATAAATTGTTGAATAAAAAATAAGAAATTTATGATGCATTACAGAAAAAGTCAACCTTAATTTCTGTACATTAGTTGTGAGCAAATTAAACGTTCAGATTTACAATGATTCCAATGGATATCAAAACGAAAACCTTAAAATTTGCACAAAATAACTTGAATCAGAACGAAGAAAACGCTGCAAACGGTAGCGTTGCAATGATTTAAAATTCAAGGGTCATATTTTAATTTATGGAGACATTTAAAAAACTTATTTGTCTAATGTGACTGGAGTAAATTAATCCAAGTTATGAGACTGAATATAATAAAAATTTGAAACTAAACCATTTTAATTAATAAAGACGAGAACACGTAATACCGTGCAAAAATGATAAAATGACAACCATACTTGCCGTGTACTTCATTATAATATGAATTCAGCTTTATTATTATTATTATTATTATTATTATTATTATTATCAAGTGATGGTTCAATGTATCTAGGTAACAATTAATAAATAAAATATTTTCGGGCTTTAAGTCTCTTTCCTCTCTACCAAAAGTAAAATAACTAATACAATCTGAATACAGATCAAATTCAGAAAACTTCCATTAAAAAGATTTATCTACATGAAACTTTAGCTTAGAATTGTAGTACTCACATTGGAGATAAATATTTGGAAAAACCATATAAATAATTTCTTATCTATTTGCTATTGCATTTTTCAATTAAAATATAATAAATATATACATTTTCTAACAATAACAAGATGAGTATATATTTTTTGTAAACTAAATTTATACTTTTTTAGTTAAACTATATACTTGTCATATTATTATTAATAAAATATATATTTGTCATATTTTAATAAAAAAATTTGATAACAAAGATATAAGGTATTATTACTAAGTTTAGTTCTTAGCCTGCAAATTATAATTGGATCATTTTCAGCAGAGGGCAAACAGAATCTTGATCATTTTAGGCAATGTCACCCAGTACAATTACGGGGTTTTAAATTTAATTTTCCTACAAAATCTTGGCTCGACGAAAAGAAAATTATGTTAAACGAATCACTGCAAATCAAGAAATACATCATAACCAAAAGCATCACCTTACACAGTCAACCGATTAGGAAACAGTAATGTACACGCTATTGGTATTGAACATAACTGGCTGCTGATAGTGATGATATCAAGACATGCATTATGAACCACCAAAAACCTGCAAGAATCATGGTGGAAAAACTTCAATTTAAAACCCACGGTACAATGCATGATGCTATAGTATAGGTGCACTCATCCTCTTCCCCACCCCCCCCCCCCCCCCCCCCCCAAAAAAAAAAAAATAAAGAACGAACAGAGCTATAACCAATAACCAAACTGACTTACCGCATCCAATATATCTTCGGAGAGTCTCGGTTTATTCATGTCAGCATTGGCAGATATTGGTTTTTTCTGAGGGAAATGGCGAATGACTTTTGCAACTTGTCCTGAATCTTGTTGAAGTTTCTGCTTCTGTGAGAGAAGAATGAAATTATAATAATAACAACAAATTCTGTTCTTATTGGGTGAGGTCGACTACATGGATCAATTGTATAACTTAAATAATTCTTCAAAATACATCATTGGCATTCAAAATACAGAGGGAAACGTATCACAGAACTAAATTTCTGATTAACAATTTATCATTACCATGAAGCAAGTTATAGAAGTCAGCATGATAAGGCATATGCAGAGTAACAACACGTAAACATCAACAAATGCAACAGCTTCTGTTCTTACAACAAAATAACTTCAATCATAAGTCAAAACTGATCCTTCACTACAACTGTCTACAGTTTAGCCAAATCTTCACAAGCTTTACATTGCAGGAGCAATCATGAAAGAAGTAAAAATTAGGAGGGGGGGGGGGGGAGGGGAAAGAAGAAGATAGAAGTTGATAAAGCCAAATATCTAAAAATTTGCAGCAGATTCAAAAACCAATATAATTGATATAATTTATTCTCACTCTCAAAGATGCTTTACAGACCAATATAATTTGGATTAAGTTAATTTATCCTCTTTCTCATTATTAGATTTGTGTCCCTCTAGACATAGTTATAATACATTCTCAATTACTTGACAAGGTAAAGGTGTTATTATTCTTTTACATCTTCATTCTAGAGAGAGAATTTCTTGGGCTGCTAATTTTAAAACTAAAAACAAAATAGATTCACCCGACAACTGTTCTAGAAAGAAAAAGCTATAATGGACTAATCTCCGGAAACAAAATCAAAACTGATCATCCACGAATATCCATAATGAGAGGTAGAGATAACTTATGTTTAACTTACGAGTAGTCAGGTGAGGAGAGTGTGTGGAAATAAACAAAGAGAGCTAACGCAAAGAGGGAAACACTGTTTAATGGTAAATGGAACTGCCACCAAAGACAGCCAGAGTTCTCAAATATAAGTTTGGGTGGGTTTTGGAAGTTAGACCACTCAGACTTAAGTCAAGGCTCAAGACAACTGGGAAGGCTAGGGCTATTGTAGAATTATCCTTCAGAATTATAGTTCTTGGTGTCCAATATGAGATTTCGATAACGCATAGTTATTAATCGTGTGATGCACACTTGTACCACCAAAGGTTCCAAAATGCTATAGCACGTAGTGCATAGCATTGCGCAGGCTATATGAAAATACAGTGCACAATTTCAAAAAGTTAAAAATATAATTGTTAATGACTAATATATATATATATATATATATAACCATACTCACATATATTTCAAAAAAAAAAAAAGCCTCATAACAACATAGTAATCATCCATAAGTCACAACATCAAGTAGTTGAATCATGAAATACATCATCGTTTAACAAAGCTTTTGAGTCTAAGCTTTATCTTAAGATAAATAAACCAATTCCCCTTCTTCATGAAATGGAACATCATCATCATGATCATCATTAAGCGATCCTTCAATTTCTTCTTCATCTTATGAGGTTTCCATTTGTTCATCAATCATATCAAGAGCATGAGAAGAGGAGGATGGCATTGCCTCTTGTGCTCTTAAAAACATCAATGAATACTGAATCATTCAGTATTGATTGTCCAAGGATGGGTAAAGTGAATCTCCGGCAATAGCCTTTGCAAAATCACTAAAATCAGGGTTGTTATTGCCTTATTTATATGCAGTGCCAGTAGTACAGGCTACAGCTAAATAAAAGTAGCTCCATTAGCATAGCTATGTGAAAGTTTCAACGATACACATTTGGTGTAGCACCAGGAGCCTTGCATCAAGCTATAAGCTAAAGTGCGCTATTAATAACAATGGGATAAGGCCTATACCAGTTATTTTACAATTCTTTGGAAATAGAAAACCCAATTCCACTGCAAATTCAAAAAAAGGGGGGTTGAGGAAAGAAAGGAAGCTAATTCCAACAGCTGTTTCCTCCTCTTTAACTAATACTCTTTCAACACATGATGAAGAATGTTACCCCATTTTGTGGCCAACCAAAGCAGTTGACAAATGTAAGGTATTTGACAGCTCTCCAAGTCAGAGAAAAAAGGAAATAACAGTTAGTAAATCTTATCTTACTAGTTTACTTGTTTGCAATCATATAATACGTATTACAAATTCTTATACCAACGACACAAAAAGGAGCCTGAAGTTGATATATAGTTGAATATTATAGAGAACAGAGCATGTATGAACTGTAAACAAGAAAATTGGTTTCTTAAACAACTACCCATTTCCTTTTCCTTGGGGTTGCCATCCATCAAACCAATTAAATGCTAAACCAATATGATTTCTTGTCTAACACGTTAAATGAATAAACTGAATATTAAAAAATATCTAAAAACAACTAAGTGATCATCTGCTAACTTAATTCACTTTGACAAGTGCAGACATAGCATATAGCATACCTTCTTTAGTCGTTTCTCCATAGAACTCAAAGCACGTGATTGATCAACTTTAGAAAGATAGAAATCCCTCTCTCTTTTGGCAGCAGAAAGTTCTACAGCTAGTTTTTGCTCCCGAACGGCTTTCTTGTAGGCTGTAATAAAAAAGCAGTACCTTACTGTGAGCTGCTTTAGCTCCACTATACAAAAACAGTATACAGATAACAAAAGCCCTACCAAGTTCTTCGGTCAGATCATCCCATTTGAAATTACTCAAGTATTTAATATTCCAAAGGTCATAGTAGAATGATGACCTCTTCTTTCCCCCTGGATGAACAGTACAGATAATTGTCACTGTATCAACATGGACTGACATGATGAGCAATCCAGGTATTACTAGTAACAACTACATCACATGGTAAATCATAGCCGGTGCATGTGAAGTTTTATTCATAACAAACCAATATTTGGTTTCCATAAATATTCTAGGGTTGATTAGAATACATACCTATCTGTTCACCATTTAACATATTAGCAACTTCCTTTGCTACACTTTTATTGGTGAATTCAACCCATCTACATAATTGCAGGCAACGCAAATGATCATATGCTAATAGTGTAATCGCACTTTTAACAATTTCAATAGAACAAGAGAAAAAAATACCCTTCACAAAATACTTGGTCTCGAGATCTACGCGACGACTTTGAAGGTGCTTGAGCAGCAGAGTCTCCTATTCACAAATTCAGTAGAGTAGGTAGTTAGTCGCTACCCACATTCTGGAGAAGAGTTAAAGATTAAGAGAGGTAACTAAGTGTCAATGATGAACTAGAGGAGGTCACCTTCAGGAACAAGATAAATCCTTTGAATGTCACCATATTGTGAGAGAGTATGCCGAAGCTTTACGTGGTCCATATGAGGGGGAATCCGACTCAAATAGCAGACGCCGCGCTTATCGGCCTTCTCTGCCTCCTTCAACAACCGTTTCTTTATTTTGTTCTTTTTGGTATCCGTTTTCTCGCCATTGGAATGTGAATTGGGTTCCTTCGTTGCATCAATCTCCTTTTCCTCCTTCGCAATCCCAGATTTTGCCTCCACAACTTTCTTCTTTTTCTTCTTCTCTATTTGGGAACTTGCAGCAACTTCCTTTGTGTCATTATAAATTGGAGTGGCGTCGTATTGAAGAGTCTCATCATCAGCCTGGTGATGTTCTTCTCCCAGGGTTTGAGGACTGGAAGCTTCCTTTGATTTTCGCTTTTTCATGTTATGGCCGACAACGAATTTTAAGTGTTCGAGTTGGGCGAGAGTGAGGTTGAACCAGAAAATACGTGCGCCAACACACACACACACACACACACACACACAGATGAGCGAGCTTTTGTGCGGCCTTGTCTATGTCAAGGTTTTGAGGCCGACTGCGGAAGCAGAAGTTTGCGAAGAAGAATGAACCAAATATTTGTATCCCTAGCAAAATTGACAAAAGGACAAACGTTTACTCAGGCGCATTTGGTATATCTGTAAGACGGATAGAATAACTTCACATTTTGAATTTATCGTATGTTTTGTAATACAATACATTATAAATTTATTAAATAATATATGATATAAACTTATGTATTAAATATTTTTTATACATTAAAATTATATATAACTTAACCATATTTTGTGAGTAAAATTAGATCTAATTAAATTTTGATATATAAAATCTTACCAACACATCATAATTTTAAACCCTCATGAGAATATTCATCGGTAACACTAGGTTAAGTTTTAGTGTAATCCAATAAAAATAATCATAAATCAAATATTAGAGTAGCTTGATATTTGATTTGATTTTAGATTAAATTTTTTTTTAGATTTAATGTCTCATCATGATTTGGTTTAATTAATACTAGTTTAGTTAGTATTAGTTGAAATCGGACTAGTTTGGTTATTTTTAAATTTTTGATAAAACTATTAAATAACTTTAAAAAATAAAATTTTCATATCAAGCTTATAGAATAATTTTTTATAAAATTTTTATATAAATCCTTATAAAATTATATTTTATCATTAAAATTTTTTTATATAAATTCCTATAAAACAAATTTTTAAACGAAATTAATAGGATTAAGATAAGTCATGCAAAAATTGATTTAGTATCAGATTTTGTTTAATTAGTTTAGTATAAGATTGAGTTACACTAGTTTCTCAAACTAACTAAGCTACTTTTTTTCATTAAATGTTTGATAAAAATTCTAAATTGACTTTTAAAAAATAAAAAATTTTATATAAGTCTTTGTAAAATTATATTTTATCCTTAAAAAATAAAATTTTTCATGCAAATTCTTATAAAATAAATATTTTAAAAAAATTTATAAGATCAAACTGCATTGACTAAAACTAACTAATATGACCAACTCAACTTGGTTTATCCAAATTATTTTTTAATTGTTCAACCTGATGTGACTAAATGAGATTAGGTCACTCAAGTTACTATACACTATATAAAACTCTATTTATCTATATTTTCTCTTTTTAAAAATTAATATAACATAATAAATTTAGATAATATAGTATATTTTTTTAAGTAAAAGTTATTTTTATCAAAAGATTAATTTTTATCATATCTAATGTTATACAGTATATCATTCAATAAATGATAATATTATCTTATATAATATATTATCTTATACAATATTATATCAAATATTATATAATTTTAAAATTTTATCAGGTCTTTATTCTATAGATTATACTAAATGGGTCTTTAGTTAATTAAAAAAAATCACTTACAACTAAGATTTATTACAACCGAATAATTATATTTATGAAAAAATAATTAAGTGAAATTCTATTTTTCTCCATTAACTAAGATCTAATTACAAATTAGTACATAAAGTTCAAATTTTAATAACATAGCCATGAATTTTGAACCAAAAAGAAAGCATTAAATTGTAGTTAATTTTTGAAATTATAAAGGAACTTTTTTAAACTATAAATGAACTTTCTGCAGGTTAAGCATTAAACTAAGTCACATATTATCATTACAATCAAAACCACATTGCCTCTTAATTTTGACGAAGTTTAGAGGGATGTTTTATTACATTTTAAGGCTTAAAAGAAGTTTTTGTTATGTTTTATAATTTATGAACCAGTTTTGTAATCGTGTCTTACTTCGAAGGACTAAAACATAATTTTCCCAATAATTATTACAAATAAAATAAATCTTTCACTAAAAAAGGTTTCTTTAAACCTTAAGTGGCAGTGGAACAGAAATCAGGTGGGCCTGTTCAAATTTTTCATTAACAGGGTTGCCTTCGCAATTGTAAATTGACTTACCTTTGGTGTCCAATATTACAGTCCTTACCGAAATAAAACACAATCTCACTACAGTTTTAGATATTTGCTTGTGATGGGTACTGCTTTCTTGATCAATGCTATGGATAGGGTAATAATCTCTTATTAATTAAATCCCTCATCACTACTAGACTCTACTTAATAATAGCAGATTTTCCTTTCAACACTAGGTCCTGCTGATGTCTCTTCTCTATCAGCACCTATTCTCTTACGTCCCATCTTTTCTCATGCATTCGTGGCTCTACCCCAACATTTGAGATGCTGTCTGCTAATCTGGTTGTGTGACTAATTGAAAGAATCGAAGATGTAGCTGGGTTGAAGTAACATGGTTTGAAACAAGAATCCAGAGACCGAGATTATGTTATGTAATACAATTTAGTCATGAATACAAATGGTAATCCCTAATACCCAAAAATAGAGGTGCTATCAAGTAACGTTTGAAATTTGTCCGGGCTCTTCCTTTTAAATGCCTCTGATCATCTTCCCACCGTAACATTTCGTACTCCTTGATCCCAATTAAAAAGATCCATTCTTTAAGCCAGAGCAGTGCCACAACAGTTAGCAGGTAATAGACCATCAGTGCATATATATCACATGCAAAGATTTGGATTCAAATTGAAAATATAAAATACAAGAAAACTCACGTTTCCTAATGTCAGCTATCAAATGATGAGAATAGGCATTACATGTAAGAAAGACAGTCTCCTAATAATATTAGGAGGAAGAGCTTATCTCAGCTTTCGCTAAGAGAATACTAAAAGAGGGCCTGTAATAATTTGAAAGCTAACATCACAGCCTAGTGTCAATCCATTCAAGCCCCATGCTAAACTCATGCATCAATTTAATAAATCATTTTACCATTTCTGGATTCTCTCCTCAAATGTCAAGCCCAGCAACATCTAACAGAACCCATAACAATTGAGGAAGAGCCTAACTTCATCCAACTTGGGATGCCCTCGAACCAAATCTTGAGCGAAGGTTATCAAAAATTCTAGAAACCAATAAAAGTCTCGGATCATCTTCAGGAATCTCACGTTCCTGCAATTCCAAACAGAAAAAAAGGATTCAGTTTAAGTGTGTGATGGCTTATATCAGTTATTATACCCACCCGAGATTGCTTTATGCAATTTTTCATGACTAGAACAAATATGAATTTATAAACTATCAAGAAATATTGCAAAGCACATAGAAAATTGAAGCAATATTGAGGCCACAGACTCACTTTTAAACCCTGGTAATATGCTTCCACAGCAGGGAAAGAAGGGACTATTCTACGAGCTTGCATCAGGTCCCATATGTAGTTAGCAGTAGTATATCCCCCAGTCTGTAATTAAAGAAAAATCACCATAATACACATTTAAAACCAGGGCAGCAAATATAATATATCTCCTCTAAAGCACATAACAAAAAGAGTATGAATACCTTTTCACCGGCAGCCACAAGCAGGAGATCACTTCCCATTTTGGGACTTAAGAAAAAGTTCCTTGAATTCATATTTACCTACATATTATAGATTTATAGTCAGCTAATAGTCCGAATAATTTACAATGTTAAGGAGTGATTGAAGCTAGAATAACCTACAAGCGTGTCCTGAGCAATTTGCATTCCCTTTGGAGTGTGCCCGATCATCGCACCTTCTGCAAGTGTCTGCACCCATGTTGGTTTGCATATTTCAATAGGCATTTTTCACAAATTATACCCAAAAAAGAAAAAGCAATAACTGAACATAAGCAGACTTTAAGAAAGCAGAAAATCCCAGAATAAAGCAGCAAAAATTGAAGTTACCATGAGGAAATACAAAACTATCAGCCAAATATATTATAAATGGAAGTTGAACACTTGAGACTGGAGGGGAACACAAGTTGAGATTGGCTGCCACCCTAATAACTTAATACTGCCCATTGCGACCAATACGCATATATTGGAAAGAGGGAAAAAACTTATTCAACATATGCAAATGGAAATCTACTTGTATAACAAACTAAAATATGGAGTTATGCACCATATAGCGGATCAATATGCTCAACAACAAGATCTCTAAACCCAAGAATGATATTTACTCTGTACCCTCTACATAGCAGAGAGGGGATGAAATAACAGAGGAAAACAGCCGCCGCTGCTGAAGAGACTGATTAATTAACTACATAGAAATGACACTAAATAATTAGGATCAAAGACAATATAAGATGTAGTATTAGAGGTTATGAAAACTATCTTGTCCCATAATAGGTCCAAGGTCAAATCCAAGCATTTCAGTCCAACCAAAGACACCAAAGAACAGCATAAATAGCACACTGACTTAAAACTTTGCCAAACTCACCAGATAAAGTTCTGGAGCAGGAGGCTTTCCCGAATTCATGTAGTCTTCAAAGGTCTGAAGACCGCGATCAATGTCTCCTGCATGTAAATAGCACCTGTATAAAATTGGGAATCAGAGATAAACTGGATTATTTATAATAGAATTGGCAAACATATACCAGGAGCATAAAACAACAGCAAGGTGAAAGACTTGGATAGATAGAGAAACAGATGAATCAAAATTCAATTTTCATCCCTAGGCCCCACAATGGCCAAAAAAGGAGAGGTAAAAAAAAGAAAGTTTAGAGATTTGTTTAAGTTAAAATACGGAAAGATACATGCCAAAAAGATCAAAGGACTAATGATTATGAGTGATGTAGACTCATCCAGTACCTCTGTAGTCCTTAATATGTCCATATCTAAGTCCTGAAGACCATCAGCATCAGGTAATCGCTTAGAATTAGCATGTCATGAGGCACAAGTCCAGACCAAATCATAAGTAATTTGCAGCAGAGTTTATCACTTCATAAATGTAAACTACTGCATTTTGAAAATCTGCTCAATCCACGCAGTAGAAAAATGTAGTGTAGACTCTAGAGTCAAATAGATTCAATTGTAATTGTAACAGAACATGCTTAAACAGATAATTTAGCTTATCATGAAACTCTCCTGTACAGTCTAGATGTACCAAAATTCTCATGAAGTTAATCTGTTATAGAAGGTGAAGCCTAGAAGACACCTGTTCCTACAAGCTTATTCTTAAACCATATAATTTCATGGCATATCATAATATCGTATATTGTACCTTTATAGGTTTAGCACTCTGTTGGGTTGTTTGCTAAACTTAAGTCAGGAAATACTATTATAAGAAATTAGGCATCTTTGCAACAATTCACCAGCCAAGAATAGATTTTATCTCTGACACACCCCTTGAGGCCTTACCACAAAGAGCTTTTGAGCTTAGTGCAAACAAAGCACAAGCCTGTTTTCTCTTGTGCTGAAATTTAACCTAATTATGAAAATTTGGGGTAGCACGATTCATTTCCTAAATCCTAATCACTTAGTCAAAGAGGATTTACACCATGCCAAGAACCAACTCGTTCCAAAGGCTTACTCTGTTAGGAGAAGACCCAAGAATGATTCTTATGTCTAACAAATCTGTGCATATTTAAGAATTGGAAGTCTGAAAGACCCTTGCCACATTATTAATATTGGCTCTAAAGCTAGTTAACGACACAGAAATTTAGGTCACGACATGCACCAAAGACTAGCAACAGGAATTCAATCAATCAATGCTCAAGTGGATCATATGATTAGCAGCAGGAATTGACACGCAAATACAAACAAAATCATACTAAAGCATTCTGCAAGTTTACAAGTTATTTAAATAGTAAAACTTCAGAATTAATAATCAAGAAATATTTACCTAATTAATTGCATTACAATATAGATGTCAGGCGTCTTCCCTTCCTTTTTCAGCACCTCTAAAAGAGTTTCCGTCAGCTGCCACAATCAAATATCAGGGATTTTCAAATATGAGATTTTGGAATAAAAAATATAGGAGATATATAAATTTTTTTAGGAAATATGAATCTGAATATGAAATAATAATAATAATAATAATAATAATAATAATAATATCAAGTGATACAGGAACAAGCAGGAAAAAAAAAGAAGATGTTTGTTGATGTTAGAAAGCAACCAATGCAGAAGAATTACTGGAAAAGGCCAAAGTGGACCAGATGAAGCAATCATGTTTGATTATCAAAGGTTCTGTAAGTCTGCTTTTAAGTCTACTAACTCTACTCAATATACAGCAAGAGATATAAGCAATACAATGCAATGATGCAGCATATTCATGCTTGTTTAACAGCGCATCACTATTCAGGCAACCTGAATTTTAACACCATAATGTATGGCATGTTTTGGCTTGAATTTAAACCTAAAATTGACAGACACAAAACTAATATAAATTTTGTACAGATGGGCAACAGGTTGTTACAAAAACCACAAATTTTAAATAAGGTATTTGGCTGTAATTCAATTAAACAGAGTAAGGTGCCCTCAATCATTGCTAAACTGGCAGAAGAAGAGATTTTGACAGCATCATAGAAATTGCTTTCTTTTATGCCCCTCCATCTGGACACATCTAAAATGTCCATTATTTCATTTATCAAAATTAAATTTTAATACTGTAATAATATTAATTTAAATGTTTTTAAATGCCTGCAAATGGCATTTCTGCATTACACACCATATCACCTGCATGCAATAATTGCTACAACAAGGACCAACTATGTATTGTACAGACAATGTCATCAAACTTTCAGAAACATATTCATCAATCATCATTGATGTCCAAAAGATAACTCTGTAAAATACAGTACATGAAATTCTCATCTTGAAGCCACATTATCTTGTAATTAAGGTCATACATCTTTTTTCTAAAGATATTACAGTTCATAGTTAACTTCTTTAATAGCAACTAAAACCATGTAGACGCTATTCATTTAATTAGCAGATTAGTAAACTTAGCAGACTATCTGTGATAGGTCTGTTCTGGTTTTAAAGGCCAGTATAACTGGTTATTTATGCTCCAGTAGTAGGTTTGTCAGTGTGCAAGCTCATAGGAGCACGGTGGTCATGTGCTAGTAGAATTCATATTTCATAGCAGCCACCTATTGGTATCCCTGATTCAGTTGTCTCTCTTTTGTTAACTTAATCTATGTCCTAAATGTGCATGTGAAAAAATGAGTAAACTGTTTAAAAGGCTTCCCTTAGTAGGTGGTAAACATGTGCATTTTCCGCTGTAACAGACTAACTGAGAATAGCATTGCCCTGATTTCCCTTACTGCAAGTCAACATGCAAAATAATAATAATATCATGTAGAAATATATATCTGCAAGGTTTAGTCCAATAATTAGATTTTAAAATCTCCAATCATGTGGTTAAATTAACTTCTGTCATGCACAGACAACAAAAATGGAGAGATAGAAGGCAGAGCAAGACCTATCTATCAGTTAGATAAAAATAATAACAAACACAATGACTCATACCTCAACATTTTTGAGTTCAGCAGATGCATGAAATGCAGTGTGGTATGCAGTTAATTGCCTAATAACAAATCCACCACGTCTATGAACATATTCTGCGGTTGGCAAGTTGTATAACTCCTCATCTGAAACACCCATCATAACATTCTCAGCATTGGCACTGTCGGTTTCAACTGAAGACCACATTTTTGACCGCTCCACAAACTCAACAACCTTTTCCACACAATTATAAGTTAAGAATTTCTGAAGAACTTCATCATAAATACATGGCAAAATAAGAGATAGATTGATGATTACTTTTGAGGCAAAATCATCTGTCACTGGTGTTTTGTTCTTGTGTGCAACTATAAGCCCAGCATAGCAGTACTTGTTTAGTCCAAGACCAGCTGCAGTCATATCACGGACAATTGCATACCTGCATCAATAAGAATTTACCTAGTATAATATTTTGAAAACATAGTTACTTTTAAGGAGAAACTTCAATGAGTCCCTTGGGAATATCAAAAGAAGGGTATACATTGTAGGCTACCAAGCTTTATCTGTTAGGCCATTAAGAGTAACTTCAAACAACACATTGTGAAATATAAAACACTAATCCTTAGGAAAATGAATCACACCAAACTGAGCATTGAAAAAAAAAAAGACCATAAAATCCTCAAAAAGTGGGGAAAACAAAAATAATCTTTAGCGAATAAATTATTAGGTCATAACAGAAGTAGCTTTAGCATACACTCGATCTAATCGGCCATCAGCTGCACAAGCATGGAGCAAGCAGATGTAGGTTTGTACATTTGGCTTTACTTCCATGTGCTTCATCTCCTCCAAAATCTTCATTTGTAGGGAAAACAAGTAAAATGATTATATGTTAAAAGACAAGGAACCAATAACCACTTGTACTAATGGAGAATTCTAAAAAGGCATGTCCAGAGGGAGATGGTGGCTTGTACCTGTATAGCCTTATCAGAGTTCTTGCATTTCCCACAAGTTGAAATCAGAAAGTTGTATAAAGTAACCTATGGCATCAACATTAGACATGTCATAGATATAGAATTTTGAGACTGGAAAAGGAAATACAAGCAATTAAGACATCAAGAAGTTTTGCTGGGCAAATGGCATTCAATCTACAGAAACCAAATAATTTATGAGAAAACATTAGAACAATGATATTGCTCAACTCACAAGAAAGGAGTAAACTGACTTCATAAGGGAGTTGAGAAACTGATAGACACTGCAGTGCAGCCATGAAAACACTCATGGGCATTGCAGCTACATTGTAATTTACAAATGACCTACCTTTAGTATCAGCCAAAAGCAGTTGCTCTCAACTCAAGTCGCATTTCTTTTTAATTGAAGTTGCGAAATAAACATAACCAAATTATCTTCCAATTCATGCAAGCTTGGAATTATATAGAACAAAAGGACTTATATAACTAAATTATCATTGAAGATAAATAAACTGACAAAAAAAAAAGTCAACATAAAAGAAGCTATAGATTTCCATCATCCACAAGCTACTTTAATTGGGAGAGGAAAAAGGTTTAACTTAGCACCCTCAAATTATTTAATTTAAGTTTACTGTGGAAGATTATTAGACTAACTGTTGCTGGGAAAAAAATACTACTAAAGTATTAGGACTATCAATATATCCAGTTAATATCACTCATGTTATTTTATTGGGAGAATCAAAGTAATTTACACATGGTGTTTATCGATTTAAAAAAAGTATATGATAGAGTGCCAAGAGAGATTATGTGAAAGGCTTTGAAAAAAAAGAAGTTCATATAACTTATATTCGAGTAATTCAAAACATGTATGATAAGGTTACAACTAGCATAATAACAAAAGGTGGACTTACGAAAGATTTTTTGATAATTATTGGTCTACATCAAGGGTCAACTCTGAGCCTTTATCTTTTTACTTTAGTTTTGGATGTACTTACTGAACATATCTAAGAGCCGGTGACACAGTACATGCTTTTTGCAGATGATATTGTCTTAGTTGGAGAATCGAGAGAGGAAATGAATGAGAAGTTAGAGAGGTGGAGACTAATTTTGGAAGCGCATGGATTTCGTTTAAGTAAAAGTAAAACGGAGCATATGGAGTCTAAGTTTAGTAAGAGGTACACCACTTCTAGCGTAAAAGTAAAAATTGGAAAACATATCCTACCACAAGTCACGTGATTTAAGTATTTTGGATCTATCATACAACATAACGGAGAAATAGAAGAAGATGTAAAACATAGGATTCAAGCAGGTTGAAGAAAATGGATGAGTGCTTCGGGTGTTATTTGTGATAGAAGAGTACTACTCAAATTTAAGTGTAAATTCTACCGCACATTGACCTGCAATGTTGTATGGAACTAAGTGTTAAGCAATAAAAAGTCAACAAAAAAATAAATTCAATGTTGCAAAGATGAGAATATTGCGTTGGATGAGTGGACACGCTAGACAAGATAGGATTAGAAATGAATATACGAGAGAGAAGGTGAAAGTCGCACCTATTGTAGAAAAGATTGTAAAATCAAGACTTAGATAGTTTGGTCACGTGGGAGTAGAGGTAGAAGAAGACAAAAAAAATTATAAGAGAAATTATTAAGAGAGATTTAGATTTAAATAGTTTATTTAAAAATATGATTTATGATAGTCTTTATGGCGACGATTGATCCATGCGCGCTTTGTTATTGTTGTTGTTGTTGTTGTTGTTGTTGTAATATCATTCATGTTATTCACGAAATTATGAGTAAACTTCAAGCAACCAGCTTCTTCGACTTTTGTACACTACGTAGCCAGTTTTTAGCATACATTTTGAACTTTTAGGAGTTGTCCCGGAAAGGCTACCGATTAAGTCATTTAAAGCCAATTAGAAATCAGGGATAACATAAGTACGCAACCAAACCTATGAAGAAAGACAACGTGTCCATTACATACATCAGGAGTCAAACCCATGACTTTCATTTGGTCCCTGAAGAAGAAAGCGTCTTGCATGCGAGAGCCTTTCATGGTTCCAACAATGAACGAGTGGAAAGTGTCTCGAGTAGGCTGCACTCCATCAAGCGTCATATCATCGTACACATCCCTCAACAAGAAATGCCTATGAAAGAATTGAATACACAACGATCCACAATTAAAAATTGGAAACGTGAAAGACTTTGATTAACTAAAACTCTAAAAGAGAAAAACAGAGGACCTTCTTTGAGCTGTGAGAGAACCCACTACAGTATTGTACTCGGAGACATTATTGGCATAGTTTCGTTTAGAGTACTCTTCTGTGGAAGCAGCGAAGTATCGCCGTCCAACGACCCGGACCAGTGATCTTTGCTGGCCTGAAAAACAAGATGGGCAGGAAAAACAAATTCAGGTAAGCATATAGTCGAATCCGTAACGTGTGGCTGAGCATCTCCCATTCACAGCTCCGATGTAGAAATGAATGAAGAAAAGGCGGAGTACCGATGATGGAGCGAAGGAGCTTCATGGTTGTGGAGCGAGAGAACAGTCCTAGCTCTCTCTGATTCCTCGTAACAGGGTAAAGCCCTGGATTCTGGTGGTTTTTGTGTTCGAACTTCGAATGGTTTGGATTGGGTCTAAAATTGTGCAGAGAAGCTTTCCCGTAAGCCCAATGGTTAGGCCTGCGACCCACATTTCATTTTTTGAGTTTTTCTCCTTTCTTTAAATAGTGAAAAGTAAATTACATAAATTTTCTATTAATTTTGTTAAAATTATAAAAATATCTTTTTATATTTTTAAAACATATAAAAATTTCTTTTAAAATAAAAATTATTTTACACTTTAGTTTAATTTCAAGTTTTATAACTAAAATATCTTCTATTAATTTGGATGTATTTTTTAATTAAAAAAACTAAATAGAGAGTATTTTAGCTAAAAAATTTAAAATTTGAATAAAATATAAAATAATATATCTATTAATTTTTTTAAAATTATAAAAATATTTTTTTATATTTTTAAAACATATAAAAATTTATTTTAAAATAAAAATTATTTTACACTTTAGTTTAATTTCAAGTTTTATAACTAAAATATCTTCTATTAATTTGGATGTATTTTTTAATTAAAAAAACTAAATAGAGAGTATTTTAGCTAAAAAATTTAAAATTTGAATAAAATATAAAATAATATTTTATTTTATAGAAGGTTTATCTGATTTAGTAAAATTTTGAGAAAGTTTATATAATTTAGTCAAAAATAAAATGAAATTTGCAAAGGAGTATAGATAAGAATAACACATGTTGGAGGCAAATTCAAAGTCAAATGAATCAAATAGCAACCATAAATCAGTAAGTTGGCTTAGTGATTATATATATATATATATATTATATTATTTTGTGTACTTGAATTTAAATTTTAGAACTTAAATTCATCATGTTAATGTAAAGATTCATAGTTAAAATCTTTTGAAAACGGATTTCATATGGATAAACTTACAAAAACCTAAAAATACCCTTCTTATATTTAAAAAACAAAAAAAAAACAAAATAAAAGGACCAGGACGACAAAAACAATAGCGACAACCAAAATGAAAAACAACATCAAGTCGATGGGGATGGTAACAAAGGAAGGCCCGTATTACCCAAAAGGCCTAAGGTAAATAATAGACTTAAAAGCCTCAAACGCTAGGATTATATTATTGGTCTATAGCTTTCCAGTGGGAGATTATTTCTGTAGAATAATCAAAAGATATATCACCGGAATATTTCTTAGTATATTTCTACACATAAGTTTTTTTTTAAAAAAAAAAAAAAGATAAACATTACACAGAAGTCAATAAACCTCGTTCCAATTTCCAATGACATACTATTTATTTTCCTTTCTCTTCTTTTTATGTTTTTGTTTATAACTTATAAGAACTTAGATTTATAATTATCCATCTTTCAATGAATTGAGACTTTCAAATGATTTTAACCCTAGGAAATTGCCATATCTAGTATTTAATAGTTTAAATGTGTCAAGAATCAATATAACTTAAAGCTTAATATTTAAGATAAGACTCTTAAAATTTTTTTATTAGTATCCCTAACATGCATTTTTTTTAATAATTTATAAAACTTAAAGTGTAGCCAAAAGCTAATTTTATTTTTGTGTTGAAACTATGATTAGATTCACTGAGAATGAAAGTAAGCTCCTGACTGATGGGTTAAAGTTTGGTAAATGTTGATGTGGCCTTTTTATGTACAAGGCTTTACTGTGCTTTAAAGTATGGCTGCCTCCATGAATATGAATGCTAAAAAAGGGACTTGCACATGCTAGCCTGTTTCTACATCTTCCATCACGTGAGAGCACACATAGCCTTTAATACTAAGTCCAAATCCTCTTGCGTAACATACTATTTTATCAAAAAGAGATTAAAATAATAATAATAATAATAATAGAAAAATAAGTGAAAAGAAAGAAAATAAACCTTATACATAATCTTTTTCTTGTTTTTACTCTTTTTCTATTTTGGTACAATGAACAAGAAAGAATACGAATTGAATCCTCGATTCTCGACAGTAAGCAGAGACAACTTACATTGTATGCTAAAAAATCCAACTTGGTTGTTACCCCCATCACCATTTTCCCATCTAAATATAGTATTTGCACTAAATGAACCTGTAGAGAACAAGTAGTCTACTAATTAGCAAAGTGTCCATGTGTCAGGTTAACAAATTTAATTGGTAGTGATTAGAAGTATAGCTCGCATGTATGCAAGTAGTTAGATTGGCCAACTCTACTATAAGCCTTAATATATATATATATATATATATACATGTATAATGTTCAGATTTCTGGAGTGTGAATCACGTGGCTTCATTTTGGTACCTTTTTTTTTAATACTTCTATGGTACCATAACTTCAAACTCAATGCCAGTGGAGACTATATCACCTTTCTTTGGCATTCTTTTTCTAACTCCAACAATCACACCACAATCCTTTATTCATCCAACTTCCATCAAGCTAATCCTAATGTTCTACTTCTGCCTTGGTGCCAAAAAGTCTTAGCGATGATTAAAGGCATTGATTTGGAGAACTTTATTTGTAAATCAAAATATGTTTAGTCTCGATTTGCGTGTGTTGAAGATGAAACCGCGGGAAGGATCTCTGAAATTTTGTTTTATTGCAAAGACAAGATCAGCTCCTGATGTCTTGGATCCTTTCCTCAGTAAGTAGTGGATTGATGACCCTCATGGTAGGCCGTCATTATGCATATTAGGTCCGGGATTGCCTTGAGCAGTTTTTTGCCTCTTAGACAAGTTCAAAGAAATAAATTTAAATCGTAATTACAAGGTTTGAAGAAAGGTGATCTGTCTCTTTATGAGTATTTATTGAAAATTAAACAATTGATTAATAGTCTAGACTCTGTTGGTTCCCTGTCATCGTTTGTCAGATCAAATAGACTTAATCTTTGATGGTTTGCCAACTGAGTATGACAGTCTCATCACGATTACCTCTTTTAGAATTGAACTTTTCATAGCTGGAGAAGTTGAAGCTCTATTAATAGCTCATGAAGAGCGCCTTGAAAAGCATAAGAAAGAGCCAGATATTATCACAACAATCTAGCCAATACCTAGTTCAAGAGACAATCACAGTATAACTTTAATTATCAAAGATTTTGAGGAAGAGGAAAGTTAACAACAATTATGTCGGCTGCAACAAACAAAACTATTAATATCAATTGATCTGAGTCGTGTCTCAAGACATTGTCCTTAAGAGTTATTCCATCACAAGTCGACAACTCCTCAGGATTAAACAGACCCTTCTTATAATAGGGAAACAGAACATCAAAAATTGAAGAACTCAGAAGAGCAAAGGGAGAAGAAAGGAGAGAGCTCCGAAGATGTCCGAAAGCTCGGTGTATCTTAAACTGCATCACAAAAAATGCCCAGTACTGCATCTAATTCGTGTGTAGGGGGGAAAATTGGAGATTTTTAACTGCGTTACCCTTATGTTTACCTGTTATTGTGCGCGCGAGCCCACTCCTCTTCTTGGCCTATTTATTTACCCAATATCACATCTTAATATATATACACTAAGTTTCTCTTTGTTCTAGACAATATAGGACTTAGGCTTTTGACACACCTACTCCAATAATCCACTATATGTGTCAAAATGATATTATCATTTGAGTTACACGCATAAGTATAACCATTTCGAATCTGGTGTCTTTTGGACTATGAACCAAACCTAAACCAATAACACTTAGTACACAGAGATGTCAATGAAACGTACATTTCTATGAACCAATAAATCTTTGTTGTGTACTAGAGGTTTTATTAGTCAAAGTATACCCTCACAGTTTTTGCTGTTAACGATGGTTTTGCACTTTAAACAGCCATGTACGCGCCTAGTGTTCAATGAATGCTCTAGAGACTTTGCCACGGTCTCATAGAAGCGGCTCCACTTCACATCCATTTAGGTGGTTTCATCAAGTGTATCTGCAATGAATACACCATCCATAAGAGAATATGAAATCATCAAGAGCTTTGCTCAACCTCTCCAATAAGGCATTCTAGCATTTTCTCAAACTATAGGAAGGGACAATAATTTTAGTGCTAGCAGAATTAACATATGATTTGTTCTTTGCTCTTTCAGCCTCACAGAGGTTGGGTTACCATAAATTTTATATTGGCTTAAGTCCCATTCCCCTAGCATTTGTTTCTTCTAAAGTCTGGATTTTCCAGGGCCTTACAAATTTGATTGAAATCACTCCATCTTGTAGCAGCTGACTTATAATATTATATCTCAACTAAATGTGCTTGCTTTTGCCATTAAAGGTCTTATTTTTAGCCGTAGTTATTGCCGATTGGCTGTCGCAATGTAAAGGCACTGATGGTGTTAGTTTTTCTCCTAATGAAATATTTGCTAAGAAGTTTTTCAACCACTCAACCTCAGTACCAACCAATTCCATAGCAATAAGTTCTGAATCCCTTGAGGATTTTGTAATAATATTTTGTTTGGCTGATCTCCAAGATACTGCACCACCACCAAGAGTGAATACATAGTCACTAGTGGATTTAATCTCATCTGAATCTGAGATCCAGTTAGCATCACTGTATTTTTCTAATACAGCAAAAAATCTACTATAAAATATACCATAGTTCATGGTACCTTTCAAATATCTCGTTAATCTAACCAAAACTATCCAATGCTCACTACTTGGACAGTGGGTATATCTACTCAATCTACATACAGCATATGCTATACAAGACTTGATAAAATTCATCAGATGTAACAGACTTCCAATAATCTGTACATATTTAAATTAAGTTATTGAATCACTTTTATATTTTGATAATTGTATGCTAGAATCATAAGGAGTGCTTAAAGGACAATCATCAAAATGTCCAAACTTTTTAAAATTTTTCTCCATATAATATTCTTGAGAAAGTAAAATACCATTTTCACTCCTTATAATTTTAACACCCAAAATCACTCTTGCTTCACCCATATCTTTCATATCAAATTTAAATGCAAGAAAGCTCTTAGTTTCAATTACAACATTCATGCTAGTACTAAAAATAAGCATGTCATCCACATATAGGCAAATAATCACACAATCATTATTTGTAAGTTTTGTATAAACACATCTTTCTACTTCAACAGTAGCAAAGCCATCACTTGTCAAAACTTAATCTAATTTTGTATGCCATTGTTTAGGTGCTTGTTTTAATCTATATAAAGATTTAACAAGTTTACACACTTTATTTTTTTATCCAGGAGCGACACATCCTTTAGGTTGTACCATATAAATTTCTTCTTTTAAACACTATTTAAGAAAAGCAGTTTTAACATCCATTTGATAAATATAAAGCTTATGTATTGAAGTTAAAGCAATTAAAATTTTTATAAAAGAAATTCTTGTAACTGGAGAAAATATATCAAAGTAATCAATAATTTGTTTTTGAGTAAAACCTTTAGCTACTAACCTAACTTTATATTTATCAATGGATTCATCAGGATTAAATTTCTTATTAAAAACTCATTTACAACCAATGGGCTTAACTCCTAGAGACAAGTCTACTAAAGCCCCAGTTTTATTTTGACTAAGAGAATCAATTTTAGCCTTAATAGCTTCTTTTCAAAGATGAGCATCCAAAGAAGAAATAGTTTTCTAAAAATTTAAAGGATATCTTGTACCATATAAATATAAAAATTATCTCTAAAAGAAGATTCTTTCCTTTGCCTCTTACTTCTTCTTAAATTTTCAGTCAAATCTTCATTTGTATTTAGTTCAAAAGAATAAGTAGACATTTTCAAATTTTTAGGATTATGTTTAATTTTCAAAGGAAAGATATATTCAAAAAATTCTGCATCTTTAGTTTCTATAATAGTATTATGATCCAAAACATCACTTTTTAAAACTAGAAATCTATAAGCTACACTATGTTCAGCATACCCAATAAACATGCAATCAGAAGTTTTAGACCCAATTTTTCTTTTCTTAGAATCAAGAAACATTACTTTAGCAAGATACCTCCACACTTTTAAATATTTTAGGTTAGATACATAACCTTTCTATAGTTCATAAGGTATCTTATTTATTTTTTTATAGGATATTTTATTTTGTAAAAAACAAGCAGACAACAAAAGCTTTATCCCATAAATTATTTGGTGCAGAAAAACTTACAAGCACTGTATTCATCATTTCTTTTAAAGTTTTATTTTTTCTTTCTACTACACCATTAAACTCAGGTGAATATAGAGGAGTTACTTCATGGATAATTCCTTCTTTTTCACAAAAATCATTTAACAAAACATATTCTCCTCCTCTACTGACCTTACTCTTTTAATCCTTTTATTTAGTTGATTTTCTACCTTTACTTTATATATAAAAAAAAATTTCAAACGCTTCATCTTTATTTCTCAATAAATATACCTTGGAATACCTTGAAAAATCATCAATAAAAGTAATATAATATTTTTTACCACCTCTAGTCATTGTTTGTTTTAAATCACCCAAATTAGTGTATATTAAAGAAAGTAATTTAGTTTTTCTTTTGTGTAGAAAAGTGTGATTTTTTAGTTATCTTAGTTTCAACACATACTTCATATTTGTTTAAACAATCATTTTTAATTCCAAAAATCAAACCAAGTTGTTGCATTTTCTTAATATAAGACTTACTAACATGTCCTAATCTAGCATGCCACACATCAAACGAATCAATCATATAAACAAGAAAGTAAGCAGAAGAGGATGTATTTTCATTCATTTCAGTAACATTCAGTACAAATAGTCCCTAGTTACAATATCTCATTCCCATAAAAATATTATTTTTTGTCATTACAATTTTGTCAAATTCGAATGACACTTTAACCTCAACCTTTCCCAAAAGAGCTACAGAAATTAAGTTCGCTCTAATATCGGGCACATGCAAAACATCATTAAGAGCTAAGGTCTTTTCAAATGTGAGTTTAAGAATCACTTTTCCTTTCCCAAAAACTTTTGCAGTTCGGGAATCAGCAAGATAAATGTGGTCTTCTCCTTTCTTGATAGGATCATAAGAGGTAAACATTTCCTTATTTGCACAAATGTGCTTGGTAGCCCCAGAGTCCATCACCTATTTCCTCACATCGGAGACAATGAGAGCTTGAGAAATAACCGCCACAATGATATCATCATTGTTCTCATCTCCTTGAACCAAATTTACATTCGATTTAGGAGGATTATTATTTCTAACTCTCTTTCTACATTGTACAGCATGGTGCCCCGACTTGCCACAAATAAAGCAGTTGCCCTTCCTTTTGAATTTAAGGTTAGAAATCTTGGGATTGTGACCAGATTTTTTATGAGAATCATACCTCTTGTTGTATAACTTTGTTTCCACCAAATTTGCCTTTGAGGTTATTTCCTTTCTTTTTGCAACTCGAACCACTTTTCCGGTTGGTGTCTTTGATGATGATATGAGTGATGAGATCTGATAGTGACAGTTGCCTCTGCTTATATTTGAGTTGTTGTTTGTAATCTTTTCATGAATTTGACAGTTTCTCAATCAAGATCTCGATTACAAATTCATCTGGAAGGTTAATCTTTTCAGCTTAAAGTTCTTCTAACAACTTATGATATTCATTGATTTGCAGCTTGATGTCTTTGTCCTCGAACATCTCCCATCGGTAGTAATTTTCAATCACAAATTGTTGTTTTCTAGCATACTCAGTGGCGTACTTCGTGGTTAGTGACTCTCATATTTTGTTGGCCTCCTTGTAGACACAGTACACATTGAACAGATCATTGGATAAAGTACTCATAATTGTATGTCTACAGACCTTATTGGTATATTCCCAAATAATTCTTTGGTTTTGGTTAGTATCAGAGATAGGTTTAGACTGGGTCAGTACCATTGCAACTTCGTGCATGTTTAAGATAGAGAAGACCCGCTCTTGCCACCTTCTAAAGTTCTCCCCATCAAACCCTTCAATTTTGGATATATCTGAGAATGGCTTGGGCAACATCACAGGGGGCATTGCAGTTGGAATGAAGGTTGGAGCAGTAGCACCACTCCCTCCACCAGAACTTGCAACAACAACACTAACATGATCATCAAAACCAACTCGGTGTGACTCCATAATAACTTTTAAGATTGTAGGCTGCAACAAATAAAACTGTTAGTATTAATTGATCCAAGTCGTGCCTGAGGACATTATCCTTAATAGTTATTCCGCCATAAGTCGATAGCTCCCTAGTATTAAATGGACCTTTTCTATAATAGGGAAACAAAACAGCAAAAACTGAAAAACTTAGAAAAGCAAAGGGAGAAGAGAGGAGAGAGCTCCGAAAATGTCAGAGAGTTCGGTGTATCTTGAACTGCATCACACACTGCCTTTTATAGGTCAAAGACGCGGTTTAATCACGGCGGCTTGATCACGGTTTAATGGAAATCCATTTTGAACGTTGAGATTAAAGCCGGTTAATGAAAAATTAAAGCAGGTAAATTTAAATTTTATGGTCCCAATTTCAAAACTATTGAAAATAAGGTTTTTCTGAGAATGGCTTAGGCAACGTCACAATGGGCATTGCAGTTGGAATGAAGGTTGGAGCAGTAGCACCACTCCCTCTATTAGAACTTGCAGTAACAACATTAACATGATCATCAGAACCAACTGGTTGTGACTCCATAATAACTTTTAAGATTGTAGGCTGCAACAAACAAAACTATTGGTATCAATTGATCCAAGTCGTGCCCGAGGACACTGTCCTTAATAATTATTCCGCCATAAGTTGACTGTAACACCATAATGTCTTAACCTCAATTAATCTCCCTCTTGGCTCAATTTCATATGATTTCCAAAGAATAAGTACAAACCGTAGCATTTTCATGCTATAAAACAGGGTTCAACCACTTATATTTTGCCCCGTGGGTCTCGTGAACCCATTATTCACATTCTCTACTCAAAATCCATTTATATGACTCATACATAGCATAAAATAGCCCATGAACCACGGATATGAAGCCAAAAACTAAGAAAGTACAATTTCTCAAATGGGCCCAAAAGTCAGATTTTTTGCTCCAACTTTGAAAAATCAGAACTAATTCTAGAAAAATGAGAATCAAGCAAACCATAGCTTTCTAGAAAGTTTTAGGTGTTAAATTTACACTAAAAATAATTTCCAACCACAATCTCAGCGTTTGAACCATGTTTGACATCGAAAACGAGACAGAGGTCTGGATGTCCCTGGTACTGATGCAGCTTGTTGTCATGAACTTCCAAAATTCATAACTAATTTCACAAAAATTCAATCTGGGCAAACTATATCAATTTGAAAAGTTACAGATGTTACTAGAGGAAAAAAATAAGTCCCGATTAGTTCAGCAGCCCTTAGACCTCAAAAATCGATGAAACAGTAACGAAGGTCAGATGGCTTCCTTGATACTGATATAGAACTTTAGAAAGTTAGTTCTCTCTACAGACTCCGATTGAGGTGATTCCAGTTGGCATAGGTCACTATGAATGTCTAGTTTATGCTTATAAAATTTCATGATAATTAGACACCATTTGGTTCATGAATAACATAGATTCATTTTCAGACTAGTTGCACAGTACCATGACCAAAATCATCAAAATTTTTTAACTTCAACAATTCGCCAAATATTCCCTAGACCTCCAAATATTACCCACTTTATCTTTCCAAGAAGCTCTATACAAACTCTAGAGGCATGATAAATTTCATATCAAGAAGAGCACATTTGGTCATACTTTGACGTAACTCACAAATTTGGCGATTTTGACACCCAAAACGGTTCAAAGTGGGTCCAAATGGCCTCTCACATATTCTCGCACCTCATGGACAAGTTTTAAAGCATAAACATAGTATATATGAAATGTCCAAGTGGTCCAAATCATCATATATTTCAAACTCACTATACTACGGGCCAAAATGCACTATCGCATACAATCCACAAAAGGGGTAAATCCCACATTTTCATTACTTTGTCTCTTTGCATAGTTTATATATCACTTTTCTATATATTTACACTTGCTTCAACATTTACATTTCAAAAATAATAGGTGCATACTCATCTTGGCACCTCTTTACATTAAAAGAATTAAAATAAACTAACAACCGTCTAAACATGCTCAACTAGGCTCCATGGTGTGCACTTGAATCTCTTTGAGCTCCACCTAACATGTTAAGATGAGAGAGGGAAAGGGATGAGATTCATGGAATCTCAATAGCTCATGCACTCATTCAAGGAAGCAATCAAGGCATATAAACAAGTTAAAGCATGCAAATAGACATCTAACCAACCACAATCATACAACACATGATTTACATACCATAAAAATCATATCAATGTCAAAAATGAACTTTAGGGACTTTTGGATGGCCTCACCCTTGGTTTAAGGACTTTTGACTTGGCCTCACTCAATTATGAGACTTTTGACCTTGTCTCACCCATCCTCAGAAACTTTCGGCTCTACTTCACCCATCACAAGGGACTTTTGGCATTATCTTACCTGAGTAATTTTCACAATCTAATACATAAAAATATTGGTACCAATGTATCAAGGCAATAACATATGGCATGTCTCACATAACAAGCATATACACAAATATACAATGACTATTATATCCAAGAATGCAACAAGAAAGAGTGGAGAGCTACCTTATAAGCCAACACAAGCCTTCCCTTTTAATTCCTCTTCTCCCTTCTTGGTTTCACAATCACACCTTGATGGAGGTACTTCTCTTGACCTTAGACACAACAAAAAGCATAGAATTACTCTCTCATAACTCAACAACTATTAGGGGTTCTTCATAGCAAACCCTTCCAGCATATAAGAACCTAGGAGTTCTCTCTCTCTCTAGAATTTTACCAACTCTTCTTCTCTCTCAAGCTCTTAAGTTAGTAGAACCAATATACTCAAGGAAAGCAAAGAAGTTCAAAAGTGGTTGTCTACTTTCCCTCTTCTGACCCAAGCCTAAAATCTAACTAATTCAACAACTAAAACCATAGAAAGAGAGGGCAAAGAGAGAAGAACAAGATTCTAAGAAGAAAAGAGAGGGAAATTTCAAGCTTGCTTACCTTTTCTTTGTTCTTCATTCCTTCTCTTGGTCTCTCTCTCTCTCCACGGCCCTTTTCTCTCTTTTGGTCGAAGTTTAGGTCAGTTAAAAGAGAAAGGATGAATTTGGACGCTTTAAGAAGTCAAATCCTCCTTTTTTACGCTTTTCTGGACTAATCCTCGCTATAGCGAAAATTAACCTTCACTACGGTAAGCACGTATCAGTCCTAGACTCTTGTTCTCGCTATGGCGTGCGCTACAACGAGCAGCTCCCTAGTTTTTGTATGGGATGCCCGTACTCGCTGTAGCTAGAAGCATTCTCGCTATAGCTAATAGGTATATTCGCTATAGCTAGACCATTTTCTCGTTATAGCGAACAGGTACATTCGTTATAGCTAGGCCATTTCTCGCTATAGCTAGCAAACTTAGAAAATTTCAGGACTTCGAAAATTTTCAGCTTTTTTTTATTGTTACATTTCCACCCCTCTTAAATGAAATTTTGTGGATATTTTTGCCTCATTTCATCCTCCAATTCCCAGGTTGCTTCCTTAGATGTCAGACCTCTTCATATCACTTTCACCAGAGGAATGTTCTTGTTTCTCAGCTATTTCAGCTTAGTATCCACAATTCTCTCTGGTCCACTATATAGGAAAGATCTTCTTACAATTGCACATGCTCATATTCTATGATATGTGAGGGGTCTGGTAAATACTTTTTCAACTGGGAGACATGAAAAACAACATAGATTTGGTTTAGGTTAGGAGGTAAGGCTATTCGGTAAGCCACGAGTCCAATTTTCTCAAAGATTTCAAATAGACTAATATACCTAGGATTGAGCTTCCTTACCCTCATTGACCGACCTACTCCCGTCACTGGAGACACTCGAATGAACACATGATCTCCAATCTCAAACTCTAACGGCCTCCTTCACTTATTGGCATAGCTTTTCTGCCTATTTTGGGCCGTGAGGAGTCTCTTTCTAATCAATTCTATCTATCGGGTGGTTTGGTCTACAATTTCAGGTTCTATCATACTCCTCTCACCTAGCTTAACCCAACACAGAGGGGATCTACACTTTCTCCCATATAAAGCCTCATAAGGGGCCATATGAATACTATAGTGGTAACTGTTATTATATGTAAACTCTGCTAGCGGTAAATACGCATCCCAGTTACCCCTCATTTCTAACACACATGCCCTCAGCATGTCCTCTAAGGTCTGGATGGTCCTCTCAGTCTGACCATCTGTTTGAGGGTGATATGCAGTACTAAACCGCAATCTGGTCTCTAAGGCATGTAGCAATGACCTCCAAAAGTTCGATGTGAACCTGGTGTCTCTATCTGAAATTATGCTACTGGGTACTCCATGAAGTCGCACTATCTCTCTGATGTACAATTGGGCAGATAGCCCTGATAGCTAAAAAATGTGTAGACTTTGTCAATCTATCCACAACTACCCAAATAGCATCGTGTCCAAAGGATGTCCTTGGTAATCCCATAACAAAATCCATGGCTATACTATCCCACTTCTACTCAGGGATATCTAAAGGTTGCAACAACCCAGCCGGCCTTTGATGTTCTATTTTTACCCTCTGACACACTAGGCATCTAGCCACATAATCCGTCACATCGTTCTTTATCCCTGGCCACCAGAAAATTCTTTTCAAATCCTGATATATCTTGGTGGTGCCTGGATGGATAGTATACTTACTCTTATGTGCCTTTTCTAAAATTCTTTCTCTCAACTCGTTTTAACTAGGCACGCATATTCTATCTCGGTATACTATCATATCATTCTCAGACACTTTAAAATCTAAGGTCTTACCTTGGAAAATCTCATTCCTGATCCGTATCAGAAACTCATCCTCTCTCTGGGTTCTCAATATATTCTTAATTTGGGTTTCACTCAGATACAATTTACTCGATACCACCTGGCAAGAGAGGTTCATATTTCTAAACTTCTCTAGGAGCTCTTGCTCCCTAATCATCATATAGGCTACATGGATAGATTTTTTACTTAGGGCATTCGCCACCACATTGGCCTTGCTTGGATGATATTTCAACACATAATCATAGTCTTTCAGGAACTCCATCCATCTCCTCTGTCTCATATTGAGTTCTTTCTGGTCAAACAGGTATTTCAAACTTTTGTGGTCACTATAAATCTTTATGGTAGCACCATACAGATAGTGTCTCCAAATTTTAAGAGCAAATACTACAGCGGCTAACTCCAGGTCATGTGTGGGGTAATTCACCTCATGAGGCCTCAACTGCTTAGAGGTATATGCCACTACTCTACCCTGCTGCATCAAGATACATCCTAACCCTTTGCCCGAAGTATCACAATAAACTATAAATAGCTCACGAGGGTCAGGGATAATTAGTACAGGGGCAGTGGTCAGACGGAGTTTCAACTCCTGGAAACTCCTTTCACATCTATCATCCCACACGAAAGGTATCTCTTTCCTAGTTAGCCTCATCAGTGATAAGGCCATCTGAGAAAAGCCCTGAATAAACCATCTATAGTACCTTGCCAAACCTAGGAAACTCCTAATCTCGGTGATTGTTCTAGGTCTATCCCACTATAACACAGCCTCAACTTTATGGGGATCAACCGCGATCCCGTCTCGTGAGATCACATAACCTAAGAATCTCACCTCGATCAGTTAAAACTTACATTTATTAAGTTTGGCATACAATCTTTTCTCTTTCAAGGTCTCTAGGACTAATCTCAAATGCCTCTCGTACTCCTCAAAGGATTTGGAGTACATTAGAATATCATCAATGAAGACCACCACAAACTGATCTAGATACGATCTGAATACCCTGTTCATGTAATCCATGAACACAGCGAGCACATTCGTCAGCCCGAATGGCATCACAAGGAACTCATAGTGCCTATATCTCGTTCTGAAGGCCGTCTTAGAGACGTCTTCAGTTTTCACTTTCAATTGGTGGTACCTAGATCTAAGATCTATCTTAAAAAACACAGATGCCCCAACCAACTGATCTAACAAATCATTAATTCTAGGGAGAGGATATTTATTCTTGATGATAACTTTATTCAACTCTCTGTAATCGATACATAAACACAAGCTACCATTCTTCTTTTTCACAAATAACACCGGAGCTCCCCAAGGTGAAACATTAGGGCGGATAAACCCTTTCTCTAACAATTCCTCTATCTGCTCTTTTAACTCAGCAAGTTCGGCGGGAGCCATCCTGTAAGGAGCTTTGGACACTGGTCCAGCCCCAGACACTATGTCTATAGGGAACTATAGTTCTCTCTCAGGGGATAAGCCACTAAAGTCAAACTCTTTAAGGAAAACCTCGAAAAATTTCCTGACAACTTGGATCTCCTCTATCCCTTCCTCTACCTCAACCTGAATAGAGAAAAAGACTAGAAACCCTTGACATTCACACTCTAAATGTCTCTCAGCCTGGGCAGTAGTCATAAAGGATAACTCAACTCCTACCCTAGGTATGGTCCCACAAGTAGGTAAGGAAATGGTTCGGTGTTCACAATCAAGTACCATATTATTCGCGGCCAACCAGTTCATACTAACAATCAAATCAATATCATAGAAGGGCATACAGATCAAATCAATAGTGGTATGACAATGATTAAACTCAACAGTGACATTTAAGCAGGTATGGGAAGTAACCACGTGGCCTCCAGTGGGTATGGTGACAGACAAGTCAAATGGCAAGACACTAACAGTCAGACCCAATTACCTCACACAATCATAGGATATAAACGAGTGACTAGCACCTGAATCAAACATAACAACTACAGGAAAGCCATTCATTATGAGCGTACCTGGGATCAAACTAGGGGACGCATTAGCTTCCTGCTGAGTGAGGGTGAACACTCGGCCCTGGGTCTGCGGCCTAGGAGGAGGCACTGTATCTATCTGAGGATAGTGTATAGCAATATACCCTGACTTCTCACACTTGAAACATGTCACCGGAGACTGCTGGAAGGATGACTAGCTCCGAGGAGGTGGTATCGGCTTACCTCGCTGTGGCCTTCTATTCCACAGCCCCTTGCCTCTCCTCTTGGTGCTAGGTGTCAAACTAGAATCCTTTTCTGGTTTTGGCCTTTTCAAATCCGAAACCCCTTTCTGACTAGCTGTAGTCACAGTAGGCATGATAGCTCGCAGGTTAGTCTCAATCACTCTGCTGACCTCCACAAGGGTATTATCTGCTGTGGAGTAACTCTGTCGCTAATCAGGGGCTTCAACCCAGTCTCAAACTGCTCACATCTCCAGGGTTCATCATCATACCTCTGGAGGTAAGAGGAATACAGAGACAACTCAATAAACTTGGCCACATATTGATCCACAGTCATCTCATCTGTCTGTCTCAAGTCCATAAATTCCATATCCTTCTTCTTTCTTACCGAACTAGGGAAATATTTTTTATAAAACTCAACCAAGAAGCTTTCCTAAGTTATTTGTATGTTCTTGGTCTCTATTAGGGGTTTCGTGCTACGCCACCATCTATCGGCTTCCTTTTGTAGCATGAAAGTGGCTAGCTGAGCTTTTTGCTCGGTGATACAATCTATCACCGAGAATATTTTCTTCAGCTCCATAACCCAACCCTCTGCCTTATCCGCATCCAACTCCCTGTCAAACGAGGGTGGACTATTCTGCCTAAACTGCTTTAACAGTTTCTGGATAGGCGTCTGGGTCTGAGTAGCAGTAGGCTCCTGAGGAGGTGCAGGTGGAATACTGGATGTGGATGGTTGAGGTACAGGGGCTTCTCTCTTGGCTTCTTCTTACCTGGCCAGGGTATCTTGCAAGTGCATAATCATATCATGCTATTATTGGGCAATGTACCTCTGCTGTTCCAGCATCTCCTGGTGTTGGCCCATCATGGCCTCATATCAGTCAAGCCTCTCTATGATGGTTCGTAGAGGATCCTCAGGTCCAACAGGAACCTCTGGCTCAGCTCTCTGAGCCCTGGGCCGTCTACCTCTACCCCTGCCCCGTCTAGTCTTAACCATGTCTGAAAAGAAGTAGCAATCCTCAGTTCATAATGATATCACAAGCACATATGCATATGGATACTACCACTTCCATGGCCATTCACACCAAATACAAGCAAATCACATCATTCAAGAGCCTAACATTGAGTAAAAGTGCCTGAACCTTTGCTTTGATACAAAAAATGTAGCACCATAATGTCTTAACCTCAATTAATCTCCCTCTTGGCTCGATTTCATATGATTTCTAAAGAACAAGTACAAACCATAGCATTTTCATGCTATAAAACGGGGTTCAACCACTCATATTTTGCCTCGTGGGTCCCGTGAACCCATCATTCACATTCTCTACTCAAAATCTATTTATACGACTCATACATAGCATAAAACAGCCAATGAACCACGGATATGAAGCCAAAAACCAAGAAAGTACAATTTCTCAAATGGGCCCAAAAGTCAGATTTTTTATTCTAACTTTGAAAAATTATAACTAATTCTAGAAAAATGGGAATCAAGCAAACCATAGCTTTCTAGAAATTTTTAGGTGTTAAATTTACACTAAAAAAAATTTTCAACCATAATCTCAGCGTTTGGACCATGTTTGACATCGAAAATGAGACAGAGGTCCGGATGTCCCTGGTACTGATGCAGCTTGCTGCCATGAACTTTCAAAATTCATAACTAATTCCACAAAAATCCAATCTGGGCAAACTATATCAATTTGAAAAGTTACAGATGTTACTAGAGGAAAAAAATAAGTCCCGATTAGTTCAGCAGCCCTTAGACCTCAAAAACTGATGGAACAGTAACGAAGGTCGGATGGCTTCCCTGATGCTGATACAGAACTTCAGAAAGTTAGTTCTCTCTCTACAGACTCCGATTGAGGTGATTCCAGTTGTTATAGGTCACTATGGATGTCTAGTTTATGCTTATAAAATTTCATGATAATTAGACACCATTTGGTTCATGAATAATATAGATTCATTTTCAGACTAGTTGCACAGTACCATGACCAAAACCATCAAAATTTTCTAACTTCAACAATTTGCCAAATATTCCATAAACCTCCAAATATTACCCACTTTAGCTTTCCAAGAAGTTCTATACAAACTCTAGAGGCATGATAAATTTTATATCAAGAAGAGCTCATTTGGTTATACTTTGACGTAGCTCACAAATTTGGCGGTTTTGACACCCAAAACGGTTCAAAGTGGGTCCAAATGGCCTCCCACATATTCTCGCACCTCATGGACAAGTTTTAAAGCATAAACATAGTATATATGAAATGTATAAGTGGTCCAAATCATCATATATTTCAAACTCACTATACTACGGGCCAAAATGCATTATCGCATACAATCCACAAAAGGGGTAAATCCCACATTTTTATTACTTTGGCTCTCTGCATAGTTTATACATCACTTTTCCATACATTTACACTTGCTTCAATATTTACATCTAAAAAATAATAGATACATACTCATCTTGGCACTTCTTTACATTAAAAGAACTAAAATAAACTAACAACCATCTAAACATGCTCAACTAGGCTCCTTGGTATGCACTTGAATCTCCTTGAGCTCCACCTAACATGTTAAGATGGGAGAGGGAAGGGGTGAGATTCATGGAATCTCAATAGCTCATGCACTCATTCAAGGAAGCAATCAAGACATATAAACAAGTCAAAGTATGCAAATAGGCATCTAACCAATCACAATCATACAATATATGATTTACATGCCATGAAAACCATATCAATGCCAAGAATGAGTTCTAGGGACTTTTGGTCTAACCTCACCCGATTTTAGGGACTTTTGGATGGTCTCACCCTTGGTTTAGGGACTTTTGACTTGGCCTCACTCAATTATGAGACTTTTGACCTTGTCTCACCCATCCTCAAGAACTTTCGGCTCTACTTCACCCATCACAAGGGACTTTTGGCATTACCTCACCCGAGCAATTTTCACAATCTAACACATAAACATATTGGTACCAATGTATCAAGGCAATAACATATGGCATGTCTCACACAACAAGCATATGTTTATGCATACAATGACTATTACATCCAAGAATGCAATAAGAAAGAGTGGAAAGCTACCTTATAAGCCAACACAAGCCTTCCCTTTCAATTCCTCTTCTCCCTTCTTGGTTTCACAATCACACCTTGATGGATGTGCTTCTCTTGAGCCTAGACATAACAAAAAGCATGGAATTACTCTCTCATAACTCAACAACTATTAGGGGTTCTTCATAGCAAACCCTTCCAGCATATAAGAACCTAGGAGTTCTCTCTCTCTCTAGAATTTCACCAACTCTTCTTCTCTTTCAAGCTCTCAAGTTAGTGGAACCAACATACTCAAGGAAAGCAAAGAAGTTTAAGAGTGATTTTTCACTTTCCCTCTTCTGACCCAAGCCTAAAACCTAACTAATTCAATAACCAAAACCATAGAAAGAGAGGGCAAAGAGAGAAGAACAAGATTCTAAGAAGAAAAGAGAGGGAAATCTCAAGCTTGCTTACCTTTTCTTTGTTCTTCCTTCCTTCTCTTGGTCTCTCTCTCTCTCCACGCCCCTTTTCTCTCTTTTGGTCGAAACTTAGGTCAGTTAAAAGAGAAAGGATGAATTTGAATGCTTTAAGAAGTCAAATCCTCCTTTTTTATGCTTTTCCAGACTAACTCTTGCTATAGTGAAAATTAATTTTCGCTACGGCGAGCACGTATCAGTCCCAGACCCCTGTTCTCGCTACGGCGTGCGCTACAGCAAGCAGCTTCCTGGTTTTTGTATAGGATGCCCGCACTCACTGTAGCTAGAAGCATTCTCGCTATAGCTAACAGGTACATTCGTTATAACTAAACCATTTTTCGCTATAACGAACAGGTACATTCGCTATAACTAGGCCATTTCTCGCTATAGCTATCAGACTTAGAAAATTTCAGAACTTCGAAAATTTTTAGCTTTCTCTTTTTTTTTTTTTTGGTTACATCGACAACTCCCTAGTATTAAACGGACCCTTTCTATAATAGGGAAACAAAACAACAAAAACTGAAAAACTCAGAAGAGCAAAGGGAGAAGAGAGGAGGGAGCTCCGAAAATGTCCGAGAGTTACGCACTGCCTTTTATAGGTCGAAGACACGGTTTAATCACGGCAGCTTGATCACGGTTTAATGGAAATCCATTTTGAACGTTGGGATTAAAAGCAACGATCATTTTTTAACGTTGAGATTAAAGTCGGTTAGTAAAAAATTAAAGCAGGTAAATTTAAATTTCATGGTCCCAATTTCAAAACTACTGAAAACAAGGTTTTTCTGAGAATGACTTGGGCAACATCACAGCGAGCATTGCAGTTGGAATGAAGGTTGGAGCAGTAGCACCACTCCCTCCACTAGAACTTGCAGCAACAACATTAACATGATCATCAGAACGAACTCGTTGTGACTCCATAATAACTCTTAAGATTGTAGGCTGCAACAAACAAAACTGTTAATATTAATTGATCCAAGTCGTACCCGAGGACACTGTCCTTAATAGTTATTCTGCCATAAGTCGACAACTCCCCAATATTAAACGGATTCTTTTTATAATAGGGAAACAAAACAGCAAAAACTGAAAAACTCAGAAGAGCAAAGGGAGAAGAGAGGAGGGAGCTCCAAAAATGTCCAAGAGTTCGGTATATCTTGAACTGCATCACGCACTGCCTTTTATAAGTCAAAGACACGGTTTAATCATGGCGGCTTGATCATGATTTAATGGAAATCCGTTTTGAACGTTGGGATTAAAAACAACGATCGTTTCTGAAGCCGGTTAATGAAAAATTAAAGCAGGTAAATTTAAATTTCATGGTCCCAATTTCAAAACTACTGAAAACAAGGTTTTTTCAATAAGCCTATTTATAAAATATTTTTGTAAAATACAAAAATAGTTGCAACAAAAAATACCCAATACCACATCTAATTCGTGCGTAGAAAGAGAAATCAAATATTTTCAACTGCGTTGGCCTGTTGTTGTGCTCGCGAGCCCACTTCTCTTCTTGACCCATTTACTTGCCCAATATCATATCTTAGTATATATATACTAAATTACTTTGTTCTAAGTAATATGAGACTTAGGCTTTTGACACACTTTTGACACACCTACTCCGACAAGCTATCAGTATGACTCTGGCAAGAATGGTGGTAGAGGACGCTCAGGAAGGGGCAGAACTCAACGAGCAATGGTAACAGACCTCAATGCCAAGTCTGTAGCAAACACGGACATAAGGCCTGGAAATGTTTCCACAGATTTGATCACCAACATACTGGCTACGACCAACAAACATTTCAGAATCAACAATTCAATACCAAATCCTCAGGTCCTGCAACTGCAATGCTTGCTACACCAAAGACAGTTTATGATCCAAATTGGCATTCGGACTCTGGTGCAACTCATCATTTGTTCCAGCAACAACGAACCACTACAATGGATCTGAGAAAGTGTACATGGGTAATGGTACTGGCGTCCCCAGTAATTACATTGGGCAATCTTCTTTACTTCACCCTTCAATTCAGATGCTAGTCTTGCCTTGAACTTTTACATGTTACATAATTCCTTTCCTCTTTAATACATTTGTCTCAATACTTTCAGAACCTCCCCGTTCTTCACCAAGATATTCTTTTCAGCATATCGGCAACATTTGCAGATGCCTTTTTCACCACCATTTTCTTCACCAGCACGCTAGCTAGCTCCTGCTGTTTAAATTGGCAACGCTCACTTACACTATACTTTATGCTATCTGAACCAGGGTTGGCAGATACCAAATTAAGTAGATTGCAGTACTCTTCTTTTGGGCTCTACATTTTTGCAGTGTCTGCAAAGGATTGCTCTTCCTTTCAGAACCCCCCAGGAAAAAAAAAAAAAAGGTTGGGGGGAGGGGGAATGCGGAGATTTCATTTACTAACTGCGTATGTGAAATATGTCATGAACAACTTATGGTGTTAAAAGATAAGTATGCTTCTAGGAACTAATCGCTGGTCTGGCAAATGATGTCAGTTTTTAATCCGAATTGTGCATGAGAGATAAGCTCTTCTCGAATTTGTCCATGCAACGAGAGTACTATCTTATTTTTTGTGTTCGAAGTATATTATCAGATCCCAACTGCGAGGGGGATTTAGACAGTGGCTTTGAAGATAGAAAAAGACAACCTCTTTAGCCTAAAATTATGATTCCTCTTTTGCAAATTGGGTTAGAGGTAAGAAACAGAAACTAGTAAACAGAGTATTTTAGTGAAGTTGGGGAAACTTCCATTTTACAAGTAAACTTGGAAAACAAGAAGAGAATGAGAAGATAAATCTTAGCTGCATGAGAACCCATTATATTGAGACTTCATGGTTCATAACAAATAAGAGAAACATTATTAAGCAATTTTAGTAAGAGAGAACTATGAGGACAAGCCGTTAACGGAATGGCACTTTCCAACATACTTCAGTGACGCAGGATTGACTTGCGTGAACAAGTAGTTCCCCGCAAAGAGATCGCCAAAATGAACTTGACAGTCCTTAAATCTTTTAATGACATTAGCACAAGAAATTTTCATCATAGAGGCAAGGCTCGCCTTTTTCCTCCAGATTCTTCTCAAGCTAGGAACTTTAAGCCTGAACCTTCTCCGAATGGGAAACCGTCTAAACCTGTACCAGTTCTTTGACCTCTGAACCACTCTCTCTCTTTCATCGTCATCAAACCCAGTTTCAGGTCTGAGCCTTCGGTAAGAAAACTTGCTAGCAGACATGATAGCGGACTTTGAGAATGAAATGTAACGAAGATAAATTAGAATAAATTTGAAAGAAAGATGGGGAAGAGTCTATGAAATGTTGGTTTTCTAGTCTGAAATCGGATATGACTGGAAGAAACGGAAGGATAGATGAGGGTGGTTTGAACTTTAGTAGAAGGTGTTGAGTGCCTTGAATGTAAGAGAGGAAGCTGGTGATATTAGCAGTAGCAGTGGCAGCGTCATATTTATTCCAAGCTTTTATTTGAGTAGAAAAAGGTGTTGAGTGCTTTAATTTAAACTTTGACAAGTGGTTAGGTCTGAGCCTTTGGTAAGGAGACTTGCTAACAGAAAACATTTCGATGGCAGACATGACGGTGGGAATTGTTTGAGAATGAAGTAATATAGATGAATTCGAATAAACTTGTGGCAGAGATGGCGAAGGGTCTACGAAATGTTGATTTTCTAATCTGAAATCTGATATGACAAGAAGAACAGGGAAAGGGATGATAAATGAGGTTGGTTTGTACTTTAATAGAAGAAGGTGCTGAGTGTTTATATATTTATTATTTATTTATTCATTGGGTGGAAAAGGGGTGCTGAGTGCTTTAAAATGTAAGAGAGGAAGCTGGTGATACAGCGGTAGTAGTGGTCCAAGCCTTGGTTTTAGTAGGTGTTGAGTGCTTTGAATTAAGCTTTGACAACTGGTTAGCAAAGGAGATCTGGTAAGAGTAGCTTTACGGCTTGAATTAGTTCTGGGACTTCTGGCTTACGGTTAAGGAAGCAGAGAATGGATATTAAGCCCACACAGTCAGTTAACCTATGGAGAAATT
This sequence comes from Erythrophleum fordii, assembly GCA_032878935.1. NCBI lineage: Eukaryota > Viridiplantae > Streptophyta > Magnoliopsida > Fabales > Fabaceae > Erythrophleum > Erythrophleum fordii. The sequence continues at coordinate 17,939,452 of JAVQMF010000049.1, read as the reverse complement.
AATTAGTGTGTGGTTCAAATCTCCTTTTAAATGTAAATTAACCTAAGCAGAAATTAGCAAGTGTTGTGGGACTTCTGACGAACACAAGTTTTAACTGGTTAGAGGTATTTGGATTAAATCTTTACATCTTCGCATGTGAAAGTTCAAATTCTCTTTTGACTGTTAGTCCAGCTTGGGGAATCTTTCCAGTGAAATTTCTTGACACCCAGGAGTAGATAAGTGGCCAGAGCACCTCAAGAGTTACCTCTATGTCCTTTTGGAATCTCTTAACATATCATTCTTAAATAGCATGTTATCATTTTAGAACCAAAAAAGTACATCCCCTTTTATACAGGAACTCTGTTCGACTTCGAACAAATGCACTGAAGATGGGTCCAATGAATAGCTACCAATCAACTAATCATCTGATGAAGGCATGCCCTAATAACATACTGAATCCATTTCCATAAATGATATATGCTGACAAATTATTTAAAGAATAAAACTATCCACACAGTGAAAATAAATCAATGAGCCCAAACGAAAAAGCACAGAAGTAAATAATTGTATAATATCATTTTCTATAACAAAGCTTGATGTTATTGCAATGCCGCAAGAGGGTGAAATACATGTGGGTGGTGGAAGAAGGAACACCAAATAAGCCATTCACCTTCCATCTACCACATAAACAATATACAACTAGGCACAAATAAGTATCATTCACCGAAAGGCTAGCTCTTTCCAACTATCAGACTGTTTGACGTTCGACCAGATTTTAAAGGGCGATTAGTATTATTACGAGCACGTGACTTAAAATTTTAGAAAGTGCTTTTTCTATCAAAAAATCATTTCTTGCATACAACCAAATCAATCACTGAAATATGCTGTACAAGATGGTAGGTTCCACTTTTAATTTCTAATTTCTATCCAGTGCTGCATACAACCAAATCAAACACTAAAATATGATCATCTAAAAAGAATACAAAGAATTTTGGCGGACAACACAATTAATTCCTAAGGCCTAGATGCTTCTTAATAAAGCTTTATTCTGGTATTGATAGGGCTCCTACAGATCGGGCACGACTGAAGATTTTGTCCACATTCACAGCATGTCTGCCACACAAGACAAAAAACAAAAGATGTCAAATGCATTCTCCTCATCTGATTCTGATCTCTCCCAAGTATGGGAAGAAGAGATTGATAAATTTTTTTTACCTGATGCCCGCATCCAAAGACCATGTCCTTTGAGTTGGTCAGACATATGGGACAAAGCTGCACAAGACCAATTCGATTGTTAATTGGTAACAAGACGACCCTTGAAAAATACTCGATTAGCAAATGCCTTATTTTCAACATCATTGAAAATTTATAACAAAAGGCAATTTCAGATTTAGTCACTACATCAGAAATATAAAATCAAAACGCAATAAAACCACAATATAGATTAATCTAGCATACTAGTTTCGCTAGATATCAGCTTTAAGGCATTCAGGCAATAGATACTTGAAATCTCTCTGGCATTAGACCATGTAAATTGTGAACCATAAATCAGAAAGCTCCTTGAAATAGATAGATCCATAAAAACACCTATTTTAGGCCGCTTAAGAAAAAAAATTGAAATTCAGTCCAGTACATAAACAAAGGTTTTCAGGGAATGAAACTAGAATGAAAACAAATCTAGTTTCACGTTTGTTAATTTCCATAAAAAATATAGAATACTCAACTTGAATTTGACAGAAGCTTTACAATAGCTATATAAGGTTGTTGCAGCAACAGCCATGTCATACAACTAATAATCCCCTGACCAACCACATTCCTGGTCAACCTAGGACCAACAGCCATGAATCTTGTCCAGTTTTCTTGTAATATCAATAATTAGTAAACTGATTTGAGAGGAAAAGAGTGTGGCTATATGGTAGTTTCATACATAGCTCTTTTACACAAGAAGCAGTAATATAGTTTCTCAACGGAGGCATGCAAAGGTAATACCTAAAGGAAGCAGATTAATATAAAATATAAATAAACAATATTCTCATAAAACATATTTGCTCCGTAAAGACCTAAGCTACAAACAAATATATGATTCTATTTGAAGGACTTAGTACCAGATTGTCATTGTCAAAAGTGGAACTTGGGCCAGGAGGAACTGTGCCAACTGAGATGTTGTCATGATAAGGAGGAACACTTGGCTCAAAACTAACAGGACGAGACGGCTTTGAGGTGCCCAAAGATGCAGAACCATTTGTGGGAGGTGGGAGAGGAACTCTCTGAGGAGCATTGTTTTTCCGATTACTACTTTGGAGAAATGAACACAACAAATGACAACAAAAATTTTCTCAGAAAATGAGGCCAAGAAACAAAAAATTAACAGCAAAAGGGAGAAGCCAAATATGTACCCCAGCAGATTAAGTTCTATAGCTGCCTTATACTGCGAGGGAATTTCCATCAATGCTGCAAGAGCAAATGCTGCCTCTTTTCGTGAAGGGGGAATGTTCTTTGACATAATATCTGTAAAATTCACAAACTAAAGAGGAATAAAAAAAGGTGTGGATCAGTTTCCAAAACTATTAACATTTGGTAAGTACTAGTGGCATTTTTTAGTGCCCCTAATCACTTACCTGAAAATTATCAAAGGCACGAGCTGGGATATTGTCATCAAACTCCTTCATCATGTCCCACGGTCCATCTCCAACTCCAACCAATATGATTGAAAGAGGAAACTTGCTGCGACAATGTAGGCATATAAGACAACAGATATTTGAACAAATGAAACCTCTTGGGCAGAAGCTACATCATAATCACCTGGCCTCAACAATAGCATCCACAGTCTTCTGCTCCTGTGGACTTAGCCTGCCATGTTCAGTATCAATACTTCTTGTTACCTGAGGCGAACATCATGGCAGGTGAGCTCACAATTTGTAGTAATAATAATAATAATAATACTAGTTGATGAATGGAGAGAAAAATCCTCTAGTTGGTCATTCAACAATAACTCCGTCCCCCAAAAGGAAAAAGACAATAACTCCAACTATACAGGATGTAGAATACCTGGCCATCTGCAATTATCACCAAAACATGGTACTGGCCACCACTTTGCTCAACAATGGTCATGGCCATTTCAATTACCGGTGCAAATGAAGTAGGGCCTGATATAATAATCATATTACCAATAGCTTAATATTAGACATCTACAACAACAAGTAAAACATTCAGAAGAAGAACAAGAGAGGTAGAAAAAATATAACCAGCAAGTCGAAGGTGAGGAACAATTTCCCTATAACGACTCAACACTTCTTCAAATCCATTACAAAATCTTTCGTCTGAATAGAAACTGAAGACATCTTGGTCATGTGTTGATGCTGCCATGATATCACAGTAATGCCTTTTATCATCTGTAAACTTCAAATAAATAAAATCTGTAAAGAATAAATTGTATGAACTTTAAGAGAGATACCATCTCCAAATCCGAAACAAGGAATCAAGTTATCCTCATCAAATGCCGCCAATGTTTTGCCAATGATGGATATTGCTTGTTCGTAGGGATTTAGATCAGTCCCAATGTGATGCAGGCTTCTTCTGTTAAATGAATTTTTTCCTAAAAGCAACACCAAGTACAGGATAATTTCAATATAACATACTTCATTAATTCCGACTTCAGTTATAAAAAATGTATGACTTAACCTGTCCACTCATTGCTCTTGGTGAAATCAATACCAACAATAAGATTGGAAGACTCAAGGCCTGCACGTGCAAGAGCCTCGGTTACCTGCAACAGAATACATTAATAAATAACGTGTCCTTATCTACAATGAAAAATCTAGGTTATCCCAACGGATACAAGTGACACACAGTCCTCCAAATTCAATTATATCACAGAGAAAGAACCAAGCTCTTCTACCAAATTCGTTATAGCAATCAGTTAAACAGTTATATATTAGTTTTTCTTTTAGACTCCTATATGCCAAAACAAAATTAAAAAAAAAACACAATTAAATGATCCTCAATCGTTTAAGTGATAAATAATTCAGAAAGGATAAAAACTGGTGAAGGAAAGTGCTTCAATTCCAGGTAGGACAAAAAGAGTAATCTCATGCTCAGCTGAAGACAAATGCAACTCCTAAAATCAATGCATCTCTTACCTCCTCCACGGAATTGTAATTATCAGCAATCCTCGAGTACCTCCTTTCCAACTTGTTCCTGCTGTCGCCAGCCACTCTAGCAGTAGCATAAGGTTCATGTCCATAGTTCTGTGGAGGGGGGATGTAATACTGCTGCGAAGAATAAGACGGTTGTGGCTCATAAGTCTGACTTCTGTTATAAGCTGATTGAGGATATGAACTCCACGATGAAGACGAAGTTGAACGAAAAGATGAACCTTGCCCCCAACTCTCCTCTTTAGAACTTTTACCCCCCATCAACCCCAATCAAGTCTCTTAAAAAGATACAAAGATTCCTAACCCACTTCTCTCCTTCAAGACACAAGGCAACAAAAGCAACCAAACCAATCTGAATCGACACCTAACAAGCAAAAAATAGGATGAAGCCTAGACAAGAATAAACTTAAAAATCAGTATCAAACGCTTTGAAATGGAATATATTTGGGGTGGAAGTTCTTAATTTCGAAGCAAGTTCTTTATTTCTACCATGAACCGACTTATTCATAAAAACCCACCGACTCAAGAAAACAGCCCCCGTTAAGTTACCGGAAGGCAACTACAAGTCGCCACATGTATTGAAGAAGACAGGTGCCTTCAAATACAATCAACACACGGCACGTTGATTTGTCCAAATAATAAAAGTATACAAAGTTTGTTCACTGGGTAAAAGATACAAATAGATAAAATAGCAATAATGATTCCGTTAGACAATTACATATCTTCTTTCTTACCTATCTTCCTCGATATTGAGACGAAAACAATAGCAGAAATCAAGCCAGATATGAATATCAGCACTAGCTACACTTTTTCAGAACTGCTAGAGTAACCAACAAAAACATAGAAAAGGAAACAGCATTGTATCGCAAGGCTTGAGATCTGAACCCCGTTTGCCCAAAACAGCAGTTCATTTACAAAAAAGAAAAAAATTAATATCTTGGGCAATCAATTTCCATTCTGACTATACCTGAACGATGATTATGTTGATGGAGCATAGTCTAGAAATTTTGAGAGTTTGCGCGCTAGGGATTGAGGGAAGAGAATATTCAACGGTGGATCTGGCAATTATTGAAGATCCGAATAGTCCATCGAAGCAACAGAAAAGCAAACCCACTTTTTATTTATTTTATTTATTCTTTATTTTTCTCTGCTGAAGTTTGAAGAGGCAAGCACATGGACGTTTCCCCCGGCGACGGCGGCTGGCGTACTTTGGCTGTTGCTTGTGACTTATCTATTATTTTAATTTCTTGGTTGATTTATTTTTTTTTTGTTTTATATTTATTTTTTTCACATCATTAAAAACTATTTTAGTATTCTACAAAAAAGTTTAAAAAATTATTTTAATACACTTAAAAAAATAGAGAAATTGTTTTTAAAAACTAAACAAAATTAAAAAAAATGATAAAAAGTTAAAGTTAAGGAATTAAATTAAAATTAAAATTATTAACAAATTAAATTAAATTAAATTAAATTAATCTATTAAGGGATAACAATATAATTTAATTATTTTATTATATATGGAACTTAATTAATTAGAGCTTTTATTTTTTAAGTTAGTTAAATGTTTAACCTATAAGTGATCAAAATCAAATAAAATTGATTAAATTAAATCAAATCAAATCAAATTGAACAACATTAAAAAAAATGTCTAAATTAGTTTTTTTACATATAGAAGTTAATTAAATCTATTCTATTTTTAATTTTTATGATTTGCCCAACCAATATATTACTTTTTTTTTAATCTCTCCTATTAAAGTCAACAAATTTAATTACTATGTATATTTAAACTGCAGTTTTTATCGGTATAATAAAGGATTATAGAATGAACAATAAATCAAAATTAATTATTTGATTTTTTGTATACAGTTTAATATAATATTTACAAAATAGTTAATCAATTGTGTAAATAATGAATGATTAAGTGAGAAAATAATTTGTAAATTACGAGAAGTTATTGTTTAAAGAGGAAGAAGAGCAAGTTGCTAATAATAAATATTTAAATTATGTTACATCTAAGATTTTATTATTACATAAATATTTAAAAAAGTTATATCAATTAAAAAAAAAAGTAAGCATGAACCAAGTTAAATCAAACTAAATAATCTAAAATTAAATAAATTTTTCATTTTACAAAATCAATTAACTCAATTCAATCTAATTTTGATTCAAAATTGAACCGATAATTTGAAGACCCCTAATTTAATACAATAATAAAAAGCCGTTGATTGTTGAGGGGGTGGACTGAGTTTGATATCCCCTTATTCGATTTGAGTCAATTAATTAATTATACTATAATGGACTTAAATGTAGAGATCGCTGAGCTGGTTACTCATGGTGGATAACCATCAGGCAGCCCAGCACGCAACATAAAATATGAGGTGTTAAATCGCTGGGCAATTACGTAACTTACAAAGCAAGCGTAAATACGTATGGGAAGACTGGCATTAACATGGAATTATCTGTCGTGTAGAGATATTTTAGGTTCAATACAAAATAACTACCTTGAATGTTAACCCCCCGATTATGAAACTGATATAGGAACACATCAAAATTTTCCTGTAATGGAATTAAGATACAGTGCGCATAAGGGAAAATTATTCTAGGGCTCTTGTCACCAGGTATGTGCAAATCAAGAACCTTAATTTTCTGATGCTTAACTTTCCTATACTGTAATGTTGAGCTCCGTTGATGTTTCCTAGTTTGAACAGCACGAAAATAAAAGAGAAACGATTGTATGAAACCTTAGTTTGACCGTCAAATGGCGAATTTCCACCGTTAACGGCCAAACCGACCTTGCCTCAATATTTGAACGCCTTAAAATCTTGATCGTTTTCAAGAGCTTTTGGGGTGATTTTAGTGCTGAGAGGGGCTAATGAAGTTTTGATCATGGCCATTATAAATCGGTGACCATAGAAGGATCAGAAATGGTTTATCGTAACGGGTTTTTCATGGCCATTATTGTATTTTTAACTCCTTCTTAGAGACCAGCGCTTGAGATCACGCGCTAGCAGTCTTCCATGAAACAACTTGTTTTTTGGGATGTGGTGGACTCACGCACAGATTTCGGTGCGTGAGAGAGGTGGACATATTTTAATAATTTAATATAATGGCCCCATTTAGAAAGAACATAAGGTTGAAAAATTTACGCCGCCAAAACTTATTTTGCATATGCTTAAATTTTTTCAATACTCCATTCACGTACCTTTTTATTTTAATAAAAATAAAGCTAAAAGTGTCACAAAATGCTCTGCATTTAATCTATTTAAAAATAAAAATAAAAGAAATACAGAGGCTTCGAGTTTTAAGTTGAAAAAAATAACTGGGGAAGGGGGCTCGGGGGAGGGGGAGGACGAGAGAGGATAAGAGGTTGTTTAATTTTATTTTTGTTTTAATATTTTTAAAATAGATATTTTTTAAAATAAATTTTTTAAAAAAAATTAAAAATTTTGTTTGAATCATTATTCTAAAAAATAATTTTTTTTTATTTTTTTTATTCTGCGAAACAAAAGTTATAAAATACTTAAAAATGTTCTGATTTTTTTATTTTCAAAAATAAAATTTAATTTTTTGTTTTACAAAATACTTTATTAAAAATACATTATCAAATAAATTTTTTTATTTTTAAAAATAAAAAATTATTCTAAAAATAAAAAACCAAGCAGGTCCTAAGTTTTGGAAATTTTTTTTTGGCAACCCCTTGTCGGGAGAGGGGGACTATATATATATATATATATAAAATAAATAAAATATATTGATAAAAAATATATTATATATTATTTATTTTTAAAATATTAAAATATAATTAATAAAAATTTATAAATAATAATTTTATTAATGAAATTATATTTTTTAATTATAATTTACTTTTTTAATACTTATTTGTATAAAAAAAATTATTTTTATTAAAAGTCTTATATAAAATTAATCTTTACTTATAATTTTTTTATCTTATATACTCTAAAGTCAAAGATGTATTTTTCTATAAATTTTATTTGTTTTATAAAATCCAAAGTATTGTAAGTTTAATCAAAGTATAATATATAAAATATTTTTTATAACTAGAATAATAAATTATATAAAAAATTATTTTATATATTATAAATATAATATAATATATTTATTTTATATAATATTAAATATATAATATGTATAGACAATTATAATTTGTGTTATAAATATTATACATATAAATACTCCCCCCTTATCCGACCCTCCCTCAAGGTCTTATCCTCCCACGTCATCCTCCTTCCTCCGTCATTTTTTCAAACTTGATGGGCAGGGCCTCGTGGTTTTTTTAATAATTATTTTTAAATAATTTAACGTGGAGCATTCTGTTTTACATTCAGAGTTTATTTTTATTAAAAAATAAATTAAAAGGAATGTGGAGGAAATACCTCCGTGTTCTTATAAAAATAAAAAAATTTAGGTTATACATGAAATAAGTTTTGGTGGGGCAGTTTTCAATTTTATGTTTTTTCTATTTTAGTACAATAGTCAGAAAACCTATATGTTTCATCAGGAAAGAGATAATTGTAGAATTAAAGTTTTTTTTTTAAATTCTAAGAATTCTAAATTAAATTGACATTATTTGCATAGTTTTTAAATGGATTAGACTTTTTTCTTTTGACCAGCAAACGGGAATTTTATTACAGAAATACCAGAAAAGTGCAGATAGAAAACAAATTTGGCCATGTTCAGTACGGCTAAAGGGAATGAAATAGAATGAAAAAAAAAAAGAATATGTGAGATAGAAAATGATATTCATATTTTTTATTTTTTAAAAATAATAAATATTACTAAATGATAATAATAAATATTTTTAATAAAAAATAAATATTATTGAATAATAATATAATAAATATTTTTTAATTAAAAAAAATTTTCACATTCCCTTCTCCCCTTACACATACCAAACATGGTCAGCGCACACCAATTCTGCACCCTACAGCATCAACAGAAATAACAGATAAAAGAGGGGATGGTCGATTAAAATTCCAAATGAAGAGCACATCCCCTTGCAAGCATACCTGGTCAAAGAGGGGATGCTCATTCCCACCACACACGAATCACGTGGGAATCATGAGATGTGTATAATGTGCGAGGGGATGGTCGGTTAAAATTCCAAAGGGCGAGCCATCCCCTTGCAAGCATACTTGATCAGAGAGGGGGATGCTCATTCCCAACACACACATTCCACGTGCAAAATCAGGAAATGTGTATAGTGCGCCTCTCCTCTCAATCGTCCAAATCAATTTGAAAAATTACATATTGAATTATTATGTAATTATTTAAAAATTATATATTTATCATATTTTAATTAAAAATTAAATAGTAATAATATAAAAAAATTATATATAAATTTTATCTTTTAAAATTATGTGAGAATCTTTTTGGGATTTTCAAATTTATAAAAACATTCTTTTTACTTATTGTAATTTTGTTCACGCAAAGTCAACAATAAATAATTAAATATCTATATGTTTAGCATTTCCTTCGTTGGAATGCATTTAATATTTTAATTTAGAAAGTAAAATGCATAATTAATGCATTATTAATGATATCTCAACTAATTAATTACTGCATTAAAAGCAAGGGTTGACAAGAACCACGAAATTAATTTTACAAATTCAACGCAAAACTTAAAGCATTAATTAAATTTTATATTGGGAACTTTACCCGGTCTCTTTGAATGCCATAATTGCGAGTTTAATTATTTTCACAACGGAAAATTACCAAATATTTACTTACCATAATGGATATTAATGACGTGGTATAATTAATTTCATCTGAAAGGGAACATCATAAGTAATGAACCCAAGCAAGAAGGGGATGTGTGCTGTTGCACCCTAATGAACCCAAATTTGCATAAAAATTAAGAGCATCATATGGCTCCATTCACGAAGTCTTACATTCTGCCAGTATTGATAACGATGGTTGTTGCAATGTTAAAGGGCGGCGAGGCCCGCCTAACGCTTAACTCTTCACTAATTATACCTCTGAAGGTGACAGTGCAAATCATCAACAATTTTGCTGATCCACCTCAGGACTTGACTCTTCACTGCAAATCTAAGGACGATGACCTTGGAGAGCACACAATCAAAGTCGGAGAAAAATATGAGTTCAGGTTCAGGCCAAACGTTGCTAGGGTAATAACATTGTTTTTCTGTTGTTTCAGGTGGCCTTCCGACACTTCGCTTCACTACTTTGACATATACGTTCAAGAACGAGATGAGAATAATTGCTTGGAGTCGGACATATCCGTGTGTTCTTGGAAAATATGGAAGGGAGGTGCGTGTAAATATGACGCGGATGTGCAATCCTATGCCCAATGTTATCCTTGGAACCCTAAGACACTTGCTCCTCTTGCTATTGCTGCATCCATTACCAATGCTTCCCATCCCTGATTTTCCATTTCAGTTTTGCTGTAATGGAAGTGATATATATATATCTCCAATTTCATAAGCTCTTATCTTAATTAATTAATGTTTCATATGTTGATAGAGATTGTGATTTTGAGCTCATTAATGAAGTTTCTACTAAAGTTTGACAATACTATCTGGATCTTTTGAAGTACATTATACACTTCAAAAAAAAATTTTGCACTCACGGAACAAAAAATAGATAAATATCAAGTGCAAATTAGCAGAGGATCTGATTAAAAGTCATTATAGTGTCACTATTCAAGTCACTGTGTTCCAATTAAAAGTCAGCCCATAATCATTTACTGACTACCAAAATACTGACTAATAGGGTAACTAATTTTTCAGTTGGAAATATAAATGTCATTTTTGTTGTAGTGTATAAAATCACCAATTAACAGGGAGCTCAATCTTGTAGGTATTATGATTAGAGATATCTAGTTTTGCACCCGTGCAATGTACGGGGGGTTAGATTTTTAAAATTTTTTAGAGATGTTATTTATATGAAAAGGGTTATATATTTATAATTTTAATTATTATGACATATAATCAATATATAAAAATTAAGATAGAAACCAAGATACAAAATGTAATATGTATATTTTAATAAACTAAGAATATTAAACTATTGATTATAATAACTTCATTAAAAAAAACTTATATAACAATCTATTACAAAAATAATTCTTCACACATTAAAAAATAAGAATCAAATGACATAAAATAATTAGTTCATCTTTTGTAAAACTTCTTTGTATACAACATTAGATGTGGAATTACACGAATTCCCATTCTTATGACAAATTAAAATTTTAAGTCCTTTTTTTTTCTTAACTCAAAAAATGGCTACATACAACTATCTATGCGAAAAAATTGGATGTAGTAAATACAATCTAACATTATTCAAAAACTGACCTTGACTCTTATTTATCGTCATCGCGAAGCTTATTGAGATGGGAAATTGCCTGTATTGAAACTTAAAAGGCATCCTTGTGTCAGAAAGGGTTATAAGCATATGAGGAATTAACAACTTATTACCGACAGCATTACTAGAGATAACCTTTGCTTCCAATACATGAGAACCCAATTTGGTAATCAACAATCGTGTTCCATTGCACAAACCTGAAGACTTATCAATATTCCTTAGCAAAATAATTGGAATACCAATCTTCAATTTAATAATATGATTTGGTAGTCCGAATCCTTTTATAGTGTTCAAGAATTCTGGGGTATACAAATCCTCATGACCAATATTGTTCGAATGTATCTTACAAACAGTGTCAGAACTTAAATATACCCTTTCTTCACCAGGAAGCATCTCTAACATGAAATCATTAATGATATCTACCATATCAAGTGTAAGAGCCAAAATAGCTTTCTCGTGAAAGTACTTTATATCATCCATATATGTTAATAACAATGAATAAGTACTATCGATAATACTTTTAATAAGTTTAGAAGTATCCTTTACAAGAAATTCATCTGGCATTTTTATACTTTCTTCACCATCATTTTGATACTCAACTTTCCCATCCCCAACTTTTAGTATCCATTCAGCAAATTGTTGATATTCATTAGCTGCATTACCCACAAAACCTGTATGAAGCCTTATATTTTGAGTCAATGTCAATACTTTGCAAAATTGCCATAAATAAAAAGAATTAATTATGGCATGCACAATGTCTTATCTACTACCTTTTGGTATGACTAGCAATATCTGTCTAAAATCCCTTCCCAAAACCACCACTTTACCTCCAAAAGGTTCATCCATACTATTTTTGTTTGAAAACCTTAATATGTCTCGGAGGCTTTTATCTAATGCCTCAAAACAAAATCTATGAGCCATAGGAGCCTCATCCCAAATTATAAGTTTTGCTTTCACCAATAGTTCAGCTAATGGTGTACCTTCCTTGATGTTAAATGTAGAATCTTCATTTATCTCTAATGGAATACAAAATCGAGAGTGAGTCATTCTTTCTCCTGGAAGCAACTGAGCAGCTATACCACTTGAAGTAACATTAAGTACAATATCTCCTTTTGAACGTATTGCTGTAGATAGAGTATTCCATATGAATGTCTTCCCTGTACCTCCATATCCTTAGACAAAAAAGAAGCCATCTCGCTCCGATGCTACTGCAGACATTATTGTATCATACACAATCTGTTGCTCTTCATTTAAACATGATATTAACCTTAAATGTTTGACCATCAACTCTTTTCTATTATAAGAGAGCTTAGCATCAATCTATTATTCAAATCTGTCAAATCAAAGTCTACAAGAGTAGGCATTGATGGAAAATCATTCAAACTACGTCCACTTGTTCACAACAATTTTTCAATGTCATATAAAGCATAATTTTGTATTTCTTCACCATTGAGCTGCAAAGCTTTATAACATTAGAAAAAAAATGTCATAACCAAAGAAGTAATTTTTCTAAAGTATAGCTTAAACATAATAACACATATATCTAATAAATTAACAAAACTAACAAAATTATTTTTAAAATTTAAAATAAGTGGATATATAAAGAACTTACCATCATATTGTAATAATCTTCTTTGACAATATAGGATATCTTCTAATAAGTATTCCCAGGTTTTATTCCACACATCCTCTAGTAAATTAATACTATTAGACAGAAACAAAGTAACGAAAAGAACTCTCAATTAATAACCTGAAGCCCAAAAACTTGCTTCCTTTATAGCTTTAACATATTCATTGTCATTATCAAGAAGACCCATAGCATAGCATGCTCCTTTAAAAGTATCATATAATACTTTGTCCACGGTTTGTATATCTTCATAATAAGTTGCTTCTTTAACAAAATTCAATAATATACGCAAGAAATACAACTCACCACTACCAGGATGAATGTGATGCATTCTTCCAATTGCAAAGCCTCTCTTTCTTGGCACCTATTTTTTCACATCACATTTCCAAACAAATCGTGTAGGAAAATCAGCATATGTTAGATTTTTCGCTTCTTCGTACTCTGCATTTGCTTCCATCCATGCCAAGAACATAGTTTTTTTACCATCAGTCTTTTCCAAAACTGAATCTAATGGCTCATTATCCTCAAAATAAATGTTTTGTTCATTTGGAAGGTGAAAATTCAATCTTTCTACTAGAGGATCTCTAAAATTGATATCATATCCAAAGATTCTCCAGGCAGCTTCACATAGAGAAACATATCTACAATCATAGTATCTTTTGATCTCATCAACAATTTGCTCAGATTCATTTTGTTCTGTACTCTCATAAAATGCAACTGTTACTCGATCATGGCCTTTATTTATGTACTTAAATAAATACTTGATCGATCTTGATTGGTTATACCATTCTACATTAATATGAGTCCCATACTTTAGCAGAAGCTGAGGATTATAAGGAACAACGTACCAATTGTCTAATAGAGTATCATTTTTTACCACTATGACTCCACTATCTCTACACTTGTACATTGGATATCCTTCCTCATCTATTGAAGTTCTGTCATTGAACTTTTTGGAAAATGCTTTGAACAACTACCATCAACCATGTAAGGAGAGGAGGGATTTGCTACTCTACAAGGTCCATGAATCATAAGATTCTTAACAGCATTATGAAGCTTAGGAAATTTATTAGGATTTGGAATCTCAACACTTATTATCTTGTCTACGTCATCAACAGTAGGATATTTGTGGTTTGGATGCAAAAATAATAATATATGCACATAGGGCAACCATCTTTTTTGATATTTCACTGTTTAGAGGGCTACAAATATAGAAAAATCAAAAAGTTTTAAAAAAATAAACATATATTTTATATAAGAATAAATAAAAATTAATAACTAATAAATACATACCAGCTTTTACTTTGCCAAAATATTGACTATGTCTTAGATCATGCATTAATTGATCCAGCTTAATTTTAAATATCCTACAAAGGATATCAGGACGATCCTCTGGTTGTATATTTTATTTTCGAACAAAGCGTACAACTTCAGGCCATTTAAGATTGTAAGTAAAAGTAACAAACAAATTTAGATATCCTGCCCACCTACAAATCGACATTACGCATCTTGATAATTTTGGATCATATATCGAGCACCACCAGTGATAGAAGAATGAAGTATTACTCTCTTTCCTTGAGATGCTAAATTGGTTTCTCCTCACAAAATTGCATCAGCTAGTCCTTTATAAAGATTTACTCTTAAGTTTTTTTTATGTGTGCGAATATATGATAACCTTTCAGATTCAGTCATTGTATAAGCATCAACCAAAAATTGTTCAAACAACTTTCTAGAGAGCAATATAGTTACAACATCTATTTTTCTATTTTGGATCCTATATGCAAAATATTCATGCATAGATACCCTTCCCCTCTTTTTGGAAGAAATATTTGTACTTTGACTTAATTTAATATTATTTGTATACCTATCTTGTCCAAAAGGAAACAATAACAGATATTGTAATGCTAAAAAAGAAGGGTGAGTTTCACTAACACGTTGCAGAACACCATTTTGTGTCTCCACAATTACATCTTTCTTAATATTTGATGTTTCAAAGTCTCTAACTATAAGAGCGGCAACCTCTGAACATGAGGGTAAATTGTATTGTCTTGAATCCTTGCCTCTTTTCCTTATCAATTGTAATTTAATATTACTACAACCTTCATACATGATTTTATCCCTTGCCATTCTAAAAGACTTGACTAACACATTATTCTCATCCAACATTCGTTTTAAATAATTAACGATTGAAGAATCATATAAATTATGCAGATCAGCACTTGTGCTAATAAAATAAGAGATAAAACACATATAAGATATATAATCATAATAGATATAATGTTAATTATTTTGTAGTTATATTTTTTAAAACTATTTTATAACATTATTACAAGGGAAAAAAAGTTTACCTGATAGCATTGATTCAATTGGTTGCTTCGTTGCTAGTATCATGAATGTAAAGTTGAGTAAATTTTGGGTCTGGAACTTGCTTAAGGCAATAAACTATCGATTCGATGATAGTTCTGCCCATTTAGTCTGAAAACATAAAGAGCCTGACCTCGATTAACTGAATTGTTAATTTTTCCTCCTAATGAAGTGAATGAGAACATTATGTTATAACCCCTAATGTTCTTCTGAAAACTTTTACTCCTACTATCCAAGCCAAGCAATAAATTATTAAGAATACATGGAGGCACAGGAACTATTTGCAATATAACTTTCCCTTGTGAACAACAAATTGAAAACACTGGCTTTCTTGGATGCCGATCTTTTCTTGTTCTCTCTTCATACCATATTTCAGCTTTGCAAAATTGACATTCATATACAGGTTCGCCAATGTCCTAATAATCTATGTGATTGAAATGATCTTAATATTAGCCTATTATTTGTTAAGATAAACTAATAATTTCTACTATTATTAGAAACACATACCTTCATTGTTAATCGAATCTATTTCTTCACCGAAATTATTTTCTTCATTGACAACCTGAATAAGATTTGCTGTAGAAACAAAAACCAAGAAAGAATTAAAAAAAAATGTATATTAGCTCATTTTGATCTAATAGCAATTTTTTTAATCGAGAAAGAATAAAAAAACATATATATATATATATATATAATATAATTACCATCTTTATTAGCATTTTGATCTTTATTGCTTATTAGCTTACAAGAACTACTAATACCTAGAACATAAAAATGTAAATCATAACAATATACATTTTAAATAGAGATAATTGGGATATGATAAGAAAAAAATTAATACGTATATATACATAATATAATTGCCATCTTTACCAAGATTTTGATCTTTATTCCTTAGTAACTTACAAGAACTATTAATACCTAAAGCATAAAAATATAAAGCATAACAATATATATTTTAAATAGAAATAATTGAAATTCAAAAAGATTAAAATAAATAAATAAATAACCATACTTACCAACATAATTTCTTTCATTTGGCAATGGGATTGATTGACATCCTCCATATTCATCTTTTATATATGCGACAATGCTATCACCCACTAAATTGCCACCAGTATTATTTCTATTTGTTATATCGACCAAGCATCTTCGACTTTCATAATTTATTTTCACTGTCTTTTGAGTCTTGTACAAATGATTTCTCATGGCATTAACATGATCTTCATTAGTTGAATTAGAATAGCATTTCTCATTATTGGAATGTAAGTCTACTAGATCAAAAATAAAAGCAAAAGAAAAAACACATAACATTACTAGAATGTGTAAAAGATATAGGTTAGGTTAACCCAACAATCTTAAAATAAGATACATTTATGAAATATCAAAAGCCTTAAGGGTTTTTGATTGATAATAGACTTATGCTTCCTTCTATGAATAGAAGCTATATCTTTTTTCATGTGAAACGCTATAGTATTCCTTCAACAATAATTCTTGTAATTTATTAAAATGAATAATAACACAGTAAAATAATTATATCATGAATGTATTGCTTTGTGTCTTAAATGTTAAATTAGAAATAAGTAAACCAACAATACATATAACATTTGAGAACAAAGAATATTCATAACTAATTTAATATAGATAACATATATATGAAGTGAAAAAAGAAAAATAGTAGTGACTAACTTAAATTTCACACTTATGACCATGCCTTGTTTCTTTGAGGTTTTGTATTTCAAAGACAATAGAAGAACGTTTGAACTATGTATAAATAAAGACTTTTCATATGCCAAATTAAATCATAAACTATTGTGTACTTTTCCTTGTTTTCAAATATGATAGAATGGAGTCAACATAAAAGATGCAAAAGTCGAACATTATATTAAATAAAATAGCTACTGAAAAGTTGAAAACTCAGCTAATACCTGATCAATCTCTGAAGACAAAGACAAAGAAACAAACTTGTGGAGTACAAACCAGCAATTTAGTGGAGTGGTTAACAATAAGAGGGGTTCTTATTATGGATAAGTTACATCCCATTAAAAGATATTTCAGTGGACAGCATTTCTAATCAAGTCTATTAAGCAATAAGATCAACCCATCCATGGAAGAGCATACTCTTTAAAAATCTGAGGCTTTACACGTGCATCTTTCTATGGATTAAATTAATTTCATCATTGGAAAACAAATCACCACACATTCCTTAAGGAATATAGCTACAGCAAAAACATATACTCATACCCAATCAAACTTCATGTCCAATGCTTTTCCCCTGATGCCTCAACCAATTGGTATCAATGGGATATTAATGCAAGGAGACTAATATTTCAGTGGACAGCATTTCCCTGACACCACACATCCATGACACCACACATTCCAATTGGATTGTTATTTTTTCTTTTAATTTGAAACTAAAAGAAAAAATTATCTCTGAACATTAATGATAAGTGATATTATAGAGTTATTATTTATTATTAATATTATTTTACTTTATATATTTAATATTAATTTATATATTTCATATAACATATTATTATATATTTAGAATATTATAAATATATTGCATTCACATTTAGTCACTCTTCTAGGTGCTATTTGGATGCATTCTTGTAATCACTTATATTTATATCATTTATCATATCTTTATATAGCTAGGCATCCATGATTCAATATATATATATATATATATATATTAGAGTAATACTAAATAGAGACGTGAGGGTTTTAAATTTTGATTCATAACATATTATATATATATATATATAATAGGTATGATGTATGCACAAATACATGGGCTCTTGGAATGCTGAATACGGAAAGGAATAACACCTTCAATTTGGAATGAAAAAACTTTTTGGATTTATTGCTTAGATTAAATACATTATTTCAATGTACATTTTAATTTTAGATTTAACTTAAATTAAAATATAATCTACTTGATAGTGCCTGTCGTTCTCATATCCAGCACAATGCAATTTCATTTCAACAACTCTGTTGTTTTAGGCTTGACAATTTAAGCTTTTATTATTTAATTATTTTAAGATTAAATTACACATATTTTTTTATTTTGGAACAAAAAGACTTTTTGGATTTATTGCTTAGATTAAATACATTATTTCAATGTGCGGTATAATTTTAGCTACTTCATCATTAACTCAAATCTAATAATATCAAGGTAGAAAAGTTATATAATACACTGGCATAGTTGCATGATTCTGGTTCAAAGAACATCTACTTGGCAACCACAAAGGAATGTTTTTTGAAACTCGCTGGTCAACAAATGGTCAGATATTTACTTCTCAAATAAGAAGAAACTTTAAATGTAAAGACTTGGTAGGATTCCAAGAAATTTACTTACACACAGCAGCTGGAAAATATGTATGAGATTTCATATTTCATATTATTATATATTTATAGTATTATTTTAGAATGCTTTCCTATATAGTTCTAAGCATTATATAAAGATGTCATTTATCATTAATAAATGGATCAGACACTCCAATCAAAATAATAATCAAACCATCATAATAACATAGATAAAAATAAATATAATATAATGTTTACCAGTTGATATTACAGGAATCAATCGGTTTAAACACTCAGTACACCAAAATAAACATCCATATCAAAACAAACTCCTAAACTGATCCACAACAACTCAATAACAATATAATATACTTTTTAGTCTTCACAATCATTTTAGTAGTGGAGAATTAAATATCCTTGTCATTAGCAACTATAGACTTTAGTTTCCCACCCTGATCTACAAAACTACCAGTAGGTGTAAGGGATTCAAGATTATTGTCAACATTTCTAATATCATAAGCATCCATATTACAGCTTGCACTAATAGAACGCTGCACATGGTATCAAAAAGGTATCATTAAATTTATATATATAACTGCATAATATAAAAAAATATGATTGAAAGAAAAATTCTTACAAAACAAACTACTTACTTTATCTTCACCTGCAATATCCTGCTTAACCTTTGTTGCATTAATCATTTTGGATTGACTTGGAATCTAATTTTATAAGAGTGCAAATCAGATCATCAAACAATCGCTATAACAATAATGGATATTGCAATGCTAATAAAGAAGGGTGAGTTTCAATATGTAAACTAAGAAATGCATTGACAACACAATCACCTATGATGAATCAAAAGTAGACACAAATGATTCTATCATAAAAGCGTCAAAAGTTAATTTTTTAACCGTATACACAGGAACAACCTCACATAAATTCTTTTTTGATACTTCAACCTTGAATAAAACTCTTCATCCTAACAACTCATCAAACTTTTCAGGCAGTTCATTGTAATCCTCAAACTATAAGAAAACAAATACCAATTTTAAGATCTTAAAATTAGAAAAATGCACTGGGTACCATATGTGCTTAATATGTTAGGTGAATTAATTACCTTATCAAAATCCTTTTTTAGATCCTTTCAAACATTATAAAAAAAGTATGGCTAGTATCATCAATCACTCTTATCTGCAACTTATACCTAACCATAAACCATGATTCATAGTTTTGATCATTAACTATTTATTAATAATAATTTGAAAAACATTTAATAACATTAAAAAAAACAAAACACATAGTAATGTTAAAAAAAGGATAATACTTACATGGGAACTACATCATAAACCCTCTTATAACATTTTGGATAATAAAACAGACCATCCTCTGGCATCACACACTTATTACATCTTTTACATGCATTATAATACCGCTATCCTTCATTCTTGACAGCAGCTATGATGGCCAGACACACATAGACACCACTCTAGATATAAATGAATAAGACATTAATATCAACCTCATGTTTAAGAAAATGGATAACTTTGCTTTAATTAAAAACAAACCTCCTTGCTTGATCTGATTTCATCAATATTTCTTCGTTTAGATAGGACAACAAACTTCTCATAAGGTGTGGTTACACTTTAAGAAGATATATAGCTTGGAGTGGACATGAAATTGATATCATTCACTATCAACCTACGTAAATTTACTCAAAGTCATTTGTTCAAAATAGATGGAATCATAGAAACCTAAAAAAGAATTAAAAAAAACAAATACTTACTAATTTTTAAAATCATTAATTTCTTAAAGATTAGCATTCACTAAAATTCGTGTAGCATACATACTACTTGATATTGATCTAGGAGTTGATATCAGATTATAATTGATAACAAAAATTTAATGAGTAGAACTACTAATAAATAAGTATAAAGAGAAAATGTATCAAAGCTACATCAAATGGAGTAATATTTTGATGTCATTTATAAAGAATATAATCTCCATACCTGGGTAATTTTTTATTTTGCACCACTACATTATAACAACCATAGGTCCTTCATGTATGTTTTCCAACATTTTTAGCGCCTCTTCTGTGTACTTGGCCCATAAGGTACAACAAAGTCTATTCTTCGTATATTGGAGGAGAAAATTCATTAAGTAATAAAGATGACTAGATTTTATTATATAAAATCTCAAACAAACATGACAATATACTTAAGATTCTCTAAGTGTAAAATGATTTTCCTTCTCTTCACCCCATCCTTGCAATCCTCCTCATTATCTTCGATTTCACATACCTTACCAATAACATCTACATCGAACATAACATCATAAAGATTAGACCTTGAATATGTTAGGAGATTTTTTTTTTTCTCAAATAGATGGAAGTATTACCAACTAAGAATTTGTGATCAGCGACACTGTTCTGTATATTTTTAAATGAAACAAACTTAAATCCATATTGATCAATGATGACATTATTGTCACATGCATATATATAAGTTGAAGACTGGAAACTGATTTTATAAGCATGAGAAGTCGCACGGTACTCTCCTGTGTTTTGTCCTATCCCAAAATTACTAGCATATACACCATGCCCTCTTTAATCAAATCCTCAAACTTAGGAAAGAAGACTCTTTTAATAGAGGTTTGGATGCGGCCCCCCTATATAAACACAGAGCAGTGTCAGGATTTGAAGCTATGTTATATGGATCTTCAGAACATAAAACAAGATTTAAAAATCTAAAACAACAAAATATACATTACTCACATCTCCATCCACGAGTATCATCTCCAGAGAACTAATGTCATTCTCATCTCCATATCTAGGCATATACCATTTTTGAACAACCCTAACTCTTATCTTCCAAGAAGCCTTGAGAGGACTAATTTTAGAGATTGAATCCAAATGTCGTGCCATCAAACAAACACAAAAGAAACCCAAACAATTCAAAATAGTAAGAATCCAACAAATAGACTAATAGAAAAATATTGAATATCACCATAGGCATTTATATTTATAGACATCAAGTAAGACCAATTAATGAAAAAATTAGCATGTCGTTTGAATACCCGATGGATAAAAAACTTTGGGTAGACATAAATACTCAAACCACATCAGAAAACATTGGAAAATAGCTTGAATAGGATTGAATTAATTTCATCATAGGAAAAAAAATCGCCATACAAAGGAATATAGCTGCAGCAAAAACCCATACTCATACACAATCGTTAGCCAGTCATTAACTGCAGCAAAAACCTAAGAGATCGCGACTCTTCATCTCCAATGCTTTCTCCTAGATGCCTTTACCAATTGGCATTCCTAAACATTAATGCAAGGAGACTTATAATAGAACCAAATGACGTAGCACTAAGGAGCACTTCTTACTGGAATGAGTTGTTGTTTTTTTATCATTTCCAATTGGATTTTTGTTTTTAGAAAATTAATTGGAAACTAAAAGAAAAAATTATCAAGGTGACACCTGTCCCAGTATCAACTTTTCGAAGAGCTTTAGTATATATATATATATATATTAGAGTTAAGAACCTAAAATTAAAAATATTTATTTTGAAGGATCTGGTATCGTTAAATTTAAAAAATTTTACTTAAAGTCAGTGATAATCTATCTTAAAATAATGATAATGGATATTTTAGAATAAATATTTACTTAAAGTCAAGGGTTTTATTGGCTGTCTCCTTTTTTTTCTTTTTTACATTATTAATATTATTATTTTTCCACATATAACGAAACTGTTTTAAAAAAGAACAAGTTAAAGTTGGTTGATATTTCTACAGTAAAAATTGTGAGAAAATGGAGTTGAAAATTATGGAAGTAGCACGCTACAAAACTTGTTTGAAAGCATTTGTCAATAAAGGCACAACTCAAATTCCACTCCCTTTTAAAGAGATCCAACAGCATGGCTCTGTTGATTCCTGCCTACAATAGCCCCATATATCACAAGGAGTACAATAAAACATACTCCGTCATTTCTATGAAAATCTTTTAAGATAAAAATAAGAAAGGGCAACTTCACGGTGCAAGCATCTTAAGTTTTAAGAATATATATATATATATATATATATATATATATTGACAATATGGGTCAGAATCCAGCTCAACTTATATTTTAAAGAAAAGATATGAGCGTAAGTCATTTTATATTCAAAATTTTTTCTCCATGGGCTTGTTATTTTTTGGGCTATTTTCCAAGCTTATATACATTTTCTCGGGGCTGAGCTTGCTGGATTAGATAGATTTTTTGACCGATAATCAAGTTTATATATTATCAATACAAAAATTAAATAAAAAAAAAGAAAGAAAGAAACATGGGATCCATGTTATTTATATCGCCAAAACAATAATTAAATAAGCGAAAAAACTTATCTCTCCCCTTCCTTCCACCAAGGGATAAACGCAAAATCATTGTGTCCCATGGATTGGTTTTCCTCTCTAATTCCTTTTTTTTTTTCTTGCCATTTAAGCATCTCAAGCAAAAGAAGGATAGAATTCCTCCACCATTCCCTTTCCTTTCCTCCTTCTTCCCTCCTACCCAACAATGCATAAAAGATAAAGTTTGTTTTGTGAAAAAAAGCTAATGGTTGAGTTTATCCTTAATTTTTTTAAAATAATTGATTATTTATTAAAATATAAATATAAATAATACTCAATCTTTTAATATTATGTATGACAATACAATAAATATAGTTGTTAACGCAGGCTATACAATAGATTACAAAACCAATTCAAAAATCAAAGCAGTAATTGCATATCAAAGTATTAATACTAATAATTAAGGACATTTCTTTAAATGTGATTAATGAAAGTTATTTCCATAATGGACAAAATACCAATCATTATTACCATAATAAATACTGACGAAGTATGTAGTATAATTAATTTCATTTGAATGAGATCAACTAAACTCACGGCCCATACAAGAATGGGGTATGTGGTATGTACTTGTTGCATCATCGTACACCCAAAGGAGCATGAGAAAAAAAAAAAAACCCGCGGATCCATTTATGAAGTCCCTGCTTCTGCTGCCAACGATGTTTGTTGCAGCATTGAAGGGTGGCAAGCCGTCGTCTATATTTCCTCCAAAAACAAGAATGCAAATCATCAATAATTTATCTCAACATCAGGACTTGACCCTTCATTGCAAAGATCAGCTTCATGATCTTGGAGAGAACATTATCAAAGTTGGAGAAGAGTACGAGTTCAGATTCTGGCCAAACTTATTTTGGCTTAAACACTGTATTTCTGCAATTTTTGGTGGCCATTAGTATATACATTCCTTCACCATTTTGACGTATACATACGGGGACAAGACGACTGGTGTACCGTGTGTTCTTGGAAAATATTAGAATTAGGTGCATGCATATTTGGTAAGTGCTATCCTTGGGATTCTAAACCACAATAAACACTCACACCTCTTGTGTTCTTTTTTATTAAAGGATAAAATAGTAAAGAGAATATAAAATATATATAGATGAGATAGGTGAAATAAAAAATAATTATTTTATTTTTATTTTTAAAAAATAATTTAATAAATAAAATAATAAGTATAATAATATAATAAATATTATACAAATTATGTAAAGAGATTATATTTACATTATTATGAACTAAACGGAATCTCAATGTCATTATCTCAAATACCGATACTACCAAATCCGACCTCTGATTATTGAAATGATATATCTAATTTAACAACCAGTATCGTAATAAATGTTTGAAATGAAATTGATATCAATATTAAATTTATTTCAATTATAAGCACTTAAATTAATGAGATATGAACTATCAAATCAAATTATTAACGAAAAAGTGAATTAAATATGCTTTATCTATTGTTTCAACAAATGTATTTGAACATCTTTTCCGGTTTATAGGAAATAACAGGATAAAAATAGAAAAGAGCGAGAGAATGACACATTTTTTATGTTTGGTTGGGGCTTTTAAGACTCCATTCCTTTCACTTGGCAAAGCTTATGCTCCTTTTTGATGGAATGGACATTTCATCAAATTTTTTATGGAATGAGAAAGTATTCCATCAAATTTTTGATGAAATAAAAAAAAAAATTTCATGGAATCTTACTCAATTATTGAATTATCCTTATTATTTATGAATATAAGAATACCATTCGAAACCGAAGAGAATGAATGCACACCGCACACTTATTGTCTAGTCTATCATTGATTGCAGGTAAAATTACAGTTATTTATATTAGCGAAATAATTCAGTAAGAGCAACATTAATTGCACAATTTCACCCTCACAAGTATCACTAAAGAGCTCCTTATGTTATATTATTATAATTAACAATGTATATATTGTCATAATTATCCTTTTAAATAGGAAATTGAAGTCTATGTTTATGCAGCAAATGCAGCATCACATGTTAACGCCAATCTCAGTTTCTTTACTGGTTGTTTGGCTTATTTTATTGTTACTTCCATTCAAGAGTATTATGAAAATTTGTTAAGTATTATTTCTATTCTTACGTTGATTTCATCAAACCAAACCAAATAGTGGAATAACATTTTTATTCATTTTCATGTTATATTAAATGTGATTATAGGCTATAAGATTTTATTTCATCAACATTCATTTTTATGAAAATTATTTCCCCATACCAAATGTAGGATTAGCAGTAATAGGAATAGGAGAAGTTGATATCAGTGGACAGTGGTGATTTATGTTCTTGAAATGCTATGTTCTCTAGTTGTGATACAACTAATGAACAATATTTTATTAAATAATTATTTAAAACATTAATTTATTTTTAATTAATAGTTATTTAAAAAATAATTTGATTTTTATGTAATTAATGAATATGATTATCTAAATTTATTAAAATACGCAAAATATTTTTTTATATTTAATAATAATTAATAATTATATATTGTGACATAACTGAAAAACATAGTATTTTTAGGAACATAAATCATCACAGTACCGCCTGGACAATTAGACATCCAACCCGTAATCGCAACGACCCAATTGTAAGAGCGGAACTCTACCAACTGAGCTATATCCCCCCGAGCCAAGTGGAGCATGCATGAAGGAGTCAGAGACCTCGCCCGTGAAATAAATCATCGCACCTATAGTCCAACCAATTGGGAGAGAATCAATAAATTCTTGTGAAATTTTTGAGTAGTCTACCTCCCTTCGAATGAAGAATCCCTTTAATTCTTAATTCTTAATTGAATAAAAATAAAGGAGTACCCTGGAATTTATAAGAGATTTCCTTGTCTATGTATCATTCCATTCGATCTTTTAGGTCCATACTTCGCCTCGAGGGTTATGCCACGATGTCCTTAAGCCTATATGCGATAGAGGCGCTTTCACATCTTCTTAAGCCGAAATGGCTTTTAATACAAGAAAGAACTGTATATTTAAATCATCTTTATGGAAAAGAAGGAGCATTTTACTCTAAATGTAATTTAAGAAAATAATGTGTAAATAAATGAAAAGTCAACCAATAAATAATTCAATATCTACATATTTAATTTATAAATTTACTAAGTAAAAAATATAATTAATTACATAATCTCTGATAAAAATAATAAATGCATTATTAATTATATCTCGATTAATTAGTGTACCATAAAAGCACTAATTACAAAGAGCTGACTTGTAGGTACGTACTATTGTTATTTATTAGATGTCATATAATATAATTTTTTCTTATGAAAAGAAAAAATTTCATTTAAATGCAAAGATCAATGTCTCCAAAAATAATTTTATTTCCAATAATAACAAACGAACATCTATAATTTTTTTCCTCAAACTAAGCGAATAAAATGTTTGCTAATCCCTGAATTATTTCTTTGGAATGAAAATTTTTCACTATTTTTGTCAGTGCTTAACAATATAACCGCGTTTTTCTATTTGTAGAATAAAGATCTGACGACTTCCACGACTGCATAAGATTTTTTAATTAAAAAAAATTACAAAAAATTCGATTAAATGGGAATGAAAACGTTAACAAATTCTACTAATTAATTAAAAAAGGCAGTTTCAAACAAAGAAAAAAATTTAAATATGTTAGGAACAAAGACAAATTAAAAAATTTCCACATATCTTTCACGAAAGATAGATCTTAAGAAATATATTTACTTAAATAAATGAAAAAAAAAAGAAAAATTAACCATTTAATTTTTATAATTTATTCAAATTTTTAATTTGGTTCTTCTTACTCTTTATTAAAAATTGGTTTCTAAACTTTTCAAACTTTTAAGATTTGATCCCCATACCATCTTAACGCATTAATTACTTATCAAAATATTAATACTAATAAGGACTTTTCTTTAAATGTATAAGTGAAAGTTATTTCCAAAATTAAAAATACCCATCACTATTACCATAAAAAATATTGATGAAGTATGCAGTGTAATTAATTTAATTTGAACGAAATCAACTTAACTCGTAGTCATATAAGAAGGGGGTCTGTGGTATGAACTTGTTGCCTCATCATAAACCTAAAGGAGCGTGAAAAAAACCAACATGGATCCATTTATGAAGTCTCTGTTTCTGCTGCTAACGATGGTTGTTGCAACATTGAAGGGTGGCAAGGCGTCGTCTATATTTCCTCCAAAAACAATAGTGCAAATCATCAATAATTTATCTCAACATCAGGACCTGACTCTTCATTGCAAAGATAAGCTTCATGATCTTGGAGAGCACACGATCAAATTTGGAGAAGATTATGAGTTCAAATTCTGGCCAAACCCTATTTTTGATGCAACACTGTATTTCTGCAATTTTTGGTGGCCATCAAATACTTCGCTTCACCACTTTGACATATACATACAGGGACGAGACAAGTGGTGCACCATGTGTTCTTGGAAAATATATGAATTAGGGGCATGCATATTAGATAGGTGCTATATTTGGGATTCTAAACCACAATCAACTCTTGGCGTTGCTACCTCAAATACCAGTACTACCCTAGCCCATCTCTGATTATTGAAATGATGTATCTAATGTAATGACTTTTATTAAAACAAATATTTGAGATGAATTTGATATCGATATTAAATTTATTTCAATTTTAAACATTAAAATTAATGTGATATGAACTACCAAATCAAATTATTAACAGAAAAGTGAGTTCAATATGCTTTATTCATTATTTCAACAAATGTATGTGAATATCCCTTTCGCTTGGTTTGTAGGAAATAGCCGGATAAAAAAGAAAAGGGAAAGGAAATGATACCTTTTTTATGTTTGGTTGGAGTTTTTTAGACTTCATTCCTTTCACTTGGCAAAGCTTATTCCCCTTTTTGATGTATTGGGCATTCCATCAAATTTTCAAAGAAATGAGAAAACATTTCATGGTGTCTTACTTTCAATTCGTGAATTGCCCTTATTATTAAAGAATATAAAAATACCCTTCGAAACCGAAGAGAATGAACACTGATACTCACCCTCTATCATTGATTGCAAGTAACTGGCTAATTACAGTCATATACTTCCGCGAAATAATTCAGAATAGCAACATTAATTGCACAATCTCACCGTCGCAAGTATCTCTAAAGAGCTCGCTATTTTATATTATTATAATTAACATGTATACGTTGTCATAATTATTGTTCTAAATAGGAAATTGAAGTCTATGTCGAAAAACACCTTGTAATTAGAATTGTCTCCCTGCAAAAAATGCAGCATCACATGTTGATGCCAGTCTCAGAGTTTCTTTGCTAGAGGTTTGGCTTATTTTATTATCTTTTTCCTTCAAGGGTATTATGGTCATGTGCTAAGCATTCCTTTTCATTTTTACATTGATTTCATCCAACCAAATAAAAAGGATGAAATAATATTTTTATTCATTTGAATGTTATACTAAATATAATTATGAGTCATAAGATTTCATTCTATTGAAACTCATTCGCACTCTCACAAAAATTTATCCTCCCATGCCAAACATAGCATTAGTAGAGCAATAAAAATAGGAGTTGTCTTGTGATAAAAGAGTGGTAATTTTATGTTTCTAAGGTTTTATATTCTTTAGTTACGACGTAATTAATAGAACAATATATTTCATGAAATAATTGCTTAGAATGTTAACTTATTTAATAATTAATAGTTCTTAAAAGAATTAATTTTATTTTTGTGTATTAATGAATACAATTATATAAATAAATATATTAAAATAGGTAATATTTTATTCTATATTTAATAATTTATTGTGTTATAATAGAGAATATAGTGCTCCTGGCAGCATAAGATCATCGCTCATTTCATAATATGGGAAAGATGTGTATTTAAATCATTTTCATGGAAGCTCGATCGTAAGATCTTTTATTTCTCTCCTTTTTTATGTTTCTATCTCTTTTCTCCCTAAATTCAACTTGCTATATTTCATCCTTCTGAACTCGATTTCCTTTTCTTTCATCAAGTGGGTATTTAACTATTTATCATTAAGCTTTGTCTTGGATGATGCCATTGTTTCCAGATTTTCTCTCCAGAAAACGCAACTAATTACAACCTTTTTTTTATTAAAAAAAAGAAAAGAAAGGAGATGTCGGGTGTATCTCTAGCAGTGGGTCTCACTCCTTCAGGGTCAGAACCACCAACAACAAGAAGAGTGATGGGTTCGTTGCGCGTGATAGAGCTTCAACTCGTAGCCTACATAATGGTATTCTCAGCAAGGGGTCTCATCCCTCTCCTAAACTTAGTCCTCCCAGCATTCGCTTCCTCCTACCTCCCTCTCACACTTCATCTTCCCTTCCCAGGGCACTAATTCCTCTGCCTTCCAAGAGATCTTCAATGGCAGCAGAATGTTCAGACTCTTCCGTGGCAGCATTCGCCTGAAAAGAAAGCGCTTCGTTTTCATTCTTTCATGAAATAACAGTCGCCGTGTGTATGTTTTATCATACTTTTTCTGACTCTGCTTTTCTGTTATTTGCATCAAGTCTATCCTTCCTAAGATATTCGGATCAAAGCGAAATAGGAGAGGCTCCGATGAAGACGAGCTCCAAGCAAATGTAGGTAGAATTGGGGCAGGGCCACGTACCTATCAAGCAAGACGAAGTCTCCTTCATGTATTATGGTATTATTTTGTTAGCTTACCTAAGAATAGATGTAGAAGGACGACTACTCAAAGCTACAGGGACCAATTGCAACGCTCTTCTTGACTACTCGAAGCAAAAGGAAGCTCATGATTCTTCGCACTTTCTTCTTTGGTTTGATATAGTTGTCAAAGGGTGGGAGATGAATTTGAAGGTCTTCAGCCAAAGGACTATGGCACGTGCCACATGTGTTGCCTATTTGTCCAAGATAGATCCATCTCAGCGAATTTGGGTGACACTTTGAATAATCAGTAAGCCTAATTAGATAGAAACAAAAGGAATTATGATAGAAGAAGACGGTGGGAGAAAATTTTAAAGGTTAAAAAAGTGTAAGGATCGATTTTAAAAAAATATATAGATTAAATTAAAATTTTGGATAAATTATAAGGATTGAATAATTACTTTTTTTTTTTATAAAAAAATAAAGAAGTGATAAGAGAAAGGTAGGGCTCCTGCCTATATAACTAATTATTGGTGGCAACTCCAAAAAATAAAATTTGTTTTGCCAAAAAAAAAACTCATGATTGAGTTTATTCTAACTTTTTAAAAATAATTGATTAATAATTAAAATATAAATAAAAATAATACTTAATTTTTTTAATACTATGACAATACAATAAATTTGTTTTTTGGGTAAACAATAGACTTACGAATCCCACACAAACCTTGAAGCAGTAATTGCATATCCAAAAATATTAATACTAATGAGGACGTTTCTTTAAATGTAATAGTTGTAAGTTTTTCATAATGAAAAAAATACCAAACATTATTACCATAATAACTATTGATGAAATAGTATAATTAATGCATTTGAATGAGAACAATGGTCGTATAAGAACAGGTTGCGTAGTATGAATTTGTTGCATCATCATATGTAAACCCAAAGGTGCATCGGAAAAAACAACATGGCTCCATTTATGAAGTCTCTGCTTCTGCTGCTAACGATGGTTGTTGCAATGTTGAAAGGTGGCAAGGCGTGGGTTCTAATTCCTCCAAAAGTAACGGTGCAAATCAGCAATACTTTATCTCAACATCGGGACTTGACTCTTCATTGCAAATCCAAGGATGATGATCTTGGAGAGCACACTATCAAAAATGGAGAAAAGTACGAGTTCAAATTCAAGCCAAACTTTTTTTTAGATACAACACAGTTTTTCTGCAATTTCAGGTGGCCTTCAGATACTTCACTTCACTACTTTGACATATACATGGAGAGGCGAGACTGGTGGTGCACTGTGTGTTCTTGGAAAATATGGGAATTTGGTGCTTGCGTATTTGATGTCTCTGGCCATTCTAGGTGCTATCCTTGGAATTCTAGACCATAGTCAACACTCCCTCTTGGAATAGCTACATCAAATATCAATGCCACCCAACCCCATCTGTTTTTATTGAAATGATATATCTATTGTAACAACTTCCGGTGTAATTAATGTTTGGCATGGAATACATATCCATATTAAATTTATTTTAATTTTAAAGATTGAAATTAATATCATATAAATTATTAAATCAAATTATTAACCAAAAATAAATATGCTTTATCCAATTTTTTTAAAAAAACGAATTTCCTTTAAAGCGTTTAAACTTTTCTGTTCTTTTTTCCCTCACAAATCCTATTAAGGAATATGTTGTCTCAAATTTTGTCATTTTTCTTTATCAAGAAGAAAAAGATATATAGATGACAAAATCTAAGATATAATATATCTGTAAATGAAATTATTGAAAAACAATATTAGAATTTAAATTTAGAAGTGGCATGATCTTATGTTCCTAAAACATATGTTGTCTAGTTTAATACAATTAATTATTTAATATTTCTAAATATAGAATAATATCTTGCATATTTTAATAGATTTATTACTATAATGGTACTCATTAATTACAACAAAATCAAATTAATTTTTTAAGAACTCCTAATTATTAAATAAGTTACTATTTTAAGTAATGATTTAATAAAATATTGTTCTATATCTTTAATAATTCACTACAAAAAAAGTCTTAACTGCTTTTTTTTTTTGTTTAACTACAAGTTTAACTGCAGCTACAAGGTCTAGTTGTAGTTATCAAAATTGTAATTAAACCATGCATAGTGGAAGTCTTAACTATGATTTTGAGAAGTCATTGTCATTCTATGTAGTTAAGTAATTGTAGCTAAAATTGTATCATAGCTACGGTTTAAGAACCGCAACTAAGACTATCTTAGTTACAAATTTTAAACCGTGGCTAAAATTATTTTAGCTATAGTTACTTCACCATAGTTATACGAAGTTTAGCTGTAGTTAACTACAACTAAGGTTTTTTTTTAACAGTGGTTTAAATTGATGATGAATGATTTTTTAAAAAATCTAAAACTTTATATATATAAATTACCTTGTTGTAATAGTAGTTTTACAGAGCTGTTCAACTAACATAACAACAATTTAGTATAGAAATTCAAAGTACAAATACAAATACAATCAAGGTTCAAATGGACCAAAAAAAAAAATACTAAACTAATTATCCATGTGAGATGAGGTTGGCAAGTGAATCACAAATCTAGGATTTCCACCTTCTTGACTAGTTGGTGCCTAAATATGAAAGTGAAGTAAATAAGTATGAGATTAAGGGTAATATAAAATAAACAATCATTCATATAAGTTAAGTAAAATGATAAATCTTCTAAAATTACTCTAAGATTGTCCAAACTCGCAATTTCAAGTTGTAGTTGACCTAAAAATTTTGACAAAGGAATGCTAGAATTGCATTCATTTGTTTCTACTATGATCTAATAACCTGCACCTCATTTTGCAACTCTGCGTTTAAAGGCCCAAAAGGTGGAATCCTTTTTTTGGAAGGATGTAGATTGATCGAACATTTAGAATAGGTAGGCACCCAATCCTAATCGTCAGACTTGGCCAAGGTGTTCTTGGCTTCCTAAAGTAATTGCTAATGAATTTCGACTCGAGATCTCCTGAGAAGAAGATCCTTGAGACTAAAGCTCTTATATCTTGTCCTATGAAGCAAGTTCAAGCAAAATAGAAAACAGTCCAACATTTCAACAATTCATCAATCCAATAAAAATAGAAATCAATATCTCAACAGATTCAAACTCATATACTTATTATGACTATTCTGCCTTTATCATTTATTGGTATTCCATCTCTCCTTTTATGGATAACTATTCGCACATCTCCTCAGTTGATAAGGCCCCCACATTTAGCATCTTGCAACATATAAGACACATATGGTAACATATCTCATATTATATAAAAGCTTTAGTTATAGTATTTACTAAATGTCTCTTACCATCTTGACTTTTCTTCTTGCAAGGCTCTTCAATCCACTAGTGTGGTGAATCATTTACTTACTTATATTTCATTTATTTTGTTCCACCATCGCCTAGTGATTGATAGAAACACAATAAATATATTAATGAAGAAAACTAAAGATATAGAAAATAATTTGTGATTACCAAAGTCCTTAGGTTGAGTCGATAATCGATGTACGCTGCCCATTCCTTTCTCATAATGCCATTAGGTACCATTTGCAAAAAATCATCTTTTGTTTTTGTTCTGCCTTGCCTCTTATCATACAAGTCCTTTCTCTTATACATCAACTTGATCCCTATAGACTTCAACAATACTTTATATGTCTATCCTCGACCATAAAATGTATTTGTAACATAAAATACAATTGTTAATCAAACTAAATGAATATGAATGAGCTACAAAATGGTTCAATAATTATGTGAAATACATATTTAATATTTACATGTTTAATATGTACATTTACAAAGTAAAAAGTATAATTAATTACATAATCTCTAATTAAAAAAGACAATAAATGCATTATTAATGATATTTTAAATAATTAGTGTACTATAAAAGTATCACTGTAGAAAGAAAAAAAACCATTTTAGCCATAGTATTTTTTTTTTTGGGTCTTAGCTACAGTTTCTACCATAGTTAGTAGGTTTAACCATGATGGAGCTACTCATCATGACTAGTTTAACCATGATTTTAGAAAACTACAATTACCCTGTAGTTTAATAGTTGTTAGCTCATTTGGTTTAACTGTAGTGCTAAAATTGTGATTAAACACATAGGTTTAATTATAATTGTATTAATTGCAATAAAAACAAAAGGGTTTAACTATGGTTAAACCCTTGGTTTAATGGTAATTACTATATACCAGTAATTAAACCTTAGTTTAATTGCAGTTTTGAAACTACAGTTAAACTCTTTGGTTTAACCATTTGTTTTAACAATGATTTGAAACGTTGCTAAATTATTTTTTAAATATTCTACAAGCTTTATAGCTTAATTATGAAGGGATTTTTTTTTAATCCCTACATCAATTCTTGTAACAAATTATCAACATAGCAATCTAATCACAAATTACATTTATGTTCAATGACTAATAGTTGCATACACATTTAATCATAATTTACAATTGAATTTTAAAAAGACTTAATTAGTTTCAAAATTCAAATATAATACAATTATAGTTCACACACAAATCAAAATACTAAACTACTTACCCCCTTTAGTTGGACTTAGAGATTGAGCTAGTGCTCTCAAGTGTCTACTCTCTTAACTACTTGATGTCTAAATATAAAAGTGAAATTAATAAATAACAAACTAAAGACTATACAAAATAAATATTCAATTATATAATTCAAGTAAAATGAAAAAGTTATAATATTATCCCAAGAACATTAAAGACTAACTAGTTAGAGGGCAACTAACCCTAGAAACTTTAAAGAATGAATGCTAAAGCTACATCAATCCATTGATGGTATCTTTTTAAATCTTACACCTTCTACTGCAACTTTGCGTAAGTTAGCCTATAAGTTGGAGCCTTTCCATAGAAGCGAGTAGACTAGCCAAACACTTGGAAAGGGGAAGCACATAATCCTAAACTTCAAACATGACTAGGGTGTTCTTTGTAACACCATAATGTGTTATCCTCAACTAATCTCTACTTAGGCTTGGTTCCATGAAATTTCAAAGAAAAAGAGTAAAACGTGGCTTTTTATTATGCTATGTCGGGGATTTAAACACTCATATTTTGTCTCATGGGTCCCATGAATCCATCGATCACATTCTCTACTCAAACTTCATTTATACAACTCATATATAGTATAAAACAACCCATGAACTATGAATATAACGCTAAAAACCAGAAAATGTAATTTCTTAAAATGGGTCAAAAAGTCATATTTTTTGCTCTAACTTTAGAAAATCATAACTAATTCTAAAAAAATGAGAATCAAGCAAACCGTAACTTTTTGAAAAGCTCTGGATGTCAAATTTACAGTAAAAATAATTTCAAGTCATAAACATAGCATCTGGCCACATTTGATATCGAAAAAGGCACAAAGGTCCGGCTATCCCTGGTACTGATACAGTTTGCTATCATGAATTTCAAAAATTCATAACTAATTCCACAAAAATCCAATTTAGGCAAACTATACCAATATAGAAAGATATAAATGTTGGTTAGAGGAAAAAAATAAATCCAGACCAGTTCACTAGCCTCTAGACCTCGAAAATGGATAGAATAGTAACAAAGCTTATATGGCTTCCTTGATGCTGACACAGAACTTCAGAAAATTATTTCTCCCTCTACATACCTCAAATTGAGATTCTTCTAATTGGTATAGGTCATTGATATCTAATTTATTCCCATAAAATTTCATAACAATTGGACACTATTTGGTCAATGAATGACACAATTTCATTTCGAACCAGTGATAACAGTGGCAGTGACCAAAATCAGAAAATTCTCCAACTTCAAAAATTTGCCAAATATTCCATAGACTTCCAAATATTTCATACTTTAACTTTTCAAAAGCTCTTAATAAGCTCTAGATGCATGCCAAATTTCATATCAAGAAAAGGTTATTTGGTCAAATCTTGACATAACTCACGAATTTGGCAAAGTTGACCCCATATATAGTTCAAAATGGAGGTAAATGGTCTCCTACATGTCCTAACACCTCTTAGACAAGTTTTAAAGTATAAACAAAACATATGTGAATTGCCCAAGTAGTCCAAACCATCACATATCTCAAACTTACTATGTTATACACCAGAATACACTACTACATACAAGCCATCAAGAGGCCAAATCTCATATTTCTATTGCTTTGACTCTATACATGGTTCACACATCATTTATACATATTTTTACACTTGCTTAAATATTTACATCTAAAAAATA
The DNA here is from genome assembly GCA_032878935.1 of Erythrophleum fordii. Classification (NCBI taxonomy): domain Eukaryota; kingdom Viridiplantae; phylum Streptophyta; class Magnoliopsida; order Fabales; family Fabaceae; genus Erythrophleum; species Erythrophleum fordii. The sequence goes on along the minus strand of JAVQMF010000049.1, from coordinate 17,903,394 downwards.
ACATGTACATATAAATATTGATATCTCTTTATATTAAAAGAACCAAAACAAGCTATACAACTAGCTAAGCATACTCAACTAGGCTCTTTGACTTGTATCTTGGTCTCTTTGAGCTCCATTTAACATGTTAAGATGGGATAGGGAAGGAGGTGAGATTCATAGAATCTCAATAACTCATACACTCATTTAAAAAAACAATCAAGGCATATAAACATGTCAAAACATGCAAGTAGGCATCCAACAATTCAAAATCATACAACGTATGATTTACATGCCATGAATATCATATCAATACTAAAAATAAGTTCTAAGGATTCTTGCTCTCACTTCACCTTATTTTTGAGACTTTTGGATTAGCTTCACCCTTAGTTTAAGTACTTTTTACTTGGCCTCACTAATCCATGAGACTTTTGGCCTTGTTTCACCCATTTCTAGGGACTTATGACTCTACCTCGCCCATCACAAGGGACTTTTGGTACCACCTCACCCTTTAAGAGCAATTTTCACAATCCAAAACATAAGTATATTAGTACCAATGCATCAAGGCAACATCAAATGGCATGTCTCGTAATACATGTGTACACACAAACATATAATGACCATCATATATCTAAGAATGCAACAAGAAAGAGTGAAGAGCTACCTTGTAAGCTAACACAAACCTTCCCTTTTAATTTCTCTTTTTCTCTCTCGGTCTCACAATCAAAACTAGATGGAGTTTGATCTCTTTGGTCTAGATGCACAAATAGCATGTAATTACTCTCTTAGAATTCAAGCAAATACTCTCAAAGGCTAAGGGATTCTTGCATCAAAACAAAATCTAAAAAGTGTTTAAGAATTCTTAGTTTCTCTTTCTTAAATTTCACTAGCTCTTCTTCTAATTTCTTTGTATTTCTTAACTTCTCACACTCTAATTCAAGGGTTTCATACTTGTTCTAATTCAGAACAGAGCCATACTAATCAGTAACCCATGAAAAAGGGAGCTTAGAAGGAGAAGGATAAAGTCTCAAGAAGAAGAAGTATGAAAATCTTTAAAGATTCTTACCTTTTTACCTTAGTTTTCTTCCTTCTCTCTCATTGAATTTCTCTTGTCTCTCTCTCTCTCTCTCTCTCAAGCCCTTTTCTCTATTTTGGTCGAAATTTAAGTTGGTTAGAGAGGAAGAGAAGTTTCTGGGGTCTTTAAGAAGTAAAAATACACTATTTCATGCTTTTTCGAACCCACCTTCGCTATAGTGGAAAATAATCCTCGCTACGATAAGCACGTCTCAGTCCCAGGCCCTTGTTCTCGTTATGAGATGCGTTATTGCAACAAACTCCTTGGCTTTTGTATGAGACGCTCAAACTCGTTATAGCTAGATACATTCTTGCCATAGCAAACTGATACATTCGCTGTAGCTAGCTGGCTTTTCGCTATAGCGAACAGGTACATTCACTATAGCTAGCGGGGGTCCTGGCTATAACTAGCAGATTTAGAAAGATTCTAAAAATTTTAATTGTTACATTCTTGGCTTCTTAAAATAATGGCCAATGAATCTTAACTTGAGATAACCTGAGAAGAAGACCCTTAAGTCTAAATCTTTGTTATCCTAACTTACAAGTTTAAACAAAATGAAAAAATTTCAACATCTTAACAATTTATCAATTCAACAAAACTAGGAGTCAACTCTTTATTCATATATAGCTTTTGTACTTACAATAATTGCTGTAACCTCATCATTCATAGGACTTTCATCCTTATGCTTATATGTGGTAGTTTATATATCTCTTTTTATGACTGGGCTACCACACTCAATCTCCTACAAAGTATAAGGCAAGTACTGTAACAAATCTCATACTAGATAAAAAAAATTTGATTATATTATTTTGCTTACCATCTCAACCTTTTTTTGGCAAGGCTCTTTGATCCACTAGTATGGTAAATCATCTACTTTTTCCTATTTGCTTTATTTCATTCTACCATCACCTAGTGATTAACAAAAACACAATTTGCATATATATATATATATAAAGAACACTATAAATTTGGAAAACAAAATTGTTATTACCAAAGTTCTGGAATTGAGTCAATAGTCAATGAACACTGTCCATTCCTCTCTTAGCATCCCATTGTGAACCATTTGTAGTAGCTCTTGTCTTGGTCTTGTTCCACCATTCAACATATCCTTCCTCTCCTGCCTCCACCTCTCATCTATATATCAAATAAATATTTCTTATGTCTATCATCAACTACAAAGTAGGTTTACAATATAAAATACAATTGTTAATTAATATATATGGAAATGAATGAGTCATGACATAAGATAATTAATGTACTACCTATATCTGAGTCCTATAATAATTTCCTTTAAATGTTATGAAATCTTCGTCTAGGTCGAGTAGCTAATGGAAAAATTAACAAAGTTTGTCATAACGTGACCTAAGATCACACCAAACAGGGCCACCTCCCTCCCCAATGGGCTAGAGATTCTAGCTCTAAAGGGTATTTAATTTTGGTCCTAATTGTGGTGCTTTAAAACCATAGATAAGAACCACAATTAGGAAACCTTAAACCCCAAATGTGGTTTTAAAAAAAGACTATAAGCATAATTGTGATTAATATAATCGCAATTAGACTTATTGTTCTTACTTTGATTTTTCAAACATCACAATAAAGATGTTGAACCTAACTGTGGTTTTTACAAATTGTCCAAGGCCCTCATTGTAGTGCTTTAAAAACCATAGTAAGGACTATGCTTTAACCATGGTGACTATATATTGCAATTAGGCCTTGTCTTAATTGTGGTTTTATGAACTATAGTTAAGACATTGTAGTAAACTTTCTTTTTTTTAAATGGTGCATTGTTAACAAGGAACTGACTTTTAGATATTATGGATATTTATATTTTGTCATATAATTTATTTTTTGAATAAAAAATAAAATTTTCATTTAAATGCAAAGATCAATATCACTTAAAAAAAAAATTAAAAGCAATAATAATAAATATCTACAATTTTTTTCACAAAAAAAAATCTATAATTTTATCATCGAACTAAATAAGTAAAATGTTTGCTATCCCCTAAATTATTTATGTATATATTTTGGAATGAAAATTTTTAACCATGATTATCAATGCTCGACAATATAACCATGTCTATATACTCTTCATTTTATTTGGTCAGTAACCCCATCTATATTGGTGAATAACATATTCAACAACTTCCACAATTGCATAAGATTCCTCAATTAAAGAAAAGAAAAATTACAAAAGCACCTATTCAACGTGGGTCAAAAAGTCAATAGAAGAGGCAATAAAAACATTTTGATCTACCACAAAAGGCAGTTTCAAAGATTGAAAGCATTTTAAATATGTCAAGAACGAAGACAAATTGAAAAACTCCCCCATAATTTTATCCCAAAAAAATTCCCTATAACTAAAAAAAAAAAGAAAAAAAAAAGTTGAGATAGGGCTAGGACTTAACTATTCATGGTAACTCCAAATTAAAAGATGAAATTTGTTTTGTACAGAGAACTCATGATTGAATTGAGCCTAAATTTTTAAAAATAATTAATTATTTATTACAATATATGTATACTGAATTTTGAAATTGGCCCCTATATATAGTTTTATTTTAAAGAAAAATATATTCGTATACTTTGCAAACGATCAAGATCTAGTCTCACCTTTAGGTTATGTTATAACAATGTTAATTGCTGGTTAATGGCAAATAGATTTTACAGGTGTGCTGATGTATCTTAGGAGGCAAGCTGATGTGAAAGAGAAAAAGCCACATATATATGCACCAGGTTTCTCAAGTGTCTTGCACGAGAGGTTTAAGAAGGGCCACCCATTGCAATGGAATCAGTTTCACTCACGCAAAGCGGCAACAAGTCGTGGAAGGAGAATGAAATTTGGGAGGAGAGTTAGGGTTCTGGGCGTTCTTCAGCAAGGCCTCAATCCGCAGAGAAGGAAAGGGAAGGGGGCGAGTTGATGAATTCAAAAGCTTCAAATGATAGCTCTATTTTTTGTGATGCTGATTATGACTCTGCAGGTGTGATAGAAGCCAAGTTCTGCTAGCTGTGTGTGTATGCAATAAATGTCAAGACAAAAGCTTATTCTAATTTGAACTATTGAAATGGAAAACGATTTTTTTTTGAGTGAATAAATAAGTTCTGCTTTATTCTTTAGTACAAAAGCTTATTCGCAAACTACCGTTTCCTCTCTCTTTGGGTTCTTATATTCAAGAAAGCGATATTCTTCATTATTTAATTCACGCTTTCTTAGTTTATTATATTCAGGAAAGTGAAATGAATAAGCTGACCCATGTGCTTTTGTTATTTTTCCTTCTCTCAATTATGTCCTGTATAAGAGGTAACGGGACCACATAGTCACGGCTCAATGTTCAACTTGAAAGTGATTTCAAGTTGCAAGTAAAGCCCTAGTGATTTGGAATTGCAAGTTCTCTCACGTAATGTTCTAAGGCAACCTAAGTGATTTGTAATTGCAAGTCTTCCATAAAACACAAAGCACCATCAAGGTCACCACTCAAGATGTGACCGTTGCAATCTTGAATATTTTAATCCTTGGCCTACAGCTTGCAAGTGCCTTCTGCTGCCCTCTTACAACTCCATGATTCCCGCAAACAAATGCAAAACATGCTAAGGCTAAGAGACAATTGTCTGCGCTGTATGTCATAAAGTTCTGAGTACATAATCAAGTTGCGTATGTCATAAAGTTGTGCATGTTAGTAGCATTGCCTTTAACTAAACAAACTTGTGTAAACGCGTGCGTGCGTGTGTGTGTGTGTGTATATATATATATATGAATAGAAGGGCCAGTATATTTCAAGATTTAGAGAGAGAGATATATATATATATATATCCTCTTCCGACTCTCCCTTCTTCCCTGATCTCTTGCTGTGTTCCCTCACTTGATCAAGTTTCAACACAATAAAAATTTGGATGCAGTAGAATAAACAATTGCTTTCTCTTAGAACAAAAAAGACTCCTTTGGTTTGCGGAATTGCTAGTTAGGGAATAAGGAAAAAAAATGCCTAACAGAATAGAATTACTTTAAATGTGTTTGATATAATATAAATAAAAAAAAAAACATACTTTTACTTTTGTATGTTTAGTTTTTAAAAAAATGTGTGAAATGAAAAATAAAGCTAGGAAAGGGACCAAAATGTCCTTGGGCCGAAAAAAAAAGTGTTCGAAAAATTAAAAAATAAAGGCTCACCTCATTGTTGACGAAGCAAAACGCAGGTCCATGCGTGCTCTCCTTGGAGGTCCGGCGGCCATGGCGGATACAGTGAGATTAGGGGTCTGTAAGAACAAGAGTCGACCTTTGACGATGACTTGGGCCAACGACTCTATTCTTCGCTGCTCAGGTCCAGATGGGTTAGAGCATTATTTGAAAACCTGGGGTAAAATCGACTTTGTCCATTTTGGCTCCAAAGCCTGGGGAGACTCGTGTGCTACAGTGACGCTGAGGCTAGCAGGTGTAGTTTTCCCATGAAAGTAGCTTTCGTTCAACCAGACGCCTTCTGTGGATGTATTCCGTTACTCTTTCCATTTGGAGGCTTGAACCAAACGGGCCCAAGTTACATACATTGTGCAACTCATCTAGACTATATGCTGTGCTTTACATATCAGTGTGTCGGAGCTCGACCATATTCAGTAATTCAGTAATTTGTCTTCTCTTATCAACTTTCAAACCTACAGTACTTATACTTGATGGCATAGCTTGTGTGTCTTTTGAGAGCCATATGAACAAATATCAATATGTATCCAATGTTGAGTTGTTTTGCTCTAGTTATTATTCGAATTTGTCAACTAGAAGAAATTGAATATAGTGCCTTCGTAGTTGTCGTAGCACCTCTACGACGAAGACCCACTTAATAAAAGCCTGAGTGTTCAAACGAAAAAATATATACCCATTGTAACAAAGCATTTAACGGTGTGAATTCATAAATCCCAAAATCATGAATCTTGCTGACCTTATAGTTTGGACATCTTAGAAATCTTCTTTCGGGATTTGTAGAGATCCATCAAGTATAAGTAACAATTCGTTCACTGCAATTGCACAAGATTCTTCCCCTTCTTCCAATCGAACTACCATTTGAATTTTGGAAAGCCATCACCCAATTTATGCTTGGAGAGGTAACCAAGATGTGAAGATTGGAAGAGAAGTCGACGCGATTGAGGGAATGAAGATGTAAAGATTGTAGGAGAAGTCGAATTTGGCTTCATTTGGTTACATGGGAGAAAAGATAATCATTTTTTTTTTATCTATTTTGTATAATGTTTGTTATATTATTTAAATCATTGCTTAATAATTTTTTTTTTTTTACAAAATAAGGATACAACAATTATTTTTCATCTTCAAAATCATTTTTTTATTTTATTATTTATCTTATTCTTTTCTATTTTGTATACCAAGTGAATTCAAAGAGTAGAAGAACGCTGAGCCTTAACTTGCCTGTGATCCTTGCATCCGACCTTCATTCTCTCCTCTACTCGTTCTCCTTTGAAGAAACTGATTCCTTTGCATTTGGTTGGCCCTTTTTAAACCTCACGTGCAAGACAGGTGAGTTTTACATGGTGCATATGCGGTTTTCCCTTTCCACATCAACTTGTCACCTAAGATTCACCATGACGCCTGTAAATATAACTGATTTACACTGCAAGTACCATAAAATTAATTTTTTTATAAATAAAAATAATACTCAATTTTTTAATACTATGAAAATATAATAAATATTTTTGTTAAGTAGTAGATTACAAAACCAATACGAAACTCCATTAAAGCATTAATTGCATATCCAAAATATTAATACTAATCAGGACGTTTCTTTAAATGTGAGAGTTGAAAGTTATTTCCATAATGGCAAAATCACTAGTCATGATTACCATAATAAATTGCTGAAGTAGGGTAGTACAATTAATCTCATTTGAATGAGAACAACTTAACTTATTGCCATAAATGAAGGGGGTGTGTGGTATGAACTTATTGCATCATCATAAATCCAAAGAACATGGCTCCATTTATGAAGCCTCTGCTTCTGCTGCTGACTATGGTTGTTGCAACGTTGAAAGGTGGCAAGGCAATGACAAACAAAGTAACGGTGCAAATCATCAATAAATTTTCTCCACCTCAGGACTTGACTCTTCATTGCAAATCCAAGAATGAGGATCTTGGAGAGCACACCATCGAAGTTATACAAATATACGAATTCAAATTCACTCCAAACTTCTTCTTTTTTTCCTGTAAATCACTGTATTTCTGCAGTGTTAGATGACCATCGGATACTTCGCTTCACTAATTTGATGTGTACGTACAGAATCGAGACCACTGGGGCATCGTGTGTTCTTGGAAAATATGACAATTTGGTGGATGCATCTTTGACGATGCCCTTGGTTATACTACGTGCTATACTTGGAATTCTCAACCACAATCAACAATTAACCCTCTGGGTGTCGCTGCATCAAATACCAATACTACCCAATCCCATCCCTAATTATTGAAATCATATATCTAATATGACAATCTCTATCGTAATATATTTGAGATGAAATTGATATCAATATTAAATTTATTTCAATTTTACGAACCAAAATTAATGTAATATGAAACTATCAAATCAAATTATTAACGAAAAAGTGAGTTAAATACGCTATATCCATTATCTCAACAAAATAAAAAGAAAATAGTTCTTTCAACTATTATTTTTTAGGATTTAAACTTTTTTGTTCATTTTTTCATAAATTCTATTTACAACTATTATTTGAGATGATATTTCTAGTAATAAAATTATTAAAAATAAAAGCGTTCAAATCTTAAAAGTGCATAACATTTAAAAAGGATATTTTTGAATTTTTAAAATTTAAAGAGATGCTATTTTTTATATATAAGAATCAATCACTTAAATTCATCTAGAGTGACATATGATTAATCTCATATTGTATATGTTAATCATTTCATTTACATGTTAATTATTGGAGTTAATTGGACAAAAATACCTAATGCATGAATCAAACTATCATTTATATTGTGATTAAACATATTATTGATTGTCACTTCTTTTGGATCAATTTATCATATATATATATATATATATCTTTTTAAACCATGCCCAAGGCATGTTTTATTTTCATTCGGCTGGATCCTCTATAGTCCCGGTGGTGAATGCAAGGATGTAGTCAATGTTTTTAACTTTTTTTTAAGGGTTAAAAATATTAAGTATAAAAATAAAAATTATAATTAAAAGAACAAAAATTTTAATTATGAAAAAAATTACTTAAAAAATATTAATTATACACTTCAAAAATTATGGCTAAAATTTTTGAAGTATATTATTTTCATAGTTAAATTTTTTATGTTTTTAATTATAACTTCTATCTTTATACTCAATATTTTTAACCTTAAAGGAAAAAACTTAAAGTTAGAGGATCCATTTTGATTTTCAGTCGGAATGCTAAGTTTTTGCATTTTAACTTTCGGAACGGCAATAATAAGGTTTGCATTTAGAGCAAGCGAGATTACATTCATATATACGACGTCGTTTAGGCGCCAATATTAGGTATTCTGTACGCTGCCCTCGCATGTGGCAACGAGACGCAAGCTATGGCGATGGCTGAAGCAAAGGCGGAGAAGGAAGGGGTTAATCTGCTGGGCTCGCCCACCTTCAAAGAGCTGGAGAATGGTCGCCTCAGATGCGTAGAAACTGGACACGAACTGCTCACCAAGGACATCGACTCCTACTCTAACAGCAAAAAGTGCCGATTAGGTCTCATCAACTTTGGCTTGTCCCATAATAAACCCCCTTTCAATATGTTCAAGCAAGATCCGCTCTCCCGGTAAATTCCCTTGTTTCCTTTTTAATCTTCATCTCCATTCCTGGGTTTTCCATGGAATTAGCTGTCATATGTCAATATCTAGGCAATTTTGATTGAAATCACAGTTCTTTCTGTCTCGATTTTTGTAAGTTATCAATGAAAACCCAATAGAGTGGACCTGTTTAGGATTTCTTTTTTTTTTTTTAATTCCTTTTAATCTACGATAGGGGTTTAAGTAAACCCAATAACGATATCTGTGTAAGCTTGACTTTAAAACTCATTCTTAGAGCCTGTTAGGAGAAAAAATCGCTTTTTTAATGTAGTTTTAACTGTCCGAAAGGAACAATGAATTGTAGCTTGTCGAAATATTTTGTTGAAACGTAAATTGTTCCTTTGTTATACTTATAACTTAAAAGACCCAAAAAAGAAAAAAAAAAAAGCAAACAAACAAAAACAAAATCCAGAAAAACAAAAAATTCGGCAGTATAGCCAAAACGCTGCATCTTGGAAGCTCAAAAGTCAAAAGTATTCGCGAGGAAGACTGATAGGGTGTCCAATTCCCCAGAATGGAAAGTTGAGCTATCCTCTAAGCCATAATGTGAATTTATTGTATTTGATGTGTCCGCTTATTCCTTGGATTATTTATCTTCATCAGTATGTGATAACACAGCTATAGGTTCGGCATTGCAGTTCAAAGTTGATATGTAAATTGACTGGAGACACTGTCAATAAGTCAGAGGAACATATCTGGAAGCATATGAATGGGAAAAGATTTCTCAATAAACTAGGTCAGTCATGTACTCTATAGGCGTAGTTTTGGGTGTTCTGGAATCATGAGAATTTCCAAATAATGTAGTGAGGTTCTGTTTTCTCAATAGTAATCATGTGTTTAATCTATGAGCGCATAAGAAATTTGTAGATATTTATCAACTAATATGTCCGAACTTCTAAAATCAGAGCAAAAGGAAGAGGAGAAGTTGTCTAGTAATAGAATGGAAAAAGGGAATAGCAAACCAATGCGACTAAGCGCAGATGGTGGGAAGAAGGGGAAGAAGAAGAAGGAGAAGAAGGACAAGGAAATTGAAGAAATCAAATCTGAAGTACGGAAGTCTTGTAATGAGGACAGTGAATTTGAAGACGCTGAATTCTGGATGCCTCCTGTTGGAGATCGCTGGGACATTGATGATGGAGGAGATCGATGGGGTTCAGGCGCAAAGTCAGTGCAGGAAAGTGAAGAGGGTGATGAATTAGGTATGTTTTCCTCTCCTGCTCATTTCAATTGATTTATTATCAATAAGGTTACATTTGGTTCCTTTCATCTGCAGCTTTGTCGTGGTCATACAAGTATTGACATGACAGAAAATTAGTTGTATAATAGTTTAGGATATGAACAATATAATATGTTCGGGAGTAAAAGTTTTCCTAATAGTTGCTATCAAAAAGGAGGGAAAAACTAGATAGGCAGATACTGAATTACAGATAAATACTTGCATAGGAGGAAATGTTCAATCTAAAGGAAAAATCAGTTAGATGCAAGAGCTTATCCTGTCTGCTATTTAGCAAATCTTATTTTGTGATAAAACATAAGTAGATCATCTCATCAACTGATCATGTGAAGGGATTACATTTTGTCCCATTGGATAGAACAGCTTTTTAATTGTGGTCAACCTTACTTTGGTTTCTTATATGTTGGTTTGTTGAACTTATACAAAAGAAAACTTAATAATTGAGTAAATGGTAATGTCACAGATGTTTCTGCAGATGGGAATTGCAAGGATTCAGAAGAGCTATCTTCACGGTATGTTGCATTATCATGCCATGGATGAATTACATTTAAAACTATTTTTATTGGTTGTCATGCCCAAATTTTCCGATCGGCATACAATATCTGTTGAACTTAGCTTTCCCCTTACCTTGCAGGACGAAAAGGATGTCTATAGAAATTGGACCCAGCAGCTTTGCCTCGAGGAAGAAGAAAAGTAAGAAGAACCACCAAAGCTAGTATCCATTAATAATGTAAGTTTAATAGCTGAACAGTATAACATGCAAGGCAGAATTTGGCTGGTAATCCATCAACTAATTATGTCAAATGGAGGTCATATGCATAACAGGATAGAAAGTTGGAGTTTCCAAATGAAGTATATTCAAGGAGCAGCTTTGGCCAAGAGAAAGAAGAAAAAATAAAAAGACAAAGGTGAGCTGCTTCTACAGTATGTTCTGGAAGATAGGCAGGATATTGAATTATTTCTAAATTTTAAGTTTTAAAGATAAGGATGCAATCAGGACTCACTTTTTTGTTTTTTGTGTCACTGGCTCGTTGCAACTCCATTGCTATAAATCCTGCTCTTCTTTGTTCTTTACTTCTTTTGGACAGGTGGCAATTTTTACAGTTAATGTTTCTTAATCATTTAGAATCGAATTCATGATTCCATCCGTTCCGGTCTGATACTCCTTTTGAATCTTGATCGGATATTTTGTTTGCAATATTTGTTGAAGTGTTATAACTTCACCTGGTTGGGTGAAGGACTAGGTAGTCACCGTCCACCAATCTTTTGCTTCAAAGTTTGACCTTTTCGGCTTCAAATGATTGATAGATGTTACTGCCGCCCGTGAATGTTTCAGTTGATTTTATTCGTGCCAATTAAGATTGCTGAAAAGGAAAAGGTTTAGACTTATTTGCACTATTTTTTATTTTTATTATCAGATTTTTTAATAAAATTATAATATGTAATGTTAAATTGTTAAAATTGTATATTTATTATATTTTAATTAGGGAGTTTAATAATAAAAATATAAAGAATAGTGTATAAATTTATTTAAAAGAAAAATGCATTGGAAATATAAAAAGAATATGAAATGCAGTTTTTCGGCCAAGTTTGTGGAGTGGGGAGAAATGATGGTAGCATAAGTCATTCTTAAGAAAAATTACATTTAAGGATTGTAAAATTTATAATTCAAGATTTTAAAAATTAAAATTATATTTTAACTATAATTATCATCGCAAGATTTATTGTGTAGAAAAATATTAAATTTTTTTACACTTAGTCTTAAATATCTTAAAATGAATAGTAAATTCTTAAAAGCTTAATAATAATTATAGTTCTTAAAAATAATTTTGATTTTTAAGACATTTTATTATAAATTTTATAAGACTTGAGTTATTGGATGTAATTTTCTTTAATTTTTATTTTGTAAAAAAAGAAAAATTAAATCTTCTCCTCAAAAACAGAAAAATAGAAAATTATTTGTCTGAAGGCAAAAATATTATTATTAAACAACTACTATAATTATTTTTAATTTTGTTCACATGTCTTTTTAAATAATTTTAAGAGTAAAAATATTTTTAAAATTTTTTCAAATATAAGATACTTTTTAAATAATGATACAGATGTTTATAAAATAATTTTATTATACACAAACTATATTTTTTTCATAGTATTTCTTATAGAATTTTATTAAAAAAGTATTTTAAAATAACTAAAAGATCACATAAATTCTAAGCGGCTTCTAAGTTATGCCTCTAATGACTACCATCTCATGGGGACACCTTAGTTTGGGTTTACCAAACCGGACCTTCCATTTGCCTCTGTCAAGGTTTGTCATGTCAAAATCAGAACATCTCCAATGTCGATAAGTTTTTTTTTTTCTTTTCTGGCCGATAATAATTCTACGTCGATAAGTTATCTTGAGGATCTTCGTACATAAATGGATGTCCTCCGTGGATGTGATCAAAATAGAAAAACAAATGCGTAAATCTGTAACAAAAATCTTCTTTATTTCAATAGTATTTTTGTCTCTAATTGATACATGTTAAAATCAGTTATAATTTTTTTTCCAACGAAAGTTAATGCATTTTAACAATTGGAGATATTTTTACAAAAGGATATTTCTACGACATAATTATACTTAACAAAAAAAAATTTCTTAGTGAAACGAAATTTTAATTAATACTTTATCGACATAATTATTTAAAAAGAAGACAAAACTTACAATAAAAATAAATTATATAAAAGACAAAATGTAAGTATAATTTATTATATTTTTTAATAAAAATATAATAAATTAATTTTTTAAATAATTTAACGTCATAAAATTGGTTATTTTCAATTTTTTGAATTAAATTTGATAAAAATAACTTAAACAATTTTACTTGTCTTTGGTCATTATATAAAAGTTAAAATTATCGTTTTTTAAAGTTAAATTATAATTTTAGTTTATTAAATTATTTATATATTTCAATTTGATATTTTATTTTTTAAGTTAATTTTTAACATTGAATTTATACTATCTTTATTTTGAATTTTATTTATTGTTTCAAAACAGTATCTTTGCTTCTTTTTAATTTTCTAAAATTTTTTAACTTTTTAATATTTTAAAATATTTATTAATTATCATATAATTAAAATTTAATATATTAAATTAAAAATTAAAAATTTAAATTAAAACAAATAAATAAATAAAGATGATAATTAGACCTAATAAATTATCAAACCGATGACAAAATATTGTGAGGAATTTTGGAAAGACAGGGAAAAAGTGTTTTTGCATGCCAGTGTGTGTCATGTAATTTTGTATGGTCGATTGAAGTGTAAACAAGGTGGCAGTTGTAAAGGCTTAGGCTAATATTATTACATATATACGAGAATTTTTTATGTGTATTCAAACTATGGATTGTGGGTTTCAGAATGAACCCAGATTCTCTACGAATCAAGGGCATCCCAATCTAGAATTCGGATAGTGTAAATTTCATAAATTTTTTTATTTTTTTATTTTTTGATATAAAACATCAATTTTCTTGTAGTTGTTAGTTATAAAATTATTTTTATTCTGCACTTTATATCCTATAAAGTAAAAAAAAAATTAAAAAAAAATATTATGAAATTTAAACCGTCTAAATTTAATTTGAATAGTTCAGATGAAATGTGCATATTGTGTGTATCCTATAGATTCACACGCAATTTGTGCGTTTTCAAAATAGTGCGTAAGTGTTACAATTAAGGTTAGGAAGAGGTTATCCTACTTCTAATTTAATCTGTTATTAGTCACTTGTTACAATTATTTAGTCTTAAATCCACTTTTCATTGTCAAATAACTCTTGATATCTAATGTATACATACTCCATTGATAATGTGTTTTTCCTCCAATTAAGAGTGATAAAAAAATGAATCATATAAAACAATATATCAACAAATATTTTTTTGATAAAAAGATCATATTTAGGATTCTTACATGAGAAATGATTATGTAAATATCCTAGTAAATATTCTATTATAAAAAGTTGATGTTTGCGTATTGGGTAATCACACTAGTTAAACAAAAAAAAGATTAAGAAAAGATCTAGAGAATTTGTATATGCATTGAGTTCCAAGGACAGACTTATATATAGTGAGAGTTTTAAGCTTAAAAAAATTGAAAAGATATCATACAATCAAAATAGAATAATCAAATCAAATTAAATGTTAAAACATTCATATACCCAAATTTTGAGATATTCACATATCCCCTTTCAAATTCATATGGGTGTGGAAGAAACCAAGTTAAGTTTGCAAACTAAGGTCAGAAAGCAACCAAGGGTAATGTGGTTTGGTGAGCAAGTCAACGAACTAATCAAGAGTCCTAATAGAAATGAGACAAAGAGCACCACACATGATATGTTGGCGTATGAAGTGATAGTCAAATTCAATATGCTTGGTGTGTGGCACTCCAATTATCACAATAACAATTAGTAAGAGAAGATTAGAAGATGCCCAAATCATCAAATAGCCAATGGATCCAAAGGATTTTAAAGGTAGTGTTAATAAAGGCTCTATACTCGGCTTCAGTGTTAGAGCAAGAGTCAAGGTCTATCTCTTATTGCATTATGAGACGAGAGAATCATTAAGAAAAATACAATAACTAATATTGGAGTAGTGATCAATGGGATCTTCACCCCAATCAGCATCAGAGAAAGCCAATGAAATAAGGTTGCCTTCACATAATGAATAATACAAAGAATTGCAGCATAATGAGTGGAATGGGAATCTAAGATGAACTGGCTAACTAAGTGAAGAGCATAGGAGATGTCTGGCTGAGTAATAGTGAAATAAATCAAATTGTCCACCAACTGTCAATAAAGGATCAGATTATTAAGCAAAGTACCATTCATAGGTGTAAATTAGACATTAGGTTCGAGAAGAGTAGATTCAATGCAATTATCAATGAGATCATCTTAAGAGATTAGATCAGAGACATACTTAGCTTATGAGAGAAAGAGACTATCTATAGAGAAAAGGACTTCAAAGCCTAGAAAATATTTAAGAGATCCATGATCTTTCATATCAAAATGTTGACTTAATGATGCCTTAAGGTTGGCAATCCCATCTATATCATTAACTATAATGATTATATCATTAACATAAAGAAGTAATAACATAAAACCCCTTGTAGTCTGACATATAAAGAGAGTGGAATTATGAGGATTGGATGAGAATCCAAATTGACTAAGAGTATAACTAAATTTTGCAAACCAAGCTTAGGAACTTGTTTAGGACCATATAAACCTTGCAAAGATGACAAAAATTATTAAGTAGACAAAGGTAGCCAGGAAGTGGGCACATATAGACTTCTTCTTCTAAGTCATCATTAAGGAAGGCATTTTGAACATCTATTTTATTAAGAACCCATTTTGAAGTGGCAACAATGGCAAAAAAGGTGTAAACGGAGATGATACAAGTAACAAGGACAAATGTTTCTT
Source organism: Erythrophleum fordii (assembly GCA_032878935.1). Classification (NCBI taxonomy): domain Eukaryota; kingdom Viridiplantae; phylum Streptophyta; class Magnoliopsida; order Fabales; family Fabaceae; genus Erythrophleum; species Erythrophleum fordii. The sequence continues at coordinate 17,887,846 of JAVQMF010000049.1, read as the reverse complement.
CATAGTCAATACCATACTCTTAAGTGAATCCTTTGGATGCCAAGCGAGCTTTGTAATGATCAATATAGCCATTTGATCGAGTTTTGATTTTGTAAGCCCATTTACATCCCACAAGTGCCTTACTAAGAAGAAGGCTGAGCATGTCCCAGATATCAATGGCCTCTAAAGCATATAATTCTTCTTGTATAACTTGTTGCCAAGGAGAATCTATATATACCTTTTAATAAGACTATAGTTCATAAAGGTGAAGCATAATAGAAGAATAGTATTTCTTACCTAAAAAGGATACATAAAAGAAGGAGCAATGTGAAATGTAGAATCGATGAGGAAGAAAAAATCATTAGAATGAGTGAAAATATTAGAGATTGTTGGGAGCTCACTTTGAAAGCCATTAGGGAGATATAAACTAAATGATCTATATTTGAAGTACCTAAAATATTAATATCAGAAGGAAATAGATCGATAAAAGGACTAGTAAACATAGGAGTAAAAGTGGGATGAATAGATTTGAATTGGGAAATAGAAGAAAACATGATATCTTTCTAGAAGATGACATAATGGAAGATACGGATTCACTGAGAAATAGAATCCTAACAGCAAAAGCCCTTATGTTTAACACCATAACCAAGAAAGCAATAAAAGGGGCACGTGGTTCAAGTTTATTGCACTCATGAGGTTAAAGAAAGACAAAGAAAGTATAACCAAAGACTTTAAGAAATGCATAGTCTAAAGAGGTATAATAGAAATATTGAAAATGAGACACATTACCCAAAATAAAAGAAGGAAGACGATCGATGACATAAATAGCAGTGAAAGTAGCTTCACCTTAAGTATGCTTGAGACAAGAAGAGGAGATAAGCATAGCTCACATAGAGTCAAGAATATGATGTTTTCTTTTAGCACAACTATTTTGTTGAGATGTGTTAAGATGGGAAAATTCAAAAAAAGTATCCAGTTTAGCAAGAAATGTAAAAAGTTTGGAATAATGATATTCCATGGCATTATTATGATGAAAAACTTTAATGGATTCGAAAATTTAAGTCTTAACCATAGTAGCAAAATTAATATAAATATGAGAAATTTTTTAGTGATTTTTCATTAAATATATCAAAGTGAAATAAGAGTAGTCATTAACAAATATCACAAAATATCTATAACCTCCAATAGTGGGTGTGGGAGCTGGTTGCCAAATATCAAAATGTATAACATCAAAAAGAGAAGCAAAAAGAGAAGTACTTTTATTAAAAAAACAAAGCAACTTGTTTAACTATTTAGCAAGAAATACAATGAAAAGATTTTTCCTTAATAGAACTTAAAATGCCTTGAGAAATGAGTGGTCATAATTTGGTAAGAGAACTATGACTTAGATGTTAATGCCATAGCTGAAAAGTAGAAATGGTAAAAGTTGCATAAAAGGGTGGTACAGAGGACTGAGGAACATAGAAGTTAGTAAGCTTAAACAATTTACTAATTTTATGCCTATTACCAATGATCTGCCTCGTTTGAGGTCCTGTATAGAATAACTAGTGGGAAAAGAGGTAAAAATATAACCAAGGTCACAAAGTTATCCAACAAAGATGAGATTAAAATTCAATTTGGTAACAAGATACGCATAGGATAATGTGAGAGTAGGTAAAGAGATAGGCTCCTTATGACTCACTTTCATAAAAGGACTATCAATAGTGTGAATAAAATGAGTCGTGTTTTTAAAAGACATAGAGGAAAAAGCATAGGATGAAGAAGTCATATGACTACAACAAACATAATCAAAATAGGAATGATTATTACCTAGTGTAGTGGCTAAGGCAGTAGGGGTATAACTAAAACAGGAAAGAAATTGCTTAAGAAGGGATTCAAGATCACTGGTGGAGAGTAAGATTTGGGAAGTAGAAGAAGATGCCTCATTGGTAGTGGCAGTAGTAAACACATGTTGGGAGAAGGAACTGGAGCAAGGTTGAACCTTACTTTGATCAAACCTTGGTGGACGAGTAGGGCAATACTTAGTTAGATGTCTTTGCTTCTTACAATATCAACATATCAAAAAGGAATAATTGGTTGCAATGTGCTTTTTTTTTTGCAAGTTTTGCATTCTATATTAAGACATTAAGGAAATAGATGCCTAGGCTGATGACAATGGCAACAAAATTTTTCTCCTTTGTTAGTAACTACAAAAACAAGATCAATTTTAGGTTAGAGAAGACCCAATTGAGTTTCTTCAGGTTTGAGATAAGGAAATGCTCTCAAATGTAGATAAAGGGCTTTGATGTAACAAAGAGACTCAAACAAGTTCATAACAATTAGTAAGAGCCATTAAGAACCAGATGAGCCTAGTGTGATTTTGGTAGTCATCAAAAGTTTTAGCATCAATAGCATTCTTCAAAGTTAATTCACAAAAGGTTAACTGATTCCAAATAATCTCCATATGGGTTAAGAAATTGTAAATAGATTGACTAGATTCTTGCTTTAAGCTACCAAGTTCTTTCAACAATTGATATTGATAAGATAGATATGAGGTAGTATATCAATTTTGAAGCTAATCCCAAACTTTTTTAGTAGTCTTATAACACCCAAACTGAAGGTAAATATTTAGAGTAAAAGTATTTCAGAATCGGGTCATTACTTGATTATTTTTGCTATCCCAATCCTCTAATCTATCATTAAATTTTTCATTAGTTTCTTCATTCTTCTTTTCTAAGCATGTAATATCTTCCATCACATATCTCTAAAATTTTCTATGCATTGCTTCAAGCTAGTGTCAATAATTGGATTTATTAAAAATAACTAAAATAAGTTGTGTAACATCAAGTTTGTTTATTTAATACGCTACAAATAATGTCACAGAGATAACATTAGTCCAAAAAGACCTAAAAAAAAAGAAAGATCTCTCCAAAAAGCATGTCAACTACTATGTCAACACAGTATTAGCCACATCAGCGAAAGAGACAACAAGGATGACATGTCATCATATATGGTGCCATCATTGCCACATCAGTAATATGCGATGTAAGCAAGTGACATGTTAGCAAAAATGTCTAACTCATCACACGGGTCAGTTGGGGCTTGAAGCATATCTAAGTCAAGGTGGTTTAGTGTGTGAGTTTCACATGTAAAGAGTAAGCACGGCATGTGAGGGCATGTGGAGCATCGAATATGAGTGAAATTTGACCAGCTAGTAGATTAAAGCCTTTTAAAGATGATGGTGGGAGCAATGTTACTGACAAAGGATTATGAAGAGGCACACAGAGGAGGATGCCTCTTTTTTAGGAGAGACAAAACTCTTTATTTTTTGAAAAACCCTAATAAAAGTGATTTTGATACCATATTACAACTAAAGAAAGAAGACTAAGAAAAAATCTGAAGAATTTGTATATGCATTGAGCTTTAGAGACAAGCCTATATAGGGAAAGTTTAACCTTAAAAAAGGGAAAAGATATCATACAATCAAAATAGAATAATCAAATTAAATCAAATCTTGAGAAATTCGTATATTCAAATCCCGAGATATTTGCACAAGTAACGACATCCAGTTAGCTTATGGTTGTATCTAGACTAGAGGTATTTATTAATTTTCGAAATAATTTTATATATTTAGAGTGCTATATGAATCTAAGGCATACTTGAAAACATCTAAATAATTTATTTTATAGGATATGAAAGAAAGGTAGTATAATGTAATGTTTAATTGAGAAATTATAATATGAATTTTTAAAAGGATGATGACCAATATAATCATTGTATTGGACCAATATCACCTTAATATTAGTGTCCTTTTATGATTTTAATTAATGATATAAATACATACTTTTCATGTTTAACTATATGCCTAAACAAATGATTTTTTTTTAAAAAAAATCAATAGCTTCTATTGATTTTTTTATTTTTTTTAAAAGACCAATCTATTCAATTAATTAAATTTTATATTTTTATTAATGACTTAAATCTTATTTATTTAATAGAAACTAAATTTGATCACTTCGCAATTTAAATGTTTAATAAGTATTTGAATTACAATTTTTAAAAAATATTTTAAGGAAAAAACAATTATATTATTTAACATGTGAATTCTATAAAACTAACATATTATTTGTGCATCAGTGCATTGTATGAGTACAATTGTTAAAAAAATACATGTTGTAATCATTTTTTTTTTTGAAAAGTGAGAATATTTAATGTGCATTCTTATCACAGTAAACCTTTTTTCACAACTACTAAAATTTTAAATCTTTTTTTGCTGTCAAATTGATAAAATGTTGACGACTAGGATGATTGGTTTTATTGAGAAATCAATAAATCAATTTTTGGTTTGGTTTGATTTGGTCAAATACAAAAATAGATAGACAAAGAATCAGTAAAAAATCGACAAAATTAATTGGGCCAACAGCTTGGACAATTTAAGATTTTTTTTTTGGAGAATTATAGTTAATGACCCAAAATTAAAAAAATTTATTTTAAAAGACCTATTATCACAATATTTAAAAAATTTTACTCAAAATCAATGGTAATTTATCTTAAAACAATGGTAATAAGTCATTCAGTATAATTTTTTTTAAGTTTGAGTCCTCAACTATAATTTTTTTTTTTCAATCTTCTCCTTTTAAACAAAAGGAGAAGAAAGACTTGAATAACAATATACTTAGATTGACAATGTGACTAGGCATTCTTGTATTGTACCAAACAAATTCGATGATGAGGGAGCTAACAAACTATTTTCTCCGTTGAAGAATTGAAGAATGACAACATAAGGGTAAGAATGAAAGTGGAGGGTGTGAGACGCTATGAGAAAGTGAAAAATTGATATAAAGGTGAATGCAAAACTCAAAAAAAGAAGAGGAGGACATGTGAGAGAGACAGAGGGATGAAGAACGATTGAACGAGTTTCCTTTTAACATGAGAGCATTGCTTGCTATGAGAAAGTATTGATTGCTTCTAAGACCTATTTAAATGCCTATGGCTTTTCTCTTGTCATTTCTCTCTCTCTCCAATCGGTGTAGTCAATGTGATTGACTTTTTTGATTGTTTTGTTTTTATTTTTATTTTTTTGAAAAGAAAAAAAAAAGCGAAAAAAGGCTGAATGCTTGAAACTAGCCAGACTAGAGGAGCTCTAGACTAGAAAGAAGTTGCATTTCATTTAAATGCATTGGAAGGGTGCTTTTATATTTCCAACCATTTGCATTGGAATCGTAACATTTATTATTATTATTATTATTATTATTATTATTATTATTATTATTATCATTATACCATGTAATTTTAATTGATGAAAAATGTCTCTTCAGTTGAAAGCTTTTTTTTGAAGTAAAATATATGAATTTTAAATGTAATTATAATATTTTTAAATTTTGAATTATGGATAATTTTTCATTAAAACTCGACTTATTAAATATTTTTAAAAATATGAAATTAGTATTAGAATTAAATATTTAAAATTTATTTTTTATATTAAAATTTTAATCCATAAAATTCAAATATATATATATATATATATGTGTGTGTGTGTGTGTTTAGTTATTATTATTTTAATTATAATCAGATCAATAAATTATAAACTAATACTTTCACCAATTCAATAATTAATTTGATTTTAAAAATATTAGTTAATAGGTTGTGAAAAAAAATTTTGGAGGCCCAGGTTATATCCCACAACACTAAAGTGCGCATTTCAAAGTAATCATACTTTCAGACTCAAAATTACGTTTCAGGTTTACATTAAAATAGTTCCCTTTTGCAATTTATTTTACTATAACTGTCAACAAGAGTCAAATTCAAACATCATATTATATCTATTGGTCTTTTCTCACGCCTCAGTTTTAAAAAATATATGTTGGGTATTTATTTAAATAACATGTTCATAATCTATTTTTGCATGTATTATTTTTGTGTTGAATATCATATTATCTTCATCAGTCTTATATATTGATTATATTCATGAACTGTATAGATAAAATTAACATATTATTTGAAAAATAAAATTTGTATAAATAAGCATTTTGTTATGGCATCCTGTGCATTGCATAAATTTGAATATTAATTTATGTATAATTTTATAAGAGTTGAATTTGAAATCTCATTTAATAAAACAAGCTGAATTTAATCACATTTTTTTAGATTGTCTAATTTTTCAAATGGAGCTTAAATAACTAGTTTATTAAAAAAAAGGTTAAAATATCAAGGCTTGGCTCATCTTATGTACGACCTCTATACAACACAGATCCCAAAAGTCTCATTCCTTTTTCTTTTGGTACAAGAATTCTATCCGTATGTTTCTTACCGACATAAAATGGAGTCAGGAAAAAAAAAAAAAACGTCAGTAGCTCGTACATGTGGCCTGATTTCAACTATAAGAGTGTAGTGAATTTGATCTCTATATCTTATTCTTTTTAGTATTCACATCTTTCAAATCATGAACTTTTCATGTAACTGAATCTCCATATTTGGTACATGGCTCAAGAAAGGGAAAGAAATAAAAAAAAAAGATTAAACATATTGAGGAGAGAGACAGAGGAAGGGGTTCTCCCCTCACTTCAGCTGAAGTGACTTCTGGGATTCATTTCCAAACATATTTGGTACACAACCGTGAGCTTCCAGCATTCCAGCGTCTGGCAGGAGAGCAGTTTCCTTCGCTGGGGCAATGGGAAGAAGAAATTTTCAGAGGAATGTGGTTTGAAATGTCCAATTTGCCCTCATCTCTGCCCTACTTCCCTGCAGTTACCACATCACACAAGACTGACCTCCACTTCTATATTCTATTTATTCATGTACCCTGCACTGCGCGCTCTGGATTTGAAGCATCAAATAATATTCCATGCCCAATCAAATGTGATTATGGGCTACATAATTACATGTCATTCCTCTTCTTATTTTCATTATAATTCACTCAAAATTCTTTCATGCATGCCAAAGGGGGAGTTATATTTCTTTCAGATTGACTTATAATAATATTTCAACGTGTACTGGAATATATGTGAAACCTAGGAGTATGGCGAGAAATTTGCAGTGGCAGCGAGCAGAGAACAACGTAAATGTTGAAGGAAAAGGAAACAAGGAAATTACACCACGAGAGTGGGTCTTGGTTGAGCATGTTTAACTCAAGTTTATTTGAAACCTGATTATTGATATCATAACCGTACAATGTATCTGGTAATTTGGAGTCTATCTGCCAAGTTCATGTAGGCAGGATCTTCTCTCCATCAACATAAACACCAATTCAGATAAAGCTTATTATATATTGGATACATATGGATCATTTCAAAAGCAGTAAAACTAATTAGAGATGGGATTGAGTAACACTAGAAGCATTGGTATCAGATGGAGCAGAGTTCCAAGGAAGGCACTCGGTAACGGTCTGCTTGTTTGGATCAAATCTACATGCTCCTTCTTCCCATATTTTCCAAGAACACAAGGTACATACATTCTCGTCTCGTTCCTGTATGTATACGTCAAAGTAGTGAAGCGAAGGCTGCGATGGCCACTTAAAGCTGCAGAAAAATTGTGTTATCACCGCTAAAGCATTTGGCCTGAATGTGAACTCGTAGTTTTCTCCGCCTTTGATTGTGTGCTCGCCAAGATCATCGTCCTTCGATTTGCAATGGAGAGTCAAGTCTTGTGCTGGTTGAAAATTATTGTTAATTTGCACCGTCACCTTATCAGGTATCAACTTCAGAGCCTCGCCACCCTTCAACATTACAAAAAGGGTCGTCACCAATGCCAACAGAATAAGAGGCTTCGTGCATGGAACCATTTTTTTTTTCATGCAAATTTTGGTCTATATGATCAACAACTACGCATACATAAACCCCTTCTTATATGAGTTTTTTTATGCTGCCATTCAAATTAATTATACCACCTCATTCATATCAAATTAATTCCATCACATCGTCAATTTTATTGCGATAATTAAGTGAATAATTGTAATTTTTTTCCATTATGGAAATCAATCGAAATTAGCGCGTTAAAGAAGTAGCTTGATTAGAAAATTGTTATTAATTTCGGTTATGTAATTAATTATACCACGTCATTCAAATCAAATTAATTACGCCGTATGATTCTTGTATTAATTTCATTGGATCCATGTATGTTTGGTAAAAGGAATAATTTTTAAGTGATGATTTTATATTTTTTTAGAATATATGTTTATTAATTATGACACAATCAATTATTAAACATATAATATAATATTTTATTAAATAAATACTTAAAATATTAATTTATTTAATAATTAATAGTTCTTAAAAAATTAATTTGATTTTATATAGTAATAAATCTATATTTAAAATAGGCAAAATATTATTATATATTTGTAATGTTTAATAATTAATTGCTTCATAACTAAAAAGATGTGTTTTTGAGAACATAAAATCATTACTCATAATTTTTTTCTTCAAAAATAGATTTTAAAAAATGAAAGCCTTGACTATTTAAATTTGATTGAAAAGGATTGTTTTAATTTTCGAAGAATGAGGAGCAAAAGAATCAATTGAAAAAATATTTTGTTTTTATTAGAAGATTATTGTGATTGGATCCACTCGTCCACATATATATGGTTAAAAAAAAATCTACTCCTTTAAAAATAATACAGAAAAAGAAGGAAAGTGTTCAATTTATTTACTTACGAAAATATTAATTTATTTAATAATTAATAGTTCTTAAAAATTAATTTAATTTTATATATTAATAAATCTATATTTAAAATCGGAAAATTATTATTATTATTATATATTTGTAATATTTAATAATTAATTGTATCATAACTAAAAGAGATGTGTTTTTGGAAACATAAAATCATTACTCATAATTTTTTCTTCAAAAAATAGATTTTAAAAAATGAAAGCGTTGACGATTTAAATTTGACTGAAAGGATCGTTTTAATTTTCGAAGAATGAGGAGCAAAAGAATCAATTGAAAATATTTTTTGTTGTCATTAGAAGATTATTATGATTGGATCCACTCGTCCACATATATTTGGTTAAAAAAAAAATCTACTCCTTTAAAAATAATACAGAAAAAGAAGGAAAGTGTTCAATTTATTAATTTATTTAATAATTAATATTTCTTAAAAAAATTAATTTAATTTTATATAGTAATAAATCTATATTTAAAATAGGAAAATTATTATTATTATATATTTGTAATGTTTAATAATTAATTGTATCATAATAAAAAAAGATGTGTTTTTGGAAACATAAAATCATTACTCATAATTTTTTCTTCAAAACTCGATTTTAAAAAATGAAAGCCTTGACTATTTAAATTTGACTGAAAAGGATCGCTTTAATTTTCGAAGAATGAGGAGCAAAAGAATCAATTGAAAATATTTTTTGTTGTTATTAGAAGATTATTATGATTGGGTCCACTCGTCCACATATATTTGGTAAAAAAAAAAAAAAATCTACTCCTTTAAAAATAATACAGAAAAAGAAGGAAAGTGTTCAATTTATTTACTTACGAAAAATCAATTTATTTAATAATTAATAGTTCTTAAAAAATTAATTTAATTTTGTATGGTAATAAATTTATATTTGAAATAGGCAAAATATTATTATATATTTGTAATGTTTAATAATTAATTGTATCATAACTAAAAAAGATGTGTTTTTTGGGAACATAAAATCATTACTCATACTTTTTTCTTCAAAAATAGATTTTTAAAAAAATGAAAGCCTTGACTATTTAAATTTGATTGAAAAGGATCATTTTAATTTTCGAAGAATGAGGTGCAAAAGAATCAATTGAAAAAAAAAAAATTTATTAGAAGATTATTGTGATTGGATCCACTCATCCATATATATTTGGTAAAAAAAAAAATCTACTTCTTTAAAAATAATACAGAAAAAGAAGAAAAGTATTCAATTTATTTACTTACGAGGATTTTTTTATAAATTATAATATCATTTTTATTTAAACGTTAAGATTTTTAATCATGTTTTCAAAAAAATATCTTTAATTATTTTAAGAACTTGAATTAAATACTTAAAGTTATTTGTATGCTAATTTTTAAAATTAAAATTATAAAATTTTCAAAAAGACAAATTAATTTGGATAAATAGAAAATAAAAATTTTTATAGATCCAAAATATTGAATAAAAAATAAAATAATATCCAGTAAGAAACATAATATTAAATCATTAAAATTGATTAGTTCCAATTTCATAGAGAAGCCAACTAGTACGCTAATTGGTCGGCTAACCTCAACTATGGTAGAGTTTGGTTCACATCTTCAACAATCTTCCCTTGATGGCTTTTTCTAGTTGCTGCTAAATGATGCAATTGGAGCCTCTACTCCAACGCTGTCGAGTTAGTTTATTTTACGGGAAAAAATTAGAGTCACTTCTTTATATTTTTACTATTAGAATTTTTAATATAATAAATGTATAATTTTTTTAATAATAATATGACAAATATATCATTTTTATAAATAAATATATAATTTTTACAATTTAATATCATATTATTAACTTAAAAACTTATTTTATATATATTATAATTTTATTAAAAATATAATAATAAAAATATAAAAAATTACACTTAGATGCTTATTTTATTTGGTTTACACTTCATACTGCTTTGCTTTTGATTCCATTAATTCTTTTGTGGTTGTGTTTCTCATTTGCTGGGCTTAGGCCTTTTGCTCTGCCAAAAACAACTAGTTAACAAATCACAGTGCACACATTGGGCAAAAAGATGTGCTGACATATACATCTTTATAGAAATTGATTTTTTTACATAATTTCAAGAAGCCAATAATAATCATAACACCGTAAAATTGGTCGTCACAATAGAAGAAGTTAAAGGAAATTGCGTGCGTCCCAATCCTCTATGCATCACCAAGATGCACAACTCCTACGAAGCGGCAAAACGGCACTATTTTGTCAGGTTATATTAGGCAAATCGCAGCCAATCTTGACCTTCCTCTTGTGTGATCTTAGCCGTTCTTTTATCCCCTGCATCTCACTGTACAGAAGCTCCTTCAGCCCCTGAAATGCATACTCTTATTTGTTTGCTTCTGCAAGGCTCTGCAAGAGGAATTGGACGAGCTTCGACGCTTGACAGTAATGTCATTGTTGGAGAATGCATCACACAACTGAGAGCATGAAGAATCTAAGCCAATATTCCTGCACAGGTACTAACAAATAAAAGAATATTAGTTTACTTCTACTATGGGGTTGGGCTTGAAATGTTTTGTTTGGAAACCAACTTTAAGTGCAGAAACGTGCATGGAAGATAAAATCATGGCTTCACTGGAGCTTGGTTATTTTGGGTTTAGATGATTTTATAAGGCCTTGGTTGCTATGCAATGCTGATTGATATAGAAAACACAGTGTTTGAATTCATGGGTGTATGATGATATTGTTTCTGATCTAGGTGTTGTTATATGATTAGTTGGAGATGCAGTTAAAGAATGCAATGCTGATTGATATGGAAAACACAATGTTCGAATTCATAGTGTATCATAATATTGCTTTTGATATGTATGGTGTTATTTCATTATCTAGAGATATAGTTAAAGAATACTGGGTATCAAATGGATGGTCTTTGATTATTACTAAAGATTGTATTTCTGAATCTCCAATTAATGTTAAATGGCAAGCCCTTCATGATAATCTTATCAAATCAGATACAGATGGGATATGTTTGACAGTAAAATTAAGAAGGCGAGCTTGGGCATTATCTTTAGAAATAGTAAAGGCAATGCGATACATATGTGCTCCTCTCCCTGCTTAGCTTCCTTAGCTTTCATATAATTTGATTATAGAATCACGAAAACTATGACCTACTTTGTTTTTTCTAGTTTGAGCTATTTATTGATAATATTCTCCATTACAAGGTAGTAATCACATTCACAAGCACACCTACATTATTACAGCATAATCAAATTTCAAATTCTTTATAAAAGATCACATGATTTTAATTGTAATAATTTTATTTACTTAGCTCTATGTTGCACTTGCTATTTTTACTCTTGTGTAGTTCATCTTGGATTGAGTGAATATAAACAAATGCAATCTACTTGTTTTATTTACTTCATATCTATTTTAATTAATTATGTGCCATGTATTTGATAGTTGCTACTGTACTCCATTAATGGCAGAAGTAGATTGTCATTGATTTGGGTTTATTTTCTTTCCACTCATTGATGACAGAAGATATATTATGTTTTGATTTCTTAAAAAACAAATATTTTTTAAAGAAACAAAAAATAGATATGATAAAAACATTGTTCACTTAAAATCATGTCTTAGATTGTTCATGGAAACAAAACAATAATAACTTTAAAAAGAAAAATGATTGATTATTTACTTCATGAAAATCCTACCTTAGATTGTGTAATGGCATGTGGAAAACTAAGTTTTTTTTTCCAGCCATGATAGAACAACACTAAGGAGAAACAAAGTTGCAGATAGAATGTGCAAATCATTATGCAAAATCTAATTTTATGCCATTTTAAATCGACAACTGAAATTGCATTGATTGGACATTCTAAATTGCCTAAATTTTTATTAAAAAAAATTAGTCAATCAATGTTTTATTTAGTGAAATGGTGCGTTTTGCGTTATTTTGTTGAACGGCTCAAATTAAGTGATGTGGACAGTTAGAATTCACTCAAGGGGGTCAAAATGGTGCCGTTTTGCCGCTTGGTAGGAGTTGAACATCTTGCCTATATGCAGCGGATTGAGATGCAATTTGCATTGTATCTAACATGCTTGTATCATTGTACATGTTATTTTATTATTATCAATTTATCAATTTCTATTGACAAAGTTTATTTGATAATCTTTTTAAAAGAAAAGTTTTAAGCCATGTTTGAAAATTATGAGGAAAATGGAGTAGTGATATTAGTAGTGCAAAGTTGGATGGAGTGAAGTAGAAATAGAGATTTAGAAGTTAAAAATGTTTGAAGAGTTCTCCCTTTTTAAGTGGCACCTTTTCAAGCATAAGTGTTAAAATTTGAAAGGAGCAAAAATTTATTTTGATCTCTTATAGATAAATTTATTTTTAATTTGGTCTTGCATTTTTTTTTAAATGGTCTTCTACAGGATAAAATGTTATCAATTCGTTCCCTTTGCCTAATTCTTATTATTAACTTGGTGACATGGACTGCTATCGAAGAGGCAATCTCCATCGACTCAACAGCACACCAATTGTCTAGCTGTTACAAAAAGGAGATGTAAACTATCATGCAATTTCATCGTAAATATAAATTGCAATTCAAAATTATATACAATAGGGAAACAAATATAAAGATATAAATACCTCTAGCCATACTTATATAATTACGATGATGAACCAAAAGTGATGATGAATTCTTTTAGTGATACATAACCAAAAAAGACAAATGCTAAAAAACGGAAAAGAGAGAGCAAGAGAGAGTGTTTTCTAATAAACATATGATGTTTTTTAATAAACATATGAATCTCAATAATAATCTGTTATATTAACTTTACTTATTGAGAACTCTTTAAAGTACTAACATAAAGAGTAGTCATTCTTATATCAAAATAGGTCAATTAAATAATGTGTAAATATCTACTAATTCATTAACTAAAATATTAATAATTTAAAATTTAAAAATTAAGGATCATCAATTAAAATAATTTAATTTAAAATTGAGATATTATTTAGTTAATTTTAATTCAAAATATTTTAATTATTGATATAGAATACCTTAAATAAAATATTTAATTAAAACAATATCTTAACAATTATATTTAAATTAAATATTCGATCAGGAGAAGCATCATCTTTGCCACATACTTTTGAGTTTCTATAAAAGCTACCGTAAGTAGCAAATTCAACATCTGTCCATCTCTACGACCCTTTCTTTCTCTGTTCTCCTTTTCTTTTGTGTTTGACAGAAATCATTATCTGAGAACGCCATCAATGTCATAACATATTGAATGTCCCTCTTGACATCTTCTCTGCCTCTTCCCTTTCATTCTATATTATTCTTATGTAATCCCACAATTAATTTACAGGTTTATTATACATAATTAAAAATCCCCTTGACTTTTAGTTTCCTCACTGATCATCCAAATGATCAAATCCTTACACTATGTTTGGATGGAGGGAAGAGAAAAGTGGGGGAGGAAAAAATCGGAGAGAAAAGGAAGGGGAGAGAGAGGGGCGGAAAACGCAGGTTGTCATCTCTCGTTTGGATGGAACGTGGGAGAGGAGGAGAGAAAGGATTTGTACTTATTTTTTTGGACAATTTTGCCCTTAACATAAATAACTTCTCCCTGCGTGTGTATATGTGTAAATGCAATCTTCCCAGTTGTTTCACGGCACCTACTAATTAATGTTTAAAATTTTAAAATAAATTTTCTAAACCAACAATTCAAAAAATGCTACAGAGTACAATTTTTCTATAACAATCTCTTACTTATAATTTTATTTATTCATTCGCACATGAACAAATTTAGTTCCAACCACTAGTTTAATAAAAAAAGATACGATTATTTAAATATAATAAAATTTGTTGATAATTAATTCAATTATTATTATAATATAAACGTAGTTATTGATAATTTATGTAAAGAGAGACACGTATCAAAGCAAAAATAAATAGTGGCCCCTTGTTTCGTCTTCACGTAATATTCGGCTTCACGTGGCTCCCTTTGTCCTCACCTGTGGCAAGCTATTCCATCTTCTCCTCCTTATCATCTTATCTTGTCTTCATCCTGTCTTCTTCATGCAAGTTTTATTTGGCTTCGGCTTCACGCGAGGAACAGTGAAACGAGACATGTATGCAAAGTATTTTGGCTTCATCCCACACTTTTCATTTGACGCGACAATAGAAGTGACCTGCATGATTGCGAAGCTTACCTTTCACACATATTACCGTAGTTCATCTATATCTATATAATTCCCAACCTACACATTTTAAATTTTTTTAACTTCGAAGGAGGATGTATGTTCTATATGCTTTCTCCTTGTCCCCAGGTTTGTGTAGATGGGTAAAACGTATGGAGAAGTCTTGTATTCTCAGATTCAAGCTGGAGTGGATATAGGGAAACAACTTATTCATCCCGATGGTGAAACTGGGTATAAATGTTACTTAACATTTTTTAATGTCTATAACTTCATTTTACATTATTTTTTTCATCCGCTTTGATTAGATTTGCACCTGATGGAAATGATGACGTTGAGTATATAGTGGCGGTGATGAAGTATAATTATGTAGGACCTTATAATTCATGGAAGGGAGTTCCGGAACCTGTACGGCAATTATGGTTCAATGAATTTCAGGTAAAGTTCAATTGAATTTAAGGAGACAGAATTTGTTACACCTGTTTCATTTATGCATATGATTTGATAAATATTTTTGGGTGATGTCCTCAGAAATATTATGTTTGGACAATAGAAGATCATCGCCAAATTTACAAGAATTTTAAAGATCGTGCAAGAAATCGATTAAAAGATTTGATCTGTTATGTTAGAAATAAAGGAAAGCGACCTACGTGGATAACTGAACATATTTGGAATGATCTATGTGCTGATTGGAATAAGATAGAATTTAGACAAAGAAGTGAGCGTGCAAAACAAAATAGAGCTTCCAACTCGACTGATGGCCCATCTCTTCACACTGGTGGCAATATTCCCTTCATTGATCATGTTGCAACTCTAGCTGAAGACTTCGGTAGGCCTATAACTCCAGTAGAACTCCATGTCCGAACACATCAGAACCCAACTTCCGGTCTTTGGGTGGATAAAAAGTCTGAAAAAATTTTTGTAAGTCAGCTCACTTTGTGTTCCTTCGTGTGTAATGCTCTGACGTATATTGCTGCTACATAATTGTTTTCCCTTCTTTCGGTTAAGAATGAATATGCAAGACTCAAAACCAACATTGCAAATGCTGCAAGTGCACAAAATTTCTCACTGGCAAATGAGGTTACTCTGTGGACAATAGCGGCTGGAGGGAAAAAAACTGACGGCTCCGTGTATGGGTTAGGCAATGTTTCACACAAAGTAGAAGAGGATCCACCTTTCGGTTATCACTACCGACAAGAAAATGAGTACTTATCGTTGTCATATCCAAGCGTGGCAGGGGCCATATACCCACAAGGTCCACAAGGTCGGTTACATCCCGATATTGAGCACAAATTAGAAGAATTCAAGGTCCAAATGTAGGCCAATGAAAGAGTAATATTTGATATACAACGTCAAATTCATGAACACTGGCAGCAGCATAAAACATCACGTGTGCAACATAGTTCTCAAAGGAAAGAAAAAAACCAGACGTCCAATTGTTGAACATGTAATATCTGCATATTTTGTATGTTTTGGTCCAGTGTATCAATGTGTGTAGTTATAAACGTATGCTGCAATTATTGTAATATTGAGTGGATCATACCATTTTCTGTTTCTAGCACATGTACATCAATTTTAATATTAATTCCTAACATCTACCATCATGTCTGCGCTATTATACATCGACATCAGGTCCCACAGATATTGTCATTATATGGCCATGGAATATTTCTCACTTATTTGTTTGTACTTTTGCCTGTAAAGTCCGTAGCAGTGAAGCCATGGCCATTACTTTTTCCTTTTGTTTGTATTTATCTTTGTCCCAGTTGGTCCCGCATGTCACACTATCTACAGTTACATACATACACATTATCTATTATTTCTTATAGATGAATATGCCTTTCTATATATCTCCCCATAATGTTTTGCTGAGCCCCAACACAATCACCAAAGAAGAAGCGGAAGTCACTCAGGACTGTATTCACAAAGTTCTGCAAAGTTCACAAGGTAAACATGACATGGGTGCTTGGGATGTTATATTTATATTTAAACTTAAGAAATGCGCAGGTAGTGAATGGCATCTTTTTCATTTACAGGATGTCTTCTAGAAGGGGTCGGAGAGCACGAAGTAATTTGGCACAACCAGAATCATCTAATGCTAGAGAAGAAATACAGTCAACTCCGGAGAACGTTCAACAAGAGGCAAACAATCCTCATGATGAGGAAGCTAATGAAAACTCCAATGATCAAGATCAACCTACGCCACCACTAATTAGGCCTAATGGCACGGGGTATATCATTTGGTCTCACAGTGTATGTTAACAATGTTATTAGTAGGATAATAATAGATTTCATTAATTTTTTATACTCTTAGGTTTCTCCCAAATGATAAAGACATCGGTACTACTATCGTCAAAATTTTCAAAAAAAAATATGATGGCCCATGGAATTGTTGGACTGAAGTGCCTCCTGAATATCAATCCCTTTGGTTCCATGAATTTGAGGTATCATATTTTTCTGCCTTATTATGTTCCAAATAATAATAAAATAAGTTGCGCACATATAATTGTTATTGACATTCTATATGATTTGGAAGAAACTTTATTGCTGGGAACCAAAACATCATCATGATATCTGGGCAAATTGGAAAAATCGAGTAAAATCTTGATTAAAGGATATAATTGGACACGTACGTGATACGCGCAAACGACCGGAATGGATTAAACAATCCATCTGGGATGACCTTTGTGGCTATTGGGATTCCGAAGGATTTCGCTCTCACAGTGCACAAAAAAAGAAAAATCGAGCGAAAGCTTCGCTGCACACAGGAGGTTCTACATCGATAGAAGAACATGCTAGACAATTGGTATATGTAGACAATGTGTTTATTTTATAGTTTCATGTGTCATGGTTAGACTATTTTTTTTTTTTTTGCTGTTGCCTAATTTGTTGCGTAGGCTCATGATTTGGGACGAGATCCTTCATTTTCTGAAGTTTATATGAAAACTCATCAACGTAAGTCTAGCCACACATGGGTGGACGAAAAATCAAAAGCTATATGGGTATAGAAATGATAAATGCACTTACATATTTCATTTCCATGTTCCTTTATTTTGGTGTTAATCATTTGAATTATTTCTTTAGGATGAATATATGAAACAAAAAGGTACCACCCACGGTTCAAGTGATAATGCATTTGATATGAATATGTTTATTAGTGCTGCCGGTGGGAAAAAGCGCGGCGCCGTTTATGGTCTTGGTAACATATCGTGCAAAATTTTAGGAAACTTTAAACAAGCGTATAGCTATAATGAAGAAGCATCCTCAAGTCAATTACCCCCGTATCCACATTCAAATTACGTAGAAGATATGCTACGTAAAGAATTTATTAATATTTCTACCCAATCATATCAAAGGATGTTTGAAGACCAACAAAGACAAATTGAAGAGTTGCGAGCCCAACTACAACAAATAACTCGGAGTAATTATAGACAGCCAACACGAAGACGTTCGCCCCAGAAGAAGAAAGGTGTCACAACAGTGTCTCTGGATAGGGATGAAGATAATGATGATAGTGATGAAGGGGATGATAGCGAGGAGGAATAATGTAAATATATGGTGCTTTAAACCTACTAGCATCACAACATGTAAATGTTTTATACTTACATATTTTGCTTTAAGTTAACGATTATGAATATATTGCCATCCATGGAATATATATATATATATATATATATGAACTTTTAACAAATATATATATATATAGATATGTATATATATTGAACATTTATGTATAATGTATGATGCGGACATCTTATTAGATATATCTGGTTAAATAATCTTAACGAAGGGTTTTAAATTTGTTATGAAATATACAAAATAGGGCATTGTTTATTTTATGAAAAGTAGACAATAATTATATATATTTTGATGTAAATACCGTTGCATTTGCATTTTATACAATCTGTAATAGCAAAATTCATTTAATCGTTACAAAATAATAACTTTCCAAATTTTACTTTGCTTGAATTTTTCAGACTAGTCAACACACACTAATAATGAAAAAAAATTACTTCATCGATGCTAATAACAATATTTATTTCATACAAAATCCTCCTGCTACTTATCTTTTTATTTTAAAACAATTTTATGTATATTTATTATAATGATATAATGTATTGAACAATCTATTAGACGCACAGACGCACAGAATAACTTGTAAAATTGGTGAGAAAAAATTTCCCGTAAAATGCACAACAATTTCGAAGAAAGGGAGGCAAACAAATAAAACGGGAAGAAGGCATGGGAGTTGGACCCCATGGGACCCCCCGTCCGACTGCTGTGCAGTCGGACGAGCTGGTCCGACTGCACAATAGTCGGACCTTCATGGTCCGACTGCTATGCAGTCGGACCTGCTGGTCCGACTGCTGTACAGTCAGACTGGCTCGTCCGATTGTGAAGCAGTCGGACCACGTTGTCTGACTGCACAGCAGTCGGACGAGCTGCTAGTCCGACTGCTGTGCAGTCGGACTCTCGTGGTCTGACTGTACAGCAGTCGGACGCTCATGGTCCCTGTTGTTTCCTGCTTTTTTCTTTTCTGTTGCGTTCTTACCATTTCTTCCTACCTTATATACATGTTTTATATTTTATTTGAAGTCATATTTTGCCATGCTAAATTAAAATATATATATATATATGCCAAATTTAGAATACATATACATATTTTCTCATAATAAAACATAAGATTTGAATTTATTTTTTATTCCGCAGGGTTTTCAATTTTTTCCGCCATTGCAAGTTTCTCCCTTTCTTTCTTTGACATTGGTTTGTTGTCTTAAAACTGCTTGCGAATTTTTTCCTAAAAGCTATACAACATATACATGTCATTTTATCCTTTATTTTTCCCTTATGTTTTATGTTTTATGTTTTAGTTGTAGTCATATTTTTCCATTATTAATACATATGGAAAACCAAAATTTCGAATTTCAGATCTATGTGTTCAATGAAAAATGACTCAAATTTCATTGTTAACTATTCCACTAATCTACAAACATCCCCTAACTTGTCTTAAATTATGAAACATTTCAATTTTTAACAAAATTATAACAACTAATTCTGCTAATAACAACGGTATAATAAATATTTTGAACCACCCTACAAGGTTAATATCACCATGTCCACATAACAAAAATGAAAGAAACATGATATAATTATGTTCCCCTCTCAATTACGACATGCCACCATCCCTCATCATTTGTATCAAAGTTTGCAGTCGCATGTGCCGTGGAACTCCAAAAAAGGTTCGCTTACTCTTTTCATCCTTGCATAAGAAAAAATAGCATTGCAACTTATATTCCTCGTTTACCCCAACTTGTTCAACTTCTGCCCATACCTCTTCTTCACTGTAATGACGAGGCCTACTTTTTTCAAGTATACCAAGTCCTTTCTCCGCAAGTTCAGCTTGTTTCTCAGCAACAACCACTTGCCTTTCAGATAAAGATATTGACTTATCATGCAAAGAGTTGCCATCTCGCATAACTTCAGCTAACTCTTTAAGCCCCGAACTAATTTTCTCATATTTCTCATCAATAGCTTCCGTAACAACTTTCTTACGCTTTTGTCCCTTTGCGGATGCAGTCCCCGTAGAATGATTAGAGTTTCCAGTGGTTGGACTAAATGAATCCATGTTCGCTGTGGAGTTGGTGGCCTCGTATCCCCAGTTGAACTCATTTTCACTTATTATATCATTCATATTCGTTCCTTCACCAGAACCATTTAAATCAATAGACTCTTTCTGCCAGCGTTTTAATTTATCCTTAGCGCTCTCAACGTACTTCCCTGTTGCTCTGTCTGCACCAAATAATTCATATAACTTATCATAATATACAACAGGAGTACTCATCCACTTCTTTGCTTGTGGCTTTTTCTGCAAATAGAATAACAAATATATCAAATCATAGGCTAAATAAGTATGAATGAAGTTGAAGTGCTAACAACAAGACATAAGGTAACATGCACAACAAACAAGTAAAATTACCTCAATTAATTCATTCCAAATCTGAGTGTCTGCTTCAAACAGTTTAGAAATAGGACTCCACGAAAATCCGCTTAATCCATTAAATAAGTCATAAAGCTCTCCAAATCGCTGGGACAATGTCTTCTTTCGATTTTTTAAATGCTGCTTCGTTATATGTGACCCAAAAGAAGTCTTCAGCACTTGCAATACATTATCATATGCAGAGGTTGTGAATGTGCCATCTGGACGGTTCCCTTTCATCATCTCTTCTAGTAGAGCATCTAAAAAGGCTTCGTCCATTTCATGGGTCCAACGCAGATTGTCCTTAACACTATGTTTTGGGGCCATCGGTGAGTGTCTGCATGCATAGAATACCATGTCATGAATAATCAATTGGAATAGATTATTGAATAGAAAGAACATATTTCAATATCATGAAAAAACAATTGGAACGAAAATTGAATAAAAAAACCATACTTTACTCTAGATGAAGTTGACATGAAATAGACATGAAATAGATTATTCCAAATATGCCAGTGTAATCGAAAAAATATCTTACTAACATAAATAATAATATCATACATTATTTAATCAACCACTTATTAATTTGTAAAATAAATTAATATAATCTAAATTATGCTCCACTCTGATAATCGTGCCACATCTGGCACGCAATACTATCCCTCACAAGTGCTCCTTGTCTGTATTCTTCCTCTTGACCATGGTTAGAATTGTCTTCACTGTAATCAGGCGGGTTAAGTAATAAGTCACGATCAACTTCCGCAATTAGATTCTCATCAGGATCTACCCCCATCAGAAAATTATGTAATACACAACAAGCGATCACAATATCAGTCATGGTCTGAAAAGAATAATAGGGTTCAGTTCCACTCGCTACAATTGGAAATCTTTTTTTCAATACTCCAAAAATTCGTTCAATGACATTTCGCAGTGAAGCATGTCGATGGTTGAAAATCTCTTTTTCATTTTGTGGTGCCCTTGAAGAATATTCTTTTAAATGATAGCGAACTCCTCTATAAGGTGTTAAAAGGCCACGCATCAATGGAAAACCAGCATCTCCTAAGTAAAACTTTCCTGCAAAACAATTAATAAATTAGCATTAATCTAAATTAATACATTATAAATCCATCATTATTGGCTATACCTTGTGGGATTATAAGGTTATCTTCTCTAGATAAAGCATTTTTTAAAATTCGAGAATCAGATGCAGATCCTTCCCAACCAGCTAAGACATAAGAAAACTTCATGTCAAATGAACATGCTGCAAAGACATTTTGTGTGGGATAGTCCTTTCGGCCGCAAAATCTAGCAACTTCTTCTCTAGGTACCTTTGCACGAACATGGGTGCCATCAATAGCTCCAACACAATCCTACCAATTTAGATGCATCATATGTAACTGATCATTCATTGTGTATGAAGTATAAAGTGTGATAAGGAAAATATTGTGGTATACCTTAAAATATGGATAAAATCTGCTATTATAAAAAATTTGGGCAGGAACCTCTGATCCTGAAGGCTGCACAAAGAACTCGGCCTCAAGCGACACCACCGCACGTAATACATTGTGAAAATGCCGATTAATAGTTTCTCCCGAACGATGAAAATAAAAACACATAGTCCTAGTCTTAACATTATGGGCTAAGATATGTAGGAACTTGGCAACTTGTTCTTCAACTATAACCCAACGTGAGTCTTTAATTCTTCCAGTGTTTCGAAGTTTCTCACATAAGTCCTGGAAAGCTTGTGGACCCATTCGCAAAATATCCCGACAATTCTTTTCATCTTCAAGCCGAATCATCAACTGTTTTCGCATATTGTATCACTCCATATCACTCAGCCTCATGGGTTTATTCACTACAGATGACATTTCTTCTAAGAATTGTATGGCATACAGCATCAAACAAGTAGCACGTACAACACACGTAGTCCTCTGTCTTTCTAAGTCCTCAAGTAAATGGTTCAATCTTAAATTTTTCACTGTCACTCCAAAACTTATTAGCCGCTGAACTTCAAAGTTAGAATCATGAATGTCCTCGACAACATCGTCTAACAATTCTGTGATTTCCATATATACTGTAGGTATGTCGCTAGTGAATAATTACGCAAAGTAGGTAACAATATATTTTGCAAAATTTAACCAACATAATTTAAAAGAAAGTAGATACAAATGTACTATGAACTACGTTTTCGAACTGTGAGATGGATGACAGAGATTACTAGCCGTGATCAATGTTTTCCAATTAACCATGTCATGATGTTAATGCAAGGGAGAAGATAGGTGCCCGCCTGTTATTTTGAAGCGGCCAAATTGGTTGTCTGAAATTATACATCACGCTAGAGAAATAATAAGAATAGAGAAAAACACATTCTGAAAGTAATGTCAAAACTTTTGGGATACACAACAGAACACCACGATAGTAGATAGTAGGAGTTTTCACAAATTTCATAAAGAAATTATACTTAGAACATTACTACAACGCCTGAGCTATGATAAAAAATGTAAGGATTAATTCTCCCAGCATATCATATTGGTTGTCTTCCCCATCTTCGCCCCGGTCAAGTGTTTTTTTTTCTCTTTGTTCCATGTTAGCGCATGGGTAAACAACGAAACATGAATGCAAAAATTATTCCTTACAAGCTTCACACATAATCGAATTCATGGTTTTATTCTCCAGTATGTGAGGTCAACGTTATGAAACTGTTATGAAGTATAGCAACAATCGACCCATTGCATCTAAATAATACAGAAACACTGATACTATGGAAGATGACCAGGAGGAGGAAGACAAGGAGAAGAGACAAACCTTGCAGAAAGGGCGATGGATGAAAGAGCAAATCGAAGCCTCAATTCAAAGTGGGGAGCCGCAGCATCAAAATGAAAAACATAACCTAATTTGTATAGTCGTTTGACGGGAGCTAGCGGACATTTTCTAAAAATAGTGAAGGGCAATTTTGGAAAATAGTTCTGGAGGACACGTTTTCTCCCGTAATCTCTCCATATTCGGGGAGAAAATTTTGGCGCATACCGTACGGTACTTTTCACTTCTAACCCCCTCCGTTCCTTCGTTTCCCCCTCGAAACAAACGGGGGAAAAGTCCGTTTTCCCCCCTCCCTTTCTTTTCTCTCCAATAATCATCCCATCCAAATAAAGTGTTAAGGAAACAAAGTCAAAGAGGATTACGGAATGCTCAAACGAATATAAGAACAGAGTTGTGTTTTCAAAACGGAAAGATAACAGCTTTACTCATAAACCCGAAAGCTGCTGAACTTGAGTCAATCGAATGACATCTTCTAAGAGATAACTAATATAGCTAAGTTTGTTTCCACAATTCCTAACATACCTCAGTGAGGTTTCTATTCTGGGGAAAACATAAACAAAGCTCAGTGCATTGTACATCTGATACAAGAGGTCACATTTCTATCCAACAATAAACAAAAAGATGAGATCAAAGGGATGAAGTTCGCATTGTATGTCTTTTCTCCACACAAATCCCACACAGATTCAATGAGGCAATATCGGCAATCATAGCTCAGATAAACAAATAATGAAGTTTTAACAAGTTAGGAGGGAAAAGCCACTTTCAATTTAGGGCAAAATCAAATACGATGCTTCTCCTCTGGCGACAGATAGAGAAACAGCATGCGGGCTTTGTCCTTTTCCTATGGTAGGCCGATGCTGGACGCCGGCGTGTGCAGCTGTGACGGGGGAGTCTGCCTCTTCAATCGTGGTTGCAGAATACGTTAACCCTTAAACGTAGCGTTTAGATGATGTGGGAGAGAGGATAAATAAATAAAAAAATTAAATGTCATCTCACATCGACAATTAATAGTTCACGTCACTTGATTAATGACGAGATTCGGAGGGAAAGACCAAATTGATGACAGTTTAATATTTCGGAATAAAAAATATCTCTGAGGGACCAAATTTAGAACAAATCAATCTGGATTAAAATAGAGTTTTAGTTAAACTCAAAAGAATTTGATATATTTGAATTAAATGTTTATTCTGTATTCCTAACTTCTAAGTCTTCATTGGTCTTTTATAAATATATATAAATTATCAATGGGATAAGGTAATAAATTTTTAATATTACTTTTATATATTATTTTTTGCAATACATATTAAAGTCAAAATAGTAATTAAACAAATAATAAGTAAATTATTTCAAACTCTTTAATTTAAGAAGGTTTGAAAATTAAGATGTACATATAGGATAAGATAAATGTTCAATCATATGAATTCAAGATAATATAAATAAAGTAAAGCTAAAGTGTATTAGCAATTATAGAGTTAGGTGCTCACACAAACTCTATGAACTAAGTTCTTGTGATAATTAGATCTTACAAATTAGCTAACTTTAGACAATTATGTCTAATAAACTTAATTAAAAGGAATATAATTAGAATCTACACATTATGATATTATTTATTAATTTTCAAAACATTTGATTAGTTTAACTATATTGAGCTCAAGTTAATTAAATCTTGATCAATTTTTTTTCTTAACTTATGGGTTTCAATTGGTTAATATTAGTTTTAGTTAACTAAATCATTGATTATAAGTTCTAATTAACTTACACTCATTCTATTTAATTAGATTTTACTTTTCACTTTTCTGAATTTTAAGTTCAAATTGACTAGATATGGTTTTAGTTGACTATAACCTAATTTTTTTATCTTTAGGTTCTAGTTGACTAAAATTGTTTTCAATTAACTACAAGTGAAAATTATAAAGTAGGATTCAACACTAACTACAAATATTTAATTTTGATGCTACAACAACAACAACAATAAGGCATTTTCTTACTAGATAGAGTCGGCCACATGGATCAAATGACGCCATAAAATTCTATTATAAATCATATCTTTAGATAGACCATTTAATTCTAAATATTTTTTAATAGTTTCGCCTATAATTTTTTGTGGTCTTCCTCGACCTCTAATTGTTGTACTACTCTCCATTTGATCTACTCTTCTTACTGAGGTTTCTATAAGTCTTCTCCATACATGTCCAAACCATATAAGACACGATTCTACAATCTTTTCCACAATAGGTGCAACCATAACTTTCTCTCTAATGTATTCATTTCTAATTCTATCTAATTTAATATGTCCACTCATCCAATACAATATTTTCATCTCTGCGATATTAAACATATTTTTCTATTGACTTTTTATTGCCTAACACTCAGTTCCATACAAAATTACTGGTCTTATAACTGTACGATAAAATTTACCTTTAAGTTTAAGTGGCATTTTCCTATCACTAATAACACCTGAAGCACTTTTCCATTTTATCCACCCTGCTTAAATCCTATGATTTACATCTTCCTTTATTTCCTCGTCATGCTGTAAGATCCAAAATACTTAAACTGAGTAACTTGTGGTATGGTATGTTCTCCGATTTTCACTAATATACTAGAATTAGTGTGTCTCTTACTAAACTTATATTCCTTATACTCCGGTTTACTTCTACTTAAACAAAATCTATGATCTTCCAAAGCAAGTTTCCATATCTTTAACCTCTCATTTATTTCCTCTCTCGACTCTCTAATTAGGATTATATCATCTGCAAAGAGCATACATTATGGCACCGACTCTTGGATATGTTCAATAAGCATATCTAAAACTAAAGTAACAAGATAGGGGCTCAAAGTTGACCCCTGATGCAAGCCAATAGTTATTGGAAAATTCTCAATGGGCCCACCTTGAGTTCTCACACTAGTTGTAACCTCATTATATATATCCTGAATTGCTCGAATATATACAATATGAACTTTTTTTTCCTCTAAAGCCTTTCACAAAACATCTCTCGGCACTCTATCATATGCCTTCTCTAAATCAATAAATACTATATATAAATCTTTTTTGTTCCTCCGATATTTCTCCATTAATCTACGTAATAAATATATCACTTCCATAATTGACCTATTAGGCGTAAAACTAAATTGATTATCTGTAACTTGAGTCTCTTATCTTAATCTTCGTTCAATAACCCTCTCTCATAACTTCATAGTATGGCTCATGAGTTTAATTCCTTTATAGTTTGCACAGTTTTATATGTCCCCCTTGTTCTTATAGATAGAAATTAAAGTACTTTTCCTCAACTCGTCTAACATTCTCTTGGATCTCATAATCTTATTAAATAACTTTGTGAGTCAACTTATAACTTTTACACCTAAATATTTTCATACTTCAATAGGTATATTATCTGGTCCTACTGCTCTACCATTCTTCATCTTTTTCAAAGCTACTTCTACCTCTGCCTCTTGAATCCTATGATAAAATGTTTAATTTTGATCTTTTTTCTGTAGTGTATAGGCTATTTGAGTGTAATAAAAACCCATGTCCTTCATTAAAAAGTCTATGAAAATAATACTTTCACTTGTCTTTAATATCCTGTTCCGTGACCAAGACTCTACCTTCTTCATCTTTAATATATTTCACTTAGTGTCTTAGTCAGCGTCTCTTGTCTTTCTTTCTCTACTTTTAGCAAGTTTATAAATACTTTTTTCCTTAACTTTAGTGCCTAAGGATTGATATAACCCATCAAAAACCCTAACTTTCGCTTCGCTCATCGCTTTTTAGTGCCTTTCTTAGCTACTTTATTTTTTTTTTTTCAATTTTTCTCACTTTTACACAAAAATCATACTTTATAACATTTTCTTTTAACTTTAACTTTGTCTTGTATGCTTTTATCCCACTACCAAGATTCTTTATCCTTAGGTCCAAAATCTCTTGATTCTCCGAGTATCTCTTTTGCAACCTTCCTAATCTCTTTAGCCATCTCGTTCCATATATCATTTGCATTTCCTTGTACGTCCCATGATCCATTCTCCAAAATTCTTCTCTGCAAGTTCTTTTCTTTATCACCTTTCAATTACCACCACTTTATCCTTGCCATCCTATCTTGACCTTTACTTTTTACTCTCCTTTTAATTCGAATATCTATTACTAAAACTCTATGTTGTGTAGTTAAACTCTCACTAAGTATAACTTTGCAATCCATGCAAATCTTTTTATCCACTTTCCTTAATTGAAAGAAATCAATTTGAGAGCATATCCTCCTACTTCTATACGTGATAAGATGCTTTTCACGCTTCTTAAAACAAGTGTTAGCTATAGTAAAATCTAACGCTAAAGAGAAGTCTAAAATAGTTTTATCCTTTACATTTGTTTCTTCTAAACTATAACCTACATGCGAATCCTCATAACCTCTAGATATACTCCCAACATGAACATTAAGATCTCCTCCTATGAGAATCTTCTTCCCTAAAGGTATTCCTTGAACTAAATCTTTTAAATTCTCCCAAAACTCTATCTTGCAGTGCTCTTCTAACCCTACTTGTGGTACGTAAGCACTAATAACATTAAAAGTTTATCTTTCTATTATAAATTTTAACGCTATAATTCTATCTCCTAATTTTTTTATATCTACCATAACATTTTTCTAATACTTATCCACAATTATACCTACTCTATTTCTATATTTAATCTTACCAATATACCAAAGCTTAAAATCTGAAGTGTCTAATTCTTTTGCTTTTTCTTCTACCCATTTAGTTTCTTACAAGCATATTAAATTAATTTTCTTTCTAATTATAATATCTACTAATGCTATTGATTTACCTGTAAGTGTACCTATATTTCAAGTTCCAAGATGAATCCTACTTTCATGAACTAACTTCTTTATCCACATTTGTTCATAAAATGTGGAAACCCTTGCTTATTTTTACTAAATCCAGGCGGCGATGCAGCGACTTTTGCTCATTTAACACTGTACTCAAGTTATACAGAACGTTGCTTCTAAGCAACGCCGTAGCATTAACGTTAATATATCATTGATCTATATCATAAAGATTCGACGAAATTTTACGTTGGTTGTCGATTGCCTAACACAACCCTCCTCTTTTTTTCGAGTTTGGGACCGACTATGAAATGATTTACATTAAAGCACAGCATAGGCAGAGTTATATTTAATTCTGATGTTATTTTAGGAAAATTATAAGAAATAATTATCATATTTCAAAAGGTCTCAAACTTTCAAGAATTGAAGAATAATATGTTAAACTTTAATATGGTTAAGTTTCAACTGAAAAACCAATCTTTTGACCACTCAATTATTCAAATTACCATTCCTGCCCTATTTTGGTTTAGATTTTAGACCTACATTGTTTTGACCTAATTGAGGTAGCAACTAAACTCTAAAATTCACAAAACTCTCTATATCTCACCTTTAATGTCTTGACTAAGTGTCATTCAAGTTTCATCCAAAAATTCCATCATTTGGTTCTTTAACTTTATATATTTCTAAAACTACCTCTTTAAGGATCTTAAAATAGAATAACACTATTAGTGATTTATTTGAGCACTTTAAATATCTTAAAAAATTCTAAAATTCGACATGTAAGTCCATCTATATACCCTTTACCTATCTACTCAAAATCAAGGGATTTGGAGAAGAATTACTAAGTTAATACCATAACATATCAAATATACATCAACATTACCAAAGTATATTGTTCTTTATCACATATCTATAATACTATACCAAGGTAAAACTCCTCCAAAGCTTTACATAATTGTTTATTGCATATATAAACTCAAAACATATACATATCAAAATGCACATCTACACAATCTAATTACACTAGTATATATATATATATTCCTTTGTCTGATTCCATACTCTCACTTGGAAAAAGGTTAGTGGAAAAAATGGAAAGTGATAAATAAATCTCAATAACTAGTGTGAGTTTTTAAAATATTTCTAGCCAAAAAACATGAGTGCTTTACCATACAATTCCATTGAAAAATAAAGAATAACATGCTTTCTCAAATTTACTATGTAAAAGGTTCATTTTTGCATTCAAATTGGTATGCTTCCCAATGTAACTCCACTTGCAATAAGGCAACATGACTCTTTCATAACATAATATATCTCATTACAATCCCATACTTATAATAAGGAATCTTAGCTATTAACCAATAACACCTAGAAAAAGGAGCTTAATCTCTTAGTTCTGAAGCATCAATAGAAAGGCAAGAACATTATAAATTTCATATCCATAAAGAGCAACATAATACTCACCTCCTTAGACAAGAGCAACATAAGGCTCATTCCATAAGAGCAACTTCATGCCTAATTTATCACATATCATTTCATCAAGTAATCATGTAATAATGGAAAGCAAATTCCCATTTAAACTAATGTTTTAAGGAAAAGCACTAACCACTTTAACAAGTGCTTGAATTACATACTAAAATGCTTCTTGCTTCTCTTTGGCAAGTTTGAAATTGGTAATAAAATCCTCTTAATTTCAATACCATTAAACATATACAATTTACATATTAATTACAATTATATAAGCCCCTTGTACTATTCTTGATTATCTTATTAGATAAATAGTGTTAATTCATTTTTTTTTATGTGAGCAAAAGCTATATAATTGGATTTGCTTGATATAACCAAGAGAGTCTATACAACTAATTAGTAATGCATAATCTACTAAGTAGGGCTTATTGGCCCACTAGCATATAATTGCTAGTTATACAATCATTCATAAAAATATTCATATGTTAAACATTCAAGGATATACACGCCAAAAGATTCCTAAGGTATAGCTGATACACTAAAAGCAAAACTAATATAGATATATAGCCAAAAATAGCTCCATAAGACTAATACTTAATATGCTGAAAATTTAATTATTTAAATCTAGCATTTCTGCACTACGAGGTAACAATGGGCTAAGGATCAATCTTGGAACAAGTGGCATTTTGGTAATGGAGAGAGATAGTCTATAAGTCCTCTACTACTACAAAAGTCTATGTGTCAGTGATCACTCTAACTTGTTCAACTCCAAGGAGAGTGATTGAAATCCACTCTACCATTGTGATGTATCGAATGATAAGCATGCTTAATGATCTGAACACATTATCAAACACATGAGAACCATGAGAATTCTTAGTAAGACAAGAGGGATAGTTTTGAAATGGATAATGATTTAACTATCATGTGTGTAAAAAAAAAAACTTTTATTGTTCACTTCCTTTTGTCTATTTAAGTTATAGCATCATCATATATAAATACTTAAGGCATGGTAAAGTAACTATTAACACAACTTCATAATAGTGAAAGCTATCATATATCGATAGCCATGCATATTAGCTAATACTGATAACTCTCGTGTCATAATCTCAACTTCGCAAGACATACCTTTTTTAACTTGCATCTCATAACACATGTTAATACTATACAAAAAACATGACATATAGATGCATGCTAGGGTGTCCCCTATGGTAGATCCACAACCATTAAGCAATCAAGCACCATTTCGTTTTGAGAACTCTGTCTTTGAAAAATCATCTCCTTCTAATGTTGTTACAAAAATTATCATACAGCACACAAATCTATAAGTGTTCCTAAATTCCACTAGAATCCATGCCCCTTATGATTTCTTTTAGTATCTTTTGTATCTTCTCTATTTTAAGGTTCTCATTCAATATCAAGTCTTTTAATGGTCACAATTCTAGGTTATAGTCCTTAATATTCATATGATATCAAATCATCATTATCAAGTTCAAGTCTCATATGTCAAAAGATAGGTTATATGTGTCTAGGTCCATTCATCTACATCATAGTCATTAGGATCCATGTTTAGGCATAATCCTTGTCAGGTTATTATATGTATATATATATATGT
Source organism: Erythrophleum fordii (assembly GCA_032878935.1). Classification (NCBI taxonomy): domain Eukaryota; kingdom Viridiplantae; phylum Streptophyta; class Magnoliopsida; order Fabales; family Fabaceae; genus Erythrophleum; species Erythrophleum fordii. The sequence continues at coordinate 17,856,360 of JAVQMF010000049.1, read as the reverse complement.
GAGAAAATTCATCTTAAAACTTCTGTTCATACTTTTAGGGTTCCAATAAAAGCTAATAAGACACACATATCTCATTTTTTATAAAGGAAGTAAGTAACCTTACAAAAGATGAAAATTTTGGGCCAATCAATGTTTGACACTACCTATCTGTATTGGACACCCCTCTCACATAGGTGCCTAAAACCACTAGACACGCCCATGTGGCTTCTATACAAATTGGCCATGTTTGAAAGTCCTATAGAATTTCAATAAAACAAAGGTCTTACCTTCATGCTGACTTGTTTACTTCAAGGGTGCTACACTTCCTTCTATTTCATCTCTTCCTCTCTTTCATTCACTTTTCTGATGCTCCTTTACTCTCACGTCTCCTACTCTCTCTTTTTCTAATTCAAAAGGTGCAAAATGGTGAAGTGAATAAAAGGAGTTAAATAGAAGATTTCTATTATTCAATAAATCTCCCTTCATCATTTCATGATTTTAGACCTCTAACACTTGTTAACTAGTTGACTAAGAGAAAGTCAATCTAAAAAATGGTATTTAAAAACTATTCATAACTTATACAAATAATACAATTATATCTATTGCCATAATGTAATTGAATCATTGAATGAGATATATATATATATATATATATAATGCAGATGATTATTCATTTGTTAACCAAACATGCCATTTAAATTTTGTTAAATTGGTAGTTGATATTATCATATTGTTTTAGGACTTTTTGAGTGATAAATTGAAAATAAATACAAGTGTCATTTTTTAAGGTGAAGTATTTTTTTTAGTTTTACGTGGTATATATTGTATAAAGTACCAATATATAAAGCTTATTAAAAAAATAAAAGAAGCCTAAAGAGCTAGCCCATAATCTATCAAATGTTAGGTTGAGCCAATTATAAGTCATTTTTAAATAAATTAGCTAGTCTATCCTAAAAGCTTGTATATGAGTTGGGTTTGTCTACTCATCATGGTCTTAATAAGATAAAAGACTGTATTATACTGTCAACACATCAATATATACAAAATGTGCATCTTATAATATTGTTGGTTAATGCAATTCGACTCCTAAGTCCATTTTCATTAAAACTAAAATAAACCTAACGCAAACCTAGAAATAATAAATAATTTGAAATGTTATCCTAACTTTAGTAAGAGAAAAAAATACAGCCCACTCACACACCTCCTGAAAAACGCGATAGTAGGGTGAGCACTGAACAGAGAAGAATGTGAGGGTCAGCATGACCACCAAACCAACAAGAATATGATGATGGAGAGGGACAGAAGCAGCATCTCTAAGTTAAGTAGACGTCAGAATCATTTCCAAAAAATGCATATCTTCCCTCCAACCCCTTCCCTCTTTCTCTTTTTCTTTTTCTTTTTTCTTTTTTTCTCCTTTCCTCTTTTTTTCTGTTACATGTGAATATTGATTGGTTCTTAAAAAGCACATGGCTGCTGGGGTGGGGATGTATTACCTTGGCAGGCAAGCAGATTCCCCCTTGCTGGGCGCTTTGGGTCTCTTAGGAGCAGGGGTACACTTTTTTTTTTTTTTTTTCTTTTTTAAATTAAGGATAAGCTAAATCTACTCTTTTTAATGCATTCAATAGATTTTCTTTTAAATTCCTTTTAATAGTTCATACGACATTATATTTTCTATAATGATATTTTATCAACACTAAGTATATCTTAATTTTTAGAATAAATTGACAATTTATATCCATAAATGATTACTTGCTTTTCAATTTAATCTTTTGAAGATAAAATTTTTTTAATTTAATTCTCAAACATTTCTTTTTTCAATTAGAATGGCCCCTCGATTAGGTATAAATATAATCACTATCACTTAACATACTTACTAACACATAGTATAAATGGGAGTTTAAGTATTTGTTAACTGATGATACCGGTTTGCTCATGTGTTTTGAAACCTTAAACAGTTTTGTTTTGCTTAATTTCATAAGAGTCAATTGACCCAACTTAAAAGTAATTTTAAGTTTTATGAAATTAAATATAATCTTCTCCTTTTGGAAATTTAAAACACCTTAAAAAGCTTATGTCACCAATTAATAATCATATGGGTTTTTATTTATGCTAATTAATTTGTGAAGTGATGATGAATTTTGCCTAATAAAAATTTTATTGAGATTAAAAAGTTGTTTTAACAATTGAAGGGTCAAATTTTATTTTTTGAGAATTGAATTGAATGGGGAGTAATATTTTAAAGATTAAAATATTAATTTATTATAATCTTCACTAAGACAATAATTCTCACGCGTGCAATCTAATCGTGGCGGTTAAAGGCCAATGAGAGTGGACCTCAACAACCTATTTTATGGGGAGTGCGTCTGAATCTGATTCCATGATGATCACCAGAGTCCCCTTTTTAATCTAATTTATTATTTGTCGTTGAAGAAGTCCTGAAAGCTTGCAGTATTATTCTACTTTGTATAAATTGCCCAAAGAAACGAGTCAAGGTTTCTTTTTGGAAATTTATCCTAGCCAAAACATTATGAAAAGAAAAAGAAAAAAAAAAGGAGAAAACTACTCGAATAAATTAATGGGATACTATGGAATAGACAGTTCTACGGATTCCAGACTTCCATATCATATCTTTGACTCATCAAGATTTATGGAATTAAATAAATTGCTTTGTAAATCACAATGGCACTTTAACAATGTGATCTTAGCTTTGGATGGATTGCATACTAATCAAGCTCATATATATGGTATGATACTAATTACATTGATTTATGTGAGTCAACGAGAGTCTTTCTATATATAAATAAATATATATATATATACACATACTGAGTTTAGATTAAATAATCCTACAAAAGGGTGCAAATTTTAGATACTAATTTATTTATCCAATAAATTTGGAGAGAGACACATTGTTTTAAAACTGTGAATAATGCAGCTTCTTTTTCAAAGTTCAAACTAAATGTAAAGTAGCTTTTTGTATTTTGTAATTTTAAGGGCAAAATAATCCGAGTTACAGTGCTAACTAAAGTTGCGAGACATGTTGAAAAAAGTATGTACTTTATGGATGCCGATTTGAATTTTTAATGAAAAGTTGCATTTTTAAATCTTAATACAAAATAAGGACAATTTTGATTACATTTAAGTAACTAAGGCATGTCATTAACCTATATAATATTCAAATATTAATGATTAAGGAAATATACTTTTTATTTTAATTATTTGAGTTCAAATTTTGAAACTAATATTTAATTTTTGTAAATACATTATTTGGAGATATACTTTTAAAAATATTCAAAAACAAATGGATTTAATCTCAGTTGGTAGACAAATTAATTAAAGAAATTTAACAAAGAAGAAATTTGTTAAGATGTTACAGTGTACAGCACGCATAGTGTGACCATAAGTAATATATGGTTGGAAATGCTAGGGATTTAGGGGGATATAGAATACATAGAATCTTGTGCTATATTATTATATTCATTCCAGTTCAATGTTTGTGGTCTACACTGATATTATCATCATAATCATGGAATTCAGAAATGAAGAGGTTAGCTTTTGAACATTAATTACAATAAATTCTTCCCATTATTCATGAAGTCCCTGACCACTAGTTACTTATACGCTTTAATGAGAAATTTAAATCCTTTAAAAAAGGTTGGAGAATTTTTCTTTTTTTTTTCTCTTTTGGGTACAGATGAAATGTAACAGAAAGTGAAAGATTATTCTAGGGTAGTTTTTTTTATTACAAAAAGCTAAAACATATGAGGCTTGATTGTAGATATCACACTTAAATAAAATTGTTAAAGTATTTATTATTAAATTTTTTAAGGAACACATATTTGGAAAAAAAAACAGTCAATCATGTGGAATTAAATCATAAAAAGTGTTTTCTTATTATATTTTTTTAAAAAAAATTACTCTTTTGGTTCTTATTATTTAAAAATTTGTAATTGAATTTTTATAGTCTAGAATTTTCCAAATTTAATTCTTATATTAATATTGTGTTAACTTTTGTTGATATGGTTAACAATGTTTATCTTAACACTTTGAATATATATAAATTAAATTACTCAAATAACTTAATATATGTTGCATTACATTTTATATATATGAGTTAATTTCATTTAATGATCTATTTTTATTTTTTTGCATCTAAATTATACATATTCAAAATAATGACACATGTTTTCATTATTAAATTTTCATAAAACATTGTCAAAAATTTTAACAAGGAGAATTAAATTAAAAATTAAGTAATATTAGAATAACTACGAAAATAATTTAACCTACTTTTAGAAAAATGTGATACCAAACAATTGTATCCTTGCTTATATTTGATGAAGGCTAAACATAAATATCATAATGTCATATGAACAAATAAAGAATGAAATCCAGCACGGGAGAAATTATGCATTAATGGGGAAAGATAAGACAAGAAGGGATGACTGAAATCCTTATCCCACCCAATCAAACGATAATGAAGAGCTGCGTTTTGTCAGAGCATCATATTTGTTTAGTTCTACCTCATATAATTAGCAGGCATGGTGGATCTCTCTTATCTTCCAATTTTAGATTCCTCTGCTTCTACCTCATGTGACTTTTAGCCGTTAGGTAGACGAATATTCATTCTAACTCTGCAAAACCATCCAAATAAGCAATATATATATATATATATATATATATATATGGGTGTGTGTGTAAGTTAGCTGGGCCTCTTGGTGCATAAGTTAATTAGGCTTGTGATCATGATGAAGATTATTGGTGGGATTTTACTCTCATGGTTTCTGATCAGTGGTGTGCAATCTGAAGAACTCAAATCCCTGCCCTCTTGTGATTTCCAAGCAATCTTCAACTTTGGTGACTCCAATTCAGATACTGGCTGCATGGCTGCAGCTTTCTTCCCAATGGCTTCCCCTTGTGGTGAGACGTTCTTCCACGAGCCTGCTGGTAGAGCCTCTGATGGGCGCCTTATCATTGACTTCATCGGTATCTAATAAAAACTCTATCTAGTTCTGCTTCTTTGCTTTCCTCAAAATCTGAAATGAGAGCCATTTATGCATGATGCAGCCAAGCACCTTGGTTTTCCATACTTGAGTGCTTACATTGATTCAATTGGAACAAGCTACAGGCACGGGGCAAATTTTGCTGCAGGATCATCAACCATTAGGAGGCAAAATAGAACCTTCTTCGATGGTGGCACTCCATTCACTCTTGAGATTCAGACTGAACAATTTACCCAGTTCAAGGCACGCACTGGGAAGTTCTTCAATCAAGGTTCTCTCTTCTGATACGGACATATATGTATGTAACAGCTTTAATTCTATTTTTTGATTATGGAGTTGCTAAAACTAGGTATGTCTATGATTTGCAGCAAAGAAGCATTCCTACAGAAGGCACTTTCCCAGGCCGGAGGACTTTGCTAAGGCTATTTACACCCTTGATATTGGCCAAAATGATATTGCTGCTGCTATTGACAGAGTGGGCATGGAGGATTCTCATGCTGTAATCTCTGATATTGTGGAGCATTTTGCTACCCAAATTCAAGTAAGGGATGCATATTAGAAGAATTAACTTTTCTTCCTTTTTTTTTTTTTTGTTCCTCCAAAAATGACTTCAGTACCAATTGGTACCTTCAAAGATTTTTTATTTCACCATGCTAGTCAAAGATTACAGAAGGATAAAATTGGAACAAAATCAAATTTTCAAGAAAAGTGTTACGAAAACACCTTTGAAAAAGATTTATCATGGGGTGGCAAGGAACTAAATTGAGTACACATGTCCCAGAGTTTATACAAAGAAGGAGCAAGGACATTCTGGATACACAACACTGGCCCCATTGGATGCCTGGCAGTAACCATGCACAACCCTCACAACCCAGAGGTTGATCAAAACGGCTGTGTCAATTACCAAAACGACATGGCCAAAGAGTTCAATGAAAAACTCAAGAACACAGTGGTCACACTAAGATCACAACTCCCTGATGCCTCATTAATATATGTGGATCTCTTCTCTGCTAAGTATGAGCTAATTAGCAATGCAAGAAAGGAAGGTAATTCTCATTGCCATCACAATTTGCAGAAACTATATATAGTGCCTTTCATTTATGCTTACTCTGGCATTGCAGGGTTCGTAGATGCAACTAAGATCTGTTGTGGGTATCATGAAGATGGTAACCATATATGGTGTGGAAACAAAGGAATAATAAATGGTACTGAAATATTTGCTGGTTCTTGTGAAGATCCTTCCTCCTATATCAGCTGGGATGGAGTGCATTACACTGAAGCAGCGAATCACTGGATTGCTGATCGCATACTCAATGGTTCATTCTCAGATCCGCCATTTGCGATCACGTATTCGTGTCATAAGCTTGGGCTTCTGTGATTTTGACCTCTGTTTTCTCATATGATTACATATAACAATACAATATAAATGGTGCTTGCTTACTATAGTTAAAGCACATGTGGGAACAGGTGTGCATAGTTAGGGGTGATTTGTGGAACAGGATAATCCCCTGCATCTTTACTAAAATAAGTTATATTTTATATATTTTACTATATTATAATCGTAAAAAAGAAATGTTTACAAGCTGTAAAATTACTTTTTCTTTTTTTCGGGGGCCAGTCAAGAAGCTTCATTACAAGAAACTGGCAGGGAAAAAGAACCGAGGCTCAATAGTGACAAATAAACACGCACGCGCAAACAATGTTGGACTTTTTTGTCATACCGTACTTCAACTTTACTAAGTCTTTGTTTGGTTGATCAGAAAGAGGGGGAGCCAAGGTGAATGGAGGTGAGAAGAGAGGATAGAAGTTTTAACAAGTTTTTGTTTGATTAGAAGAAAAGAGAGAGAAGATCGTTGTTTGCTTCAGAAGCAAAAGTAATTATATTTAGATAAATTTATTTTTATATTATTTTAATTTTTTTAATTAAAAAAAATATTTATATTAATATTTTTTTTTAAAAAAATAATGAATCCTAATCTCTTTTTATTTTTAATTCTTAATAAAAAAATTATCTTAATCTCTATTAAATGTTAACATATTAAAAATTTAAAATATTAAAAATATTGAAAGATAATAAGGTAAATAGATAATTAAAAAATTCATCTTCCTTTCAAAACACCTAAATTTGGAGGGCCTCCTCCCTTTCTTTTCCCTCCAATTTTTTCAACCAAACATACTATTCCCTTCTCCTCTCCTCTCCAAAAACTTTTATCAAAACACCCACTGAATCTCTCCTTTTTCTCTCCAATCCCCTTCTTATAAAACTTGAAATATTTAAAATGAAGTTTAGATAATCCAATTTTTTTTAAGTTAAAATATTATTATTATTTAATTCAAAGTTAAAAAATTATTTTTATTTCACATTTTATATTATATAAAAATTTTTATTTTAAAAATTAAAAAATAAATAAATTTAATCTAAACAATTTAAGTTTTCTAATACAGATATTAGGGTAGAAACTTCTACAGGTGATCCATCCCAAAAGAACTTCTCTTTTTGAAGTTTTTGAACCGTTTTTCCCTTATTTTTCAATTATTATTTTGTGTGACCAAATCTAGGCTAAAAATTTCAATTTGTATCTACGAGCACCAGTGTAATTGATAGAAAAATAGAAGGGTCAGTATAATTGGGCCCCCAATATATTAAGGGGGACACAATGAAAATGCAGGTTGCATATTCCCAGAAGATTGACCCTACTATCTCACCCATTAATTACGCAAAAGCTCTCTCTTTTTCAATTCAACAATGTTGTACCCTAGTCCAGCTTTCTAGCATACCACAGAAACATGGGATCTGGCTTCTCTACAGTCCAGGAAGGGAAAATGACATCCAGTCAGACACTTAAACAATTTTTATTTTAGTTTTATTTTTTAAAAATTTTAACAATATCACCGTCCTCCTCTTATTTGTGAAGACTGGATCGGATCCCGTCACCGTACGACTGCAGAGAAGCGAGACGCCAGAAACATAAGATAGTACCTTTCAATTATCTATAACGTCACCTCACTGTACCGTCCCCACTAGCCGACTGGTGCCCAAGTCCTTACAACCATTGACATGGGTTAGATCTCTGCATTTACCCCATGCCCCTACCATCTGGTCTATGTTATCCTCCTCCTCAATTCCCCATATTAACCTCATTATATTACTCCATTATAAGCAAATTAAAAAAAAAAAAAACTGTATAGTCCACTTGATTTTAGGCCAATGTCACCGACTTAGTGCCTCAGTGGAGCTCTGAATTTACTGCTGAAGAGTGTGAATTAGCAAATGTAATAGCTCAAGAAAGTACAAAAAGCCTAGAACTGAAATCACGTGGGTCTTGCTCCAAGACAAATATCGAGAGCCAAGTTTCTAGGTCTCTTCTGGTTCTGATCTACTGTGCTTTTGGGTCTCTATAAATAAGTGTTTAGCATGAGATAGGCTAACCCAGGCTTGAATATGGGGTTAGGGAAACATTTTCTTAGTGGGTTCTTGCTGTTTTGCTTTCTATGTGTGAGGGGTGTAGAGCTGAAAGGTTCACCCCCTTGTTCTTTCCCAGCAATTTACAACTTCGGAGACTCCAATTCAGACACTGGCGGCATATCAGCTGCATTTGTGCCCATTTCTGGTCCATATGGCGAGGGCTTCTTCCATAAGCCTTCAGGAAGAGACAGCGATGGCCGTCTCATCGTAGATTTCATAGGTAACAAATATTCAAATAATTTATATATTTATTTATTTATACTGGTTTATAAGGGTGAACTTTACCATTTTTCTGCGCAGCTGAGAAGCTAAAATTGCCATACTTGAGTGCTTATCTGAATTCCCTTGGGACCAATTACCGGCACGGCGCAAATTTTGCGACAGGAGGATCCACAATCAGAAGGCAGAATGAAACCATATTCGAGTATGGGATAAGCCCATTCTCGCTTGACATCCAGATTGTGCAATTTGATCAGTTCAAAGCACGCACCAATGAGCTCTACAAACAAGGTGAGCACCAATTCACGCTAATACTTTCACAAAACTTGAAGAAAATACTATACGAGTCTATATTATTGTCATTCATTACATATACAGTGCTTGTTTCTTGAAATTTAGCCAAGAAACCAGTAGAAAGAAGCAAGCTTCCAGTACCAGAGGAATTCTTGAAGGCGCTCTACACATTCGACATTGGTCAAAATGATCTCTCTGTTGGCTTCAGAAAGATGAGCTTCGACCAACTCCGTGCAGCTATGCCAGATATCATCAACCAGTTAGCCTCTGCAGTGCGAGTAAGTAGCAATATTTTCAGGAAACTGAGAATTTGAACGCTGAAAAGATTGGGAGTAGTTCGTACTTCGTAGTTATATGATTGAAATGGGTCCGAGATTGATTAGATAATTTGCAGCATCTATACCAACAAGGAGGGAGGCCATTTTGGATACACAACACAGGACCCATTGGGTGTTTGCCAGTCAACCTGTTTTACAAGCATAATTTACCAGCAGGTTATCTTGACCAGTATGGTTGTGTGAAGGATCAGAATGATATGGCTATAGAGTTCAACAAGCAACTTAAGAACAGAGTGATCAAGCTCAGGACAGAGCTCCCACAAGCTTCAATTACGTATGTGGATGTCTATGCTGCGAAGTATGGACTCATCAGCAAAGCCAAGAATGAAGGTAATATCTGTTTAAATTGGCATTATTTACTTTACTAGGTTCCTATAAGGTAACATCTAATAACAGTATAATATATTTAAACCGTGGGTATCTATATTTTTTTGTGTTGTTTTATTTTGTCTTTGCTTTTTTTTTTAAACCAGGATTTGCTGATCCACTGAAGATCTGCTGTGGATATCATGTGAATGACACCCATATATGGTGTGGGTCAAAAGCAACGGCAAATGGAAAAGACGTGTTCGGTGCTTCTTGTGAGGATCCTTTGAAATATGTAAGTTGGGATGGTGTACATTACGCTGAGGCTGCTAACCATTGGGTTGCTAATCGTATACTCAATGGTTCTTTGTCAGACCCAACAATTCCAATTACTCAAGCATGTTACAGGCACTAAAGTCGTGTTACAAATTACCATATATCAACTTATTGGGTATCCTTAAAGGGAAGCCATATCATAAAATGCAAGCATAAATGAAGCTTATTTCTGTTTTTTAGAGAGAGAGAGAGAGAGAGAGAGAGAGAGAGAGAATCTTGGAGCTTATTAGATCAGGAATGCATTAACAACCTATCTCATTACCAGTTTTGTTAAGAAATATTTATTTGCAATCTGAAACAGCGTTGTTCACATGTAACTCCTTTTTTCAACAAGAAAGCATTTTTATTTCTTTACATAACATGCATATTGGAAAAGAATAGCTCGTCCAAACAACACTTTATCAAGCTAGTGAAGTTGTTTGATGCGCTACGGAAGCCACCTTAGGTGACATAATTAATTTCCTGCCTTGGAATTTCACCATTGCGTGCTGAGCATCCAATTTTCACGGCAAAAGGACATGTATCAAGGAAGAACACTCGAGCACAAGCAATTGCAAAAACACATACCGTATCTTTATAACATTTTGTACCCTATATATATATATATATACTGCTTACGTTACATGGCCAGATGGAAGCAGCACAGAAGGTACATAAAGCTTGATCTGCACCAAAATCTTGTGAGGAAAGATCATAGTCCCATTACCATCGCCACACATCGCCCTTGTCCAATCAATCTAATATTAAACTACAAAATTCTTCACAAATGTTACAGGCTTACAGCAAGTCAACAAAGAGTATCCAAAATTTAACTTCGAAATTAGACATTTATTTTTTCATTGAAGGGGTAGAAGGCTGAAGCTTTCCATTGATCATCTATCCACTCGATCATAAAGTTTAAAACTTCATAGGGTTACAACCCTCAAACCCAAAACGTGTCCAACTGACAAGACATATCTGGAATCCAACTTTGGCTACAAGTATTATGCAATTTACTCCCCCTTACGTCAAGAATAATAATGAAAACTACGTGTTACCTATCATACACCTTGCTATGTTAAAAAATAAGCTACCACATCATATGACAATTTCAGACATTCCTACCCCTGATAAACTGTTTGATAGATGAAAAAGATTAGAAATTCCTCGAAAATTTCCAAAAACAAGGCAGCTAAAGTGCCAATCATATATTTAGAGGGTTTGTGATAAACTTGTAATCTGACTTAAACAATATAAAGAAAACTTGATTATTACTAAACCCAGCTACAAACTGGAACGACTCTGAACCAGTTCAAATAAGAAGAGACTTAGAAAATGAACTCAGTACTATTCTAGTTGTTTTTGAGCCTACTAAACAGCCTATGCTAAAGAACCAGCCCCATTTTATGTGGGTAGCTAGGTTTCAGGTCCGGCTAACAGCCCCTTGAGCAAACAAAGAACTGCACAGACATATTTCTTACATAGTTTTTCTGAATTTAACATAGTATGCTTACAAAGATATACTAATCAAATGCCTCACTGCATATTCTCCTCCTTAGAGCAAAGAAAAGTAGACACAACACCAAGGCACCAACAACAAGCATGTAGCCAGAAGAACTGAAAATTTCCATAATATTTACTAATAATACCTCACATATCATAAATCCCAATAAAGTTGTAGAGAAAAAACTGAAACTAGTACTTGCATCAGACCTAAAAACATTCTTGCAGCACAATAGCTACACAAATGACCAGATAAAAGGTTTGACCTAATGAAAACGTTTGACCAGTTAAAATTTCCAGCACAATAGCTACACAAATAACCAGATAAACATAGCAAACTGCAAAAGTTGTCTGAAATTTTATGATGATACAAGCTACATAAAATGTACATAAAGTGTTAGTACCATCTGATGCCATCCAGTTCCCATTTGCTTCTTAAGTGTGACTGTGTATCAAGTCATTGCTTCAGGAGGTTATTGTAAATCAATTTTTATTGGGATGGGGAATACATATATGACTTGAGCAGGCTTTGTCATTGTAAGTTCTTGAATCACCTAATGAACTAACAGCCTGCTACCATTTAAAGCAACCAACTGAAACGATAAATTGTTTGAGCACAGGTAACCTGGAGCTAAAGCATCCAATCCAATCCAGTCTAATTTTACAAAATTAGGTAGTCCTTCATGTCAGAAATCAATCAAAACCCCGACATTTCTTCTGAGTAAATTTATAATATTGATTATCCTAAAAAATTTTGAAACTGCCAAGTGCTAACTGTTACTTTACAAAAGAATAGAGTGCGTGCCTGAAATATCTTTCCAGGTACCCAGCAAAATGCTGCAGCAAAATAGAACAATCTACATTATCACAGACATATCATTAAAACAACATCACATTAAATTACTTGCAGAGAGTCACACTAACTAAATCACATTAAAATGACTTAAATTAATTTCACTCACCAAAATAGTACACCAAAAATTAACAAAGCTATTCAATGATGGACTGGATGACACCAGCCCCAACAGTCTTCCCGCCTTCTCTAATTGCAAATCTCATTCCTTGTTCACAAGCTACAGGAAAAATTAGCTCTACGACCATCTTCACACGGTCACCAGGCATAACCATCTTAGACTCTTCATCCTCATCATTCATGATCTTAGAAACCTTCCCAGTGACATCAGTGGTTCTCATGTAGAATTGAGGCCTGTATCCAGCAAAAAATGGCGAATGCCTCCCTCCCTCCTCCTTTTTCAACACATAAACAATAGCAGTGAACTTTGAATGTGGTGTAATGCTGCCAGGTTTGGCAATAACCATTCCTCTTTGAATGTCTGTTTTCTGAATACCCCTAAGCAAAAGTCCCACATTATCACCTGCAAGCGCTTCATCAAGTGTTTTCTGAAACATTTCAACCCCAGTAACTGTTGTAGTCCGGGTGTCCTTAAGACCTACTATATCCACAGAGTCCCCAACCTTAACTGTACCCCTCTCAACACGCCCTGTCGCCACAGTACCACGACCAGTAATCGAAAACACATCTTCAATTGACATGAGAAAAGGTAAATCAGTTTGTCGCCGGGGAATTGGTATGTAACTATCCACAGCATCCATCAATTCATAAATTTTATCCACCCACTGATTCTCCCTTCTTTTAATTTTCGGGTTGGCCATCAGTGCCTCCAAAGCCAACAATGCCGAACCTGAAACTATAGGCACATCATCACCAGGGAATTCATACATGGTCAAAAGCTCTCGGACTTCCAACTCCACCAGTTGAAGAAGCTCATCATCATCAACCTGGTCCTGCTTGTTCAAGAAAACTACCAAATTGGGCACGCCCACTTGTTTCGCCAACAAAATATGCTCTTTGGTCTGAGGCATTGGCCCATCAGCACCCGATACAACCAAAATCGCACCGTCCATTTGCGCCGCACCGGTGATCATATTCTTCACATAATCAGCATGCCCAGGACAATCTACATGGGCATAGTGCCTGCTCTCAGTTTCATATTCCACCGTAGCAGTATTAATCGTGATCCCTCGGGCTCTTTCCTCCGGTGCTGCATCGATTTCGTCGTACTTCTTGGGCGCGCTATTTCCCATAGAGGCCAAAGCCATGGTAAGAGCAGCCGTCAGAGTAGTCTTTCCATGGTCAACGTGACCGATTGTGCCTATATTAACGTGAGGTTTCTTTCTCTCGAACTTCCCTCTGGCTGCTCGGACGGTCAGGGACCGCCGGCGAGAGGAGGAATCTCCAAATGCCGAAGAAGAGAAAAGGGAGTGACGGCAGATGGAAGATTCGCCGGCAACGAAAGAGGAGGACAAGACAGCAGAGTAGAGTTTGGAAGATAGGGTTTTCGGAGTTGGACTGGGATTGGAGAGGAAGAGATGCGAAGAGGCAGAAAATGATGGAGAGGGCAATGAAGGTCTGAGAAGGAGCTTTGAAGGAGAAGATGAAGATGGTGATCCGACGATGGAGGCCATGGAATCAGGTCGGGTAGAGAGAGCGTGTGCGAGCATGAGTGAGACTGCGAAGTGTTCAGAGAAGACAACGAGCAAGCGAAGAATTTGAAAGGGGCTTGGGATCGCATGGGTCCCTGCAGTTGGTACCACTCAATCAAATGACGCCGCACTGAATATCAAAAATGTTTTTTTAAAAAAATAATTAGAGCATCAGCTAAGGGAAAATATATCTAGTAGAATTACATGCAATAATTATTTATATTTTTATTATTAGATTATTTAATTATAATATAATAAATATATGAATTTTTAATTACAATATAATAATTATGTAATTTAATTAACAAATCATATATTTTGTAAAAATATACACTTATTATATTATCAACGGTGGTTCCATATTTAATCCAAGATAATATATGTCTTCTTTAATTTTTTTAAATTTATATTTATATAGTATTAAATGTTAATATTATACCTCTATATTTTTTAAAAATGTAAACCACTTAACCAACATATATATTATGTAATTTTTTTTTTTTTGATATTTTAACTTCAATTTATTAAATTTACATATCTGTTATGTATATAACTTTCATATTATTATTATTATTATTATTATTATTATTATTATTATTTTCTCTTTTCCTTCTCTGATTTATTTTTTTTACTCACTCCTTACCTTTTTGTTTTTTTGGGTATGAGTATCCAAAGTGTGATACTTATACTTCTAATCTTTAATCCTTAGCTTCTTAAAATAATATCTAAACTCAATTTAAAATTTAAAAGCTCAATGAATCATTTTAGTTTTAAATGCTAAATTGTTAATTCATTAGAATATTCATTGTATTACAATTTTATTATCTGTTATTAATATAGAAATAAATAAATTTGTAACTTTGGTGTCTAATCTTTTATTTAAATAATATACTATAAAAGTATAATTTTTTTAATAGGATTTGAAAGTTTTGGAAAAAAATTAACATCAAAGTAACTATCTTCATATAAATTTTATGAATTTAATTTTTAAAAATAAAAAATTAAAATTAATTTAAAGGAGTTACTATCATACCTAAAAATAATAAATTAAAATTTTAGCTTGTTATCCAATGATTGAGATAAAATACCAAAAGTATATTCACAAAAGAGATTATATCAATTTCATTTCGCCAGCCTAAGGTCCTGCCTCTATTATTACATGTTATTATTCAAAAATCATACATTTATAATGTTTTAATTAAAAAATTTGATAACAAAAATGATAAACACCATATATGATCTTTCCGATTTAGTAGAGTTTGGGAGAAAGTAATTTTTAAAATATATTTAAAATAGGAAATGCGAAGTTTTCAATATTTTCACTTAATAACATACAACATAATTTTGCTAAAATGTAAATACTCTAACCATAAAAATACCATTATTTAGTAATAGTTTAACTAAAAAATAAATTAAAATTTCTGGTTATTTGAATATTCTCAAAAACGAAATCCACCTCTCATTTTTTTTCCTTTCCACTGAGAAAAATGGTTATTTTTTAAAGAAAAAGATATAGATAAAAGTGTTTAAATGTTTACTCTTTAGATTCTTAAATTATATGTAAGATTTTTTTAAAATGATTCAATTATATAATAGAGTTGTAAAAAAAGTTTACATGTTATATTTTTATTAAAAAAATGATAACAAACACATAGGGCCTGTTTGATAGGTAGAAAGTTAGAATGGAAATAGAAATAAAAAATAAAAAAATGATTTTGTAGATAAAAAATACTCATAATATTTTTACTTTTAATGATTGAATAATTATTATTAGATAGTATTAAATAATTATTTAATAATAATTATAAGGGTAAATTTGTAATTTTCTCCACCTTTCCCTCATCTTTTCCTTTTCCTCCCTTTTTTCCATGTAAAGTGACCGGATTAAAATTCTACTTACTCTGTCCTTTTTTAAATGGAAAAAACTTATATATAATTTTTATATCTTTGTTATTAATTCTTTTTAATAATTACATGACAAATATATAATTTTTATAACCCAAATATGATTGAATATTTCAATGAATTTTTCACATATGACAAAATTTTATTGAAAAACTTAATAACAAAAATATAAAAAAACTATATCTAAATCCCTTATTTTCAAAATTAAGAATTAATATTTTAAAAAAAACTCAAAATGCGTATATTACTTGGATTAATTCCATTTTTTTAAAACATTTTCACAAATATTGATTAGATTTAATCTACATTCAAGTTACTCCAATAAAATTAAGAATTAAATTTAAGTATTATTTTTTATATTTTTACTATTAATTTCTCTAATAAAATTATAACATGTATAAAAATAAATTCTTAAAATACCCAATCATACAATATTGGGTTATAAAAATAATATATTTGTCAAAAATAATATATTTGTCATGCTATTATTAAAAAAACTCATAACAAGAACATAAATATTGTACCTCAATTTCTTTTTAAAATATGACAAAATATAAATTGTAATATGACTTGTTTTAGAGTGGGCATCAATGAGTACTCATACTCAACAAACGACAACGAGAAACCAAATTAAAATGCAGAAGTGGGTCGTTGGGGTGCTTCGTTATCAATATACGAGAGCTTACATTATGCATTCAAGATACATTGTCAAATTGATATCCTCTTCACTCATAATTTCACTCAAATCAAGCACATGCCTAAAAATACTCTCAAGAGTATACAATTGATAAAGAGTTGAATCAGGATGGAATTGTGAAGGATTGTAGTTGAAAATGTTAGTTTTTGCCAAGCAAATGTCTGCTAATCAGGGTGTCCAAGTCCAAATGCATGAGCATGATGACTATTGTAGTTAAAATATCATTCTTATATCAATAACAGAATGTTATCTTATCACAAAATAGAAAAGATTATTCCCTTCAAATATATATGGATCTTCTATTCCTATTTTTATTTCCGGCTATTCCACTGGCACTTTGTATGTAGATTTGCCTACTGTAGCCCTGGATGCAAGAAAACAACTTGGTTCCGAGGAACCCTACATGTGGAAGAATCTGTGACATAAATTAGGACATTACACAACCAGCTCATAATGCAATATGGCCAGTTCCCACTTTATACACAGCTACAAATATGTTGATTCATTGGCGATGTCCTTGTGGCAAAGGAACCACTTTGTGGAAGGGCACCATCCTCTGAGGTAAAGCTCCGTCTTCTTCGTCGTCATCAAATTCCAGCAAATAACTGCACAATCATCTCAGAAAGTCAATTTATGATTTAGACAAACTTAAAAGTACAGCTCATACTGCCTAATTATTGTAGGCGGACAAAATTTGCGTTGATTTGTGGATATATATATATATATAGAGGGAGAGAGAGAGAGAGAGAGAGAAACCATGTGGTCAACTTGTCAGGTTCTTATAGTTTTTTTTTTCTAAGGGAAAAAAAAAAGGAATTTAGGCCAAATGATACTTGAGTAAAAGCTTATTTAGTGTAAAAGAAATCAACACGTTGCCATTGGATTTGATATGACGTATAGGCATGGGAGGAAATCCCAAAAAATTGAAAGGGGAAAGTAAAAATTTATACAAGTAATAATAATAAAATTTATTAAATCAAAAAACAAAGACACATAATAATAAAAATGAAAAAATATAATGATATCAAAATAAATATAAGTACCCTATTACAAAAAATTATATATTAAAAGTAACAAATATGTATTAGTCATTAGAATTATACCATTTAATTTTTAATTAAATAAAATTCATTTATAATATCTCTTTTATAGTAAAATTTTTTACAATCTCTTTCTTAATATAATTACCCTAGAGTGGATAAAGTAGGTCTGTCCCTGCATATAGGTAATTGTAAGACAAGAAAAAATTTATTAGAAAAAAATTCTATAAAATTTACAATAAAGAATTTTAAAAATTAAAATTATTTTCAAGTACCACAATTACCATCAAATTTTAAGAGATTTATTACTAGTTTTAAGATATTTACTACTGAGTGCAGAAAAGTTAATTGTGATCCTTAAGGGTAATTTCAATTTTTAATATCTTTTATTGCAAATTTTATAAGATTTAAGTCCTTAATTATAATTTTTCTTTTATTAGTTGTTTCTTATCTTTTCAATTATTATACGTAGAAAAAATTTTCTTTTTTAAACAATCAATCATGTGGGCTGAGTTGTAACGTTTTATCGGATAACTTGATAGTAAACCAAACATCTTATAAAATGCAGCCAAGTTCTATCCAACTTGTAAGAACCGAAAATAAAGCCAAACAGTTTATACTTACTCATCTGTCTTCCTCTGCACATTTGGGAATTGACGGAAGTTCCCCCCATAACATGCATAATGTTACTAGAGTTAGTTCCATGTCAAAATCACCAAACATCCATATAAAGAGGATAAATAGACTACAAAACGTTGGCATTTAAACTAGAAACAAGTTATAACTCCAATATATCAATGGAGTCATAGAATTATCACCTTGCGATGGCCATTGACAACTGTTGCTTTATAAAGTGCAGTAGTTCCCGGATAGACTGCCAACACATGGGTTCCATGAGGGAAATCGGGGGCATTAGAAGCATCGTTCCTCTTGGGGAAAGGAATTATATTTGACATTGGAAGCTTGTATTGTCTGAATGCAGCAAAAACAATAAACAACAATAAACACAGACCATTCAAATGCAGGAATCCTGAGTTTGGCTAATAAGGTAAATATGGAACTCGAAATAAAAGAATGAAATATATTGATACAAAGAAATACACAAGCAGATATCAAAACAAGCTATATTGAAAGATCAAACCAATGGTTTACATAAATTATTTATTCTGCAATTACCAAGATAAGCTACTATGTATATAGGTCTACCTAGCAATAGAGCAGTTTTCAGCCCTCAAAGTCATAAAAAAGCAACAGGGGCACCCAAACCCCCCCTACCCCCCCCCCCCCCCCCCCCAAAAAAGGGAAAGAAAACAATAACTGAAAGGTTGAGGTGTAAAAACCAGGAACATCTCCCAGTCTCCCTTCTTGCCCCCACCAAAAGATATGTAATTATCTAAAGACTAGAAAAGCTGCTTTTGGACATGATATACTTCCATTTTCCTCTTCTCACCAATTAAGAAAGTTAGGTATATCCCGACCTTATAATGTATAAATGAATAGGAGAATCTTGCTGCACAAGACTTAGTCTTCACTGTGAATGGCAATAATAGTTTGCAAATTTCTCTACTAAAACTTGAAACCATCATGTAAAAGAATTTCCATGTAAGTTTAAGTAGCATCCCAAATAAATTAGTGTCAAGTGTCACAGCATGAGAACTGCAGATAATCAAATAGGGTAAAACATCCAACTAGGTTACCTTTGGCCACTGCCCTCTTCATCATCACCAGGTTCCTCATCTAGTACTTCAAATCTGTAAAATTGTATCAGGGAAAGATAATAAAAAATATACAAAGGACAATTACCACCTCCCAACACCCCCCCCAAAATAAAAAATAAAAAAACCTGACAATTGGAGAACATATCCTACCATAAGTCACACGATTTAAGTATCTTGGATCCATCATACAACATAACGGGGAAATAGAAGAAGATGTAAAGCATAAGATTCAAGCGGGATGAATGAAATGGAGGAGTGCTTTGGGTGTTATTTGTGATAGAAGAGTACCACTCAAACTTAAGGGTAAATTCTACTGTACAGTTATAAGACCTGCAATGTTGTACGGAACTGAGTATTGGACAATAAAAAGTCAACAAAAAAATAAGTTTAATATTGCGGAGATGAGAATGTTGCAGTGGATGAGTGGACACACTAGACGAGATAGGATAAGAAATGAATGCATTAGAGAGAAGGTAAAAGTCGCACCTATTGTAGAATCGAGACTTAGATGATTTGGTCATGTGGGGATGAGACCTATAGAAGCCCCAGTTAGGAGAGTAGATGAGATGGAGACTAGTCCAATAATTAGAGGTAGAGGAAGACCAAGAAAAACTATAGGAGAAATTATTAAGAGAGATTTAAATTTAAATGGTTTGTCTAAAAATATGATTTATGATAGGGATTTATGGCGTCGATTGATCCATGAAGCCGACCCCACTTAGTGGGAAAAGGCTTTGTTGTTGTTGTTGTTGACAAGGGACTAACTAATTAACCTAAGAAGAGCAAGATTGGCTGAAACTGGGCAAGGATTAAGGGGGCATAAGGCACATCAGAAATTCTAGAAAGGAATTAACCTAACCACTTTTGATTGTCAAAAACCTTAAATGTAATAGGATATTTTACACGACTTTTAAAACAACTACATATAAAAAGCATTAGCTAGAATTTTAGTTGAGTGATTGTCACTAGGCAATCATATGGGCACCCATCAACTAAGATAGTGATAATGAATGTTCACAGCTTTATTTGCCAGCTAGAAACTGATACATGACCATATAATTACGAGAAATAGGCTTACTCTTTTGTTTCCCTATAGAAATGAATCACTTTTACAACAAACCATTCGTCATTGTCAGCATTACGTGGTGTGACCCTGGCTGCTACCTGATAACAAATTAACTTGATAAAATACAACTCCAAAAGCCTTTCAGACAAAAACATGATAACAGCTTATTAATGACTGATGTTGATCAAAGTCCAAGGCAAATGCATACCTGTTCACCCTTAAGACCAAGACAAATCTCAAGCCGCCTACTAGGAGATAGTCTTGAGATATCTGAGTCTGCCTTTATTCGTTTCTTTTTCTGCTCATTACCTTCTGCAAAACAAATAGTGTCAGCTAGACAAGGTAGAAAACCAGCGTCCCATTGGAATAAAGTGCAATTTAGGATTATATTATCATGTATTAGCATAGCTCTATAATTTTGCTAATTTTAACTACAAATTTTCATAAATCATTTTGCCTAGTCAGCATGTATCTTGATTCAAATGTTTGCAATTGCATAGCTAGCATATTACCAACTGAATTTTGTAAAAAGTGAATACCACATTGTTGGGGCAGCACTCATCCCCAAGAATTAGTAGGTTAACAACAGGATGCAAGAGCACTATCATTGAAGATTCATAATTTTTGCTAATCAGCACTTATAATTTATGAGTTCTGTTGGTATACCCAGCTGTGGATTCCATTCTCCTTCCACCATAAAAGGTAGAGAAGAATACAGCTAAATAGGAATGGATCAATTAATAAGAAAATACTTAAAATTACACACTCAGCTGCAATGTCTTCCGATGAATCAATGGGAATTCATCTAAGATATATTATTTTATGTATGCTCATGCATATGCCCTTCCTCCCCTTTTCTCTCCTTCATGTAGCTGGACTATACGTGATTGACCCAAATGGCAGCAAAGATGCATGTACGTTGACCAGTATCCAAAGCAGTAGACTTTACCTTTTCCTGAAAGAGAAAACGAAAAAAAAAAATTTCAAACACCAAAGAATCACAATGTCTTCAAAACAATTTAATTACTACTGGCATGCAGTCATCACATAGATGGTTAGACATTGTTTTTCTAGTTTTTTATCTCTTTATTTTTCCTCCTCCTTCTAGTCTTTTTCTTTTTCTTGGGAGAGCTAAAGTCTAATGCTTTAGATACCTGCACATGTTCTACAGTTTTAGTCAATCAAGCCTCTGGTTAATAATATGAATATGATGGAAAAAATCAGAAAAACTTATTAAAAGACTGAAAGATTTACAATATTGATTTCATAAATAAATTCTATATGAATAAGATTAAGTATGGCATGTGATAATTTTTATTGGAAAAAAAAAAGGAAGAAAATTTAATTATCACATATTTAAGACCAACCTATTCTCTTCCGTGGTTGCCCTGGTGGTTCAGAGGACAGTAGAGCATCAAGTTTGTCTGTCAATGAAGTGGAAATACTGCAACCACATAAAATATTGACAACAATACAGGGTTTACAAAGTCGAGCCCCCAGATAAAGTACAATTAAATTACTCTAATGTTTAACTGAAGGGGAGAAAAGGAAGTCTTCATGATTTTCAAACATTTCAGAGACAAAGGAATAGATGGTAAAATAGAGTTCACTTTAAGTACTTCAGAGATACAGAATTGGCATACTTTTCTTCACTCTCTGATAGCTCCTTTGCTCGAATGTACAATGTCTTTAGGTCTGATAATGAAGTATCCCCAGGCTTCTCAACCATCTCAGGAGCTGCATTGACATGATAATAAACCATCAACAACAAGCTAGAAAGACAAAACTAGAGACTATAAGAATAACATTATGAGATCTAGTGTCCCAAATACATAGATGATTAGACGCTAGTAGTAGTATGAAGAAGAATAGGGCTTGTAATAAGAATAGCAAATATACTATAAGATACTCAAGGGTGTTAAGTTGCTAGTATTTGTACCATGGATAGGTTAGTGAGTGGCAAGGATACAGTTTATACTATACAAGTAGTAAGGCATCCCATTCTGTTTTACAAGGTAACATATGATTCTATGTCATCTTATGGTTTTCTTCAAAATAAGTAGATTGATGAAATAGCCTATAACCACAAAGATGTGTTAGCATCAGTTTCAGTTGCTATAGTATTATTGTGGGTCATGGCCAGTGAAAATTATGTTATTAATTATGCACAGAGTGTTCTAACACGATCATTATTGGCTCTATATTTGCCGACATATAAGAAAACAAAACTTGATGAGATATTTATGTGAGAGGGCTTTTAGTGAAAGAACTAACACAACATTTTAAGAGCTTCCTTAATCTTTAATAGTAAAATTATGCTGTTGGTTTATTCAAACTTATTGCCCATGCAATAAATGAGCACCCAAAGAGGCTTTTATGTGTCCCACACCTTGCAGAAGTTTGAAGATCCCAAGATAGAATGCATTGCTTCGGGAACATTTGGTAGATGGAATGGAAAGGAAAAGGGAACGGAAAATTTAGTAAAATAGCTATTATACCCATGTAATTATAACTTAATAGTATCTATCTCAATAAATACCTATTTTAAAATAGGAGCAAACAAGTCATTTTCTATTCCTAAAATTACTTTTTTACTTTCCTTTCTCATTTCTATCCCTAACTTTTTACGTACCAAACTGGTCTTAAGTCTTCTCATGAGACGGTAGCATTATTGACTGTAGAACACAGGCATCCAATAATGAGAAGCACATTATTTTAATGCTATAAGTTTCTTTGACCAACTCCATAGGCTGATTATATTTGCACAATGGAAATAACGACTGAAGAAGTGAAAATAAGTAGTCTCACAAACACTATGAGTCTTAAGCTTAGTGAAATTTTAGCAAAAAGATTCTATGGTTTCCAATGACTGGCTAATTCAGATGATTTCAGAGTTCAGATCCTAAAGCTTGAATACTATAGCAAGTGGCTTGTTATGATCATCAAATTGAGCCTTCTTAAACATAAATTTCAGTGTGTTTAAAATGGTCATTATTTAAGTTGATTATATCTATGTGTTTTATTCATAACATAACAGGACTTCTCACTGAAATGCTTCATAACATAAAAACTAACAACCAGGCAGAAGCAACAGTAGGCAAAACCTTATGAGTCTATGACACCGAAGGTCTCATGATAAAAGCAACTTATTGCTGACGGAAAGTTGCACAGAGACAAAGATGCATCAGTACAATTGCATAGATGGTACTGAGCAAGTTGAAGAATAAATGACTTTACAGAGGCTAATAACAGCAATAGTTCCTTATTTATGTGTTTCTTCATTATGGTAAAAGGTTGCTTATTTGTCTCTAATTCTCGAAACTTAATGTGAGCTATAACCCCAATGTGCATTATCATTGCATCCCAGGGCTATATGGATTCCTGTATATGTATAATCAAAACATAGACCAATCACAATTATTCATCAGTAATACACTTTCACATTGTTAAATGAAGTTTGAGTAAATGAGTTGCTTTTAGTAATTAGCACGAGTAAACAAATTTTAAGTCTGAACACACACTTTTCTATCCTTGTTTAGAAAGCCCTGAAGATAAAAGTTCAGTGACAAGTTCAAACTTTACCAACATTCCAGTATTTAAGTATCCAAGCATCACTTCCAAACGGTATTAGCTTGAAGGGCTTACTCATACGCGCACACACACTCTATCAAAGCCTATTGCATTGACTAACCCAGCAAGGATTAGGATACCTCCAATTAAGCTTATTGTAACCGAGCTCAGCTCAAAACAGAATTAAAACAACACTTCAGTAAATACTTAAAATAAATAAATAAATAACCCACTAAGATCACATTAATCTAACAAAAACGAAACAAAAAATTCCAGCATTCAATAACAAAAAGAAGAAAAATCATTTTCAAGTCACAACAGGATCAAGATGGAGGATTTAAAAAGACATGAATAGAGAGACTCACTTGCTTTCCTTAAACGATCACATTAATATAACCGAGCTCAGCTCAAAACAGAGTTAAAACAACACCTCAGTAAATACTTAAAAGGAAAAAAAAAAATTTTAAAACCCACCAAGATTACATTAATGGAACAAATAATTCCAGCATTCAATAAGCCAAAAGAAGAAAAACCATTTTCAAGTCACAACAGGATCACGATGAAGGATTTAAAAAGAAAAAGGCATGAATAGAGAGACTCACTTGCTTTAAGTTTCTTGTGCATCTTATTGATCTCAACGAGCACTATCTCTTGCTCTTTCCTTACACGATCAAGTTCCTTTGAGTTCTCCAAGATGTTGATGGCAATGTCCGATAACGACATCGTTCACCGGAAAAATCAAGGGTCCGAGTTCGATTCTGCCGACAATTTTAGTTAGATTTTTTCTTTGGACGTTGTTGAATCAACCCACTCACTTATATATAATTGGAATTGGAATTAGGATTAGAATGAAAACTTGAGATTACCTTTCTTTCTAATTTTGTTCGCAGTTCCCCCCTTCGAGAATGACCATGATAGATATTCAGTGCTTTAAACTTTATACTCAGCAGCAATAAATAAATGAAGGCAACGATAAAAGTAAAATTTATAGATTGGAATATTGTAAAAATCTCAATGGAGAAGCGACGTCGTCCTTACCTCAATCCTCCCCCACCCTGCTCTTTGTTCGCTTTGGAAAAGGCCTTTAGCTATGTTTACATTCTTGTCATTGGTGTGTAATAAGTGTGTAATTTAATTAAAAAATGTCATAATTATTAATAAAAATTTATATATTTATTATATTTTAATTAAAGAATAATGAAAAAAAATATTTTTAAGAAAACCTATAAATTTTTTGCTTTAAAAATTTTGTATCTTCGGTATTTCAAAACAAAAACAACAGTTTATAAATTGTAAGCGGTGCCATGTGTCATGAAGATAAGTAAGATGCATGAAGCGTAATCAGGTCCATCTCTACTTTAGTTGCCACGTGCAACGTCCATAATCTGCTTCCTTGTCCTTTTGGGAATCCGTTGTTGAGGGACGGGTCTCCTTTCGCGCAAAGTTAATCTTAAGAGTTGTGCATGCTGACTACTCATATTACGATAATCTTAATTTTTAAGATTGATATCTTCTTCTCAATTCATATACTGTTATTCGTACTTGTATAGATGAATTGATACGTTATGTAAGTAAAGAAATAAATAATATAATTAACAGAATCTTAGAAATGATAAAATTAAAGCTATTTCATATTCAAACTATTAAATTTCAGTTTTTGTTGGTCCTAGCAAGACGTGTGAAAAATAATCACGTGTAGTGTAAAGATAAATAATTATGTACTGCCACGTGGAAGGAGAAGTTTATTAATGAGACGAAATTGGTCCTTGGTCATCATTTGAGAATTGAGATTATGAGTAGGGTCAGGTTGGCCCACAATAATACAAAGAAAGCCCAGTTTTGCCAAAATTGATATCGTTTTTGAATTTGTACATAAATATAAAATATAAATAAATTTTGAAATAATTCGACAGCGGAGACCTATGTCGCCCTCTTTTATTTAATTTTTTGGTATTCTGAGCAGTATCCTTTATTTATATATTGGCCTCATGATCATATGGAAGCTACGTTACGACGGCCGTGTGCGGAAGAGCTTCCTCCACTACGTCACTTATCGAATAACAAATTGATGAGACCGCAGTAACCACTACTGAAAATCCCGATCTTGTCCATATTCTTCTTCTTCTTCGCTGTCTCATTATTTTCTCCCCGAAATCTTCGTGCCATAGCTAACTGCAAACCCCTCCCCCCTCTAACTATATTAGTCCCCCGTCTCGGGTTAATTCGTTTCGTCCCATTGTTACGCCATTCATCGTGTTTTGATCCTTTGATATACGTCGTTATAAATTCGTATATAACCAGCTCAGTTGATTGGCACTGCCCGAACGTTAAATTCTCTGAAATTCATCTGGGTATGCCGTATTTTGCTCCTTTTTTGCATAAACATTCATGGAATCTCTGTTTTATATACGTGGTTTAATTTGCAGGAATCCCTTGCATCGCCTTCAAATGAAAACTTGGGGGGTTTTCTGTTGCCCTTTTGTTTTAATGTTTTCTAGCCTGAGTAACGTCTTTCCTTACGTTGAAGCATGACAAAACTAACTAGATTTTAGTATATATGTTTAAGATATATATATGACAAAACTTATTTCATCACTGGAGATTTTGTAGGGTTTTTGTTGTTCTATAATTTAGCACTTGAAGAGTTTATGTGCATGCTTTGCGAATTCAGATTAATGCTTAATAATGCAGTCTTACACGCTTCATCCCAGTTTAAGTGCTATCAAAAGAAAAAAAGGTAGGCATTAGGCCCAGTGGAGATGTTAACCTGACAACTGGTTGCTGGTAAGTTTTGAATTTTGATTGTATAGGGACTGGAAGTTCCCTGGCAATGTGAAACTAGACATTTTAGCATCGTGCTTTTGAATATATTTGTACACTCATTGATTCTGATATGAGTTATTAATTTTCAGGGGTGATCATTTTGCCATATATAATACTGGATTTACTTTTAAAGGAACAACACCGCTCCTATATACTGCTCAATGAGCGGATGCCATTGGTATTGCACTTGTTTTCTCTGTAATTGTAAAGTCAGAAGATATTGACTACAATGGGAACTCCCATGCGCAGGTCTGAAACTTAGAATATAAATTCATGGCATAAGTTGCTCTCCCTACTTCCCTCTCTTCCCCAAAAAGAAAAATCGATAAAGAAAATTGCATCAACATATCCAATATAAATCATTTTGTCTTGCAGTGGAAATTTTCGAACTGCTAACGAGACAATGAGGCTCATTGTAGCAGTTTTTATTGGAGTTGTTTTTGGTTTCTTTTTAGGAGTATCATTTCCAACACTCTCATTAACCAAGGTGTATAATCTTGCACTATATCATATAGATTTCTCTTTGATAACATTTTGAAGTGGTCTACCTAATACTCATGACTTTGCCCCATGTTTATTGTTAGATGAATCTCCCATCCAGCCTTTTCCCATCCATTGATCTCACATATATTGAAGATAAATACTCGAATGTTCAAAACAGACCAATTTGGGATGCCTGGGCTTCATTTAGGGGGAACAGAAAGATGTCTAATGGACTTCCCAGATCGAATGACACAAAGGTATTTTTCTCTAGCTGAATGTTCTCCTTTGGTATAGGGGTTTAAACTTCGATCAAAGGTATTGAGGTTGTGATGTTGTTGAGGTCAACGTCGTCAGTGGCCGAATTGGAAGACAATATCATGGGACTTCCATGGTGTACAGACCTTTAAATGGTGCCGCGGTGGTAGAATATAGAAGTTTAATAAACCTAAATGTTTTCTATTAAAAAATTGTTATTAGGCTTTCCAAGGTTGAGGATATTTGTAACTTTTGGCTATTTTGTGATAATTTAAATTGAAAATTGAAGCTCCCGTAATACAAAAGGCCAACAACTTAGCCTATATATAAATATTATAGAACTGGTTCAAAACCACAGAGGCCTGAAACGCACCTAACACTCTGACATCTTCCTTTATTTTGCATTGCTTATGAATTGTCGTCTCTACTAGTATGCTTTTCTTCTCAATTTTTATATTGATTTTGTTCTTCATTTTTCTTCTATTTACATAGTTACACTTTCTAAGTTGTTTTAATTTTAAATGATGTATTTTTAATTGTTTTATACAAGTGTACTACAAGACTTTTTTTGGCCGTTTGTTTGTTGAACAATTCTTATGTGCATTTTGTACATCTTTAAAATTTATATTGCACGTAAACTTTAGTTATATTGTATACGGACTATACCGATATAAATTAAATTGATTACATCTGATGCACCTAACAAATTTTCTTGTTTGTTATGATCAATATCCTAATATCTTTGTACCTGAATCTTGAATCTGAGAGACAAACTTTGTGGGACTTTCTTTTTATATTTTTATCTCTATAGTGACAGACCTTTTTCACATGCAAACAAATTGTGACATAACGAACTTCTTGGCTCTTGCTTTTTGTCTTTTTAACACAAAAACTTTTTATTAGTTTTTCTTTTCTCTATTTTCATTAATTATGTTTATATAATTTTTTGAAGTAATTTTTCTAGAAGCTGCCTGCATGCACATGGTGTCATAGCGGTTTTTGTATTCTATGCAATAATTATATACTGTACAATTATTGAGATAAAGAAATAAAGTTGTGGGTCTCATACAAATAGAGTTTATAGAATATTTCTTTCTCTTGATAACTGTATAATGTACAACATTACAAAATATCCTAAAACATCTTTGAGACCGCCGCTATTTATCCCACGCGCCATTGACAATGCTAGTTATGTTATCTATAGGTTTATCTTTTTACGTGTCCAATCGTTTATCTTTTAACTAATTTAACGATATCCTTTAGATAGTTGATTCATTACCCTGTGGTGCATTCAAATTTTGTACCATCACATAACTCTTGAATTTAAGATTTTGGCCACATGGGCAAACACTGGCTAATGTAACAAATCTTCTGTCCCTAATCTGGTTGAGGGATGCATTATTGCCATCCAATCAAGGAATCTTCTGTCCCAATTCATTTAATACCTGTCTTTAATGTCAAGGTCTTTGTTGGTGAAATGGCAGTACATACTCTTTTCAATCTTACAAACTGACGAATTACACTTCATTATGATGCAGATTTGGGTTCCCACAAATCCCAAAGGGGCTGAAAGGCTACCTCCGGGTATACTCAATTCTGAGTCGGACTACTATGCTCGTCGATTATGGGGTCAGGTCCATGAGGTGTGTGTCTTTACTTTACTGCACCCTAATGTAAATAATAAATTTATCTAAATAAATTTAATCTCAGTAGAAACAAGGTCTTTAAATGTGTCACTGTTTAGCGTTTAATATAATGTCAAAGTACTTGGACGTCTGAAATAGTAACTTTTCCATTTGTTGGAATGGAGGTCAGTGAAAAGGTTATTAATTGCTCAAGGTTGAAGGTTACATGTGTGTGATTCCTAATGGAAGGTAAACAACTTGATAAAAAAAGCATTACGTGATTCAAAAGAAATCGTACACAAAGATAAGCTAACTATACTAACTTGCCATGCATTTTACACCCAAGAGACCGAAAACACGAAGAAACGAAGAAGAAATTGTTCTATAGCTATTAATTAGTTAATATAAATGCAGTAAAATATGGAACTTATCAGCAAAATGGATGCACAATAAATTGATCCTGATCCGGACAAATGGAATTCCTAAGATCTTCTTTAAGACAAGTTACAAAATTTTCACTTCTCTGATCAGACTCTTTTGTTGACGGAACTGGCACTTACAGGACCTAATCATCAGACCGAAGTATCTGATAACTTTCACTGTTGGTTATGATCAGAGAGACAATATTGATGCAGCAATTAAAAAGGTGATCCCAGTTTCTGACCCGCCTTGTCTTCTTATTATCTGTGTCTACCTACGTCCAGGCCAGCTGCCTATATGTCTGGTCATTATTTTGCTCTCTTTATGACCATTGAACTTGAAAATTACAGTTCTCTGAGAACTTCACCATTCTATTGTTTCACTATGATGGTCGGGTTAGTGAATGGGATCAGTTTGAGTGGTCAAAGCGGGCTATCCATGTTAGTGCTCGGAAGCAAACTAAATGGTTGGCAATGAATTCTCCATGATTTTTTTTTCCCCAATAAATTGCGACAAGTTTTAGTTAAGCCCTCTATTCATAATATTTTTTACCCGAGCACACTCTAAATTGGTTCAAGGTGGTATGCTAAACGCTTTCTGCATCCTGACATTGTGGCACCCTATGACTACATCTTCATCTGGGATGAGGATCTGGGCTTGGAGCATTTTGATGCAGAGGAGTAAGTATCAAAACCAACCTGCTTGGGTGAGAATGAGGGAGTTGTTGAATTTTTTTTCTTCTCTTTTTTTAATTTTATTTTGATCTCTTCATCCCAGGTACTTGCGTTTGGTAAGGCAGTATGGTTTGGAGATCTCACAGCCTGCTCTAGATCCGCGTAGTGGTTATACTTGGCAAATGACAAAGAAAAAAGATGATACTGTAATTCACAAGTAAGAGAGCAACTGTCTGATATGTTTTAGTTTTATACCTACTAAATGTGCAGTCACTGCTAGATTATAATTTCCTTTCATAATCCTCCAACTTGTAGCTTAAACTATATCTTGTGAACCTCCTGCAGGGAGGTTGAGGAGAAAAATGGTTGGTGTGCTGATCCACGTCTGCCACCTTGTGCTGCGTATGTAACATAACCTCTTTTCTTCATGGTCTGCATACTGTTGTAGGATTCTCTTCTCTTTCTCATATATCTCACATTGGTTTATGAAATGCTCAGATTTGTTGAGATCATGGCCCCTGTATTCTCCAGAGATGCATGGCGTTGTGTATGGCATATGATACAGGTCCATATGATTTTATTTACGCCTTCTTTCACCATTTTCATTTCATAACCAGTTCATAACACACTAGTTTTTTATCTTTTCAATGTAGAATGACCTTGTTCATGGGTGGGGTCTTGATTTTGCTCTCAGAAACTGTGTGGAGGTTAGTATAAAGTTTGTATTTCTTCATCAAAATAACTACTTGGTTATAATTGGATCTTCTGAAACTTCTTGCCTTGCTTGGAAGCAGCCTGCTTATGAGAAAATAGGAGTTGTAGATGCTCAGTGGATACTCCATCAAGGCGTTCCTTCACTTGGGAGCCAGGTAAGTGACAAGATTCAAATCGTTTTATACAATAATCTTTTGGATGAACTGAGTTAAGCAACAGTCTACTTTCTTGTTTCAACAGGGGCAAGCACAGGATGGGAAGGCACCATGGCAAGGGGTAACCATTGAGTTTCTTCCTCCACAACTTATGAGTTTGTCTTTCATTAGTTTACTATATTCAAATGAAATATAGAACAGAAACTTCTCAAAATAAATGCTGAATTGACACTATGATGGGAACCTTGATGTGAGAATTTGCGTTGCATCAGGTGAGAGAAAGGTGTTATAAGGAATGGACAATGTTTCAAGAACGAATGACTCATGCAGAAAGAGCCTATTTTCAGGCAATGGGAATTACTGCCCCAAATTCTTCCACAAACTACATTGGATGATGATTATACGAGCACAGGAAATATTTAGAATTATCACTTTGATCTGCCACATCTTGTTTTACTAAGTAGCTTGAGCCCTAACTTTTAGATTCTATATTTATCATTTCTCATCATAACATTCTTTCATGTGAATAGGAAAAGGAGATATTTTGGTTTACATAAGCTTTTCGTGAATTTTATTCGCCACCACAGATTAGTTACACAATCTCAAATTATGTGTATCCCTTTAAACAATTTGTGTACAAATATTCAAGGGAGTCGCTTGTAGCATGTCATACAAATAAATAAAGTACTTTTCAATAATGTCTTTTATACCATGTAATGACTATATACTCACAAAACATGACCATCAGCATGCATCCATGCTAATCATCCGGAAAAATGCTATTTACACGGTTTAAAAGCATGCCCGCGCGCGCACACAGAAAACTATACTCCGGTGCAGTCATATTTTAGACGAGAAAGAAAAAATATTGTGCAATTAACATTGTTCTTTCAATAGTCTACCAATAGATGCCAGACTAAATTACTTTCTTTCCTTCTAAAATGTCCAAATTATATAGTTTCCCTTTTTCTATTAAAAAAATTACACTCTCCTTATTTAAAATTAAAAGATGCACTATACTAGCCTACTTTACAACAAACGAACCTTTACATCCTCTTATCCCGACAAACCAACTATGTTTTGCTATTTCGCAGCAGAAATTGATTGGTCCCATGAAAGAAAAAAACTACCCTTAATCAACAGAATTACTATTTAAAACGTGGTGATCAATCCAACAATGCAGCTCAAGATCCTAGGAGTTAAAAGCAGAAAATTAGAAGAAAAATTTAAGACACTCAATATTCCTTGATAACAGAACCAAAAATTGGGAAGCACATAAAAAGTTGCCCCTTTTAGAAACTGAGATGTTGCCCAATTTCCTGTAAAATTCAACTATCTTCGTTTAAATCTCCTGATTTTCTTTAGATCTCCCACAAAGAAATATTTCTTCCATTCGTACAAGCTAAGTGGCCATGGTCAAGTACTTGTTTAATCCTTTAAGGTCCATTTGGCCACACATTTTTCAACCCAGCACAACTAACTAGAGCTTAAACTCTCCTCTGTTCCTTCAAGAATCTATTTCTCGCACTAGTGTGCAGATAGCAGACTCTGCTAACCAAATTAGAACAGATAACCTGAGGGCCAAAGAGCATTACAAATATTACAACTCTCCTCCAAAAGCATTTGTGATTTGTCGCTTCCAAAGAATCGAATAATTTAATAATGAATATTACAGAACATTTTCCTCAATATTAGATACTTGATATGAAAGAAATATAACCTGCAAAGAAGCAAAACAAAAAAGCTGATTTAAGAAGGAACAGAAACTCAAAAAACAGTCTATCAACCACTACATGTCGTGGTTTTCAGATTTATAGTGGGGTGTATTACATTCAGCAGTTAGAAATAACTTTTGGAAATAGCCTCTTCCAGCTCTGCGAAGTCCCATGCATCATCTGCTGAATATTCTCCTGAAAAGGGGCCACTCTGATTTAATAACACTTTCCAACTTTCCATGCTAAGACAGTCTCTTTCAAGGTCAAAGGACAAGGGGACTTACCAATTGAATCTCTTCGGAGAGCAGTTAAATGGGCACAACTGCAAAAATAAAATATAACAGATAAGCAATAGCCACAGCTTTGATGTTGAGCATTAAATGCTTCTCCCATCTTCCCGTTACTTGTATTCCTTTTACAAATCCTAAAGTGCACGGACAGATCCCACCCAACCCTCCCTCTCACACGTATATGGCCAAGCACCATATTTTGAGTTAAATAATTTCACACTCCATTTTCGTCCCTCTATAGTAATACAGCTTGAACTTGAGACCTTTGATCCCTATTCACCAATTTCTAATAAGAATCTATTGAATGATACCTGCCAAGAGCTTTCCCAAAATCTGCACATAGTGACCGAATATATGTCCCTTTGGAACATGTTACCCTAAAAATCAAATTTTGTCTGCAAAAATAGAATAAATAAATCAGGGTAAATAATGCAAATTAACCAACAATCTGAAGAGATAATTCCAAGATGTATTTTCAGAAGGAAAATGCTTCAAGGTAAAAAGCTTTTGCTTTGACTATAGTACTTAATAGGATTGAAACAAACGCACTGTTTTAGGTGCACAGGCTTCATAAAGCTTTCTGTCCTACAACTTATGATAGAAGTTTGGATCTCAATGATTAGCAGTCCTTCCTTTTAAAATTGTAAGGTTGCTTGGCAGTTATTGAAAGGCCTTTTGCTAATTTTAAGGAGCATTGAAAAAACCCAGCTATTTTGGAAATTTTTATGGCACTATTTATAAAGGTTTTGGGAGAAATAAGGAGTTGGCAGCTCAGGATAGAAGGTTGTGAAAGATCTCAGAACCAGAGATTACCAGTTTTTACTGGACTTTGTAGGAGGGAGATTATTGTCATACTTTCATTAAGGTCTGGATTGGTGTCCTACTAGTGTTGAATTGTTGATAAAGCCAGGTTATTGAAGAGCCAGTATGAAGGGGATATTAGATGGGCTATGAGGGCTTTAGATAAGGATAAGAATCCCGGTCTGATGGACTTTTATGGCATTCTTCCAGTTATTAGAATATGGTTAAGGATTGTAGGTGTGTCAAGAATCTTTATCATAATAGGAAAATTGATTGCAATATGAACTCCACGCTATTTACCTTGGTTCCTAAGAAGGATCTCTAGCAGAAATTAGAAGATGACAGAGCTATTAGTTTGGTTAGCAATGTTTGCAAAGTCATCACTAAGGTTTTGTACTTAAGGTCGAGTAAAGTTCTTTGGCACACCATTTCTACCACTTAGACTGGTTTCGTGGATGCTAAAAAGATTCTTGATGCTTCCCTTATGGTCTATGAAGTTGTTGAGGATATTTGAAGGCGGAAGGGTAGAACTTAGGCACCCAAATTGGATTTCCGGAAGGCTAATTATGATAAAATCAGTTGGAGCCTTTAGGGTTTCTTGGATAAAAATGTGACTTGCAAAGGCTTTAGTAGCGTGTGGAGGAAGTGGATTAAAGGTTATATTTCACCGGTGGCATTTTCAGTAGCTATCAATGATCAACTTAAATATTGGACAAAGGGGCCCTCTCACGTGTAATCATGGAGTACAACTTTAGATATTTGGATACAGTATATGCTGAGAAAACAGACATCTTCTCTGCTCTGGTGCAAACTATCAAAATGGTCAAAAAGAACATTTAACAGACAAATGCATCCTTCATATCTTTACAGCCTAGGAGTCAAGGCAAGATAAACATAGTTTCTTTTAATTTAATGAGTCCTGGAGGCA
The DNA here is from genome assembly GCA_032878935.1 of Erythrophleum fordii. Lineage (NCBI taxonomy): Eukaryota > Viridiplantae > Streptophyta > Magnoliopsida > Fabales > Fabaceae > Erythrophleum > Erythrophleum fordii. The sequence continues at coordinate 17,821,553 of JAVQMF010000049.1, read as the reverse complement.
GTGGCATAAAAAACAGAATCTATACTCCCAAATTCCTTCTTCAAATACTTAAACGTTACCTATCATCCAAACTACGCTCTATGTCAAACTGGAAAATTGATATTTGTCGAGGTGAAAGTTCAATACTTTGTCCTCTCCTTGCTTTCTCATACATCTTCTCACCTCCAACCTTTCCATAAAGCAAACAGAACTTGTAAGCAACAGAACTATTTCCCACATGATATATAACATAACGGGCTCAAGTGTTCTGAAAGGGGCACCAGGATAAAATTTCATAACGTTGAACTGTTTCAGAAACAAAGCTTAACATTGATTCTATTATTGCATAGAAGCTGATTAAACTGAAATTTCATAATAAATTATAATTAAATCCAAAATTCGATAAATTAAACTAATTTAGTCTCAACCCCCATCAAGTTTCAAAGGAGTTCCGTTATATTTTAAGGAATTTTAACTTTTGTAAAAGCAATGGAGTCCATATATAGCATTTGCACATACCTTATGATGAAAGCCAAAACAATTTTGTTTTTCTACCAATCAAAAACTAAAAAGTTAAAATGGACTAAAACTCCTTAATCTAGCTAAAATAATGGATTAATTTCCATACAGCAAGAAAAAAAGAAAAAGCGAAAATGTGTGGTGAAACAGATCAGATAAAACGCAGAAGAAGAAGTTTCAATGTCTCTGCTTCAACCTCTTTACAGCTCTTTAAAAGCAATTTAAGAAAAAATAGACCTTGGTGGTGTTTCTTTTAGCTATGCCCATTCATTTAAAACCAGAGACCAAAGTTCTCAATCAGCTAGTAATCAACTACCATGAAGTGATAACTTGGGGACCGAGAAGAGAAGGGGGGTAAGCCTCATATGTAAGGAGTATGCCTTTCATAAGAGAAGGCCATCCAATTCTTTGCTACACATTAAGTTGTATTCTTTATTTCGCTTTATCCTGTGTCTTAGTGTTTAATTATCATGGAGAAGGTAAGGAATACTTCAGCCTCGTCCAACCTCAGAACACACTTAAAGATATTGCAAAAATAAAATATTTCAAGATACAAGAATATAGGAGCTGTTCAAGCAGCAACTCCTTGCTACAAGCTTTCAGCATAGGGATTAAGTATGGCAAAAATGCTCACTTTAATAGCAGAGAACATTGGAGGAACTTGCCAAATCTCCCCACAAAAGGACGCTGCAGTTCTCTTTATGTCCTCATCTTTGATGTGCTCCCATGGCTCACGCTGAATGACCTACATATGAAGTTGCTCTATGAATGAAAAAATTACACACGTTTAAAATCTACATATAAATGTATTGCAATGTTTAATTCTGTTTAACCTGTATCGCAATTGACTTCATTGGATCAACCATAGTATGAATCGATCTTCCTACTAGTATTATAGTATAATAAAATAAACATTGTCTTGGGCCCTAAATTAGTAACATAGTTAGATGGAGTGATTATTGGAGGTTTCAGGATTGAGAACTTCTTCCATTTAGTATCAGGACTTTTTGACAATATGAGTCCAAAGTTCAATCCTTGCTATTCCTAGTCTTAAATTAAATTTTAAAAAAGATCACGGTAGGCTTGTGCTTTACACAAAATTCATGAGTATGGCTATCAGGTTTTAACATGTAGCAGCATTTGAAAGATATCGAAAAGCCATCATTTGATATTCATCCATTTATCTAAGCCATTAGATTAATTGATTCTCTAGCAAGCATCTCGGACTGATTTGTAAATACAAGTTGCAAATCAAGCCAGTGTCATTGTTTGGCATTTTCGAGAATTTAGATTGAATGGGTCTGTGTTCCAATCACAATAATGCTTATGAGTATTGTGTTTCTTATAGGGATTGGGTATCATAGGATACTTAAGTCATACATTGAGTAATATGGGATATTTATTATGATACTTAAGGAGAGTGGTTCTTCTCCCTTGACTGCATGTTTTTAAGGGTCAGTTTCCTACACCTCCTTAGATCCTATTATTTGGTGTCAGAGCCAGTTAGCTGATGGCATGATGAGGGCCACCTACAAAGGGTTCTGATTGGCAAGAAGGTTAAGTAAAATGGTGCAAAGTGCAGCCATCGGGCCCCACCTCAACTAGTATGTGATGCATGGTATAGTACTTAAAGAGAGTGGTTCTTTCCCCTTCCCCACATCTCATTGGATCCTATTAGTTTCCCTTCCTCAAAATATAAGTGGATGTTCTCATAGATATGGTATGAGATGGTAAGACAGGTATGGGCTTCAATGCAGCCTTGAACAAGTATTGGATTAGGATTGGATCTCAATGCCCTTTCTGATCAAAACAATAAGAACTGAAGATGAATTTGATGACTGCTATTTGTGTATCTGTGATGATGTGACCTGGCAATCAAGGCCAAAATTACACAGATTTTCAAGTTGACAAACTTAAACATGACAAAAACATTGACACACCGCTGAATCAGCATCCCATGTTGAAGTAGCCTCCCCTAGGCGGAAAACCCCACTATAGCCCTTGATCATCCCTTGATATCTGCAGTAGAAAAGTCCAAGTATTCAGAAGAAATAATAAGATATAAAATATTTAAACAGAACAATAAAATTGCAAGTTTGTGAAAAAGGCACCAATTGTTGGTAGTCAAATGGAAATAATTCTATTTATTCTTGAATTACCTCTCTACCAGTTTTGTTGCTTTACCAACACAAACAATCAATAAACCCGTGGCCATAGGATCAAGAGTTCCAGCATGACCTACCTGTAAATCAACCCCCGCCCCCAGGAAAAGATACAGAAAAATGATTGCATAAGTCTACACAGAACAAATGCGTTTAAATATAGATGTGTCTATGAACAAGAACCTTTTTCACTTTGACTATGCGACGCAGCTTTCCACAAACTGTAAATGAAGTCCAACCTGTCGTACAATTTTACAATTAGTGTTCTTTCACTAACAAATGAAAAACTGATACTTTCATATGTTGCAAAAATACATGCAACATGTAGCAAGAGTTGCAGTACTATTCTACTAAATGAATAAAGAAAAAACCCGGAAGGGCAATGAAAATTAGACATTATTTTACTACCATTCTTGCTATTTTGCACATGGAAAGGTACAAATTCTGCCTAATCAAACGACGTATGTGTAGAGGAAGGTTAAACAAACAGAAGGTATACAAATGGCTCCAACATAATCGGGAAGTACTGATAACAATTTTCCTAAACTTGTACCAAAGTCCATTTGCTCTTCTACTTGCACATTCTGTGATTAGCCATGGTCATGTCACTGAATTTAACTCATGCTAATTCGTCCCCCATCCCCAATCTTCCGCAAAATCACAAGTCCATACATGGTGAAGTACTAAAAAGAAGCACAAAATTATATGTCCACTCACCTTTCGGTTTATTCACCAAAACAACGGTTCCATGCGGACCATCCCATCTGGGAGGGAGCCCAGAACTCCTTGACACAAGATACGGCTCTGCATTACCAACTTCAACATCCTTATTCGGAACTTCCTTCAAATATTTAAAGAACTCTTCGACCTTCTTTTCACTTATATCTTCTCTTGCATCCTTAACCAATCCTCTATTATCCTTTTCTTCTTCTTCTTCTTCTTTCTCCTCGAAGAACATCAACTTCTTATCATTTCTTTCATCACCAACCTCATCTTTTTTTCCCCTTCTATCATCTCTGACTTTCTTCCTTTCCCTCACCTTGCTCTTAGTCTTTACATCCGCATTTACATTCACGTTCGCATCTGATTCTCCCGGTTCAAGGAACGCTTTATCAAGACACTGGTCAGGAAAATATTTCTTCTCCAACTGATAAACCATCTTATAATGCTTCTCCTTTTCCCACGGGTATGAAAACGTATCGTAGAAATACAATTCCTCCTCCCTCTTGTGCAATGTAGGAAGCTCCACCACCTCAGGCTTCAGTTCCACGAACTTCTCTTCAGGTCGCCTATTTTCTTCATCTGAGTCCGACCCATACATTCTCTTCCTCCGTTTTCTGTAATATTTTCTCTTAGCCTTGTCAAGCTCCAATTTTTGGGAACTGGGTTGGTCAGTTTCTTTCTCAGAAGCCAATTTACGATCGACCCAGCTATCTAATCCCAGTTCGGAAACGGATTCTTCCGCAGAATCGGCTTCAGGGAAGCTCTCTGAACTGGAGTCATTTTGTCGAACAGGTCGGTGGCGAGAATGGGCATGCTCAGACTTAGCTGGACGATTGATAATCATCTCGTACTGAAGTGGATATGGGGTGGGTCTGGTTGTGAAGGTTCGTAAGAAGGGCGATAGAGAAAAAGTGTCTACTTTGCTGAAGGATGTGAATTTCGTAGAGGGAAGCATATGATAGAAAACTCTTGCAGAGGCCATAATTCTGGAATTAGATGAGAAAAGGAACGATACGTGGGTTAGATATAATGATTTCGCCATAGAAAGTGAGCGATCAGTGAGAGTGTCGTGGCTGTTTCCGGTTTAGCTCCATGCATGAGATTGAGGAAGATGCTGCCAACTTCTTGCTCTAATCCTGGACTCCGAACTCCAGAGATTGCAGGGTACTACTAACTTCACAAGTCACAACACTTGTCAAGATCTCATGCGCGCTTAAGGTAGTGTTTGGGTCGACCAAGGTTGGGAGGGAGCGGTTTTAACTATATCTTATTCGGTTGATTTGAAGGCGAAGGGAGAAAAGGAAATGAATTTTAATAAAATGTTATTTGATTAAGGGGGAGAGGAGAAATAAAATTAAATAAATAATTATATTTTTATGATATTAAAATTAAATTTTTTTATTATTAAGATATTTTTATTTAAAAAAAGTTTTTTTTTGTTTTTTATTATAAATAAAAATAATTTTTTATTTTTATTTAAAAAATATTTTTTTATTTTTATAAAAAATTATATTAAACCCCATTTAAAAAAATAATATATGTATTATGTTTTAAGTAAAAATAAAAATAGGAGTAATTTAATTAAATAAAACTAAAAAATGTATCTCCCTCTAAAAACTTCTACTTTTGGAGCGAAAGGAGATGAGAGGAGAGAAGGTCTAATCTTTTTTTATTGGAGGGTCCCCTCCCCTCTCCTCCAAAACCCTTCAACCAAACCATGCCTAAGGGTGTATTTGGTTCAACGGAGGAGAAGGGAAGGGAGTTTAACGGAGGTAAGGAGAAGAGTTTTAATGAGTTTCTATTTGGTTTGAAGGAAAGAAAAGAGAGATTATTATTTGGTTCAAAAAGGGAGGTGAGATTATATTTGGACAAATTTATTCTTATATTATTTTAATTTTTTTATAAAAGAAGATATTTATATCAATATTTTTTTAAAAAAATTATGAATCCCAATATTTTTATTTTTAATTCCTGATGAAAAAAAAAATTATCTTAATCTCTATTAAATGTTAACATTTTAAAAAATTAAAAATATTAAGGAGCAATAAAGTAAATTACAAATTGAAAAATTCTCCTCCCCTCTTAAAATTCATATCTAAACACACCCTTAGTTTAGAAGCATGATTGACGTTCAAATGCTAAATTTCTACAAGTGGCCGAACACAAAGGATGAGGCGGCTGCACTTGACTTCCTGTTTGTCTATTTAGGTATGCTAGTGTTTGAAGGGTAAAAAAATAATTTAACAAAAAAAATATCATTAGGATTAATTTTTATTTTTATATATATAGTTTATTTCGTAAAATAAGTTGACCTTCACACCAAAATTTATAGACTTAAATATAGAAACTTTTTATTGTAATTCAATGTGTTAGAGTTATATACTTTTTATTAAGAATTTTGTCTCATAAATGTTGTTAAAATTATAACACAACATGATATTATCTATATCTATTATATAACAAGAAACATTCCCCATATTATGCCTAATTAGAGGTGTACATGAGTCGGGTCAGGCAGGGTTTTGGGCGTGTCAGATGCCCGGCCTAATTTTAGAGGGGCTTTAAAATTGAAGCCTGTTACCTAACTCAAGTCTGACCCTGCCCTAATCGGGTTTGGCTAAATCGGGCGCCTGACAATTTTTTTAATTTATCATAAAAATTTTAAAATAAATTTTAAAAAATATATAAATCTTTATAAAATTATATTTTATCTTTAAAAAATTAAAATTTTGGTATAAATCTTTATAAAAAATATATTTTTTTTATTTTTTAGATTTAATTAAATTAATATCTCTTAGGAACAACTTAAATTTATTATGAAAATTATAAAATAATACTTAAAAAATTGTATGTAAGTTTTTACAAAATTATATTTTATTCTTAAAAAAATTAAAATTTTGATATAAATCTTTTTAAAAATATATTTTTTTAAAAAAATAAATTTATTTTTCAAGTCAGGCTGGGCCCTTATTGCCCTAAGGGTTGGCTCAATGCCCAACCCTGCCCGATTTTGAAGCTCGATCTGCCCAAAAATTTTTTAATTTTTGTGTTCGGTATAACGAATATAATTTTCGTAAAACGACAAAATAAGTCATATAAAAGTAAGTACTTTGAAATGACCTAGATAATGTCTCAAAAAATTTGGGTTGAGTCCTAAACTCCTAAAAATGATAATTCTAAGTTCAAACGGAATTAAGATAGAGAAATAATTTGCGACGGAAACTGACTAAACATAATGGCATTTTCGTAAATAAGTGTAACTTTTGGAAAACCACATATGAGAGCTTTTTAAATAAAATTTTTGAGTTGCCCAAGGTTCTCAGAAGCTCTAAAAACTATGGGAAGCTCTAGAACTGGTAAAGCTCCTCCGGTGTACGTTTTTCAACTTCAGTTAACCTAAACTTTGATCGATTCATTTGGTAAGGTTTTAACCCCAAAATGAGTGATTCTAAATGCATTTTATTAAATTAGGAATCTAAATTTTATAATGGAAAATACGGTTTTCAAAAAGGAGTTAAAACGAAATCGAAACAAAATTGCCATTACAGAAGGGCAAAATTGGAAATAAAAGCTTCTAGAATGTCCTAAACACTTGTACATTTTTCTTCCATCTTCTCCCTTTTATTGAGCACGAAATTTTCTGCCCAAAATACAGAAGTTATTCTACTCTCTTAGGCACACAAGAAGGAGGAGAAAAAGAGGAAGAAAACCAAAGAGAAACTAGATAATTTCATAAATTTTCTTACTTCATCTTTTTCCAATCTTATTCTCCTTTCTTTCCATAGATTTTTTGAATGATTTGGTTCTATTTTTGGTCCAGACCTAAGGGGGAAAATTCAAATTTGCTAAGGAGAAAGGAACCAAGGAAGAAAAGCTATGAAAACAAACTTAAAACTAAGGTATTTTTCCATTCTCGATACTTTATCTTGGTTGCTCCTCTTTGTGGTAGTTTCGGCCAGCCTAGGAGCGATAGAAGGAGATGAATTTTGGGTAGAACCAAGGGAGAAACCTAGGAAAAAGAGTGCAAGGATTAAGAATATGGCAAGAAATTCCAAAAAAAAACCAATAGAAAACAAGTTTGAAAAAGTGTAGTGCTTTCTAGGGTTTTACAAAATCTGATTTTGTGTGAATGTTTCATTAGCTATTTGAATGTTCCCTTTAACTCTTAAAACCTCTAGAAAGCCTCCCAAGTGGCTCTCCCATCAAGGAAAAATCACAAAGTCCATGAACCTCCATTATGATGCATATTTCAGCTAAGCTAGGTTCATTAGGCTAGGGGATGTTTTAATTTGTTCTAACCTTGGTTTGAGACTTTATATGATATTAGAAGATGGGAGAAACCATTGGGAAAATTTTAGGAGCTATAGGTTGGGAGATGGGACAATGGTATCCATAATGGTGCCTTATGAAATAACTTAATCTTTCAATGGTGCAATTGAATATGTGATGGCTCCAAATACTTTAAATGAGTCCAAGAAGTTTATAAATAACAAGAGAATGGAGCCTAAAACTTGGATGATATGAGTTGCTTCAATGGACCATTTATGGAACCAAGTGTGTGTTTAAGAGTAAACCTAATGTTTGGCTTGCTTCAAGTGTGTGATTGTGTGATGTTTGTGATGTCTAGGTCAAGAGAACCCTACTCCACCTAAGTGCTCTTGTGAGACCAAGGAGGGAAAGGAATTGGCAAAATAAGTTCGCATAAATTAAAAAGTAGCTCTCTACCTTATTCTCTTGCATTCTTATGTGCATATATATATGTTGTGTGCTTGTATATGCTCTTGTGATTTGAAAACATGCAACTTGATGTCTTGAAATTACATTGGTACCCATGTGTCTTCTTGAATGACTATGGTTATGGAAAGAGCTCATAATGGTGAGATAATACCAAAAGTCCCTTGATGAAGGTGAGGAGATGCTAAAAGTCTCATAGCATGAGTGAAACAAGGCCAAAAGTCCCTTGAATGGGTGAGGCTACGTCAAAAGCCCCTAAGCCAAGAGTGAGGCAAATCCAAAAGTTTTAGAAATGGAGTGAGGCTAAACCAAAAATCCCTAGAGCATAAAAGTGGTTTTAACATGTTAATGTAGCATGAAATGAGATTTATTACACTTTATGCTTGTATATTCATATATTGGATGTGCGTATGCCTTGAATGTGGTGTGAATGGGTGTGTGAGCTATTAAGATTCTTGGAATCTCACCCCTCTTTCCCTCTCATGCTTAAAATGTCTAAGTGGTGCCCAAGGCCAAGAAAATGCAAGCCAAGAACACTAAATGACCACACTTTATCTAATTTGTAGTTCAAATTGTAATAGAGTGACAAGAAGCATTGTACATATTATTTTTGGTTGTGTAAAACCTTGAGCATATGTAACATGGTGTATAGACTACATGTATAATGTATGTAGTATTAAATCAATGAAGTTATATAATTGGACCATTGAATGACATGTATTTTTAGTGCATAAATAAATGTTAAAAGATCAAAATAAGATGCATGGGATTTGGAACCATTTGGACAGTCTCTGCAAGTCATATTGTGCTTTGAAATTTGCCCAAGAGGTGCCAAACAATTAACAAAGCCAATTGGATAAATTGGTTACCCATATGGAGCAAAAACTTACCATTTTAGGAAGTTATATCACTTTTTATCCAAACGAGCTCTTCTGTGTCTGAAATTTGGCATGAATCTAGAACTTATTGAGAGCTTTTTAGGAAGTTAAAGTTGATAATTTTTGGAAGTCTGTGGAATATTTGGCGAATTGTTGAAGTTGAGAATTTTTCTAGTTTTAGTCCTTGGTACTATAGCACTGGTTTGAAATTAAATTCTATCACTCATAGGGCAAATGATATCCAATTGCCATAAAATTTTATATAGAGAAACTAGACATTCCTAGTAACTTGGAACAACTAAAAGAACCTCATTTGGAGATCTAGAGAGGGAAATATGAATTTTTGAATATTCTATCCAATATCAGGCCCCTTACCCGACTTGAGTTATTGTTCTATTAAATTTCGAGATTTGGGCTACCTGAGCTGATCTAGAAATTTTTTTTCCTCTAGCTAACATTCACAGCTTTTCAGATTGATATCATTTGCATGGATTATATTTTTTTTGTAATTAATTGGATATTTTCAAAATTTGCTGCAGAATTTGTGACAACATCAGGAAGTAGTTTGACCTCTAAACTTTTTCAGATGTCAAACACCCTCTGTGATGGATGTTATGATTTGGGCATATTTTTAGTGTGAATTAAACATCCATAACTTTCCAGAATAGCCAAAAATGTGTGATTTTGATTTTTCTAAAATTAGTTATGATTTTTTAAATTTTGGCCAGGAAAGGGGCCAAATCTGGCTGAAAATAAACCTCCATATTCTATGTTCCATTTCGGTTTCCATGAGTTGTAGGTATGATTTTATAATATAAATGAGTTGGATACATATAATTAAATATGGGAAAGTATAATATAAGCTCACATGGTCCACATGACACCGAACAAAATTTTTATACGCAACACAACGCAAAAATAATTAATATTTTAATGCCATTTTCTTGCTTCTCATATGTATTGATTGATATAAGGTATAAAAATAGTATGAAATGAGTTAAAAAATTATGGTATTACATCTAGCCTAACCTGACCTGATTTGACCGGACAGGGCCGGGCCTTCAGACCCGATTAACACCCCTATGGTTAATGCTAGAAGGAAATGTAACTATATTGAAGCTATAAAAGACGAGAATAATAATTGGATTTATGATTAAGCTTCTATTATGAATATAGGCTGCAATTATTTTCTAAAGTTGTATATGGATGATAATTTTTCCACTGGCATTTGTCCTACTAAGGTTTCTTTTCCGAAAATCATTAAAGAGGATTTATGTCTCTTAAAGGGATATTTGTCTGATTCTTAGATTAAAAATACTCTCCGTAAAGGCCCTGGGTTTTGATGGTTTCAATTCTCTGTTTTATCAGAGTCAATGAAATTGGGTGGCTACTTCTATCATTAAGTTGGTCAATTCTATTTTTGCTTAGCCATAAAAGATCTATGACATCAATGGTACTCTTATCACTCTTATTCCAAAAGTGGATGTTCTAGAATCTTTTAAGTATTTTGGCCCCATAAGCTTCTACAACATGAGTTATAAAATTATTACTAAAATTATAATTCAATGGTTGAAAGGGATCATGCATAAAGTATTTGCTTCTAACTAGTGTAGTTTTGTCCCTTGAAGCCAAAATGTTGATAATATTATTATTGCTCAAGAAGTTATCCACTCTATGAAATCTTTAAAAGGCAATAAGGGCTATATGGCTATTAAAATTGATTTAGAAAAGACCTATGACAGATTGAGATAGAGTTTCATTATTAGATGTCTTAAGGAGTTGGAAATGCCGAAAAACATGAATATCATTGAAGAATGCATTTGCTCTCCGATGATGCAACTTCTTTGGAATGGTAACAAAGCTAAAGCGTTTAAATCGTCTCATGGTGTCAAACAAGGAGATCATATTTCATCGTATCTATTTGTTCTTGCTATGGAGAAACTTGGACACTTCATCCATACTGCTGTTCATATGAAAGAATGGAGCCCCTTCAAATTCTCCAAAAAAAGTATCTCTATTTCCCATCTTTTCTTTGCTAACGACCTTGTTATTTTTGCAAAGGCTTCAAAAAGTCAAGTGGACATTATTAGATCATGCCTCAATCAATTTTGCCTATTCTCTAGACAAAAAGTTAATGCTACCAAGACTAGAGTTTTCTTCTCTACAAATGTTAATCATACTCATGTTATGAGCCTAAGTGAGAAACTAGGCTTTACTCCTACTTCGGACCTTGGAAAGTATCTAGGTGTCCTTATTCACTATAGCAGAGTCAATAAGAATACCTATAGATCTCTTATAGATAAGTTGGATAATCAACTGTCTAACTGGAAAGCTAGATCTCTCTCATTTGCTAAGAGACTCACTCTTGTTTCTTCAGTGATGGAGGTTGTTCCTAATTATGCTATGCAAACTACCATCTTCCATGTTAGTACTTGTAATGAGATCAATATGAAGAAGAGATCTTTCCTGTAGAGGAATTCCGATGACTCGAGAAAAAATCATTTTGTTACTTGGGATAAAGTGTGTGAAAGAAAAGAAGTTTGTGGTTTATACCTTTGTCATACCAAAGATCAGAATGCTACTTTTATGATGAAATTGGGCTAGGGCCTCACTACCAAGAAGGATGAGCTTTGGGCTAGAGTTATTTGGGAGAAATATAAGTGTGGGGATGATCTTATTTCGATTATTGATCGGAGGAAAAAGGGGATCTTGTGTGTGGCAAGGAATCTGCAATAACTGGGAGCACACCTTAAATGGCCTTGCTTGGAACATGGGGGATGGAAGAAATATTCGCTTCTAGAAGGATGTTTGGGTTTTGCATTTGTTTGCTTTGGAGAATTACTCTTTGAGTTCCATTCCTATAGAGCTAATAGATTGCAAGGTTGCTGATCTTATTTTAGATCATGGAACTTGGGATTAGAGCAAGTTTAAGTTCTTACTTATGAATGATGTTCTTATTGCTATTGATCAAATTAATATCTCCCAAGTCAGAATGGGAAAGGGCATTATTCGTTGGAAATGGAATTCTAATGGCTCATTTTCGGTGGCTTCTACTTATACAAATATTATAACTGGGGATCATTCTTAAAGGCATCCTATTTGGCGTCATATCTGGAAACTCAAAATTCCTCAAAGGTGCAGGACTTTTCTTTGGATAGGTCAACATGGGAAAATTCTTACAAATAAAGCTAGATTTTCTCGGCATATTTCAGCCTCTCCTAGATGTAGTATTTGTTGGAATGAAGACGAGGATATTTTGCATACACTTCGTGATTGCACGCATACTACAAAGGTTTGGAAAACTGTTGTGCTAAATAACTGTTTCGTGTCTTTCTTCTCACAAGACAACTTACAAACCTGGTAAAAATGAATCTCCAATGGGGTGACCGCATTGATAATGTTGATTGGAATATATGGTTTGCTGTGTTATGTTGGTGCATTTGGAAGAATAGAAATGCCCAAATTTTTTAGAATGATAGTTTAAGTACCGTTGCTGTCACTACAAAGGTCAGAGTTATTATTTCTTCTTCAGGTATGTTGGATGTGGGGAAGGATGCAAATGCTTCTAGTTTCAATTCTGCGAGTATTGTTCATAATCGTTGGTCTCCTCCTCCTTTGAGTACTCTAAAAATTAATGTTGATGGTACTTTTAACAATACCACAGGAACAGTTGCTTATGGAGGAATCGCTTGTGACAATAAAAGGAAGATGATCCAAGGTTTTATTTTCAATATTGGCTTTAATAGCATCCTCCACATTGAGTTATGAACCTGTTTAATTAGTTTAAAAATGCTTGGGATTTAGGGGCTAGGAATGTGATCCTAAAAACTGATAGTCGAAAAGCTTTAAATTTAATCCAATGTCCTTTGAATTTCAATCCCAAACTTAAAGTTACGAAAGAGATCCATCACTTGCTTGATCATGACTGAGTTGTTGATCTAAAACAATGCTCTCGAAGTCTTAATGATGTTACTGATTTTCTAACGAAAAAGAGTCTTGATGCCACCCCTAGTCCTACCTTCTCCACGTTTCTTATTGAAAGGCCTGATAACTTGCTTCTTAGGGATGTGGGTTAAGTTCCTGCTTGTGTCGTTTTTGTTTGTTTGTTTTTGTCGTTATATAAAAAAAAATGAAACATTTTCAAAACAAGAAGGGAAATTATTTTGCATTTTTTGGTATTTTATTTAATATATATTTAAAAATAAACTAATTTAATAGTTTTGCTAAATTATGATATCTTTTTAATGTCAAAGATATTATTTATATTTCTTGCATTTAATATATATTAAAAAAATTTATGTTATTATTTACTTTTTGTTAATAAAATTAATTTTTTACACAAAATATGTTTTTTCCAAACATAAAATTTCTAGCTATCTTTATAGTCTCGTTAAGATTAAGTCACAGTATTAGAACTTGACATCACGAACATACACCAATTTAATTAGATATCTTAATAAACAAGTAATATTACCATACAGATGTAAATACAAAAATAATGAAAAAAGAAATGATAAAACAATGCTTAAAACAAGGGAAAAAGGAAAAAATTACTTTCATACTCCGGAAAGAAATATATTTTGGGCAGAAAGTAAATAATGAATAATTTTTTACAATATATATTAAATGTCAAAAAAATATATATAACGCTTTTTAAATAAAAAAAATCTATCAAATGTAATTTAGGTAAATATAAAAAAAAAACTATATATATATATATATATATTTTGGGTAGATGAAAGTTAGTCACTTTACAAGTTTACATTCGAATACTTTCATTTTTTTTTTAATAATCTCATAAGAGATTGTTTTTTTCCTCCCCAAGTAGGAAAAACAAAGTAAAAAATACGTTCTTTGGGAAATGAAAGTTGTGCACAGTTGCCTCATGAAAATTGAAAGAGGAATTCGTTGCAGCAAGAATAAAAAGAATTAACTAACCAGATAAAGTTTGGCAACAAAAGGCCCTCCGTCCGTCACTGGATAAACCACAAAACACTGAACTCAGAAATTCAAAAGTGAGCGACGATAAGGAAGCACTCCCTCCCGCGCTCTCCAAAGTCCCAAACTTGGAATTGCTCTCCCTCTGCCCCCAAACTTTTTGGGTTTTGAATCCCAGTACTTAATTCTCCGGCCTCATGGATTCGGCAACACCATCTGGGGAAGACGACGAGTGGGAGCTCTGCAACGACGATGGCTTCGTCTACAAGCGCAAGAAGCGCCGTCTTGACCCTGATGCGGCGGCGGCGGCGGTTCAGCTTTCATCCACTATGGGTGTGGATCAATTGGCAGCGTTGAAGCAGCGGAGAGAGCGCAAGAGGCGGACGCTGTTGAAGCTTAAGGATAAGTACCAGAGAGAGATCGACCAGTGGGAGTTTTTGTCGAGCACCTTGCGTGCAATGGAGGAGAGAGCCAGTCGGGCTCGACGAGAACAAGAACCGGCGCGGGAGCAAACGGCACCTCTTGCTTTCTCTTCACCAACGACGAACGGGAAGGCTTCTGTTGGTGGGTCACTGGTCGATGAGCTTCTTCTGCAGGTAATTGGACCCTCTTTCACTGCGTGTGTGTAATTGTAGTCTTACTGGGTTATGGAAAATTGTCCGTAAGAAGGTAAATCAAAAACTAGGGTATTAGAAGTTGTAGAAGATGAATTGATTAGCTGCGCCTGAATGGGCATCCGAGTGCTGATGTTTTTTCTGACATTGATAACCTAAATGCCTTATATAAAACTCATAAATTGTTGTTGATTTTGCTCCCCGCGAACCCAATACTACATTCAGGGTCTGCATAATTTCCCTTGTAACTTCCTCCCCTGACCTTTTTTTTTTTCCTGAGGAGAATGGCTTGAATATTATTCAAAATTGGAATCCGTCTCCATCTCTCTGATAAATTGTATTCCAACTAAACCATTCTTCTCGTTTTGGCCAACTGTTGACTAATTTCCTTGAAATAAGGTCCAGTATCTGGGTATGCTGGGGAACCCTAATGCAGATTATACATGTCATCATACCCTCCAAACTCGTCTGCAGAACCCTCTAGTTGGGTAACTTCTTTCAGCGGTCATCCACTAGGAGCAGCTACCAACTTGCGCACGAGTTGCACCTGTAGATTTAAATTATCACCTATAGATTTTAAACTATCTCAGACTCTCAATATAGATGATTATCTTTGGTATATCTCAGAAATGACTCAATTAGTTTTCTCTCACTGTTTGATGAAAAGCAGTATGAATTTGCTGAATTATATGGCCTTGAACTTGAAGTGTTAATTAATCAATTCTTCTATGTCATACAAGGCTTCTTCATATGCATTTCACACGTTGCCCCAGAGAATAAACAGCTTTTAACGCTGATGAAATTATCTTAATTCTTTGAAATGTATGCTGAAACTGAAGGTGCAATAGCTCAAGAGGGTGTTAAAGATCTATTCCCTCAGTGCTGCAGCTTTTATTAGGTCCCTTGTCTTAAGCCTAGTTGGTCTACTGTCTAATGCCTAGAAAAGAGGATCGGGCTTTTTCACGGTTTTGGATAAACCATAGGAATGAACTACTTCTCAAGATAGTTTTCCCTCAGTGTTGCATAACTTTGTTCTTCTGAGTCTAAGAAAATGAGAAGAACTGAAATAGTTCGGTAATTTTCCCATCCAATGTATTAGATTATTAGCGACCACATTGCGTAATCCATATTTGATTGGCCTTTTTAGTCTGTACAACCTTGAAACAACCTCTGCATATTCATGGCCTTTTCAATTTTGCATGAAGTTTGTAGAAAGCTTCTCGTTACCTATTTCTTAACTCCATACAGGTGGAAGCCCAAGAAGCAATAATTCATGATGTTTCAAATTTATGTGATGTGGCAGAAGCAATGTGCCATAAACAAGAGCAACAGTTTAATCAATCGTTGTTCGATCTTCCGATCTGGGCCTCACCAAATGAGCTCATGCAATTGCTATGTGATGATTAGATGAGTTTCTTCTGTGCATTATTCTCTTGGTAATGAATGGAAAGTTGAGAGGATGGTCTTCCATTGTTTAACGATTGCACTTGGTTTCGTTAATTTGAATGCTCGAAGATGATTATTCTGTATCAGTCTTTGTAAGCTCACCTTTATGGCAGATTGGTAAATATTGTAATTTGAATTTATTTAAAAGCACTATTGGCTGTTTGGCCCAAAAAAGAAAGCAGCACTGTTGGCTGGAGTCATGCAATTGGGCTAACCATCTGATGAATGAAAATTGGAAGATCAGTCAATTTCCTAAAATGGGTGGGAAGACGGCCTCTCCAACGTCTTCAATGAAGCACGAGTATGGAATTCTGTAGTATTGTGTATATTTAGTATGTGGTTTCTTAATATTTGGAATCTATAACCATCTTGAATATAACGAAGATGTTCATATTTTACTCTCTTTTCTATTCGGGGTTCTGCATGAGGGTTTCACTTGGCCATGCATTGCTACAACTTTTTAATGTCATGGATTCATGGGAGGACTCCTTTTTATTTGGCTAAAATGCAAGAAATCTCTTTTTAATTTTGGGAATTGTGTAATTTACGGACTCATTTCAGTTGTGTAATATAACTGTTGTATTACTTTTTCGTTCAAAATATTGAGATTACTTGTTCATATAAGTTGAAAGATGTCAAATTTGTTTTTTAAAAAAATTACATTCAATTTGACATTTCAAGTTATTATTTCTTTTCACATTTTTTTTTCAATTGAAACTTACATGCATAAGTAGGATTAAGATTTTAGACTAAGAAATTAATCAAGAGGTTGTATTGTATAATACTAAAATTTTAAAATTTAGAATGACTTCTGAAGTTAAAGAGGATAAATAACACTACTTCTAAAATGGAGAGGAGAGTTATTCGCATTTTTGTCATTTTACTTTGATGGCAAAGGTATCACATTATAAACGATTTCTTTAATGTCCCCTCACTACCTTTGCATTTACTAGTACACTTTTTTTTTTTTGGTTGACCACTAGTACACATTATTTAGCCGGGGTTGAAAGTGGAGGAAATAACCCGCGCGAGCAATGAGAAATGGGGACAAAAAAGGTTATTTTATCTTGACTGAAAAATGGTAGTTACGAGAGAAATTAAGGAACAGAAAGTACTGAGTTTCTGTAAAATTATTCTCTTCAAGAATTAAAGAGGTGAAGAAAAAGAACCTTGTGGCATTCGTTCTCTTTTGATCGATTGAGAAGATGTTGCATTCACTAGGTTAAAAGGTATCTGGACGAAGTAAAGAGATGTTTACCAACGTCTTGCCGTTGTAAGACTACCAAAAATCTCATGTCTTCCTTTGAAATTAATAAGATACTAGTAATCAGGGTAAAGATCGGCTATGACTCATGAAATGCCTCTTTATTATTTGCAAATTGTAATAGCCGTTTTCTTCAACTTTGCTAAGTTTATAGTCAACAAAACAGTTATGAAATCCAGTCCATTTTTTCTCTTTCATCGTAATCCTGTTTAATGCCACATAATTATGAATTTGTTTTGATCAATTTTTGTTGTAAGCTGGATAACCTTCAATTTCATTTAGACGAGAAGGAACAAGCTGTACAGGTTGTATTACAAATCCAGCCTTTCGACATTCTTCCTCCAGGAACCGCGCTTGAGAAAGACCATCAGGACAAAATGCAACAACGGCTCCTCCGCTACCCGTAAATTTAGAAGCAGCTCCAACCTTTCTTGCAACCTCTACCATTTTTATATTCAAATCACCAAGGGCATCATCTCCAAACATTGATCTGTGCAATATCCAACAACAAAGTTCAATACTATGCCTTTCATTTGTTAGGGTAAACATAATTCATAATTTGAAATATTCCAATACAAGATTCACTGTTTCTGATATATATGTCACCAACTCACTAAGCCACGGTAGGAGTCATATAGTGATTACTGATAAGCACTCATCCTGAACTCTTTAATGAAATTCTTCTAAATGAACCACAGATGTCCAATAATCAGTAAATAAATTACTGCTTAAAACCAGCTCATAAGTTTCAAAACCATATAGTTGTCTTTCTACCAGTCATTTAGACATCCCAAATGCATCCATATATGATGAAGAGATGGAATAATAATAATAATAATGTTTAATTGGTTGGGTGTGAAAACAACCATTACCTTCTAAGGTCAAAATTTCGATTCATGAGGGCTGCAAGTTTGGAGTAGTCCTTTTTTTCTAATGCTGTTTTTCCTTCTTTTGCTATATTTGCAACTTCTGACATTGAAGATACAATGAACTCATCACCATCAAGCCATCTCTGCCGTACTTTACTATGAACCTACATGTTATTGTAGGCTAAAATTTTAAGGAAAAGTAAATATTGAAGGTCAATCCTAATATGGAAAACACAATTAAGTGTTATCTCATAATTAATTACAGTAGTTACCCACCCAATACCAAATTTTTAGATGTCAATTTAAACTAGTTATTCAGAAAAAAAAAAAAAAAAAAAAGCTCTACTTATCCAGACAGAAGATATAACCACATTTAAGGTATACTTAAAAATCATATGCAGGGAACCAACCCAATCAGATCAGATAAGACGACATTGCTCTACAACCATGCGCAGAGGGCATATAATAATAACAAAGATGAAGCCATTCTGAGTTGCTAACCTTCCCTGAATCACTCGGATTCTCAGCATAGATGAGATACAAAGGTGGGAGAAGACTTAAATCCATGGGTATATAAATTCCATGGCCCAGATTATCCATGTTTTCCTTACTAAAGTCCTATAAAAGCAGACAAAGTCACATCATTTATAGGTATATCATATACACATGAAATGAATGCTTGTATCAAAATTGAACAACGCACCATGTAAACTAGGCCCTCATAAACTTGTGCAACCCGATCTTGGAGACCAGCAACTATTCCAAGATCATTCTCTGCAGTGAGGATAAGGCTAGGCCTCACCTCCACCTTGATTAGATGCCTGACTTTGTAGAAATCAAGTAAGCAGTTTAAGGCAGCACATACAATTGCACTAGACCCTGAAAGTCCTGTCTGAAAGGTCAACTTTAGAACTTAAGTTATAATCAGCAATAAGAAAAATTAAAGAAGTAAAAGGACTTATGTAATAACAACAATAGTAACAGTAACAAGAACTCAAAAGGACAAAGATGAGATCATGGGCCATATTGGCAGCTTGGCATAAGAAATTTGCGGCACCCATGAAATCAGAATAACAAACAATTTTGGATTTTTTTCCCCTCAAGTGTGAGATATCAAGTAGACTAGGCATCTCATATTGTAAACGTAATATTGTGTAAACATGATAATTAAAAGTTTAACAAAAGTTTACATTTTACCCCTGAAGTTTCACTCAAGTTTCGATTTAATCCCAAAAGTTTATTTTGGTTCAATATAGTCCTCAGAGTTTCAAAATAGGTTCAATATCACCCTTTTCCTTAGACTGTTAATTCCACTTCTGGAAATGTTTGACATGGCTCACATGTGATCCATACAAGTTTTTATATGTACTACACAAGTTGAATTGGTTTCATTGTAGTCCCTATAGTGGTTTACTGGTTTTATTTTAGTCCCTATAGTTGTTTCACTTGTTTGATTTTAGTACCTATAGTTGTTTCAGTTGTTCCAATATGACCACAATTTTTGTGTTATCTGTTTTAAAGTATATTATTACCTCAAAACAATTAAGTGTAGGTTCTGTGTTCTATATTTTGTGCTTCATTTTATCATTTAGGGGCTATTTAGTAAACTGAATGTCAAGTATGAAAAAAGAAAAGTAATGAAAAAATAATGAAAAATGACACTCGTATCCCTGGGTTAGAAAAAATAATAATAAAAAGGAACAAACATCATTTGATAATGTTAACAAGGAGAAAGGAATCCATTTCCCTTTGTATACTAAACAGGCCATTAGATAGTACATTAACACATTGTGTTTTTGTTCTGAGATGATATGTCAACTCACTCAGCACAGTATGCAAAACTAGCACATAGTGAGTCGACATACCATCTAAATGAAACGCGGCACCAAAACAGAGTGAGTTGACATACCATCTAAATGAAGCACAAAACAAAGAACCTATACTTAATTGTTTTAAGGTAATGGCATACCTCTAAACACAAAAAATGCAGTCTCATTGGAACAATTGAAACAACCATAGGGATTAAAATGAAACAACTGAAACAACTATAGGGACTACAATAAAACCAATTCAACTTGTATAACACACAAAAAAAATATAAACCACTTGTGAGCCATGTCAGACATTTCTATTAGTGGAGTTAACCGCGTTAAATATTGAACCTTTTTGAAACTTTGAAGACTATATTGAGCCAAATTAAACTTCTAGGGCTAAATTGAAACTTGAGTCAAACTTCAAGAACTAAAAGTGGGCTTTTTCCTGAAAGTTTTTATATTCTTGGGATGTCATTATTAGTTCAATTAAATTCCATTTATATTATTGTACTGAACTCACAAAATGAAAGCTATGTTTTGTTGCTTTGGCCAAAACCACGAGAAAAGATAAAAACATAAATTGTATAAATTTAAAGAGTATAAATAAAATAAGCACCCATAATATAAGTATGGAATTTCTAATACCATTTGTTTAAAGTTTTACCTGGCGAGGGATACTAGTGTCATATGAGAGAGTAAAATTTCCTCCATGAAGATCAATGTTGTTATCTTTACAATAATTGTAGAAAACTTTACAAATTGCCATAAGCAATCGTACACCTCCATAAAAGCCCTCAGTGTTTAATCTGTTCACCTGAATATAAAGAAGGAAGCATAGCATATTTGATTCCTCATCAATTCACAATAGTTTGCACAATACACAAAGCACTTATAACAGCCTCAAAAAGTAGAAACAGCAACTAGTAATCAAACCATAAACTTGTATGGTTTGTGTTCATCATGTGAACAGCGGATCAATGCATTTTAATATATAAATTATGACCTTAACAATACAATACATTATAAATATAGGAAAGGGGTCTTTGTCAATTTCGAAATAGGAGGAAATGCGCGTAATTTTATAGTTTTCTTTGATCTCATTATAATGATCGGAATGATATCTGTGCAATTTTTTATTTCCCCTTATCTGAAATAATATTTTAGATTCTGCTAGAACATGCCTATACTCATTCAACGCTTTAAATTCCCTTTTTCTGTCCAATGATGAATTACATTGATCAGCCTTACAAAAGATATAATTTCTCAATAACTCCTGTAATATAATTCATAATTGAGATCTCAATTATCAAAGCTGCACTTTCTACTATAAAAAAGCATTCAAAGTAAAAAAATTCAAAAATTAACTCCCCGGCCAATTTGTTATGCTTTTTGTCTCATCAGAATATGTTCAGGCAGAAATCAAGACAAAAATCAACAGAAAGATCTTTAATTTAATGACGATAAATTGCACAGCGGAACAAACGGCGGCAGAACACAAAAAGAAAATAAATGCAAGTACCAAGTGATCGATGGATCTGAAGAGGACGAAATCATGAGTGGGATGAGGATTGATGACGAGCTCATCGGAAGGCTGCAACTTGACGGAGGCCCAGAAATTGGCGAGGCTAAAGGAGATGGTGTTGCCGTAGTAAACATCGCTAGGGTTTCCCAGCAAACCCACCCTCGCATACGCCTTGTGTTCGATCACATTGCTACCAGATGCAGCATCTGCACCTCCCCCGTCCATTCTCGCTGAAACTATTCTACGTGGCTATCGCAAGAGGTTCTGCCTTTAACAAATAAAAACTGAAAAATTATAATAAAGTAGTAAAAAGTAAAAAAATTATTTTTAAAGATATATTATTATTTATTTTAAGATAATTATTAAATCTTTAAAAATAATTTTTTTTATTTTTTTATTTTTAAACATAATTTTTCTAGATAAAAATATCAAGTATATTGTTACGTTTGATGTCTTTGTCAACATCTCCTCCAAATCAAGGGACAAATGTTTAATAAAAGTACACAATTTTTGCTTATGTTAATTAAATACATATTTAATACACATTGTTAAAATTAATTAATATTACTTATATTATTTATTTATTTATTTATTTTTGAAAAATTGTTTTAAATATATACATTTTCTCAATAGCTAGTTATTTTTTTAAAATAATTTTAAATTTTAACAAAATTTAAAAGGTGATTATTTTATATTACTGTACTAACTGTCAGTAAATAATAATATTAAGTATATAGTTATGTTTGATGTACTAGTCATACTTATCCATAAACATTTATTCCAAATCAAAAGATAAATGTTTAATAAATGTACAAATTTGATTATGATACATTAGTTTAGTATTTATGTTAATTAAATATATAATTAATAAATTAATCAATATTACTTATATTTTTATTTAATTTTTTAAACATGTACTTTGTTTTCAGTAAGTAATTATGTTTATTAAATAATTTCAAATTTTAATGAATTTAAAAGCGATTATTTTGGATAACTTGGGGGTATTTTAATTTAAATTAATTTGGTTGTAAGATTTTTTTTTTTTTGGTATTTCAGAGTATGAGCTAAATAGTATAATTTTAAAAAACAAATAAATAAGATAGATATATGGCAAATTAAAGAACAAATCATTTTTGAAAACTAGGTGTCTTTCACATCCAACTATAGCAATGAGAGTGTGTGTGTGTCTATATATATATATATATATATATATATATATATATATATATATATATATATATATATATATATATATAGGGATTCGAAAAAATAATTTGGAAGGAAAAGGGATATTGAGTGAATCAGGGGTCATTTAAAGGTCCAATCTACCAGTTTTCATCTATGTAGTTAACCTAGCTACCAAATGAAATGAAGGGTATATAATTAATTTGCTAAAAATAGTATAGATTCATTTGTTTATGAGCATACTTAATTAGTTAACCTTTCTTATTTTTCCTTTCCTTCATCCCTTGAATAATATCGGTATTACCCTATTAGGATTAGTAAAGCCATTATTTTAAATGATATAATTGTATTTCTCTGAGCTCCATTTTCCAATTCTTGATTGTTCTAATGTTTATTGCTATTTTAAATAAATAATGGAGTTGACTAAGATTGTATACTTTTACCTTAATTTTTTTTGTTTTAATATTATTGGCATTTTTTTTGGATTGAGTATCAGCTACAAAGTCAATATAATATTGTTATAAAATTAAGTTCAAAAAATCAACTTTTACAGTGTATATGGATAAATTATCTTTAAAACAATATTCCCTTAAATCCTAATCATAGTTGAGCTTAGAATAAAGATAATTACGGTGTATATGGATTAAGAATATGCAATTTGCAATTAGAAATAAATATCCAACTGAATTGTATAAATGGAATAAGTTTTAAAACTGCTAATAAAATGACTTTAAAAAAATTGATTACAATTTGATTGGAATTGGTTTGAATGTTGTAGATAAAGCATGAAAAGGAAATGACAAATAAAAATAATAAAATGCTAAATTAAAATAAGTTGTAGAGCAAGTGTCTTAGAAGCTTATCGTGTATCATTCATGGCAATCCTAGTTTGCAACTTCTAGTATCCTCCACTATGCTTACTCTTCCACTAGGCTATACTTTTTATCTCTAATGCCATGCTTGTTTGCTTACTTGGAAATAAGAATCGTGGTACTTAATTGTCTTAAGAATGTGTCATTATACTGGATCCACTCAGTCTTATTTTATCTACAATTTACTACATATGGTGTGAGTTTTTGGCAAATGATAAAAACTTACGACTTGTTTGGTTTGCCTAGGAAAAGTGGAATAGAAATAAAAAGTTTGGTGAAATTTTATTTTTGTTATTTTAATTATTATTTAATATTATCTATCAATCATTATTCAATCATTAAAAATAAAAATATTATAAGTATTTTTTATCTACAAAATCATTTTTTTTTTCATTTTTATTTTTATCTATAACTTTTTATATATCAAACAGGTCATTAGTTAATATTTAGATTTTGATTAACATCATGTGTTAGTTATTTTTTCCAAAATTTCAACTGGATCTCATGGGTTATCTTTAACTATTAGCCATTGATAATAGTTAATTTGTAGTACTAACAAATATATGATAATTTTGATAGAAATTACTTTACAATCTTGATAAATATATGTAGTCTCCAATCAAGTAAAAAGGATAATAGAATTTTTAATTAAAAAACACTTTTAAAAAAGCAATTGAAAAAAAATAATACAAAACACTATCTATTTAGTATTAAAACACTATCTATTTAGTATTAAAGTATAAAAAAATATTCAAAGCCAATAAAAGAAAAACACAAAGAATGTAAGGATTAAAATCTTCTACATTAAATTTATGGTGAATTTAGGAGGAAGTTAGATAGAGAGAGGTGGGACGCAAGTGGGTCTCACATCTTTTCTCTATCTCTCTCCAAAATGTAACATTTAGTAAATGCAAAGGATTTAATCTAAAATATAGTTGTATTAGTCAAAATGGAAGAAATATTATACATTTCACGATTTTCAAGATTTAACTATGACAAAATACAAAATTGAATCTCATTATGCTGGAGTTGACTATTGAAAATTATAATTATGCACTAGATAATTAGAAAATTTACACAATTTATTATTTAATTAAAAATAATAATAGTTTAATTATAAAGATAACTTCAGCATTAAGATTGAGAATCAAATATTTGAATTCACGTTTTTTGGAAAATACAATATTTGATTTCTTAGTTTACAAAGTAGTGCTGTAAAAATAGGTTAAACCCCATGGAGTAGGACCATTTAACTTATTGTTTTAATTGATTTGATCTAAATTTTATCAACTCATATAATTTTGAGATTATACTAGTTTAGCCTATCTAATTCATAAGTTTAGTGGATTAACCCATGAATTAGGTAAGTCAACCCATTTAATTTGTCTTTTTTTATTAATATTATGAATTTTAAGAATTGGAATAATATTTCAATTCTTGCTACAAGAGCTAATTTTTTAAGATAAGATCCAAATACTCTTTGATAAAAAAGTTTGAAGAATTTCATTACTTATTTACTTTGTTTTAATTATTTGATGAGATATAAGTTAGTTAAATAGTTATTTTTATTTAATTATTAAAGTTTAAAAGAATTATCTACGTGTTTAAGCATTAAATTTAATTATTTAAATTTTAAAATATGCTTATTGTTATAATGAATATTATTTATTTTTATTTAATTTGTTTAAATGAGCGAAGTTAAATGAGTTGTCCATTTAACCCATGTAGTAAATTGGGTTGAATTATAAATCCATTTATCGTTCGTGGGCCAACTCATATGGGCTAAGTTGATTAGTTTTGACAACTTTATTATAATGTAAAATATTTGAATTTAGTGATTTAAACATTGTTAAAAATTTCTTTTAGCATTCTTAATTAATAATAAATTCATGAATTCAAATTTTAATTAACATAAAGTCAAGTTTAAATCTCAATTATGGCTATGGCAAATACTATTTTATAAATAAATAAAATATGCAAGTGTGATTAATCCTTCTTAGCTATTGGTATAGCCTCCAACTTTTAACAAATAAAGTAAATTATGATAATCTCTCTTTATGTTTAATTAAATTAATTTTAAATGTTTTTTATTCTTAAAATAAATTAAGTTTCTTTGGTATTTTAATATATATTGTTGAAATTTTTCTTTAATTTATTTGTTGTCAAAGAAATTAACATTTGCATACATCAAATAATAATGAATTAATGACAAGGGCGATGGAGCACATCAAGTTGCAAACTTGATTATGGGAAAATTATATTTTATCACCATAAGTTAAAAATATTTATTAAAAATAATCTTAAATTTTGATTTTTTTAATTGTTTAAAGGATAAAAAAAATTAATTGTAAGAAATTATTTTTTGAACAATAATGAACAAAAATATAAAGAAAAATTGAGTGAACACTAAAAAAGCTTATAAGTTTTATAATATAAAAATGTGATTTTTTTCACGGTTAAAAATTGTTGTTTTTAAAATTGAGATTTTTTTATCCTTTGAACATTTAAAATAATTTTAAAATCTAAAAATCCTTTTCTCTTATTCATTTTGTTAGATAGATGTACTGTTATCTTTCGCCCTGTTTTGTATTGAATACTTATTACCCTTTTAATTTGAGTAATTAATTAATAAAAACTCTTATATTTCCTTAGTTTTATACTTTTTAATAAAATTTTGTTTCCTAAGTATGTATATCCAATTATTTATGCGATCTATAGCCTTGCATCTATCTATCCTCATGGTTTTTAAGTTTCCTTCAGTAGTAGATATGTTTAAATTTAAAATAAAGTGAATAGAGAAGAAAAAATAAAATTTTATTTTTTATATTTTTAATTATAATTAAATTTAATTTATTTTTCTTAATTTTCCATTTCAGATTTATTTAAAATTATTAAATTTAAATAAAAATAAATATTAAAATTAAAATTTTAACTCTCCTCTATTTTCTCTATTATCCTTCACTCAAACTTATCTTTCACATTATGAAATGAGAATTTATTCTTTAATCCAAAACTACACCCACTGTAAATTTTTTACCTTTTATAAGTTTTAATTAAACTTAATCATAGACAAAAAAAATTCATTTAGTTCGAAAAAATAGATATAAGTCTAAAAAATAATAATAAATAAATCTATTTTAAAAAAATCAAAATAGAGAGTAGACTTGACTTAAAAAATTTTATAATTATTTTTTTATATTATTAATAAGTAATTATATTTTATCTAACTAACCTTACCCTAGTCAAATGCCCAATGTAAGCAAGGAGTTATTCATTAGCATGCCTATATAGTGTCAAAGCGTCAATATATCGACTGTGTCTATGCATCAATAAATTTTGCTCGTATTCTATTCTACGTCCTATTATATAGACAGTGTCTATGCATTAACGTAATCACGCTCCTTGCTTACATTATATTTACTAACTAGATTGATATACAACACCATAATTTAATTTGATCAGCTTTCAAGTTCCAAAACATGGTATTAGTTTTATATGCAGGTGTATGTAGGTCGAGATAATTGTTAGTAGATTATTTTGTGTTTTATTATCCAAGTAATATAATGATGCTTATTAATCCCACAAAAATCAAATCAATCTTACAAAAAAGTTATTAATTATTAAATATCTTAATATTTTAAGTAATTACACATAAAATTATTGACAAAATATTATTTTATATTGAATAATTATTATGTAATTGTTAAACTTCATTATGGAGCCTAGTTCATGAAATCATCACTATTGTTTATATATTAAAAATGTAGGACAGCTCAAATTTTCAATGGATGCTGTTTGAGAAGAAAAAAAGTTTAAATAAAAAATACACTATAATAAATAGTATTAAATGAACAGTAAAATGTAATTATATATTTTTTAACTTATATATATATATATATATGTATATTAGAATTAGATTAGATTCTAAACACTTAGCTTATTGGTGGGTGCCTCTAAGCACGTGGATTTGTTCTTTGTCTCCTAAACAAAGGCCTATGATCAAATTCTCTAATCAGTGAGCGTGATTTTGGGGATTATTCCCTTTCCGATGAACTACCTTGCCACGACATAAAGTAGATATATACGTTTTTTTTTTTTGGTTAATAGATAAATCCTTTTTTCTCACATATAGCAGCTGAAATTTTGTAGTGAGAATTTCTAATATTACCTTTGCAGTATCCCTTAGAATATTTTTTTTTTCTCTTTAGAAACTCAGGCCCTCTCATAAAATAGCATTGCAGAAGAAATTTTGAGAATTCTCACCACAAAAAATCCCCATCCTTGAGCAAATATCTAAAGTCCAGATTCTCAATTACAGGCTGTGCTTATGTTATAATTTCAAATGGTTCGTAGAAGAAGCATTTACTCTATAATATGATTTCTAGCCAAAAAATGAAAATATCAGGAAGGGAGAGAAAAAGACTTCTTCTTTGTTAGTTATTGATTTTCATATAATTTTTTTTCAATCTCATCTTCGGTTTTACATTTTTCCTGATTCTTTCTTTTTGGTCAATGTTCACACCATATTCAGATGTGATCTTTCTGCCCCTTTTATGTCAAGTACAGTTCGGGTTATAACTATGACAACTAACCTCAAATGGTAACAAATGTTTGTTGAGTGCCTGCCTCTTGCGCTTGTCATTTCTGGGGATACATATTATATAATTTCAACAAAATATCTGCAAATATATAAAAGTTTATATTGAATATCCAATGGCATTTGCTTTTTGGTTCTTTGCTGTCTTTCACGAATGCTTTGAACTATAACAAAAACTATTACAGTACTCAAGTTTATACACACATAGGGTTTACTTGAAGAGACCATTATTTGTTGTAAATTTACTTTTTTTGGGCCACACTATTGTGAATCAACGTAACGCTGTTAATCTCTTCCCTCTTGTACAATTTCATGCGCAGATCTTATGTGAATTAACGTAACACTGAAAAACGAAAGGGAAAAGAAAAGTTTGCTATGATTTTAATTTTATTCTTATAATTATTATTTAATATTATTTACTAATTATTATTTAATTATTAAAAATAAAGGTATTATAAGTATTTTTTATCTACAAAATTATCTTTTACCTTTCTATTTCTATTTTCATACCTTTTTTTGTGCGTATCAAATGAGTCGATTAATAGAGTAAAGTTTTTGTAAAATTCAAAAAATTTTGACCATTTGCTTAAGTAATGAATAAGAAGTTATCATTTGATCTACAAATACATAGTCTTTTACGCGTCTAAAAAATTTTGACCATTTGCTTAAGCAATGAATAAGAAGTTGTTATTTGACCTATAATTATATAGTCTTTTATGTATTTAAATTTTCTGCACAAGTGCACAACTTCTCTGGGAAGTCATCTGAATTATCTAAATTTAAAATTTGTTATTTTAATTTTTTTATTCAGAATATGATTTCTTAAAAAATTCATAAATAAAAATTTATTTTTATTTTATATTTTTTCAAATAACAAAAATTTTAAAAAATATATAAAAATAAATTTGAACCTTCTAAATTTGATTTAAACAGTCTAAAAATAGATTCTCTACACTTCCTAAATTCCAGTATTTTACATTATTGCCTCTCTTCTTAAAAACAGATGGATTTACTGTGGAAAACATGTTGACAAGGAAACAAATATTGATGAGATAGAGAAATAAAGTGATCTTTTATGCATTTAAATTTCGTGCACTTTCCAGAGAAGTACACAACTTCTCTAAGAAGTTATCTAAACTATCTAAATTAAAATTTTTTTATTCTAATTTTTTATTCAAAATACTATTTCTTAAAAAATTCATAAACAAAAGGTTATTTTTATTATATATTTATATTTTTAAAATAATTAAAATTTTAAAAAATATATAAATAGATTTAAACCATCTAAATTTGATTTAAACAATATAAAAATAGATTTTCTGCTCTTCCTAAGTTTTGATCTTTTACATTATTGCCTCTCCTCTTAAGACAAATGAATCTACGACGAAAGACATGCTGACAAGGAAGCAAATATTAATGAGATAGAGAAACAAAGTAGTCTTTTATGTGTTTAAATTTTTTGCACTTTCCAAAGAAGTGCACAAAGTCATCTAAACTATCCAAAATTTAAAATTTTTTATTCTAATTTTTTATTCAAAATATTCTTTCTTAAAAAATTCATAATTAAAAGGTTATTTTTATTATATACTCTATATTTTTTAAAATAATAAAAATTTTAAAATTTTTAAAAATATAAAAATAGATTTGAATCGTTTAAATTTAATTAATTTAAACAGTTTATAAGTAAAAT
Source organism: Erythrophleum fordii (assembly GCA_032878935.1). Classification (NCBI taxonomy): domain Eukaryota; kingdom Viridiplantae; phylum Streptophyta; class Magnoliopsida; order Fabales; family Fabaceae; genus Erythrophleum; species Erythrophleum fordii. The sequence goes on along the minus strand of JAVQMF010000049.1, from coordinate 17,791,747 downwards.
TTTCTGCAATTCATAAATTTCAATCTTTTACATTATCGCCTTTTCTCTTGAGACAAAAGAATCTATGATGAAAGACATGCTAACAAGAAAGCAAATATTGATGAGATAGAAAAATAAAGAGGTTTTTTACGTGTTTTAGTCTTTTACACTTTTTAAAAAATATATATAACTTCTTTGAGAAGTTATTTGAATTATCCAAATTTAAAATCTTTTGTTTTAATTTTTTTATTCAAAATATTATTTCTTAACAAATTCATAATTTAAAGATTATTTTTATTCTATATTTTATATTTTTCAAAATAATAAAAATTTTAAAATTTTAAAAATATAAAAATAAATTTGAACCGTCTGAATTTAATTTAAAAAATCTAAAAGTAAATTCTCTGCACTTCCCAAATTTGGCATTGTATGCACTGCCCTAGGGAAAATCATTGTATAAATGGCAAAAACAAAATTTGGCTAGCTTTTTCTTTGAGTTTTTGCATAATAAAAAAAGCTAGAAGAAAGAAACGGTTCTGTAAAGAGTGAAAAATACGCGAGAGAGAGAGAGAGAGAGAAGGAAAATGATCACTTTGTGTTTTCAATTAGCAGGTATTTAAATGATACATTTGCTGGATAGGAGGATAGGTGGCAACTTCACATCGATCGTTTCAGTAGATGGCCAAAATCCTTCAAACTCTCTAAGAACTTTCCCACTAAGAAACTCTAGAAGATTCACATGATTCCATGTGCGATTGAACTAGATATTTACTGTCCTTCATTATACTATATTTCTGTGCTAGTCATTCTAGACCATTGCTTCTGCAATGTTAGATAACAATAGATTTGATGTGAGAATTAATAAAGCTTTCAAGTTAGGACAAATTAATCTTTCTTCCTAAGAGATGAACAATTTATATGATTTTTTTTGTTTTAAAAAAATCTACATTTTCTCCCCCTGAAGCAAAAAATACGCTATACTTACTTTTTTTTATAACAAAAAAATAAACTATACACTTATTTTGAACAAACTATTCATATATTTATTACTTATATAACATAACCACTATTAAATATATATTTGACTGATATAAAATAGTTAATTTTATTAATATAAAAAATTATATAATGATTTGATAAAAAAAAGAAATTATTAGAAACAAAAAATAATTTAAAAAATAATTTTTTTAAACTTAATTAATGTATAGATAATAATTTAATTTCAAGAAGAAAAATTATATTAAATACGTATAAATAAATATAAATATTGTTTCAAATTTAATAAATTTTAATAGTAAATTAAATTTTTGGTCCTCAACTTAAGATAAACAACGTTGAAATATTTTTAATAAAAGAAATTAATATTATTTTTGAGAATATCTTGATTATATTTTAGTTTTAAGAAAGTAAGTGTATATTTTTAAATTTTAAAAAAAACTTATAATTTAAATATCCTGAAAAAACAGTAATCATCTCTGATCACAAATAGGTATAGCAGCCTCTCTGAGAACCCGAAGATGAATAATAACTCATAATGAGAATTTGAGTTCCAAAAATTCATAAGACGACGCCGTTGCCGGGGATCGAACCCGGGTCGCCCGCGTGACAGGCGGGAATACTCACCACTATACTACAACGACTTGGCTAAAGAGCTGCAAAAATAATAATATTTTAAAGTAGACTTAGTAAACGGAGAATGAGGAATCTTAACAACGTCAATTTCCTTGGCTTGGGAAGCAAGGTAGCCAAATAGTCATTCCGGTGTCCCCACCACAATTTTTCATAATGGCACTTGCTCGGTTTTCGAGCTCAACCTGCTCTGCGTCCGAACTCCGAACCTCGTACCGTCAATGGTGGGTCCCATTAAACCAGAGCTTTGTTTCTCGTCTCAGCGAGATTCTGCAATACAAAGCACAGCTTCGGTTAACGAGCCTCCGATCGAAACCCGAGCTCCATGGCTCGAGTTTTCCCGCTCAAAAAGTCCACTTCTATCGCTAGGAAAAGCTTAAAAACGCGAAGCGGTGTCTCTCTCGATCGCGGTTTTTGGCATTCTTGGCTCTCTCTTTAATAGCATGGCTAGGTGAGCTTCAAATTAGTAAAATGTACGAGTTAGATTATGGAGAGAGGTTTCATCCCTTGGGGTTTTAGATATTAAGTTTTCTTCTCTAGGTTTTATTTTACACCCTTTGTTCGGTTGTCGGTTGTCTCTTCTGCATTCGGTCCATGGGTTCGAGCACTTTTGTTGTATTAATGGGTAAATGCATTTTTGGCGATTTATTTGGAAACCGAGTTCAGAGGAAGATTTCCCCGCATGAGTTATTATTATTGTTATTATTTTATGGCGGTACTTGCGTTGTTTCGGCGAAAGGAGTTTAATGGGTGCGTCGCAGTTGAGTTTTGGCTTTTGGGGTAGATATCTAGAATTCTAGATGGCGTATTATGGATGAAAATGGAAAGATAGTTGCGTGTATTCTGACATCCCCATTTGGAGGTTTTCTGATTTTTGCTGCATTAGTCTTGATTCCATGAGAGGAATCAAATGGAACACCTAGAATTTATCTTCCATCTCCTTTTCACAAAAAATGCATAGTGGGAACAATTGGAGTGTGGTGGAAAATGACTGCGGCATTTTTCGAAGGTTGAAATACACCCATTTGCTTTAGAGAAGTGATCAAGTAAATGTGAAGACTATATAGCCTTGCTGGAGTTTCATAAATAGCTATCTAATAACGAAAATATAGGGGTGGCCTGTAGTGCGTTGGTGCACTAGTACCTTGCTTGGAATCAGTTTACATGACAGTTAGCAACTAATAATCCATAAAGAAAATAGCATTTCATGCTTTGGCCTTGCATTTTTCCTAATGCTCCTCAAAATGAAGCAGTTGCTGGACCAAATCTTCTGAAGAGAATTTCAAAAGCAAAAGAAAACATGATCTAGGAGATTATTGACAACGCACATCTTGCCTAAAGCATATTTGCACTAGTCTTTCTTAAATATAATTTTCATTTGAATTTAGAATACACGAAGTTATACATTCTATCTGGTGTTAGTATGACGCATATAAAGGGATAGAATCTCTACCTGATGATAAGATGATCTAAGAAAATTTTGCTCTGTTGAGTCAATTTGTTGGGCAAAACTTAATATTTCTTCTGAGTTTAAGCATTCGGTTATTATCATTATAAGTAGCACCACATAGAAATAATGGTTTGCACCTTGCCAATGCATGCATATCTTCATTTTCACAGGCTGAGGGATAAGTCACCGCAACCATAAAGGCTTTACAGTTTAGTGTACTTTGCATCCGTATTCCATAGCTATAAAGAGAGTTGTATTCCTAAATTCCGTTTTCATATTGAGGCCTTCTGCATGTTTTTCTTCTTTCCTCCCTTCGCTATGTTCTACGGTAATCACAAAATGTATCATAAATGTTCTTTGATATACTTCGTATTTTACCCACCAAGACAAAGTCAAGAAATTTTATTTCACTCTAATCAATCATATCTGAGACATTATAGATTCAATTATCCACCAGCACTTTATTTCTTCAAGTCATTCTTTTGAATTGTTAGTACTTAGTAGTTTATGTCCTCATAGCGGATATGTTTTCGCGAATGTCAACTTCTTTTTGCATGCTTGTAGTTTCTTCACTTGCATTTCATTTTATTTAAGCCACCAAATTTCCTTCTTATTAATAGTATTAAGTGTTTCGGCTAAGAAATTTTGTTAATGGAATTCTGAGTTTAAAATATATCTGTTTCGCAGGAGCTGGCTCATTGACATAGGAGGATTTGCAAAGAAAGTGAAAAATTCTACTCTGTCAGATCAAATCAAAGACTGCGGGGCATATCGTGAATGCCCAAATTGTCATTATCATATTGATAACACCGATGTATGCTGGAATTCAACCTATATCCATTAACATTTCATATTTTGGCCTTATATAACACATGCACCAAAATAGAGAAAATTAATAAGCATCGAACTCATGGTATAGCCCTTCCTGCTGCCATGGAGATTGTACATGCTCCAGTTCTTTCAACCTAAAATTTTCTTCTTTTGGCACATACCATTAATTCAAGTAGTCAATGTTGTGCTTGTGGAAAAGTGTGGAAATTTTACTTTAATAACTTGATCAAAGTATGCTAAAAATTGAGCATGGTTTTGACCAGTTGTGGATGTCTCATTACGAATACTAATTTGCATTTGTAGGTCTCTCCTGAGTGGCCTGGCTTTCCCGCTGGTGTAAAGTTTGATCCTTCTGATGCTGAACTCCTAAAACATTTGGCAGCAAAATGTGGAACTGAGAACACAGAGCCGCACATGTTTATCCATGCGTTCATCCCAACAATAGAGGGAGACCAAGGTATCTGCTACACACATCCAGAAAATCTTCCTGGTGAGTATTCTCTGATTTTTTGTAGCAATCTGTTAGTTTTTCCATAGTATTAAATTGAGTAATGGACCTGTAAAATAAAGTTAATATTCCAAACCAAAGAAAACTCCTGAAGAAGACTATTTAAACACATTTTTACTAGTAAGGTGACAGTTTATGTCCCTTGGTTATGAAGAAAAAAAAAACAGAAGGAACATATTAATGTAAAGTCACAGTGCCTTACACACCTCAGCACACATTGCTTTTGACATTGACACCTAATTAAGAAAAAAGAATACAGCAGAGTTCAGCACATTCTAAGTTATGCAGGGCTCATGAAATCTCAGTCAGCACCTAGTAGATATTCTTGGCGTTATAAGACTTATAATTTCCTCTTTATACGTAACCTAATCTAGAATAAAGTAATGTTAATTTGATAGTTTTGTTTAGATATAACACATCATAATGTTACCTTGAGAAGAAGAGTGGGGAGAAGGTAGGTTTTGTGATTATCAAACTTGGTAAAATCAATGGCTCCTATTTATGACCATTTTAGCATTCATTTTCTGCATGTCCTGACAATTGACGTCATTCAGGAACTTACATCGGCTCTGGCCCAGCTAAGAAATAAAATTTTGTAGAGCTATGCCCCAAATCAATTTATATCTGCTCTGTTTCAGGTGCTAAGAAAGATGGGAGCAGTGTCCATTTCTTTCACAGAATAATTAATGCATATGCTACTGGTAACCGAAAGCGCCGAAAGATTCATCATCAGCATGGTTTGACCGAGGAGCATTTGCGGTGGCACAAGACTGGTAAGACCAAGCCTGTGATTGAAGATGGAGTACATAAGGGCTTTAAAAAGATCATGGTTCTTTATATAAGATCTAAGAAGGACTCCAAGCCATATAAATCTAATTGGGTGATGCACCAATACCATCTGGGAACGGATGAGAAGGATGGTGAATATGTGGTTTCAAAAATTTTTTATCAACAGCAGAAGCAGACTGAGAAAAAGGAGGAGAATCCTGTCGAAGGTTCTGATAACAACACATCACAAACAAGTCTGACAACCCCAAAACCAAATCCTCCCAATCCACCACGTCCGGGAAAATCTGTTGTTTGTGATGATAATGTTGATGAAACTATGCTCCTGTCGCTCAACCAGGTAGTAGTTATTTGTTATGCATTCAGTTGTATATGATTATCTATTTGACTTTAAGGTTTATCATCATGTAGTAAAATTAAAGCAAAAAAAAGTAAGAAAATCCAATATTCTACTTAAAAAAAAGCATAAATTTTTAAATTGCAATCATATCTGGGCTTCTATTTAACATTTGATGAACACATCTTTAAACATCAGTAAACTCGTCTTAATTTTCTCTGAAGTTCATATACGTACTAGTGAGAATTCTTGTCATATTATGGTTTCACTCTTTATTTTTCGAAACATGTCTAGATTCTTTGATTCATTTGTCGAACTAATTTTATGAATTAGCATACCAAATCTATTCCTCGAGAATCACATGCCCCACCATCTGATGTTCATGATGAAGACAATACAAGTACCCCTGCATGGCTGGCTGGTGAATCACAGGCTGTTGAAAGCTCTGACTTTGATGGCTTGAATGACATCTTATTGTGCAAGGAAATTTTAGATGCTCCTTCTCTCTTAAATGACTCTGGATTGAACTGCCCTACTCTGGATGGCTTTGCGTGCAACACAAATGAACTGGCTGGACACGATAATTTATCCTATGGAATTTCTGACCTGGATAGCCTGGAATTGCATACTCCTCCAGATTTCGAACTTTCTGTAAGCTTCCACCTACCCTTACTCGTTACATTTTTAGGCTTTCTCAATGTATTAACGTGCTCTGTGATTCTCATTTTGTTTGTAGAATTTGCTATATTGTTCTCAAGACAGTATCCTTGAGTGGATACACAGGTTATGAGGTGCTTGATGAAGCAAAATGTCTGATATTGATGATAAATTCCTCTACCATTCCATTTAGTAGCCTGGATAGCGACATAGCGCACCCCTTTGTGGCCAATTCTGGACAATTGCAAATTCTGACTAAAGGCATTGAGCTAGTAGTGGAGTTTGGGCATTCTGCGTTCAGCATGTGAGCAGTGTATGTTAGGTTGTTTTTCATGGAGGTACTTCTATGGCCAATCAGCCATTGAAGCTATAAACAGGTCCTTTGGTAACATATAAAATAATGTACTATATTTTAAAATGTGTGTGTTGTATGTAAAGTTTATGGGCATATGGATTGAATAAATGTAGATAACTCTTATTTTTTTTATTTTAGGATGTGTAACCTGGCTTCATTCAAATTTCACTGATATATGTATTGGTGTTTGTCTCAATGTCTTAGCAATTAGTATTATCTAGCATGTAATAAATATTCTGATGATTCATGGATTACCGATTTACCATACTACGGCACTCTTGCTATTTCATCCAAAAAACAAAAAAAAGATTACTAAGAGATGACGATAAAATTAGGTTGTTTGTAAAGATGATATTCTTAATTGTTGTAAAAACATGAATTAATAATTATTTAAAAAACATATTACGGTAATCATATCAAATGGCATAAAGCAAGATTTAATGAATTGGGAAATTCTTAACAGTTGTTATAATTTTTAAGAATATTTTTGGATTAATTTATGCATCAAATACTATTTGATTTATAAATTCAGAATTTAATTAAAATCATGAGTTTCTAGATTCAAGTTTTTCTTTAAAATATATTAAAAGGATTTATTGTAAGCAAAAGAAAAGGCAAAGCATACAAATATCACTATGATCTTATACTTTTAAAATTTGCTAGATCATCGTGCTTGTTTGATTTTAAATTTTTAGATTTTATTTCTTGTTTCAAAATATTTTAAGCAAGTGAATAGTGAGTGTTATAGATTTATTTAGTATGTAAAAAGTTAAGTATGAAAACAAAAAAAAATTAAAAACGAAAAATGACTCCAATATTTTTATTTTCAATGATTGAATAATAATTAATATATAATGTTAAGTAATGATTATATAATGATTACAAGGGTAAATTAGGCATTATACAAAACTATTCTTTTTCCCTCTCAATAAAAGTATAAATATAAATTTTTTTTAATGGGGGCACTTTGGGCCAAATATCCAAATTTTAAGCCCAAACTCTTTCTTTTTCTTGGGAGAAGCAGATCCAAAATCCCGAAAAGCTTATGCAGATAAATCCAATTGGGCCCGAAGAAAGAGAGCCACGAAGCAAGCACGAGTTTGTAAAGTATATTAATAAGGGAAAAGACTTATATGCGATTTAATATGATTTTTATAAATAATTATATAATTCTCAATTAAATTATACATATGTCATATTATTATTAAAAAATTATACATTTATCATATTGACAATATGATAGTAAATATACACACACACACATAAGTTTGTTCTATTAATCAAACGGGTAGCCCTGATACTTGATTAACGTCCGCCAAAAGAAAATAAATCTCTGGTAGAGCAATTTCTGCACTTTACTCTAAATTATACAGTATATATTTTTTATTATAAAAATATATACAAACCTTTGTTAAAGTTAAAAGACCGGTATATCTTTAAGAATAATATTAATTTCTTTTATTAATAATATAACTTGCTAATAAATATATTTCTTACATTTTTTATTTTAATATTATTTATTTTGTATTCAAAATTATAATTTTATTTTATTTTCAATTTAAAAATTATATATTTTATATTGATCAAACATATATTTAATATTTATTATATTCTATACATAATAAATATAAAAATATTTCGATAAAATTAATTGTAGCATATTTTTTATTATAAAAAAAATTAGTGCAGCACATTTTCTACTTTCAAAGGAAGATGATATAATTTTTCAATATAAACAAGAGGGTTGTATAATTTGCATTCGTCACTGGAGGAAAGAAAAATTTATCTAAAATTCTTTAAGCCTTAAATAATATATATAAATAATCAGAATTATTATTTTTAGTTATGGCTCTAATTAAAATTCAAGCTCAAATCATCCATCTTAAAGACTATCCAAATACCAGTTCATCAAAGTTTATTGGCGCAGTACTTAGAATCTAATATATATGCGAAAACTATATCTTAGTCATTACATGAGAGCATATATTATGAAGTGTTTAAAAATTTGTCCACCCTTTTTTCAATTCGATCTCTCCAAATGTATGTTTTTTTATATTAAAATATATGTTGATTCTTTAATTTAGTTTAGACTTAATTTTTATTTCTTAATTTTATTTTATTTTAATTTTATTCCTTATCTTTGTCTCAGATTTTACTTTTATCTATTAATTTTATTTTATTTCAATATGAACTTTTAATTTTGCCTTAAATTTCATATTCATTCTTTAATTTCATTTTGTTTTAACATGACACTTTAACTTACAAAAACCACTTAGATGATTCTCTCTTTCTAATACTATCAAATTATTTAATAGAAAGATTATCAAGGTTAAGTTATCAAAGACCACGTAAGATATTTTTATTAAACATTTTAATTTGACAATATTTAAGAGAATGAAATATTTGAGTAAATTTTGAAAGTAAAGAGACTAAAAATAAAATAAATTAAAAATAATAATAATATTTCAAATTAGTTAAAGGATAAAATTCATAATTAAATGAAATTTAGGAATGAAAATAAAATATGAAGTAAAGTTAAAATATTAAATTAAAAAACATTGGATAAAATTAAAAAATTATTGGTACATTTTTGCCTTTTTTTTGTTTTTTAATCTCTCAATTGGTCTCCATGTTAAGTGTTCAGATAATAAAAATAATTTCATATATCAAACCCCAAACCATAATTTAAAATATAAAACTACTTTAAAAAAAACCTGATCGACTCATTCTTTACCAAATTTCGGAGCTGATGTTTGTTGTAGCTGAACTGTTTCAGAATTTTCCACAATGACAATGAGTCATGTGGAAAAGAAAACTTAATTAGGTGGCGAATTGAAGGAAACATCCAAGTGAGATCGTTTTTGAAAAGTCAATCAATCATTCGGTCATTTTGGAAATTATAATATCTTATGATTACAGATACATTTCACAGATATAATTATTTACATTGTAAAATAATTGAAAAAGTCGGACAATCTATATCAAATTAATTTCTTAAGGGCGAAGGAACACTAAATGGACAAAACTCGATGGCCTCTATAGGGTTTTGGTACACCAGCTTCGGCGCCTTCAATAGCAGCGACTCGTAATTTCTTGCCCTTTATCCACGCGTCAACCAGCATCGTCTTTACGTTTTATTTCTCACAATAAATATCTTGGACCACTTGTTTGTCTAGCTTCTCCAATTTGTCACAATAAATATTTGGACCATAAGGACTTATTTAGGATACACGTATTGTGACGTATGAATCGTTTTTAGAACTAAGAATACTTTTATCAAATATATGTAATAATAAAAAATGAAAAAAATATGAAATATCTCAAAATAAGGAGATTTCAAAACATTTTAAATTGACAATTCAGTAGAAGATATAATTGCATTTGATATACTGCTATAGAAATAACAACATACTTGTTATAAAAAAATTACAAATTCTTTTTCAAAATTATAGTTTAATTACAAATTTTAAATACAACCTTTAAAATGTAATAATTTATTTTTTAAATTGTCACAAAATATACCAATATTATATATTAATTTAAATTAATATATATAATTTATGTTATTATTACGTGATCCTTTATATTTCTATTATTTTCTTTAATTTTTTTCACTCCGCAATATTGTACATGTATTTTTTTTTCAAATTCTCAAATTTTGGGATTTTAATATTAATTAATAAATAATATTTTTATTTTTTATAATAATTCAAAAGAGTAATAAGTTATATTTATGTAAATTAAAACAAATGCCTGACATAAAAGCTTACTTGATATTAGAGAAAAAAAAAAAAGAAGATTGGCTTTAATGAGAAGGGGGGGATGGAAGATATGTTAAGAGCGACACAACTTGCATTAGTCATTTTATGAAAAACTGAGATAGGTCCACACGTAGATGATTGGTTGAATTTGAACGCCATTGACTCATTAGAGTAGAGGTTAGAGATCAACGCCGGGCGGAGCACACCCGCAATCACTTCACTTCTTTCGCCTCACATGTTACATAAATAGTTTTTTAATTTTGGTAAAATTTTTTTTATATTTTTAAAATAAACACAATTTTTTTAAATAAAAATCACTTTAATTTAATTTAAATTTTTTTAATTAAAATGTCTTTCATTAAACTTAAATACATATTTTTAATTAAAAAATGTACACAGCCGAAAGAATTATATTATTTATAATTTATGAACACTATGAAACTATATATGTAATTGTGCAATTATTGAATTATATACGCCGCTTTAATGGTTCGATGCTTGGTGCATGTGCATGCTTTCATTGACTTTTATTTTTTATTTTTTGTTTTCCAATTCTTTTCTGTTATTCGTGACTATACACAATTATTTCCATGCCGTAAGCTATAGGCATTTAGTAGTTCAGCTTTTCAATATCAAGATGAAGGTTTAAGCATCCACTCGCGTCATTTTATTTACAAAAATTGTATGATTATTGAATGGTAGAATTTTCTTGATCTCAATTAAAAAAAAAAAAAAAAAAACCTGACATGTGGCATGTCTATAGATTCTTTCTTTTCCTTTTGAAGATGCATACAGAACAATCCAGTAAGTTCACCCACCGTATGGGTCTTTCCTCAACTAAAAATGAGTTTGGTAATCTGAGTGTTTGCTATTAACACCGCTCTGATTCCTCAAGCTTCCTCAGGGAATTGTGGGTTATTAGAATTCAAAAGATTTACGATCAAAGAGATTGCTTATGGGAGAAAGGCATCCACGTGTCAGTGAATTAAGACTATGAAATTGCTGTTTGATAAAGTAAGTCAAATGGCATTATACTTCTGAGTTTTCCCAACTCAACGACTCGTTGCTTTGGATTTTTATTTTTCTACTTTTAACTGAAAAGGAAAAATTATATAGTGATAAATTTGCAGAGTAGAGATTCCATCCACAATAAATACTTGAAATAGCATTGATCATGGTATCATAGACTGAAATTTGTGTGTTAAACAAATTGCTCTACATTGCTTATAAAGCAACTCATTTTTTAACAAATAAGAACTTTGATTCCTTTCTACCTTCATCCCTTCTATAAAAATTGCTTCGCATATGGCTTTCGCTTTAAAAATTGCTTGAAATGGCTCAAGAGACATATTGAGAGCCCAAGTCATAAAATGATACACAAACATCAATTATAGCAGAAGAGTGTTATTCCATCTTTGACAAAACAAACAGAAGCTCAAAACGGCCCCAATAAGCGTTGTTACAATTGCAAATTGCTGAAACCGTGTGAGGAAAATGACCAGTTCTGATTCAGAAACGCAACAAATACGAAAACATTTAATAGTCAAACAGATAATGAAGTAGAGTGTTGAAGGATGAGACTTGGTGGGAATCTAAATCTTCAGACGTGGTCTCGACTCTGGGGTGGTGGGGACCATGAGTAATCCTCAACACAAAGAATTGCTCAAGGCACGTTCAGTGTCCCAACATGGACACAAACCTTTTTGAAATGACCACCCACGGAAAAACATCAAAACAAAGGAAACTCCATCAAGTAATCTCTTAAAGGAGCCTTGGCAGTTTATTCAAGAGCAACTGGAGGGAAATTTGTGTTCTCTCAAGTCACAATCCGAATTCCATGTTCCATCTATGGTTGGCATTTAAGTTTATTAAAGTTTCGATATTGAAACTCCAAAACTCAACTTCATGAAGGGAATGGAATATCTATTCAAGGAAAAAAAAAATCTGAATTTTGCGCCTTAAAAATGGGCACTGGTAATGAAGGAATCAAAATAAGGAAAAACAAAAAAAAAAAAGAACAGCTAGTGCGCCAAAAGTGTTTTGCTTGACAATAGACACACAGCAAAATTAGAGTAAAAGATGAATAAAACACGAACTTGCTGATCAAAATGAAGTGCATAAGCAATAAGATCAGCAGGAGAGTCGGTAAACATCATAAGTGGTTAAAATACATGTATTACAGGCCAAGAAATACAAATTCCCATGACAAAACATTAGGGAAATGTCATGCTACTACTAAGCAAGTTTGGGCTTATGCATACACAAAGAGAAGATACAAAAGCTTGTCAAAAGCCATAATACTATTTCTCACAACATGCTCCTCAACTGAAAAGCTCACATCCCACAATACTGGTACAAAACCCCAGTCTATGAATATAGAGCTTCCAGTTAAAATTCCGAAATTTCTGCCTAATTTATCTCTAAAGAATGACCTACATTCAAAGCCATGAATCATTCCATAGAGCTACTTTTGGCCGTATACACTATATCAATCTCCAACCTAAAAAGGAAACATCTCAACTTCTCAAACTCAGCCACTTTCTCTTCTGCAATTACCAGGCAGCAAATACTTGTATTTTGACGCATTATTCAACAAGTATGCGGGAAGATGCACTGCTGAGAAAGAATGAGGAATTGGTCCCATCTTTCCAATAATCTCCTTAAATGTATACTCCTCAGGAAGCATGTCAAATAGGTCAGCCCCTTTGCATATCACATCCTGAATCCTATCTGGGTGCAGGTAATGAGGGAACCTCACTCGATCATAATGGCTGTAAGCTTTCATCTTGAATATAAATTCACTGATATGGCGGAAACAAAAGCTACAATGCCAACCAGCATCTGACAACAAGACTTCAGACTGTCTATAGTGTGCATACCTAGTCTTGCCGCTCTGGTATCTATGGACGGACGCTCTCCAACTTTTGTTGTCTAAATAGAACTCAAAAGAGTACAAGTAATTCCTCAGTTGAAGATGAAGAATAGGGGGAATGTCATCGCACCACCTCAAGAGATTAATTGTGTGAGCACTAGGAATCTCATCAACATCAGACATGATCAAGAGATCATCATCTTCTATACCTGCTATCCTCAGAAGCTGGTCCAGGGCAACCCTTTGATATGCCTCTTCAACAAAAGGATTTTCACCCTTCTTAAATCTTCCTCCAATCACCCCATATGTCAGTCGGGACTCAGCAAAATTGAATTTGTCCCTGTTGCTAGAAAAAACCAATGGTTTGGCTAATCCTGTAAATGTTGAGTTTGATTCAAGGAGTACAAACTGTGTCACATATGGATGCATTTCTTGCCAACGAATAGCAAGGATGTCAAGTTCATTACTAAACAAAACAGCATCAAACACTCGTCTTGGTGATTCACGAATTCCCCAACCATGAAGTCTGCAAAGAGTCTCCATTGATACATTCTCGTGATAAAAGTGAGGGATTTCATGGAAGGGCTTTGGAGGAGATTCCCAAAGTGGTCTCAGAAAGTATGTAATTTTCTGCCCATGCAGATAGAGACCGAAGATGCCAACTGAAATGAGCACAAATAAAAACAGGAAGACGTTAAGGCGTAACCCTCTTAAAATACACCGGAGTCTTGATATGCTCAGCGCTGCCCGAGTTCCCTGCTGTGTAGCAAACAAAAACTTTCTAAGCTATATAGAATCTCAATAATAAAATACCTCACATGCTTGACTGAACATAATGTATTATGCAACAACAATCAGATGGCAATATTCAAATTTCAAAAGCTACAAAGTGGAATGATTTCACAACCTTCATTAAAATATGTTTTAAAGGAAATCTGAAAACGAAATTCAAAATATTACATAAACGCAGAGCAAAAACACAATTTACACCTCTCATAATTGCGCAAAACCTACAATTACTTGATTCCTCAGCACATGGAGATCAAAATGAAAGATGAGAGAGAGAGACAGAGAGAGCAGGGAAGGTGAAAGAACCGAACATTCAGAATTGTAATCGATGACTCAAATGGCATATACAAAACCTCCTCTTCAAATGCCTAAGGTTCAAACCCAGTAACCCAAAAAAAAAAAAAAAAACTATGCATTCAAAAAAGTATGTACAGAATTTTAAAAAACAGCCTATCAATAAGAGCGTAAATTCATCAACTATAAGTCCAGAAGCACACAACAAAACACAAGAAATAATATTTGACAAGTCGAAGATACATATTGGGAAAAGACAAAAAAGAGGAAGATTATTTCCTTCTAAAATCGAATGAAAGATCACATTAATGCCAGAGCATTAAGACAGACCATAATAAAAATTTGGGACAGATTAAACCCAACAAAATTCAAGTTCCCATTTTGCATTGACAGAGCAAACCAAAGACACCCATTAACGAAATATCAAAAAGAGAACCAAAATTTCAAGGGAGTTGAGAGAAAATAAGCAGAAAAGAAAAAAAAAATTGGGAAGGGAAATATACGAACCTGGCCACAAACATCCTCGCAGATGTCATCAGTCTTCTTCGAATTATAATACCCCTCAGACATGGTGGAGTTCCCTTAGAAAAGGAAAACAATGAGAACTCCTCCCCCAATGAAACGCTTGTAACTACAGGGCAAAAAGCAGACCAACAAAAACCCCCTAAAACCAAAGGACCAAATTGTAGTGAAAATCTGGGGGAAAAAAAGAGTTGAACCCTATAAAGCTACGATCTTTGAGGCCGAGAGATGTGTGTTTCTCTCTCTATGTTATTACTAGCATCTATCTGGGTTCTCCATCCTTGTAACGTCAATTATAGCCGTTTGGTGGTTTTCGCTCCTCCACCGGATACCTCTTCCGAAAATTGGAGGATGTGGGGGATTTAAAGTACAGAGCAGCGTAGAGATACCTATAGTACAGGCTGCATCTGAAAAATATAATAAACAATCTCAAAAATAAAAAAGCAAATAGAAAAATAGAAAAAATATTAAACACTAATATATGCTTCTTCTCAAAAATGGAAAAAAATCGCCCAATATAGGGAAAAAAAGTCTGATGTGTCGAATTTCCATTGATTAGTGGGGATAATCTAAATTCGACGGCTGTGATTGCAGGATCATTACGATAAGATGGTACAGATTGTGGGCGACAGTTTCTGAGGTACAAGTTCTTGACAGGTGGCAATTATTTGGAGAGTCGACATTGTTAAAGATAGGTTGGTACCCAGAATATTAAATATAAAAATAAAATGTATAAAAATAATTTCTATATTTTTAATTTTAAAAAAATAATTTTAAATATTAAAAAAAATCTTTCCTTCCACTAACAAACGGCTCTAAACTCCTAGGTTTAAAAATCCTAAAGTAAGGTGTTTTCTTCGTTCACATATATAGCTTCGCTTGTTTTGAGACCCGTGCTTTTGTAAAAAGATGTGATTGGTATTTTACCTAGATTTTCTCGTATCTTTTTCCTCGTAATTTTAGTACATCCAATTCTGAATTCTAAACATTTTTTGTTGGTGAGGAAAGCGTAGGAATTTATTGGATGAGATACCTCGTGCTATTTGATCCAGTGAATACTTGACCAATGCTTAAAACCATTACGCCGCTTTTCAAAAGATTTATAAAATAATTATTACAAAAAAAAAGAAAAAACTTCAACTTATTAGTTCAGCAATGTAATTAAAATGTACTGTCATTTATATTCAAATTTTGGCCATGGTATTTTTCTTTTTAGTTCACACCAAGATTAATTGATGTTGCGCTTGCACAGACTAGAGAACACTTTTCCCCTCATCTGGTGTAAACCGAATAAAATGAATATATAAACCTAAAATGCAAAATCCACATTTTCACTAAAAAGCAGCGTGTGGAATAATGAATATATAATTTTGGATAGAAAAGTCTCTTATCTTTTAGGAATGAAAAAGAAAGCAAAGGAATATTTTAGGGACATAAATCTTAGATTTAGTCGAGTTACATTTTTATTTTTTAAATATCCTTTATATAATTTTTATTTTAAAAATAAATGTATGATAAAAATATTTTTTTAATTTCTATAAGACAAAATCTTTATCTTGTATTTATTTCTTAAATGAATAGTTAAAATGGAAAAAAATAAAACTAAACTATCGAAGAAAGTTGTCAAATTTAGAGATCCAAGTCCAAGTGTCAAACTCATGTGTATGCAGCTGTACGTAGTATTTAATATTTTATTAAAAAAGGTTTTGCGCTTTGGTTTTGGTCTACACAAAATGAATTCCACTACTCGCGGTCCAAGTCTTGGGTCTTCCCGCTTTGTAATCAAATGCTTGGAGAAATTTTTGCACCAAAAGTCGGGTTCTGCACTAAATTTTATATAAATGATTTGGATTTTATATTTTTATATTTTTAATAAAAATAATTAATTTTTTAAAAGTTTATAGTTAAAGAATTATTTTTTATCTTTTATTTTTTAAAATAAAAATATTTAAAATTTAAAAAAAATTAAATTTAAATTATCTAAATTTAATTTAAACAGTACAAATCATATGTACACAAAAAAGTGCGAGGAGGAGAAGTGCTGAGAATTTGTTTCCACCAAAAGTCATTATTGCTTTGGATGTAAAATAATGCAAATAAATTATTGCCAGTAACTTCATTATCTGCTTTATTTTCTCTAATGATTGTACGAGCGGCAATGGAAGCAGAAAAAGATGCCAGTTTCATTGTATAACTATTGCCCCACAGAAAGTCAAGAGTGGTGTGTGTGAGCATGCACAGTAATGGGACCTTATTATCTGTAAAGAATAAATATTTCTGACTTGGTCCAACTCAAGAAATATCTCACATGCTCGCTTTTACATTGGTTTGAATCTTCTACATTCTATGTATTATCGTACTGGATCTTTTTATTTTTTCTTTTCAGAATTTACGCCCGATTTTTTTTTTTTTATGCAAAGGACCCTAAATTAATTGTTGTATACAAATGTTTCTTAAACTAGTATTACAAATTGCATTAATTATTTCACTTTAGCTAATTGTATTCGTTTGCAAGAATTCGCAAGCTACGTCCAATTATCACAATTTTAAAGTACCCTGAAATTAAAAAAAATTCATAATTGTAGTTGGTGTCTAAGTAAAGCGTAGAGTGGGAGAATATGAATTCAAGTTTCTAATCTTACATTTTTTAATGGAAAAAAAAATTGCATCTTCCAAATGGTATACATATTTAATTACAAAGTTACTTTGATGATATTGGACGAAAATTAATGTCTAGCATGTTTGGAAGCTCAATAAAAAATTATATTGATACGAAAGCATCAAATTAAAGTTTTGTAAAAGACGTGATTTTGAAGAGAGAAAAAGTGTTTTTAAACACGCTAATTATCTTATGATGTGTTTGTTTT
This sequence comes from Erythrophleum fordii, assembly GCA_032878935.1. Classification (NCBI taxonomy): domain Eukaryota; kingdom Viridiplantae; phylum Streptophyta; class Magnoliopsida; order Fabales; family Fabaceae; genus Erythrophleum; species Erythrophleum fordii. The sequence continues at coordinate 17,774,110 of JAVQMF010000049.1, read as the reverse complement.
TGTGTTTAAAAAACTCAAAATCATGTTTAAAAAGAAATAAAAATGAGAAATTTTAACGCAAACGTAATTTTACAACCGAAATCCAAATACACGCTTACAACTTATGCTCCTTTTAGTGCGTAGACAAAATAATAGAATCAAACTGGATCGTGTTCATTAAGCGTAACCCAACGATTAATACAAACATTAACTTTACATAATAATTGTCTTACAATCATGCAAATTGCTGTGCCACATAACACATAGCTACTATTACTAATCGCATTTGCCGCATAAATCTTTACACGTGATTTAATTAATTGCGATTTTTTTGAATAATTTGAGAGGATATTTTAAATTTAAACTTTCCCGTCGTCATGTTAAATAAATTTCCCATTTATCATATATGATTAAAAATCATTAACAAGATACTAACACATATATATATATATATGAAAATGAAAGTGATAATGTTTATCCCAAAAAAGTGAGAATTATTAATATTCCTCAGGTAACTGTGCCATCTGTCCATTTCTTGCGAGACATTCTTTTGATTGTTTACTTTCTCCATTAATTTATACTTGGAATCTCCAATTATTTTACACCATTGTTTAATTTTTTTTTCCCTTTTTTTTTTATGAGTGTTCAATGACCCAACTTTTAGGATGACGCTGGAAGGAGTTTATGTTTTACTCGTTCAATTGTTTAATCTTCAGTCCTAGTATGTCTGTTAATAACTGGGTGTTGAAGAATCGTTGCCTAATTGCTCCCGTTCATTAGCAGATATTAAGGAAAACATTGTATTACAAAAATCTCACGGTGAATCTCATTTCTCCACAAAAACCAAACAAAAATAGAAAAAAAAAAAAATATAAGGATAAACTACACTCAGTCTTAGAAGATATTTAAATTGTATAATTATTTTTTATATTTTAAAAAATTACATTTTCCTTTTTTAAAATCAAAAGATCGACAAAATATAAATTATATTTATATTTATTTAGAACAAAATATATTTTATTTATTATTCATATAATATAACAAGTATAAAATATATATTTAACTAATATAAATAATTATGTTTTAAAATTTAGAATAAATTAAATTTTATAATTTTCATTACAAAATAATTAAAATTTAAAATTTTTTAATATATTATATTTCTACTAAAAATAATATTATCTTTAAATGTACTTTGACAATATTTTAACTTCAATGGAATTTTGCGTATATAATAAAAAGGAAAACTACGTAATTTAAATATATTTTAGAGAAGAAATGTGTAATTTACTAACATGTTGAGTTAAAATAGAAAAAAAAATCTGAAATTAATCCTAAAGGTATTTTAAAAATTATCATTTTAGAATAAAAAGGTGGTATATCTTAAAAAAAAGGAAAGAAATAAAAAATCTCGCATACTTATTTATATCCAGAAAAGAAGGGAATATTAGGAGTTAGGGCACTCGGTGTAATTTGGTGAAAAAGAAAACAGCAGCAAGTGTACGGATCGTAGAGTCCAAAGGTGGATGAAGAGGAAAAGGATATAGGTGGACCAGTGTGTAGGGAATTAATTCTCTCCAACAATATTCAATCCCATTTGTGCGTAGCTTCCCAGAAGGTTCACTTGGATCCTGTGCCAAACCTCGTTGGTGTCTTCATTTCACACGAATTTTACAACAGCATATTCTTCACTCGCCATAGAATATCGAATTCTAGCCCCCCCCCCCTTTATTTAGTTTATTTATTCTCAACATTGGGATCCATACGCTTTGATTTTCTCTGTTTATTCAGTTTATCTATGTGCTCATTTTCTGTATTGTGATTAGTATTAAATCAAGTGTTTACCATTATACCAAAATTTAGAGTTGTTAGTAAGAATTTTCTTATAGTTTCATATAGTCTCGTCTATGTTAAGTCTTAAACTGCTAAAAGAAACACTAATTCAATAAAGTCAACAATCTTTCCCCATTGCTTTCGAAAGGATTCAAATCTATGACTTTGCTGTGATATTACATGTTAGGATCAAACCACAAGCAAGGGTATTCAAATAAAAAATGTTAAAGAAAATCTGGTTCAATAAAACCAACACAATTATGAGTGATGTGAAGAAAAAAATTTTAAATTATCTATATTAAAAAGTTAAATTCCATTTAAAAAATGACATCTTTTATCTTTAAAAAGTCATTATCATTCGGTAAACCAATCGCGTTTATTTTTCAATGTGCAATTAGCTGTCTTCGTAATGTATCGTTTATATTATATGTATCTACAAATTAAATCAGAGCTTAAAGCTTATTGTAAAAAGGTTGGCTTAGAATCTAAACCGCTATAACCGAAAAAGACAGCGCAAGTGGGCTGTTTGGCTCGTGCACTTGAGAAAGAATGCTTGAATCACCACCACATAAATTATTATTAATAAATTATAACTTTGGAGAAAAAATTCTTAGACAATTTCAGTCTAAAAACAATACATAGAAAAGAGTTAGATTATAAATAAACATATTAGAGATGAATTTAATCAAAGAAAAAAATATGAGTCTCCTTCTTTACGAACGAGATATTCAAATTACATAATTCTTTCTTTATTTTGAAAATTTACACATCCCTCTTATAAAATCAAAATATCTATTACATTAACCTTTTATACAATTAAAAAAATGAGTAATAATTATATTATTTTGAGTAAAATAATTTTATATTTATTATTTATATAATATAATGAGTATTAAATATATTTTATTGCCAATATAAAAATAGTCAATTTTTTAAATTTATAATAAATTAAATTTATAATTTTAAATATAAAATAAATAATGTTGAAATAAAAATTTTAAAAAATACGTTTTGGTAAGTTCTATTTTTAATTAGAAAATCAATATTATTTTTAAAAAATTTTTGATTATGTTGTAACTTTGAAATAATTTGTATATAGTTTTATAATAAAAGGAATAGTTGTATAATTGAAACTCCCTTGTGGAAAAGCTACAATTAATAATCACAAATGGCACTCATAAATCAACAATTAACAATTACAGATAAACGTCATAAATCAATTATTGAAGTATATATTTCTTGAATAACTACAATGAACAATCAGAGATAGGAGTGATAAATGAATGAATTGGTGAGGTTTGTTCATCCAAAATTATACATCAAAACTTTAACTCATCTATTTACAGGTCTCAATCTCATCCTTATGATTTTCCAAGACGGATAATCAAGGCTACAGTACACCCATCGTTTTGGATTGGCTTGTTTGTCCATTTCACTTTCAGTGAAACAACCTTGAAGATGCTGGCTACTTTCCTTTGTGATTTCCCTTTGGTTAATTGATACCTAGATACCCCATCACCTAGATGGGGTTGTTGTAAACTACATAGAAAAATTATCTTTTTTTTCCTCTCTCTCTAGCGGGATGAAAGACAGGTTGCATGTGACTAGGGGATCAAACTTGGAAGGACATTAAGGAATCATCAATTAATAAATCAATCGTTTTCAAATTCCACGTAGGGATGTGAGAATAATGCTAATTAAAATATCATGGGATATAACGTTACTGTTACGGTGACTCGAAGAGATATTCTTTATGATTTTATTTCAATAGCTTCTTTTAATGAGCCTAATGAATTTCACACATCATTAGCTTGAAGATAAAAGAAAAATTAATTTTTCCACCATTTTAATTAATTGTAATAAATTTCAACATAATTAATTTACTCGTATAATGCTGCATTTTTATTTTAGTTATGCTAATTAAGAAGAAATTAACATTTAGAGTAACAGATAAACAGTTCAGTCCTCTGTCGAAAAGGAATAAAAAAATTAATTAAAAAAAAAACGAAACAAAAGAAAAGGTTGTGTTCCTAGTTAATAACTTGAAGGCACGAGAAGGCACCTGGTATCCTTCATGTCTCCAACTTGTTGGCTTTGTCCATTTTAGAGTGTTGATTTGGCTGTATCGGAAGCTAAAAAGAAATTAAAGGAAGAAGACACTTAACATGCGACCAATTAAAAGAGCGAAGGGTCGGGGAAGTCAAAGTAGATGGACCGACCAATCCAAATTCCTAAATAATAATAATTATAATAATAATCTATTCCTTTTAGGTTGGTAAGTAGAAAAAATTACAGTTGTAGGCTTTAAATAAAAAATGTTTATATTGAATAACTTTAAATTTTAAAATTATTTTTAAAAAATTTAGGACAAAAAATTTAAATTGAATAAAAATATTACAGTTTAAAATTTTAAATTACGATTTTTTATTCTAAGGTTATTTAGAATAATTTTAAAATTTAAGATTATTCAGAATAATTTTTTGTAACTTGTGATTCTCAATTATAATTTTCTGTCATAAATACTTTGTCGTGTTATTCATGTTTTGTCTAGATTGTAAAAATCTTAGAATGTATTTGGTTGGTAAAATATTAAATATATAAAATGAAAGAAAATATAAAAGTTTGACAGATAATATAAAAAATAATATTCATGCTTTTATTTCTAAAAAATAATAAAAATACAAATATCATTGAGTAATATTTTAAAAAATAAATTTTATAAAAAAATTACATCACAAATCATATTGTGAGGACTTGTTAAACAAGTTCCTTTTTAAGTTTAAAGTGTCTGAAATGGCACTGCTTACAAGAAGTTTGATAATGTTTTTTTGGAAGGTTGAACAGCTCTATATCAAGGTGTATAATTTTAAGAAAAAATTATAATAAAGGATAAAAAAATAAAAAAAAAAAATTTTAAAAATTTATTATCACTTATTACTATTAAATTTAATAATAAAGGTCGTTAAAAATAAATTTTATTATTTTTTGATCTTTAAACATAATTTTTTCTCATTTTAATTTCATTAATTCAACTTCAGCAGAGTATCGCCATATGGATTGAGTCTAAGCTACAAGACAGGAAGAAAACTTTTCCTTTTCTGTTTCCGATAAGAAAATAGAATACAGTACTGTTTAATTTTGAATATATGTTTTTTTTAATAGATACATTGAAAGAAAGGAAGCTGAATGCTGAAACAAGTAGAAAAGGGCAAGCATATGGAAAGCAACAACTACACCAAACAAGAAAGTGCAAGTCCAAAGTACGGAGAAGACAAAGGGATGGGTATCTTACTGTTTGCACTAAATAATAAACTTTAATTTGCCAACGTTACGCAGAATTTGAAAACATTTTGTTTTTCGTCGGTTGTAGACGACTTTTCCAAAGGCCATTCCTTGGTTTTAGCGACATCTTCCCAAAATTGACATGTCTTGTCTCATTAAATATTTTATATATATATATATATATAATATTTTTTGAACCAGTCTATTTACTATTTACCATTGTTCCACTTTCAGCAAACGTTGGAGATGCCTACTTCTTTTTTCACAAAAAAAAATTGACACCTACACACAGAATAAATATGTATATGTGTGTGTGATGTGTGTGTGTGTGTGTGTGTGTGTGTGTGTGTGTGTGTGTTATATTCGCAATGAAAATAGGAACTAAAGGATTGGCTTAGTAGTAATAAAAAATGTATTTCTTATATTAAGAACTTTGCTTCGAAATCTAGAGCTAGTCTCTTGTAGAATTTTCTGAATTTGTTGGAGTCGATGTAAAGAGTCCACAGAGTGACTTGATCTAATCTGATCATCAAAATAATATAAAAATATCTTTATCTTTATTATATTAAAAAAAAGTGAGAAATTGAGAGCTATACTTTATTGGGGCCCCAAATTTATAGAGATGTATACTTTTAGGCCTTTGGTTATAAGAACTCCACACCATGATCCAACTCATTTTTTTGGGTCTTAAGTCCAATCTATATCATTGGATGATTGGAAGCTTTGGGTTGATTGCTCGAAAGTCCAGAACTCAATAACACACAAGGCCCATTTTTTGACATTGGGCCCCTTTCATGAAATTGGGCCTTCCCCACAGTATGTGACCTGGGTTTGATTTGATGGAAAAATAAGGATCCTCTCGTGGCGCCCAACGAGAGAAACTTTGGTTGGTTTTTTTGAAGTTATTTTTTATTTTTTTTATTTGTAGATTATAAATGCGAATAATGAATATCAAAATTATAGTTAAACATTATAACTGTAAAAAAAATATATTTTAAAGTCTTAAAATATAATTTTATAATTTTTATTTTCATTCTTTATATTTATAACCAAAAAGGTTAAAAATGATTTAAAAAAGCCAATTGGACCATCTTCCGTTGATTCTACAACGGGAGAGGATCCCTCCATGAAAAGAAGGGATAAGGCATGTTTGGGTAGAGTTTTAATTTTCATTGACTAAGAAATATCCATTCTCACATAGCTAATCTTCTCACATTATTAATTAAAGATATTTTATAAAAAGCATCTATGTAACCCCGATTATATGACTAATCATATATGACATTTCTTATTTTATTTGCAACAATTTTTTTAAAAACATTTTGTGAAGTGTGAGAAGAGGCATTCCGTTATAAAATTGATGAACTAGGACGCATTCCATCGAATGGTAGATTGAAATAACTGGATTGTCCTTTTAAAAGCGACCAACCCACGGTGGCTTCCATTTTCAATCAAGGCTATTTTTGTGATCTTATTATTATTTTATTACTATAATTTTTTTATTTAATTAAATATAAAAATAAAATAAATTTTTATTCATTTCTATGTTATATCAAATATAGTTATAATTTCATTTTATCAAAACTTATTTTCATTTTCATTTTTATTTTTAATTTTATTCCCATATAATACGAATTCTGTCTTCATCTTTGAAGATGAGCACATTGCTTATTCTTTTTTGATCATTTAGATCTGATTTAGGTAGTTTAAATTTTAATTTTTTTATTTTAATAATTGTTTTTTAAATTGCCAAAAAAATTATCTACTTTTTATAATATGCTTCCATCAAAATGAAAAATTAAAAATTAAAAAAATTAAAATCTAGACTATTTATAACAATTTTGAATAATTCAATAAAAAATAAACATCATATTTATTTTAAGAGCCAATTTGATATGTTATATAAGATAAAACTTGATAGGATAAAATTTAATAAAATAAGACCTGATAAGATTTTAAATTTATACAATATTTGGTGTAATATTATATAAGATAATATATCATATAAAATAATATTATAATTTATTTGATAATATATTGTATAATATTATATATATGATAAAAATTAACTATTTTGATAAAAATATCATTTACTTAAAAAATATACGATATTTATCTAAATTTATTATGTTATATTAATTTTTAGATAAATAGCACGTATGAGTAAAATTACATATAGTGTATAATAGCCTAGGTGACTTAATCTGACTTAGTCATATCGAGTTGAGTAACAAAAAAAAAAGGACAAATAATGCTAGATTGACCATGTTAGCTAATTTTGGCTAGACCAGCCCAATCTTATATATTTTTTTGAAAAATATTTATTTTATAAAAATTCATATAAAAGTTTTATTTTAAAAAAATAAAATATAATGTTATAAAAATTTATATGAATTTTTATTTTTTAAAAATCAACTTATAATTTTTACCAAACATTAAGAGAAAAAAGTTTGAGTTAATTAGTTTAAAAAACCAATCTAACTTACCTTAATATTAAACCCATTGGGCTAAGTCCCATATTAAACTAATTTTGGCATAATTTATTCCAATCCTATACTAGCTCAATTTCAACCAATGTTAATTGAACTGGATTAGGCCTAGACATTATGCCAAAAAAAAAAAAAACCTAATGCAAACTAAACCAAACATCATACTACATTAATACTCCATTTATGATCACTTTTATCAGGTTAAGCCAAACCTTAACCTAACCAAGCTAATAAATACTCTTATAAACAAGGGTTATAATCTAAAAATATTAATAAATATTTATATATCAAAACTTAATCCAATTTAATTTCAACCCGTAAGTTTGATTAAATTATATATTATTTTGATAAATAAAAAGAGTTTAAGGTCTAAATTTATATCAAAACGAATGATAGATTTATAATATATTATATAAATTTATATTATCACATTTTAAAGGAATTCTGTTTGGTTCAATGGAGGGAATGAGAGGTTAACGAAGGAGAGAGAAGGGGATTTAATGAATTATATTTAGTTGAACGGGGGGAGGATAATTAATTTTATTTGGACAAATTTATCTTTATATTATTTTAATTTTTTTATAAAAAAATTTATTTATATCAACATCTTTTTAAAAAAATTATAAATTATAAATTTTAATATTTTTAATTTCTGATAAAAAATTATTTTAATTTTTATTAAATATTAATATATTAAAAAATTTAAAAAACAATAAAATAAATTATAACTTCAAAAAATTTTCCCTTCTCCAAAATCTCCAATTTAAAAAGGTCCCCTTCCTTCTAATTTTTTCAACCAACGTCTTACTCCCCTCACCCTCTCCTCCCCTCCAAAAACCCCCCATCCAAACACATGGTTGAGGATCCGGTTTGACAATTGTAACAACCAAAACGGTGGCGAAGCAAAGCAAATCTACCACTTAAAGGAAAACTCGGTGTAATCCGTAGGCCCTACAACATAATTGCTAGTGCCAGAGGGAAAGCCATTCAGCTTCGTATCGGTCAAACTTACAACTCTATTGCAACACTGGTATCAGCCACGCGAAAGCTCGTCACCTGAGTCCGGCACTTCATCTCTTTTGGATCCGTAGGTTCTGTTTTCAATCAATTGCTCTCTCCCTCCTTCTTGTAATCTAAAATTCAATTCCCCGAATTTCGCGCTTCATCTCATTCTAGGGTTCTGACGTAGTCTTGGCCTTTGCTTCAATCAGATTGCCTTGGCTTTTTGTGTATTAAATGTGTTAATTTTCTTTAGCTTTTCTTCTTTTCCTTTTCCTTTAGGATTCTGGAGCACCCTGTGATCTATGAAAATGGACTTGGTGTCTGGTTACAAGGTAACCTTGCCCATTCTCTCATACTTCTTACGTCGCTTCACTCATTATGCCGACATTTTACTTGAATTAGGAGGAAACGATTATAGGCGGCGTTTGTAACATGTAAGGTGATTAGTATATTTTATGATTGGATATATTCTTATAATGCATATCTATTGCAATCATTTGTTATCACTTCTCAGTTTGGAATTGTAAACCATAATCCAAAGTTTTCAGGAGATTTTAGTCCCGAGTAGTTTGTCGCAAGTAAGTGTAGCTTGTAGAGACTGAAGGCAGATGTCACTCTCATCTGTCTGTGTTTTTCTTCTGTCATTAGTGTAGTAATTCATTATTTCATTTGTAATATGCTAGCTTAAGATACTAATCTCAGCGCTTTCATTTGGTAGTGACCAACCTGGGACTATGAAGATTCAAATGTACCTTTTGTTTCAGTTTATGGAGAAATTAATTTATCTATACTGGTGCAGGGGGTTGTTGGGCTTGTTTTTGGCAACGAGAATTCTTCTTCAAATGAAGATAGGTAATTTGATTGTTATGCTCTTTAGATTCATTTGAGGCCTTTCATGAACTTATGATCATTAATGTCATAAAAACCTCTGCCTTAATCTTTGGAAGCTTCTTTTGCGACATAGAACAAATTTGATTGAATATTGTCTAGGATATTATTATTGTCGCCTTTTTGCTGTAGTCAGTTTTTTGTCAATTTCATCCTCACTTAATATAGAATTCTAGAAATTATTCTCCTGAAGATGTTTTCCATTTTTTTTAAGAAAAAAAAAATTCTTAATGCTTTCTATGCTAGTCATTTAACTGAAAGGGAATGTTACAAGTTTCCTGTACTGCTGCATAATTGATCTAACTTAAAAAATTCATCTTAATTATAAGTTGGATGCAATACTTCCCAGAACAATTAGAGTCATTGGGTACTCTAGTTTGATTTGCCTGATACTGAATAAATGAATCTTGCATTATCCAAGTTTTCAATGTGCGGATGCTTTTGTTTTTTAAGGCCAGTAGTTTGCTGATGCTGATATTTATAAATTAAAAGGTTCTGTTGGAAAGTTCCCCTCAAGCATATTCTCATTGTGCTCATTTTTTTTTTCCCTTCTCATGTTACTTAGCTAATATAACTTTCGTTTTTAACTAACTTCTAGTCAAAACTAATCATTGAAAACTCCTCAATTAGAATAGATTTGTAGCATTTAACACAGATGTTGCTTTTTAACAATCTATATTAACTTTGCTCATGGCTATGTATTTTATGTTTTAGCTGCTTCATGGCAATTGGAAGTGCTAATAGTCTACTATATCTAAAGGCTTAGAGATGTTTTAAAGAAAAAATTTAGGTTGCTGATTACTGCTGGCTGCCTGTTGATCAATATTATTTGTTCAAATTAATATAAGTACTTGTTGATTTCTTTCTGGTTTCATATCACTTCACTTAATTTTCCTCAATCTCTTCCCCCCCTTCTTTTCTTCTTGGTGCAATACATCATTGCAAACACTATTTTGACTTCCAAAGGTAGTTTGACTTGTTATTTTCAGAGTATTTTATATCTTTCAGTAATTTCAGTTTGGAATTTTTTTTTGCCCAATTGCTTTTTATTGTCTGTTGTTTGACCAAACTATTATGGTTCATACAACCAATTTTGTAACACTGTCCAAACTTGTTGGAGTACCTTCTACTTATGACATATTCCTGGCATCCGGCTTGTCTCAATAGCTATGTTGAACGCTTGCTTGATCGGATAAGCAATGGTAAACTAGCAGAGGATAGGAGAAATGCTATTACTGATCTCCAGCTTGTTGTATCAGAAAGTCATTCTGCACAGCTAGCATTTGGGGCAATGGGTACATCTCATATCTCAAAGAAATCATTGTGTTTTTTGTCCTGTCCTGTGTTACATGTTTCATGCATCTTTGCAGGCTTTCCTGTCATGCTAGGTGTCTTAAAGGAAGAACGAGATGATATTGAAATGGTGACAAACTTTTCGTCTCTATTATGTCTTCTGTCTAGTTGTGTTTACTGTCTTGTTTATGTTACTCAAGGATCCACATTGTCGAGCTCATTGTTCAATAGGAAGACAAATGATGGAAAAAGAATTATTCTTTGAAAAGTGATTTGAGTGAATATCTTCATTAACTGCTCAATTACCAGACCCATGGTACAATTTACTATACTAAATACGGAGTTAAACTGTGGAATGCAGTCTTCTCTGTAAAACCATCTCTTTTATAGGCTAGATTGGTATTATGGTTTAATTTTTCATTCATCTGTCATCTTCAAACCAATTTCCTCACACATATTTAGAATCTGAATTTTCTATATTTGAGTTGGAGCTTTCGCAGTTAACTTTATTGCCTACTTTTTACATTTCAAATGTTATTATGGTCAGCTCATTAACCATGTGCAGTTTCTAGGGTATTCTCTTCAGCACTAGCCTTATATTGCTTTGATAGGATGTAATAATTTCGAATTAATATTAGATCACTAGTGCAGTTCTCCAGTCGTCAGCTTATTGTGTTGGACTATCAGCATGTTGGCTGTGTTAACCTGATGGATGGGTTCTGGATATTTTATTCAGCACTGCCCTTTATTTTGCTCTATCATTTGAAGAAATTTTAAATCATTATTGCAGTTCTCCAATCATCAATTAATCATGTTGTATTGTAATTATGTTGGCTGTGCTAATCTCATTTATTTGTGGACATGAGTTCAATTAGATTGTGAGGGTTTTTATTTTTGCTTGCCACTTAAAAAACAATTCACTTCCAGTCTTGCTGTGGTTCCTTATTTTGATTTTTATCCCTCTTCTGAGGTTTTTTAACTTTTGTTTCTTCCCCTAGAGTTATGCTGTTGTCTATCAATTTAATAAGTCCCACTATTGAGTAACAATAATCATATCAATGCAGGTTCGAGGTGCCCTTGAAACTCTTGTAAGTGCGTTGACTCCTATTAATCATGCAAAAGGATCAAGTAATGAAGTTCAGCCAGCTTTGATGAACGCTGATTTGCTTTCTAGAGAAGCGGAAAGCATTTCTCTTCTTTTAAGTTTGTTGGTAAGTTTTCTTTACTAAACTCGTGATTGTGGTCTCAATGATATCACTGGAGCTTATTTTGATTTCTTGGATTATGCATATAACTGATAATATTTTTTTCAAAACCAATTTTCCTTGGGGATATGTTGACAGACAGAGGATGATTTCTATGTAAGATATTATACTCTGCAACTTTTGACTGCCCTTCTCAGTAACTCCCCACAAAGGTATCAGTTTTATGGCTACAATTTCTGTTTATAGCTTGGAAAGCACCCTTGCTGAGTTCCTCTTCAGGTTACAGGAAGCTATATTGACCATCCCTCGTGGTATTACTCGGCTAATGGATATGCTTATGGATCGTGAGGTACAGGGCTTGAAATCTTAATAGTGCACTCGGTAATCTTTCCAAAATAATTTGTTGATTTCAAAAGATGTATACACATTATATACCATTAAGCCTGCCACTTATGTTGGCACATCAAAGTTTTATATTTATTTGAGAGCAATTTGTATCTCCAAATACTTAAATATTTAGGTCTTGTTTGGATAAATAAGTACTTAATCAAGAAAAGCTTATCACAAGCTCTACTGCCATAAGCACAGTTCAAATTAAGCTAATTTATGTTTGGATAGACACTCCGAGAAGTTCATATGTAGTTGGGAAACTATTGAGAACAATTATGTCCTGAAGTATTGTAAAAACAGCTGGCGCATAACCTATTTTGAACTTTCACATGTTAGTAAGTTTTGATTTCAAGCTGATGAAAATAAACTTAGAAGCATTATAAGCTACTATAGTAATTTAATCCAAACACATATAAAATGGTTGATAAGTGCTTATTGGGCTAGATAAGCTCCAATAAGCTGGCTAGTAAGCCAATCCAAATGGCACATTATTATTGAAACATGAAAACTTCTGTGATAAGTTTGCTTACTGGTTCCCTTTTGAGAGAAATTCTGAAACCTGCTGATTGTATTTGGGAATGTTGTTACTTTGCTGTTATTGTTACTGAGAAAATGATAAAGATTTACGTTCTAGGTAATACGTAATGAGGCCTTATTACTCCTTACTCACCTGATCCGTGAAGCTGAGGTAACTTTTTGCTCTCATTGTCATCTTCAATTTTTTTTTCCTTCTTTGGTTTCTATTTGTTTACTTTTCTATTTCATTGGGTGCTAAAATTTTGAATTATCCTAAACAAAATTTTATGATTATAGGAGATTCAAAAGATTGTTGTCTTTGAAGGTGCATTTGAGAAGATTTTCAGTATCATAAAAGAGGAGGGAGGTTCAGATGGTGGTGTTGTCGTACAGGTGATAGATGCATACTTTATGACAGTAGCTTATTTAACTTGCTCTAGTAAGTCTGCTTATGAGCTACTTGATGCTGTAATAAGTTATTAATCCTTTAAACGTATATAGTCTACCTGGACGGTGCGAATTTTTAGCTGTCTCTTTATAAACCTATCCCTGTAAAAACATGTTAACAGGTTAGTCATGGATTAATTATCCATATATGTACACACCACGCCTCCAGGGGGGCTGTGCGTGTTCATGTTTGCAGGTTAGTCATGTATTGATATCAGCACACGTTCATGTTTACAGTTTTATTGGTGAATCATTAAGAGATCATTTCAGCTTTTATTGCCCATTAATTATGAGCTGTTTTTGTTTGTGAATCTATACATGTACAAGCATGTTAGTGGACAACTTTCATGTTTCCATTGCCCAGATTATGAAGATTTGTGTTGTTTGTAGTCTCTTGTTTATATTTGAAGTTGAAAATTACATTTATGATTATTGACATAAGAATTCATACAAAGTTTTCTTTCTCTAATTATATTGAGTTACAATGTTACATAGAACTTTATGAATCTTTTGGTCAAGTACTTATTTATAGATTAATGCACAGGACTGCCTTGAATTGTTAAACAATCTACTTCGTAACAATGGCTCCAATCAGGTATGTTGATTCTGTTGTCTACTTGTGTTTTTGCAAGTTCTTATCCTGGTACTGATGTGAACTATGTATGATTCAGATACTACTAAGAGAAACTATAGGACTTGATTCATTGATATCAATTTTGAAGCTGCGAGGCAGTACTTTCACTCAACAAAAGGTTAGATGCTTGTTTTTTTTGGCTTGTGCTATATGCTATTGCTGAACCCTTAAGGTCAACTCTTATGTCTTTGATACAAACACCATGCCAGTAGACAATCAATCTACTCAGTGTGTTAGAGACCATTGAACTGTTGATAATGGGAGGTTCTGAGGCTGATCCTGGGAAAGATTTGAATAAACAGGCAAATAAGACAACTCTAGTTCAGGTTTGTCAAAGATCTCAGTCCCACATTGTGATTGCATAAAATAGCTATCTGCTGATATTTATACTGCTTTTTGTGGATTTGGTTGTAGAAAAAGGTATTGGACTATTTATTAATGTTAGGGGTTGAAAGCCAGTGGGCACCTGTTGCTGTTCGCTGTGCGGTAAGATAGCTTTCCTCTGCCCCCTCCCTCTCTCTATCTCGGCCATGATTTATTTTTATTTGTTCTGAAATGCTAAGCCTCTGGGGCACATTACCATATATTAGGAAGTATGAAGGGATGCCTAGTTATTTATTGTTAAATTTTATCCTTTGTTAGGCAATGCGATGTATTGGTGACCTGATTGCTGGAGATTCAAAGAACCTTGATGCTCTTGGCAGCAAATTTCTTGGAGAGGAGCCACAAGTAGAACCTGCTCTGAACTCAATACTAAGAATCATATTGCGGACTTCTAGCATGCAAGAGTTTGTTGCAGCTGATTATGTTTTCAAATGCTTTTGTGAGGTTGCTAATGTTTACTTTCTCTTTGATAAAGTTCTTCAAAAGACTTTTTCACCATATTTGTTTCATAAAGAACTTGTAAATAGTGGACATGATTGCTTCTTGACAACATATGTCTTATTGCCAATTATTGTTCTTTTAATTAATGTTTTACTTTCCTTTTGCTTTAATTCTTAAAAAGCCTCATTTTTATCACATAAAATACAAGTCAAGAAATCATAATTTGTGCCCACTATTGATTTTTTACAAGATATGTCTCATTCTGTATTCTCTTGTTATTTATTTATTTTTGGGTCTAACTTATCTGAATCAGAAAAATGCTGATGGCCAATCAATGCTGGCATCTACACTAATTCCGCAGCCATACCCAATGAACCGTGCTCCCCTCGAGGAGGATGTTAATATGTCTTTTGGAAGGTTTGTTTTGTTCTTGGTGCTTTAATGACCGATCTTATTTCTACAATGTTTCTAATAGTAGATTTTTTTTTCTTTTAAAAAAAAATCCTTCTCCATGTATTTATTCTAAATGATCATGTCTTTTTTTAATATTCTATCTAAAATTAATTATAAGATTGTAAATTGTTTCTCTTGCAGCATGCTACTACATGGTCTTACTTGGGGTGAAACTGATGGTGATCTTGAGGTATTTGTTGTTTCCCTATTGTCAAATGTGTACTGTAAACTGATACCTGTGGAATCGTTGGGTGCTGTTGCAAATATTTAAGGGCCGTTGGACTCACGTGAGAACCATTTAGCTAACTATTTTTGGACTGCAGATTTGTAGCAGAGCTGCCAGTGTTCTATCTCATGTATTGAAGGACAATCTCCAGTGCAAGGAAAGGGTATGCAATTCCCCATCTCATTTTATTTAGTAGCAGAGTGAGGACCCTAAAGTCAGTAAGGGCTTTCTTTGAGCAATTTTTTTTATGCTTCTTCTTTTTTCTTTTTTCCTAAAAATTTTATGATTAATATTTTTGTTATAAAAAAATTAAAACATCAGTGTACTCATGGCATTGTAATATATTAAATTAAAAAATATGATAAAAAAGTAATTGTTATAATTGTGATAGGATATCGTAATACATATAATTCAAGTTAAGACTGCAGGATAACTACCAAAATAAAAACTTGATTGTAAAAATTTTTGTGACTAATAAATTTGATGATCTTTTTGTAACTTTGATGAGTGACGATAGCTCCTTCAAAATTGAGAAATTAGCTGAGTTGGTCTCTCAGTTATCTTCTCTTGTTCTTTTTTAGTTTTCTTCCTTTTCCTCCTCCCATTGTCCTGTTTCTCATTAGTAGTTGGGCAGGGCTTTCATGAACACTATTTTGTAGCCTGCATTTATTGAATTTTTTTTTTCCTAGTAATATATTGAGTTAAAGCCATTGCCTTTTCTTTCCTGGGTAGTTAGACTGTTGCCTCATACTCTATCTCAGTGGTTTTATGTTTTCCACTGATTTCACTTCTTTTGCCGTGGGAGTATTGTAATTATGTTTTCCTCATACTTTACTTTTTCTACAAGATATTATTGTCAAGTTATTAGATTAAATGGGTTGAGGCAAACTACAAACGGTAAATGGGAGCATTTAAAAGTAATATCAATATGTAGTATATGCAAGAATTATCTTAAAAATTAAGTGTGGGCAATAGTTCAAACAGGAGGATGTGTGGTTCTACTATTAAATACGAGAATTACTTGGCAAAGTATGTATCTGATTTTCTTCAGATGTTTGAATATTTCACAAGGCATACTTCGAACCTTTATTTCTTTCCTCTTTTTTTTTTTTTTTTTTTTTTTTAAATATTTGATAAAAACTATCTGTTTTTATCCATTCATCAAAAGGATAACCTGAATAAAGCAGAAATGATATCTTTTTGCTTACTCTGACTTATATCATTTACTAGTTTTCTATTGCAAGTGAACTTTATCCATGTAGAATGTGATACATGGGATTTTGCAGGATTCCTGCCATTTTCATAATTACTGCTTTACTTGTTTTGTGTATATGCTATTAGTTTTATCCTTATTTAGGCTTTAATATACTGTGCTACTACATAAATATGTTTCAATGATGGTATGGACGATGAAATTATCCCCCCTCCCCCCAAAAAATGAAAAAGAAAATGGTCAACATCTTATGAGACAAGTTGCAGGTTTTACAAATTGAAATTGAAGTACCAATGCTATCTTTAGGAGCTCCTGAGCCATTAATGCATCGGATGGTGAAATATTTGGCCCTTGCTTCTTCCATGAAAAGCAAGGATGGAAAGTCTAGTACATCAGGAAACAAATATGTCGAAGCAATAATCTTGAAATTACTTGTTACCTGGCTAGCAGATTGCCCTAGTGCAGTGCAGTGCTTCCTAGATGCTCGCCCCCACCTTACTTATCTTCTTGAGCTGGTATCAAGTTCATCTGCTACAGTGTACATGAGGGGTTTGGCAGCAGTTGTCTTGGGTGAATGTGTGATCTATAATAAATCTACTGAGAGCGGAAAGGATGCATTTGCCATAGTTGATGCTGTAAGCCAGAAAGTTGGTCTTAGTTCGTACTTTCTGAAGTTTGATGAGATGCAGAAAAGTTTGATCTTTACCAATGCTGGGTTGGCCCTGACTCATAAATCATTCACTAGATCATCAGCTGCTAGCATGGCTGATATTGAAGATGTAGATGAGCATGATTTGTCTGAACAGAGAAATCCTGATCATCCAATTCTCTCTTCAATCTTGGATTCATATTTTGTGAATCTCGTCAAAAGACTGGAGACAAATATTAGAGAACAAATTGTGGAGGTTTATAGTCATCCAAAAATCAATGTGGCAGTGGTTCCGGCAGAATTGGAGCAGAAGAGCAGTGAAAGTGACAGTGAGTATATAAAGCGGCTTAAAGCTTTTGTTGAGCAGCAGTGCTCTGAAATTCAGGTATTGATTCCTACATTTCTGTTTCTTTTAAAATATTTTTACAAGCATTACAAGATAAGCGGAGAATCTATTATTTTAAAAAAATTTCCTTACTGTTATTAGGAAGGTGCCAAATTTAAACGTACAAATTACAGAGCATTTATTTGCATACTTTTATTGCCATTATGATCTGCTCAAGTGAGATCCTGGAGTTGGTTTCAAATGTATATATATGACCTTAGGTAACCAAGTAACAGCATCAATTTTGTGAAGGATGCTACAATACGCTGTTCTTAACAGAGAATTTTTCTAGTAACTACATATACCAGATGATTTTAGTAGTTATTACTATTTGAACATGTTACGTCATCAGTGTCATGGAGAACCTATTGGAACAATGGGAGGAATCAAGAGCTTCTGGACCGTAACAAACAGCATTGTAGAATGCATGGTTTGGCAAGTCTTGACATGTATTTGATTTGGTAATTCTTTCTTGTTTTTCTTTTTCACCATTTCAGAACCTTCTTGTTCGGAATGCCACTTTGGCTGAGGACCTGGCTAAGACAGGTGGAGGTAATAATTCCCAGTCAGAGCAAAGAGTGAGTGGGGGCTCAGACAGAGTCCAACTAGAAACACTTCGTAGAGATCTCCAAGAGTCATCTCAAAGGTTAGAGATCCTGAAGGCTGAAAAGGCCAAAGTTGAATCTGAGGCAATCATGTATCGTAATTTAGCTGGAAAGATTGAAGCTGATCTAAGGAGTCTGTCTGATGCCTACAATAGCCTTGAGCAGTCTAATATCCAACTCGAGAAGCAGGTGGAAGCTCTGACGAGTGGAGGATCCTCGACATTCCCTGATTTGGAGGCCATAAAAGCTGAGGCAAGGGAAGAAGCACAGAAGGAGAGTGAAGGTGAATTGAATGATCTGCTTGTATGCTTAGGGCAAGAACAGAGCAAGGTGGACCGACTTAGCGCTAGATTAATGGAGTTGGGGGAGGATGTTAACAAATTACTTGAAGGCATTGGAGATGATGCTGGGGATGTCGAAGATGATAAAGATGAAGACACTGAGTAGTGTGCCAGTAGCTGCCCTCTTCTGGCTCAGCTTGTACATTTCATGCTGAACTGTATAGTAATCCAATCCATGGAGACTGGGACATATTTTCCTGGGTTGGATTTCAAATTATGTTTCCTTCTGAATCCCTATCGTGATGAGTTTATTTATGCAATTCCTAGTGATGTTTAAATTGCCTCACTTTTTTTTTTGTATTTTAATTTTTATCTTCTGTTCCAAGTGTCAGATCTAGTCAAAGCAGAACGGGAAAAAAAAAACAATGATAACATATTTCTATTCTGCCTCCCCTTTCTTTCTTTTTTTTTTTTAAAAATTTACCGTCGAGTATTTGGTCATAAATGGTATACAGATGATGTTATGTTCAAGTTTCCATCGTGAGCCACTGACTGCTCTCCGGGCTAGTCCTATAATTCAAGTGAGATTTTCTTTTTTTCTCCATGGGTTCCCTGCTCACTCGTGCTAAATGATAGAATTCCTAGAGCTTGTCCTCAAAAGTAGAGATGCAGTATTTGGACGCAAGTATATTGTTAATGCGTGATTCACAAAATTAATCGGTTATCTACTAGGCCTTAAATAATGGCCAACAAAATTGAAAAAAAAAGTGGGCCTCCGTCGGCTTTTATGGTCAGTTCGCACAATTGAAAATGCTTATTAAGACATTAATAGTAAGCAAATAAAAATTTGCCTATGTAAGTTTAGAGGACAAGGCTTTTGATTGATTTCTGCAATAAATTTAAACGTATTGGTAACATGGAATTTGGACTATGAACCCTCTCGAGACACAATAGATTGATGGTAAGTTAATGACCTCCGCTACCATGTGGTTCAAATGATCTGCTATAATTAAACCATAAGAGAAATATCGTTGTAGCATTAACATCCCCTTTGTATACCTGAACTTTCTTAACTAACTAGTATCCAGGCCAATACGATATCTCAGCGGCGCTTGTACAAACAAGGTTTCAATACAGGCCATTCAGTTTCCTGCCTTTTAGAATTCTGCTTATCCTACAGAGAAAGAGGTAAGTTAACTTGGTGATGAGGATCAAAACATAAACTGTTAATCACAAACAGTTGAGAAAAATGGAATTATTCATTTTGCTCACCTTTTTCTTAAAGTAAAATAAAATAAACACTTTATTTGAGGAGTCCTGCATGTTACTTATATAAGTTAGCACAAGCAAAGTTATAGTTTATTGGGTTCATCAAATGGAAAATCATCATACCTGTTTTACGGAGTGAAATCCAAGCTCAGAAATAGCCCTTGAAAATTTTTCTGGGTCTGCTCCTCCAGTCTTTGGATCAAACCTGCTCTTTACTTCTGCTATTAAAAGCCAGCCACTGTTCAGAAATATTAAGTCAGACGGTGACTGGAAAAGCATCACTAGTCTAAAAGCTTAAGGCATAGAAGTTGCAAACCCTGGCTTAAGCACCCTGTATGCTTCTTCAACATAACTTGGGTAATTGGTCCCCATCAATGAAAGACAGAAGACAGCAACGTCAACAGATGAGGAGACAAGGGGTGCCTGCCAGTAACCACAGAAAAGATCAGGGATTCAGCAACATATCCTAATTTCAAGTCTTTAAACAGAAGTTTTTAGATTGTTCACCCTTCTGGCCCCTGCATCCAATATTTTACCACAAAAGGCAGCATTCAATATATAGTACACCCGTAATCACCCAACAAAGTAACTACCATTCAAGCTTAAAAGCGTACATATTTACTAAATTAAGACAGCAAGAAACCACTTTGGTTCTTCTCTTTGGGTATGCTAACGGACCAATATTTCTTTAATGATGTGGCTAAATGGTGAATAAAAAGCAAACCCAAGAAAAATGCATCTCACATAATCTCAATATTGGACTTAATGATGTTGTGGAAGCAAACTTAAACCTGAACAAAAGAACTAGTGTTATAATATTCTACCAATTAGAACAGCTCAATTTCAGGTTTATGTTTTCAGCATTTAGTTCGAAGACAATTACTTTCAGATACTTGTAGGGGAACGCCCTTATGGAATAAACACCAAAAGAAGCCAAAAATCAGTCCAGTTTTTATTTAATTTGATGACCAAAAAGCAAAGGCAAATAATAAGATTACTGGGCAATACTAGAAAAGAAACTTAAATTAAAGTACTCTCTCTTATAAGTAGAAGGACATACATTTGCCATGTCACAAGCAATTACTTTAGGATCACTGGAGACAAGATCCAGAGAGAAGACTGTATTCTTCACACTTTTTGCAATGTGTGCATCCCCTGGAATACCATGGGAAAATAAACAATTTAGCAGTGAACAAAAGAACAACACAGATGGTGTCAAAAAGCAATTATAATTTATAGTCAGGGCTCAGTAAGTTCTCACCACAGCCAAAATCTGCTACAACCAAAGAAGGGCTCTGTTTTCTCAGCCAGTTTATAATTACATTAACTGGCTGCTCAGGCCATTGCGACATTTGCATTTTGTATCCTGCATGATACTATTACTAACCAGATAAATAAAAGACTAATTGAGACTGCCCATAAAAATGAGCAACATAGATCCTTACATTCTAATGCTAAGTCTGTTATACTGATGTGCAGGAATATGAGGTTAAAATACAGGCAAACATACTAGTATGGAAAGAAAATGGAGCCTGGTGACTTGTCCATCAAGATTCAAGACACAAAGCTCCCAAAAAAAAAATTATGATGTTCTCACTGTTTCACTGTGTGAAAAATGTACTGTATTAATAGGGATGCAATTTTTTTTTTTAAAATGTTTGAGCTATGTATTTCAATCCGGTATCTTTAGCTGATGTAAATGATAAGGATACTAGAGGTAATGAGGTAGCATTAATCTTCACAAAGCACTAAGTAACTTGCCCTAAAATTCACTGGCATACGGTTCCTGGCTTCCTGCTCCTTAGCAGAGAATATTAAACTTGACACTGAAAGAGAAACTGATATGGTTACCACTATTTGCACATACTTCAGATGGAAACGTGGAGCAAATTAGTTAGCAGTTTTGGCAAACATGGGTTCTGACTTTGATCCTTACGTTGAGATTCAGGAAGGAAATTCTGATGGCTAGATCTCATGATCTCTCACATGGTCCAACCCCACATCATCTCTTGGCCATGTTTTCCACTACTTCCACCATTCCAACTAAATCCTTATTTTTAGTCCATGTGCTGTTGTAAATAATCAACTCTCTAGGATATTTGCTATAAATATTCAGTTGGATTTTGTCTTCAGGATTATGGTAATCTGACAACTATATTGTATTTGGAGTTTAGTCCCTTCCATACAGACTATTTTATTGGAGAGTTATGTTTAAGATTCTTGCACTTACTTTCTCTGATAAAAATCCCTTTATGCTTTTTCCATCTTCTCTGCTTTGCTGCTTATATTTCTAGCCCCTATCAGAAACTCTTAAAAATCCCAAGTACTACAAGCAGGTTAGCAACAGACTGGACCCCGAAATGCATTCCATTCAGATAAAATGTCACGTATACTAGGTCCCTTCCAAGGAAAATATTGACATGAAGACAAAATAATCACCCAATTCAAACAGCATCAGAGGTATTCAGTTCAATTAGAGCTGCTAGTTTGTGTTAAGATTACTGAAGCAATTTAATTCTTGCACCCAAATTTGAACTGAACCATTTTACCTTAGGCTTAGTAGATTCAAGATGGAGGTATGGCATATTCAAATTATATAATCTAAAGTATTTTAAGATATTCAAGATCCATCTGAAATATGATCAATTCTGATCAGAATGTGATAGCATACATTTGTCAATGAAGGCAGGAACACCAACCTAGGGAAAGAATCTGTAGCCGTTCACAAGTTGGCTGAGATTCAAATTTAATTATATTCCAATTCTTAGTAAAACCAGATTGAGGAGATTCAATGGTACTAGAATAAATTTTGAATCTCTGTGAGAATGGCTATGCAGTACCAATAGAGTCTAACAATTAAAGTTGCACACAAATAAATCTCAAAAGTGATTGACCCAATTTTCAGATCAATGATCTGCCACTGGTCCAAGGGCATCTTCTCCCTTTTCAAGGATAGGGTAGGGGCAACTAGTGAAATCAAAATCAAAACCATTTAGTGTGTATATACATGCATTCACATAGCTGCTTGCATAGGTGTGCATGTGTATATGCTTGCTTATTCCATTAAAAATAAACGTCAATCTTAATTTAAACAGACAAGAATCTATGACAACTATGTTAAAATAAACTCTGCTTTCAGTGCATGGCGATAAAATCTTGAAGTATATAATCGGATCTGCACTTTCTACGAAAATAATTCTGTAATTGGAAACAATACTTACCAATTCAAACAGTGATGGGTCTTCTTGAAAATAGTTTAGCGCCTCTTTCCCACTGAAAAAACCGCCACAAATTTTTAACTCTTTCCATCATAAAAGCATTAGAAAAAGATGGTAACATAGAACAGAAGGTCACTAGACCATTAAACTAATCATGATAAGAATACGAAATCCACTGGAATTTGAGTAGGCCATTGGAATATGAACGGACAAGAATGAGCAACAAATATTCTAATTCAATTCTTCCCTAAATTTAGGAAGCAAAAAAGAATCTAGCACGTGTAAAATACAGAGTTCGTACACCTGAGAATACCTTAAACAAAAATAAACAGCCACTAGTCTCAGATGGAACCACCTTAAAGATGATATTAAAAAGAGGCGAAACAACAATAGTTCAATAACAACAGCAAACATGAATACTAAGTAGTGCATACGTGCAAGTGTATAGCTTCTCGTTAATCATCCTGAAATGCCCTCCTGACAACCTCGCTCGCATCTACATGTCCCAAATAGTATTCAGATTAACCACATGAACTTAACGAATGATTCATATTTGTGAAGTTAACCGTAAAGAGTTCAACGACAACAAAAGATGGCCATACCTTGTCTAGAAAACTAGAGGGCTTGGAGGGTTCTTGCGACTTCCTTCGCTTAGCAGAACCTTCATCTTGCCCCTTACTCTTCGTCTCATTTGGATGAGTTGGTTTCCGATTCTTCTTCGGTCTCTTTCGCTTTTTGCTTTGCTCGGTCTTCGTCATTGCTTTTGCTAGTTTCCGCAACTCTTCTTCCCCATTCGCAGCTGCGAGTTACTTGAGTTCGAGTGAAGAGCGACTCGGAAATTTGGGAGAAAAAGAAAAAGAAAAAAAAACGAAGACCTTTTCAATATGGGCCTAGGGTTTATTTAATTGTTCGGAGAAATATGTCCATTTGACCACTGCAGTAATTATTAGGCTACACACTTGTTGGCCCGTTTCTATTTTTACTCAGTATCCATTGACCACCCAAACATAATAATGGATTTCACTTATTAGGTCTTGTGCCAAAGAACGTATTATTTATAATAATATTGCCAAAACCATCCCCCCAAAAAAACATTTATAAGGGTTTGTGGTTCTTTTGTTATATATATATATATATATATATATATATATCCTTTCTTCCGATCCATATGTAAGTTCATTTCCATATCACTTTCAATTATTTACCTTTTATTTTTTGGTTTTTTGTTCACTTTTTTTTATAATAATAATATTTTTGAATTAACTTATATGTCAATTAAAAATATACCCCTTTTCCATGTGGTTTATGTCAAACTTTTCTCTTTAAAAGATTTAACTAAGAGATAAAAATTTAACTTTAATAAAGTTTAATAGAATTGTGAATAAAATCATCAAATACTCAATTAAAACTAGAAATAACTAAACTTTTTAAAATAACTTATATGTTTTTATATGATCAACCTTGATTATTAGGCCTTTAAATTATGGTTCAAAGGCTAAATAACTTATATAAGAGATATCCATTATTAAATTGTACTTATAGTTAACTAAAAATTATAAAGTTTTATTAATCTAGTTAGAAATTTTGTAAGCAAGGTTAGAATCTTGTTAACAAGGCATTAGATTACAATATTAAGACTTAACCAAAATCAAACTTATATTAGTTTACAATATCTAAAATTTTGCTGAAAAAATTTACAAATAGTTTACAAGCTTTTAGGTTAGATTTCAAACTTTTAACTTTTGACACAATACAAACCCTATTAACAAGGTCTTGACCCTATTAGCAAGCTCTCAACTAAAATAGTTGTAACTTCTTAATTTATTGCTAAAACTCATAAATATACTGTAACCATAATAATCTCACATTATTCCACAAGAACAAAACTAGTAAATACTATTCATCAATTTATAACATTACATAATATTAACATATTAGAATATAAGCAAAAACTAAAGCATGTCTTTATATACATTATAAGCTAGTAATGTAAACTAACTTGGCATTCTTCTACATATACATACAAACTCAAAATAGGTTTTATGGCCATTTATACAATATATGGAGCATATGAACAACTTTTACAAAACATATTTACATAAAACTCATAAAGTATGGCCATCTACACAATACTAGCTACAAGATTACTTCTCAACGTGCTTCTTGTTCTTCTTTATAGAACTCTTTCTTGAAAAATAAGATAGTTGTTTTCCATAAAAAGATGAGATTGAAATCCTAGTAGTTGTTTTACTTTTCAAAATATATTTATACTTAACATGAATTTGAAAACTAAAATGACATACAAGTATACACAAATAAAGAGAAACATGCATATTTGATTACATATAAAAAAAAACTAAAGCATAAGATATATTTCATATATCTTTTCATCTTCTGTATTTTAGATATCTCTATACCTCTTCTGGTCATTTACCACAGAAATCTTAGAATTAAAAAACTATGAGTTTAAAACCCAAAATATGAGAATCCATGAGCTTAAAACCCAAATATGATAAACTATAGGCTTAAAACCTTAAATTTGATAAACTTTGGGTTTAAAATCCAAATAAAAAAATCTACAAGTTTAAAACCTAAAATCTAATAAATTATAGGCTTAAAAGCTAAATCAAATAAATATGGGCTTAAAACTTAAAATTTGATAAACTGTGGAGAGGAATGCTGATTTGACCTAGAACTGATTCTCATAAGCAATAAAATATATATCACAAATTAATTGTAAAATATGCATACGATTCTAGTTTAGAAGAAATACATAATAAAAGATAAACAACAACTTGGCTAGCAACTCAATGTAATATCAAACAAGGCAAGGCAAGGTTTAGTACATCTGACAGGGGTATAATGATCTAAATTAAACATAATTTCATCAATTTTTATTATCAAACATCTTAGAATCACAATGTCGCAAATTTCAATTTGTAACTTACTACTTACCTTAGATGTTACAACTTACTTTATATAATAACTTATCTTGTCACATTGGTTTCACCAAAGGCTCTACAAGGGTCTTGGTCAAATTCTACAAAACCTTTACAAAGTTTTCACAAGATCCTTTCTCCACTTTAATGT
Source organism: Erythrophleum fordii (assembly GCA_032878935.1). Lineage (NCBI taxonomy): Eukaryota > Viridiplantae > Streptophyta > Magnoliopsida > Fabales > Fabaceae > Erythrophleum > Erythrophleum fordii. Next base: position 17,747,938 of record JAVQMF010000049.1, on the reverse strand, counting down.
TCAAACAATACAAGAAAACACAGCAATCAAACTTAGGTTTTACTTCAAAAAGTGCCAAATTTACACAAATTATTTAAGAAGGAAATCTTTTTCCCACTTAAAGCTAAAATTCCACACTTGGCAATTTCCAAATGCAACACTACAAATAACCTCAATCAACTTCAATTTGGCCAAACACAAACTATCAATCGCTTAAATGTCCATTTAACTCCCATAATCAATAAAACACAAAATTAAACAAACTAAGCTTATTAACTTAAATAGTTAGCTTCCACTTCATCAAAAGCCAATTTCCAAACTCATTAACAAGTCATCATAGCTTTACATTCTTGGCTAACACAAAAGAAAGAACAATTTTTTAATTCCAATTCTAAACTTTAACTAACAAAGCAAACTTCAACAATTCTAAGGCGAAATTAGGCTTGCCAACTCAATTGCTCAATTTCAAATAAGTAGTGAAAAAGCCCCATTAGATCATTCCAAAAGCAAAATTTTAACAATTAATAATTCCATAATTCAAGGGAGAATCTTAACTTACCAATTTCAAACTTTTATTACTCTTTCACCTAAGTAATTTACAAGCTTTTAAAATCAAATAATTTCTCTTATTTTTCAACTTTAAAGCACGATCAAAACATCAAGAAGTAGTCCCATCAAAATGTATTTCCATGAAATTGAAAATTAAAGGCAATTTAACAAGAATCTTACCTTTCTCTTCAAATCCCACTCTTCTTCCCCATTCCTCCTTGTTAAGGCAAGCTTTCACCACCACTACCATAATCCAACATGCAAGACAACTTCAACAGAATCCAATTCCAATCAGTGCATTTTGTAGAGGAGAAAGAGTAAAACAATTTTTATAAAAGGTACCTTAGCTAAAAATTACTTTTTCCTTGGCATGCAAAGCTTCAAAATCATGCTTCCATAATGGCTCTTCCTCAAGCTCTCTTCTCACATTCTATTTTAGATTTTAGGGTTAAAGTGGCTAATTAGATGAATAAAGATAATGGTTTAATTGGGTTAAGTGACTTGTCAAAAGTGGGGACAAAAAGAGATAGTGAAATGTGATGTCATACTATGTTAAATCTATGTCAATTTTCCTTTGATCTCCAATTTCTCTCCATCATCTCATATAACTCATCTTTTATTATCTCTTTTTTTTGGGATATAGCAGCTTTTAAACCCGTGCCCTAGTAGTTCAAAGCATAGCAGTGAACCACAAAGGCACAAGCTAGCTATTATATTTCATTATCTCTTTCTCTTCCACTTCTAGTCAAGAGACTCATGCCACTGAATAAAAATTTATCTGAATCTTATTAATTCACAAATTTGATGCCACTTGTACCAAAAATGCTGATATCTTACTTTACTTTCTTTTTAATTAATAATAACCAACCAACTACTATTTCAAAATTCTCCCAATTCTTATTTGGCTTTTTTTTAATTTGTTTTCCTCAATTTTTATGATTTAATTACTCAAAATTTTCATAAATTTAGCCATCTCATTTTATTACTAAAAAAAATCATAATTTCTTATTTTCTCTTATTTCGGTCCACCTTCCAACTCTATAATTATTTATTAATTAAATGGGATGTTACAATATAAATGACACACATTACCCTTATACATTTACTATAGAATTGTCAATCAGGACTAGCTCAGTCCTAATTGGTCTTATCGCTCAAAATTGTCTAAAGTTAATTTTTTTTTAATTTTTTTAACTAGCATGCTAATTTATTAGTTTGGCTTAACCTTTTAAGGGCTTAGGGTTGACCTTATGAGTTGGCTTTAAAGTTTTAATCTTAAGAGTTGGTCTTAATTGACTAACTTTAAGGGTTGATTTTGTGAATTCTAAAATTTCTTTTAATTAATAATATAATACAACATATTTAGATGTGTGTATATATAAAAACTATCTAGTAATTAAGTAATTTATTATGAGAGATGAGAGTAAGGATAGCCAAAGTATTCAAATTCAATGAGTACTTACAAAATTTACTAGATTGGATTTAGGTATGAGAATTTTTATATGTATTTTAAAGGGTTTAAATTTAGGCGGGATGAATATAATATAATATGTATATTCACACAAATTTATATTAATGAATTAATATAATATATTTATAAAAAAATCCAATTACCATTCTTCTAGTTTTGAATCCTATGAATAGATGCTTAGGACATTTTATTCTTTCTTGTAATTTTATATGAACAAATTTTATGTAAATGAGTTTTAACTTAGAAAAAACTTGTTCATTTTAATTTTTTTTGGGGTATAAATAGGTTTTGGTGTAGGGATTTAATGATTTAATAAAGATAACAAAATTTATTCACTTAATATGGGTTTGGGAATAAAGCCTATAATATCCTACCCATGATTATCACCTAGGTGAGAAAAGTTAATGACTTCTCATTTGATGAAAATTATATATATATATATATATATATATATATATATATATATATATATATATATATATATATATATATATATATATATATATATATCTACTTATTATTTAAAAAATTGATAAAAAATTAAAATTTTTTACAATAAAATTTTTTGGGCCCAAATTTTGTTCTTCAATTTCAACAAAATAATATATATATATATATATATATATATATATTAAATTAAGCCCTAAGACTAAATAGAGCTAGACCTAATAAAACTCTATTTAAAATGGATATCATTTTGATAGTCTAGCTTTATTTTATTTTAGGATTGATCAGGTTAGACTTGATGGTATAACTTGTTTTGACCATATTGATTTGGAAGAATTAATTTTTAGGTGTTGGTTCCAAGTGATTAAAGTTTGGATGAATGGTAATAAATGGAATGATCAATACTAAATCATTATTTAGGAGTTATTTTAAGATGGAATGGAATGATAAAAGAGAGAATCCAAGACCCCTTATTACCATCCAAAACTCAAATATTTTTATTTCTCAAAATAAGGGGGTTTAGGATAGAATAAAATGAAAAGATAGGACAATTACAATTATATTATTTTTTGCTAAAAACTTATTAAAATCATATTCTAGTTATAGGGATAATACTGAAAAAATAATTTATAAATTATTTTATTTTATTAATAACTCATTCCCTTCTTTTATTGAACTCTTAAATTATAGAATAACACCACTTGCCATTTTATTCTATTACATTATTTATTATAATTCTGTTTGGTTCACCATAAGGTAAACTATCCTCTTTACATAATTTGTGTAATATTTATTATACTATTGTATTTTTTACTCTATCTATTGAATTATTATTTTAACTATCAAATTTTTTTTTTTAAAGTAGATGCCAAAAAGTCATTTCTTATCATACCTATTCATATTTCATATTCCATTTTCTTTCACATTATTCAACCAAACACATCCTTAAAAATAGCTTAAGAAACACTTTTTTTCGTTTATTCTTTAGTGCAAGGAAGCACCTTCAACTACTATGAACAAACCTTGACTCCATGTCAACGCCATTCATTATAACAAAAGAAGCATTTTGTGGCAACATTCTTGTCACCAAAAGTGTAGAAATTGTCAACTTATATGGGCGAGGCTTGAATTAGTAATTTTTTAAGAAAAAATTATGTTAACTTATCTTAAGATTAGGCTAAACTATACTTAATATGCCACTTGTTTTAAAAATTATACTCAATTCTTTTTCAATTTATTTTTTATTAATAAAGTTAACATTTTAAAAAATATGTGTTTCTTTTAAAAATAAAATTACTTAATTGTTATTTCTATAATATTAAGAATAAAATTAACTTGAAGCCAAAGTTTAATATCAACTTTTTTTTTCAAACTATTATATTAAAAATAAAATCATAGTTTTATATGCAATCTTTAACAGAAAATAAATTGGAAGGGAAATTTTTGCAATATATATAAAATTTTAAGGAAGATTTTTTAAACAAAAAAGTATCAGGTATAATTTAACTAATTGTAGAAGAAATTAGTAGTATAATTTATATTTTTGCTATATATACCAAAATGTCAAATAATTGAATATAATTTTTAAAATAAGAGAAATACCATGTGTAATTTAACTAATTTTTTTTAAAAAAAATTAGTATAATTTACTTTTTGATTACAAAAATATTTACAGCAACCGAATTTGCTATTGTAAAAAAATATTTGTAACCAGCATCTGTTGGTTTGAGTGGCAGGGAGCTCGGGTTCCTTCAGCAAGATCTCAGATTCAAGTCTTATGAATAGAAAAAAATAAGCATTGAGATAACTTTGCCTCATAGTGGGTCCCACTAGGCTCGAATAGGATTGCCATAAGTCATAAAATGGACACGGGTTATTGTGAATTTTATCCACAAAAAGAAAAAAAATTATATGTAGTATAAGGTATATAAAGTTCAGATAAATAGGACACAAAAACGAAGGAGTTAGACATATGTCGTTCAAAACTCTATTTTGGCTTCTAAAGTACATTTAAAGTTTTATATTAGTCACTTTTTAACTTTATTTTCTTTTATATAAATTTAAAAATTTATATAACATTCTAACTAAATTCCTTTAGTTTCTGGCAGTTAACTTATTCCTAATATCCTTTTGCTTGTTAACCTCTGTTATAATTTTTTCCCCCACGATTATAACTACCTCACATGAGTTTTATTTTGCGAATTAGATATAACTAGTTACTTTCTAAATGTCCCCTGAATTTTCATCGAGATGAAAGATCGTAAGAATAGATCTTCTTAATTTCTCTTTAAGAAAAATAATGTCAATAATGAAGTATGCACCTAGAGGGGGGTGAATAGGTGCTTACAATAATTGAAACCAACAAATTCAATTAAAACTATAAAATAGAAGACTTTGTAGATGGACTAAGATCTTGTCGACAGGATCTTCTAAAATTTGACTTATAAAGCAAGGATCAAGGAGACAGGAAGAGACCTTGTCGACAAGGTTTTAGTTCAGTGATTGAAGGAATAAAAAACAAGATAAAGGAAGAGAAACACCTGATATATCCTGGTTCGGTCCTCAAGACCTACGTCCAGTCCCCTTGATACACGACAAGGGATCTTTACTATAAAATCAGAGAATACACCCACGGAATTTAGGTTTTCAAACTTACCTAGAACTTTTACAGACTTTACAGCTACACACACACAACCTTCTTTTCTTTCTCACAAGTGCTACACCGTTTCAAGATTCTTACAGAATTTTACTAATCAGCACAAGTCTCATAGAGAAGGTTTTTTTACATGGACCAGACACTTATCACTACAGAAAATTCTATGAAGATGAAACAGATGAAACAGAATCTCTCCTTTTTTGTTCACTGGTCATCTGATAAGCAGACCTTTTACACACATATATAAGCATAAGAAAATAGCCGTTGATCCATCTCAATCAATTTTGACCGTTTGAAATCAGTATACCTTGAGTAGTAACGAGTCAGCTTAGAGCTTGGCAGGCTTACAGCAGAACAAAGAGGCTTTACTTAATTAGCTATGAACTCCTTTCACCATTTTTCCTTTCGGTTAGCATGTCCAAGAGAGTGAAACACTTTTATGCTTTCGATGAGTAAACAGAAGGGAAAGAGTTGACTTTGAAACAGAGCAGAAGCATGGTCACAGTGAGGAGTCAGCTTTTAGCTTTTCAGAGCAGCATAGATATACTTTCTGCAGACTGTATAAAAAGCAACAACTAAAAGTTTTACTTGGATGAGCTTTTTATCTGACTTGGGCTTTTGGAGTTATCAAACACAAGAGGATTGAAAGACTATTTAGCCAACAATCTCCCCCTTTTGATGATGACAAAAACCAAGTGATAAAAGTCTATCATATAATTAAATCAGACAGAACTCCCCCTGAATGTGTGCTCCCCCTTAATAGGAAGACTTGTTTTACAGTGACCAAAACATAGGCAAAAAGTGGAGACATGAAATACCTTTAAATTATCAGTGTATATTGTCTGTTGTCATTAATCCCACACTTATAATTTAACTGCTGATTTATTTTTTAAATAGCAGTTAGAATCGAATAGCAATTATAATCTTACTGTATTTATTAACCAAATCAGCAGCATATATAATCAGGATCAAATTTAAGCATCTAATCAGAGCAGCAGATATATCTAGAATTTAAAATTAAACAAGTAACCAGATCAGCAGCAGATATATCCAAAGACAAAGTTAAGCAATGTTCTCCCCCTTTTTGTCAGTAGCAAAAGGGAGACGAAGTAAACCAGTACAATAAAAATCTAGTAAACAGAGATACAGTAAAAGATGCATATACAATAGAATAAGTGCAGCAGTAGGAGAGGGGTAAAAAAAATACCATCACTGGCCAGTCAAAAAGATGGAAGACCCAAGAAGTTAATGACGCTGGCAGAGTGCTTTCAATACTTTGAGGGAGTCCATGATAGCAATATCAATATCCTGAAGCCGATGATCAAGAACAGTGGCCTTAAGATTGACACTGGTTTTAGCAGCTTGGAGTTCTTTATGAACAGCCTGCAGATGTTGAGGAAGAGGGCCACAATCCTCCAGAAGGCTACGCATAGTGCCGAGGTTAGCAGTGAGATCGCCCATTTGATCAGAAATTTGATGAAGCTGACCTTGAATGGCAAGGAGGGAAGTGGTAATCATCTGATTAAGGGAGGTCTGAGCTTCAAGAATACGGTGTAGCATATCAAGGGAGGCCGGGGAGGAAGAGGAAGGAGGGGCAGAAGTGAAGGGAGGAGCATGACTAGGAGATTGAGGAGGAGAGGAGGAAGCAGGGGCTTTGCCATGGGGAGGGCATGAGGGAGAGGAACCAGGGCGATGATCAGAGTGAGCTGGCGATGGAGGAGGGGTCGAAGGGTCAGAGAGGGGAGTGGCATCAGAGGTGTGGATCCACCGGTGGTCAACCAGGCTATAGTGCATTAAGCGAAAGGTGGCTTCAGTGTAGGTTGTGTCAAGAAGGATAGTGTTTCAAACTGCCATGGTGATCTTTGAAGACGCGGGTAAAGAGCATGCCATAGGGAAGACTGGCAGAAGGTTGGAAATAGTAGTGGATTCGGCCATGAACCGTAAAATCCAAGTGCCGAGATCAATGGGCGTGCGGGTGACGAGGCAGTATAGAAGGCAGATGTCCCGTTTGTTGAGAGATTCTAAGGAACGGGAGCGGGGCAGAAGATAGGTACTAATGATATGCGCCATTATACGGTGTTCAAAACTGAGTGCAAGACCATTAAGGTGACTGGGAGAAAGAAGATCGGGGCGCTCGACTAAATAATCCTAAGCCTCGGCATATGTGACAGGAAAGTCCTTGCCCCAAGTTTTTTTAAAAAAATATGAATGGCCCGAGAAGGGGACCCCCAAAAGCTTGCCGAGTTTCTTCTTAGTGAGTAAGATCCGACGACCCTTAATAAAAGACACAAGAGACAGACCGTCATCCATGATTGACAAATTTACATAGAAGAGACGAACAAGATCTTCATAGACCTCTTCTTGGAGTTCGAGTAGTTTGTGCCAGCCCATGGCCTCAAAGGGCTCCTTGATATCACAATGAATGGACTGGAGTTTGGGCAGGGAGACGGTTCTGCCGCAGGCAACAGAGCGGCGACGAAAGTTGGATTCATAGCGGGCCTTTTCTTTATGCGACAGGAAGTCTTCGGCATCGGTGGAGTCGCTGGAGTCAGAAGGAATGTCTTCAGGAGAGTCACTGGACGGCTGGTCTGTAGAGACATGTTTGAGTTTCTTGCCTTTCCCGAAAGAAGAAGGTAGCACAGAACATTTGAGGGTAGGGGCACCTGAGGTTTGTGGCAGAGGCGGGTCAGACGAAAGGGAGGGAGGTTCAGGAGGATGAGGGGTTGTCTCCTCAGGTGGACGAGAGGTGGAATGGTGAGAAGAAGGTTGTTTTATAGGTGTAGATGCCGAAGGTTGGGAGCGAATAGCCCGTCAGGATCGTCGGGAATAAGTAGAGACAGAAGACGAGGGTGCGGGGTGCTGCCAGAGATCATGTTTTGCCAAAAATTGGCCGGATTCAGAGTCGGAGATAGGAATAGTCAGGGTTACGGGAGATTTGTGGGCTACCATCTTGGTGCGAGGCATGGAGAAGTGACGGAGAGACAAGATTGCGCTCTTTTAGGGTTCGAAAAGGTGCAAAGAAGAGAGAGCGTTTGGTCAAATAGGAAGCAGAGGAGACAGGTACTGAAAAGGCTAATCCATCACGTCAGTTATTAATGTAAGGAGAGAGAGGTCAAGAGTTGTCTGACATTTGTGCCTTACGCGCTGCTTTTCATAAAGTGGCAGAAGAGAGAGACTATTGATTTGAACGAACAGACCATACGCCACAGTCTGATTGGAGAAGAAGGTGATACAGTATTTGTGGCGCGGAACTTCATGGTCAAAGGTCATTTGACTTTTTATGGCCTCAGAGATCTTGTCAACAAGATTTTGGAACCAGTCGACAAGGTTTTCAAAATTATAGTAAATATGCAGAATGATCAGTCATATAGAGATTAAACATTGCTAACTATACCCAAACTAGTTCTTAACATAGAAAATCGATGTTCTAGTAGAGGTTTGGTAAAAATATCAGCTAGTTGTAAGTCAGTTTAGACATATTTTACCTTTATGTCTCCTTGTTGTACATGATCTTGAATGACGTGATGTTTAACTTCAATATGCTTTGTAAGAGAGTGATGTACTGGATTTTTAGTTAGGCAGATGGCACTGGTATTATCACAGAATATAGGAATTTGCTTGTATGTAAGTGAAAAATCCTCTAATTATTGCTTTATCCATAGGAGCTAAGTGCAACAGCTCCCTACTGCCATGTATTCAGCCTCAGCGGTTGATAAAGCAATTGAGCTCTATTTTTTACTGAACCATGATACCAAAGCAGGTCCTAGAAATTGATAAGTACCAGTGGTGCTTTTCCTATCAAGTTTATCTCGTGCAAAGTCAGCATCTGCATATCCCACTAGTTCAAACCTGTTTGACTTTGGATACCACAAGCCAAGGTCGTGTGTTCCTGCCAAGTATCTGAAAATTCTTTTTACAGCAATGTAATGAGATTCTTTAGGACAGGATTAAAATCTAGCACATTTGCATACACTATAAATTATGTCTGGTCTACTAGCAGTGAGATAAAGCAAGGATCCAATCATACTTCTATATGATTTTTGATTAATATCTTTACCTTTTTCGTCTTTATCGAGATTTGATGATGGACACATTGGAGTACCCATAGGTTTTGCATTTATAAAACCGTATTTCTTGAGCAGCTCCTTGGTATATTTAGCTTGATTGATGAAATTTTCTTTCTTTGTTTGCTTGATTTGCAGACCAAGAAAGAAATTCATTTCTCCCATCATACTCATTTCAAATTCTCCTTGCATAAGTTCAGAGAATTCTTGACAGAGAAGTTCATTAGGACTACCGAATATAATATCATCCACATAAATTTAAACAAGTAATAAAACATTATTATGTTTTCTGATGAAGAGAGTGGTGTCAATTTTTCCTCTAATGAACCCATTTTGAAGTAAAAAATTGCTCAATCTTTCATACTAAGCTCTAGGAACTTATTTTAACCCATAAAGAGCTTTTGAAAGTTTGTAAACATAATTGGGCAAGTTTTTATCCTCAAAATCAGGAGGTTGTTTGACATATACTTCTTCGTGAATAAATCCATTTAAGAAGGCACTCTTAACATTCATTTGAAATAATTTGAAATTCATAAATGAGGCATAGGCAAGTAACATGCGTATCGACTCTAGTCTAGCAACTGGAGCATAAGTTTCATCAAAATCAATACCTTCCATTTGAGAGTACCCTTGGGCCACAAGTCTAGCTTTGTTTCTTATGACATTTCCTTGCTCATCAAATTTATTTCGAAATACCCATCTTGTCCCTATTACTGAGGCATTTTTAGGAGGTTTTACCAAATTCCATTCTTCATTTCTTTTGAACTGGTTGAGTTCTTCTTCCATTGCAGCTATCCAATCTTCATCCTTCAAGGCTTCTTCTGTAGTTCTAGGCTCAATTTGTGAGAGAAGAGCTAGGTTATTTTGTTTGAATGAAGCTCTTGTTCTTAATCCTTCATTAGGATTTCTAATTATGACTTGCATAGGATATGAGGAGGAGTGTCTCCATTCCCGTGGAAGCCTTAAATCAGTTCTGGGTAGTTCTGAGTTTATGGCTTCAGGATGATTTGCAGTTCCTTTTTCCCTGTCTACATCTTGTTGACAAGATACAGGATCTTGTTGACAAGATCTTTGACTGAGAGCCTCTTCAACTGCTTTATTTTTCTTTTCTTCTACATCTTTATCAGTCTTTTCTTTCTGTTTTGTATTCTGAGATCAGTTTAGACAATCTGCATTTTCCTCATCATCCAGATTCAAGTTTTTCTTCAAAAAGTGATTAGAATCATCAAATACTATATGGATAGATTCTTCAACTACTAAGATTCTTTTGTTAAAAACCCTATAAGCCTTGCTGGTTGTTGAATATCCTAGAAAGATTCCTTCATCACTTCTAGCATCAAATTTTCCTAACATATCTTTACTGTTATTATGTATGAAGCATTTACATCCAAACGTATGAAAGTAGCCTATGTTGGGTTTTCTTCCTTTCCACAGCTCATATGGAGTTTTCTTAAGAATAGGTCTAATGAGACATCGATTCAAAATGTAACAACTAGTGTTTATGGCTTCAGCCCAAAAGTATTTAGGAAGATCATTGTCAATCAACATGGTTCTAGCCATATCTTGTAAAGTACGATTTTTTCTTTCAACAACTCCATTTTGTTGTGGAGTTCTTGGAGTAGAGAAATTATGAGTAAAACCATGTTGATTGCAAAAATTTTCAAAAATTTTATTCTCGAATTCTCCACCATGATCACTTCTAATACTAGAGATTAAATATCCTTGTTCTCTTTGGACCTTTTTACAAAAGGCCTCAAAGTTCTTAAAAGCTTCGTCCTTATGAGCTAGAAACAAAACCCATGTAAACCTAGAGTAATCATCAATGATAACAAATGCATAACTTTTTCCTCCAAAGCTTCAAGTTTGTGTGGGCCCAAAGAGATCTATGTGCAATATTTGAAGTGGTCTTGACGTAGAAACAAATTCTTTAGTTTTGAAAGAAGATTTGGTTTGTTTGCCCAATTGGCATGCATCACATACATGATCTTTTTGAAAATCTAATTTAGGGAGTCCCCTCACAAGATCAAGTTTTGATAGTTTAGAGATCACATGCATGCTTGCATGTCCAAGTTTCTTATGCCAAGTCCAAAGATCATTGCAGATGGAGGAAAGACAAGTTATATTCTTGGAAACAGCATCTTTAGAGGTAAGAACATAAATGTTTTCAAACCTCTGTCCAACAAACAGAGCCTTGTTATCATTATCAGACACAATGCAGTGCAATGATTTAAACTCAACTTTATAACCTTTGTCACACAGTTGGCTAATGTTAAGCAAATTATGTTTGAGACCTATAACAAGACACACATTATCAATGCTGCAATTTTCATTCAGACTAATTTTTTCAAATCCTATAATTTTGCCTTTACCTCCATCTCCAAAGGTAACAGAACCACCGTCTTTGTGAATAAATGATAGGAATTTAGAGTGATCCCCTGTCATGTGGCGTGAACAGCCGCTGTCCAGGAACCAGTCATTTCTTGATATCTTTCCTTTGAGACATATCTGCATGTTAAATCAATTTTTCTTAGGTACCCAAATCTTCTTGGGTCCTTTATGGTTAGTGAGTGTTACATTTGTAGAATCAATGTTCTTGGGAACCCAGACTAGTTTTCCAGATATGTTTTTACACCTATGGCAAGTATGACTGAATTTATACAGTAAAAGCATGTGATAGCAGTTTGCATGCTGTTACTTTCTTTGACAAAGAAATTCTTGTATAGCTTAACACTATTTATTTTATTATAGCCTATACCAGTTTTATCAAACATGCACTTCTGCTGTCTTAACAATAGTTTTAGATTCTCTTCTCCTTTTACAAAATTAGCTAAATCCCTTTCTAAGGTTTTAATCTGAGTTTTTAACTCATCTATTTCTTTAACAGTGGCAGCTAATTTTGCTTCCAAGTTACTCGAGTTCTTTTCTAAACTAGAGTTGATTTGAATGAGATTCTCATATTTTCTAAACAATTTCTCAAAGTCTATCAGAAGGTCATTGAAATCATTTTGTAAATTAGAATTTTCTGTTTCTGGTATTACCTCAGTCTCTTCGGCAGCCATGAAACACATATTTGCAAATTCTTGCTCTATCTCAGCTCCTTCTTCTTCTTCGTCATCGCTCCAAGCAGCCATAGCCTTCTTTCTGACATGTAGTTTAACTAATTTTTTTTTCATGAATGGGCATTCTGATCTGATATGACCATTTCTGCCACATTCATAGCAAGTAATCATGTTTTTGGCAGCTTCGTCGCATCTTATAGAATTGTTTGAGGAAGCACCTTTGAATTTTCCCATCAATCTTTTTCTCCTAGCATAATTCTCTAATTTTTTTTGAGAAGAATGCTATATCTTGTGCATCTATTTCTCCATCTTCTTCCATAAGTTGCTCTTCTTTTGTCATAGCTTGCAAGGCAAGAGCTTTTCGTTTCTGTTCCAGCTCATGCCTTTTTAGATGATTTCTCTCGTAGGCAATGAGGTGGCCACGTAACTCATCAGTAGGCATTGCAGCAAGATTCTGGCTTTTTAGGTTATCTACCTTTGATTGCCATATGGGAGGAAGACATCTCAGAATTTTTGAATTTTTCTCCATACTCGAGTATGTTTTTCCGAAGGCCTTCAGATCTCCTACAATTTTAGCAAATCTGTTGAACATTTCTTCAATGTTCTCGTTCTCCTTCATGTGAAATAGTTCATATTCATAAACCAGCATGTTCATCTTGCTTTCCTTGACTTTGGATGCTCCTTCGTGCGTCATTTCAAGCTTCTTCCACATTTCTTGTGCTGTGTTGCAATTGGAGATTTTATCATACTCTTGGCCACTCATAACACAGTATAGAATATTGATTGCTCTGGCATTACTTTCTACCATCTTGATATCATCATCTGACCATTCATCTTTGGGCTTGTCGATGACCTCTCCTTTTTCATCTTTCTTTGAAGGGAATTTTGGGCCCTTTTCCATGATTTCCCATACTCGGTAGTCTGTTGATTGAATGTAGATTTTCATTCTAGCTTTCCAGTGGGAGTAGTGATCTCCATTGAAGTATAGAGGTCTGACAGTTGAGAACCCTTCAAGAAAGTAAGATCCTTCAAGTGGTTGTTGGCTCATTGTTCTACAAAACAAAAGATCTTTTCTCTAGGCGGTTAAGCACTAAAATTAGTGAGACCTGCTCTGATACCAATTGAAGTATGCACTTAGAGGGGGGTGAATAGGTGCTTACAATAATTGAAACCAACAAATTCAATTAAAACTGTAAAACAGAAGACCTTGTAGATGGACTAAGATCTTGTCGACAAGATCTTCTAAAATTTGACTTATAAAGCAAGGATCAAGGAGACAGGAAGAGACCTTATCGACAAGGTTTTAGTTCAGTGACTGAAGGAATAAAAAACAAGATAAAGGAAGAGAAACACCTGATATATCCTAGTTCGGTCCTCAAGACCTACGTCCAGTCCCCTTGATACACGACAAGGGATCTTTACTATAAAATCAGAGAATACACCCACGGAATTTAGGTTTTCAAACTTACCTAGAACTTTTACAGACTTTACAGCTACACACACACAACCTTCTTTTCTTTCTCACAAGTGCTACACCGTTTCAAGATTCTTACAGAATTTTACTAATCAGCACAAGTCTCACAGAGAAGGTTTTTTTACATGGACCAGACACTTATCACTACAGAGAATTCTATGAAGATGAAACAGATGAAACAGAATCTCTCCTTTTTTGTTCACTGGTCATCTGATAAGCAGATCTTTTACACACATATATAAGCATAAGAAAATAGCTGTTGATCCATCTCAATCAATTTTGACCGTTTGAAATCAGTATACCTTGAGTAGCAACGAGTCAGCTTAGAGCTTGGTAGGCTTACAGCAAAACAAAGAGGCTTTACTTAATTAGCTCTGAACTCCTTTCACCATTTTTCCTTTCGGTTAGCATGTCCAAGAGAGTGAAACACTTTTATGCTTTCGATGAGTAAACAGAAGGGAAAGAGTTGACTTTGAAACAGAGCAGAAGCATGGTCACAGTGAGGAGTCAACTTTTAGCTTTTCAGAGCAGCATAGATATACATTCTGCAGACTGTATAAAAAGCAACAACCAAAAGTTTTGCTTGGATAGGCTTTTATTTGACTTGGGCTTTTGGAGTTATCAAACACAAGAGGATTGAAAGACTATTGGGCCAACAAATAAAAGGCCTAAAAAAATGGCTTCCACTATTTAACAAGGCCTTATATATTTTATATCTATCTCTACATAAAATTAATATTATCAATTTTGAGAAAAAATTGAGAGGATCATTAGGTAAAACATGATATTCTTTGTTAACGATATTAGAGAATATACGTCAAAACTACATTTATACTGTTTAAATTAATTAGAAGCTATAAATTATTCATCTTAGAATAAAAAATATTTCTTTTTGTAAATAATAAGAAATCATCTCTCAGAAAATTGAATTTGTTATTAAAGTGACAATCTCTCGCTTTTCTTACTAATACATGGTTAGTGTGATGCCAACATGCTACCGCATGAAATTGAGAGAAGCAAGATGTAATTGATGGAAGTTGATTAATGGAAGTTGTTTGTGCTTTTAATACTATATCTATTGAATATAATTTAATTATAATTTTTTTTTTGGTTAAAATCTCAAACAAAAACTATTTGGAGGTGAATGTACCGTTTTCCTGAGGAATGAAAGAAGACGCCTCATCTTTTGGAGGTTAATTTTAAAACGTAATAATTAACGTAAAATGGCATTATCATTACACGTCCCCCGTAAGAGTCGCCATATCAAACGCCACAGTAGCCGTTGCCCAATTGCTAGATGGAAATGATTCTTATATATATATATATATATATTTCTTTATATATCATTCCCAGCTGCTGTATGTCTATTGTTATTTAGTATAAAGTTTTATTCCAAATACTTCACACTAACAATGGCCGGCAACATTATCACATTCGAGTATGTGACTATTAAGCTAATAATCTTATGGATAAAATTTAAAATAATACCTTATTTAAAAAATGAAGACTAGGATACCATATTCATGATCTTCTTTGTGAACCAACAGTCTCTCCCCCACGCTTCCCTGATTTTGATTATTTCAAAGTAACCTTACAGTGGCCAAACTCATATTGGTGGGAGGACAGGGTCAACTTATGCAAACCACCTCCAGAATACTATTGGCATTTCCCCTTCCCCCTGCCTATTATAGCTCAAAAGATAACCCTGATGATGATATGGTAAATTATTTTCTATTATCTGTTTACCCTAACTAGAAATAACCAAAGATCAAATACCAATATGGATCATTCCGTTTTGCAGCTTAAGAGTCTTGAAGGTGATTTGCTCACTTAATGGCCAAGACTAAGTAGGCTCAGAGAACTAGGAAAAAGAGCAAGAAATTTTGGTACGAGCAGCTGGGGACAAACACGGAACCTGCTCTTCCAACTAGTCCCTCCAAATACCTATTCTCAAAATGCTATTAATCTTGCAAAAACAAACGGTCCTCTCATCGTGGCCAAACGAAAAAAAGGCGGTCCTCTCATCAATTCCCAATTAGAGCAAGTACTCTCCTCATTCATCCTGCAAGACATGGATTCGCATGGATTTTAATGTACTGAACTAATTAATTACATATGCTTTCATAAACAGATATTAAAGCAAATGGAAGTTATGCCTCCAAAAACATACTAGACGCCATTAAGAACGCCCCCGGGTTTGAAACAGACATCAAGTGTAACAAAAGATAACTCCAAGGCTATTCAACTTTTGGAGATTCACCTTTGAGTTGAAGACGATGATGAAAAACTCAAGAACTGTGCCAGAAAAAACTCTTTAAGTTGTGATGGGAAAGATCACATGGTTCCCTCACTTCCACCTAATCTACCTTCATCGTCTCTCTCAAGGCAACTAGTTGATTTTTATATATATAGCACTTTTCTTTTAATTTTCCTAATATATTAATTATATTCAATCGATTTTCATTAATTCCAATTGTTAAACTTCTGCAAAAAGTCTATGGTCGGACTGGTTCCAGTTGATTTTCTTTGTATTCAGCTATATTATACAAGTTGAGGAAGCAGCTGGGCTATAGTTATGGTAGCAACCGTGTATCTGAGAAATAGAAGATTAATAAAGCACTGTTTCATATATATATATATATATATATATATGTATGAATAATTAATGATAGTACAAGAGTAGTGTCGTGGAAGTACTATTACCCGTTATTTGTTTTAATTTCCTATTACTACGATGTACAAGCCCTTGTCCGTGAATCGAGAGGCAACTACTCAACAGGAGAAGCCTCAGACACATTCTTCCTGTTGGTTCTATATTAATAAATCCAGGTGGGCACAGCCGGGCCGGGCCAGCATTTACTTTAACTTGAGTCCTGACCCGATTTTAATTTTAAAATAAAAAATTTGATTAGAACCAAGCCAACTTTTTTATTTTTTAAGAATTTTTTTTTAAATTTTAAAAATTTATATTTTTATATTTGTTTTATTATTTTGGACATATAATTTTTTTAATATATTTTTTTAAAATTTATGCAATGGATATAAAAAAATATAAATTCAAAAGAAAAAAAAATTAAAAATATAGTAGTTAAAATTTGAAAAAAAATATATTTTTTAATTTTATTTTTTTTACATGAATGTGATAATTATATTTAAAAGAACTTTAAGATAAATTTTGACCCTTCTAGTTATTTATAATTTATAAAATATATTTAAAAATTTTTGGTTAAAATTATTAAAAAATCTTAAAATTTTTATTTTTAATTTAATTTTTATCTTTTTATATATAAATAAATATATATAGAGAGACCTCGGATCAAGATCGGCTCGATAAAGTTAAAAAGTTATCTCAAATCCAGACTTTAAATATTATTTTAACCCGGCCTTATTTTAATTTTTTTTTTAATTTTCCTAACCCGTCCCATCCTGATGCACCGAGTCGGATAACTTTGCACACCCCTATCAATAAATATCACTACTGCTAAAAATGACATGGTTACTATATTGTTGTCATAATATTACAGGCCACGCCAATTTTAGTATAAAAGAAATTTTGAACTACGACGTCAAATAATTTTTGTTGCGTTGAGAAAAAGAAAGGGAGAAAAAGAAACCGATTCAGAAGTCCTCCTCGAGTATCACGGGGTGGTTCCATGGGTGCTTCCAAGGACAAACTCCGCATATAGCCTTTTTAAAGCAATCATCACTGTCATCAGCAAAGGACCCATTATTGCTCCCTGTGTACACAATGTGATTCAACACTCAGCTTGGATTGAAAATTTTGTAGAAATATTATGCATTTGAGAGCGAGAATTAAAAGAGAGAAGAAGAATTACTTCCAAAGCAGAGGGGAAAACAGCAATACCACCAAGTATGCTAAGCCCTGTCAAATAGGCATTATGTCCAGGTATCTCATCTTGGATAGCTTGTGTACCATATTCCAACAGTATCTGATGTATGATTGTTAATAGAATCGCTTCGATATACCTTCTTTCCATGGCTAGCTGTGCAGCTGCTGGTATTGTCGCAAGCAAAGGAGCTGGTGTGATGGGTAAAATAGCACTCATAAGTGCAAGAGATGTTGACGTGTATAGAAAATGAATGCGATAGAATCTAAACAGTAGGTATGTTAAACACCCTTGAAACAATGTGAGCTTAGCAGTAGCCAACAACACACTACTCACAGCATGATCAAGAACTTGAGCACACCGAACCCGGGTCGATTTCGATATTGGCACCATATCTAAAACATGGTCCATCACTCCCCCAGAATCTGAAGTCATCAAATAGTACAAAAGCCATAAGAACACCATCAGTTCAGATATGAAGTTTACCAATCCTGCAGCTCCTGAGACTATAGAGACAGCCACAAACAACAATACATTGGCCCCACATGTCAACAATCTTTTCGACAGGTCCAAACTCTCTACTAAAAATGCTTTAAGCTCCCCCATCAAGCCTTCCCTAGCAATTAAAGATGCGAATTCCCTCAATAACCCATCAATGTCGTTGTAAATCATCTTCCACTGTCCATTTCTTACCCTTGACTGAATATCAGAAAGCTTCTGAGACAGTGGTCTAACGCCAACTTGGATAGGAACACTAGATCTAACAGAACTTTGTGAATGACTAATCAAGTAATTCCTCACCCCATCCACAATCTCCGTTACGTTATAATACGCAGCCAATGAATCAATATTCTGCAGCACTGCTTCAGAGACTTTGGTGGCATAAGAATCAATCAATTCCGGTATATGATTCTCGTCCATCCATTTCTTGACACCAATTCTCTCTGCATAATCGTTCTCGTGCAGATGCACCTTCAATGAAATGACAGCGTCTTTTCCCTCCACTGCAATTTTATAAGAAAAGAAAACAAGTCCTAAAATAGATCCCACAATCATGAGCATTATTAATCCAATCCCCACCATCGTTTTCAACCTATTAAGCATGATAGAAGTTAGGCAACTGCTAATCTTGAAACCAACCGAACTATGATCACTCCGAAACTTTATACTTGAAATGGATGTGAACTTTCTCATCTTGACCTTACCGAAACCAGTTGCATAGGCAATGGAGCAAGGGATTACGAAGGCGGGAACAGATAAAGAACCGATCCTTTCGTAGAGAACAATAAAAAGCCCAAAAGAGATAAGCCATTCCATGAGCTTGGAGAACCCAATTTTTCTCTGGAGAATGGGGGAAGGGCAGCGGAGGAGGCGAAGCAGGGCGGCGTGAGAATCGATTAGAGAAGAATAGGTGGCGTTGAGGGCTGACAAGGGGATGGCGAGTAGGGCGTGAAAGAGGCCGAGATTGAGGGAATGAGACCAGAAGGAGACGAGGGCAGTGTGAAGCTCGCGGAGAGGGATGGAGCAGAGGATGGCCCACTGAATGGGGCGCCAATAGTTCTGGAGGAGCTTGGCTACGCAGTAGAGGACGGCGAGGGACAATGCGAGACCGGCGTGAGCCATGGCTACGTACATTGCGATGCGGATGTGAGGGTCGGCGAGCAACGGCAATGTTCTCCGACGGCGACGTCGATTTCTTGGGGGATTGGGTTGTGTGGGCTCCTCGACAATCAGATCCGGTTCGGATTCCAAGAAGGGAGGAGGAGGTCCTTGCTGCTGTTGGTTAGGGTTTCGGGACTGACCGGAGCGTTTGGATGGCCGGTCGAAATGTTTCCGAGGAGTACCGGCAGTGTCAGACATGTTGCAGATGAAGATGACGACGACGACGATGACGACGAATTGGCCATGTTTGAAGCTTTTAGGGGTACTCCCACGTGTGATTTATGCATGTGCATTTGCATGGAGGAGAGGGAAGACGCTGCTTTCCTTCCGCCGTTGCTTTGTTGAGTTGGTTTCCCCTTTTTACCCCTGGTAGGATGATGGACACTTGAAAGCCCAATTTTATTTTGGGCCAAAGTGATCCCTCAACCTTGCCCATCTGTTGAAGCCCATAACAACCGCCCAATTTTAGGCTTGTAGAGACAAAATTGAAATGATGAGGCATCAAATAAAAAATTTCCTTTCCACACGATGAATTGCTATTTGTCATTACCTTAGGAATGAAATTGGCACAATCATCGGACCACATGTAAAACATGCATGATTCTTAAATCATGTTTAAATTTGGCCAGTTCTTGTGAATCTGAATGTTCTTTCAATTAGAAGTAATCAACAAGCTCGGGATAATTATATGTACTAAATAATTAATTTCGGCATTAATCATGAAATAAGATACAAATTACAAAACACACTTTAACATAACAATGAGTGAGAGAAGAGGAATTAGTAGGAGGACCAACACTTGGCATTCATAATTGTATACAACTGCACAAAGTAATAACTCTATTCAAATCCCAATGATTTAATTTAGATAAAACAATACTATATAGTGAATTATTGAACACACCAGACACCTTATAATTGAAATAGACATAGTCATATTAAGCCATTGTTTTTTTTCCAAAAGCAAAAGCTCTTTCTGTTGTACGTGTTTCCTTCACTTGTACTCTCAATTAAAATGATTGTGTCGTCAAAACTAGGCAGCAGCAATACATTTCGCAAGTTAAATAAAGTAATTGAAGTTGTAACACTTACTTCAGAGAATACAACCAACCCCAATTATTTTTTTTTGCTAAGTTGAACTATTCATGTATATTTTGGTGTTCACAAGATCCCATCATTTCAAATGTTACACAGGTTTAGTCACGTAGTTTTAAATGTCAATACACAATCATATACATGATATCTCACCCGCAGAAAAAAGAGCATTGTGGTGGGGTTTTAAAAGCTATTTATTTAACTTGCATGTATTTTAAATTAAAATTTGTTTGAATATGATGGATTGTCGTTAGTTAATGATATATATATAATTAAAATGGCTTAAAGGAACAAGATAAAGGAGGATTAAGAAGAAAACAACATAAACTATCACGTTTTTAAGTAAACAAATAGTTAATTTGAAACAAAAAAAAAGTGCTTGCTCGCTCACCCGTATGAATGAGAGGGGAAAATTGCAAAATGGAGAGGAAGAAAGTGGGGAAAGCCATATGTCAAGTTCCAACAGAGACTACAGAGATAAATACTTGAGGACCTTATGCCTAAAAACAACTTCAAAAGCTCTAAGATTCCTTTCACCACAGGGACTCCGTTGGCCATTGCTATAGAGGAATTAATTACCAACTGTTTTGATTTGAAAATGAATATTTTCTTATTTATATATTTATCTGATTGGTATCAGTTCACCTTCTGCACAATTTTCAATCATGAACTAATGGTATTGAGTTTTGAGAAGTGCAAAAAATAAAAAATAAGAGCTTCCCACCAATAGTTTATTTTAAAAAAATTTGCCATGTACTTATGTTTATTGATAATTACTTAATATTTTTATCCCTTAATTAATTAATTAATTTTAATTATTTAATTATTTAATTTTTAGTTTAGTCACTTAATCATTTATAACGTTGCCTACATAATATTTAAAGTGAACAAAGGGTGTTGTTAGAGTATTCATTTGCCTTCAAAATGGTTTCTTAATATTCTTTTTGTATTCTAAAAATAATTTCTTAAATGCATATGAAATTTTTAATATTCTAATAAAGGTAAATCATAAGTAAGAAAGATCAGAATGACGCAATATGAAAGTCATGCAAAGAATATATCCAAGAAATATTACAAAGTGAATCTTTGATTTGAAGTAAATGACACAGTATGTGATCTTTTTGGATATATTTTGGATGTGAAAGAGTAAAGATTATTCTTTTTTCATAATGTCAGTGCACTAATGCATTGTAACCAAGATGGAGTATTATCTCATTGGTTTTATTTTCTGGCTTATGTTCATTGGTTCTGGTTAATTTTTGTTGGTTACGACTTATGATGGCCTACTTTTATTAAAACAATAAAAGTTTCATATGCATCTGAAAGATTATTTTTGAAACAATAAAAAAATGCCCATTTTGAAATATTAAAAATGTTGAGACTATTTTAAAACATTAAATAAAATTAAGAAAACATTTTAAAGCATTATAAAGTTAAAGAACCATTTTAAAAATAGACATGCACCCTAATAATAGCATACGTGCCCCTCGAATGCCACATAAGCATTATTAATTGTTTCAGTTAAATATCTTGATGAGTGTAATAAAATAAATAAATATGGCATAAATTAAAATTTAAAGAATTAAATTGAAACAACAAAATTAAAGGACTAAATTAAAATAAATATAAAAAGTAAGTGTTTAAAATACTAATTAAGCCAAATAAATAATACAAATGATGCAATTTTTTTTTAACTATACCCCCACATCAAACATACACCAGATTTTAAATTAATATATTCAACTATAAATTCAATTTAATAAAACCGACTATTATTAAGTTCAACTCACCCAATAAAGCACAAGGCTCATGAGTTCCTTTAAAAATTAAAATACAAAAAGTTGAATACCTACTAATTATATTCTTTAGTTTTTTTTTTGGCCATTTTTAATTTTTGTTGTTGTTGGTAGTTGCCTATATGAGTAATTTTTTCATTCCAAGTATTGGTGCCCCTATCAATGGTCAAAAAAGATCTATCATAATCGAAGTAAAGAATAATAAATGTTATGATTGTGATTAACAAGAATGATTTAATCATGATATATATTTTTTAAGGTCCTACTTGCAAACCTTATAGCCCCAACAAAATATTGAAAATCCCAACAAAATCAGTATTAAAAATAAACCTACCATAAATCAGAGACACAAAATGCGTAGAACATTCCTCCAAAATGTTTAATCTAGCAAAAAGCGGACGGCGTTTGCTTCTATATAAGGAAAGTTAAAGCTTTATTCTTCGGGAATTGATATTATATTTCCCAGAAACCAAAATTCACCAAAGAGAGAAAAGCTGACCCAAAAGAATAGGAAGTTGCTTGTTTCTGAAACAACGGATTGAGAAAAAGCGTAACGTTACCTCTTCAAGCAACCAATCCCATTGCTACAATTACCACTCCCTAACCAAGAAAATTCTCACCTCAGGCAGAGAGTGAGACAAAGCAAAAGAGGAAATAAGACAGAGAGCTTGTGGTTCAATGGAGAAAGAGGTCGTGGAAAACCTATGGAAGGGTGAGAGAGA
The DNA here is from genome assembly GCA_032878935.1 of Erythrophleum fordii. Lineage (NCBI taxonomy): Eukaryota > Viridiplantae > Streptophyta > Magnoliopsida > Fabales > Fabaceae > Erythrophleum > Erythrophleum fordii. Next base: position 17,725,116 of record JAVQMF010000049.1, on the reverse strand, counting down.
AGCGCAAATTCAAGCAGCAATAGAGCTCAGTAGATTAAGCAGCAAGCAGAGGCACAAGTTGGCAGAACGTGGAATAATGGTGCCTCTGGTTTCTATGCTTCAATCTCAAGACCACGAAGCCATTGAAGCTTCTCTTTGTGCTCTGCTATGTGTTGCCTTTGGCAGTGAACGGTAAGTTCAGTTCATTCACCCTCATTTTTTAATGTTCAAGTTTTTAACTTCGATTTATCTGTAGTTCAGTTTAGTCGATTGCTCATAATCCGCAAGAGGTTGTAAAATAGAACAGAACAATCTGATTATCGAAAATTTTACAGGAAATTTCACAGACCCAGAACTTGTATAGTAGGAGTATTGAAAAAGTTTCGAGCTTTTTAGTACCCCATGATGAGATGATCGTTTTTTGTTGGTGGGACTGAGGAATATGTTCTTGGCAATAATGCTAGGCATTGTTAATGGTAGATTCTACCATCCATCCATCATGATCCTTTACCAAAAAGTAAAGTAACAAACACAAAAGAGAGAATATATAATTTCTTCTATCGTACGAATTCCTTCAAATGTTTTTCTTATTGGATTAGTAAAATATCTAAACAAACTTCACACAATTTTCACAGAAACAAGATTCGGATCGTCAAGTCTGGAGCTTTACCAGTGTTATTGAATCTTCTCCAATGCCAAAGCCAACCACTCGTAGATTTGACAATAGCTGCAATGCTAACTCTCTCTTCTTGCAAAGCAAATAAAGTAGCAATAGCTTCATCTGGGGCTATCCAACTATTAGTAGAAGTTCTCAATGGCCACTACGAAAATTGCACAAACACTCAATCCCAGCTTGATGCCATAGCTACCCTCCATAATCTCTCAACCTGCCAAGAGATAATACCTCTGATAGTCTCTTCTGGTATTACAATGTCCTTGCTTGAACTGATTCACAACTCAGGGAAATCATGTGAGAAAGTTGAGAAAGCAATTGGGTTGCTGGAAAATATTGTGTATTCATCAGAGAGAGCACTTAGTGAGGCTGCCAGCATAGGAGGGGCGATTAGGATAGTGGTTGAGACTATTGAAGAAGGGTCTATGATAGGGAAAGAGCATGCAGTGGGGATACTGCTTCTGATATGCAAGAGCTGCAGAGAAAAATACAGAGGAAAGATATTAAGAGAGGGAGTGATGCCTGGGCTGCTTCAGTTAAGCGTGGATGGAACACAGAGGGCAAGAGGGATGGCTCGAGAATTGTTGTTGCTTCTGAGGGATTGCTCCAATTATGGTTCAACAAGTAGTAAGCAGATGAATCATGGGATTATAGAACAGATCATGCAGGAGATTGATGAGGAAGGGGAGAAATTGGCTGGGAGTACTTTGAGATTGGTAGAGGAGATGATTGCCAAGCTCAATACATGATGTGCAGCTTCCAGTTGGATCACTTTCTCTTCTGGTCCCCCCCCCCCCCTTCTCTCCCGGTCTTTTTTTTTTTTTTTTGTTTAAGGTGTTTTGGACGAGAAGATTTCAAGTTAGGAGCTCATAACCAGATTAGTGTCGTATAGGCTACTTTGATTTTGACAGCTTCTGTGTACATAAGATTGGTTAGGTCATCTTCTCGTTCTGGTATGATTCAAATTAGATATTGGTGATGTGAACTGATTGGATATGCTCAACTTTTAAAATTATTGATGCTGATTATCAAACCCTCGAGGTTTTGAACTTGACATATCGATGTCAAGTTATAGTATCCCGAGGAGTCGGTGAAATCCAAATTTGATACCTCAACAAATGACCAATAAGCAGATGGCCTCGGCAGCCAATGATCTTGCCTTCTTTTTATAAAAGGAGCTAACATATGCCTTTTCACCGTCTTTTGTTGTGCAGCCAGGGCTTCTACTCTCCAGTAAAAACATCAACCCAAAGAAATTGAACGGTTGCTAATAAAATGGTAGAATACTAACATTCAACTTCACATTCTTGATAAATGATTTTAGATGTCATATCCAACATGAAAAAATATTTTAAATTCTCCTGCATCATGCATCATGAAACTATCTGTTTGGTTTTTTTTCCTTTTCCTTTTATGTTTGAAAATAATTTTGAAAACTACTTTTACAACATAAAAAGCAAAAAAACTCGTTTGGATGATTAGTTTTCAAAATAATTATAAAACTTTAGAAAACAAAAATATGTGTTTGAATATCTGCTTTTAAATCAAAATATGCGTCAATCATTGCTTCCAAATTTCAACATCTCAAATCGTGTTTCCAACGGAGATGCTTGCATCTCTTGCTCTAGCTTGTCCCTGCAACTGAAACCTATTCATGCCATGCCATTACAAGCTTGGGTGGATACAAAGCTCCTGAACAAATTGGAAGTTCTCACAGAGACAACTCCCTCACAGAATCGTTCATGAACTCATCCTAGTTTTGAGTAAAGAAGAAGAAGCATTGGATCTTTCCAAATGAATGCACTCTGTTGTGGAGGAAGAAAAATCAAGATATGGATCTTCCCACCGGGTGAAGAGGAACAAGCTGGGATCCTCCAGGTGACAGATACAAGCTTTGACTGATAAAGCAGCGTAGGATGGTTGGCCAGTCACAACTGAGACTGAGAAAAAGGGAAATGGCTCCTGCCTTCCCTCAACATTATAAGCGTTATTACGGTATGATATTTACCGGTGTCATTAATGAATTCATCCAATTACATTCTTGCCACCGTGTTTTTAAATAGTTTTACCAAAGTGCCATTCATGAATTCATCTAATTATACTTTTGCCACGGCATTTTCAAGAGTTCTGAAAATAGGTGTTCAATGATGAAAACAAAAAAGATTCTCCTCTTTTTTTCAGAACAACTTGGAAATTTGTTTTCAAAACATACTCTTCAAAACAGGTTCCTTTATTTTTTTATTTTTAAACAAAAATTGTTTTTGGAAACACCAAACAGGCTCCTACCTTGCATTCTCCTAATCATTTTTTGGGGGATAAAGTATTCCCATTTCAACTAGAAAAAAAAAAAAGAGAATTCGATTTCACCTATTTGGCGAAAAAAAAAAAAAGGCTTCCACCCGAAATACAAATCGGTTGCCAACAGATATCAGAGTAACATTTAAATGCCAAGAGAAGAGAGCTCAGCTACTGCATAAATGAGAATGGTTTACCTTCCCAGTCATTGTTACCAGACTTGGATGTTGATAGGGATATATACACACATGGGCATGCTTATTTTCACATTAGTAACGAATAAAGCAACAAATTCAGGTAATAAACTCAAATTTAAAAAAAAAAAGTTCGCGCTTAATCACCACAATAAACTTTGAACTTGCTAGATGACCAGTGAAAGGAGGGAAAAAAAAAATACAGCATAATCAAACATTCACCAGCATCAGCAATTATACTAGTGCTGAAGTTAACAAAAAACATGTAGAGTTTTCAACACTATTAACTGTTGCTATACTTTTACAATGCTTTCAACCAACAAAGGGAAGAAGATTGTATAACGAAAGAGTTCTCATGATTATTTCTTAATTCATTGTACCTCTCTAGTCTCTACCAAAAAATAAGGGCTATATACCCCCAAGCAGCCTAAAACGTAAGATTTAGAGCAAATTTTAGCCTTGCCTTCTATAAATTTTGTAAGCCACAGCAGCTGCTGCAACAATACCAAAAACAGCAACAGAAAAACGTATATTACGCTCCTCCAATATGGGCCAGTTCCGACTTAATTTGTGCCCTTGCTTCTTACGTGCTTCAGTGGTTCCTTCGATCCCTTTGTTTTTGTCAAAACTTTCAGTCATGCAACAAGAAACCCCATTAGCACCCTGGCAACAACCACCCACATTGTCTTTGTTGCTAAGATTGTCCCTTTCTAGATTATTCTTCTTGCCCTTGTTGGCAAGCTCTCCATTAGGAACTTTCTGGTCATCTGCTCCCTTAACTTCCTTAACAGATGGCCCCATTTGGCCCCTGCAAAAATTTGCATGTAAATAATTTAATATCTCCCCATCATAAGGGAACTAGGAAAGTGCTTAAGATGCAGCTGATTCCATAAATTAGCACTTAAACAGTGCTAAAGATAATATACTAATCAATACAAGAACCAAAGAATTTTGTTAGTTGTGGTTATTTCATATGGTAAACTGAAAGTTGATTCTATTGAGCACATATTATATTTGACAGAACCTTAATGAAGAAAGGAAACAAACAGATGGGTGAGACAAAGCATCAAACAAACTGCGGGTTCTGCTCTAACTGACAGCAGGTTTATCTATTAGGGAGGCTTAAATGTAATCAAGTTGCAGATACTTAATTTTGACTGCTTCCACAGATGAAGAATTTTGCAAGTTTCTTTATATGAATCTACACTCATATTACTATGAAGATGCCTGTTTATGCAGAGACGAGGCTGATAAAGAATAGAAGTAACAGAATTTAGAAGTCTAAGTATCATCATAAAAGATGTAGCAGAGTGCAAAGGAAATCATAACAGGAGAAGAAAATTCTATGCTATTTGGTTTGAATCAGGGCATTAGTAGAATTTTTCCTTGTTTTCCACGTAGTGCAAACACAAGCTCTACAAAGAGGCTGCTATAATGGATGTAGTGCTTGCTACAGCTAAGCTACATTACATCTGTATCGTAGCACAAAAGCCCGTCATGAGTGGCTACAAGCTATAGCTTGCTATTCATACCTAGGATCTAGAGATCAAACAATGATGACCTCGATCATGTAGTCAAATGCATTAGTCTAATGTTCATACTAGTTTTTGTCTTTGTTTAAACTCTAAACAGCTAACAACCTAAATAATAATATTTTAAAATGAACGACCACTTTGCCCAATTACTTAAAAAGTTATTGGGATTGGTTTTATGGTTTTCCTATGTTTAAGATACTTAGCCTAATAGTTATGAGTTACTGGGTGGGCTTTTAGGGCTGTATCTGTGTAAAATAAACCTAGTGTATGCAAGGTGCTTGAGTTGAGCTTCTTGCATCCACCGAAAAAAGCACCAAAGGCACTGGCAGGTGGGCGCCTGGATGAAGATTCCTTGCCTCAAGCAGCAAGAGGCATTGAAGCCTCCTGGTGCCTCGCCTTAGTGCCTTTGACTACACTAAACCATGTATCTATTTACCAGTAGTAGAATTCTTTCAAATCCCCCAACACATTATACCAACGTTTTGTCTTTACAGGCAAGTATATCCTTCAAATTAACACTTCATTAAACGATACAAAATGCACAATTATAAAAGCACCTACCTCCAAAGGCGTTGTATGACTTCTCCTTTTGCAATTTGTTGATCCAAAAATTCAGGCACATCATTAGGAGTAACATAGCCGTACCTGTAATAAATTATCAAGTGCCACAATTAAAATATCAATATTTAATCTGCACAGAATTAGAGAATACTAAATCTGAGAGCTTACCAGTGACCCATAATTTTTCCATCTGGTCCTGGACTGTATATGATTAAATTCCCAGCATACTTATGCCCACCTACATGAGAACAGGCCTTAACAAATACCTGATCCTTCAGACCTCGGAGCTCAATTTCTTCATTAAGCTTCTCAATAAGAACTGGTCCACAAACACCACATCTAACATCATGACTTCCATGAGCGCAAACAAATACATATGAACCGCTGATCTCATTCTGCACTCCAGCAGCCCATGGTTTATCATTCACCATAACATCTTCAACAAAGCTATCAATGTTCGACTCTGTCAAACCCCTTTCAATCAAAGAAAGAGAAAACCTCAGAGATAACAGAACATTCTTAATATAAGATTCCTTAAATTCTCGAATTTCTGCCAGAATTTAAAGAGAAGACATGCCTTCAAGGCTTCAAATAAAACCTACTTTAAGCAAGTCCAAAATTCCAACTGTGCATAGAGAAATCACATCACCAAAAAGATGTAGAAGCGCATAATTGGTAAATATACTCACGATCTTTAAGTTATACTAGCAAATTATCTGTGCCTTATCAAAATCAAGAAAACCCATATAGTTTTGAAAATTTAATTCATAAAGTTGTAAGATATTCACTCTTAATACTTCCTAAAGAGGTAATATTCTGATAGTCGGATAAGATAGTTTAACTTCATTAAGCGAAATTTCAGCTCAGGCTTAACACACGTTCCATCCCGAGCAAAAAATCCATAGATGAATCAGGTCTAGCTTCAGTTCAACTAATACAACCAGAGGCTTAACCCTAAACGTAAGCGACTAATCCCTGATAACTTCCGTAAAAGCTACCATAAGCAGCACGAAGATCGTAATATATTCAGAGTGCTTACCTATATTTGATCATTTCCGGGAAAATCAGCACGTCGCCGTCCAAAAAGTCAGCCTCCTCTCGTGCCTCGCATATTGTGATTTTAGTCTGCGAAATAAAATCAAACCACCAAGTCAACGGACAAATCAACTTTCATCATCCAAAGATAACCAAATACCGAGCCAGGTCCTAGCCAAACCACTACCAAGTAACCGAGTGAACAGATTAGCGGAAAAGAACTCCACAAACCTTGATGGTGATATCATTCTTGCGAGCTTTGACAGTTGTTGCAAGAAGCTTCGGTAGCGGATCCGAATCAGAGGCCTCCACGCGCGGAGGCCAAGCCTCGTGGTTCTTGTAACAGACGAATACGTGACGGTCGTACGCATCGACGGTTCCTGCAAGATTCTCCTTGTACATCTCCGGCCGGCTGAACCCATGCTTGGAGTCATCGGCGGTAGCCGTTGAGACGTTCTCGGAAGCCATGACGGGAGCTACAGATAGGGTTTGTGCGCGAAACGAAGGCAGAGAATGCGAAAGAGAGAGAGGTTTGAGGAATTTGGTCGGTGATACTGATGCGTGAGAGAAAGGAAGCCGAAAGGCTGATATGAGAAAACGTCCAAGGTGCGCAGTGCGCATTGGTTGGTTTTGAGGCCGAGAGAGTTTAAACGAAATGAATTTAAGCGCGACGAGTGCACGCGTGCACGCGCTAGTGATGCGTTCGGTAGCTTTCTGTTGTTTCTTTTTCTTTCTAACTGCCCTTATTACGCTTCCTGAAGAAAATCAATTTGAGTTCTTCAATTCATCACTCATGAATTTATTTATTTATTAAAAATCATTATTTTGACTTTGAAATATTAAGACACAATATTTTTACTGTTTTATTTGAATGGAAAAAAAGAGACGTAATATTAGCGCTAGTTTCTGAAAACGTATGGCATTTTTTTTTTTTGGTTGGAACAAGTAATTGATATCAATATTTGAGCGCATGAATAATATCTCAAACAATTTATTTGAGTCTATATCAAAAACCAAAACTTGCGTTTTTTTTTTTAAGAAATGACCAAATTATATTATTTTTTTCTTTGCTTTGAAAAACACATAAATATTTTCTGAAATAAAGATAATTAAAATACTCTAAAAAATAAAATTATCTTTTATTCAATTATTATAATATTTTTACTTTTATGTTATTATTTTGTGTTAAAAAGTATATATTTAATTTATTTTAAAATGTTATTAAATCTATGACAATATGTATGCTTATTCATATATATATATATATATATATAATATTTTATTGTTGAAGGAAAATTATCGTTAAGTTGACTAATAGCAAAAACTTATTTGGTGAATATATATATTTTCTATTTTAAATAAATTTTTTATCAAATGATCCAACAATTTGCTAAATTTTTAGAAAAAAATATTTTATATTGGTCAAAACATATTTAATATTTATTATATTATATAACTAATAGATATAATGACGATATAATGACATTTTAGTCCAAATATGTATGCTTGTCGTAAAAAAAGGGTTGTAAAGATAAAAATTTGATATAGAATCAACCAAGGGTCAAAAAGATGGAATCATAAAATTGAATCAAGGAATGCAAGATCCCCCTCTCTGTCTCTCTCCCTCTCTCTCTCTCTCTCTATATATATATAATATATATATCTTAGATAAACATAAAACTATTAAAGAACCTCACCATATTTCTTTTTTTTTTTTATTAAAGTAAAAAATTACAAACGTTACAAAATCTCCTCCCTAAAAACAACCCATAAGTTACCGGACCGATAATATCCATACCTTAAAACGAATCATGTGTCATAAATGTTACAAATTACAAAATTACAACTAAATAACAATTCATTAAACTTAGACACATCCAATGAATAAGTACATCTAACAAATTTGAAGAAAACCAAGGTGCGTTTTGGCTTTCAGAAGTGCGTTTTGAGTCAAATAATGAATGAAAACACATACATATGCAATCTTCCAAGATTGGGTAGGACTGTAGATCCTATCTTATGAATTTACGGTCTTGATCGCAATTTTATCATTATCCTAATTATTTTTAATTCTACCTGAGACGGAGATAGTTTTTGGGAGGTTAAATAGTGGTTTTGACAACTATAGCACAAAAAATTAATGTAACATTTTTTAATTTTAAATGAGGGGTTTAAATTTTCAACATAAAAGGAGAATTATATAATTTAAATATTTTTAAATATATATAACATTTGATTACAATGTTTATATTTTTAGATATTACTAAATAATTTCAATATTTATTTATTTTATTGCAAATAAGACAAAAATAAATTTATATTTTTTTATTAGCTGCCTTATAATAATTTGTTTCATACTTGATAATTCAGATAATAAATACATGTAATAATTTAATTGTTACGCTATATATATTAATAATATGTAAATAAGGGATGTGCAAGCGCGTGGACTTAACATGAGGGTGAGGGCAATTATTAGTTAACGGCTCATGAAAGGGGTAAGTAAAATGCCTGACGTCCCAACTGCCGGTGCGAACTGGTCAGTCAATATTTGACTTTGGTTTTTTTTTTTGGGTCTGAAATGTTCAGCTGAACGCCAAGGTTATGGGATTCAAATTTTGTGACATGCCTTGATATCTAGTTAGGATCAATTCTCAAGGGCAAATAAATAATTTAAGGTTTCGTTTTGGATTATCTTAGTTGCTTTACTAGGTTGGCCAACAAAAACAGAAATTTCCATTCATTTATTTGGAAATATTTAACTAAAGAGTTTTGCTGTGCACGGAGGCTGAAAATTTTAAAGTGGTATGTCTGGTTTTAAAAAAAGAAAAGAAAATTAAAGAGAAGGAAAGTAAAATTCTGATTTTGATTTTTTTTTAATTTTTAACTAAATAATATTTTTTCTTAAATTTTCAAGAAAAATTTAAATTTAATTTAAAAAATTAAAATTAAAATTTTACTTTTTTTTCCCCTCAATTATTTCAATTCAATCCAAGTACATATTAAAAAATTAATGAGAAGATTGAAAATAGAAGCAACATTAATTTGGACTTTTTTTTAAAAAAAATTTATATGTAGTTTCATATATTTTTATTATCAAATTTTTTAAATAAAATATAATAAGTATATAATTTTTCAATTAAAACATAACAAATGTATAACTTTTATATATAATTGTATGATTCTTTATTTAAAACATAAACTTATTATATTTTTATTAAAAATTATATACTTGTCATATTTTTATTATGAAATATGATAATAAAAATATAAAAAATTACTGATAAATTTTTTCATTCTAATAATACTTGAAGGAGTGAGATATAATGAAGACAAATCGTATTTCAATTACGAATGGCAAAATTTTTTTAAATTTGTGATATCTGCAAGAATTGCTCTATTTGAAAATTCGAATTTAAGAATTTTTTTATTTTATGTGAGGATTGGAACGGGAATTATATTTTTCGTCTTTATCAAATTATAAAAGTATCATTTATATATTTATGTGTAAATATATTGATTTTAAATGTCATCGCTAATCATTCTCTTATATTAATATATATAAATTTAAAATATAAAAAAAAATCTCAAAACCTTGTTGAATTAGAATTTAAAAGCCTTTATTTCATAGTAGAAGGCCCTACCCTCGTTTTCACCTTCTTTCTATTGTAGGGTATAACCTCGCCTCATCATTACTGAGGACGTTCATCCAAGATTTCCGTAAGAATTCAAATGAGCGTAAGAAATGAAGATGGATGAAAATTTTCTCCTGCATTAGGAATAAAAAATAAAGGAAACAATTGATGATGGAGACTCGTCCCTATTCCATGAGACTGTCATTTTAAACATTCTTGATATTTACAGGACTAAATAAATCTACATAATTTGCATACTTTATCCTTGTTTTCTTTTTTTCATATTCGTGATAGAATTATTATCCTCTCAAACACGTGTAATTTTATAGTGAAGAGAGGACGATTTGTCAATAGATGAATTAAAAAAAAAAAAAGAACAATTTCATCTAGAAGAAGTATTTTACATCACTAAGGCTGAAATTTTTATTTGTACGATGGACTTTTGCTCACAAATTTTATTAGTGAAAAATAATTAAATATCAAAAATAGGAGGGATGAGAAAGTAAACGCGAGGGAGTGGCGCGTGACGACCACATTGGCAACGTGCACTATCTTTAGTGAAGGAGCGTGACATTGGAGGGGGGGTGTTGGGTGTAGGTCTTTATCGTATAGACATGGCACATGACGCATGCTCTTACGATTACCCAACAGTTAAGAGACGTAATGAGGGTGGTGGGCAATGGGGCCGTCCTGAACCTGGCTTCTTTTTTATAATGGTCAAATTAAGCGGGGCTTTATTACACCGTCACCTTTTGTTTCTAGATTCTCTCCTTCGAGTGGGCCTCTTCACTCATTCATCCAATTGGATTCCACGCTTCATCTTAAAACTTTAACCCCGAAGTATTGCCAAGATTAGATCACATTTCACATGGGTTTGGGCCTACAGTTAGATCCCAGCGGATGCCCCTTTCCCCCCTCTTATCCTTTAACCATTTCCCATTGGCCAAGTTTGGACATTTGTATTAAGTGTTTTATCTTCTAATGTCTAGTCTAAAAAAATTTAGACATGTGATTAACCTCGTCTGATTTCTCCATTTAGAGAGTCAATTTACAAAAAAGAAAGGAAAAAAATAGATGAATCTCACTGATTAGGCTCTATTCTGGCTGTCTTCTTTTCTATCTCTCTCTCTCTCATTAGATTCTCTCTATTTATTAGGCAAAAAAGGATTAGAGATTTTTGTGTCTAGTGAGAGATGAGGATTAAGACTCTGCTCTAATGGAAAAGGTTTAGGTAAGTTGTGTCCAGAAAATTTATAATTATCAATAAAGCTAATAATATATAAACAGATGATGTTTTGGAATGTAGACCATAATTTCTCCCTCTAATATGTCCTGTTCAGCTGTTATTGGCTTAGCCAATCCATCTGAAATTTAATTACAAGTACCCAAGGTACTCCGATATGACGCATCATGTATAAAATTCTGCAAAAATTAATCGTGGTTAGAGGTCACTGACGCATCAAGTGTTGTGGTTGCAGATGTGTATGAGGGGAGTTGAGCAAATGTACAAGTAAGGCAATATGCATAAACATGAATTTTTGGTTTAAATGAGAGACCAGAAACTTTGCCCCTGAATTCAATTCAAAACAACACACAGGAGATATCATAGAAGACATTAAGGGATCAAAAGAAATCAATATCTAAGTAGTTACCAGAAGGCTTCATGCCAGGCAATTTTTGAGACGTCGTCTCTTTCATGGCCACCATCCTAGGAACCTCGGGAGGGTTCGCACATCGTATCAGCGCCCAATTCACGTTCTGAAAGAATGGGTGCTGTTTGATCTCTGTGGCTCCACGCCTATAAGCGAGACGATGCTGAGGCTCTTTCACCAGCAATCCCCTGATCAAATCCCTAGCAGCGAAGCTAACGGTGGGTGATTCTGGAAACCTCAATGGCTGCCCAACCACGTTGAACAGAGTCGCTCTGTTCGCCGAGCCCTTGAACGGTGTTCTTCCGAACAAAAGCTCGTACAAGAATATCCCGAACGTCCACCAGTCTACTGCACTTCCATGGCCTTCGCCTTTGATGATTTCGGGTGCTAAGTATTCGTGTGTGCCCACGAAGGACATGGATCGGGCGTTTGTGGGCTCGGCGATGAGCTCCGGGAGAGGGGTCACTTGGTGATGCGTTTCGGTCTTTGGTTTGGGCTTTTTGTCTTTCTTGGATTTGCTTGATAGGAAGCGAGGTGTGAAACAGGAGGGTTGGATGCAATCTGGCTGCATCACGCAGTTCGGTTCGATGCAGGTTGGTTGAACGCAGTATCCTGAGGTTCTTGCGTCTAGGGTTGAGTTTGAGGATTTTACGAGAGTTGGACTCACGGCGCATCGCAGAGAGAGGTCGAAGTCTGAGAGCATTATGTGGCCGTCTTCTCTCACCAACACGTTCTCTGGTTTGAGGTCTCTGTAGATGATCCCAAGCATGTGTAGGTATTCCAAAGCAAGAAGAACTTCAGCTACATAAAACCTGCTTGGCAAATAGAAGAAGATAAATGGAATAATAAGCAGTCAATAGAAAACTGCGTCTTTATCTTCATCATGTGTCTGTGTCTCCTAAACAGGTCATTTATTTCATCTTTTGACCATGTTAGTTAGGACTTGGGAGTGACTACACAACTTAGCAAACTATTAAGAGTGGCAACGTGATAGGATATTAGATTCTTCTTAGCAGTCAATTAAGCTCGGAAGATATGTTTGACAACCAACAGATACTAGTTATTCTGGCTAAACAGAGAACAAAAACTGATAATGTAAGACAAAAAGGAAAATGCTGGCACTCGTGAAAGTGATAAACGAAGAACTGTTAAGTGACAGGAGAATCTGGTCATGGGATTCGCCGGATTAAAGTTTAAAAGTGACAAGGTCACGGTTTGTAACACCACTAACATAGTTGATAGAAATCCGAATAATCACAATAAATGGTGAAGAAGGGTAAATAGAGAACTAAAGTAGACAGCAAGGAAGTAAATAAAAAAAGATGCAAGCAAGAGATAGTTTTGAACCGATTTGGCTGACATCCTCAGCCTGATTTAAAGAAACATGGCAGTTTTTAGGTATGGACAATGGAAGAGGGAAATTATCTTTCTTACTAGGAAATCTCAGGAACCACTTCAGCAAAATAAAATGGATTTCCAAAGGAGGTAAAGATCCTAAAATCATAAACAAACAACATTTGTATGTGACCAAATCTAAACTTTCACATGGTCATCAAGATAACATTGGTACGAACAATACTGTGAATGTCTGCTTTTTCATATACATCATGAAAATCTCTGCCAGGATAAAATGATTTCCTTATTTATTCCCACAGAAAGAGTTTTCCTGCACCACTATAGTTCCTTTCTGGTGTCACACAACATTCGAGTTTATAAATCCCAGAATATAGCATTATCTAACATCAAATTCCCTAATTCATGCTTGTATATGAGTCTGCATGTTGAAGATGTACAGGGGCAACCAGAAAAAAAGAATAGCTAACCTGGCAGCATGTTCCGAAAAAAACTTCCTAGGTTGTCTTTGCCTCAGTGCATGCAAGTCCCCACCAGGGCAAAACTCCATTACCAAGCAAGAGAATGTCTCTGTCTCAAAATGTGTATATAATGTGGGTAAAAAAGGGTGATCCAGAGACTGCAATATCTCTCTTTCTGTCTGAGCCCTCAGAAGCTTCTTCCGACTAGCCAATTCTGTTTTGTTCATTATCTTCATTGCAAAACATGTACGTGTGCCGCTCAACTCTGCAAGATGAACTTTTCCTATGTCTCCACATCCCAATTGCTTCAACAACCTGAAATGCCTCATTTCCAGCATCCCATCGCGAGCTCGGACGGCTTGAATCGCTTCCCATCTTATATCATTTGCCTTGTGGGGTTTATACAAAGCGCTGCTCAAACTACTGGTGCTACTCTCATCACTCACATCACTTCCGGTACTCCCTCTACAGATGCTGGTCTTCCTGCTCTCGTTAAAGTCACATGCGACTTCACCACTTTCACCTGACTTATCGACACTAACACACTCGCTGACTTCAGTATTGGCGAAACTTTGTTTGGCTTCTGAATAGGTAGCGGCAGAATAGAAGCTATTCTGAGGACTTGGACAAAAGGTAACTTCTGAATGAGAACAACTCTTTGTTTGATTAGTAACTCCTTTAGATGGGGCTAGTATGCCGTTTGCATCATAATTCTTTGTTTCCATCGCAGAGATATTCTTCCCTGAACAACTTTCTCCAGATTTTCCACTAGAATTGTGATATTGCTTTGCCGCATTTGGTAGTTGTTGATGCTGCACATGGTTGCCTTCCTGATAAGGATGCTTTTGGTGAATCTTAATTCCATAATTGGGATGGCCAGTGAGATAGGATGTGGAGGAAGCCACGTGATTTCTAGATGATGCTCTTAAGGGAGGCCGGCAAGGCCTGGGAGTTTCAGATGTTGAAGGAGGGTCGTGATCTAGTGCAGAAACTGAATTCTGAACCTCTGATAAAGACTCATCTCCATTGACAAGTGACTCCATCGAGAAATCCTGGAAACGTACTGTCACAGCAGAATCCAATTAATCACAGTAAATTAGTGATGTGTGCTTAATTTTGGCCAAAGAAAGTGATGCGTGCTTAATTAAAAAGCTTTGAGACAAAGCTATTATTTGCAGAATCTCGTGCCCTAAAAATGTTTATCACATCTTTATTAAAAAAAAAATTTGTCACGATAATTATGTTGGTTGACATAAAGGACATTAATTGAAATGATCCAGAAGCAAATTCAAAACGCCGGAAATAATAATAATAATAATAATAATAATAATAATAATAATAAAGAATCTACAAAAGACCCATCAGGCCATGAGATTCAATCTCCGGAAAGCCATCCAATTGAAGAGAATCGCAAACATTACGGAGAAAATTACACAGCAATGTCTGACCTCAATTGGAAAATTAAGAACAAGAAAACGAAGTCAAAATCAGACAAAACAAATTCCCCCACAACCCCCCTCTCCACCCCTTCACCCCCCCCCCCCCCCCAAAAAAAAAAAAAAAAAAAAAAGCCTTCGGAGAAGACAAAGATATCTGAACGATGACATTAAACCTCGAGAAAAATAAGAGGGTCTCTCACATGGCAAGGTGAAGCGTTTACAAGTTTCCCAAGAAGCCAAGTTACTCTGTGGCCGCGCCGAACTTCAGAGAGGGCAGAAAGTAAGGAACAAGCCATAATTTGGTGACCCAAAAGATTACTTAAAGCCTCTTATTGTTTTCGATGCCTGATGCATTTAACTATAATACCCAAGTTAAAGTTCGATTCTTAAGAAACCTCCTTCAACTATCTTTTACATTTCGCTACAAGTCAGAAAGACGCAAAGGGGGAAAAAAACCATAAAGAAAAGAGCAGAAGTACAGAACAAGAAAGAGCACCTGGTCACAGAAGAGAAAGGGTAATGCAGGGCAAGAAATCCTTCATTGCAGAGCAAGTGGGTATGTTGAGAAAAATCCAGTCACAGAAAGTGCAACAACTTTGGGCTGTGTCTTTCTGTAACTGTGAAGAAGAGCCCTCAGATCCGATCGAAAAAAAGAGGGACTGAAACAAATAACTATAGTAGGCAGCAATAATAATAATAATAATCAAGAGGTTTTGGAACCCCAGAAAAAGAAGCTTTCGTTTTTTTTTCCTTTCTGTTAGTTTTCGTCGTGATACGGGCCACTTCGTGAATGGATACTAGAGAAAACGAAGCCAACTTCACAAGCAAAGCTAATAAAAGCCGTCCTTATCTTTTGGATGTTCCCTCTGTAAGAAAACCCACCTTCTTGCCTAGTTTCTTGTTCTTGTTTACCCAAAATTTTAAGCCATGATTACAGAGAGAAATGAGTTATGTTATGGGGCACCTCATTTCCCATTTACGAGACCCTACTCTCTCATTTTAATATTCATATTTCGCACCTCGTTGCTTATATTGGCTTCACTTATGAGAAAAAATTATTTGAGTGTATGAGATACATCTACACTTGACGTTTCTGATTTGTTCTATACATGAGAAAAATTTACTCCATATATGCGGAGTATCTTCACAATTAAGAATATATGTATTTGGTGTATCTCAAAATTTTTCATGCATGTGCACCTCAAGATCAGATTTAATCTGTACATGTAAAACTCGAATCAAATTTAAATCTTTAGATATATGTACGTTTGATTTACAGAAGAATTTCTCCTTGTTTGCTTGTTATTTTCGACTGTGTCTTTTTAATCATCTTAAAAGTTCACCTAAACATTAACTTCAAAGAATAAATTCTTTTAAATATTAATTTTTAAATTCAAGCATAAATAATTATGATAAGAAATACGCAACATTAACTGATACTTTGAAATTATCTTCTTTTCTTTGAGGATTGATAATGCAAATATACTTTTGCCGGGTTTTATGTAATTAATATTATTATAATGATGTTTCGTTGGATAGGAATCATAAGAGCATGGAGATTTCATATACATTAATGTCTTGACTCCGAGTCAAATGGGAACACACCTGACATCTCTGTTGAGTATGGACATATTTCTGATTTCAGCAAAAATTGGAAATAATTTTTTCGAATGAATTATTTGTTTAAGAAAATAAATGATTGGCTCATTTGGGCCACGTCTGTCAGGGGTCAAGAAGCTTGCATGGATAAATGACTTTTTTTTTTTTAATCTAACGGATAAATGACTTTTAAAGGTGTGGTCAATATAAAAGCTCTAAAGATTAGCCAATGCAATTAAACGGGGTGTAATAAATATTGAATTAGTCAACGACATATCCTGTTTTTTTTTTTTAAATAATTAAAACTATTTAAAGCTTAATGATAACGTCAAAGTGATAGTTACTATGATCTCTACCGTGTCTTTTTCACATATGATTATTTAATTTTTTTTAAAGACCACAATGGAGGCAAAAAAAAAAAGAAATCCAAAAAATGGCATCTTAGAAGAAGGCTCTCTTGCATAAAATCAAACGGCTAGTAAAACAAAGATATAACAGGGCAACTAAATAATATTTGATTAATAAATATTTAAAATAATTGAATAATCAATAATAATCAATTGACATAATTCATGAACTGATAAATGGTTAAGGTATATTATTTATGAGAGCAAGAGTATGGTTTTATAATTAAAAAACTGAATAAATTATGTAAGTTTCTTTTAAATTTTAAGGAAATTATATAGACATTTTTTTTAAAATTTTAAAATATATATAGATATCCTTAAAAACAAAAAAATTACTTTTTATTTTAGTCTAATCTTAATTTGTTTGATCAAAATATTTTTTTATTGTTTAAAAAATTTAAAATTAAATTAAAGCATCAATAACTTTTTATTTCGAAAGAAATCTGTATATATTTTTAAAATAAAGAGAAATCTATGTAATTTATTCTAAAAAATTCATAATATAATTAATATAAATTTTGGCAGAATGAAATAAAAGCAATTTTCTTCAAAAAATCTTGAATTTAGTAAATAATGTAAAAGATGAAAAAAAAATACTGCTTTTCCTAATACGCACTCATATTATTGTTATGATTATAAAAATATTTGTACTAACGCTATTATGTGATTATTAATTAAATTATTTTAATATATTCAGTAAAATAATGGGGGAAAAAATGAAAGGGTGAAGCATGATGAAAACAATAAGAAAAAAGCTACAATAATTGCCTTCTTTGTTGTCCACTCTGTATATCAAATTCTAGCGTGCCCAAATCACTCTCGCCTTTTCTTCCAGTTTAAACCATTTGTTATTATCACAATAAAATGAGCAAATATAGTTTATTTTAAAAATTTTGATAAAAAATAATTTACGTAAATATATAAAAATATATTTATAAAATAAAAAATAAATTAAATTTATTTTTATGTCAAAATTTGAATTCCATAACTATAAAAATTTAATCAATGAAGTGTTGACATTTGAAAAAAAGCTAAAAGTACAAAAAAGAGTAGGGAAAATGAATAAGGACAAATTATAAATTTTTTATTTAAAAAATTATACATATATATATATATATATAAACATTTTTTAAAATAAAAAATTATTTTATATTTTAGTTTATTTTTTATTTTTTTATCATATTATTCTCTATTTAATAATTTTTGGTTTAAAAAATATATATTCAGGCCATGAAAGTATTTTAATAAAAAATTTTAAAATTTAACAAACGTATAAAATAATTTTTTATCTGAAATTTTTTTTACATATTTTAAAAAATAGAGAAAAAATTATATAATTGTAATAAAATTTAAAAATGATAATTTGCTCGTAGAGATAAGAGCACCGGCGGTGATGTAGGTGCATCACCAATGAGTATCATTGGAGAAAAGGGTCAATTGCGTTCGGTTTCGTGCCAAAGAGACCAAAATTCCTGTACCTATATTTTTAGTAAATAATTTTATTTGTTAATTTGGCAACAATTTTGTCAAATCCATCGCAACAAAAACTTTTGTGATTGAAAGGAGTCACATGGCCGTTAAGTAACCGCGCGTATTAACTACTATCGCGGGAATATGAAACCCTCACATGCGCGCACGTGAATCTGACTCCTACCACGTGGCCGGCTGTCACTTCTGGCGCATCATTCTATTCTACGCATTCGGTGAATGCTATCTAACTAATTATAAACCCTTTTTCTAACCCAATTATTAGATTCTTAAGTATGTACAGTATTTTTATTTGCATAAATTATTAAATCTCGAGTATGCAACTCTCTGTTTGAATATATATTAGAATGGACGCTTAATATTTATCTACAAAAGTATGTATAGAAATGGAGTGGGATAGGCAATTGAAAGACGATAGTTATTTTAAATTTTAATGATAATCATGTATAATAGAACAATAATTTTTGTTGATAAATTATCTGTTCTTTTAAATTTAGAAACTAAACATCCTATTGGTATAGTTATTAATGTAACTACATTTAATTTAAATATTTTAACCAACACTTTCAAATGAAATGGTTCGACCTACGAGCAAAAAATATAAAGTCTATATCCGCCCATTCTAAATTAATTTTTTTTTTTAATTTTTTCATTGAACAGATCATAACGAGGCTGACACATGTTTGGTTGCATTTAAATAAATAATAATAATATTTTATCCGCTCAATAAACAAGTTAAGTGGTCAAATAAGTAGAATTTTGTTTTGACAACCCTAACTATAATATTAGAGTGCATAAAATTTATAAATAAGTAAATGAGAAAAACATTAGAGTTGTGTAAAATTTTTGGGCTCTTTCATATTATTCTAAGGTTTAACGATTGTCTTAAAATTTATAACAAATAATATTATATAATTATATACAAATTTTAAAATACAATTAGATGTGAATAACACTTTTTATATCCTTACCCAAAATATATACAATTGTAACTTGAGTGCAAAAAATTAAAAAGATATTTTTTGAGTGAACATTAGGATATTTTTGAAGAAAGAGAAATACTATTCTATTATAAAAAATATTTTGAGTAATATTTTGTCAGTATTAATCAGAAGCCTTTTGTATACAGAATGTTAAATATAGAAATAGAAATAAAATAATAAAATAATAAAAAATAACGGTATTGTCTATTTTTTAAAAAATAATAAAAAGAAATAAATATATTAAGTAATGATAATAAAGATATAATAAATATTAAATAATAATTTTTTATTTTTTATTTATTTTCGTTTGGCCGTCAATCAAGCGTTAAAGTGAAATTAGTTATAAAACTGAAATAATATGTTTTGGTAAAAAATGTTTGAATAATGAAAAAAAAAAATGATGGCTACCAAGATGAAGGGAAGGTAGGGATAGATCTGAGGGAGTGCCCGTATCAAAGGAGGAGGACACGTGGACCCACCACCTGCAGAGGGTGGCCACCAAAAGGCAGAGAGAGCTGCAGTTGGTTGAGTGGTCGCCATGATTGTGACCACCTACATGCTTTCCCATATCATGTTGACCCCTAACACCCTCTAACTTGTGTCTGTTCAATTTTCTTTCAACTTATATTATTCATTTATAAAAATACAGCCCAAAAAAGTGTATTAAGTTTATTTAAACGGTAGATTTTATCAATGAATGAATGGGGGTCCTAATAGGGAATGATGATGGTGGTGAGGTGCGTCCGTAAGACGTCGTGGAACTTGTGGGACCACTTTAATGTCACCAATCATCAAAACATGTTTCAACAATCATTTTCAGTAGTCAACCCTCACTCATATCTTTGCCTATCACCCCATTCACCATTTCCTCTGCTAGAAACTCAATTCTCGGCTTATTATCCTCTAGAATCTTGTGCATAATCTATACCAGTAACTTCATATTTGAGCTCCGAAAGAGAAAAGGAGAGAAAAAAGAGGGGGGAAGGGGGAGATAAGTTATCATTATCGCTTTCATGACAAGTGGTTTAAGAGCGGCATCTATTCTGTAACCTAAGGAATTACCATTTTATTCTCCAAATACTATTTTAAAACATGACCAAACAACCAATACAAACTTCTGAAGCAAAATTGTGTTTTTGCTCATGTGAAAGCACTTTTCCTATACTCAACAGCTCAACAGGTTATAGACAGCGTCGTGAGAATCAGACTTGATTTACAACGGGTAATAAAGCTTTATAGTATCCAGTTAAAGAGAAGAACATATCGCTAGTTGCAACTAGCTCACTAATGCAATCTTATCTGTCCGATATGTTTGTACACCTTGCACTAGAGGGATTGAATTGAACCTCTTTGAGTTAAATTATTGGCAACGTACCCGACAAGACTAGGCACCACAACTGCACATAACTCATGAAATTGTTGTGCCATTATGCTCAATATCAATACTTGAGGTCCTACGTTAAAAAGGACTCTGCCATTCTTGCCAGTGTTGCACGTGGGGGCTAGTTCTCATCTCTGAATCAAAAGGTACCCCTCAAGTGCAGGCTTTAGGTTGCAAAGTACTACCATGAAAAACCCAAATATGAATTTAAAGAAACACATGAAGTTACCAAGATACATGGAGTTGATTAAGTCAGATGGGTACAAGGCAATCATAAGGTAACTCACTATTTCAGACACAAGAACAAGGTATAGACCAACAAGGTTTAGGATACAAGAATATAGAAATCTACTTGACTTTTACTAGCATAGCTGTACTAGGCCTTTTTCATTTCCCTAAACAGCATAAAGCTTTTGATTTGCTAACGACAAAACGAGGGATAAGAATGCCACATCTTGTCATCGAATAGGTCGTGATTAGATGTACTTATCAAGATTGTTCTAATAAGTTTTCTAAATATAAATTTAATATGTATCTCCCTGTGGACAAAACATCGAGTCTCTTCTCGCTCGGTTCGTATTTTCCCTTCCGAAGCTGGTACCGGTGTGTCACAGCTGAAATGGTATAAGCTTGCCCTTCTATTGTTACACTCTCCCCACACTGCAAGTTCTGCTTTAGGAAGAAAAAAAAAAAGGAAGCAATAAGATTATGCATTATAATGTAAAAGGCCCCAATTGAAAAGGTTGCATGTTTTTGTTTCCATTCTCACATGTTGGAACACCAGTTTGCATAATTGAATCAGCAAGGTTATAGGGACAACGTGACAAGTAGTCAATTATATTTTAATTAAATGGGGCAGAAAAAGTTCAACTGAAGAGTCTACCATTAATTTTTCTCTTTTCTGAACCTTTAAGGCAACTGACATCCACAGCTACTAAACCAAATAGCCTGCTTCAATTCCTCATCTCATATGGGCCCATCTGCCATTCCCCTATTACGTTTGCCATAGAGAATTGGAATCAACAAAATCCAAAGGAATCAATCCCAACCTTATTCCTCAAACCATTAAATTAAATATACCAAAAATTTGTTCACTTTTTTGCTTTTATCTATAGTGAGCTTCAACATGTGGAATGTCTTCAATTATATGCTTATCTGCCTCTTAGGAGTGGTTGCACCTACCAGCCATAAGTTTTCATATTAGCATGACATCTGCTTGATCTATAATTCACATCTTCATTCTTCTAATGTGAAAAACTATATTTCAGGAAAGCATGTCAAGAGTTTGCAATTTTTCTTTTTAAGCAGCCTTCCACATGAAGGTATATCCTTCAAAGCAGAAACAAGCCCTTTGAGATTAAGAGGAGCAAATCCTCATCTAGTAAGCAGGCCAAGGACTCACCATAGGAACCAATATTTTCATGGTTCTTACTCCTCAATGAGTAGTTTCCATAACAATTTGATCATTATTTCAGTTCAAATCATCTGACTCACAGTTTAGCTTCTACTGGCAACATACCCATATCTAAACCTTCACAACTTAGAACAGAAATCTTCAGAGATGATTTTATGGCACAGGGAGCTCATACAGCAGAGTCTGAGTAGCTAAACCTTAATGATGACATCATAAAACTGCTTACAGGCCTCATTCAGATATAGTTGAGAACATCACATAAATTTTCCTTTTACCTTTGCTTTTTTGGGTACATTAGGAAGTTTTTACCATTAATATGTATCAAAAAATGCAAATTCACTATATAGTCTGCAACCTTATTCATTCTTGTCGCACATACTTTTGTTGTTAATTTGTATTCGGTCTACTCATGAACTTCTTAAATTTTATTCTGGGTATACCTTTTGTACTGGTGCATATGATCCCTTGCGCATATAAAAATTTGAGGTTAAGTACTTCATTCTACAATGTATTTCGGGTTGCTAGTACACCAGCAAACTCAAGTGGAAACAAATGATTATCTGCTTGACATTTTCATTCTCTCAGGTGCCCTTGATAGCCGCTCTTTTGTATCAAATGAGCAAAAAGTGCCGGGAGACTTTAACTCTTGTGCAACACAGCAGCTGATGCGAGGTCAGAGAAAAATTGGTGCAAAAATAAGCACCTCATCATAAATTGAATCAATTGGTGATATTGATTCATCTCTAAGGGTGTGCTTCGTCGGAGTGAAAATGGGGAGTGGAAAATGAGAGGTTGAAATAGCAATGCATCCAGACTTATATTTTAGTCTCTAAGTTTATTGAGACAAAGGTATTCTTTTACAAGGAAGGCTATCATTAGTTTATTAATGGAAAGCATTGGTCTTAACTTATTAGTAGGCTAGTCTAGGTTAGTTGTTGGCCTTCATATGAGCCCTCAAGATTGCCAGCCAATACCATTTTACTCCAATTGAAAATTTTGGATGGACGAAAGTTGAGCATATGGTCGTCACTGAATGTAATCCTATGTTTCAGTTCTCATGGAGTAATGCATTCAGCATATATAAGCTTTGGATCTTGATCATGAATATCATCGAGTTCTGTTATTCAGAAACACCAACCAATGATGCTTAATTTTCCAATCCACAACGGAAGTACAACCAGCGAACATAGTCTCCTATACCCACGCATTTGATTGACTTCTACAAGCCCATTAAACATAGAAATCATACTCTGATCTTTCAGGGTCTACCCTAGGCTGCTTCAAAGACGTAAATAAGCTTAAAAAAATTTTTATTTGGAAATGTTGCCGCTACTTAAAGTCCCCAAATTTCCAGATTATGTACTCCGTATCAATTAAGGAACTTTCATTTTATCTTCCTCCTGGTTTACACCCAGATTGTGTTGAGTGAAGGTCATTTTATCAACCATTACAACAGTGAATTTCGGGAACAAAATGATTCATAGGACATAGATATACTCTAGAATTTACTTGTTGGTACTATTCCTAGTTATAGTCCTATCTCCGTGGCACAGCAAAACTATCCACCATAAAATTTACTAACATTTAAACTCTTAATTCTGAACTGCACCTTACCAAAGTACCCTTTATATTAAAGGGAAGCAATTCATACCCAGTGATTCCAAATGATTTTACTTCCAATTCAAGATTGAAGGATTCGATTTCAACTAAAATTAAAATGGAAGTGTTGGGCACTTACGAGGGGAAAGCAACGAACGCCCAGATTCTTGGGGGGAGGAGTAATCTCGACAACTTTGTATGGGTGGTTCTTATCTCTTTCTCTTTCTCTCTCTCTGTCTCTGTCTCTCTTCCTGCACGAAACCTCAAACGACCTTGCCTGCCAATTAAAAGCAAAATTAACAGGAGGAGCAGAAGAAGAAATTAGAGATTGAAAAGCAGGACAAATTGTAGCCATGAAAGCTCCACAAATACTCAGGTATATGCACCTTCTGATAGGGACCCAGACCGATGGTCCACGACGCCATTGCCATCCTTGAGGCTCCAACTCTTCGGGGCCTTCAATTTTTTTTTCTTTTTTCTTTTTTTTTGGGGGGGGGGGTGGGTCCTCTGCAAGTTTTTCTGCTGCTTCCACGACACCAGACGCCAATCACCAGTTCAGTTGGTTTCCGTGTAACTGTAGCTATAATTTCTCGAAAGACGAAGGCAAAGCCAGAAAAAATTCAGATTTTTGTATGGTGGGATCACGCAGGAAATAAGGAAAAAGGAAAACCGAAAAAATAGTATGCATAATTTCTGAAGGCATATTTTTATTTTTATACCGAGAGAAAAAATGGTACGATCCTTGGCCATCAACAGAGAATGGTAAGAACATGTTGCTAGATAGATTTTGATTCTTTTGAGTTGCGAAGTGAAACTTCTTTTTACAGAATCAAGATTAGAAGTGCTTGGTACAAAGAACTCAGGATAGTTAGTACAATAATATCACCGCCGTTAGAAGAGTTTTGTAGATTTTTTTAAAGACTTAATTAAGTGAAATTTACATTATCTTTAAAAACTTACAGTATTCTCTATTTAATGGTTCAAAGTACAAGCCTCTTAAATTAATCTTTTAATAATTTTTCTTTAATCAATTTATTTATTTATTTATTTTATTAAATTAACGTAAGCTTAACTAATTTATCATAATATACATGTAGCTGTGGACTTGTTAAATTGATAAAGTGGCTATGTTTGCCATATGAAAATATTAAAAATTAAGCATGATAGTCATTAATTTTATGAACTTTTTACAACTTTGTCAAAACCTAAACATAAACACTTTACCACATGATGATCACATTGCAAATTAATACCTCAGTTAAGTTTACATTAGTTTAATAAATGAAAGGACTAAACTAGTTGAAAAATAATAATTGAATGATGAAATTGAAAAACACATTTTGAAATACAAAATTAAAGTTTTATAATCTTTTATAAACAAAAAATGTAATATACTCTTAAATAAAACACAATATTAGGCACTCAAATACTTCCCATATACACGACACGTATAACAATTCCTGTTGAAATTATGTATAAAAAAAGATTATTAATGGAGGGAGAGTTCTTTTGCGGCACCTTGAATTTGCTAGACAATCAACTTGAACAGCACTTGCTACGGGATTCATGCTCTAATAAACTAGGCATATTGGATTTTGCTTTGATAAAACTGAGAAGCGTATGACATACCGTAGGTTTCTAAGATAATTTTTAGTGTACTGTAATAATAATCAGGCGACACAGAAAGGAAGTCCGGCCTCAAAGAAGGTTAGCGGTCTTCGTCAACGAATTGCTTCGCACATTATCAGGTAGCGCATGAAGGTGCTATCACTGCTTTGATTAAAGGATGTATCTATCTATAAACAGAGTAGATTAAGGAGTAATCAGTTAAACGAATAAAAGAGCGTAGTTGTTACGTCTGATACAACAAATGATTATGATGATTAAAATTGGGAGTACAACCACCTGATTCAATAGAGTACCCAACTTACCCAAGGGAAAAAAGATTGTTTGGTCATGTAAAGCTGGCACAGAAAGATTGTGCTAATAATGGGTGTTCAAGGAAAATACCGTGGACATTTTTTTTAAATGAAAATATGTGACCTCACAAACTGAAGAACCAAACACAACAAAAACTACAAACTTTCTTTGCTGCTAAACATATGATATCAGTCCTAAACTACAAATCCTTGCTTCACAAGCTTCTATCTTCCATAAGGATGATATCGACCAGACCCTGCACCACCATATCCACCTCTACTCCCATAAAAGGAACCTCCAACACCACCAGCACCAGCACCAGCACCAGCACCACCATATCCACCCCCTAGGCTCGCATCATATCCGCTTCCGTAGGCACCACCAGAAGAACCAATACCACTGTATCCCCCATAACTCTCACTAGGTCCACCATATCCTCCAAGATCATAACCTCTGCTAAACCCACCTCCGTAACGACCAGAGTACCCAAGGGAGGGATCTCCTCTGTAGGACCCCATGGTCCCAGCATATCCTCCGTACCCACCAAATTCACCTCCATACCCACCATAAGGACCACCCCTGCCACCATAGACCCCACCTGACCTATATCCCCCAACACCAAAGCCACCACCAAATCCATCATAAGCATCTCCATACCCACCACCAAATGAAGATCTTGAGTCATTATAGCGCTTGGACGGTGGTGGGGGTGGGTTTGGCTTCTTTGGCTCAGCCTTTTTGATTTCCACCTATGAAGAAAAGATATATACAATATTAGCATACCCATTAATTGGTGAAATCGAATTTAATGGAAAAATTAGATGGATGGAATAATTTAAGTTTTTCTTTTTCATTTTCACATTAATCAAAATAAATTGTTTGATATTCAAAGTAATTATGATTCATGATGAAGATTTGCTTGACCTCAAACTATTGTAGAAGATCAAACATTTAGACCTAAAATATACCTACGGTTCAAGTCACAGGATTAATTGGGGGAACAGCTCATGTAGATGGAATCATGTATCAGGGATTTTGACTATTGATCCAAAAAGAAGGATATTCCTCGTTTCAAGAGTATAGTTTCTGCATACTTAACAATAGATGAAGCTCACTAGATCAAGCCAAAAGTTGATGCCAACTTTATACATTGGGAACCAAGAGAAAACCACTCAAGCAACAATAATACTGCCACTAAAACAGAAAGTTGTACATGAATATGCAGTACTATATC
The DNA here is from genome assembly GCA_032878935.1 of Erythrophleum fordii. Taxonomy (NCBI): domain Eukaryota; kingdom Viridiplantae; phylum Streptophyta; class Magnoliopsida; order Fabales; family Fabaceae; genus Erythrophleum; species Erythrophleum fordii. The sequence goes on along the minus strand of JAVQMF010000049.1, from coordinate 17,698,279 downwards.
TTTTCGTGTGAATTAAGTGATACAGCCAGTACACTGAATTCAAATAGGAAGTCAGAAAACATATCCCCTTGATTCTTGAACAGAGTATTACATAGATATGACTACTAATAGTGATTCATGAGCAAGAATCTTCGGACATGAAAGCAGTCTTAAAATTGATTATAAAAACAATTCAGGGAGCTCACATAACCAAGGAATCACTCTTATACTGTTTCCACCATTGATTCACCCTTGCACCCTTATTTTCAGTATGCTAAAACCTAACCCCCTTTCTGACCTACATCATTATGGCTGCTCATTTTTGTTGACAACAATTTGCACGTGATGGCTAGCTAATTGGTGGTCTCATGTAAGCACTGCCATACCTTTTTCTTTTTGTTTGGGGCCGGGGGGGGGAGACGTAGTTTTGTTTCTTTTCAAGCAATTTTGCACAAAAATCTAATTAAATTTACCAATGAGATTGAAGTAAATTTGTCCCCGCAGGGCGGGGGGGAGCCAAAATCAGTGATAACTATATAAATAAACAAATATACGTAGCCATTATGTGCCTTCAGGAGTACAACTCCATGTCATGGCAGAAGACATTGAGGTTATCAGCCAGAAGATATTTAGGAGTCAATTATAGAAGTCAAAACCCTTTTGTCCCCCTCTAAATCTGTTGGTACAAACTAAGTAATGCAACATAAGCAAGATACTTTTTTAGGACTAAAAATTCCTTACCTGAGCCCCGGCAAACTCAATCTTGTTCCCCCTAGCCAGGAGATCTTCAACAGCCTCCTCAGAGTCAAAGGTGATAAACCCAAAGCCACGAGAACGATTGGTGGAATGATCTCGCATTATTTGGTGATCTTTGACCTCTCCATAGTGTGTAAAGAAGTCTCTAAACTCATCTGCACAAAATGCAGTTCATTGCATAAGTGCTTCTCTACTTAAAAAGCCATGGCCAACCAAATCAAGAGGCCATTTGTCGCAGCTATTTTATGGTTTAATAAGTTTTTTAATTTTATGGTTTAATAAGTTTTTTAATTTTATGGTTTAATAAGTTTTTTTTTTTTGAAAAAAAAAACCAATTTCTAACATAGTGGTCAATTGAGATATCAAAAATGAGAAGGCCTATTTTCCAAGTCAGGAATCAGATAGTACTATACAGTAACACAATGATAAGCTGCTTAAAAAGCATAATGTTAAAAATGCATATACCTATAACATGAAAAGAACATCTAAATAATAATTCTAACGAAGTTTAAATGTATTAATATCAGATCTGGCGCTTAATAAGCTACCAAGGATTCCAAAAGTAACCCTAAGTTTTATATAATCCATAAATAAGCTCATTAATCATAGATCCATAAATAATTAAGTCCAACGTGATGCATTAATAAAACTAACTTTAGTCTAAATATGCTACCCTTCAAGGGTTTGACAGTAGAGGACTTTCTGTAAGACACAGCTGCTAGGCAGCTGCCACTGTAGTATTTTTTTTTAGCATTTGACCAAACAAAGACCCTAGTTGACCACACTCCACATATCCTACACACTTCAGGTTTTTTTTTTTTTTAATTTAAAGAGGAATAAAAAAGAGAAATATTTGAAGAAACCAAGTCTTTTCATATTCAAGTCATGTATAACCACAATGGTATGTTGAAAGACCAATCCAATTCATAATGATAAGCCAAAAAATTCAGCATTTTTGTTAATCGATCAATAGCAGAAGCAAGTACAACAAATATGCCAATTAGTAAACAGATGAAACAGAAATGCAAGAACAGTCAACTGGAAAGCAATAGTTGGGTAACTCTATCAGACACACATTTCTTAGTCACTAGTATTGCGTAATTCACCCAGACACATTAAATTGCTCTAAAATTCTGTGTTTTCTATTTTTCACTTTAAATTGTAATAATGGGCATGGGTATTGTGTCAAACTGAATGATACAGATCACATATTGAGCAATTACGATAACATTTCTATTCAGTCTTTGGAATACAGCCGAAAAAGTTATTTTTATGCAAAATTGGAAACTCATTATTGAATAATGTATCAGATAATTGAAATAAATGCCTTTTTAACTAATTATCCCCCCCCCCCCAAACAGCAAATATGAAACACTAGTACGTCAAGAAAGAAGCCAACAAGTAACCACATTCTGACAGCCCATAAAAGGTGCTTTAAGAATTGAATTCATAAAATTAAAATAATTGACACTTGGTAAAACATAAGGCAGACATACTTCAAATGTCAAACCAAATGATACAGATCACATATTGTGCAATTCCAATAACATTTCTATTTAGTCTTTGGAATGCAGCAGAAAAAGTTATTTTTATGCAAAATTGGAAACTCATTATCGAAGAATGTATCAGATAATTGAAATAAATGCCTTCTTAACTAATTATCCTTTTTTTTCTTTCAGCAAATATGAAACACCAATACGTCAAGAAAGAAGCCAACAAGTAACCACATTCTGACAGCCCATAAAAGGTGCTCTAAGAATTGAATTCATAAAACATTTGACACTTGGTAGAACAAAAGGCAGACATACTTCAGATGTCTTTTCATATGTTCATTAATGATTTCATAACTACTAATACTAACGTATTTATATAATTTTTTAAATATATATCTCTATGCAATGTCATGTCCCATGCCTAAGTCTATGCCACCTAGTCCAGCTGTAATAAACTAGCCAGCTGTTCATAGACAGCCTACCTTCAGTCACAGTTGAGGGGATTCCACCCACAAAGATTTTCTTTGTCCTGAAATCCTTAGAGCCAACAGCTCCCCTAGGTATTGTACGCTTAATTTCCACCTATATGATCCCAAAACCGTAAGATTAATTAAAATCTGACTGTACCTCAAGAAGAAAGCCACATCCTAAGTCAAAAAATTGAATACAGTTCTTACTTGCTTGCCATTGATAATATGAGTATCCTCGATGACTTTATCGACCACAGAGGGATCTGCATAAGTTATAAAACCAAATCCACGTGGTTGTCCAGTCTTCCGGTCCTTCATTATTACAGAGTCCGTAATCTCACCATATTTACCAAAGTGCTTGACAAATTGGGCTGCAAGACCAAACACAGTCCCAAGGCCCAGGGGTAAGAAACTAATACACAAACACTATATTCCATAAGAAGAGGAATTGGCACCCGATAAGACATAGAACTAACCAATTGTCGTTTCTCTCGCTAAACCACCTATAAATATCTTTCTGCAATTGGGTTTGAGTGTAATTAGAATCAAATCTAAGAAATTCACAACACTATCAGAAAAGTTACAACAGTAAGGAAAGACCTGGGTATAAAAGGGGGGGAAAAACATCTCGAAATAAAAAGGGAAAGTTTTTCTTCCCGGCAATGTTATAGTTTCTTTGTATGTAAGTCAAGAAATTGTTTGTAACAAGCTGAGTACCCTCAGGTTCTAGTTTCAAGCTTTCTCGGAAACCAAACGGAACCAGAAACCTATGTGTATATATATATATATATATATATATATATATATATATATATATATATATATATATATATATATATATATATATATATATATATATGTATATACCGGTATAAAATAAAGAGAGAAAGAAAGAAACGAGTGCGAAAGGGCGGAAGGTTACCCGGGACTTGCTCCATCGCCGGTAAGAGGCTGAGACTTGTCCTCCTCTTCTTCTCTGTGACCAAAGGGCCTCGCATCGTTTGTTTCTCCGTCGACAGCAGGGTCATTAATGGGTGAGTCCATGGCTTCCGAATTCGTAGACGGAGGTGGAGAAGAGAAGAGCTTTCGGAAGCGGAAGAAGTAAGCGCAACCCTAGATATCGTCCTTCTCGTTTTGTTTGCAGAAAAACTGTCAGCCCCTTGGCTAAAACCCTTTTGTAGGAATCTGATCTTTGTTTTTGATGCAAATGCGTGAAAATATGGGATAAACGGTGGTCTTGGTTCTTCGTAGGAACATTGGGAGGCCTTTCACTGATGACCATAGTGTTGGAAAAGTTTGGGCCTCTCTGACGGCCCAACCCATATTTTAAGAGGTCCAGGAACTAGCATATCTGTGTATGGTGTCTACTGTCTACTAAAGATGCGGACTGAAAATCCAGCCACATATAAGATTTATAACTTTCAATTTGAATTTTTATATATCAATACAGCAAAACAGCCACATATAACATTAAAAATTAAAGAAAAAATTAGTTTGACCAGAACGATTTTAAAAAACTCTATCAGACGTTTTACTCCTCCCCCTTGGCCCAGAAAAAAATAAAAAAATAGTCCAACTCCTTCCCTCTCTGGACGCCAGTATATACGGCCGGTGTAAATATGTTACATTGAAGTAAAGAAAAATTGGAAACGAGAGAAAGAAAATGCTAATCGACAATAACTGTAAAGCCTGAACCATTTCACGAAGGTGCAACTAAATCAAGTTTAGAATTTTATGAAAATGGCACAACACGCGCATTTCCCCGGCTACCAATAACAGTGCATACAGTAAAACTATCTCTAACCAAGGCATGCTCATGACTAAATCTGTCAACCTACCATTTACACGCACGTCTACAAACACCTACTTTGATGTTCTGTACTGTTCCAATTATCAAATGTCCGGGGCTGGACACCTATTTGGATGTCAAAAGAAATAAAATAGCTATGGAAATTTTACTTTGCAAGTTGAACCACCACCCCAATAAGCACAAAGAAATGCAAAGTCAGGCTCCCAAACTCACAACATGCATTTTCATATAAACAAGGTACAACTAAAGCGGACTTCATCGATAAGACCACCTCAAATCATTATCATGCACGCCCTCAACATCGTGGTCGCCTACACCATAATCATCATCAAAGTCCTCATCATATAATGGATCAGCATCATCATCTTTGGAAAAAATATGGCGAAAATCCTCGTCTGATGATTCATTACTGGCGTTCCTGCGTTCACATTCATCTGAATCATAATCAGAGGCTACATTCTCTTCTTCATCTTCCTCTTCAGATATCTCATCCGGATAATCATTCAGTGGATTGTTTTCAGCTATAAATCACCAAATATGAACACACTGTCAACTAGGAGGAATTTAATCATAGTAATGATTGAAAAGCTAGAGCCTAGCAAGTACCATTTGAGTCGTCACTTTCGTAATCTGATTCTTCAGGCCCATCATAACAATCTTCATCATCAACTTGAACTCTGATTCAAATATACACAATGTTGTCAAGTAGAAGAAATACAGAATGTAATTGATTGAACATTTATAGACAAAAGATACTCACAGTGGATAAGAATATGAAGAATCTTCAACATTTATGTCCATCTCATCGTTCACAGTGTAAAGGTCATAAACATAATCGTCTGTATATTTCATTTAAAGATGTGCATCACAATCCAAACAAAAACAAATTGGTTTTTTGAAAAAAAAAAATTCAGCAGCATTTATAATCAATTATTCAAAGCATGGACTGGGGGTGTTGCCATTTTGTATGAAATGGTATTGGATAACGTTAAAATCTTATTTTTCTTCATCCAAAATAAACAAGACAATGGGCCCGATTGATTTTTTTTTTTTAGAATACTTTTTTGTTTTTAAGAACGAAAAAATAAATAAACTTATTTGATAATGTGTTTTTAAAAAGTGTTTTGTAAAATATAAAAACAGAATTGTATTTTTGGAAATAAAAAAAATCAGAACCTTTTTTAAATATTTTGTTAACTTTTATTCTGTAAATTCAGGGAAAAGAAAGAAAACAGCATTTTTTTATAATAATGATTCAAACAGATTTTTTTATTTTCAAAATTTATTCTAAAAAACATCTGTTTTAAAAACATTAAAACCAGAACAGAATCAAATACGTACAATATTGTTTGCTTAAGTAGACAGATCTCCACTCATCCTATTTATTTACATAAAATCAGTGCAACTTAGATTAAAGGCAGAAAGGTTGGTAACAGTTAGATGGTAGTTAGCAGCTAATAACAACCTTGTTTGGAATGAGCAAGCATATCAGATTCAATCTCTGCAGCAGCATTAGGAATAAACTCTCTTAGTAAAGGGAGGTAACTACACAAGAGTCTTTGATCCTCCAAGGAGATATCTCTGCATAAATCGCAGGAAAAGTTGTTTCCTATGATAATTGTCCAAACACAAGAAAACAATTTGATTCTAAGATGGAAAAACTTACTCCTGCTGCACCTCCTTAAATTTCTCTTCATTGTCAACACGAGCAATATCATAGAAGTGGCATATTTCTTGCAATGCTTTATCATGCACTGCCTCCTTGTTTCCCTTCCTGCTCTTCCATATTTGTTCAAATCGAGCATTTTTTGCTGTAGACTAGAGAAAAAATAAAAGCAACATAATAAGTTTGCCAAAAGGAATATCCATATAGAAAGCATGTCATCTTGCATGTTATACGTTAATACATGCTCCAAAGACCAGTATCATATTATTTTTGATGAATTATGAACCTGTGTGCTAGCAATCATCAATTGCCTTTTCCCTTAAGCATCAAAGTGCTGCTGCCAGCTAAATTGGCTTCCAGAATTTCATTTAGAACAAAATGCAAAAATTTAATGGAGTAGATTGTAGCAGCAGCCAATTTTAAACAGGATTTTAATTGAGAATGCTGACAAGCGAAACAGGCTAGGTTACATTCAGCTTCAGATCTTGAAACAGTTTACAAGGTGCAATATGACATCATGCCTGGTTCAATTGTCTTTCATGCTACACTTGTGGGAAAGAGGAGAGAAATAAAGAGAAGAAAGAGGGAGGGTGGGAAACACGTGCTGGAAAAGAAGAAGTGGTATTTGAAATGGATTAGGGTGTATAAAGATATGACAATATCATCAATTTATTATTACTAATAGAATTACATGTCTACTATTTTTCTTTAGTTTTATTTTTATATATCACTTCAAAACAAACATTGTAAAGGGCAAAGGATCATTGGAAACCACCTTTGGATTTGCTATGTAGAAAAATAAATAATACAAGAGTGAAATACACCAACTACTAACATTCAAGTGAGTTTATCTAGATGTCCCTCCTAATTTGAAAAACAAAAAGTTACCAACAGTTCAATTTATAATCAAATATAACCACATCTAACAACAGAAAAGGCATATTCCAGGAGATTATGTGTCTTTTCAGGGAGAAATGATATTCACATTACAAATTCACATATGCACATACCATGGAAAAAAGGAAACATCAAAGTGTTAATATGTAACATTAAATAAACAACCAAAGCAGTCAAAGCTAGGTCTTGGAAAACTCCGTAACCTTATATCATATCATATTTCAGGAGGTTTGAATGATATTCAACTTAAAATGCAGGTCAATGGTATAGTATCAAGAATTGGGAGTTAATATAGTTTACAATTTACTCCATAAATAAACTAAAAACAGAATTCTGTCAAGTCATACAAAATTGAGCTCAAGAAGTTTGGCTTCTCTTATCATCTTGGACAAAAGAGCCCCCCCCCTTTTCTTTTTTTTTAAAGGTTCCGAGTGTGTGTGCATTTCAGGAATCACACACACACACACACGCCCCTATATTGAACTTGCCTCAAAATAGATCAGTGATAACTTGGGTGATACGTGATGTACTTTCAAGTTCAAGGATTCAAGGTAATTTAGTTGAAAGTAACTTGCATCAAAAGGAAAATCAACATAAAAAAAGTTTGCCAGTAAAAAAACAAAAACTCAAAAGAACAAACACAAAGGAACAGTTCCATACCAACAATATCATCAAACTAAGTTTCAGAAAGGGACCTAAAAGTTGAAAAGTACTAGAAAAAGATATCTTTTTAAAAAAAATGCAGAACATGTCTACAGAAGAGACATCAATACATTGTCATGAGAAAATGTATATAATTTTCAAACTATATGCACGCATATGAATGAGTTATTTAAGCCAAACCTCTTGCTTTTCTTTAGCTTTAAGCAACAACTGGTCTTGTTTCTGCAGACAATAAATTGGAAACAAGAAATGTTAAAGACCATATAAGTAGAGCATTGAGAAGCATAGTTTGCAAAGGCTGATTCTTTGGAGAGAGTGGGGTCTAGTGTCTCTCTCCATGAAAATGCAAGTCCATGTCAGAGTGCACATGAGAGAGGGAGGGAAAGAAGAGAGGCTTACATTGTCCTTCTTGAATAACTGTTTCCGTTCTACAATTTTTGATTTGCATTCCGATGCACCACTAGAACCAGAGTCCTAGAGAAACAGTCACTTAATAAGACACTTATGTAGCAAGTTCGCTGCACCATGATGTGATAATGATATAAAAAGTCACCCATCATGATACAATATCATAGAGAGGAATGGTGACCACCAGCTAGACTGCCATACTGACCACAAAAGAGTGCACCACATCAAAGGTGACCTCAGAGCTGCTTATTGTCTCCACATGCTGTACAAAGACCTTCTTGGTATTCAATTCCTCTAATGCAAAAGAAAAATACGATATCAGGAGTGAGGCATTCATACGGACAAACACACCTTTAATGACAAAACATTCCAGCGGTTCCCATCTCTTTACTATGTAGCTAAAATATTCATTGCTTAAACACACATTAAGCAAAACTGAAGAAAAGTAATAATACGGAGATCAATTAGACAAATAAGTAATATCTACACAATCCCTGTACTGAAACAGTTATCTAGAGAAGTGTGTATACAACCTTTGTGATGAAAAATGGAAAAAGATTATTTGGAGTGATATGGTCAATTATATGGGTAATTATTTGTAAATCAAGAATTAAGCCATGAATCAAGGCTTAAACTAGTAATAATCTTAGTTATTATCTCTTTCATTGTTTTAAGCATGAAACCCTTGATTGTGGACTTTCCATACAGCTTAGTGATGGAATAAAATATCACTGTTTATTTTCTCCCTCCATCTTTCTATCTCTCCCTTTTCCCTCTTGTTCTTACTCCCCCTCTCTTCTATCGGTCCTATATCACATAGCCTTAAATTAGGAATTTTACACACACACACTCACAACTGAAAATTAATAAGAGAAAATATAGTTTATGCCTTGAAATATACCATAATTACAACTTTAATACATGAAGTTCAAACCACACAATTAATGTTTTTTCTCACATGATAGACAAGTGTTAAAATGTAAAATACACTTTACCAAAAGTTTACCCTAATTACAATTTTTACACATGAAATTCAGAACTGTGAAAATATCACCTTAGACTTAAACTCAAAGGTTGTGACATAACCAAAGGCTTGAACATTGAAAACAACCCAAAACAAAATATAAACTTGAGGCAATTCATAAACTCATAGGTTAGAACCTAAATGAAGCTCAAATTTTGAGTCATAGGTGGTTGAATTCTTCAATCTTCAATACAAAACTTCAATCACTGCATAAATCTACAAAACCAAACTAGAATTCAGAAACTTAAAGAACATAGAATCAAACCCAAACTAGACAAAATTGAAATTAATGGCTCATTGGCAGAACAAACTAACTGTGTAAAGAAAAACTTATACTGATCAAATCTCAATAACAAACACAACGATCTTCATTCCCACATGAAATTCCCTTCAATTATCGATGTGGAAAGAAAGACACGGTGTGGATCTCCCAAAAATTTCGAAGATGCAAGCCCTTACCTAGAACCTAAAACTAGCATACAGCCCCCAAGGCACCAAGTATAGGTATATTTTCTACCCAGTTCATTTTCACAAGCCATTAAATTCAATTTTGCAGTATGGGTTCGATTATAATTTCACTTAAATTTCAATCCTTTTTTCTTTGCCCAATCCTCGTTCGGTCTTGCAAATGTTTGGTCATTTCAGTTCTGTATTGGGGATTAAGAAATTCAACCACCATGACTCAGAATTGGAGCTTCAATTTAGTCTCAGCCTATGAGTTTAAGCCTAATTGGTGTGTTTTAAATGGTTTTGAACTTCATGTCCTGAAGTTGTAATAAGGATAAACTTAGGGTAAAATGTATTTTACATTTTCCTATGTGCTTATCACATGAGAAAAAAGTCACTAACGTTTCACTCCTACAAAAGTTTAGGGTGGTTTTGTACAACTTTGAATTTCATATACTAAAGTTGTAATTGGGGTATATTTTTCTCCAATTAATTATGAACATAGAGTGGAAGTATATAATGTTACAACCATCATAGTCAGAAAAAAGTATGTACTCTACAAGACAGACCAAAGCCAATTGGTGTAAGAAGAAAAGTAACATACCTTTCTGAGTGGTACTATCCGAGATCGATAGATCCCCAAAATCCAACAGAGGGCGCTTTAATGGCCTGTCATTGATTTCCAGCCCTACATTGCCATGCCAAAACCAAATTCCATTGTCATCTCTGAAATTAGTAAGGAAGATCACTCTGAAAACAATCCCCTTCTCCCCCAACCCAAATAATTACTACGCACATTTTTGCCAGGCCCAAACGGAAAAGATTTCGAAAAAGGATTTCAGCTGCTTTACTGCATTTTTTTTTTTTTTGGACGGGCAACATTCAAAATTAGATAAAGCAATAGTAGAATTTGAAAAGAAACAGTTGCTTACAAAAAGCATCAACTGGAGACTGAAAGGATTTTCGTTTGACCCTAACCACCACTGGCTTGGATGTTGGCGGAGCCGAAGAGCTTTCGCCCATAGTGGCCATGGAGCTTCCTAGGGTACAGGGATCGGCACTAGCTGGAGAGACAAATTGGAAATCAAGTTCGATTATTAAAGCGGCAATAACAGTTTGTAATATTTTTACTATCGAATTGTCCAGATGGTGTACTCTAGATTGTAAAGATTCATTCAAATACACATTTTCCCTCTGCAACTGCAATATCGGGTTCGCCACTTCCATGTGCGCGAGGAGAGTACCCATCATTCATGGTAAGTTATAGGAAGCATAAATGGGCCGGGCCTAACTTAGCCAGTTCAAATATTGGGCCTGAGGTCCAAAATATGTTTTTCCTACGGGCACCACGAAGAGGTCAAGAAAGCTTTCAAAGCAAAAGAATTTTCCCACCAATTGTGCAATACGCGATCCAAGAGCAACGTAAGAATCACCGTCTACTGGGTAGCTCGCCAAGATAAAATAGCGATGACGGTAGAAGCCAATCTGCTCCAATGAAACAGCTAGTTCTTGAGAGAATCCTGACGGAAGATTGCCTTTATTTTCTTGGCATGTCTTGTATATTCAGAGGCCCATGTGTATGTTGTGGGTTTGATAGGTATTAGAAAAGGGGAAGGACAAAAGAGAGAAGAGGAGAAATTGAGAAGAGAGAAGACGAGAAGAAGAAGCAGGCTGCGAAATCAGTATTTCATTTCTTCCATAGCCTTCTCATATGCATCCATATGCTTTTTATCAGGGGAAAATTTCAGATTGAGATTTAAGTTTGAAAAAATTATTTCTAAAAGGACTCGATGGTAACTTTGAGAATATTTGATTGTAACTTCTAAAATATTAAGTTGTAAGAAGTTATAAGAAAGCTTTTGACTATCAATTTTGCCAACTTAAAGTCATTAATTAGAATTTTCCCTTTTGACATTGCCAACTGCTTGTTACAATAATATCCCTCCTTGTATAACTATAATAATGCCCCTCATTACAATTTAATCCCATTCCCCCAAATAAAAACAATGACATTAAAGACAAATTCTATTAAAGGTTAAAGACTAAACTACCTTCACTTACTAACGTGAAATTACCATTAAACCCAATTACAAGCTCCCTGCCCAAACAACCAATTATTATTAATATAAAGATACTAAAATGAACTTCCAAGTTAACATCACATGACTCAATTGATTATATACCACTGTGAGTTACTTTAAACAATTTTGACTTCAGATTAACTAAGTTATCTCATACTAATTTGCATATCATTACTCAGAAAAGGTCAAGTTAGATTAAAGTTATAGTTTTAATCAACCAACATCTAATAATAGGTGAAACCACTTTGTTGCAATATAAACACAACCATTGTTCTGTACTCCAATTGAAGTTCGTTGGTCTTGATTTCCATTCTCCTACCACTAACTTGCAAAATTTGAAAATCTTGGATCTTGTCTGTAAGAGAGTACATCATTGTATAAAATTGGTTTTATAAATACACAAACAAACTCTACCACTGCATCCAAGGAATTCACCACCTTTACCTCTTCAAACATCAATGGCAGTTTAATCGCTAAACCCACCTCAATATCCATAAGAATCACCTCCTTCATCCCCATAGATAACATTGGTGGTTCAATGACCAAACTTATAAGGTTATAACATCATGATCCACTTCATATCTCCCACATGTGTTTCCCATCAATTCATCATAAAAACTTGTTTCTTCACTTTGATTTTGGGATAATGCAGAAATAGTTCCTAACTAGCATTATGCTATACTGATTTCTGCATTCGTTCCACATTCATCTCTCGCAACTTGGCTATTCTAGTAGCATCCAATAAGGTCCCTGGATGAAACAACTTCACTCCACTTGCTAATTTTGGTTTAAGCCTATCTAGGTAATAACTTAATTTTTGGTTTTCAGACTAATCAACCTTACAAGCAAGACTATATAAAAAAAAATGGTAATTAACAAGCTTCTCATTTTGCTTAAGTTGCATCAATTCTTTTAAAGGGTCATCAAGCATAAACCCAAACCATTTCTTAAGTGCCTTTACAAAACTATTCCATGTTACTATACCATTTACACTCTTATCAAACTCTTAAAACCATTTGAATCTTGGTTCATCAAGAACCACATTAGCAAGAATCACTTTATTTCCGTTTGGTGTTCCATCCAACAAGAAAAAAATGCTCACATATAACTATCCATCCAATTGCATCATCTCTAGTAAATCTAGGTAGGTCTGCCTTAATGAATCTAGAAGGTACTCGATAACCTCCATTAGCCTGAACTACTTATGCTCATCCTCCTTGAATAAATTCTTACAGCTTATTCACCTAATTTTCCATTGCTAACATTCTCTAATCCATCATCGTATGAAAATGTTTGTCTCTTTAGTCCAGTGTTGAACAAAATCAATCTTTAATTTTCTTCATTATTGTTGTGCTTTACTCACATTTGTCATGCCCAATAATTGGCCTTTAATTTGTTGCTTTATTATCGAAATTCTTTGATCCACCATTGTTTATATCTATTCATGACATTGTCCCATCATCAATTGAAGCTAATATTTAACTTCCCTTAATGAAGATTGGGATCATGTAGTGTTTACCAAAGGTGAAAATCAATCTACTATGATACCAATGATAGGTATTGAAAAAGGGGAATGGCAAAAGAGAGAAGTGAAAAAGAGAAACTTAGAAGAAAAGAAAAGGAGACAAGGAGAAGAAAGAGACAGAAAGAATGCAAAATCAGTATTGCTTTTTAACATTCAACCAACTACTTGCTCTTACAGTAATACCCTCTCATAATTGTGTTGTTAAAATAGTGTCCTTTATTACAATTTATTCCCTATTAAGAGTTGCCAGTTTGTTTAAGACCTAAAAAAAATAGTTTTATCAATATTTTATATCATGCTAATAACGTTATTAATTATTGAACTTAAATAAAGAATATGTCAATTAATCAAGCAAATAAAACATAGTGTTAATGAAACACAATAAAATCACTTTAATTTTTTGATATTTAGGATGACACGCATATATTATACCAAGTTTTCTCTTAAAACGAATTAATCATTTAATTCCTGGAAAGATACTTTTTTAATTTGTTGTCGTTTAAATATAAATATAAAGTTTCTTAATTTAATCCTTAAAAAAACACTATTTTTTTTAATTTGCTCATTGAAAAAAAACTTCTCATTTATTCTCTAAACATTTACTCCCAATTAATATGATACTTCAATTGGGCAAAATCGAAGTCACTTATGGCCATTAACTAGTGATTTAAATTTACCTCATGTTTTCAATTCTCCTAAACGATATTGCTTTTGCTTTAAAGCTAGACAACTGCAAATGTTTCTTAAGAGATCATTCTATTTGGGAAAATAGGCATAGAGACTAATTTGAGCGCCTTTATTTTTAGATAACTAAATTGAAAAGTAAGTATTTTCAAAATCTAAATTGATAGACTAAATTTTTGAAAGATCAAATTACAAACAGGGTAATCATTTGATGGCTAAAATATTAAAGCTAGGCAACAATCAATGCTTCTCCAAAAAAAAAAAAATGATTGAAAAATAATGTTTGAGAATTAAATATAAAAAATTTATACTTAAAAATTAAATTAAAATAAAAAAGAATAATCTTTCAACCATTATACTAGAAAGTTAATCTTTTGAAAATTGAATTAAGAAAATTGTATTAGGCTAAATTATTAATTTTCTATGCACTAGAATGTAAAATAACAGAAAATAAATTCTTTGAATAGTCAAAATTTATTTTTATTTTTTTATCTTTTAAAACACAGAATATAAAATAAAAATAATATTTTAACTATAAATTTAAAAAAGATAATGACAAAAATTTTAAAAATTAAAAAAAATTAAATCTGAATTATTCAGATGGATGAGGTAGCAAGTAGTATATGTACGAGAAAACGTGGCAGTAAATATGGGGTAGCACTCTCCAGGTGTAAACGCACCCATAGTTGAGTTCACGCACCTATTGATTTTACTGATAAAAATGGTGTGCAGCACTATTTCAAGTAGAAGAATAAGAAGGTAAGGACATGACAACCCCTCCTCCACACAAGATATGGCCAAGGGAGTGAAAGGCGTAGTGGAAGACGATGATGGAAGCAACAGAGAGAATATAAGGAAGGAGCAGAAGGCTAAGAAAGGCGCAGGGACGGGGGACGGAAACAAAACCCAAAGGTCTTTCTCACCAGCAAGTTCCTCCTCCTCCTTGGCTGCTCACAAATGGAAAGAAACACTCTTGGCTTACAGGTTCTCTAATAAAACTTGAGTGTTAGTTCTTAAAATTTCACTCAGGTTCTCAAAAATTTATTTTGGTTTGATATACTCTCTAATATTATCACTTTTTCAGTTAATTTTATTAACAGATCAATCTAAATGATCGCATTTTACAAGCGTTGGAGTGATAACTTAGACGTATACTTTGAAGAGTACTGAACAAGGCACAGATTAGAAGTAAACCTGTGTAATTTAAACATGAGTTATCATATCAACATTTTAATCAGTTTATAAAATCACGTGATGGCACGTCAGAAGCGTTTATTAATACGATTAACTACATTAATAAATATTATGTTAATTTTTTTAAAAAAATTTTGCGGAATAGGCTTTTACGACTAAAACGAACAAGATTTGAGTGAAACAGAGATAAAAATGTAGACTTGGCACTTTCTCTTTCATGTTCGAGGATCGGAAGGCGAAGGGGAACTCAATTGCTTCAGGTACCATGTTTTGTGTTTGTGTGCCCGACGAATCGAATCGTAATATGTCTTTTGTTTAATGGGAATAAACAATGATTTCCTCTTCTTTTATTTACAAATTACGATTTAGGGGGTGCTTTATTTTTATCTTAACAGAGGAGTAGAAATCAGAGGTCCAATGATCATATACGATTTTTTACGAAGAAATATAATAGATGCAGCGGGAAATTGAAGGGCTCATACTATCATCTGCACATTATCATAAACTTTTTCTTTTCAATAGAATCAACTTCACAATTTCTACTCTCCGAAGAGAAAGAAAACTTTCAAAATTTCATAGCTTCTAATAAAGGAAGCTCAATTGTAATTGCTGTTCTCTTGGTTTACTGAATCAAAAGCCTTTGACTTTATTTGCTTTCTTCAAGCAAGACCATAACAAATAGGCTCTGCTTCAGGGAAATTCATGTCGATTAAGATGAGGAGAATCAGGGGTTTTGCTTGCATAGCAACCTTTAACTCTCTTTGATTACATAGTATAATGATCACAACCCTCCCTCCCTTCTCCCCTCAAATTGTTATAAATAAATCCACAAACCACTTGAATCAAGTCAAAATATCCGTTTGAACTTTATACAATTTTGCATAGAGCCCATCCTTGAGCAGAAGTTCTTCGTGGTTACCCATCTGCGAACACACACAAATTGATCAAACAGCAATCAGCAAATGTGCCTGAACAGTTGAATGAGTAGCGCCAGAATCTTAATTGGTGCCATGGTCTTGTATACAGTAGTCGTGTGTTTATTTCTCGGTTCTAAGGAAGGAGGATTGTAGATCAGATGCAATGAATATTTTGAAGCACAACTGGTTATTCAATTTTCCGCACAACTTTCAAAGTTGGCTAAAACAGCTGAACTCTTGTCGCAATATGCAACTAACATTCCTAGATGCCATCATATATTGAACAATGGCATCAAGTCATTACCATCAAATGATGACATTTTCTAACAATTACACATGCCATTTATTTAAATATTTATGTCTTTTTTGAAACTGCTTTACATGATTAAAAAATTAATTTTAGTAATAGTATAGTTCAGATGGACATGAAATCACCTCAATGATGCGGCCATCATCCATTACGAAGATTCTGTCGGCAGCTTTTAGGGTAGAAAGCCTGTGAATATAGGAATCCTAATTATGCAACTAATCTTTATAAGGAAAATAAAGCAAAGCAGCTTAGGTAAGAAATTCACCTATGTGCTATGATAATGATGGTTCTTGCTTTAGATTCATCTCTTAATGCATATACAACCTCCTAAAACAACAATTTATAACTCATCAGCAGTGTGTTAAAAATAGGGGGAAAAAATGGAAATTACAACTTTCAAGAAGCTTGAGTTTGAAAAAATACCCTGATATAATGCTCACTCTCAGAATCTAGAGCACTGGTTGCTTCATCAAGTATCATAATTGCTGGGTCCCTAAGAATGGCCCTAGCAATAGCAATTCGTTGCTTTTGTCCCCCACTGAGTGAATTATCATCAACAATGGTTTCATAGCCATTGGGAAACAATGAAATGAAGTCATGAGCATAGGCCTGCTTTGCTGCTCGTTCAATATCTTCCCGTTTGATGTCTCCGGGGCAACCATATTTTATGTTTGACTTGATGTCCATATGAAAGAGATGTGGTTCCTGTCTAAAACAAAATGTTCAAATAATGAATGAATTTACAGCTAAGTTCAAGTAGTAACTCCAGTTTCAATAGCTGAACCTGTGATATATATCCTATGTTTTGTCTCAGCCACCGGATATCCAACTCTCTGAGAGGGAACCCATCAATGTAAATCTGTAAAAAGAGATATGGTTACCAAGAATGCCCATCTAAATAAACATATCAGATTTGAGTGACCATAGGAATAGGATTGCTTTTTATCCCAAGGTCGTCCTGTGTTTCCAAATAACCTATGCAAGAACAAAATGAATGTAAACTTATATAATGAATTTACAGAACTAGTTAAATGCATGTTAAAATGGTTTCAAACAAACAACTGATCTAGTGGATGATAAGCATGCAGGTCCTTCTATTTAATTACAATTTTGATTCCATTTTGCCATAGTAAGACTGAAAGGGGTAAGTCATGTACCTGACCATTAGTTGGCTCGTATAAACGTAGTAAAAGGTTGAGCAATGTGCTCTTTCCACTACCACTCAGACCAGCCTTGGGAAAGAAGAAATGTCAAATTAATACGACATTTGAACAACACCAACGAGGGAATGACAAGGAACAAAGAAAGAGAGTTCTTACTATTGCAATCACTTCATTTGCTTCTACACAAAAGTTTAAGCGTTCTAGAATAGGCACCTGCTCAAATGTCACATACAATTAAAGATAAAAAATAATTCAATCAGTTTCAAACATACACATGAAAAAACTCAGTGTGCCATGGTAACAGTTGTGGCTATGTGTTGTAGTGATAGTAGGGACAGTGGGGTCAAGTAAGTTGCGATGAAGGTAACAATAGAGGCATCCAGGATCATGATGGTAGAATGCAATACAGTAATTAGTTGTGACAGTAGCTTTATCACGGTAACAATTGGATGGTGTTCAAGATGCAGGCATGGTGGAACAGGTGGCAGCTACCTGAGGTGATGGCAAACCAATGAATGTTTTCCAAAAGATGTGGGTTGTGGGCTGCCAAATGTTCAGGAATTATGCATAATTCAGCACTTCACTAAGTTATCAAATACACTTTTGCAACTACAGTGATTCAAATGCATGACAAATAGCCAAATGCATTTTCATTATTAGTCAGAATAAGTAATTAACAATAACCTAAATATGACTATTGTAACAAATGAAGCAAAAGAAACTCATTACAAGAAGAAGTCATACCATGATCCTTGTTGGATAACAAAATGATACATTTACAAACTGAATACATCCCTTTAACCTCTGCAACTTCACTCCTGCATACACTGTGAAGCACAATCAACAAAATATAAATTCATACAGGGGCAGAAAAAGTCGCAATTACTTGCCTTTAGATAAAAATTGGTCACTGGGCAAAAGATCCATCATTTGGAAAACTTTTTCACATGCTCCAATGGACTGCAGTAATGATGATAAGCTATTTGTCATTCTGCAAGTAGCATAAATCAGCCACTCACAGTATAATACATACTTAGTAAGTTGCTCCACAGTTACACAACAACTGAGAACAGACATCCCTCCTAACAGCACTGCAAATATCTGCCAGTTGCATATCACATCACTTTTAGTCAGGCCTATTCACATTGGGGAAAGGGCCAAAAAAAATTAACAATGTGTAAACAATCATAGGCCAGCCAATGAAAGTATAAGCCCGAACATTTGTTATACAAAATACCCAAGATAGATACTGAACTCTGAAAACTATATGGCTGATGAATATGCTAAAATGTTTAGTGTTTGGTCCTCAGCATCTCTAAAGCGCAAAGAAAATGTGACATAAAGAGTTTTAACACTGATTCTTGCAAAAATTATCACTCAGAAAAACATATCTTATTCCATGAGATAGAGAACTAATACATCCTCAAAATTAATTCGCTTGATCCTTGTCACTAGCTTTAAAATATACCAGATATAAACAAATTTCGCCTGCAATTCATGAACCAATGAGTTCCTTTAGCAAAATCCAAAACATCTATAGATCGCCCTTTTTTATGCTTACCGATGAACAAACAACAGGACAAGTAGAACCATGCTATCATTGGAGATACTGTAAACAATAGTTAGATATCAAAAGGCTAATAGGATCAGCCAACAAGACTATGCATAGTGCAGAAAGAGCTTGAAGTAAATTCTCCATGTGAATGGTATAAGATCTTTTGAAAAAAAAAAAAGAAAAAAACTTTGAAAAATGACAGATTACTACGTTCTCTGCAATATGCCATTATTGGCTTAAATCTTCTGATAAGGCAATTAGTAGCCAAACCTGAGTTGAACGGTAAAGGGTGTTAAAACTCAGATTCCAGAAACCATAAGCCAAACTCTCCCGAGTGTTTACAAATGCTAATCTTTGCAGCCATTGCTTGTACCTGATTAAAAATAGTATGGGTATCATGAATATCAGTATTATCAAAACATGTATAACTAAAAATAAGCCTGTATGATACACTTGTACACTTTCATTGTCAAGATGAGCACACTTCTACTCTCCAAGCTCTCCAGTATCAAGTTTAATTTGCATAGATGAGCACATTTTCTATTTCCTATCAGCTTAAGCTTTTAAAATGGCAACTAATCAGTGATTTAACACTATCAGAATGTGCTGGTTTAAGAAGCCAATGAGTATAATTAAATCAACATGGCTTTGTTATAGTTTTGAGCTGTGTTTCTTTTTTCTTCCTAATTTTATGGCTTATGTACACATAAACATGAAGAGTGTCAGACTATAAGTGCAATGAGCTTGGGATATACGGTTGAGTCCCTGTTCTGTGTAAGTTGAAAGTTTAAGGATGATTGTTGAATTGGATACACCAGAGATATTGTACACTGCTTCCATAGTAACCATCAAATCAAAATGCAGATTTTCAGCAGGAATAATTAGTGAGAAGATTAACAGAACCTTCCAAATTCTTCTACTTCTGTACCGTAGGCTCGGACTGTTCTTATCAAAGAAAGTGTTTCCTGTGCTACCTGCATTAGAGAAAATACTAACTAAGATTCTGGTAACAATCTCAGAAGCAATTCGACCAGTATAATATGCATACTTCATTGGCACTAGCTGTGAAATCTTGGGTCAACTTTGCTGCTTTTCTTCGATACCTATTATAAAAAAAATGAATAAATGTTCAGACAATCTGCACTACTAAGGAACTTTAATGCCACAGAGATAAACATCTACAAGTAGTTCAAACCCATGAACTTTTCAATACACACACCATCTTCATGGAACCGTTTGTCATCTTTAGGTTCTCTGGAAGAAAACTTTTCATCACAAACCAAACAAAAAATTGTTTCCAGAGATTCTTGGATGTATGTTCCCATGAAGCTTTTTTGGCCTTTCTTGCCCAACACAAAGTTGTGTAAACTTGGGCAAAAGACTTAAACTGCAAACTGAGATGAATACCATTTTCAGTATTATATGCATTCCAGCAATTTGCTGGCACAACTTCATTGTTCATTTCATCAAGGTTATGCAATAACTCAATTGATATCATTCATCAGGAAAATAATTACACAAAGAATAAGTATCATTACAGAAGCTTACTGGCCATAAATCAGGAAAATTGCAGACAAAATAGAGCAAATCACCAAGCTAGACAATGCCAGAGGCCATGATAAAGTCAGCAAATTAATTACTGCTCCTGTTCCCTAAATATCAAAGAAAAGATTAGGTAATTTGGACTCTAGCTTTCAAGCTAAAAGGTAAAGATATAAGAATGCTAACCTGAAAAGTGTTGCGTAATATCAAATGAAGATCATTTCCTATAACATAAGATAGTTGTTGGCAATCTGCTGAAAGCCTGCTTGTTAAGTCACCAACTTGTTCTCTATCAAAATAGGATATGTCCTACATCAAAGATAACACAAGCATAAAGAAAGAAAAAATAAAAATAAAAGGAAAGAAAGAGACAGATAATACATCCCCAAATAGAATTTAAATATATCACAATAAATGCTGAAGAACACTACCTGAAAAAGAAGAGCTGTATATAGATTTTCTCGTAGACGCTTTACCTGCAGAATGATGATTGAGCATCAGACAGTAACACATCCCTGAATCCTAGTGATAAGTGCTTGAAGGGAAGCTACTTATACATATTGAAGAACAATAAAAATGTACTATAGTAGAAATAGAAAAGGTGGATGGATAAGTTTCACTAAAAGCATTGCAGAAAACTTACAACTTAACAAGTAACTCTACATATGGACCCCAAAAAGTGATTTATTAAACCTAAAATCATTTTTTAGTTAAACAAATGGCATGAGCAGACTTAAGAAGATCATAACCATGTGATAATTGAATTTACAATTCTAAAAGTGCAATGACTATGTATAAACTGCAATTTAAAAAAAAAATGAAAGGAAAAAAAGAGGAAAGAAGAACGTAGCCAAAATGGTTTGCTTATACTTGACAACAACTTTATACAGTTTACTCTAACCAACCAATTAAAACAATTGAAAGAGACTTCATGCATCCAAAGGAAAGACCAACCCTGTTTAAAAGGACGAAAATACCATGAACAGCACCAAAATGAAAAAGCAAGGACTCATTTGTTCGGCAAAAAAAAACTTGTTGATAGGATAACTTTGTGGACAAAGCATCAATGAGATAACAAATTTTAGGTAGACAGTTTTATATTTCTATGCAATATCATTATTGATTGTACCAAAAGTTGACATGTAGATGTCATATCATAAGATATTTAGACACTCTGGAGGAATAATGCAAGAATACCCAAACTTTCTAGTGAAATCAATAATGATCAACATCTACAACCTAGATAAGGCTAGTGCTTGATGTACAACCCAGGAAGTTATAGCAAGGCAGCTATGGCAGAAAGGTTGTTAACGGAGTCAACCGCTGAATCATGAGGCTTTCTTGTTTAGAATTAAATGTTATAGAGATTCAGCTACATAACCTGAAAAAAATTCTCTGGAATAACTAACTATAATAAAGAAGCACTCACCAAGATTACATTCATAATTCCAAAGCAGCCATTTCGCAATCCACTGAAATTCAAATGAGATAACTTAATAATCAACCCCTTAAATTTTATACTTGTTGCAATCTATATAGTCCCAACTCCCACAACCGATAAAGGAAATTCAGCAATAGGACAGAATGACAGATTTAATGCAAATTCCTAATGATCTACATTTTAATACCAGTTTTGGCAGCTAAATGCATGGTATCAATGTATCACTTATCAATCTATATAGTCCCTATTCTGAAAACATATTTGTTGTTCGCATGGAGTCTGTATACAAGCTTGTCAGAGACATCTTATTAAAATCAAAAGATCAATGCAGTGAGCAGTCTATTCATATTTAAAAGGCCAGATGTACAAGTTAAGCTCTATAAGAATCACCTGCATATCCCTGAAGTAAAACACAGAACAAGTAAAAACTGTGCCTTCCTATGGAACCCCACGGTCTCACCACTTTGTGCTGAAAATATTGACGCAGCTAATATACTTGGTATGGAGATCTCTGAAAGCTGCAACAGAAGAACAAATATTAAGAACTAATAAATATGGGCGAAGAATAAAAGCAAAATGATGAAGGTGAAATGAAGTCAATGATAAGTTTTTCTTTCCATTAAAAGGCAGTTATCGTTTTGCTTCTACCATTATAATTTTAGTATACTTCTCATTCATTAGTCAAAACAGTTCTTCAAAGCAACTATTTTAAGTTATTTCAGCACAGAAAACATTGTCTTGACCAATAATGCAATATGTACGTATATGACATTTCATTCACAAAGTTGATGTGCTGAGAATGATTGTTGTCCAAATTTCAACGACCAGTACAATTAGGCAATTGAACTTCGTCAGAAGATAAGAGAAGAGAGCCCACTAATTTCCTAAGTAATCACCAACACCAAAGCATGCATTAAGGGGAAATTGGGTTAAAGCAGACTTACGGCAGCGATGACAAGGGAACCAAAAGCCACAAATAAAATCCATCTCTCATCGGAAATTAAAATCCACATTCGGCGAAAGGCGAGCAGCGCCGTCATTGGCGTCGCCGCTTCAACATCGTCTTGCTGATTCTCAGATAAGTTCCACCAGCTCCCACCTGTTGAAATGGACTGAGCAAAGGAAAACGCCTTCCATAACCCAGAACCAACGTTGCCGTACTCCTCATTCTCTGACACACAGAATCGGCAAGGAGTTCTCAAATTCCTAACTTCAAAGCTCTTATAGCACCTCAAATTGGCATTTTGCAAGCTTGTGAAGGAAATTAAAGATTGGGTTTTGCTTTTGCAAGTGATGCTATTCGCTTTGGAAATACAAGAAAGGCCAAGTTTGCTCTGCCGGAAATGAGAAAAATTTGGCTTCACAGACATGCTTCTGAGTGACAGTGGCTGCCTTTCGCCCTTCCGCAGAAGCCGGAAAGTTCGCTTTGAGCGGAACTTCAAGTCAACGACGTCGTTTACAATCGTGATTCCAGTCCGGCCCATTTCTCCATTTTGTGGGCTCCATACTATTTGGGCCTCACAGATCCGGCCCTGTAATAAACCAGCCCGATCACAGAAATTCTTTTCATAGTGGGTAAAATGGAAGTTGACGCTTTTTTTCATCTTCGTCGTTCCAGCCATGGACTGGGAGATTTAGCTGAAATCTACGCTGAACTTCGCAAAATTCTTCGGTCTGTCGGATTCGGAAGCCATGACTGAGAGCGAGGCGCCGAAGCTGAAACAGCGGCCAATTGTGCGCTTGGGGATCTTTCTGATCTCTCACAGCCTCTTTGTCAGGTACTCATTCTTCCAGTACATCCCTTTTTGGTTCTTGTGCGCTTAATTACGATATTAACTTTGATAAAAGCTGATTCGGTGCATTCTATTGTTGGAACGGTGGGCTTCCAGTGTTGTTTGCTTCACGGCCGGGGTTTTGGCCCTTCTGCTGCTGCCGGTTCTCGCCAAGAACACCTACATTTCCGAGAATGCACTCATGCCAGGTCAATTTAAACTATTTGCTTCCTAATATTTTTTATTTTTATTTTTATTTTTTCTGTTTCATTCATATGAAGAGTTCATCTGGTTTTTTATTTTTTCCCCTTTGCAAATTATCTCATTTTACTTCTGCGACTTCTCTATTTACCAAGTGACTTCTAATGGTGCCTAAATTTTTCTGAGAGTAGCTTCGCCGATTGTTTTGACGCATAAGTATGTTTTTTCTTGTGGGATTTCTGTTCCCAAGTTATAACCTTTTTCGTTGGCCAATCTTTAGGCTACAAGAAAACTATTACGGTGAAGTTAGCGATCCCTTACTATAGCAGTATAGGCTGGTCGCCTCCTTTCATTTTGTCTTTCTCCCTGAAGTCACTAGTTGCTAGCTGATTTGAAATTGAAATATTCTAATTCTTCGTACTGTTGTTTCATAGGATCAACTATTATTGTTTTCTATATTTCTACCAAGTCTCTCTACAGCATTACACGATTAATTAGCTGAACCTGGTTCCAACCAAACTCAAGGAAAATGAAGAAACAGAAAGTTCATATGATTTGACTTTTCTGTTGCTTGTTTTGCAAAAGTTGAGTATTTACTTGTTAAACTCATTGATCTTCACCATTTTGAATTGGATTATTAGTATACCCAAAAAAAATAAAAAAAGGTTCTCTCCTTTTCCTCTAGCCATCTGAATCCCAGCCTTCCAGATTGAAAGGCTTTTTCTTGTCCCCACTTTTACAACCTTGTTTAAAAACCTTTATTGTCCGTTACATTTGGTTGTGCTATTATTAACCAGGTTCTGCAAACAATATGCTATCTAGTGATGATGCCTCAGTAGCGAATAAATTGGTGAAGGACTTAACTGATTTGAAGTTGAGATCCAGGGGTTCAGAAATGTAAGCTCTCTCTTCATTTACAACTTCTGTCTTTCCCTGTATGTTCAATTTATACAACATTTGCAGTCATTGACAATAATTGATGAAGTTGTGCCTCTAGAACTTGAAGCTTGTTGAGAGATAAATATAGATAATTAGATACTGAAGAGCTAATTTTGCTTATGGAATGTGGCACTTCTCAATTGTTTACATGGATCTCAATTGTATACATGGTACAATCTCTTCAGTCATTCACTGTTGTTGAAAAAAATTTACCTCTAGAGTTAAACTAGTAGGGAGATAATTGTAGATGCTGCTGAAAAGCTTGTTGTACTTTTGAGTATACTGCTTTTAATCCACCTAGAGAATTACACAATCTGACTCTTTATCCTTTGTAAGAGAAGTCAATAGCAATGATGAGTGTGAAAAATATGAAAATGGACTCCAGTAGTAAAATTGTGAGTGAAAGGATAAAGGAGAGGTTTTCTTTTTCTTTTTCTTTTTCTTTTTTTTAACAGGTTATAAGGCTGTGTGATGATTAATGAACCTGAATTTACCATGTAAGATGTTTGAGGAAGTGAGCATGATCATAGAGAACAGCAAAAACAAAAAGCAAAAGAATTTTTTTAGTTGAGCCACATGCTATTGTAAATTTTTTTTTTAGTCAAAATCATATCTGTCAAAAAAGTATTACATCCATATATTATAATTTTTGGGAATTTGATAACATTATCATTTAAAAGTCAGTGTCATTTGACTGCCCCTAAGTTCAGTATTTCATATTAGACAAACAAAAAAATTGCTCGTGCTGAAAAAGCCGTTGGATCCCACAAAAATTGTTGTGGGTCTAACAAATGGGAAAATAGATTTAAAGAAAAAACGAAGAGGATACTACAATGATAAACAATAAAAAGTAATGATTCACCTCCAACTTTTACATATATGAGAATTAGAACTAGAATTAGAAGGCGGCCTGTGCGAGTGCACGAGCAATTATAAAATTTATATAGATTCCAAAACAACAATTATTGTGGGTCTTGCAAAAAAATGTTTAAAAGAATGTGTGAATTCTATAAATAGTAATGAACTAAAAAATTGGAACAATAATAAACAGTAAAAGGCAATCATTACATTTTTAGCCATTGGGTTTGTAAGTTCAGATTGGGTACTTATTATGGTTCTTTACTTTAGTTGCCATCACTGTTTTGGCAGTTGAAAGCTCACAGTTAACAAAATATGACCCTTCCTTCTTTCTAGTTTCTTCAAATTTTCTTGCAGCTTCTAAAAGAAATAAATTTGCAAATTAAAAATATATAAATTAATAAAAGGGGTAATGATTTCAAGGGTTGAACTCTAGACCATGAAGGATATAATTATCCCAGTTAAAACAAGAGGTTATTCTGTTATGATAAATGTGGTATATGTTATATGATTTTAAAAATTGATTCTTTTCCTATTTTCTTTCATTCTGCCATGTATTTTGCAATCTTTTTTTTTTTTAATATGTTCTTTGTGTTTGTCTGATTTGTTTATCTCTCCACCTCCATCTCAATTTCTGCCCGTCCATCTGTCTCACAAATTGTAGCATTTGATCAAATATTTCATCCTTTGCATTCTGCCCCTGCTTACCTGTTATCGAAAGAGATTCAAAATAAAAAATAAAATAAAACACGAGTTTCATTCAATTTGTATTTCAATGCAGACAAAGTCAAAGACTTATAGCACAGTATATGTCAGACTTGGGTGCTGAAGTTACTCATCACAAGTTTTATCCTCAGTTGAATCAGTTTCATCCACTGCACTTTTTTACAAGTCCTGATTCTGGGAATATTGGGAAAAACATTAGTTGTTCATCACTTGGAATCAACACTGTTGGAATTATAAGAGCACCACGTGGGGATGGCAAAGAAGCTATTGTCTTGGTGACACCTTACAATCCAATGAAAATTGGTATGGGGGAGGCTTTTTCTTTGGGCATTGCATACTCAGTATTTTCACTGCTTGCTCGGGCTACTTGGCTAGCAAAGGATATCATATGGCTTGTTGCTGATTCACAATGTGGAGAATATTCTGCTGTGGCTGCTTGGCTAAGAGAATATCAGGCCCCTACTTTTGGCACAGTTGACCTAGCAAATAGTGAAACATGTAGCGAGAGCAACATTGTATACGAACTTGGGCAGAATCCTTATGCTGAGAGAAAGTTATATGATGGTTTCAGGCGTGCTGGAACTATGGCCGCAGCTTTGGTAATTAAAGTTGCTGAGCAAAGTGACCATTTTGAGGACAGTCTTAATATTTATGCTGAGGCATCCAATGGGCAGATGCCAAACCTTGATCTCATCAATATTGTAAATTATCTAGCAGTACATAAACAAGGTTTGCAGATAAAGGTAAAGAAGATGTGGTCTCTACTGCACTACAGGTGGCTCTATACTTTGGGAGTTATATTTGAATCACTAGGACAAATTGCTAGAAGCTTGAATCCCCAGTGGAAATTTGGTATCCCTGCTACTGAGTATGTTGAGGGCACCGCTACACTTGCAAGTTCATTGTATTACCAGGTGTTTTACCCATCTTAAACTTGATTGTCTTATCAGCCCCCCCTCATCACTTATATATATATATATGTGTGTGTGTATACATTTTCATATGTGTATTTTTCCTCTCAGGGGTTGGGTGTTCCCACTGGTCCTCATGGTGCCTTTCGTGATTATCAAGTTGATGCAATTACACTGGAAATTTCATCAAAAGTTTCTATTACTAAAATGGCCAGACGTAATGAGTTCCTTATCCGTGGTGGAAGGTATGTAATCATATATTTCTGTGTTATTGTTTCTATTTATGAGATGTGTTTGTGAAAATCGTAAAATGATTGGTTTGCAATGTATAGAATTATTTTAGATGCTTGTATTAATTAATTATATGGTGGTGTTAAAGGTTGCAAGAATTGTAGGGTGAAGAAAACTCTTGCAATCTTTAACATGAAAATTAATTGGGCAGTGATTAGAATTTCTTTTCTTTTTCTTTTGGCTATTGTGGGAGGTAATTTCGTTACAAGAAATGGTTAATAGTTTAACAAGCAAACATTTTATTCTTCATAGTATAGCATCTAACTTTTTAAGAATTTATTGGCATATGTTTATACTGTTAATCAGTTATATGAATGCCCTTTCTTTAGGTATACCTTGTATTCCTTACTCAATTTGTTGGGCTAATATCAGCTGATGTAATGAATTCTTCTTTTTTTTTTTGGGGGGGGGGGGGGGTGCATTTCTGCTGATTTACAAAATACACGGTCAAATTTAGACAGACATTTCTCTCTCCTTATTTGATTATTGTAACTAAAGGTTTTCCCACTGTTGCAGGTTGATTGAAGGAGTCATACGTTCAGTAAACAACCTCCTGGAAAAGTTTCATCAGTCCTTTTTTTTGTACCTTTTGACATCCCCTAGTAAGTTTGTGTCTGTTGGAGTTTACATGATATCTTTTGCACTACTTGTTGCACCACTTCCCATAGTTGCGGCTTCTCTTCACGTTGAAGCTAGTAATTTCGATTCTAACCAATCAAAAGAGAAATCCGCTTCTCAAGCCTCTTCTGCATCCAAAGTTGATGTCAATCTCAATTCTTGGAAATGGCTGAAATCAGCCAGAAAGGTTTTTGCCTTCCACTTATGGGGTGCTGTTGTCTCTGTACTCCCATATTTCATGAGTCAAATACCCAATTTAACCCCAACGACCAGCTTCATAGTGTGGGTTTTGCTATCGGTTTTTGGCCTCTTGGTTTCTTACTTGATATTGGGTTCTTCATTTTCCGAAGCTCCACCTCAGTCTCAGAAAAGAGAATGGATAAGCTTAAAGTCGGTAACTATATCAGCAGCTTTCATTGGTTTGTCTCTCATGTCAGTCATTAACTTTGCTACTGCAGAAATTGGGGCTTTACTTATTGTCCCAATTTGTTTGATGGCTCGACCTTTGAAGCTTGACATCAAAGCTAAGAACTTGATATCTTTTATGAGGATTGCTTGTAATCTTGTTTTAGGATTCATTGGGTTTCCACCTGCTACTTACGTGTTATTGAAAGTTGTATTTGAAGGGTCTAGTGGTACTAATGTTGGTGACTTCTGGAAATGGTTGGAAACCCTTTGGGCATGGAACAGTGCTACTTACCTCTATCTAGGTATTGTTCACCTACCATGCTGGGCACTATGCATTCACATCTTATTTCATCATTGTTGATTTGTATTATTAGTTAAATGGACAAGCAAATCATCAAGAGCTTTGTTTGTTTTCTAATTTTTATATTGATATTATGTCTTATTCCTTCAGGCATATTTTTTTAACCATTTTTTTCTCTTGAAGAAATTATTTTTTAGGATAAATTACACTTACTATTTTAAGATATGCTTAAATTACACAGCCTTTCCTTTTATTATAAAAATATACACAAACTTTTTTGAAGTTAAAATATAATCAAAATACACTCAAGAATAATATTAATTTTTTATTAAAAATATAAAATTAAAATTTTTTTTTAACTTTTAATTTCAATGTTACTTATTTCTGTGGTGAAAAATATAAAATTTATTTATTTTGTATTAAAAAAATTGATTATTTTTATATTAGTTATATATATATTTAATATTTATTATATTATATAAATAATAGGTATAAAAAATTTTATAGTCAAAATAGATATTATTGTAGTTAATATTTTATTACAAGAAAAGTCAGTGTAGCATATTTTTTAATTTTAGATAGAAAGTAAACTTTCAAAATAAAATGGGGGGTCATTTAATTTGAACATCTTTCAAGAAGAGAGTGTAATTTATCTTTTTTTTTTATTAGGCCTTAAAAGGCATGAGGCAAGGAAAATGGTTAGGTGGCAACTGCTGTTCTTTGGTCCCCGGTTGTGATATAGATGGACATGGTTACTTCACTGGTAGAAATTTCTGATTAGTGTTGCTTAGAAACTTGATTTAAGCAAAAACTAAATACATGAGGACCCGCTTCTTGCTGATATATGCCATTTTCCCTCCAGAATGATCTTTTTTCTAGTTCATCTTTTCCCAGGATAATCTAAAATAATGGCTAATATTCTATCCCCATCGACCAAGTAACTTGTGTTCAATGGAAAAGCAGAGATCCCCATTTGTTAGCAATAACAAGTAAAAATCCAAGGACAAAGGCAGATTCTCCTTCCTCTAACCCACAATATAGGGTCATGTTTCATGCGTTTACAGGTTTGACAAAGATATGCTTGTGAATATATCAATTAGGCACTATGTAAGAACAATAAATATATTTATATATTAAAATGCTGCTATCAAAGGATTATCTGTCAAAGCCGTGGGCATCAGCAGGTTTTTTTTTCACTTTTTTTTTTTCCTTGTCATTTTCTGTTATATTTTTGGCAATAGAATTGTGCACTTACAATCGGATTACAGATCAGTAGGACATGCCAGGAAGTGAGGGAGAAGAGAATGAACTAACAATCATAGAAGAAAAATCATGAGTGAAAATGGGTGGCTGAGGATGTGCTTGTGTCAAACAAAGCTGAATTTTATTTTTCCAACAAAAGTAAAGAAAAGATATCCCATCCTTTGCTACTTTCCGTTTTATAATCAACATAACCTATTCTTCTCAGTCAGCTAAGCTCTCACATGCGAATAGCTTCAAGAGGGGAACGATCCTACCAGATTGTGATGGCTACCTAATTTAGGTTCCCACTTGTGATTGGACTTGGAATTCACCACTAATTCCTTTTTTTAAATCTTTTTGTTTGTTAAAAAATACACAATATTTCTTTAGTTTAGAAGTGTGAATACTTGACACGCAACTTCTTACTTCGACCTTCCTTTAAAAACTTTGTAGTGACATTCAAACAGTTGGGGGTAAATTAGAGGTTGTGATTTCCAAATTCCATTGAAGAATCAATAAATGAATAAGTGATTAAAAAATACAATCACGAGAACAACAAGTATAATAAATTTAAGTTTTTTTTAACTATTTTTATAAGATTTTTGAGAAGTCAACAAGCCTGCACTTGTTTGATCTTTACCATGTCTTGAAGCAAAGGAAGGACGCAAGTGGCGAGGAGTAATTTGTAATTACACATTTTAAAAGGACAAAGGTCAGCATTTTATGTTTTGTTCCCGAGAAGAAAAACAAAAAAAAGAAGTTATGAAAAGGGCTTGATTCTATCATCATTGTGAGATAGAGGTTCAAATCCGTTTTATTCATCGAAACCCACCGCGAAGTATAAAGCATAGAAAGTGGAGTGTGTGAAAGAAAAGCAGCGTTCGTGGGACAGAGTGAAATTGTGGACAGAGTCTGTGGATTTGTAATTTTAAGATGTTGTAAGCCCACACGCGTTTATTGGCAAGCCTGAGCTGCAAAAGCCGGCATAACAATTGCCACCTGTCACATAGTCTCTCCCTCTCATTCTAACCACTTTACTTTTTAAAAATTTTTTATATGTATTTGGTAATTAATTTGTACAATAATCAAAGTTTAGATGTGAAATAAAGTTTAATTATTAAATATATATAAATAACGTGACATTAATATATCTAAGAATTACACTTATTCCTTCGCCTCTTATTATCTCTTTTCTAATAATATTTATTACATAAATATTAAATTAAATATTCAATCTTACTATACATTGGTTTGTTTTATTACTACTTTATAGTTCAACCATTCCAGGCAATGAAAAAGTGAAGTTCAAATCCAGCACAGGAGGATGTGACCATTATGTAATATTTTAAAATGTAGCATCGCCTGAATTAAACGTGACTGCACCTCTTGTTGGGATTTTCGGAGTGTCTGGTGTGTCCTTAATTTCTTCACCGAACCAAGCACGTGTGTTACACGTCCTTAAGCTTGCGTCTAAGCAAGCATCGTCTTCCACCGCAATCTTTCTTTTATTAAAACACCAGAACTTTTGAGAAGTTCTGGCAAAACAGGGGGGCAGAGATCATACAGCCCAAAGAGACGAGAGACACATGGCATAGATTCAAAATCAAAACCCCATATAGAGAGAGAAGGAGAAGATTATCAGAAACAACATAGATGGATAACATGCTGTGCGATGAACTCCTCCAGGAAATTTTCCTTAAGCTTCCACCTTCTTCGTCCTCCTCAGTCTCTTTGGTCTCCAAGCGTTGGCTCCACCTCTTCCGTTCTTCCAGAACCTCCCTCTCTCTCCGCCTTCTTTCTCACTTCTCCGTCGTTCCTTCTCTCTCCTCCCTCCTCTCTCACCACTCTTCTCTCTCCTCCCTCTCTCTTTTCCTTTCCTCTGACCCCGCCGCCGCCGCCAACTCCCCCGACGCCGCAGTCTCGGACTATCTCCTCTCCGTAGTTTCCTCTCGCTGTTCTCGGCTCCGCGCTCTGAGATTCTTGCCCGGCCCCGTTTCCCTCGCCTCTCTAATTTCTCTCTCCACCGCGTGTACTCATTTGACTTCTCTCTGTATTAATCTCTCTAGACCCATCTCTCTCCGGTGGGTGTTGTCTTTTCCATCTCTGAGAGAACTCTCAATTACCTTGTCCTCCGATGGACAAGAAATTGAGCTGAATAATCAATTTGAGGATCGGGAAAGCGAGGATATCGATGCAGATTTGGGATTACAAAGTCTGTGCTTGGTGGGTATACGAAGAGACGATTGGGAAGTGGGCTGGCTATGGAGGAGCTGCAAAAACCTGAAGAAATTGCAGCTCCAGAGTTGCCAAGGAATCGGTGGGTCCTACTCTTCTTTTGTTCAGTGCTTGCAAAATCTTGAAGAAATTGAGCTGAGAACTTGCAGAAGCATCGTTGATGGGGTCCTCTTGAAACTAGCAGAAAATTGTCAATTTCTAAATTCCCTTTTGGTTTACGATGGTGGAAGCAGAGGGGGTCTGCTTCACTTCTTCTCTCGTTGCAGGTCCAATTTGCACAAGCTCGATCTTCGTCTACCTCTGGACCTCAACAACAATCATCTCTCAGCTATGGCGGCGAATTTCAGTGGCCTCTTAAGCCTTAGGCTTCAGAATTGCTGCCTTGTCACAGGTGAAGGCCTAAAGCTTCTTGGAACGTCAATGGCTTCTTCTGGGCTTGAAGAACTGGCACTCATAAATTGCGATGTCGTAGAGAGAGAATCAGGGTTGCTTGCAACTCTGGGACAGCATCTGAGGCAATTAAGGAAATTGGACTTGTCACACAATGAATTGTTGCTTGATAAGGAGTTCATTTCAATGTCAGTTTCGTGTACTTATCTGATTGATCTGAAGCTAAGAGGATGCAAAGGACTCACGAGTGCAGCTATGGTTTCTGTGCTTAGGAGCTGCAAATTCCTAGAAAATGTGGATATTATGCATTGCGGTGGGATAGAATCTGAGGCTATTGAGGTGTTCATTGAGAAATCTCCAAAGTTGAGAAAAATAAAGGTTGAGGAAAACAAGCTCTCTGATGCAGCAAAAATGTGGGCATCCAATAGATTTATTGAAATTGTTGTTTAACTGGTTTGGTGAATGTAGAAGTTGAAGATGGCAATTGTATTATATTTCCCAAAGTTTCAAATAACCAGGTTCACTCTGCTGACCCTCTGTATTATACTTTATGGTTTCTGTAATTTATGTTTGGAACATGAAGAAGTTAGAAGAGCAGTGTCTGCTCCATAAATAATCATTTCAATTATGTACAGAAGATCTGCAATCTATGCATTGCATCAATTAGAGCCCGTTTTATGCTTTGTTTCTTTTTGTCTGAGAGTGAGAAAATTGTAAAGATTTGGAAACCTATTCTCAAATTCTGTTGGTTCTGCGTTGATAATCCTGCAGCCTTACAAGTTTGAGAAATAAAAACTATGCTATAATTAAATATCTTGGGCTTACTTGGTATAATTAGATTATATTAAAGATGGAAAAACATGTAAATTTTGTTGAAAAATGTATTTAATCTATTTGAGAATTTTTATTTTTCTGATACAATAGGTTTCCCAAGGTTAAATGAATAAGAAACGAACTTTAAGAAAAATGTTAAGTATTTATTATCATATTATTTAATTAAAAAAATATTTGAAAGAATTTCAAAAAAAAAAACTAATTACAAATTTCTTTTTATTACAAAAGAAGAACAAAATCTTAGAATCAGGGTGAGAAAAGAAGTGAGGTAGAGATTGAATTTACAGGCATCACATTCTTTCTACAGTCATGTGCAAAGAAAGTGGCCTTTTAAGTGAGGGTGAGGGTTCTTGAACAATCATACAATATTGAAATGTAAAAAATATTTATTTATCATGTTTATATAAACAAAATTGATAACAAACAAATTTTAAAAAAAATTAAAATTTTGACAATAAACATTTAGGAGAGTGAGGTCCATCAAAATGTGGACAAAATCCCTACTAGCATAAGCATGAGGGATCCAGCTAGGTATGCACCAAGAAAGGTGGGTTAACTTTAAATGAATGGCAATGATAAAATTAAATGCAACTTTAATTTAATGAGGAGTGAATTTACAGCAACTCTTGAGCTGACCCCACAAATTGACATTTAACGATAACCCAATGCAGTGGGAAAGTTTGGATGTTCAAGGTTTAAAGCTGATCATGGACAGGTACCACCAACATTTGCAGATTTTGAAAAGATTTCAAGTTCATTAAATTTTTACGTAAAGTTTTTTAAAAGAAAAAAAAAAAAAGTCAAAATTCTGTCCGTATTCATTAGAACAAATTAAGATGGTTTACTTGTTGTGAATATTTTTAGCTGCTCCGTGTTTTGTTTGGTTTGGTTGTGTTATTGCGTCACAGTTTGTTTATAAAGACAAAAACATTGGTTGAAACAACAAAGTAAAGACAAAATTCTAATGTGTAGACCGTACAGATTGGAGAGATAAATTATTGACCTAAATTGCATCCCATTCCAAAGCCAGCTAAAGCGTGTTGAATATTTCAATGAGGAACTTAGGAAACTCTCGAACTGGAGGTTAGAAAAAGAAAAATTATATTTAATGATTTAAGCTTTGTAAAATTTATAATAAAAGATATTGAATATTAAAATTATTTTTAAAGATTAAAATTATTACTATTTATTATTAGGTTTAAAAGAATTATTATCAATTTTTTTAAAAAAATTATTATCAAAATTACTTAAATTGTATTTGTTTTTAAATTTAATAATAATTTTTTCAAACATAATAATAATTTTTTTCAAATTTAGTCTTAATTTTGATCTTTAAAAATAATTTTAATTTTTAAAATTTTTTATTAAAAATTTTATAAAATTTAAGTCTTTAAATATAATTTTTTAAAAAAATTAAAAAGAGATTTACTTTACTAAATTTTATTGGGATTTGAATTTTTTGTATTTAGTTTTTCAGTGTAAGAAATAAAGTTAGATAGAAGGAGAAAAAAAGTTTTAAAAACTATACACTCTTCTCTCTCCTCTCTCTTATTCTCTATTTTTTTTCTATTTGAAACTAAATACAATCATAAACTATTGACTTAAAATCCATTCCATTTCATAGCCAGCCAAAGAAGAAGAAGATAATAATAAATGGGATTTACTTAACTAAATTTTACTTGAATTTGAATTTTTTGTATTTAGTTTTTCAGTGTAGGGAATGAAGTTATAGAGAGAGAGAGAGAGAGAGAGAGAGAGAGAGGCTTTAAAAATATATAATTTTCTCTCTCCTCTCTCTTTTTTGTTTTTAATTTTTAAGTTAACTTCCCCCTATGTTAGAATCTAAAGTCCTTAGGTTGCTTGATTGGTTAAAAAAAATATAAAATTTGGTCCAATGTTTATATTATTATTTATCATTATTTGATAAGATTTATTTTTAAAATTTAAATTAATGTAAGGACATAAAATGTTTTTTATTCACAAAATTATTTTTTTAATTCTACATATCAAATGAATTGGAAATACAATTATACAGGTTTTACTCACTTCTCCCTCTCTTTTTTTTTTTTTCTTTTAATAAATTGATCTCCTTAATTTCATTGATAAATTAAGAGGATCCTGATCTATATACCTTGCCCTTTGGAATTTCAGTCACCATTGAGCCACCTTTTCATTTGATGGTCCAAACTTTTTCTTTTCTTTGGCACCTTAACAAGTAAACTGTAAAGCACAAATATTAAATTTAGAAGGTGAAGCAATAGGTCCCCAAGTTCATGAAACGGGCCCCTTTGCGCTGGAGAATCACTATAAGTTTATATATTTGTTTTCTTTTTATATGAAAAACATATGTTAAGGTAAAAATAATTTGTGCTGGTTTATATAACTATTTAAAAAAATGTACCAATAATTTTAAGTTTGATTTGAACAAAATTCAAGTTGTATATATTAGAAATCTGGATTTTCTTAAATGTAAATTATGTAAAGTATCTTTGAAAAAAACAAATGAATGACACAAAAAATAAAAAAATATATATATAACCTATTTTTTATTTTTATTTATTGTTATTATTTTTATCTCTCACTAACCTCAAAAGTACTTTATAAACTTTTCATTTTAAAAGATATATTTACTTCATTTCTTATTATGCATGTAACAAATTATATCAATTTTTGGAAAAAAAAAAAAAATGTACTCCCCACGAAAGATTGTTTCGGACTGTAGCCAGGGCTGAAAGATTAAATTAAAGCTAAACCATTGTATTTGGTATGAGAATCAGAGCAGCATTGGTGGCATGCCAATGTTGAAAAAACATTATTATTTCCTCAAATACGAAGATGTCATGTCATTACCCCTTTTGCTATTGTTCCATCGGCACCATTATCGTTTCTCCTTCACTATCCTTTCTACTTGCAATTATGTTCTTTTTCGAGCAATTTTAAGAATGCATCTCTTACTTTAATCTAGTGTATATAAAAAATAAATTTTGTTAGATATTAATTCCAAAAATTATATTTAAGTACTCAAGGTGAAAAAGACAACTTTTTTTACCAGTAAATAATCGCTTTGGATTGGACTAACTAATTTGATAATGGTAAACCACAAGCACGTGACTCACCAGCTGTCCTCCCCCAACTCCCATTCAGAGCTAATCAATGTAGGAAATAATTGGGAAAGAAGCACCAGTAGTGTAGTTTATAAAATTAACAAAAAATAAATCCTTCTTTATTTATTTATTTATTCTTATAAAGCTTGGTAATGTTCGGGTCAATTATTTATCTTTCTTATTACATTAAAGGCAGAGAACATCTATATTACAATTAGGACATTTAATAAAATTAAGAATAGGGGTATATCTTATCTTAATGAGAATTGAAAGTTGGGTTTGTTTTTTTATTTTTGCTAGTTGGGCTTTTGTTGGGTCCCAGAGCTGTTTTGTGATTCATCTAAATATTTAAAAAAAACCAGAAATTCTTAAAGGAGCTCAATAATTGGGTTCGTCTGGTCTGCTTTCGGAAAATAGACGGCTACTTTTTTTCGATGTCAACCCATCAAGGTAATGTTGCATCTATAGCTCAAGCCCATGCCTGTTGTTTAGTTTGGGCCCACTGGGCTTCACATGGCCTTCATTTGTGCCCGTTTTAAAGCATGTCCATGCCCAAAAAAGGAAATAAATTAATAATAATAACCAATGTACATTTATAATCGAGGAAACCTCATTTCTCTCAACATGTATTATAGATGTTAAGTAGATGGTGAATGGATCAGATGTTTACGCTTCATTGAAAATCATCAGCTATATGAAAAATCGAAAATTGAAGCAACTATGTTTAGAGGATGGTATTTTAAAACGGCAACATATAAAATATCAGTTTTTTAAATGCCTCAAATAATTTTAAAATGATGTCTCAAAATACAATTAGAGGGGGCTAAAATGTCTCATGTCCTGATGTATAATTTTTATTTTTCTTTTTTCAACTTTGGTCATGTTGAGTGTTATCCAAGTACAGTTGACTCTCTAAACGATATGTTATATATAGATATAGGTAATGAGCTAAACTAGTTTTTTTTTTTAATAAAATATTTATTAAGTATATTTTCTTAAAAGTAACATAAGTTATCAAGGAAAAACTAAATTATTTGTGGATACAGCTACAGGCTAGCAAAGGAATAGGACAGATAGCATCGTATTTCAAATTGCATGGAAGTGAGTACATGCCACCTAAAGGGTAGGGCCTGTTTCAGTTAGATTCATTATCGTCATTTCTCCTTCAATCTCATATCAAATCCATGCTCTTTGCTTGACTCATATCATACCCCCACTGCTTTCCCCCCCAAACTAGTCCTAATCTTTAGTCTTCACCACCCAATCAATACATAAAATATCTTAATTTCAATCTTTAAATTTTAAGTTTATTTAATATTAGTTCTTAGAAATTAATAAATCCGCCAATTAGTTTTCAAGAACAACACCTCCTAATTCATTCTAACGTTATTGAGTCACTTGCAAGGGAAATCAACACTCAAGTATATTATCCTTAATATTTTTAATGTTTTAAAAATATTATTTAAGATTGTTGATATATTACAGGAATTTTTAATTTTTTTTTAATGTAATCAAATTTTTGCATAATATACATTCATTTTTTTTAAAAAAAATATTTAATTATTTTTTATTATTATATTAAAA
The DNA here is from genome assembly GCA_032878935.1 of Erythrophleum fordii. Classification (NCBI taxonomy): domain Eukaryota; kingdom Viridiplantae; phylum Streptophyta; class Magnoliopsida; order Fabales; family Fabaceae; genus Erythrophleum; species Erythrophleum fordii. The sequence continues at coordinate 17,659,840 of JAVQMF010000049.1, read as the reverse complement.
ATAAAATCACAATCTTATATTAGAATTTAGTATAAATTTAGTTACTGTTATTGTTATGTAAATAAAATTACAATTTCATATTATATAAAAAACTAATTTTATTGATAAAAAATAAATAATATCAAATACTCTTGTAATATATATCAAATGTTAAAATATTTGAGTCTAATTTTTGAAACCAGAAAGATATCATATATAATTAAATCAAAGTCCAAAAAAATTAATATAATACACTCAAAAATCAATGTACAACAAAACTTATTATTTAATAAAAAAAGTACCTTATACAGATTGAACTTAATAATTTAAAGGGTCTACTATTTAATTGTAAGGAAATTATGCGTAAACTAATTGTTTTCAGTATATTATGTCAGTTATATGCTTCTTTTAACTCGCCTTAATCTGTAAAAAAATTACAAAATGGAAGGATACAAATAAAAAGTAAGCAGAGACCATGATAAAAAATATCAATTTTTAAGAGATAAATTTATTATAGATTAAGTTTAGGTATAGTTTTTTTTTTTTTTTATAGATCTTTATTATCGGGGTTCTTAATTAAATATAATAAATATATAATTCTCTAATAATAACATATACTTTTATATTATTATTAGAGAATTATATTTTTATCATATTTTAAATAAATAATTTAATAATAAGAATATAAAAAATTACATATAAATTATTTTCATTCATTATTTTTTGTTTTTTTCATTTTAATAATTCATTCGTTGAAATGAAAATTTGATGACACACCTGAAAATTTTAACATTTTAAAAATGAAAAATTGATAGAAATACTTTAAGATAAGCCTCTGTGATCACAGGCAATCTAGAAGCTCACCGATCACGATCAAAGATATTGGAGGGTAGAGATGCGAAGCAAGTGGGGGCCAGAGACAAAAGGCGAAGGGCAATTTCGTCAGCACGGTCCGAAATCCACAGGGTTATCATCATCAGAATGAAGAACTCAACGTTGAGGACGATAGATGATAGTAGGGACAGCCGCCACAGCCCGCTTTTCCCGGGTTGCAACATTGTCGTTTTCTATTGTTTTTTGGCGCCAAGTTTTGCCGTGTCTTTCAATTCCAAAACTTACGGGCAGCTCGGGCAGGGGCACCCATTATGGGTTTTGTGGACTTTGGAGACGCGGAATGGGTTGCCGGGCACCCGTCACTCTGCCTTAAACTGCGTGACATTTGCAAAATTTCTTGCGCCGCATCGGAACTGCGCCAAATTAATGAATACAACTCAAAGAAAATCAACTTTTTTACATTTTTAAAATTATTTTTCATTAAAAAATAAGATAAAATTTTTAAATACAATTAATGTTAAGGATTCACTCTATAAAGTTATTCGAGTGAAAATAAAATGTCATTTATTTTTTTACAATTATATCAATGAAAATTTGTAGATAAAAAATTTACTTGAATTGATTGCATTTACGAAAATGAATTAGACTAATAAAATATGAGGGAATTACACTTTCTTTAGGAAAAGATATTTAAATTACATAATTTTTTATTATAAAAGCATACATAAATTTTATAAAATTAAAATATTACTCAATAATAATAGTAACTTTTATTAAAAAATATTTTTTAAATTTTTATTATATTTATTTTGCATTAAAAACCATAAATATAATTTATTTTTAATTTTAAAAATTGATCATTTTTACGTTAAATAATAAATATGAAAATCATTTTGACCAAATATGTATAATTATAATTCATTTTTATTGTAATTAAAAAATATTAATATAACATATCTTCCAATTTCAAAAAAAAAAAGTGTAACTTTTTAAGTATAAAAAGATTATATAATTTAAACATTTCTCAAAAAATAATAGTATAATTTACTCATAAAATATTTAAGTAAACATAACAAAAATAAAACAAGCTTAAAACTTGTTTAGTATATATTTATATCGTTAACTTAAAATTAATTAATGGAAAGATTAACGATATGAAAGTGGGGTTCAAAATAATATGCTTAGGATTCCCTGGAGGCCCACGTGGACATGTCTCATCGGATTCCTGTTTCTTTAACAAAATATCTGTTCCCTCCAATCACCAAAATAGCAAAAAGAAAAAGAATTGAAATTCTCTTCCCTCTTCAATTGATATACACAAAGTCCGATTCCCCAATTATAGCTCTCTGCTGTACTGTGTCTCTTCCTCTTATCGTTTTCCATACATACCCAATAGTATCCAATGACCTGTACACAATACTAGCTGCTTGAGCTTGTAATATAATTTGCGTTACCGCACTCTCTCTGTTTCATTCAAGTAGAGGTAGGATATATTTGTTATCATATTATAAAAAATGAGAGAATATACAAAATAAATAGGTAGGAGTAGATAAAATAAAAAAATATTGTTATGTTCTTATTTTTTAAATAATAATTATAAAGATATAATAAATATTAAAAAAATACATTGGCTTATGTGTCATACCACACGAGACGTGTTAGCTTGATTATTTCGTACTGTAGTTCCTCAACAAGCATGTAATCATATTCTGATTCAAGTTGTTGGCAAATTTTTAATCTCACTGACCACATCCAAAACACTACTGTCATTTCTAATAAATTACATTTCTCTTTTTTTTTTTAGAGATACTTAAATTATATAATCATCTTTTTAATTTTAAAAATTTGCATTCCTCTTCTTTAAAATAAGAAAAAATACATTATACTGACTTTTTTATAATATAAAATAAGTTATAACTACATATATTTTGACTAAAATATACTTATATAAATTATTTATATAATATAATAAATATTAAATATGTATATGTGTAATATAAAAATAGTAATTTTTTAAAATTTTAGAATAAATTTATAATTTTTAACATAAAATAAGTAATATTGAAATAAAAATTTGTAAAATATATTTTTTACTTATATTTTTATAAAAAATTAATATTATTCTTAAAGGTACTACAGTCATATTTTAAATTTAGTGCATTTATGTATATTTTTATAATAAAAAATTATGTAATTTAAGCATCACTTTAAAAAAAATTATCCTTTATAAAAGTTATATATGTGTATTACTACCTCCATTATTAATAACAATATAGCCTTTACCAATGTATTTGAAGTTACAATGGAGTTACACAGCATCACAACAGTATCAATCATTCAACAAAATAAATCACCTACATCAGCTTAAATCACAAATATTAAACCCTAGACATCCCACATATATTAAAACAAAGAATAACATATATACTTAAACTAATACTTAAATATAAATATGTGCAAAGCAATGTAAAATATGTAGACCAAATTAAAAATAAGCACATCATCGTTCACTTGAGATTTATTTTTAATTGGTCAAGTATCAAGTGTACTTAAAACATTTTGCCACATCTGATATACAGAGTGCAGCACCAGGTGTCAAATACGAAAGGGACGAAGCAAACGTCCCTAAAATATCAAGACACTTGTTTCGATACAGGTGTCTAAGGGCTCGTTCCATTGTAAATTCTTGTTGCTCCCATATGCATGCATGCTAGAAAGAGGGTCAGTTTCCAAGTCAGGCCTACCATTGAACACTTGGCAACCCTCTCTAATACGAACAAGTTGTACTATAATATATATTCTTACAACACGTATCCAGTAATAACATGCTCTACTATATGTGTGCTCTACTGATGCTGAGACTGGTTTACAACAGAAGATGAAGAAGCACGCCCACATGCTTTCATTCTGATCGTTATAAAATAGGGGTTCTGGGTAAAATCCGAACACATGACCTAATAAAGTCATAAAGTAATTAGATGTGATGTAATAGCGAGGGATTTGACTAGTTAAGATTTTAGATTTAACCCGTTTGGTAGAATATAGAAGAGGGAGATGGTGAAGATTTTTCTTTTTTGGTTTATATTTCCTTTGGTGATTAGATATTGTTCAAATGCTAGAAATTGAGCCCGAATTCATTTTTTATTTTAGATAAGTACGTAAATCAATGATAATTATTATACCTATTTTATGTAAGGTGTATTATACTTTTATTATTATTTTAAATAAGATATGAGGTTGATTTATAAATTATTATTATTTTTATTTTAATACTTTTTTTCATTTAACTAAACATACAAATACAATAGCATTTCTATTCATTTTAATATTATACTAAACGTTTATTGTATTCCATTTACATTCTCATTTTTTTTCATTTTTATATCTGATAAATTTTTGTACCAAATTTGGTATAAATCTTACTCTATTATGTATGGAAAAAATTACAGAATATTATTGTTTTGGTTATATTTTATTATTTATAATTAAAAATAAATTAACAGTATGAAATGATGAACATTTATTATTTTATTAATTAATTTATAAATTTATATTTTTAGTATTAGAGATTTTATTTATGTAGTATTTTTTAATGTTAATTAGTTTATTATTATTTTAAAATAATAGAAAAAACAACGAAAACGATAATTTTATGTGACATTATTACATTAAAAGCAAATCCCTACATGTTTTGGCACTGGGAATTAAAATTTTATCAATTCGAGAACAAACCAAGTAATTTCAACTTTTTTTCCCTTTTAAATAAAAGTATTCATCAAGTAAATAAAATGGTCAATAATTTTTCAACAACTCAAAAGAACACACTTTTATGGTGGCAGCAAAGGGTTGTTTCGTTGTGAAAGTAATGAATGTGAAAGGACCTTTCTCCAAGTATACTCTGCCATTTGTACAGCCGCCACCTTTCAATTCTGTGGAAAAAATTTAAAAGTGTTGTGTTTTAGGGAAATAATTTTACTATTGTAATAAAGGAATTAGAACCTTTTTACTAACCCACACTTTTTGTAACAAAAAAATTTAAAAAAAAAAAAAGATAAATTAATCTAATTCAAGCAATTAATACCTACAGGGTGATAGAGTCGATCCTGCCAATTAAATTAACCCTTGTGGGTGCATCCACCTTTTGAAGCAAAGCTAAAGGTTAATGTGTATAAAAGCATGCATGTAAAATTGCATAAACACATATGCTTATCCATCATTTTTCTGCTCAAAAGTTGGCATTTTATTGCAATTCTTAAATTCTCAAATTAAAATATAATTAGTAAATGATTTTTATTGCTCATTAACATTATATTATTAGATTTTTCAAAAAAAAAAATATAATTTACGTATCGTACTTTAATTAAAAATTTTAATAACAAATATTCAAAACAACTTTAATTAAATTTAGCCTTTCTTTTTCCTTTTTTTTTTCACCATCAATTGCCTGGTTATGCTATCAACAAACAAAAGGTTGAAGAAGTCGTTGTCTTTGTAGAGAAATTAGTGACAAATGGTGTGTCAAGAAATTCATGGTTCAACTTATCATCAATATCAAAACTGGGGAGCAATCAATGAATCAAGTTACTTCACCACTGCTCCAAGAGACCTCGTGAATTTCAGGGACTCTTAGTAGATTTTGTTCTCTGAGTTTCATACTCCAAGTGAATAAAAAACAAGAGGATTAATCTTTCTGAGTAATAGGATAACAAGCCAATCCCCCCGACCGCCCCTTTTAATTCTTTGGCTTAGGTAACATTGATCACCATCTATTTGTAAGTCTTTAAATATTTTAAAGTGTAAAGTTTATAATATACTTTTAAAATATGAAAGAAATAAAGAGAAAAGAGCTCATTATGTCACACTCTCCACCTCAAAAATATTGGATTGGTTTTACTTTCTAGAAGATTCAAATTACTATATGTAAATTGTTCTCGTAAAAAAATGTGCCTAGATGTGTGACATCTTTCTTATAACTTGCATTGTGAAAAGCATTTTTTAATTTGAGGTGACAAGTCACGTATCACTGTATATTAGATTAACAACCTGTTTAATTTGGTTAAAAAAATTTTTTGTAATATTTATTATACTTTTATAATTATTATTTAATAAATTTTATTTTATTTATTATTTCTTAAAAATAAAAATACAAAGACCATTTTTTATTTTTAAAATCAATATTTGTCTTTTTATTTTATTATATTTTATTTCGTGTAGGCTTATTAGAATCTTGCTATTGAGTAATTACTAACGTACACTAATGTACTTGTACATTAGTAATTTCACCATGTACCTGTACATTTAATTTCACCATAACCCTTCACGTCTTCCCCGTTGACATTACTGGTAACAACTTCTACTGTGTAAGCAAACTGATGTTAATGAAAGAGGTAATTTGCCAAATGGCAATATTTCTTCTTTCGTTTTTTTCTCCTCCATTTGGATCAGTTCTTGGCATTATAATTTCACAAGCTATTAGTTGGCTCATGCGTCGTAAATGTCTTTTGGGACACGAAGTAAAAGCAAATACCTAGTGGTTTGGATGATGTGAACATGTGTCAACATCCTTTATCTATTTTAAATCAGATCTTTTAATGAAAGGGTTTTATAAAAGAGAAAAACTGAGGGGACGAAATCCATTAAAATTCGCTTATATGAGTCTCATTTTTTAATCATTTTCTTTTCCACAGAACCTTTTCTCTTTCATATATTCTTCATCATAATAATAACATGTTTAGATAGGCTTTTAGAAAGAACAAGTTATGATTTACAAAGAACAAATTACGTTTTATAAGAAGAAACAAATAACTGCTTCTACGCAAATGTAATTTGCAACCAGGTTTTCAAACACACCATAAATCTCTCTTTTCTTAAAAATGATTGAGGAGTTTTGAAAGATGAAGTTATTTTTGGTTATTTTTTATAAAAAGATATAAAACAATTTCACTAAAGAAATGTCTTACATATTTATTTATGATTAAGTTAATTTTCACTGCATAATTAGAATTAAATTTTATTCTATGATATTGTAGAACTGTACGTGAGTTTTCTATTGTCTAGACTCACATTGGGATATCTAATCTAATCTTTCCATTAATTGGGTCCCCACAAAACGAGTGAATTGATCGAGAGAGGACATAACTCCCAGGACTAGTTGAGAGCTTTTCAATAATGACAAGCACTAGGTCATTCCTCAGGATATATCCTACTTAAATACAAATGATTCATTCAATGAACCCTATACTTCAAGATTTTGTATCTTCTGCGAAAAGGACTGTTTGGCTAGTTCCAATTACAGCATTAGAAATCAAGAACAACAAAATTGTTTCCTTCTATTTGATCTGATGAACTTCAGTAGTGTCTAAACGTGTGGATGGGGTTTTAATTCAACCTAAAAATTATCAAGAGAAGGTTTATGAATAATCTCTATTTAATCTATTATATAACATTTCACCCACAATTAATTTGTTTTCTGACATATTGATCTTAGAAGACAAGATCCACCCAATTGGAAAAAGGATAGCTGAGAATTTATTGTCGTTTCTTCAAAGGGTAAGAGAATATTGATGTTCCTATCCCGTTCTGAGTGACATATTAATTGCTCACACGCTACCTACTACCTATATTCTTCAAGACAGAATGTTTGGAATTTAAATTAGTGTGAATAATTTTAGGATGGCAATAGATCATGGAGTAAATTTCTTTGGTTTTACTAATCATAACTAAAAACGTGTTTCTTAAGGTCTTATGAGACAACGACTTGCTTCCTAGAAGGAAGCAAGTGACGAAGTCAAAAGTAATATGAAAGGAATTTTTTTTTTTGAGAAAATTACAATTAAAAATATCTTAAATTTTAAAATTATTCTTAAATATTCAAGGATTAAAAATTTAAACTATACAAAAATATTACAGTTCAAGAACTTAAGTTAAATTTTTTAATCTGTGTGTGTTTTAAAATGATTTTCAAATTTAAGATATCTCAATATAAATATTTTTAATTTAAAATTTTTAACTGTAAATGTTTTTCCCCCCTTAGGGTCAGATAAAACTGCCTCATGTGGTGCCCATTTTCAGCATCATGGTAGAATAACTATTGCTTATCCAAGTGTGGATGAGAATGACCACAAACTGACAAAGTAAGACTTCATATTTACCTGCAAAACTTTACCATGTAGTGCTTGCTTTCTTAAAAGAAACCTAATCCCTAGAATAATCCTTTTCTTATAGTACAAAATGCAAATTCAATTAAAACCTTAATAAGATTAGGTAAGCTCTCTCATCATCACCTTATAAACAAATCAAATCCCCTGGTCATGCAAAACCGTATCCTGTCTACTTCATAAACTATTGTAGATTCTAGTACATGATAAGAACAAGCACGAAAATCTTATCCACTCATTTCTAATACCCAAAAAAATCAAACCCATCAAGAGCTATTTGTTATTTGAAACAGTACGAATCACATAGGATTCTCATATACTGCTATTAAGCATTTCTTGTTTTAATAATCAGAGCAGTATTATGAGGGCTTGACCTTCATCGTAGGGTTCAAGCAGAGGTGGGGTATGGAAGAAGAAGATTGGCGGAGTATGAGACATCCTTGACCTATTAATAAAGTTCCAAGGGGTTTCTCTCAGTCAATCAATTTGTGTTTGTGCACCATCTTAAAGACTTACTTTCTCATTTATTGAACAACTTTTGGTCACTTAGCCAGACATTCTGAGTTTAAAATAGTGAAACGAAGGAGATTGCAAAATCTGTACTCAACTACATGTTCTTCAGGGACGAACACTGAATAAAACAAAGAATGCTAAGAAAATTTTGAACTGGAAATATTGAAAACTTCTCATTAAGCAAATACAGAACTAGACCACATACTCTTTCATCAAACAAATAAGAAAAAAAAAACGAAAATCAAAGACTACCCTATACTGCTTCCCTAAATATCATTTTCTCTTTTGTACATAAGTTCTTGTTGCATTGTAGCACTCGGAACAGAGAGGAATTGGCATTTAGAGCCAGGAAAAAAAAAAAACAGAAAACAGAACAAAAACCCTCTTCCTTGGAATCTCTTTCCTCTCCGGCAAACTTGAATCTAGCTTTGTTTTGTTAGTTGAATGAGCTCAAATCAGACGGCTTTCTCAACATGGCGTTTGAACACAGTTTCCAAGTCAGGAGGAGTGAAGAACTCTCTAACGCCGTTAAAGTTGTGACGCCGTGACGGTCGGGGCTTCCTCGGCGCCGGCGGGCACGGCAACTTATCTTGTATTCTTGCCTCTTTCGCCGTCGGGGTCGTTGAGCAGGCTTCTTCGTCGTCGTCTTCGTTCTCTTTTCCCCTCGGCTTCGTGTTTATGGGTTTCAGAGACCGAACCGAAATTCCTGCAATTACCCACTTCTTCGCATCTGATTCTAGGCCTGATTCTATTTGCGACTTTTTCGAAAACCCCATATTAAATCCTCAAATATACCCAGAAAAGGAGGCAGCTTGTCCTTGATGGAACAACCCAAAACAGAGGAAAGTGAAGCAAATGAAAGAAAGTGGATATGGAGTTCAAAAGACTGATTCTTGCTTGAGAATCAGAATGAGAATGAGGGGAAGAGGAATAACAGAATAAGAGAAAAGGGTCTTTGCCTGATTGTAGAGAGAAAGGAGAGGGAAGATTTGAAATGAATGAACGAGAGAAAGAAAAAGAGCTTGATATATATATATTTTTTCTTTTCTTTTGGTGATTGTTGAGAAAACAGGAAGAAATTTTGAGAGGAAGAAAGGAAGAAATAATATATAGAAGGTTGATAGGAGGGAACCCGTGAGGTTGCGAAACACCGTCAATTTGCTAAAAGCGTATGCAGAAAAAGAGAGAGAAAGAGAGCTGCCCGTGATTTCGCGGGCAGCCCAAACCGAGTGAACTAAGTTTTGGCGCCAAAATTTCAGTGGTTTGGGCAACAACGGCTCTTTTTCCCGCCTTATTATTTTTTGTGATTTTCCAATTGTACCCTTTTCTGATTATTATTCTCTTCCTTTGTTTCGGTTCTAGGGAGTGATGCTGCTGGTGCAGCTTACTCTGGCACGATAACCGGCGTAGATCACATGCGACGTCGTTGGGCAAGCGGTACACGTCTCTCTGAATCATTCACCCATGGGCTTAACTAAGCCCAAACCCATGGAAGGGGAAAAAAAAACCCTAAAATATATGGACCCAACAACTTTGTCCCAAAAACAAAGTGAAATATATTTATCCCAAAAAAATTTCCAATTAATTACGGGAATATTTATTATTATTCAAAAATTCAATATTACTCCCATATATATTTTGACAAGCAATTTTTCTCTAATATTTAATATCCAACTTAATGATTATTTAAAATCAAATTATGTATTTTTATCCAAAAAAATTCAAATATATATAATAATACTAAATGCTCAGTATTACATGAATATAAACTCTATATATGCTTTGATCATGATTGAAAAAGACATGCAAGGGTCTAATTAGAGTTGCTTCAAGCAATTTTTTATTCTTCTTCTTTTTTTTTGTTTTTTTATAAGCGTGAGCAACAAGTGGGATCATAATTGTGGTATCAAAATTTTGAAACTCATAATGGACTTTGCAATTTATTTATTCTTTTTAGCGTGAGCCACAACTAGGAACATAATTGTAGCATCAAAATTTTAAAATTCATAATGGACTTTTCTGAGATTCGTGAATGAAATAAAAGCAACAAATCATGATTTAATGTGAATAAATTCTTTCTAAACCATTCCTTACTTAAATTTGACAGAATAAAAAAAGTTTGATTTAAACATGTTAATTGAAGAAAACTTAATTTACCCCAAAAAAGTTTTACGCGTCAAGAGTGCAACATTAAAAAAAATCACTTCCCTCAATCAATCACTATGCTTATGTACTATATGTTCCCTATGCTCAGATGAGTGAAGTTGTGTGCTGTCATACAAACAAAAACCATCCATCCACCTTCTTCCTATTTTGGAAAGGATATTTTTTAATTAATTTAGAGTGATAAAAAATTATATTCATGAATTATCACACAATTAATTATTAAATCTAAAAATAATATTTTACATAATTTAATAAATTTTAATATTATAATTATAGTAATTAATTGCACAGAAATTAAAATTAACTATTTTAAAAAGTAATAATCATTAAATAAATTAATAATTTAAGTAATTATTAAGTGAAATACTTTCTATATTTGCTAATTAATTGTGTCCTAACTGAAAAAATATAATATTTTCAAGAATATAAGATAATCATTCATTAATTTATGCATCAATTAGTACTAAATCCTTTTTACTAAAAAAATAACATTACTTATTTCTTTAAATATTCTTAAAAATGCATCTTTTTTATTAAGTTAATATATTTAAGGGAATAAATATTTTAAAATATTAATATCAAAATTTAAGTCCATACAATCAAAATAATGGGTACATTTCCTTAATCAGTAAGTAAATCCTTTCGGTTTATCCATCTTTCTCATGCGCCAAAAGCTTCACCTCATATTCAAATTCAAAAGAAGAAAAAACGTCTTCAGCCACTACCTACAATTTCAACGTGTATGACTCTGTAGGTGGGTCCAGGGGCGGCGGAAAAAAAATGAATATTGCTCATATTGTACATATAATTCTTCGATTTAAAATCATAGGAGTGACCCCATTTTCATAGGAAAAAAAAAAAAAAAAGCTGTGGTGCGCATTTAAATACCTCCATTATATAATTACACAAAAAATATAAATGAAAATTTTCTAATATAATATTGCTAAACAAATAATTAAAACATATATTGATAAACTTTAATTCAGTAATATTAAGAGCGGCTTTTAAATTGAACAATATACAACCAAATTAATTAAAATATAAAATATAAAATTTTATTTTAATTCTTTACATATCAAGTATTTTTTTGATATGATTTCTTATAAAATTATTTTATTTATTTCATTCCTCATAAATAGAATATTTTTCAACTTAATGCTTCATAATAATTATCTTTTTAATTTGTTCTCTTATTTATGAATATTTTAACCTAATTTTTCATAAATAAAATAGTTATTAATAATGCCTTTTTGTCAGTCTATTATAAATAAACTTAATAGATATAATGGCATCGAGCATATTTTTTTATAATTGTTATTTTAGTTACTATCATATAATATATAAATTAATTATTAGTTTTATTAATAGTAAATTAATAAAAAAAATTATTAATAACAATTTTATTTATAAAAAATTAAATTGAGATAATAATATAGTAAGGGATTAAATTAAAGAACATTTGATTTATGAAACATCAAATTTAAAAACTCATTTGATAAGAAATTAAATTAAAAATATGTTATTTACAAACATCTAAACAAAATATCATATCAAGAATGACAAGGTGTCGAATAAGCGGCGTCCAAATTAAGTTGACAATCTTGACTATAAGAAGAAATTCTTAAATTCCAACCCAAAAAAAAGAAAAGAAAAGAAGGATAATGACACTGTGGATCCAAAGAGTCCAAGAATTGCACTGTCATCCGCGAGTGCCCATCTTTTGAATTTCCGTCCTTCTCATCCATTTTGGCTTGAGACGGTGCTATGCTAACCCAAATCAAACTCTTTCTTTTTCATGCCCACGTGGATCCACACCCACCTTTCATGTCTTCTCTCTCTTTTCTTTCCCTAACTTATTATTTTTAATCCTATCCTATCCTATCCTATCCTATCTTTCTTTTTTTCTTTTTTTTTTCTTTTTTTTTTTGGTATGCACTCAATTATAGAGAATTAACATCTCCTTTAATATATAAAATGATTAGGTATTAAAAATAAAAAAATGCAAATTAAATAAAATAATTATATCTATATAATATACTAGTAATTAAAAATATTATTTTATTTATAATTTAAATAAATAAAAAAATTTATAATAGGAAATAATAATAATAAAATATCATCATATTCCTAATTTAAAATAATAATAAAAATAATGATAATAAAGATATATAAACTTTGCACATACCAGGCAAAATAATTAGTTTCAATTCATACATTTTATCTAACTTCAATGGATTTCTTTTTTTTTTTTCTTTCTTTCTTTGGGGACAAAATCTAGCTAGTAAATGAGATGTAGACAAAAATTTCTTCATCTCTCATTATCTTATGCTATCAAAAGGAATGTAAGTGGCTCCACAGGGAATTAAATTTTTTTGTTTTTACTTTAATATAAAGAATTTTTATTATTTTGAATTCCATATTGAAATGTCAATTGTAACTTCAAGAGAGTGGGGTACGGCCATTGAGATTGAGAAGTGAGGGTGGCAGTTGTAATGTAGATATTGGATGACGAATAATTTTTTATTTTAAAGTCTAATTACGCTTTATATGGAATATTTTTTGTGGGACCAAAACTATCAAATACCTCAAAATTATTCTCATAGATATGTAACTAAGTTTTTTAATTAATATATTGCTTTGTCCGATTTAACTAAACACAAGTTAATTTTAATGTAATTTACTTAAAATTATGAATATCTTAAACGTTAGGCATTAGGTATGCAATATTACACACACACACACACACACACACACACACACATATATATATATTATATGCAAAACTAAGGATGGAACCGAAAGACAAAGGTGGCTCATATCTGCTACATTACACATGCCTTCGGTTGTATATTATTCTGGACCAACGTATATAATACAGTGTTAAAGAAATTCTCATCCATTAGAACAATATCTCCGTTAAACGACATTGAAGTAACAACTTATATATATTACAAAAAACCACTTGATTAAAAATTCTCTAACAAATAAGTATAATACGAAACTTGTATTTAATTTAACCGATAGGTAAGGTTCTATTCACATGTTAAATGAAAAAAATGTCTGTATATAATAAAGGAGAGAAAAGCAAGTTTTTTTTTTTAATTATTGTGTTAAATGACCTACTTTGCCACTGGGACGAATTTAATATGATCATTTTTTGACCTCAGTCTTTGTAGGATTTAGATGTCTCGCAATTATTAATTCGGTCTAAATGGTCAGAGTGATTCTATCTTTATCTTTCTATTGGTTGCATACTGTTTAGGAGTTCATTTTTTTAAATAAAAATTTCGTTATTTTATTTTAAATTATAATTGAGTTGAATTAGTTAAATTTACTTTTGCTAAACCATGAATAACAATAATATTGAATTTTTCATATTTTCTATTTTGGCCTTTAATCGTTCTACATGTTGTAAAACAACAAGTTTATTTGTTATTTGGATCCATCTTTTTACATGTAAAACTTCAAAAGTGATTCTGTCATAAAGAAAGCATTTCTAAGAAACTTTTTTTTTTTTCTCACAAAAAGTTGAAAAAGCTTTCTTTAATATGTATATATATAATTCTCCTCCAAACGGAGTTATTAAATTTCACTTCAATAGTAATAGAAAGTGGGGAAGATCCGAAGATAACTTCAAACACAATTAAAAAGTGAGTGAAAGGGATAATTTTCCTTCCTTCCAAACATCAGAACCCCGAAAATAAATCATTCCAAAGCGGAAACGACTCACTAACTTGCGATAACATTCCAATACTGACGTTTGGGCGGCGAAGAAGAAGTCTCTACTAATTCCTCGTTCGGTCGGCCTGATAATGGTCCTTTCTTTGTAACTTTATGCTGCTTTCTACATATTGCGCATGCAAATCATCACTAAATGACAATAAATCACACCCAAATGATACGAGCTCATTCATTCACATCTATATCTCAAAAGAATCACTTTTTTTAAAATTGGGCACTTTTCATAATTCCATGAATGAGTATATTCTCAATAAACTACTTCCTTTTTAGAATTCATGTTTGAAAAAGTAAACACATTTTTCTACATGTTAAAATTATAATTTTTCCAAATCCTTATTCACAACTAACCTGATGCTTCTTATAAGTTGTCAAACACACCCACTATAAGCGTTCAAAAGCGTTGTTGAATTCTTTTTGGAAAAAAAAAAAAGCCATAAAACAAATATTTCATAGTTTGCTATCTAGGAAGGTTTGGATCACGCCTCTGCCCACGTATGGTATCATTCCTTGAAGAGAAAAAAGGAAGAGTCATGGAAAACGAAAGTCTTTATCATAATATAATCGCTATCATATTTTTATTATTGTTATTGAACAATATTTGTCTAATTTTATTATCTTTTTATGTAAAGATAAGAGATTTATTTTCTATCAAATTCTTATTTTCTTTTCATTTTTATACTTAATACTCCTGTGTACTAAATGTAGTTTAATAATGGCAGTTAACTACCACTCACGCTTGAAATTTCTCTTTGCAGTTCATACGCAGTTACATGCTTATATGGGACTCCTGAACCATGGGTACATCATATCCATGTGCTGTAGAATTTCCATCATGTTCTGCTCATATGCTTATCATATTTTTAAGTAATTAAATAACATTATCTCTGTTAATTAGAGGATATAATCTTTGGACTTCTTTCCATCACCAGCCAATCACAGACAATATGCTTTTTCAAATTTTCTTCCCCACATCATTACTTTAGAGTTCACTATTTCTTTTCACTAACAGCAAGAAGAAACTGCTTCTGCAGACATGCCATGACAATAGATAATTGAAAAGCTTGGCAGACACCACGAATAACATTCAGAAAAGCATCCATTACCCCACAAAAACCCAACATGACTAGAAAAATCTGTCAAAAGTTGTGCCTCCCTTTTCCTTCTGTCACTCGAAATTTTCCAACAGTATCCCAGAATACATAAAAATTGAAGTAAAATTCTATTTTGGTACTTCAAAATTGATTACAGTATCACCTAACTCTCAATTTTTTTGCGTCACTTTAGTACTCATAAGTTTAAGTTTGTTCTAATTTTATTTTCCAAAACTACTAAAATAATACTATACAATAATACCCAAAAATAAAAAATACTACGCTATTTTTTAAAGAGCAAATATTTCACGGAATTGAAAAATAATCAAATTTTCGAGCACTGAAGTGAAACTGAAAATCCTTATAGAATCCAATTATACTGAAATAATCTTTGAAGGAACAAAATTTAAAAATAATTTGTCATTCACGTTAAGTTCTTTATCGCGGCACGCGACTGATACATCAGCAGGACCCTGTCATCTGTGGCCAACTCACTGATATACATTAGCATATTGCAAGTGGTGCTTTGTCATTTCTATGCCACTTCAGAACTCAGATATATTATATCCAAGTTTAGTAATACATTTTTATAAAGTCATGCCTAGTTTCAGTTTTAAGCCACCAGAATCTCTAGCACAAGAAAACTGCAGTAACTGTACAAGAGTGAGATAGCCTTTGAAGTTGATTTACTATATAAGGTTTCTTTATGCAGCCTCAACTTCTACTGAACTGGCCTGGCATGCAAAATGGAAACTGAAGCCAATATCCCAGAAGATGAATCTGCAACGGTATGCCTTCTCGTCAGTTTTTTTTCGCCCAGAATTTGCATATATCATTTCATGTACTTAGCTGAAGTAAATATTTTGATTATGGATATATATCACAAGTCTTTTTCTAGATTTCTGAAACCCTCAGACGATAGATCCATCAGGTTCGCATATTTGCAAGATCTAAGTTACCCCAAGTAACGTTTCTATCCAACTTTTAAGCTACCGTTTGATGCTTCTGCTAAAGTTGGTTCTGCAACCTTTATAAGCATCGTTTAATCTTCTTCAATGTATAATCAGCTCCACATCATTTATCATAACAATTACTTCCATGTATGTCATAGGATGTTCATAGTCTGTGCACATATTTCAGATTTTCATTATAATTAGGACTTTCTGGAACAGAGAGATATAACAGTTACCTATAAAATTTTTCCTACTCCTGAAAACATCTAATCAAGCTCAAATTTCTAACTAAATGCGTTAAATGAAATGAGATAGTGATATGTTGCTGTTAATGGCATACCTATAAGATAGTGATAATCTTACTTCATCTTTAAGAAAAAAAAAATTTAGAATAGCATGCTAAGCAAAAATTTAACCACCGACTTAGCATGAAGGTACACCATAGAGCAGGCTAGTATACTGAATATGAAAATTGCCTAACAAATATTGCGGGATAGCAGTAAGTCAACAAGCTTAGGATAACCTTAATTTGTTAGAGAAACAACCCACAGAAAAGATGGTTTAGCCAAAAGATCCACTGACATCTACAGAAACTGAAAGAAAACTCAGACAAGAATGATATTTTGAAAGAAGAATAATTTGCACTTTTGGTCTCTTTAGTTTACTCGCCAAAGAAAATTAATCCTTCTAGTATCAATTTGAGCAAAGTGGTCTTTCTAATTTGTTCATCAAAGCAATTTAGTTCCTAGTGTCAATTAATGTTATTCCTTTCCTTATAAGATTAAGCTAATTAAAAATAATAATTATGAAGGGCGATTGCTAAATCTTGATAAATAAGGAAAAAAAAGGACTTATGTTTTTAATAACCTTTTTTTTCTTCAAATAATTAGAGGGGCAAGATTGTTTAAAACTTAAAATAGAAAGACTAAACTACTCTAACGAGTAAATTAGAGGAAGAAGATTACTCTAATTAATACTATATGGACAAACTTGTTTTATTAAGCATACATTTGAGGGACTATCTTTAAGAATATCAGTACACTACTCATGCAAAGAACAGTTTTGAAGAGCATTCATTTTAATCTCAAATAGAAAGATCAATGCAAGTATATTAAAATCCGGTAGAATACAGTAAGGTCATTTTCAATCTTCATTTTTATATGTTTTTCTTCCTAAATTTATTATAGTAGAGGAATACTCAGTTTAGACATGTATAAATTGCAAAATACAAGTTGAAAGCTAAAGAACTTACAAGCATGGTTACCTGTCAAGCATATTAATATCTTCAAATTGTTATACCTGAACATTAAGTGCTACTTCTGGAAGAAAGAAACTCACGCTCATTTATGTAACTTTATTTTATAGCAGAAGACTATACCAGAAGAAGGATATTCAATGACAGAGAATAAAAGTTCTATAGAATCATCCACCCTTGCCAAGCCACCAACAGAATATATCTGTAAATCGAAGTATTGTCAGGTAGACAAAATAGAGAATCAAACATTCAAAAAGATATCTGAGGATGAAACGCAACATCAAAAGGAGGTACAAAGTAAAGATGTTGAAACAGGAGCTACTAAAGTTGAAGCCATCAATGACATAGACATAGAAGAGCCTGACCATCACACAGAAAAAGATGGTGCAAAAATTTCAAGGCAGGCATGTCCTGAAGAACCAATCACAAATCAACATGCGTCTTCAAAAGTGATCGCAGAGAGTATTGAGAAAGAGATGACAACTTTCCTGAAAAGAGAAAACACAAGATCCAAGGGAGAAGAAGATGCTGATTTGGAATGCAATGACCAAGCTACAAGCATATCCGAGGCAAACTTGGGTCTGATCAATGAAGGTTCACTTCCTAACCTTGACTTGACAACCAAAAGTCAAGTTGAGGAAGATGAAAGAGTTGTAGAGTCTTGTATCAAAGATGAAGACATAGACACCACCATACATGTTAAGGATGAGTTTAAAGAAATAAGCTTGGATGGTGTACAAAAGAAAGAAGATATGCCATCTTTATTAGAGGGTGAATGGAAGGATCCTGAATCAATCGGGTCAAGTGATAAGTTAGAACGTGAAAATAACAGAGAAGAAGATGCCTCCACAGTCAATGTTGAAGAATTTAGTTTTGAAGTAGCCTCAAAAAATGGAGAGAATGTCAATGATAAGCTTGAAAACTCATCTTCTGACCTGGTAACAGATGAAGCGAGTACACAAGTTGCAATTGAAGCAGGGGAAACTCTTCAAGAGGTTTCCTCTACAGTCTGCAGAGATAAAAATAAAGACATATATGAGGATAGCAGAATCAATCCAGAAAAGCACGATGAGGAAAACAGAGACTCACAGCAGAAAAATGAACAAGAGGAAGAACTTGGAGAACAAGTAATTCTGATCACAGAAAAGAGTGAAATAGCAGCTTCAAGAGAAAATGCCAAAAAGAGAGTTGAACAAAACATACACCCTGTAGAAAATTTTGAAGAAAAAGAAGAGAGAGATGAACAAATTTCTACACCTCGTAGTGAAGAAACATCAATTTCAATAGAAAAGGTAGGAATTTTTCTGTGCATTGGATTAAACAATTCAGACATTTTCAACTTCTGTTTTAGAGGACTCGATTTAGACAAATCTTTTGTATCAATTTCAATATTGTAACTGATAAGGTTATGTCATTAAAATGTGAATCCTAAACTGACAAACATATTTTTTTTGGGCAGATTCTTCCACTAGCTGAGTCAATCACAAAGATTAAAAGTGAAGAAACTCTGTTGCCACAAAGAATTGTAAATGATTTAAATTCTGAGGATCCATTGGTTGAGGAAACAAGGCAACCAGACAATCATGAGACTGGCGAAGTCCCCAAAATTGAAGCCCAAGAAAAACATCAAGAATCAAGCAAGTTTTTTACTAAAAACAATGAGCAAGATGAACATCTTTCTGAAACACACAGTACAGAGAACTTGGTTATAAAGCATATGGATTCAGAAGCAATGGTGATAACAGAAACAACAACAAAATCAACAAAGGATACTGAAGAACATGAAAATGTTCTAGATTCACACTCTGAAAATAAAATAGACATCAAGGGTGATGAGAAAATCATACCAGAGGAACCAAAAGAGAGGGAAGAAACCATTGATAAGCAGTTACTTGCAAAAGAAAGTGAGTATGCTAAAAAAATTTATCTTTTTTTTTTTTAATCTTTAGTAAATTTTAGCTACATCCTAGAAGAAATTACAACAACTTTTAGTTCAAATACACACACATATTCAAAATTCCTTGAAATAATAATTCTTTGCTCTCATCAGCAGTTTGCTGTGGCATTGAATTATACAACTTGTGAAGAAGATAAAAGAAGTAATAAAAGTTACTACTTTAGCCACCTCTCTACATCAATGACAGCATTCAAACATCTAACATGTATAATGGCAGGTGTAACTAAGGATGAAGACCCGTCAAGATTAACCACAATAGCATTTGTTAGAGATGAGACAATTGAGCAAAGCTATCAAGAAGAAGGTATTAAGGACAATGAATCAACATTGATAGAGAAGAATGAGAGGCACAGACCAGAAAATGATGCTGGGGAAAACAAAAAGGCAATTGAGGTTAAGTGCGATGCAATTTAATAAACTAGAAAATGAATGGGTACCTGCATGCATTTTCACAATCACATGCCTGCCTATGTTACATTAGTGTGGACATGCAATGATACATTTATTTTCTCCATGAATAATTTGTTTTGATTTTGAAGCTGCATCTGTGGAAACAGGCATTTGAGCTACCCAACACCATAGAAGTACGAGATATTTATAAGCAACAGATTATAGAAGGATCAGTTGAAGAAACACTGGATAAGTTTCAAGACAATGAAAAGGAAATTCAAAATTTAAGGGATGATCCTCACAGAGAGATTAAAGGGGAAAATTATGGCCCCGACCTCCCCGTTGAGTTCATTCAGGTGAGACAATGGCAGAGAGATTATCTCAAACTTCAAATGGAAGAGGAATACTTAGTTTAGACCTTTATTAATTCCAAAATAGTATTTGAATGCTAAAGAACATAAAATAGCTTTAATAACTTTAAATTGTTATACTTGAAATTTAAATCTGCTTTTGAAAGAAAGAAACTTGCGCTCATTTATGTAACTTTTTTTACAGCAGAACACTAAACTGGAAAGATACTCAACAACAGCCCAGTTGTACAGCAATCTAAATGAATGTTCCCCAGTAGAATTCAAAAGTTCTGCAGAATCATCCTCCTCTGACAAGTCACCAACAGAAAATATTTGTAAATCAAAGCACTTTCAGGATGAGAAAATAAAGAACCAAATACTCAGAGAGGAATCTGAGAATGAAAGGCAACATCAAAAAGGGGTACAAAATAAGGATGTTCAGACAGGAGCTGATAAAGTTGAAGCTCTCAAAGACAAAATTATAGAAGAACCTGACCATGACATAGAAAATGATGTTGCAAAAATTTCAATGCTGGCAAGTGCTGAGAAGCCAAATCGTAAGGTTCATGAAGAGGAGACGTCTATGGACAATAGCTACCTTGATCAACATCCTGAACTAATCACAAATCAACATGCATCTTTTAAAGCAATTCCAGAAAGCATAGAACAAGAAGTGATAACTTCCCCAACAAATGAAAACACAACATCAAAGAGAGAGGAAGACGCTGATTTGGAATGCAATGAACAAGCTACAAGCATACTCAAGAGGTCTTGTATAAAAAATGAAGACATAGACACTACCATACATGTTGAGGATGAGTTTAAAGAAATAAGCTTGACCGGAATACAGAATGAGGAAGCAGAGATTCCATCAGTACTAGAGCGTGAATGGAAGGATCCTGAACCAATCTGGTCAATTGATAAGTTAGAACATGAAAATAATGAAGAATTTAAACTCATGACTGGCAGTACTGAAGATGCCTCCACAGTAAATGTTGCACAAATTCCATATATTCAAAGTGTTGAAGAATCTACTTTTGAAGCTATCTTAAAAAACGGAGATAATGACAATGATAAGCTTGAAAACCCATCTCCCAACCTGGTAGCAGATGGGGTGAGCATACAAGTTGCAATAGAAGCAGGGGAAACCATCCAAAAGGCTTCCTATACAGCTTGCCAAGATAAAAACAAGGACATCTATGAGTCAGTAAGGCAAGAGATATATGTACCTCTAGTTGATGGGATAGCCAAAGTAGAAGATTTGGCATGCCTAAACAGAGATATGAAAGGAGAAAATGAAGAAGACATCATTCAAATGGGACTGAGAGAGATCGATCAAGATAGTAAAATCAATCCAGAGACACATGATGGGGAAAAGATAGACTTGTGGCAGAAAAATGAGCAAGAGTACAAACTTAGAGAACAGGTACATCTGATCTTAGAAAATACTGAAGTAGAAGCTTCAAGAGAAAATGCCAAAAAGAGAGTGAAACATAACATATACCATGCAGAAAATTTTGAAAAAGAAAAAAAAAAAGAAAACCAACTTCTGCACCTAATACTAGGGAAACATCAATTTCAATAGAAAAGTTATGAATGTTGCTATGCATTGGATTAAACAATTTGAACATTTTCAACTTCAGTACTGGAGAACTTAATTTAAAAAAATCTTATATCAATGTCAATCTTGTAATTGAAGGTTATTTCTTTAAAATGCAACCCCTAAACTGACAAACTTCCATTTTTGCAGAGTCTCCCACTAGTGGAGCCAATCACAGAGATCAATGATGAAGAAAGGATATTCCCACAACAAATTGCAAATGATTTAAATTCTAATTATCAATTTCTTGAGGAAACAAGGCAACCCGACAATGGTGAGATTGATGAAGTCTCTAAAACTGGCGCCCAAGAAGAACATCAAGAATTAAGCAAGTTTTGTGCTGAGAATAGCAAGCAAGATAAACATCATCCCGAAACACAAAGCACAGAGAACTTGGTTATAAAGCATATGGATTCAGAAGCAATGGTGATGACAAAAACAGTCTCAGGGTCAACAAAGGACACTGAAGAACTTGAAAAGGTCCCATTGTCATATTCTGAGGAGAAAATAAATAGCAAGGGTGATGAGAAAATCATACCAGAGGAACCAAAAGAGATGGAAGAAGCCACTGATAAGCAGTTACATGAAAACGCAAGAGAAAGTGAGTATGGTAAAATATTTAGTTTTTTATTTTATTTTATTTTTTGGGTGAATTTCATCCAATCCTTGAAGAAATTATAACAACTTTAAGTTCTAAGAAAAATATTTTGATTTTTGAAATCCCTTGAAAAATATTTTGATTTTTTTTCTTTACTCTCATCAGCAACTAGGTATGGCATTGAATTTTGCAAGTTCTGAAGAGGACATGAGAAGTAATAAAAATTATTACTTTAGCCACCTCTCTGTATTGACCATAACATTCTAACATCTAATGTGTATAATGGTAGGTATATCTGAGGATCAAGCTCCATCAAGATTACCTATAACTGCATTGATTAGAGATGAGACAATTGAGCAAAGCATTGAGAAAGAAAGTCTTAAGGAGGGTGAATCAACATTGATAGAGAAGAATGAAAGCCACAGAGCAGAAAATGATGCTAAGGAAAAGATAAAAGCTGTAGAGGTTAAGTGGCCTGAAATCAATTAAGATAGAAAATAAATACGTACCTGCATGCATTTTCACATTCACACACCTATTTCTTTATTAATGCAAACATATGACCACACATTTCTTCAAGAATATTTTGTTTTGATTTTGAAATTGCGTCTATGGAAACCAGGCATTTGATCTACCCAAGACTAGACAAGATATTTATGAGCAACAGATTATAGGAGGATCAGTTCAAGGAACAATGCATAAGTTCCTAGACAATGAAAAGGAAATTGAAGACACTAGCAGCGGGGGAAATTATGTCCTTTGCATGCCTTCTGAGTTCAATCAGGTGAGATAACAGTAAAAGAGATTATCTCAAACTTCAAATAGTAGAGGAATACTCTGTTTAGACGTTTATAAATTCCAAAATAGTATTTCAATGCTAAAGAACATATGAAAGACAAGCATGATATCTCATCAACTGAATTGTTTCAATAATTTTAAATTTTTATACTTGAATAATAAATGCTGCTTTTGGAGGTAGAAACTAATGCTCAATTATGCAACAAATTTTTATAGCAGAACACTGAACTGGAAGAAAGATACTCAACAACAGCTCAGTCAGATGGCAATCCAAATAAATGTTCCCCAGCAGAATTTGAAAGTTCTGTGGATTCATCTTCCCTTGAAAAGTCACTAATAGAAAAGATGTTTAAATCAGAGCATTTCCAGGTTGCCAAAATAGAGAATCAAGCACTTGAAAAACTATCTGAGAATGAAAGGCAATATCAAAAGGGGCTACTAAGCAAGGATGTTGAGATTGGAGGTGGCAAAGTGGAAGCTATCAATGACACAAACATAGAACTTGACCATGACAAAGAAAATGATGGTGCAAAAATTTCAATGCTGGTTAGCACTGAGGAATCAAATCTCAAGGTTCATAAAGAGAAGACCTTTATTGAAGATAGCTTTCTTGATCAGCATCTTGAAGTAATCACGAATCAACATGTGTCTTTTGAAGTGATCCCAAAAAGTATAGAAAAAGAAATAATAACTTCCCAAACAAATGAAAACACAACATCAAAGAAAGAGGAAGATGCCGATTTGGAATGTAATGAACAAGTTACAAGCATATATGAGACAATCTTGGGTAAGATCAATGAAGCTTCACTTCCTAACCTTGACTTGGCAACAAAGAGTAAAGGTGAGGAAGATGAAAGAGTAATAGAGTCTTTTACCAAAGACGAAGACATAGAAACTACCAAACATGTTAAGGATGAGTTGAAAGATCCAAGCTTGATTGGAGTACAAAACAAGAAATCAGAGATGCCGCCTCTACTGGAGGGTGAATGGAAGGATCCTAAATCAATTGGTTCAAGCAATAAGTTAGAACATGAAAATAATAGGGAACAAGATGCCTCCTCAGTGAATGTTGCAGAAAGTCCATATGTTCATAGTGTTGAAGAATCTACTTTTGAAGCAGCCTCAAAAAATGGAGATAGTGATGATGATAAGAGTGGAAACCCATCTTCCAACCTGGCAACAGATGAGGCGAGTACAAAATTGGCAATTGAAGCAGGGGAAACTTTGCAAGAGGCTTCCTATACAGCCTACAAAGACAAAAGCAAAGACGCCTCTGAATCAGTATGGCCAGAGATAGATATACCTCTAGTTGACAGGATGGCCAAAGCAAGAGATTCAGCATGCCTAGACAGATTTGTAAGAGAAGCAAATGAAGAGGACATCAATCAAGTCGGACTCACTGAGATCAATGAGGATAGCAGAATCAATCCAGAAACACATGATGGGGAAAAGAGAGACTCATTGCAGCAAAATGATCAAGAGTATGAACCTGGAGAACAAGCAATTCTGATCCCAAAAAAGACTGAAACAGCAGCTCCAAGAGAAGATGTCAAAAAAAGAGTCGAACAAAACATACACCCCGTAAAAAATTTTGAAGAAAAAGAAAAGAGCAATGAAAAAACTTCTACACCTGACAGTAGGAAGACATCAATTTCAACAGAAAAGGTAAGAATGTTGCCATGCATTGGATTAAACAATTTAGACATTTTTAACTTCTGCTTTTTTACATCAATATCAATCTTGTAATTGATAAGGTCATTCCATTAAAATGCGAACCCCTCAGCTGACAAACTTCAATTTTTTGCAGTCTCTCCCATTTGCTGAGTCTATCACAAAGATCAAATGTAAAGAAACAATATTCCCACAAAAAATTGCAAATGATATAGATTCTAAAGATCCATTGGTTGCAGACTCAAGCAAATTTGACATTGGTAAGACTGGTGAGGAATCCCAAGCTGAAACCCAGGAAAAAATTCAAGAATTAAGCAAGTTTTGTACAAAAAATAACAAACAAGATGAACAACGTTCTGAAACACAAAGCACAGAGAACTTGGTTATAAAGCATATGGATTCAGAAGCAATGGTGACAACAAAAACAATCACAAAATCAACAAACAATACTGAAGAACTTGACAGAATTCCAGAATCACGCTTCAAAGAGAAATTAGATATCAAGGGTGATGAGAAAATCTTACTAGAGGTATCAAAAGAGATGGAAGAAGCCACTGCTAAGCAGTTACATGAAATCGCAAAAGAAAGTGAGTATGCGCATCGGTCTTTAGTAAATTTCATCCACATCCTTCAAGAAATTATA
Organism: Erythrophleum fordii; assembly: GCA_032878935.1. Classification (NCBI taxonomy): domain Eukaryota; kingdom Viridiplantae; phylum Streptophyta; class Magnoliopsida; order Fabales; family Fabaceae; genus Erythrophleum; species Erythrophleum fordii. Next base: position 17,634,144 of record JAVQMF010000049.1, on the reverse strand, counting down.
GCAACTAGTTAAAAAAATTATGATGATCTTTGAAATCCCTTGAAACAATCATTTTTTAATCTCATCAGCAGCTTAGCACACTAAGCATTGAATTTTACAACTTCTGAAGAAGACATAAGTAACAAAAGCCACCCCTCTGTACGGATGATCACATTCAAACATCTAACATGTATAATGGCAGGTGTATTTGAGGATGAAGCCCCATCAAGATTACCTACAACAGTATCTGTTGGAGACGAAAAGATTGAGCAAAGCTTTCAGGAAGAAAGTCCTAAGGATGATGCAACATTGCCAGAGAAGAAGGAGAATTACATACCAGAAAATAATGCTGAGAAAGACAAAAAAACCGATGAGGTTTAACCAGGACACAATGAATTAAGCTAGAAAATACATAGATACCTGCATGCATTTTCACAATCATACACTTGCTTATATATTACTGTGCACATAACAACCATACATTTACTTTCTCCATGAATAATTTGTTTTGATTCTGAAGTTGCATCTATGGAAACAGGCATCTGATCTACCCAAAATTAAGGGCGGACAAGATATTAATGAGCAACAAATCATAGAAGGATCCATTGAAGAAACAATGAATAATTTCCAAGACAATGAAAAGAAAAATCAAAATTTAAGAGAAGACACAGGCAAAGAGATTGAAGGGCAAAGTTCTGTTCCTGACCTTCCTTCCAAGTTCAGTCAGGTGAGACAACTGTAGAGAGATTATCTCAAACTCTAAATACTGTTAATTTGTAAGTTATTTTTTGAAGTTGATTCTACATGCAAACTTTAAATGCACTGCAGCATGGCATAACAGATGAGACCATTCTTTGCGAGTCAGATCAGAATGAAGAAAATCCTGAAATAGTTTTTGGTATGTCATCAAAGAAAGAAGAGCAAAGTTTGTTAGGCGAACATGGCAACCCAACCCCAAAAGAAGCTTTGATTAAAGATCAAGATGAATATGCATATTCCATGAATGTTGCTGAAAACAATACACAAGCTTCTAGAGAAAACTCTGATAACACTACCTGTATAGAAGGGGAAGAAACCATTGCCAGACTTGAAAAATTTTCCCAGAAAGAAAAGATGGAAGAAGAGCCAAAAGATCTAGATGGTAGGAAGGAAAACAAGGCATCATACCAGGAGGTGACTAGATGTTTATACATTCAATCTCCTTCGCTTTTGGTAAATCTGTAATGCAGGATAAGTATGCCACAAAACTTTAAAACTAGCAGCTGAATATCTTTAATGAGAAAGTTATTGGACTCAAATTTTTAATATTTATTTTTATCCAATATATGCACAAATTTAGTTATAAAAAACTTCTATATAAACTGTTTGAAGCCATTAATGTTGGTAATCGATGGAAATAAACATAATTCTAATCATCACAGAAGGATTACATAGAGTGCTATAGGGTTATTATGCATGTTTATTTGATTACAATCATATAATGTATTTTAGCAAGTGCCATCTGATCTGATTAATAACATCAAAGCTAATGGATTTGAAAATTTTGTTTTACTGAGCTACTTCTCCATCATAAAGTGAAGCCTTGTGATACTTTTATCTTTTATACAGGTGCCTGTGACTACTGCATCAAATCAAGAAACCATAGAAAATCTTTTAAAGGTATGTAATAATGTTAAAACTACCCTTCAAGTTTGACCAGGATAGCTTTAATTTCAAAGCACCTATAAAAGCATGACATATGAACTTTTTTGGTAATTATCTGCAAGTAACAATATTTATCTCTCCCTTTTTCAAAAACAAAGGTATCTGAGCCATTAGAGACAGAAGCTTTTGTTTCAAAACCAAAAGAAGAGATAGAGGACACTGTTGGGACATTGTCTTCTACATCAATTGGGACAAAAATAGGAAAGGAGTACCTGGATGAAGAAGAAAGTGAAGAAACAAAAAGTAAAGAAGAGGTTGGCTAATATATGATATCTGAATTTCTTTCTCAAATTTCTAATTATTATCTCTCTTGATTGTAACTGTAAGCGTCTAAACTTGCCTGCTAAACAGGTTAAAGTTATAGAATCAAAAGGAAAGATTGAAGCAACATATTCAATAGACAAAAAAATTTCGGATGATTTATCAAAGCCCAAGGTGGACCATGATGTTTTGACTATTGAAGGAAACAATACCCTTGTTAAAGATCCTTCATCAGTATTAGGAGTGCCTGAGAAAGACAAAAACAGTACTAATGATTCTGAAACTGAGTTTCTCAAAGTTGTGGGTGAAAACACAACTATGAAGGAGGTCAAACCAATAGATGAAGACCATCTTGAAGGTTCTAATGCTGCCCATAAGATGATGGATTTAACAACAACTAAGACAAAATCAAATTGGCTGGGTAGTGATATTGCTGAAAGACAAAAGAAAGAAGCAAACTCAGAAGAGAACAGGGACATGAAGGTTAGAGAAGTGGAAGATCAAGGAGAACAAATATCTCATGACATCAGAGACAAAAATCTAATCACAGGTGTCAACCATGAAAAAGAATTAACCATTACTGATGACCAATCAGTGCATACCGTTCTAGATTCCTTTATGGTACCATCAAATGGAGAGTCTAAGACAACGGAAATGAGCAAGATTACAGAGAATACCCTGGCAAGAGGAGATATCTTATATGTTGAAATAGAAACACCTTTAATTACTCACACTGAAGGTGCTTTGATGTTGGGGTCTTCAGATAATGAGAAGGGAAAAAAGAAGGAATATTCAAATGAAGGAATTCAAAAGCATAAGGATGGAGATCAGCCTATGCCTTCTGACCTGAAAACTGAAAATATTATCTCAGAATCGGATACAAAAGACATAGTAAAAGAGAAGATAGAACAAGCTGATAGTTTAGCAGATCAAAATAAAGCTCGCAAAATAGAAATTGTAGAATGTGAGAAGTCAACTATTGAGGTGACAAGAGCTCTCCTGCAAGAAGAGGAGCTTACGGACAAGACTGAAGACAGTTCAGTCACTAGAGTAGAGAGAGAAGCAGTTGAACTTAAAACAGCAAGTTCTAGTGGTCAAGAAAAGTTTGTTAATACCAAAACCAGTGAACTTCTAATGGAAAAGGTAGATAAAAAATAACATATCAAGGAAGGGAAACTTCTAATCAATGAGAAAAATTTTGTGCATTCCAACAGAAAATTTCTTTTGCCTTTTGGTAACTTTAAATGAACAAAAACCATTTCAACTTTTTCAGTTTTACTGTCATCATCTTGTAATCCGATATGTTATCTTAGATAAATTAGTTCATACTCTATTAAAAGTTTCATTATGTTTTCACATTAGATTAAATCACAATTTTATTTCCTATTTTTATGTAGTACATGATTTTATTTTACCATTTTGCTAATTTATCACTACAATACAGGGTGACTTTGTGCCAAAAGTTCAAAGTGAGGAGATACTCCTCCATTCCAGCAACAATCAAATAGAGGGAAAGGATGATAACCTTCAGGATCAGGACTCCCAATCTATTCAGGAAGTTATACAATTAAAGTTTGAAGATGACACAGAATCAAACTTGAAGCCGAGATATAATGATGAAGACCATTTGAACTCATCCTTTGATCAAGATGGAAACACAAATGCCATCAAGTTTACCCAAGAGGTTAGGAAGGCGAAAATATTAATTTCCATTATTTCATGAGGCTCCGTTTGTTCTCAAAATATTTTTGAACAGGTTCATCAGAGATTAAGGACAGCTAAAAACAATGAAAACATCAAAGAACACCCCAAAGAGGATAGAATAACATCACCTGGAGAAGAAACAAAAAAATGAGATTATGTCATATATAGTTTGCAAATTAATACCTAGAATTTTAATCCCATATGATGTTAGTCATAAGCTGTTTTTCCTTTCAAACAGGTTGAAGTTTCAACTTCCAAAGTCACAGAACAGATTGAGTCAACAAAGTTGATCGAAGGAAAAAGAACTGTGACCTTAGAAGACCAAATAGAGCAAAATATGGATATCATAGATTTCAATGCTTTGAAATCCACAGACATATCAGAAACCAGTACTGAAGCAACTGATAACAATGAAAACATCATAGAACACCCTACAGGGGGTAGAATAACATCATTTGGAGAAGAAATAGAAAATGAGGTTATTTTATATATAGTTTGCAAATTAATAGCCAAAGTTTTAATTCCATATGATGTTAGTCATAAGCGTTTTTTCCTTTCATATAGGTTGCAGTCTCAACTTCCAAACTCACAGAACAGATTGAGTCAACAAAGTTGACAGAAGAAAAAAAATCTGTGCCTTTAGAAGACCGAACAAAGCAAAATATGGACATCACAGACTTCAGTGCTTCAAAATCCACAGATGCATCAGAAACCAGTATTGAAGCAGCTGATAACAATGAAAACATTAGAGAACACCCCAGAGAGGGTAGAATAACATCACCTGAAGAAGAAACAGAAAACGAGGTTATATCATATACAGTTTCCAAATTAATTCCCAAAGTTTTAATTCCATATGATATTAGTCATAAGTGGTTTTTCCTTTCATACAGGTTGAATTCTCAACTTCCAAACTCACAGAACAGATTGTGTCAACAAAGTTGATAAAAGAAAAAAAGTCTGTGACCTTGGAAGACCAAACAAAGCAAAATATGGACATCACAGACTCCAGTGCTTTGAAATCCACCAATGCATCAAAAACCAGTACTGAAGCAACTGATAATAATGAAAACATCAAAGAACACTCCACAGAGGGTAGAATAACATCACCTGAACAAGAAACAGAAAATGAGGTTATATCATATATAGTTTTCAAATTAATACTCAAAGTTTTAATTCTATATCACATTAGTCATAAGCAGTTTTTCATTTCATATAGGTTGAAGTCTCAACTTCCAAACTCACAGAACAGATTGAGTCAACAAAGTTGACAGAAGAACCAAAATTTGGGACCTTAGAAGACCAAACAGAGCAAAATGTGGACATCACAAACTTCAATGCTTTGAAATCCACAGATACATCAGAAACCAGTACTGAAGACTCTTTTTCCACACCCAAGGTGTATGAGAAAGAGACTGAAGCAGGTTTCGTCAAAAAAGATGACTCCAACACTGATGATCCCAAAAATGTGCCCCTCATAGTTGAAATTGAAGAAATAGGCTTAAAGAATGCTAGAACAAGACACATAGAATATGACAAAGGCTCTGATAAAGCAACTGAGAATAAGGGTGAAATAGCAATTGCAACAGACCAGACCACATCAGACAGCATAGATATTGTTAGAAGCGAAGAGAATTTCAACTCAAAAAAGAAGGGTATTTTGGAAGAACTAAATGAAGGTCATTTGAAGGTGGATTCTTGTGTTGAAGAAATAGATAGAACCACCACAGTTCAGCATGAAAGAGAACCGGCCATAAGCATAATTCCAATGTCTCAAGATTATCCTATATTATTGGTAGAAGAAAAAGATGCCATAGGGAATGCAATAATTCATCCAATGGATGCAAGATCAACAAGAGAGAAAACCATTAATGAAACTACAGAAACCTATCTTGTGCACTCAATAGAAAACACATTATTTCAGAAGGAACATGAAGTTGTCAAATCTGGAGGTGTCCCTAAGTTGGAATCAGTAAATATCACAGAAGAATGTCCAAATAAAGATAGCTCTCAACTGGAAAATGAAGGTTTGCACATGGTTTTTGACCAAAACACCAACAATAATGTATTTGATACTAATAGTATAGCATATCATGATGACTCTTGCAAATTACATACAGTTAAAGAAGAAAAGCTTTTGATAGAAGCTTCTAAGTGTACTACAAGCAGCACATGTGAAGATAGAGGCGCTATGCAAAGACAAGATAACCTAGGCACACCTTTCAAAGGCAATTTGACAAATGTTGCTACAGAGAAAGCAGAAACTGCATTGGAAACAAAAGATTTTAGCTATGAAAATGAGTCTACTGATGAATTTCCTTCAGAAAAGGTCAGTGGCTTACACATCTTTAATTTCTGATAAGCAAGCCCTATAATGTCACAATAAAGAATAACATATTATTCTAGAGAAACAGCAGAATAAAATATTTCTAATAAACACATGAAGTGGAGAAATTTTTTTGAAATGTCTAATTATGCATTGCAAAACTATCCACTTGTCATGTTTTTATCAAAAAAGTTGATAGCAAACATCTAAAAACTATATCTAAGTTTTGTCCATTATTTAAATATCTATTGAATTTATTTTACTAGCAATGTATTATCTCTTTCCCTGTTAATTTACGACTTCCCCTTCTTTTCCCCCATCTTTTGCTTCCACTTAATATCGCTGTGGAATAGACTGTTGAAGTAGCAGATTCAAATGAGAAAGTTGAATTGGCTTTTGAATCCACGGCCAAAGACCAAAGTGATGAAAAGATTTATCAAGCTAAGGAAGAAAGCAACTCTGAGGACCATATTTTTGAATCTAGAGAAAATGTTCCAAATCAAAAATTTCAAGTTGAAACACAGAGAGAAGTGGACATGCAATTTGAAGTTAAACAACATATTAGTGTCCCAGGAAATGTAAATGAAGCCTCAATGATTGGTGGTTATACCGAAAGTGTAAGAAACTTAGGTATATTTGTCTTCTTTTAGTTTCTTGAGAACTTTTCTAAAACTATATATGCAAAACAGGTCACTGCAGCAACTGAAAAGGCTAATGGAAGTGAAAACATCCTAGAACATAGCCCAGAGCTAACAAGTAATCTGAAGGAATCTGATACCTTATCTGTAGGGTATGAAATCATTAATGAGGTAAGTTCTTTTTATATAAATGAAACTAAACCAAATTGTCTCTATAATCCGCTTAAGTTACTTGTGTTTTTCTTGTTTGGTTACAGGCTACAGCAACAAACTCAGGGTTTATAGAACAAATTGAAGAAGTGGATTTAGTGCAGGAAAGTAAGTCTAGAATCTTGGAGAATCTTGCAAAGGCAAATGAAGACTTTAGTTCTTTGACTACCATAGAGGCATCAGAGGAAGGAATACATAAGGAAGAATGCAAGAAGACCCTTTTCAGAAAATCTTCAATGGGGTCTCACGGGCTTGAGAAAGACAATAAAGCCGAAATATCCAACAAAGAAGACAACACTAATATTTTTGAGAGTCTACCTTGCATGCATGAAAGGAAGGATGTAACAACTACTGATAAAGTTAAAACTAGCTTGGATGCCATTGATACTGATAACATACAAGAGGAAAGTTCCAGTCTAGAAGACAGTAAAGACAAGCAAAGCCCAGAAATAGTTGATGAAGGTCGATGTGAGATGGATCATGACACCAGAGGCAAAGCTCCTATAACAGGAGATGAATATGAAAAAGAAGAGAACGCCAATTTGACACTGATACAAAATGATAACCTTCAGAACCCTTCTGTAATCCAAACAGAAGATGGCCCTGGCAGAAAAAAATTTAGCAATTCCATAGACAACCTAGCAAGTGATGATCAGACATATAAAAATGCAGAAATTGCTTTTGTTGCATGTACAGCAGAGGCAAAGCTACCACAAAGCAACCATAATGTCATTAAACATGATGTTTCACCCAATTTGGAGACTGCTATTATTCATAAGGAAAATGAAAACAAAGAAATCCAAAAGCAGAAAGATGAAGATATCCATGATCTAAACAGCCAGGGAACTATATCAGCCACGAAAGATGTAAAAATATCAAGAACAGAAACAGGCAGTGGTGTAACAGATCAGAATGGCGCTGGAACACTGGAGGAAGTGAAAGACCAAAAGCCTTGTATGGATATAAGTGGTGCAAATGATGAACAGGATGCTGAGAATTTCAGAAGTAGCTCAAAAATTGTCAAGAAAACAGCAACTGAATCAGATCCAGGTGGTCAAAGCAATAAGCATGAGTCTACTAAGACTGAAGAAAGTGAACTTCCTGCAGAGAAGGTCAGTGAATAGTATCCACTTATCACACTAATAAAACATTATAAGATATATAGTTTGAATAACCTATCATGCATTTATACTCATGTGGAACAGTATTACATATTATGGAAGGGGAATTATATTTAGAATAATAGTTTCTTGGTAGTAAACACCTTCATAATTTGTTTTCATTCCAATGTCAGCCATTTCATGTTACATGTTAAACTAGGGTGCTTCCCCTTTTTAGAGTAAATAGATTGCACCTTTTTACTCATTAATCATCGTGGAACAGATCCTGAAACCAGATAATTTGGGCAAGAAGTTTGAATCTACCTCCAACTCTAAGGTCCAATATGAAACCAATGAACAACTTCCTCAAACTAAAGAGAAGAGCAACAACTCTCAGGCTTGCATTTCTCAACTAGATGAACAATTTCCAGGAATAAAGTATGAGACTGAAAAACAGAGAAAATTAGAGCCTCATATGGAGGCTAAACATCAGTTGAATATACCACCACATGTCAAAGAAACCTCAGTCACTAGCCTTATAACCAAAGAGGTAAGAAGTTCAAGCATTATTTTCTTTTCACTAGTAATCAAAGACTTCTTTATTCTTACATTATATCCACAAAACAGGTGCATGAGGGAGTTGACAGAGCTGGCGAAAGTGAAAAGATTGACAAACAAATCATAAATTATGAGGTTAACTCAATGGAACTTCAGATTTTATTTGACAAAGATGATACAATTAATCAGGTGAGTTCAACATAATATTTCTAACAGTATCAATTATTTATCATGTCCTGCTACTCCTTTATTTTTTAAATAAAATTTTGAAATGAAATGTACCATATAGATGAAAGATCACAATTTAATTTCCACCAAAAACTTAAAAGCAACATACTCTGGTAAGGAAGTAACAATAGTGGCTGAAGATGATCCAACCAGAAAGGAAGCATTGGAAGAAAATATGCAAGATAAAGGTAATTGGAGGCCTATAGATGATCCCACAGCAGGACCTCAAGTTTTAGAAGGAAAAATAGAGAAGATTGAAGCTAAAGGAGATAATTGTATAAATATGACTAAGAATATGCCAGTTGAAGTGCAAAAAGTAGAATCTGGGGAAGCTCAGTTGGAAGACAAGCCTATGGAAGGGTCTAACTTGAATAAGCAATGTCCAAAAGCAATCAAAATTAAGCAAAGGCTACCAGTTGAGGAAGTTATTGGCATGGAGGTTAAAAAGAATTCCCTGAATATGTTTGCTCAACTACCTCACACAGCTAATGAAAATGCAGGTACGAAATCCCCATTTCCTGAAAATCCAGATGGGTTTAAATATTTCAAAATAGCTTCTCCAGTAGTTAAGTTGAAAGATGAGGATATTGATGTAAGTGAGCAAACTCTTGCAGTGGCAAATCTAAGTTCAGATCAAAATAAAGAAGAAACCAAAGGATCTTCTGATTCAGGGACCAGAATTTATGAAGATAGCCAAAAAGACAGCTCAAATGAAATTCATGAAAAAGGCAGGGCTTTAGATGTAGTTAAACAATTAGAGCCTCATGAAAAAGGAGAGAAAGAGTATATAAATACTCTATCAGAAAGTGAGCAAATAAAAGAAGCAACAGAGTCAAAGGAAACCACCAACCTCAACACAAGTGAAAAGGCTTTTGAATATGTGCAGGACATTCACAGTTATGAAGTACTCACGGAATTGGAAGATAAAGCAAGGCATGTTAAAACAGAAGAGAATAAGTCAGAGACAATAACTGCAATAGGGGAAACAATAAACACACAAGTGTCAGATGAGAAGGTCAGATGAAGAATTGAATTATAGATGTTAAATAGTTAAATTAAAAATTGATTTTGTTTTCAGCCCCCCGCCCCTTTTTCATTTTATTTTTTTGCCTGAGTTATGAATATTTCCAAAATATGTCATCTGAGGAGGAAAAGTAATAGGTCAAAGAAGGACAAGAAGCTGCGAAGGATTTCCAACAAATTTATACTTGTGAAAGAGGTATAACCAGTAACCAAGAGATTGAACAAAGTGCAATAGAATATCCCATCAAGAAGACAAACACAACATTTCAGATTATCAGTAATGAGAATCAGCATCAAGTGGTAGAGGGAATTTTTTTACCTCTTTTAGTTCTATTTATTCTTTTTCCTAAGGTATCTCCTTATATAATTTTCGTTTTTTCCCCCTTTTGAAAACATGGTACAGAAGTCTGAAGCAACTGAGAAGAGAGAATATGAGAACATTAAAGACAACCTTCCAGATGATACAGAAGGAAAGAATGTCATGGAGGCAGCAACATGGCCAACCCATGAAAATCGAGGTATTGAACCAAAAATCACAGGCAGAAGAACAGAAGTCATGGCTCAAGGTGAAAAGGTCAGATAAAATCCTCTACCCTCTTGCTTATTTAACCAAAAAGAGGAAAATTTGTTTTTTTTCATAATAGCTTTTAGTTACAACCAAAAAAGAAAATATTAGCTTTCAATTATCTCGACAAAATATTAGGCAGCCAAGAGGGCTAAAGAATTTACTAATCATGCAAAAATATTCTGTACTAATTAACGATAAAGAAAGAACTTACAGTCAACAGAATTTTAGGTTTTTCTTTTTTTTTTTAAATTCATTTTCAAGAGTTTGCTACCTAAAGAGTTTAGGAAAGTACCCAAAAAATTTTAACCTTTTTCTCTCTTTTTTTTATTTGGGTGTAGGAAGGAATGTTTAGGGCCCGTTCGCTTTACCTAGAAAGGAGGGAAAAGGAAAATATAAGGGAAAGTGAGAGAAAATTACAATTTTACCCTTATAATTATTATTCAATCATTATTTAATACTCTCTAATAATAATTATTCAATCATTAAAAGTAAGGATATTATGGGTATTTTCTATCTACAAAATCACTTTTTTACTTTTCATTTCCATTTTCATCCTAACTTTCCATCTACCAAATGGACCCTTATTATAGAAGAAACAGTAATCTTTGTCTTTTGAGCTATAAATGCATTATCACGATGATTGTAACAATTGACTTAATCCATGAACATATCAACTTTTTTTTTAATCTTATTTAATAATTTTGAAACATTCTCTTTAAAGTTTGAGAATGTTGAAATGGAAAACATAACCCAACCCTTTTCTTTGTTGACTACATATCCAGGACCAGGAACTAGAAGCCAAAAGGTCACAAAAAGGACACATGGACACAGCAGAACAAAGTGAATCCCCACGAGAAATCCAAAAGCTAGAGGAAAGCTTGTTGGGAGCACTGGACATAAAACTCACTGTAAGAGCAGATGCTGAGACCAGAGAGACAAATGAAGGAATTGAGCAAGGCCTTCAAAACACAAATGGAGAGACCATACAGGAAGTTCAATCGGAAAATGCAAAATCCATAAATACAAGAATGGAGGGGACACAGGTTGAAGAAGAAAACATTTCATCATCCACAGAAGAACCTCTACAGGTACCTACACACTTGCATGACGCAACAAAATTAACAGCAAAAACTCAAAAGGGAGAAACCCCACATTGTGAGGAGCCTAAAACGGACATTGAAAAAGAAGAGGGGGTAGATGAAAACCGAAAAATAAAGCCATTATCCGGTGCTTCTGTCATGGTCGAAACTTCTAAAGATATGGATGCCAAAGTTGCACACAAAAAATCTCATAACATCCTATCACGTGTTGGGTCAAAGGTCAAGCATTTGATTTCCAAAGTGAAGAAAGCTATTACAGGCAAGTCTTCACATCCAAAGACACCATCACCAAAATAAAATAACCAATTAGCCTCTCTGCTATTGTAAATAGAATGTAAAGTAATATTGGGGGAGCCTGTTATCAGTTTGATTGTTTGATATACTACAAACAAATGGTTTGGGTTTGGTGTGCATAACAGCATATGGAAGCTTGCGTTTAAAGGTTTTCTTTCTTCACTTCTGTTATTTATTTACTTGCTTTTCTTTTTTTGAAATTAAGTTACGCAATAATCATAAATGCAAACTTGTGTTTCCATATAAAACAGTAAAGAAAATAATTTCGCATCTTTTTCATTTCATATCGCTTTTTATTTTATTTTAGGGATAAAAAATGAAATCAAATCAAGAAAACCATATTACATCAGTTTGAAACATGTTAACTGACCTATCACCCATAGCTTCCTGAACATACAAATATGAGCCTAGCAAATATTGAGACACTAAAGACCAAACATCTAGTCTTAAAACTTGTAAATGAACTGAAATTAGGTTTCATTTTTGTAATAAACAATAGTCAGATTTCTGGAAGAACAAAACTTGCAAAGGGTAGGCCTGTGGATTGGGAATATACTCTTGGCTACCAATGAAGTATGCAGCATCTCAAATGGCCTTCAAAAGCATTGTGGCTTGAGACTTCCGAATTGGAGCCACCCATTTCCAATGTCAAAAGAGTATACTTCCAAACCAAGCTGATATGAGAAAATGATGTTTTATTTTATCCTTTTTCCTTTTTACCACCCAAAACATTAAATACCAATGACTACTAAGAAATTGACCAGACCAACTACTTATATGATCAGCTGGGTTACATTTCCATAGAAAATTTGTTCGGACTAACACACTTGTATATTGCTTGTTGAGTCTACTAATCATTCTTATGGCAAGTTTCGAAGTACATTTACTACCCTCGAAGATCTTAAGGTTTCAACAATGCCAAATGACATATCATGCAATAAAATATTGCCTGTAATCTGCTGCATCTGTTGTCTGTGTGCTGCTATCTTGTTCAATCCAACATTCTACCCAAGCTCGAATGTCAAAAGGCTGTAAATAATCAACTCTTAAGCATGCCAAAGTGCAAACCATATAGCTCTTGAAAGAGGACAAGATAAAAACATATATACATATATATATATATGATTTATCGAGTCATCCATTTCATACCACTTTTAAAATAGGTAGAGGTTGCCAATAAAAATTCATCATATCAACAGACACCCATTTTTTATGTTTTTATCAGCTATTTGCACATATTATAAAATCCCACAGATTGAGACTCAAAGTGGTGTCTACTCAGTCATAGGCCATAGCCATTAGGCAATTTAAGGGAAAAAAATTAGCAGCAATGAATCAGTAAAGGTAGGAACATATTTTTAGTGTGCATTTCATCTATTACAACTTAAATTACATAGTTCAACAAGAGCCTATACTTGCAAACAATTAAAATCAACTAGCCTTCTAAATCAGATGCCACGGATCACAATCAATAATTACCCTGTAAAATCATTTTAACTCCCTTGTCTCTGAGCTTCTTCTATATTTTCCTTCCGCTGCTTAATAAGATCATTTGCAGCCCGCTTGCGTTCATTAGATATCTGAATTAGAAGAGAAGAGAGTAACAGGAAAATCAGAACCAACCCAATGAGATAAACTTGCAAAGGACATTTAATGACTTAAAAAGGCAAACTGCCACTCCCCAACCAGTTCGATTGCATAACATATTAGAGAGAAATTAGTACATGAGTATAAACTGAAGTTCAGACATAATGGGAAAAAGAGGAACGGTATTTGCACACCAGGAAATATACACCTTTTCCATACCAACTTTCTTTATCGTCAATTAAATATAAAATTATGAACATGAGACATAAAATTTTGCGTGATAGGTGTAAAGGTGGTGTGCATATAACAGAACGCGGGGGGAACAATACTGGGAGCAACAACATTGCTATAAACTAATCCTAACGATGCCAAAAAGAGTTACCTGCATGGCTTCTAAGATCTTCCGCTTTTTACGAGACATCATAACTAGAGGCATGTTTGCAACATCATCAGCACTTTGTTGAATATTGGTAATGGATTCTTCCCCAGTCTGAATTTCTCCAGCAGATGTTTGTTCATCAACATTGGAAACTGTTAGAGTGTATGGAACACCCTGAAGTTCCTTTTTCAATTCATCACAGTACTGCTGCTCAAGAATCATCATCTGTAACCATTCAAATTGACAAAGTACATAAGACGATAGAAGATAATTAACAGAGTAAACAAAATTAAAAGATAGCAAAAGGCATAAGAAGATTCCCTCTACTCACTCAACCACTGTGACGCAACATTCTTACAAAAGAGCATACCTTTTGCTTTCTCTGAGCAGCTTCATTAGCCTCTGCTCGATCAATAATACCTTCAACCAGTAGATTTTGAGGATCATCCAGATCTTCTTTTCCAACACCTGGGAGGGGAAGGACTTCCTTTCTTGCAGCAGCCTGCAAGCACTTAATGGTCTCTGCATAGTCAGGAACATATGCTCCTTCTTCCTCATTGTCAACAAAAGGTGACAAGTGTGCTGGAGGAATCCAGTTGGAAACAAAATCATTTTAACCAGAACAAGAAAAAATTTAAGTGTTAGATAATAATCTTGTGTGTGTGTGTGTGCGTGTTGAATTAGGATCCATTGGTAATGGCATCAATCAAAATTAATCCTATGCTAATGAGTAACTTTTTATATGATAAATTTTTCACTTATTCAGTCATTTAATTGAAAGTTTGTATCATGCATACCATGCTGAAAGAAAAAAAATAAAAACATTAAGAAGATGTTTTGTAATCCATCAATGTATTTTAAATTTTTAATATTAATTTATATTAATAATCACAAATTGGAGAACATATCTTACCACAAGTCACACGATTTAAGTATCTTGGATCCATCATACAACATATCGCAGAAATAGAAGAAGATGTAAAGCATAGGATTCAAGCGGGGGGTGGATGAAATAGAGGAGTGCTTCGCGTGTTATTTGTGATAGAAGAGTATCACTCAAATTTAAGGGTAAATTCTACCGCACAGTTATAAGACCTGCAATGTTGTATGGAACTGAGTGTTAGGCAATAAAAAGTCAATAAGAAAATAAGTTTAATGTTGCAGAGATGAGAATGTTGCGGTGGATGAGTGGACACACTAGACGAGATAGGATTAGAAATGAATGCATTAGAGAAAAGGTGAAAGTCGCACCTATTGTAGAACAGATTGTAGAATCGAGACTTAGGTGGTTTGGTCATGTGGGAAGGAAACCTATAGAAGCCCCCGTTAGCAGAGTAGATGTGATGGAGAATAGTCCAATAAGTAGAGGTAGAGGAAGACCAAAAAAAACTATAGGAGAAATTATTAAGAGAGATTTAGATTTAAATGGTTTGTCTAGAAATATGATTTATGATAGGGATTTATGGCGTCGATTGATCCATGTAACCGACCCCACTTAGTGGGAAAAGGCTTTGTTGTTGTTGTTGTTGTTATATTAATATGGTTTTGAGCTCCTTAGTCTCTTCGGTCTCAAACTATCCTAAAAAATACAATAGCAATTTTTAAAAAGTGAATATAAGAGAGAAATTAAAATGTATTTGCAAGAGCGAGAAGTTATTTAACATAAATATAAAAATATATTATAATTTAATGTTTATTTAAAAGTTAACTAAAAATATTGACATGCACTAAAAGGCATGTCAAGCAACTAGTGTACAATATATTTTTCAAATAGAACATATATCAACCATTTAATTACATACTTATTGTCGCCTGAATTTTCCAAAACGTGATCTGCAAAATCAAAATGATAAATACTTATAATTTAATAATTGAATCAATCAAATTTACCTTCTATAAGGAGTTATGATACAAGTGTGTTAAATCTATACACATAGGGGAATAGAGAAACTTCATGTGAAATACCAAAGAACGGATGAACAGAAAAATAATTCCTGGGCAGGTAAAACTATTTTCACAATTTAAATGGAAAATTATATAAAATATGTGAAATAGGGAACTACAACAGTCAACACCAAACAGGTTAGTATGGCATAATAGATATGAAAAGTCAAGTAGAAATGAAGTAAATAATTTATAAGTTACTTTCCCACCATATAATCCTCGGTTGGCAAAATGATTCGTGCATTTACAGAGTCATACATCCATTGTGGTTGAACATATTCTCTTGAGAGGAACATATGCCCCTGTGCTTCCCTATCAACAACCTGCACATATGAAAGCAATAGCTAATTGCTTCTGAAAGGAAATTATAAATCTTTGTCACCTAGAAGGTGGTATGTATTCCCACAAACCTGATGAGTGATGCTCTGGTCAGATTCCCCAAAAGGTGCCCCCTCTCCCTCCCATGAAACAGTACCAGCAAAAGCAGGAATAATAAAAAACATTGACTCTCTTGGTACCTGTATGTTTAAAGCAAGACAGATGTAAATACAATGTATACGCACACAAAAATTCCTATATTCCGAAATCAATCTCAAGAGAAAAAATGTACCTTCAATGAGGATTAAGAAAAGGCTGCCAAGATACATGACATCCATCATCCAAACTCTATTTGAAAGCACTAAATTTGATTTATTAGCTATGTTTCTCTCTTACAATGCATTAAAATTGTTCATGTAGCAATAACATGTAAAGGTTATATCTGCTGAGTTATAAATCTTACAAATTCAATATCAAGCACTATTGAGGGAAAAAAATTATAACAAAGTACTTAGCAAAGACCTTCACAGTTTCTACACAAATAGAACCAATTTCTTCTGGAAAAAAAATACTTCATTAATTGCCATATATACATATGATAATATACAAACAAAGTACCCTCTAATAGCAATTTGAGACATCATAGAGATTATGTATCACCCTACTATTCGTCAAGAAGTGAATTTTTCATATGTTATTGGCTTTAAGTTTAATTACTGTAGACCTTTTGATACCATCTTTTTCCTAGGTAAGTCCTTTTGGTACCACTTATCACCATCAATTGTCAATTTGTAACTTCTCACAATTAAGAAACTAGTATGTGCCCAAATTTGCAACTAATGTAAACAATAATTTTTAACAAATGGAGTAAAGACCATTAGGAAAAATTAGTTTTTACCTCCCTGCTCAAGAAGAATTTCATATTTTTAAAGAGATTTTTGCACTCCTTTGTATCTTGATCATCCTCATCTTCACCAGAGACATCTTCAACAAGGTTGATTAGTGCACCAGGTTCATTTGAAAGAAGTTGATGCTGAAGTTGAGCAAGTCTTAGTTCAGATTTTTCATCTTCAGTCTGCACCCCCATTTGCTTGGCCTCAACTTGATTGGATCCAGCCAAATGCTCAGCTTCGGAATTCATTATAGATTGCCTGGCATTGGCATTGACATATCTTGACAATGCATACAGATCTGCATTTTTTAAAAAGAAAAATAATCAGGAGATATATAAAATATCTGCAAAGATTCAAGTTTCTAAAGTTCACTATATATTAAGGAAAAAGGCACCTGCTGCCAAAGCTTCCAGCCAGGGATCAAGTATTGGGGGATATTTCACATTTATAGAATGATAGAGGTGAAAATTCACAAAATCAAGAAGAGTCTGCATCAGTCCGTTATGAAAGTTAAGAAGCTTGAGTAAAACTCAACCAAATAGATATAGATGTGTACAAAAAGAAGAGAGAGAGAGAGAGAGAAGGAAAAAAAAAAAGAGGGGGTTACATGTGCAATTAAGAAAAAGCAACAATGTTGTGCGGGTATTTGGACTGTTCACGTTATCCCAACACAAAACTAGAAACTAATCATTTGTAAATCTATTTAATTATAGTAGACAAAGGTATATCCTTTACTAACTGGGATGAAGCAGATATTAATGTGGCAAAAGAATTAAGTCAGACAATATACAAATGAAAATGAAGCTAACCTCATAAAATTGCAGAAAGTTTAGCATCGTAGTGATGTCAACATCATCAGGCACAACCTGCTGTAATGGATGTGGCATCATCCATGTTATTGTCTGACCCTCAACTTCGGCCTGCACAGACAACATATTCAAACCATAACACATACAATTAAAACTAATGACTAATACAAATGTCCCAATTGGTACCTGGTAGTATATTCCTTTCACGGATACAAAAGTTTTTCTTATGAGTGCAAGATATGAAAGCTTGCCATTCATGTGCCAATCTAGCAGAAACAAGAAAGCAAGAAGAATAAATAGGACAGAGAGGTAATAACAACACAAAAGATTGTACTTAAACCTAAGCTCTTTTCCTCAAGTCCACATTCTCAAAGGAAAGGTATGGCAACAGGGACATAAACTCTTTTTCAACATAATAAAACAAAATCCTCAAATTGCAAGTATATACCTCCGACATTTATGAACACGTTCCACTTCAATCTTTTTACCCTCTGATGCAGGTAATGCTGCAAAAAGATGCACTGTTGTAAGACAGTCATCCAATTCTCCAAGTGCATCCACAAATCTTGGATACCTATAAGTTAAGAATAATCAATTAATTTAGAAATTCATTAATGGCTACCAAAAAAACAAATCTATAAACATAACAAACATATCTCTCCCGAATAATCCTATCTAGCCTGATTTTAGGTGTTTGTTCCCACAGCCTATTTGCACGTTTTAGGTTTTTCTTTGCCTCTGCTTTCTTTATCTTTCTCTCATGTGTTTTTATTGCTTTATGTATTTCAACCAAAGGTTCGTGATGAAGAAAGGCAATGGTAATAAGTATGGTGAGCTCCTTTGAACTTCTTCTTCGGTTCCCGTGGGGTTATACCTTTGAAAATGCATAGCCTCCTAAAATGCATAAAGCCAATGTAAGGATATTAGTATAATCTTCACCAAATTCTTCTTTTCCAAGCATTTATCAAAAGCCAAAATAGAAGAAAAAATAAATATATCTAGACAATTATAATCACACTAAAGATTTGCAATTTCGAGGAGATTTCTAATCCATCACATCCCCTTTTGGTCTTTCCCTTCAGATATGGAAGGATGGAGTTGAGCCATAGCTGGGTACCAACAAAAAAATCACCTTAAATTGGATTATATATGAAGAGATGTTTCTTTGGAGAAAGGACCTGAAAAGGGGTAGACTGATCTGGAGTAGCTTAAGTGCCTGTGACCTGGTGACATATTTAGCAGCGTTTCCCTCCTTTTTCTTCCCCTGTCATATAATATAAATGAAGGCAATAGGTAAGCAACAAAAATAATACAAATATCGGTAGGATGGTTCATTCTCTTAATGGAAAGCATTTGGATTATAACAAACTTCCTACGAGCACAATATTTTCAAGGAAAATGATAGACTTCCCGGGTGCGGAGATTTCACTTTACTTGAAAAGGATATGCAACAAATGAATATTGCAAATTTTTGCACATCTGACACAAAATCACAACACGAGTATATGATCATATAAAATTTGCGCGCAGGGAACCAATATAGCCTCTCGGAGCATGACTTTCCGGCGAATTAACCAAAATCGTAAACTTTTTTTTTGGTAAAAATAAAAACCGTTAATTTTTAGTGATATTAAATTGGGGATTAAGGCGGCACTTACAGGAGGTCTGTAGTGCTTCACCATTGTTAACCAAAGGCGTGGAAACGCAGAAAGGCGGTATGCCCAAGTATACAACGCAGCGATGAAGCTACCGTCGGCGCCGGATCAACTCAATTTAAAGCGAGAACATGATTGCTCACTTTGATAGAATCTGAGAAGTTGCCATGTCGTTAAAAAAGATTAATGAAACGGTGCGTTGAAGTTTTTTTTTTTTAATTTTTTTTAGAATTTGCTTCTCAAATCACACGATCGACGCTCACCAAAGTTGCCACGTCACCATTACCATCCCAGACGCTCCACTTTGAAAAACACACCTCTTTCTCCTTCTTGCCTCTGTTTCTGTTATAAGAGAATAAGGAGAGGTATTAAAACAAAAAAGGAGAAGGGTAGAACATAAAAAAACAAAAAGAAAAAATATTAGAGGAGGAGATGTAAATATTATAAAAATATTTTTTATTATTTAATCAATAATAAAGTATATAATCTTAATTTTTTATAGACTATATATAGAGTTTATGGAGTAACTATTAATAATAAATCTTAATTTTAATTGAAGATAAATTCTAATAATAAAAAATAATATTAAATTCTAAAACTAACAAAAAAATAATTATTAAAATTTAATAAAAAGATAACTAAAATTAATAAATTAATTTAAATATTAATTTTTAATATTAATCTTAATGAAATATTATTTTTTATATTTATCTTTAATCTCATAATTTACAAATAATTAATAATAATTTTTTATTATTATTTTCTCATTTTGCAGTAGTTTCATTACATTATACTATTTGCACCCAGCTTGAGTTAGCGCAAAGAAGAAGCTCCCATTTTCGTTCTTTCTCAGGACGTTTTCTCTTTGCCATTTTCGTAAGAAACTTCCATTTTTCGTTCGTTCCACGATTCCACTCTCTCCTTTTGGTTGCTCTCTCTCTCTGCAACTGTTGTTTCATTCCACAAATGGTTGCCACTGTTATTCGTTCCACATATAAGCATTGTAAAAAGCTTCATTCCATAAACTGTTGCAGCTGCCTTTCCTTTTAACATATTATATCTACAATGTCATTTTTTTACCAAACCATCACAAAATTTTCTTGGATGTATTATTTAACCTTTTTACTTATCAATATAATAATAAGGGATTAGGAAAGAATAGGTTTATATATTTTGTTGTAAAGAGGGAAAACAAAAATGGAACTTGTTTCCTGGTTTCATTACGCCAAAAGTGATGGAATGGCATTGTAAATATTCCAAATTAGACTTGAATGAATGGCTGCTCTTGGATTTGATCCAAGCAGCATCAAAATAGCATATAAAGTGACACAGGAAATACCAAATTCATCTTACAAAATAGAATGGTGCAGTTTTCTCATGAGTCATCATTGATATCAGGCATTAAAGGGACTATCTCATAATAAGAGGATATAAGCTGGCAATAAAAGGAGGAGATCAATATATGAAATGACACCGTAATATAACCTAAAAAAAGGGGGGAAAAAGTAAATAAAAGGCATCAGTTCATGAAAATGATGTACGTTATAAATTATTGTCCTTGATTTGATCATTCAATATGGGTTCGTTTAGTACACAAAAATTTTTTTAATAGAATACTGAATGAAATGCAATTGAATTAATTATATTTGGTATAGTAGAAAAATGAGAGAGAATGCCTTTTCATAATTAGTTTGATATTGATGAAAATGGTGATGGAATGAAAAGTAAGTGTGATAAATAACCAAAATGTCCTTAAGTTAAAAAAATAATATAAAAAATAAAAGATAAATGGAAAG
The DNA here is from genome assembly GCA_032878935.1 of Erythrophleum fordii. Taxonomy (NCBI): domain Eukaryota; kingdom Viridiplantae; phylum Streptophyta; class Magnoliopsida; order Fabales; family Fabaceae; genus Erythrophleum; species Erythrophleum fordii. Next base: position 17,613,073 of record JAVQMF010000049.1, on the reverse strand, counting down.
AATAATAAAATTATCTCTTTTTTTTGTTAGATAAAAATAGTGGATACACTATTTTAAATTTTAAGTTAAATAACTTAATTGTTTTTAATTATTTGATTTAAATAATATATAAATATTTATGATTATAAATAGAATTATATAAATAAAATAAAATAATGATTTACATCACTGTATTTTTTTTTTTAATGTTTTTTGCAACATAAGAGAGTTTTCTTGATTCCACAATAAGATAATACAACTCTAAAATAACACATTAAGATGGAGTTTTACATAATTGATAATTAAGAAAATAATGATAAAAAATAATAAAAAATAACCCACCTTTCTTTTGCAATTCTCTCTCTTTCTCCTTTCCACTATAAGATTGAGATTGTTACTCCACTAGCATTGAACCTTTATTGATTCCCATGGCACGTTTATTTGGTCGATTACCTTTTAACAAATCCATATGTTTTAGTTTTTGCTCATTGGCACAAGGGAAGGTCTTCTACGTGCCCACCACATGGATGTTTATGAAGGAGGCAACGATGGGGTGATGGGGTGAGATAGGGGTGTTCAAAGGCTTGGTTTGGTTTGATTTTGAGTAAAAATCAAATCGAACCAACTTAATCGGTTTAGCATTTTGTTGGACCTTGTCGGTTTTAAATTTTAATCGATTTTGGTTCGATTTTTATTCGGTTTGGTCCGGTTTGGTTCATGTTTTTTTTGTTTAAAAGTAATTTTTTTAAAAAAAGAATTATTCCTTATAATATGTAAAATTTAACTTTTAATATCTTACATATCTTAAAATTTTGCTCAATAATAACTTTAGAATAATTTACTATATATATATTACCTAAACAAATTACATACATTCACAAATAAGCTTTAAAAAGTGAAAAAAAAAAAGAGTAATATCTTATAATAAAATAGTATAAATAATTTGTATATTTTTTGAACCACATATAAAATGTAGTTTTGATACAAGTTTAATTGACAAAAGATCTTATTAATCTAAAAAAAACAAAATATTAAATTTTAATTAATTGCAATTTTAATGGTTCGGTTTGGTTCAGTTAACCAAACCAAATATGAAGAAAACCGACAACCGAATCGATTTAATAGGTTTTACAATCACAAAAACTAAATCAAACTAATTTTTAATCGGTTTTTTGTGGTTTGGTTCGGTTTGGTTTGGTTTAATTGGTTTGGTTCGGTTTTGTTTACCCTTAGGGTGAGGTGTCCTAAGGGTAGAATGAAAATTTCTTACATATGGTACTAATCTGAGCTCCTAATCCCACACTACAGTGAAGGAATGGCTACAATATATACACTTTTCTTCCCTCTCCACTTTTCACCCTACCAGATCGATAAAACCCAAGATTCCTTTTCAATTTTTGTTTATGGCGAGATACCAAACAGGGCTTACATGTATGCAAAGTGCAATTAGAAGTGTAAGTGCAAAAAATGTAACAAATTATATTTACTCTGGAAAGCATAATCTCTATAGACTGAGAGGAATTGTGGCATGATCACAAATAAAATATAACTTCATCTCTTAAGGTCTCGTAGCAATACATGATAGAATGACGTTTTACTTTAGAGTTCATGCTTTATAATATTACTTAATTTCATTACACATAGCTTTATATCTTAATCTAGTTTCTTCATTTTGGAAGGAGAAGTTGACAACTAGATATGGTAAGCTTAGATTACATCACTAGATATATTCATGCAAGAGTTGTTCACAAAGGATGTTACCAATTTACAAGACCAAAATAAAAGTTGCAATCATATCATGGAAGGAGGCAACATAAAAGTGGATGATAGAGCAAAACCTAGGAGGGAGAGGACAACATCGATGGTGCTTTGAAGCTTCTTTAAAACATGACATTTTTGCATAGGGAAAGGTAGCGACGTGGTAGCTTGGTAAGCATTGATTGTATGGACGGGTATAAATTGAGAAACAAATTCTAAAAAAAAAAAAAAAACTCAATACGCCATTTTACTAATTCCTTAATGATGAAATAGCTTTTCTTGCATTGAATTTTTTGGACGGCTCAAATTCTATCAAAATGAGCGATCATGATCCCACTTTAAATTGAGCAGATCTATTTTCAAGTTTAAAAATACCAAGTCGCGACATGATTTTCCTTTTTTAACCCTTATGTTGTACAGCTATATTGGCCAACAACAATAATAGTAACTATATTAATATAACATTAATTTTTTAATCTCAAACTAATTTAAGAAATAAAATAATATTAAAAAATGTAAATATATTTAACAATTTAAAAGAGAAAAATAAAAAATATTGAGAGAATGAAAAATTATTTGACTTCTTACTTTTTTATTTTTAATATATATATATATATATATAGCTAAGTCCAATTAAGAAAAATTGGCCAACATACATGCACCTACTATAACTTAACCTTTTAGTCCAATCTCTTAGCATATTTTTTCTAGTTTTTCTCTTTGACCTTCACAAATTTAAACATATTAGATCAACTTTACTTAGATTATACTTATGCCATTTTTTTAATTAACAAAAAACACTTATTTATGAGTCTCATTTTAAATTTTATTTTTATTCAATTTTGTTTGTTTGTGTTAAAGTCCTTTGAAGATTGACTACTAAATCACCACAAGTCAATGATCACATTTAATAACAAGCTAAAGGCACTAGGAGATTTTGCATTAGAGGATCCCATGGCACTTCATGTGATAATGGAATTTTCATGTTTATTTATTTGTCTATTTATTTATTTTTGCTTTTTGAGATTTAAAGTTTAATATAAGAGATATGCACAGTTAACATTTTTAGAGTACAATTTTTTTTCCATGTTTAAATTTTTTTCTCACAGTTATCATTTTTATCTTCTATATTCAACTTTAAATCAAAAGAAATTTTTTTTTCAAAAAATTGAATAGTGAAAATTTGGCTACTGTACTCCTCCTACTAGGATCCGTACTATAACTAGATTCCAAGCTAAATGTGTTGCATAAATGAATAAATAAATTTTTCTTACAAAGTATAAATGTAAAAAAAAGAAAATAAATAAAATGAGAAAACAAAAAGAAACATAGTTGTATAGAACAAAATAATAGATATGAACAGAATAATACCATAATAATTAGGGAAACACTTGTATGTTATATTTATATTATCAAAATTTTTAATTAAAACATGATAAATATATACTTTTCTAATAATAACATGCATGTACATAGTTTTTATAGATAATTACATGGTCACTTTGTTAAACTATACACATATAATCTTTTAATTAAAAAATCATATATTTATTACTATCTTTAATATATATAAAAAATAAATAACTAACATTAAGAAAGTTAGTTAAAAATAATTAATATTTTAAATTTTATTTAAAATAAAAATTATTTTTTAAAAATGCTCTTATTTAATGTGTGTATTTTCTCTTTAAAATTAATGACAATTATTATTTATAATTTAAAATATTTATTTAATAAAAGATATAATTGGAATACTGTAAATAATATACCAATATTAATGGTTTGTTTCTTATATTTTAGACCAAATCAAAATTCAAAAAAAAATTTTATATATGAGACTAAAGGTCATATATTTTAATTATAGAACAATAATTATCACAAAAATAAACTTAACTACTTTGTGTTGACAACTCAAACAACACTTCCCTAGCTCTTTCAAATTTGCTCAACTCATCATTTGGTTGACAGACTCGAGGACAAATATTATAATTGTTTCACAAGTACAATATTCTCATAGGCCAAAAGTTAATAAACCCACATTGATAATACTTATATTATCAGGATAATCTTACTCATCCTAAGGAGTCTAATAACAATTAGTATAAATTCTTACAAGTAAGACATTCAAACTATGACACAATTCTTAGTATTCACTACCTTACTAAAACCACTGCCTGCATTGGTATAAGAGATTATTTTCTTTTTTCTTTTAGTTCATAGAAAAAGGAGCTTGTAACTTTACCTATTATTTCAAATAATAAAGTATACTTTTGTTTGATTTTTTTTTTAATCTTTAGCTATAACTGAAAGCAGTAACATAGCTTAATTACAATTTTGATATATAGACTTTAAACTCATGTCAATTTAAAAGTCATGTCCACCTGATGTCTCAATCATCCTTTTGAATTTCTCATTTTATTTATTGTATAATGATATATGGTTCTTACGTATTAATTTTAACTTTTATGTAATATTTTTATTATAGTCATTAAAATCAAACTAGTTATTAACTTGACCAAAGTCTTGAGTCACTAATTTATTGGTTCAAGTGTTGGGTTAGTAATTAAACCAATTGAACTGGTAAAATAAAAAAAAATATATAAACACTTTAAATAATAAAAATTATCATTCTAAATGTAAACAAGTAATAAATACATAAACTTTCAACCGTAAACAAGGTAACAATCAACTGTTAAATAAGGTAACAACGTGAAATATTAAATATAACTTGACAAATTTTTTTTCCATGTTTCAAGGTTTGAAAATCGCGTGTACTATAAGCATGTTAGCAATAGAGTAAACCTTGGGATGCATTTCATTCACGTAACACTTCATCGATACTAGGTCACTTTCAAGTACAATATTAACATAACCAAGTTAACGTTAAGAAAAATGGGTGCCTTAATTAAAAAAAAAACATTTTTTATGTCCCAATATAATTGGTCACTGAGTTTCACAAAGCCCATTGATTTGTATAAGATAAACGATCTATTCATCAATTGGATTGACTTGAGCTTTGGTTTGTTGAGTTGCCATTTGATTGCTTGGGTTGATATGGGTTAAATGACTTATGATTTTGTTGGGTACACATAATAAAAAATTATTAATTTAAAAGAAGGAATAAAATAAAAAAAAGTTTTTAAAAAAATAATTTTGATAATTGAAATAACTATTATGTCATTACTTTAAAAAAGTAATAAAAATATGATTAAATATTGTTGATTAATGATTATAATGGTATAATAAATATTATACAAAATTGATAGAAAAGAATTAATTTTTCTGCAACCCAACTAGGTACATTTTCATATATTGTGATAATTTAAGAAATAAAATGTTACATTTTAAAATTTGCATGCCAAAATTACTGTCAAACTTTTTTTTTTTTAATTTTAGGTAAAAAAATGAGACTACAACTTGAAGGTTTTGGATACCCTTTTATTTCTAAATACAACTTCAAGCTCAACCTACATTTTTTCTTAAATGTGATTTGAGATTCAATAGTTTGTTCAGTATGTAAAATTATTAGGTATAAAAAGGAAATAAGAATATAAATGAAATAGATGAGAAATAATTTTTGTACTCTTATTTAAAAAATAATAAAAATAAATATTATTAAATAATAATAATAAAATCATAATAAATATTATAAAAAATATTATTTTTTCTTTTTCCTTTGTGCAACTAAACCTGTAAACACTAAATACTAATTCCCATTCTAAGCCCAAAATATTGTTTCTTTTGGATCTGGGCTCGTCGCTCCCTATAGCCGGGAAAAAGAAAAGAAACGACAAAACTGAAAATTATATCGAACGTCAAATTAAGTTCCCGCCAGATGTGGTGAGCATCGTGGCGCCCAAATGCACTTGATAAATTCCATTTCATTATCGAAGTGCAATTTCACATTTTCTCACCATTTTCCTCAAATTCACATTCACCAATTTCGGATACTCCTCCCTCTTCTTCTACCCATTTTCAGTTCATTCTATAGACATGGAGATTTCTAGACACCGATCCATCTTCCGCCACATCACGTCAAGAGAGCTGAATGGCTTTAAAGGTTAGCTCTTTCTCTTTCTCCCTTATTCTTCTTCTACTTCTATCGAAGACTGGATTTTGTTTTCTTACCAATGAACTCCGTTTTACGGGTTTCCTCTTCAGTTCGAAAACGGCCTTACATGGATGGGATTGCGTCGGACTTCAGCGAAATCGGAGCAATAGCTATAGAGCACAATGGCGGCGAGACTCCTCCCTTGGCTATCTCATTCTGCAAGGTACTTGAACTTTGTTAAAGTTTGATTTTGTTTATTTGTTTTTGACGGCGTAAGATTATATGAGGGACCCCTGAATTTTTGCAGACTGCTAAAAATTCCCATATCCTTGCTTTGTCGGATGAGGATGGATATGTAAGCCTGTTTGATACTCGCCGCAAGTTTTCTTCTTCCTCATCGTACCAAGAAAATGCAGGTTTCGTTTTATTTTTGCAGTAGATTATTTTTTAATAAATAGAGAATCTCGTCGGTAATTACTTATATGAACATTCCGCCACTTTTTATCTCAGAGAAAGCAAAGATCTGCGATTGGGTTGCCCATCATAATGCTGTTTTTGATGTCTGTTGGATTAAGGTAATCGACAAATCTGCACTCATATTGTTATTTCTACTTTTGATGATTGTCTGTTGGTGACCTCCTGCATACATTGAGGAGATGACTTGACATTAACTTGAAATGTTTGTAATAAGAGAAAAATTATGTTCTGTAATTTATATAATACGAGGAATAGCTTCGTCAATAGTTGAAATTAGGTTTCTGTATGCATGCCAGGGCAGTTAATAGCGCACTGCCAGTAAAACTCAAAATGAACATGAGTTGGAATGAAATTTGTTTGAGGATTTTAACAGATATTAATTGTAAATTTATGCAGGAAGATACCCAGGTTCTCACAGCTTCCGGTGATCAAACTGTAAGTTATTATGCTGATCAGTTTACTTAAAGTATCTGCATTGGTGTCCTGTTGTGGCTGAGTCTCAATTTATTTGTCTTCATTCTCAGTTGCTGGACTTTGACTCCAAAGCAGATCATTTTCATACACAGGACAGTAGTTAGCTATCTAATAGGTTTTTCAGACCACCCAACATAAGATATTTTCTGTCAAATATATTTTTCTTCTCTTTCATTTTCACTACTTTAAACATTCTGCACAACTGATAAAATTATGGCTTGATTGTCTTGACTGTATCAAGCTGCATATCGTGCCAATGTTGTTTCTCCTCTTTACATTGTTGACAAACTAATGGAGTGGATATAATTGAAATCAAATCAATTAATATCATTTTTACATGTCATCAATTCGAGTTGAGTAGACTTTTAGAAAACCTGTTAATTGAATATACTATGATGGTATCTAACAAATAGCTATCCTCGAAGTTAATATAATCTTGTATGTTCTCTCGGTTTGTACTTGCAGATGAAGTTATGGGACGTGCAAGAAAAGAAATGTATAGGACTGTTGATAGGACACAGGGGAAGTGTAAAATCTATGTGTTCTCATCCAACTAATGCTGGTAATGTATGATGTTATTATTTTATCCATATTACTCTTTCTATTAGCTCTGGATCTTCTACTGCTGCAAAAAAAATGTACATCACAAATTGTGTTTTTTTCATCTGTAAATTTGCAGATATTGTTGTCTCTGGTTCAAGAGATGGATCCTTTTGTCTTTGGGACTTGAGATGCAACTCAACACCCAAGAGAAGGCTTGGAGAACTTTGCATATGGTGAGTTTTAATTTCATATTTTCAAATCTCCTGGAGTAGTATTTGATATCTGCTAATAATTTATTTTTGTTGTAATTTCTATTTCATTTTCTTCAAAAATCTTTCAATATGTGGTCGCGGCACTAGTTCAACAGCTGCAGTCAAAGGAGCACATCTTTCATCCCAAGCAAAACGAGTCAGAAAGGGCAAGGTTTGCAGCTGATGGTGTAAAATTCTCTACCTTTCACAGTCCACACTTCTCTAACAATTACTACTTGCCAGGCTGCTTCCATGAGCATTACATCAGTTCTTTATCTCAAAGATCAGGTTTCCATAGCTACTGCTGGGGCAGTGGATAGGTTAGTTGAAAGCATTCATTGAAGTATATGTTCAATTTCCTCTTATATGCTAATGCTAATAAATAAATGCTTTGATTTTCGTTTGTGATTTGTTTATTTCAGTGTTGTAAAGTTCTGGGATACCAGGAACCTGAAAAGTTCTGTCATGCAGACATGCCCTAGTTTCCAGACAACAGAAAAGGTTGGTTCGGACTGCGCTGTAAATTGGTTATGTTAGTGTTTATACATTCAAGAAGTCGCAGATTAAGGATCATGGATGGACTGAACCTTTCATTTGTAACAAGAGATTATATGCAGTTGATCTTAATGACAATTAATTCATTATAGCACCCTAGATTTAGTTCAAACCTAGCTATGTGGTGGAACATTTATGATAGGTGTACAATGCTAATGTCACTAGGGTATTCGAAAACGTCTGATTTTCTAGCAAATTTTTATCATTTTTGTTGGAAAGCTATAAACGAGAGTATTGATAGTATTCTTACATTGTCGTTTCAGGAAAGGTTACATGGTATCTCTAGCTTGTCCCAAGATCAAAGTGGAGTATTTCTTTCAGCCTCCTGCATGGACAGCAGGTGTTTCTTTGATAGTATTTTTTCCGTCCTTGATGATTTAAAATAATTACGAGAACATGCAAAAAAATAAAAAAATAAGTTATTTCTCCTTTTTCCAGGGTATATTTATATAACGTACTTCAGCTTGAAAAGGGGCCTTTGAGATCTTTTTCTGGATGTCGAATAGAGTCATTTTTTGTGAAGGTGAGAGTTGTACTTTTAAACCTAAGTGTAATGTATTCCGTTTCTGTCCCGACTTTTTTGACTTATATTTGATTGTGCAATTACAGTCTGCAATTAGTCCTGATGCATCTCACATAGTCAGTGGTTCTAGTGATGGAAATGCCTATGTTTGGCAGGTTACATTTCTTACTCTTGATAAGCTTATATTAGCTACACTTTAGCCGGAATCAGTAAACGATTTAACTGAAATTTTACAATTCAGGTCAACAACCCTCAAGAGGAACCTATTACTTTGAAAACTCATGATGGGGAAGTTACGGCTGTTGATTGGTAAATGGAGAAACTAGCATTGTTTTTTGGCCGTCCAAAAAATTCGAGTTATTTAGTAAATTTTTGTCTTTCAGGTGCCACTATGAGGATGGTAAATTGGCAACTTCCTCTGATGATTTCACGGTAAGCATTACAATTATTGATTGCTTTTTACTTTAAGCCATAATTGAACTAAACCAGCGATTCTTGCACATTTGTGATATCTCAGTTCAGGACTGTATATAAATACATTTTTCTAATGCTAGCTCGAAATACTTCCGCATTTTAACTGTTTCCCCTATGTCATTTTTTAGGTTCGGATTTGGGATAATAATAGTTGTTTCTCAAGCACTAAACCTCCAGCTTCCATTCGGAGGAGAATAATGGCAATGCCTAGCAGAGAATGCAGAAGGCTTTTAATGAAGGACGAAGAATTGTGTCCTAAATCAGGTCCTGACATTACTTTTCTTTCTGACAAACCACCAGATGAAATTAACCGAGACATGCCAATCACACCACCTAAAATGCATAAAACTGAAGGCCAAAAGAATCAGTTTTCATCCGTGTCTGATCTCACTGAATCATCTGAAAAAACACCTGAATCTGCTTTGAAGAGTCCCTCTTCCGTTTTGAATCCCCCATCTTCTCTAAAGAGAACTATCAGGGATTACTTTCTGGCAGCTTCATGAACCTTGCAGGCTTACTTTAACACCACCAGAATGAATTTTACTTTAATTGACAATTACCATGTTACTACACAACATACATGGTGCCCCTGCTTTCCGGCTGACATGAAATCTGAACGTGCACCGCCTATTTGGGTAAGGTTCTTTTTCCTCTTTAAATTTGTTGACACTATTTTTTTGGGGAGATTTCGCACATTAAATAATTAGGTATTCCGGCTTTATTAGTAATTGTTTCGCGCTGTGCTTGGAACTGTTTTTCAAATGAGTTCGTAATATTTAGATAATATGTTAGTAACTAATTAATGTTAACAATGTGTAATTATTAGTGTTTTGCAGGTGTAACTAGTAACAATTGTTCAAAGTGCTGTTAATTACACAAGTATTAATTAGCAGCACCTAAGTTAAATCTTACTAGCACATTTGTATAGTATGATAAAAAGTAGTTATTCATTGTATTAGTGCCCTTCATTTTTTTAATGCGTATTATAGTTTGCAATTTTAAATTTGGGTAGGATACTAAGGCACTTGTTACAATTTCTGCAGGTTATTATATTTGAAACGCAAAGCATATAAGAGAATTTGATAAAGCAAATCATGTTGAGTTATTTTTACTACCCAATTCATGTCGAGCTATGGGTAGGGCAGAAATGTACATAAAGCTTCTGCTTATGCGGATTTAATTAATGCGTTTGAGCTCTAGTTGTCAGGATGACACAATTCCGTAGAAAAGTGATGCCCCCTCTTATGCCTTCGAATGGAATTTTGTAAATAGATGTTGGGTTTTTGCATACATGGAAATCAATTACAGGCAAATTTGCCCGAGCTGAACTAATCCCCTTTAGATGCATCAACAGATTCAGCACCCTCGCCTGGAGGGCAAAATGTGTACATATGGAAAGAAATGATTTAACAGTTTTAATTGATCAGGGCTGTAGCGATTGTTTCGCGAGTAGAAATTGCGTTTCAGGAGAAGAAATTGTACAGTGCACTTCTCAGCAAAATAAAAATCCACAAGTGGACATTGAATAGGAAACAGCCGTCATAAGCATTGGCAGGACTTTCGTTAGTAATAAATGGCAGTAAACTAAAAATGATTTATGAATACACTTAAGAGTAAATGGCTTTTTGTGTGTGTGTGTGGGGTGCATGATGGAGCTTGAACTCAGCCTGTTTTTATTTACTCACACTCATCACTAGACTGCAGTGGCTAAAAGCGGCAATTATCAAATTTACTATGTTTCTTGGTCTAAAGGAAAAAGATTCGATTATTTATGACAGCACATAAGAATAGCCCCCCTTTATAAGTATCAGGTGCAATGCCTTAGCTTTTCTATTTTCTATCCATTAATAGGCGGCATACAATAATGTGGGCATTGATTTTTTTTAGATTATTACAGAAAAAGTTATTAACGGTGTGATTGACTGATTGTAAAAAAAGTAAATAGTAAGGATAACTGATAAAGATGATGTCTAGTGGGTGTATGTATTTGCAAATATTAGTGTTATATTTAAATTCGTTAACTACATTTAGGATCTATTAGAACTTAATTAACGTATTAATTAAAAAATATATATATTTTTTGTAAACATCTGGAATGAAAAAAGAAAAATTAAAGTTGAATTCGACATCTTTTTTTAATATATAGTAGACAGTAGATATCACTATAATTATGACATACGTTTAGTATCCGGATAGCCACAAAAAATGCAATATGAAGTGACGTTTAGTTCAATATGCATTCGAATAAGCGTGATATACCAACAGTTCTCAAATCAACCAATAATTGTGCCTCTAATCATTAGGGCCATATTCTTATGGCTTATTTTATTCCTCGTTCGGAAAAGAGAAAAACCACTCTTGCCTTTTTCTCCAACTTTTCTCAAATGACCCTTCTAATCCGACCCACAAAACATTTGCTTGCATAATCCTGACAAGCATGCAAGAAGAAGCCAATCCACATTATTATTAATCATAGCTTTCGAGAGATGCTAATAAATTAAGTGGATATAACTTATGGGAATATTTGATTATTTGAGAATCATCTCTTATTGATGCTTTATATTGGTATGATCCTTCTTCAAAAGCCAAGGTTGCAGTATTAGTATATATATCCACACATATATAGGGGCTGATCATATTTGAATAATTTTTGGACGCACGTAATAATAAATGAACACTGAATTAATAGGTTTATTGAATGTGCCACACTTCATTATTGACTTAGCATATGTGCCTACCAAGTCTACCGAGATATAAAAATCTCTTCTATGGTTTTAACTTGTCACATTAATTAGTATGAGAATTATTTATTATTATTTTTTCAAACTATCAAACTAATCTGAGAGATATTGGGGGGGGGGGGTGTGCGTGAAAGATTCGAAAAAGTAGATTCATGTATCTATACTTGAAAGATCTAAAAAGTTATCATGAATTTAGTAATTTATAGGTATTAATTCCACAATCATTTATCTACGCCGACATAAGCCTTAAAGAACTGCATACAACAATGATAAGTGATAAATTAAAAGTATTGTATTGTTGAGAGATCGATCACAATATGGGTGCGACTTAAATAATACCAAAGACAACTAGCGAGTACTATTATAGTGGTTCGAGTGAGTCAGCTCTCAAACCCATCATCCAATCCTTTAAACTAGTTTCTTCTCTATGTTATAGGATAAACTTAATTAGTGCCCTTTTGGCCTTTCGGCAGAGTTAAGTCATATTATCGGTCCTTTTCAAACCCCTTCCAAAAGAAAAAGAATGGAAAAGTGGAAAAAGAAAGAAAAATATTATGAGTACTTTTAAAGCATAGTTGCAATAAAGTGTACTGCTTTGTTCAATTAATCCCAAATAAGCAATCTGATTGTGATGAGTACAGTAAGCAACATTCGGTACCATTTTGTTCTTTTTGTGCTAGCAAAATAGTTTTGTTCTTATGTTTAGGAACCATGTTTTAACCAAAAAAAGAAAAAAAAAAAAAGAAAAATATTGAACACAAAAATTGGGTCTGTGATTCAGATTCGAACTATTCATCAGCAAAGTTTGTCTGGGATTAAGGTAAATGGTGTACAGGAACCTGTTTGATATATAAAGATCAATCAATGATGGAAGCTAAACAGTATATGCATGTTTGGATTATAAAAATTGAAGAGAAGGGAATAATTGATTTGATTAGAGATATTTTATTTTTAGATTTAAATTTTTTTTCTATCATTCATTTTTCTCAATTTAAACACATTTTTTATAATCCTTTCTCCTCCTTGGAAGAAACTCGAAGAAAAGAAAAAAAGTTTTAACGAATTCTTCCCTTCCTCTTTATTATCTCCCATCTAAAATATTTATATTTAAACAGAGAACAATGGAGAGATAAGCCAAGCACTTTTTTTTTTTTTTTAAACCTCTTCCTTATTTAATAGGTTGTTACCAGGATAAAAGATAAAGGATTTTCCACTAACATTTTAAATATTCAATGTCCTTTCTCTTTTATAAGTATTCTCATTTTGAATAATTTTAAAAGATAAGTTTTCTAAATAAAAGAAATGGAAATTTCTATTTAACCATTTCTTCCTACTTTTCCCTTCCTTTTTCTGCTAAGTTTGGTAGAAGGGATACAACAGAGAACTCTCCCACAAACGTAGGGTCTCCTATGCATAGGTAAATGGAAGGAGAAAGTTCTCCCGCTTGAGAGGCAAAATGATTAGACCGTCTTGCCCCTATTTTTTTAGTTTTTTCATTTTTGGATTTTCATTTTGCATTTTTGCATTTTTGCATTTTTGGTTTCTTGTTTTTTATTTTTTTTAAAGCTTAGTCATTTTTTTGGGTTTATTTCAATTAAATATAAATAATATTTTACAATTTTTTATTAAGGGTCATTTTAGATATTTTCTCATATTTTTTTTCTATTCCTATTTTATTTATATTTTACCAAATATCAAAAAATAAAAATATTCATATTTCTTCTTCTATTATATCAAATATAATTATAAAGGCTAAGATTCTTTTCCATTCCCACTTCTATTCTATAAAAAATTAATATTTTGTACTAAACGAAATCCAAATTCCTTCATTTCTCTTTGCCTCTTGTCTCAACTCTGAAACATATAAATATATCCCCCAACGGAAAGAATTAAAAGAAATATTAGATTCAAATCTATGTCTAAATTAAATTTTCTTACACTTTATTTTTCTTCCATTCTTTTTAATTAAACATATATTTAAGGTTTCGGGAATATTTCAACTCAATAATTGAGGCTAAAACAGTGAGCTGTGCAGTTTCATTCAGAGCACAGCGATTTGCATTGATATCATCGCATCTTTTATAGAAACGAATCCTCATATGTGTGCCCTACAAAAAGAAGGGACCGCGAAGGGGAAGAACCTAATTAAGAATATATATGTGCTGTCTCATACATAAAATAGTTCAATTTCCTGGCATGTCATGTTTGCCTGGGTTTCCATCAGTCCTTGTTGTCTATGTTATGCTGTGAAGAACTATGGCTTCACGTTTTGCACAGTACGAATGATGTATAATGGAATATGTTAAAGAGGCTTTTTAATCAATATATACATGCTCAGTGTGAGTAGTTCTGCGCAGGAACGTTACCTATCTTAGCTAGCTGCAACGTTTATATCTCCTATAAAATATAGCACAGTCGCATACAGCCACAGTGTCATCAGTTCTAGCAAAAGTACCTCCTTACTCAATTATTTGCTTTTTCCTTAATTGTAGCAATCACTTATCTGATTTTTTTTTTCAAAGGATATTTGACATTCTGTTTTATGTATAGTGAAACATGTTCTCACTTAAGAAGAAAGACAGACTAGAGATAGCACAACCTCAACAGTGAGAGTATATTTCTTTAATTTTCACCAGAAAATTTAATAGGGTACGCTTTTATCACAAAGTAAGTGAAAATACTTGGTGGCTAATATAAAAAAATTACAACCATTAAAAACTAGGTGAGAAGTAGATAGCTGGAGACTGCCAAGTAATAAGTTTTATGCGAAGATTGCAATACACACACACACACACACTACTTGCTTGGGTGAGAAAAGGTTCGTTTCGCATTCAAATTCAACTAAATATAAAAACTAAAAAACATATATACATACAAGTCATTATTAGAGTCAGGTTGAGTGGAGGGAATATTACGAGTTAATAATAAACATATATACATACACGTGTGTGTGTGTGTGTGTGTGAGTGGAAGGAATATTACAAGTTAATTAAGCTGCTTGGCAATGTTGGTGTACAGTGTTTGATATTATTATAAAGGTTGAGTCGTAGTCATCCTTTTTTTCACTGCCCCATTTATTGCACTTGTCTTTAGCTTTCTTTTCCTTCTGCACACTGAAAATGCTCTTTGCCTCCCTACGCTTTGATGCCTCTTATCTAAGGTCACTGTATTTGCGGGTTTCTCTCATCGTGTCCTCCAACTAACTAGGGTTTCCCTCCTTCAGCTCTCACATCAATTACCAATTTCCCAACAATTTCCCCTCTGGCTGGTCGCTGCAGACACTTGATTTTCGCTAGGCATTATTAAAGAATAGATCGATCTTGATAGCTAGCTAGAGCCATACAAGGGGGAAAAAGGATATGAAATTACAGTACTGCTAGCTTGTTCAAATAAACCTAGCTAGCTGTACACACAAGGTATAATTTTAATTCGATTTATTATGTTTTTTCTTCTCTAATTTCTATCATATTGGAGTTTAATTTTCCTAATAAACTGGTGTTTTAAGGTTTGATCCTGGGTTTTGGTTCTTGAATTTTGAAGCGTACGGAATTCTGGGTGAGTGGGGTATATTCCAGTCGAAAATTGAAAATTTGAAAAACTTGGACATGTACCATATTTATATGTATCGATCATTCAATTAATTAACTGAAAAGCTCCAGCGATATACTTGTGTTGGCCTTTAACTATCTTCAACTGAACATCACATAAGGCTAAATGACGTAGCTAGGGGGTGGAAGAAAGAGAGAGAGAAGACATAGGCACCCCAAAATGAAGGAATTAAACTTAGCACAAAAAAAATGTCCTCTCATGGAATATTTTTCCCTTTTGTTTTCTATTCCTCTCTCGTCCATTGTCTCCAAAAAATTAAAAGAAAATGAAAGAAATTAAGAAAGGATTCTGGATAGTACTCTGAAAATCAATGAATAGTATAGAGCACACGAAAGGCACTGCTTAGTTAAGCACAAAAAGTGAAAAAGTTTTGAAAAGAAGCAGTAAGTGTCTGAAGCAAGTAAAGTTTCTGTCTCCCCAACCCTAGCTCTATATGTACATGAAATCTAATACTTAAGATTGATTGACTATATATATATAGGATGAATTATATGTGTCATGTGTGTGAATTTTCCACGAGTGAATATTATTGTATTTTTGTGAATATATCGAGTATTATATATCTATAGTTTGAGATGCTATGTTAATTAGTATATACTCCTAAATTAAGAAATTTACATATTCATAGCAGTACAGTTTTCAAATGTTTTCTATTAGGTCTAATCAAAACATAACTAATGGATTTTTTTATTTAAAAAATTTTCTCTATCTATCATTTTTTTTTTTTTATAAAATTGATAACAATCACAAAAAGAATTTTAAACCCGTCTTATCCTATGATTGAAGATATTTAGCTTCCAATATTGGGATGGAGTTTCTAAGTGAATGTAAGTGTTTAATTGGCTATATTATTGGTTGCAGTGAGTGAAGATATAATTAATTAATGGCCTCTTCTTCAAGCTATTCAAATTCTCCATGTGCTGCGTGCAAGTTTCTGAGAAGAAAATGCATGCCAGATTGCATATTCGCGCCATATTTCCCACCAGAAGAGCCTCAAAAGTTTGCCAATGTTCACAAAATATTTGGAGCAAGCAACGTGAGCAAACTCCTGAACGAAGTGCAACCCCATCAGAGAGAGGATGCTGTGAACTCTCTGGCTTATGAAGCCGAAGCAAGGATTAAAGATCCAGTGTATGGGTGTGTTGGTGCCATTTCGGTGCTCCAGAGGCAAGTCATTAGGCTACAGAAGGAACTTGATGCCACTAATGCAGATTTGATCCGCTATACCTGCAATAATGAAATGCCTACTGCTCAAGCTTCAGGAAGAAGGATGGGGGAAGAGGGAGGTGGTTCGTCACTTGGTCAACCTCCTCCTGACTTTTATTATCCTTCTCCTTGGAATAATTATTAAGGGAAAAATGCAAAAATTCTTTTAAATTTTAAGTCACTCGCAAATAGTTTTTTAGATTTTTAAAATGAAAAATAAATCTCTTAACTTTTGCAATTTACGAAATAAGTCTTTTTATCTATTTCAGTCCTTAATTACTTTATATGCTATTTCAATTTTTGTTTTCAATTGATGTGACTAGTTCTCATTTATTTCCTATGCCATATATATGGTTCTAGATGGAAAAGTCTGAACTAATATATGAAGTAATAATATTAAAAGTGAAATAAATATAATATTGAAAGACTTATGTCTTGGAGTGTACAAGTTAAGGAATTTATTTATTTTTGATTTTGAAAGTCTAAAAAATTATTTGCAAGTGACTTGATGTTTAAAATGATTTTTCTTTGCATTTTCCCTTAATTATTAATATTCATCATTGAGAAGGGGCGACAATTAGTCAACACGTAATTCTTAAAACTTGTCTCTGCATTATGCAATTCCTATTTAATTAAGAGTTATAATCACATAGGGTTTCTTCATTGTATGTTCAGCTGAATTGGGGTCTGTGTATATGGGGGTTACAATCTAAGGGAGGTAGGTAGGTGTGTTATTGCCATGTATATATAGTATTTGTTATACTGTGTGGAGGCCCTCTATTATTTGGCACAAGATGGGGTCTGATCTTATGAATACAGCTGAACTTCTCTTTCCAAGCTTAAAATTGAAAACCCGAGGCATTACATATATATATATATATATATATAACTCAGATATTGTTGCATAGCATAAATTAAATATGTATATAGGCCAACTTATACCATATTATTTTCCTAAGAAACCAAACTAACTGATTAATAAAATGTATCTGAAAATGGTCCAAGCACACCGACTGCGGCCTTATTAAATTGCGAGGTTGCGAGCTAAACAGAATCTTATAACTATTCCATTTTGGATTTTCTGGTTATAATCTGATGTATCCAATTCCAATGGCACTGCTTCCATGAAACCACTTAATTAGATATTTCTAATTTCCTACATATACCTTAATTAGGGTATATAATAAGGAGGTTATGATCCCAAGTTGGCATTCACTTGGTACAAACACTACGCCTTGTACATGTTCAAGTACATCTACAGAATTTAAAGGCAAGATTTATAGCCTACAAATAATTAATACAGGCAAATTCACGTCACTATTTTCTATGCAAAATGATAATAATGTGAACAATTGAGAGATGAGTGCGGTGTTCAGCTTTTCAGGATACGATTCTCCAACATCCTTGTTACTGCTTTCCTATACCAAATGTGTGCTGGTCAAAGGAAGAGTGGTACTGTGAATTGTTGACTTCTGCATATATATATATATATATAATATAAAATCCTTTGTTTTTTTTTCGTATTTCAAAACTAATAATAAAAATATTACTTGTGAGATTATGTTTCAGCAAAAACATTTCTGTGTGTCATCTCAGTCCGTTACAACGTCTAGTGGTTCAGATGTCAAGAAATATACAAGATTGTTCAGGAAAGGGATATTGCTGCTCTGTTCACCCACGTGATATAATTAAGGGTAAATAAAAAGCCTATATTTTATGAGCATGATGCGGATACAACGGCACACTTTCTTCTCCCTCCAATATATTCTGCTTTCCTAGTGGATATGTTATTGTTATATATACTAGACAATTTATTAATATATATATATATATATATTATATCACTAATTGTTTACACCTTTTTTTTTTAATATGTAGTATTATGACATTTAAAATTTTCTGTTAACTACTCACATCTTTTTTTATTACATCCTATGTAGCGGCTTAGAAGTTATATACAACTACTTCATCATGGAACTCAAAAGCTCAAAATTATAAAGAGGATGGCTTTATGTACATATATACATTGTTTTATACTCTAGGCTGGGGTTTTAATTCATTTTCTATTCTCCAATTTTGTACATGTATTAGCTAGTTTGAAGTATAGAAATCAACTAGGAAGTAGAAATTAAGGGAGAAGGGGGTGAGACTAGAAAATGGGAGAATAAAAAGGATTATTAACTCAAAAGCTTAGAGATTTAGAAATGATTTTAATCTATCTCTAATACATTTCTTTATACAAAAGATTTTTGAGCTTGAAGTGTGGACACTATATCATTAGCTGAAATTTAATTCCAATAAAGAGCATGGGAGATTACAAGTTATATTAATCCTCTTTTCTCTCAAGGATTTCATTTGCCTCTCCCCAGCGCTGTGGCAAGGGAAGCTTCTCTTTGGGGCTGTTGCCGATGTACGTAGCATTAGCCCTTCTCTGATATCATATAGATTTTCGAAGATTTGCAACTTTGTTCATTAGATCTACAACTATATGTGTGAGATCCTGAAGAAAGAAAACATAATTCTCATAAAGAATTGAGAGATACGTTGTTTCTCCATATAAGTACTATTAGTTACTTGTATTTTATGTAGTTGAGTTCAGGTTGTAAACCTTACAGATTTTAGATAAGTGCGTAAAGTGTATGTTAATTAACTCCTGCGCTTGTTTCCCGTAGGAGACAAATTTGTTGTAATTAAGTTTCACCCTGCCATATCTTCCATTTTCAAAATCTTTTTATGCCTCTCTTATGATCTAATGAAGTATTTCGGACCAAAAAAATTAAAGAATGAAAGACGACAAAGATCATAACTTGGTCTCAAAGACTGTGATATCATATAAAAAAACTATTTCAAACTCAAACTTAAATTATCTAATAAAAGTTGATGAAATGTTCCCCATATATAGTCATGCAAGAGAGAGCACGCGTGGTGATCATTAATATCAACAGAACTGGGCGTGTGGTGTGGTTGAATGTTGACGATATATAGAGACAAAAGACTGTGAAAATCAAATGAATGGGCCACCACGAACCGCCCAAGATTGTAAAGGGATGTGATTAGTACGTGAGTGATTGACGAGACACGGATAGTAGACATGCCCAGAATTAAAGCCCAGAAGTGAGGTTGGGCACATGCCAGGTTATCAAAAGTCTTCGTTCGTGGGGCAACCTTCATTCAAACACGCTCTTTGGTCACCAAACACCACTGTCCTCTTGCATGGAATACATAGACTAGGTCATCACTTTGGGGCATATAGATCTATAGAGGGTGATTGTTATTCTTTTAAAAAAAAAAACCTGTACTGTCATGCTAATTGAGTATCTAATTATTTTTACAAATAATTTGTATTTTATAGGTCATGCCGACTTTAGGATCCCACTGTTACCCCTATGATGATTATGACTTGGAACGGTCCCATGACCTGATGGTGATAAGATGGTAGATTATTCACACATCCTATTTAACCCAGAACTAAAATAGTTGGTTTTATCATGCTTGGAAAAGCATATTAAATCAATTCAAAAGAATTAGGATTTTAGACAACTGATAAGCCTGGACTACTTGTTTTTAGAGTAAATTATATAATTTTTTAAAATATTTTTTTAGTTCAATTATAATTTTTTTAATTAAAATATTTTTTATTAACTTAAATATATATTGGATTTTTTTTAAGAGTTAGAAGCCATCCAAATATGCAAAAATAAAAATAAAAAAGTAAATTTTGTTTTCATTAAATTTAATAAAGCCTTAATATAAAGGAGGGTATTTTAGTTAAAAAAATATGTATTTCGATTAATAAAGGATCTTTTAAAAAAAATTATAAAATTAAACTAAAAATGTAGTGTAAATTTTATTTTAAAAGATATTTGCATATATTTTAAAAGTAAAAAAAAAAAAAGATCTATGTGATTTACTCTTATTTTTATGATAAGAAATATATTTTGTAGCAAAATTTTTGAACTTATTTTGTTATTTTTTTCAGAAATTAAAATTTTCTCTTAATTTTATTTTATAAAAAGTCCTTTCCTTCTTCTAAAATTTTTCTTAGTAAATTTTTTACGATTATCTTATTCATAAGAGTATGTTTTGCACTTGTCTCTATATGAGGATTTTATGCATTAGAAATTGTTAGTATGAGGAAAACAACAATAGCAAAAAATCCTATTTTATCTATGAATTCTTCCATTAAATTTTTTTTTACAAAGATAAAAAGAATCTTTAATCCTAAAAGGCTATGGCATAGAGAAAGCCCAAAAAAAGAGAGTAATTATCTAAATATGCCAGAAAAATGATTCTATTGAATCTAATTAGGAAACTAAAATAGAATTTTATACCTTATTTAAATAAGGTATTAAACCTATTCTTCCATCACTAAAAAATAAGTATAGAAGATGATATCACTCAAGATTTTTCTATCATAATTGTTTTCCTTTGACCTTAGAGGAGAGATCTAAGCTTGATCAAATTGTTGCACTACTTTCTTAAGACCAAATTTGACAAGATCAGGTTTAGCACCCTAAATGGTATTAGAGCCTCCTTCCTTAAATTAACCAGAAGAAATTTGTTAGAAAGATAGTAAGAAGAGATTTTTTTTATTATGTCTTCCATAGAAGAATCTTTTGAACTTGTTAAACTATCTTCTTCCTTTTCTTCCCTAGATTTATTCCTTCTTCCTGTATATCTCATACTTATAACAAAATAGATAATCTTGTAGAAATTACCTATATTGTTCATGAATCTGCCCTTGATGAAAGTATTGCCCTTATCCTTAACCTTTATAAACTTTATCACCAAAACTATACTTTTACCTATTCTATTAAACAAATCATTTCTCCTAAAAGTGTATCTCTCGAACTTCTTGGCATAATTCATAAAGAATTCCTAGGAGATTTTCATCTTGTTAATAAGAAAAGGTTAGAGTATTTTTAAAT
Source organism: Erythrophleum fordii (assembly GCA_032878935.1). Classification (NCBI taxonomy): domain Eukaryota; kingdom Viridiplantae; phylum Streptophyta; class Magnoliopsida; order Fabales; family Fabaceae; genus Erythrophleum; species Erythrophleum fordii. The sequence continues at coordinate 17,591,504 of JAVQMF010000049.1, read as the reverse complement.
ATGTTATTGTTCTCTCAATAAGAAAGATTTTAGTCACCATTACCAAAGGATAACTGAAAGATATTATATATTGAATGGCTTTAATAGTGTAAATTTTCGGTATATGGTTATAGTTTCCTTACCAGAGGAGCTTCAAATAGAACTCCTAAGAGCAATACAGTCACCTATGAGAGAAATCATGTAATTTGTCTCTCCATTTTTCTGAAAGAATATCATCAAATATAAACTATGGTCCATTGGTAGGATTGGTCTAGATTTAAGCATTATCAAAAGGAGGCTCTGAATAGGGATAATGTTCTATGTATTGTTCATTTTCAACACGTTTCATGTTGGATTCTTTAAGTTCTTCAATAGGATTAGAAGTGATCATATAGAGAGTTGAAATATCAACATAGTCCTTAGATTCATTGGAACTCATTTCTTCTAATCCAATCTCATCAATGTGATTCAAATCAGAACTATAATGAAGCCAGTCTTTTACAAGGGCAATGGTTCTAGAAACTTTTTGTTTTTCTAAAGATTTTTGGATTTCAAGTTAGGTAAATGGGTTTTCTATCTGCATGAGTTATTTATCTCATTGGTTTGAAGTTGGTGACTAGGTTTTCTTAAAAAAAAAGGAAGGTGTTCTGATTTTTAAAGGTTTAAGGGGTTGTTTAAAAGGTTTAGTCCAAGAGAGAGATAGTTCAAACTTTGAAATATATTAAGGTCTTTGTGGTGGTTTAAGGGTTTTAGGTAGATGTGTTTGTCTTGGAAGTCATGATGGATAAAGATAATCTTCTTTTCTTTAAAAATTTCATAATTTATTTTAAAACATTTTTGGTAATCTAATTCAAGAGGATAAAGGGAGTATAGAGGAGAAGGATATGGGTTTTGGATAGGAGTATATGGAGAAAGATAAGTTTCATAAATGCCTCTGATCTGATCCTTTGCTAAGTTTCTTTCAATTTGACCAACTTGAGTCTTTAGTCTTTTAATCTCCTACTCTTTTTCTGTGATTGCTAGACTACTATATCATTTCATGATAAAACTTCTCAATTCTACATCTAGGGTTATAACTTATTGCTGCAAATGTTGGTATAATTGTTAAAGAAGAAATCTCATCAATATGAGAATTTGTTTGAACTATTTAACTCGTAAAATTATCAAGACAAGAGTCAATCTTTTGGAGGACATGATTTTAAGCCATAGCATTATGTTAGGCCAGTTAAGGACTTCTTTAGCTTGAGAGAGTGTCTTAATAGATTTATTAGGAGAGACCTCTGTAGGTGTAGAAAATAGCTTATACACAGCCTTGGTTTTAGGTTTAGTTCTTTCCTCCATTGTAAGAAAACTTTAACTCATAGGTTTGTGACGAGGATGAAAATATCATACATGAAACGGGCTGTGGCAAAACTTGTGGAGCAATAACAGGCTCAAATTTTGGAAGAAGATCTTCACGACCTAATTCCCTTAATAGTTCATGTAAGGATCCGGGCTTTGGTTGGGAGTTTCTAATGCCTACCTAAAAAGGTCTAGGTTTTAGCTTATCATCATCACTATCATGGTTGTGGGTGTTCTTTAAATGAAAACAAAACCCTTGACCCCAACTTGGTTTTTGGTTTAGCTTCCATGTAGTTATAGCATCAAAATCTTGTGGCCTATAGTCATTATATTTTGAGCATTCCCAACTATCCATATAGCAACCACAATTTGAATTACACATAAAAGGATCATAATCCTAAATAAAATGACTATTAATTTTGTCAACATAGACATAATGCTCATTATAAAAGTATTATATTGGAAGAAGGCCTTTCTTTTATTGTTACTCTATGACAAGAGTAATCATTATGGATTGATGGGTTGTAGATTTATGAAAAATAATCGAATAGGAGGTTCCTTCTTCTGCTTTAGGTCTTCTAAAGACTGATTTGACAATTTCATCTCCAAGCCTTTCAATAACAAGGGGAGCAGTAGTATGAAATACTTTTTAACTGCCATGAGACTCCTTTTTATAATTTGTAACACCCCAAAATTAATTAAGGTATTAATCATAGATTTAGATTAATTAGGGATAATTAATATAGGATAAGTGGGCAAGTTTAGAGAATGGTAATTTTGAGAAATAAATTAATAATATGAGTTGAGAATTAATTGGGATAGAAACTATATCTAGGCCCAAATTAATGTAGGGGGATCATGAGAAGGGGCTTATAAAAGCCCAATGATTCTAGATGCAAGCCCAACTCCTTATCATGAGACTTGGGTCGAGAGGGATCCCCTAGCAATAGCCCAATTTGACCTAGTGAAATAAAGGCCCAATACCCAATTTACATGAGCTCTTATAGTGGGCCCAACACACATTATGCAGACCTAAGTTGGATTGACTCTTGGAAGTTAGCCTAACCCAATCAAATTTCTGTAGCCCAATTCATGAAACAAAGCCCAACAAGTGCAAAAATCTGAACCTACAAGGAATTGGACCATTGGGTCAGCATACCTCACTTAAACTGAAATTGTTCTGCAGCTCACTTCACCAAACAAAAGCCCAAAAAGCACATATCTGAACCTAAGTGGATTTTGGGCTTTAGGGTTGACCCAAACTCATCTAAAACCCTAACCCTTTAGCCTCTCCTTCATTTTGCTGAAACTCAAGTAAGAAAATTCGGAGGTTTGAGGGAGGCTAGGGTTCCACCAACATGGAGGCTCCATTTCTCACTTCTAGAGGATGATTTAGCCAAGGTAGGTTATATATAACTTGACCCTCTCATCCTCCTCTTCATTTTGGTCCGATTAATTTCTGGGTTTGAGCATTTTCATCTTCATCTCAAATCTGAAATTTGGTGTTGGGTGATTCCTAGCAAGATTTTCGGACTTGGAGGTTAGAGGGAGGATTAGGTAAGCTTTTTCTTTCCATTTTGTGTATTACTTTGCTGGAAAATGCCCCTAAGGATGGATTATCCTAATGGGTTCTTCTATTGTGTGAGATTATAAGGAAATAATGGTGGAAGATTGAACTTTCTGGGCTTGATGGTTGAAATGCGAATTTTGGTGCTTCCATGGTGGATTTTCGGAGGTGAGGCTATTAGTGTTGTTAAGTGAGTATTTCCTTCCCATTGTGATGCATTTTCTGTTAGTTTGAAACCCCTATAGTTGACCTATGATATGGCCTTTGGTTTCATGTGAAATTACCAAGAAATTGGGATGAACTATGACAATTTCTGGTGTGGGAAAGTTGGAGTTCGAAATTAAATCCCTTAGTAATTAGGTAAGTAACCTCTACTTGTCATTAGTAGTTTAACCCTATGGATATTTGCTTATGATTAGAAATGATGATAATTATGCTTGTTATAGGCTTGGTGTACATATGGATTATTATGGTAGCTAGGGGAAGAGTAATTGGCTTCATTGAGGTAACTGGGTTATTTTCCTAATTCCATGTATATGCTCATGTTAATCTGCTATTTGTTACACATGCTTGATTTTGAAATGTTAAATGACTGGTTGACTACTTGATTGTTATTGTGATTGGACCTTGTGAGTCCATGGTAGAGCTGTGGTGCGGCTGCCACCCGTGCATGTGCTACGATCGAGCACCGGGTATGATCAACCCCAGATGCACTGAGCCCTGGTTGTGCTCAATAGGGAGTAGGTGCCATGGACGGGCCTCTCCCGGTGTTATTGGCCTTTAACATGTTATGTGTGATTGCTGGTATGGGACAGTAGTCATTGGTAGCTCAACTAGTTCATTTGCCAATTGAATTGATGATTCTGATATTGATGACATGAGATTGTCTTGGATTGATTGACTTGTACATATATATGGAAAATTGCCTTTTGTTACTGAGATTGTATATCTCACCCCGTTGTGGGCTAACATTTTCAGGGATCGGACCTCTTAGTAGCAAGGAGAAAATTAACGAGAGCTTGTTAAATGGTTTGGTAGCACATAGGTCTGGGAGCCTTGACCAAATGTATTGTAATTAAAATGTTAGTTTTGTATCATTGCTGCATTGCATCATGAGTTGCCAAGTGTAGGGATTGTATATGTAATTCGATTATCATGGAATTGAACCTTATGATTGTAATTGGCTCATAATGGAAAGTGTATCAATTGTTAAATATCAACGGTGAATGATTGGTGTTGTTATTATTCCATAAACTTGCTGATAGGAGGTAATTAGAGGAAAGAGATGGGCATATAAGTTTGGAATGGGTAATTGAAGTATAGTTAAATAAATAAGGTAGATAAATGCCATTAGAGCCATGTAAAATGAGGGGAAGTGATCTTAGGGTGTCCCTAAGAAGAGAAATGGAGTGTAGGGGGTAAAATATAGTGAAAATAGCTACAGAAGAGAGTCACGCCGCGGCCAAGAAGGCTTCGCCGCGGCCTAGAGAGTGACAGTGGCGAGGTACGCCGCGGCCTAGAGAGTGACAGTGGCGAGGTACGCCGCGGCTTGAGAAATCTAGCCGCGGCGCGGAGTGAAAATAATCGCCCATGGGGTGACAGAACGTAACCTCACCGCGGCGCGAGTCAAGGAAATTAATTACGGAGGTTACAGTAGCGAAACTCGCCGCGGCGAAAGTCAGGAAAATTCCAGAGAGCAACGTGGCCGCGGCGCAATAGTTCCAGGCCGCGGCGCAAGTTTAAAAACTCAGTTTTCGAGTTCCAGAACCTAGCTTAGCCGCGGCGGGGAAGTTCCAGGTCGCGGCGCAGGTCCCCAAACTCACATATTTGACCTAGAAACCTTAATTTCATTAATGTTAAGGTTAGGGAATAGCTTGAGTACATTAATGGGAGGTTGTAGTGGGTTGAAACATATAAATGGATGAACTATAAATCTCTAATGATGGTACAAACCTTCCCATGCATGTTCCCGTTATGGTTGTTAGTTGATGACCCTAAGAGTATCAAGGTTTAAATTTTCCCTATATTTTCTTAATGTGATTAACTGTAATGACTCCAAACCTTGATCATTATTTATTAATCGTGTATCTAAATATAATTACCGATATTAGAAGTTAGGGTCGTCACATAATTGGCAACCCATTTTAAAGGCATCAACTGCAGAAGTTTTTTCTTAGAGATTTGTTTTGGTATTTGAATGATAGTGGTATGATTAGGTTTGTCAAAAACCATAAATAGAATATTATTTGTTGTGTTTAGGAATTGAGGGTTTATAGCATAATTTTAAAGATGATAGATTATTTGATGATAAAAGGTGGCTGGTATGGCACTTTCAACTTGTTTAACTTCTATAATCTAGATTTGCACCTTAAGTCTAATAGGAAGAGCTAGGTCTAAAAGTTTAATATTGAAGTTTAGCACAGTGATAAGAAAGATGCTTTCACCATTCAACTTGGGTAGATCGTAACCTACACTAATCCATCTTTGTTCCTTGAATAATCTCTTTGATAGTACATTATTAGGAGAAAATTTTTTTTTGATAGAACGAGTAAAAGCATGATTTTGGTGATAAAGTTTATAAGCCTTAAGGATAGGGGTAATAGTTTCATCAAGGTAAGATTCATTAAGAATATGGATAATTTTTACATGATTATCTATTTTGTTAAAAGCATGAGATATACAGGAAAAAGGAATAGATCTAAAAAAGAAAAGGGAAGAAGATAGTCTAACAGGTTTGAAAGATTATTTTATAGAAGACATAGTAAAGAAAATCTCTTCTTATTATTTTTCTAACAAATTTTTTCTGATTACCTTAAGAAAAGAGCCTCTGATATCATTCGGGGTGTTGAATTTGAACCTGTCATATTTGTTCTTGAGAAAGTGGTGGAATAATTTGATTAAGCTCAGATCTTTCCTCTATGGTCAAAGGAGAACAATTACAGTAGAAAAATTTTGGGTGATATGATCTTCTACACTTGCCTTTTAATGATGGAGGAATAGGCTCAATACCTTGTTTATGTAAGGCATAAATTGTATTTTAGTTTTCCAATTGGATTCAATAAAATCCTTTCTCTAGTATGCTTCAACAATTAGCTTATCCTATTCTGGGCTTTCTTTGTGTCTTGACCTCTTAGGATTAAAGATTCTTTTACTGTTCTTGGAAACTTTTTTTAATGGAAGAACTCATAAGTAAGATAGGATTTTCTACTATTATTTTTTCCTTATGCTAACACTTTCTGATACACAGGATCTTCATATAGAGGCAAGTGCAGAGCATACTCGTATAGATAAGATAATCATAAGAAATTTACTAAAAAAGATTTTAAAATAAGGGAAGGACTTTTAAAAAGAAGTCATAGAGAACATTAAATATTATTACAAAAGCAAACTTGGATACAAGTCTCTCTCTCTCCCCCCTCTCTCTCTCTTTGTCTATGTCGAGAGCTGAGGAAGAACTCAAAATTTATAATTAAAGGCTAGTACAAGTAGACAAAAAAAATTTATAAAAGTAAAGGACAATAATACAAATGCCTTTTATTAAAGTTATGTTTATAAACTGTCTAAAAAGTAAAACATATGAAGATCATCATAATACAATAATTTATTGGTAACAGGCTGGCAGCAGATGAACCTTATCCATTTTTGGTAGGCTTATATGATAGAGGTAGGTTTGGGTCATCTAAACTATCTGTTTCATTTGGATCGTCTATTTTCATTTTTTCAAAGTAAGTAGTCAATCATTCTTCTACCTTGTCAAAATCATCCAGCATGTAATTCTTGAGGTTGGGTTGGCTTTGTTTGTCAGCTTGAACCTTGTAGGAACTTTGGCATTTGGGCCTTAGTCTATTCTTCTATGTTCAACTTCTAGTAACCTTGGTTCCCTAGGGATGAATCACCAGGAAATAAGCTAAGTGATGTGCAGAAAACAAATTAGCTTTCTTGATAATTGTTAATTTCACATAAAAATATTTTAAGATCTTTAAGAGCTTAGTCTTTTTGCTTTAGCCAGTCAAAGAAAGTGTCCCACTAATAAGCATAGTTCCTGGTAAGAAGCATATAATTTTTTTTGATCCAGTAGGGTCGATGAAGAATGAAAATGCTGGAGACCATTTTATCCTGTTGAGGATTATTCCATTGATTGTAATGAGAGATGATTTTTTACAGTTCTACATGTCACCACTATAGTAGTGAGAATTATTCAAGAAGGATATAAAGATTAGAGTCATAGTTTTCAACTTGACAAAGAAAATCATAAATTAAAAGATAAGGGAATTCAATGGCACCTATACAGAGAGCAGTGAATGCCCATAGATATTATAATGCCTCATCAGTAACAAAGATACGAATCTTAAAAAGGATAAGGAATAGAGTTTATAAATTAAAATAAGATGGTTAAGTAGGAAGGGATGAGTCTTTGAGGTAATGATGGAGGTAATAGGAAAGGAATTTTTAAGCAAGATTTTTCACTTCTGCTAGGTTGGTTAGTTTTATGGAACATGGAGAAAAATCTTTTTGGTTTTAGGTTGAGAAAGGGAAAGGATGGTGAATGGTACTGTCAAGGATAGAGTAAGCCATAAAGATAAAAAGGTACTAGTTTTATTATTGTAAAGAGGTTGATTACTTTAAGTCGAGAAAGATAATCTATTAAGAGATTCGTATGACCCTTAATGTGTTGAATCATGAATTTATAGTGTGACAACTTGTTCTTCCATTTGAGTAACTATTTGTTAGGCAAGACTTTCCTTCTAGACTTTAAGATCTTAAGGAATGATAAATTATCCATTTAAATCACAAATTCATAGAGACTAAAATAGAAATTGAATTTCTCAATCCCTTTTTTGATAGCTAAGATCTCTTTGCAGATAGCATAATAATGTTTTTTAGAGTCTTTAAACGGTCCATTTGTGCAACTACAATAATATTGTTTGCCATTATCTTCTTTTATAAGGACAGCTCCCTAAAAGTTAGTACTAGCATTAGTCTGAAGTATCTTTTTTCCTTTGTCAGGAATCTTTAAGCGTAAAGGATTTTGCATTATTTTCTTAAGGAGTTTTATAGCTGTTATTTGTTCATGTCCCCCAAGGTGGAGAATTTTGCATGATTTAGATCACATTGATGAGATTGGATTAGAAGAAATCATTTTTTATAAGTTTAAGGACCATGCAGATATTTTAGCTCTCTATATGGTCACTCCTAATTTTGTTGAAGAATTTGAAGAATCTAACATTGAACATGTTAAAGATGAAAAATACATGGAACATTATCCCATTTAGAGCCTCCTTCTGATAATGCTTAAACCTAGACCCATCCTACCAATGAATCATGGTTTATATTTGATGATGTTCCTTTAGAAAAATGGAGAGACAAATTACATAATTTTTCAGCATGGATAAACCTCCAAATAACGAAGCCAAGAGCAAATTTGGAAGTAGTCCTTACAAAGTTTGCTGCAAGGTTCACAAGAACTCTTCAAAAATTATTCCAAAGCCTATGAGAGTATCAACATATTTGATATACCCAATCTCCAAGTGCTAATCAACTTCTTAGCATGACTCATAAAGAATTCCTAAAAGATTTTCATCTTGTTGATAAACAAAATAAGCAAGAGTATTCCTAAATGTGTCATTATCCTCTTAATAAGAAAGATCTTGGTTACCATTACCAAATTATGGCTGAAAAATATTATATGTTGAATGGCTTTAATGATGTAAATCTTCAACATACTTGTATAGCTTTCCTATCAAAAGAACTTCAACTAGAACTCTTAAGAGTAATATAATCACTCAAGAGACACATGACATGTATCTTTTTAAAAAATATATATCAACTTAACTCACTCTTACTATCCTTGAAAAATTATGCGAACAATACAAGATGTTTGATTCTATTATGAAAGAAAAGATAACCTTGTAGAAGGCCTACAAGAAGCAATATCTTCATATTAAATGTGAAGATAAACACAACTATTCTTGTTCCATAAAGAAAAGGTCTCATTTTCATAAAGCTCGCTTTAAGAGTCATAAGAAGTTTAGAAGAATACATAAGAAGCATGTAATGTTCTTTAAAAGATGAACTACTCAAAGGATCGATGTTATACTTATGAAAAGAAGGGACATTTTGCAAAGCAATGTCCAAACAAATGCAAAAAAGACATTAAGCTTCTTCAACAACTCCAAACTAGTATTTCTTTCTAACAAAATAAAGAAATAGAGGAACTCTTTTCATAATAAGAAGATATTAATGATGCCATTTTTTTTCCTTTCCAAGCTTACATTCTTCAAACTCAAGCCTTTCCTTAGACTTTGAAACTTCTACTATTTTTGATGATGCTGATGATTCTCTTCAATATAGTTATTCTATTCAACCATGAAACTAAGCAAAAAAGGTAAAGCCACCAATGCCTTATATTGAGATACAGGTCCTCAAAAGCAAATATCATAAGCCTATCCTTGTGATTACTTAATGAATCTTATACTCCTCCCTCCTTAGGCTTGGAAGAAGTATTTAAAATACTTTAGTGTAGCAAAAGGAAAAATCTTTGAGGTGAATCTTATTATTAGAAAAAAGATTAGTATAAGGTTCTTTATTGATTATATTATATGGACAAAGATTCTTGGAAGCGGTCTCCCTGATAAGGATATTTTCATAACCATAGGTATTTAATGTCAAGCTAAACAATTACAAATTCTTCCTAGAAGAATTTGGTTTAAACAAAATTTCAAGCTCTATACAAACATTCCTAAGTTGTTTGAACTTCAATAAGCCCTTTTTGAATATTAGGAAATCAAAAATCAACTTATAGAATTCCATCCAAAAAGTCATGATCAATTTACTTATACTTTTCTTCTTTAGAAAAATCAAGATTTTTTCATCCAACTTCTTTTCAAAAGGAATGAGGATATTAATTCCATAAAAGCCTCAAACCTACGAATGAATCCAGATGATTTAACTCTTGTTATAGAAGAATATGCAGCTCTATTGAAACAAGATCTTATTGAACCTATTAAGTCAAATTAGACTTGTTAAACTTTTTGTATTGAGAAATGGTTAGAACAAAAAAAGAAAAAGAAAAAAGAGGTTAGTCATTGATTATAAGCCTCTAAACATATCCTTCCAAGATGACAAATTTTCACTTTCACAGATTAGTTCACAAACAACCCTTCTCAAAGATGCAAAAGTCTTTTCTAAGTTTGATCTTAAAATAAGCTTTTGGCTATTAGGCATTGATCTCTCTGAAAGATATAAGATGGCATTCTATATTCTAAATGCTCAATACTAATGGACTGTTATGTCATTTGGTCTTTAAGGAGTACCATCTCTAATTCTAGAAAGCAATGACAAAGATATATGAGGCCATTCTGCATAACACTCTTATCTACATTAATGATATTCTTCTCTTTTCAAAAAATGAAGAAAATCCTAAAAGGCTCATCCAATAATTTTTGGACATTGTTAAATAATATGGAATTATGCTCTTAGCCCACAAAAGGCTATTAGGCCAATAGAAGGAATGATTCTCACACTATAAATTCACAGTTCAATACACTAAGAGTCATACAAATCTCATAACAGATTATCTTTCTCGACCTAAAATAGTGAATCTCCTTACAATAGCAAACTCAGTACCCATTTACCTTAAAGAAGGAGGCTTTGATACCATCTGGGTTGTTGAACCTGAACTTATCAGATTTGTTCTTGAGAGAGTAAGAAGAGATTTTTTTCATCATATCTTTCATAAAAGAATCTTTCGAACCTATTAGACTATCTTCTTCCCTTTCCTTCTTTAGATCTATTTCCTTTTCTTGTATATCTCATGTTTTTAACAAAATAGATAATTTTGTAGAAATTGCCCATATTTTTTATGAATCTCGTCTTGATGAGATTATGGCCCTTATCTTTAATGTTTATGAACTTTATTACCAAAACTGTGCTTTTACCTGTTCTATAGAAAATTTATTTCTCCTAACAATCTACCCATCAAAGAAATTGTTTGAGGAACAAAGATGGATCAGTGTGGGTTACAATCTACCTAAATTGAATGATATATCACCTTAAAGATTCCCACAAGTCTTATTTTCTACTGAATCCATCAAGGATACACTCATCTTCACCTTGGAGTTATCAAATTAGTCCTCACATTTCATAGATAAAAAGAGATAATGGCAATAGCCCAAGTTTCCTTTCTTGATGCCACTTATACCTCTTTCCAAAATGCTATGATTGGTGCAGCCTTTGTTGCTTTGAATGGTGAAAACATCATCCTTATCATTGTGTCAAACTTTGATATTAAACTTTTAGACCTAACTCTTCTTATTAGACTTAAGGTGCAGATCCAAATTATAAGAGCTAAACAAGTTGAAAGTGTTATATCAGCCGCCCTTTATCATCAAATGATCTATCATTTTTAACTTCATACTACAGACCTTTAGTTCCCAAACATTATTGATGATATTCTATATATGATTTTTGACAGACTTGATCATAGCATTATCATTCAAATGTCAAAAAAAATCCCCAAGAAAGAACTTCTATTGTTAATGTCTTTAGAATATGTTACCAATTATGAAAAGAAGTTCCATGATAGTCAAAAAGTCTTTCATATTACTACTCGCTCTCTTATTGAAAAGCTTAGAAATAAGATTATTAAATAAGCTTTTATAAGACTTAAGCAAAAGAAGGAACCCCATCTTCAATTGTCTCTCACAGATCTACAACCTATTAATCTATAATGATCACTCCTGTCATAGAGCAATAGTAGAAGAAAGGCCTTATTCCAATAAAATACTTTTATCCTAATAGGCATTATGCCTATGTCGACAAAATTAATTGTTATTTTATTTGAGACTATGATCCTTCTATGTGTGATCTAGATTGTGGTTGCCATATGGATAGCTAGGAAGGTCCAGAAGATAATGATTGAAGGCCACAGGATTCTGATGCTATAGCTATATGAAAGCTAAAGAAAAAACCAAGTTGGGGTCAAGGGTTTTGTTCGCATTCAAAGAGCAGCCATGACCATGATAGTGATGATGATGCTGATGATGATGATGATAAGCCAAAACCTAGACCTTCTTAAGTAGGCATTAAAAACCCTTAGCCAAAGCCCACATCCATACATGAACTGTTAAGAGAATTATGTCATAAAGATCTTCTTCTAAAACCTGAACCTATTATTGCTCCATAAGTTTTGCAATAACCCGCCCCATGTATGATGTTTTTATCCTCATCATAAACCTATAACTTGGAGTTTCCTTCAATGGAGAGAATAATTAACCCTGAAACCAAGGTCATGTATAAGTTGTTTTCTACACCTACAGAGGTTGTTTCTAACGGATCTATGAAGCCACCCTCTCAGGCTAAAAAAGTTCTTAATGGCACACACATAATATTATGGCTTAAAATTGTGTTATCTAAAAAATTGACTCTTGTCTTGATAATCTTACAAGTCAAATAGTTCAAACAAACCCCCGTCTTGATGGGCTTTCTACATAAGTTCAACAATTATACCAATGTTTGCAGCAGCAAGTTACAACCCTAAAAGCAGAATTGAGAAATTTTAGTATGAAAGGATATACTTGTCTAACGTTCACAGAAAAAGAGTAAGAGATTAGAAGACTAATGACTCAAAATTGGTTAGATTGAAAAAGACTTAACAAATGATCAAACCAGAGACATTTATAAAACTAATCATTCTCTATACACTCTTGTCCAAAACCTATATCCTTCTCCTCCATACTTCCCTTATCCTCATGAAACATATTAACAAAATGCTTTAAAATGAATCATAAAGTTTTTTGAAGAAAAGAGGATTACCTTCATTCATCACAACTTCCAAGACAAACACCTCCACCTAAAATCCTTAAACCATCATAAAGATCTTAATATACTTCAAAGTTTGAACCATTTCTCTCTTGGATCAAACTTTTTGAACAATCTCTTAAACTTTTAAAAATAAGAAAACCTCCCTTTTCTCCTAAGAAACCTAGTCATGACCTTCAAACTAATAAGATAAATAACCCATGCAGATAGAAAACCCACTTACACAACCTAAAAACCAAAACTCTCTAGAAAAATAGAAAATTTCTAGAGCCATTGCCCTTGCAAAAAACTAGCCTTATTAATACCATTTAGGGTGCTAAACCTAAACCTGTCATATTTGTTCTTAAGAGAGTGGTGGAACAATCCAATCAAACTCAACTCTTTCCTCTAAGGCCAAAAGAGAACAATTATAGCAAAAAAATCTTAGGTGATATGATCCTCTACAATTATCTTTTAGTGATGGAGGGATAGGCTTAATACCTTGTTTATGTAAGGCATAAAATTCTATTTTATTTTTTCAACTAGATTTAATAGAATCCTTTTACTAATATGCTTAGGCAATTAGCCTCTCTTTTTTTGGACTTTCTCTGTGTCTTGACCTTTTAGGTTTAAGGATTCTTTTAATCTTCTTGAAAACTTTCTGAATGGAGAAATTCATAAACAAGATAGGATTTTTTGCAATTATTGTCTTTCTTATCCTAACACTTTTTGTTGCACAAGATTCTCATATAAAGGCAAGTGCAAAGTATATTCGTATAAATAAGATAATCATAAGAAATTTGTTAAGAAAGATTTCAAAAGAAAGAAAGGACTTTTAGAAAGAAATCATGGAGAACACTAAATATTATTACAAAAGCAAACTTGGTTACAAGCTTCTTCTTCTTTTTCTTCTTCTTCTTCTCTCTCTCTCTCTCTCTCTCTCTCTCTCTCTCTCTCTCTCTCTCTCTCTCTCTCTCTCTCTCTCTCTCTCTCTCTCTCTCTCTCTCTCTCTCTCTGTGTGTGTCAAGAACTGAGGGAGAACTCAATGTTTATAACCAACAAATAGTATAATAGATAAACAACTTTTGCAAAAGTCAAGAACAATAATGCAACAGGCTCATAGTAGATGAACCTTATATTTTTTTAATAGGCTTATTTAATGAAGATATGTTTGGGTCATTTGAGCTGTCTATTTTATTTAGATTGTCTTTTTTTTTTTATTTTTTTCAAAGTGAATAGTTAGTCATTCTTTTACCTTGTTAAAATCATTCAATTCATTCGGATCTTAAGAATTTTGCATGTTATCTTGGTTTTGGACTAGCTTTGAAAATACTTTTCAAAGTATATTTTTACAAATACTTTTTAATTTTTTTTAATAAAAGCACAATTTATCATATTTCTTATATTATATTCATATGTAGGTTTAATAATGAAATATTAAAACTAATATCAAATGAGATTCCTTAATTATATGTGTTCGACACTTAATATACACTTTTGAATCATTATAATGCAAGTTTGTATGATGTTTTTGGTGATATTCTATACTATATATTATTATTAATTAAATATGTATAAAAAATGTTACAGGTGTGCCTTCCTAATATTCTTATAGGCTCAAGATAGTCTAAGATTACATTACTAAGGCCTAAAGGTATTGGTTGCTAAATGGTTCTAAGGCACATAAAATGTATTGATAAAACAAGTTGACAAAACAGTTTAAATCAACAAGTAATTTTGAATGAAAAAAAAAAGTATTTTAGCTTCATCTAAAATAATATACTAAATTGATTAGAAGTCATAAGTATTTTACCTCTTTGAAGGTATAAATAAATTAGACTAAACTAAAATTTGCAAGATCCAATAGAAAAACCTCACAAGATGCTACAAGGTTCATAATTAGTCAGCATAATAGCACATTTTTTATTTCAATATGACTATTGTTGTGCTACCTTTATTAATCAACATAATCTCATCTTACTCTCTCTCTCTCTCTCTCTCTCTCTCTCTCTCTCTCTCTCTCTCTCTCTCTCTCTCTCTTTAAGCCTTCTATCCTTGTCTATAACCATTCCCGATTCTCAACAAAAACAAAATAAATTAAGCAATAGTAAGCTTGAAACGTTAAGGTAAGATGTAAAGCAGTTGAACAATTACTTTTAATTCAATTTATATTATTTTCTGTTGCATATATGTAATATATGTAAGTTGTTAGCAATATGTCTAACTAAAAAGTTGTTGGGCCCCATTTGGGTTGGATTTTTAAGAGCTTGTAAATAACAAGCCCATCTAACCCGACAAATTTTGATAATCGGCGGGGTTACCAAAAGTCTTACCAAAAACATATTTCAGCGAATAAAAATTGCTTACCAAAATTCAGTTGGAAAACGCACATCCGATCGTAATAGTATTGGCCCACAAATGCAATCCACCATAGATGAGACCCAAACTAAGATAAAAGCGCTTTTCTTTGCCCTTATTATTTTTTATAAACTGATAATAGAAAGAAATATCCATTGTATAACTACTAAACATATTTAATTCCTATAAAATTATTAGGTGCGATCTGGTAGAAGTCCAAACTTCTATTTGGTCGTGTAAAAAAAGGCATGATTCTTATAAGAAAACATATGTACTAAAAAATGTATGACAGGACGAGCTTCAATCTAAAATTTTTCAATTCCTGAGCTTACTAATATAACCTTATGAATGGCTAAGTAATAAAAGAAGAAAAGGAGTACGTTGTTATAACCACAATGTAAAGACGCAGGTATATATTGCAGCTGTTTGCATGTAATGTGCACAACACAACAATATTGCAGAACAGCAAGAGTAATGTGGCAACAGCTTCCTCTCTCTTGCTCCCACAAAAAGCCAACCCAAAGTTTCAATTAATCACTTCCTATTTTTCAAATCTTAACCATACACACTCCGAAACCTGTTCCTCATGCAAACCCTCTTACTCACCATCTGACGCGTACGTGTCACTATCTTGCACCCCCACCTTTCTATATAAAACCTTAACCTCCTCGTCATCCACCACACACGACCTCTCTGAAACTCCATTCCCTGTTCTCACAAAGCCTCACAACTATCGACGACCATGTCTGATCGTTCACAGCCACCCCAAATTCATGTTCATACACAACCCCGTTACGAAGGCGGTCTTAACCCGCAATATCGTTATGAAGGCGGTGTTAAGAGCACTCTTTTCCCGGAGAGAGGCCCGTCGACCTCTCAGGTGTTTGCCATCCTTGCTGGCCTTCCTGTTGGCGGCACTCTGCTCATGCTTGCTGGTCTTACGCTGATGGGAACCCTCATGGGAATGGCGGTGGCCGTCCCGCTTTTCGTCCTCTTTAGCCCCGTTCTGGTGCCGGCCACCATGGTCATTGGCCTTGCAGTGGCTGGGTTTTTAACGTCGGGAGCTTGTGCTTTGACTGCGCTGTCGTCGTTCTCGTGGGTTATGAATTACATCAGGCAGACCCAGGGGACGGTGCCAGAGCAGCTGGACTCAGCAAAGCGGCGCGTGGCGGACATGGCGGGGTACGTGGGGCAGAAGACGAAGGAAGCTGGGCAAGAGATACAGTCGAAGGCCCAGGACGTGAAGAGGTCATGAATGTGGCATGGGTTCAAGGGATTTCATAGAAAATAATAGTAATAATGAGTCTCTGTACGTAGAGTCTTCTTTAGTGCTCTTTTACGTCTCTTGTAATCGTAGTATTGTGTGCTTGTCGTCTCTACGTTAAGTGCAAGAAAGAGGAAGGTTCATATCAGAGGGGGTGCTGTAGATACAGGCATGGGGTGCATGGGTTGTGTATTTGTATTTGTTCCCTTATATTGATGTTAAATTCAATATAAAATAGTGTTGCATAAATCCTTAGAATCTGGATTCTCTAGATTTCTTTACTATTTGAAGGGAGGAGTGGAAAAATGGAAAAAAGTAAATCTCACGTACACTCTATCTTTTCTTTCCGAACTCTATTAAATAAATAAATAAATAATCCTCATTCCTCCTTTATGCAGTTTTCCTTACCGGTGCTTTTGCTCTCCAACAACGTAGCTGAATGGGTGTGTTTGTGCTCTCCAACAACGTAGCCGAATGGGTGTGTTTTTGCCCTCCATTTCAGTGATGTGGTGAACCGTTTTGAATTTGAGTAATTGGCCCGATTAATCTAATAAGACCATAGAGCCAGTCGGTATTTCGGTCAACCGGTCCTATTCGCTTTTCACTTTGACAACAGCGGTTTTAATACACTGACAGAAATATGTATTAGCTTCAAGTTCAAAGTGGAACGTTACAGCAACATTTAGTGTAGCAAAAATAAACGTTACCCAACTTTTAAAGTACACTTACTGCCGTAATTTATGAGTAACATAGCACCCTCGTTAACGTTCAGATACTTGTTCAAGGACGATTAGGTAAGGAATTCTATTGTATAGAAGCAATCAAAACTTTTAAAGTACATTTACTTGCATAATTTATGAGTAACATAGCATCCTCGTTAACGTTCAGATATTTGTTCAATGACGATTTGGTAAGGAATTAGATTGTACAGAGTACATTTAATTACGGAATTTTACGAGTAACACAGCATCCTCGTTAACTTTAAGATATTTTTTCAATGACGATTACGCAAGGAATTAGATTGTATGGAAGCAAAACAAACCTGCCAAAGCAAGCACAAATTTTACAGTAGCTTCAAGATAGAAGAGAAGGGGAGAAAGATGAGCCCGAGAGTTTCCTAACCAAAAATTTCATGTGTCTAAAAAGATTAAGAAGCTGTCATTGAGTTTAATGCAGATGTGGCTGGGGTTGAGCTGCAGCTTCAGCGTCTGGGCCACCACACTCAGCTTTCAGTTTAGCATCGTTGGGAATCCAAAACGTGAGAACGGTAGAGGCTGCGGCGAACATGGCCCGGCGAGGGGCCCACTTCAAGCACGAAGCCACGCCAATATGGCTGCTCCAACATGCCACCTGCTTAGAAAAACCCGTGTCTGCTCATATTTTCCGCAGAAACAAACAGGAAAAACTACACAAAATAACCGGGAGGCCAAATTGTTGACGGATTATCTCCTGGCTAAAGAGGGACAGCTCAACGGAGAATAGCTAGTAATATGCAATCAAAAGGAAAAAAAAAAAAAAATCTAAATTCCAATTATCAGAAAAAATCCAAGTTCCAATTATCAGAGGTTATTGCATCATACGGTTATAGACGCGCATATAGCGAGACGAGTAGACATGGTAAACTCCGAAATTTAAGAAACAGATGCAGCGAATAGAGTAAGATAAAAGTAGGTCCTTAAGGAACAGTGGGGTGCCTAAGAAAGGCTCCTCCTTGTATTCGTTCCCCCTACTGTGCCTACTAACAAGAGAAGTGGGTGATCTATCTCAAGTCTCAACCAGTGCAGGAAACCCGTTTTCCCGGCATCTTGTTACTAGTTTAAGATTTCTTTGGTGTCTCTGATTTCACGTCATGTTATTTAATGATTAATGAATAAAAGGAGATATATTGTAGCCATTCATTAATGTGGAGGATTTGCAGCTCAGAAAACAGGCGCACCCCAGGCAAAGCTGGGAACTATTAACTACAAATACAATATGAGATGCTCAACTCTCTCATACATAGATTTTGAAAATTGGGAACATTACAGCAGGAACATAAAATGTAGCAGCAAGGATGGTATATGCAAACCCAATAGGATTATTTCAAAAATAAACCATTCATCAAAGTTTAAGTCTAACGCACAACAATTGAGATAAAATGAATATCTAGTGAAGCATGTCAGATAATCTAATTTTCATCCGTATTAATTACAACGATGCATCAAAGAAAAATAATTATTCATATTAACTCATCTCCACGATGTAAAAGGTAAAGGTAAAATTAAAAAAGGTAACACCATGATTACTGGATTCCTACCTAAATTATCCATCTTTCAATTTCTACCTGATCCAAGGTTGGCTTTCTGAGTTTTGTGGATAGCATCCTAAGTCTTATTATAAATGTCTACATCTACAACCCACAATTGATGGTTTTGATAATTTTTTTGGTAGTAAGCCTGTTTTACCAAAACAAAAAAAGTAAACACATTTACCTCATTTTTCATGTCAATACTCCAAGCATGAATGGCTCCGCCTCCTGAGCCTAAGATGTGCAAAAACAAAGTTCAGTTTCAAAATTCAAAGTAAATACAGTTGATATATATATGTATAGAGAGAGAGAGAGAGAGAGAGAGAGAATTAAAATACATTTATAAGGCATAAAAAAAGGACCAAAAAATGAAATATACGTCAGGAAAACTCTCGATGAGAGAAAAAAAAAGAGCTCTTCTTTAACCATTATAGGCGAATTATATAGTAGATATTAAAGATGGAACCCACAATTCCAATGGTGTGCATATCGGCATCTAAGTATGAGATGTGAGGTGCAATGAAAGGAAGGGTGTTTAAGAAGGAAACAATAGAAATGGAATACCTGCCACCATGTACTTCCCATCTGGGGTAAATGTAGCCTCTATTTTTGTACCTGGCGATGGTTCCAAACTAAACCCACAGCGCTGCACAAGAAATTCTAAAACCATTAGCTTATTCATATTTTGACCAAACACAATGTGTAAGAAAAGGATCATGCAGAAAGTTGAATCTGAGTTTAACAAGAGTTGAAAGACAAGTCAATTTCAAATTAATGCTACCCTAAAGAAACTAAACTAAGTTATCCCAAAAAGCTAACCTTCTCTCCTGCATATGCATCAAGAACATAAATATTGTTATTTGTTGTAGTCAGAAGCATTGATTTGCCATCATTGCTGAATTTGATATCACAAACCTCTGCTGTATCACCGCCAACTAGAAAGGTGTCAAAGGGACCCTACACTAGCAAGAGAAGATGTCGTACTTTTAAAATTAATTTAACAAAAAAGAAAGCAATAGCCACAGAATTTAGGTGAGAACCTTGTCATACGAACGTGAATCAAACAATTTAATAGCCCCGCCTTCCATTGCTACAGCAAAAACCAGGCCTTGTTGGTCATATGCAACAGCAGGTCTACCACGTAAACGTAAGATTCCCTGAAAACTATGAGTAAGCATCATCATAATTTTGCCTTTTTCTTTTCAATTTTTCCCCAGATGCAAAATCTAAAATTTTTCAAGCTCAATTATAACTGAATGTTATCTTAGGTAAGGCCAGGTTTTTTAGCCTGGCTCCAAAGAGAAGCATATCAGGCTCATGGATCACCATTAAGCAATTTTGCTAATTCATGGGTTACTTGTCTACTTCTCCTCCTTTCCTCTTCTTAAGGAAGGAGGTAGCTGAAGACAAACTGTATCACATGTATGTGTGGTTTCATTTTCTTGATATTCTTCTAATTATACCTTGAATGTTAATTATCAATCACACCAAAAATAAAGTACCAACCTGGCAGGCATTTACACGGAGATCCCATATTCTGACACTGTGGTCTAGAGAACCAGACATGAAGCTATCATTGATTGGAGACATGCAAAGCGAAACAACTCTATAAAGCAAGTTACAGAAAATAACCAACATTACAACCGTATATATTTAAGAAACTGATGTGAACTGCAGCATTAAGTCTTACATATAAGGATTTATATTCATGATCTTTTTTTTTGTTTTTTGTATTTTTGGGGGGGGGGGGGGGGGGGGGGGCAAGGTTGTCTTAGAGACATCTGATACCAATTAATATAGATCAGAAGATAAACAGAGAAGAGTAGATATATTCTTATTAAAATAACTATTAATTAAAAGCTGAAGTTAAGTATCCATAATTTCCTTCATGTAAACACATGCACAGAAATCTTAACCCTCACAGGCCAAAAAAACTTCTGAGTGATCTTCTACAGAAATTGAAAATTCTAGACAATGATCCTAATCCTACCAGCAAAGACTAAAGAAGTCCAAAGTAAATTTGGTAAACTGCTAAAAATAAAATTGTTATGAATTTATTATGATAAAACAAATAAAAAAGTTAAAAATTATATAGGATAACTGTAACATCCGGTCCCTCCGTAAACGTGAGAAAAGCAATGTTCAGTTTCTCCGTAAACGTCACAAATGGGCCAAATATAAAAGGAAGTCCTCGAAATAGAAGGAATTGGGGCTAACTAAAATTATAATAAAATTTTAAATATTAGAAAATGAGGATTTGAGGTTTAAGATGCCCAAAAACCAGAGCCAAAAGAGATCAGAAAATTTACCGAGGGAAGTAGGGGCATTTTTATAATTTTTGAAAAATTTGAAAAACTCATAAGAGGGCTTTTTAAACAAAAAATTTGAGCTTTCTAGGGTTTTCAGAGACCCTGAATACTATGGGAACCCCTAGAACAGTTGAAACCCCTCCGGTGAGTTATTTCGGCCGTCAGTTGACCAAAACTTTGACCAAATGGTTCGGAATAGTTTTAGATCCTTTTTGAGTGATTCCAAAGGCAATTATTATGATTAAGAGCCTAAGCAATATGATGGAAAAGACGGATTTCAAAAAGGAGTTGAAACGAGCCCAAACGAACAAACCTATGAAGAGGGACTAAATTGTAAATTTTAAAAGTTGCTTAAATGAATCCCTAACTTATAAAAGCGCCCCTCCTTTGCTCAGATCTCCTCACCCACTCTCTCACACGTTAAAACAGAAGTAAGAAGGGTTGAGAGTGGCACACAAGAGGGGAGGCCAAGGAAGGAAGAGGAAGCTTTAAAAAGTGTAAGTTTTAGCCACTTTTTCCTACTCCTTGCCTTGTTAAACTTCTTTCCCTCCTTTCCTCCTCTCTTCCTATGGATTTAGTGAGATGTTTGGTTCTGTTTTGAGCCCAGAACTGAGGGGGAAATTTTGAAATTCAAGGAGAGGGTTGAAGCAAGGAAGAGAGCTCTTGAGAAAAGCTTGGAATCAAGGTGATTTTTCTATCTTGGTTGCTTCTTTTTTCTTGCCCTTTGTGTGTGGAGTTCTGCCAGAACAGAACCATCTTGGGGGGAGGCTTTTTGTCCAGCAATAAGAAGGAATTGTGGGTTTTAGACCATGAGGAGTTAGTAGATGCAAGGAAATTGGAAGAAAGGCTAATGAAAATCAAGTTAGAAAAGTGTAGAGCTCTTGGACACTTTATAAAAACTGATTTAATCCATGAATTTTCTTGCATGTGTAAATGATTATTTGAGTCTCTAAGATCCCTAGGAAGCCTCCAAAGTGTCTCTCCCATCAAGGAAAAATCAAAAAGCCCATGGACTCCTCCTCCCTCCATCAATTCGGCCAAGACAGAACTATTGGGCTAGGGGCTGTTTTAATTTGTTTTAGCCTTGGTTGGGGACTTCTTATGATGGTAGAAGGTGGGAGGAACCCTTGGACAAAATTTAGAACTCCTAGAAATTGATTTGGTGCCTTAGGTTCCATATTTTAACCTAAAGAAGCAACATGATGCTAAGCCTTTTGTTTCAAGGATGTGATGACTCCAAGAGGCTTAAAAGGAGTCAAGAATCATACTTGAGATTAAAGAATGAGGCCTAGAAATCATTTGAGGGGTGTTGCTTCATTAGGTGCCAATATGGACCATAATGGAGGTTGTAGAGTAATCTAGGGTTTAAGCAAGTTGCATAGCCCTAGAAATTGTTTCATGAACTTAATTGGCTCCCATAATTTGTGTCTAGGCCAAGAGAAACTATCTCCACCAACTTGTGAGTGTGTGGCTAAAAGAGGAGGCTTGAAAGCTAAGGAAAAAGTGTGTGTTTGTATACAAGGTAGCTCTCTCCACCTTTTCTCATGCATGGATGTGTGTTTAACTTGTTTTAGAATGTATGTATGTGTATTTTCAAGTTTTGAAAAGTATGCTAGCATGCCTTTACATGTCATGATCCTTGATGCCATGTTATGTTTTAAATGAATCCATGATGTTTGTATGAGTTTGCTTAAGTGTGGAGAGGCCAAGAACTCTTCCCTTTGGTGAAGATGAGCCAAGAACCCTTGAGTTTGGTTGAGACAAAGCAAAGAATTTCCCAAAAGCAAAGTGGGCTCCCAAGAGTATGGTTGAGTCCAAAGTACTCAAGAAATGGGTGAGGCAAGTCCAAAACCTATGAGGAGAAGTGTGAGGCCAATCCAAACACTTAGTGAGCTCTTGAATGATTTGTATGAGTTGTTCACATGCCAACTTTGCTTCTAAAATGTCCATGGCTTTTATTGTCTCTATGCATGTATTAGTAAAACTTGCTTGCACATATTATGTATGATTGAATGGGAGATGAGCTATTGGGATTCTTTGAATCTCACTCCCTCCTCTCCAATGCTCTAACATGCTAAGTGGACCAAGGAGTTATGGTGAAGGGAGCCAACAACCATGAAAGAAGGAGATTGACAAGCCTAGACCTAGCTTTCATTCTTTTTGAACCTATAATGAGGCTTCACACAGTATATGATGTTGTAAATATACCATGACCCTTGAGGCATGTATAAATACACCATTATGTGATGTTTATATGTATGAATATGATGTATGACCTCTAGCATATGTTTTGAGTATCTAATGCCAAAGTATGAGAATTGAAAGTTTGATGGATATGTATATAAGTGGGGGTTGAATGACCAAAATGAGATGTATGAGATTTGAGACTATTTGGGTAGCTTACACAAGTCTTAAATATACTTTTAGATTTGCCCAAAAGGTTCCAAGACCAAGGGAAATCCATTTGGCAATTTTGGTACTCAATATGGAGCCAAAATTGACCATAATGAAACCTTATGTCATTTTTTAGCTAAATGAGCTAGTCTTGATTTGGAATTTGGCATGCAATTAGGTCTCATTGAGAGATTTCTAGAAAGCAAAGATCATAATTTTCGAAAGTCTAGGGAATATTTGATGAATTTTCAAAGTTGAGATTTTTCATGGATTCTAATATGGGTACTGTTCATACTGGCAGTTTTGTGTTTTGTGTCACCCGATGGCCAAATGGTGTCCAATGCTTGTGAAATTTTATATGCATAAATTAGAAGTCATAAGCTTTCTGTAGCCACCGAGATCACCTCATTTGGAGGTCTGAGCAGAGAGTTATGCATGTCTGAAGTTAACTGTCAGTACCAGTAGCGCCCCAGGAGTTCAGTTAGTGTTACATAGGTTCTTGATAGCTAAACATATTTGTTTCATTCTGGACTTATTTTTAGTATTAATTTAACATTTGTAGCTTTCCAGAATGACCGAATTTGTATGATTTCGATTTTTATATAATTAGTTATGAATTTTAGAAGTTTATATCAGTAAACTGAATAACAGCCCAGGCAGCCAGCGACCTCTGTAGTTTTTTGGATGTCAAACGTCCTGTGTGATGAATTTTGTAACTTGGACGTATTTTTAGTGTGAAGTAGACATCCTAAGCTTTTCATAATGACAAAGATTGCATGATTTCGATTTTTCTAGATTTAGATATGATTTTCCAAAATTTGCCCAGAAAGGAGGCCAATTCTGACCAAGAATGAAACCTCATTTTCCACCTTCCAATTCGGTTTCCATGGGTTGTAGGCATGTTTTTGTGATGCAAATGAGTTGTAATGATGTAATTAAATATGAGAATGTATAGCATGAGCTCACACAATCCACGTGACACCAAATGAAATTTTTAGTCATGATGCGGCGCAGGAAGCGTGTTATTTTCAATAAAATTCTCACTTCCTTCTTACTATATATCACATGAGCATGTAAATGATGATGGATGTGAGTTAGAAACTATGGTGTTACAATAACTCAAATGAAATGCTCAATACCTATGATTGATTATTTTAAAAAAAAAAACTTTGTTTAAAGAGTCACAATTTTTATTAAAAGAACCTTTTCCATCTTATCCACAACCAAATTATGTGTCTTATATTTTTTGTGTCTGTTGGAATAATGCATCTGTATAAAGACAAGCAATACAACTTGAACTGCCTCAATTTTTAGTAAGTTCAAGAATCTTTTCTACTACATGACTTGGATAGGATTTTAGATAACTTTTTATTTGAAATTTGCCTTGCACAATAATTGATTTCCTCGGGTTTTTACTTAAATCAAATAAATATGAATCTTATCAACTAGAAACCTGCCCATTCTGCAACCTTTTAAGAACCTTTCTATGATAATATCAAGAGACCAAAAGAACCTACTTTTCCTTCAACAAAGAGCCATTTCATTCATTAAAATATATATATATATATAAGCATTAAATATTGATAAGTCCAAACCTCTCTTTATGGCCTTTGAAGTACCGCAGGCATCGGTTATCATACATTGATAAATACCTCAATGATTCTGGCATAGTTGGGGGAAAAAGTCAGTAGGCACAGTCATATTTCAAACAAGACCCTGAAAATCATCACAAGGTATATTTTCATATAGTAAAGCTCACCTCCAGTAGACTCCAAATTGTACTTCGAAGAACATATAACAGAGCTTGGGTGATGAGTAAAACATATACGATCAGTACCATGTTTCTTATGATAAGTGGTCTTCAACAACCTGGAATTTATGAGAAAATGCTTTATACATGCATAGGTACATAGAAATAAGTATAACACTATTCATTAGTGAAGCAGCCTGGTAAATCATATAAATAAATTTTGTAGTGGAGATTCCATCTCAACCAAAATTAAGGAAGAGGCGTTGAATGATATAATTATACAAATTATACTTCTTCTGTGACAAAAAAAAAGGTCATGTACTCTCTAACAAGGAAAAAAAAAAACTTAAGTACTGAATGGTTAGTCAAAGTTCATGCTCTGAGTTAGTAGATGTTTTTATCAGAATGGACTTTTTGTCTGAATTAAGATATGAGGTTCAGGTGCTTCAAGCTAGAAGAGGCTGTCAAAAGAGATTTTTACAGGTATGAAGTTCTTTTAGAGTTTAAATACATAGAAGAAAAATACATTGTTGATATTCAGAAACCTATCACTTATTCCAAGATGTGTTATGAATTAAGTGGGAGTGTTAAATGATTAGAAGTTTATTATTATCTAGGAGTTTCAGAATTTATTATTGTCTAGGAGTCTTATAGTTATTTCCAACATTTATCTTTAGAAGTTCCACTTCGACTAAACTCCTAATCCTTTAGGAGTTCCGCTTAGACTGGTTTTCTCAACAGTTGATAATAACCATATGTACCCTGCCCATCACATCACATCAACAACTAGTGTACCCATTTGATGAAGTTGGATATAGATGTTCAACAACAAATTAGTATGTGCAAATCAGATAAACAAAAACTGTTTCAGTTTGACAACAACAGAAATCATTAACACTGCACTTTAAATCTCAACAGACAAGCCCATATCAGTAAGAGAAACAATGTTGAAAATGTGTGCTCTAAGCTAAGACAGCCAAACCTGTGATGCTACAAGCATCTTACAATGCTACAAGCTCTCATACAGTTACAATATTGTACAAAACACTAAGGCAAACGTACAATTTCTACAACCATGATCAATTACTTGACTACAGATTAATATTTCACAGTGTATTTACATCTTTCTCGTATCAATTAACTCACTTAGCATTTGCAATGTCATAGAGTCGCACTGAGTCATCTTCACTGGCTGTAACTAGTAAATCATCCTTACGATGAAAATCAATTGAATTTATCTTTCCAACCTGAAAAGATAATAATAACTCCACGTCAAAGACAGATTTTTGGGTTACTGCCACTATTCCCCTGCTAAGAGGGCAAGAACAAGGTTAGAGGTGACATAGTGAATGATAGGTCACTAATTAACCTCCCTATATTAAGAAAAAAGTGGTTAAAGAGACCAAGAGATTGTTTGTGGTAACATTTTAAGGAGAATGTCAACTTTCAGGTTCTCCCATACCCTTTTTTAAAATAAATACATAAATAAATATTAACAGTTAATCTTTTGCTCCAATTGTGCCACTAATGCATACTGAATGAAAATGATGAAACTTGACACCAGTTCCAAAATGACTATTATAATAGCAAATATTAGTTTAAATGAGCTGAAAGCATCTAAGTGGGGTGATCACAAGGAGATTAAAGACGCATAAGCTACCCAGAACAAGACTCCTATGGCCATTGTCTATACTGAGACAAAAAATTGTTAAATAACTGTAACCCAGTAGCTATGCAATAAAAAGAAAAAAAAGTCGGATTCCTAATTATTACAAAGAAAGCGAGGCCAAACAGCACGTAATTAAGCTATTCCAGTACCATCGTAGTCAAATAAGCAATTAAGAGTTACATGAGTATCTAAAATCAAGAACCTAAATTTAAAACTGGACTGATTGGCAGTTTGCAAGTTACGTGAGGCCATTGAGTTCAAGTTAAAATATAGAAATGATCAAATTTTAGTTTGAAGAGAGGGCAGGACTTACGAAGTCGGAGAAAACTGCTCCTACCGACATGCTGCGCACCATATCGTCGTCAAGCTCCGTTAGCGACGTCATAATCGCCGATTAGGATCCGGCCAGCGAAGGGAAGAGAACACAGAGCAAAGAGCACAGCAAAAAGCAGTCACCCTTTCTCGAACAAGGACAAGCAACGATCGCGTATTATTTGTGGGGAGGTTCATAATACATATTAATTTTATTTAACGCATATTGTTTAAAACAAAAAACAAAAAATTTCAAGCCTTTGTTTTTTTTTTGTGAGGGGGGAAAGGAAGAGCATGTGCCCATTTCAATTCAAGTAATTGATTGATTCTAACGAATTCAATTTTTCAAATTACTTTTAGAGTATTCTTGATTTTTTTTTTTCTAAACGATTCTAATGATAAACTTTTATTTTGAAATTTAAAAATATTACAAATTTATCAATGATAGAAATTTAGAATTTAGACAAAAAAGTTAATAAATTGGAAAATAAATAAATAATAATATGGACCAATTTTCATCCTCCTGATGTTAAGGGAAACTATTAATAAATATGTTTAAAACTTTAAAAATAATTATTGATAGGAATTAAAAAAAAACTAAATTAGATATTTTTAAAAGATTCAACTAGATTAACCAATTTTTGAAAAACTAAAAATTTATTGATGGAAAATTTTAAAAAAACTCTATTATACATAGCTCACTTATCTATTCCTCGGGAGTCTACTTTACACCAACCTAGGATTTATTCCAAAATAGAAGAGCTTGCTTGGGATTAATCAATTTGTTACCAACTTTGTTTGCGTAAGATTCATTCACCCATTCATTTTATTTAGTGTTTACAATATTTTTACATTGCGGAGAATTAAACAAAAAATCTTCAAAACGGAATGGGCATGTTCTATAAGGCGACAATAAAATAGTACTAAACATCAACTAAGTATGATCTGAAGCTACTAAACTAAATGTCTACAATCACAAATGTAGAAACAACTCAAGCCATTTAAGATCATGAAGCACTCTATCTAATTTGGCCCATATAGCACCATTTTCCTATCTATTATTAGTCCATGTATACCACACTGTATTAGGTCTAATATCTACAAATTGATAGTATCTATCATGTCATGAAATTGACTCTTATCCTATATTAAAGAAACACAACTTTTTTTTATCTCTTTTTCTCTTGTAACATTTGATTAAAGTTACCAATAGTTAACTAAGGTTGAGATATGGACAATACAATAGCTTGCAACTATTCCCAAGCTATATATCAATCTAATAATGTAGGATAGCCAGAAACAAATGTAATAAAAAAACATTGACCTTGGGAATCTAAGACTTATACATGAAACTAATGTGGTGAAGAGTCACAATCAAACCCATCTCTACAACCCAAAAAAAGCCACTATTACAACCAACAACATCTTAACCAAACACCTGAGTATATTCATAAAAAGTGGAATCGCCTCGACAACGTGATTTTCCATAAAAAAACAAAAAATTAGGATTATATGTTACGTATTAACATATGTAAATGCTA
The DNA here is from genome assembly GCA_032878935.1 of Erythrophleum fordii. Taxonomy (NCBI): domain Eukaryota; kingdom Viridiplantae; phylum Streptophyta; class Magnoliopsida; order Fabales; family Fabaceae; genus Erythrophleum; species Erythrophleum fordii. The sequence goes on along the minus strand of JAVQMF010000049.1, from coordinate 17,562,935 downwards.
AACTATTGTGACTTTACCAAGACCATGATAGTTCTAACTTAGCATGGTCATAATGAGTTGGGAGCTTCTATAAACCTTTCAAGCAATTTGGTTGAAAACTCAACAGTCACCCTTCTAAATAGTACAAAAAGATGGTGGAATTTTTCATTTAACTATTCATGTAAATTTTGTGTCCTTCCAATGCCTTTCTCTAAGAGGAGAAACATGCGATGGTAGAGTGGAGCATCCTAATAGCTCAATAGCTAATAAGTAGGCTTCTATAAGTTTATGGCATTATGTAAATATTGATGGGTCATGAGATCTCTAAGTTATCTAATTAGAAGATTTGTAAATAAAGGGAAGAGATACTTATGTATGCTAACTCATTATAACGTTAGATTGGAATGGTGAGATAGGCATGAAGTCTGGACCAATGGATAAGGAAATACTAAAATGAGAAGTTTATAATAAAGAGCCCTCTTGCGATAATTTAGTTGAAATAAAGTCCAATTTACACATATAAAACAATGTACTTCTCTAATGGAACATGTAGGCCATCTAACTAGATAACATAGGATAATGGGCCGTATTTAAATGCATTTCAAGCCAGTCTAAAACCATACTTCAATGCACGCATATAGGAGAAGAAATTAAATTGTAGAAACTGTCTAATTAAGCTAAAATGATTGTTCAGCATCATTGCAGTATTGAGTCCATACAATCCAAATAAACATCTAAAGAAGTAATCTTATGATTTATGAGTTACTCGTGCATAGGTATATGTGTCCTTAAGGAGCAAGTCCATGTCATTTACTCTATAACAATTTGCATCTCTAAGTCTACACAAAAAGCATTCATGTCTAAGTCGGTTAGTGGAGAGGTGTGATGTAAATTGGCCTCTATGTCTTCACCATTAGCCTCCACGTGTTCATCAAGCTTAGCATCCTTCTCTGCAGGACTAATTAAAGCAAGCATTGTCCAATCTTTCATAGGAGCTAGCAAATCAACTATCTCATCATCATGCACTTATTGCTTATTAGAAGTATACACTTGTTCACCATTAAGTTGCATATTAACATGATCATCTATTGAATTGTCTTAGCCAAGTTCTTGCCCTATTTTCATGGGAGAATTTTGTTTAGTTATATCTTCTTTTAGGTCAAACTTAAATGAAGAAGAATTTGAGGACTTAGATGTCATTGACTCTTTAAATAATGCCAAACAATTAGCTTGCCTTTGATATGAAACCTTAAGCTCTAATAAAGAAACTAATGTAAAATTGTAAATATAATGAAATCCTCCTCGAGAAATTTCCCACCATCTTATCTTGGTAGTTTTTCTGGTTTAGATTTTATATAAAGGGAAACATTAAATTTTGAAACAAATGGATACCAACATTCTTTGACAAAACCAAATTTAAATATCTGAGAGATCCATTTTTTTGTGCACTTGAGTGGCTTGCTTAATAGGAGGTAAATCTCAATCACAATTATGATCAATATGTCCTAAAGAACCACATTGACAACAAACGTGAAATAGCATTTTGTAACATCTTAAAATTAATTAAGAGAGTTGTAGAGGATTAAGGGATTAATTGGGGGAAAATTAAAGGAAATAAGAATTTTTAAGAAAAATAATTAGGTTAAATTATTTTAGGACAAATAATTATTATTTAATAATTTGGTAAAAAAATAAAATGTTATTGTGGATTTAAAAATTTTATTAGATCAAAAACCAAATTAAAGGTTCATGATTAATTTAATTATGCCAAGAATAAATTGTTAAAGCCCAATTTCAGTGTTATGAAAACCGAACTCAATTGGACCTATGTGAACCCATTAGACTATGGCTTAATATGCAAATATATATCTAATTGGACCAAGGGCCTATTAGGTTAGCCATATGTTATGAAACCTTAAAGGATAGGCTGTCTATTTTATTTCCTTCAGCTGAAACTCATTTGGATAGCCAAGGAAGAAAGGAGAAATTTGCATAAGGAGAAGAGGCTAAGGTTTTTTAGCAATTTTGGCCTTGATTTATACCTCTAAAAAAAGACTTAGCTAAGGTAATCTATACAAAGATTTATCTTTTCATTTTTCTTTTTGTTTTGGTATGATTGGCCTTCTATTTGATAGAGATTCACCCAAACCCTAAGTTTGAAATGTGTGTTCTTGGTGTGTTGTTACAAGATTTTTAAAGATTGGAGTTAGTAAAACTATTGGGTAAGTGCTTGCCTTTATTTTATAGTGTAACATTGCTCAAATTTCATATTATAAGTTGACTTTGATATATGGCTGGATGTATGTGCGAAAATTTAAGTTTTAGAGATAACTTATAGTGTATTCTTGGTTATTAAGACTTAACCTAGTTCATTTGATTTTTTAGATGTATGAGTAAGTGTTTCCCTTTTTCATTTATGAGGTGTATGTGCTAAATTTTCATCATTTGTATAAACTTTTAGTGCATGGCTATTGCATGTACAAAAATGGAGATGTTGAAAGTGACCCATTGTTGGTTCTTGGTGATCTTAAATTGGTGTGATCGACCTTTAGAAACATAGGTAAGTGATGTTTTATGAATCTATGATGAAATTGAGCAGTGGATATAAAATTTTTTTGCTAATGATAGTTAGATGATGATAACTATGCTTGTCTTAGATTTGGTAGGCCTTTTGAATTATATGGGTAGCTAGAGGAAAAATAATTGGTTTCATTGAGGTAATTAGGGGTTTATTTCTAATGTCATGTATATATTCATTTTAATTTTATATTTACTGCACATATATGTTTTTTTATATTAAATTATTAGTTAACTACTTGATGTTTGAACTGTAAGCGTGGCTTTAGTGGACCTATGATTATGCTACCACCCGTATATTGTGTTGTAATTATGCATTGAGTTGTAATCAGACTCAATTGAATGCACTGAGCCATAACTGTGCTTGATAGGGAGTTGGTGTCATGGACTGGTATTTTCTTTTATTTTTTGCCATTAACATGTTATATGTGATTGCTAGTATGAGATATTAGTCACTAACAGTCAAACTAATTTATTTACTAATTATATTGATGCTTTTGGTATTTCCCTATAAAAAAAGATGCATTTATATTGATTAATTTGTACGTATAAATGAAATTTCCTTTGGTTATTGAGATTCTATATCTCACCCTAGTTGTAGACTAACATTTTCTCAGATCAGGCCTTTTAATAGTAAAGAGAAGCTAATAAAAGCCTATCATGATGGTTTAGTAGTGTATAGGCTTAAATGTTTTATTTAATTGGGTTTGTATAGTAGGCATACTAGTAATGTTTATTTAGTAATATATGTTATATAATTGCCATATTGTATCATGTATTGCTAAGTATAAGAAATGATTACATAATTTGAGTCATTATAGGATTGGTACTTGTGATTATATTTGGATGATTCTTAATGGGTATCCTGAAATTATATGACTTTTAAATATTTATTATTGTAACATTAATGTTTAAACTATTGCTATAAGAGGTTTAAATGTTTGAGCTAGTTTAAATATATACTTTACAATTGTTTTAAGTGTTTAAAAGAATTTATGAGGCATATTTTAAATTTTGAATTATAATTTAAAAGTTTTAAAACTAACTCTCTGATTTTGCTGTCATTATGGTCATTTTACTGTCATATAAGATGTAAAGTGGACATTAATACTTGATCAATTGTGGTTCTAAGTTTAGTTATGGTTTAGGAGCCTTGAGGATGCCCTTTTATTGCTTTGATTATATAGAAGGTGAAATAATCTATCCTTTTTGTGTTGTCTAGCATATTTTACTGTCATGAGTCATTATTGGGTGATTTTTGGATACGACATGGTCATATTTTGAACTTGTGATTGTATCAAGTGTTGAGTGATGTAAACAAATTTAACGTGTCAATTGATCCTTGCTCAAAGTGATTTTGTTAATCTTAAATGGTATAATGAGGATTTTAGATTGTTATTAGAAGCCATATTATTCCATTTGCTATTATATGCCTTTATGCGTAATATTAGGAAGTACCATAGTCATATTTTGAAATTGAAAGTGTGTAAAGGTTTTAATGGTGTTGATAAGTTTAATTAGTTAGTTAAAATTTGCTCAAAGAAGTTTGGAGATATTGGTTAGTGTATTGGGGATTTTAGAGTGCACTTGGGGTTATATCTTGCCTTGCTGTCATAAATGAATCTTGTGTTGATATAATTAGCTTTTTAAATCTTTGGGCTATGCAAGGCATTTGGATGGAAATTATAAGAATATAAACCCTTTAAAAACTTTTCCTTTTAACCATTAAAAGTTCTAAGGATTGATCTTGAGATAGTAACAACTTATTAGTTTACTCATTTAAATGTTTGAGTGTAGCAAGTATTCAAGTCACGGCCAAATTTTCTTAAGTTGCGACCAAAATGAGATAGTAGTATTCTAGTAGCAAACTTTTGCGCTGTGGCGCAAAAAGTTTTAGCTGCGGTGCAAAAGTGTCTAATAGCTAATTTGGCCATGGCATAAATATTTTGGCTATAGCACAACTCATATTTGTATGGGAACATTGATCCAAACTCAAGTTTAGCCAAAGTAATTTCTTCAAGTCACGATGCAAGTGTAAAATTAAGCTTTTAGAAATTTTACAGGCCAAATTAGTTATAGGCTAGGTTGCGAGTTAAGTCCTAAAACCCTCAATTCGACTATAAAAATGTGATTTCTAATATATTGGTGATGAACAATGATTAGTAATCCAATATGTAAAAATTTCTATGTTTTTTAGAAATAATTTGAATGAGATAAAAAATGTTACTAAGAGTTTTGATTTCCTAAAAACATAAATTCTCTTGTATGCCTTAACGATAAATATGGATGACATGAAGGTTCAAGTTTTCTTATAATTTCAATTATTGTTGACTTATTATTTGAATTTAATCTTAATTGTGACTAATTGATAATACAATTATGTATAATTAGCTTAATCAGTGGTTAAAGTTGTTACACATTTCATATTGACAATCTACCCAAATGCGTCTTCCATTATCAAGCTTTACTTGAAAGCTTATCAAAAGAGGAAGAGGCAAATCAACTAACACCATAATACACATGAATTTGATATTTTAAGTTAGATCTTCCATATTATCATATTCTTTGAAATCGCTCAGCATATTTACAATAACATCCACCACCTTTTCATTGAGGTATTCCAATAGAAAACCCTATATTTGGACTACTATTGGAATATCCAAGACATGCGTTCTCTATAATATCATATTTGGATGCTATCACTCCATAGCCATAAGTGTATTTTAGACCTCCCATAGACCATTATGATAAAAACACTTTTGATATTTGTTGCTCACAAAATACAATTGACTGTATGCAAATATACATATTGCAGTAGTAATATATAAGTGAGAAAAGTATCATTTCATAAAGATTTGTTGATCATAAAGTACCAAGTGCTAAAATTTACACCTTAATTTAAATCAAGCAAATTAATTTCATATATGTATGAAAACCAATTTAAACTTGCAAAATTTGGAAACAAAACAAAATTTAGATTACTAGATATTTGAATGAGAGAATAAATATAGCATTATTGTCCCCTAGTACTTCATAAAAACTCAAAATATTTTTGTTTACCTTGCTATTAAAGGTGATATATGTTAGTATAAGATTCAAATTCACCTATAAGCATTTTTCCAAATCACCTATAGATATATTCTCAGCTAACTTCACAATTTCTTATAAAATTAAATCAAGCAAGCATTCAATGGCATAATCCTTAATTTAGCTATATAAGGCTATTGAGTATATTTTTTTCAAGCAAGCACTTAACCTATCAAGCTTCAAGTACTTACACAACTCAACTCAAGGTTTAATTCCAATATCATTTTTTCAAGTTCAGCTGGAATACTATATCGTTTCAATTGATGGCTAATCAACTATAAAGCATGAGGCAAATAGTTGAATAAACCTCTATATACCATTAATCATAAGAGAAGAGGGAAAACAAGTTCTAATCTATAAAAATGTTTATAATAATCCTAAATACAAGATTTTAGCTACTCATTATAAAGTGAATCATCACCAAAATCAAAGCATATGACAATACCATTAAGAAAATGCAAAGAAAATATAAGCAATAGAAAAAATTAAAGATAAATCTTTTCTTCTCTTCAACCCAAGCCTTTCTTTTACATTTTGAGAGTCTCTAGCTCCTCTAACCTTTTAGCTCCTCTAACCTTTTAAGAAGAGAATTGGCTTCCTTATCAAAATAGCAAAACTTTCCTTTAAAGCCTTTGTAACATTATATGCTAAAATGTTAATGTTATGAAAAAATGCAATTAGCGCCTCAACTTTGGATTCCCAACTATAGTGCTCACCACTTCTGTGGGAGTACTTTATGTATTGATGTAACCAATTTGGATTCTAAAATTGTGGTGTCAGGTCTTTTTCCTTAATGTAAGCCTTTTTGTCATGTTTTGACTTCAGGTTTTGATGTTCAAGTTACAAGGTGACTCTAGTTTAAATTTTTTTTATGTTTATATCTTACAAAAGCAGTCAAAATATGAATAATTATTGTTTAAAACAAATTTAAGTTAAAACTTGTTATTTACAGTTTCAAAAATTTAGTATTGAGCTATAAACAGCAACTGTGTACATTTTTCCTAAAGTTATGTATTTTAGCTTTAAAATTAGTCCACTAATTATTATTCTCCTAACAAAAATATGTAAAATAATATAAATAAGCATGAGTTAACAATCTTTGTGGTCTTCAAAATGAATCATATCAACATTCCAATCTCTACCAATAACCATAATTGACCCATGAAGTTTACAAGTATATTTTATAATCTTTTGCAACCTATGAATCGGGATCTCCTTCTTATTTATGAGAAAACCTAGCAAACAACTTCCCCATTATTGACATGTAAAGAGACCAAATGAAGCATCAAAATTAACATATGGGCCCTATTTTAGGAGCAAAAAAAATAAAGGAATCCCTTCCAATAGGTCAAAGACTCATGGTTTCGTGCCTTGAGAAGCTACTCTCCAACCATCTATATCTTAGTAAAAATTCATATTCTTTGTACATTTTTTGGATCACTACCACTCCCAAATCTTTACACTAAAGTAGTAACAAAGCAAACCAGACACTTGGTTGATCACAAGACTTAAATATTATAGCAACAACAACCAATAGAACAAACTCTAAACCTTTTACTAAACTTATATTTATATATTTAAAAAACTACCTACTCACTCTAATAGACTTACATAAAAGACAAATATGTACTCCTTACCATAACCACAAAAACACAAAAAGAACTTATATCCTTATTTAAGGGTATGCAAGGCTCGTCTGGTTCGAGCATTATCGAGTCAGCATGGGGTGAAAAAATTTAAAAAAAATTAAAACAAGGTCGGGTCAAGATAACATTTTGGGTCAAGATGGTTTTTAAGACAACCTTTTGGCCCTATCAAGCTTGGCTCAACCTAAGGTATATATATATTTATATAAAAAATAGAGACTAAATTGAAAATAATTCTTTTTTTAAGGGGTTTTTTTTTTATAATTTTAGCCAAATATTTTTAAACATATTTTATAAATTATAAATAATTAGAGGGTTTAAGATCTATGCTAAGACTTTCTTAAGTATGATTATCACATTTATATAAGAAAAATAAAATTAAAAAAAAAACATATTTTTTCAAATTTTAATTATTATATTTACGTGTTTTTTATTTTCTCTTTTGGATCTATTTTTTTTTATGTTCATTGCATAAATTTTGAAAAAATATATAAAAAAATATTATATGTTCAAAATAATTAAGCAAATATAAAAATATAAATTTTTAAATTTTCAAAATTTTTTTCTTTAAAAAAAAAATATTTGGCTCGGCCTGCCTCTGCCTTGGTTTGAACCAATAATAATCGCTGAGCATAGGACAAAAAAAATTATCTCAAGGTTAAAATTAGATTGAGACTCGAGTTGAAGCAATTCTTAACTCATCTCAATTGTGTGTACCCTTATCTTTACTAGAGAAAAAGGGAGGAGCATTTTCTCTCTCCAAAGACAGGTTCCCATTTGTTATTAAATATTGACATTGTTTGTTGATATTATTTATGCGGCATTTTAGACATATACTATTATTGGGGGTTCAACTGCCTTCAAAAGTGATTCCTTAACCTTTGTCAATGTTTCAAATTGGTAGTGCTTAAAAAGGATTTAAGGACTAAAGTGAAATAAATAAGTTACTGGACTTTAACGCTAATTAAGCCAAACTTCTAACATCAAGTAATTCTTAAATTAGCAGTATTATTTCCTTGCTTTGCCCAAGCTATATGAGCGAGACTTTTCGCTTCTCCTCCGTTGCACCACTGAGGACACTAACCCCTTGTTTCATTAAACTTTCCCTCTCCTCCCCCTCTCTTTGTTTGGTTTGCAATTTTAGAGGGGAGGGGAGGGAAAGTTTAATAAAATTTTTCTTCCCCTCCTCCTCACTCTTATCCCTCTAATTTAGAGGGATTGGGAGGAAAAGTTAAAAAAAGGACTAAAATACCTCCTATCTTAATTAATAATTTTATATTTCATAAAATTTTCATAGGTATAGTTAAGGAGAAATTTTAACATACCAATTAATACGAATATATTGTCATATTAAAAAAAAAATAAATATATTAATATTTTCAACTCAAATGTATTTTAATTTTATAAAATAAAATATATTAAATTATATATTTGTTAAAATAATTATTTAGTTAATTTTATTTTTTTACAAATTTTTTTAAAATAATTATAATTATAAATAATTTTTAACATTTATTTAATTTAACGATAACAATATTAAATTTTTAAAAATAAAAAAATAATTAATAATATTATTATTATTTTTAAAATATATAAAAATAAAATAACCTATATATTATCTCTCTCCACCTATACGAGACAATATATCTCCCCTCCTTATAACAAACAATATGTCCCCCTCCCCTCCTCCTAACCAAATGTCTATGTCTTCTGTGGAGTCGTATGCTCATTTACTTGAAAAGATCCGAGTTCCACAACCGTCACTACAAAAGTTCGCTGTGATTTCAATATTTTCTAAGCTGCAATCAGCGCCCAAGTATCTAGACAAGGCCTGAAGTTCGTTGCACAGTGTCTGTGTCTTCTATGGAGTCGTATGCTCATTTACTTGAAAAGATCCGAGTTCCACAACCGTCACTACAAAAGTTCGCTGTGATTTCAATATTTTCTAAGCTGCAATCAGCGCCCAAGTATCTAGACCCTCAATCCGAACCCGGAAGAGATGCCATTGCTCAGTGCCTTAACTCCTCCTCCCCTGCCGTCGTTGACCAATCCATTCGAGAGCTATGCCGTCTTGTGACGGACGCCGTAGTGGGTATTTCTCAAGGGTTGCTTGAGCTTCAATCTGCCCTTGAAGGAACCAACCCGAAATTCGTTGCTGTTTTTGTGAAAGGATTGGGCTTTCTTGTTCGCCATGGTTTCCAGAAGAACAATGCCTCATGGCGGTTCAATTCCACTGAGACTCACCCTTTTCTTAAGGTAAAAGGAACAGAAGGATTTTTTTTGTTGTTGTAAATAACAAGACATAAAAAAGAATTGTATAATTAGAGAAGATGATCTCGAACTTAGGTTCGGATTTGGAATTCAGTTTCACTTCTATTGATCTCCGGCAGCAAGAACAAGCAAGTTGGGAATAAGTTTTTGGCTACTGTTTGTTGACTGTTGAGACCGTTGAACTGGCGAATCTTGAAGCTTAAGTTTTAATGTGTGCGTGGCAGGTATTGTCATGCCGGTCGGAAGTTCAACCTGAACTCCTGCAGCAAGTATTGCTGTTTATGTTGCAGAATAAGCGATTGGGAATGACGAACGTTTGTGAATTCTTAAGACCCTTATTGAATTTTTCAATCTTAAGATTATTAGTTTCAGAGTCATCCTTCTCTTCATTTACAATGCAACTGATGTCTTCTATGGCGTCATTTTGTTGCTCATTTCCATCTGAGTCGATGCCTGTTTTTAAGCTGCTAAAGGGATGCCTTAAATATTTTCCGCACAGGACCTCCGAAGTAAGTGTAATCGTGAGAGGAAGCTTTGAATTTTGGAATACACTGTTTTAATTCTGCTCATTAGTTTTTATTGGTGTAGTGGAAGGTGGAAGTAATTGTATCGTTTCTTGAACCTTCTCAGGACTACAGGAAATTTGTACATTTTGTAGAACAGATGGTGGAGGCATATATAGTGGTACTGAAACAGTTGGCTGGAACAAGATCGGTATGGTCCTAGTAATTTACTTTTCACCTTGGCGTTCGTTAACATCGTGAAGTTGTTTCCTTTATTAATGTAATAATCTATTTCCTGATCCTCTAATGATTTGAATCTGCATTAGCAGCTGATCACTGAGGCTCAACAATGTGCTGTAGAATTCCTCGATACAGTTCTTTCTCTGGTAACTTGTCTTCAGTGGCACCGTGGTGGTAATGAGTCCTTATTTGAACTCTCAAAGCGGTTGTTGTCTGTACAGAAAGATCTTGGGTTGATATGGGTTCCTGGTTTATCATCAACTATGGTATCACTTTTGATTATCCTTGTTCAATCAGAACTTGAACATGACCAAATTTCTATTCTGAAACTCATTTCTTCAATCCTGACGTGGAAATATGAAAATGGTATGTTTTATAATAGCTGTCCCACTTTTGGATTCTATGCATACATCCAAGTTGAAAATATGTGAGCAACATTACAACATTGAATTTGTAGAACTGCAACATCTGTGTTTTGAAATCTAATCCGAGAATATTCATATGATAGTTTATGCATTTCTCTGGAGACTGCTTGTGCTTATGCTTTCTTGGTCATTTGTGATGAAGAAAATTCACGTTGTTAGGTGGTCAGTTTGTTAACTATTATGCAAGTGTCTTGTGCTTATCATCCGTTGAGATCCTAAACTCTTTCCTTATATATGTCTTGATTCCAGACAGTCTTGCTTTGCAATATTTCTTTCTGGTGTAATTTTCTTATGCACAAATGTATTAAAGAATCCTTGTACTTAAATGAATTTAATTCTTCCTCTTATGTCATGAATTTTCTAGTTTATTTATTGTCATAATTACCGATGCAGATAATGCTATTAGCAGAATTAAATCTGCTCCAGTTGAAGAAATTTTGTTTCTACTTCCTGTCATAAGCCTTATGTCATCTCCTTCCAAATATGTGAAAGGACTGGCTACTGAATTGCTTCATTTGTTGGAGAAGCTTCTTGTTAAACTGTTTGTGGCACCAAAAAATGAATCGACCATTGAGGAGGGAGTTCATTATCTCAGCACACCAGGAATTATAATTTCAAGACTACTGCAACATCTGTGGTATCAGGTTATATGTCTGCTATGTAGAATTTATTCCCTTTGTTTCAAATGTGATATGTAATCTTTCTTTTTTGGTGAATTGATAAGTGTGGTATTTAATTATCTTTAATTGGAGGTGCCAAATTGCTGTTGTCTTGAATATTAATTTGCTAACTCAAAATGTACTGTGACTAGAAAAAGGTTATTAAAATGATGAAAATCACAGCTATTTCCAGCTATAAACATAGGTAGTTTAGAAATGTCTTTCTGCTGTTTCAGGACAGAGAATCTTTATCCAGCATTTTCCTCCTGAATATGACTTTGAATGGCATTAATGAAGGCATGATCATGCATGATAGACAAACTTGGGTTTCTCAAGTAAGAGGGTTCTGTTTATCAATTGTTAACCAACAAAAATCAACGTTACCTCTCTCTCATTCTCAGGAAGTATTTTTGACAGGTATAATACTTAGATTGTGGGAATAGAGTTATTTAGCGTAAATGTGTTAAAAAATGCTGGGGATTGATGTTATTCTCAATGTTTGTCCTTGTAGAAATGCCTTTATTACTCAGTGCTGTTGTTGGTGTTCTATTAATTCATCCATTGATGGGAGCAGCGGCTGTAGATTCTTTGGCTACCCTTGGTATTATGGATCCCAAATTGGGAGTTCCTTTGTTGCTTACAATTATATTTTACAGTAATATATTTGCAAGAAAGGACGTCATAAGCCATGATATGTTGGTAACTTCTCCCTTTTGTATCCTGGATTGGTACTTAATTCATTGGATTTTCTTTTACTTTTGTCTCCATCATTTGTGAGTATCATTCTGTTTTTTTTTCCCCCAACTGTGTTGCAGCTAAAAATTTTCGAAATGTTGCCATCACTTGCTTCACACTCAGCAATGATTCCACTTGTAGTTCAAACTCTCTTGCCTATGCTTAACAAAGATGCTGAAGGGTGGGTACTCTGCTGGACTGTGTATATTGTTTTGTTTATTTTTCTTGAATTATTGTGGTAGTCTCACTTGTGATATCCTATTTTGTAGCAATAACGTTGTGTTACTGTAGTGCTTCATCTAGCATGGGACTTCAAATATCTCTTAAAGTCATTGATTTAAATGTTGTAACTTTGAGCTGATGTCATATTTTGTTGAAAAAAGTGGACCATTATTATTATTATTAGAAACCATCTTTTATGCTTCCTTTTTGCTGTGTTATTTTTCTCAGTTTTGATGGCTTGAAATAATATTGGACAATGTTATTCAATGTGAGCTCATAATCCTGAAACAGTGTTTGTAGAAATTGAGAATTTTATTTGGGGCCTTCTAGCCCAGATTTGCGACTTTACCTTGAAATCGTAGAGGTATACATTTTATGTCACGAGTCTTGTGTGATTTGGATGCTTTGTACAACTGCCAAACAAGTTTTAGTTGTTGTTTTATGAAGTAAAAAGCATATTGAATTCAAGTAAAGATATGGTTCTATATTGTTAAATACTGATGGGCTTGATGGCCCAAATGTGCCTGCTGACCCAAATATGGTTGCTGGCCCAAAAGCTAATTCAGTTTCAGCCCACAAGACTTATTCCAGGAGAAACCAGTTGAAGACAAAAGAAGGAACAGTCAAAGGAGTTAGACAGTCAAAGGAGCAACTAACTCTGACACCAGTGGAGGCCACAAAGAGCAGTGGAAGGGTGAAGGAGTGCTGTTGAGGGGTTTTGAAGGGGGTTTGCTATGAGAAGAGGGGGATGATTGATTTTGGAAAATTTTTCTTGGGAGAGACTCTAGCCTCTCAAAAGCTAGAGGACTATTTGTCTTATCCTTTGTGTGTTGTTTTTTATTGTTTTGGTGCAAGTGCTATGAGGAGTGTTTTGGTATTTGGTTGTTAATAAGGAGTGTTCTGTTTCTTGTTTGCCCTTGCTGTTCTGTGGTTCAAATCTGTTAGTTTTTGTTGTTTTTGTGGTTCAAATCCCATCATTTGTTATCAAAGTGGTGAGATTATTGGGGCATGGTTAATACTAGAATGAAAAGCAAAATAGAAAATTTGGAGCAGGACATGGTGAGTATCAAGCAGTGGATGGCTGAAATTAAGGAATCAGTAGACAAACTTACCAGGCGTATGTTAGCAGCTGAAAGAGAGAAAGCTATAATGGAGGCTCAACCTGTAGCACCAGCAAGAACAAGTAGTGGCACTAATGATTTGGGGAGCACAGCAATGGTGGTGGAGGAGGAGGCCATAAAGTTTAGGAAGCTTGAACTACCGATATTCTTTGAGGATCCTATCAGGTGGATTTTTCGAGTAGAATGCTATTTTTCAGTGAATGAGGTAACTGAAGAGGAGAAGATAGAAACAGTGGCATTGTGCTTAGAAGGGAAGGCACTCAATTGGTTCCATTGGTTGGACACTAGACCTCCAGTCACGTCATGGTTAGAGTTCAAAACTGAGGTTTTGGAGTGATTCCATCATTCATAGAGAGGTGGTGGATATGAGATGATTATGGCATTGAAGCAGAAGGGAAGCATTGTAGAGACCGTGAACAATTTGAGATGTTATTGGCACTGTTGAAGGAGGCGTCTGATGAGGTTCTAATGGGAGCATTCCTAAATTGGCTGAAAGGAGAAATTAGGGCTGAGTTAAGATTAATGAGGGTTCAATCTCTTAAAGATGTCATAAGTTTGGCCCATAATATAGAAGAAAAGAATGAAGTATTGGAGAAAGCCTGGTGGTAAAATGGGATAAGAATCTTAAGCCATGGAGTGGGTTGAAGTCACGCTTCTCTTGAGTTACAGGTTTTACTGAACTATCCTGTACTGCACCAATAGCAAGGACAAAAGACATCGAACAGAAAGGGGGTGGAAGAGACATGAAAAACGCTGATCATGGAGACAGACAAAATGCCAGCAACACTGCTTCATCGTTGCTCAAAGGGGAGACACATTTTCGAAAACTTATAGAGGCAGAGATTGCAAAGAAGAGGGAACTGGGTTTGTGCTTCAAATGTAATGAAAAATTTGGGCCTAACCATCGTTGCTGGAATAGACAACTGAATGTCATTATATTGTTGGAGAAAATTAAAGATGATGAAGGTAAAGAGGAAACCATGACCGAGAGAGAGGAGGAGACATTTGTTGAAGGCAGTGGGAGTGTTTCAATGGCTCTATCTATGAATTCAATTGTAGGGATCACTAGAGACAAAACCATGAAGCTACTGGAGAAATTACAAGGCAAGATAGTTTCGATTTTAATTGATAGTAGTGCATCTCATAATTTCATCTCAACTAGGTTGGTGGAAAGGTTATTGTTACCTATCCAGAAGACACTTGTCTATGAGATTACAACGGGGGATGGGTATACAGTTAGGGGTGATGGTCTGTGCAAGGATTTGACAATAGAATTACAAAAGGTTAGTGTTCAACAAGATTTTTATCCTGTTGAGCTCATTGGGATAGACATGGTGTTGAGTATAGAATGGCTTGAGTCTTTTGGGGAAGGGGAAGGTTAATTGGAAGCAGCTCACTATGAAATTCAAATTTGGGTGTGAAGAAGTTTGCATGATGAGGGACCTTATCTTAGCTAAAGTGCTAGTCTCTTTAGAAGCCTTGTTGCGATCGGTAAAAGGAGGAGGCCGAGGATTCCCAATTGAATTTGGGGAAGTACAGCTACAAGAGTAATTAGAACCCATAGTGGATGAGGAGATATAGAAGTTACTTATGGAGTTCTTTATTGTGAGTAAATAGCCAATGAATTTATCTCCCACCAGATTAAGAGACCATGCTATAACTATTAAACTAGGTCACTCTCCACCAAATATCTACCCTTATCACTACTCGCACCCATAAAAAAATGAGATTGAAAGGTTAGCGAGTGAGATGTTGGTGGTTGGAATTATTTGACTAAGTAGTAGTCCATATTTAAGTCCAGTTTTGCTAGTAAGAAAAAAAATGGTAGTTGGTGACTTTGTGTTAATTATTGGGTGCTAAACAAAATAATCGTGCCTGATAAGTTTCCAATCCTTACTATAGATGAGCTCCTGAATGAATTATGGGGAGCTTCCGTTTTTTCAAAACTTGATCTGAAATTCGGGTATCATCAAATTTGCATCAAAACTGGTGATGAAGAGAAGATAGCCTTCCAAACACATGAAGGACACTACAAGTTTATGGTAATGCATTTCGGCTTGACTAATGCTCCCTCCACCTTTTAGTTTTTGATGAGTGACATTTTTAAGGGCATCTTTGAACATTTATATTAGTATTTTTTGATGACATATTGGTACATAGTCCCAATCTTTCCACTCATCTTGACCATTTACGAGTCGATTTGGAAATTCTTAAAAAGCATTAGTTGGTTATCAATCCAAAAAAATGTGTTTTTGGAAAACCTAAACTTGAGTATTTGGGATACATTATTTTAGTTGACGGGTTCCAAGCAGATATGGCAAAGGTAGAAAGTATGACCAAGTGGCTTATTCCCAAAGATATCAAGTCCTTGTGAGGTTTCTTAGGGTTAACCAATTACTACCGTTAAATTTGTGAAAAATTGTGGCCAGATTGCAGCACCTCTCATTGATTTACTAAAGAAAGATGTCTTCAAGCGGACGGAAGAGACTCAAAGGGCATTTGACAACTTAAAAACAGCCATGACCATGGTACTTGTCTTGGCTGTGCTTGATTTTTCTAAGCTATTTGTAATTGAAATCGATGCTTCCGAGGGTGGTGTAGGGGCTATATTGATACAGAATGGGCATTTTATTGTGTATTATAGTCGAGTTCTAAATTCCAGAGCTCAACAAAGTTTAGTTTATGAAAGGATGTTGATGGCAATTGTGTTTGTGGTAAAAAAGTGGAGACATTATTTGTTGGGGAGCCATTTTATAATAAAAACTGACAAAAAAGCCTTGAAATATCTCTTCCAACAGAAGGTCTTGAATTTAGATCAGCAGAAATGGGTCTAAAAATTAATGTGATTCAAGTATGACATAGTGTATAAACCAAGGGCAGAAAATCAGGCAGCAGATGCACTTTCAAGAAGAGGGGAAGAAATGGAATTTAAGGCTGTTTCAGTAGTGTAGGATGCAGAATTGGAAGTTTGGGAGAAAGAGATAAAGCAAGATGAAAAGTTATACTGTATTCTTCACCAATTACTCACGGGGCAGACCACTAACTCAGATTATAGCTTAAAGAATGGTTGTTTGATGTTTAAGGGCTGTTTAGCAATTCCAAAGGGGTCTACTCAAATTCCTCTACTGTTATGTGTTAAGGGAATTCCATTCTTCACCAATTAGAGGGCATTAGGGTTACCTAGAACATACAAAAGATTGGCTGAAGTTTTTCATTGGGAAGGCATGAAACGAGATGTGCAAGAATATGTAGCAAGGTCTGAAATCTGCCAAAGAAATAAATACCAAGCCATGAGTCCAATCAGCTTACTACAGCCCTTACCTATCCCACAACAGGTTTGGGAGGACATTAGTATGGATTTCATCATCGATCTCCCTAAATCACATTGATTTGACACTATGATGATGGTGGTAGATAGATTTACCAAGTATGCCCACTTTATGCCACTTTCTCATCCTTTTTCAACTAAGGATGTAGTAGAACTCTTTATTTAAGAAGTGGTCAAGCACCATGGATTTTTGAAATCCATTGTTTCTAATTGCGATCAGGTGTTCATAAGTCAATTTTGGAAGGAGTTATTTAAGATGGCAGGTACTACTTTGAAGCATAGTTTTAGTTACCATCTTGAAATGAATAGGCAAATGGAAGTGGTCAATTGAAGTCTTGAAACTTATCTTTGATGTTTTGTGGAGGAGAAACCTAAAAGGTGGTCAAAATGGCTTGCTTGGGCAGAATATTGGTTTAACACTAGCTATAACAAATCAACAAGAATGACACCTTTTAAGGCCTTATATGGACGTGACCCTCTCACCTTATTCAAGATGGATGATGCTTACTCTCTTGTGGAAGGGGTTAATGAGCATATTAAGGAGAGGAATCTGATCTTGACAAAATTGAAGGAGCACTTGGAGAGGGCATGAGCAAGAATGAAGGCTCAAGCTTACCAACATAGAAGAGAGGTGAGCTTTAGTGTTGGTGATTCGGTGCACTTAAAATTCAGACCCTACAAGTCGAAGGGATTGGCAAAGAAATTGAACGAGAAACTTAGTCCTAGTTTCTATGGACCCTACAAAGTTATAGCTAAGCATGGAGACGTGGCCTACCATTTGGAGCTTCCCTCTACTACCAAAATTCACCCCATTTTCCACATTTCACAGCTTAAACAGTCTCTACAACCTGCTGTCCCTGCTCATGGAATTCCTTTGGCCTTGACTGAAGACTTAGAACTGCAGGTGCAATTAGAGGAAGTTAAACAAATCAGAACTTTATCTACTGGACAATGTTAAGTGCTCATTAAGTGGACTGAGCTTCCTGAGTTTGAGAATACTTGGGAGGATTTTGAAGCCATCAACCAACAATTCCCTCATTTTAACCTTGCAGACAAGGTTAAACTTGTTGGGGCAGGTATTGATGGGCTTGCTGGCCTAAATGTGCCTGTTGCCCCGCATATGGTTGCTATACCAAAAGTTAATTCTGTTTCAGCTTACAAGACTTATTCTAGGAGAAACAAGATGAAGACAAAAGAAGGAACAGACAAAGGAGCAACTAGCTTTGACACTACTGGAGGTCATGGAGAGTAGTGGAAGGGTGAAGGAGTGCTGTTGAGAGGTTTTGAAGGGGGTGTGCAGTGAGAAGACCGGTGTGAATGATTTTGGAGAATTTTCCTTGGGAGAGACTCTAGTCTCTTGAAAGATAGAAAACTATCTGTCTTATCCTTTGTGTGTTGTTTTTTATTGTTTTGGTGCAAGTGCTATAAGGAATGTTCCATTTCTTGTTTGCCCTTGCTGTTCTGTGGTTCAAATCTGTTAGTTTTTGTTGTTTTTGTGGTTCAAATCCCATCATATACTTAATTCTATAATTATTTTTGGAGAGTGACATGCTTTAGCTGTTGTTTCATATACATTAATGGGCATGTTTTTCATGCTACAAGTTGGGTTCCTCTGTTTATTACTCTTATGTTTAATGACAAAAGATCTCTTAAAAATTTTGAATTTTAATTTAAACCAGCTTTATTTGTTGTTTTTTCATATACAGTATGTTATGTGCTACTGCAACTCGATTGCTGTGTCGAACCTGGGAGATCAATGATCGAGCTTTTGGTAGTTTGCAAGTAAGTTTTTCTTTGTGCAGTTTGCTTTACTGCTTAATGCTGTAGAACCCATACTATTGTCTTCATAGAAAGATCAAAGATGGAAATGAAAAATCAGTGACTCAAGAACAGTTGAATGATAATTGATTGGAGAAGTGGAATTGTAAACACAAGGGATTAAAATTACAGTTTTTTTTAAATAGAAATTTCTTTCTGGGGAAAGTCGAACATATTGAAAGAGAATTAATTTACCATTTGCTATTTTTATTAGTTGTTGATATGCAGGGTTAATAGAGTTATGATAGGGGCTGTGTAATTAATTTGGCATACCTTACTTGGTATGTTAGAGGGTTGGGACCTAGGAGACCTAAGAAAGAGGAGGAAGGTTAAGGAGGTTGTTTAAAGGGCTTCCCCTGACATTGTTTTGCTTCAAGAAACTAAGCTAGGATTTATTGACGGCTAGAAACATTTGGGTTTCTGAATTCATAGAATGGACATGCTTCCGTTCAATAGGGACTTTAGATGGTATATTAGATTTTGGGATTGCAGGGTCACTTCAAAACTTGATTATCTACACAAGACTTTCCTTGTGTTTGTGCTTGTACTTGTTGCTTCTTTTCCTGGGCTAACTTCCATCTCTGTTTTGATTTTTCTATGATCTTTTGATCTGCTTTTGCTAAGGAGGATGCCTTGTTCTTCACTCTGTTATTGTACTGTTTCTTTCTTCTCTCTAATAATATTCTTCTTTACCAATAAATGTATTATGGCATCCTTTGGTTCTTAGAAGCCGGATCAATTTAACCTTTTCAACAAATGGATAATGCATGGAGGACATTAGGCTAGTTATTGACCTAAAGTAAGGATCTTACTTTCTAGTTAATTCTTTTACTTGGTTGATAATTGAAAGCCTTAAACAACTCCTGTCAAAGCTTGTCCATGACTAGTTTAAACTGTTTTCAATCTACTAAGGCTGGCTAATGGAGCCTTTTAATTTGTGCTCAAGTATTATGCCTGATTTGAACTTTGGTTGATACTTGGAAGCCAATGTAGGAAAAGAAGCAGTAAATGTGGCTGCATTTAAGCAGGACAATGTATCATGCCTCTCTTTCTCACGGTTTTATTTTTTATTTTTTTAACTCATACTTAGATTCTTAGTACCATAATAGATTTTCAACTTAGAGCCTTAAGATATTCACTATTTAGATGCTGTTTGCTTGATTTTCACTGGCTGTTTCTCTAAGATCTTATATCTAATTTGGTCTAATCTATTTTCTTCATTCTTCT
The DNA here is from genome assembly GCA_032878935.1 of Erythrophleum fordii. NCBI lineage: Eukaryota > Viridiplantae > Streptophyta > Magnoliopsida > Fabales > Fabaceae > Erythrophleum > Erythrophleum fordii. The sequence continues at coordinate 17,543,097 of JAVQMF010000049.1, read as the reverse complement.
TATATATAGGGGGTGTTACTTGCTAAAGGGTTCACTGATATTGTGTCAGAGAGAGCTGTCTGTATCAGTAGGGCTGCTTCTGTTCGGGATGTTTGTCATAAAAACCCTGATAGGGGTATTGACCTTATTTTGTCTGTTTCGGTATGGGTCGTCCATATACTATTTTCTTGATTCTCCTTGTCTGGTGCATGCTTTTTTGAGATATCATGCTTTTCTGTTCAATTAACAGTCTTGCATTGAGAGCCAAGACCCTGTAATTAAAGCTCTTGGCTTGCAAAGCCTTGCTCATCTTTGTGAAGCAGATGTAATTGGTAATGTTTGTTTTACTTTCAATCAGATCTTTTGCTATACTAAGGCGTCATTAGAAATTATTCAATCTTAAATTATTTCATTTTGTGGATTGCTTTGTTTACGATTAAATTGTTCTGTTGGGAGTATGTATCTTATTTTTTCAGATTTTTATACTGCTTGGAATGTCATTGCAAAGCGTGTGAAAGATTACCTTGCTGATCCAATTTTGGCACATAGGTAAGCATGTCTGAGCAGAAGCTTTTATTTCAAACTAATGATTTTTACTATCACAATTACCAATGAGGATGGTAAGATTTGCCTGTTGAAAAAAATAAATTAGTCCAGATAGTTTGAGTTCAAATTCAATATTTTTAAACCCCTGGCTTTTGGCATTAATTACTAGAGAAGTTTTACTCTTGGGGATATTAGTTTCTAAATCTTTCTTCAGATATATCATTTTTTTTTGTCAACTCTTTGTTGGAACTCGAGATAGCTTCTATATTATTTTTGTATATGGAGCTGGAATTCCCACCAAAATAAGGTTGGGCCCATTTGGTTGCTAAAAATAGGCTTCATGGAAAGAAATCTTATGGTCCATAATCATGTTTGATATGGCATGAAAAGGAATGAACATTCATTTCTTTCATATGTTTGATTGGATGAAAATAATGCATTAATGAAAAAGAAAGTTGAATAAATGACCATAATATCTCTAGTGTAAGTGGTGGCAGCAATGATGGGGTTGGTGGTGGCAGTGGCAGTGGCAATGGCAATGATAGCGGTGGCGATGGTGATGGCAGCGGTAGCGGCAGCAACAATGGTTCCAAGTCTAAGAGCATTTTTATCTTTTGCAATCTAACTCCTATGAATAGCCTCCCTTTCCATAAGTTTTTGGAGGCAGACCCCATTCCTTCAAATGAGAGAATTGGGTCTCGTCATGGAATAGGAATGAGAGGCTTTTCCATCAACCAAACATCAATAATGAAGGAATTAGCTTTCCTTTTCTCTTTCATGTAGCCTCTTTCCAGCAACCAAACAGGACCGAAGAGGAGTATACAAGCTCCGGAAAACTTACAGTGGAAAATGAAGGAAAGAAAAAGGTTAAAGAAGAGCAAAACTCCTTTGGCTTTGGAGAGGCCAAAGTCTCTCCCACTTGATTGAATTCTTTCTTGCATCTCATAGACCTATGCCTACCCCAACTATTCCCACTAAGGGGCCCCTCTTTCTCTCATCCAGCTCACACTTCTCTCAACCCATGTGATTTGGTTGGTTAACATCAGATATTTTCCCTTCTGTCCTTCCTGCCTCACCCAAATCTCCTTCACCCTGGATCTTATTCTTCCCCTTTCTCACTTAAACTTCCCCAATAAAAGGCACCTAAAGGCCCACTGACACTGGGCCCATCACTCTCAATGTTCCTTCTCTATCGTATTTTAACTGATCTGTATCAAGGCGTACATTCCAATTGTTTTTATTTATTTATTTTTTAATTTTTTGATCAGAGTGTACATTCCAAGTGTTAAAATGTTGTGTCTTGGTAAAAGATACTGCCTCATAGTCTGCCATTGTTGCCAGCATTTGCCTTCTACTAAGGTGGGGTGCAATGGATGCTGAAGCATATTTAGAAGAGGCAAAAGGTGTGGTGCAAATTCTGTGGGCTGTTGGTAGCTGTAATCATGCTGGCAATGAGATACAATGGGCAAAAGCGAGAATCTCAGCCCTGCAGGCGCTTACACAGTATGAGGTATATCTAGTGATGTGCTTGAGTTGACAGTGATAATTTTTTGAACATAAACATTTTTCCAGTAATGTTGTGCTGTCCCACTATTTTAGGTGTCAAATCTTGAAAAGAGCATACCAGATTTTAAGAAAAGGAACTTGGAGTTGTTATTTTCCGAGACAAGTCCCCGTGTACTCAGGGTTATGGAGGACTTTCAAGTCAAAATCATAGCATATGAACACATGTAAACAATTATTTTCTATAATAAATTTATCAACTTGCTGAGAAATGTAGTGAGATAGTTATATTTGATATTCTGTCAATTTTCTTTAGAAATCGGCGAAGATTAATCAAGGAGAAAAGAGTTATGGGAAGTAAGATTGAAAAGTTGATGAATGTATTTCCTCAAGTTATATTCTCTTCAGGTATTGCAATATTGGCTGTCCAATTTGTCTTGGTCCTTCTCAAGAATTGCCTACTAAGATGAATTTTGGATCTGATATTGAATGGAAAGAAGAAATAAAATGTTTAAGCCTTAAATTGATAATTATTACCTGTCTTATCACTTTTTGTGGACCCTTAGTTGGTTAATGCAGGAAAATAAATTCTTAGGTTTTGCTGAAATATAAATGAAACCATCAGTAAAAATTCTCCTCATTATGTTGATAGAAGATGATTACCTTCATATAATTTAGAGAAGAATAAATGGTCCTTTAGTAGAATGTTGTCAATTGTATCACTAATAGTTTTTATAGCCGTACTTAGTTTATTACTTTAATTTATTAATTTTGTGAAAGTGTTTTTTGAATATTCCTTGACATATAAGCATTCTATTTGCAGGGAAAATAAGCGAAGCCAGAGAGTTACCTGGTGCTGCCTTATTATGTCTTTCGTTCTCTCCTAAAAAAGTGAATGAACAGCAGGGACAGAAAGTAAGATCTTAAAAAATTAGATTTATTCTCTTAGTAATTAAGTACACTTTTAGGTTACATTTGGTATGCAGATTTCTTCAAACTGTTCAAGAAACGAAGTATATCATGTTTCTAATATTTAGTTTTGAAGGAATCTTAATTTCTTGGCATTTAGTTTTCCACAAAATATGGGCAACTTAATCCCAACTACACCCGTGTAATTTTAGTCTTCCCATATTATCTTCTAATATTTATTCCCAACACACTTTGTATTGATTGCCAGTGTGTTTCATTCCTGGGATTGAATTGCTTGGGCAAATAATTCCTTGTGGTTAATTAAAAATCTTTACACCAAACATCCCCTTAATTTGATATTATTGGCATTCAGGGGTTAAGAGATGTACACACTGAGTATGTGAATGCACTGGTGGAAATTGCTGCTTCTCTTCAGCTCTCAAGAAATCTTTTGGTTGGACTTATGGCACTTCAATCATGGAAATCCTTCATGCGACGTTGGTTGAGGGCTTACATTATTTCCTATAATGCTAAAGCACAATCCACTGTACTAGATAAAACTTCTAAAGCCGCTAGTGATATCTTAAAGGTTTAATAATTTGTGTTGCAATTGCAAAATATTCTTTTTCTGTTGTAGTTAGTTATCTGCATGTACTGTGCAGTTGTGTGTCATATCTGATGCAGCTTGTTTTATTGTATGCTTTTCTTGCAGAGTATGATAGCAATAGCAAATGAAGCTATACCTAGATCTGCTGAAAATATTGCGCTGGCTATTGGTGCACTCTGTGTGGTGAGAACTTTTCTGCGCTTGTGAGCTTGTTTTCTAAACATTATAGATTTTGACTGCTTGGCGAATTTTCATGTCAAGCATATGTAACAGATAAATCTAGCAGCATTGGGATGTGTAAAATGTATAGGCCCTTGGTGGAATAATAGAACTTGTAACTTTGTTAATATGAACTATGCCTTCCACACGTAACCTATATGAATATTTTTGCTATATGGATGATCATAGAAGCAAATCTAATCTTAGATTGTTATATATACCTCAATTCTAGTAGTTGTTGCAGTGAGCCAGTAACTGAAATCTATAAATAATCACTTGGCGTTATGCTTGGCAAAAGGGTCATCAAATTAGTGAGTCAACTTTGTTGACCATTTTGGTTGGTAACGTTTCTTATGTTTAGCATCAGATATTTATGATTTGAATTTTGTTGCTATTGTTAGGTCTTGCCTCCTTCTGATCATACGGTGAAATCTGCTGCATCAAAGTTTCTTTTGGAGTGGTTGCTCCAGCATGAACATGAACACCGCCAATGGTCTGCTGCAATTTCCCTTGGATTGATCTCAAGTTGCCTCCATGTAACTGATCATAAACAGAGATATCATAACATCACAGGACTTCTTGAGGTACCATTGTTCTTTTTTAATGGGTTGACTGACTATGTCTCAATGTTTCCTATGAAGATTTAGAACATTTTTTCCTTTTGTTATTATATATATATATATATATATATATTTTTTTTTGGAGGTTTCCTTATATATATATGAATCTATGATTATATTCTGGTTCTTCTTCAGAATTCAAAACGCATTTGGTGCTGTTTTTAACTTTATTTTGTAGCATTCAGCATTTGATAAAGCCTTCTACAGTTGGACCACTGGATATTTATTTCTATTTAAAACAGTACATTATCAGCAATTGATAAAATTATACTGCTTGTTTACTATCTCTATTAATCATGATATGTCTAGTTTATCATTATTTTCTACTTATGGAATGTTTATTTTCTTTTCCATTGATTCTTTATTTGTGAAACTCATTATTTCATAAATGGATTTCTTTTAATTAAAAAATTTTAGCACCCTTTGTCAAAGCTTTCTACCACTGGAATTTCAAGCTAATAGCAATTAACAATGGGATATGGCCAAAAAATTGTGGAGATGGCAAATCTGAGCTTTTTTACCCTGTTTTTTCTTTCTCTTTTTGTGCAATGTAGCTTAAGCAATTAGGAGGTTCAACTGCCACCCCTTTTCCTAGCTTGTATGAGTCATTTATAGTTGAAATATTCTAAGAAAGAAATTTAGACCCTTATGAGATTATTTGCATGTTATAGCATTAGCATATTTCTTAGGTTCCTATCTTTCTATATTTGGGGGTAGTTGAAGGGAATTATCTAGTGGTCTATATCAGTGATAGTGTGAATTTTCAGGTTCTATTTGTTAGCAAAAGTTCTCTTGTAAAAGGAGCATGTGGTGTTGGATTGGGTTTGTCATGCCAAGATCTTCTCACCAGAATTGAAGCTGGTAACAAGTTTGGTGTGGAGAAAGAAATGGATGAGGTTTCAGAATTTGATTTACTGGGAAGAATAGTTAGGACCTTATCTATAACGATACGTCAGATCACTCAATCTTCTTCTGATGTTCTGGACAGTCTATGTTCATGCTTCCCAACTGTTACATTTGTTATGAATACTGAAGTTTTTGAACTTCCATCTGAGAACTGTAGAGACTTGGAAGAAGATATCTGGGGTGTTGCTGGACTTGTTCTTGGTCTGGCTTCCACCATTGGTGCAGTATACAGAGCTGGAGAGCTAGAGTCTGTCCTCAAGATGAAAAGCTTGGTATTATCATGGATTCCATACATAAACTCACAACTTCAAGGCACTGATTTCCAGGGTGAAGAATCCAAGATTGTTCTATCAGTAGGATCCTGTATTGCAATTCCCACAATAGTGACATTTTGCCGGAGAATGGAATTGATGGATGAGATTGAGTTGGACCACATAGTGGGTGGCTTTAAAGAGTTGATTTTTCAGTTAACCACTGTGAACAAGTCTGACATTTTGCACCAGAGTTTGCTGATGGCATCATGCATCGGAGCAGGGACAGTTCTTTCGTGTATTCTGAATGAAGGGGTCCACTCTACCAAGGCTGAATATGTTAAAAGTTTCCTGGAGCTGTTTAGAAAATGTTACTCCAATCCTTACCCTTCTTTTGTCCATCTGGGTGGTATGCTTGGAGTTGTCAATGCTATGGGAGCAGGTGCTGGGATTTTGGTCCATATGCATTTTCCAAATTACACTATGCAAGCTGATTATCAGAAGGTATTTTGATAATACTAATAGCATCTATCCTATCTGTTGACATTTTTCTGGCCACTCATTTAAAAACTATACTAAGTACTTTATGCTCAACAGGAATCTTCTTTCTTGGGCCCTCTGCTAACAGGTTCTGTCTGTGAATCATATCTGACATCATTGGTGCAAGAGATGTTTCTTCTGGCACAGAATTCTGATGATAATCGGCTACAACAGTTTGCTTCTTGGGTACTCTCTTTTCTTCAACATCATTTACTGTCCAAGGAACTTTTGGATGTTGATGGTCATAGGAAAGCAGCGGAAACTAATTTAAAATCTGTTTCTCAAAGTTTTTCTGAGGATAATGTGGTTTTGCAACTTAGCTTGTGGCTTACAGATTTAAAAAATGAGGTAGGTCCTTTCCCTGTACATTTTTAGCAAATTGTTTTGAAGTTCTTTTAATAATTGCATCTTTTTAGTTATCTCACGTTTTCATTGAATCATCTTTATTCTATTTTTTTCCTAGGTGGTGTTTGGGAGTTCTGTTTTTTTTTTTTGGTGGGTCTTTCTTTCTTTCTTTAAATGAAGTCAAATATTGCATTACATATGTGGATATGAGTCATCTCTAGCTTTATATAGCAACCAACATGATCGTCATTGCAGTTGTTTTTGTCAAATTTATGGAAGTCATCATTGCAATGCTCTTTCTTTTACATGCTCTGTGCCCTACTGACAAGTGACAACAACAGTATATTTAATTGATAGTTGCTTCCGATCCTCCTAATTAACTCTCTTCCATATTAAGGCAGATATTGTTGCATGTTAGAACTCTAAAATTCATCCTAGATTTAGTCACTATTACATTAAGTGAATTAAATGTTATTTGATATTTTCTTCTAATTTTCTCATTATATATCTCATAAAGGTTCAGACAGGTACTATTGTACATGTTAGCACAGTTGTTACTGTATTACGGTGCCTTTCAAGAGCTCCCAGGTTGCCGAGCTTGGACTGGGGAGCAATTATCAGGCGTTGTATGAGATACGAGGCCCAGGTTGCTGAGCTGCTGCCAGCAGATTCTTCTTATAAGCAAGGAACTTTAAGGGAGGAATGTGTACAGTTCGCATTAGTTCATGCCAGTCAATTTGACTCACTCCTAACTTTTCTTGATGAGCTATCTGAGTTTTCCAGGTTCAGGACACTTGAGCTACATCTGCAATCATGTCTGCTAATTCATCTAGCAGACCTTATAAAAGTATATTCAAGCTCCAGGCTTGAGAAACTATTCAATGATGTGTGTAATTTTTTGTCCTTAGCTACTTCATACCAAGACTCTGACATCTATCAGAAGAGCTTGTTACGCACTTCATGCTGGAAGGGTCTCTATCAGTGCCTAGATGAAGTCTCTTTGGATGCTCTTGATTACATATCCCAAATTGAGAGGTGTATGGAAGTGTTATTTTCTTTGTTGCCAGTGTTACAATCCTCTGGCAGCATAGTGTCAAAGCAGGAAAATTTTGTAGAGGAGTGGTCTGAGGCTGTGAGATGCCTAGGGAAAGCTCCACACAGTTGGTTGTTGGATTTCCTAAAGGCATGTATACATTTAATTATAATTTGGTGTAAATTCTCCTGAACTAATTTTAAGTTCTTTAGTATATGTTATCTTTTCCACATTCTGGGAACTTCATGAATTATTTAAACGTGTTATTTTGTTTGTTGAATGTTTCCATCCTCCTTTGTATTGATTTGAACTGATTGATTTCTTTAGTATATGTCATCTTTTCCACATTCTGGGAACTTCATGAATTATTTAAACGTGTTATTTTGTTTGTTTAATGTTTCCATCCTCCTTTGTATTGGTTTGAACTGATTGAGGTCAAGCGTATTATGAAATGTCTGTTTAAACCCATAGAGTAGTAACCTAAGCATTCATATGCATGTTATAGGTTTTGCATGAGGGGTTTATACAAGATGCTGACAAATCTATTGAAGTCCACAAAAAGATTTGTGCTAAGGCAAAGCTAGTGAAGACTGGTTCTCTACCATTTCTTGAGCTGGGAAAGATGAAATCTTACATATTGAACTCCAAATTACAAGGTCAGTTTACTAAGCTGCAGGATGTTACTATCTTTTGGGCGGGGAACTCATTTCAATTGGTTTTGGGGCTCTAGTCCCTTCTTAACTGAATTATAGTTGCCGTAAATTCATTTGCTTGAAAACTGTCTGGAATGTGGAAGCATATTGAACTGGAAATGCTTTGCAGGTTTATGCTAAAGAATCATTTTCTGCAGGTCTCTGGGATGTGCTCATTGAAGTTGTGGTGGCTTTGCACCATGCAGAAGGAAGTGTCAAAAGACAGTGGCTTGCTGATGCAGTTGAAATTAGCTGTGTGTCCCCTTATCCTTCCACGGTAGGAACTAAATATTGACATATTTAATAATAGATTTATTATATCAAGTGAAGCACTCAACACTGAAGACTGAGGCCAAGATATAAAATCATGCATTTTGAAGTTTGTTCTGTTTTAATTTTTGTGTGAGGTAAAATGAAAATTTTCCACTATAAGCTGTCATCAACAATGACATTGGTCGGTCATGCTGTTCTAGGTCCATGCTATTGTGGGGAACCTCTGCAAGAAGTGCTGAGAATGTGTATATGGGAAGTAATGAAGCAAAAATACCTTTTTAATTCAATAATACGTATGAAGAAGCATTGGTTTCCTTAAATTTGAATGCGCAAGGATGTAGATGTACTTTTGTGATACTTGCGCATGTTAAAGGCCACTGATGCTGCAAACATTTTCATCTTAGTGCTTGTTTCTCATCTTGTCTGGTCTTGTCTAAGTGGCTGGCATTTTCATTTGCCGGTGGCTTGCTGTTAGTGGGAATTAGATTGATTCTTATTTATGAGAGCCAAGATCTTTTACCCTTTGATACCCGAGTTGAATTTGTTTTATCGCTTGCTATATCCCTTACATGCATATACTTCTTTATCCTGCAGGCGCTGCAGTTTATTGGTCTGCTATCAGCTACCTGTTGCAAATATATGCCCCTTATGATTGTGGACCAACAAATAGTACTGAATGATCTACCAGTCACCCTTACGTCTCTTTTAGCAGACCGAGGTTGGGATTTTGTTGCAGAACCTGTTGTTTCCCATCTTTATTCATCAACCGAACGTATATTCTACTGGGCTACAGAGATAGCAGATGGCAGTTATACGCCTAGTGCCCAACCCATTGACGAAAGTGAGGATCATATGGCTATATTTCTATTGCAAGTGATGCATCATACATGTGTATTATTAAAAGGCTACTTGCCATTAGATAAGCAGCTCAAGCTTGCCAGCTTTGTTGTTGCTTAAGATGTGAACTACATTACGAAAGATACAGGATATTGGTGAAACAAAAGCCAGAATTATATTCTCATAAATCTTTCATTTAAAGGAACACAAATGTCATGCCACATATATCAGGACGTTCCGGGAAATTTTCAAGTGCTGTTCATGGGATTTGGAAAATCTGTGTGTTGGTCACTTCGAACAAGAAAAAATTGGGGTCCTCATCTATCACGCGAATTTCCTGCCAGTCTCTGATTCGTCATTCCAATGTGAATTTTGTGGTGCAGATGTAGTGTTGAGCAGAAGTCATCTATGTCAGAAGTCAGCTGGTAAAGCATGTATCATCTTATTTTATTCTTATACAAGTATGTTATACAGAAGTACTGCAAGCACTGTACTCCCCGTAGATATTTGCTTCTAATGCTCCTAATTTTGTCTGCAGTTTTACTTTGGCACTCAAGAAAGGGTTTCCACTATACATTTCTTGAATGAATACTTTTGTGCTTGGATGGGGCTTCTGAGATTTCAATAAAGGTTGGAATACAAGATAATTGAGTTGCAAGAATTCAAATCTTCGCCCTACTCCAGGAGCGACTATATTTCATTTAGCCAAATATTCATGTAAATCATACAAACTCTAGGCTCAAGCCCAACAACGGCTTTTTGAACATTATTTACACCCCGTATTCTGTATGGTCAATGTTTTACCCTTTTTGGTCCATATATATAAATAATGTTTAATGAAGCCTGCTTTGTTTGGAAGAGGAACAATGGAAGAGGAGGAAAAGAAAAAAAAAAAATATATATATATATATATATAATATCGAATGAAAATTTGTAATTTTTTTCCTTATAATATGTTTGAACTGAAAAATTAAATAAGACAAGAAAAAAATATTAAATTTAAAATTAAATTAAAATTATCAAAATTAAAATTTCACCCTTGTTCCTTTTATTTTTTCTCTTCCAAACAGTTTAATGTCCCTTTGGGGATATTTGATAGCATTGAAATGGAACCTTGAACTAACATGAATTAATTAATAAGTAAATTGTCTAGATCTTTTTCAAATTTTGTTGAAATTATATAAAATTTTTTATTATTTTTAAAAGGTAAATTTTAATCTAATTTTAAATTTTTTTATTAAAATATCCTCTATAAAAAATATATATATTTAGACATAAGAAATAATTTAGTCAAAAATTTTAAAAGTAAATTAAATTATAACGTAATTTCTCTTTAAAGACAAGTGTGTATATATTTTAAAAATTAAAAAAATTCATGTAATTTTAACATAATAAGTTTGCGTAATTTTCTCTTTTAACTAGATGTTCATTGGACCGAACGAGCAATGTACTTTCACAACCTTTTAAAGCCTTCGTCATAACATAACACTATAGGCCACAAAGCGCATATATCTTTTGAACAGATAAGAAAATACCCCAAGTTATTGTTTGTCCTTTCTATGAATGAAATCCATTGGGTGGTTAATATATTAAATAGTGAGTGGTGTGCACGTATATATTGAAAATTTTCTCAATAATTTGATCAGCATGGTTATTCTCGAAGTAAATAATATATATAATCATAATATTAATAACTCTTCATATTTTTGGGAAATTATTTGCGGAAAGTTAACCTCATTAGAAACACGTTTCCAAGAAGTTTGGTTCAAAAGTTAACCTCATTAACTTTTATAAATAGTGATTTAGCACTACACTCACAAAATAACTAGAAACTTCAAATTACAGGTTTTACAAACATGTTAACTTGTTGGTTCTCATTAAAATCTTTTATTTCTCTACCTCTTCCCCCACATCCACTTTCTTCCTCATCATCTTCATCTTCACCTGACGGATATGAAATACTTCAACGTATATCTGCTTATCGTTCAAATAAACGGCTGGTTAAGTGCATCGAGAATTGCTAGGGACTGTGAAGATCATTCTCCTTTTTTCATTGTTGCCTTGTTACCAATCTTGTCATGCAATGTGTGGGCTCAAAGTTTTTGGAAAAAAATTTACAGGCGTTGCGTGAAGTGAAAGCCCCTCCTTGACATTGTTTATCATGAGAACAATGTGTATATTATGAGATCCAGATTTGAGAAGAGAAAGGTGTTATATATATATATATATATATATATATATTCACAGAAGAGAAATTATATATGGTGAGTAAGCCAATTCTCACCAATACTACCGTGAAGTGTGATTTATTAAGTGATTTGCTGTTTGATATTTGCAGATACAAAAATTCTTAGTTTAGTCTCCAACTAATAAATTCTTATTGTTGCAATTAGGGCTATTTATAGGTTAGGCCGGATCGAACATCTAGTAGGCTCGATGCCTCAATTTGATTAAAATATTGGGTTTGTTTTTATGCCAATGATCTGGCCTTACCTGAACAAGCTCAGTTTTATATTAAATTAGAGCTGGTTAGGGTTATCAGAGTCATTTTTTTTTATGAACTGATACTTATAATATAAAAATATCTGTTTACAAACTTATATGCATATATTTTAAAACAATAAATTTTTAGAACCCTCATATTTTTATCAATAATAAAAAAAATAATTTGGTATTATCAAGTAAAATATAAGTTATACTAGTATAATTAGCTTTAAGTAAATATATGTATTTTCATTATTCAATAAAAGAAATGTCAATAAACATGCACATTAATGATAAAAATAATTAAGAAGTATGAAAAGTTTGAGTAGGTAATGAAAGCTGCAACATATATATATATATATATATATATAATGACAAGATATTGATAACTAAAAAAAAAATAACTATTAAGGCGGGTTAGGCAGAACATATCTTTTGCCTGTAACCCAACCCGATCTGATATAATTTTATTTAAAATTCTACCAATTTATATGTTTAGTATTGCCTGACCCGACTCAATTAGGTCGGGTTAAGGTGGGTCCCTAGGGTTTAATGGGCCAATAAACACTCCTAGTTGCAATCATATACTTAAAATTCAAATTTCACGATCGTTTTTTATACACTCACGGTCATAAACTTGGCTTCACAAGCTCTGCCCAAATTTTTAGAAGAAAAATAACTATTGGAATTTGGATATTGGTAAAAATGTTAAATTATTTTTTCAATCTCTATAATTTCACTTGATTTTTAATTTGATTTATAATTTAAAAACTTATAATGTAGTTCTTATGATTTTGAAAGTTTTTAGTTTAGTATATGTCATTAAACTCTTATCAGTATTTCATTAAATTTTATTAATACAATTAATTATTTTTCATCTTAGTTCTTTGAATATACATATTTTTTTAAAGCACACTCAACCAACTCACTTAATATAGGTTACATTACATAATAAGTTTTCATTCTTTACTTTTTCCTTTTTATTGGCATAAATCTACTAAGGTGATACATTGTTAGCTATGTAAGTGAAGTTTATCAGAATATTGATAAAAGTGTAATGGCAAAGACTTAATTAAAATGTTTAAAACTATAAAGACTCAATTACAAAATTTTAAGTTATAGAGATCAAATTAAAAATTAAATAAAATTATAAAAACTAAAAGACTAATTTAACCCAAACAAAATAATCAAGTTAATAAATTAACTAAAAAAATTAAGTTGGTAAAGTGTTTGTGAATGTAGGTTTTATATATAACTTGACTAAGCAATTTTTTCCCTTTGCTGAACAAAGGGCCTAAGCCAAATAATAATAATAACAATAATAATCTCAAAAACAATATCCATTTTGGGAAGATGCAAGAAAGTAGAAGAACCACTCTAGGGAGACGTTTAGTAGGAGAGAAATGGAAGGAAATAAAAGAAAATGGTGGATGGAGAGTATTTTTCCTTTGTTTTGGGTTGCATAAATAATAAGGGTATAGACTCAACTTAGCATCCCAACCAACCTAATCTAACTAGATTATATTGAGTTGAGTTAAAAAAAGAAAAAAATTATCAAATTGAGTTAGGCACTAAGCTAACTATGTTGGCTAATATTGTCCAACCAAACCTAATCATATATTTTTTTTAAAAAAATAAATTTTACAGATTTATATAAAAATTTTATTTTATTTTTTGCAAGGTCAATGTATAAATTTATAGAGACTCATATAAAAATTTTATTTTTTATTTTTTTGTTGGGACAATGTGTAATTTTAAAGGAAATTATAAGAAAACTTTATTTTTTTTAAAGTCATTTTTTTAGCTTCTATCAAAAAATGACTTGGTCAGACCCAACTGACCCAATCTTACCTAACCTAACCCAACTACAAACTGAGTCTTATTGAATTAGGCCAAGCATTGAGCCTATAAAAATAGAACATGGCTTCTTTGCAATGGAAGGTGAGAACATAACATCCAATAAAATATTTTGGTATTTTTTATTTTTTAATTTTAAAAAAACTACCAATTCTCCTCACATTTGAGGAGATTGGATCCTCTCCAATCACCATACGATTGGAGAGGATCCAAAATCATAAAAATAGGTTTAATAAAAATTGAATTGGAAACTAGGTCAAGCAAATGCTTGATTTGATCTAACCCTTGTAGATCCTTAATAATTAGGAAAGAAAAAAACAAGGGACACCCATGCCATTTGTATCAAGTTTATTATCCATCCATTGAGTGATGGAAAGGAAGGTAAGGAAGAGAAAAGGCATGCTATTATGTCTTGCTTATTGCTAATACTATTACCTACCTATCATAAGAATTCAAAAAAAACATTGTTTGAATGGACAACAATTGAGAATTATATAAAATTATCCTTTAAAATAAAAAAATAAAAAGTACTAAATAAATAATAGAAAAGTATAAAAATCAAGATAAATAAATGTATACTTATTTAATATAAATGAATAGATATAAGATATATTATATTCATAGTAAATATATTTAATCAGATGAAAAATAACAAAATAATTTGACATTCTATTTACATGTATTTCCATTCTTTTCCCATATGAAATCAAATAAAGGAAGGGAAATATTTCTTTCTCTCCTTTCTATCATACCAAATATAGTTAAGGATAGTTTACATAATTTTTCTTCCCCTTCTTTTCCTTTTTCTTGTATTATTTCCCTTCTTTCTTGATCTCTCCTGTGGATAATATTTTTTTTTCTTTTTAAGTCCATATATATATGAATAAAGTTTAATGGAGGTTGTTTTGTTTTGACAACGGACAAAAGAGGATTAAAAAAATTGATATTTTCTTTATATAGAATGAAATTTTGCAAATTTTTTTTCTTATAATGTTTGAATTGAAAAAATAAATAAAAAAAGGAAAATTATTAAATTTAAACTTAAATGAAAAATATATATCAAAATTGAAATTTCACCCTTTTTTAATATTTTTTCTCTTCCGAACAGTTTAATATCCCTTTGGGCACATCAGATAACATTGGAATGGAGCCTTGAATTATGTCCGTTGGACCAAACGAGCAACTTCAATTAACCAAATGTCCATTGGGCCAAACAAGCAATGTACTAATACTTTTGAAAGCTTTCATCCTAACACCAAAAGCCTTACAAAAATCTATGTCGTTCAAAGAGAAGAAAATACCTTATTTGTCCTTCCTCTTGAAAGAGAATAAAACCGATTGGTTAATATGTCAAATAGTGATTGGTGCATGTATATATTGAAAATTTTCTCAAAATAATTTAATCAACATGGTCATTCTCACAATAAATAAGATATATGATGATAATATTAATAAATCTTCATATTTTTGGGAAGTTATTTGCAGAAGGGCAACTGCATTCGAAACACCAATAACAAGAAAGTTCAAAGCTTCCAGGAAGTTTAGTTAAATCGAGGTTTAGCACTATACTCACAAAATAACAAGAAACTTCATGTTACAGATTTTACGGATGCACATGTTAGATGAAAAATGACACTAACATAAAGTGTCTTGTTGGTATTGTTATGCTGGGATTGATAGATGGGAATGAGGAAGAGAAAGGTGGAATGAGAATGAGAATGAAATCTAGTGTTTGGTATATGGGATTTCTATTTTTTTGGATGAATCTAATTCCCTCACTTTGTGGGAATCTAATTCCCTGGCCAATGTGATGGGATGAGAGGGGATTTTTGGGAATAAAAAGGCATTCCTGGGAATGAAAAACAAATTGACCTCCTTGAGGGAATAGGGACGAAGCAGAAGGGAATATTTTAATATTTTTTTATCGCAAATTACAAAACATATTTTTGTTGGGTCTATGCAATGAGGGACTTAACGACTATGCATTTTGTGGGATGCAAAAAATACTTTATTTTTTTTATCACAAATTACAAAAGAATAAATATTTTAATTTTTTTTCACATTAACAATGTTATAATTATTTTTAAATTTTATATTATTTTCATCTAATCAAATATTATTTTTATTATTTGTTATGTTATATCAAATATAATATTACGACCACATTATTCTCGTCTTTTTTTTCATTGTCATAAAAATCATTCTCAATCACCAAATGTCGCACCAGTACTTTCTCAATTCAGTGATTTTACTTTTCCATCTCTCCCCTCACACCAACTTTCGGCCTTTTCATCATCATCATTTTCACTTGATAGATATGAAATACGTCAATGCATATCAACTTACCTGTCAAATAAATAGCCAGAAAAGTGTATCGATAATAGCTTCAGAGTCTATGAAGATCTGTCTTATTACTAATCTTGCATTATAGTGTGTCAGCTCACAGCTTTTAGAAAAAAATTTACAGATGTTGCAGAAAGTGAGAGCCCCTCTTCTGCTTGTCCAGGTCGCCTTAATTTAAGGGGTCAATTTATATGAGAAAAAGAGAGAAGAGTATAGGGTGAGTAAGTGGGATTTAGATCCACTCATATTGAATACTCTCTTATTTTCTTATATCTCTCACAAACTTAATTATTTTTTCTTGGAGGGAGGGAATGGATTCCCAATAAGAGAGAATATAAGAAACATGAACATTTTTTCAATGTGAGAAGATTCATTTTCGAGTAAGTGAGGTTCCTTGATTGTGTTTTATATACTCTCATTTCTTTTCTTTATCTCCCTTTCTGAATCCTCTTTATTATTGGAATAAATTTAACCTCATGCTTAACTAGTTCAAATTCTCTCAATTTATCTAATAAATTGAGAAGATCAATTTATAAAAGAGAGAGAGAGGAGGCGTGCGAGAATGGCTGAGACCCAATTTCTTTTTCTTTTTAATTATAAGATTAGTTTCTTTTTTCACATTGTCTTGTGTGATCAAATGCTTGCATTAATTACTCATAGGATCTCACTCACTTTCTCCCTTTGTCTCTTAAGTTGACCTCCCTCAATTTACTAAATAAATTGAGAGAATCCAAATTAGATAAGCATATACCCATAATCCTACTTTTACTATGTCGTATCCACTTGTAGTATGTTATATTCATCGGTTGTAACTGTTTATGGTGGTTGTCAATTTTTCGTCATAAGAACAATGTGTATATTATGAGATCCAGACTAGAGAAGATACAGTTGTTATATATTTAGAGACAAGCAATTATATATGGTGACTGGCCAATTCTCACCATTGCTACTATGAAGTGACTTATTAAGAAATTTGCTGGTTGATATTGGCAGACACAAAAATTCTCAATTTTGTCTCCAACTAATGAATTCTTATTGTTGCAATCTTATACTTAAAATTCAGATTTCATGATCATTTATTATATACTCACCATCACAAACTTGGCTTCGCAAGCTCTACACAGTTTTCTAAAAGAAAAATGACCATTGGAATTTGGATATTGATAAAACAAAAATGTTAAATTAATTTGATCTTATAGTTTAAAAATTTATAATTTGATTTTAATGGTTTTAAAAATGTTTAATTTAATTCCTATCAATAAATTTCGTAAGTTTTTTGATAAATTAACTTACAACATCTGAATATATATAATTTAAGTCAAATAACCTAAATTATTTAATATTAGTAATATTAAATATCATATATATATATAAGTTAATTTTATTTCATTATTTATTTTTATTTTTTTAATTAACATAAATCATACAAGTGGCAAAATAACAAATTATTGGCTTATCGAAACATTGATGAAGGTTTAGGACAAAGATTGAATTAAAATATGTTAAAATTATCATGACCCAATTATATGTTTTGAAATTATATAAACTAAATTTAAAATTAAATAAAACCATAAAAATCAAGAGCAAGAATTAATTTTTTTTTTGGTTGAATGAAGGGCCTAAGCCAAAAATAATAAAAATATTAATCTAAGACATAGTATCCATTTTGGAAAGAGGAAGAATCTCACTTGTGATACTAATTAAGCTGTGAATATGAAAATTTTTTAATTTAATTTATACAGGTAAAATTTACGTACAATATCGATAAACATACAAAATAAATCTAATTGTTGAGTGTATAAATAATGTAACGTTTTTAATGTATGTAAGAATTGCTTATGAATATGAACATCATCTATGTAGTATCATCTCTTTTAATAGGATAAGTTATCCTCTCCTAAATTAAACATTTTTTTATTATAAAAATATTTACAAATTTCTCTTAAAATTAAAAGATGATTAAAATATCCTAAAATCATATTAATTTTTATTAAAAATATAATTTATGAAAAATATTTTTAGCTTTTATTTTATTATAATCTATTTTGTGTTAAAATTTATAAATTTAATTTATTTTAAATTTAAAAATTGATTATTGTATATTGATTAAAATAATTGTTATATTATATATAATAAATATAAGAGTATTTTTTACCAAAATAAATATAATTATAACTTATTTTTTATTACAAAAAATTAATATAATATATTTTTTAATTTCAAAAGAAAGAATTGTAATTTTTTTAAAAAAATGTACAATTTAAATATATATATATATAAGAAGAAAAAATTAAAAAAAACTCAGCACAAAAAAAAGGTATAAAAAGTGTAATTTATTGTTTTTAATAATAAAATGATTAGATTTAAATATAATTTCTGATATGTTTACCACTCAATGTTTTTAATTAAAATGTAATGATATCTAATTTTTTAATAATAATATAATAAATATATGATTTAAGTAAAAAATTATTCAATTATTTATAAAAATTATACACTATTATATTATTTTTAAAACCTCATATATTTAAGTATATTTTAATTAAAAAATTAAAATAAATAAATAAATATCTTTCATATATATATATATATATATAATATTTCTCCGTAACGATAGCGGGATAAAAAATCACATGCCGAAGCCATTGTTTTCCACCTGGACACACGAGACGCCGAGACGGTGTAACCTGATATGCTTCTCCGCTCCGTCACTCTGTTCTTCTATGTTCGTAATCACCCAATGTTTCGATCTTCAATCTATTCTGCTACCCACAAAACCCTCATTGCTTTAATCCACTCTACATCTGCCCCTCGTACACTACACGGGATTATTCTTTCAGAATCGTCCTTCAACTCAAGTTTCCCAAAATCACCTCTCTCTTCGTCATCATCGTCATCTTCTGCGTCCGCTCTGTTAATTGTACCGGATTCTCAGTCGAAACCCATTTCAAATCCGCTTTACAATTTTCTTCCCCCTACCCAGAACCCCAACAATATAGTCAACCTCATTTGTTCAAACCTTAAACAGCAAAGTTCCCATCTCTCTCTTCTTCAGAATAATATCAAAGAGATTCTTCCACATATGGGTGCCCATGAAATTTCAAAGGTTTTGCTGAGATGCCAGTCTGATTGCTCTTCAGCTCTCACTTTTTTCAATTGGGTTAAAAATGATTTGGGCATCAGACCCGCCTTGCAGAACTATTGTATAATTGTCCACATAATGACTTGGTCACGAATGTTCTCACAGGCTATGAAATTGTTATCAGAGTTAATACAATTTGTTGAGGAAGTTTCTCCAAATGAGGATGTTTTTCAAAATTTGCTTGTGTGTACCGAGGATTGTAATTGGGATCCAGTTATCTTTGATATGCTCACCAAGGCTTACGTGAAGAGGGGTATGGTTGAGAAGGGGCTTGGAACTTTCAGAAAGACCATAGAGGCTGGTTTTATCCCTAGTGTCATTGTCTGCAATTGTCTATTAAATGGGTTATCCAAGTTTAATTATATTGGTCACTGTTGGGAAGTATATGAAGAGATGGGAAGACTTGGGATACACAGGAATGGTTACACTTTCAACATTTTGACCCATGTTTTGTGCAAAATTGGAGATACAAATAAGGTGAACGGATTCCTGGAGAAGATGGAAGAAGAAGGATTTGAACCTGACTTAGTTACATATAACACACTGGTTAATAGCTATTGCAGACAAGGAAGGTTGGAGGATGCATTCTATCTGTATAAGATCATGTACAGGAGGGGTGTGATGCCTGATTTGATTACTTATACGGCCTTGATGAATGGTCTTTGTAGAGAGGGGAAGATCAGAGAGGCTCATCAACTTTTCCATCGGATGGTTCACAGAGGACTAAGTCCAGACATTGTGTCATATAATACTCTCATATTTGGTTACTGCAAGGAAGGTAAGATGCAAGTGTCTAGATCACTGTTGTATGGAATGATAGGAAATGGGATTTACCCCGACGGTTTCACTTGTAGGCTTATTGTTGAAGGATATGTAAGAGATGGAAAACTGCTTGCAGCATTGAATTTGGTTGTGGAGCTTCAGAGGTTTAGAATTAAGATTCCTAATGACGTATTTGATTATCTAATTATTGCATTGTGTCGAGAAGGTCGACCTTTTGCCGCCAGAAACCTTCTAGTAAGAATCTCTCACGATGGTTATGTGCTAGAAAAAAGTACATATAATCAAATGATTGAATCACTATGTATATCTGATAATGTGGAAGATGCAGTAATGTTGAAATCTGAGATGTTAAAGAAGAGTATGAAGCCAAATCTCACAGCATATGGAGCTATTATAAGCTGTTTGTGCAGAAAAGACAGGACTTGGGAAGCTGAAGGATTGTTTGAAGAAATGGTTAAAATGGGTTTTCTACCTGATATAGAAATAAGCAGGGCCCTAGTAAACGGTTATTGCAAGGAAAAGAATGTTGATAAAGCAGAGTCATTATTGAAATTCTTTGCCAAAGAGTTTCAAGTTTACGATAATGAAAGCTACAATGCAATTGTTAAAGTCTTTTCTGAGGCTGGTAGTGTGTCCGAGTTGATGGAGCTTCAGGATAGGATGCAAAATGTGGGATATGCTCCAAATAGTTTAACATTCAAGTATGTGATCCATGGATTGCAGAAAGCTGTGAAACAAGACAATGAGAAGTTGGAGCACCACATGCTTCAAGTATAGTATAACCTTGAAGTGTAGGTTTCTATACAACTTTCCACCCACCCGGTCACCTGATGCATGGCATATTTGACTTCTTAAGTAAAATGATCCATGGTGCACGAGGATCAGCAAACTGTGGAGGGATATTCCTCGTTTATGGCTTTTAAAATGTCGTTAGTACATTTAGGTAATGAGGAGAGCTAAACCGGAACCACCTGATTTGGTCACACTCAGCACTGCTGAATCATAAACCGGAGACTCTGTGGGGACTGGGGAGACCTAATAGTTTTAGAGCAAAAGATTGCAGAGTCACCAGTGTCAATAGTAATATATTAACCAAATTTTTACATGTTGCAACTTTTCCGATTGGAAGAAATCAAAGAGCAAAGTCTTTTGAGACCAAAGAAAGAGAGAAGAAAAAGAAGAAGAATAAATTTGAGATTGGTTTCTGGTTTTTATATCAGCTTTGGAGGGCCTTTCTTCATACTTGTGAATAAGGTTGAAAGTCTAAAGCTTGATTTTTGGTTCTAAGTTGAACATGTTTCATCAATTGGAAGGATGAAAGATAAATGAACTGTATGGTATAGTTTTATATTTCTAAAAATAAGGAATTGGATTATAAATTCTTTAATCCAATTCCCTAATGTACAAAATTGGATTCAACTGTTATTGTAGCTTGATTTAATTCGGAGGAAATCAGTTGTTGGGAATGGGTTGGGAACATTTTGTTTTAGGTATTAGAGTTCTTAGTTTTCCTTGAAATAGGACATGACTATAATTAATAAATGAAATGATCTTGAAATCTGATGAGACATGCACGATATTACATTCGAGAAGTTATGGGTTTATTAAAGATGGATTCTCAGCATATGTATATATATTCTCTGCGTCAGCTGTTTCCTTGACATATATTTAATGTTGCATGTGAGTGGAGTCATAAACACTGGTTGTTATGGTCATGTTAGAATAAGAATTCTGTGGGTGTGGCTCAACGTCAAGGGAGGGATTAGCTTATGGAAGAAATTTAAGGCTAGATTCCTTTGAAAATAACGCAGAATAAAGTTTTTTTTTTTCCTGAGTTTTGGAGTTGAAGAAATTATGATACGTTAATTTCAACAAATGGATGCGTTTTTTCGTGAGAAAGACGGGGAAGAAAATAAAATGAAAATTTTATTGAATTGAAAATGTTATTTATCACTTGTAACTTAGCGATGAAACTTCAACATGTTGCTAATGTTGTGATGATATATTTTCTTCTGCTTTTGAGATTTAGAGAGAATTTACAATGACACTTTGCAACAATAGGATAATTCTATTATTTTTAAACGAAAGTTGTTGTCTTTTTCCAATCTTGCTTTATATCTGTGAGCACAAATTACGAAAAAAAAAAATTGTGAGGAGCCAAAATGGCTAAAAAGTGCAAGACATAATTATAGAGCAAGTTATTCTCCAATTGTCATCATGCTGACTTAGTAGTTGCAGTCTCTGTTATTTCATGACTTGAATACCCTTATTTCATCTCCATTAGCATCATTGAGGACCTACACTGGCAGTTAATTTCTTCTCTCCAAAATTTTCCAACTTGTTTTTCTTAAATTTTGGAAGAGAATTTTCTATCTTATATTTCTTGATATCCGTCGCTTCTTTCCTTCTTCCTCAATTAGGTATTTTGCTGTTTTGCTCATTGAGATGACTTGATATTGATATGGGAAATGTCAAAAGATTACAGTAAAAACAGTATAGTTATGGGCTTTTAGCCCTTTGAACCAACGAAAAGAAACACAGCATAATGAGTCTGCCTCTTCTTTAGATTTACGAAACTCGCACAAACAATGCCTCCAATGTCATTATTCCAACAAAATTTTCAAGGGACACATCGTTACAAAATTCCACGATGACTACATGCTTGGGGGAAAAAATAATATTTGTCTAAATGAAAATAGAGCAAGAGAGGTCAATGATCAAAGCAGTAATTGCGTTAGGTTCGTAAAATCCCTCAGAATATCAATGTAGGTTACTCTAATTAATAAATTTAAAAAATGCATTTTTTGTCATGAAAATAATGCATTTTTTCCAGAAAAATAAATGCTTAATGAAATGAAAACAAAAGGCCATGCGTCCCTCGATCAATTCAGAGAGCATAATAAAAACATAACAGATGAAATAATTTTTTTAATAAAATCAATCGTGATTCTGAATTATAAATTATATCCATGTATCATTTTTATTGAAATCCTGAACGTAAAAATCTTTTAAAAAAAATTTACCTATATTCGGTATATTCAGAAATGAAACAAGCAACGTTTCAAAGAAGTAACAAAACTACCCGCTCCAATTACATTTTCATACAGGGAAGGGGGATCCGAAATATTTGCTATGTAACCGTTCAATCGTGTTCAACAGAATTTTTTACTTTTAATCTTTGATCCTAGGAATATCTAAGCTGGAAAACAACATGATGCACCATTCAGACTATACCACCCAATACAGGCGGCATCCAAAAAAGAACGAAAAATCCTTCTTACATGTCTTGAGCGTAAAAAAGGGCACATATGGAAAAATGAATTTTTAGAAATTGCTAAAGTACGCTCCTGAAAATTAGAATTTAAAAGATTAAACATCTTACCTCGCTGTACAAATCTGACTATTAGCAGATCCTCAACAGACATTGCCTTCAGGTGATTGTTCGGCAGAAGAAACTTGACTACACTGACGATCCTCACCTGTTTCTGTATGCTCCAAACCATTTTTAGTTCCAGAATTTAAGGGCTCTTCGTCTCCTGATGTAATAGCTTCTGGCATAATGCGGTCTTCTTCTGGGTGATCAACAGCATGCTCCAAACTATTTTTAGTTCCAGAATTTAAAGGCTCTTTATCTCCAGATATAATAGCTTCTTGCATAACATGGTCTTTTTCTTCTGGGTGATCATCTGTATCTACGGGCTCCTTGGGAGCAGATGGGGAGACTTTGCTATTACCAGCGTCACTGCTAGAATTACTGGATGTCAGCCACATAAATTTGAGATTATGGTCCTTCCAGCATTTACCATTAATAAATGCCCTCTCAGCTGCATGACGAGTAGCAAAGCTTATACGTGCCTCTGATTGGCTACTATTATGGACTCCCACATCTTCTAGCTCTACAGCGGAAACCTCACCATATGGTGAAAAGTGTTCCTTCAAAATAACAGCCTGAAAGACAAATTATAGAAGTGTTAACGAATTGATTTAAAGAATAACATTATGATGTGTTAACCACTTAACCTTACCATCCAAACTAATCATGTACAACCAAAAGCAAGAAAGGACCCTTGTAATCTCGTCAAGACAAGTTTATAGTCTCTTTATCTTCTTTTTTCCTCTCTCTCTCTCTCTCGCTCTCTCTCTTGGGTGCATTTTTTATTGTGGCTCTCTCTGGCGCATGCTTGAGTGGGAAAAGTACTTCCTTTTTCTGAAATATGCCAACAACTGTCCAACGCATCTCAGTGTCTTGTACACATATATATAGGTGTACTAGTGCATCTTAGATGCCATCTCCATCAAATCAAATGCATAATCTATCATTTTGTTCACGGCTCACAAATACAGTCCATATTCACGATACTTTTCTATTAAGGTGGAATCTAAAAGTATGGGAGTTGGGAGGAAAAAGGAAGGGAAGGAATCAAAACTCAAGTAGATACAAGGGCAAAGAAGGAACAAGAAGGATGGTAAAATGGATATTTCCCTTCTCCTTGTTCAGAAAATCTTTCTCCTTCAAAAAGCTCCCAAATTGTAGGAACTTGAAAAGATAAAGGAGGGCGGGCTGTGGAGGATTTTTAAAGGTTAGATGAAAATCCTTCATTATCCTCCCGTCCTTAGATATAACTCTTAAGCAAGAGAAAGATTTTATCAAAACAATCCCTTCCCTTCCTTTCTCCTCCAATATCCCCTATCCAAACATAACCTAGCGCTTACAATGCAATGTAAAATGTGTACTACCAATGCCTTGTGTCCCCTCTTGTTCTTTTACTTCCCCCGTTGCGAGCAAAGTCAGAAAAAGCCACACAAAGTCATGGGTATCATGATGGGGACACTTATCTGCAAACTAAAATATGCAGGAAGGGAAAGCAAATTCCCCAAAAAATGAAAAAAAAGTCAATCATGTGCAAACCATTTCTGCTGGCCTGAGAACTTGTCTCACCACTACAGTGATGAAGAATGAAGCCACAAGAGACTAAGCAGATGAAAATAATACTTATTTTTTTGAGATAAAGAGTAAAGAATGAAGTTCTTAAATTGAAAGGAAAGGAAGAGTATTGAAGTTTTACTTAATTTTTTGTAGTCTTCTCTTTAAGAATAATGTGGATCCCAATACTCTTCAACCCAAATCAACTCATATATGGGAAGATTGATTAAGAAAAAGAGCCAAATGGAAGCTCAACTACTCCTAATATTTATCCTTCCCTCCATCCAATGCTAACAAAACAAAGGATTGAATCAATCCTTCTTTAACTTCCTTTCCCTTCCTTCCAGATCTCTCACCCCAAAAATGCATAAGACATAAATAATAGGAGCAGAGCACTATGGAATTGGAGCATGGTTTCTTGTAGAGTGAACTGATATTTAAGGACCTCAATTTCTAAACCAATTAAGGACCTGGGGGAGGAGTTTATAATGAAAATTGGATATATCTTACAAATGATTACATGCCATTGACATGTTGGATATTTAGAAAACTATATGAAAATAATTGAGTATCATATGCTCGACATTAAAGTTGTTAAACAAATAAAGAATAATAAGAACTCTTCAATTATAGTTCACCTGTAAAATATTGTTTCATTTAATGACATCGTCAATTACTAATCCAGATAGAAACATTGAACGGCCAACTAGATTTCGATATTCCAAAACTTCTCAATCAATTAATTGGTAAATTTCAAAGTGGAGATCCTTCAACTATATTTTCATGTTTCTTGTGAATGTGTAACTGAAAGTAGATAATTATCAAGACAGTCTACATTTGAAATCTAATATGTATACATCATATTCATGTCCAAAATGGAAGAACAAGAGAGAGGGGGGGAGAGAGAGGAAGGATGACCAACCCATCAAGTTTGTCTCAAACCCTACTAGTCATAATTTCTTCTCTAAATCCATCTTCCCTTATTCCATTCTTTCTTTTTCTTCCTCTTTCTATAAGACTTAAAATAACTAGTCTTCCATTAAGCATAAGATGTAGTGTATCTCCAATAATATGGACAATCAACTCTAGTTGTTATTTAACAGTTTTGCATATTGCAAAGTCTTTTTATGCACATCCTTAATTTTTCATTTTTTTTAAAAGACAACTAAAATTATGGAGTACAAAATATGTTGGATTGCTTTTGGCAAATCTGCTATATACTATTCTAACAGGTGAATGCCTAACAAGAGATGTGTC
Source organism: Erythrophleum fordii (assembly GCA_032878935.1). NCBI lineage: Eukaryota > Viridiplantae > Streptophyta > Magnoliopsida > Fabales > Fabaceae > Erythrophleum > Erythrophleum fordii. The sequence continues at coordinate 17,517,047 of JAVQMF010000049.1, read as the reverse complement.
TCAATAACGTATCAGATTAAAACATGACAATAGTAAAAAAGGCATATCATGAATTAATTATCCTTGTGTGTGTGTGTGTGAGAGAGAGAGAGAGGACTTACATTTGCTAGTCCAGCTGGCAAAGGGGGGATGATTTTAAATGCAGTGGGACGATTGTCCAATTTGTATCTATTTACAGGTGCAAATGGTCGAATTGGCTGCTTCAAGGTTGTAGATTCTTGCTGTGCAATTATGGCAGTTACTTTAGGACTTTGAAATACAGGATTTCCCAATGTATTGTTCTTATCAGCTATTGTCTCTGCACGTGGAGATGCCATACAAAAGCCAGAATCAGATAATTCAGGAGATGCCAGTTTAACATCTGCTGGTGTGCCCATTTTGGGTCTCTTGGCAGCTTGCTCAGTAACTACTTCAACCTTGAGTCCTGTAGCCTGCAAAACGATTAAAGTTTTAAGAATATCTATGTTAAGGACCAATTCAACTCAAAAGTTTAAAATGTTAAATACAGGCTTATCATTGGTTTTATTATTATTTCCAACTACACGCCCCTCACATGAAAGCCCATTTGGGCTTGAAGTGTGGACAAAGCACAGGCCCACCATTTCCTGGGCAGAAACTTAGTTTAATTAATAGAATGGGAGCTGCAACGATCAAATTATAGACCACCTAATCTTAGAGGCTCTGATAGCTGCAACGATCAAATCATAGACCACCTAATCTTAGAGGCTCTGACACTTTGTCAAGGATCAATTCAACTTAAAAGCTAAAGCTATTAACTGAAGGCTCTGAAGATTTATTTTATTAATATCTCTAACAATATGACATGATGGAAAGGAGTGGCATCCATATGTACATATATATGATAATAGTGGAAGCTTATGCAGAATGTAGTAGCAGGAAGGTATAATTTATAAATGCTATTGCTAATTAGCATCCTTCAATGTAACTTTTCAAGAACTTTATGTAGAGGTTAACCCATTCAAAATATTTTAATGAAATGCTACAGCCTGAGCTTTGATAGCCAAAAGGTCATAAGCATCTCAACAAGCATGCGTTGTTAAAAATAACATAAAGACATTTGGGTTTTACTTGTTTCTCAAATTTGTCCAAATGGCGCCGGAACTCATTCCGCTTTTGATCCAGCATTTCCTGCTTCTTGCGCAATTCTTCCTTCAGCTGCTCCAAGTTTTCAAGTTTCTTTTGCAAAGGAGGTACAATCTTGGGTCCATTTGCTATCACAGGCTTGGGTTGATCAAGAGCTGGTGATACATCAGAAATAGTCTTTGAAGCAGCAGCTTGATGGATATCTTTACCCCTATCAGTGACAACTGTATGAGAAGGAACAAAAGCAGATGAATGCCCAAGGGCAGTTGCAGTTACACCATTGCCACTGCTAGTGCCATCATCAGGAATGCTATCACGATTAGCCCACCATAGCTTAATAAAACGATTACCCATTACAGCATCAGGTGCCTTCAAAGCAGCTTCAGCCTCTTCCCTCTTGGAGAACTGGACAAAAGCACGTTCACTGTTCAATGGAATATGAATGTCAATTACCTCCCCAAATCTTTGAAAATGTGACAGAAGAGCCTCCCTTCTGTTGCTTTTCTGTGGAATGCCATTTACAAATAAAGTACGCAGTGCCTTTTGTGATGGTTTCCGGATGTTACGTATATCAGTCTGTGCCTTAAGAGGTGAACCCATGGATTTTGGGCCAGCATCATCTGCAATGATTCGCTTTGCTTGGTGGGATGAGCTGTGAAAACAAGTTAATTCATCATTGTCTTCCTTTAATTGATTCTCAGGACACTGAAAGGAACCCATCATAGGATTAATCTTCTCTTTCATATCAGATCTGTTTTTTGAACCACCAATTCTGGCCCAGACTGATGAACTAGCACTCTGTGAAGTGAAAGAAGTCCTGCTAGTTCCAATTGAACAGTCTCTATCTGGAGCATTGGACAATCTAAAATTATGCCTATCAGAAGGAGCATCACTGGATAAGGGCTCAGTTTCATCAATCTTGGATGACTGTAGAGTAAGAAGTGCATTTGATGTTTCAAGACCACTATCTTTCCAAAGGGGTTGATCAGGATCGTAAAGATCGGCTCCACTTGCGCCACCAGGAGGAGGGTATGGACCACCCAATGCCAAACCATCATCACCTATACCAGGCTTGCTAACTTTGCCATGTATACCTTTGCTATTCATTGAAGTGGTTGAAGCACTTATTGAATGTAAAGATCCAGATCCAGCTGGTGCACCCATAAGGTGTGCACTTGGAAGTGAAACTGGAAGGTTGAACTGTGAAAGACTCTGAATTGTGAATAAAAACTACTTTAGTGAAGCTATTAAATCAACACAGAACCCTGCATACTTTTGATAAAGTGCAACTTCTGGCAAAATCCATTAATACAATTCATAAGATGCACACAATAAATACTAAATTTCTATTTCTATGAAATGCAAGTTTATATAAAATGCCAAATGACACATTATCATTGTAAAAGTACTGTAAAATGGATTGATAGTCCAAAGGGGCCGGACAAATCCACTGCTCAAATAAAATTATCATCTTTGTTAATAAGATTGTTGTTTCAACTCATAGGCAACAAACCAATTGCTCAGAGGCACATTTCTCCTACCATTTCCACAACAAAGACACAAGTATCAATATGAAACCAGATCTTCCTGACTCTCGAATCCTTTAATGAAGGTTCATACACAGCTATGAAAATCATTTACCATTTGCAGATATACATAAAAATAAGAAGTAGAAATTACAGAGAGAAAAAGAGGATATTAGCGGTGGAAAGATAGTTGATAATGGGCCCCAAACATCAAATAATCAACCTAGCCAAATACTAACAAGTAGCATGGAAACTTGTAATGCCCCATTGCAGAGGTTTCCTTTACTTCAGCTCAGACTGTGACTCCCAAATAATAATAATCCATAAGCATACAGAAACCAGTTATCAACATAAGTAGTTATCCACTCAATTCACTTGCCCTTTTTAAGATAATCAATTAATTAGCATCAAAAGCAAAACAGTATTATCTTACATATAGCTGTCTATGCAATGGATTACCAGCAACCTATATGCCATAAAATAAGAGAAGAATCTAAGAATGATTTTGAATTAACTTCACCTACTGTCAGCCAGTCTATCCCTTAGTGAACAAATGCAATGAGACACTCCAGGAAGAATATTCTATAATAGAATTTGTCAAGCATTATGAAATTAGCCATTTCTATCTAAGAAATAAGGAATATCTTAAGAGAACAGGTACCTGGACATCTTCAATAACAATCCGATTAACACCATGCTCCATCGGGCACATGTCCCCTCTAAGGCAAAATCCACGTTCCTCAAAGTCTCTACATCTTTGGTGAGGAATACTCAAATTTAATGATGAATTAATAGGTGGTCTGAGTGTTCCTTGTAAACCAATGGGATGAAGCATATCCAAGCCACCATTGGGTACTCCTGGAATTAAACCAAAAGCATTCCAAGATGCACTTTGTGCATTTGAAACATTTGGCAACCCACGTCCAGTATAAAGACTGGAAGGAATAGACCCCTGCTGCACCAACTGTGAGGCAACATCAATTGAGCTAAACCTAGAATCACGCTGATTCCAAGAACCCAGCTCCCTGCCTCTTCCCCTGCCAACACCAAGATCTCCAGTAAATGATTGGTTTGCCCGTAGTCTTTGACTCATATCTAAAGGTGCTCGGGAAACTGAAGTCAAACCAGGGCGTCTCTTTATCATTTCAAAGGCTTGAGATTCATTCTCCCTAAAAGGATGCCGATTCCCAAAATTTTTGTTACGCTTCCTTAATGGCCTGCTTATAACAGGCTCTGAAACATCTCTCTCCAATGATTGAGAACGATCTCCCCGCCTCCGATGCTTATGATTCCGATCATCATCATCTTCATCACTCACTTCCTTTTCCTCTGGATCACTGACACAATCTGATGGAGCAAGAGATGGCTTTGGAGATGAAACTTTCATCTCCATTGATTCTCTTAAAAATGCAAGTTTTACTTTATCCTCTTCCAACCTCAAACTAGATACAATAATCCAACTTATTTGTCATCTGGAATTGTTGCAGCAATATAAAAAGAACCTGCATCAAGAGAAAGCAAAATATGCTCAAAAACAAAGTTGATGAACGCAGTACTCAAGAATATAACTTTGCATCATGAAGAAAGAGAACAAGTGGTCAATATAATTTTTACCAATTAATATGTATAAGGTTAGAGTAAAATCTCTTATAAAGGAGAGAGAAAGTGAATTATACCTACTTTGAGAATATAGAATAGCTCAGAGAAAGACAATAAAACAAAATTACAACTGCATAAGATGAATGCTATGTTATCTTGTATAAAATTCAGAAAACTCCCAATATGAGAAAATTTATTGTCATATTATATATGCCAAAATATTGTTGCGCGAAAACAACTGTTTAGCAATGCAGTTGCAGCAATCCATGACAGGAAATGGAAATTGACCCTCCTATAAATTGTATTAACTAACCTATTTCCCTCTAATCTTTTTGATAAAAGAATCATTTCAGTAAGATAAGAAAAAGAGAAGGTAAAAGAAGTAGGATGAGCCATTTACCAAAAGAAAACAAGAAGAGATAACCAAAAGAAGGAAAAATATTTCAAAGAACTAAAGCATTCAAATCTCTCAGCTCCCAAAAAATAACCCTTGGCTGGGAACCACAAACACAGAGACAGAGGAACCAAGCTTATGTCTCTATCCTACCAAAGAGGCAAAGAAAGGAAGTTTTCTTGAAAAATCCCAGCATAACAATCCATCCAAATACACCAAGTAGCAGCAAAATGGCACAATTCGATAATGCCTTCATTTCCTCCCAAATTTTCGGAACTTGATCACTAAAATCTGTTCCATAACAGGGAGAAAAAAAACCACTTCAACTGCTTCAAGGGGACCAGACAAAAATTAGAGACTTTAATGGCAATTGATCTTAGAACAATTACAACACATGATGCACATATCAGGTGAGAGAACTTAACATGATCTACAACACATGAAGATAATATTTTTCATCCTGATTTCTTGATTTCCCACACATCCACTTTCACTTGATGGCTATGTTTGTACTTCAACAATGTAGTCCATTGACAGCACAGAGATTAACACAAAGCATAGTGGAAGGCACAACATGACCAAATATGGCAATCTCGAGTCTTTGGGGTAATCTTCGATCACACAAATTCAGTTGTCCGTTTCATCGAGCAAGCCTTAAGCTGATGGATATATCTTTCATTCTTTTCTCCCCAATTAGTAAATATTACATACCTCAGAATCCAAATTTTAACTCAAACACTATACTCAACCAATTCTTGAATAGTCCTACTCACAACTTGAAGAAGGTACTGGCCACAAATATTAGGGATCCATGTGCAATTGGGGTATTTTTCTTTTACCTAGTTTTAACTTCCTTTATTAAAAAACTTCCTTCCAGCAATCACACCTTCAATCCTTAAATACATTTCCCCAAAAGTAAAAGAAATGAAAACAAAATAAGTTTCTGAAAACAGGGAAAAATCAAAATCCCCCTAACAGCCTCTCTTTTGTTTTCAGCCAACAGTTGTTTTACGGGAGTCGTAAAGGCATTGGCGACATTGTTGCATTTTAGCCTCTTGAGCTCCTTTTCCTCTTTTGTTTGTTTGGAGAATAAATTATCCTCCCTTGCTGTAAATCTTCCTTTACCTCTAATAAAACTTCTTTTATCCAAAATAAATAAATTGTGGTGTTCTATAGGGCACTGAAACAAAATCAAATTAAAAAAATAAAAAATTTGCATCAGAAGATATAAACCCCTCACCAGGAAGCACAGAAGGAAAGCTTAACTAACATACGGAGAGGCCTAGTACACACACCGTATTAGTCAATCCGTCAAATTCCACCATCAAAGAATAGGTACAACAATTGTAAAGTTTAACAATCTCTTTCAGACAACCACCTAGCACAATTACATCACAGTATCACATGAGCAGATCAACAAAATATGCTTCGCCAGGCCACAAGTTTTATTATTATTATTATTATTATTATTATTATTATTATTATTATTATTTGGTATAAAAAGAAGCTTCATTAGAAAGAAATAAAAAGAATTACACAAGAAGAGGATAAGACAACCTCCTAAAAGAGAAAAAAGCAATGAAGGGAAAAGAAAGAAGGAAAGAAGTAACATGAACTTAAGAAAATAATTCAAATCAGTTAAAGAGGTTCCCTTAAAGAAACCGTGAACAGAACACCAAAAGGGAGCAACAGATAAGACCCTTTCCCATAAGTCATTTAAAGTCACCGGGGCACCTTTAAAAATTCTAGCATTCCTTTGACAAGCATAATTAGACAATGATATTTACAGGTTTTTTCATGGTTCGGTATGCCATGCATTTGGCAGTGTGACATAGAGCTTATACCATTACAAAGAAAAACGCGCATTAGGAACCCTGCAGAAGATCAACCAGGCATAATTCAGCACTGAACTGAGTATGAAGACCCTATTTATTGATAATTAGATATTCATGTCCTAAAACACCAAAAATATTGGTCACATTAAAAACTCAATTCCATGTGTGAGTTTATAGCAAATGAAATTTTTAATATAAAATACAACAAATATATAGGATGGAATAAAACCCTACCCATGCAACCAAATAAAAGGTTTTTCATGAATTTATGACACAATCCTTTGAAAAATGAAGGAAAAGAAATTAGTCCACAACTTCCTGAATCTCTTATCTATAATTACTCATCATGTTTTTCTATCTAAAAAAGTTACTCATAATGTTTACTAACAATTTCAAAATTGTCATTTCTGGAAACTATTAAATTGATTATCAATAACCACAATAACAGGTAATTACATTTTAGGTTTGAAAATAAGAATCATAACAAATGTGACCGGTGTGATTAGATATTTATTGAATTAAGTACTCAAAATGCATTTTTATACAAGACAATCCTGTTTACATACATATATTAGCGTTCTCAAAGGCAGCCACCTAGGTCCTGAGGCAAGGCAGTTTGAGAGCCCAGTTCTATGATGCTTAGACATGGACACAAGTGAAAGAACACGTGACATTTTTGGATAAAAGAAATGTTATCAGAGGGACGACATCTAGGGCTGAGCAGCATAGAGCGTCTGGATAAACATTCATATCAGATATCTAAGTTATGAGGAGAGTTCCTGAAGACTCAAGGCCACAAGCATTTCAATCAAGTCAAATATGTCAAAAAGCAACATAGATAGCACATCACCATAAAGCCTTTCCCTCCTTAGAAATACTGAAACCCCTGAATCTAATCAAAAGGAGTAGTGCCAAATTTAGAAGCCCAAGGATTCACAGAAAAAAAATGCAAAATACACTACTGCATAAGGAAGTGGCTGTTGGGCAGTGTAAATTTTATTTTATTTTTATATAGAAAAAGAAAATTTTATTGGAGAGAAGAGAGAACAATACAGAAACAAAAGACAAGAGATACTCCTCAAACAAAAGAAAACAGACAAAAGAAAAATACAAGGCTCTTTAACTCAGTAGAGATTTCCAGTCCCTTTGCATATTCATAAGGGAAACACTGCTCCCCCCCCCCCCTTTCTTTTCTTTTTTCTTTTTATTTTGAAAAAAATTCATGCACTGAAACCCAAAGAGAAGCCATAGAAGTAATCCCTTCCCCAAAAAAAGGTGAAGGAAGAAACTTCTGGTTCAGGTTGAAGACTCACATTCCGTTCTAGCTGGATACACCACAACCCACAAAAACAGCACACGGCCATAACACTTTCTGCTCCTTTCCACCCAAAACATTTAAACTCGGTTGCTAAAAACACCTGGGAATCAGCTGGACAGACCCAACTCTCATTAAAAATGCCAAACAACCCGTTCTAAACTTGCCGGGCCACTTCACAACGTAGAAATAGATTACTATTAGTCTCTGAACTTCTAAAGCACATCACAAAAACATCTAGTGAAATGGCTGTATTGGGCCTTCAGGTTTGTAGCAGATTATTTGTATTAATTCTATAGGGGCAGTGTAAAATCAAATCTGCAGCAGTTTCAAACGTAGTGTTAAATAACACACAACACAAATGTTGGATAGAGAGCTATAGTCACATAGAGAGTGCCTCTGTCTAGATGACAAACTTAACCTTTGAAGGAACTTTGTATTTCCAAGGATTGCTTCAAGAAGATATTTCACTCTCTTCAAAGAGTTGATTAGGTAATGGAAATAGGATTTGCATTAATACTCATATAGGATACAGAGCATCCTATCAGAGTATACAGCAGCAACTACCAAAGAAAATGCTAGGAAAAACAATGCTAAGCAACCAGCAGTAGCCTGTAAAGGAAAGAATGGGAAAGGCCCAACCTAGCAATTTGGGGATGCCAGGAAGTCCTCAACAGATTCTTCTCTGCCCTCCTTTAACAGCCAAACTCCTTCTATTCGTTTACTCCAGCCATTTTGTAACTACCCAGTCCCCACCTGCCACCTGTCCTCCCCTAGATAAGCACATGTATTCTTCCTAGCTTAGGCCTTATTATTTTCCCGCCCAACCCTCCATCAATATACTTGATATATCAGGTGTCCAACATTACTCACCAGAAGGATCAGGAATCTAAACACTTGTGCTTCTCATAGAAAATTGTTGAAAACAATTTAGCAAGAGCAAATTTAATTCAGAAGTTTATCTATCATTCGAGTTCCGAAAAAATGGAGAATTCATGAAATTTTGGAATAATCTTTGAAAAAAAAAATATTGGAGCAATAAATAATACAAAAGTTTAGGATAGATGATAAAAAGCCTAAAATATGTCTTGTATGTGTTTATACACATTTAGAAGTTGGCTATCAAGCATCAAATATTAAAATTTAACAATGTTGTCCTTAAGATACTATATATAGCTGTCTAACTGTTGACATAATTTTCAAGTGCCTGATACACGTTTGAAACAATCACAGGTACTTTAAGAATCACAGGTACTTTAAGTGCCTGAGCTTCATAGGTCTAATGCTTCAATTGGCCTGAGCAAGCACCTTCAGCCAAGAACTAAGAATTAGATACTTCTATTTATAGTAAGCACTAAGTATTAAATACTTCTATTTATTGTGGAGACTCTCCCCTCTTATCAACTAGGCACTTAAGAATGGGCTCTTTTCTACATCAAGTAGTATCAAAGCCCAGCTTGTTCACCCCCAACCAACCCCCTTGCGCAAGAAAAGAAATCCACTCATTCTTACCCAACAGAATTGATGTAGAAACATGAATTGAATCCCACATCAGCTGGAGGCCCTTGTCTCTTATCAACCTGGATTTTAGGAATAGCTTCTCTTCTACATAAGACTGCCTAGCAAGCATCTTCCCTGTGGCTGAAGACTTTTGGGCTGTCTGCTTTTCAAGCTTATTCATAATTTTACAAATTCATTTTCATCTTTATGCCAGACCATTAAACAGCTATCTTTTTTCTTTTAGAAAGTAAAAAGGTATTGTTGAGTCAAGTTAAGATTTCTAAAGCAAACGAATAGAGAAGTAAAACACTAATACCCATCCATGCTGTGAAGAAAGCCCCGTGTGCAATGCCAGGGAAGAAGAGATCAGCACAAAGCAAAGGCAATAATACTCCAAAATGCCAAAAAAAAAAAAAACCAAATGCAGTTTTTAGCTTTTTAAATGGGTAGTTTAAATTTTATCTTCATGTCTTTCTCTTTATTTCCTGTCATCTTAGCCCAAAAATAGTCTTCAGCCTTTCTTTTCTTTTTGGTCAGCTTGATCCAGTACATCAGTGCTGCCAACAACTCTACTTCTAATGTGAGTTTCAATTTTCAAGGCCACCATTTGGTTCATAGGCACATGCCCACTTAATGTCAAATAAGATAGCTGATATTAATTAGCTTTAGATAATTATGAATTCAGTGAATAACTCTGCTTATGTTGTGTTTTGATGCAAATCATTTCATAGCCAATCCCAAGCCCTCCTCCCACCCCAAAAAAAAAAAAATGTTGTATTAGAAAATCGACAGCCAACATAAAATTTTGTCAAATCTTTATATCATGGACCATCATATATTAGAATTAATACTAAGTCGTTGCTCAAAAGCAACGTGCTATATAACTCAAATATAATGTCAAATGAACAAGAGCCACTACATCAACATCTGGATGTTGTGAAAAATAAATAAGAATTTTCACATTCTTGTGAATGAGTGTGGGTAAAAGCGTTAATTCACGAGGGTAGGATTCATTTTGAAACTTCAAATATATATATATATATATATTTATAAGTAAATCAATGAAAATAGTAGATACCATGATTAGAAAGAGAATTAATTTTATATGCTTATAAGAAATTAAATGGGTAAGAGAAAAAGCGAAAGGATTAGACACCAAGTTTTAAGCTCTGATATATTGACAAGACTAAATCTAGAAATAGATTAGATATAATTGTAGATAAGTATTAAAACAATATTGTAATGGATGTAAAAAGATTAAAAGACAAAATCATAATGTTAAAATTTGTAGTGAAAAAGAAAACTTTTAATGTTATTAATACTTACGCAACACAAATAGGGTTAAAAGAACACCACAAGATAAAATTTTGGAAGGACTTAGAAGATTTAGTTTAGGGAATACCATTAGGAGGTCATGTGGGGAATGCATCTTGAGATTAGAAAAGTTCGCATAAGAAATATGACTTCGAGGAAATAAATGCAGAGGATAAAACTATTTTACACTTTTCATTAGCATTCAATTTTATAATAACTAACACTTGCTTTAAGATACGAGAAGAGCATCTTATCACGTACAAAAGTTGGAGGGGATGCTCTCAAATTGGTCTTTTCCTAATTAGAAAAGCAGATAGAAAGCTCCGCATAGATTACAAAGTTACACCTAGAGAGAATTTGACTATCCAATATAGATTTTTGGTTATGGATGTTCGAATTAAGAGGAGAGTAAAGAGCAAAAATCAAAATAGAAGGTCAAAGATCAAGTGATGACAATTGAAAGATGATAAATAAAAGAGTTTGTAAAAAAAGATTTTAAAAGAAGAATCCTAAAAGACACAAGTAAGTGCTAAGAATATGTGGAACAAAATGGTTAAACAGATTAAGAAGGTGACAAAAGAGATACTTGGTGAATCAAAAAACTTTGGATCTAAGGACAACTAATCTTAGGGGTTGGATGCACATGTGCAAAATAAGATTAAGGTTAAAAAAAAGTGTTATAAAGCATAATCTTTGTATAAAAATGATGAACATTAGGAAAAATATAAAGTGGCTAACAAAGACACTAAAAAAACAATAAGCGAAGCGAAAGCTAGTACACTTGATAGGTTATATTAATCCTTATGCATTAAAGTTAGAAAAATAAGTATTTACAAGCTTGCTAAAAGCAAGGAAAACAAGACAAGAGACATGAATCAAATGAAATGCATTAAGAATGAAGAAGCGAAAATCCTAATCATGGAACAAGATATCAAGAAAAGATGAAAGGATTATTTTCCTAGACTATTTAATAAAGGATACAAAATCTTAATACATTCGAATAAGCTAGAAAAAAAAAGGATCAAAATTATACTTTTTATAATAGGATTCGAGAGTCAAAGATAAAAGAAATATTAAAGAAGATAGAGAATGACAGAGCAATTTGACCGAATAATATAATTGTTGAGATATAAAAGGGTTTAAGAGTGAAAAACATAAATTGATTCACAAAATTGTTTAACGCAATTATGAAATCTAAGAGAATGCCGAACGAGTAGAGGAAAAGTATTTTAATCCCTATTCATAACAATAAGAGAGACATACAAAACTATATAAACTATGGAAAAATTAAGCTTATAAGCCCACACTATGAAGCTATGAGAGAGGATAATTGAGTAGAGACTAAAGCAAAAGACTCACCTTGCTGCAAAGATTGATAAAGAGATATCGAAAGAATAAAAAAGATTTATATATGGTGTTCATCAGTTTGGAAAAGACATACGATAAGATACTAAGAAAGGTTTTATGGAAAGTTCTAGATTAAAAAAGAGTTCACATTGCTTATGTTCGAACAATTCAGGATATGTATAATAACGTTACAACTAGTGTGAAAATAAAAAGTAGACCCACAAAAGATTTTTCAATAACCATTGACCTACATTAGCGATCAATTGTGAGCCCTATCTTTTTACTTTAGTTTCGTATGTGTTCACTGAATATATCCAAGAGTCAACCACAATGCATACTTTCTATAAATGATAAAGTCCTAACCGAAAAGTTAAGAGAAGAAATAAATGAAAAATTAAAGATGTAGAAACTAATTTTGAAAGTACAAGAATTTCATTTAAGTAGAAATAAAATGGAATATACGAAATGTAAGTTTAACAAAAGGCGCATTAATTCTGGCGTGGAAGTGAAAATTGAATAATATATCATATTACAAGTCATACACTATAAGGGGAAAATAAAGAAAGATATAAACCATAAGATTCAAGAAAGATAAATAAAATGCAAAAGTGCTTATGGTGTTATTTACGATAAAAGAATACTACTCAAGTTTAAGAATAAATTTTACTACACAATTATAAAATGTGCAATATTATATGGGATTGAATGTTGGGCAATAAAAAATAAACAAGAGAATAAGTTCAATGTTGCAGAAATGAAAATTTTACGTTAAATGAGTAGATACATTAGACAAGATAGAAATAAATGCATTAAACAAAAAGTTAAGGCAACAACTATTGTAAAAAAAAATTGTAAATTTGTGCCTTAGATGATTTGGACATGTACGAAGAAGACTTATAAAAGTCTCAATAAAGAAAGTAGATCAAATGGAGCATAAGTTAAAAGTTAAAGGTAAAGAAAAATCAAGAAAAATTATAGGCAAAACTATTTAAGAAGGATTTAGACTTAAATAATTTGTCTAAAAACATGATTCATGATAGAATTTTATTACAGCATTTGATTCACGTAGCCAACCCATCTAGTGGGAAAAAGCTTGTTATTATTATTATTGCAATTATAAATTCACTGAATAATTAGTAATTGAGCATGTATTATTTCACAAATACCTAATTGGCATTAATGATTATCTAAATTTTTTTTTCACGCATCTAATTTTGGAATACAAATGTTGCGACTGAGGTACTTAAGTCATGTAGTTCTATGTTCTATTTTAAAGAGTTGAAATTTAACCCACTACCAACATAAAACTCGATATGTTGTAAATAGACACTTTACAACATTAAAGCTCTAAGAAAACAAAAAACCAAAAAAAAAAAAAAACTTTTCAATTCGTGGCAGCATTCAATTCATTGACACTGCATCAAATTTAAATCTTCTCCCAAAATGGCAAAAATGTCCTTTTTAGTCAAGAGACCACTTCAACTCCTGATTAATGCCTTGCCAACCTCAAGCTCCTTATGTCTTTATATTGTAAGCTACCTTTTGCCTTTAACAACAATAATATTAATAGTTTCAAATTAAATTTTCAAGTAATTTATATCTAAAACAAATTTTCCAATTAATCTTGACACCCCTCTTCCTCCTGTAAGCTTCCGACGTTGTCTACATACTACATACAGTATTTGTCCATTTCCTTACAAATATTATCATCATATCATCAAACAAGAATGTAACGCATGTTATTTCTTCTACTTCCTTTTTCAATAAAAAATTTTGTGAATACCACTATCCATGTTCCCACATGATCAAAACAAAACCAAAAAAATGTATGAAGTCCCAGCTTAAGTTGGTAGTGGACAATTGCACATGCTGAGAATGAAATAAATAAAGAATAGAGGAGGGCATGGTGTCATATTTTGTCAGTGTTAGAAATTAAATAATTTCCTATCCTGATGATCGAAGAGTAACTGCAAACGAAGGAATCAGATCTCCACATACTTGTTACGTGTAGAATGTATTCAAAAGTAGTTTTATGAGTTTTGTGGTGTATAACTGTTTTAACTGCCTTGTTAATTGTTGATAGTTGCTAATAGCTTGTTAGGAAATAAGTGTTAGTTAGTTTCTCAGAAATATGAGTCGGTTGAGTTAGTTAGGAAGCATAATGGAATGTAATCAAGTAACAGATCATATTTGATCTTTCCAATATAGAAAATAAGCTAGAGGATTTAAAAGGACTTATTGGAGAATCATATAATGAAATCCTATTGAGGAAATTCTCATTCATCTAGAGCCTCACATCAAATTGGTATTAGAGCCATTTGACTTAGGGGGATAGCAAAGAGCACAAAGAGCCATGATCATGACCGTGATTAATGGGAGGAGTTTGATCTATTACAGGAGGAAATTAGTGACTTGAGCAGAGAGATAGCTGATGTTCACACTTCTCTATGACAGATGGAATCTCTTATGGCAGACCGAGGGGCAAAGACCATGCAGACAAACCAAGTAGCGACTAAGTGGGTTAAGGCATCTCAAACTGGGATGAACAAAGTAGAAATGATGAATGAGCAAGCACCCACGGAAAACGCATCCATCAATGGAAGTCAATCATCATTGAAACAAGGACCTGTGATGAACATGAATGGAAATAGAGCTTTCTTGGAGTTAGGACCTACGATGAACATCAATGTAGGGATTTTATCCTCAATTTAGGTCATTCACGAGAATGCAATCGGTTTGTTATTTGTATCCTACCAAGAAACCAGAATAGAGTTGCTTAAGTTTGATGATTTAGATTATAAAGAATAAGCCTTCATGTGCAAGCAATTCTTTGAGATAGATGAAACACCACTAGAGCAAAGGGTCAAGATGATTAGCATTCATCTGGAAGAGAAGGCTTTGCAGGGACATCAATCATTTATGAGACTCTACAAGAAGACTAGAGATGTGAAATGGGGAAGTATATGGAATGTATGTCAAAGAGGTTTGATGATATCCTCAAAGTAGACCCTATGGCGGAATTAAAAAAACTGAAACAGATAGATCTAGTGATGGAATACTAGGAGAAGTTTGAGGAATTACTGTCAAAAGTAGCTATCTCAGAAGCAGTGGCAATCAATTGCTTTTTGGGAAGATTGAAACCAGAAATAGAAGCCCGTGCTCAAATGTTCAAACCTTCAAATTTAATCAATGCCATGTACCTCACTAGATTGCAAGGAATATCAACCCAATCCACACAAACTCAAAATTCTTAGCAAACCAGAAGGAATTTTTCAAACTACAACAATTCCCAACCAATTCCTAATTCAAGAAGCACCAATAACCCATCCATGCCCTTTTCATCCAGCATAATTACTAAAAATGAGTCCAATACAACCAATTTGAATAACTAGAAACACAACTCTTCCAACATAAACCCATCCAAAACCAACTTAAACCTAAACCATTAAGCATTTGACAAGGCAGAAGATGGAGAAGAAAAGGAGGAAATGCCTATGTTATTGGTGCCTAGAAAAATATACATAAGACCATAAGTGTAAAAACTCACAGCTGTTTATGATAGTAGCACATGAAGCGGAAGGTGAGGAACAAGAAGAAGAATATCTAGATTGTATCACTGATTAAGAAGTACAGCCAACAGTATCAGTAAATGCAATAGAAGGAAGAGAAGGGTACTCCACTATAAAGGTACCGGGATTCATTAAGAAGCAGCAAGTTTCTCTACTCATTGACACAGGGAGCACACATAATTTTCTGAACCTAGCATTGGTTAAGAAGCTAAAATTGAAGACTCAATACACAAAAGGAATTAGAGTGAAGGTAGCCAATAGAGAGCAAGTTATAGTAGACACTAAATATGTACAGATACTATGTAAGATGTAAGAAGAGGTATTTTATGCAGATTTTTTTGTAATGGAATTAGGGGAATATGATTTGGTATTGAGTGTTCAATGGTTGGTTACATTTGGGAAATTTATGCTTGATTTGAAAGACAAGTTCATGAGTTTCAGGCTAAATGGGAGGCAATATAAAATCTTTGGAGATCAACGAAGCCAAATCCAATTATTGGAGGAGTTTTCATACAATGCTCAGCTACCTAAAAGTGCAGTGCATATCATGCAGGTTCTAGACCAACCACAAGACATGAAGAATGAATTGCAGATATAGACAGCAATTGGCATGAGCTAAACTCCCTAAATTGGAATAGTTGTTACAACAATTTAGTGATGTCTTTCAGGAACGAAAAAGCTTACCAACCCTCATGACTTTGATCATTCCATTACCCTCAAAGAGGATCTACCCCATCAATAGTCGACCTTACAAATACAGGCCAATACAAAAAGACGCCATAGAAAAGTTGGTCTAGGAAATGATTTAGCAAGGAGTGATTTAGCTTAGCAATAGCTCATTTGCATCACCTGTAGTGTTGGTTAAGAAAAAAGATAATACTTGAAGATTCTGCGTCGATTATAAGAGGCTCAATCATCAAAGCATAAAGAATAAGTTTTCAATTCCAATCATTGAGAAGTTGTTGGATGAATTACATGGAGATTGTTTTTTTTCCCAACTAGACTTAAAGGCGAGGTATCATCAAATAGTAATGAAACTAAATGACATTCATAAGATGGCATTTCACACACAAAGGATTATATGAGTTTCTAGTAGTGTCCTTTGGCCTCACCAATGCCCCAATCTCATTCCAAGGACTAATGAATGCTATATTCAAGCTCCAGTTAAGGAGATTTATACTTGCATTTTTTTATTATATATTGGTCTATAGCAAGTCATGGGAGGAGCATATAGGTCACTTGAGAAGCAACTTGGAGATTTTAAGTAAAAACACCTTGTTTACTAAAAGATCAAAGTGTACCTTTGTAGCAGAAAAAAAAAATGGATTATTTGGAGCATATTATTTCAGCCAGGGGAGTAGATGTCCCCAAATAACAACGGCAATGAGATCTTGGGCTGAACCTAAATAAATTAAATCATCACGAGGTTTTTGGGTTTAACAGGCTATTATATGGCGTTTTGTGAAGCACTATGGGTCCTTGAGTAAACCTCTTACAAAATTATTGAAAAAAAATAAGAAGTTTAAGTGGAGGACAGAAGCTGCACTTGCTTTTGAAAATTTAAAGCAAGCAATGACATCCACACTAGTTCTAGCCTTACCAGATTTCACCATTCCTTTCACTATTGAAACTGATACTTCTAATATTGGAATAGGGGCTGTTATTTTCCAAAAAAGACACCCCATCACCTATGCAAACAAAGCACTCAGCCCAACCAACAGGCATGTACTAGCATATGAAAAACGAACACACTGCTATAATGTTTGCTGTTAAGCAATGGAGACAATATGTTTTCGATCAACCATCCATCATCAAAACTGACCACTTGCCAATTAAATATCTGCTGGGACAAAAGGTAATTTCTCTTGATCAGCATAAATGGTTGCTATGAGTTTTGTGGCTTGGAATATACAATTGAGCATAGAAAAAGTAAAGAGAATTTAGTGGCTGACACATTATTTAGAAAAGGTTATGAAGAAGAAACTAGGAAAGACAGCCCTTTACCATCATGTTTTACAGTCATTACTTTCACCTCAAGCATTACTAGAAGGGTAAAGGAGTCATGGGAGAATGATGCCAACATCAAAGTCTCATTTCTCAATTGGAAGAGAATTTAGATTCTCATCCAAAACACTCTTGGCATCATGGGGTCTTGAGAAGGAGAGGCAGAGTAGCAGTAAAAGGTAATCCTTATCTCAAATTACAAAACATTTCCATGATAACACCTTCGATGGTCACTCAGGAGTTACAACCACATACAGAAGGTTATCAATAGTGTTCTATGGAAAAGAAATGGAAAAGCAGGTGAGGAACTATGTAAGAAAGTGTGCCATTTGCCAAAGACACAAGCATGAGAATGTGGCTACTCCAAGCCTATGGCAACCGCTTCCTGTACCAAGAAATGTGTGGACCGAATTGCGTATAGATTTCATTAAGGGTTTGCATAGATCATAAAGGAAGACAATGATATTACTGGTAGTGGATTGTTTGAGCAAGGCAGCCCATCTTTTGCCATTAAAACATCTTTTTTCAGCCATGCAAGTTGCATAGATTTTCATGGATCATGTTGTGAAATTGCTTGGGCTACATAAAACAATTGTTACGGATAGAAATCCCATCTTTTGTGGGAAATTCTAGAAAGAGCTTTTCAAATTATACAAGGTTAAGTTGTTGTATTCTTCCACCTATTCCCCACAAACAGATGGGCAAACAAAGATATTAAATAGATGCTTGGAATGCTACTTACATTGCATGCGTAATGACCAACCCAAACATTGGGTCAAGTTGCTGCCTTTGGTTGAAGTTTGGTATGATACTTCATAACATTCAGCTATTGGTTTGGCACCATTCAAGGCTGTATATGGAATCAAACCACTGGTACATATGTCGTATCTTGCAGAGGTTTCAAACAACAAAATGATTGATCGAAGTTCAAATGTGAGAGAAGTCACAATTTCAATATTGAAACAGCGTCTCTAGAGGGCACAAAACCAAATGGTTCAGGCTGCTAATAAGCATAGAACATAGTGGGAGTTTATGGTAGGAGATCTTGTCTATTTGAAGCTATAACATTTTAGAAGGAATGTCCTTAATAGCTCCTCCTTACACAAGCTTGCAGCAAGATTTTGTAGGCCATATAAAGTAGTTCAACGAATTGGACAAGTTGCCCATAAGCTAGATTTACCTCTAACTATCAGAATTCATCCTATTTTTCATGTCTTCATGTTGAAGAAGCATAAGGGTGAAGACACTCATGTATGTACAGAACTTCCTACGATGGATAATGAAGGGCACTTTACTGTGGAACCTCGGCAAATTTTGGGAAGGAAAATAATTAAAAGAGGCCATTTACCAATTACCTAAGTCTTAATCCAATGAAAGAACACTAATGCTGAAGGTGCTATTTGGGAAGATTTGAGCAGTATCCAAAGTCAATTTACAGAGTTCAACAATGCCCATACTAATCCTAATCCTTAAGGACAAGGATTATTTGAAGGGGGAATTATTGTTACTTGTAAAATGTATTCAAAAGTAGTTTTGTGAGTTTTGTGGTGTGTGACTGCTATAATTGCCTTGTTGATTGCTGTTAGTTGCAGAAAAGTTGTTAGGAAATAAGTGTTAGTTAGTTTGTTAGCAATAAGAGTTGGTTAAGTCAATTTGGGAAGTATAACAGAACGTAACCAATCATATCTGATCTTTCTAGTATAGAAAATAAGCTAGAGGATTCAGAAGGACCTGTTGGAGAATCATATACTGAAATCCTATTGAGGAAATTCTTGTTTATCTGGAGCCTTGCATCAACCCAGAATCATCAATAAGCACAGTAGAGAGGAACGAAGTGCAAAGAGGAGAACTTTATCATCTAAACTAGCATCGACTAAATACAGTCCAGACCGAAGCTACCAACAGCTTAAAACTGCTCGTAAATCACAAATGAGTTTCGTATTCAAATCTAGGCCGCAAAAAAATTCAAAATACATATGGCATTTGACAATTCACACCAATTATTCCAAGTAATTTCCTATCCAACGATCTCAAGTATGTTTTTACCCTAAGCCCGATGCATCTCATCACAAATCTTTCGTTTTCTCTATAAATCAATAATACCCACTCACTGTACGGCCACCATCCATGCAAGGGGCCTATTAGGTCTGGAAATAATAATCAATCTCCCACCACAAGGCAAACCCATAAATGTCACCCGTAACCAAAGAGAAAGCAATCATTATTGTCAGCTACATTTAATTAATTCAAAAAATAATAATAAACAAGGGAATGGGTATGAGGATAATCTTATACAGAGAAAGAAAAATAAATAAAACCTGAGAAAGCCGGGGTTTTAAAACCACACTCCACCGTCGTATGGATGATGGCAGCGGTGGGGTGAGGCGAAAGCGGTGCGATGGTTGCCGGTAAATAGAGAGGCAAAAGGAACGCCTTGAATTTGAGAGTGGATAAGGTGAAGTCGGAGATGGCAGAGGCAATCTGATAAATAGCAGAACGGAGGAGGTACGACGGACTACCTGAGGTGGAGTGTGAGAGAGAGAGAGAGAGCGTGCGGCTGTGTGAGCCTTGAGAGGGAAAGGGCCTAATGAATTGGGTTAGGATCGTAAATACACTTTTATTTTTAAATATTAAATCAAGTTTATTTTTGGGGATAAATTACTCCAACCTTAACGTGTACAAGTTAAATAATTCTTTATTTTATTTTAAAAATTATATATTTTTTGTATTAAAATCAATAGATGCAATACATTTAAGATATGTTTGGTTAAATAATATAAGAAAAAGGAATATAAAATATAAATAAGTAGAATAAAAAATAATTTTTATGTTATTATTTTAAAAAAATAATTTAATAATTAAAATAATAATTTGATAACGAAAATAAATATCATATAATAAATATCATATAAATTATGTAAAAAAATGTATTTACCTTACAATGAATCGAAACTTTAAAGCCTATTTGAGAATACAATGACTTTTTGCTTCAGCAAAAAATATAAATTTATGTTTAGTTCAATTTGTTTAGTGTATATGGCCAAGTTTTTTTAGGAAAAGAAGTTACTTATTAAAAAAAAGTTAATTATTTTGGTAGAATAAAGTGTATGGTCTGGATCCTAAAAAATAAATTACTGTTAAATAATAAATATTATTTTTACTACAATAAAGAAGTAGAAAATTAAAACATCTCTTTTGAAGTAAAAGCAAATGCGAAAAATTATTTATTTTAATGTAACCATACCTTAACTCAAAATCATCAATTATCATAATTATCTTTATACATTTTTACCTTCTTTCTTTAATTCAAATCTTTTTCGAAAGTTGGATAATTTTTTTTTTCGAAAAACTTGCTAAACATAATAATATTAATAAAAATGTTTATAAAATGATTTTATCAATTACATATTACTTCTCTCTCTAGCAAAACTCCATTTGATGGGGGAAAACTATTTCAAAATAAATAAGAACCCACAACAATTCTAAATAGTGGTTAATGATATTTTTTTCTTGTACTTTTTAAAAGTGACGGCCACTTTTGAAAAATATTTTATGAATGCTTTTAGAAATAATTATAGTTATTGTAAATTTATTATGTCTAAAAATATTTTTTATTTTAATTAAATTTTAAATATATCCCTATTGTAAAATCATAATCCAACTATAACAGCATGTAGGCTAAAAATAAATAATAAAATAATACCAAGGATAACACTTTCCTAAATTAAATACCATATTTGATAACTCTTATGACTTAATTGGTGTATACAATTATTAAGTATAAAAATGGAATAAAGATGAGAATAGAATATAATAATTATTGTTGGTATGATATAGAAAAGAATAAAAATACAATTCCATTTATATATTTGGGACTCATTTTATATCCAAAAAATCTGGAGTTAAAATGAAAATTAAAAAAAAAAGTGATTTTATGAATGAAAAATGACTGTACTCCTACTTTAAATATATATATATAAAGATAATATATTATTAAGTAATAATTATAAATACAAAATTGATGATATCAAATCTTTCTGATTTATCTTATTATGATTATTCTGTTGAATATGTTAAAGAAAAAAATAATTTGATTGTTGATTTTCTTAGCAGAGATTGAGCAATTATCCCAGACAAATAAAGCTACGAGTAAATCCCAAGAAGAGGAGAATTCATATCCTCATATTATTACACGAATAAATAATCTCGAAATTAATCATAATATCTTGTCATCTCAGACATCGAATCGGTTGAGTAATATGAGTAATTCAGTCAATTATTTAACTCAGACATTGGGAAATCTAACTTCCTATGTCAACGAGTTATTTATTGAAAATTTTTATTTTCTATTTCATTTTCCATTTAATAACCAAATGGGGTGTTAGTTTGATGAAAATAGCATATAAATAGAAAAAAAGAAAAGAAAAGAAAAATGACCCGTATATCTCTACTTAAAAATAATATTAAAATAAAATAATAATAATAACAATAATATAATAAATTTTGCATAAATTAGACATAACAATTAATTTTGATTCATTTATTAATGGAATAGAAATACATTTTTTTTTTGTCCTATAAAATGTACCTAACAAGATTATCAAATGGATTCCTTTTTTTTTTTCTTTCTACCCTCTTTTACTAAACATGGCATCACTTTCTAACCTTGTAATTCTTACATAGTCAAAAAGTTACGAATTTATAATTATTCTAAATAATATAATAATTAAAATATTTATGTTCTTATTCTGAATAATGTTATTGTTAAGTTTATATTGTTGCTTATATTCTTTTTTATTTTCATCATTTTCTAAATAAATATTCTCATTTAAATGTCAAATTTGAAGAAAATGAAGATAAAATTGATAATTTGCTCTTTGAAGAATCATTCCCATATCATACAATTTTGAGTCAAATGAACGGTATGGGATGTGATATTAATTCTTTAGCTTATAGCTTCATGAGTTATGAACTTTTATTTTTATATTACTTGGTTTAAATCAACTTTCAACTGATTTATGTTATCTTAATTACATTATACAAAGATTTTTGGAGTTTTAGTATTGCAAAAAAATTAAAGAATTTTAGTATATATTCATCATTGTCATCACAATTACAATCATCGCAGTCAATCCATACAATCAAATCCAAGAAACCATCAAATTATGTTACCTCTTATTCACAGCCAATCTCAATTCAAAAAAACTCAAACCTTCACATAGACAGTAAGTCAGAATTTACCCACAAAAGAAGAATCATAGTTTATTACCAAATACTACATTCTTTATGTTTGTATTCTTGAACATGAAGAATGTAAAAATACTATGCAGGAAATAGTTGCAGCCACATTCCCATCTCATTCTACACAATAAATTTAGAATTTTATTTCAACAAATTTCAAAAAAGATAGAACGTTTTATGAATATATATTAATAGATTCTCATTCGGTGGAAATCACCCACTAATTTAAAGGAAAATAATTTTCTCAAATTAGAATAAAAAAAGTTTTTACATATCAATCCTGGAAACAGTCATCTTATATAACAAAAAGATTTTCTAAAGAATATAATAGCCTCACGTCTTATAATTGTCATAAGTATAGAGATGCATGGTACAATACTCTTTATTACATAAATTATAACCATTATTGATTTATCTTTTTTGACAAGGAATGTCCTAATAATTTCTTAAGATGGTTTTTTAACTAATTATCAATCTTCGGACCTATACAGCAAATTCTTCCACAATCCATTCTTGAAGGATATCAAGCCTTCCGGACAACTACAGACTTTAAAGAAGCAAAAAAAAATATTTTTTTCTTCTTTTTTCATCTTAGGGTCCTATTGATCCTTAGCTGGACTTTTACAGTAACAAATGATGTTGCTCTGTGCCCTATTCTAGATTATTTAGCCTAAAGATTCAGAGTTAAATGATAGGACAAGTACCTATAAGAGTATGCATATGTAAATCAGGTCAATATATGGATAAAGAAAAATATAGCCAGACTTAGAACAGTCGATAATGCCCCTTTCTTAGCCCAAAGAAGCAAGATTCTTGTAGACCTTGCAGTAATAGAAGATATTAAATAGTTCACAAAAAAGTTACAAGATTTTTCTTCTCAAATGGCGATCTCTTCAGATGTCGAGTCCTTTACACAAGAAAAAGAAAAAGAAGAAGATCTCTCATAAAATGAAGATGATGGTTTCAATATAGGTGTTGAGGCCGAATTCAATTATTAATTTACAAAAGCATTTTTACAGATATTTTCAGAAGTTGCCGACACTTTGCTACAGATTGCCAATCAATAGACATAATCAATAATCCCAAAAGACAAAAGTAAAAGAATAAAAAGCCTGGCAAAATATAGACAAATCAGACAAAGCTTGCAACGAGATTCTTTAGACAAACAAATTTTACAGACAAAATAAATTGCAAATGCAAATTAAAACAAAATGAAATGCAAATGCAAATTAAAGTAGAATGAAATGCAAATGCAAATTAAAGAAAAATGAAATGCAAATGTAAGGGCATTCACATATATAAAAAGCCTGCAGTTGAAGGAAAATTCATTTAAACATTTTTGAAAGAAGCTTCCTTCTAAGCTCTCCTTCGAAACTTCCTTCAACTTCCTTTCACCTTCAAGCCTTCTTCTTTGTATTCTAGCCTATAGTTTGAATTATGATTGTAAGTCATTTACAACAATAATATTTTGATTTTACAGACATTATTAAATTCCTCTCTCTCTCTCTTTTAACCAGTCTTGTGTAGAGTACTGTCGCTCTGGTTTTCTCTTATTATCTTATAATTATTGCCTTTAAATTGGTATCAGAGCCTTCCGATTTTTTAAATTGGTGAAGTTATATTGTTATTATTTTCTCTTATTTAAACTTTGTTTTCTATTCTGGTGGAAACATTGGTAAGCCTGATAGGCCAGATCCAACAGTATTTATAAGTCTGTTGGAATAGTCTGGTGTTTTTGTTAAAACTAGGATAAGAAAAGAAAGAATAGAATAGAGAAGATAAAAATAGTATAATGAGTTAGTTTAGAAGAATGTTAGGTTCAGATAGTGGAGGTCGCAGCTATGGTAACTCTAATGATTGTAACTATAATGCCTTTCCTCTTCTACTACGGGAAGAAAATCCTCTGTGAATAGAACTCATAAGGAAATGGGCAAAGATTTTCTCTGTAAAAATTCCCAAGTTAAAAAGTCAAGTAAAGAATTGCTTTTTCCTTTGATAAATTCAATATCAAAATCGAAACAAGAAAGAATTGCTTACCATCTTGCAAAAATATATTTTTAAACTAAATTTTTAACATCTTTTTGTAAAACTTTTTTGCTGCTTTGCAATCCACTTTTAAAAGAAATTTTTTATTTAGCAAATCATCTTGGAATTTATAAATATATAAAATGATTGATAAAATTTCTTTTTTAATAGTAGAATACTTCTGTTAGGTTTCTATCTATATTCCTGAATGGTATCTAATTATTTACTCTTACTGTCTTATTTTTTGCTTAAGAATCCTACCATAGCCTATTTCTGAAACATCGATTTTCACTATCTTAAATGCTGTGGGATCAGGAATTCTTAAATAAGGAAGAGTTTTTATTTGTAACTTAACTTCTTTGACTATATTGGTTATTTCTTCTGTCTACTCTGAGGGGTTTTTTTGTAATTGTCTAAATAAAAGTCTTAATTTTATCTTAAAGTTAGGCATAAAGTCAAACACATAATTTAGATATCCTAAAAATCTCCGTAATTGATTTTTGTCGTTAATTTCATTAGAAAACTTGTTACTAAATTCGATAACCCTACTAGTAAGGGTAATTGATCTTTGATAGATTTCTATTCCTAAAACTTTTACTTTAACCTGAAAAAGTATCATTTTAGCTGCAAAAACTAAAAGCCCATTTCTTTTAACTATATCATAAAATTCTTGAAGATGCTGAAAGTGTTACTCAATTAAATTAGAGAATACCAAAACATCATCTATATAGATTATGATGAATTTACTATAAAAGTTGAAAGGGCATAATGTTTCATTCATAATGTATAAAATGAACTGTAAAAGCTGTTTTATATCTATCTTTTTTTTGCTATCTGTATTTGATAATATCCTGATTTCATATCAAATTTAAAAAATATAGCTACATGAGCAAGTCTTCCTATAAGATCTTTCTTATTTGGAATGAGATATTTAATCTATTTTAAAACTTCATTCAAAGGTTTATAATTTATTACTAAGCGAAGAGTTTCTCTTTATTTTTCTACATGATTTTGCATATAAAATGCTAGGCAATTCTAAGGAGATTTGTTTGACCTTATTAACTTCTTATCCAATAATTATTGTATTTCTTTTTTACAATATTCTAAGATTTTTTATTCATTTGTATTGGTCTAGTTTTTGTGAAAATATTTTTTTCATCAAAATTTTTTTAATAAGGTAATTCAACTATGTGTTTTTTCCGATCCCAAAATATATTACTTGTTTTAATTCAACTTTCGAGTGATTTATGTTATTTTAATTACATTATACAAAGATTTTTGGAGTTTTAGTATTGCAAAAAAAATTAAAGAATTTTAGTATACATTCATCATTGTCATTCTACTCATTCATAGGAAAATTTAAATATTATTACAGAACACTCTCACTCAATTTTGCTTATCCCTTCTAAACAGCACCTTTTTCACAGCACTGATAATAATTCTGAAAAACTACAGCATTCATAAACAGATCCTTTGCTTCTTTGCAACAAAAATAAAATACTATAATTATACACATTTTATCTTATCTCTTGTATAAGAAAATATAGTTAAGTATAAGTTATCTAACTAAAATGATAAAAACTGAATCAAATTGCATATATATATATATATATATATATATATATATATGCATCTATTTTATCTTAACTCTTGGTTTAATTCACCCCTCGATGTCTTTTATCACAAAAAGTATATGCATAGATTATTTTGTGATGTCTTAGTCACATGGGTGTGAATTTTATGAGGGAAAAAATAGTGTATATACATATGGAGTTTTCTTCTTTGGTCGCGCCGAATCAGATGTCAAAGACTTATCTTTTTAACCTATAATATTTTATTACAAAATTTGAAGCATGCGAATAGTGTGGCAAATCCTAATATTATTATTATTGGTGTTGTTGTTGTAACTAGTAAATACGTCATAAAATATTCTAGACGCATATAATTATTATTGAAAGTATATCTTGAATTCATAAAGTATCCTAAATATATACAATTGTTTCTGAAATTAGTAAATTTATCTAATATAAATATAACTATAAAGTAATTCAATGCCTGTTAACAATAACTCAAAAATTAATTTCTTATCAAAGAATATTTATTGAAAATTTGTTCTATGTGATTATTTTCCCATGTGACAAATCCAAACATCAATTTTTTTAACAGGAAATATTTGTTAAGAAATAAGCTTTTAAACATTATATTTATAGGTTATCTTCAAGATAGTGACTATTCAAAACCACTTATACAAGAAATAGTCTATGATGGGGCATTAGCCAAATAGTTAAAAAAAAAAAGATTTCAATATTTTCTTAGAGAATTTGCGCTTGTGAAGCTTTTTAGATGCCTTATGATCTCTTACATAATTTTACATAAGCTAAACTATCCATAGAAAGCTTCAAGAATGGCTAGGCACCAAAAACCCTAAGTCACATAACTTAATTTCTAAAGCTTCTCTTTTAAATCTAATTGTATATTCTTAATCTCCATGTTTAAAAATTCTTGTCTCTACCTTGTTTTAGCTTAAATTCACTCCCTAGTGAGTGGGCCTAGTGCTAGCCAAAAATTTACATGGAGGGAGCAACCAAGAAAAGTAAGAAAGCTATGAAAGTTTACCTTGATTTCAAAGCTTTTCAAGAATACTTTCACTTGCTTCTAGCTTCTCCTTCAATTTCTAACTTTCTCCTATTAAACCAATCCCCAATTAACCATGAAAATCATAGGAGAAAAGAGGAGAAAGAAGAGAAAAAAAATTGGTGAAGAAGAAGACATAAAAAACCATAGATTTTCTTACTTTTTTGCTTGGTTTTCTCTTCCCTTCTTGCTTGGTTTTCTATTCCTTTCACTCCCCTCTTTGGTGTGCCACTTCAAGGTGTCTAAGAATCTGGTTTAAGGTAGAGGTAAGTAGGTTAAGAGAAGGGAGAAGTGGGGGACATGCTTTATAAGAAGAAAAGGGTCCATTTAACACTTTTTCAAAATGACAATTTAGTCCCTCAACTTGGTTTTTTCTATTTGGGCTCATTTCAACTTTTTTTTTACAATTATCTTTTCCATCATAAAATTTAGGTTTTCTAATTCACAAAATGCTTTTATTTTTACCCAAATTGGATTTAAAACCATTCTGAACTGTTCAGTCAAAGTTTTGGTCAATCAACGACCAAAATTGCTAACTGGAAGAGTTTTAACCATTCTAGCGGTTCTTATGGGTTTTAGAGCCTCTAAGAACCCCGAGAAACTCAGTTTTCTCATTTAAAGCTTTCTCCTTTAAATTTTCTAAAAAGTGCCTAAAATTACAAAAATGTCACTACTTTCTTTCCCAATTTTTTTAACTATTCTGGCTTAGGTTTTTGGGCATTTTACGCTTCATATTCTTATTTTTTTAAAAGTCTAAATTATTGCTCGAATTTTGTTTAGTCTCAATTCTTTCTATTTAGGGAACTTCATTTTATAACTGACTAGTTTCAAACTTTTTTAGAATATTCGAATATTACAAGTAACATGATCATATACATCATAGGTCCATCATGATACATATAAAATGTTATATACATATATATAACAAAAATTGGTACAACATAGAGTTTTAATACATTGTTTTCTAACATCTATTGATTTTCATGATCTTAGCCTTGACTTGATAAACCTGAAATAGTTAGTGGAAACATTAAGGTAAGATTCGAGAGAATCTTAGTAGTTAATCTCAACCAATTCATTAAATACAAGAATGTCATGAGTATATGTCATACATGTAGTGCAAGAATGTAATACTTATGCCTCATATGAATTAATTATAGTTCATTTTTCCTTTTTTATTGATTCGTTGAATCTCGAAACTCAAACCTATATATTTAGATAAAAATAAAAATGGATATTTTTTTTTAAGTTGAGATTCATTTATATAAAATTTTTATATAAAAAATCAAATATCTTAACAACTATTAATATATTTCAAAATCTATAAAATACTATTTGTAAAATATCAATCGCGAAAGTATCATGCTATGATTGATACTGGAGCAAATATTACCACCGCTAAGTATAATATATTACCCTCAGAATTATGGAAAAAGGACAAACCCATTAGAATGAGTAGTGCAGGAAAAGAAATTCATTTTATCGAATTATCTGCCAAAGAAATACCAATACAAATAGGAGAATATGAATTGAAAATTCCAATTTTATATCAATATAATGAAACAACTCCAGATATAATCCTAGGAATGGACTTTTTAGAGCAATATATGCCCTTACATTTTACCAAAAAGATATTAAAGTCATAAATTGTTCTAAATGTTTCTCATGTTGTACTTGATTTTCTGAGAAAATTAGAATATCATCAATATAAATTACTGCAAAATCTTTAATTGGAGATAAAAGCTTCTGTACATATTCTTGAAATATACTTGGACTATTATGGAATCCCATGGGTAAGACATTCCATTCGTATAATCCTTCAGAGGTTAGAAAGGCAGTATATTTTTTACTTGGTTCTTCTAATTTGATTTGAAAAAATCCTGATTTACAATCAAATTTGCTAAAGATTTGTTTTCCTTTGATTAAATTAAATAATAGTTCAATTTTTGGAATTGGGTATCGGTTTCTGATAGCTAATTCATTTAATTTTTTATAATTTATAACCATTCGAGATTTATTTCTTCGAATTTCAGCATGACTCATAACAATCATTGCTGGTGAACAATAATTGGATCTACTTTCCCTAATTAAATTATATTGTTTCATTTCATTTAGGTGCATAATAAATTCTTGTTTATCCGTGGGTGTCCATGGATAAGGTTTACTACAAAAAATCTATGAATCAAAAGAAGAAATCAAAAACATAGGATCAGAAATTCAAGATCTTAAAATAGAAGTATCTGATATAGGAAATGAAGTACATCGAATAAATCAAAAAATTGATAGAATAAGTCAGGTATTAGGAATAAGAAATACTGTCGAACCAATTATTGACCAACCAGAAATTAATATGATGAGATTATATAAGAAAGATAATATTAGCGAAGTTACTGAGACACACATAAAAGCCAAAAACATGACTGAACAAATTCAAGAAACTCGAATAATAGTTGAAGAATTAAAACATGGCCAAGAAATTATAAATAATAATTTATGGACTATATTTGAAGCTATAAATGAATTTGAAAAACCAAAAAACTATATTAAAAAGGAAGTACCTATAATTGATTATATTTCACCAGAAGAATGTAAAAAATTAAATAAAGAAAGATTCGAATTAATGCATCGAATGGATAGATTAGACCAAGACATTCTAGAATTCTTACCTTACCTACCAAAGATCGAACAAAAACCAAAGATCGAAATTAAACAAATCAATATGATGAAAATATTAAATGAATTAGAACAAGATGAAATAGAAAGAAGAATGAGTCAAGAAGAAATTAATTTAGAATCTATAAAAGAAGAATTAAGTTATCTAAATCTTCAAGATAATTATGAAGTAAATATGCAAACTATAAAACTCGAGGAAGCAAGACCTCAAACTTTTAACCCACCTAATATATCTGACCCCTCATACCAAAACCGAGACGAACAAACTAGTATAAACAGGGAAAACAGGGAAATCGAAATACAACAACAAGAATTAAAACACAAAGAACCCATGAAAGAAGATAATCAATCTTTTATGTACGAAACTATTTATACACCATCAGGAAAAAACAATTTTATACCCCCTCCATTAGAACAATATGAAACTAGACCAATCCCAAATTCAGGAATATGGTTAAATCTAGACTGTAATTTAGATAGAGAAAAAAGATTAGACGAATGGCATAAATCACAATTAATAGCCTTATCACACAGGAATACAGACACAAATCCAACCCCTATAATCATTGAATCAAGCTTTATAGGAATAGTCCACGAATGGTGGAAAAGTCTAACACATGAATTTAGACAACAAGTACGACAAGTTGAAACTTATAATACTAGAAGAGAATTTTATGCCACTATATTAAGACAATATGAGCAAGTTTTAAGAAATGAATTTTTAGGACGCAGTACAGCAATTAATGAACAAACAAAAATAGATAGAGCTATCACGAAATTACATCAAATAGAAATATGTTCTTTAGAATCTCAAGAAATTAATATGATACAAGGAGAAGGAGAACCTAGTAATACTAATCTCGAAGAAGAAGAAGAAGAAGTTCACAATCAAAATCAAAATCAAAATCAACCATTTGAAGAATTCGAAGAAGTAAGAAATTCTAATGAAGGAATCGTAGAAAAAAGAATGAAATTCAATCTTAAACAATACAATCAAATTCGTAATAAAGAATTAGATTTAACACCTCAAGATTTAACTCAAACCAGTATTATGAAACAGCTTAGTAAATTCATCAAATCTAAGAAAAAAGAAAAGTCTGCTTGTGTAGTAATAGAAAAGAAATTTCCAATTGAATCAACATTAACTGAAGGAGTTCTTAGAATTCCAATCATAAGTAAAACATTAATTGAAAACGAAATTCACAAATTAGATATTAAGGATGAAATAACAGAAATTTATATCCCAGGAATTCAATTATTAATTAAAGCATATTTTAAAGCTGGAATCGATACACCAATTGAACTTTTAATTACTGATAATCGAATTATTGATAATGTTCCTAACAGTATATTAGGAGCTTTAAATGGAAATTTAATATATCAAAAATTAAAATTAACTGTTAATACAAATTTTGCTATCTCTAGAGCTGAGACAAATATGAATCGAACTTTAGTAATATATCATAAATTAAGAGGAATTAAAATGCCTCCAGGAAGTCGAATAATTAGTATAACTGGAATGGTAGGACTAGTATTTTCTAACGAACATAATATTTATAAAAGAAATATCGGAAATATCACTATAGATAAACACTTTATGCCCGTCTTAGAAGAATTACCTTTAGACCAAAATAGAATTACTATACCAAGACAATTACAACTGGAATTAGACCAAACAAGAGAATTAGGAGAAGAAAACACTCCTAGAATTTCTTTTAACAATCAATTAGGAAACCGAAATATTAGAATCAATACACCCCCAGATATAAACATTAATATCAATCCTCGAAGAAGTATACAAGAACTACGACCCCTAGAACTACCTTTAGAAAGACCTCTATTAAGATCTAGAAGTCATAGTAATTATGAAGCAAATAGACTAGCCGAGATTCCTATAAGATCCAATCTAGCTGAACTTCAACCAAATATACCTGAAATAGATTTAACCCAAATATTAGACAACTTAATCCTTGTAGAAATAACTAAAGAAGGAAGATGGATAGAAATAATTGCTTTAATTAACACTGAAATAATAAGAAGTACCATACATGTAGAATATACCGACAATAATCTAGTAATATTAGAAAACGAAACTAGTGCACAAACTATGTTAAGATTTAATTATAGAGACACTATAAAAATAAAATTAAATGTTGAAGATGAAATTAAAAATCAAACTCATAAAATTATACTAGGAAAAGATTTTCTCGAATATGTAAAACCATATAGAATTCAAAAAGATCGAATTTTAATTAATATTGATCAACAAGTAGTTATACTCAAAAAGATTAACCTACTCTCATAAAATTTTATCCTGGTCACAAATGTATCAAACATAATCAATTTTCTTAAATTCCAGTATATTCATATTTTATCTAACTTTTTCATTTCCTGATTAAGCAGAGATGGAGCAATCATCTCAGACAAATAATACCAATAATCCCCTCGAAGAGGAGCGTGCTAGCCCTCATATTCAATTATTCTCACGAGTAAATTCCCTCGAATTACATAGGAAAAATAAATATTGAAGAACCAATAAGTAATCAAGAAACACTTGAAACTCAACCTCATGAAGAAGATAAATATTTTAACTATGATGAATTTGAAGAATATCAAAAATATATAGAATATATAGAAAATGAATTAATTAATATAGAAAATGAATTAATTACACCAGAACCTAAACCACCTGACCCTATAAAATAAGAAAAAATTAAGACTAAAAAGAATAAAAAGAAAAAATGGTTATGGCTAAAAAATGCATATAAAAGACAAGTAAGACAAATTAAGAAATTAAAAGCCAAAATAAAAGGAAAAAACTCTTTAATTATTCATAACCTATCATGAAATTTTATTATATCTTAGTTAGATTTAACTATGTAAAATATCAATCGCGAAAATATCATGCTATGATTGATACTGGAGCAAATATTACCACCGCTAAGTATAATATATTACCCTCAGAATTATGGAAAAAGGACAAACCCATTAGAATGAGTAGTGCAGGAAAAGAAATTCATTTTATCGAATTATCTGCCAAAGAAATACCAATACAAATAGGAGAATATGAATTGAAAATTCCAATTTTATATCAATATAATGAAACAACTCCAGATATAATCCTAGGAATGGACTTTTTAGAGCAATATATGCCCTTACATTTTACCAAAAAGATATTAATATTAACAACACCTTGTAAACATCAAGCATGGGCCATTAGAGTCCAAAATCCATTTAATCGAACAGATACAATATTTAGAAAAAAGAAATCAGACAATGAAATTCAATTTATTCCTAATAATAAACCTATTGAAATTGAAGCAAAAAGATCTTTAAATCAAATAATAGGACAAAAAACTATTGAACAAAGATTAATTGATAATTACAGTGATAATCCTCTAATTCACTGGGAAAAATCAAAACCATATGCAAAAATCGAATTACTTGACTATAGTAAGGAAATATGTAGTAAACCTTATCCATGGACACCCACGGATAAATAAGAATTTATTATGCACCTAAATGAAATGAAACAATATAATTTAATTAGGGAAAGTAGATCCAATTATTGTTCACCAGCAATGATTGTTATGAGTCATGCTGAAATTCGAAGAAATAAATCTCGAATGGTTATAAATTATAAAAAATTAAATGAATTAGCTATCAGAAACCGATACCCAATTCCAAAAATTGAACTATTATTTAATTTAATCAAAGGAAAACAAATCTTTAGCAAATTTGATTGTAAATCAGGATTTTTTCAAATCAAATTAGAAGAACCAAGTAAAAAATATACTGCCTTTCTAACCTCTGAAGGATTATACGAATGGAATGTCTTACCCATGGGATTCCATAATAGTCCAAGTATATTTCAAGAATATGTACAGAAGCTTTTATCTCCAATTAAAGATTTTGCAGTAATTTATATTGATGATATTCTAATTTTCTCAAAAAATCAAGTACAACATGAGAAACATTTAGAACAATTTATGACTTTAATTGAAGAAAAAGGAATTAATATTTCACCTAAAAAAGCCGAAATTAGAAAAGAAAGAATAGCTTTCTTAGGACATTATATTACTCCAAACGGAATAGAATTACAAGAACATATAAGTGAAAAAGTAATAGATTTCAAACCAATCACAACTAAAAAAGAATTACAATCATTTTTAGGATTAGTAAATCAAGCTAAAAATTTTATTCCTAAATTATCCCAATATACTGCTCAAATCTCCAAATTAGCTGGAGAAAAATCTATATGGCAATGGAATGAACAAACCGAGCAAGTTATCCAAAAAATTAAAAACCTATGTAGCAATTTACCAAAATTAACAATCCCAACTCACGACGATATAAAATGGATTATTTACACTGATGCATCTGAAAATTATTGGGGCGCTGCCCTTTATCATTTAAATTATGAAGAAGAAAAAGAAAAAGAAATTCTTACCAGATATACTAGTGGAAAGTTTAATGACAGCCAAACCAATTACCATTCAACATGGAAAGAATTTTTAGCTATTGTAAAGGCTGTACAAAAATTCGAATTATTTATTGTTGGGCTCTTTGTTCTTGGGCCCTTTTTACTTCTTGTTCGAGGATGGCTGCAAAGGATGGTGTTTGAGGAATATGAGTAGACGGACTTTGTGGTGTAAGTGGTGGTGATGGAGTAGGAGATATACTCATTATTTGGCTTTCGAGGTGAATTACTCATGCTTCTAACTCATTAACATGGGAATTATAGCTTCCCAAAGTCTGAGTTAAATAATTGATAGAATTATTGATATTATTTAGATTGTTCTTCGTTTGGGATGATAATATACCCAGATGTAATTCGAGGGAATTTACTCGTGAGAATAATTGAATATGAGGGCTAGCACGCTCCTCTTCGAGGGGATTATTGGTATTATTTGTCTGAGATGATTGCTCCATCTCTGCTTAATCAGGAAATGAAAAAGTTAGATAAAATATGAATATACTGGAATTTAAGAAAATTGATTATGTTTGATACATTTGTGACCAGGATAAAATTTTATGAGAGTAGGTTAATCTTTTTGAGTATAACTACTTGTTGATCAATATTAATTAAAATTCGATCTTTTTGAATTCTATATGGTTTTACATATTCGAGAAAATCTTTTCCTAGTATAATTTTATGAGTTTGATTTTTAATTTCATCTTCAACATTTAATTTTATTTGTATAGTGTCTCTATAATTAAATCTTAACATAGTTTGTGCACTAGTTTTGTTTTCTAATATTACTAGATTATTGTCCGTATATTCTACATGTATGGTACTTCTTATTATTTCAGTGTTAATTAAAGCAATTATTTCTATTCATCTTCCTTCTTTAGTTATTTCTACGGATGATACCATAATTGTGACAGCCGGGTACTGTCCCCCGTTGGACACAATCAGGTCCCTGGTATAGCTTTTTACGTGTCTGCCTCTCGACAGCACAACCTATCACTGGTGGTCTGCCAGCCAGGCCCCCGAGAACCAAGAGCTAGGACTTCGTCCATGTCTCATCCCATGAGAACGCTCTCTAGGGGTTCCGATTTTCCCTTTTATACGGGCACAAAACCATCATGTCAAAAGCTATCCCATTCATGCAGTAATTTAGACTTAGGAACAGGGTTGACCGAAACTAAACCGGGTCATGGAAGGAACTCTGCCCTTTTTCATGCAGAGGTCTTTTCTATGGTCACAAGTGGCTACTCAGCACTCGGCCGGCCACTCCCCCTCTTGGGTTAAGACCAAGACCTTCCCCTTTCAGCTTAGTCCAGCACAGCCTTCCTTCGTTTTCTACCAGAGGCATACTGTTCCCATTTCTAATTTACTGTTCAAAGGATCTCTAATCCTCATTCCAGTATTGACACAGCGGCGGATCAATTCATATATGGACGGATAAGAATTGAATACTACACTTAATCTTCGGGGAGAGAGTTTAGCTAGTCATACCTTTGATGTCAAAATAAATTCTTTATTGATGAATGCTGGGGAGTACAAGAGAGAGTGCTCAGGATTCTCAGAGAGAATCAGAGAGTATTGTGTGTGTGTTCAAGGTCTTTTCTTTCGATGTGTGTCTTTCGATGATCCATAAGTGAGGATTACAGGGCTTTATATAGGCGAGAGGCATCCCTCTGCCGATACAATAATTCAAGATAAGAATAAAGAGTAATAATTAAAGGTGTCAGAATCGGTGGCTCGGAGTCAAATCTTCTTTTTCTTTATGTTGCTTCAGCTTTACTTTGGTCATTCGGAGGTCACTTCTTCTTTTTGGTTTTGTCTTTGTGCTGTGTCATCGTCCTTTGTCCTTTTTGTCTTTTTGTTGTGTCATCGTCCTTTTTGTCTTTTTGTTGTGTCATCGTCCTTTTTGACTTTTTCCGGGGAATCTTTACTTTTGCTTTTTCTTTTTGTCACTTCAGTGCTTTTTGTTATTTCGGTGTCATCTTGTTGTCATTTCGATTTCCACTTGTGACCATAGAAAAGACCTCTGCATGAAAAAGGGCAGAGTTCCTTCCATGACCCGGTTTAGTTTCGGTCAACCCTGTTCCTAAGTCTAAATTACTGCATGAATGGGATAGCTTTTGACATGATGGTTTTGTGCCAGTATGAAAGGGAAAATCGGAACCCCTAGAGAGCGTTCTCATGGGATGAGACATGGACGAAGTCCTAGCTCTTGGTTCTCGGGGGCCTGGCTGGCAGACCACCAGCGATAGGTTGTGCTGTCGAGAGGCAGACACGTAAAAAGCTATACCAGGGACCTGATTGTGTCCAACGGGGGACAGTAGTAAACCTTATCTATGGACACCCACGGATAAACAAGAATTTATTATGCACCTAAATGAAATGAAACAATATAATTTAATTAGGGAAAGTAGATCCAATTATTGTTCACCAGCAATGATTGTTATGAGTCATGCTGAAATTCGAAGAAATAAATTTCGAATGGTTATAAATTATAAAAAATTAAATGAATTAGCTAATGTAAATTAATATATATATATATATGTGTGTGTGTGTGTGTGTGTGTTATACTTAAATCCTTAAAATATAAAAATCTTAATATCAAATTTAAACAAATAAATTCTATAGATGCTCAAGCATAAATTTTTGCCCATCCCTAGACTGAATTAAGCGGAGTTACAAAGCTGGTAATCTCGATCAAGCTTATGTTGAGTTAGCATTGGTTTGTTAACTAGGAATGTACTAAGGTTTAAGCATCATTTATTGTTTGGTTAATTAATGATATTGATGATTATATATTGATAATATCGTAAATTATATTTGTTTTATAGATTTTCGTTTATGCATGTGAAAAATATTAAGTATAAACAAAATCTCTGGGCATTGAGCACTGACCCTGGCTCTCATTGCACGTTGTGATCATGTCTCCTTTTAATGAGCCATCACTATTGAGTGTGCAATAACATCCACTTGATGAGATAGTTTCGTAGTCTAAAACCTGCATAATAAGAATATACATTTTAATCCATTTAAACATACTAACCCAGAATTTAATGGGTTTCAGGAATGAAGCTAAAAAAATTTGGAGTTGCAAAATCACTGATTGTTTCAAATAGGTGAAAAAGGGACGACAGGGACAGCATCATCGTTGAAGATGAGCAAAAAATTTCTTACTAAAAATGAAATTGGGAGGAGGGGGAAAATGTTGGGAATTGTCGCTACATAAAATGTCATTAGTTAATTAGAATTAAAATGTGAGTTAACAGTGTTAGTAAGATGGTGAAGTGTAAAAAATATCTAAATGTTATTAATTAATTAAAAGATCTAACAGTAAATATATAAAGAATAGTATACAAGTTTTCTCTCATCAAATTTTGGCATAGCTTATTTATAAAGATGAGCTATTTATTTACTTTAAACATAAAAATGTCATTTTTTATTACTCTTTCTTCTCTTCTGCTAAAGTATCTATGTAATTTTGGTGAATCCCTATAATTTTTGTTCTTATCCTTCTTTACATTTCCAAACTGCTCATTTACTCCGAAATTAAGACAAAAATGGAATTGTGATGCTGGGACAAAAAGCTTATTTTTAATTTTTGAAATGTTTTATAATTTTTTAGATCTACTCTTAAATAATAGCATTTTTTTTACTTTTGAAAAGAAAAACAAAAATACATTTGTTCTTTAAAGTGAAAGTTGAAACAAAAAAATTATTTTTCAAAACAAAAATATTCTTACTCAAAATCATTAATTGTTATAATCACCGCTCATCAATTTTTATAGTCTCATCTTTCATCTTTCTTATTTCTTTTCTTACATTTACATACTTATTTTGATGTATTTCAATATATTTAATTTAATTTTATACATTATATTTATAAATTATATTTATTTATTTATTTATTTTGATTAAAATATTTTATATGTTTATTGTAAAATAAAAATAAAAAATTAATTAAATTTAACTATGTTTAAGATCATTATTTATACAAACAATATCAATTGTAAAATCAAATTTATACATGTATTTCTTTAAGTAATTTGACAATAAATAATACTTTTTTGTTTAGATTTTTCAAATACAATAATATTGACAAAAATTCTTAACAGGAAATTCTATACAAAAAAATAATTTTAAAATAAAAAAAAATTCACAGCAATTCCAAATTCAATAAGACCTTCAACCCAAGACACCCCATACCTTAGAGAGAGAAGAAAAAACACATATACACTTCCTTTTAAATTTGATATTTATAGTACAGATACTTAAAACTATCTTAGTACAAATTACAAATTAATGGATAAATAAATAGATTAAAAATTTGAAAAAAAATATAATGTTATAGATGATATAATTATATAGATATTCATAACCTTTAAAAAATAATTCTCTAAGATTTTTTTAATATTTAATGATATATGTCTTATAACTTTCAAATAATTTAAATATACAGTTATGTGAATTATTATTATTTATTTATATTATTATAACTTATAAATCAATTTTTATAATTGAAGGTCTATAAATAAAGGTTATATAGCAAGCATAAGGTATTCAAGTGAATGACAATGATTTTTTGCTTTCTTATTTTAATTATGTAAATGTTCATAATCTTTAAAGAATGACTCTCTAAGATTCCTTTACATATTTAATGTCAAATATTTTATAACTTTTAAAAAATCTATATGTACAATTATATGGATTAATTTTTTTTATTTATATTATTGTAACTTATAAATCTATCTTTATGGTTGAAGGTTTATAAATAATGGTTATATATTAAGTATGAAATATCCAAGTGAATGAAAATTAATTTTTCTTTTCTCATTTTCAATTTTTGGGTTGCAAAACTAATAAAAATATAAGAAATAAAGCAAAAGAGAACATTGAAATGAGAAATGGGAGAATACTACTCATTCAATTAAGGTACTTCATGCTTAGTATATAACTTTTATTTATAAGCTTCTAACTATGAAGATCAACCGAAAGATTATAATAATATAAATAGAAAAATTAATCTACCTAATTATATAATATAAATCCTTTAGAAGTTATAAAATATATGTTATCAAACAAAAAAAAAGATTTTAAAAAATCATTCTTTTAGGATTATAAATATGCACATAATTGTAATATTTACAGCACTCTCTTTTAGAAATCCATTAACAAACAATGCACTTTATTAAAACCTTATTAAGAAAAAGCTAATGAAAAAAAAACATAATAAAAAAGGAATGCATAATATTTAAATACATATTGTAAATTACCTCATTAAAAGCCTTACAAAGAAATCATCGTGGGATGAGACCTATGTAAGAAAGGAACGAAAAAAAAAAAAGGAGTGCAATGTATTGTTTATTCCCTTTAATGACATAATCTCAATACCATACCATAATTTTTTTAATGCAGTAGTTGGTAATGCTTTACTAAACAAATATTGCCAAATTATCATATAAATAAATTTGTTAAATATCTATATCACCAATATTATAAAGATTATAAGTGAAAAAGAATTTTGGTGAAATTTGTTTCATTCTATCTCCTTAATGTATAATCCTTTTAACTAAAATATGTATAATCCATTTTTGTATAATATTGTTTAAAATTTTTTCTTTAAAATTAAATCACACATCTCTTTAATATGTTGGATTATTAACTTTAGCTAGACATATTTTTGACTTATTTTATACACTACAATTATTTTTGCATAATTTAATGAAGTAATAGTTAGAGTTTATTTTGTAAAGTATCATAATATAGTTATATCCCTGCATATAAATAAATAATTGATTTTTAATTGAGTTTTATATAGATCAAATAAGTATCTTCATTTACATAACTAATTGATTGTGATTAAAATTCAATTAAATAAAATAACTTATATCAATTGTCCCTCATAAATATAATAATAAACACTTAACCCATTTTGATGTCTCTTATTGAGGAAGAACTAAATCTTGCCAATAAACTTACAACAAATGCAATATCAAATCGTGTTGAATTAGCAAAATATAATAAAGCTCTTATATCACTATGACATGGTATTTTAGGATAAAAAAGTTTCTCATCACTTTCTCAAGAATGAAAAGGATTTTTATTCACATTTAGTAACCTTACAATTATTGGGATATGGATATGCTTTATCCATATAGAATCACATCCAGATCTTTTGAGCATAAGTTAATTGATGAAAAAGAATTCCACTTGTTAAATATTTAATCTACAAATTGAGATAAATTTTTTTTTTTTAAAGATTTTTCATCTTAAATTCTTTCTTTAAAGAATCAAGTACTTTTTAAAACTCTTCAAAAGTTTTAATAATATTTAAATTATCAATATATACCTAGGGTACATAAAGACTTAGGCTAGTCTAGTTATATCAAGTTGAGTTGGATTGGGCTGAAAAAATTTTAATGACCAGTTAGATATTGGCTAGTTTAGCCCATCTTGGTCTTATTAATTAAAAAAATTACGTTTTATAGGCACTTGTATAAATTTTACTCAAAAACAAAATGTAGTTTTACAATAACTTATATGAAAAAGTTTTTTTTTTTCCAATGGTCATTTTATATTTTTTACCCAAAAAGGAGAATGGCCCAACAAGCTTAGGAAACTAGCTTAGCATAGACTCAAGCTTAGAAAAATAAGCTTAGTACAAAAATTGAGTCAAACACTATGATAGGATAATGCTCGATGCCCATCTCATATGCATTCTTAACATATATAATAATTAAACAAACTTTGATCTATATCCTTTTATAAAAATATATGCACAAATTAAATCATTTCATAACTTTCATTTAATAAACAATCATTAAGATGATTATACTACAGACACCTAGATTATTTTAGTCCATATAATGCAAACATATTGAACAACCTTTTTTTAAACCTTTACATGTTTTTGGCATTTTAAATTCTTTAAAGATTTTCATATAAAATTCCTTGCTAGTGAGCCATAATAAGCTATAATAACATCCATAAATACATATCAAGTTTTTTATGCACTTCATAACTAGTAAGATATTTAAAAGTGACTACATTCATCATAAGAGACTATATCTCTTCATAATCAATGTCAACTATATTGGTTTAGAATTAAATATATAAATTAATTTTGAACTTAGAAGAAAAATAATAAGAAAACCTATCTCTTACGATTATATCTTCTAAATCTTTTAGAATTGCTCTCAATGAGAGAATTTCATATCTATTGAGTAAATTTTTCTAAGGTTCTTTGAATTACGATTAAAAATAATTTGCTTCAATTCTACAATAACATAATAAAGACAAATATCATTTTTAAAGATAATGTGTATAAACATATATATATTTCAAAACCTATTATAGTGTTTTTGACCCTATTATCACCCAATTTCTTGACATTGAGTGATGAGACAAGAAAACTTTATAATTAAGAAAAAAGTTTCTTCTTGTGTCATTGTTTTGGATGGGGGCATATCTTGAGAATTTTTGTGGGTGCACCCAACTAGTACGAGAACACATGTTAGAAAAATAACTATATGGATGGTTCTAGAATGACAACACAATAAGAACTAATATTAAAGAAAGAAAATCTTACTAGTCAAAATTAAGAAACCTACTTATATATAAGGGGGGAAAAATACTTTGGATAATAAAAAGAAAGATTTGCATAGGGAAAAAAATGATAATAGAACTATAAACTATCCAAAACAAAAAAAGGTCACCTATAACATGTATAGCCAAAAATTAATGACAATATTTCTTTTTTAGAAAATGAGATATAACTCGCAAGGTCCTAGAAGTAGAAAGTGAAAAATAGGACACTAGAAATTTGGAACTCTAACACTTCGTTTAATTCAACAAGTGAAACGGAAAGTGAAATGCATTTTGTCGATAAATCATGTCTAGTTAGGTGATTTATGTTAGCCATGTAATTACCATGTGCAATGGATGAATATCAGTGTAAGGTAGCAAAAATGGAAGCATTTGGAGCTAAAAAGCGTGAAAGACCATTTTGCTTGTGTCCTTCATTAATAATAATAAAAAAAAACTCATTTGTCTTAATCGAACACTTGCAACTTCATCTGTGAGGTCCAAACTTCTCATCTTTAGTTGAGGATAGTTGGACTAAATTGTTGACATCTAATTTGCTGTGCGCCATTAACATCAAAGCTATACTTTTACTTGGATACTCTGATATAGGTGAGTTAAAGCCATTGCACCCCTCTCTTTCACTTTTTCCTATGTCAATTTCGATTTGTGACTATGGTCGATACTCCCCCATGCTTTGTAATGATTCCATACATGAGCTTTTATCTTAATTTCATTAGTTTTTAGTAATAGCTTTGTTAAATTTTGATTAACTTATGAGCTTTAACTTGTCAAGTGGTATATACATGTTATCTAAAATGTCTAAATAAATATTTGCAGTCATATGAGCTTTTCATTAGTTTTTAGCAATAGCTTTGTTAAATTTTGATTAACTCATGAGCTTTAACTTGTTAAGTGGTATATACATGTTATCTAAAATGTCGTGACAAATATTTGTAGTCTTATGAGAAAAAAGCTTATGCATCTCCTTTTACGCTAATACATTCAAAGTGATTCCTTATGCATAAAATGATTTTAATATGATAGTATTATTTGATTGCTATAGAAACAAGTATATCAACATGTAGTGTTTAAATCTATCCTTTTCATCTTCTTTGTTATTATGATGGATTGTAAGTGCTGCAAACGTATATCTTGCTTTTTCTTTTGCTGTCAGACATGAAAATATTACTTGCAATTTATAGTTAAAATACTATTAAAAATTGTTTGTTGTAATTTGCATCTAATTATTGGTCTTATTGTTCATATTAAATACATTCACACTATGGATTATTTTTTATGAAAGTTCCAAATTTAATTTGTTGGTCAAATTGGCTCTTTCATTTTATTTGATATAATACCATTAATCAGTCTACATAATAGAGAAATCAAAATCTATCACTTCCTCTTTTTTTTTTTTTAAGGAGCCTTT
Organism: Erythrophleum fordii; assembly: GCA_032878935.1. Classification (NCBI taxonomy): domain Eukaryota; kingdom Viridiplantae; phylum Streptophyta; class Magnoliopsida; order Fabales; family Fabaceae; genus Erythrophleum; species Erythrophleum fordii. The sequence continues at coordinate 17,473,486 of JAVQMF010000049.1, read as the reverse complement.
TTCCATAGCTTCAATTATAATGAATTGAAAGATAACCAAAATAAAGACAGGCTTCCCACAAATATTTCCATGTAGTTAAGAAAGCTTATATTTCTTTAATGCTATACCAAGTAGATTGAAGGTTAGTTCAACCAATGACATCTTGTGGAACAGACTATTAATTATGTCCAGGATCTAAAATCCTTGTTGCATTAATTATATATCTATCAATTTCTAGATAGACCACTAATAAATACATTTCACCTCATTCAATGGCTTGCAATTAAAGAACTAAAGATATTAATATGCTAACCAAATTATAACTTAGATGTTGGAACTTTATTTTTACATAAGGACATTGACAAATCTCTATACATATAAAATAACTCATATTTAACATAACCAATATGAACAATACATAGCTTTTTGACCTTTTTTTCCCTAATTGATAATATTATCTTTCAACAATGAATGATGACTTAAGAAGTGAAACTTTTCCTTGTTTGATAGTTTAGTTCTTACATGCTGTGCAAGTTAGGTGTAGGATGTTACTTCACATATGGGTCACGTTAGCTTTGTATGAGAGGTCCATTTGTCATAAGTTGTACAACCTTAATTTTAAGATACAAATAATGCACCTTAGGCATTTGGTTTATAGTAATAACATAATATGTTATGACTAACTTAGGATGCATGAGGCAACTTTCAATTATCTACATGTATTGCTTTAAGATGTAAAAGGCCTAACACCTTTAAGACATATGTTAGTTAATGAGCAAGTTGTATTATTTTTAAACATTCTGGTGCATTATGTAAACAACAAGGTTATACAATGTAATTTCAGGAAATCTAAGGAAATTATGAGTAGATATTTGAACTTGGTTTGGAACACCATTATACATTTGGATAAAAAGCTCTTAAAAATGCCAAAGCCAATACCTGAAGATTCCAATGGTTAGAAATGGAAATAGTGCAAGGTAAACTAATAGAGCAAATATTAATATCAATAGCCTTTTATTTATGATTAATGGTACACACTTTTTTACTCTTTGTTAGAATTGCCTTGGTACATTAGATGGAACACATATTCTTATTAAAGTATCATTGGAAGCCAAACCAAGGTATTGTAACTAAAAAAGGACCATCGCCATTAATGTGCTAGTCATATGCTCCTGAGATGAACAATTTATATTTGTCTTCTTTAGGTGGGAAGGCTCCACAATTGATGGGAGGGTCTTGCACGATGCAATAATTAGGAGGCATGGCTTAAAGGTGCCACAGGGTGAGCATCCACCACTTAATTCATGCTATGCATTGATTAACTAAAGCGCACTATGTTGTTATATATTTTATTTACATATATGTATTAGTGACACACCCATTCATTTAGTTCAAGTTAATATTATTTGGTTGATGTAGGGTACACAAACTGTGAAGGATTTTTCACACCTTATAGAAAGCAACAATACCACTTAAGCAAATAGAGATCTGATAAGAATTTGATTACCTTACATAAGTTGTCTAACATGAAACATGCAATAACACGTAATGTTATTAGACGATGTTTAACATGTTAAAAGTACGATAGGTAATTCTTAGGAGCCCTTCCTCTTACTTAGTGAGGATCCATAACAAAGTCATTATTGTTTGTTGCTTTTTGCATAATCTTATGAGGAGGGAGAATATAGAGAATCTTTCAAAGCTTGACATTCATGTTGAAGATGCAATCAAAACAACCGATGTTGCAATGCTTATAGGAATGCTGAAGACATTAGTTGCTTGGACAAACTTTTGTGAGAAGCGAGCAAATAATATGTTCAATCAACAAGGTAACTAGTCAAGTCATATATCATTATTAATAATGATATGTGGATTTTTTTGTCTTGTATAGGATTATGTAAAGATTAGCAACTTAGTAACACTATACCTAATATTAACGCATTATGTCTGTTTTGAAACTTTCAGTTGGATTATATGTGTTTATATGTATAGTTGTTATTATTGACTTTATACCTATAATGTATTCTCTTACATCTGCATTATGAGTTTCTTTTGGCGTGCATATTTTTATGCCTTGTGATGTCTTTTATAATTGCGTAAATGTCATTGTTGTTTTAGCAACCCAATATAGACCAAGTTGCTAATGAAAGCTTTGGACAAAGTTATCTTTAGTGGACAATGCATAAGGATACCTACTTTGTCAAGTGCCTTCTTGAGCTAAAAGGTGAGGGTAAGTATCTTGTTAACGGAGCATTTAAGCTAAGATGCTTACATAAGCTGGAGATCTTCATGGAATTCAAAATCCTTAAGTATGGGCTTAAGGGTTCTCCACATATTCAACATCGACTAAGGACATTAAAACAAAGTTGGCAAGTCATTGTTTGACATGATATATGGGACGAACACCTTAAGTTTTAGGTGGAACCTAATGACAAAGTATGTCATTACAGATAAGGCCATTTAGGACAAATATGTGAAAGCATACTTCTTACTTTTTTATCTATTAGCTCGTGATTAAATTGAGATTTTAATGTCTATTTTTTATTCTTTAACTTAAGCCTAAAATTGATCTTTTAGGTACATAAGAAAGTAGTTGTGTTCCATGCCAAACCTTTCTCGTACTTCGACCAACTATGCATTGTGTAAGGTAAGGATCAAGTGATAGGAAAAGATGCACGAATAGTTGGTCAAATTAGAGAGGACAATGCTAAGGTGGCCATCAAAGATTTTAATGATAGACAACTTGACATAGAAGCCAACCCTAATGTGGTAGGTTCTACAATGCCATTAGCCATTGGTAATAAGGCAACATTTAGAGGTCAGAAATGGAAGAAAAGTAGGTGTGATCAAGATAAGATCTTGGTGGGGCCATTGACAAAGGTTAGTGCAAATTTAAATAAAAATCTTAAAGAAGTTATGCAAGATATAGTCAAGCTATGGTGGATCATTTCCAATGTGAAAAGGATATGGATGACCTCTCAAGGGCACTATGCAGTTGCAAAAGTCAAGGCCTCACTGATGATGAAGTAAATGTGGCTCACATTAGGCTATATAAGAGCAGTAAACTTCTCTTTTTATTTCCAGTATACCAGACACAAGAAAACCATCTTAGATATGATGAACCTTAGGATATAAATAGTAATATTTTGTCCATGTACATAGTATGATATTTTAGTATGAATATATGTGTGATGCATGTAGTCCTTTTATGGTATAGGATTTCATTTTGGTATAATGACATTGGTGATGCCTTCTTAATGTACATATAGGTAAGTTTCATTTCAATCTTCATGCATATGATTAAAGGTTGCACAACATTTTATATTATAAATGATTTTATTTTGTATGCATATTTTCATGTGCAAGAGTATTGATGTTATTTCATTATATTTGTCTACTTGGATTTTGGGTTATTGATAGGAAGAACGAGTTGTTGCTTATTTTGAAAAAGTGATAGCTACTTTTGGAAAATTTTTCCTTTGTAACCTTTTTTTTAAGACAAAGTATATTTTAAACTTTGTGAAATGAGTTCTATTTTAGGTTCAAATTTTCTTCAAAATCACAAAATGTATAATTTTAAACTTGACATTTCTATTGTCCTTGCCATCATATATGCATTAGTTCTTCCATAGTCAAATTTCAAAGTGTTATTGATGTATTACTTATATGTGGTTTACCCCACTAGGTTATTTGCTTTCATGAGAGACCCATACTTTATGTCCAACAATTACTGGGAATGTTTGTTGCCCAAAAGCTCAATTTGACACTTTACATACTTAACTCCAACAAATCAATCTCGTGATCAAAGATGTGTTCTGTATAACTGATATAGATTGCATATGCTTAAGGTTTAAAAACTATGAAATATTTTTAGAACCCAAATCTTGTATACATCTTCTAGTTCATTTTTCTCTTGTCCATTGCCATTATTGTACTTACTGAAATCTTTAACATATATTATGCTACTTTTATACCTTGTTGTAGGAAATGTCATTCTTATAGGTTGTTCAACATGCCAATGAAACTTTTTAATCTCTTATGTGAGGTTATTGGTTCTCTACACCTGAGTTTGCTTGGTGAGGTCTTTTGCTAAGTTGGATCATTTTATACTACTGACCTAATAAGGCATGAATATATTATTCGTCAGTGACTCGTTGGAAGAAAAGCACATGTGGTAGTACACTGATGAACTAATGAAAATAATTACTACTTCTATTGTGCTATTCACACACCTATAAAAGGCATTATTGAGATATATACATTGATTCTAACAAGAAAAAGATTAGTACAATTTAATTCTTAAGTGTGTTCATGTATTCCTAGTTACATCCTTACAAGCTAGTAGGACAAATGCCCCATATATATTTGTTTATGTGTGTATATTTAAATATATATACTTATGATAAATAAATAAATAAATATTAAATAATATATATATATATATATATATATATCTCACCACACAACAAAGTTGCTTAAGTAGAATCTATCTTTAAATAAGAATTTGATTCACTGTATGTCTAACATATATGAAGTAAATGAGTGTCAAAAAAGGGACATGGCATGTAATGTTGGTTCTCGATTTTTTTCCTTACAAGTGGGAAGGTTGAGATGAAATAAGGTTTACTTTACTAAGATGAAATAAGGGTTACTATATGTCTACCATAAGAACTAGCACAAAATTAACAAAAAAGTGTCAATTGTTGTTTTTAGACTATAACAAGATTTCTTTATTTTTCAACTTCTAGCCAAGCTTTTTCCATTGCTTCCTTCTTTGTTTTAAGTAACTATTATGGCTTAGTAAAATTTCCTTACCATTTTAGCGTTTACTAGGGCAACTTCCAAGTTGTATTGTACTTTTGTCATACTTGCCTCCAATTGTCCCAAGTGTTTCTCTAACATTTTCATGTTATGCTTGGAGTATATTAGTTGGTCCTTCACACATCTAATCCTATCTCACAATCTAAATTTCTTTGTTTGAAGGTCTTGACTCCACCAGATGGAAACCTAAACCAATGCACTAGTCACTAAAAGAAGAAAAATAAAAGCTAAAGTTACATTATTGAGTTTCCATCACAACTTACTTCACCATTCATTTTGTTCTCATCACCAATTTAATGGCTATAATCTTACAGATGCAAAGTACAACTTTAGCTTACAAGGTAATCTATTGAGAAGACTAATATCACCTAATGTATTGAAGAAAATTAAATCTATTTAATCTCTTTTAGAAAATTAAAGTTTCGAAGGCAAAGAGATGGAAAACTCAACATGTGTGACAAGGAGAAAAAGTTTGGAAGCACCAAATCTTTATTCACATCACATTTGAAAAATATGACTAGATATAAGAGGATAAACAAATAAGTTTGGGATGCATATAGATTGAAGTGCCTAGTTTATGTAGGAATAGGGGGAAAATAAGGCAAGTTTCGAAACAAATCAAAATGTTTAGAACTATTGGTGGAAAAAATTAGACTCAACTACCTCTAGTCCAACAAAATCAAGATAATGCTAGCAAGTCATGTAAACCTAAGGGATAATTCTTGGTTCAAGGTGAGTGGATTGTGCGATTCAAGTTTTGAGCAGATTGTGCCATAAGTCGTTGATGATCTATGCACCAGCAAGTCATGCCCTTTCTAAACGACACATGATAGCAAAAGTAGGTGGCTGTTGTTCATGGTTAAAGCTATCAAAATATGCTGGTGAAAGACGATGCTAAAGACGTACTGCAACCATGAGCAAAAACACATATGAAGCACCCTTACAATTTATTCATTCGACAAAAGAGATGCAAGAATAGTTTTTTCTCAACATCTTTTTTTTCTTGTTAAGGGAAAATTAGTGATTTTACATCATTGTTTTACATTATTCACGCATTTTTTTCCAACCCAACATGTAAAGATGAAGGTATTCCTTTTCCTTTTAATGTCAAACCAAAAATGCTTAAAGTAATTAATTTCAATTAGGCATTTCCTTTCTATATTCTATAGTTAACAATTTTGTTAATCAAATGGGTTGTAAACTTACATACATAAGAGCCTTCAACATAGGAAACATGGCACTTAAGTCAAGGTTTGTAGCCTAATGATATAATATTTTTTACCTCTTTGTTATATATATATATATATATTGAAAATATCTTCATATTGTGTATATTAATTAAAATTAAGTTTTTCTTTAAATAATTTTAAGAGTGTGTTACTCACACCAATTTAATATATTTAAAAGAATTTATTTTTTAAAATATTAACCTTAACTTTTTAAGTTTAAATAATTATATAAAAAGCACACCTTAATTAAGAATGGATTTTAATCACATTGATTTAATACATTATCTTCTCATCTATTTTGCACTAGCACACAGTTGGAAGCATTATGCAAGTAACAAAAGAAAGGAAATAATCTCATCAAGCTCTAGGGAATGTTACATGCTCTCTCTCTCTCTCTCTCTCTCTCTCTCTCTCTCTCTCTCTCTCTCTCTCTCTCTATATATATATATATATATATATATATATGCATATAATTGGGCCTATTCAACTTGATGCTAGCTACTCCAGATATGCAATGTCTATTAACCATCAAAGTTTAGAGTTTGGCAGATATGTATGCCATAACTTTATTAACAATCTTAAAAAATTTTATATGTTCATTGTTAAAGGTGTTAATAAAATTAATACAAATTTTAATGTAAAAAATTAACTTACTTTGTTCTAGTGATCCTTTTTATAATATTTATGAGGTATTGGTATAATAACATGAAAATGAAAATAAACACAAACAAAAAGAAGGTGAATGTTATCAATAAAAATATCAATATGCATGGAGCAGAGGCATGAGAATTTCACTCCTGTAAAGTAATTTTACACCTTCTACATGTTAATTTTGTTATATAATCAGATATAGTAAATACCTAAACATATTACTTTTAGAATATGACTTTAAGTATTTGCTTGCTTAAGTTTACAATCTTAATAGAAAAAGGTAAAGAGAAGTCAATACCCCCTCTTTTTTCTTTACTTAAAAAATATTAGAGACTCTTTATGAGTTTTCAATGTGTGTAGCAACGCAAGTGTTATAATAAGTTTTGATATGAAAGACACAGTTAAATCATTTCAAGACATCATTTTATGTACCTTACTATTGTGTGAGAGTTGAATGAGTTAAAGAATTTACAAAAAGTAACAAAATAATGTGCCAACATGTGAGAGTTAATATGCACATTTAGCTAATTATGAGAATTTGTGTCTTTTAGTGATTTATGAAATTTTTCATTCTCTTTTATAAGGACTTTGATATTACTATAAAATGTCTTACATAAAGTAAAAAAAAAAAAATTGTTCAAATAATCACAAAGTAATTAGTAATAAATTTTAGTATAAGATATAATTAGCCTAAAAAGGTTGAATGATAATGTAACAACTTTCTCTTTTTTGTCTTCACTAACAAATGCACATGCATTTACGGAAGTTGATATAATTTATTTAATTATCTCTCTCTCTCTCTCTCTCTCTCTCTCTCTCTCTCTCTCTCTCTCTCTCTTTATATATACATATATAATTTGGTTCTCTTTGATATGCTAATTGAGCAATATATAGGTGGAAATTATGTTAAAACTCCAAATACAAAAGATTTATGACACCATTTCTAATTATGCCTTATAACTCTAGATTGATATTAACTAGGAAGTTCTGACTAAGGGAGGATCTTAGCTTTGCAGATTGGTCTGGGAAGCATTGAAAAAGATTAGCTTTCTAAAATTAAAAGGCTAAAAATAAGATGAAAATATCAGGCAAAATTATATCAACAAATAAACAAATATATCCAAAAAAAAGATTAATGGATTTTAACATAATGATATTACAATCAATTTTATCATTAAGACTCTATTTGGTATAAAGGAAGGAGAAGGAAATCAAATAATACAAATAAGGGAAAGGGTTTCCTAATAGAAAACTCTTTCCATGGAAGGAAATGTTCTTTCTCTCTTTTTTACAACAAAGCGTCCTTGTTTTGATGGGAATGATAATCAATATTACCATTTTGCCCTCAATAACATTAAAAGAATAAAAATAATTGTCTTCATGCAAATAGCTATAACTCCTTAAACAATTAACAAAAATTAATATTTTTCTTTTATCTCTGTTAACAAAATTTAAGAAATTTTTTTATTTTTTAATCTCAATTAACAAAAATTAATATCTTAATATTTTTTATACTAAAGGTGTTTTGGTTATTTGCTTATTTTTCCTTTTCCTTTAGGTATTATTTTCATTTTATCAAGCATACAAATAAAAATATATTCCCATTCCTTTATATTATATCACATATTATTTTGGATCACAAAATTCCATTTTGTTCATTTTTTTAATCCTATTTTCATTTTTTTAAAAATTTTTTTTAATCTATCAAACACAGCATAAAAAATCTAAGTTTAAATTACAACAAAACTAAATTAACCCATAAAAATTTCTAAAATAACTAGAACATGTCAATATAAATTGTTATCAAAATTATGTAAGACAGAGTATATAATTATAAGTCAAGCTTTCATGAACCCTACATAATTGGAATGTTTGATAAGGGGGGAATAATTTTTATAGGAACATAAATGAAAATAGAAAAGAAAGTAAGTTTTAATGAAATGAAATTTTACAGCTTAAAATTTTATATAGTATGATATGAAAAAGAATGAGAATGTTATTCTATTTTATTATTTGATCAAATAAAATCAATGCAAAAATAAAATAAAATGCTTAGCAAATAATTATAATATCTTTGGATTAATTAAAAATAATAATAAAATATATTTTTACGTTTTCTACCCAGACGCAAACAGAAAAAAAACAACACATACACACTCCCACAAAAACACGGATTCACTCCCCTCCTCGTCGTGGTGGGATCAAATCAGCTCATACATGCTTATTTTCAAGCCACCAAAATCGAAAATGCAGACAGAGGACAATTAACAAAGGGCAATTCAATAATTGCTTGGGGCATTCCCTCTCCCTTTCCTTTTTCATCCTACTATTTCCTGCAAACCAAACGACACCATCTCAAAAGCTTGCAAGCGAAACAAGTTTAGTGGGGATTCTCTTAATAAATTTCACCATTTATAGCCCCTCAAGAAAAGGGGAGAACTTTGGATCATGCATGACAACCAGGTGTTAGAATAGACCTTCTGTAGTTTCTTCCTTCGCTTGATCTCTTCTGCTATAGGTATTCAACGAACTTTATATTTTAGAAAATTTATTGACATTTTTCAGAAACTTTCCTCACTTAACAACCTCAATAATAATAAGTAGGTGAATTACTTGCATTTAAAAACACCACTGTTGCTATCCGTATATTAATGCCACTCACTGTAATTGATCATACTCCTCCAACCAAATTGTTCATCGTTACTCTGTAACAACCTCCATTAGGTATTATTCCGCCATCACACACCCACATTCGTAAGTCAACATTACCCACCACACATATAAACAATTTAGAGTTTTTGAAAAAAAAAAATAAAATGAGTAAATTAAATCAATTATAAAAAAAATATAAATAATATAGATATGAATTTCATTAAAAATGTTATTTATATATATTTTTTCATAAAGAGGTTTGAAAATTTGGATGCTACTTGACAAAAAGTTGTTAGGCAACATATTTATTCGTAATTTAATTATTTTGTGTAAATTGAATCTGCACAATATTTTTTTTTTAATGTGTCTATAATAAACTAGGCGACAAAATATCTTCTAGGGTATCAAAACTTGCTGGAATAACCCTTCTTTCTTGTACCCAAAATGACGTTCTAACAAAATCAAATCGTATTATCTGGAGAAAAAGATCTTATTCTTCTGCAGTTCTGCTCGATTTTTCTTCTTAAAAAATAGTTGTAGAAAGTGTGAGGAGTTTCATTGAAGTTCAATCATAGGAAAATACTTATTCCCCTGCTTCGCATCACACGCAACCAGAAAAGAACTTGTTACTTTGCGCCTGCGAACTGGAAGATAGGAGGAGAGGAGACAGCATCACTTTCTAATCAAGATTAAAGCTACCGCGCTGCACTTACTTAACTATTTACTATAGCATACTCTCTTTCTCTCTCTATCCTCTATTATTCTAGAGTCTAGCTTCTTTACGTCTCTATTTCATTTCAAATCACATGCTTTCACATATTGTGACAATTCACGAGAATCTTGAAGCATATTGTTCATAGCTTCACATCGCAGCAGCCTCACAAGCAGCTTGCTTTTTCTTCGGGGATTTGTATGGCTTTTTGGGTAGTAAATTATTCCAGGAATTTGTTCAAGTTGCGAGGGAAATTCTGAAGTCTTTAGAGTGAAATACAGTGTTTGTGGTTTTTTGGATGCCATGGATCTGGCTCGATCTTTTATTCTTACAAGATTCAAGTGAAGTCAAGTGTTCCATTATGGTAATTGAGCTGCTGCTGAATTAGTTGGGAATGTTAGAGCAATCGAACTGAAAGGGTTGAGCAAGATGAAGCGGAAGGTTTCTCAGCAGAAATCTCAACCCAAATGGAAGAGGAAGTTTTTCGCTGTGTTATTGGTGGGAATTTGCTTCGGAAGCTTGTTGTTTATGCAGACTCAGTACTCTCGAATTACGGGGTTGACTTCCTTGCAACACCGATTCGTCAATAGGCCGAAGATTGCGTTTCTCTTCATAGCGCGGAATCGGCTTCCTTTAGAGATGGTTTGGGATGCATTTTTTCGGGTACGTTATTTAATTAATTTGTCTTGTGTGTGTGATCTGTAGGAAGCAAAAACAAGGTGATTAATTAGCTATTATTCCTTTTTTGGAATGCGTAACACTTTTAACTACTTTTGGAATTTTGTGGATTATAGTGAATCCTTAGCAAACATCAGTTAATGCGTGGGCAATGGTTTCAAATTTTTTACATTGAGTTAGTATTTGGGGGACTTGATGCATACATATTTTTGAACAGCAGTTCTGAAGCAGTCTTCTTACTTACCAGAGAGCTTAGATGCATATTATTCATAGTTTTTTTTTTTTTTTTCCCCCTTGTGAAGAATATTTCATGAGTTTTCTATATTACATTTTTGGTGCTTGGTGAATGAACAAGAAACATGTTTGCTTGGGGAAGCACTAGTGATATGAAAAATCTACTTTTGCTCCACTGGCATGCGTATTTTCTAGTTGATATATTTTTTTTTTTCCCTTTTTTGGTTTTTTGAGGGGGGTTTAATGATATGCATCTTTCTCAAGAAACTTGGGTCTACTGTAATCCTCAAAAATAAAATCTGATAAAACAGCTCAATCTATATTGGGATACTGAACATAAATACTCTCTTCTCAGAATATTAATTTTAGCAAGGGCAATTATTTATCTCGGTTGTCATGATAACTTTTCTCAGAAATGTGCGAATTTCTTTACCTTCTGAAATTAATTTATCTTATGCACATATAGTTTCCTGGTTCTGGCTAAATTGGCTGCAGAGTCTCTTCTCTTTCTCCCTCTATGCCAAGTGGGAAAATATATACTCATTCATACATGTTCCCGATGTATAGCTGCAGAAAGTTACCATTTGTGCAATGAAAAGTCATGAGCAATAAACACATTAGTTAATTATTTGCAATGGTATAGAATGTTTCTAGTTTACCTATTGAGGTGTCCTCCTTAAAAAGTTAATCTGTGCTGTTTCATCAGGGAGGAGATGACAGATTTTCAATTTTTGTCCACTCAAGACCTGGGTTTCTATTCAACAGAGCAACAACTAAATCAGTCTATTTTTTGGATCGTCAAGTTAATAATAGTATACAGGTTTCTCTTCCCATTCAAACTTTAACAGAATTTGTTTTTGCATACTGTTTATGTCCCATTAGGTCTCTTACATGGTATTCACATTAATATAGTTGCTACACATGACTTTATGTGCTTACTGGTGCGTCCAATTTAACTATGTTCTCTTTTTATCCCCCAAAAAAAAAAAAAAGAACTCCATTTCTTCGTGTATAAAATGCTGTGCCAACCATGAAGTTCATAACTAATTTTCATGTGGGGCCCTAAGGGAAATGCCGTTTACCTTCGATAATTATGTTATTTCCAATATTTGTTTATTTGCCACATAGAAATTATGGTAACTAGGTATTACTGTCTGCTTCAAAGCCCTCTCTCAGATAGACTGAAGTATTTGTTCCTTTTCCCTCTTTATTTATTGTATCAAGGAAGTTACAAGTTCAGCTGACAGTGATGGTTTAAACTACAAGGATTTATCCAAAATGAGCATTTCTTTTGTTCCTCTCATGAGCCAGTGGATTCCCCACCTAACACATGATTTTGTATGAAAACTTGAGTGTGTTTAGCTTCTTGATTTTACTATGTATTTAAGGTGTAGTATTAAATATCTTAGGGCTTAAATTCTCCTCATTCAAGAATTTATACAACTGGTTATATCGTTTGTGTAGACATCTTATAAGAATAAAAACATATGATCAGAATAACTGCCCTGCAAATTTAAGTGGCTGAACATGAAGTTCTCAACTTCGAATATTGAAAGCTTCTCTTCTATAGTTGCAGAAATAAGTTCACTTTCTTCTTGTTAATATTTACAGAGTAGGTTAAGAAACACATCTTTCTTGTGGGGTCACAGTAGAATCCTACAAGACTTCCTTTTCTCTTTCTACTTTTTCTATGCTTGACAGCTAATCAGAATTGCTGTGTGCCATACTCAAAATAGCTTTAAAATCTAAATTTAGAGAAGGAAAGTTGAAGTCAAAATGTGCAGCATCTCTTGTGCTGCATTGTTTTGAACTTTTCAGAATTAATTATGCATTTTAGATGCTTGAGAGTGGTTGAAAATAGCTTACCACATTTTTTTACATTATTAATAGTTAAGACTATCTCCTACCTTTTCTTGCTTCTCTGACTGAACTTCTACTTGTTCAATTTTACCACGTTGGCCCTAATTTGTTGGAAATTAGATGTGATCAATAGCTGTAATTCCACTTTGTTATGTCTGTTGGCCTCACAATTTTCAGTGCATGTGATCTATGTCCAGGTAGATTGGGGAGAAGCAACCATGATAGAAGCAGAGCGCATTTTGCTTAGACATGCACTTACTGATCCTTTAAATGACCGTTTTGTTTTTCTCTCAGATAGGTGAGGGTTTAATTTTGTTTATGACTATAAATTTCAAATCTTTTGGCATATGCTTTGCTGGACTCAACCCTAGGTACTCACCACTTGTGTCATGGGTTTCTATTTATTTGATGGCAGAAATGACATTGATATTACTGAATTCTTTATGATCCTGGCACCTCACTGTATTTCAGTTGCTTGATCTCTTTTCAGCTGTATACCTTTGTACAACTTCAGCTACACATATGACTACATCATGTCAACAACAACTAGTTTTGTTGACAGGTGAGGATTGTTGTCTTGACTTCTAGCACATTAGTTCTGCCATATATATATTTTCCCATTGTTTATCATTTGTTAAATTAAGACCTCAAGTTGTGAAAAGTATACTTCTAGTTCTACTAAAATAAATCAGAATTTAATTAATTGTCATATGACAACTTATATAAGGTTAACTTAGCTGCAAACTGTAAATTTCTAGTTAAATATTTTCATTGTCTGGATTGGCATGGTTTGAGCAAGAATCTCAGCTGAACTGACTGTACTGAGTTTAGAAATTAAGCAACCTAAAGATCTGACTGCGGGAAAAAATAAACTATAACACACCATTGAGTATAAGTTGAATTCAATGATGATGGTTAATTTGTGCAATGGTTGTGGCAAAGAAACTCTATCTTATTTCCTCTTTGAGATCCTCTCAATATCTCCTGTTCTAAAATGATGCAGACAGACATGTCTTAAACTATTAAAATTAGACCGGTATGTTTCTTCAGGGAACCTCCATCCGTAGGAATGCCATGTGGTTGAGTATTACCATGGTGCCTTGACATTGTGGCGCAGGCAGTAAGCCACAAGGACCTCCTTGCTTGGGATGCATGGTGTTTTCATAAATTAAACTACTAAAATTAGACCAGTATGTTTCTTCAGGGAACCTCCATCCCTAGGAATGCCATGGGGTTGGGTATTACCATGGTGCCTTGACATTGTGGAACGGGGGGTAAGCCTCAGACCTCCTTGCTTGGTTTGCATGGTGTTTCCATGAATATTAGGAGACAAACCACACAATTAGATAAAGCATGTATGACTCAAATCTAAAATTTTGCAGTAATAAATCTTGAAGAGCTTTAAGCCTTTAAGAGGACAAAAATGAAAGAAGAAGGGAATTACTTGTTATGTTATTGTTTTCAATTTTTCCAAATTACTTGTTATTAATCACTTATATTATTTATTTCATTCATTGATGATTGAATTGTAATGATTTTGGCGATCAAATGTGAGACCAGCTTTGCTGACACGAAAGAAGGTCGTTACAATCCAAAAATGGCTCCTGTTATTCCTGTTCAGAGCTGGAGGAAAGGATCTCAGGTAAAGTGGTAAAGGGTCAAAGATAGTGCTCATGTTACCATTAAGTCCATTCTGAAACTTAAAGCACTGCCAAAGAATATCATCTTATTCCTGCCTATTTATCCTTCTCCAGTGGGCTGTTCTATCCAGAAAGCATGCCGAGGTCGTAGTAAATGATGAAACTGTCTTTCCTATGTTTCAACGGTATTGCAAGGTAATTGGTGACTGAGTTCTTTCAAGATCCCTCTTTTTACAAGTGATGTTACAAGTCTTATAGTAATTTTCTTCTGAATCATAGTTGTTTAAATCTGCCTATGAATTGTTGTTGGGCATCTCAACAAAGAAAATTATTCTTTAATGAGGTTATGACTTATGACCTTAGAAGATGTGCCAAAATTTGCCCACGAAGAAGAAGTGTAGTATGTCTTTTTTTGTCTCTTGCTTTTGACAACGTCTTTTCTTTATATCTCCATTTCTCTGACATGTGGATTTAATTGTGCAGAAAAAACCACTACCAGAGTTTTGGAGGGATCATCCCATTGTAAGTGCTATCTGTGCATGTAAAACTTATTAGGATATGACTTCTTTTTACTATATTAATTCTAATCAAGCATTTTTAACTGCACTCATCTCTTTTTCACAAAAGAAATCATGGTGTTATTTGATAATTTTATTGTGAGCCGGTACTTGCTGTCATTTTGGCTATTGCAAATGGTAGGAAAGATGAAGAGTACTGATTCAGTTCAATTCATTGTTTCATGCAGCCTGCTGATACTTCTAAGGAGCATAACTGTATACCAGATGAACACTATGTTCAGACCTTACTGGCTGTAAGAATCCTCTTTTTCCACTGTGTGAAAGACTCGTGGGAGTTAACCTGCTATGCGAATAGATTGTGGTAGAAAAGAGTGACCAGATAGTTCCGCAAGATGTTTTCATTTTCTTTTGAAACCCTACCAACTAATGCAAATTAACATAAATGATAAAACCCTTTCTTATTGTACTACTAATTTTGTTTTACATGTCAGAATGTAGTCTTTTTTTTCCCAGTAATAAATGGTTAATGCCCCCTCTAGTGTCAAAATTTTTACATATGGATCAACATACATAGATCACAAGTAAATAGATGGATGCAACATTATTTTGGCCAATACTACCAATGCTCTAGCGTGATTCACCAATTGGATTTTCTCAGCTGCCAGTGCTAATCCCTATACTTAAAAAAATGCTGCTTATCTAGTAACTTGAAGTAGTGGTTGATGAGGATTAATCAAAGTAGTTGATTTCAACTTTGTCAGAAGTGGTGACATGTAAGAGCAATAAAGTCCGGGATGTGCATTTCCTTGCCCGCTAGTGGGTTTTCACTTTAGCATATACTGCATGGACCACTTAATGTTGCTTTGGTTCACCAGCAAACAGTCACATTCTTAATCTTATATGTTAATTGCGTGTCAATTGCACTCTTAGCTAAACAATCTCTTAAAACATAATTTATTATTCTAGAAAGTTGGACCATGAGAAAAAAAAGAAGGGGGGGGGGGGGCTACCTCCATAAATTCTTTCCCATTTCTGCTCTATATGGGTGACACCATGAATTGTAATATGAGTTTGTCATTAATATTCATAATAAATGCAAAACTGTCATATGAAAAATCTTTGGCATTGTTACTGGATATTTCAATTGTGAAGACAAATAAGTTAAATATAGGTTACTCAAAAGCATCATGTGAAAAATAGACAGCAGAAGAAAATTGAAGTAACAAGTTTGTCCCTTCTACTCTAAACTCTGTGATGAGGCATGTTGAACCTAATGAATTTCATTTGTAAGTTTGCAACCATCTTATTAGTTTTACTTAGCATTTTCGGTGTTTGTCTTCTGAAATCTAGCTAAAAGGCCTTGAAGGAGAACTTACACGGAGATCAGTGACACATACTTCTTGGGATCTTTCCTCCTCCAAAGATCGTGAGCGCCGGGGATGGCATCCTGTGACATACAAGTTCTCGGATGCTACTCCAATGCTTATAAAATTTATAAAGGTGTGATCTTTACTGCTACTGCAAAAATTATTCTGTTCAAGCAACTGTGCTTCCATGATTAACCCCTCCCCTCCCCCTCTCAAAACGCAGGTAGTTAGGTGTAGATATTGTACTAGTTAGTGATTTTAAAGTACACTTGTGGACTTCATCTTTTATAGTAGCTTTTTTTTTTTCTCAAAAGAAAGAATTTCAAGGGTCGAAACACGTGAAGGAAAAGAGAACCTTAATGAAGTCAAAGAACTAGGTAAATCACCTACTATATCTCAATATAACCACGACCTTCGAAAAAAAAAAAGAAGTGAAATTATGATTTATACAAATTAGTAAAGCAAATTTACAAAACATTCTTCAATATATGGTTCTTATCCTGACAAAATCTGAATTAAGAATGAGATGAAACACTTCAGCTTAAATTTACGATGAATATCAACCAACTAATGAACCCAGCACCTTGAGGAATCAGTTCAGCATGCGTAAGTCATAACCAGTTCATATCGGCAAGAGATAAAACATTGACCACAATATTCAAGTAACTAGACAAAGTCGTAAGAAAAAATCAGTGGTTGCTAGTTGTAAATGAGCTGAAGATGCAATAAAGTTCACATGATTGATCTAGCAATCTTTTAACTTCGTTGATCCATTTTAATATAAGCATATAAAGTGCATTAGTTCTACTTTTGTGGAATCATATATTTAGAAATTTGATAATTTTGCAGGAAATAGATAATATTTATTACGAGACTGAATATCGAAGAGAATGGTGCAGCAGCAAGGGTAAACCATCCACATGCTTCCTTTTTGCGAGAAAATTTATTCGACCTGCTGCTCTACGGCTTCTTAACATGGTAAGTTTGTTTATTGCGTCGTCTTCTTTGAGTAAAAGTGATACAACGTGCTTTGGCTTATTAATATTGGAGTCGTCTCCAACACTAAGAGTTCCAAGTTCGAATCCCAGCTGGAGCCAAATTAATTATAAAATTAAAAAAGTGATACAATGGACTTTCAAGTATTGACTAAAATTACTTTGGGGAGTGACTGGACTCAGCTGATCTTTATTATTTTTACCATTGAATATTACAAGTATAGCATGCTCATTATTTTCTGCTTCCCTGTTGACAGTCTGTTCTTGGAGTTACCAGTTAAATGACAGCAAAATGCTCATTATCATGTAAATTGAGAGGCTGATACAAGCTGAGAATGTACTTAGTAAAGGAAAAAGGAGAGATTCAAAATTAAATAAAAGCAGGTGAAGATTATTGACGAGTATATTGGTATGTATAATGAAGTATAGATTTAGGAAGTTATAAGAGAATGCATGTGGTGTATATGTGTACTATATTTTTTTCCAGAATATTGAATAAGATTGGAAATATTTGTTCCAAGCTTCCTCTTCAGCTTTAATCTAAGGTGTGTTTTAAACTATAGTTGTAGTCGAACGAAAGCTGAAGTCTGATTCCAGTGGAACATATTCTGGACATAACATTTCGTCCAATTTTTCGTCCTAATAGAGTTGTGGCTAGAACCGTTTGTAAATAGTGCATTTACGGTAAAAGAAGTTTTAAAAGTTTCTATATGTTGAATCAAAGGTGTTTTTATTTTAATTATGTCAAATATGTTAAAATGAATCAATTATTTCTGAAAACATGTTTTCGAATTAAATTGTCACGTTTAGTGGAATGATAATGTTAGGCTATAAAAGGAATTATTCTTATACAAAATTAGGTAAGCCTTTTTCATACTTAATTTGTTATAATATTTTTGGCCCTATATCTTTAGTGATTAAAAGGATCTCAAAATAATGGAAAGTTTTTAAATTAGGAATTTTAAAATTATAATATATTTGGTATGTTTATTTAATCATTTAAATTCGAAGCTTATATGGAAAGTCTTTAATTGAAATTTGAGTTAAATGATCATTTTGAATTTCATTAGCACCGAGTTCTTAATCGCATTCATGTTTTATTTGGAATGATTCTTGCTCTTATAACGTTTTATTCATTTTGCATACATCGGGGAATGAAGCAAATATAGTCAGTGTATGCAGTTTATTTCAATACCTTTATTTGGACGTTTAGGTCAACCACGGTGACTGATTCATATAAAGCAAATATTCGTTCAAGCTAATAATGGATGAAGACGTTGTGCATCGAGTGGTTATGCGTAGCCATTTGTGGAGATATTCAAATTGCGACGGTGATATGCCAAATGCTCCACCATATAAAGATGACCATTAGAAGATGATAATATATTTCTGAACTTTTGTCATTTTAAGTGTTATTCTGAAAGTTGTTGTGTTTGCTTGTATTCATTTGTTCTATATGAGTTAGTTAAGTGTTGAAACGCTTTTAGTAAGTCTAGTATTTATTAGAATATTTTTTTTTCTTAAGTAAGTTTTTAGATATATTGTGAAAAAAAAAATAGAGATTTGCAAAGCTATAAAAACCAACGTGTCAAGTTCGTGAGATTGTCTTATATATATTTAAGATTTTAAAAATAGTTGGTTAAATGAATATTTTAGTTTCTTAATTTCATTTAACATTTTAAATTGATCTCTTAATTGTGAAGTATTTTAAAATAGTCTCCAAATTTTATTTAATATTTTAAATTAGTCTCTTAACTTTTAAGTATTTCAAAATAGTTCTTTAGCTTTATTTAATATTTTAAATTAGTCCGTTAATTTCAAAAAAAATTTAAATTAGTCCTTTAACTTTTAAAATTTTATTTTATTTAATATTTCAAATTAGTTCTTTAATTTTAAAAGTTGAGAGACCAATTTGAAATATTTTAAAGAACCTTTTCATTTAAAATATTTATTTTAATATGAAATATTTAAAATAAGAAATTTAAAAACATATAAATTTTTTTACAAATAAAATTATTGAAAAAGTTATGTAAAAACACTTTCTTAATTTAATCATTGAAAAAAATGCTTATTATAAAATTTTAAAAACTAGAAAACATTTTAAAAAAACTTACTAAAATAAAATTCTTTAAAAAATAATATTTATTTTAATGTGAAATATTTATAAAAATAATATTAGCGATAGATTTTCATATTAAAATAAATATTATTTTTTAAAAAATATTTCATTTTAGTAAAATCTTTAAGTATTTTTTAATTTTTAAAATTTTATAATAAATATTTTTTATTTAAATAATTAAATTGGGGGTTTTCTTTATAATAAATGAACATTTTAAAGGATTATTTTGAAATATTTAAAAATTAAGAGACGAATTTGAAACGTTGAATAAAATTAAAAGATTATTTTAAAACACTTCACAATGAACTAATTTAAAATATTAAATAAAATTAAGAGATCAAAATATTAATTTAACTAAAATAATTTTAAAAATGTGAGAGACTAAAAAATTCAAGGTTAGAAAGTGATGGACCCCAAGAAATACAGGTGTCCGTAAGTAATTGGCCCTCTGAGAAATAGTAGAAGCTTCCCTTCTCCTTCTTCTTGGGCAAGCAAGAATTAACAACTGTATTTATTTATTCGTTAACGCCCATTAATTTCAGGCAATGATAAATAGAGCCTAATCTTTGGTTGACAGTTGCGACGATCTATCATCCATGACACGTAGACAATGTGAGAAGGCACGTTCTTACTTATTCTGCTCAACGCTTTACCTTGCCCACCGACCATTTCCGATATTAATATACAATTATCTTATCCATTTAACGTTCTCAAAATGCTATGCCACGTGCTTGCACCTCCTTTCACCTTTGACTCTTTATAACTGCTCCCAATGTATCCTAACCGTTTCAACTTTCGACGTGTCCTTTTGGTTCTTTGATTATTTGCAGGGCGTCAAGAGCAGGAGTAATTATTATATATTTATTTATATATTTTTTCTATAATTTTTTCTAAATTTTTTGCATTTAGAAAATAAATATATGATATATAATTGACAAAAAAACTGAAAAAAGGTAAAAAATGTCTTATATATATATGTTTTCACTTGAATTTAAATTTTTTATATTTAGCAAATAAATACTATAATTAGAGAGAGATAGAATGTGTGATATAAATAAGTAAATATATATAAGATTTAATTATTTTATTTATTTATATCTCATTAATATAATAGTATCCAAACTCAAAGGTCCCGGACCTCTCACTTTGTTTCTTATTATCTCTCCTAGTGCGATCGGTTCGTGGGGCATCTCTTTCTCACTTTCAAGGGGCACAAAATGTGTTTTAATATTTTTATGATAATTTTAGAAATGACTCTAAATAATAATAAAAAAAAACTATTGTTTAGGATCTTCACAAGATATTTGGACAAAAATTTATTCTCCCTTTAATTCAAAAATCTATGAATTTTTTTTTTGGGGTCTGAATAAGTGAATATGTTGAATTTACCGTTTTATTTAGTCTTAGATGCCCCAAATTGAACATGTTCACTTGTTCAGACTGAAAAAAAGCGCTCATTAGCATAATATGCATTCGCTGTCCATCATCCCCTGCTGGTTTGGAGTTCAAACCTCAAATAATAAATATTTAAATATCAGTTTGAAGTTACTTGTGAGTTGCATATGATTATAATATGTAATCTTAGAACGAGTACAATCAATTTCCCTCGGTCTCCATCCATATGTTGAGGAATATCCTTCAACCTTCACAAATTCTAATTAATATATTTTATGTTTCAAGTCTACATCTTCTAAATTGTAAAGATTAAGAAAAACAGGTTAAAAAAATTTATATATACTTTCACTCTTTTATCTCATTATATTTCTTATTTTAAAAATACTTTATAGTTTTTACATTTTAGAAGATTCAAACTTTTAAAATTGTGATACAATACCGAAAGCTTTCGCGTGTATATATGTATATAAATAAAATTCAAATCGCATTTCCTATAAATCTATTATGAATTATTTAAATAAATATTTGTTTGAAAGCTAAAAGATTTGTTTGCCATTTAATACATTTGAAAAGTTGAAAAATAATTTTTTTTCTTTTCTGTGAAGCAAGACACCGCTTATTGTGGAACAAATATATTACTATAAGATCAAATTCGTAAGGTGACAATATATCCATCATATTTATCATCTAATCACAAAAAATTATATCAACATAAATTGTTGCATTTAAGTCATGATTGCGTATAATTTATTAATGAGAGATTTTAAATTTTCAAGATATTCAAATATTACATCGTCACATAATTAATTTCCATATTGGGGTGATTGAAAAAATATTATCAAAACGAAATATTTTTCAGGCAACAATGGGGGACCCAGGCCAAGAGTCGAGACCTTGATTTGCGCTGACTTTGAACGTTGGAATTTGGAAAGCGTGTAAGCAAGAACAGTATCTCATTAATTATATTGAGACAGTCGGTATGTCCTTGATATAAATAATATGATAAAGTTTATATAAATTTTTAATAAAAAAATAATAAATGTATAATTTAATTAAAAAATTATATATCTATTATATTTTAATTAAAAATTTTAATAATAAGAATATAAATAATTATATAAAATTTTTTTTATTATATTAGATTTTACTCTTCTGATCCTAAATATAAGATATTATCTAAAAGGTATATGTAATACATAATACAAAAGATTAGGTAATAATTAGATTTAAATTTTTAAAAATAACTCTGTATCATATTAATTGTAATGAGAGAATTATGTTAATAACTTTTAATAAATAAGAGTATTTTTAAAAAAATAATAAATTTATAAAATTTAATGTTTAAACTGATTTTTATTAAGATACGTGCATTAGGTGCAAATCTCTTTTAATAAGAATGGGGGAATATACATTTAGTGCTTGATTCCACGTGCCACCTCCATGCTTCTCCACGTGTCACCATATCTTTCAGTTAGAAAAAGGGCCGGATTCGAAGCGGTGGTGAACAGGTTCCCCCAAAAAAAAGAGCGGTGAACAGTGGGCCACATAGGACACGTGGCAATTGTCGGTGCACAGGCGCTTCTGGTTTTCCCCAAATCTAGGACACTAATTAAAATAATTTCAAAAACAAAAAAAGGAAATGATAAATAAATAAAATAAGGACCCCACATGGCGAAGTATTAGAGGCTGTTATTAGATCGGGCCCACAAGAAAGGAAAAATATTACGAAAAGTAAAAGCCTACGCTGTGGGGCCCATAACAGAAGGATGGTTTGGCAAGTTCATATATTTGGGTTCATACTTCATTGAGTATTGAATTTTTTTTTTAAGTTTGTCCTGCTAATAAAAGTTTTATGTTTTTACTCCTTAGGTACAAAGTTGTTATATTTTAATTTGGCATAAACTCAAATTAAATTTTTGTTTTATTTTTCCAATCCTATTAGAAGCCTCCACCTTTCCTTCTTTTTATCAACTGCCTAATTAGTTTGTATAATATATGTATATATATATATATATATATATATGAGAGAGAACTAATATATATCAATCAACTTTCTGAATTTAAAAAACCTGATAAATAAGGTATAACGACTTAACTAGCTCAGCTTAAGTTCGGTTTATAAAATTTTTAACTCGTGCAAAAGCAATCTTTTTCTATATATTTTTTAAACAAAATTCAGTTAAGTGAGTTTAAGTAAAAAGCTGCTAAATAAAAAGTGATAAATGTTTTTTAAGAAAATTAAATTTTAAGTCACTTGTAAATAATTCCTAAAACTTTCAAAATTAAGTAGTAAGTTGGTATTCTAAAAAACATGTTCTTGTCTATTTCACTATTAATATCATTTCAGACTTTTCCATAAATATGATAAATTTTCATGTGTTTCTAATATTGGTATATCTAGTAATCAGAAAAAGAATCTAAAGCGACGTATAACGTGATGATATTGAAAATATAAATAGACAGAAAAACTTATTATTAAGAGTATAAAAATTGAATGACTTATTTTTTTTTAATTTTAAAATTTCATGAATCTATTTATAAGTGACTAAAAGTATAAGGAGGATTTTAACATTTTTTTCAATATAACATATTAATATTAGTGGCTTAATTTTAGTTTAATATAGTGGGAAATAAGTTCGTGAGTGACAATTTTAAAATTAAAGTGAGGATAAGAATATTTACGAATCAACTATATTTTATATAAATATTTTGATTAAAATAATTATAATTATAACTCAATTTTAATTGTAAAGAAGGTTAATACAGTGCACATTTTAATTCTAATATAAATAAGTATAAATTTTTAAACTAAAAAAGAACTGTATAATTTAAATATATTTTTAGGAGAAAAAAATGTAATCTACCTTTATATAAATAATTTTTTAAATTTTGAATCAAATCTATCATCAATCAATCAATATATATAAAAGTCAAATTTAAAAAATATTATAAATATATTATAATTGGTGTGACATTTTTAATTTATTTATTTTTTTGTTTTGTTCAACCCTGTGCCTAAGGAGGGCTCACCTTCTAGTTTTATATATAAATAATTGATAATTAAATATCTCAATTTATATTAAAAAATATGAAACCATTGCAACGATTATTATCATCCCAAATCTAAATGTCAGAATTTTATTATTAGATTTGATTGGATTGATTGATAGAAGCTTTTATTTTGTCAAAAGTATTTAAATATAATCCAATAATAAAAATTTGACTCGTAGAATGATCTATTAAATTTCAATATATATTTTGAGCTAATTAATTTCACTCCATGCAACATTGCAGTAGGGTCCTACAAATCCATTATAGAGCTACCCACATGAGAGGTCTGCCAAGTTCCTTAGCTAACACTTCAATATTATAAAATATTAATATGTAATAGATAGTTTCAATTGATATCTCAACTATAAATAAGTAAAGATTCAAAATAAAAATAAAATTTATCAAGTAAATATTACGACTAAGTGTTTGCTTCAATATTATAAAATATTAGTATGTAATAGATAGTTTCAATTGATATTGAACGTTTACTATCTTCATCGTGGATCAAACCAACCTAATTGATTTAGATCAAATTTTATTCATTTGATGTAATTAATTAGTTCAATTTTGGTTTAAACAGATCCGTTAAAATTGGATGGATTTGATTTAATACACCCTTTTATATTATGTTCATGACAATGCAATGGCAAAGTTCTAATATATATTTTCAAGAATTATTCTTACACCTAGTTGTCAGTTCAATTTGGATTTTTTTACTTATATTTAGACTATTTAAATTCGATTTGAATAATTTGGATTTCAAAATTTTTATATTTTTAAAATCTTAATTATTATTTTATTTAAAGTTTATAATTAAAAAATTATTTTTATTTTGTATTTTTGCTTAATTTAAAATTAAAAAATGTCAAAAATGACAAAAAATTAGATGTAATCTATTTAAATTAAATATGAGCACAGTCAAAAGAATCCAAATTGGTTTTCAGTTTTCCTTTTACTTTTTTTTTTAATTCTTTTTTTGAGTGAAAACGGTATAATTAGTTGGAGAATATAATAATAAACAAAACGTAAAATATAAATAAATAGACCTAAGTGAGATAAGAAATAATTACTTTATTAATATTTTAAAAAATAATTTAATAGATAAAATAATAAATATAAGAGCATAATAAAATTACATAAATTATATAAAAAAAACATTCATAATGCAGCAAAGCAAACAGAGCACTAATTATCTTTCTCCTGTTTTGAAAAACAACCAAACTTAGTTGTGTAATTTTTCATATTTTTATTGTAAGATTTTTTAATAAAATTATAATATATAAAAATTATTTTGAAAACTTTAATTATGTGATATTAAATTATAAAAATTATACATTTGTTAAATTATTATTAAAAATTTATATATTCATTATACTTTTATTAAAATTTTGTGATAAAAATATAAAAATTACATATGAATATGTTTCTTTTATTTTTTAAAAATTGTGAATATAATTAAAGTCTCCTCAACAAATTGCTGTCCTCCCGTCAAGCGGCACTGAAAGTGACATAAACGTGAAAATTGATTCTAGGCTTATTTCCCCTTGATTTCCAATAATATCCTTGTATTTACCATGTTAAGTTATTATTTATTCATTTATTTTTGGTCAGATACTTATTAACTCCTCTTTTTCATATTGTTTTTCAGTTAAAATAAGTAGTGGAGCCAATGCCTAGGGTAAGAAAGGCAACATTGACTTAGTTTTTTTTTAGTAAATGTGTTCTTTGTATTTTATTTTAGTTAGCAGGATAATATGTTAAAATTTAATTTTTTTTTAAATTCGATGATCTTTTAAAATTATTGATTAAAATTAGATTTATAAATTTTACATAAAGATTGCTACTTTAATATTAATTTTTCCTTAAGAAATTTTATATTTTATTAATTTTTTATATTTATATTATATTATATTATTTAAATCAAACGTTAGAAATTAACATTATAAATTTATTTTTTACATTTATTTTAATAATAGATAATAAATTTGTAGCACAATCAATATTTTTTAAAATTAACAACTTACCGTTTAAGACTAAAATTATTCATGTTTAACTTTCAAATTTTAAATTGAGTTTTTCAATAAGCTAAAAATTACAGATTGAAAGTGAGTATTATATTTTTTAAGTTCACATCCAAAAAAAAAAAAAAAGAAGATAGGAAGAAAATTAAAAAAATAAAAGATAGAAAAGGAAAAGAAGATAGGAGAAGAAAAATAATAATAATAATAATAATAATAATAATAAAGTTTTATTTTTGGTAAGAAGAAGAAAGATGGGAGATTAGGATTAATTTTTTTTATTGATTTGACTAGTGGGTAGAAAAGGAAAAAAGATAAAGATAAAGATAAAATAAGAAAAGGAGGGAAAAATAATAAAAATAAAGTTTTTTGGGTTAAATTTGTATATATAATACCAATGTAAGAGTTTATTGAATTCAAATTAATATGTTAAATAACAAAAAATATATATAATCAATTATATACGTGTAAAGTTCAGAAAATTCAAAATTTTAATGGGTAAGGGATATAATATCATAACTAAATATTATATACATAATAACTTTTGGAAAAAAAAGATCCCCCCTTCCAACAGCTAACTTCGCCGTCGCTAGAATTATATTAAATATATATATATATATATATATATTTCAATAATTTGATTCTACTGTAAATTTATTGCAACGTATCTTCTCGATTGATCAATTAAAAAGTTGATTCCCAGTTTTAAATTCTTGCCTATTTGTCTTAACAAAGAATAAGGTTGATTCTCCATTAATAATATTATTATTATTATTATTATTATTATTATTATTATTATTTTGATTTTTTTCTGCATTTTAAATTATATGCAAAATAATTTTCTGATTTTCTAAACATAATAAACTTTTATACACTTTTAATTTTGTATGAATAACCTCAACCATTGATCAATCGTTAATTTATTAATAAAAATGTGATATGTCTAATTAAATAAACTTTTAAATTTTATTTTTTATACAAATAATTTTTTTAAATTTTAAATTATACACAAATAATCTCTTAATATATCACAATTTCATTAATAAAATAATAGATTTATTAACTATAAAGAATTATTTGCATAAAATTAGAAATTTGGAGGTTTACTGTTAAGTTTTAAAAGTAAAAAAATTATTTATATATAACATAAAATTTACAAAATTTGAAGCATTTTGGTATTATTATTATTATTATTATTATTATTATTATTATTATTATTATTATTATTTCATCATAAATAAATAATTTGTACTAAACTTACAAACAAAATGAGTAAATTATACATATTTCTTTTAAATTTTTTTAAAATTACATAGATTTTTTTTTATATTTTCAAAATAGACATATTAGTCCGATTATACATTTTTTTTATTAAAATACTTTCTATTAACCTAAAAATAAAAATATATATTATATCTAAATATATATAAATAAAAATAAAAAGAATAAATTTTTGTCATTAAATTTATTCCAATAAAATATGTATTTAAGTTAATAAAAGATATTTTAGTCCAAAATTAAAAATGAAATTAAAGTAAAGTATAATTTAATTTTTTATTTTAGAAGGGGCATGTATATAATTTATTTTACAAAAATTTATATAAATTTAGTAAAATTTAAGAAAAAATCTATATAATCTACTTAAAAGAAAAAAGAAAGAAAGAAAATTTACCGTGATCCAACTTCAAAAGAATTATAAAGATTCGTGATTATTTGCACTTGAACTACCATGGAATTTTTTTCCTCTCCTGATTATTGTAATTTTTCTTTTAATTTCATCCGAAAATCACACAAGTCTTTCCTGCGTGCTCTGCATATCAAAGAAACCGACAGATTTTTACTCAAAAAAAAAAAAAAACCAACAGATTTTCCTTACGGGCCCACTTGGATATACTTTAATAATAATACTTTTCCTTTATTGACTCAATATTAAAATTCACGCAAAAGATTTCATAAAAAAATAATAGGAAACAAAATTTTCAAACGATCCTTCACCTCACCTTCCCGCAGTAACCGAGAGCTACACCCTTCACATTCTTCATGGCTCCCTCCCTCTATAAATACCCCACTCACCGTCTTCATGCAGCAAAACAAAACGGCAAGTTCTGATTCACTTCAAGATCAATCACACATAAATCAAGCTGCACAAATATATATTTTGTATATATCATAGAATCTTTTCAGATTCTCCTCCCAAATATCACACTAGTCCATTCCAGTTTTCAGTCTCTGCTCAATTTTTCTCAGTTTTCTTTTTCCTATATAATTAAACCCCGTCCCTTACAGAGAAAACTAAATCTTCATTCTATACAACACAAACAGCTAGCCTCTACATAAATTTTTTCAGTTCTCTGTTTTCTTATATCCAGTACAATAATGGCTCCTCCCAGTTTGTGCAAATCCTCCAATTTCACCAGACACGATAATGGCTTCAACCCTTCACCCTTCCGTATAGTGGGGTCAAACCTGCTGGTCAACAACCATGTCATCCTCTCCGACGTGCCTGAAAACATCACGGCCACCCCTTGTTCCTACACTTGCACCACCAAATCCATCTCCACCTCCGGCTGCTTCATCGGCTTCGACGCTGCTGACACGAGCAGCCGCCATGTCGTCCCCATCGGAAAACTCAAGAACATAAGGTTCATGAGCATTTTCCGGTTCAAAGTCTGGTGGACCACCCACTGGGTCGGCTCCAACGGGCGAGACCTCGAAACCGAGACCCAGATGATCATGCTCGACAAATCGGACTCGGGTCGGCCCTATGTCTTCATCCTCCCAATCCTGGAGGGTCCGTTTCGGGCTTCGATCCAACCGGGTCAAGACGACAACATAGACGTCTGCGTCGAAAGCGGGTGCTCTAAGGTTTCGGGTGCCTCGTACCGCAGCGTCGTTTACGTGCATGCGGGTGAGGACCCGTTCATTTTGGTGAAGGAGGCGATGAAGGTCGTAAGAGCCCATCTCGGCACGTTCAATCTCTTGGAGGAAAAGACCCCTCCTGGTATCGTGGACAAGTTTGGTTGGTGCACGTGGGACGCATTCTACCTTACGGTGCACCCGCAGGGCATATGGGAAGGCGTTAAGGGTCTTGTGGAAGGTGGGTGCCCGCCTGGGCTCGTTCTGATCGACGATGGGTGGCAGTCCATCTGTCACGATGAGGATCCCATCACCAAAGAAGGCATGAACCACACCGTTGCCGGCGAGCAAATGCCATGCAGGCTCATCAAGTACGAAGAGAATTACAAATTCAGGGACTATGTGAGTCCTAAAAGGTCAGGTTCTTCCGGTGAGAAAGGTTTGGGTGTCTTCGTGAAAGATTTGAAAGAGGAGTTTAAGACCGTGGATTACGTTTATGTGTGGCATGCGCTTTGTGGGTATTGGGGTGGGCTCAGGCCCAACGTGCCCGGGCTGCCGGAATGCGTGGTGGAGAGGCCCAAGTTGTCGCCGGGACTGGAGACAACGATGGAGGATCTGGCCGTCGACAAGATCGTGAATAATGGGGTGGGCCTGGTCCCACCACACATGGTGGATCAAATGTACGAAGGCCTTCACTCACACTTGGAGGCTGCGGGGATTGATGGGGTCAAGGTCGATGTTATCCATGTAAGTTTCTAACCACAATTCCAATTTCATTTATCGATTATTAATTCCCATTATTAATATGGATAGACCTACCATTCTAAATTCAAATGGCCCAAAACAAACCTACCGTTCCTGTGTGGTGTACGTGTCACTATTAGGGGCCGAAGTGACTCTACGTGTCAGATCTTAAGGCTTAAGATATCTATGTGTCAACCCGTAGACCTCATGTTGTCTCGTTCGCTTTAATTTCCGTTGCTTCGGCTTAATGACTTTGTAGTTTGTACTCATTTTACTTGGACCCGTTTTGGTCGGCACGTTATCCCTGTCTCTTACTCAAGTTTTTTGCAAATAAATTGTCTTTTTCCTACTGACGAGTGCAAGCTGCTAATTAATGGGTTAATTTGTTTGAAAAACCAGTTGTTAGAGACGGTGTGTGAGAAATATGGGGGACGTGTGGATTTGGCAAAAGCGTACTACAAGGCTCTCACAGCTTCAGTGAGAAAACATTTCAGAGGCAACGGTGTGATTGCTAGCATGGAGCAATGTAACGATTTCATGCTGCTTGGCACGGAGGCCATATCTCTTGGTCGTGTTGGTATGTTCCTTTCCTACCTTAACTAATACCTAATGAGGTTGTTAAAATTGCTCTAATTAATATATGAATTTTTGGAACAGGGGATGATTTCTGGTGCACTGATCCTTACGGTGATCCAAACGGTACGTTTTGGCTGCAAGGGTGTCACATGGTGCATTGTGCTTACAACAGCTTGTGGATGGGCAATTTCATACACCCAGATTGGGACATGTTTCAGTCCACGCACCCTTGCGCTGCCTTCCACGCGGCCTCTCGAGCCATCTCTGGTGGACCCATTTACGTCAGCGACTCGGTGGGGAAGCACAACTTCGAGCTGCTTAGGACCCTGGTCTTGCCTGATGGGTCCATCCTCAGGTGCGATCACTACGCACTTCCCACTCGAGATTGTCTCTTCGCGGACCCTCTTCACGATGGCAAAACCATGCTCAAGATATGGAATCTCAACAAGGTGAGCGAACTGTGAACAACCCAATCCTCACATATTGCCCCAATTAACCAAACTGGGCTAGCTCTAAAGAATTAGGATTTAATAGCTTTATGATTTTTTTTTTTTGGTTGAAACAGTTCACTGGAGTTATTGGGGTTTTTAACTGCCAAGGAGGAGGATGGTTTCGCGAAACCAGAAGCAACAAATGTGCTGCTGAATTTTCGCATTTGGTTTCAACCAAGATCAAGCCTGAAGAAATTGAGTGGAAGACTAGTAAGAACCCAATTATCTCCGCTGAAGGAGGGGAAGTTTTTGCCCTGTATTTCTATCAGACCAAGAAGCTCGTCCTCTCAAAGCCATCTGAAACTGTGGAAATTTCCTTAGAGCCCTTCAATTTCGAGCTCATTACTGTTTCTCCAGTGGCTGTTTTGCTTGGAAAATCTGTACAGTTTGCTCCAATTGGTTTGGTGAATATGCTTAACACCGGAGGCGCAATTCAGTCCCTGACTTTTAATGAGGATCAGAATCTAGCTGAAGTGGGAGTAAGAGGAAGTGGAGAGATGAGGGTGTTTGCTTCGGAGGGACCAAAATCTTGCAGGATTGATGGGAAAGAAGTTGATTTTGATTACGAAGAGGGTATGGTCGTAATTCAAGTACCATGGCCTGGCTCTTCCAGATTGTCCTTGGTTCAGTACATATTCTGAACGTGAGATGGGAATGAATAGCGATTATCAATTTTTTTTTTTTTTAGGAACTATTGTTTGCAGAGAATGATATTGACAAGGGACTTTTTATGATCCCTTATTTTTAGTTTTTGCCTTCGAAAGACTAAGTGATTTGAATATTGTTTGTAATTAGTGTGACTTTCGGGCTTGATTTAATATAATTTTCTCTTGTTTTAATCTATATATGTTTTTTCTTTGCTTCTTTCATGCTTCATATCTTTCAATTATTATCTCATTCTGCCACCATTTCACTTTAAAAATGAACCACTCTGGCCAAAGTTCAATCTTTAAGGGGAGATTTTCTAGACCTAAGATGGTGCACCTCGCCCTTTTTCAACTTGACATTATGACTTGAGCTGCAGTGCGGAGTAGAAAATTATGTGCCAAAGTTCATAACTGACTTTCCATGCGAGGCCCTAAGGGAAATGTGGTTTACCCTTGATAACTATGTTATTTCCAATATTTGTTTATTTGTCGCGTAGGAGTTATGATAACTAGGTAATTACTGTCTGCTTCAAAGCCCTCTGTCAGATAGGCTGAAGTATTTGTTCCTTTTTCCTCTCTATTTGTTGTATCTTTAATTCAAGTTAAAATTAAAGCTGATAGTGATGGTTTAAATTACAAGGATTTATCCAAGATGAGCATTTCTTTTGTTCCTCTCATGAGCCAGTGGATACCCCAGCTAACACATGATTTTGTATGAAAACTTGAGTGTGTTTAGCTTCCTGATTTTACTTGAACTTATATCTTAGGGCTTAAATTCTCCTCATTCTAGAACTTATACAACAGGTTACATGGTTTGTGCAGACGTCTTATAAGAATTAGATTTAAAATTTTTAGCCAAAACTAGACAGGATGATTTAAAATTTAAATTAATGATTTCAGTCATATAAAAAAGAAAAATCAAAGAAGTAATAACAATTGCGTGGATTAAATTTGCAAACACAGTGTGAGGTTAATGATTAAGAATTTATTTGAATTTAAATTTATTTGTTGGCCAATTTTTTAATTTAAGTTTTAAGTTCAAAACTAATGGATACAAAAAAATAGGAATTCCTCGGTGGATTAAATATTTAAATTAATGATTTCAGTCGTATAAAAAAGAAAAATCAAAGAAGTAATAACAATTGCGTGGATTAAATATGCAAATTTAACTTTGCTTAGTTTGTTTAAGTGAAAAATACATGAATCTCAATTCCCATGTTCTGCTAGAAGTTGCACGAAAAGGCTGGTAACAATTTTCGTCTTTTGCTATAATCACTTGCATCAATTACTTTAGTTCCAACTTAATTGTGGATACTAACTTGAGTATGCTAGCATATCTATATCTAAATTGTACAAGGTGTTTTAATTAGTAACTGAATATTCCATTTAATTAGACACACAAGAAGGCTGTTCCATTCAGAGATAGGCCGTTCCCATACTTCAAGGGACTTTGCATGGCATTTACAATATTGGGTAGGGAATATTTTGGTGTATATAATTGAAGGTGTGAGACATATGTGCCTATTAGAGGCAGCAATTTTTTTTTTTTTTAATGTAAATAGGTGGCTAAGATGGACTTGTGTGCCTGTGATAAGCTTTCTGTTTTGATGTAAATAGTTGGCTCATGTGTGCCCATGAGAGCAGCATTTTTTTTTTTTGATGTAAATAGGTGACTAGGTTGCAAAGCATAAGTGCCCATGAGAGGCAATGTTTTTTCATGTAAATAGTTGGCCACGTTGGACTTGTATTTGGATGCGAGGGACTTTGGTGTTGATGTACATATTGCAACTTACTGGCCACATATTTTGATATTAGAGTAATATATTTTCTGTATAAGCATTAGTTTTTATTTTTTTCACATTCACAGCATGGTTTTATTTTTAAAATATATTGTTAATGAATAACCCAAAAAATAAACCACATATGATTGATTCCCGTCTTGGTCAAAACACGATTCAGTAATAATTTGACCCATATCCTGCCAAATTGCATAACTAGTCACAATCTGTTTAGTATGTTAGAAACTGCTCCAGTACTTGAAGAAAATGAATAATGATGACTCACATGAAATAACATTAGCAAGTTACTCTATCGTTTAATCCAAAGTCACTATTATAGCTTTACATAACCAATATCCCACCAAAAATGAACATTGCTATGATAAGAACAAAAAGCTCCAGTGTCATAACCATTCCCTATCACAATTAAAATTTTGCATAACCAAGATTACACCAAAAATCAACATTGCTCTGATAGGAAAAAAAAAATCCAGTGCCATTCACGATATTATTATACTAGCATCTGTACATCAAATATGGTCTTTAGCAGGCACACAATATTAGCATTTAACTTCTTAACTTTTTCTCTATCTCTGAAAGCTTTATGGTAGTCCTTCGATTATAGAAGTAGTTCTTATTCTAGAACTCAGGACAATTAGGTCTATTGCTATCGCCAACATTCAATGTAGCCATCGTAACCTACAATAGAGCCATAAGAATCAGTCAACAAGTAATGTCACTTGGCATTTATACATATAATATAAGGAATTGAAAGCCTAAAATGTACTATATACCCAACCATTGACAATTGAATACTTACCAAGCCACGTCACCATTTATTTTCTTAAAGTTTGAAATGCTATACAAAGTTAGAGGTGTGCAATAGTGCAAGGTTCTTTGTAGCACTTGTATTACTCACGTGACCATAAATTACAAAATAGCATAATATATGCCCTTCATTAGACTAAACTATTTGTCTTTTAGACTTTTGATTTATAATAGATTCAAGCAACTAGATACAAGAAACCCATGTTGCATGCTTGTTTGAGTCCACCACTCTTCTAAATCTGCATATTTTGATGTTAGACCAACTAACGAATCAAAGGGATTGACAAGCTTTGATTTGTTAATTTGTTTGCATTTCATCCAAAAGAAAGACAAGTAAACAAGCGGAAAGAAAGAAATTAAGTTGGACTTTCCAGCCTCTTAAGATATCATTCAAAGAAACTAATTTAAATGAACCATTGGCATGGTATATAAGGAAGCCAATGAAGCAACTCAATTCAGTTAGCAATTTGGAAGTTACAACAATTATAATTAGGTTAATGACAGTAATGATGTTCACCATAGAAGGGCTGAACACATATTAAGGACTAAAAAGAAATACAAGCTACAAGCCGTCATGTTGGGAAACATACATATAGAAAGTGTATTGTTTAACATATATACACTTCTAATGGCTCTTACCATTAAAAGAGAAATAAAATCTTACTTGAAACGCTTATAAGCTAAAACCCTAAAAGCTGCTCGAGCTTCAGCCGATTCAAGGTAGACAACCTGAAATATTAACACTAAATAATAAAAAGCTTTACACAAAGAAGAATATCACCTTTTTCAAAAGACCCAAGAGCTGGCGATAAAGTTCACCAATTAATTAAGAACATGCAATAAACAAATTGGCAAAATGTATCTCAAGATCCAAAAAATGTAATAGATTCATATAATCTACCTAATCAGAATAGGGATTTATGAATGGCAAACAAAGAAAGAATAGAAATCATAACAACAATACAAGGAACAAAAATGATATTCACCAAAGCATATAAAAAGATCTCTTATCCTCTTCCCTTCTCTGAAATGATTGTTTGTATATGTGGGATAGAAGCCGACCAGTGTTAGAAATTGATAGACTTAGGAATTAAATCTATTAGTTTTGTTAGTTAATTTCTATTAGTGTATTATGTAAGTGTCTTCAGTGTAATGTGGCATGCGGCACATGTGTGGGGTGTAATTGAATTTAGCTTCAGTAGCGTGTTATACATGTAGAGTTTAAGTAAGAGGGTCTTACCATATGAGAATCAGTTGAAATGTACTCCTTTTTCTTCCCCCTTCATAATCTATTAGATTCCTCTTCTTTTCTTCTTTTATTCCTTCTCCCTCTTCATTCTTTACTTGTTCTTCTTATCACTGGTATCAGAGCAGTATGATCTTCCATGGCCGATGCTACCCGTTCGCAAGTCAACTTATGTGAAATAGAGGAAAGACTAAGAACGAATTGAATTAGAGACTTTCTTTGATGGAGTAGCAAGTAATGAATTTATAAGAGTTGGTGAGGAGTTTTTCCTTCTAATTCATCGAGGTAATGAGCCAAAACCAAGATTGTGGCTAGTTGGAGCTTCGTCAAAAGGGTGCAAAGTATCAGGTACCCGCCATATTTATTAAGATAGATTTTTCTAGATTCATGTTAGACAATATCAATGGTTAGATATTCAAGTGTGAGAGGTTCTTTTTATTGGATGAGGCTCCAGATGATAGCAAGGTAATATTAACAAGTTTGGCATTGGATGAGGCTACCTACAAATGGTTCCAAAATATAAAAAAAGGCCATAATGGTAAAATCAATTGGAACATGTTTGTTAAAGCTATGAAAATTTATTTTAGCCCTATATTTGATGACCCTATGGAAGAACTCATGCAATTGAAATCATAAAGGGGCTTAGTTGAATTTCAAGAGGCATTTGACAATCTAATTTGTAAGGTAGAGCTTATAGAAGCACAGAAGCTAAGTTGTTTCTTAACTGGCCTTCAACTAGAACTGGTAGTGGGTGTTAAACTGTTTCATCCAACCACTCTTTTGGATGCTTCTCGATTAGCCAAACTGTAAGAACTTAATGTTGGATTATTGTAGAAGCATTCATCTGGAGTAACATTTACTATTAAAAATGGTGTAACTATTAGTAAAAGGGGGAGCCATATGCAAGACAAGTAGAACTTGATCAATATGGAACTTAACAAAGGTATAAGTAATATGATTGGAATAATGAGAGGCAATGGTAATAGTCAAAAGGGAATCCTAGAAAAACTTTCAATGAGATCTCAATAGAGATTGACCCTAGCAGAAGTGAAGGAGCATTATAGCAAGAACTTATATTATTTTTATCATGATAAATATTTTTGTGGCTATGATTATCCTCAAAAGAAGAAAATGCAAATATTTTTGATAGAAGTAAAGGAAGAGGATGAGGAAAAAGGGAATCGAAGGGCAGGCATGAGGATTCACTAAAACCTATAGTACCATCCCAATCTAATCCCATTTTGTCCCTTAATGCTTTACATGAAATAGCAGCCTATTTAACCATGAGAATTACTAGGAAATATGGAAAAAGGAACCTATATATTCTTATTGACACAAGAAGCACGAATAATTTTCTAGATGAAAATGTTAGCAAAGAAGAGAGTTAAGAGATCAAAGCCACTAAAGTTGTTATTGTCACAATGGCAAATGGCAGTAAATTACAAGGAATAGGGAGCTATGATGAATTAAAGTGGATAACTCAAGGAGTTGAGTATAAAGTAGATGTCATTTTGATACCCTTGGACAGATATGATGTAGTTGTTAGCATACAGTGGTTGAGGAAGTTGGGAATAATTAATTGGGATTGTAAGGATCTGGTTATGCAATTTGTATAGAAAGGACAAAGGGTGAAAATTATAGTAGGTACTGATATAAAAAGCAAAATGGTGAATGAAAAGAAATTACAGAAATTGGTGAGCCACCAGCTTAGCTCTTATATGATGCAAGTGATTCCAATTCAAGAGAGTATTTCTTGCTATACTATGAGAGCTAAACAAGAAGAGTCAGTGCCAGTAGTGGTCAGAAGCTTAATTGAGGAATTTAAAGACCTTTTTGAAGAACTTAAACCATTGGAGGGGAACTTATAACCATCAAATTGTTTTGAAGGAAGGGACAAATCCTGTGAATATGAAACCATATAGATATCTTGGTACCCAAAAGGATGTGATAGAAAAATTAATTAAAGAAATGCTTAAATTTGGTATTGTTCAGCATAACACTTCAACCTTTGCTTTTTTGGTGGTGTTGGTAAAAAAGAAGGATGGAAAATGGAGAATGTGTGTGGATTACAAGTCCTTAAATAAAGCTACTGTAAAAACTAGGTTTCCTATTTCATTGGTTGAGATATTGTTAAATGAGTTGAAAAGGGCCAAGATTTTTTCAATGTTGGATTTATATTCGGGGTATTACCAAATTCGAATGAAGAAGGAAGATGTGTTCAAGACTACATTTTGGACTTATTCAAGGTAGTACAATTATTTGATAATGCCATTTGGGCTTACAAATGCACTCTCCACATTTCGAGCAATAATGAATGCTATATTTGAAAAGTGGTAACAAAAATTTGTGCTAGTTTTCTTTGATAATATACTGGTGTGTAGTGAGGGATTAGAGGAGCATATCAAGCCTTTAAGATAAGTCTTTTCTATATTAAGAAACCACCAACTCTATCTCAAATAGAACAAATGAACCTTTAGTGCAAAAGAATTGAATACCTAGGCCATATTATTTCTGCAAATGATGTAGCTATTGACCTTTAAAAGATCAAGGCAA
The DNA here is from genome assembly GCA_032878935.1 of Erythrophleum fordii. Lineage (NCBI taxonomy): Eukaryota > Viridiplantae > Streptophyta > Magnoliopsida > Fabales > Fabaceae > Erythrophleum > Erythrophleum fordii. The sequence goes on along the minus strand of JAVQMF010000049.1, from coordinate 17,435,848 downwards.
TGATAGATTGGCTAGTTTCACAATTTGTGAAGGAGTTAAGGAGCTTCTTGGGTTTATTGGGATATTATAGAAGATTTATAAGGGGCTATATTGTGTTGGTAAGGCCCTTGAGTGATCTCCTTGAGAAAGGCAACTTCCAATGGTCTGAAGAAGCAAATTAAGCTTTTAATAATCTTAAGGAGGCCTTAACTAAAGCACCAATACTTGCTCTACTCGATTTGACTCAACCTTTTGTGGTGGATACTGGTGCATCCAAGATAGATATAGGAGCCATTTAATGTAGAACAAACACCATATAGCTTTTATAAGTAAGGTACTATCACCCTATAACAAATTGCTTTCATTGTATCACCATAAATTGTTAGCATTGGTTTATGTAATAGAAAAAAAGTAGCAATACTTAATGATCCAACTATTCACTATTCTAATTGATTAAAGAAGTTTAAAGTTTTTACTTGAATAGGGATATTTAACATTAGTGTAATACACTTAGGTGACTAAGCTTATGAGATTATAATATGAGATTTGCTATAAGAAAGGGAAGAGAAAATATAGCTACATACTCTTTATCTTGAGCTAATCATGGGGAGTTGCTATACATGAGTGCATCCTCAATCTTTAAGGAATTATGGGAAAAAATTAAGGTGTAGTAAAGCCGAATCCAATACTACAGCAAATGATTCATTAAATACTTACTAATGCAACATTGCATCTTAAATATAGGCAGAATGGATAGGTGCTCATTAGAAAGAATAAATTGGTGATTGGTGGTGGGCAAGCTAAGCTTAAAGAAACTATATTATAATGGCTACACTCTTTTTCACAAGGTCACCATTCAAGTGTTAAGGCAACATGGAAGAGGGTTTAGTCCATTTTTTATTGGAAGGGTATGCTAAATGATATTAAAGCTTTCATTAAAAAGTGTAAGACTTGCTTTAGGTGCAAGTATGAAACTGTTTCTTATCTCAGGTTGCTTCAACCTCTACCCATTCCTAATGGGATATGGCAGAGAGTGGTAATGAATTTTATTGAGAAGTTGCCCAAGTATGAAGGGAAGGACACAATCAATTTAGGTAATAGTGGATTACCTTAGTAAATATGCTCATTTTATACCTCTAGCTCACCCATTCATAGTTGTAGATTTTGCACAAGTATTCATAAACGTTGTTTACAAGATTTATAGAGCTCCTTCCAACATCATTAGTCATAGAGATCTATCTTTACAAGAAAGTTTTGGCATGAGTTTATACTACGATTAGGGGTTACTCAAAGCATGTCTTCTATTTGTCACCTATAGTCAGATGGGCAGAGTAAAGTCTTGAAATGTTGCTCAAAAAATTATCTAAAGAGTTTCATATGGCAAGCTCCCATGGAATGGGCAAAATGGTTACCACTAGCAGAGTGATGGTACAACACCACTTTTCACATAGCCACAGGAACCACACCATATGAAATAACATATCGATAGACACATCCCATTCAAGTAACCTATATTTCTCAAGAATCTGCTATGGAAGTAATTGATAGAAGTTTTTTAACTAGAGAAATCATGTTACAGAAGCTTTAATAGAATTTGGCTAATGCGATACATCAAATGAAGCAATACGCTGACAAAAAGAGATCAGAGAGGGAGTTCAAGGTAGGTGACTGGGTGTTCCTCAAGCTGCAACCATGTAAGCAGGGATCTATGGTAAAGAAAGGTTCTGAGAAGCTATCACCCAAGTATTTCAGACTCTACCAAGTGGAAGTTAGAGTTGGGACCGTAGCTTATACCTTACGCTTAGCCCCATCCTAAAAAATGCATCCTATATTCCATGTGTCTCTATTGAAGAAATGTCCAGATCTTACCATTAGTTTACATTAGTTTCCTTATAAGGGGGTATATTTCAACTAAGAGAGAGCTAAAAGCCATATTGGATAGACAAATGGTACAAAAATCAATAGAGCTATTACAGAAGTCTTAATAAAATGAAAAGAGGAAATAGTAGAGGAAGTTGCTTGGGAGGTGTGGTATGATATTTAAAAGAAGTTCCTTGATTTTGCTTGCACACTACACCCTCGGGGTCAAGGGTGAAGTGGTTAAGAAGTATTTGATAGGTTCGGGAATTAAATCTATTAGTTATGTTAGTTAATTTCGATTAGTGTATTATGTAAGTGTCTTCAGTGTAATGTGGCATGTGGCGCGTGTATAGGGTGTAATCAAATTTAGTTGTAGTAGCATATTATGAATGTGGAGTTTAAGTAAGAGAGTGACGGGTCTGCCGCACAACCCTCAAAATAAACTAGGTTAGACTAAATATGTAGCTAGTGGCACAACCTAGGTTATCTCCCTTGGAAATAGAGTTCAATGTTCAATTAGGTTTTCTAAGTATTAAAAAAAATCTTAGAACTATCTAATTAAAGGGGTTTTTGATTGAATTAAGCTAAATAAATTGAAATTGAAATAAAATTCCTAAATTCTACCTAATTGGATGAATTATGGGTGAATGATAGGCTTGTGACTAGCTTTAGATTTGTCTCTTAGTATTTATTATCCTTATCCTAATTTAATTGTGATTAATTTTAGTCTAAGAGTCCCTATTTGTATCCAATAAAAATTATCTTGAGTTACCACACAAGAATCAAGAGACTAACAATTTAATGTTGAATTGAAACCTCAATCCCGTATCAAATCACTAATTCTTGTCATTAGGATCAATGAATACTTGAATTGAATGATTAATTGATCAATTAGCTTTTGAATTAACACCTTAGGATATTTAATCAACCAATTAAACTCCAATGGATCCTTAAATCAAACAATAAAACTCATAATTTCACTCGTGTATTTCATCGAACACTTTCGTGGCATACATGAAAAATTAAAGGAAAGTGTAAAATTTAGTATTTAATCCAACCAATTAATCAACAAAAAGGTTTCCTAATTAGTGTCTAACCAGCCACTAATTACAATTACACAAATTCCTAATCAAATACAACTTAACTAAGCTTGTACAAGAAAAAGAACAAGTATAGGAAAGTAGAAATTCTTAGCCAAAATTCCTTTGATCTCTTCATGGATTCAAGCTTCTCTAAGAGCCCTCTTCCTTGCTAGTCATAGATAAAGATTAATGCTTCATGGTGGTGGTGAGATGGAGATGGAGAATGGAGTAGAAAATGGCGTGGAGTGGCGAGGAGAATGAGTGGAATGGATGTTGTTCTGGATGATAAATGTGCGAATGGAATGAACGAAGGGTTCTGAATGTGTAAATGGACGATTAAAAATGCGTGGATGAATACATTATTTACGTGCTCCCTTTGCCTCATTCTCACATGAATTTTTTACAATTTCACGTGCTACCTCTCTCTAATTCTCATTGCCCGTAGCCACATGCATGTGTATATAAGGTGGGCCCCATTCCTTTTGTTTTATAATATTCCACGTTGCTTCCCTTCATTTTGCCCAAGCTTCCCACGTGATTTAGCTATTCCATTCCTCTCTACATGTTCTGTCCGTGTGTAATTTCTAGCTCTTTTTCCCGTCGTGCTCTTCATTTCTCAACTCGTTTTGCTCTTTGCTCAAGTCCTTCATTCCACTTCTTCGCCTGCAACATTGTTCTTTTTTTCATTCTACCCAGACTTTCCTTTCAACGAGTCACGAGCTTGCATATGCATATGAGTGTGCTTGAGGCTCTTTAATCTCCAGCTCACATTTCTGTTTAACCAATCTCCTTCACGTGTTTTCATCTTCATTTATTCCCTCAGCTTCTTCTCTTTAACGTTAGCTTTGCATGGTGTTTGAAGCCTTCATCATGTAAACCTCCTCCTTGTTTAGCCGCTTCATTTTGTTCTTGCGTTTTTCTTCTCTTTCCATGTTGGCTCACTTCAACACGTGCTGTTCTTATGCTTCCTTTAATTACGTGTTTCTTCCTCCTCATTCAGCTTCCAAAACTCGAGGCTTCATTTTTGCATTCTCTAGCTCGAGTTTCTCACGTCAGCTATTGTTCACACGAGCTACTACTCTGCCCACGTTGAGCTTCCTTCTCCTCACTTAAACCATAGCTTGCTTATTAGGAGTGTCTTATTCGACTTTAGAGCTATATGTGTGTTTCTCCACGTTATTTTTGCTTGCCCTCGTGCATTCTGCTGTTTTGGAGCTGCATTCTTCTTTGTTCCTTTAAACTCGTAGCATCTACTCATTTTTCTTGCTGGAACCCTTCAAAACCCGTGGCTTTTCCTTTCGATGCTCTTAAGCATGAAACCTATGCTCTTCCTCTATTTCTACTACTGTAGTTTCCTTCAAAACTCATTGTGCTCTCTTCTTTCATTATGCAGCTTTTCCACGTAGCTTTTGACTCTTCCATGTACGTCTCTCTCTAGCCTATACTCCTCCTTTCAAGCTCCTCCTTTCCACGTAAAACCAAAGCTTGAGTTTGCTTCTTCATTTGTGTTTTGTGGCTGTGTGGAATGGTATGCAACAACGTGAATGAATGGACATGGGAATGAGGTGAAAGTGCAGCATGATTGTGTGACTTAAATGACCATGGCTTCATGTGAATGGGTGCAACATGAGAGTTGTGTTGCACGTGTGAAAATTGTTGCTTCAATGTGAATGCAATGGAGTATGTGAATGAATATGAATGAAAGAGCTAGAAAATAAAGATCCCGTGGCTAGTGAGTGCATTGAAACTCTTGTGATGTGAGTGAAATTCTATGTGTGTTCAAGTAAGCTGCCTTCCATCCAAAAATTCCTCTTTCTAGTTGCAAAGTGTGGCTTCCTTCATGTAGTTTAGCTTTTGATTCAATCTTGAAGCTTTTAAATTAATTTCCATCCTTAAAATTCCCATTGCCCAACCAAAAAAATTTGCACAAATAGTAAGAATAATTTAATAGGAAAATTCACAAAATCATTTAAAGAACTTTATGCATTAAAATTCTAAAATCTTGTAAATAATTTCCTTGAGTGCACAAATGGCTACTAACATCAAATTTTATCTAATTAAACTCCTCAAGTCATATTTGCTCATTAAAATGTTTAAGTAAGAAGAATTAAAACATATAAGAATCATGCTTATCAGAGGGTCTTACTGTGTGAGAATCAGTTGAAACGTACTCTCTTTTCTTCCTTTTTTGTAATCTATCAGATTCCTCTTCTCTTTTTTTGTTCCTTCTCCCTCTTCATCTCTCTGCTTTTTCTTCATATAAAAAATTCACAACAACTACTAGTAATCAAAGACACATAGAACCTAAGCTCTTTGATGGATGAAGCTTTTCCATTCACCAGGCAACAGATCGTCCAAATTAAGGCTCAAAAGTGGGTGGGCCTCATACATCGTTCTTTAGGCCTCTTTTTTATTTTTTAATCTAAAAACAAAGTTAAAAATAATTATTCTTTTTATTAAGGGTATTTTGATCTTTTAGTCTTTTTTTTTTTCATTTCTCTTCTTTCTATTTAACCAATCATAAATAAAGATATGTTATTTCCATTTTTTTTCTTAAGTTATACCTAACAAGATTCAAGATTCAAGACTCAAGATTTCCTTTCATTCTTATTTTTATTCCCATCAAATTCCATTTTGTATATTAAATGGGACCTAACTTTTTGATCCTTCCCTTAGTGGGAAAACTAAAATGTAACTCCATTTAACAATGGTTTAATTCACATTATGAACTGCTACTAACATTGAATACCAAGCGCTTGAGAAATGAGGTAATAAACATCATTTGCTAGACATTAGGAAGAGCTTTAAAGCTAAGGCTTTTATGGTGCTTTGTATACCATCAATTGAGTCATGATCTTCAATTATATATGTATTTCTTTCTCTTCTTGAGCTTCAATAGTATGTTCTTCTTTTCATGTAGGTTCTAAACCTTTGAGTTCTTAGTATTCCCACTCCTTTATTCTTGTTTGGTTGAATTTGGGATCAAAAAGAGGTAGGCTTAAACTGCAATCTAGGGATAAGAAAGGTCCTTAAGCAAGTTGGCAGTTGCCTTTACGTTACTAGGAAAAAGAAATCTATATTATAAGGCACTGAGGCTAAATATTTGGTGTTAGTCACGTCCTAGCTTATTTATCAAACATTGGCATATAACTACTACAATCTAAACCTTGAACTTTTTAGTTATGATTTTCTCCTTTATAATGCTTGTGTTGGTTTTAGTAGTCTCTTGGGAGGTTGATTTCTGTAAAGTCCTTAAAATATGGAGTGTTTTATTCCTTTTTTTTTTTTTTAGTTTCATGTTTATTGATGCACATGTGAATGTCACCCTTTGCATGGGCCACCAATTTAGTTAAGATAAAGGAAATGCATATACCGTTGAATAGTAAAGAACAAAGGCGATTGAACTTAAAAAATTTGTATTCCTATCTATGTTTGGTAATATTGAGTCACATACTTAATAGGTTTATTTACTGATACCAAGCCTATTTAAAAGTTAACTTTTATTTTAATTAATTTTAATTAATGACCAATTTTGTCATGATTTCTCTTAATTTGTGCTTGGTTTGTTTTTCACGACCTTTAATATAATCTGATATACAATACATTCAATGGTATATATGTTTCAGTCTTTTTAATATCGCATACAACTTTTGTATATACAAGATGCTAGGATTTACACAACTGTTAAGCGGATATTCTTCGATAAGTTTAAGAATATGTTGTTAGAAGACAAGTTCCTTTTTTCTTATTTAGTTTGAGTGGGTCAAACAGTGAATCTTACAGGACCAATAGACATGCATTTAATATAAACTTTGGGCACATTTGTCCCACGCGCAGATGTGAAAAAAGGTGATTTATTATACAATTTAGATAGATTTGCCTTTTCCTAATTTATTTTCACACTGAAAGTAGAGATATGCTCGCCTATAATTTCTCACTATACTTTCTCTATCCTATCTCTAATTTTTAAGAATAGGAAATGGTTATCTAAAACAAAAATCAAGGAGGCTGTAATTTGGCTTCTACAATCGCTCACATGGTGAATAATGGCAGTGCTGATTGTTCTTGCAAGGAGATCTCAAATGCAAACTTTAAGCTGGATGGTAATCCTCTCACGATCTCATGGGCAAATCCAAAGAACTCATTTTATCATTATGCTTTCTTAATAGGTACTTTTCTTCTTGATAATGGAACATAGTTGTTAAAATTGATTTAAAAATTGTATTACGTATTAGGTGCATTTATGTATGAAATGATATTTATCTATACTTCTCTTTTTTTACCCAATTTGCTTTTTCTTCTTTTAATCAACCATCTTTCAACAAGCTAATAATTCTTGCCTATCAAGCTGACCTATTTCCACTTCAATGAAATATGAAATAGATTGAAGGGTGGCTTAGAATTTCAGTTTTGCTAAAATCAAATGTGTATAATTGTTACACCTACAAGTTTTGTAATGATGCAATATTTAAGAATATCTCCTATATGGATTGTAAGATTCAATATTGCGTAGTAACACATAAATTTTATAATAATTAGCATATATTGTCATTTCTCGAACTTTTTTGTTGATTGTCATTCTTTCTATTTCATTTATATGGATGTTATATTTCATGCACGATCATGTTTGAGTTTCTTTGGCTAGTATCATGTTTAACTTTAAATGTTCTAAATTATTGAATTTTTTTTTTTACAAAAACTAATCTCCACTGAGTTGTACAGAGCCATTTAAGATTGTCACTTTATAGGAATGTCTAATTACCCAAAGGAAATATTCCTGTGGTTTAGGTAGATTTCATATAATCTTTGATCTCAAGCATATTGATTTTAGCAATACCAAATTAACCAAACATGGTCAAATTAAGTGTGTTTGTAATTTTTATTTTTAAATATTTTTCCTTTCTCATGGACCATAGTTTCTTCCCGCATTTTCTTTACAACTCTTTTGCTTTTCCTAGGCATTTAAAATTATTTTTTGTTTGTAGAGAAGTATAGAAGAGAAACTAGAGAAGCGACAAGATATTGGTTAGTATTTTACAAGCCAAAGAGTTCTACAATTATGTTTTGTGGTTAGTACATTGGTAGTGGAGTAAATGGGTTTTTAGTAAGCTTAGTAGGTTTATAGAGAAGACAACTTATACTAAAGGAGTTAGCCTTTTTAATATAAGGATGAATTATTTCAGGAACAAAGAATAGACGACATTTAAGAAACAGTTAGTCTGAAAATTTATGGATTATTGTGTTGGTGATTCATGGCCGAATAAGAGAACAGAATTTTTTTATCTACCTAAGCAGAAACGAGATGCACTAGCCAAGGTTTGGTGTTGTTTTGTTCAAATTGGGTAGCTTTTTTCCCTATTCAATGATAGAGATGAAAGGTTGCATGTTGGACTTAAAATGTTGGGAACATATTGCTTTTCCTTCTCATATGTTTCAAATGTGGCTTGAATATTTGGATTTTTTGAATAGTTAACTGGTCTCGATTTTTTGAAATTTTGATTATTTAACTGATGTTTCAATAAGGGAAAGGGAAGTTGTTATAACAAATGGAATTATGTTTTATAATTTTAGAAGTCAAAATTCTCTATTTCGTAGCTTAGGATTAGTCAAGTCAAGATAAGGTTATCATTCAAGCTATTTACTCTTCTTGTTAAGACTTTGGCTAGACCTTATATCTTTCCAATATATTCTCCAAATTAAGGAATGGTCAACAAATGCAGCTTCTGATTATGGAAGAATACATAATGAGATTGTGTGATCTCTTATATATTTTTTGGTTCCCTTGGATAAAATATAGCTTTATTGCATATTCCTTTTGTTATCAATAATAATTCAATTGTGTTCACCCTTTTTGTTACTTTTTTTTTTCTCAATTCTAAAGGTTCTTTAAATTCATAATGTATAATTTTGTTTAAATTATTATCTTCCCACTGTACTAGATGCTTTTTCCTTCCTTGGATATAGATGTCTCTCTGATGAAAGGAAATTATGTCACAAATATTAGTAATTATTGTAAGAATATTTTTATATGACATAATCAAATAACCATCCTATGCTTTCTTAATAATATATATAAGAAATAAGAATGATCACAACTATTTAGTGATTTGTTGTAAATGATCAAACTTTGTATCTTAAGAATATGGGATACTAAGATGCACTTTTCATCATTTAGGACTTTGAAAAGTAAATCAGATACGAAATTGATTAAGCAATTGGTAAAGCAGAGATGGACAATGCTAAACAGGTCAATTCCATTTGTAAAATCTTAATGATATCATTAATCTATTTATTTGCAATTTTTGTCTTCACATTGTAATGTTATGTTAATTTTACTTATTTTTGTATTTTGTAATTTGGGGGAGAGAAAAGTTCTAGCTTTAAATACTCTTAACAGTAGCAGTTTTATACTAGAAGCTTAAATGCTTTATAATATAATTTTGCAACTTATCTCAAACACTATCCGGAAAGGTTAGAAAAGTATAAGGAGGTTGTTGTAGAGATTATGCTGAGAATTCAAAATTGGGGAGAGAGAAAAAGTGAGGCTTTTAATTGGTATTTTTATGGGTTAGTCACTACCAAACTCGTATTGAGATTACTATTTTCTTAAATTAAATATCTGCCACTTCTCAATAATAAGAGGACAACTACATAAAAGGGGTAAAAAAGAAAAAAAATAAAGTAGCATAATAGCGCTCCATTTATATGCTGATAAAATAAAAATCAGTTTGTTTCAAAATATGATGAAATTAGTATGAGATGTGTTAAGTCTGAGCAAAAGTTTTCGAAAGTTTGTTGTACTAATTGGAATTCTTTAAGTTTTTTATATTATTTTATGTTGATGGTAATTCATCCTTATTTTGTTGAGGTTAGTATTTTTTTTTTTTAAAAATATTTAGTTAGCTATAAAGCAACTTTGGCTTTCTCTTAGTGTGTTGGTTTCTTTGTGAGATTATGTTATATTTATATTATTTGTATGTAAAGTCCCTTTTTTCTTTCTATCATTTTTATCAGTATATCTTGCCCCAGTCATTGGGGCAGCAATAATAATTATTGTTACTTTTATTGTTATAATTTTGGATAAGACTATGAAATTTAGTACAAGGTCATGATTAATAAGTTTTTAATAATGATGAACTTATATCTTAGATACTTTTTTAATGATGTTTTATTTTTTTTTGTTACACGAAATCTATTTTTTTTGGGAAGGGGGGTTAATGAATGACTCTAGAAAGTGTTTTAAATGGCGCAGATTCATGTATTGTATAGGAATGAAATTGCAATCAGATAAGTAAATTTCATTGTACTCCTTGATCATGTTCCCCCCTCTCTTAATGAACAAGTTTTAAGAGTATATATACAGTTCCAAAAGTGCTTGCCTCCCATAAGTTCATGCCAAAAATAGTGATCTTTAGAACAAGTTTTGAAGAGTATATATGATCAAATGGTGAGTGGTGCAAATTACTGGCAAAGCAGAGGCAACTCTTTTTCAACTTGTGAATGATTTTCTTCTTATGATAGATGAGGTCTGCCTATATATTGTCCTCTTTCCCTTTTATGGAAATTAGTTCCAAGTTAATTTAGAAGCTTTAAAAGTAAATTTGTTGTTGTATCAGGTTTACCGACTCTTAGTTGAGGAAACCATATAAACTCCTGAAATTTCTGTTGAGTCTCAAATGATTGAACAAGAAACCCTTAAAGAAATGAAGACCCGTTGTTAACTCCTTGGTCAAGAGAACAAAACGTAAGTCTCCAACTGGGTTCCAATTCATTTAGTAGAACAAAGAGAAGCTGATAGGTCAAAGTAGTCTTCTATCAACAATGAATCTCCTTCCTACAATACGTGGTTACGTGCTGCCAAGGTTTGATTGGATTGTTGACTTTTTTCTTTTTCCTTTATCAATCTTTGCATTTATTTAAAATGACAATTTACTTTTGGTCTAACATATATTCATTACAGTGTAAAGATTCACCGGGTATTTAAAATTATATGTATGATGGTAAGCAACGAAGCTTTATATGATAACTTATTGAGATTGTCATAATAAAATTTAAATATTTGAAACATTTATAATCCTGTTGAAAATACTATTTAAAAATGTTGGGTAAGTATGTTATACTGTGTAGACTGATGGTATAGATGGAGTACAAGTGTTGTTTCCTTGACGACTCAATATATTGATTCTCGAAAGAAGACTTTTCCTTATGCAACTGGATCTGTGATTATAGGAAGCCAAGGCTCCACCAGCGACGAGAAAAATTCTTGCTAACACTTCAGACATCCAAAGGTGAGGATTTGCCCATCCAAAGATGCACGGAATGTTGCGCAAAATGTACCCTTGAGCTTTGGAAAAATTATATTTAAACATTTTAAGTCTTGTAAAATTTATAATAAAGAAATTTAAAAATTGAAATTAATCTTAAAAATCAAAATTATTATTATTTATCGTTAGGTTTTAGAAAAATTATTATTGATGATAACTTTTTTAAAACTAATGTTTGTTTAAACTTATTAGTAAGATCCTTAAAATTTAATAATAATTTTGATTTTTAAATATTTAAAATTTCTATAAGAACATTTTAAGATACTTACAGGTTTCAGTTCTCTATTTATGCCATTTAAAATGGGTGTTTCACTGCATAGTTCCTTGTATGGTGAAATAAACCAAAGGTGAGGATTTGCCCATCCAAAGATGCACGGAATGTTGCGCAAAATATAGCTTTGAGCTTTGGAAAAATTATATTTAAACATTTTAAGTCTTGTAAAATTTATAATAAAGAAATTTAAAAATTAAAATTAATCTTAAAAATCAAAATTATTACTATTTATTGTTAGGTTTTAAAAAATATATTATTGATGATAACTTTTTTAAAACTAATTTTTTTTAACCTACTAGTAAGATCCTTAAAATTTAATAATAATTTTAATTTTTCAAAATTTTTATTATAAATTTTATAAAATCTTTTATTATAAATTTTCAAATCTAACCTTTTTCCCTCCTTTCCTTTTCTAATATCCTTGTAGAAGAAAAATGGGCTAACAAAAAGGGTCGAACGAGTGGGCCAGGAATTATACAAAGTGGGGGATGTTATTCATATGTCATGCATATACATTCAATATGCAAGATGTATTGACACCTCTTGTATATGCAAGATGTATTGACACCAAGAGGTGTCAATACGTACAAAATCTTCCCCCACTTTCTATATTCCCTGGCCCACTCCTTCGACCCCTTTTGTTAGCCCATTTTTTTTCTACAAGTGAAACTGAGTTATTCATATGTCATGCATATACATCCAATATGTCACATATGAATAACATGTCATGCATATACATCCAATATGCAAGATGTATTGACACCAAGAGGCGTCAATACGTACGAAATCTTCCCCCACTTTCTATAATCCCTGGCTCACTCCTTCGACCCCTTTTGTTAGCCCATTTTTCTTCTACAAGCGAAACTGAGTTATTCATATGTCATGCATATACATCCAATATGCAAGATGTATTGACACCAAGAGGTGTCCATACGTGCGAAATCTTCCCCTACTTTCTATAATCCCTGGCCCACTCCTTTGACCCCTTTTGTTAGCCCATTTTTCTTCTGCAGGCGAAACTGAGTTATATAGAGGCACAAACTGTATCACATAATTCTCGGAAGTGATACTACAGGATGCAATAAAGCCTTTGTTTCTTTCAGTCATTGATCGTTTCTACAGGATGCAATAAAGCCTTTGTTTCTTTCAGTCTACAGGATGCAATAAAGCCTTTGTTTCTTTCAGTCATTGATCGTTTGATTGGGTTAGGTTTTAGAAAAATTATTATTGATGATAACTTTTTTAAAACTAATGTTTTTTTAAACTTATTAGTAAGATCCTTAAAATTTAATAATAATTTTGATTTTTAAATATTTAAAATTTCTATAAGAACATTTTAAGATACTTACAGGTTTCAGTTCTCTATTTATGCCATTTAAAATGGGTGTTTCACTGCATAGTTCCTTGTATGGTGAAATAAACCAAAGGTGAGGATTTGCCCATCCAAAGATGCACGGAATGTTGCGCAAAATATAGCTTTGAGCTTTGGAAAAATTATATTTAAACATTTTAAGTCTTGTAAAATTTATAATAAAGAAATTTAAAAATTAAAATTAATCTTAAAAATCAAAATTATTACCATTTATTGTTAGGTTTTAAAAAATATATTATTGATGATAACTTTTTTAAAACTATTTTTTTTAATCTACTAGTAAGATCCTTAAAATTTAATAATAATTTTAATTTTTAAAAATAACTTTATTTTTAAAATTTTTTATTATAAATTTTTAAATCTAACCTTTTTTTCCTCCCTTTCTTTTCTAATGTCCCTGTAAAAGAAAAATGGACTAACAAAAGGGCGTGAGCCAGGGATTACAGATAGTGGGGAGACAAGGGCGTGGGCCAGTCTCCCCACTATCTGTAGTCCCTGGCCCACGCCCTTTTGTTAGCCCATTTTTCTTCTACTGGGGAAACTGAGTTATATAGAGGCACAAACTATATCACATAATTCTCAGAAGTGATACTAGAGGATGCAATAAATCCTTTGTTTCTTTCAGTCATCGATCGTTTGATTGGGTTATATATGGCTTTGAAGAGGAGGAGTGTTGTCAAGCTGAACAACATTGTGCTTAAGTACCTGGATCAACTTGGGATGACAGAGCAGGCAAAGCAAGATTTCCAAAGCAAATCAATTGCCATGATACGAGTTGACAGCTTCATGTCCGTCTGGTTCGAGAAGATGACCACTCGACTCTATCAAGTTCTACACGAAATGGGAGAAAGGGGTCTTGATCTCAATGAACCTGTAATTGAAGACGACGAGGTACAATCCTTTTCTTTTTCTTTTGCAATATGTACTCATATTTATAATCAATGAATACGAGTTATGCGTAGGTGCATAATATTGTTTATCATCCGGTCGTTGCTGCTGTTGAAGATGAAAGAAGGAGAGATACCGCCATAAAACGTAAGAGGAGAGCAGGGAGCCAACATAGCAGTGGCCCCAAGCTCCCCCCTAGTACTGCACTGCGCATCCATGAGAGCGAGGTTCCGCCTTCAGGATCAGCATCAGGCATGCCAAATCCTAACAACGTTCGTCCCTTTGATCACAAGCATAAAAACAAAGCTACGCTGATTCTGGTGTCCGACTCTGACACTGAGTCTGATTGAACTACAACAAGACAGCCACAAAACTAGATCCTAGGAAGAGAGAAGAAGAGCTCACCTCTCTCTTTTCTCTCTTATATGGGCCATATGTCACACCAGTTTGTATTATGTTCTTATTCTTCTTCTAGTTATCTTGAGTCTGGTCTTTTTTTCCACCCTTTCAGTTCAACTTTGTTTTCCATCAATGGGGTATTATGGATTGTCTGTTTCTCATATTTCAGTAATGTTGGAATAATATACGTAGTGTTTTAATAACGATCAACAAGTATTTATTTATTATTTGAATTTAGAAACTAACTTTGTGGCCAAAAATATACTTATGTAACAAAAATACTTCTACTGAGAAAGCATTCCTATATAACATGAGCTGCGAACGGCTTCTCCCTGTGTAGCAGATATGAGCACCAAAACATGCTCCTTTAATCCTCACCGTTGTCGCAATCCAATGAATTGCAGCATGCCGTATCGATGAGAACCCACAGTGATCTCATCCCTCCACGTGTCGCGACCAAGTCCGTCCATAAGAACCAAAAAATGCCACGTTTTGGCTATGTTATTTCCAATATTTGTTTATTTGCCGCGTAGAAATTATGATAACTAGGTAATTACTGTCTGCTTCAAAGCCGTCTCTCACATGGGCTGAAGTATTTGTTCCTTTTTCCTCTCTATTTGTTGCATCTTTAATTCAAGGAAGTTAAAAGTAGAGCTGATAGTGATGGTTTAAATTACAAGGATTTATCCAAAATGAGCATTTCTTTTGTTCCTCTCATGAGCCAGCGGATGCCCCAGCTAACACATGATTTTGTACGAAAACTTGAGTGTGTGTTAGCTTCCTGATTTTACTAAAACTTATATCTTAGGGCTTAAATTCTCCTCATTCTAGAACTTATACAACTGGTTACATGGTTTGTGCCGACGTCTTATAAGAATTAGATTTAAAATTTTTAGCCAGAACTACATGGATGATATAAAATTTAAATTAATGATTTCAGTCATATAAAAATGAAAAATCAAAGAAGTAATAACAATTGCGTGGATCAAATAAGCAAACACACTTAGTATAAGGTTAATAACTAAGAATTTATTTGAATTTAAAGCATAAATTATTTGTTGGCCAAAATCCAAATTATGATTTTGGTCTTTTTATTTATTTAATTTAATTTTTAAATTGATGATTGTAGTCGTATAAAAAAATTCCAACATGTAATAACGGATGCACGGAGATAAAATTACAGGCGCACTTACTATGAGGTAACTAGCTAAGAATCTAATTGAATTTAAACCAAAAATTGTTTGCCTTTAAAATATGTTGATGATTTGAGTTATTTATTTATTTATTTATTTAAATTTTAAATTCGCCTTTTGTAAGAGGGCCATCAAGGTATGACTGATCGGTCGTTCGCAGATTTGCTCGACTTTAACGGCACTGTAAAGTTTAAATTCGGGATTACCTCCGCGACTTCGTCTTTAATTCGGTGACAGACTTTCACGCACCCTTTACTGCAGGAATGCTCGTCATTTCCATTTCATGGTTCTGAAGTGACCCGCGCCTTGCCCAGATTTCATTCATATATAAATATTCAAACAACTAGTAGCCGTTACGTGGGTCTCTCTTCTGCCTCTTACGTTTCTCTTGTCTTCTCAATTTTATCTTCGAAGACCCATTCAACAAGGAAGACCAAGCCGCCGTCAACCACCTAATGTCATCGGAGATCGTTTCACCATCCGCTGCGAGCCACCAAGCGCCTAGCCGCCATCGCTAGTTCCTTAGCTCCGGCTCGTCTCCGTTATCTTGGAAATGATCCAAGCCGCCACCGACAAGGACCACAAAGTCTCCTCCACTATTTCCTCCGCTGCCGGCCATCTTACAGGTATCTCTTTTCTCCTATCGATTTCTCATCCCTCTTCTCTAACCCTACCCTAATTTTTCCCGATTGTGCCACCACCAAGTCTCCTCCGCCATTTCCTCCGCTATCAACCACATTACGGGTATCTGTTTCTCCTATCTTTTTCTCATCCCTCTTCTCTGACCTTAACTCTATCTGTACCCTAATCTATCTTATTTGATTTTGAATACGAAGAGGGCATGGTCGTAATTTAAGGACCATGCCTGGTTCTTCCTGATTATCCTCGGTTCAGTACATATGCTGAACAAGGGATGGGAATGAATAGCGATTATCATTTATTTTTACTTTTCAAGAATTATTGTTCATAGAGAATGATATTGATAAGGGGCTTTTTATGTTCTCTTGTCTAAGTGTTTGATGACTTTCTAGTTTTTACCTTAGATGTAGAGAAATGATTGAGTGATTTGAATATTGTTTGTAATCAGTGTGACTTTCGTGCTTGATTTAATATAACTTTCTCTTGTTCAAATCTATATGTTTCTCTTTTTACTTCTTTTATGCTTTGTCTCTTCCAATTATTATCTCATTTTGCCACCATTTCACTTTCAAAATGAACCACTCCGGCCAAAATCTCTCTCTAAAGGAAGGTTTTCCAGGGCCTAGATGGTGCACCTCGCCTCTTTTCAACTTGACATTGTGACTTGAGTTGCAGTGTGGAGTAGAAAATTCTGTGCTAACTATAAAGTTCATAACTAACTTTCCATGTGGGGATAATTATGTTATTTCCAATATTTGTTTATTTGCCGCATAGAAATTATGGTAACTAGGTAATTACTGTATGCTTTAAAGCCCTCTCTCAGATAGACTGAAGTACTTTTTCCTTTTCCCTCTGTTTATTAAGGCATGACGTTCAGGCATCACATTATTTTTCCCTCTCGGATAGAAATTATGGTAACTAGGTAACTATTGTGTTCAGAACAGTATGTTTACCTAATACCTTAATTGACTGCATTGACGGGTGACAAGAAATAATGTGACGCCTTATTGTGGAATGGGAAGGATTAATTCACTGCTTTGACATATGTTTTAACTTTCTCTAACACAACTATATATGCATGTTATAAGATACTTTTTGCATACTGATTTCCATAAACAAATAGTCTTAGTTCTACAGAGGCATTGAATGAATCAGATTGGATGGTTTCAGATCTAATCTGATCTGTTTTGCTTAACTGATGCAACTTGTAATTTAAATCATTGTTCTTGGGCTAGTGCCAACTTAACAACAGTAGCTTGCAACTATGCCTCGCGTGGTTAATTGGTAAAAAGAAAACAATTACAATGCAGTCATGAACTTAAGCGATTTGATTGAGTAACTGAGTTATCTAATAAGCAACTGTCAAACACCAAATAATATCATTTAAACTGCAGTCCTTCCTGAAAATTATCCGCTATGTTTTGATTTTTAAGATAGAACATTCATTAAAAAAAAGAAAAAAGGCTTCATATTAACTTGTGTAGCCCTCTCTTTTCCCACTCTCTCATATTAGCATGTTCTATAATCTTATTTTCATTTCCTGTCTCTTATGTTGAGCTTGGTATAAACGGCAGAAAATGTGTTACGTTTTTAATTTGACTGTCCATTTTACCATTATATTCTTTTAATTATTTAGACCATTAATGTAATTTATAACAATCCAAGAGACTTGTAACATGGCAAAAAAATTGTGATACATACAGAAAATGTTGCTGGGGGGATTTTTTTTTCTTTTTTCAATCTTTTAGAAAGAGCAGAGGTTAACTGTGGAGACATGTAGAATTTTTTCATTTCATTTTGTTGATTAAATTTTCAAATGGTCATCTGACCTATGCAGCAAGGACTTCATAACCTTTTAAAAAAATCACTTTCTCATTTAAAATGACTTGTAATCTTGATTTTACCACTTCCAATATTTTTGCTAGTATTATTGCAACTAGCTTCACCTTGCACTGCTTTTTTTTGTTTTTGGGTGGGAGTTCAGTGAAAACTTGATTTAATTTTAACTGCCTCTATTATCTTAGGCATGACCTTTTATGTCTGATTTAATTTTCTTAGTTTTGTGTGATGTGTGTCCATTCTTGGCATTGAAGACATGCTGTTAATGGCGTTTGAGTAATAAAACTATAAATCTGAGGAAGAATGGAAAGATACCTACTATATGAAGTGAATAGGTGCAAAAAAAAAAAACTATTGCAAGGTTAGTTTTCAACCTAGAACTACTCTTTTTATTTTGGGGCACATGCAGGTTAGAACTTGTCGGATTT
The DNA here is from genome assembly GCA_032878935.1 of Erythrophleum fordii. Taxonomy (NCBI): domain Eukaryota; kingdom Viridiplantae; phylum Streptophyta; class Magnoliopsida; order Fabales; family Fabaceae; genus Erythrophleum; species Erythrophleum fordii. Next base: position 17,417,571 of record JAVQMF010000049.1, on the reverse strand, counting down.
TGTTGTTTTAGTGTGTAATTATGGTGGCTATATGTTCCCAGTGCATTGGGTGGGCTTGATAGGATTGCAATAGTGAAGGTTGAAATGAAAAAAATAGCAATTTGTCAAATTTATATTGTGTCCAAATGCAATTGTACAATGGTTTTGCACTAGTGGGATCTTAGTTAGAGCTAATTTCATGAGAAACTCATGAGGCAATTGCAATGAACAGATTAGATGGAAAATCCAATTTGGGTGAAAGTGGAGAAGTAATATATTGATGGAAACCTAAGCAAGCATAGAAGACCCACCCTTAAAAATTGGCTTGTAAAGGAGGGAAGAATCATGCCACTTAAGTACCACAAAAATTACTTATAGTTACCAAATATGGGACTCCATCATAGCACTACCCCTAAAGAATTGAGTTCTCAATGGCTGCGTTTTGTGACACATAACTTATGGCTAGCTAATGTGGGACTTTATCATAGCACCGCCTTTGAAGAGCCAATGTTCTTAACGACTACACTCTGCAACACTCACTTCGATTATTGGGTTGCACCCTTCATAAATAGCATTTTTCGTGTAAGTCAGCTATCTCTAGTCCTAATTGATAGAGACCTAAGCAAGTATGGGGAATCTATCCTTAAAAACTGGTTTGTAAGGGAAGAAAATCATGCCACTTGGTACCACAAGAATTACTTGTGGCTATCTAATGTGGAACTCCATCACACACACACACACACACTTCAAAATATAACAAGTGATATGAAAGTAATGACAACTTTATTTTCTTCTATCAGTGGGAAAGGGCTTGTTGTTATTGTTTATTATTGTTGTAACTTTCTTGCTTGTACTTCCACTTACCTAGAAGTGATAATATATAGGACATATATTACATTTTAGGATCTTATTAGCTAGAAACCACTTACAGATGTTATTAATGGTCACTCTCTTACTCTTCCACATCTTAATGATCTTTAAAATAGGGATACTATTGCTAGTACTGTTAAGCAGGTCATTGCAATGAAATTCTGCTTTCAATTGTGCTCAGAACATGCATTATGCTTGCCTAATACCCTCCTTGATTGTTGACATGTAATAAAGTGATGCCTTATTGTGGAGTGAATGAAAATCTTTGTTAAATTTTTATTATCTTGTTAACTGCCCTTTTAATTAGATGGCCTTCTATTAATTTTCCAATCAAGTTTCTTATGTGTGGCAGGGTTTTTTGCAATGATTGCACAGCAGCCGAGGTAATTCATCAACCTTTTTTTAACTTCGAACATTTTTTTTTTTGCAACGTTGGCCTCTATTGCAGCAAGGGCTATAGTGTTTATTATTATTGCACTTTTATTTCTATCAAGCATCACATGTTTCTGAGTTTCCTGCATCCTTACTTCATAGACCACCTTGCCAATTGAAGAAATTGGTTGTCTCCTTATGATTCTTCCTTTCACCTTATCTTGTTTAGTTTCAAGTTCAACAAGGAACTTGAAAATTTTGTCCTCTTCCACCAATTTATTATGGTGCTGGGCAACCTTATCTACCATTCGTAGTCATGGAATAAATCCAAGTCTTACCATACACATTTTAAAGAGTTGAAGCACTTGGTAGCACTTTCTCTATTTTGAAGGATTTCATCGAGTCTTAAGGTCAACTTATAAAGTTCTTCTTTTTGGAGAATACGTTTGATTTTAACATTATCTCAGATTTCCTTGGTTGTGTGATAATTCATATAATTAGAACTAATGACCTCATCCATGGAGTTTACTAGCCATGTCATAGCCTTTGGATTTTTTAGCATCCCATATGGCATATTAGGGGTCATTTGGTGTTGGTTCCTTAGTGCTACAGTCAAAATAACCAAATTTCTCTCTTGCTTGGATAACAAATAATGTTAATTTGAGCTAAGTGAGAATCATTGAAGGTTGTCCTCGGTTTGGTGCCATGACTTGTTTGGAGGAAGAATCTGAATGTGTACTAATTTTTGAGACCTTTGTATACTGGTGATGGTGTACAAGGATTTATATCTGGCCAAAACCAAGCTTTGATGCCATGTGAATAAAGGAATATCTCCTTTTTTGTTTTTCGTATATAGGCTTTGAAGTTCAGGTGTACAAACCTAGTAATAGGTAATCATAAAACAATAGAAGAATGGCAATTTATTGTTTTGTTATATCATTTAATTCTTCATTTAGGAAAATAAATTAATTCCATTTAATTTTTCTTTACCTTTATTTCTAATTATTATAGTTTTCCTTGTCTAAAACATAGAAATTTGGTTTTGTTTGTATTGTTGGTCTATCTTGGCATCTTTAACACCTTCTAACTATTTGTACTTTGTGGTTGTTGTGGGTCTTCCTCAATGTGGAGCCTCACTTGCTAACTTAAAAAGGAAAAAAAAAAGGAAAAGAAAAGAAAAGATGATGTTTTACTTTTAAAAAGGTGGCATGTGATCCAAGGTCGTGAAAACCTTGACTTCCATACACATGGAATAGGGCTTATTTTATTTTGGGATCATTGGCAGCTTCTACGATACAATAGCGGTGACGAGAGAGGAAAAGAAATTTGCTCACTTGGTGATCTTGATTGGAGGGTCATTTGTGCTTTAATCTTCATGAAATTTTGGTACATTATTCTTGGCATGTGAGCATTTTATTTTTATAGTTAGATTGTTTTTCTTTACTCTATTGGTTGGGTTGCTATCTTTGTGTTCTCGGGTTTTATGTATTGTTACTAGGGTGTTTTTCCACTTTGTTGATGGCGAATAGAGGCTAGATTGAGTTTTTTGTAATTGTTGGTGACTTATTGCTATACTCATTGATCCGTTGATAGTGGAATTTCTTCTGGAATAGATCCTATGATTTTTACCTTTCACAATGAGGGAGTTTTCTATGTTAAAAATTTGTGTTATCCTATTCTCTTTATTTTGTGCATTTAATATATCTAATGTTTTCTGCACATTGGTATTAGCTCTTTACAGGTTCTTTCAAGTAGGAAAAAGTTTATTTTTGCCTATTATTATTTCGCTTGTGCACATCTTTTCCCAACAAGTGGTATTATAACTTTAGTTACTTACCTATGAGTTTTGTTTGGTTGAAAAATGGAGCCTAATTACCGTTGAATGATTAGTTTGAATAACACAGATTATCATAAATAGGAAGAAAAGATGAAAGACCTACTATTTGTGAAAAAGTTATATTTACCCATGTTTGCTATTCAAAGACTTGAGTTTAAGACTAAAGAAGAATGGATTTTAAGCATGAGATGATTTGTGACTTTATTCAATAATAGATACACAACAATGTTTTGAATCACATCTCTAATGAGTCACATGCCAAAACTTTGTGGGATATGCTTGAATCCTTGTATGCTTCTAAATTTAGTAGCAATAAATTGTTTTTGTATAAAACAGGCTATGAATTTGCAATACAAGAAAGGTAGTTCTATTTCTGATAACTTGAATGAATTTTAAGGGTGCTTTGACTAGTTGCTTGACATGGGTGTTAAATTTGAAGATGAAATTTTGGGGCTTTGGTTGCATAACACTTTATGAACAAAATTGATTAACGTTAACTGTGATGAATCTATCTTGGTTATTGAGAGTGGTGCCTGTTTTCATGTGTCATCAAGGAAGGATTTTTTCACATCTTATATCCTAGGTGATTATGGTGTATTGAAGATGGATAATAATGGTCTGTTAAAGGTTATTGGCATTGGGAATGTTATTTTGGATACCAGTTAAAGTTATTTTTGAAGAATGTTAGATATGAACCTGACATCCGCTTACACATAATTTCTACTAGTGTTCTTGATGATGATGGATATGTTAGTATGTTTGGTGATGAGTTGTGTAAAATCAATAAGAGTTCTTTAGTTGTGGTACATGGAAAGAAGTTCTTTGGTTTGTATTGGATTAAACCTTTAGTTTCCTTTGATATTTTTAATGTTGTTGAGTGTGATTGTTCCTCAGTGCTATGGCACAAAAGGCTTAGCCACATCAGTTAGAAGAGACTTGATTGTTTAGCCAAGAAGAATCTCCTTTCAGGTTTGAAAGGTATAAGGTAGGGAAAGTGTGTTCATTGCTTGGTTGGAAAACAGAATAGAGTCTCTTTCAAAAGCCTTCCCCCTTCAAGAAAATTAAAGTTCCTTGAGTTGGTGCATTTATATCTTTGTGGTCCTAGGAAGGTAAAGACCCTTAATGGTTTGCTTTATTTTGTGACTTTTATTGATGGTTGTTTAAGGAAACTATATGTTTATGCCTAGAAGTCAAAAGATCAAGTACCTGGTGCCATTCAAGGAAACTTTAGGTTTATGCCTTAAAGTTAAAAGATCAAGTACTTGTATGGTAAAGACCCTTGATGGTTCGCTTTATTTTGTGACTTTTATTGATGGTTGTTTAAGGAAACTATAGGTTTATGCCTTGAAGTCAAAAGATCAAGTACCTGGTGCCATTCAAGGAAACTTTAGGTTTATGCCTTAAAGTTAAAAGATCAAGTACTTGGTGTCTTAAAACAATTTTAGGCTTTTGCTAAGAGAGAAATTGAAATGTATTCGCACTAGCAATGGTGACCAATATTATGGACCATCTAATGAGTGTTGTAGATAACAGATAATTAGAAACTAAAAGATGCCTCTTAAGGCTCTTCAGTTGAATGGCATGGCAGAAAGGATAAATAGGACAATGGTGGAAAGAGTTAGATGTTTGCTTTCGAAAGCAAAGTTACTTGGTTCTTCTTGGGGTAAGGCTTAATATGCTATTGGTTATGTTATTAATTTATCTCTTGCTATTACTTTGTAGTATGGTATTCCTGACTGTGTGTGGTATGGCGAGGATGTTTCCTACAACCATTTGCATGTATTTGGCTATAAAATATTTGTACATGTGCCAAAAGATAGGATGTCAAAGTTAGAAGTCAAGACAAGATAATGTTTTTTCATTAGCTATGGTTATGATGAGTTTGGCTATAAATTTTATGATTCAGTTGAAAAGAAGCTTGTCAGAAGTTGTGATGCTATTTTCATAAGTTGTGATGCTATTTTCATCGAGGATCAAATTATTAAGATATTGACAAAGCAAAGAAGTTCGAGTCTGGGAGTATTGATGGCTTAGTTGTCTTAGAACTAGCTCTAGTTTTAGCTCCTGTGACACATACACTTGATGTAGTTGAGTTTGGCAATCCTATTATGTTTAGGATGACTGAGTTGAGGGTTATGATGTGGATAATATTGAGGTAGATACTCTTGCTTGTAGGGTTACTGATGAACTTGTAGTTCCACTTAGGATGTCTACTAGGCAAAGAGTTCTTCCTAATCGTTATTCATTTGATGAATATATGCTCCTCATTGATGGTGGGTAATCTAAGTGCTACGAAGAGGCATTGGAAAGTGGGTAGAAGGTTGATTGGGTTGCAGCGATAAAAGATGAAATGATAATTATACTTTTGCTGGTCAAGTTGCCTAGGGGCAGAAAAACTTTGAAAAATTGGTCGATTTATAGGTTAGAGAATGAAGAGGCCGCTTTATCCTTGTGATATAAAGTTAGACTAGTTGTCAAAGGTTTCATTTAGAAAAAAGGTTTTAACTTTGGAAAATTTTTTTTACTTGTCGTTAAAATGTCTTCTATTTGACTTGTTCTTGGTTTAATAACTAGCTTTAATTTAAAGGTTGAATAGATGGATGTGAAAGGCACTTTCCTTCATGGTGATTTGGAGGAGGAAATTTATATGGAGAATCTTGAGAGTTTTGTGGTGAAGGGGTAAGTAGAATTATATTTGCAAGTTGAAGAAGAGTTTGTATGGTTTAAAACAAGCTTTAAGGGACTGTACAAGAAGTTTGAATTTTTTATGATTAAGCAAGGATACAAGAAGATTACTTTTGATCATTGTGTGTTTGTGTAGAAAGTCTTTGATAATGATCTCATCATAACTGATAGGTTGAAAAGGAGTTTAGTAAGTCTTTTGCAATGAAAAACTTAGGACAAGCAAGACAAATTTTTGGAGTGCGGATTACTAATGAAAAAAAGAGGCCATGAAGTTGTGGTTGTCTCAAGAGAAGTTCATTGAGAAAATACTTTAGTGGTTTAACATGAATAAACCTAAAGTGGTGAGCACACCTCTTGCTACTCATTTTAAACTTAGCACTAGATATTCTCCTTCTAGTGATGATGAGAAAGAAGAAATGCAATGTATTCCTTATACATTCGTCGTAGGAAGTTTGGTGTATGTAATGGTTTGCATAACGTCTGATATAACCCAATTAATCGATGTTGTTAGCAATTTTCTATTCAATCTAGATAGAAAGCACTAGAATGCTATGAAGTGGATTTTGAAATATCTCTAGGGTATTTCTAGTTTGAAACTCCATTTTGGAATTGGTGAACCTATTCTTTGTGGTTATACCGATTCATACAAGGTTGGGGATGTAGATATCAAAAAGTCTACTTTTGACTATTCGATTACCTTTACAGGGAGAGTTATGGCATGACAATCCAGGTTGTAGAAGTGTGTTGCATTGTCTACTACAAAGGTTGAGTTAATTGCTGGTACCAAAACATGCAATGAGTTGTTTTAGATGAAGAAATTTATGGATGAACTGGGGTTTACACAAAGGAGGTATGTTCTGCATTGTGATAGTTAGAGTACTATCCATTTGGGCAAGAATCTTACTTTTTATGATAGATCTAAGTATATTGATGTGCAGTATCACAAGATATAAGATATTTGGTTGGATTTGTTCTTGATTTTGTGTATTATCACTGTAGTGTTTCCACTTAGTTGATGGTGGGTAAGAGTTAGATAAAATTCTTTGTAATTGTTGGTGACTCATTACTATACTCGTTGATTTGTTGATAGTGGAATTTTTTTTTGGATTAGGTCTCATAGCTTTTTACCTCTCATAATGAGGGGGTTTTCACTTTCAAAATTTTGTGTTCTCCTTTTTTTTAATTTTGTATATTTTATATATCTATTGTTTGAAATATTTTCTACACATTGGTATTAGCTCCTTACAGGTTTTTTCAAGTAAGGAATGATTTAATTTTGCCTATTATTATTATTATTATTATTATTATTATTTGTGCATATCCTTTCCAATCGTGGTGATGTTTTCTCCATATGTATTTCTTAATTTTTCCATGTAAAAGATTGGTAAGTAAAATTGATAACTTTATGATTGTGATGGGTTGGATCCTTGTGGGTAAATATGATGATGACTTGGTCCAATGCTCGACCTATTGTTTACACAATTTAAGTTGGAGTGAGTACTTTGATGGGAATAATGACTTAGGCATTGCAATGATAAAGGATTACCTGTTGTAATGTTGATAAATGTTTTGACTGATTTTGATTTTTCAATCAAAAGTACTATGTGAAATCTTCGGTTTTCCTCTTTCTCTATCCCTATCCCGTAGGTATAGCGGTTGAATCAATAGAGAATTCTTTCTTCTTTTTGACTGATTTTAGTGTTTTTAGTCCTTTTTCTCTATTTTGTTTAGATTTAGCTTTTGATTTTCGAATGATTGTTTTGTAACCTTAGAAACACCATATTAACTGACTACTGCTATCATCCAATGACCTGTTTTGTTGAAATCGTGATTTTCTTTCCTTTTTAGGAAAATAGTGATATTTACACGATACTTGAACTAGATCAGAGACTAATATTTGACCACATTGCGTTGTTTTTTTCCCCCCATATAAGAATCATTGATGGGTGAATTGTTTCACCATAATTGTTAAAGTGCATTTCAATTGGATTCAATAAACCGTTGAGTGTTGACTTTGTTGTTTTCACTCTGCTTGTTAGCGCAGGATATTTAGAAAGTTAACTGGGTTGGAGGCATGAAAATGATATACACAGAAGATGGCGATCTTACACGGCATTAATGAAGGGGTCAAGAAGATCGAATAGTAGGATTTGGATTGTATCTGATCACATATAAAAAAAATTTTAAATATGTTTATAGTTATATAATCATATAAAATTTATAAATAAACATAATATTATCAAAATTTAATCAAACATAAACAGTAAAGGTATTGAAGGGAACGTTATTGTGATGTGTTCTTGTGCAGTGTTAGGGACTGATATATGGATTTTTTTAAAAAAGCAAGATGGGTTTTCAAAAAAGGATCATAAGATCATGGGATTGAGTAAGTTATAAGATTGTAAGATTGAACAATTAAGATTGGGATTTTAATGCAATCTTGATAGATTTTGATTTTATATGTAATTGGGATAGATTTCTATATGTAAAATCATACAATTTTACCTCTAAGATCAAACTAGATAGTTGTGGATTGAGTTAAACAAATTGAACCATACATAAATGGGCCAAGAAACCAACCTAGCCCACCAACATTTCTTGTCATAAGTATCTTTCAAAATTTAAATAATTATCTTAAATAATAAAATTTAAATTTTAAACATTCTAATTCTTCTTTCAAGCTTCAACAATTAAAAAAAAAAATAGTTAACTAATTCAAATCTCATCAAATAACTAAAAAAATAAACAATATAATTTGAAAATATGGAATTCCTTAAATTTAACTCTTGTCCTGAAGGATAAGATTAGTTAAAAAAAATGACAAATAAAACAAATAAATGGGCCAACTTATAAGTTAGTTTAAGTGAATCAATATAATCTTAAAATTATATAAATTGGTAAAATTTAAGTCCAACCCACTAAAATAGTGAATTAAATGAGTTGATTCGGTGTGTTCAACTTATTTTGTCAATTCTAAAAATTTTACTATATTGCAATATCAAATTATCAAATGTACCCAAAAAAAAAAAAGAGAAAAAAAATCAGAATATAATAATAATGGATATGCTTAACTATTGCAGGAATAGGGGATCAAATATTGTATAGAACACGAAATTTCAAGTAACCTTTAAAAAAGAAAGAAAGAAAGAAAAAAAAGAAAGAATTGAAATGATCAGACGAAGAGGAATCTATGTAATTCCTTCCGACATTTGCATGCATTCTCTACCGAACTAATCACATAAAAAGGCATGCTACCATTGTAAAACATATATTCTTTCACATAAAATGGTATGCTGCCATTATAAAACATATATTCTTTCACATCATTATGTGCCAAAAAAGTTAAATTATCATATCAAGGACGAAAGAGCAATAAGTACTCAAACTCTGCATTTATCTGCGATTTCAGTTTCTGATTGAGGACGGATGGTCTTGCCTCATAAGCATGGTGAGTCATTCAAGAACGCGATTGGAAGAGGTTCGGCAAATTTAGTGCTTCACAAATAGCAGCAATTATGCCATATTTGGTATGCTGCCGGAGATAGAAAAGGAAAAGAATAGTTAAGAGCAATTTTAATTTTACTTTTATAATTAATATTTAGTTATTATTTAATATTATTTATTAATTATTATTTAATTATTAAAAATAAGAGTAATATAAGTATCTTCTGTTTATATATATATTTTTTAATTTTTATACATAATTTTCTGTGTATGAACGGGTTCATAAATGATTCATTTACAGTGAAAGAGATGGGGACACAAATATGTGAACTTATATGGTCAAATTGGATGGCACTTGCAGACGAAGTTCATTAATGTTTGGATGATAAAGCCCAATCGTCAGCAATTTTCTTCCAATCTTGCCTTTGATTCTTTTTCATCCTCAAGATGTTCTGCGGTAAATTATGAACTTTAGTAGATACGAATCTGTAAACTGCATCAGCAAGAAAATAACGAACCTCTATCGAGGAAATATAAACACAGAAAGAGCATATATATACCTGGAATACGAAAAATGCATTGGAAAAAGGGAAAAAAAAGTAATAAGAGTGTTTAATACGCTAAATGTAAAACTGAACTTGTTTGTGAAGAAGAAATAAAGTCGTAAGTATCCAAGTACCAAAAACTGAAGAACTTTGCCTCCTCCATGCTCTCATCTCTATTCCTTCTTCTTCCATAGACAACCTCCATTGTCACGAAGATTTCTCTGTAGTCTCTTCTTATCCAACATCTTCGATCCCTCTCTTCTCCCCCAAAAACAATCTTTTCCCTGTTAATCCCACCAGCAACCTACCAAATAAACATCCTTCCCCCACTTCCATGTCTTTTACAATTTCCTGATGCTACAACTTCTTCGCTCCATTAACCCTTTGTCTCCTCCCGGCCCTCTCTCAATGCCTTTCAAACTCTCAAAACCTCCCTTGAAACCTACTCTGAACCTTACCCACATACAAAGCACTCAACTCCTCTCTGGATGGCTTTCGGTGATTATCATTAGGACAAGTGGCCCCTCTTTCTGTGATGATTAAACCTCGTAGAAAAAGAAAAGGGGGGGGGGGGGGGGGGAGGAGGTTAGAACAGGTGTGACGCAGAAATTTTGTGCAAAAACTACTTTATAAGGTACATAACAAAATGCTAGTGTCAAGGGCAGCAAACAACTCAAAAGCACAGTTCTTATAGGTGACTCAGAGTTGCAATTTAAGTATAAAAACAGTTACAGCTGAAATGATACTAGTCAAAGATCTTAACACAGAACTTGAAGAAGCTTAGCAAATATGAGGTAAAAGACTAATAACCAATTTTGAATGCACAATAAGAGCAACAACCAAGATCAGCCTTGAGGCATAGGAACAGTAACCAAATTGTAAAACTGAGATGACATTTAACGCTAGAAGCAAGTAGGCATGTTAAAATGCAATCTCAGCTATTATGTTCCTTGTTTTAACAGAACTACCAAAATGCAGTTACATAAAGCAGAATACGGGTAATAGAAGGTGGGGAAAAGGGAATGGAAACCAAAAATTTATCTTGGTTCAGTCAACAACATTTATGTCTAGTCTTTTTGCAAAGTTAAGGAATTTTATAGTCAAACAACTAGTTTGTTTTACACCTACTTACAAGCAACAGTATAAAAAGGTTTTCAATGCTTACCCACAATGTTAAGGCTTTTTATTTCACCTAAAACAGATACCAAAGAAGGGTTTAATCTTTAACTCATTCACAGCTAGCTATACCTAAGCTTCTCAAGCTTGGAGTGTTACAATATGAATGAAAGAAGTAATAAACCTTCTTAAACGCAAGGGATACAATGTAGCTCAGTATCTTTGCTCACCAAATAATGTAAACCTAGACACTAAACTCTTTTGCATGTTTAGAAGACTTTTACAGTAAGAACAACACAGGGAATGTTTTTAGACCTTAGGTTACCCTGCTATGTTGGAATGCACCACTATATAGGAGTGGTAGAGAACTAGTCGTTGAAAGCTTGATTACATTGATCTTGCTCTATCAAATTTATGTTTTGGCTCCCTTTCCTTTACGAATTTTTCTTACTCTTGCTTCTCTATTAATGCAGCTTTGTTTTCTAGTTCTTAAAGCATGATTGGAGCTTCATTATATGTGTTATGATGAAGGGTAGCCGTTGGTGATTTTGCTGATTCTTTGGCAGCCACGTCCTTCTGATTCTATACCCATAAATCCAGCCTTAGTAAAAAGTAGTTGTTGGAGACAAATTCTTGCTCTTTGTTTGTGCAGCCAAGGCTTCAGGATTCTATAGCATGATTGCAGCTTGTCTTAATGGAGAATGGCTGTTGAACAGTTTACTTAAGAGCTTTCATCAACTAGTTTCAAGAGTTTTCCCTGGCTGAAGTTCTGCTGCCCGTTGGAGAGATTTGATCGCCTAACTGCTGCAGCCATTTTTTGTCACTTGTATTTGGAATACCCTTCTTTTGACCATTAGTGTTATATTGCCTGATTCTTGGCTCAATTGGTTTGCTTTTCAGATTCTGACTCGTTCTTTTAATGTGTTGATACTGAGCAAATCAACACTTAATGAGATATTATTTACAAGTTAACTAATGCTTTTAAATTGTGTTTTAACGATTGTTTTATTATCATCAAACATTTTAAGGCTTGTATGGAACCTTGGGGCCAAGCCAATATTTTGAAACCATATACCCCAAAACTCTGCACCTCAAGTATTTAGAGTTAGCTCTCGCAGACCTCCTAGTTCGTTCAAGTGAAAAGTCATCTCCAACCTATCCATTTGGAGCTGTTAAATACCTTTCTAAACAAAAAAAAAAGAAAAACCATTCTCTATCACTCCCACCTTCCTTCTCCTTCAACCCAAAAATACCCTATTCGCCAACTAAACAGTTCACGGAAAAAGTGATCCCAAAAGTATTGAAAAATTCTCCCTAACTGAACCTACCACCTCCTTTTCTAAAACCCCATCTTCTTGCCTATTCCCTGTTCTCGATTCCCAAAGACCCGTGAGCTCTTTCAAAGATAGACTTTGCACATAAAGGGAATGACCGCAAGTGTAAATTGAAGGCTCTCAGCAATTGTTGCTGAGACTAAGGAAAAGCAATATTATTTATCATAGATTCTATTACAAGGGAATCATGTAGAAGCTGCTAGAATAAAGAAAATAAAGAATCTAATAACAGACTGTCTTAACGTGCAAACCAACGGAAATAGCTACGCGTATATACAATAGGATAACTAAACAATGCCAGTTCATAATTTTCATAATCTTAATTATCTTCTCTCTTAACAGCCTCCTCAAACGAGTGGGCGTGGTGCATAGCCCGACTTTGCCACGCAAGAAGCTGAACGAGAGTGTGAGAGTGCCTTTGTTAAACATTCTGCTATCTAATTTGAAGAAGGGACATACCTAACTGAATAGTTTATCTAAAACTTGATTTCAAACAAAATATATGTCAATCTCAGTATTTTTGTTCAAGGATGATGAATTGGTTTGGCAGCAAAGGTATTTGCACTCAAATTGCCACACCATATGATTGGAAACTCTTTAAGAGAAAACCAACGTCATTTAACAAGGCGGTATTCAAGTAATTTCAGCTACCAAATCTACCAAGGCTCTATACTTTGACTCAGCATTTGATCTTGGAATTACCTTTTGCTTTTTGGAAGACCAGGATACAAGAATTTCATCAAGATATACACAATAACCAATCACTAACTTTCTATCAACAGGGAATGATGCCCAATCTGCATAAAAGAAAACCAGTGACATTGAGCTTGTAGAGGGTTTAATGTGCAGGCCATAGTGTAGAGTTCCCTTAAGATATCTTATAATATGTTTGACTTCTTGTAAGTGAGAGGTAGAGGAGGACTCAGGAATTAACTCAACTTGCTATTCGAGAAGGAGATACTGCAAAGCTCCATTTGCTTTCCTAAAAATCATAGGGTCTTTTAAAGGTTCTCAATCACTAGCAAAAGGGGATCCAATTGTGACCATAGGAGTTGGGCAAGGTGCTGCATCTACCATGTTAAAATCCTTTAGCAGATCAAGGACATATTTTCCTTGGTTTAAAAACATTTTAGCTTCATCTCTTGACCCTTCAATGCCAAGAAAATTGTGCAGGGGCTAAGATCTTTATTTGAGAGCAATTTGTTTAGGCTTTGAACAAAATTTTTGAATTGTTGCTTGTGACTAGAATATCATTCACATAGATCAAGATAATAATGGCATAAGATTTAGTTTTGAGTAAGAGGAGTGAACTATCACCTTTGATATTCTGAAGGCCCCAATTCATCATAGTGGTTCTAAGCCTATCAAATTAAGCTATTGGAGCTTACTTCGATCCATATAAGGCTCTGGAGAGCTTACACATATGGGAAGGTTTTTTAGGATCCTCAAAACCTTTTGGTTGGTGTATAAAGATAGTTTCTTGAGGATGTCCATTCAAAAAAGAATTATCAATATCTAATTGCCTGCCTTCCTAATTAAAGGACACTCCTAAAGTAAGGATAAGTTTGACAGTAGTTGCTTTAATGACTAGATTGTAAGTTTCTCTAAAATCAACCTTAGAATCTTGTTGAAAACCTTTGGCTACTAACTTGGGTTTATGCCTTGAATTGTCCCACTTTCATTGTATTTAGTTTTAAACACTCATTTGTAGTCAACAACATTTGGTTGCCTAGTATAAGAAATTGGAATCCACATATCATTCCTCATAAGAGCTTCTAATTTTATATTCATAGCTTTTCTCTAATGAGGAATTTGTAAGGCATCCTTCACACTTCTTTGTTTTACATCAATGGCTAGTTCTACTTATGAAACACTAATGAAGGGATACTTGGATTTAAATAAACTATTTTTGCTCCTTGTTACCATTTGACATTTTTGAACTACATTGTCCTCTTCTAGTTATTGGGAATCACTTTGTGCAGTGACCTCGTTTGAAGGTTCTTGTCTTAGACTAATTTATGAAGTTAAATGTGATAGATTTGATAATTGTTTAGTTGTAGTACTCATTTGTTATGAAACAACAAACAAATCAGCACTCATAAGCTTTATTAAAGGAACTGATGCAAGCTTGAATCACCAACTTATTAGAAAGGAATAGGAAGAGAATATTCTAATGTAATGATTAGTTAAAAGGGTTGTTTTGTGTTAAAAAATCCATGTTCAAATGGAAATTCATGCTTATTGAGTACAACATGTCTTCAAACAGAAATTCTCCTTATGGAACTCAAGCATCTAAATACTTGTGTGAATTATTATGTCTTATAAATACACACTTTGGGCTATGAAACTACATCTTTTGCTAGTTGTATGGCTATTAGTAAGAGTAGCATGCACACCAAATAGTTTGAGACTTTTGTAATTAGATTGAGATTTGAAGTTGAAATAATGGTGGATTCCCTTTAAGAATTGAAGTAGGGAGCTTATTAATAAGGTACACAGTAGTCTAGAAATCCTCTAACCAATAAAAGAGAAACATTTTTGCTCGAGCATGAAGTGTGAATCCAAGTTTTTTAATGTGCCTATGGTTCCTTTTGACCATTCCATTTTAAGTTGAAGTGCAAGGACATGATTGCCTAAGCTTAATTCTTAAGGTTTGAACAATGTTTGAGGAACTTTTAAACTCTTTTTCCTAATCACTCTGTACAACTGTGATTTTTCTATCAAATTGATTCTTCACTAAAGCCTTGAATTGAAAAAAACACATAAAGCTTATCTTTCATGTTTAAGTGGTTATAACTAAGTTGGACGGCTAAAATAATCAATAAAGTGAATATAATACTTGTATCTAGAAGTAGTAGTGATTGGTGAAGGTCCTAAATGGGTGATATGAACAAGATCTAGAGGATTCTTAGCATGTGACTGAAAAAGTTTGAAAGGAAGTAAATGTGATTTGCTAGGTTGGTATGCCTCACAAAACAAAAATTTTTCATTATTATTCATTTTGACATTACATTGGCTTAAAATTTGGAACAATATACAATGAATTAATGTCCTAATTTTCTGTGCTATCTTTTTTAATTGATAGAAACTCAATAGGATTAGCAACATGGTTATGTATGATGCTAGTCTAAATTGATTACAGCTTGTCAACATGATAAAGGTCTTCCTTGAACTTCCTTTACAGTAGGATTGTTATTATAAGTTTATCCTTCACAATGTAGCCAAAAGAGTGAAACTCAACAATAATATTGTTATCCAAAATCAATTTTGACACGCTCATTAAGTTTTTAGTAATTTTTGTCACATGCAGCCCATTATTCACTAGAAGAGTTTTATTTGAACAAGGTAAAACAATAGAACCAATGTTTTTTACTTTAATTTGTGCACCATTTCCTACGACTAAATTGATCTTACCATTGTAACCATTAAGATTATTAATCTAATTGGAATCATTTGTCACACGATTACTAGCTCGACTATTTAAATACCAATGGATCACTAAAAGTATTAGGAGAGGATAAGAAAGTAGAGAAATTTTGTTCATTGTTTTTTTGACTATTACTTTGCTTAGATGATAGTGCCATATAAGCCTTATCATGTTTGAAGTAGCAGGTGGTAGCCAGGTGACCTGCTGTGCCACAAACTTGGAGGAAGGTTTATTGTTGTTGTTTCTTCCTTTGCCATAATGGCTTCCATTCTAGAAGTGCCTTGAACTAGTGCCTCGTTAGGAACCTCCACTAAAGTCATGACTAAAAGAGCTACCATCTTGCTTGTTCCTTATAGGATTAGCAAAAGGTTGGTTACTATTTAGGTTGCTAAAACTATTCAATTGCTCCAATCAACTTTCAAAGGTTAAAAGTGTGACCTGCAAGTCAATTCAAGTTAGATCTTCTTTGTTAGCAAGTTGAACCACAATAGTATTATACTCAACATCTAAACCAGCAAAAGTTTGAGTAATTAAATAATTCATAGGGATGAGTTGCCCACCTAGGTTAAATTATTAGATATACATTTCATTTTGTTAAGATAATCCTTCATTTTCATAGTTCTTTTCTTGGTCCTCTACAATTCACTCTTATAAAGAGTGACTTTAGAATGTGTATGAACTCTTGCCAGATCCTTGGTAGCTTTCCATAGGTCTTTTGAGGTGCGTCAATGAAGCATCTAAGATACTATCTCCAAAGTCATAGTGTTAAAGAGCCACCCCTATAGCATCTGATTAGTGGAAGTCCCTTCTTCAAATGTTAGATTTGGCTTCTTCTCTGCACCTTAAAGACAAACTTAGTAAGACAAGGTTTTGTGCCAAGGATGAAACCATCAAGCTTGTTGCCTTTGATGATAGGCAAGGTCATGGATTGCCATAGCAAGTAATTATTTTTGTACAATTTGACAGAAAATGGTTGAGTAATAGCAACAAGAGAAGAGTTGCTTGTCGTGGTTATAGCTTGAGAGTCCATAGCATTTGTTAGTGATGCTTTGATAATAGGATAGAATTTGCACAGAAAAGGAATGACGGCAAATGTGAATTAGAGGCTCTTAGCAATTATTGTTGAGACTATGGAAAAGCAATATTATTTATGATAAATTTTTGTTACAAATAGAAGAATAAAGAAAATACAGGCTATAATAATATACTTTAGCCTAACATGCAAACTGATGACAATAGCTACACGTATAAACAAAAGGATAACTAAATAATGTTACCTTATGATTTTAACAGTCTTCATTATCTTCATCTCTTAACATTTAACACTTTCCCTGCAAAACAAGCCTTCTAAACTCACCTTGACAAACCCACCTAATGACACATATTCTTTCCCATCTCTTAATACCTAGTCCCCCTACTTCTCCCCTTCGTTCCAACAAAGCTTCCATCTCAAGCTTTATGTGAATCCCCTTATCTTTTATCTCTCTTGAAGGTTAGCTTTCCCTTCTTAGATATCTTAGTTAGTCACCTTCAATATTTTTCCTTACCATGACCAATTTAAATGGAGTCTCCCAACTATCTTCTTTAAACCCGTTACTTCCTCCTTGGCTGAGGTATATTGTTATGAAACATAGCGTTATTTCTAATAGTTCTTCTCTAATGGCTCGATTCCATCTCTTGACCTATTTAGCTTGGTACAAGATAACCTTTGTTTTCGAGACAAATTCTTAGATCATTACCGCGTGACATTTCAATATTGTGAAGTTCAATGGAACTGCCACCTTTTCCCATCCCATCATTTTGCATGGAACAGTGGCAACTCGTGTCTCTCTGTACAACTTATATTATTTAAATCAGCGAAATGTCTCTTCTTGTTTGAAGAAAGCTTCCCCACCTCCATCTTTCTTCCTTAATCAAAAATTCACTCCCTTCTCTTTTAGCTATAATCACGAACTGGCTTTATTATCCGCAGCAAAATAATCAAAAATCGTGTTAGTTGGGTTATTTGACCTCAATCTTTATCTAGCTCTTTGTGCTTCTATTTATATTAGTTTTTGATACTTCTATTTTCTCTAATTGTTATTTCGTGTTTTTGTTTCTAGACTCTCGCCAATTTCATATATACTTTTTTTCTTTTGTAATTTAATATTTTCGAGTAATTATCAATGTGAAGATATTTTAATTAAAAAAATTAAATTCTGTTCATCTCGGACAGATTTTCACATTGTTGGATGATTTTGCATTTATCTAATTTTTTGAATTAGTTCATTAGTTAGAAAATTTTTGAAACATCTAATGTTTTTATATATTATCACCTACTTAACCCATGTTATTTAAAAAGATACTTTTATCTTTGGGTTTGAATGATATATAGCAGTTATAATTCACTTAGTTTTATTTTTTTTATATTTATTACTTATATAATAAAATAAATATTACATATGTATTTCAAAAAAATATAATAATGACTCTTTTAAAAAATTGAATTGAATAAATTTATCATTTTTGATATAAATAAATAACATTAAAATAAAGGTTGAAGAGATACATTTTTAATGAATTATATTTGTAATAAAAAATAATATTACATTTAAATATATTTTGATTATTTTTTTGTTTTCAGAAAATTGTGTGTATATTTTTATAATAAAAAGAAGTGTTATATAATGTAAACATCTTTTAAATATTAGAGAATAATTTTATTTTGTTTAATGAGTTATTTTTCGTTGATTAAACTAAAGAAAGGCGATTAGTTTAACTATATATATATTAACAAAGTGATTTCGAATAAAATTTAAAAAATATTAAAGTTTAATTGAGATAAATAAAGAGTTAAGGAGAATAAAGATAAAAATTTAATTGACGCATGGAAGAGTTAAAATAAAAACTAAGTTTATTGGAGGAAGAGATAAGGAGAATAGAGAAAGAGATGAAAAATTTGACGAGATGCAAAAAAATTTAAGTTATTTTTAATTTTATTTTGTTTACATTTATTATATATATAAAAAATAAGTGTTAAATATACATTTGACTAATATATAATAATTATTTTTTTTAATTTTAATGGAATAAATTTATTATTTTTAATACAAAATAAATAATACTAAAATAAAAGTTGAAGAGATACATTTTTAATAAATTATTTTTTTAAAAAATTAATATTACTTTTAAATATATTTTGATAATCTTTTTACTTAAAGAAAAGTTTATGTATATTTTTATAATAAAAGAAAGTGTTATATAATTTAAATATTTTTTAGATATTAGGGAACATTTTTTTATATTTTCCATTAGTTATCTTTCTTTGATCAAAGTAAAGAGATGCGTTTAACTTAACATAATATATATATGTGTGTGTGTGTGTGTGTGTGTGTGTGTGATTCCATATAAGATTTAGAGAATACTAAAATTTAGTTAAGACCAAAAAAAAAAGTAAATGAGAGTAAAGACAAAAATCCAGTTAAGGAGCAAAAGAGTTAAAGAGAGTAAAAAAAGAAGTTAAATTTAGGCAAAACAAAAATAAAAAGAGTAGAAATAGAGTTTGAGGAGATATGAAAAAATTTAAGTTATTTTTATTTTATTTTGTTTACATTTATTATTTATATAAAAAATAAATATTAAATATATATTTGACTAACATATAATAACTACTTTTTAGAATTTGAATGAAATAAATTTATCATTTTTAATATAAAATAAATAACATTAAAATAAAAGTATAAGAGATACATTTTTAATGATTATATTTTTAATTAAAAATTAATATTATTTTTAAATATATTTTGATAATTTTTTTTTACTTTTAAGAAAAGTTTGTGTATTTTTTTTATAATAAAAGGAACTATTATATAATTTAAACATTTTTAGACATTAAAGAATAATTTTAATTATTTCAATGAGTTATCTTTTTTTGATGAAACTACAAAAGTACACTTTAACAATATATATATATATATATATTAACAAAGTGATTTCAGGTAAGATTTAAAGAACACTGAAGTTTAGTTGAGATAAAAGAAAAGTTAAGGAGAATAAAAGCTAAAGTTCAATTGAGATGGGCATGAATTAAGGAGAATGTGTAGGTTGCAACAAACAAAACTATTAGTATAAATTGATTCGAGTTGTGTCTGAGGACATTATCTTTAAGAGTTATTCTGCCATAAGTCAACAATTTCCTAGGATTAAACGGACCCTTCCTATAATAGGGGAACAGAATAGCAAAAACTGAAGAACTCAGAAGAGTGAAGGGAGAGGAGAGGAAAGAGCTCCGAAAATGTCTGAGAGCTCGGTGTACTATGAACCGCACCACGCACTGCCTATAGGCCGAAGACGGAAATAAGAAACGTTGGGTAATTGAGAAATAATTAATGGCAGCTTAATCATGATTTAATAAAAATCCGTTTTAAATGTTGGGATTAAAAGCGATGGCCGTTTTTGAACGTTGAGATTAAAACCGGTTAATGAAAAAATTAAAGTGGATAAATTAATTTTTCAACGTTTAGAAAATTAATAAATTCATGGTCCCAATTTTAAAACTATTAAAAACAAAGTTTTTTCGGTAAGCCTATTTATAAAATATTTTTGTAAAATACAAAAATAGTTGCAACAAAAAATGCCCAGTTCCACGTCTAATTCGTGCGTAGGGGGGAGAATCGAAGATTTTCAATTGCGTTACCCCTGCATTGGTATATTGTTGTGTGCGCGCGAGCCCACTTCTCTTCTTGACCCATTTACTTGCCTAATATCACATCTTAGTATATATACACTAAGTTTCTTTTTATTTTAGGCAATGTGGGACTTAGACTTTTGACACACTTTTGACACACCCACTCCAACAATCCCCCACATGTGTCAAAAGGACATTATCATCTAAGTTACACGCATGAATATAACCATTTCGAATCTGGTGTCTTTTGGACTATGAACCAGACCTAAACTAATAACACTTAGTACACAGAAATGTCAGTGAAATGTACATTTCTATGAACCGACAAATCTTTGTTTTGTACTGGAGGTTTTATTAGTCAAAGTATACTCTTACAGTTTCTGCTGTTAACAGCGATTTTGCACTTTAAATGGCCGTGCGCGCGCCTGGTGTTCAATGAATGCTCTAAAGACTTTGCCACAGTCTCATAGAAGCGGCCCCACTTCACATTCATCTAGGTGATTTCATCAAGCGTATTTGCAATGAATACACCATCCATAAGGAATATGAAATCATTAAGATCTTTGCTCAGCCTATCCAATAATGCATTCTAGCGCTTTCCTAAACTATAGGAAGAGACAATAATTTTAGTGCTAGTAGAATTAATATAGTTCTTATCCATATGAACCTCTTTCATAGGATCTCTAATCACAGAGGTTGGGTTACCGTTGTTGTTAATTTCATATTGACTTAAGTCTCATTCCCTTTGATGTGTTATCAATTTGTTTCTTTCCTAGGGGTTTAGTCAATGGATTTGCCAGATTTACTTCTGACCTTACAAATTTGATTGAGATCACTCCATCTTTTAGTAGCTGCCTTATAATATTATGTCTTAACCGAATGTGTCTGCTTTTACCATTAAAGGTCTTATTTTTACCCATAACTATTGCTGATTGGCTATCGCAATGCAAAGACACTGATGGTGTGGGTTTTTCTCTTAGTGGAATATTTGCTAAGAAGTTTTTCAACTACTTAGCCTCAGTACCAGCCTGTTTCATAGCAATAAACTTTGAATCCCTTGAGAATTTTGTAATAATACTTTGTTTAGTTGATCTCTAGGATACTATACCACTACCAAGAGTGAATACATAGCCACTAGTGGATTTAATCTCATCTGAATCTGAGATCTAGTTAGCATCACTGTATCCTTCTAGTACAGCAGAAAATCCACTTTAAAATATATCATAGTTGATAGTACCTTTCAAATATCTCATTAATCTAACCAGAGCCATCCAATGCTCACTACCTGAATAATGGGTATATCTACTCAATTTACATATAGCATATGCTATATTAGACTTGATAAAATTCATCAAATACAACAGACTTCCAATAATCTATGCATATTTAGATTGAACTACTGAATCACCTTTATGTTTTGATAATTGTATGCTAGAATCATAAGGAGTGCTTAAAAGAGAATTATCAAAATGTCTAAACTTTTTAAGAATTTTCTCCACATAATCTTCTTGAGAAAGTAAGATGTCATTTTCACTTCTTATGATTTTAACACCCAAAATCACTCTTACTTCACCTATATCTTTCATATCAAATTTAGATGCAAGAAAGCTCTTAGTTTCAATTACAACATTTATGCTAGTATCAAAAATAAGCATGTCATCCACATATAGGCAAATAATCACACAATTATTATTTACAAGTTTTGTATAAACATATCTTTCTACTTCAATAGTAGCAAAGCCATTACTTGTCAAAACTTGATCTAATTTTTCATGCCATTGTTTAGGTGCTTGTTTTAATCCATATAAAGATTTAACAAGTTTACACACTTTATTTTCTTGTCCAAGAGCTGCACATCCTTCAGGTTGTACCATATAAATTTCTTCTTCTAAAACACCATTTAAAAAAGCAGTTTTAACATCTATTTGATGAATATAAAACTTATGTATTAAAACTAAAGCAATCAGAATTCTTATAGAAGAAATTCTTGTAACCAGAGAAAACGTATCAAAATAATCAATATTTTGTTTTTGAGTAAAACCTTTAGCTACTAACCTAACTTTATATTTATCAATGGATCCATCAAGATTAAGTTTATTCCTAAAAACCCATTTACAGCTAATTGGCTTAGCTCCTGGAGGCAAGTCTACTTAAACTCAAGTTTTATTTTGACTAAGAGAATCAATTTCAGCCTTAATAGCTTCTTTCCAAAGATAAGCATCCGAAAAAGAAATAGTTTCATAAAAATTTAAAGGATCATCTTGTATCATATAAGTATAAAAATCATCTTCAAAAGAAGATTCTTTCCTTTGCCTATTATTTCTTCTTGAATTTTCAGCCAAATCTTCATTTGTATTTAGTTCAAGAGAATAAGTAGACATTTCCAAATTCCTAGGATTATATTCAATTTTCAAAGAAAAAATATGTTCAAAAAATTCTGCATCTTTAGTTTCTATAATAGTGTTATGATCTAAAATATTACTTTTCAAAACTAAAAATCTATATAAGCTACGCTATGTTCAACATACCCAATAAACATATAATCAGAAGTTTTAGACCCAAATTTTCTTTTCTTAGGATCAGACAACATTACTTTAGCAAAACACCCTCACACTTTTAAATATTTTAGGTTAGGTATATAACATTTCCATAATTTATAAGGTGTCTTATTTGTTTTCTTATAGGGTATTCTATTTTGCAAAAAACAAGTAGACAACAATGCTTCACCCCCATAAATTATTTGGTACAGAAGCGCTTACAAGTATATCATTCATCATTTCTTTTAAAGTTCTATTTTTCCTTTCTGTTATGCCATTAGACTCAGGTGAATATAGAGGAGTTACTTCATGGATAATTCTTTTTTTTTTTTTTTCATAAAAATCATTTAATAAAACATATTCTCCTCCTCTATCTCATCTTACTCTTTTAATCCTTTTATTTAGTTGATTTTCTACCTCTGCTTTATATAAAAAAAAAATTTCAAACGCTTCATCTTTATTTCTCAATAAATATACTTTAGTATACCTTGAAAAATTATCAATAAAATTAATATAATATTTTTTACCATCTCTAGTCATTGTTTGTTTTAAATCACCTAAATTAGTGTGTATTAAAGAAAGCAATTCAATTTCTCTTTGTAAAGAAAAGTGTGATTTTTTAGTTATCTTAGCTTCGGCACATACTTCATATTTGTTTAAACAATTATTTTTAATTCCAGAAATTAAACCAAGTTATTGCATTTTCTTAATATAAGACTTACTAACATGTCTTAATCTAGCATGCCAAACATCAAACGAATCAATTATATAAATAGGCAAGTAAGCAGAAGAGGATGTATTTTCATTCATTTCAACAACATTACAACATTAAGTACAAATAGTCCCTGGTTACAATATCCTTTTCCCACACAAATATTATTTGTTGTCATTACAATCTTATTAGATTCAAATGACACTTTAACCCCAGCCTTTCCTAAAAGAGCTACAGAAATTAAATTTGCTCTAACATCTGGCACATGCAAAACATCATTGAGAACTCAAGTCTTTCTAGATGTAAGTTTAAGAACCACTTTTCTTTTTCCAAGAACTTTTGCAGTTCGAGAATCAGCAAGATAAATGCGGTTTTCTCCTTCTTTGATAGGATCATAGGAGATAAACATTTCCTTATTTGCACAGATGTGCTTAGTAGCCCCAGAGTCTACCACCCATTTCCTCACATCGGAGACAACGAGAGCTTGAGAAATAACTGCCACAATGACATCATCATTGTTTTCATCTCCTTGAACCAAATTTACATTCGATTTAGGATGATTATTATTTTTAACTCTCTTTTTACATTGTGCAGCATGGTGCCCTGGCTTGCCATAAACAAAGCAATTGCCTTTTTTTTTTTTTTAAATTTGGGGTTAGAAATCTTGGAATTGTAACCATGTTTTTTATGAGAATCATACCTCTTATTGTGCGGCTTTGTTTCCACTAAATTTTCCTTTAAGGCTATTTCCCTTCCTTTTGTAGCTCGAACCTTTTTTTGGTTGGTGTTTTTGATGATGATATGAGTGATGAGATCTGACAGTGATAGTTGCTTCTGCTTGTGTTTGAGTTGTTATTTGTAGTCTTTCCATGAATCTGGCAGTTTCTCAATCAGGATTCTAACTACAAATTCATCTGGAAGGTTAATCTTTTCAACTCAGAGTTCTTTTAACAACTTGTGGTATTCGTTGATTTGTAGCTTAATGTCTTTATCCTTGGACATCTCCCATCAGTATCAATTTTCAATCACGAATTTTTGTTTTCCAGCATCCTCAGTAGTGTACTTCGTGATCAATGACTCCCAGATTTTATTAGCCTCCTTATAGACACAGTACACATCGAATAGATCGTTAGATAAAGTACTAATAATTGTATATCTACAGACCTTATTGGCATATTCCCAAGCAGTTTTTTGGTTTTAGTTAGCATCAGGGATAGGTTTAGACTGGGTCAACGCCATTGGAACTCCATGCATGTCTAGGATAGAGAAGATCTGTTCTTGTCACCTTCTAAAGTTCTCCCTATCAAACACTTCAATCTTGGATATATCTGGAAATGGTTTGGGCAGCATCACAGCAGGTACTGGACTCAGAATGAAGGTTGGAGCAGTAGCACCACTCCCTCCACTGGAACTTGCAATAGCAATGTTAACATGATCATCAGAACTAACTCGGTGTGACTCCATAATAACTCTTAAGATTGTAGGCTGCAACAAACAAAACTGTTAGTATAAATTGACCCAAGTTGTGCCCAAAGACACTATCCTTAAGAGTTATTCCACCACAAGTCAGCGACTCTTCAGGATTAAATAGACCCTTCCTATAATAGGGGAACAGAACAGCAAAAATTGAAAAACTCAGAAGAACGAAGAGAGAGGAGAGGAGAGAGCTCCCAAAATGTCCGAGAGCTCGGTGTATTATAAACCGCACCATGCACTGCCTTTTATAGGTCGAAGACGGAAACAAGAAACATTGGGCAATTAAAAAATAATTATTGGCGGTTTACTCACGGTTTAATGAAAATCCGTTTTGAACATTGGGATTAAAAGCGGCGGCCGTTTCTGAAAGTTGAGATTAAAATCTGTTAATGAAAAAATTAAAGTAGATAAATTAATTTTTCAACATTCAGAAAATTAATAAATTCATAGTCACAATTTCAAAATTGTTGAAAACAAGGTTTTTTTGTTAACCCTATTTATAAAATATTTTTATAAAATACAAAAATAGTTGCCACAAAAAATGCCCAATTCCGCGTCTAATTTGTGCACAGGGGGAGAAATTGAAGATTTTCAACTGCATTAGCCTGTTGTTGTGTACACGAGCCTACTCCTCTTCTTGACCCATTTACTTGCTTAATATCACATCTTAGTATATATACACTAAGTTTCTCTTTGTTCTAGGCAATATGGAACTTAGGCTTTTGACACACTTTTGACACACCCACTCTAACAGAATAGACATAGAAGTTGAGTTGAGGTAAAAAAGATATAAGGAGAATAGAGTTAGGAGTTGATGAGAGATGAAAAACTTGAAAAGAGGTAGAAAAACTTGAGTTATTTTTAATTTTATTTTGTTTACATTTATTACTCGTATAATAAAATAATTATTTGATATGTATTTGAAAAATATATAATAATTCATTTCTTAAATTTGAATGAAATAAATTTATTATTTTTAATACAAAATAAATAACATCAAATAAAAGTAAAAGAGATACATCTTTAATGAATTATATTTTTAATAAAAATTAATATTACTTTTAAATGCATTTTGATTACCTTTTTACTTTAAGAAAAGTTTGTGTATAGGTTTATAATAAAAGGAAGTGTTATATAATTTAAATATCTTTTAGACATTAAAGAATAATTTTAATTTTTTCAGTGAGTTGTTTTTCTTTTATTAAATTAAAGAAGTGTGTTAAACTTAATAGAATATATATATATATATATATACCTATTAACAAAGTGATTATAGATAAGATTTATAAAACACTAAAGTTCAGTTGAGACGAAAGAAAAGTTAAGGAAAGTAAAAGGTAAAAATTCAGTTAAGGCCTAGAAATGTTAAGGATATTAGAATAAAAGTTGAGTTGAGGTAAGGAAGTATTAAGGAAAGTAGAGGGAGGAGTTGATGAGAGATAAAAAACTTACATAGTGATAAAAAAAAACTTAAGGAGAGTAAAATATTAGACTTAACATGTTTGCCTAAGCAGCATGCCAAAAGCATGTGTATATACATTATTTTATTACTATAAATTTGACTATTACTTGTATTTGCTTAACTTCATATGTTATTTATGTTTTCTTAACTTTTTGTTCGCTTAACCTTAAGTCACACATGTCATGTGGATGCATATTATCTATGAATTAATTGTTTAAAATGAATTTGCATAATTTTTTAAGGCATAAAATTTCAGAATTCCAATGGACCAATAGGACAACATATGTTATGAAATTTGAAATATTGGTGGTTACAATCTTGGTAAACACACAATTAAAACCTTACATAAACAAAGTGACGCTTTTGTACCCTCAAATAGTTCAACTTTTGTGACAACTAAATTGAGTTTCTTTTTCCTAAAAGCACTCATCGAAAAGGTTAACTGATATATAGGCAAAACATTAAATCATTTCACCTTCTACAGAAGATGTTCTCATAGACATAAAAAGTTTCATCCTTGTGCTAGATATTATCAATATAGACAAAGAAGAAACAAAGCAAGAAGAAACACAAAAGAAGGAAGAACTCAAGAAAATGGTAAAATATCAAAGCCAAACCTCTAAGAAAGCTTTTATGGTTGCAAACCCTTAAGAGAAAAAGAAGCCCCAAAGTAAGCATAGATGAACCTTTAAAGAAGAAGCAGTATGTGTTGACCAACGTAAAATTTTTTAAAGCAGCAAGGCCTGTTATAGTCAGGAAGATAGTTCTTGTAGGAAAAGGGAAAGATAAAGTCATAGGTACTAAACCACTACCCCATCTACAACCACGAGAAGATTTGTTGCCACTTTTCTTCTATATATCTAAGTTTTCCCTTTAACTAATTGCAATAGGTCAAAGTATAGATTTTGAAGTTTTACTTTGACTGAACTGCAATCTTGAGAGCACTTTCAAATATCTAAATTGGTTCCCCATCATCTCCATCAATGAACTAGTGTATAAAGATCTTATAAGGATGCTCTACATGAATCTTATGGTAATGGAGATGGGAAAGGTAGTTAAATCAATGGCAAATTGCAAATATATTGACATTGAAACTAGACATTGAAACTAGGAATTTAGAGCAATTGTTTGATATCTTTTTCTCTAGATGTAAAAACTTTTATTTTGGTAGTTTCCCCTAATTAAAAGAATTGAAGGTGAAGTATAATGAAACACTAGACTATATAATGGAGCAACCACATCTACTTAAAGGTGTAAAGGTGGATGCTCAAGTGCTATCTTTTGATCATAGAGTCACTACTCATATTATTGGGACTACTCTATTTTCCAAAAATAGGACATTATGACTTGAACAGATGTATTTTAGGTTTACTACCTTAAGAAGAAGTAGAAGATTGACATGTTTTATTAGATGATTAAGTACATGGAGAAATCATTGAAGAACAAGCTTCACATTGCAACTTACCATATGGGATGACTACTTACATGAATCTTCAAGTCTTAAGGAGTAAATTTTAATAGTTTTGTTTCAAAAACCATAAAATCTACCTATAACGCTATGAC
Organism: Erythrophleum fordii; assembly: GCA_032878935.1. NCBI lineage: Eukaryota > Viridiplantae > Streptophyta > Magnoliopsida > Fabales > Fabaceae > Erythrophleum > Erythrophleum fordii. The sequence continues at coordinate 17,389,546 of JAVQMF010000049.1, read as the reverse complement.
CATTAAATGTATGAAGTATATGAATGTTAATGGCAAGTGCATAAGAAAATGTGATATGGTAGAGTTTATGAAAGATTTTGAAGCTTTCTATGTTAAGTCTCTGCATTCTTGATTGTCTTTTTCCCTAAACCTTAAAGAGAAGTTAAATAACAAAAATGGAAATCAAAATGTAATAGAAATGTTACAACTAAAGGACATATAGTATAGAGATAGGATCTCATACACATGATAGAGACTAACTTGCATAATGGTAAGTAGGATCTTCTTATGTATTTGCCCATTTTGTTGAAAATCATTAAGGGATTTATAGCTTTTAAGACATCCAATGACATTTAACATGAGGAAGTGAATAGATTTAAACATATCTATTTTGATGTTAATACAAATTCATGTTATATAAAAGGAAAAAAGTACATATATAAACCCATAAGTCAGCTTGTTGGGAATTTTTGTTGTAATACATCCATAATAGGGATGAAATCAAATTAGTTTTGAGCTATTGCAACATCACATGGTTTTAATAGCTACTATTGTTAAAGGGAATGCAAAAGATTTGTTAGTTTGAATGGCCTATGATTGTGATTAACAAAGAAATTCTCAATGATATAACCACTTCTTTCCACCAATTAGGGGATGAAGATGGGGATCAAATGCTTCATTCTAACTCTCACATAAATATTTGAATTCTATGTGCAAGTAGTAAAAATAATAAAGGGCAAAAATATATATAAGATATCTGTGTGTTTTTGGTATAATAAGAATAATAATTTAAATTGTCATGGGCAAACCTTATAGTCAAGGAGTAAATAGTTAATATTGCTAATGTCATTTGCCATAGAGGTTTTCCTTATACTTGACCCTATTAATTTAGACACGGATTCTCTAGGTTCTTATGTTCAGCTTGATGCCTTTGATTAAGTCAAACTTGCTTGAAGTCATGGCTTGATGATAAGAAGCTCAGTTTTATAATTAGAATTAGCAATCAATCAAAATAACCAATCAATTATATTGCCAAACCTAGTATGTTTAAAGATGAGGTTTAATTCAAAATCCTTATCAAGAAGAGAACTTAAACCAACAGACATCTAAAAAGAAAAAACCTAAAAATAGATATGAAGAAAGGAGGTATGAAAGATAGATTAAATCTAAAAAAAAGTTAAAGCATTAATTTAGACAATCCAATCAATCATATTATGCAATAAATTTAGATTTTAAAAACACTTTTCAACCTCTATCTAATGTCTGTATAGAGAGAAGAGGAGAAAATCTTAGAAACTATGTCAACTGGAGATGTGACAAAACAGTACATAGATGAACTGTAGCAAATAAAACACATCTAATCAAAATCTAATGCTGATATAAAATTATAAACTAAATTATAGGTTAAAAAGCAATTACAAATCCAACAGTTACCATTAATCTAAATGCTGATAAGTAATCTTGTGCTCAAATAAAGCACTAAAATCTTGTACAAGCAAATGATAAATCAAATAGATGTCTTGTATTGATAATTGTGAAAATTATATATACATGAATGCAATAGAAATTGAAATCCAAATGCTCAATGCTATCCTTACTGAAAAGAACCACTCAAATGGTCTTCCACTTTGAACTATACAAGCATCGGGTAAATAGAAAAAAAATGAACAAAGCAGAAAAAATATAGAAAAAAAAAACATGGATCGATTAGGGTTTTTAGTGAGTGCTTTTGAGAGAGAGGCTGAATTTAGTTGTTGTAAAAGTTAAGTCACTTTATTTCTGTATAGTGTGTCCAGAAAAACTGTAATTGCCAAAATTTCAAAGTTGATAACATGTGTCATCTTATTGGTCCATTAGAATTTTGAACTTTTGCATTTCAAGAAATTTTGTGAAGGAAATTTTGTAAATTAATTTTTAAAAAATAATTCACAAATAACACGGATACACATAACACTCATTTAACTTAATTACTACACATGTGATTTAGAATTAAAAAAGTTAAGTGAACATACACATTAGATAAAGTTAAGTGAATACAAATAATAATTAAGTGAAACCAAGTAAGTTAAGTGTAGAAGGAAGTTAGTTAAGTTGAGACGAAGGAAGAGTTAAGGAGAGTAAAGGCAAAAGTTTAGTAAAGAAGTAAAAATGTTAAAAAAGTAGAAACAAAAGTTGAGGTGAGGTCAGAAAGAGTTAAGAAGAATAGAGACAAAAATTGAGGAGAAATGAAAAACTTGAGAAGAGTAAGACATAAAACTTAGTGCTTTTACTCAAGCATGATGCCAAAAGCATTTATATTTATACTATTCCATTACCAAAATTTATTTTGGCATATAATGTAAATTGTGTGACAAACTATCAATTGTAGGAGATAACTAAGGATGGTATTGATTGATGAGGTTAGTGTCATCAAATATAAGAAATTAACTTAGTAGAGGAGGTGTGCTCAACTTAACAGAGGGAGCACAAAGGGTGTCTAAAACTTTTTTGATGTGTATGAAAATATATATGTGTGTGTGTGTGTGTAGTTTAAAAATATACAAATATTTATAGTCTAAAGGGATATTAGTGCATATGTTTTATTTGTTATCTTATTTATGTTCACCTAATGTCATATGTTATTTATGTTTGTTCAACTTTTTGTTTGTTTAACCTTAGGTCACATGTGTAGTAGTTAAGTTGAATGTGTGTTACATGCACGAATATTATCTATGAATTAAATCTTTAAACTAAATTTACAAAGTTTCTTGAGGCACAATAGTTTAGAATTCCGATGGAGAGAAGAAACATGGAAGTTGAGTTGAGACGTATGAGAATTAAGGAGAGTAGAAATAAAAGTTGAATTAAGGTGAGAAAAAGTTAAGGAGAGTAGAGACAACATTTGAAGAGAGACAAGAAAACTTACGCTTAGTAAGACGATAAGCTCAGCGTGTTACTCAAGCACGATGCCAAAAGCATATATATATATACATATACATATACATACTATTCCATTACAAAATTTGTTTTGGCTAATAATGTAAATTATGCAGGAAAGTATTAATTACAGGAGATGGCTAAGGATAGTATTGATTGATGAGGTTAATGTTATCAACTACAAGAAATCAGTCAATATCATTTTTTATTTAATGACTAGTTAGCTGATCAAATCTACTACCTTGACTTAATGTGTAACACCATAATTTCTAGCTCATTTCTGACGTTACGGACATTGTGTTTCTCACATTTACGAAGGGACGAGATGTTACATAATGTGCACTCAACTTAATAAAAATGTCTTTAACTTAATAAAGGTATTATCAATTTAATAGATGAGATGCACTTAAAAGAGAGAGAGAAGGAAAATGTAAATGAGAGATTGATCATGTTAAAATGTTGATTTTTAAATAAAAGAAAATAAATTAGAAAAAACAAAGTAAGGCCCACAAATAAATAGTAATCAACACAATGATAGCTAAAAACAAATTAAAAGGGTTAATAAAGAGTAAAAACAAAGAAGTTGAGTTGAGATGAATGCTGAGTTGAAGAGAATAAAAGCAAAAGTTTAGCTGAGATACAAAATAGTTAAAAAAAAGTTGAAATAGAAGTTAAGTTGAGGCAATAAAGAGTTAAAGAGAGTAAAAAATAAAAATTGAAGAGAAACATAAAACTTGAGGAGAGATGAGAAACTTGAAAAATATAAAAAAAATTTAAGGAGTAAAATGCTAAGTTCAGCACCTTGCTTGAGCACAATACCAAAAGCATGTATATATACACTATTTCATTACAAAATTTGTTTTGGTTTATAATATAAATTATGTGGCAGATTATCAATTGTGGTATATAGTTAAAGATACTATTGATGAGGTAAGAATCATTAAATATAAAAAATTAATTAATAACATTTTTTATTCAATGACAAGTTAACTCATGGAGTCAATTGGCTTAACGTAATGTATACTTAACATAATAGAAGTATTGTCAATTTAATAGTAGAGAAATTGTTAAAAAAAAGTGGGAGCCAAAAAAAAAAAAACACATATGAGAGATTAATTGTACTAGAATATTGATTTTTAAATAAAGGAAAACAAATAAACAGTAATCAATGTGGCCTTATACAAATAAGAAGAAAATAAAAGTGGAGCCCATAAATAAATAATATATGTAATGGATTAGAGGGTCTAAAATGAATAATTGTGATAGAGGAAACAATAAAATGGAAAAAAGAAGTAAAAAAAAAAGAGTTAATAAAAAAAAAGGACAATAAACGAGGATGAATTGCGAGAATGAAATGATTATCAATAAATTATAGATTTACATATATAGATATAGATGTAGTAGATTATGATTATTTTAAGGGAAGATTATGTTATAAGAATTTAAATTGTTAAATATTTCGTAAATATTTAAATAAGAAAACAAGGCAAGTAAAAGCCTTGGGCGAGTCCATGGAATAGTCGGTTCTTTTACGTCGGTGTCAGTGCCTTGTTCTTCCGGTTACTTTACACGATCATCAACACCAACTTCGCCCCGAAAAAAACCCACAAAATTTCCAAAATCAAATTAGCCTAGCGTATCTCTTTCACTGGTTTTGCGTGCAAGAGAGCAGTTTGGGAATCCATGAATACGACGCCGTTCATGGATAAGCAGATAATGGATCTAACTCAAGGATCGCCTACGAGTAAGGATTTCATCGACCTGATGAGCCATCCTAAGGAGGAAAAAGAAGCAGACGCAGAAGGTGAAACTCGCCGTGGCAGCCACCACCAAATCGGTGGCAATGGGATTAAGGAGGATATCATTCCCAGCTACGATTTCCAGCCGATTCGCCCACTTGGAGCTTCGACTCAGTCTACCAATCATGATTCCAACCCTAATCTCGGAGGGATTTCTAGACCTTGGAATTCCGACTCTAACTTTTCCACTACAATTGTTAGAGTATGACCATGACCCCTTTTCTCCTGCCCTAATTTAAGCATATTCATAATATTAGTTCTTTTGTCTTTAAATCTTTCAATCTTTCTCTTATTTGCTGATAGGGATTCCTTTAGAAGGAACCTTTTGTATATTTTTTATGGCTTTTACTGGAATATTGCTATTTTTTGGGTTGGGCTTCTATAGTTTGCTGTCAAGCATTATAACTTTTAGCCTTGCTTGGTAATTAGGTGTGAGGTGGTTTTGCCGTGATTGCTGATACTCAGAGAATGCATTCTTGTTGATGATTTTGCTAACTTCTTAGTCTAATAGTTAATGTCTGGATTTAATTGTTTATGATTTTATGCTACTTTTTTAATTCTGAAGTTTAGATAGGTTTAATGTATAACGCCACCTGATTCTCTTCATGCAAATTGCTTTATGCTCTCTTACAGCATTTTCTTTGGCAATGTCCATTTGGTATCATGTATATATTTGTTCTTATGGCTCGACAAGGTTTTGGGTTTTCTTTGAAAAATATTCACACTATATTTAAATTGAATTGTTGACTTGCTATATGGGTTCTTAAACAAATACTAATAGTTTTTTAACCTTGACTTTGAAATTGTGTTCCTTGAAGTCTCTATCACGGATCAAGTTGGGAATAGTTCTCTCATGTTAGCTTCAGAATTTTTGGTAGCTTTGATTGATGAGTGGAAACAGATAAGTTGTGAATTTGACACGATAATCAGGCATCCTCTTGTGGTGATAAATTCAATCAATTATTGTGGAACCTGCATAGCTGTAGCTATCATTGATATATTGACCTTTACTAAGTTATTTTCTCTTCTACCACGCCTATAAGGAAGTCATCTCTAATACTTAAACCGTACCTGTTCAACCTACTTTCTAATCTGTCGTATACCTACATATGTACAGTTTCAATTAGTTTTCTCAGCTTTTTTTAATATCAATTTTGTTATGAAGCTAATGATTGCTCTATTTTTTGCTGGCTCCTTGTGAGATTTGGTATTTTCTTTTAAGGAAGAATAGCTTGGAAAATTATGTGGTTATTTTTTGAAAGGAGATGTAGATATGACATTGATTTGATTTGGAATAAAAATTGTTATTTTTAAACACCATTAATAGGTGCCTTGATGCATTCCCAAAGTTGTCTTAACCTCTACACAGGGGTGGATCCAGAATAAGAGGAGTAGAGATAGGAAATTAAATAATCTCTTATGTCATTGTCAAGTGAAAATTGTGTCCATTGAACAGAGCCTGGTTTTATATTAATATATGATGAAATTTGTCAATCACCCTGGTCAATAGAATTTTGTCAAGGCGGCTACATATTCTTGGATCATGTTCTAGTAATTAGTAACTGCATTTCTGCTTCTACATTTCCATAGTTTTATGGGTCATCGTGTTAGAGAACCTTAAAGGCCAACAGTGAGACAAAAACAATAAAAGCAAGTCCATCCTCAAAATAACAAGCGAGATCACTTAGAATTTATCATATTATCAAAGCTGAAAAACTTGCTTAAGTCAAGTAGTGGGGTAGATATGAAATTGTGAGGCCAGTCTCTGTTTTGGGATGAATTTCACATAAACTCTGCTAAAATTTTATGGAAATATTTTCTGGTGCCCCTTTGATTGGCTTCTGCCTCCTTGGTTCTTAGGCATGTAGACTTCTAAGTTATTCACATGAATTCTTAATGGTGTATGCTGCGCTGATAATTGTTGCATCTGAGCTCAACACTCTGTCTTTGGAGCACAAGGATGTTAATGGAATGTGTGTTTATATGCATAGACACATGCAAGTGCGTGCACACACAAACATACACACACACTTTTTTCTTTTGGGTTTATTTTTTTGGGGAGGGGTGCTTGGGGAGGGATTTGACAAGGCACAATGAGTTATGTTGATTGCTTTCCATTTATCTTTCTTGGCGGCCTGACCCTCTGTTTTTTTCTCATTAATGTCTTAAAAATTTATGCATATTTGGATAAAATTTATAATAGCAAATAGAAGAGAAGTTTTTGTGATCCGGCAGTTTTACCATTGAATGTTTGGCTCCCACCTCTGGTTCAGTCCAACTGCTATGGTCTCTACCAAAGAGCTCTTCTTCAGTATAGCTGATAAATACCTCTAGTTGTTCGTAAGGTTAGGCCTATAATGGCAAGTTAAGACTTTATATTCTAAAAATTTTTTATTTCTTGGTGTAAATTACTGATGCTAATGAGATACTTGTGTTTCCCACTCATTTTTTCTGGTTCCATAACATTGTATAGATGAAAGGGTTAGTGAATAGTTTTGTTGAGTTACTTATTTATCATTCACTTCTTGAAAATGACTTTGCTTTGAATCTATATAGCTCTATAGTATGCATTTTGAATTGGCAAAATATTTTGCTATTGGACCAGGATTTCGTGTATTTGGATAATCTGCTGATCATATCTTGTGTTACATAGTTGCTTTACTATCTTGATTTAATGTCTCCTCTTTATAAATATTAAGCAGTCTTCCTTCCATTACACAGAGTTACGGTTCTCTGGATTCTCTTGAACCTGCAAAAGTTATAGTAGAAAAGGATCAAAATGCCTTTGATGCTACAATATTGTCTCAGATTGATCGAACCATGAAGAAACATATGGAGAATTTGCTCCATGTTCTGGAAGGTGTCAGTGCAAGGCTAACACAGCTAGAAAGCAGAACCCACCATCTTGAGAATTCTGTGGATGATTTGAAGGTATCTGTTGTAAACAATCATGGTAGCACTGATGGAAAAATGAGACAGCTGGAGAATATCCTTAGAGAGGTATTTTATTTATCATATTTGCGCCCTTCACTCTTCTAAGTTCTAACCTTGATATTTAGCAGCATTTGATATGTAGAATGAATGCATATGGCGGATGAAAAGGATATGATGTTATCATATTTCTGAAAATTTATGCTAGTGAGAATTATGGATGTTAACAATTTTGACTGTGATAAATAATTATATTCTTAAAATATCTTCTTGGTTCAACTGTTCAATAGATATTGACAAACATTTATTTAAATTAACACCAGAGAATTATGACAGTCTCAATATAATCATAAAATATTATCCTCAACTTGAATTTTTTTTTATTTTTTTGTCTCTAAACTTTCCTGAATAACCTTTTAGTTGAACAAAAAATTCCAAGAAATTTGGCTCCCTTAACTTTTTCTGGTTTGCTGTTCAATAGATTTTTGTCCAAGCAAGAAATAGTATATGGCATTGTTGTTGTATGAGAACCCTAGCAATTATGCGGATATGAATTTTGCCCCTCCCCTGACCAATTTTTTTTTAATCTAAGTATATGGCATTCTTGCTGGCAAAAAACCAGGCATGTGATTTCTTTGCTAATTGTATACTTTAATTTAGCTCATATTTGATCATTATTTCTGGCCTTTGGGCCTAACAATTAGTGATATTATTTCTTTAATCTTTTTTTCAAGAATTTCTAAGTTTAAGCCATGAGGACTTGCATTGAGTTAGCTTTGGAATGAGCTCTTTCGTATTTTTGGAGGAAATTGGGTGTCCTTGTACTTTGGATCAATCTCTCCAAATTCACTTTAAAGGATTTGGTGATAAGAAGGATAACAAAACTTTATGGCAGAGTGCGATTTATGGAACTCTGGTTTGTCTAATTGGAGAGGAATGCCCATATTTTCAAGGGCATATCTTCACCTCTAAATATGTTATGGGGTAGAATTGTCTATATGGCAACACTTTGGAGCTTGGCTCATGGTTTTTTTCAAGGGAATCTCCATTTCCGATATGTAAAGAGATTGGGCAGCTCTTCTACATAATTAGCTTTCTAGGCCTTTTGTTTCATTGTTCTGTTTTTGTGTTTTTTAATTTGTTTATTTTCTGATATGAGGATATCTTATCCTCAACTCTTTTGTACTTTTTCCTCTTTCGGATACAAATAAATTAATGTTAAGTACTTGTAAATAAATATTGGTTATATACAATTAAATGTTTTTAAAACCAAATTGGTTATTGAACTGATAGGGGCATTAATTCACAATTCAATAATCTGACCATGATTGATTTATAGTCAAATTAGTGATAATTAAATTTATATTTTTAAAATTTTATATATTAAAAATTAATATAATAAATAATAACAAACAAATTTTAAAAGAAATTACATTAATTTACTCTAAAAGTTAATTAAAATTTATACATTAGATAATTTTTAGTTATTGTTGGTTTTCAGCTAATTACTTCTTTTTATTTTTATTTTTTGTGTTTAAATAACTAGTGTCATCCTAACTTATCTCTTAATTGAATTAATGTATTGAAACTTAAAATTGACTTACTTTCAAACTTTTGAATTGATGTATTTTGCCTTCAAACAGAAGGATAGTGGAAAATAATACTTAAAAAAAAAAAAGGAAAAAAAGAAAGAGGAAAAGACGAAAAAGTAGAAAAAAGAGAAGGAAAAAAAGGGGGGGGGGGGATACTAGCCTGCACCTAATCCACCTACTCACTCACGCATCTCACCAATTGTTCACTTGACTTGCTTGCAGACCCCTATTGTACTGGAGGTACCCGCCTATCCCATTTCAATTGATTTTTTCTTTAATGATTTTTTGTTACACCTTTTCATTCAATTAAATTGTATGTCAGATTCATCTCTTTCTCCTTCATCTAATTTTTCCAAGCCAAAAATGTGAAGCAAATGGAATAAAGAAACAATCTTTCTCCTTCCTGGTCTCCCCTCTCCTTCATCGCCTCCTTCATCCTCTCTTTCTCCTTCAGCATCATTTGAGTAAGACCTTTCTTCTTCTCATCTTCCTCTACCTCTCTCTGTTTCTCTCATCTTCCTCTACCTCCTTGCTCTCTTAAGCTGAGATTTTAGAGGCAAAAATACACACACACACACACACACACACACACACACACACACACATTCCAGCCAACCCATTGAACCGTCTAGTTTTCTATCGGTTTTATTAGTTTTTGACCTATTCGGTTCTGTGTTGATCAGATCGGGTTAAGATTCGGTTTTTTGAGTCAACTGGTCGAATTGGCCAGTTCTGTCTGGTTCAATTTTAATTACAGACTTTGTTTTTTCACTACTTTGTTTGACATGAAATGTGCAAAATTTGCAGGTGCAAACAGGGGTACAGGTTTTAAAGGATAAGCAAGATGTGGTGGAAGCTCAGCTGCAGCTGGCTAAGCTGCAAGTGTCCAAGGTGGACCAACAATCAGAAACTCAGGCTAGTGTGATTACAGATCCTGTGCAGCAAACTGCATCTGCTCCCCAGCAATCTCAACAACTGCTTCCTTCCCCTGTTAATCTTCCGCAATCAATTTCTGCAGTCCCTCACCCTAATGCTCCTCCTCAAGCTCTGTCCCAACAGGGTTTGCCGCCTCCAGTTCAACTGCCTAATCAATTTCCTCAGAACCAAATCCCTCCTGTTCCTCAGCGAGAACCATACTTTCAACCACCCCCTCAATCTCATGAAACCCCAAGTCAGCAATACCAACTGCCTTTATCTCAGCAGCCACATCCTCCTCCTGGGGCACCTCCACAGCAACAATATCAACAGACCCCTCCACCCCAGTACCCTCAGCCTGCACCTCATCCACCTCAACAACAGCCATCGCCTTCACCTGTTAATCCCCCACCTCAACTCCCATCTTCACTGGGTCACCATGTGGAAGAGACATCTTACATTCCTCCTCAGAATTACCTACCCAATGTCCGCCAGCCACCATCCCAGCCAACCAGTGGACCACCTCCTGCCCAGCAATTCTATGGGCCGCCATCCCATGTGTTTGAACCACTATCTAGTAGATCTGGTTCAGGTTTTTCTTCTGGATATAATGCACCATCTGGACCTGCTGAACCATATCATTACGGTGGGTCACCACCGTATGGTGCCACTTCAGGGCTAAAACCACAACTGCCTCCTCCTGCGGTGGCTTCTCCAAGTGCTGGAAGTGGTTACCCACAGCTCCCAACTGCTCGGATACTGCCCCATGCATTGTCTGCTGCTTCAGGGGCAAGTGGCAGTGCGGGTTCTGGGGGAACTGGAAACAGGGTTCCCATGGATGATGTGGTTGACAGAGTGGCAAGTATGGGATTCCCTAGAGACCATGTGAGGGCAACAGTTCGGAAGCTAACAGAGAATGGTCAATCAGTTGACGTTAATGTAGTGCTGGATAAGCTTACGAATGGAAGTGATATTCAGCCAAGAGGGTGGTATGGTCGGTAGCATGAGGAAATTGATCCATCTATATGTATAGAAGCACCATTTGTTCCTGGGTTAAAATTTATGGGGTGGAGGCTTTATGATTGGATTGTGCCTCATTGGATGCTTTGACTCTTATTTCTTGCTTTGTTTTCATGGAGACTTTAAACTGGTATTCTTGCTTGCATATCTGGGGCTCATCTGTGAGTGTCTTTGATTGCACCATGTATATTCACAATAAATGATAGTGGATATTTGAAACTACTTGAACGGTTCAAGTTCTGTCGTTTGATTATAATGCTGGTGCCAGTTTGGCTGGTTGGTAACATACTACTCTGTATTGCACGAGGAAAAATTCTCATATTATAAAAGAAAGACATACTAAGCTAAGTATGAAAAGATGTGTGTGTATATATATATATATATGTCAAAAATGATTTTCTTTACTATTTGACGTGCTTACATATTTCTTTTTGAATTTATTTAGTTTTATAATTTAGGTTTTTTTTTTTTTAATGTTTCTTTAGTATAGATATCTATGTTGTATTAAAAAAAATTCTCTCCGGCATGATATATCGGCACATAAACCAAAACGTCCTTTACTTGAATTTTGAAGGATATTCTCGTCCCATTTCTCTTATCCTTTCTTAGTACACAACAGTCTGCTTGCAGTTTACGGTCTTGCTCAGAAATCATCAGTTCAGGGCTGTGGTTTCGAGGCAATGCGATCCTTCATATTCCCGATGGCAAAAGCGTGAACAAGGTGTTGTGTGTTAACAAGGACTTGTCACGGCTTAACATCGTTGCTTAATTTCAAGAAATTAACTTAGGGGTTCATGTGGTATATTCTTTATTTTAATTATTTAGATTTAGACTTTTAAGATTAATTTTTAGGAAAATTTATTTATTTTTTCAAATGTACTAAGTTGATATAGAAATTTAATTTTGGAATTGTTTAAGAAAGGATTGAATCTCGCTTGATTTGTAAGTTGATTTAAGAATACTCTTCGTGTACAACCAAAGAAAAAAAAATGAACAACATAGTAGCATGATTTCAATGAAGTTATCGAGACGACAATTATGCTTGAATTTTGACCCAAAAAAAGAGAGAATAAATTATACAAACATCCTTGCTATCTTCAAAATATAAATAATTTTTTTTGAATATAAAACTATTTTATACTTTAATTTAATTTAATCTTTTTTTTAACTAAATTAGCTTCTATTAATTTAAATATATAATTTTTTTTAGAAATTAGGAAAAGCTAAAGCAGTCTAACTACTAATAGTTATAGGAAAAGAAATACCTAAAATATCATCCATAAGAATCCGGTAACACTCGCCAGGAGGACGAGGCGGAAGGTGAAGTCCCTTGTCTATATTATGCGATTGATTAGTCAATCAGTTCGCAAGTCTATTTCCTTCTCTATGCGTGTGGCTAATTTTCAGAACCCATTCATTGCGTAAAGCCGCTATAATACAAGTTATCAGTTGGTGCATGGGGGGCGTAGCGTTGCAACCTTTCTGGATCAAGCTAACAGCACTCTTGCACCCAAGCCTTGTTGAAACCCACTTGCCAAGCGAGCTCGATACCCGTTAAGATACCCCATAACTTTGAAAGGAACAGTCCACCCGTTCCTATGTGCCGACGATAGCCATGGACCCAACTGCCAGTGGGATCCCTTAACACTCCTCCACAACCTCAAATGATGCCTCCGTTCTTGAACCATCTAAGTTACACTGGACCCAATTCCCCATAGGATACTGCCAACCTATCAAAAATTCCTTCTTCCTGGTAACCAGGGCAGGATGCGTTTCATGGGCTCGTGTACATTCTCTAGCACTCACCACAATCTTCAGTAAGAGTTGGCCCACTGAATCAGCTTTATTATCAAACACAAGACTATAACGATCAAGCCAAAATTTCCAAACCCCCATCCCCACAAAAAGGTTTCCAGTTCAGGGTCCTATCCTTCCCCGTGCGTGACGTGAGGTTCGTCGTCAGCCCCCCTTCAATTCCGTGGCGAAAAACACGTCCCAATACCGTGGAGCAATACTTGAAAGCCAGACATCTTTCCCGTGCTCACAGTCACGAAGGGCGTGTAAAATCGTCTGAGAGTGAAGATTGCATCTCGGACATCTATACGTATCCGCACTATAGCAGTGGGATCTGTAGGCGTTCTTCATGATTCGGCAATAGGCAAGTAAACAAAGGAAGGATCTTACATGTTGTGCTCCCTGCAGTTTCCACATTCGGTTCCAGTCAAAAGAAGAATCAGCATCATCTTCAAGATTAATGATCCCATACGCCGACTTCACATTGAAAATATTATCTCTAGAATGGAGCCAAATCAGCTTGTCGTTGCTGCTGGTACACGTAGGGACAGGTATGGCCGCTATCCTCGAACAAATGTTGCTAGGGAGCAGATTAGTAATGACACTCCACTTTCACTCTTGGGTTAAAGCATAAGCTTTAACGGGTTGCTCCAAAGGACTGTCATGAAGAGGTTGTGTAGCACAAGATGCCAGGGCATCAATCCTAGGGACCCATCTATCCACCCAGAATTTAACTTCATCACCTTTACCAACATTCCATCGTATCCCACTCTGAATGTGGTTCCAGGTTTGGCAAATTCCCCTCCAAGCATTTGAAGCAGAATTATGCCGCCTGGGATGGTGTCATCACCACATTTGTATTTCACTCTCAGAACTCTAGCCCACAGATAATCTTTTTTCTCCGTAAGACCCCACCCAAGCTTCATGAGCATAGCCAAGTTCATAGATATAAAGTACCGTATACCCAAGCCACCCATTGATGTCGGCGTGGAAACCTTCTCCCAAGCAATAAGATGTGATTCTTTTTGCTCATTCGAAGATCCCCAAAGAAAGTTTTGGTTCACTTTCTCCATGGCCTCACAGGTGCTAGCTGGCAAGAGGGAAGTTTGCATATAATCGGTAGGAATTGAAGATAACTCGTGTAAGAGTCAGATAAAGATAGCTGTTTAGCCTCCCAAGTGCTCGGTTTGGCATTCGTTTGTCAATCACAAAGGAATAAGTATTCCGGGTCACTCTACTGATGTAAAGGCACTCTCAGTTATTTTCTCAAGTCATGTGATATAAATTTTTTCAACCTAAAGTTTAAATGGAAGGTATTTTAGTTAAAAAATTTTAAAATTAGAGTAATGTGTAAGATAAATTTTTGTTTTAGAAAAAGTTCGTGTATATTTTGAAAGCAAATAAGAAGTATATATAATTTTAATAAAATTAAAAAAAAATCTATGTAATTTATTTGAAAAAAAAGAGTGTATGCATAGTTAAAATAATCTCGACATTAACATGCATGGGAAGATTGGACAACATCTTAGAAGTGTCTCTAAACATTCTTATGGTATATAAAAAGAAGTTTGAATGTAGCTTAATTAATAGGAGGCATTTTAAAAGTTGATACAGATGCATGGGTCAATAAGTTGAAAAGTTGAAATGATCTTTCTCTTCTTCTTGGTTGCAATTTTTTGAAATAATTCTAATTTTGGTTGACAAACCAGTTCATACTTGAACTCTTCTGCTTCAATCAACCTTGAAATAAGAACGCAGAAAAATTTGAGGTGGAACCTCACCTTATGCTTCTTGGTGTTGCTAGTTCAGCACGTCTTAGAAGAACTGATCAAACATGAAAAGAGACAGATTCAACTGCAATCTAGCCAGAAGCAAACTTTGACCTTACTTAGGCGTTGCCATTTGTTTATTTAGACACACAATTGACTATGTCAGCTAGTTGGTTGATATCCGTTTGACAGATATTACGTGTCAATCTGATCCTCAGAAAAAAGAAAAGAAACAGCGGCTTGCAGTTGTTGAAGAATAATTCATCCAACAAATAAAATTTTAATCATCGCTTAATATATAAGACTTAGTTACCGAGTCTCCATCTGCATAATTTTATGCAAGTCAAAAAATTAGACTCTCTCAATGCCTTCTACTTATAAATAGGCAAGGTTTGCGATGCAGCAAATCTCATCCCTCAGCCAAAATATACACAGAACTAAAGAGTTGTCGAAAGGTAGAAGAGAAAACATGAAAGCTGCTTACTTAGTCCTTGTCGCCGTCTTGGCTCTCGCATCTTCTGGTGCCTTTGCCTTTGATCCTAGCCCACTCCAAGACTTCTGCGTTGCTATAAATGACACCAAGAGTGGTGGTACATGAACCTTCAACTTTCTCCACTGCACTTCAGATGCCATTCTGATTATGCCATGCCTGTTAATGTTTTTTCTTGATTTGTTTTGCAGTGTTTGTGAATGGAAAGTTTTGCAAGGATCCCAAGCTTGCCAATGCGAATGATTTCTTCTTCCCTGGACTGAAGGAAGGAGACACATCCGGTCCACTTGGTTCAAAGGTGATTCCGGTTGCTGTGAATGAAATATTAGGACTCAACACTCTAGGCATTTCCTTGGCTCGCATAGACTTTGCTCGTAAAGGCCTAAACCCTCCGCATACTCACCCTCGAGCCACTGAGATTCTTGTAGTCTTAGAAGGTACTCTCCAAGCTGGTTTCATTACATCTAATCCAGACAATCGCCTCTTCACCAAAGTACTCAACAAGGGAGATGTGTTTGTGTTTCCGATTGGTCTCGTACACTTCCAGCTTAATGTGGGTGAGACAAATGCTGTAGCCATTTCTGGTCTCAGCAGTCAGAACCCAGGAGTTATCACCATTGCAAATGCTGTGTTTGGATCAAATCCTCCTATCTTTCCACAAGTTCTCACCAAGTCTTTTCAGGTGGACAAAAGCGTAGTTGACTATCTCCAGAAACAATTCTAGATGCACAACAATTAAACAACTAGACGAAATATTATTGATTTGTTACTGGAATTTGCCTATTGCAACCAGATTAAGATATAACAAGAATAGAATTAAAATGCATTGCTCGTCGTACGCGATTCATGTTGGATAAAATGTACTTTTTTATTTTTTACTACAATTTCTCGAAGTAAAATGTAATGTGACTTCTTTAATTTGTGTACAATATCTATATATATGCAATCTTGAGGGTTATTCTGTTCTATATATTAAAAGTTAGTTTCTAATTATTAATTAAGACATTATTAGTTTCTAATTTATTGATTGAGTCATTTTAACCAGGCGAAAAGAAATAATTTTGTTATATAATGTCTAATTTCTGTTTCTTTTTTGGGCAAAAGTTCACAACCAAAATTTCATGGGGTGTTCATTCCTTGTCAGATATAAATATCATAGGAATTACATCACAGATAAGAGTCAAACATTTAGGGTTTACAACTTCTCTATAAAATACAGACCTTTTAAAAAATGAGTCGTGATCATATCTGATACATGTTGATACATAAAATATAACGCGACACTCTAAATCCTGTGTTCATACCGTGTCTATACTTCTTAGCAACTTCTGCACTAGTTAAACAATATTAGCTGGTGTGTGTGTATCAGTGATGATAACTTTAATTTACTTCTAGGAAGCACGGATACGGCTATTTATGAGCTATACCTGTACTAGATACGTATCTGGTATGGATACGTGTACCGTACAGGTACAAAGTACCCAAAACATTTTTTTTTTCTTTTTGCATTTCGAAACATTTCCGTATGTACCGAAACGTTTTGAAACGGCTCTAAAACAACATAGAAACGGCTCCAAAAAGTCCCACCCCAAAAGCGACGTCGCTTTCTATAGCTGACCTATTTTTCCCTTCGAAAGCCCTGCGTCCTCTACATCCCTTCGTCTCTATTTCTTCGTCAGTGGTTCAATGCGTCGTCTCAAACGTTTCAGTCATTCGTGTTGCATCATCTTCTCCGGTGACTGGTGTGTTTTGATCCTCCATGCTGCGTCATCTTCTTCGATGATTGTTGGTGCGTTTCAATCCTTAGTGCTTCATCTCAACCCTCAGTGCTTCGTCTCAGAAGCTTCGATCCTCAGTGCTTCTTCTCCAGTGATTACTGGTGCGTTTCGGTCCTCTGTGTTGCTTCATCTCCTCCGGTGATTGCTGCTTCGTCTCAAACCTCAATGCTTCATCTCAAAAGTTTCGATCCTTAGTGCTTCTTCTCCAGTGATTACTGGTGCGTTTCGGTCCTCAGAGGTTCCTTCGTGATAAGTTCCTAATTTCCTATTTTAGTGGGATGTGAGTATAAATTGTTTGCCTGTTTGATAAATTCCTCCGTGATAGTAGCTAACACAGCCTTAAGAGGATATAAAGATCAGCTTATGCTATTATTCTGCCCATTTTTGTCTAAAAAGAGTCAAAAGGAAACCACGAAATTAAAAAATTTTAATTAAAAGAAAACAACATCTGCTGCAGATATTGTAGACGATTGATCAAGCAGATCCAGGGTCATAAATTATAATACTCTATTGATGAAACTTTGAATTGAATTCCCAACCCCCTCTCATTGAAATGCATGCAAAGCATTTAGTTGCATACTTACAGATTAGCCTCTAAATATGGAGGTGACTGGTAAGAGAGAGAAAGAGAGGGTTCTATTGCTTTTGCTTTGATTACTCTGAAGCATTCAAATGCCATTAACAGATCCATTTCATGTGCCAACCCAACTTATCAGAAACTTCTCATCAAATATCAAATACCTCTGCTCATCTATGTAATGTGTTAGATTATTATATATATATATATATATATATATTTTCATACCCGTATCTTAAAATTTTAGAAATTGTCGTATCCTACATATCGTATCGTGTTGTACCCAATACTCATACCCATATCGGTGCTTTTTAGACTTACTTCATCATGGATCAAATTTCTGAACAAAGTTTTATCTTTATAAATTGTTTGTAATTTGTGAGTATTCATTATAGTTTTGCTAGCGCTCACGCAGATAACACTAATAGGGCTGAAGGAATCATACATATATTGTCTTGCATACATGTTGACTTAGTTTAGTCTTTGTTGGATACCAAAGGAACAAAAAACTTGCATAAATTATATTCCCGTCAACATCTTTTTATTCCTTTCTTGTTGAGATACAATACTAATGCAAATAACCCTCCAAAATTGCAAAATTCGATGGTTTTTGATATGTAAGTCTCTGGCCAGTTTTCTTTACATGTATATCAAAAAAGTGAGCACCTATAAGTGATATCACATTTGATGTGGTTTTTTATAAGTCAAAAATCAAGTTCCTTAACTTCTGTTAATAACGAATCTATCAAAATTTGATGTGGATGTCAACATTTTCATAAAACATTATTTAAAAGAGTTAGAGATCATCATGAATAGGGTATGAGTAGCATATTATAGTTCTCATTTCTGGACTTGGAGAAATATGTATATATTTCATTTTGGATTCATATTAATAAGTAACAAATTAAATCTCTAACTCCTTCTATAGAATCCTTAAATCTCCTAACATGGGTCAGTAATTTTTTCTCAAGTTGAAATTCATCTACATAAAATTTAATGATTCACATAAATTGACAATTTTTTTTATGTAGATTAAACAATTTCAATTAAAAAGAAATTTAAAATTTTAAAGTTTATTTTTTAATTGAAAAATAAAAACTATCTATAATTGAAAGTTAAGAGTATTTAATATTAAACTTTTAAAAATTTTAGATTATATTGAGATTCCATTTATCATTAAAAATAATAAAACAAAAAGTAAATAGTAATTTTAGTCAAATACCTTGATATTACTTTGATATTTAAGAGAAATGTTATTAGGAGATGTGACATAGTAGAGAGTAAGTACAAAAAATAACAAAATATATGTTTTTTATTTATCTTATATTCTTTCTCTCTCTCTCTCTCTCTCTAATTTCTTTGTATTTATATCTTCTATTTTTAATTTGTTGAATTTATTTAAGATAAACTATTATATAAAAAAAAATTTAAAAAAAGAAAAACTTCCCTAACTCGTTTAAACCAATTTTTAACTAGTCCAATTTTGATCAATTCAACTGGTTATTAATTGGTTTGACCAGTTTTTGACTGCTTTTTAAGCTAATTGATTTTTTGAATTAACTAAATTGAACTAGGGACCAGTTTTCTATCTAACCAGTCGAATCGATCAGTTTCGTTTGGTTTTAAGATTCATGCTCAAAACTAAAATTTTTATTTTCATATGAAAATTTTTCCCTCTCTATAATTTTTTTAAAACCAAATGCCACTTAAACACGATCAAATGATCCAAAATTTAATGATTGGATCTAAAGCCTCAAAATTATTGAATATTACTTCACACTCAAATGGGAGTCACTCTGTTTCCATCCTATAACCCTTTTAAACTTGGCTCTCAAGTACTTGAGCTTAACCACATACCTTCAATACACAAAACCATTTAAATTCTTGGAACGGAGCTTTTAGCCAATTCAAATTAATAAACTACCTATGATTGTCTATAGTATATAAAAAGATATATGCTTTTAGAGTAAAAGTACAATAATTAAAAAAAAATTGATAACAAGTGTTTATGTAATTTCACAGTCAATTAGTGGTGGTTAGCTATAAAAACACTTAGGTTGTGATTTAATCCTTATACTATTTTCCTATTTTCACTTATATCTATATTATGATTGAATGAGATGTTTGTTTTGGTGGAAACTTTAGGGAATTTTTTTTTCTTAATCATGATATATATGTGATATAATACTATCATCTAAATAATAGGCTATAAAACTTGTAAGTGCATTAGTCACATAAATACCAAAATAAATCTTAAATAATTGTGCCATATAATTTCTTTTAAAGTAAATTACACAAAATTTTTTACTTATAAAATAAATATTTTAATTCAATCTTAATTTTTTTAACTGAAACATCTTCCATATAAAATATAAAAGAAAGTACTTTAGCTTAAAAAATAAATACACAAAACCATGTTTTAAGCTTTAATCATCAAGCCAAGTGGTGATGTTTTTGAAATTTTTTCATAAGGCTTACCTTGAGAAGAGAATTTTAAGCATCCTTGTAAAGCTTAAGCATTTTTCTATTCTCAATTGCTTGCTCTCTTGCACAACAATTTGCTTCACAAGGATCTATTACAGTATCATTAGCCTTGTAATCATCAGCCTCCATATGAAGAATTAACAAAGGCAGATAGACTTGTAAATCATGACCATTAAAGGTGAAAATAAGAATTTTATATTACTTTATTCCTCTAATGCTAAATTTTGGTTGGAAAAGAGAAAAAGAATTTTTATTTTAAATAAGAATTTTATAAGCTCAACCCTATAAACCTAATATTTTTAAACTAACGAGCCTGTTAAACTAGTTGGATTCTCATAATCAGAGAGAAGGAGAGAGAGAGAATCGAAAGTGAGAGGATATTTGTTTTTGATGGTAACCTTATTTAATTCACAGTAATCTATACACAATTGTAAGTTACCATCCTTCTTTTTTATAAATAACACTGGAGCTCCCTAAGGTGAAACATTAGGGCGTATAAATAATTTCTTTAACAATTCCTCTATTTACTTTCTTAACTCAGTAAGTTTGATGAGAGCTATCCTATAAGGACCCTTAGATATCGGACCAGCCCCAGGCACTATGTCTATAGAGAACTCTAGCTCTCTCTCAAGGGATAGACTACTAAAATCAAAATCTTTAAGAAAAACCTTTAGGAATTCCTTGACTACTAGGATCTTCTCTATCCCTTCCTCTACCTCAGCTTGAATAGAGAAAAAGGCTAGAAACCCTTGACATCTATACTTTAAATGCCTTTCAGCCTAGGTAGTAGTCACAAAAGATAACTCAGCTCTTACTCTAAGTATGGTCCCATAAGTAGGTAAGGAAATAGCTTTTCACAATCAAGTATTGTATTATTCACGGCCATATAGTTCATACCAACAATCAAATCAATATCATAGAAAGGCATACATATCAAATCAATGGTAGTATGACAATGATTAAACAATGACATTCAAATAAGCATGAGAAGTAACAACGTGGCCTCCAATGGGTGTAGTGATAGATAAGTCAAATGGTAAAACACTAACAGCTGGACTCGATTATCTTATACAATCATTGGATATGCACGAGTGAGTAGCACCCGAATCAAACATAATAACTATAGGAAAGCCATTCACTATTAGCGTACCTCAGATCAAACTGGGGAACACATTGGCTTCCTGCTGAGTGAGGGCGAACATTCTGTCCTGGGTCTGCGGCTTAGGTGGATGCACTATAGCCATCGGAGGGCAGTTCTTGGCAATATGTCTCAACTTCCCACACTTGAAGCATGTCATCGGAGACTGCTGGGTAGATGACGGGCTCCGAGAAGGCTATATCTTTTTGCTATTCTATAGCCTTCCATTCCACAACACCTTGCCTCTCCTCTTACTTCTAGGTGCCACACTAGAGCCCTCTTGAAGTCTTGGTCTTTTCAATTTTGGAGCCCCTTTCTAACTAGATGTGGTCGCAGTAGGCATGATGTCTCGCAAATTATTTTCAATTACCTTGCTAATCTCCATAAAGCTATTGAAGTTCCTGACCTGCTGTGAAGTCACTCTATCTTTAACCAGGGGCTTTAACCCAATCTCAAACTGTTCACATCTCTAGGGCTCATCATCATATCTCTGGTGATAAGAGGAATACCGAGGTAACTCAATAAATATGGCCACATATTGATCAACAGTCATTTCATCAGTCTGTCTCAAGCCCATAAATTCTATTTCCTTTTACTTCGTTACTGAACTAGGAAAATACTTTTCATAAAACTCCACCAAGAAGTTTTCCCAGGCAATCTGAATGTTCTTAGTCTACATTAGGGGTTTCATGCTATGCCACCATCTATCAACTTCCTTCTGTAACATAAATGTGGTGAGCTGAGCTTTCTGCTCTAGGGTACAATCCATCACTGAAAATATTTTCTCCAACTCTATGACCTATGCCTCTGCCTTATCTACATCCAAATCCCCGTTAAATTTAGGTAGACTATTCTTTTTGAATTGATTTAACAATTTTTGGATAGGCGTCTGGGTTTAAGTAGGCTCTTGGGGAGGTGCAGGTGGAATGCTGGAGGTAGATGGCTGGGATACAGGGGCTTCTCTCCACATGTCTTCTTGCCTAGTTAGGGCATCTTGTAGTTGCATGATCATGTCATGCTAATGTTGGGCAACCTATCTTTGTTGCTCTAGCATCTCTTGCTGTTGCTTCATCATGGCTTGTTGTCGGTCTAATCTCTCCATGATGGTGCGCAAAAGGTCCTCAGGCTTAACCTGAACCTCTGACTTAACTCTCTGAGCCTTGGGTGGCCTATCTTTGTCTTTGCCCCGTCTAGTTTCGAATATCTTATTAGAAAAGAACCATCACCATCAATATACAATGGTATATGCATTCCATTATTTCTATGGCAATTCACACCAAACATAGGCTAATCCCACCATTCAAGAGCTAAACACTGAATAAAAGTATTTGAACCTTTACTTTGATACAAAAAATGTAACACCATAATGTATTAGCCTTAATTATCCTTCACTTAACCTTGATTCCATATAATTCTAAATAAAAGAAGTAAAATCGTGACATTTTTATTATGATACGTCGGGGTTTAAACGTTCATACTTTACCTTGTGGGTCCTATAAACCCATCGATTATATTTTCTACACAAATTCCATTCATACAACTCATACATAATATAAAACAATCCATAAACCAAGGATTTGAAGCCAAAAACCAGGAAAATTGCATTTTGCTCGCGGGTCCAAAATTCAAGTTTTTGACTATAATTTTGAAAAATTATAACTAATTCTAGAAAAATAAAAATAAAGTAAATGATAGCTTTCTCGAAAGTTCTGGATGTTAAATTTATACTAAAAATAATTCCAAGCTATAATAACATCATTTTGGATGATGTTTGGCAACAAAAAATCTCAAGAAATTAGATTGCTCAGCGTTTCTGATATAGTTTACTGATATGAACTTCAAAAATTTATAACTAATTTCAAAAAAATTTAATTCAAGAAAAATATACTAATTTAGAAAGCTATAAATGTTAACTAAAGGAAAAAAATAATTTTAAAATAAAAAAGAAGCAACTGGGGGCATGAACACCTATGGAACAATAACTGAAGTCAGGCTGTGCCCCTAATACTAATTTGGAAGTTCAAAAATTTATTTCTCCCTATCTACAAATTCAAATGAGGTTCTCTCTAGTGTTATAGAAAGCTTATCATGTATAGTTTATGCTTGTAAAAAGTTTATAGTCATTGGACACCATTTTCCCCACGAGTGACAGAGGTAAAAGATCTAACCATTTTCATAGTAATAATGCCAATTCTGTCAAAATTTTTCAATTTCAAAAATTCACCAAAAATTTTATAGAGTTTCAAATAATATGCACTTTAGCTTCCCAAAAATTCTAGGTAAAACCTATATGCATGCCAAATCTTAGGTCAAGAGGAGCTCATTTGATTAGATTTGGACACAGCTTATAAATATGGCAAATTTAACATCCTATATGGGTCAAAAGTGGTTCAAATGGCTTCTTAAAAGCTCTACTACCTCTTGGGCAAGTTTTAAAGTATAAACATAGTAAGTACAAGCTTTTCAAATGGTCCAAACTACCATACATCATAATCTCACTATGCCACATGCAAGAATACATAATTAAGAATGAGCTACCAAGTAAGGAAATCATACATTCTCATTGATTTGGCTCTACTATTGATATATACAAGGTATTCACATACTTTTACAAATGGCTCACATGCTTACATCTCAAAAATATTATGTATATATTGTAACAACCGGGAAAAAGAAAAGAAAAGGGAAAAGAAAGAAAGTGAAAGCTGGAAATTTTCGGAATCCAGAATTTCTGCTAAGTCCTCTCGCAATAGCGAGAAACGGTCTCGCTACAGCGAGAGAGCTAGTTCGCAATAGCGAAGGCGATTCTAGCTATAGCGAGTACTGGCAGCAGCCCATACAAAAATCAGGGAGTTACTCGCCGTAGCGTGCGCCATAGCGAGAGTAAAGTCTGGAAGTGACGTGATTTCGCCATAGCGAATGGTGAATCTCGCCATAGCGAAGGGAACTGGCACGAGCTCGCCGTAGCGAAGGTTACACCTCGCCATAGCAAAACCAGATTATACGAGCTCGCTATAGCGAAGGTTAGTTTTTGCCGTAGCGAGAGTCAGTCCGGAAGAGAGTAAATAGCGAGATTTAGACTTCATTAAACGCCCAAACTCATTTCTTCTCTCATATCTGCCCTAAGCTTCGACCCAAAGAGAGAAAAGAGGCGTGGAGAGTGTGAGAGATCAAGAGAAGGAGGAAGATCAAGGGGAAGATAAGGTAACTTCTCCCATTACTCTTTAGAACTCTGATCCCCTCCCTTTGCCCTCTCTTTCTGCGATTTTAATTGTGAAAATGGACGGATTTTGGGCATGGGTCAGAAGAGGAAAAGTGGAAAACTCTTTTGAATCCTTGAGTTCTTTTTGAAAATGAGGTTTTCCACTACCATGGGAGCTAGAGAGAGAGAAAGGGGTAATGGCATTCTAGAGAGAGAATCCTAGGTTGTATGAGATAGAAGGGTTGCTCTAAATTAAAGCATAAGAGAGTAATTGCATGCTTTTGTGTGTCTAGGCTCAAGAGAAACACCTCCATCAAGGTGTGATTGTGGACCTAAGGAGGGAGAGGAGACATTGAAAGGAAAAGCTAGTATTAGCTTTGGCTCCAAAGGTAATTCTCTTTTCCCACTCTTTCTTGTTGCATTCTTGGGTATGATAGTCATTGTGTGATATGTATATGCTGAATGTGTGGAATATGCCATATGCTATTGTTTTGATGCATTGATGCCAATATGCTTGTGTGTTGAAATGTGAGAATTGCTCGGGTGCGGTAGTACCGAAAGTCCCTTGAGATGGGTGAGGTGAAGCCGAAAGTCCCTTGAGATAGGTGAGACAAGGCCAAAAGTCTCAAACGAGTGAGACCAAGTCAAAAGTCCTTAAACTCGGGTGAGGCCATCCAAAAGTCCCTAGACTCGGGTGAGGCTAGACCAAAAGTCCCTGGAGCCCATTTTGGCATTGTTGTGAATTCCATAGCATGTACATTATGTGTTGGATGTTTGAGAATAGCTAAATGCTTATTCACATGCTTTGACTTGTTATATGCCTTGATTGCTTGCTAGATTGAGTGCTTGAGCTACTGAGATTCTCCGAATCTCACCCCTTTCCCCTCCCAACTAATGTGCTAGGTGGAGCTCAAGGAGAACCGAGCACACACCAAGGAGCCTAGGAGCATGTATAGGAAAATGTTAGTTTTATTTTGATATTTTGCTGTAAATATGATGTAAAGTGGTGTCAAATGAAGATGTGCCCACTATTTTTGAGTTGTAAAGGTTGTAACAAGTGTAAATTTATGGAAGGATATTGTATTACCTATGTTTATAGCCAAATGAATGGAAATGAGGGTTTTGCCCCTTTTGATGCATGAATGAATTAGTGTATATTTGGCCGTAGCATAGCGAGATTTGGATGCATGATGATTTGTATCATATGGACATGTTAGATATACTAGTCTTATGCTTTTAAACTTGTCCATGTGAAGTGAGAGTGTGAGAGAGGCTATTTGGACCCGTTTTGGACCTATGGGGTGCCAAAACCGGTATTTTTGTGAGCTCCGTCAAAGTATAACCGGATGAGCTCCGTTTGCCATGAAATTTGGCGTGTCTCTAGAGTTTGTAGAAAGCTTCTTGAGAAGTTAAAGTGGGTAATATTCGGAGGTCTAGAGAATATTTGGGGAATTGTTGAATTTGGGAGAATTTCATGTACTGTTCATCTAAACCAGAAAATGAAATCTATGGCACTTTTAGACCAAATGGATTCCAAATGTGGTGAAATTTTATACACATAAACTAGAAAACCAAATTGACTTGTAGGAACTAGAATCACCCAAATCGGAGGTCTGTAGAGAGAGATTGGATCGTCTGAAGTTCTATATCAGCATCAGGGAGCTTACCTGACCCCCATCACTGTTCCATCAGTTTTCGGGGTGTAGGACCTACTGAACTGATCTGGAATTATTTTTCTCCTTTAGTAGACATCCGTAGCTTTCCGAATTGGTATAATGTGCCCAGATTGGACTTTTGTGGATTTAGTTATGAATTTTCGAAAGTCAGGACAGCAAGCTGCACCAGAAACAGTGACAGCTGGACCTTCTTCCCATTTTTGATGTCAAACATGGTCCAAACGATGTGTTTGTGGTTGGGAATGATTTTTAGTGTAAATTTAACACTTAGAGCTTTCCAGAAAGCTAAAGTTTGCTACATTCCCATTTTTCTACAATTTCTTATGATTTTCCAAACTTAGAGCCAAAATAAGACTTTTGGGCCCAAGTGAGAAAATGTAATTTTGCTGGTTTTTGGCTCTATACCCGTGGCTTATGGTTTGTTTTATGCTATGTATGAGTCATATGTATGGAGTTTGAGTTGAGGATGCTTGAGATGGGTTCACAGGACCCACGGGGTGAAAGATGAGTATATGAAACCCCGGTTCATAGTATGTAAATGCCACGGGAGAGTAGTGACTCTTTGGAAATCATATGGAACCGAGCCTATGGAGAGGCTAGGTAGCGGTAGTAGATTGAGGTGTCACATATATCCACTTTGACAATAAAATATATGAAAAACTACATTTGTGTCAAAGTATAGCCTACTATGCTCCTTGGCTTGCACTTTAGTCTCCTTGAACTTCATCTAAACATGTTAAGATAGGAGAGGGAAGGGAGTGAGATTTAAGAATTTCAATAACTCATACACTCATTTAAGTAAGCAATCAAGATATATAAATATGTCAAAGTACCCAAGTAGGCATCCAATACCATTAAGACTTATTCAACACATAGTTCGCATGTAATGAAAATCATATCAATGGCAAGAATAAGCTCTAGGGACTTTTAGTCTAACCTTACCCTATTTTTAAAATTTTTGGATTAGCCTCACCTTTGGTCTAAGGATTTTTTACTTGACCTTACTTATATATGAGACTTTTGGCCTTATCTTACCTATCCCTAGGGGTTTTTAGCTCTATATTACCTATCACAAGGGACTTTTAGCATCACCTCAGCCTTAAGAGCAATTTTCACAACAAAACCATATTGGTACCAATACAACAAGGCAACATTTGCACCGTGGTGCTTATGAGCGCTATCGCAGCACAATTTTGGGAAAAATGCAAACGTATCATTTTTAGCCATATTTTTTAGGATTTTAAAGGTTTTTCAGCACTTCTTCAAGAAAGGCTGCCATTATGAAGGTTTTAGAGAAGAGAAAGAAGGGTTTGGAGCTTCATTTGTCATGGAAGAAACTTGGGTTTAAGGAAGATTTACTGATTAAATAAGTTTTTCTCTTCTTCACTTGTTTTTTCTTATAATTCTTTGCCCATTTGGCTTATGTTCTATTCTTAATGTTGCTATTTCTTATAATTATGAGCTAAACTTGTTGATTTAAGATTGTGATAAATTATAGCTTGTAATATGTTGTAATTACTCTCTTTATTTGCAATTAATAGTATGATTTAATTACTCAATGCCTTCTAAGTGTGTGAAAATCATTAGATGATTTGGGTTACCTAAATAAACTTGGAAAAGGGATTTCAGGACTTGATCATGGATTTGATAGTGTGGGTTGATAAAACTTGCAATATTAAGTGGATTGAATGACTTGTAAGATAAGAATATACTTACAGGCCTCACATAGCCATATTAATACCCATTCTTGATTAAGCCTCTAAATTAATTGTATAAAGAGTTACATATTAGTTAAGGAAATGTTTATATGTAATTCAGAAGATACTTATAGGTAAATTAAAGTCCTAAACTATTAATGATATTAAAAGCAAAATGAAGAGAGATAATTAGTTCATATGAAATGCTAGGAGAAATCATAATCCCAAATCATTTTGCTTTACAATTTTATCTAGAATGATGTGTCTCATTTATTTTTAAATTTTTTTATGTTTCTAATTTAGTTTAATTTTATATCACCTTTTTTTCGTTGTCTTGATTTATATTAGGGTGTACAATTTTAATACATAACAATTATCTTAGCGACAAATTCTCGTGGGAATGATACTCTATTTATCACGTTATTACTATTGCGATACGTATACTTGTATGTATGCTTTTTTTAAAAAAAGCAACATTATATTATAGGAGCAGTACTCTATCTGATGCCCACTTAAACTATGCTATAGTGGGAAAAAAGTTGCTTGTAGTTGTCTTTGCATTTGATAAATTCAGAGCCTATCTTGTGGGTACCAAGGTGACCATTTTAACTCATCACTCTACCATCAACTACTTGATAGAAGAAGGAATCTAAACCAAGGCTTATAAGATGGACTTTTCTCTTACAAGAGTTTGATTTGGAGGTTGTTGACAAGAAAGAAAGTGAAAATCAAGCGATAGACCACTTATCTACATTAAGTACTGAAGCTTAGAGTGGTCAAGAGAAGCAAATAAATGAGAGCTTCCTATATGAATGCTTGTTATATATGGATTGCAATAGAGTGCTCAGGTATATTGATTATATGAATTATCTTATGTGCTAAGTGCTACCTCTGGAATGTAGTTACCACCAAAAGAAGAGATTCGTACATGACTTAAAGCTCTATGTTTAGGATGAGGCATTTCTATTTAGAACATGTGCCGATCAGATTAAGAAGGCTTATCCTTGAAGAAAAGTAAGAATCTAGTCTACAAAGATGCCACGTATCATAATATGGTGGTCATTTCAATAGGCAATGTATTGTAACAAAAGTCCTCCAGTTAAATTTTTATTGGCCTTCTTTGTTCAAAGATGCTTATGCTTTTGTGGTGAAATGTGATAATCATCAAAGATTAGGCAATATTTCAAAAAGATATGAGATGCCCTTGAATATCAATTAAGAAGTTGAGGTATTTGATGTTTAAAAGATAAATTTTATAGGATCCTTTGTATACTCTTAAAACAACAAATATATTATTATAGCTATCAATTATGTGACTTAAAGGATTGAAACCATAGCCTGCATACAAATGATGCTAATATGGTGGTAAGATTCTTAAATAAAAATATTTTCATTGGATTTGATGAACTTTGAGCCACTCTTAATGATGAAGGAACTCATTTCAATAAATGACAGTTCAAAACATGCTTAAGAAAATATGAAGTTTATTACAAGATGGAATTGGCATACCATCCTTATACTAATGTAAAGTGTCTAACAAATAAATTAAGAAAATTTTGGAGAAGATGGTAGGCCCTTCTAGAAAGGATTAGTTTAATAAGTTGGATGATACTTTATGGACTTACCACACAGCATATAAAACTCCAGTTAGGATGTTCTTACACAAGCTTGTCTTTGGTAAAGTTTGTCATCTTCCAGTGAAACTTGAACATAATATTTTTTGGGCTACTAAAAGTTGAACTTTGACTATAAGAAAGCCAATAAGAATAGGCTATTGCAACTCAATAAGCTTGATGAATTCAGGCTTTAAGCATATGAAAGCTCTATGCTCCATAAGGAGAAGACAAATCAATGACATGACAAGAGGATCTTAGATAAGAGGTTTGAGCTAGGCCAATCAACACTACTTTACAATTTAAGGCTCCAGTTATTTCTTAAAAAGCTAAATTGGTGGTCAAGGCCTTTGATGGTGATGGATGTCTTTCCACATGGTGCTATGGAAATTATGGAGAAAGACTCAATTCGGAGGTTCAAGGTTAATGGTTAATGGTTAAAACACTATTAAGGAGGACAAGTGAACTATCAAAAGTCCACCATTACATTGGGAGATTTTACTTGAAGTTAATGGAGAGTCGGGCTAAGGACTACAAACTTAATGCTTCTTAAGAGGCAACTTAAGCTTTCATTTTTAGCTTTAATATTGAATGTTGTTGAATTTATGTTTTTAGTGATTTATTATCAATAGTTTTATTTTAGCTAGACAAATGGGAGGCTTGCCAAGGATGCTTAAGAATTAAGGGAGTTAAAGGCAAAACATCATGTTTGCATGGGAATTTAAGAGTGAAGATTGTAAAAGAAAAATAATGATTTCATGAAAAAGAAAATGTCTCTTGTTTCATTATGCTTATTTATCTCAATTGCTCCTTAGATTACAAGGTTTGCATATGTGAAATGTGGAAATTGAGTTTAGAGTCATTGTTATTATAGAAAAAATGTTGGGTGCAACATTGGTTAATGGTGCCATGACTTGAAAATTTTGTGTTGGGCGCACCTATGTCTAGCAGTGAAAAATGCCATAACTTGATTTTTTAGGTCACAGTTCATCCTATTCCAGTACTTGGTTGCGCCATGACTTAAAATCCTCAGGTTGCGATGTAATATGTTTCATAGGACTGAAGGACTTGGTCATCTTGCATTGTGCTGCAATGTTGAGCTTTTAAGTCATGGTGCAATGTGGGTTTCCTTCTTTTATTTTCTTTTTTAAAAAATTAAAACATTTTTCATCTCCTAGACCTACCTTTCACCTTATTTCTCATATGCCTTACCTGTTCCCTTAGATCTAACCACTACCCCTATACTTTTAGAACCCATTGGCTTATTTTGTCATACCCTAAAACCAAAATTGTGACCAATGTAGAAGATAAACAATTTTCCCTTCATAAGCCAAACTAAAACTAGGATCTTGATCAAAATTTATTGGAAATTCCTATAATTCAATACTAGATAATAAAACCAATTAGAATAACTATAAATCATACTTGCATTAAACATAATTAATTACATATGGCTTTTGTAGAAATTTTGGTAGAGTCTCTCCTACAATTTGGGCCTATCAAAATTTTTACAATTAGCCTAACAAAAAAATTACATCAAAAGAGAATTCTACTCTTAACAAAATCCATTATACATCAATTTCTAGAGGTGAGGGGTCCTGTTTATCATTCAATGGAGCTAAATACATACTATAGGGTGAAACCAATTACATATTAATAACCAAAATATGCCCTTGCTAAATTAACACAAGGCTGATTAAATCGAAGGAGTATGAGTGCTTCTATGCCACTAAAGAAAGGTTAAGTTCAGTTCTACTATCTGAAAAGGATATTGAAAACAAAAGGAGTGAATTAAATGCTTAGCGAGTAAATATGGCTAACTATATGGAAATAAGACGAGTTTAGCATTAAAGTTTCCATTTAAATCAATAAATTAACAAGTGGAATGTTAATTCAATGATTAATGAATTCTCCCGATAAATGATTCATCAATTATAACAAAAGCATCTAATCAGTACCAAATGGATTAGATATAGAGCACATATCTTGTAAAGATAAGTAACATAGACATTAAGCAATCTGCTCGCAAAAATTAGGACAAATCCACATATGATGGCCAACCATATGCGACTAGCAACATACCTACTACCTAAGATACAAATCATAGTACACCATAGCTAACCTCTACTATGGTTCGTTGCAAGGTCTCGAAATAGATAGCTCTCAACAAGGATGCTTAAAATCAATTAGAATTCTTAATTACATTCACTTTCTATCAAAGCATATAAGCAACATAAATCATTAAATATTCAAATTTACAAAAGCTCAACAAAATTTAATTCAAACCCTATACTCAACATAAACAATTTCAAAATTGGTGTGCTCCCCAAAATACTTTAATATTTAAATGAGCATTTAGAAAATTAAATAATTAGGACATAAAAGAGTTAAGTAAGTAATAACTACATAAATAATATTTAGACCAAAGAAGTGAAATAGAATTTGCATAGCATGTATAGTCAACATTATCTACTCATCTTTTAAGATGACATAGAAGAGTTCCTTATTATATTCTCCACTAATTCTTTAGTTGCGAGTAACTCCTCTAAATAGCCTATAGCACCGGTTCACAAAATCTAAATAATTGGATGACCTCAATTGCTTTATAACAATATTTACCTTTTTTTGTCCCACACTTAGTCTTGATTAGCCTCTTTGGTTATGGAAATTAGTTATATTCTTATCACAACACCAATATAAACATATTTGTTCAAGTTACAATTTTGTTGATACTTAATATCTTATATATTTCTTCTAACCACTACTAACCTTTACAATGCCTCTATTATGAACTCCCTTGAAATTCTCAATTTCAATGTACATTAGGGACATTTGAAACACTTCATATTAGTGCAATAACAACTATATACATTAACGTGTGAGTGATTTTCTATCATTATAGAATATAAAAATTAGACAAGAGCCAAAGTTCAGCAACAAAATAGAATATAGTTTCGACTTGAGTCTTTACAATTGGCTAGCATTTAGATTAAGAGAGAATTACAAGACACCACACACACACACACACACATACACATACACACACACATATTAAAGAGGGAAGAAACTAAATTTAGTTGACAAACCAAAAGGAAAGGCAATTGATAATCAAGGAATATATTGAATTCCAACTCATTCATTTTTTTTTATAACACGCAGTTAGGAGTCAGTATGCAACACCCATTAATTAGATTGAGGAGCTCATCATAGTGGATTGAACAAGACCTTTATTTTAGTAAAACCTAAATTGTGAACAAATGCATATAATGTAAGAGCATTATAATTTATTGACTTATGCAAATTATATGTTCAAAAATAGAGTTATATCAAATGGCACGACTTCTATAAAAAAGACAATCTATAAAACCATGTTATAACATACTCACACACACGAAAACACAGTACTGCAGGGCACACATAGGTTAGAGATGTGTGAGGACAATGAAATGCTACTCTAAAGGAAGAAATGCTTATTACATGAACAGGGCTGGAATTTAGACACAGAACATTGCTCACTTTCTTGGCTTTGTGACTAGTAAAATAGCACATATACAATCCCTAGTTCTGCACTAATTTGACTGAGAATCCATGAGAGCGAGCAAAGAGCATGTAGAGTAGGTTTTCTAGCAAAATGGAAAAGACTTGAAGGAAAAATAATGATGGTATCTACTAACCACAAGAAAATGAAATTTCAGCCACAAAGAGAAGCCATTCAATGTGAAAATGTGGTAGCTAAGAAACAGTAGCAAAGCACGATGGCAGTAAGACCAGAACATGTAGAGACTAAAGCAAAAATAGAGCAAAGTTGTAGTAAGGTTAAAGTTGAGGGAAGGACGATGTAGTGGTACTTACCCTGCCTTTGCTATTCGAGAAAAGCAAGCATCCTATTAGGTGAAGTGTGTATTAGAAGATGAGAAAGGAAAAGAAAAAAAAAACTAGCTTCTTAGTTATATAAGTGAGGGTGTTTCTGGTAAAATAGAAAATGACCTAGGAAAAAGGAAAAAAAAAATTTAAGCTATTGCCTAATGGAGGCTCAAACCCAGGACAAGAGAGATGAAAGTTCCCTTGGTTGTCACTTGACCCAAGCCTCAAATTCAGTTACTCCTACCAATCAAATTTTCATATATATATATATATTCAAGTTTTTACACATTTCATCTATTGCACCTTCATCATTTCCTTTAAACTTTGACATATTATTTTATTTGTCTTTCTCTATTGTGATGCCATACTACTCCCTTCCCTTCTCTTTCATTTTCCTCCTTCCATTTCCTTCTTTTCCACAATAGAGCAGGCAATACATCCATCCCTCTTCTGTAGTCGCAGTGTTCCTACATCACATTTTCATTTTCAGCCACCACCTCCATCCCTTTTCCATTCCATCCTTTATGCTTTATTTGAATTAGTATGGGTCACTCACATTTCATCCATCTAGCTTTTAAAGAATGGCTTTTGTATCTAATTGATTTGAGGAATTTTCAATATGTATTTGAGTTTGTATGCTACATTAGTGTTAGGTGTTTATGGATTGCTAAAATGTGGTTTATTCTGGGCTATAACATATCTTTAATTTTAGGATTTGAACTATACATACTAACTGTTTGATGAAATGTCTGAAAAAATTTAACATTATTTGTTTAGTGATAAACAAAGCTAACTTACATGTGAGTTTTAAAGATCCTTTTAGCTAATTTAATTTGGGTTATGGTCATATTTTTAGGCAATACTTTATTGTTAGCTGTTTGTTAGTAATGCCAACTATTAGATTACTTGTTTAATTATATTTGCAAGGATTATGTTGATTAGAAGGACATCTTGACCAAGTAATGAATGTTATGTCCTTTATATGATTTGCTTAGTTTGGGTCACGATTTGGGTTAAAGGTTGCTTAAGTTTCATGCTAATTAGGTGTATGTGAGCAACTACTCTATTGCTTACAGTAATTAAATATTTTAATTTTCTTTTGTAGTTACAAAAATTATGGTCCTAAAGAAGAAGGCTAGGGTTAAGGCATCATCCTCTTTTGCAACTTTTTTTTATCAAACCTGCTTTGTCCCCCTAACGACGTAAGAACGTTACAATGAAGTAAAGTTTCATAAGGTTTTGATGCCAGAGAGGAAATTTAGCATCATGCCTTTTAAAAATCAAGAAGTTCATGATTAGATGCATTTTTAAAGGTGGGGAACTTTTTATGCAAAACCTACAGCTGCAGTGGTGCTCGTGGTCTGGGAATTCTATGTTAATGCACCCTTCTATTACAAACGTCAAAACTGAGTTCGAGGGTGCACAATAACCATCAATAAACAAATTGTCCAAGATCTTTATTATCTCCTGAGCATACTTGATTGTGAGTATTGCATGTATAAGTCTAATGATAAGAATCCTAATTTGGATGATATAGCTACTAAATTGACACTTCGATGAGGATGAGTTTCCACTTTGTGTACAGATAGAAGGCAACTTAGGTAGTGATAAGGATGAACTAGTTGAGTAGCCAATAGAGCTAGAACTACCATGTCATCCACCAATTAAAGTTCTGCCACTAGCTTCTCCACTAAAGCCCACCTTAAGTGATATTCTTGCTATGCTTTAGGAGCTTTCCCTCTAGTTAGTTGAAAGTGAGTGGTGATTTATGGAATTGGAACATCGTTTACTTTTGTTACTTTTTTTTTTAAAGCATATACATAAGTATACGTATCATAATAGTAATAAAGTGAAGAGAAAAAATCATTCCCTAAAAAATTTATTGTCAAAACTTTTTAAGTGTCAAAATTCACACTCTAGTTTAAATTAAACAAATCAATTTCAAGTGAGTGTATAATAGAAAATGATTTAAGACTATCTATTATATTTGAAATTAATGTTAAGATTACTGGGTGAATAATAGCATTTAGGATTATTAATCCCCTTGTATTTCATAATAATTTAATACAACACTCATTACATATGCTCTTAATGGTGATATATATTAGCCTAAGGTTCACTTGTTCCTATAAATATTTTTTCAAATCTTATATAAGGTTATCCAATTAATTCTATAATTCTTTATGAAATCAACCAATGTCAGTTTAATAGTATAATCCTTAATTTGACTATGTGAGGTTAATGAGTATATTTTTGTAATGACCTGAGGTATAGGTTTGAGTCTAGTAGCATACATACTAATAAATTTTTTTTCTCTTTTTTGCTGTCATTTTTCTGTTATATCAAATATGCCCTTATTTGCCTGAATTAAAGGGGGGCTTTTAGGTCATTTCTTATCTCTATCTTTTGTAGTACATTTTCTTCCCCTATAACCATCCTTTTAGTCAGAGAATAAAGAGTAAAGACAACTAAAAATGTCTGCAACTCATCCTCCATTTTTGCCGTAACTTTCTACTTCTTACTTCAATTTCCTATATGCCATTTTTTTAATACAACCAGAGCTAGATTGACCTGTATTAGACAACACATTTTTGTGCTAAATGGTCTTTATTTTGGGCAAAAATTTTAGTGTAAGAATGGCTGGTAAGACATGTTTATCTCTTCTTTCAAGCTTCCCTATTAATGGCGTATTAGATCCTTTGATGATGCTCAAGGAAACCCACTCTTCACACACTTTTCTTTCCTTCTTGACTCTTGCCTATTTGGTGTAGTATTAGTGGTGTATGGGGTTACTTGGAGGATGTTGTCTTAGGGAGCCAAGGAAGGGAGAGAGCTACATTTAATTTGAGATCTAAAATTCATGCTTGTTTCGAGTAGGAATTCCTTTGTTGTGACATTAATTCTTCCTATCTTCACACCTTCAAACTCTAGTTCTTACTACCATAAGCATTGTGTGTGTGTATGTGTTATTGTAGTTGGATCTTGGGAGGTATAATTAGCTATTTATATATATATATATATTTACATAAAGTGAAAAGAAAAAAAAACCATAATTATCAATTGCTTTTTTTTTGGGTTTGTCAACTAAACTTAGTTTCTTCGCCCTATAATATAAGTATATTTTCTTTTATAAATATATATTGTATGTTGCAAATCTCTCCCAAATTAGTAATACTTTATTTTTAGGACTTATGTTTTATCTTACGACTAAAATTTAGTTTTTTTTTAAAATTAATTTCTATACACATCTTGAAATGATAGAAAACCATCCACACATTAACACATATAGTTTTATCATATAAAGTAAATTGTTTCAATTTTTCCTAATGCATAATAAATTAAGAAATTCAAAGGAGTTCATATCTGAAGCATTGTATAGGATAATAGTGGGTTGAAGAAGTATATTAGATATTGAGTATCCATAATAATTGACCATTGAAGTTGTTCAAGTATTGAGAAATTGTGAATTGGTGTATAGGGCATTTGGAGAGTTAGGTGCACTCAAAGAGTTCATGGAGAAAATAATAGGAAATTTTTTGATGTCATCTTAAAAGGTGAGTAAGTAATGCCAACTATAAGTATCATATAATTTCTGCTTCCTTTCTTCGTTTTCAAAGTTGATTATACATTTATGTGGTTAGAATTATTTATTTATTCATTATTTATTAAATTATTTAAATATCTATATAAAATTTATTATATTATAAGGACAAACCATTCCTTGATCATATTTCTATCTGAATGTAAAGATTTTAGTTAGTTTGTTCTGAATTTCTGTACATTAGATATCTAATGAATTATTCAAATCCCATTCTTCAACTGAAAGTAGGCATGAATTTGAGTTTTGATATTTTCAAAGATATATTCTAAAAACATTTTATGGGAACTGTCTATTATGAAACCTTGTAGCTAACAGCAATAAGTGTTAGCAATGTGCATTATGATCTGTACCCTAGTTAGCAGGAGTATTGCTAGCCCCGTGTGGTTAGTCACTATACGTGGATTTGTTCTGATTCCTCATGAGCATGTTGCTTAATGTCTGTATGACTTACTCTCATGGGCTATGTGCTCTGCGTCTGATTTATTGGTACTAACTAGACATTCGTATTATAATTCAGAATGATTTACTGAGAGAGTTTACTGATTTCTGTATTAAATATGCCAATTAATAAGTTACAAGTTAGAATAGAGCTTTTATATGAAATTGCGTTTATTCTTTATAGTTAGCCTTGTTTACTCACTAAGTATTTGTCTCATTCCTTTTATCTTCAATTTGTTTCAGAGAGTAGGCTTGACCCTGATCTTTCTTCAGTAACTTAGGATTGGTCATCTTCCGTTATTTTTTATGAGCCTTGCACCTGTTAGCGTGGGCATGTTTTGAGAGTGTAATTTAAATTTATTTTATGCTATAAAGTGTCTTATGTAGCTCGAATGAACCACAAAAAAGGTCCCCTACCTTTAGAACAGACGTATAATGGTCTAGATTGATAGTAGAACTTTTGTGTGATGTATTTGTACTGGCAGAGTACTTTGTAGAAATATCGAGAGGTCTAATTTATAAGGGAGACTCTGCTGAAATTTTTACAAAAGCCAATTAGAATTAAATCATGTAATGCACATATGATTTGCAATTGTTCCATTTGGTTCTGATGTTTGGTATTGAATCTTATGCATATTTGCTAATGTTTGGTAGGATTTTAGCTTGGTTTTGGCTTACAAAGGTTATCTTCCATGCTGGTCATACCTTTGGTTATGCAGTGTGACAATTTCTATCTCATTAAATAAACCCACTTGTCCTATCAAGCTTCAAGTGCTTACACAACTCAACTTAAGACCTAATTTCATTTTCCCTTTTCCAAGTTCAAACAAAAATATCAAATCAATCTAATTGTTGGCCAAGAAATCTGAAAGTATGAAGCAAAGAGTTGAATAAACATGTATTCACTAATAATCCTAAAGCTAGAATG
Organism: Erythrophleum fordii; assembly: GCA_032878935.1. Taxonomy (NCBI): domain Eukaryota; kingdom Viridiplantae; phylum Streptophyta; class Magnoliopsida; order Fabales; family Fabaceae; genus Erythrophleum; species Erythrophleum fordii. Next base: position 17,351,345 of record JAVQMF010000049.1, on the reverse strand, counting down.
AAAAAACAATTACTAATCTATACAAAAGTTCATAGTAATCATAGACTAAGGAGTTTAGCTGTATATATTTACAATAATTAGCAACAAAGTTAACACAAGAGTCAGAAACATCCAAGCAAGTGTTAAAAAAAAAAAAGATAGAGAAAACTAGTAATTGATACTTGTTTCCTCTTCAATCCTCAATATCTAGTATTCCCTTGCACTAAGATGTCTTTCAAAGCTTTTCCTTAGCCTCTAGACACCCAGAATAAACCTAGCATTATGGCTCTCCCGAAAGGAATGGCTATTTAATGCAGTAAACCTTTAAAGATTCAGCATAAAAAGCACTATGTTTTATTAAAATAGGTTACACCAGGACTTAATTTTTCCTATTGCTATGAAATTAGCCATTGGAAGCACCTATGCTGCAGTGCAAATAAGGAATTTGACCTCACGGCATAATTTTCTCTGGGCGTCATTCTTCATTTTCTTCAAATCTTGCCATGGTTTAAGGATTTTTAGCCATGACACACATCCCTAACATAAAAGAATTTTCACTTTGAAGCTATTGACATAAGATTTCTATTAATCCTATTTTAATGTGCTTCCAGCTCCATTTTTCTTGTGATTGCACCCTATAAAAGAGAAAAATGTAATTAATTCCCAATGTACTTACAATCAAAGCAAAGTTTGTCATTTAAGGTGTAAAAGTTGAGTATGGAACTATTTATGCTAAGTGTGCATATTTTTTTATAAAAGTGTTATTTACCATATAATTAGAGGATTGAACACATATTTACCCAAAAAAATGCAAAATAACATGAATGATTAGGAGTTAACAACTTGTCATGGATTGATGGAACTATTAGTGTTAGAGGCACTTAACTAATAGGCTTTAATGGAACCCATTTGAGCTCCCTCTGCCACCAAAATTTTTTCATAGTACCTCTAAGCCATATGTCCACCACCACAAGATCCACCCACCAATGAGCCAGCAATTTGACTTCTCCTATTGTTTTATGTATTTTTTAGTTTATTGTTTTAGTTGTCTCACTTGTGATTATAAACTTTATGTGTTGTCTTTAAAATTGTGCTCATTTTATTTCATACTTTTAGTTAGCATTATCTATGAATTTATTTTCTTTTATCAATTTTCCTTACTTATTTTATCTCATTTTCTTTGTTTTTCTATTTCTCAATATATATATAATTATAATGCTGTATACATATTACCCTTTCCTTTTTTGCCTTTCAAATTTATTATCTCTCAACATTGAGGACAATGTTGCATTTAAGTTTAGGGGTAGGGTAATCTAGGTAGCCCAAATAACATAAAAATTTATGCTTGAACTTGACAATTTTTTTTTTAAGTTTTATTTGAGCTAGTTAACTATTTGCTTGTTGGAATTATTGTCTACTTCTAATGATAGTTGTGCTATATCAAGATGCATTTGGTAGGAATTCAATGCTAATGGTGTTTTTTTTTATTATTAATTCAAATGCGTAAAGTAATGTCTTCTAGCATTTTTGAAAAAAAAAAATTGCACTTTTGGGATAGACAAAAGTCAAATGCATATGTTAGGAGAAAAGTTTTTGTAATCTACTTTGTATATTCAATCTCAACCTTAGGACTCTATAACTTATCTTCTACTTTCTTAAGATGAATTAGTAAGTATTGCATAACCTTTAAAGATGATTTAGGCATTCTTTTGCTATGTTTGTGCCTTTTAACCTTAACCTTTATTTAACTATATTAATGCATGAACCTTATTTGAGCCTATTTAGAGAAACCATATAATGTTGTGTTTTGTTTGGATTACCACATTGATATATAGCCTGTTCAGCTTAAGAAAACCAATAATTTTTTCCTTTTCTTAAAAAAATTATAGCATATTCAATATGGAAAAGGAAGTTTGAGGTTGATTGAGGAAAATATGTACTAGTTAATGCTTGTGTAATAAATGAAATTTAAACTATATAGTTTGTGTCAACCTTTTTTTCTAATTCAAAAGTTGTATAGGTATATGTTTATTTGGAAAAAAAAAAAAGAGTTTGAAGTTGTATAGAAGAGGTCAAAAAGACCTAAGTTTAGGGAAAAATTAGTCAGTTAAAAATGGTTTAATAAAAAGAAATGTGGAAAGTGCAGTGAGGAAATTAATTGCTCATATTGTATGTATGCTATCATATGAAATTTTTCAAAATTTTTGCATTTATCTTATCCATCTTTCTTAGCCATAGCCCTAGCTACATTACAATCTTGAAGGTCCTGAGATTATGTGATCCCTAATTTAGTGGAGAGAAAGGAAAAAGGCAAGCTTATGAAGTTCCTACATTTGAGATTACTTTATATATGTTTGAGTCCAGAAAATTAATTTTGGCACTTGCATTAAGATAAATATTTGGCTATACACACACTCACTTCAAATTGGTTGAAAGTATTAATATTATCATTTGAAATTTGTTATTGGCTTTTATTGCTTACTCTTCTTGTTGAATATATTTTATGGTGCAACAAGTAAAGGTTGTGGTAGGCATTGATTTTACGTAAACCTATAGGCATTCTAGTTTCTTTTCTTGATTTGCTTTACTTGAGATGAGTAAAAGTTTAAATTTGCGGGCATGTTAATTCCTAGTCATTCATGTTATTTTACATATCTTTTTTTAGTAAATATGTGCCTAATGCTCTAATTACATGGTAAATATTACTAATTATAGGAAAAATATGTATAGTTAGAATAAATAGGTCTATACTCAATTTTTATACCTTAGATAACAAGTTATGGCTTAGTTTTAGGTATATTGTGAATTACTTATACTTGACTATTTTTGTAAAGTGTAAATACAAGGAAAATAGAGTTAGAATCATCTTAGAGCAAAATTATTAGAAAATCAGAGTCTAAAGGCCGTAAAGTGAGAGTTTTTTTTTTTAAGATTAAAGCATTTGCATTGCGATCAAAATATCTAGTTACGATGTAATTCAAAAGAAGGCATTTGTGCCACAACTCAAACTTTCAAGTTGCGATGCAATTCACACTTATCAAAACAGTACTATTTTAGTTATTGATTTTGCCTAGGTTTTGATAGAAAAATCTCTCCCATTTGCTGGAGAAGTCATTCAATATGCAAGGCTAAGGAGGAGCTCTTAAAGGCATTTTGGAGCAAGGGACTGGTAAGTATTGAAGATTGAAGAGAAAACAAACATCTATCACTAGTTTTCTCTCTTTTTGTTTTTTCTTTGCATTTTTTCATATGTTTTTTATTCTTGCTTCAATTTTCCTACTAATTTTCATGATTATGTGTAACTAAACCTTTTAATCTAGGATTATTATAAACCTTTATATTGATGAATGGTTGTTTCTGTTTTTGGACAAATTAAATTTTTGCAATTTAAATATGCTTAATGAACGAGTTAAACGGGGCGACTGAGGAGCATGGTCCCATTTTAAATTACAACTGTACTAGTCAATACTTAAAAAATGAAATTATAAACAAAATAAAAATAAAAAGGTCATGATATTTTAAATATTTTTAATACTTTACACAAATGTTTATTTTAAAAAGTTACATAAATACTTTCCATAATTTAAAAAAATTCATGTCCTTGGAATATATTAAACCATTTTTTCAAAATATTGTCATAATATTTTTTTCCTTTATTAAAATTTTAGAGTACAAGGAGATTTGTATGAAAAAATTATTAAAAGAAAGCTCTATTTTAAATGTTTTACTAAAAAAAAAAATTGGTTAAAATAGCAATATAGTCCCATAAATTTATTTATTATTTCAAATTAGTCTTTTAAATTTGAATTGTTTTTGAATGATCTCTTAAATTTTAAATTTGTCTTAACATTGTATATGACAAGAAAGAACTATAATTTGAGACAAAATTAAATTTTAAGAAACTAATTGAAAATAATTTAAATTTAAGAAATTCATTTAAAACGATAAATAAAATTAAAGGATCAAATTATTGTACCTTTTTATTTATAACATTGAAAGAGTGTGTCACATGGCGTGAGAAAACAAAAAAATTATGGAATAAAACCAAATGCTCCATATAATACAATATAATGAAGCAATAATGTTGCAAAAAACAAGTTGTGTCTATGAAGAAGTGGAACGAGGGAATGAACTGTAGAAATTGTGTCTATGATGAAGTCTATACTTTTCTTATTAGTTGCCTGCATATATAATATATGCACGCCTAAAGATACAAATTAAGGGATTACAAAGAAATAATCCAATGGCCATGGAATGCATTCTTGCTCTGTAAAGGGATTTAACATGCGAGACCTCATAGATGACCTGATCTACTTGTACGTAAGTTTCCAGTGGATATATGAACCAAGAAATGACTTGATCTACTTGTGTGCAAGTTTCCAGTGGATATATGTGTAAGAATGAATCTATGACAGTTATATAAAATTAGAATACTAAATTGATTACCTGTAAAAGACATGGTAACAGAATTAGAATACCCTATTGATTATGAATCTTTCAAGGCTTAAAGAGACTAGGGCTTCCTCTATGATTTACACTCCATATTACAACTTATAATGGGGTAAATTGTGGAATTATAATTTGATATGAATACAGAAAGAATCTAGCTAATTTTAAATAAACCCTAGTACCCACCTATTATAGGCCTATGAGTTATAGGTTTGTATTTTTATCCATACTAATCAATTAAATTTCTAACCCAAAACAATAGGATCACTAATTATAATAAGTTGGCCCAAATGTATCTCACATAGTTTATAAATTAGCTCGTTTTTACTTAAAATAAAATTAATTGATTATAACCCACAATAATTCTTACATTTTTTCACTTGGGCAAATTCAATTCTCTATTTTAAAAACTTTTATTTTAAAAATGACTCTCGAGCTAATGACTAATTTTACAATGTAACGATGTTTTAAAAACATATGATGTAAAATGCGATATCTAATATGACTCCATCCAACTAAAACCAACTAACATTGAATCATGACAGTTATCATATCTCTTATTAATATTAAACCTTCTATGGTTACAAATGTTACTAACTCTATCGACTAGTCATTGGTGTGCAGTGCAGCAAGAAAATAATATGCCAGTATGATCCAATAACCAAACTACTATTTTCTTTGTTAGTCCTCACAATTTCTCTCAAATGCCTTAAAGCCAGAGAAATTGTATGATTTGTCAAGAAATCATCATGCCTCAACTTTAATATGGTATCGATCATGGGTATAGTGGTCTTAATGAAACCGAGTTCAAAATTTTGCAATTGATACATATGTTCAAAAATACATAATACAAAAAATTTAATGCATTATTAATTGGCTAGAATATAAATCATATAAACAACAAAAGTATCTAAAGAAAATGTTCAACATAATAATATAAATCTCAAACTTCCACTAACCAAACATATCAAAAGAACTTATAATACCCATGTGCACAACATATTTTTTTAACACAATGGGCCTAAGTCCTTTGGTTAAAGGATCAGCTAATATAGAGTTGTGTCTATGTATTCCACAACTATTTTGTTGTTCTTTACTAAATCTCTAATGATTAAATATTTCAATTCTAGATGCTTAGAACCATTAGTGGTTTTATTATTTTTAGTGTAAAACACTATAACACTATTGTCATAGTAAATTCTTAGTAGTCGAGCAACAAAATCGATAATACAAAGCCTTGTCATTAAATTTCTCAATCAAACAATATGAGTAGCAGTAGCATAACAAGCAATAAACTCTACTTACATAGTGGAGGAAACAACTAGAGTATGTTTCTTACTTTTCTAAGATATTGCACCCTAGCTAATGTGAAGGTATAACCAAAAGTCAACTTCCTATCATCAGGGCATCTAGCAAGATCTGAATCAGTATATTTTATTACCTCTAAATTGTCAATCCTTCTATAAACAAGCATAAACTCTTTAGTTTTCTACAAATATCTCATTACTTTCTTTGCGACTATCTAATGGGCATTCTTAAGATTAGATTGATATCTGCCCAAAATACCAACTATGAATGATTTCTAAAAGATTTGAACTTCTAGTCGCACCTTTCTTTTTATTCCTAGTGAACTTTTCTCTAATAGAGTTCACACATGTTCCAAAATCATCAAACTCTAATGAAGGTAAAATAACACTTTTAATGAATTTTTCAGCTCTTTTCTTAGAAATATGACCTAAGCATTTGTGTCATAATAAATTTTTTTTCGAATTTTAGACCTTTTGACAATCACATTTTTTATATTTAAAGATAAAGAAATATTGTCAAAAACTAAAGATAATCTAAATAAACTATCTATTAAATATCCATAACTAACAATATGGGAGTTTAATGTTGAATTTATTTTTCCATTGTTGAAAGTAAAATGAAAACCAAATTTATCTAAACAAGAAATTGAAATCAAATTTCTTCTAAAAGAAGGCACATAAAAAAAATGTCTTTCAAAACAGTTTCATATTTGGTTGGCAAAACTAAACTGACATCTCTGACTAACTTCAACACTACTTCAAGATCATTTCCTACCCTCAACTTGCTTTCTCTTAGATTTGGTCTCTTCAAGTTCTTGAATTCCTCTAGATTTTTGCTTATTCTCTAGCTAAACCTTGAATTTTATACAATCATTCTTCTTATGCCTCTTTCTCTTACACCAGAAACACTATACATTTTTTTTAATGGGAGTTGGTTTAGGACCCCTTACATTATGGTACTAACCACTACCTAATTTCCTTGAACTTTGATTCTTCTAAGGAGTATTAAATTAATTTTTCTTATGTTTCCAGTTACCCTTGTCAGAATGGGATTTACCATAGGAAGTAAAAAGGGTTAGATCACAGGATAGGTCACACTTTTCTTTCTTTAATATCTCTTCTTCAGTTACACATTTGGTAATAAGGTCATTAATGGTCCACTTCTCACCAAAGGTATTATAAGTAGTTTTGATTTATGTAAATTCTGTAGGTAGACAATTTAAAGCATGTGAAATAATAGAGTTTTCATTTAGGTTAATACTATGGGCTTTTAGTTTAGATTGGATGTGAACCATCTTCAAAATAAACTCCTTTACTCCCTTATTATTAGCATATCTCATGTCAATTAACTATTTTATTAGATATCTAGATTCAATGTTATTAAATACTTGGTACCTTTATCCCAAAACTGTAAAAAACTCTCTAGTGCTTATGGTTTCAGGTAAGCCACTAAGTAGATACTCAGAAATGGTCCTTTTAATATCAATCAGACTAAATTTATTAGATCTCTTCCATTTGACTAAGAATTCTTTTTGTTAAGCTATACTATTTTCATTTATTTCAAGCTTACTTTCATGTATTGCTACATCAAGATCAGCAATTTTAAGGAGAATTCTAAGTCTTGCTTTCATTTGTTATAACTTGATCTAGTCAAAATTTTAATTGAAGCAGAACAGTTATTCATGGAAAAAGTAACTACAAAATGAGAATGCATTAGAAAATAAACAACAAAGGAAATTTCTACATAACTTTAATTAAAACAAGGTATCACAATGAGGCCTACATAATAGCACATTCTCCTTTGGGTAGAATGTATAATTCAAGGTCACAACCTAAATCAAAACCTCAGATGAGTTAATCAGTGAAAATACATTGGGTTCAAATATCTATCCCTTTTAGGAAGATAAATATTTTAGACCAATACATTCCCCAATAACTTCATCCCAAATTAATTCCTAATTATAACATATGTAAAGACCCAAGATATCTATATACCTATTAAAGAATAACCTTAGTTGAGGGTATCTTTGGTTTAGTGGCAGCTAAGTGAAACTTGATATCCCATGCTCTGTGTTCGAATCCTGAAGTAGCCCAGCGTCCCTATTTTTTTTTAAATCCTTTGTCATTTTTTTGTTATTCCTTATATGCCTTTATTTGCTGGACTAAAGCTTGGGTTTTAGGTCTTTTACCCCTCTAGAACTTAGTAACATGTAGCTCACGTACCTCCATCCTTTTAATCAAAGAAAGTAGTAGAAGCACACCCAGAGGCATCTGTGTAAGAAACCCGACGTGCATGCAATGAGAGGCAATGAGAGATATATATATGCATATGAGAAGTTAACTTTTCAAAGCAAAACTTGAGCTGCCACGTAGGAATCTTTGCTGCCTTCAGTAAATTTCTGAAATGCCCCTTCTCTCATTCACTCTTGTTGGGCATTTGGTAATTTGCTTCTTCAAATTTGCTGCAGCACTCAACCATACCTATAGCCATCTTTCGGTCAGGAAAAAGGAGCAAAGTTGGTGGGAAACTGAACTTCATCTTCCTCCCTCTGCTGTGCCCTGTTCGCTGGTTCTGGCTCCATTTTCTTGCTCCTGCCATTGTCTCTGGTTTGGCTAAGTGTGCTGCTGTTGGTTGGAGGGATTTAACGCCAGAAACACCTCCTCTTCCAAGCTTGGAGTTTCTGCCGTAAGTGTTGCATTTTCTGGTTCCAATTTACAGAGTTTTTCCCCCCTGTTTTGCTTGTTTGGTAATGTGATTCTGTGTGTGAGTAGCAAACTGATGGAAGGGTGTGTAGAAGGAAAAGAAAAGAGAGTGAAAGGGGGATATATATATGTATATGTGTGTTGTATGGAGGTGGAAGGCAAGAATGGAGCAGAGAAGGATGAATTTATGCATGTCGGGGCGAAAAGGGAGAGGTCAGCTGGAAGTTTTCCAAAGAATATTTCGCCGCGGTGAATTAAGGAATTGGCCGCGGCTAACTGTTCCAGAGAGGAATTGGCCGCGGCGGAAGGAGGAATTGGCCGCGGCCAATATCGAGAGCACGAGCGAGAAAGCTCCAGGAGGCTTTCTTCGCCGCGGCGCCATGTATGTTGGCCGCGGCGAATGTCCAACTCGCCGCGGCTATCGCCGCGGTGAACTTAGTGAATATAAAGGGGGGGTTAAACAGAGAAGAATTGGCTGCGGCTAACATGGCGAAAACAACTATAATGCCTTAGAAACCTTAGTTTTTCATATGTTAATCCAAGGGAATGAAGAATAGACATTAATGTTAGGTAGGCTAAGTTATTAGACAATTTTGCTGGTTATTCACACTCTAAAATCTGTTGAACGGATATTGTAGGATATTCAGGAGATTGAGTTAGAGCTGAGGGCTGGGCAGGGAATATTGATATCATCCTAAGAGGTGAGTAAGTAATGCGGACCGTGAGTAACTCTTATTTCTTATTTTCTTACTAAGTTTCCTCGCAGTGTTCTGACATTTGAAAACCTATTATGGAGATACATTTTTAAATGCTTTACTATATGATCGACTTAAATATGAAATTTTGCAAATTGATGCTTGTTGAGTTATTTGGAAACTTTGATATTGAACTGATATGGAAGGTACGCTATTTGAAATGTGATTTGAGAAATGTATTAAATCTAGGAGGTTATCTGTTCAGAACTCTGTAGCTAATAGCAGTAGTTGTTAGCCTTGGTGCACCATGATCTGGACCTCAGCTAGCAGGGGTTTTGCTAGCCCCGTGTGGGTAGCTACCACACGTGGAGTTATTTATTTCGCAAGCAAAGTGCTTTGCGTCTGTGGTTAGTTTCTCTGCGAGCTGTGTGCTCTGCGTCTGTTTTAATTCAGTTCTACTTAGATACTTCTGATGCATTTTTTTTTAAGAAAACGATCTGCTTGAGGCTTGTTTTGAGTATGATGATTATATATATATATATACATATAGATATTTTTACGGGCCTTGTCCTTAAGATTTTAAGGGTCGGCGTTATTTATTCACTGAGTTTTCAAACTCACTCTTTCTTAAATTATTTTTCAGAGAACGTTGAAGACCCTAGCCTACCCTGAGTGGCCGACTAGCTGTAGATCTCCTGCAAATTCTTTTGGCAAACCCACAATTGTTCATGTGGGTGTATTTTGTGTTATGAATTTGTTTATTCTGAACAATGTAATGTGGCTCCACTGAATCATAGTTAGGATATCCCCACTCCCTAGATGTCTATGTTTTAATATATTTTGGATGTATTGTTGAATTGACTGGTTGTAGAAATATCGGGAGGTCCAAGTTATAGAGGGGACTCTGCCGAAATTTCTACAAAAGTCAGTGATGACACTCTTGGTAATGGAATGGGGGATTTGTTATCTTTTGTGCCCGTATATAACATCTGTGGGTTGTGACAATTTGTATCTCCTTTCCTATTCACCGTAAGTTGCTCTCTTTTGGTTCTTCGTTGCTGTTCGCGTCTCTCGTTGCTACATGTATGTTTTTGTTGCTCTATTTCAGCAGTATTAATTCGTGTAAACTCATTCCTCAAACCTGCTGCGTGATGCTTCCTTATTTGAGTACTGTTTCGATACTTTCCCCCATTCTTTGGTTTTGGCACTGCTGTGTGTCTTTCCTATAAGAAACGAGTTAGTGGAAGTGTTGTGCTGACCAAGAAAATTCCATGTAAGATTATGATTCCTAGTTAGAGTCATCATGGATTCTATTATGCAGAAGTTTATTTTCGATCCTCTCTTAGCGTTATTGCCCTCATTTTCTGCATGAATTTTCTGCTACAAAATTGAGTTCCCTTATGCTTCTTACTTGCCCATTTTCACTCATGTAGAATAGGCTTTTCTTCATCATGTTCTGCTAATGGGATGGACATCTATGGTGTAGTGTGAGCCTTCCCTATTTTTTTTTGGCTTTTGCTTCAAGCTTCTTTATGGATTAGGGGAGGTAAGGGCCTAACATTAATGTGGTTTCATTTTTCCTTTTTCCTTTGAATGAGTCTTAACTTTTAGGTGTAGAACTCATGATGGTTCCTTAGGTGGTTTGAAAAATGCATTCAAGGAAAGCCTAAACCCTGCTGCTATATATATATGTATGTGTATGTTATGTGGGCTACAGAAGGCATGAAATTGAGGAGGAGAAAAGTGGAATTAGTCATTTGGAAATATATATATATATATATAGTGTGCTAAGAGGCAATGAAGGATAAGATGTCAATGGAATTTAACAAAATCATTCAAACCCTCATTTTTCCTATTTTTTATCTGAAGCTTTGGTGATGTTGTGCGTTTTGGTCATTGGTTGGTGAAATTTCACCACTAAGTGTGGAAGTTTCACCAAAGAACATGCATTTTTTCTTTTCTTCAGACAATGGCACTTGATCTCCTCTTTAATTTTCATCTTTCTAAATAAGCTTTTCTCTTACTTCCTTAGCTCCATTGATCCTATAAACAACACCCACATTAATGAGGAATTTAGATGTCAAACATTGCAAAATATGGGGAGTCATCAATCATAGTTTTAAATTTTATTTTTTCTTTCTCTTTTTTTTTTTTTTGAATTTCAATCAAATAGAGCAGGCTAGTGATGTTGTGAGGGGGGCGTTATAACTATTCTCTTATTTGTAGAAAAGAGGGATTTTTAACCATATGAAGTGTGTATTTTATTCTTGCTCGTTCTTATCCATGCTTCTACCTCACGAGATATGGAAACTTTTTTTTTTTAAAACAAGATAAGTTCTTTATGAGATAAATTGTAGTTATCCAAACTCTAAAATTTGGTAATCGGGTATTATAGGATATTCAGGAGATTAAGTCATAGCTGAAGAGTGAGCAGGGAATTTCTGTATCATCTTGGAAGGTGAGTAAGTAATGTGGACCATGAGTAAATAGTATTAATCATTTTGTTGCTAAGTTTTCTTATAGTGCTCTAAATTTGAAAATCTATTTATGGAGTTACGTATTTAAATGCTTTGTCATACGTATGTTTACTAAAAATTGATTTGAACATAAAATTTTGCAAATTTAAGTATATTTGAGTTATCTAAAAACTTTGATATTGAACTTATGTGGAAGGTGCTCAGTCTGAAATACTAATTTGAGAAACATATTATTTTAAGAGGTTATCTGCTTAGAACCCTGTAGCTAATAGCAGTAATTGTTAGCCATAGTGCACCATGATTTGTACCCCAGCTAGCAGGGGTGTTGCTAGCCCCGTGTGGGTGGCCACTACACATGAATTTGTTTTGTTTTCGCAAGTAGAATGCTTTGCGTCTATGGTTATTTTTCCCGCGAGCTGTGTGCTCTGTGTTTGTTTCAATTGGTTCTGCTTAGATGCTTCCAGTGTAATTTAAGAAATAATTTGCATAAGGCATGCTTCATACGTTATATTTTTTTTTAACATGCCTTGTCCCTACTATTAAGGGTTGACATTACTTATTCATTGAGTATTAAAAAAAAAAAAAATTTTTTTTAGATAGCGGTGCAGACCCTAGTCCACCCTCAGTAGCTTACTAGTAGTTGATATTCTGTTTATTTCTTTTGGTGAGCCTGTAGTTGCTCCTGTAAATGCATTTTGTTCATATGAATGTAATCTATTTTGCTTTGAAAAATATTGAGTGTAGTTCCACTGAACTATAGATAGGGTATTCCCAATCCCAAAAAATTTATTAAATGGTCTAAAACAATATCAAAAATTTCTATTGGATGTATTGTATTAGCTGGCTAGTTTGTAGAAATATCGAGAGGTCTAAATTACATAGGAGACTTTGCCAAAATTTTTACAAAAGTCACCAAAGGAATTTATATGTTTCATTCAAAGATGATCCAAAAGTGTTATACATGGTTCTATTATATGAAATTAAGACCTAGAGATGTTCTTTAAATTTTGAGTAGGAAGTCAGTCCTGGTAGATTTATGTAAGGAGACCTGTTTGTTTCCTATGCCATCACACTTACATTTGAGGGGTGTGACAACATACAACAACCTCCTCTGGGCAGCTTATAGCATGAAATAATCATAAGCCTTCCTCAAATTACAAAGGAAATTTCATGAATCAATATGAACAATTCCACTTTGGTGGTAATTATCTATAATAATTCATAAAATTCTTTACACAGGAGTCATTTTCATCTTGCCTAAAATCATGATACAGTTTTTAAAGAGATGTAAGTAAATATAACACCTCTATTGACCATGAACAGATTTTATAGCATTCCTAAAGAGGCTATACACACATACAATTGAAATAGAATTATATTTTTCTTAAAATAAATATATTAGGACATATACTTTAGGCTGAGAGTACAAAAATATGCATCATTATATAAGGAGAGTGAATATCATTACAAGCTTTAAAATATGATAAATTAACTTTTCAATGCATCCCTTTTCAGAATATGATCCAAATAATATTTAAATATATTTTATATATTAATATTTATATGAAAAATATTTATAGTGGTCCAAGAATTATAAAATATATTAAAAAAATCATATTTAAAATATGGATCACCATGCAAATGAATTATAACATCTTAATATTTTAAATAAATTAATTTATATAATAGAGATTACTTTGGTAACATATTATTTTAATTAATTTATTTTAGAGCATCAGATATCTAAAGAAAATAATACCATTATTTGAATTTATATTATCAATATATATAAATTTAAAATAATAAATATAATATTTTTTAAATATATATATATATATATACATGCGTAAACTTAATATTATATATATATATATATATATATATATATATATATATATATATATATATATTTATATGCAGCCCCACAAAGAATTTAACAAATCGAACCACATTAAATATGCAATGAATCAACTAACATATATATACTTTCTTTATATGCGGGCCTCACAAGTAAGTAATGTGTGCATTTTTATATATGTGTATATTTATATATGTGGGCCCCACAAGTATATTTTGTTCATAAGACACATGTATCGGATTCCACATATATGATGTACTTCAAAGACAATGATAAGTGTGAATACTAATTTACTGTATATATACACACACACACACATATATATATATATATATATATATATATACATATATTGTCAAAAGCCAAAGAATCCATGCGTGTATCTCTTTAACTGATTCTCTCTTTTTTTTTTTTTTGCAATATAGTTTAAATCAAAACAACTTCTATTAATCTATGAATTGTATAGTTTCAATGCATAAAAAGTTTCTGAAAAATGTTTACCATGGTCGAAAGTTTTTGCATGAAATTGCAATAGAATTAATTAATTTTTGATGTAATTGAAGAATGGGTTTTACTTATATGTTTAGGAGAAACATAATGTTTAAAAAAATATTCATCAATTTGACCTATTTTATTAGATTAAAAATTCAATCTTAAAACCCTAACTTAAAAATTTCAAATTTTAAATTCTCTTTCTGTGATGGATGAAAATTCATAATTCAAATGTCAATTGATTCATAATTTTAATATCTACAAAAACTCTAAGGTCTTAGGTTTCAATTTTTTTGAAAATCATTCAATTAAGATTTCAAAACTTACATAGATGAAAATTGCAAAAGGTTAAAATTTTTTAGCATGTATTCATGTCTTTAAATCAATTATTAAATTCTAAATTATATAATTGAGGTTCTAATACCAAATGTAAGAATGAATCTATGACAATTATATGAAATTAGAATGCTAAATTAATTACCTGTAGAAGACATGGTGATAAAATTAGAATACCTTATTAATTCTGAATCCTTGAAGGCTTGAAGAGATTGAGACTTCTTCTATAATTCATACTCTTTGTCACAATTTATAAGGTAAGTTGTGAAGTTAGAATTTAGCATGAATATAGAGAAGACCTAGCCAATTTTAAATAAATTCTAATATCCACCCATTATAGGCCTATGAGTCATGAGTCTGTATTTTTATTTATACTAATTAATTAGATATTCAGCCTAAAATAATAGGATCGCTAATTATAATAAGTGGATCTAAATACATTTCACATGAATAATAAATTAGCTTATTTTTATTTAAAATAAAATTAATTGATTGTACCCTACAATAATTTTTACTTTTCTGAACTAAGAAATTCCTCACATGAACTGCCAACTATGTTTCTAGTTTAGTTTTCGCAAAATCTCGAGGCATCCTTGAACCAGTACGTAGTGGCACTTCAAGAAGAACCCCTTGCTAGGTACAATGCCATCTTTATCCATATGCTTTAGCAACTTATCTAGAATCTCCTTTGAGTTGGCTTTAGTGTGAGCCTTATAAAGAAGTTTATATGTTGATGAATTTGGATATATTTGTACACTACTTGCCCTCTCAAAAAGTACACCTGCTTCTTTCGGCAAATTATTCATGCAGTAAACATGACGCATTATATTTAGGGTTTGAAACTTCTGTCTATTTCTCATTAACAGAGGTGCTAGCTTCTTCACTTTATTTTTTGCCCCCATATGGTATGTTACTATAGATCAATGGGGCTGTGCCGTCGGGTAGAAGAAAATGCGTGAAGTAGTCTGTTAACAAGAGATTGACGAAAGATTTTGTTTTTTTGGCCCAAATAGACAAAAGGTTTAAATATTTGGGAGGTGAAAATTTAGGATCATAATTTTAAAGTTGAAGGAAAAGTTTTTAAAATGTAGTTTTTCAAAAGAGTGATGATCTTATACTCCTTAAAACACATGTTTTCTAATTATAACACAACTAATTATTAGATATCATTAAATGCAAAACAATATTTTGTCTACATTATTAGATTTATTATTATAATTATACTCATTAATTACAAAAAAATAAAATTAATTCTTTTAAAGACTATTAATTATTAAACAGGTTAACGTTTTAAGTAATTATTTAATAAGATATAATCTTATATATTTAATAATTAATTATGTCATAACTAAAAATATATATTCTCGAGACCATAACTTTATCACTCTTTACAAATACTGAAATATGAATTTTTAAGTCAAATCTATATCAGTGTACAACTAAGTGGATCAATTAAATATTGACCCCATTTTTCCTAGTCTAGCATTAATTGAGGATTTTTAAGACTCGAGTATATATTCAGTCTGCTTCTCAAAGTTATAATAATTTAATAATTTATGTTAGTTTTAAGTGGATTGAGAATTATAATTCCATTAAGAATATTAATACTCTTGTTTAAAGAAAAAAAAAATATTGGGCAATATATGCTGTTCCTTGCATAACAGCACTTTCTGCTCTCGACAGTCTTATCCTTTCTGAGAACTCAATTTTGGGATGAAATGAATTTTTATTCACAACTTGTTTTGTAACTGACATCAACAAATTAATTTCTCTGTTTGATGAAAATAATATGTACATCAAACATAGTTGAAAGTTAATTATGTTTTTTATCCTATATATATAGCATTCCATTTGCTTGGAAAGTATATAAACATTTATTATTTGGCTATTTCTTTACATATTTTTTTTCCCACCCAAGACTGGGCGAAAAATTTGTCGTGTCCAAAGCTTCAGTTATTTGTTGATAAAAATATGTAAACATGAAAGGGTCTTTCTATTCAATTTTTTCTTATTAATATTAATCAGTTTGGAATGCTTCTAGTTTTTGGATTACGTGGAATGCTTCTGGAGTTAATGTTACCACAAAACTAAGTCATATTTTTCTTCGACGTTCACCCAGCAACTCTCCATGGACATGCATGAACTGTTTGAGAGATAATAACTTATCAAACTTGAAAAGAGATACATTATAATTCAATAATCTATAGACAGATCTTAATTACTTAGAGTCTTAGACCATGTTTATTGTAAATTAATAACTTACAATTGACTAGATCAGCCGTTTCGTATTTGTAGTCTGACAATATAATATGATTTTGAGAGAAGGAAAAAAACAAAAGATAAGAAAAGTCCCAACTTCCAAGCAGTTGTAAAAGATTAATTCATTCAATGAATAAATTATTAATTGCCGCTTACCAGGTCTTCGCCTGTTTCGTGTATCGCAAGTAATTTAAAAAAAAAAAAGGAATAAACCAGGTCTAATGCCTCCTCGGTATAAATACACATGGTTTGCCATGCAACAATCTCATCTCTCATACGCAAATATACACACACGCAGCTAAAGAAGAGTTGCTAGAAGGTAGAGAAAACATGAAAGCAGCTTACTTAGCCCTTGTTGCCCTCTTGGCTCTCGCATCTTCTGGTGCCTTTGCTTTTGATCCTAGCCCACTGCAAGACTTCTGTGTTGCTATAAACGACACCAAGAGCGGTGGTACTTACCTCATTCTTTTTCTTTCTTGTGCGTGAAATTCCAATCAGATTATGCATGCATGTTCATAATTTTAATTTTCTTGATTTGTTTGCAGTATTTGTGAACGGAAAATTCTGCAAGGACCCGAAACTTGCCAATGCCAATGATTTCTTCTTCCCTGGACTAAAGCAAGGAGACACGTCGGGTCCACTTGGCTCAAAGGTGACTCTAGTTACTGTTAATGAAATACTAGGACTCAACACTCTAGGCATCTCCTTGGCTCGCATAGACTTTGCTCCTAAAGGCCTAAACCCTCCTCACACTCACCCTCGAGCCACTGAGATCCTCGTAGTACTAGAGGGTACTCTCCTCGTTGGTTTTGTTACATCTAACCCAGACAACCGGCTTTTTACCAAAGTACTCTACAAGGGAGATGTGTTTGTGTTCCCAATTGGTCTCATTCACTTCCAGCTCAATGTGGGTAAGACAAATGCCGTTGCCATTTCTGGACTTAGCAGCCAGAACCCAGGACTTATCATCATTGCAAATGCTGTATTTGGATCAAATCCTCCTATCTCCCCTGAAGTTCTTACTAAGGCATTTCAGGTGGACAAGAGCATAGTCGACTCTCTTGAGAAGCAGTTTTAAATGGTCACTCAACAATTATAGAACTAGCTATTGAAGTTTGGAATATTATGTATTTGAATTTGTGTTACTTTGTTACTAGAATTGGCGAACGCAATTTGATTATCATAAGAATAAAGAATCCATGATTCTATAGAGCTTAATCATTGTATTATTCTTGTTTGGAGTTTTGGAAAACAGTAATACTTTGGTGTTTTATATTCATATATGTTTTTTTTTTATATGCACTATATATTAATTTGGAGTAATCAAAAGTCTATATTAATACTGTATCTTGCTAATAACTTGTTAATTGTTTGTCAGAGCGAGTGATAAAGTTTACAAGTGCGCACAAATTACTTCTGAGAGAAGAATTAGCATATTGACGACTCTAGTTGTATTAATGGAAGATTTGAGTTGAGCTTGTACATATAACTTGTCGGTAGCAACACTAACAAAATAAACAGGACAGGATGAGCCATCCTGTTTATCTAACAACTTTGTATTTAAGAATTCATGTCTGTCCATAGGAGCCTTGTCTAAATAGGTAAGTTTGTGGGTTTTTTTTTTTAAGAAATTAAATTCTATTTAGTTTTTAATTACTTATTCTTAATCATATATATATATAAAACAGTAATACTCGTGAGCTCTGAACTATTCCTAGTCACTAGTATAACAAAAAATATTAAAAATATTTCGATATTCTAAATATGTTTTAATATCTTAAAAAAATTTTATTTCAAACAATTACACCAATAATTTTTATAATTTTAAGAAATAATAAAGTGCTTGAAATATTATACTGGTTTTTTAAAATTAATTAAATTTTTTAGAGGAAAAAAAAGATTTGCATAAAAATAATATAAAAACTTGATTGAAGTGTAAATATTTTACTCAAATGAAATAGGTTAAAATAGTACTATAGTGCTTGGACTTTATCTAACATTTAAGTTCGATTCTTTAAGTTTGAAAAATTTTAAAATGATCTTTTAAATTTTAACTTTATATCAAATTTGTTGCTTTTGCATTGTGTATAAAAGCGAGGGCCTAGAATTTTACACCTAGAATTTTGCATGAATTTACTTATAAAAAGTAAATTTAAAACGATAAATGAAGGTAAAAAAATCACAATATTATTTTAACCTTTTATTTCTAACTTCACAACTAAAATATTCAAAGAGGTGTCGCATGGCATGACAAAACTAAAAAAATTATGGAACAGAACCAAGTGCTCCGTCTAATACTACAGTATAATGAAGCAAAAATGTTGCAAGAAACAAGTTGTGTCTTTGAAGCTGTGGAACGAGGGAATGAACTGCAGAAATTGTGTCTATGATGCAGACTATGCTTTTGTTAGCTGCCTGCACAATATATGCCCAAAGATACAAAGGAATAAAAAAGAAATAATCCAATAGCCATGCAATGCATTCCTGCAATGCAAAGATATATAACAGACCAGATCTCAAAAGTGAACTGATCAGCTTGTATACAATTCTCCAGTGGATATATGAACCTAGAAATTGTTCACACGAACTGCCAATTATGTTTCTAGCTTAGTTTTCGCCAAAATCTTGGGGGCATCCTTGAACCAGTAGTGGCATCTACAGATCCTGAATTCGTTGGTAATGACCCAAATGCCCCCAAAGCATCCAAGAAGAATCTTTTTGTCAGGGACAATGCCATCTGTTAACCAGAGATGGACGAAAGATTTTGTTTTTTGACCAGAATAGACAAAAGGTTTAAATGCTTGGAGGATGACAATTTAGGAACATAATCTTTAGTTTTTAAAATCGAAGGAAAAGTTTTCAAAATGTAGTTTCCAAAAACTGAAATATGAATTTTAAGGTCAAAGCTACGTCAATGTGCAACAGAAGAGAAAATGACTAAGAAGGTAACGAAAATGTTGAGAAAACGCTCTCAGTGATTGACACTGAGGCAGAGCTGAATCCATTCAATTTAATGTACATTCTGGGATAACAGAACCAAACAAACAAAGCCAAGTGGCAAGAAAAAATCTACACAAAGCAAATAACAATATGTACAGCTAATAGATACACAAGTCACGAGCTGATAAGAAGACGAAGACAGTGGACTTGGGTTTTTGAGAAAAGAAACGATCTGAAGAGGAAAATATAAACCCAGAAAATATAGCCCAGACACTCATATCCCTACAACAACTAATTAAGTGGCCGAATTAGGTATCGACCCACTTCTCCTAGTTTCACCTCGAGGGTTCGAGTATATGTTTTCCTGATCTTCTGATCAGGTGTTATAACACTAATCATTTATATATGTTATTTTTAAGTGAATTGCGAATTATAATTACAGTAAGAATATTAATACTTGTTTAAAGAAAAAAAAAAATCAGTGGGCAATATATGCTACTCCATGTATAATAGTTTCTTCTCTCTCGACAGTTTTAACCATTCTAACAGCTCAAAATTTGGGATGAATGTTCACATCTTGTTATGTTACTGACGTCAGCAAAATTTTTTTTTTTCTTTTGGCCTGAAAATAGTACGTTCAATAGAAAGTTATGTTTTAAAATTATCATATCAATATAACATTCCATTTGCTTGGAAAATATAAACATGTATTATTTCGCTGATTCTTTCCATTCTTTCTAGGAAAAAAATTAATCAGCAGTGTCCGCAGAATCAGGTATTTGTTGAAAAAAATATGTAAATGTGAAAGGGTCTTTCTGCTAGATTTTTTTCTTAATGACATTGATCAGCACGGGATGGTTCTAGTATTTTTATTACACGGAATGCTTCTAATTACAAAACCAAGTCATACAATTCTTCGACGTTCACCCAGCAACTCTCGATGGACATGCATGCATAAACTGTTTGAGAGATAATAACTTACCAAACTTAAAGAGAGACAGATTCAAATTCAATAATCAATGGACAAACCTTAATTAGTTAGACCTTGTTTATTGTAAATACGTACTCACAATTGACTAGATCAGCCGTTTGGTATTTGTAGTTTGACAATATAATGTGATCTTGAGAGAAAGAATAAAAACAAAAGATAAGAAAAGTTCCAACTTCCAAGCAGTTGTTACGAATAATTCATTTAGTAAATAAAATATTAATTGCTAGCTGCTTAAAATTTACCAGGTCTTCACCTGTTTCGTGTATGAAGCAATTGAAAAAAAAAAAAAATAGACCAAATCTAATGCCTCCTCCTTATTATAAATACACATTGTTTGCCATGCAACAATCTCATCTCACATACGCAAATATACACGCACGCAGCTAAAGAAGAGTTGCTAGAAGGTAGAGAAAACATGAAAGCAGCTTACTTAGCCCTTGTTGCCCTCTTGGCTCTCGCATCTTCTGGTGCCTTTGCTTTTGATCCTAGCCCACTGCAAGACTTCTGTGTTGCTATAAACGACACCAAGAGCGGTGGTACTTACCTCATTCTTTTTCTTTCTTGCACGTGAAATTCCAATCAGATTATGCATGCATGTTCATAATTTTAATTTTCTTGATTTGTTTGCAGTATTTGTGAACGGAAAATTCTGCAAGGACCCAAACTTGCCAATGCCAATGATTTCTTCTTCCCTGGACTAAAGCAAGGAGACACGTCGGGTCCACTTGGCTCAAAGGTGACTCTAGTTACTGTTAATGAAATACTAGGACTCAACACTCTAGGCATCTCCTTGGCTCGCATAGACTTTGCTCCTAAAGGCCTAAACCCTCCTCACACTCACCCTCGAGCCACTGAGATCCTCGTAGTACTAGAGGGTACTCTCCTCGTTGGTTTTGTTACATCTAACCCAGACAACCGGCTTTTTACCAAAGTACTCTACAAGGGAGATGTGTTTGTGTTCCCAATTGGTCTCATTCACTTCCAGCTCAATGTGGGTAAGACAAATGCCGTTGCCATTTCTGGACTTAGCAGCCAGAACCCAGGACTTATCATCATTGCAAATGCTGTATTTGGATCAAATCCTCCTATCTCCCCTGAAGTTCTTACTAAGGCATTTCAGGTGGACAAGAGCATAGTCGACTCTCTTGAGAAGCAGTTTTAAATGGTCACTCAACAATTATAGAACTAGCTATTGAAGTTTGGAATATTATGTATTTGAATTTGTGTTACTTTGTTACTAGAATTGGCGAACGCAATTTGATTATCATAAGAATAAAGAATCCATGATTCTATAGAGCTTAATCATTGTATTATTCTTGTTTGGAGTTTTGGAAAACAGTAATACTTTGGTGTTTTATATTCATATATGTTTTTTTTTTATATGCACTATATATTAATTTGGAGTAATCAAAAGTCTATATTAATACTGTATCTTGCTAATAACTTGTTAATTGTTTGTCAGAGCGAGTGATAAAGTTTACAAGTGCGCACAAATTACTTCTGAGAGAAGAATTAGCATATTGACGACTCTAGTTGTATTAATGGAAGATTTGAGTTGAGCTTGTACATATAACTTGTCGGTAGCAACACTAACAAAATAAACAGGACAGGATGAGCCATCCTGTTTATCTAACAACTTTGTATTTAAGAATTCATGTCTGTCCATAGGAGCCTTGTCTAAATAGGTAAGTTTGTGGGTTTTTTTTTTTAAGAAATTAAATTCTATTTAGTTTTTAATTACTTATTCTTAATCATATATATATATAAAACAGTAATACTCGTGAGCTCTGAACTATTCCTAGTCACTAGTATAACAAAAAATATTAAAAATATTTCGATATTCTAAATATGTTTTAATATTTTAAAAAAATTTTATTTCAAACAATTACACCAATAATTTTTATAATTTTAAGAAATAATAAAGTGCTTGAAATATTATACTGGTTTTTTAAAATTAATTAAATTTTTTAGAGGAAAAAAAAGATTTGCATAAAAATAATATAAAAACTTGATTGAAGTGTAAATATTTTACTCAAATGAAATAGGTTAAAATAGTACTATAGTGCTTGGACTTTATCTAACATTTAAGTTCGATTCTTTAAGTTTGAAAAATTTTAAAATGATCTTTTAAATTTTAACTTTATATCAAATTTGTTGCTTTTGCATTGTGTATAAAAGCGAGGGCCTAGAATTTTACACCTAGAATTTTGCATGAATTTACTTATAAAAAGTAAATTTAAAACGATAAATGAAGGTAAAAAAATCACAATATTATTTTAACCTTTTATTTCTAACTTCACAACTAAAATATTCAAAGAGGTGTCGCATGGCATGACAAAACTAAAAAAATTATGGAACAGAACCAAGTGCTCCGTCTAATACTACAGTATAATGAAGCAAAAATGTTGCAAGAAACAAGTTGTGTCTTTGAAGCTGTGGAACGAGGGAATGAACTGCAGAAATTGTGTCTATGATGCAGACTATGCTTTTGTTAGCTGCCTGCACAATATATGCCCAAAGATACAAAGGAATAAAAAAGAAATAATCCAATAGCCATGCAATGCATTCCTGCAATGCAAAGATATATAACAGACCAGATCTCAAAAGTGAACTGATCAGCTTGTATACAATTCTCCAGTGGATATATGAACCTAGAAATTGTTCACACGAACTGCCAATTATGTTTCTAGCTTAGTTTTCGCCAAAATCTTGGGGGCATCCTTGAACCAGTAGTGGCATCTACAGATCCTGAATTCGTTGGTAATGACCCAAATGCCCCCAAAGCATCCAAGAAGAATCTTTTTGTCAGGGACAATGCCATCTGTTAACCAGAGATGGACGAAAGATTTTGTTTTTTGACCAGAATAGACAAAAGGTTTAAATGCTTGGAGGATGACAATTTAGGAACATAATCTTTAGTTTTTAAAATCGAAGGAAAAGTTTTCAAAATGTAGTTTCCAAAAACTGAAATATGAATTTTAAGGTCAAAGCTACGTCAATGTGCAACAGAAGAGAAAATGACTAAGAAGGTAACGAAAATGTTGAGAAAACGCTCTCAGTGATTGACACTGAGGCAGAGCTGAATCCATTCAATTTAATGTACATTCTGGGATAACAGAACCAAACAAACAAAGCCAAGTGGCAAGAAAAAATCTACACAAAGCAAATAACAATATGTACAGCTAATAGATACACAAGTCACGAGCTGATAAGAAGACGAAGACAGTGGACTTGGGTTTTTGAGAAAAGAAACGATCTGAAGAGGAAAATATAAACCCAGAAAATATAGCCCAGACACTCATATCCCTACAACAACTAATTAAGTGGCCGAATTAGGTATCGACCCACTTCTCCTAGTTTCACCTCGAGGGTTCGAGTATATGTTTTCCTGATCTTCTGATCAGGTGTTATAACACTAATCATTTATATATGTTATTTTTAAGTGAATTGCGAATTATAATTACAGTAAGAATATTAATACTTGTTTAAAGAAAAAAAAAAATCAGTGGGCAATATATGCTACTCCATGTATAATAGTTTCTTCTCTCTCGACAGTTTTAACCATTCTAACAGCTCAAAATTTGGGATGAATGTTCACATCTTGTTATGTTACTGACGTCAGCAAAATTTTTTTTTTCTTTTGGCCTGAAAATAGTACGTTCAATAGAAAGTTATGTTTTAAAATTATCATATCAATATAACATTCCATTTGCTTGGAAAATATAAACATATATTATTTCGCTGATTCTTTCCATTCTTTCTAGGAAAAAAATTAATCAGCAGTGTCCGCAGAATCAGGTATTTGTTGAAAAAAATATGTAAATGTGAAAGGGTCTTTCTGCTAGATTTTTTTCTTAATGACATTGATCAGCACGGGATGGTTCTAGTATTTTTATTACACGGAATGCTTCTAATTACAAAACCAAGTCATACAATTCTTCGACGTTCACCCAGCAACTCTCGATGGACATGCATGCATAAACTGTTTGAGAGATAATAACTTACCAAACTTAAAGAGAGACAGATTCAAATTCAATAATCAATGGACAAACCTTAATTAGTTAGACCTTGTTTATTGTAAATACGTACTCACAATTGACTAGATCAGCCGTTTGGTATTTGTAGTTTGACAATATAATGTGATCTTGAGAGAAAGAATAAAAACAAAAGATAAGAAAAGTTCCAACTTCCAAGCAGTTGTTACGAATAATTCATTTAGTAAATAAAATATTAATTGCTAGCTGCTTAAAATTTACCAGGTCTTCACCTGTTTCGTGTATGAAGCAATTGAAAAAAAAAAAAAATAGACCAAATCTAATGCCTCCTCCTTATTATAAATACACATTGTTTGCCATGCAACAATCTCATCTCACATACGCAAATATACACGCACGCAGCTAAAGAAGAGTTGCTAGAAGGTAGAGAAAACATGAAAGCAGCTTACTTAGCCCTTGTTGCCCTCTTGGCTCTCGCATCTTCTGGTGCCTTTGCTTTTGATCCTAGCCCACTGCAAGACTTCTGTGTTGCTATAAACGACACCAAGAGCGGTGGTACTTACCTCATTCTTTTTCTTTCTTGCACGTGAAATTCCAATCAGATTATGCATGCATGTTCATAATTTTAATTTTCTTGATTTGTTTGCAGTATTTGTGAACGGAAAATTCTGCAAGGACCCAAACTTGCCAATGCCAATGATTTCTTCTTCCCTGGACTAAAGCAAGGAGACACGTCGGGTCCACTTGGCTCAAAGGTGACTCTAGTTACTGTTAATGAAATACTAGGACTCAACACTCTAGGCATCTCCTTGGCTCGCATAGACTTTGCTCCTAAAGGCCTAAACCCTCCTCACACTCACCCTCGAGCCACTGAGATCCTCGTAGTACTAGAGGGTACTCTCCTCGTTGGTTTTGTTACATCTAACCCAGACAACCGGCTTTTTACCAAAGTACTCTACAAGGGAGATGTGTTTGTGTTCCCAATTGGTCTCATTCACTTCCAGCTCAATGTGGGTAAGACAAATGCCGTTGCCATTTCTGGACTTAGCAGCCAGAACCCAGGACTTATCATCATTGCAAATGCTGTATTTGGATCAAATCCTCCTATCTCCCCTGAAGTTCTTACTAAGGCATTTCAGGTGGACAAGAGCATAGTCGACTCTCTTGAGAAGCAGTTTTAAATGGTCACTCAACAATTATAGAACTAGCTATTGAAGTTTGGAATATTATGTATTTGAATTTGTGTTACTTTGTTACTAGAATTGGCTAACGCAATTTGATTATCATAAGAATAAAGAATCCATGATTCTATAGAGCTTAATCATTGTATTATTCTTGTTTGGAGTTTTGGAAAACAGTAATACTTTGGTGTTTTATATTCATATATGTTTTTTTTTTATATGCACTATATATTAATTTGGAGTAATCAAAAGTCTATATTAATACTGTATCTTGCTAATAACTTGTTAATTGTTTGTCAGAGCGAGTGATAAAGTTTACAAGTGCGCACAAATTACTTCTGAGAGAAGAATTAGCATATTGACGACTCTAGTTGTATTAATGGAAGATTTGAGTTGAGCTTGTACATATAACTTGTCGGTAGCAACACTAACAAAATAAACAGGACAGGATGAGCCATCCTGTTTATCTAACAACTTTGTATTTAAGAATTCATGTCTGTCCATAGGAGCCTTGTCTAAATAGGTAAGTTTGTGAGCTTTTTTTTTTTAAGAAATTAAATTCTATTTAGTTTTTAATTACTTATTCTTAATCATATATATATATATACATAATGTTAATTTGAATTTTAGTTCATATATTTTATCAAAAATCTAATTCAATTGTTTTTGGCAATCATTCAATATAATATTTTATACGTTTATTTTTTGAAACTAAGGCATATGTGCCACTGCACACGTAGAACCTTTGGTGATGCATTCTGCATATTGGAGACTAGAACAATGGAATCCAATTCTAAGATATCTTAGGTGTAATTGTAATGCTATTTTAAGTTCCATTATTACTTTTTTGATTGGGTTCGGATATAGTTTGAGTCCCTATCTATCTAATGAAAATTATTTTCTGAGATTCGTGTATAATTATAAAATATTATTATTTACAAATTATAACATAATTATCTATACTTTAATACAATCTAACAATTAATTAGAAATCATTTAATTTTTTTAATAGAGAAACCCTTTTCAATAAAAGAAGCAAATTTACTGTGTACAAACTAGAAGTTTGGACTCAATATATATAAAGCAAATTGGCCCGTTTACCTCACATATAGCAGATCTACTGCATGCACGGCCTGCGCCAAATTCTCTAACTAAATAATATATTAGTTAAGATCAGATATACTGTCTTCTATTTATCAAAGAAAATAACATTTTATATAGTATAATACTCTCTATATAATTTCAGTTTCCTTTAAAAAAGCATTATGGAGGTCGATCCACAAGGCAACCTATCCAACCCATTTAGCTCGCTGGCCCAATGAGATAGTATAGTTGTGTTTGCTTTTTAACAAAGTTTGCAATCGATGTCTGTTGAGCAAAGTTAAATGGGCCAACTCGTGGGCTCCGAACCATTTTAATGGGCAATACTAGTCACCACCTAGTATACCAAAATAAAAATAAAAATATTTTGATATTCTAAATATGTTTAATATTTTACATAATTTTATTTCAAAAAATTGCATAAATACTTTTTATAATTTTAAAAACAATTAACTCCCTTGAAATATTATACTGTTTTTTTAAATTTTATTAAATTTTTTAGAGGAAGAAAGAGATTTGCATAAAAATAAAATAAAATAATTGATTTAATTTTAAATATTTTATTCAAATAAAATAGATTAAAATAGGACTATAGTGCATGAACTTTATCTAACATTTAAGTTCGATTCTTTAAGTTTGAAAATTTTTAAATGATCTTTCAAATTTTAAATTTATATCAAATTTATTCCTTTTACATTGTGTATAAAAGCAAGGGACTAGAATTTTAGATGAATTCATTAATAAAAAATATATATAAAATATCAAAATCAATTTAAATGATAAATGAAGTTAAGAAACCATAATATTATTTCAACTTTTTATTTCTATCTTCGCCCTTAATGATTAAGGGAGGTGTCATATGATGTGACAAAACCAAAAAAAAAAAAAAAATTACTGAACAGAACTAAATGCTCTGTCTAATACAATATAACGAAGCAATAATATTGCTAGAAACAAGTTGTGTCTTTGAAGTAGTGGAAAAAGAGAATGAATTGTAGAAATTATGTCTATGATGTTCATCAATGCTTTTCCTAACTGCCCGCATAATAAATGCCCAAAGATACAAAGGGATTAGAAAGAAATAATCCAATAGCCATGCAATGCATTCCTGCAACGCAAAGAGATATAATTGAAAAATGCACTTATAGAAAGGGTGAATAGGTGCTTTTGTAGAAAAATAAAATTAAAGACAATTAAATCAATTATATATTAATATCAAATGATTTCAACAAAAAAAATTTGATAAAGAGTACTGGTGTGAAAATTTTGTAGTCAAACTAAGATCTTGTCAACAGGATCTTCTAAAAGATAACTGAGAAATAAAAATTAAGGAGATAAGATAGGACCTTGTCGACAAGATTTTAGTATAGAGGCTAAAACAAAATAAAATGCGAAGTAAATAAAGAAAAACATCTTATATATCCTGGTTCAATTCTCAAAACCAACATCTAGTCCCCTTGATACACAACAAGGGATTTACACTATAAAATCAAAGTATACATCTACAGAACCTAGGTTTTCAAATTCACCTAAAACTTTTACAATACTTGTATTTCATACAAACTTATCCAAAACTTACTTTCTCCATACTTAAAAAAGATTTATAGAAGAATGATATGAGGATATATTTAAAATCTTTATCAATAAAGAATTATACTAAATTCACTTTCAAAAGCTCTCACAAGTTAGATTTACCTAGAAACTAAGCTCAAAAGATTTAAGATGAAGAGAATAATAAATACTATAATATAACTTAGCTTTTCTTTCTTTGCTTCAATTCTCTATGTGCTTTAGTTCTTCATTTTACTGTTATATAGTGGCTTCCAAAAGAAATATATCTATTGAAGAGTTCAACTTCACAAATATAGCCATTGTAAGAGGTATGAAGGTAGAGATAGCCAAAGGAGTTATGCTTTCGGCTGCTCAAGCTATTTTCTTCTTTTTGATTTTGAATCTTTGGCCTTGCTTTGCTTCTTTTCTCTCTCTTTTTTACTATTTTTCTTTCACTTTTGCTGAACAAAGTACTTGGTTTTGTTGATAAAGAAGAATTGTACTGACACTCTTTCATATATACATACTCTTTCTTCGTGTCTTTTTCGTGAGTCTGTGCAGTGCATTTCTTTGTTCAGTTTCTGTATTGTTTTGAAGATCAGAAGATTAAAGCAGAACGCAGTGACAGTTGAGGCATTAGCTTCCCTCCTTCCATGCTTAGTATTTATCTTTTGCTTTTTCTGATTAAAGCCTTTAAGAGAAAACTTCTGAATAGTCCTTTATCTTATTGTTATGCTTTCTTTTCTCTTTTCACAAATTTGCTTCTGCAACTTTACTCAGATGAAGAGAAAAAAAAAACTTTAGAGAGAGAGAGCTTTTGAAAGGATCTGAATAAGATGACTTTGGAAAATCTCTAATATTCTTCTTTGATTCTTAATGTGGAACTTATGATGTTGCTACTGGTTTGATGAATCGAAATTGCAAAAGAAGAGTTTGTATTATTTTTCTTTCCCATATTCCTTCATCTTCAACAATAGTCTTTGCTTCTTTAGCCTTTTTTTTCTTCTTCGATATGCTTTTCTAATTGGTGTAGGATAGAGACTTACTTTTACTTTATGACATCAGATTCCCTTTATTGCTTCTTAAGTTTTTGCTTTTACATTGTCCAACGCATTTAAAAGGATATGATAGCTTATTTCACTTTCTAATGTTTCATTTAATATTTTTGTAAAAGCAAAAAGTAATCCTCCAATATAATATATAAATAACACAACTTTTCTTAAAATCTTCAACTAGTCAAAATGTTTTAATGATATGTAGATATATATATATATATATATGTCATGTGTTTCTACTGCATTTTCTTTTACTTAACTAATTGGTATTGCTTATAAGATTAAATTTGATAACAAGATTAATGCAATAAGCAATATATAATTATTTTTAACTTAAAGCTTGCATAAATCTTAACTTAATGATTTTGTTATCATCAAAATAATTAAATTAAAACCTTGGGGCTAACAATAACATACCAGATCTCACAAGTGAACTAATCAGCTTGTATGCAATTCTCCAGTGAATATATGAACCTAGAAATTCTTCACACGAAGTGCCAATTATGTTTTTAGCTTAGTTTCCCCAAAATCTTGGAGGCATCCTTGAACCAGTAGTGGCACCTACAGATCCTGAATTCATTGGTAACGACCCAAATGCCTCCAAAGCATCCAAGAAGTGTTAAAATATATATTAATGTAGACAAAAGCAATATGTTTCACCATGAAGTAAAAGGCGGTGCATTAAATTGATAACACAATTCTGAAGCACATGGATTGAATTAATGCAATACTACATAGGGGCGGCAAATGCATAGGCTGATAGCTATAATAGTGATTTGTGATATTATAAAAGCAAAAAAGCTTTCATTTGCTTAGTGTGGTGGTGGCAACTTCAGAATGAATACTTTGGCATGAAGCAATATAATACCCCACCGTGGAGCAAGTACTATAAATAGGGGTAGAGGCAAATCCATTTTGTTACAACAAAAAGTTCAGTGGCAATCCAATTCTAAGGTATACGTCCTTTGCCCCTCTTTTTCCCATGTTCTCATCTCCATAATTTCAAAAGCCATAATTCCATCAAGAAGAACCTTTTTGTGAGGGACAATGCCACCTGTTAACAAGAGATGGACAAAAGATTTCGTTTTTTGGCCAGAATAGACAAAAGGATTAAATGTTTGGAGGATGAAATTTTAGGAACATAATTTTTAATTTCTAAAGTTGAAGGAAAAGTTTTCAAATTTTAGTTTTCCAAAAACTGAAATATGAATTTTTAAGTCAAAGCTATATCAATGTACAACTAATTAAGAGGACGAATTAGATATTGACCCGCTTTTCCTAGTTTCTCCTCGAGGGTTCGAGTATATATTTTCGTTAGCTTCTGATCAGGTGTTATAACACTAATCATTTATATATGTTATTTTTAAGTGAATTGAGAATTATAATTACAGTCAGAATATTAATACTTGTCTAAAGAAAAAAAAAATTATTGGGCAATATGTGCTATTTCATGTATAAAATTTTCTTCCCTCTCGACAGTTTTAACCCCTCTAACAGCTCAAAATTTGGGGATAAAATAATGTTCACAAGTTGTTTTTTACTGACATCAATAATTTTTTTTTTTTGGGCTGAAAATAGTACGATCAATAGAAAGTTATGTTTTAAAATTATCATATCAATATAACATTCCATTTGCTTGGAAAATATAAACATGTATTATTTCGCTGATTCTTTCCATTCTTTTTAGGAAAAAAATTTATAGGCAGTGTCCATAGAAGCAGGTATTTGTTGAAAAAAATATGTAAATATGAAAGGGTCTTTCTCCTAGATTTGTTCTTAATGACATTGATCGGTATGGGATGGTTCTAGCTCTTTTATTACATGGAATGCTTCGAATTACAAAACCAAGTCATACATTTCTTCGACGTTCACCCAGCAACTCTCGATCGATGGACATGCATGCATAAACTGTTTGAGAGATAATAACTTATCAAACTTAAAGAGAGACAGATTCAAATTCAATAATCAATGGACAAACCTTAATTAGTTAGACCTTGTTTATTGTAAATACGTACTCACCATTGACTAGATCAGCCGTTTGGTATTTGTAGTTTGACAATATAATGTGATCTTGAGAGAAAGAATAAAAACAAAAGATAAGAAAAGTTCCAACTTCCAAGCAGTTGTTACGAATAATTCATTTAGTAAATAAAATATTAATTGCTAGCTGCTTAAAATTTACCAGGTCTTCACCTGTTTCGTGTATGAAGCAATTGAAAAAAAAAAAAAATAGACCAAATCTAATGCCTCCTCCTTATTATAAATACACATTGTTTGCCATGCAACAATCTCATCTCACATACGCAAATATACACGCACGCAGCTAAAGAAGAGTTGCTAGAAGGTAGAGAAAACATGAAAGCAGCTTACTTAGCCCTTGTTGCCCTCTTGGCTCTCGCATCTTCTGGTGCCTTTGCTTTTGATCCTAGCCCACTGCAAGACTTCTGTGTTGCTATAAACGACACCAAGAGCGGTGGTACTTACCTCATTCTTTTTCTTTCTTGCACGTGAAATTCCAATCAGATTATGCATGCATGTTCATAATTTTAATTTTCTTGATTTGTTTGCAGTATTTGTGAACGGAAAATTCTGCAAGGACCCGAAACTTGCCAATGCCAATGATTTCTTCTTCCCTGGACTAAAGCAAGGAGACACGTCGGGTCCACTTGGCTCAAAGGTGACTCTAGTTACTGTTAATGAAATACTAGGACTCAACACTTTAGGCATCTCCTTGGCTCGCATAGACTTTGCTCCTAAAGGCCTAAACCCTCCTCACACTCACCCTCGAGCCACTGAGATCCTCGTAGTACTAGAGGGTACTCTCCTCGTTGGTTTTGTTACATCTAACCCAGACAATCGGCTTTTTACCAAAGTACTCTACAAGGGAGATGTGTTTGTGTTCCCAATTGGTCTCATTCACTTCCAGCTTAATGTGGGTAAGACAAATGCCGTTGCCATTTCGGGTCTTAGCAGCCAGAATCCTGGACTTATCATCATTGCAAATGCTGTATTTGGATCAAATCCTCCTATCTCCCCTGAAGTTCTTACTAAGGCATTTCAGGTGGACAAGAGCATAGTCGACTCTCTTGAGAAGCAGTTTTAAATGGTCACTCAACAATTACAGAACGAGCTATTGAAGTTTGGAATATCATGTATTTGAATTTGTGTTAGTTTGTTACTATGATGGGCTAACGCAATTTGATTATCATAAGAATAAAGAATCCATGATTCTATAGAGCTTAATCATTGTATTATTCATGTTTGGAGTTTTGGAATAATATAATATTTTGGTGTCTTATATTCATATATGTTTTCTTTTTATGCACTATATATTAATTTGGAGTAATCAAAAGTATATATTAATACTGTACCTTTCTAACATGTTAATTAGTTGTTTGTGAGAATGAGTGAAAGAGTTTACAGATGTACACAAATTACTTCTAAAAGAACATTTAGCGTTTTGATGACCCTAGTTATATTAATGGAAGATCTGGATTGAGTTTACACATATAACTTGTCGGTAGTAACACTACCAAAATAAACAAAACGGGGTGAGCCATCATGTTTATCCAACAATTTTGTATTTAAGCATCTGTATTTGTCTACTGGAGCCTTGTCTAAATGGGTAAGTTCGTGGGTATTTTTTTTATGAAATTAAATTATAATTAGTTTTTAATTACTTAGTCTTAATCATACGTATTCATAATATTATTTTAAATTTTAGTTCATATATTTTATCAAAAATTTAATTCAATTGTTGTTGGCAATTATTCAATATAATATTTTGTACTTTTATTTTTTGAAGCTAAACCATATGCCACTGCACATGTAGAACCTTTGGCGATGCATTCTGCATATTGGAGACTGGAACAATGGAATCCAATTCTAAGATATCTTAGGTACATTTGTAATGCTTTTTTAAGTTCCATTATTACTTTTTTGATTGGGTTTGGAAATAGTTTGAGTCTCTATTCATCTAAGTAAAATTATTTTTTTGATATTCGTGTAAAATTAAAAAATATTATTATTTACAAATTATAAGACAATTATCTATTTTTTAAGACAATCTAACAGTTAATTACAGATCATTTAAATATTTTTATAGATAAATCCTTTTTTAATAAGACAAGCAAATTTACTATATAGGAACTAAAAGTTTGAGACTCAAAATATATAAAGCAAATTGGTTGGTTTACCTCACATATAGCAGATTTACTACATGCACGGCATGCATCAAATTCTCTAATTAAATAATATGTTGTCTTCTATTTATCAAAGAAAATAACATTTTATATAGTATAATACTCTCTTTATTATAGATATAATTTCAGTTTCCTTTAGAAAAGCATCATGGGGGTCGATCCACGAGCCAACCCATCCAATCTATTTAGCTCGCTGACTAAATGAGATAGTATAGTTGTGTGTGTTTTTGAACAAAGTTAAATTTTTGCAATCCATGTCTGTTGAGCAAAGTTAAATGGGCCAACTCGTGGGCTCTGAACCATTTTAAGGGGCAATACTAGTCACCACCTAGTATACCAAAATAAAAATAAAAATATTTCGATATTCTAAATATGTTTAATGTTTTACATCATTTTTATTTCAAACAATTGCATAAATACTTTTTATAATTTAAAAAAAATTAACGCCCTTGAAATATTATACTGATTTTTAAAATTTATTAAATTTTTTAGAGGAAGAAAGAGATTTGCATAAAAATAAAATAAAATAAAATAATTGATTTAATTTTAAATATTTTATTCAAATAAAATAGATTAAAATAGGGCTATAGTGCATGAACTTTATCAAATTTGAAAATTTTTAAAATGATCTTTTAAATTATAAATTTATATCAAATTTGTTCTTTTTACATTGTGTATAAAAGCAAGGCCCTATAATTTTAGATGAATTTAATTATAAAAATAAATTTAAAATATAAAAAATAAATTTAAAACTATAAATGAAATCACAAAACCATAATATTTTTTTAACTTTTTATTTTAAAGATTTAGAGAACTGTCACATGGCGTGACAAAAAAAAAATATATATATATATATATATATTATAGAACAGAACCAAATGCTCCATCTAATACAATATAAGAAGCAATAATGTTGCAAGAAACAAGTTGTGTCTTTGAAGTTGTGGAACGAGGGAATGAACTAAAGAAATTGTGTCTATGATAAAGACGGCTTTTCTTAGCTGCCTACATAATATATGCCCAAAGATACAAGGAGATTAGAAAGAAATAATCCAATAGCCATGCATTTCATTCCTGCAATGCAAAGAGATATAACATACCAGATCTCACAAGCAAACTGATTAGCTTGTATGTATAACGTTTGATTTTTCGTAAAATACTGAAATGAGTCAGTTTTCAAAATAAGTCCCCTGAGATGAGTGATTTAAGGCCAAATAAAATTGGGATAAAATTTTAAATAATAACAAATGAGGATTTGAGCTTTGAGTTGCCCAAAAACCGAGGTCGGAGTGATTCAAAAAATTTACCGAAAGGTCAATGATATTTTCATAAATAAGTGAACTTTTTAGAAAACATACAGGAGGGCTTTTTAAATGAAAGTTTTGAGTCCTCCGGGGTTCTTAGAGGTCCTCAAAACTATGGAAAGCCTCAAGACAATTAAATCCCCTCCGATGGACGTTTTTTAACGTCAGTTGACTCGAACTTTAATCGGTTCGTTCAGTAAGGTTTTAGCTCCAAATTGAGTGATTCCAAAAGTATTTTATTAAATTGGGAACCTATTTGTTATGATGGAAAAGACGGTTCTAAAAAAGGAGCTAAAACGAAGTCAAACCAGAAATGCCATTGCAAATGGCAAAATTGAAAATAATTTTAACAAGAAGCTTCTTAAACTCACACCCTCTTTTGCCCTCATTTTCCTCCGTCTTTCTTCTACCCAAAACTATACTTTATAACTCGGGGTTATATCTAGGGGAATTTTACTAACCACTACTGGATAGTTTTCCCTGACTATGAAATGTCTCATCTTTCCTTTTTCGATCTAGGGAGAACTTTCACTGGGCCTTTCATTCACATATCTCACCTAGATAATGCTACTAGTCATCTCCTCCAAGCTTTAAGTTATGCTTAGCCTAGGCTAGCCATTTCATCGCACTTGTAGCTTACTAATTATCTTCATTCTTTTCTGAGCTTTTATTACTGGGCTACTCATGTTTACCTTTAGGTGTTACCTATGAGGTACAACTTTCTAGACCACTCACTATATGCCTTCCTACTAGTAGTCTTATCTTACGTCATTTCGAGGCTACACTAGTATTCTATCATTCATTGTCCCACTAAGTTGCACTCTAAGTTGGAGTCAACGCCTCATAGGCGGCTCTCAACAACCTCATTATCTCTGTGTCTAACTTCCTCTATACTGAGCTCTTTCTCAATCTCATTTGCTAGGCTCATAAATTTCTTACTAATCTTTCATAACTATTTAATGCTCTTTTCTCTACTCATACTAGGGGTTCCCGTTCTCTATAGGTTGTTTGACCCCTTATTAACTCCTTTCTCAGGTTGGCCTGAATATGACCAACAAGCCATTCATGGTGCCATTTGCCGCAGCTAACACATCATTCACCGTGGCTAACTAGCCTCGGGTTCACTCTAGTTTTCTTATTCGAGTATTGGCTGCGGCAAAGAACTTTTTTGGATTGCCTCGCTGTTTCTATAGAATAATTGGCCACAGCTAACGGCCTCTAATTGGCTTACTATTCTAGGGATTAGATTTTCATCTTTAGCTACCAACTCGAGCCTCACCGCCTCTATAACCAACCCATCATCAAGCTAGAGGGTTCTGCCTCTTACTTCATTCATGCATAACTAACTATTACCTCCGAGCTGTCAGGCTCTAAGGTATAGCTTATAACTCAACCTCTAGCCTGAGGAGATTAACCTTTCAGGCTCTAATACTTATCTAGACATTTGGGTGTTTTGGCTAGGGGGTGACTCTTTTTCTCACTTCCCCTCGAGACTGGTTCGGTGTAGTCGCAATCTCATCTTATACCACACTGCATCATTACTTGTCTCTGCGTTACGCGAGACAGCTGGGAATGACCTAAGTATAACTACTCAAGAGAATTAGGCCTCATATACTCTCTCTAGCAAGTCTCTTCCTATCAATGAGATCATTCTCATTGTTCATATCTAGGGTTTACCACTGATCTCAGCGAGCTATCATATCTTATCAAGCTCTAGTTGTCGGATCTCTTAACTCTGCTCAAGCTACTTTAGATGCCACTCTTTCCGGTGCCCACTAACTACTCTAAGACCATTCTACAACTTACTTATCATGAACAAAGCTATAAACCATCCTCACACACCTAACATGTCTCATACAAGGCTCTATCTATCCATTCAAGCCTTTTACATAGCCCTATTACAACATCCTCAAGCCAAATCTAATCCGGGAGAGTTTAGAACTTTGCTCTGATACCAATGAATGTTACACCATAACTTCTAGCTCATTTTATGACATTTATAAACTTCACCTCATTATTTCCATAAGAGTATATAAAAAGGGGAATGAAGATAATGGGTTTATTTGCGTTGCACTATACTTTAAAATTTGCAATCGGTGTCGCTTAAACCGTGTGAGCTCATGTTATGCATTCTCTTAGGCGCATAAAAAGGAGCACTCTTGGAAGGAGGAAAAAGCCAAGAAAAGGTAGGAAATTCCATGGAAAATCTAACTTTCTCCTTAGCAAGTTACTTCTCCTCCTTCTCTTCCTTATTTTTATGGGTTTAATGGTGTTTTTAAATATGTTTTAGGGGCAAAATAAAGATTAAAAAATTCGTGTTTGAAGGGGGCAACCAAGGAAAGTGAAAAGTAACCAAGAGAAAGCAAGAAAATAAGGTAAAACTTCCATTCTTTAGCAGTTTCTTCCTCTCCCTTCCTCTTGCACGAATTTGGCCACCATGAGCCCAATTCTCAAGGGCTATTTTCTGTCCAATTTATGGAGGAATTAGGGGTTTTAGGTGGCAAGGATCAAGAATGAACTAATAGAATCAAGAAAGGAGCATTAGGAAACAAGATGGAACCATTAGGGATCCAAATACTCCATTGCAAATATGATTTTATATGAATATTTTTAGACTTAATTGAATGTTAAAACATGCTCCTAAGATCCCTAAGAGGCCCCCCATATGCTTCTTCCTTTAAGAAAACAAAGAGAATGCCATGGAAAGCCAATGCACCCATAGTCTCGGCCTAAGCAAGTTCACCTAGCTAGGAAGAGTTTCAAATTTTTCTAAGGCTATTTTCGAGTCATATATGGTGAATGAATATAAGAGGAGACCTTAGAAAAAATTTAGAACTCATAGAAAGTGAAGTGGTGCTTTAGGTTCTATATTATGATCTAAAGAAGCAACATGTGTTTAGGTTTCTTTTTTTAATTGTGTGATGATTTCAAGAAACTTAAATAGAGTCAAGAATCATATTTGAAAAGAAGGATGGAGCTTAGAAGTTAATTGAGGGATGTTGCTTCATTAGGTACCTATATGGACCATAATGAGGCTTATAAGGCAAGTTAGGTGATAACTCCCTAATTTAGGATTAAAAAGGAATATATTTGACACTAAATTAGGGAGGCAAAGTACTTTTCTCTTGATTAATAGGGTTAAAGGTGTATTCAATCAAACAAAATAAAGAAAGTGTTTCAATTGTAACATTTTTATCAATTTGAGCCTCATTTTATGATTGATTTCAATTTCAGGGAAAAATAGCAGATTGTAGAAAGAGTTGAAAATAAGAGAGGGAAGCTGAAAAGTGAAAATACAGATGGAACAAGTCTTCTCGCTACAGCGAGAACACAGTTCACTGTAGAGAGGTTGTACTTTCACTGTAGCGAGGGGGACACTTCGCTATAGCGAAGTCGTGTTGCATAGAAATTTCAGGGAGCAACTCGCTATAGCGTGGAAGTAGCGAAAGCAGCAAAAATATGAGAACTTATGAGCTCTCGCTATAGCAAGAGTCACTCCTCGCCATAGCGAGATCGACCTCTGAAACGCACAGCTTTGATTTACAATCTAAAAAAGAGGAAAGGAAGCTAGGGCTTGGACATTCAGCAAGCAAAGGGAGTTCTGCCTGACTAGAAGAGGAGAAAAAGGCACAAGAGGTGTTGGGAAAGCTCCATTCGGATCGGGAAATCATTAATTCGGTCATTTATTCTACCGATTAGGTGTTTCTACTTCATCTTCCCTTCTAGTTGATGATTGTTTATATGTTTGCTGAGATTGATTGTGAATTTCAAGCCATGAGTGGCTAAATTTTGTAACCCTTAGGGATTCTATGAATCTTTAACTTTTGGAGATTGTCTCCCTTGATATTATGTTGGATTATTGAGGATTTTAGTGTTTAATCCAAATTATAGTTTCATTCTATTGATTGGCCTCCTTTAGTTTGATTGTGGATGTAGTAATTAACTTTTGAAAGAAGGGAATTGCTTATAGACCATTGATTAAGCAACTTAGGATTACACATAGTCTAATTTGTACTTGAGATAGAAATATACTCAGGGGCCCTAGGTAATTTGGATAAGGTATAAGCGTAACTGAATATTAACTACTCATTTGAGACATCAAAGAGTCAAGTTGATATAGAAGTTAAATGAATCAAAAAACATTTATACCCAATTAGACCCTTAACTCTAAAATTAACAATAAGCTAACTAATACAAAAGGGGATGATTGACATTGTGTAAAAAGGGGATTAGAATTCTTAGGGTGTCTTTAACTGCTTAATTTCGATAAAACCCATCTTTCATTATTTCTAATTGCATTTGAATTAATTTTCATAAAAACCCAATTACAAGTTGATTCGTTTAACTAAAATGAATATAAGAACTCTAATGCCTAATCACTAATCGTAATGATTCTCTGAGGGAACGATCTTAATTTATCACGTATTACTTTTACAACTCGTATACTTGCGGTGTCATTATTCTGGTGAGCATCATTAGGGTCTAGGCAATTTGTGTAACTTTAGAATTCATTCCATGAGCCTAATTAACTTCCTTAAATCATATCTAGGCCAAGAGATACCCTCCCTACAGTTTTATAGGTGTATAGCTGAGGCAAAGAAGGGAAATCCAAGGAGAAAAGTGTTTAGATTTGTACAAGGTAGCTCTCTCCACCTTCTCTCATGCATGGATGTATGTTTAGCTTGCTTTAGAATGTATGTGTATGTATTTTCAAGTTATGAAAAGTATGCTAGCATGCTCTTACATACCATGACTCTTGATGCCACATTATGCTTTTAAATGAATATATGATGTGTGGTTGAGCTTGCTTGAGTGTGGAGAGGCCAATAACTCTTCTCTATGGTGAAAATGAGCCAAAAACCCTTGAGCTTGATTGAGACAAAGTAAAGACTCTCCCAAAAGCAAAGTGGGCTCCTAAGAGTATGGTTGAGTCCAAAGTGCTTAAAGAATGGGTAAGACAAGTCCAAAATCTATGAGGAGAAGTGTGAGGTCAATCCAAACATTTGGTGAGTTCTTGAATGCCTTGTATGATGTGTTTCTATGGCAAGCTTGATTTTAAATGTTTATGACTTCTATTTTTTCCACACATGCATTCATAGAACTTGCTTGCATATATTATGTGTGATGGAATAAGAGATGAGTTATTGAGATTCTTGAATCTCACTCCCTCCTCTTAAATGTCCTAATATGCTAGGTGGACTAAGTGGACATGGCAATGGGAGCCAACCATATTGAAGAAAGAAGATTGCTACCCTTATGCTTGATCTTTGGCCTTTTGATTTACAATGAGATTTCATAATGTATATTATTATTGTAAATAGTTTATAACCCCTTGGACAAATGTAAAAATGATATTATGTGATAGATAAATGAATGAGTATGGTGTATGTATTCTAGAACATAAATTGAGTGTTTATGCCAATGTATGCATTTGAGAAAAGCTTGGTGTAATGTGTATAAGTGAGGATGAAAAGGCCAAAAGGAGATAAAAATGATTTGGGACCATTTGGGCAGCTCCCCCAAGTCTAAACATGCTTTTAAACTTTCCTAAAAGGTGCCAAGGCCAACGGAAATCCATTTGGTAATTTTGGTACCCAAAATGAAGCCAAAATTGACCATAATGGAACCCTATGTCACTTTTTAACCAAATGAGCTAGTCTTGATTTGGGATTTGGCATGCAATTAGGTCTCATTAAGAGCTTTCTGGGAAGCTAAAGATCATAATTTTCAGAGGTCTATGGAATATTTGATGAATTTTCAAAATTGAGATTTTTCATAGATTCTGGTATAGGTACTGTTCATATTACAGTTTTGTGTTTTGTATTACCTGATGGCCAAATGGTATCCAATACTTATGAAATTTTATATGCACAAACTAGACTTTCTGTGGCCACTGAGATCACCTCATTTGGAGGTCTGAGCAGAGAGTTATGCATTTTTGAAATTAACTGTCAGTACCAGTGATGCCCTAGGAGTTTAGTTACTATTCTATATGTTCTCGATGGCTAACCGTATTTGTTTCATTCTGGAATTATTTTTAGTATCAAGTTAACATTTGTAGCTTTCCAAAATGATTGAGTTTTTGTGATTTCAATTTTTATAAAATTAGTTATGAATTTCAGAAATTTGTATCAGTAAACTGAACAGCAGCCCAGGCAGCTAGCGACTTCTATAACTTTTTGGATGTCAAACGTCTTGTGTGATGAATGTTGTGACTTGGGCATATTTTTAGTGTGAAGTAGACATTCTAAACTTTCCAGAATGACCAAAGTTGCATGATTTCAAATTTTTTAGATTTAGTTATGATTTTCCAAAATTAGATAAAAAAATAGAAAAATCTGGCCGAAAATATGCTTGTTTATTATGAGCTCCATTTCAGTTTCCATAAATTGTAAGCATATTTTTGGGATGTAAATGAGTTATAATGATGGAATTAAATATGAAAATGCATAACATGAGCTCACACGATTTAAGTGACATTTATTGCAAATTTTAAAGTATAGCGCAACGTAAATAAATTTATTATTTTCATTCTCTTTTTTTATATACTCTTATGAAAATAATGAAGAAAAGCTTATAAATATCATGAAATGAACTAAAAGTTATGGTATTACAGTATGCAATTCTCCAATAGAAATATGAACCCAGAAATTGTTCGCACGAACCGTCAATTATGTTTCTAGCTTAGTTTTCGGAAAATCTTGGGGGCATCCTTGAACCAGTAGTGGCACCTACAGATCCTGAATTCGTTTATAATGACCCAAATGCCACCAAAGCATCCAGGAAGAACCTTTTTGTCAGGGACAATGCCATCTGTCAACAGAGATGGACGAAAGATTTTGTTTTTGACCAGAATAGACAAAAGGTTTAAATGCTTGGAGGATGACAATTTAGGAACTTAATTTTTAATTTTTAAAATTGAAGGAAAATTTTTCAAAATATAGTTTTCCAAAAACTGAAATATGAATTTTAAGGTCAACGCTATGTCAATGTACAACTAATTAAGATGCCGAATTAGATATTGACCCACTTCTCCTAGTTTCACCTCGAGGGTTCGAGTATATATTTTCGTTAGCTTCTGATCAAGTGTTATAAAACTAATCATTTGTATATATGTTATTTTTAAGTGAATTGAGAATTATAATTGCTGTCAGATTATTAATACTTGTTTAAAGTTATAAAAAAAAACCTATTGGGCAATATATGCTATTCCCTGTATATAAGTTTTTTCCCTCTCGACAGTTTTAACCCCCAGCAGCTCAAAATTTGGGGATAAAATAATGTTCATAACTTGTTTTGTTACCGACATCAACAAAATTTTTTTTCTTTTGGGGTTGAAAATGGCACGTTCAATAGAAAGTTTATCATATCAATATAACATTCCATTTGCTTGGAAAATATAAAAATATTTTATTTCGATGATTCTTTACATTCTTTTTAGGAAAGAAAATTTATCGGCAGTGTCCATAGATTCTGGTATTTGTTGATAAAAATATGTAAATATGAAAGGGTATTTCTCCTAGATTTGTTCTTAATGACATTGATCGGTATGGGATGGTTCTAGTTTCTTTATTACATGGAATGCTTCGAATTACAAAACCAAGTCATACATTTCTTCGATGTTCACCCAGCAACTCTCGATGGACATGCATGCATAAACTGTTTGAGAGATAATAACTTATCAAACTTGAAGAGAGACAGATTCAAATTCAATAATCGATGGACAAACCTTGTTTATTGTAAATACATACTCACAATTGACTAGATCAGCCGTTTCGTATTTGTAGTTTGACATATAATGTGATCTTGAGAGAAAAAATAAAAGCAAAAGATAAGAAAAGTTCCAACTTCCAAGCAGTTGTTAAAGAATAATTCATTCATTAAATAAAATATTAATCGCCAGCTGCTTAAAATTTACCAGGTCTTCACCGTTTCGTGTATGAAGCAATAAAAAAAAAATAGACCAAATCTAATGCCTCCTCGTTATAAATACACATTGTTTGCCATGCAAAAATCTCATCTCTCATACGCAAATATACACGCACGCAGCTAAAGAAGAGTTGCTAGAAGGTAGAGAAAACATGAAAGCAGCTTACTTAGCCCTTGTTGCCCTCTTGGCTCTCGCATCTTCTGGTGCCTTTGCTTTTGATCCTAGCCCACTGCAAGACTTCTGTGTTGCTATAAACGACACCAAGAGCGGTGGTACTTACCTCATTCTTTTTCTTTCTTGCACGTGAAATTCCAATCAGATTATGCATGCATGTTCATAATTTTAATTTTCTTGATTTGTTTGCAGTATTTGTGAACGGAAAATTCTGCAAGGACCCGAAACTTGCCAATGCCAATGATTTCTTCTTCCCTGGACTAAAGCAAGGAGACACGTCCGGTCCACTTGGCTCAAAGGTGACTCTAGTTACTGTTAATGAAATACTAGGACTCAACACTTTAGGCATCTCCTTGGCTCGCATAGACTTTGCTCCTAAAGGCCTAAACCCTCCTCACACTCACCCTCGAGCCACTGAGATCCTCGTAGTACTAGAGGGTACTCTCCTCGTTGGTTTTGTTACATCTAACCCAGACAATCGGCTTTTTACCAAAGTACTCTACAAGGGAGATGTGTTTGTGTTCCCAATTGGTCTCATTCACTTCCAGCTTAATGTGGGTAAGACAAATGCCGTTGCCATTTCTGGACTTAGCAGCCAGAACCCTGGACTTATCATCATTGCAAATGATGTATTTGGATCAAATCCTCCTATCTCCCCTGAAGTTCTTACTAAGGCATTTCAGGTGGACAAGAGCATAGTCGACTCTCTTGAGAAGCAGTTTTAAATGGTCACTCAACAATCATAGAAATAGCTATTGAAGTTTGGAATATTATGTATTTGAATTTGTGTTAGTTTGTTACTATGATAGGTAACGCAATTTGATTATCATAAGAATAAAGAATCCATGATTCTATAGAGCTTAATCATTGTATTATTCATGTTTAGAGTTTTGGAATAAAATAATATTTTGGTGTTTTATATTCTTATATGTTTTTTTATGCACTATATATTAATTTGGCGTAATAAAAAATGTATATCAATATTGTATCTTTCTAACAACATATTAGTTATTTGTGAGAGCAAGTGAAAGAGGTGCACACAAATTACTTCCAAGGGAAAAATTAGCGTCTTGACGACTCTAGTTGTATTAATGAGAGATTTGAATTGAGCTTATACATATAACCTGTCGGTAGTAACATTACCAAAATAATCAGGATGCGGTGAGCCATCAAGGTTATCTAACAATTTTGTATTTAAGAATTCATATTTGTTCACAGGAACCTTATCTAAATAGGTAAGTTCGTGATCTTTTTTTCTTTAAGAAATTAAATTCTGTTTAGTTTTTAATTACTTATTCCTAATCATATATATACGTAATGTTAATTTGAAAAAGTTCATATATTTTACCAAAAATCTAATTCAATTGTTTTTGGCAATCATTCAATATAATATGTTATACTTTTATTTTTTTTGAAACTAATGCTTATGTCTCTGCACATGGAGAACCTATGGTGATGCATTCTGCATATTGGAGATTGGAACAATGGAATCCAATTCTAAGATACCTTAGGTGTACTTGTAATGCATTTTTAATTTCTATTATTGCTTTTTTGATTGGGTTTGGATATAGTTTGAGTCTCTATCCATTTAATTAAAATTATTTTTTGATATTTGTGTACAATTATAAAATATTATTATTTACAAACTTTAAGACAATTATCTATATTTTAAGACAATCTAACAATTAATTACAGATCATTTAAAATTTTTTTTTATAGGTAAACCCTTTTCAATAACACAAGCAAATTTACTATGTAAGAATTAGAGGTTTGAGACTCAAAATATATAAATCAAATTGGTCCGTTTACCTCATATATAGCAGATTTACTGCATGGACGGCCTGCACCAAATTCTCTAATTAAATAATATATTAGTCAAGAAAAGTATAGTGTCTTCTGTTTGTCAAGGAAAATAACATTTTATAGAGTATAATACTCTCTTTATAATAGCTATAATTTCAGTTTCCTTTAAAAAAGCATTATGGAGGTCGATCCACAAGGCAACCTATC
This sequence comes from Erythrophleum fordii, assembly GCA_032878935.1. Taxonomy (NCBI): domain Eukaryota; kingdom Viridiplantae; phylum Streptophyta; class Magnoliopsida; order Fabales; family Fabaceae; genus Erythrophleum; species Erythrophleum fordii. The sequence goes on along the minus strand of JAVQMF010000049.1, from coordinate 17,306,356 downwards.
CAACCCATTTAGCTCGCTGGCCCAATGAGATAGTATAGTTGTGTTCGGTTTTTAACAAAGTTGAATTTTTGCAATCGATGTCTGTTGAGCAAAGTTAAATGGGCCAACTCGTGGGCTCCGAACCATTTTAAGGGCAATACTAGTAACCGCCTAGTATACCAAAATAAAAATAAAAATATTTCGATATTCTAAATATGTTTAATATTCTACATAATTTTATTTCAAAAAATTTCATAAATGCTTTTTATAATTTTAAAAACAATTAACTCCCTTGAAATATTATACTGCTTTTTTAAATTTTATTAAATTTTTTAGAAGAAGAAAGAGGTTTGCATAAAAATAAAATAAAATAATTGATTTAATTTTAAATATTTTATTCAAATAAAATAGATTAAAATAGGACTATAGTGCATGAACTTTATCTAACATTTAAGTTTGAAAATTTTTAAATGATCTTTCAAATTTTAAATTTATATCAAATTTATTCCTTTTACATTGTGTATAAAAGCAAGGGACTAGAATTTTAGATGAATTCATTAATAAAAAACAAATTAAAATATAAAAATCAATTTAAACGATAAATGATGTTAAGAAACCATAATATTATTTCAACTTTTTATTTCTATTTTCGCCCCTAATGATTAAGGGAGGTGTCATATGACGTGACAAAACCAAAAAAAAAAAAAAAAGATTGCGGAACAGAACCAAATGCTCGGTCCAATACAATATAACGAAGCAATAATGTTGCTAGAAACGAGTTGTGTCTTTGAAGTAGTGGAAAAAGGGAATGAATTGTAGAAATTATGTCTATGATGTTCATCAATCGTTTTCTTAATTGCCCACATAATATATGCCCAAAGATACAAAGGGATTAGAAAGAAATAATCCAATAGCCATGCAATGCATTCCTGCAATGCAAAAGAGATATAATTGAAAAATGCACCTATAGAAGGGGTAAATAGGTGCTTTTGTAGAAAAATAAAATTAAAGACAATTAAATCAATTATATATTAATATCAAATAATTTCAATAAAAAAAATTTAATAAAGAGTACTAGTGCGAAAACTTTGTAGTTAAATTAAGATCTTGTTTACAGAATCTTTTAAAAGATAATTGAGAAGTAAAGATCAAAGAGATAAAATAGGACCTTGTCGACAAGATTTTAGTATAGAGGCTGAAACAAAATAAAAAGTGAAGTAGATAAAGAAAAACACTTGATATATCCTGATTCGATCTTCAAGACTAACATCCAGTCCTCTTGATACACAACAAGAGATTTCTATTATAAAATCAGAGTATACACCCACAGAACCTAGGTTTCTAAACTTACCTAGAACTTTTACAACACTTAGGTTTCACACAAACTTACCCAAAACTTATTTTTTCCACACTTAGAAAAGATTTATAGAAGAATGATATAAGGATATATTTAAAATCCTTATCAATAAAGGATTATAATAAACTCACTTTTAAAAGCTTTCACAAGCTAGATTTACCTAAAAACTAAGCTCAAAAGATTTAAGATAAAGAGAACAATAAATATTATAATATAATTTAACTTTTCTTTCTTTGCTTCAGTTCTATGCATGCTTTAGTTCTTCATCTTACTTTATATAATGGCTTCCAAAAGAAATATATTTGTTGAAGAGTTTAACTTCACAAATATAGCCATTGCAAGAGGTATGAAGGTAGAGACAGCTAAAGGAGTTATGCTTTTGGCTGCTTAGGCTATTTCTTCTTTTTGATTTTGAATCATTGGCCTTGCTTTGCTTCTTTTCTATCTCTTTTCTGCTACTTTTCTTTCACTTTTGCTGAACAAGCAATAAACTCTACTTACATAGTGGAGGAAACAACTAGAGTATGTTTCTTACTTTTCTAAGATATTGCACCCTAGCTAATGTGAAGGTATAGCCAAAAGTCAACTTCCTATCATCAGGGCATCTAGCAAGATCTGAATCAGTATATTTTATTATCTCTAAATTGTCAATCCTTCTATAAACAAGCATAAACTCTTTAGTTTTCTACAAATATCTCATTACTTTCTTTGCAACTATCTAATGGGCATTCTTAAGATTAGATTGATATCTGCCCAAAATACTAACTATGAATGATTTTTAAAAGATTTGAACTTCTAGTCGCACCTTTCTTTCTATTCCTAGTGAACTTTTCTCTAATAGAGTTCACACATGTTCCTAAATCATCAAACTCTAATGAAGGTAAAATAACACTTTTAATGAATTTTTCAACTCTTTTCTTAGAAATATGACCTAAGCATTTATGTCATAATAAATTTTTTTTCGAATTTTAGACCTTTTGACAATCACATTTTTTATATTTAAAGATAAATAAATATTGTCAAAAACTAAAGATAATCTAAATAAACTATCCATTAAATATCCATAACTAACAATATGGGAGTTTAACGTTGAATTTATTTTTCCATTGTTGAAAGTAAAATGAAAACCAAATTTATCTAAACAAGAAATTGAAATCAAATTTCTTCTAAAAGAAGGCACATAAAAAAAATGTCTTTCAAAACAGTTTCATATTTGGTTGGCAAAACTAAACTGACATCTCTGACTAACTTCAACACTACTTCAAGATCATTTCCTACCCTCAACTTGCTTTCTCTTAGATTTGGTCTCTTCAAGTTCTTGAATTCCTCTAGATTTTTGCTTATTCTCTAGCTAAACCTTGAATTTTATACAATCATTCTTCTTATGCCTCTTTCTCTTACACCAGAAACACTATACATTTTTTTTAATAGGAGTTGGTTTAGGACCCCTTACATTATGGTACTAACCACTACCTGATTTCCTTGAACTTTGATTCTTCTAAGGAGTATTAAATTAATTTTTCTTATGTTTCCAGTTACCCTTGTCAGAATGGGATTTACCATAGGAAGTAAAAAGAGTTAGATCACAGGATAGGTCATACTTTTCTTTCTTTAATTTCTCTTCTTCAGTTACATATTTGGTAATAAGGTCATTAATGGTCCACTTCTCACCAAAGGTATTATAAGTAGTTTTGATTTATGTAAATTCTGTAGGTAGACAATTCAAAGCATGTGAAATAATAGAGTTTTCATTTAGGTTAATACTATGGGCTTTTAGTTTAGATTGGATGTGAACCATCTTCAAAATAAACTCCTTTACTCCCTTATTATTAGCATATCTCATGTCAATTAACTATTTTATTAGATATCTAGATTCAATGTTATTAAATACTTGGTACCTTTATCCCAAAACTGTAAAAAACTCTCTAGTGCTTATGGTTTCAGGTAAGCCACTAAGTAGATACTCAGAAATGGTCCTTTTAATATCAATCAGACTAAATTTATTAGATCTCTTCCATTTGACTAAGAATTCTTTTTGTTAAGCTATACTATTTTCATTTATTTCAAGCTTACTTTCATGTATTGCTACATCAAGATCAGCAATTTTAAGGAGAATTCTAAGTCTTGCTTTCATTTGTTATAACTTGATCTAGTCAAAATTTTAATTGAAGCAGAATAGTTATTCATGGAAAAAGTAACTACAAAATGAGAATGCATTAGAAAATAAACAACAAAGGAAATTTCTACATAACTTTAATTAAAACAAGGTATCATAATGAGGCCTACATAATAGCACATTCTCCTTTGGGTAGAATGTATAATTCAAGGTCACAACCTAAATCAAAACCTCAGATGAGTTAATCAGTGAAAATACATTGGGTTCAAATATTTATCCCTTTTAGGAAGATAAATATTTTAGACCAATACATTCCCCAATAACTTCATCCCAAATTAATTCCTAATTATAACATATGTAAAGACCCAAGATATCTATATACCTATTAAAGAATAACCTTAGTTGAGGGTATCTTTGGTTTAGTGGCAGCTAAGTGAAACTTGATATCCCATGCTCTGTGTTCGAATCCTGAAGTAGCCCAGCGTCCCTATTTTTTTTTAAATCCTTTGTCATTTTTTTGTTATTCCTTATATGTCTTTATCTGCTGGACTAAAGCTTAGGTTTTAGGTCTTTTACCCCTCTAGAACTTAGTAACACGTAGCTCACCTACCTCCATCCTTTTAATCAGAGAAAATAGTAGAAGCACACCCAGAGGCATCTGTATCTCCTTTCCTATTCACCGTAAGTTGCTCTCTTTTGGTTCTTCGTTGCTGTTCGCGTCTCTCGTTGCTACATGTATGTTTTTGTTGCTCTATTTCAGCAGTATTAATTCGTGTAAACTCATTCCTCAAACCTGCTTCGTGATGCTTCCTTATTTGAGTACTGTTTCGATACTTTCCCCCATTCTTTGGTTTTGGCACTGCTGTGTGTCTTTCCTATAAGAAACGAGTTAGTGGAAGTGTTGTGCTGACCAAGAAAATTCCATGTAAGATTATGATTCCTAGTTAGAGTCATCATGGATTCTATTATGCAGAAGTTTATTTCCTCTCTTAGCGTTATTGCCCTCATTTTCTGCATGAATTTTCTGCTACAAAATTGAGTTCCCTTGTGCTTCTTACTTGCCCATTTTCACTCATGCAGAATAGGCTTTTCTTCATCATGTTCTGCTAATGGGATGGACATCTATGGTGTAGTGTGAGCCTTCCCTATTTTTTTTTGGCTTTTGCTTCAAGCTTCTTTATGGATTAGGGGAGGTAAGGGCCTAAGATTAATGTGGTTTCATTTTTCCTTTTTCCCTTGAATGAGTCTTAGCTTTTAGGTGTAGAACTCATGATGGTTCCTTAGGTGGTTTGAAAAATGCATTCAAGGAAAGCCTAAACCCTGCTGCTATATATATATGTATGTGTATGTTATGTGGGCTACAGAAGGTGTGAAATTGAGGAGGAGAAAAGTGGAATTAGTCATTTAGAAATATATATATATATATAGTGTGCTAGGAGGCAATGAAGGATAAGATGTCAATGGAATTTAACAAAATCATTCAAACCCTCGTTTTTCCTATTTTTTATCTGAAGCTTTGGTGATGCTGTGCGTTTTGGTCATTGGTTGGTGAAATTTCACCACTAAGTGTGGAAGTTTCACCAAAGAACATGCATTTTTTCTTTTTTTCAGACAATGGCACTTGATCTCCTCTTTAATTTTCATCTTTCTAAATAAGCTTTTCTCTTACTTCCTTAGCTCCATTGATCCTATAAACAACACCCACATTAATGAAGAATTTAGATGTCAAACATTGCAAAATATGGGGAGTCATCAATCATAGTTTTAAATTTTATTTTTTCTTTCTCTTTTTTTTTTCGAATTTCAATCAAATAGAGCAGGCTAGTGATGTTGTGAGGGGGGCGTTATAACTATTCTCTTATTTGTAGAAAAGAGGGATTTTTAACCATATGAAGTGTGTATTTTATTCTTGCTCGTTCTTATCCATGCTTCTACCTCACGAGATATGGAAACTTTTTTTTTAAAACAAGATAAGTTCTTTATGAGATAAAATGTAGTTATCCAAACTCTAAAATTTGGTAATCGGGTATTATAGGATATTCAGGAGATTGAGTCATAGCTGAAGAGTGAGCAGGGAATTTCTATATCATCTTGGAAGGTGAGTAAGTAATGTGGACCATGAGTAAATAGTATTAATCATTTTGTTGCTAAGTTTTCTTATAGTGCTCTAAATTTGAAAATCTATTTATGGAGTTACGTATTTAAATGCTTCGTCATATGTATGTTTACTAAAAATTGATTTGAACATAAAATTTTGCAAATTTAAGTATATTTGAGTTATCTAAAAACTTTGATATTAAACTTATGTGGAAGGTGCTCAGTCTGAAATACTAATTTGAGAAACGTATTATTTTAAGAGGTTATCTACTCAGAACCCTGTAGCTAATAGCAGTAATTGTTAGCCATAGTGCACCATGATTTGTACCCCAGCTAGCAGGGGTGTTGCTAGCCCCGTGTGGGTGGCCACTACACGTGAATTTGTTTTATTTTCGTAAGTAAAATGTTTTGCATCTATGGTTATTTTTCCCGCGAGCTGTGTGCTCTGTGTTTGTTTCAATTGGTTCTGCTTAGATGCTTCCAGTGTAATTTAAGAAATAATTTGCATAAGGCATGCTTCATACCTTATATTTTTTTATAACATGCCTTGTCCCTACTATTAAGGGTTGACATTACTTATTCATTGAGTGTTAAACTCACCTTTTTAAAAAAAAAAAATTTTTTTAGATAGTGGTGCAGACCCTAGTCCACCCTCAGTAGCTTACTAGTAGTTGATATTCTATTTATTTCTTTTGGTGAGCCCGTAGTTGCTCCTTGATCGTAAAAATTTTTATACGTGTCCGCAAGTGCACGGGTCGGATCAAGTAGTTCAGGGATAAGTAAAAGTATCGTTCCCACGAGGAATGACTGGAATGCAATAAGGCAGTGCACAACCTACTTTTATCCACGTTAAACAACCAATTATGAGATTCTTGATTTTAGAACTAATTTTAAAGTAAAACGATTTAAAGAAAACTTGGTTGGCACAGGCAGTTCAGATAAAATCCAAGGTTTGAAATTACCTAGAGTCACTATTCCCTTGATGCTCACTAGAACTTAATTTCTTGTTCAATTGCAATTAATTATCGCCTTGTGGGTTAAGAATTCAGAAGCTATAACCGTCCATCAATGTAATTACAGCCCTACTCTCCCATAGAATCTAAGTGTCCTTAGATTTAGGTTAGAGTGCATTAGATACTATATCCCTCTACAAACCAATTAAGGTAATCAGGTATATGTCTATCCCAATTACAAATTAGATGATTCTAAACTTAATTTATCTAACTCTTAGGTCCAATTTAGAATCCCTTTTTCAAGGTAAATTCCAATTTCCCAAATCAAATCAAAGAGGTGGCCAATCCCTAAGAAAGCATTAAGCAAGAGAAGGATACACAAGATTCCAATCATCACAATTAACAAGACAATTAATGATTCAGTTCACATTAAGTTCATAGTGCTCTAGGTAAAGAGGAATTTAGCCACACATAGCTAAATCTACAGAGAATTCCCAATCAAAATACATGGAGAAAATGAAAAGAACAAAGAAAGCAAACAAAGGGAAGAATGAGATGCAGAAAGTGGAGCTCCCCCTTTGATTCTTCCTTTCCTTCACCCTCCAAGCTTAAAGAGCCTTCAAAAGAACTCCCAAAATCGCCTCCTGGACGCTCAGAACTCCCTCTGCCGCCGAATCAATCCAACCCTAACTTCTCCTCCTTCTTTTTAAGCTGGAAAAGTAAAACTGTGCGTTTCAGGTCCGCTCTCGCTATGGCGAGGAACATCTCTCGCTATAGCGAGGTCTCATAAGTGCTCAGGTTCCCGCTGCGCTCGCTACCTCCACGCCATAGCGAGTTGATCTCTGGAATTTCTATGCAACACGACTTCGCTATTGCGAAGCCTTCCCTTCGCTATGGCGAAAGTGCCATCTCGCTATAGCGAACTGCGATCTCGCTGTAGCGAGATGACTTGTTGGATCTGCTTTTGCCATTTTCAGCTTCCCTCTCTTGTGTTCAACTCTTTCTACATTTTGTTACTTTTCCCTGAAATTAAAATCAAACGTAAAGTGAGGCTTAAACTGATAAAAATATTACAATTACAATACTTTCTTTGTTTTGTTTGATTGAGTACACTTTTAACCATATTAATCAAGAGAAAAGTATTTTACCTCCCTAATTTAGTGTCAAATATAGTCCTTTTGAATCCTAAATTAGGAGGTTATCAAACTCCCCCACACTTAAATCTTTGCTTGTCCTCAAGCAATTCTTAGAATGGATCACGCCCAAGCAATCAGAATTTCAAATTGCCTCACACTTATAATGAATCCAATTTCAGAAATAGAAGCTCAGCAAAACTCAAATTGAAATTGAAAATAATGTACTTATAGTAACACCCTTATTTCTAAAGTGTGTGTGTGTTCAACAAGAGATGTTAAGAAATAATCAAAAAAATCCTAAATAAGTCTTCCCAACAATTTCAAAACCTAACCCAATCATCTGTATTGACTTCAATCATCAAGCTCATTGAGAGGGGTCTCTATTATTCAATGCAGAATTATTTTCAGCACTTTTTTTTTTTCTCTCCTCGTCAAATTACTTAATCCTTTTGATGTGAATGACAACATTGGTTATGAAGCCACCCGGTTACTCAGATTAAAGAAATCCTTAGAGGGCTACTAGCATACTCTTAGTTTTATCACCGTTTGACGTGAAAGTTCACACTTTTTGGTGCAAACCCCTGGTTACTAAGTGATTTCAACCATTGGAGTAGAGAATCCTTTGATTGTTTTTTTTTTTTGTAGATATCCCTCTCAACTAACAATCAGGTATCCATCAGGAACAGGTAAATTGGGGAGATCTAAAACAACTTGAAGCTTATTATAAGAAAAGCTTGAATTACTTCAAAAATCATCTTGTTGGAAAGTGTTCCTATTGTGGGTGCATACTACAACTACATTACTACTTTATCCATTTTAAGTTCGCTTAACCTCTACATTCCTTAATTAATATTCATCTAGAGTGAGAAGGGATGAATCTGATTTAACATATAAGGAATATGGGCACTTAAATATTATTAATAAGAGGATGTTATTGTCGATTTATATCCACTAATCCTAAATTTATTTATGTTTACCCTAACTCCCCCACACTTAAAAGTTACATTGTCCGCAATGTAAAAACTGTGAAATTCAGAAGTAGATAGTAAAATAGAAGCAGATGGGGGTGAAGGGAAGGGATAAAAAAGAGATAGGGAGATACGAGACTCCCCTGATAAGAAGAGATAAAATAGCGAGGGGATGCATGTGAACAGCTCCTTCATCTGAGAGACAAAAATAGACAAAAGACACACAGGAGACAGTAAGTTGGCACTAGAATTAATAAGACAAATAAGAGCACAGCCAATTCAGGAGTTGAGAGCATAATTAGATACAGTTATCCATAATACAGTTATCCAAAATATAAAATGAGTAAAACAAAAAAAAAATGGCAGCAGGATAGAAAGGTCCTAAGAATCAGACGGCTCAGGTCTATCCTGAGGTGCAGGATCCTGAGGTAGAATGATGATCGGTGATTGAGGAGCCTCAGGAGGTGGCGGTGGAGGAGCCGGCATCAAGTAGTCCATAAGCATCTGTAGTTGATCCTTCATTGATAGGACATGACCTTCCAGCCTATGGATAGACTCTCGTGCCCAACTCTCAAAATCTGTCTGATAAGGAGCCTCATGTCCCGATGGGTCTGGAGTAACCCGGTGCCGATGTGAGGGAGGAGGTGGAGAGGCCTCAGGCCGTGCTTGTGCCTCTGCTCTCTGCCTACGGGGTTGCCCTGGTGCATCTTTCATGCTATCATATTTAAATGGCCCATTCGACTTGAACTGCGCGTCATTTTTAGAGACGCGGCTACCCCCCATAGTAAGTAACTCGGTGAGCATATGAGGGTATGCCAAGCTAACCCGATCGGACCTCGCCACTTGTTTGAAATTCAAGTACATGAGGTGAGGAATATTTACCCGCTGCCGAGTCATAAAACACCACGTCAGAGTAGCTCGTTCTTGGGTCATGTCTGATCCATGAGAACTTGTCAGGATATTGCTCGTGATGAATTGTAACCAATAACGGGCGGGCTTACTGAGTTGGTTCACCGGGTAAACCTTGTTAACCAACCGAGCTCTTCCTTCTTCAGCAATAATGGTCTCCACTTCTTCCCAAGGAATAGACTGAGGGTTCTCTATGTACGTTTGGAATGCACATTCTTGAACATCAGGTAGCTCATAAAAGTCTTTAAAAACTTGCTCGTTAATGCGCACCCAAGCTGAACGGCAGTAGTATTCATCCTCCTCTTCCTCGGTGTCCTCAAAATTTGCATAAAGCTCTTGGATCATTAAAGGGATCCGATGTACTGGCTTCTTAGTAAATCCCTGCAACCCATGCCATTCAAAATCCGAGAAGGTGAGGTCCAACACATGAGGTGCATAATAGCGATCTTCCACAACCCCTCTGTCTGCGAAGAGTCTATCGAAGCGAAATTCTGCCCGGGCAGATGCAAATCGATCCTTATCATAGGATTGCTTCTTTTGCTTTGAGGAGGAGGCTGCAGCAGTCTTTGTTTGCTTTTTAGGAGTCATACCTGCGAAATTCCAATAGGAAAGAGATAAAAGTCAGTAGCAGCAGTAATAGGAATTCACAGAGCAAGGAAAAAGAAGATGACATGAATCAGACACATGCAGCATGTTTCTAATAAGGAAAGACACGATTAAAAGTCTACAAGGGATGAGAGAACGAGGAATAACGAAACAAATCAAGTAAAATGGTCCATAATAGCCAGGTTTCTGGAAAAAACTCGAACTCGCTATAGTGAGTTCGAGCTCGCTATAGCGAATTCGAACTGAATTCTGCACAGTCAGATTTAAACGGTTGAAAAGTTAAATTGAAGCCGTCTTTCTGCACAGAAACAGTCGACTAACAAAACCAATCCAGAAAAACTAACCAAATGAACCCCTAGATACGTAGATTTAAGCAAAACTATTCGAACCCTAATATGACTATAATCAGCGAAATCAACCAGCAAATCAGGGACGAAAGGGATTAATTGACTTACTTGATGTATGAGATGAGATTGGGAGGGGAATGCGAGCCTAAGATGCGCGAAATGCAGCAAAAGAGAGAATGGAAAAAGTTGAGGGCTTCGTCGCAGTAGCGAAAACGAAAGCAGGAATGGAGAGAAAGAAAAACTGTAAGTTAATTTTTTATAGAGAGACTCGCCACTGCCCGACTATAGCGAGGACTTCTCTGGAGTAATTACCAAAAGCAAGGCTGCTGTCCTCGCAATAGCGAAAATATATTCTCGCCATAGCGAGAAGACTTGGATAATTACTAGTGGCTGACAAATCTCGCTATAGCTAGGCTATAGCGAGAATCTCTCTGGATTTAGTACTCAGCCATGGAAATGTTGCTTTCGCTGTAGCGAATGAGTTACCTCGCAATGGCGAGAAAACTTCGTAAGAATTTATGCCACATTTCACTCGCCATAGCCAGGCTACAGCGAAGACCTCTCTGGACTTTGTACCAAAATGCAACACAGAGAGCTCGCTATGGCGAGGTAATTTTCTCGCTGTAGCGAGAACACTTGGTGTTGCAGACTGTGGCTCGCCACAGCCTGGCCATAGCGAGATACTCTCTGGTGTATGTACCAGCAGTGGGACAAGCAGCCTCGCCATAGCGAGAAGACTTCCTCGCTATAGCGAAATTTTTTATTTTTTATTATTATTATTTTTTTATTATTTTTTATTTTTTATTTTTTATTTTTTTTTAAACAAGAAAATGCTCACTACAATAAACCCTCAAATCTAACCAGATATAATAATAACATGCAATTTAAAACATGGTTAGAAACTCCCTGTAAACATATTTGGTGTTGCTCTTTCCTGCCAATCCCTTGCTCCTTAATATCCACATTTCAACCTACAAAACACATAAAAATTGAAAAGAGTCAAACCCAAAACAAAGAGAATCTTACATTCCAACATAAAAACAAGAAAATAACTTAGGTTGCCTCCCAAGGAGCGCTAAGTTTAACGTCTTCAGCCAGACTATCATGACGCTTCTATGAGCAATCTTGGAGTTGCACATTTGCCTTCATCCTGTCCACTGGTCCACCAAGGTAATGCTTCAAGCGTTGGCCATTGACCTTAAAAGTTTCTCCACTTTTCTCATCTTGAATTTCAATGGCACCAAAGGTAGTGGTAGATACCACCTTAAAAGGACCAGACCACCTGGATTTAAGCTTTCCTGGAAACAATCTCAAACGAGAGTTATATAATAGCACTAAGTCACCAGGTATCAAATCCTTTTTCAAAATCTTTCTATCATGCCAGATCTTTGTCTTTTCCTTATATAGCTTAGAACTTTCATAAGCTTGTAACCTGAATTCATGAAGTTCATTAAGGTTTAACAGCCTCTTTTCACTCGCATCTTTATAATCTAAGTTCAATTTTTTTATGGCCTAAAAAGCTTTGTACTCAAGTTCCAAAGGTAAATGACAAGCTTTACCAAAAACTAATTGATATGGAGACATACTAATTGGTGTTTTGTAAGCTGTCCGATATGCCCACAAAGCTTCATCTAGCTTATCAGACCAATCCTTCCTATTAACACTCACTGTTTTCTCCAGAATTCTCTTGATTTCCCTATTGGATACTTCACAGAGGCCATTGGTCTGAGGGTGGTAAGCTAGAGCCATTTTGTGGTGAACTCCATATTTTTCCAGCAAAGCTTTAAACAAACGATTATTAAAATGAGTTCCACCATCACTAATGATAGCTCTAGGGGTGCCAAAGCGAGAAAAAATATTTTTCTTTATAAATCGCACCACTGTTTGAGCATTATTATGTTGGCAAGCTACCACCTCAACCCATTTACTAACATATTCAACTGCCACTAAGATGTATTGTTGGCCTCTAGACAAAACAAAGGGACCCATGAAATCAATTCCCCATAAATCAAACAATTCAACTTCAAAGATACCGGTTTGAGGAAGTTCATGCCTTTTAGAAATATTACCGGATCTTTGACAAGCATCACAGTGAGAAACAAACAAATGAGAATCTTTAAATAATGTAGGCCAATAAAAACTAGATTGCAATATTTTAAAGGCAGTTTTCTGGCCACTAAAATGTCCTCCAAATGGTGATGCATGGCATGCAAACAAAATGTCATGTTGTTCAGTCTCAGGAACACACTTCCTAAGAATTCCATCCACACATCTTTTGAACAGATAAGGCTTATCCCAAATGTAAAACTTAACCTCATTCAAGAATTTCTTCTTTTGATAATAGTTTAAATCAGGAGGTAAAATTTCACAGACAATATAGTTTGCTATATCAGCATACCAAGGTATATGTAGCAAATTAGCAGCCATTATGCATTCATCAGGGAAAACATCATTCACAAGCTTATTATCACTAATATGATCGGAATCTAACCTAGAAAGATGACCAGCTACTAGGTTGTCGCTTCCTTTCCTATCAACTATATGCAAGTCAAATTCTTGAAGTAATAAAAGCCACCTAATCAATCTAGGTTTGGACTCTTTCTTTCTCAACAAATATTTAATAGCAGCATGATCAGTGTGTACTACCACTTTGACTCCTAACAGATAAACTCTAAACTTCTCAAAAGCAAAAACAATAGCTAACATTTCTTTTTCAGTGGTAGTGTAATTTACCTGAGCATCTACTAATGTCCTGCTGGCATAATAGATAGGATGAAAAACTCGGTCTCACCTCTGTCCCAGAACAGCTCCTACTGCGTAGTCACTTGCATCGCACATGACCTCAAAAGGCAATGACCAGTCCGGAGCAACTATTATAGGTGCAGTTATTATCTTCTGTTTCAATTCTTCAAAACTTTTTAAACAGTCATCATCAAAAAGGAACTTGGCATCCTTTTCTAACAGCTTGGTCAAAGGCTTTGAAATTTTTGAGAAATCTTTGATGAATCTTCTATAGAATCCCACATGCCCAAGAAAACTTCGGACTCCTTTGACACTATTAGGAGGTGGCAACTTCTCAATTAATGATGTCTTGGCTCGATCTACCTCCAAACCCTCCTTAGACACCTTATGTCCTAATACTATTCCTTCCTTCACCATGAAGTGACATTTTTTCCAGTTCAAAACTAAGTCAGTTTCCTCACACCTTTCAAGTACCTTAGAGAGATTCTTCAAACAAACTTCAAATGAATCACCAAAGACAGAAAAGTCATCCATGAAAATCTCTATGATATCTTCGATGAAATCAGAGAAGATTAATGTCATGCATCTTTGAAAGGTTGCTGGTGCGTTACACAACCCGAAAGGCATTCTCCTGAAAGCAAAAGTGCCATAAGGACAGGTGAAGGTTGTTTTCTCTTGGTCTTCAGGTGCTATAGAAATTTGATTGTATCCACTATAACCATCCAGAAAACAAAAATATTCCTTCCCCGCTAGCCTATCAAGCATGTGGTCAATGAAGGGAAGAGGAAAGTGATCTTTTCTAGTGGCTGTGTTTAATTTCCGATAGTCCATGCACACTCTCCAACCAATGACAGTTCTTGTAAAAATCAATTCTTTCTTTTCATTTGTTACAACTGTCATCCCTCCTTTCTTAGGGACGCACTGTACTGGACTAACCCATGCACTATCTGAAATTGGATAGAAGATTCTTGCATCTAGCCACTTGATGATTTCCTTCTTGACAACTTCCTTCATCATTGGGTTAAGCCTCCTCTGATTCTCTATAGATGGCTTATGATCATCTTCCAGTAGAATTTTATGCATCACAATGGAAGGGCTTATCCCTTTGATATCTGCAAGTGTCCATCCCAGAGCCTTTTTATGACTCTTTAGTACTTTAATCAGTCTCTGTTCTTGATGAGAGTTCAATGCTGTAGAGATGATGACAGGTAATGTCTCTGAATCCCCTAAATATGCATACTTCAGATGCGTAGGGAGTGGTTTTAACTCCAAAATCAGAGGTTGTTCAATTGAAGGCTTAAGAGATGGTGCTGAACGGGAAGCCAAATCTAAAGATTCGACTTGCCAATGATGTTTAGCTCGAGTAGTTGAAAAATTCAGCACTTGGGCTACCTCATGACTAGTTTCAGCATTCTCTTGCTTCACTCCCATTAATAATGCTTCAATAGGGTCATGGATTATTATTGAATTAAATTGCTCTTGAGCTAACTCATCAATCACTGAAACTCTGAAGCAATTTTTCGCATCTCTAGGATATTTCAGTGCTTTGTCTATGTTAAACACCACCTGCTCATCCCCCAATCTCATCACTATTTGCCCCTTCTCTACATCAATAAGAGTTCTAGCTGTGGCTAAGAATGGACGACCAATAATCAACGGATTATCTTTATCTTCTTCACAGTCTATAACAATGAAATCAGCTGGGTATATGAACTCACCAACCTTTACTAAAACATCTTCAATTATACCCCGTGGATATGCTAAGCTCCGATCCGCTAATTGCAATGTTACTGTGGTAGGTCTTGCCTTACCGAGTTGCAACTTTTCAAAGACAGATAATGGCATAAGGTTGACACTTGCTCCAAGATCACATAAAGCCTTACCTTGAAAGTGAGTGCCTATTTTACAAGGCACAGAGAAGCTACCCGGATCTTTGCACTTCATTGGAATCCTTGGGTTGATTATTTTGCTGCACTCTTCAGTAAGTGCTACAGTTTCAAATTCACCAAATCTCCGCTTCTTGCTCAGCATCTCTTTCAAAAACTTGACATACTTTGGCATGTACTCCAATGCTTCTGAGAATGGGATATTGATATGAAGTTGCTTGAATATTTCTAGGAATTTTTGATACTGCTTATCTTCCACCTTCTTTTGAAGTCTTTGAAGAAATGGTAATGGAGGTATTGTCCTTGGTGATGTATGCAGTTTCTCTCCTTGTTTCTTACTCTTATCAACATCTGCCTGTTTTTTAACTGCTTCACTACCCACTTTTCTCTTCTTTTCAACTGATTCAACCACACGTTCTTCTCCTATTCTTTTATCATTATTTGTCTCCTCTGTGGCAATTTCACCCTTATCTTCATCTATAATAGCCTTTGATGCAGGTGTGTGGCTAACCACCTTCGGTGTTTGATCATCTGGCAATGCTTTTTCACTTCGAAGAGTTATGGCCTTACATTCTTCCTTACCTTCTCTTCTGGGATTAGGCACCGTGTCACTTGGCAGTCCCCCTTGTCTTAATGAATTCATTGCTGAGGCTAATTGACCCATCTGCAATTCTAGATTTCTCAAGGAGTTATCAACTCTAGCATTCACTTGAGCTTGCTCTTCATTTTGCTTACTTTGAATGCTAATGAACTTCGCCAAGGCATCTTCCAAATTCGTCTTAGGTTCTTGAATAAGTGCATTTTGCCTTACAGGTTGAGTAAAACCTGGTGGTTCAGTAGGCTTAATGCTTGAGGAAGATGCTGGTTGATTCAATGCTGGTCCATGCTTCCAAGAGAAGTTTGGATGATTTCGCCACCCAGGATTGTAATTATTGGAGTATAGATTCTGATTCTTTGGAAAGTTCCCCACGTAATTAATTGGTTCTGAAAGTGCCAAAGGACAAGAGTCTACTGAATGCAGATCCCCACAGTTTTCACAAGTAATTGGAGCTACCTGAGCAGAACATACATTCAATTGCTGATTTCGCTGCACTTGAGATTCTAACATATCAAATCTCTTATTCAGAGCGGAAAGAATAGTAGCAAGTGGAATAGAGGGGTCTTCTTGAGTATTGGCAACATTGACAGTCACCCTTCTATCACCTCCTCTTTGCACATAACTCTCAGATAATGTGTCCAATGCCTGAATAACATCATCCACAGGCATTTCATCCCAACGCCCATTTAAAATAGCATCTAACATTGTATCGGTTTATGGAGTTAGACACGTGCAGAAGTTCTGTACAATAGCACAGTCATCCATCCCATGGCTTGGGCATTGGCGAAGTAAATGCTTATACCTCTGCCATGCAGCATATAAATGCTCATCTAAAGCCTACTCGAAGTTTATGAGCTCACGACGTGCATCTGCTATTTTATTATTTAGAATGAAGCGAGCTCTGAACCTTGCTTCTAGCTTATCCCAAGTATCTATTGAACCCTCAGGCAGAGTCAGTAGCCATTCCTTGGCTTTTCCTTGTAGAGAGAGAGGGAATAGTCGAAGTCTCAACACATCTCTTGGTACCCCATTCTGCTTGAATGAATCGCACACCCCCAAGAATGACAGAATATGACGGTTGGGATCTTCATCAGACCTCTCACCAGTGAATTGTCCGTTGAGCTGCAACATGGAGATCATCACTGGCTTCAACTCAAAGTTAGCAGCTTGAAAGTCTGGCACTACTATGCTAGATAGAGTGCCCTTCATAGTACGACCCACAAAGTCTTTTATGGACTGATTTGCATTCCCTTCCTGAGCCATTTCTTCACTCACTGAATTTGGAGTTTTAGAAGGACTATCTTCAAAATTCAAGTTTACCACGAGATCATTAATTTTCTTCCTTGTGCGCTTCTTCGTTGTAGAGGTTTGCTTCGGCATGTACTGTGGTACCTGTAGAGGAAAATTCAACCAATTGTATTATTTAAAACAAAAAGGAATCAAAGCAAATAACAGAGTGAAAAGAAATTCTAACTAATTAACTAACTAATGCTTAATCGAGGACTACTAAAGGTTATACACTTCTAACTGAACAATTAAGCCATTCCCCGGCAACGGCGCTAGAAAACTTGATCGCAAAAATTTTTATACGTGTCCGCAAGTGCACAGGTCGGATTAAGTAGTTCAGTGATAAGTAAAAGTATTGTTCCCACGAGTAATGACTGGAATGCAATTAGGCAGTGCACAACCTACTTTTATCCACGTTAAACAACCAATTATAAGATTCTTGATTTTAGAACTAATTTTAAAGTAAAACGATTTAAAGAAAACTTGGTTGGCACAGGCAGTTCAGATAAAATCCAAGGTTTGAAATTACCTAGAGCCACTATTCCCTTGATGCTCACTAGAACTTAATTTCTTGTTCAATTGCAATTAATTATCGCCTTGTGGGTTAAGAATTCAGAAGCTATAACCGTCCATCGATATAATTACAACCCTACTCTCCCATAGAATCTAAGTGTCCTTAGATTTAGGTTAGAGTGCATTAGATACTATATCCCTCTACAAACCAATTAAGGTAATCAGGTATATGTCTATTCCAATTACAAATTAGATGATTCTAAACTTAATTTATCCAACTTTTAGGTCCAATTTAGAATCCCTTTTTCAAGGTAAATTCCAATTTCCCAAATCAAATCAAAGAGGTGGCCAATCCCTAAGAAAGCATTAAGCAAGAGAAGGATACACAAGATTCCAATCATCACAATTAACAAGACAATTAATGATTCAGTTCACATCAAGTTCATAGTGCTCTAGGTAAAGAGGAATTTAGCCACACATAGCTAAATCTACAGAGAATTCCCAATCAAAATACATGGAGAAAATGAAAAGAACAAAAAAAGCAAACAAAGGGAAGAATGAGATGCAGAAAGTGGAGCTCCCCCTTTGATTCTTCCTTTCCTTCACCCTCCAAGCTTAAAGAGCCTTCAAAAGAACTCCCAAAATCGCCTCCTGGACGCTCAGAACTCCCTCTGCCGCCGAATCAATCCAACCCTAACTTCTCCTCCTTCTTTTTAAGCTGGAAAAGTAAAACTGTGCGTTTCAGGTCCGCTCTCGCTATGGCGAGGAACATCTCTCGCTATAGCAAGGTCTCATAAGTGCTCAGGTTCCCGCTACGCTTGCTACCTCCACGCCATAGCGAGTTGATCTCTGGAATTTTTATGCAACACGACTTCGCTATTGCGAAGCCTCCCCTTCGCTATGGCGAAAGTGCCATCTTGCTATAGCGAACTGCAATCTCGCTGTAGCGAGATGACTTGTTGGATCTGCTTTTGCCATTTTCAACTTCCCTCTCTTGTGTTCAACTCTTTCTACATTTTGTTACTTTTCCCTGAAATTAAAATCAAACGTAAAGTGAGGCTTAAACTGATAAAAATATTACAATTACAATACTTTCTTTGTTTTGTTTGATTGAGTACACTTTTAACCATATTAATCAAGAGAAAAGTATTTTACCTCCCTAATTTAGTGTCAAATATAGTCCTTTTGAATCCTAAATTAGGAGGTTATCACTCCTGTAAGTGCATTTTGTTCATATGAATGTAATCTATTTTACTTTGAAAAATATTGAGTGTAGTTCCACTGAACTATAGATAGGGTATCCCCAATCCCAAAAAATTTATTAAATGGTCTAAAACAATATCAAAAATTTCTATTGGATGTATTGTATTAGCTGGCTAGTTTGTAGAAATATCGAGAGGTCTAAATTACATAGGAGACTTTGCCAAAATTTTTACAAAAGTCACCAAAGGAATTTATATGTTTCATTCAAAGATGATCCAAAAGTGTTATACATGGTTCTATTATATGAAATTAAGACCTAGAGATGTTCTTTAAATTTTGAGTAGGAAGTCAGTCTTGGTAGATTTATGTAAGGAGACCTGTTTGTTTCCTATGCCATCACACTTACATTTGAGGGGTGTGACAACATACAACAACCTCCTCTGGGCAGCTTATAGCATGAAATAATCATAAGCCTTCCTCAAATTACAAAGGAAATTTCATGAATCAATATGAACAATTCCACTTTGGTGGTAATTATCTATAATAATTCATAAAATTCTTTACACAGGAGTCATTTTCATCTTGCCTAAAATCATGATACAGTTTTTAAAGAGATGTAAGTAAATATAACACCTCTATTGACCATGAACAGATTTTATAACATTCCTAAAGAGGCTATACACACATACAATTGAAATAGAATTATATTTTTCTTAAAATAAATATATTAGGACATATACTTTAGGCTGAGAGTACAAAAATATGCATCATTATATAAGGAGAGTGAATATCATTACAAGCTTTAAAATATGATAAATTAACTTTTCAATGCATCCCTTTTCAGAATATGATCCAAATAATATTTAAATATATTTTATATATTAATATTTATATGAAAAATATTTATAGTGGTCCAAGAATTATAAAATATATTAAAAAAATCATATTTAAAATATGGATCACCATGCAAATGAATTATAACATCTTAATATTTCAAATAAATTAATTTATATAATAGAGATTACTTTGGTAACATATTATTTTAATTAATTTATTTTAGAACATCAGATATCTAAAGAAAATAATACCATTATTTGAATTTATATTATCAATATATATAAATTCAAAATAATAAATATAATATTTTTTAAATATATATATATATATACATGCGTAAACTTAATATTATATATATATACATATATATATTTATATGCAGCCCCACAAAGAATTTAACAAATCGAACCACATTAAATATGCAATGAATCAACTAACATATATATACTTTCTTTATATGCGGGCCTCACAAGTAAGTAATGTGTGCATTTTTATATATGTGTATATTTATATATGTGGGCCCCACAAGTATATTTTGTTCATAAGGCACATGTATCGGATTCCACATACATGATGTACTTCAAAGATAATGATAAGTGTGAATACTAATTTACTGTATATACACACACACACACACACACACATATATATATATATATATGTATATACATATATTGTCAAAAGCCAAAGAATCCATGTGTGTATCTCTTTAACTGATTCTCTCTTTTTTTTTTTTTTTTTTGCAATATAGTTTAAATCAAAACAACTTCTATTAATCTATGAATTGTATGGTTTCAATGCATAAAAAGTTTCTGAAAAATGTTTACCATGGTCGAAAGTTTTTGCATGAAATTGCAATAGAATTAATTAATTTTTGATGTAATTGAAGAATGGGTTTTACTTATATGTTTAGGAGAAACATAATGTTTAAAAAAATATTCATCAATTTGACCTATTTTATGAGATTAAAAATTCAATCTTAAAACCCTAACCTAAAAATTTCAAATTTTAAATTCTCTTTCTGTGATGGATGAAAATTCATAATTCAAATGTCAATTAATTCATAATTTTAATATCTACAAAAACTCTAAGGTCTTAGGTTTCAATTTTTTTGAAAATCATTCAATTAAGATTTCAAAACTTACATAGATGAAAATTGCAAAAGGTTAAAATTTTTTAGCATGTATTCATGTCTTTAAATCAATTATTAAATTCTAAATTATATAATTGAGGCTCTAATACCAAATGTAAGAATGAATCTATGACAATTATATAAAATTAGAATGCTAAATTAATTACCTGTAGAAGACATAGTGATAAAATTAGAATACCCTATTGATTCTGAATCCTTGAAGGCTTGAAGAGATTGAAACTTCTTCTATAATTCATACTCTCTGTCACAATTTATAAAGTAAGTTGTGAAGTTAGAATTTAGCATGAATATAGAGAAGACCTAGCCAATTTTAAATAAATTCTAATATCCACCCATTATAGGCCTATGAGTCATGAGCCTGTATTTTTATTTATACTAATTAATTAGATATTCAGCCTAAAATAATAGGATCGCTAATTATAATAAGTGGATCTAAATACATTTCACATGAATAATAAATTAGCTTATTTTTATTTAAAATAAAATTAATTGATTATACCCTACAATAATTTTTACTTTTCTGAACTAAGAAATTCCTCACATGAACTGCCAACTATGTTTCTAGTTTAGTTTTCGCAAAATCTCGAGGCATCCTTGAACCAGTACGTAGTGGCACTTCAAGAAGAACCCCTTGCTAGGTACAATGCCATCTTTATCCATATGCTTTAGCAACTTATCTAGAATCTCCTTTGAGTTGGCTTTAGTGTGAGCCTTATAAAGAAGTTTATATGTTGATGAATTTGGATATATTTGTACACTACTTGCCCTCTCAAAAAGTACACCTGCTTCTTTCGGCAAATTATTCATGCAGTAAACATGACGCATTATATTTAGGGTTTGAAACTTCTGTCTATTTCTCATTAACAGAGGTGCTAGCTTCTTCACTTTATTTTTTGCTCCCATATGGTATGTTACTATAGATCAATGGGGCTGTGCCGTCGGGTAGAAGAAAATGCGTGAAGTAGTCTGTTAACAAGAGATTGACGAAAGATTTTGTTTTTTTGGCCCAAATAGACAAAAGGTTTAAATATTTGGGAGGTGAAAATTTAGGATCATAATTTTAAAGTTGAAGGAAAAGTTTTTAAAATGTAGTTTTTCAAAAGAGTGATGATCTTATACTCCTTAAAACAAATGTTTTCTAATTATAACACAACTAATTATTAGATATCATTAAATGTAAAACAATATTTTGTCTACATTATTAGATTTATTATTATAATTATACTCATTAATTACAAAAAAATAAAATTAATTCTTTTAAAGACTATTAATTATTAAACAGGTTAACGTTTTAAGTAATTATTTAATAAGATATAATCTTATATATTTAATAATTAATTATGTCATAACTAAAAATATATATTCTCGAGACCATAACTTTATCACTCTTTACAAATACTGAAATATGAATTTTTAAGTCAAATCTATATCAGTGTACAACTAAGTGGATCAATTAAATATTGACCCCATTTTTCCTAGTCTAGCATTAATTGAGGATTTTTAAGACTCGAGTATATATTCAGTCTGCTTCTCAAAGTTATAATAATTTAATAATTTATGTTAGTTTTAAGTGGATTGAGAATTATAATTCCATTAAGAATATTAATACTCTTGTTTAAAGAAAAAAAAAATTATTGGGCAATATATGCTGTTCCTTGCATAACAGCACTTTCTGCTCTCGACAGTCTTATCCTTTCTGAGAACTCAATTTTGGGATGAAATGAATTTTTATTCACAACTTGTTTTGTAACTGACATCAACAAATTAATTTCTCTGTTTGATGAAAATAATATGTACATCAAACATAGTTGAAAGTTAATTATGTTTTTTATCCTATATATATAGCATTCCATTTGCTTGGAAAGTATATAAACATTTATTATTTGGCTATTTCTTTACATATTTTTTTTCCCACCCAAGACTGGGCGAAAAATTTGTCGTGTCCAAAGCTTCAGTTATTTGTTGATAAAAATATGTAAACATGAAAGGGTCTTTCTATTCAATTTTTTCTTATTAATATTAATCAGTTTGGAATGCTTCTAGTTTTTGGATTACGTGGAATGCTTCTGGAGTTAATGTTACCACAAAACTAAGTCATATTTTTCTTCGACGTTCACCCAGCAACTCTCCATGGACATGCATGAACTGTTTGAGAGATAATAACTTATCAAACTTGAAAAGAGATACATTATAATTCAATAATCTATAGACAGATCTTAATTACTTAGAGTCTTAGACCATGTTTATTGTAAATTAATAACTTACAATTGACTAGATCAGCCGTTTCGTATTTGTAGTCTGACAATATAATATGATTTTGAGAGAAGGAAAAAAACAAAAGATAAGAAAAGTCCCAACTTCCAAGCAGTTGTAAAAGATTAATTCATTCAATGAATAAATTATTAATTGCCGCTTACCAGGTCTTCGCCTGTTTCGTGTATCGCAAGTAATTTAAAAAAAAAAAAAGAAATAAACCAGGTCTAATGCCTCCTCGGTATAAATACACATGGTTTGCCATGCAACAATCTCATCTCTCATACGCAAATATACACACACGCAGCTAAAGAAGAGTTGCTAGAAGGTAGAGAAAACATGAAAGCAGCTTACTTAGCCCTTGTTGCCCTCTTGGCTCTCGCATCTTCTGGTGCCTTTGCTTTTGATCCTAGCCCACTGCAAGACTTCTGTGTTGCTATAAACGACACCAAGAGCGGTGGTACTTACCTCATTCTTTTTCTTTCTTGTGCGTGAAATTCCAATCAGATTATGCATGCATGTTCATAATTTTAATTTTCTTGATTTGTTTGCAGTATTTGTGAACGGAAAATTCTGCAAGGACCCGAAACTTGCCAATGCCAATGATTTCTTCTTCCCTGGACTAAAGCAAGGAGACACGTCCGGTCCACTTGGCTCAAAGGTGACTCTAGTTACTGTTAATGAAATACTAGGACTCAACACTCTAGGCATCTCCTTGGCTCGCATAGACTTTGCTCCTAAAGGCCTAAACCCTCCTCACACTCACCCTCGAGCCACTGAGATCCTCGTATGTACTAGAGGGTACTCTCCTCGTTGGTTTTGTTACATCTAACCCAGACAACCGGCTTTTTACCAAAGTACTCTACAAGGGAGATGTGTTTGTGTTCCCAATTGGTCTCATTCACTTCCAGCTCAATGTGGGTAAGACAAATGCCGTTGCCATTTCTGGACTTAGCAGCCAGAACCCAGGACTTATCATCATTGCAAATGCTGTATTTGGATCAAATCCTCCTATCTCCCCTGAAGTTCTTACTAAGGCATTTCAGGTGGACAAGAGCATAGTCGACTCTCTTGAGAAGCAGTTTTAAATGGTCACTCAACAATTATAGAACTAGCTATTGAAGTTTGGAATATTATGTATTTGAATTTGTGTTACTTTGTTACTAGAATTGGCAACGCAATTTGATTATCATAAGAATAAAGAATCCATGATTCTATAGAGCTTAATCATTGTATTATTCTTGTTTGGAGTTTTGGAAAACAGTAATACTTTGGTGTTTTATATTCATATATGTTTTTTTTTTATATGCACTATATATTAATTTGGAGTAATCAAAAGTCTATATTAATACTGTATCTTGCTAATAACTTGTTAATTGTTTGTCAGAGCGAGTGATAAAGTTTACAAGTGCGCACAAATTACTTCTGAGAGAAGAATTAGCATATTGACGACTCTAGTTGTATTAATGGAAGATTTGAGTTGAGCTTGTACATATAACTTGTCGGTAGCAACACTAACAAAATAAACAGGACAGGATAAGCCATCCTGTTTATCTAACAACTTTGTATTTAAGAATTCATGTCTGTCCATAGGAGCCTTGTCTAAATAGGTAAGTTTGTGAGCTTTTTTTTTTTTAAGAAATTAAATTCTATTTAGTTTTTAATTACTTATTCTTAATCATATATATATATATACAACAGTAATACTCGTGAGCTCTGAACCATTCCTAGTCACTAGTATAACAAAAAATATTAAAAATATTTCGATATTCTAAATATGTTTTAATATCTTAAAAAAATTTTATTTCAAACAATTACACCAATAATTTTTATAATTTTAAGAAATAATAAAGTGCTTGAAATATTATACTGGTTTTTTAAAATTAATTAAATTTTTTAGAGGAAAAAAAAGATTTGCATAAAAATAATATAAAAACTTGATTGAAGTGTAAATATTTTACTCAAATGAAATAGGTTAAAATAGTACTATAGTGCTTGGACTTTATCTAACATTTAAGTTCGATTCTTTAAGTTTGAAAAATTTTAAAATGATCTTTTAAATTTTAACTTTATATCAAATTTGTTGCTTTTGCATTGTGTATAAAAGCGAGGGCCTAGAATTTTACACCTAGAATTTTGCATGAATTTACTTATAAAAAGTAAATTTAAAACGATAAATGAAGGTAAAAAAATCACAATATTATTTTAACCTTTTATTTCTAACTTCACAACTAAAATATTCAAAGAGGTGTCGCATGGCATGACAAAACTAAAAAAATTATGGAACAGAACCAAGTGCTCCGTCTAATACTACAGTATAATG
The DNA here is from genome assembly GCA_032878935.1 of Erythrophleum fordii. Classification (NCBI taxonomy): domain Eukaryota; kingdom Viridiplantae; phylum Streptophyta; class Magnoliopsida; order Fabales; family Fabaceae; genus Erythrophleum; species Erythrophleum fordii. Next base: position 17,281,093 of record JAVQMF010000049.1, on the reverse strand, counting down.
AAGCAAAAATGTTGCAAGAAACAAGTTGTGTCTTTGAAGCTGTGGAACGAGGGAATGAACTGCAGAAATTGTGTCTATGATGCAGACTATGCTTTTGTTAGCTGCCTGCACAATATATGCCCAAAGATACAAAGGAATAAAAAAGAAATAATCGAATAGCCATGCAATGCATTCCTGCAATGCAAAGATATATAACAGACCAGATCTCAAAAGTGAACTGATCAGCTTGTATACAATTCTCCAGTGGATATATGAACCTAGAAATTGTTCACACGAACTGCCAATTATGTTTCTAGCTTAGTTTTCGCCAAAATCTTGGAGGCATCCTTGAACCAGTAGTGGCATCTACAGATCCTGAATTCGTTGGTAATGACCCAAATGCCCCCAAAGCATCCAAGAAGAATCTTTTTGTCAGGGACAATGCCATCTGTTAACAAGAGATGGACGAAAGATTTTGTTTTTTGACCAGAATAGACAAAAGGTTTAAATGCTTGGAGGATGACAATTTAGGAACATAATCTTTAGTTTTTAAAATCGAAGGAAAAGTTTTCAAAATGTAGTTTCCAAAAACTGAAATATGAATTTTAAGGTCAAAGCTACGTCAATGTGCAACAGAAGAGAAAATGACTAAGAAGGTAACGAAAATGTTGAGAAAACGCTCTCAGTGATTGACACTGAGGCAGAGCTGAATCCATTCAATTTAATGTACATTCTGGGATAACAGAACCAAACAAACAAAGCCAAGTGGCAAGAAAAAATCTACACAAAGCAAATAACAATATGTACAGCTAATAGATACACAAGTCACGAGCTGATAAGAAGACGAAGACAGTGGACTTGGGTTTTTGAGAAAAGAAACGATCTGAAGAGGAAAATATAAACCCAGAAAATATAGCCCAGACACTCATATCCTTACAACAACTAATTAAGTGGCCGAATTAGGTATCGACCCACTTCTCCTAGTTTCACCTCGAGGGTTCGAGTATATGTTTTCCTGATCTTCTGATCAGGTGTTATAACACTAATCATTTATATATGTTATTTTTAAGTGAATTGCGAATTATAATTACAGTAAGAATATTAATACTTGTTTAAAGAAAAAAAAAAATCAGTGGGCAATATATGCTACTCCATGTATAATAGTTTCTTCTCTCTCGACAGTTTTAACCATTCTAACAGCTCAAAATTTGGGATGAATGTTCACATCTTGTTATGTTACTGACGTCAGCAAAATTTTTTTTTTCTTTTGGCCTGAAAATAGTACGTTCAATAGAAAGTTATGTTTTAAAATTATCATATCAATATAACATTCCATTTGCTTGGAAAATATAAACATATATTATTTCGCTGATTCTTTCCATTCTTTCTAGGAAAAAAATTAATCAGCAGTGTCCGCAGAATCAGGTATTTGTTGAAAAAAATATGTAAATGTGAAAGGGTCTTTCTGCTAGATTTTTTTCTTAATGACATTGATCAGCACGGGATGGTTCTAGTATTTTTATTTTACACGGAATGCTTCTAATTACAAAACCAAGTCATACAATTCTTCGACGTTCACCCAGCAACTCTCGATGGACATGCATGCATAAACTGTTTGAGAGATAATAACTTACCAAACTTAAAGAGAGACAGATTCAAATTCAATAATCAATGGACAAACCTTAATTAGTTAGACCTTGTTTATTGTAAATACGTACTCACAATTGACTAGATCAGCCGTTTGGTATTTGTAGTTTGACAATATAATGTGATCTTGAGAGAAAGAATAAAAACAAAAGATAAGAAAAGTTCCAACTTCCAAGCAGTTGTTACGAATAATTCATTTAGTAAATAAAATATTAATTGCTAGCTGCTTAAAATTTACCAGGTCTTCACCTGTTTCGTGTATGAAGCAATTGAAAAAAAAAAAAAAATAGACCAAATCTAATGCCTCCTCCTTATTATAAATACACATTGTTTGCCATGCAACAATCTCATCTCACATACGCAAATATACACGCACGCAGCTAAAGAAGAGTTGCTAGAAGGTAGAGAAAACATGAAAGCAGCTTACTTAGCCCTTGTTGCCCTCTTGGCTCTCGCATCTTCTGGTGCCTTTGCTTTTGATCCTAGCCCACTGCAAGACTTCTGTGTTGCTATAAACGACACCAAGAGCGGTGGTACTTACCTCATTCTTTTTCTTTCTTGCACGTGAAATTCCAATCAGATTATGCATGCATGTTCATAATTTTAATTTTCTTGATTTGTTTGCAGTATTTGTGAACGGAAAATTCTGCAAGGACCCGAAACTTGCCAATGCCAATGATTTCTTCTTCCCTGGACTAAAGCAAGGAGACACGTCCGGTCCACTTGGCTCAAAGGTGACTCTAGTTACTGTTAATGAAATACTAGGACTCAACACTCTAGGCATCTCCTTGGCTCGCATAGACTTTGCTCCTAAAGGCCTAAACCCTCCTCACACTCACCCTCGAGCCACTGAGATCCTCGTAGTACTAGAGGGTACTCTCCTCGTTGGTTTTGTTACATCTAACCCAGACAACCGGCTTTTTACCAAAGTACTCTACAAGGGAGATGTGTTTGTGTTCCCAATTGGTCTCATTCACTTCCAGCTCAATGTGGGTAAGACAAATGCCGTTGCCATTTCTGGACTTAGCAGCCAGAACCCAGGACTTATCATCATTGCAAATGCTGTATTTGGATCAAATCCTCCTATCTCCCCTGAAGTTCTTACTAAGGCATTTCAGGTGGACAAGAGCATAGTCGACTCTCTTGAGAAGCAGTTTTAAATGGTCACTCAACAATTATAGAACTAGCTATTGAAGTTTGGAATATTATGTATTTGAATTTGTGTTACTTTGTTACTAGAATTGGCGAACGCAATTTGATTATCATAAGAATAAAGAATCCATGATTCTATAGAGCTTAATCATTGTATTATTCTTGTTTGGAGTTTTGGAAAACAGTAATACTTTGGTGTTTTATATTCATATATGTTTTTTTTTTATATGCACTATATATTAATTTGGAGTAATCAAAAGTCTATATTAATACTGTATCTTGCTAATAACTTGTTAATTGTTTGTCAGAGCGAGTGATAAAGTTTACAAGTGCGCACAAATTACTTCTGAGAGAAGAATTAGCATATTGACGACTCTAGTTGTATTAATGGAAGATTTGAGTTGAGCTTGTACATATAACTTGTCGGTAGCAACACTAACAAAATAAACAGGACAGGATAAGCCATCCTGTTTATCTAACAACTTTGTATTTAAGAATTCATGTCTGTCCATAGGAGCCTTGTCTAAATAGGTAAGTTTGTGAGCTTTTTTTTTTTTAAGAAATTAAATTCTATTTAGTTTTTAATTACTTATTCTTAATCATATATATATATACATAATGTTAATTTGAATTTTAGTTCATATATTTTATCAAAAATCTAATTCAATTGTTTTTGGCAATCATTCAATATAATATTTTATACGTTTATTTTTTGAAACTAAGGCATATGTGCCACTGCACACGTAGAACCTTTGGTGATGCTGTAAGAACCCGACGTGCATGATTTCATTTGCATGGAAGTTGACTTTTCAAAGCAGTATTTGAGCTGCCACGTAGGAGTTCTTCCTTTCTTCTGCAATTTCAGAAATGCCCCTTCTTTCATTCGTTTCTATTTGGGCTTTAAGTAATTTACTTCCCCAAAGTTCTGCAGCACAAACCCATACCGATAGCCATTCCTTCGGTCAGAAAAAGAAGCAAAACTCTGCTGAAACAAAAGCTTCATCTTCTCTCCCCTGTTGCACGCCATTTTCGCTACTCCTGGACTCAACTTTCTGCTGGTTGCTGTTTCAAATCCTGCTGCTGTTGGTGGAGGAATTTAACGCCAGAAACAAGTCTTGTTCCAGGTTTAGAGTTTGTTGCTGTAAGTATTGCATTTCTGGTTCCAGTTCACAGCTTTCCCCTCCCCTGTTTCACTTGTTTTGTGCTGCGTTTCTGTGTGTATGGCCAACTGAAGAGAGTGTGTGCAGAAAGAACAAGAGAAAGGGTGCAAGGGAATGAGTTGGGTAGACTGATTTCCGTTAGCTTCAAAGTTTTTCCATTTTCCTCTTACCCATTCCTGATTATGCTCTCTCTTACTCTCTCTCTCTCTTGAATGAATGAAGTTAAGCCTCCCAATGATCTGCCACCATAGAGGGATGCCTACATATATATATACATATACCTGTATCATTGTACATGTGTGCTATATGATATGGGAGGCAAGAAGGAGCAGAGGGGGGGTATTATCCATGCCGGGGCGAAAATGGAGAGGTCAGCTGGAAGCTTTCCAGAAAACATTTCACCGCGGCTAACTAATGAATTGGCCGCGGCTAACGTTTCCAGAGAGGAATTGGCCGCGGCGGAAGGAGGTATTGGCCGCGGCCAATATCGAGAGCTTGAGCGAGGAAGCTCCAGGAGGCTTCTTCGCCGCGGCGCCATGTATGTTGGCCGCGGCGATAGTGCAGTAGAAGGGGGTTAAACAGAGAAGAATTGGCCGCGGCTAAGAGTAAATTGGCCGCAGCTAACATGCCGAAATTACATATAATGCCTATGAAACCTTAGTTTTTCATATATTAATCCAAGGGAAAGAAAAATTGACATTAATGTTAGGTGGGCTAAGTTATTAGACAATTTTGCTGGTTATTCACGCTCTAAAATCTGTTGAACGGGTACTGTAGGGTATTCAGGAGATTGAGGTAGAGCTGAGGACTAGGCAGGGAATATTGATATCATCCTAAGAGGTGAGTAAGTAATGCGGACCGTTTGTAACCTCTATTTCTTATATTCTTACTAAGTTTCCTTGCAATGTCTGACTTTTGGAAATTTTATTTATGAAGAGACGTTTTAAATGCTTTGCTATATGATTGACTTAAACATGAAATTTTGCAAATTGATACCTGTTGAGTTATTTGGAAACTTTGATATTGAACTGATATGGAAGGAACTCTGTTTGAAACGTGATTTGAGAAATGTACTAAATCTAAGAGGTTATCTGTTCAGAACTCTGTAGCTAACAGCAGTAGTTGTTAGCCTTGGTGCACCATGATCTGGACCTCAGCTAGCAGGGGTTTTGCTAGCCCCGTGTGGGTAGCTACCACACGTGGAGTTATTTATTTCGCAAGCCAAGTGCTTTGCGTCTGTGGTTATTTCCTCGCGAGCTGTGTGCTCTGCGTCTGTTTAAATTCAGTTCTGCTTAGATACTTCTGATACATTATTAAGAAAACGATCTGCTTGAGACTTGTTTTGCGCATGATGAATATATACATATATATATGGATATTTTACGGGCCTTGCCCTTAAGATTTTTAAAGGGTCAGCATATTTATTCACTGAGTTTTCAAACTCACTCTTTCTTAAATTATTTTTCAGAGAACGTTGAAGACCCTAGCCTACCCTGAGTGGCCGACTAGCTGTAGATCTCCTGCAAATTCTTTTGGCAAACCCACAATTGTTCATGTGGGTGTATTTTGTGTTATGAATTTGTTTATTCTGAACAATGTAATGTGGCTCCACTAAATCATAGTTAGGATATCCCCACTCCCTAGATGTCTATATTTTGATATATTTTGGGATGTATTGGTGAATTGACTGGTTGTAGAAATATCGGGAGGTCCAATTTATAGAGGGGACTCTGCCGAAATTTCTACAAAAGTCAGAGATAATACTCTTGGTAAATGGAAAGGGGATTTGTTATTTTTTGTGCCAGTATAGAAAATCTGTGGGTCGTGAAAGTTGGTATCAGAGCTTAGGTCTTTCTGTGGTCCTGTGGAGCAAGAGTTTTTGGTGGGATCTCAATTATGGTTATGAACCCGGGCGTAACTATACTTGAGGTGTCACTGAAAACCTTATAGAGTGCCCTGAGTTATTCCTTCAAGTGTGTTGTCTTACTGAATGTGATCATCTCTTACTTTCCTCTGGAAATTGATTTGAATATTTGTTCTTTTGTTGTAGTGTAGATATGCCTCCCAGAATTCGTTCAGTTAATAGACTAGCTGCGGTAGATGAGGCTTCTGCTAGTGCATCAGCCCAACAAACTACACCACCTATCAGAGGCCGTGGTCGAGGTCGGGGTAGGGGTCGAAGAACTAATCGACCTCCTAGGCGGGCCTCACCTACAGATAGTGTAGAGCCTCCACATCCTGTGGAGGAAGTTGCACCACCAGTGCAACCAAGACCGGTAGGGCCTCAGGTGATAAGGGAGGAGAGGGAAGTTCCAGTAACCCTTTCCCAATTCTTAAAATTGAGGCCTCCCACTTACTCCGGATCGGAAAGTCAGGAGGATCCCCAGCAATTCATTGATGGTATTGAGAAGATATGCAGAGCTCTGAGGTGTTCGAGTGCAAAATCATCAGAGTTTGCTGGGTTTCAGTTACAAGATGCGGCTTACATATGGTATCAGACCTTACTGGGGGAAAGGCCAATCGGATCTCCTCCAATGCTATGGGAGGAATTTAAGGGGCTTTTTATGGATCGCTTTTTGCCACAGAGTGTTCGGGATGCTAGGGCCAGAGAATTTGAAGGTCTGAAATTAGTTCCGGGCATGAGTGTTTCTGATTATGACATTCGGTTCACACAGTTGTCTCGCTATGCCCCACACTTAGTTCCTACCGAGAGAGACAGAATCAAGCGATTTGTGAATGGGCTACCCCGTATGTTGTATAGGGTGATCGCCCCACAGATGAACCTCTTCCCCTCATATTCAGCTGCGGTGGATTGTGTACGCATGATAGAGATGAGAGATAAGGAGGAGGACACTTTCCAGAGAAAGAGGAAGCGCGACAGTGATGGGAGACAGGGAGGTAGTTCTTTTGTGGCTGGACCTTCCTATGGTCTTAGACCCCAGAGTTATCAGAAATTTACTCAATCTTTCACGGGACATCCGACTTCATTTTCTACTGGTACTGACAGGCATAGAGGATCGTTCCGAGGGGTTAGTATGGTGTCTACCCCAGTTTCTACTCCATCTCGTCCATCTAGAGGTCCCTGTTCCATTTGTGGGAAGATACATTCAGGCATTTGCCATAGAGAGACAGGAGCATGTTTTCGTTGTGGGCAAGTTGGACATTTGGTGAGAGATTGTCCACAGCGTTACCCTGATTCTAGTCAGGGATCAGTTCGACCCACTAGGCAATTCTCAGCAGGGACTCCACCTACCGGTGCAGTTACAGTTCAGAGCGGCCGAGGTAGTAGCAGTGGGACAGTAGTAGGCAGAGGCCAGACAACTGCAGGACGGGGTCAGGCTCGGGTTTTTGCACTCAATAGACAGGATGCCCAAGCATCCAATGCTGTGGTAACAGGTACACTTACAGTTTGTTCGCATTCTGCCTATGCATTATTTGATCCTGGCTCTACACATTCTTATATATCTCCCTCTTTTGCAAAGAAGATTGGTAAGGACTCTGAAAAATTAGAGTGCCCGTTACTTGTTGCAACCCCAGTGGGGGAATCTGTGATAGTTGAATGGGTGTATAGGGCATGTGTGATTACTCTGGCCAATTGCGAGACACTAGTTAACTTGATAGTGCTTGCGATAGCAGAGTTCGATGTAATACTCGGAATGGATTGGTTAGCATCCTGCTATGCAGTGGTGGATTGCCATCTTAAGCTAGTGAGATGTAACTTTCCTGGTAAATCTCCCCTTGTCATCCAAGGTGATCGAAGTGAAGCACCAAACAACTTAATATCAATGATAGAAGCTCAGAAGCTCTTGAAAAAGGGGTGTCAAGGATATTTAGCGATGGTTCGAGATACGGAATTACAAGTCTCAGTACTGGAACAGGTTCCAGTAGCAAAAGAGTTCCCTGATATTTTCCCTGAAGAATTACCAGGGCTACCTCCTGAAAGGGAAATTGAATTTAGTATTGATGTACTATCGGGTACTCAACCGATCTCTATTCCTCCTTATCGAATAAAAGATTTATAGAAGAATGATATGAGGATATATTTAAAATCACCCTTAGAGCTAAATGAATTAAAGAATCAATTACAAGACTTGTTGGACAAGGGTTTTATTCGCCCTAGCACATCCCCTTGGGGCGCACCTGTACTTTTTGTTAAGAAGAAGGATGGTTCTCTCCGTTTATGTGTAGATTACAGACAGCTGAATAAAGTGACTGTGAAGAATAGGCATCCCTTGCCTCGTATAGATGACCTATTTGACCAGTTGCAGGGAGCTCAATATTTCTCAAAAATTGACTTAAGATCGGGCTATCATCAGCTGCGAATAAGAAGGGAAGATATTCCTAAAACTGCTTTCAGAACCCGGTATGGTCATTATGAATTTTTAGTGATGCCATTTGGGTTAACCAATGCCCCAGCTGCATTTATGGACTTGATGAATCGAGTGTTCAAACCATTTCTAGATCGATTTATTATCGTATTCATCGATGATATTTTGATCTATTCCAAGAGTCATGGAGAGCACGAACAGCATCTGAGAATAGCACTACAGGTGTTAAGGGAACACCAATTATATGCGAAATTTTCTAAATGCCAGTTTTGGCTAGAAAAGATTGCCTTTTTAGGCCATGTAATTTCGAAAGATGGGGTGCAAGTAGATCCAAGTAAAGTAGAAGCGGTTCAAAAATGGCCAAGACCCACTACAGTTACAGAGATTCGTAGTTTCTTGGGTTTGGCGGGCTATTATCGGTGGTTTGTTAAAGACTTCTCAAAAATAGCTGCGCCGCTAACAAAACTAACCCAGAAGAATGTGAAATTTCAGTGGTCTGATATGTGTGAAGAGAGTTTTCAGAAATTGAAAAATTGTCTAACTTCTGCGCCAATTTTGACATTACCTTCGGGGTCTGGAAGTTATGTTGTGTACTGTGATGCTTCTGGGATTGGCTTGGGATGTGTATTGATGCAGCATGGTCACGTGATTGCTTATGCCTCTAGGCAACTTAAGAAGCATGAGCAAAATTATCCAACGCATGATTTGGAAATGGCGGCGGTGGTCTTTGCTCTTAAAATTTGGAGACATTATTTATACGGTGAGACATGTGAGATCTACACAGACCATAAAAGCCTTAAATATATTTTCCAACAGCGGGATCTGAATCTTAGGCAAAGGAGGTGGATGGAGTTACTCAAGGATTATGATTGTACTATTTTATATCATCCGGGTAAGGCTAATATAGTAGCAGATGCTCTGAGCAGGAAATCCATGGGGAGCTTAAGTCACATTGCGGAGGTGAGGAGACCACTAATTTTAGAACTCCATAAGGTTGAGCGTTCAAGAATCCAATTTGAGATTAAAAAGCCAGGAGTGTTTTTGGCTCATGTACAGCTTCATTCATCTTTATTTGAAAGTTTGAAAACTGCCCAAGCTAAGGATGCGCAGATATGTAAATTGGTGGATGACGTCAAAAGTGGAAAGAAAAATGAATTTATTGTAGATTCAAATGGCATTCTATGGTTCGGTACTCGGTTGTGTGTGCCAAATGTGGAAGGGTTGAGGAGAGAACTTTTGGAGGAAGCTCATTGTTCCCGGTATACGATCCATCCCGGTTCTACAAAGATGTATCAAGACTTAAAGCAAGTATACTGGTGGGAAGGCATGAAGAGAGATATAGCGAACTTCACTTTGCATTGTTTGGCATGTCAGCAGGTTAAAGCAGAACACCAGAAACCTGCAGGATTACACCAACGGTTGGAGATCCCTGAGTGGAAGTGGGAAAGGATCACTATAGACTTTGTAACGGGACTACCTCGAACAGTAAAGGGTTATGATTCTATCTGGGTGATTGTGGACAGATTCACTAAAACAGCTCATTTCCTCCCGGTAAAGACAACGTACAATGTTGCAAAATATGCACAGCTCTACATAGATGAAATAGTGAAACTTCACGGTATACCGATGTCTATAATTTCTGATCGAGGACCCCAGTTTACTTCTAAGTTTTGGAGAGCCTTCCAAGAGGCTATGGGAACCCGATTGGATCTTAGCACTGCCTTTCATCCTCAAACGGATGGACAATCTGAGAGGACCATACGAACACTAGAGGATATGTTAAGGTTATGTGTTATGGACTTTGGGGGTAGCTGGGATAACTATTTATCATTGGTGGAATTTGCTTATAATAATAGTTATCAAGCGAGTATACAGATGGCACCTTTCGAGGCATTGTATGGGAGACGGTGTAGATCTCCCATTGGATGGTTTGAAACTGGAGAAGTTAAATCATTAGGGCCTGAGTTAGTACAAGATGCCGTAGAAAAGGTGAAAGTGATCAAAGAGAGATTGATAGCAGCTCAAAGCAGGCAGAAAGCATATGTGGATCACCGACGCCGTGATTTGGAATTCATGATCGGAGATTATGTGTTTCTCAGGGTGTCTCCCATGAAAGGTGTGATGAGATTTGGGAAAAAGGGGAAGTTGACCCCGAGATATATAGGACCATATGAGATCCTAGAGCGAGTCGGGACTGTGGCCTACAGGCTGGCGTTGCCGCCTGAGTTATCCAATATTCACCCAGTATTTCATGTTTCCATGTTAAGGAAGTACCTACCTGATCCTTCTCATGTATTACAACATCAAGATGTTTCCTTGGGTGAAAGTTTGACTTATGAAGAAACTCCTGTGGCAATCTTGGATAGACAAACGAAGAAATTACGTTCCAAAGAGATTTCATCAGTGAAAGTTTTATGGGGTCACCACACACCCGAAGAGGCTACGTGAGAGGTAGAGACTGAAATGCGTGCAAAGTACCCCTACCTATTTGAGAACTAAGGTTAGTATTCATATATATCAAAATTCGGGGACGAATTTTTTTTTTTAGGGGGAGAGATTGTAAGAACCCGACGTGCATGATTTCATTTGCATGGAAGTTGACTTTTCAAAGCAGTATTTGAGCTGCCACGTAGGAGTTCTTCCTTTCTTCTGCAATTTCAGAAATGCCCCTTCTTTCATTCGTTTCTATTTGGGCTTTAAGTAATTTACTTCCCCAAAGTTCTGCAGCACAAACCCATACCGATAGCCATTCCTTCGGTCAGAAAAAGAAGCAAAACTCTGCTGAAACAAAAGCTTCATCTTCTCTCCCCTGTTGCACGCCATTTTCGCTGCTCCTGGACTCAACTTTCTGCTGGTTGCTGTTTCAAATCCTGCTGCTGTTGGTGGAGGAATTTAACGCCAGAAACAAGTCTTGTTCCAGGTTTAGAGTTTGTTGCTGTAAGTATTGCATTTCTGGTTCCAGTTCACAGCTTTCCCCTCCCCTGTTTCACTTGTTTTGTGCTGCGTTTCTGTGTGTATGGCCAACTGAAGAGAGTGTGTGCAGAAAGAACAAGAGAAAGGGTGCAAGGGAATGAGTTGGGTAGACTGATTTCCGTTAGCTTCAAAGTTTTTCCATTTTCCTCTTACCCATTCCTGATTATGCTCTCTCTTACTCTCTCTCTCTCTTGAATGAATGAAGTTAAGCCTCCCAATGATCTGCCACCATAGAGGGATGCCTACATATATATATACATATACCTGTATCATTGTACATGTGTGCTGTATGATATGGGAGCCAAGAAGGAGCAGAGGGGGGGTATTATCCATGCCGGGGCGAAAATGGAGAGGTCAGCTGGAAGCTTTCCAGAAAACATTTCGCCGCGGCTAACTAATGAATTGGCCGCGGCTAACGTTTCCAGAGAGGAATTGGCCGCGGCGGAAGGAGGTATTGGCCGCGGCCAATATCGAGAGCTTGAGCGAGGAAGCTCCAGGAGGCTTCTTCGCCGCGGCGCCATGTATGTTGGCCGCGGCGATAGTGCAGTAGAAGGGGGTTAAACAGAGAAGAATTGGCCGCGGCTAAGAGTAAATTGGCCGCGGCTAACATGCCGAAATTACATATAATGCCTATGAAACCTTAGTTTTTCATATATTAATCCAAGGGAAAGAAAAATTGACATTAATGTTAGGTGGGCTAAGTTATTAGACAATTTTGCTGGTTATTCACGCTCTAAAATCTGTTGAACGGGTACTGTAGGGTATTCAGGAGATTGAGGTAGAGCTGAGGACTAGGCAGGGAATATTGATATCATCCTAAGAGGTGAGTAAGTAATGCGGACCGTTTGTAACCTCTATTTCTTATATTCTTACTAAGTTTCCTTGCAATGTCTGACTTTTGGAAATTTTATTTATGAAGAGACGTTTTAAATGCTTTGCTATATGATTGACTTAAACATGAAATTTTGCAAATTGATACCTGTTGAGTTATTTGGAAACTTTGATATTGAACTGATATGGAAGGAACTCTGTTTGAAACGTGATTTGAGAAATGTACTAAATCTAAGAGGTTATCTGTTCAGAACTCTGTAGCTAACAGCAGTAGTTGTTAGCCTTGGTGCACCATGATCTGGACCTCAGCTAGCAGGGGTTTTGCTAGCCCCATGTGGGTAGCTACCACACGTGGAGTTATTTATTTCGCAAGCCAAGTGCTTTGCATCTGTGGTTATTTCCTCGCGAGCTGTGTGCTCTGCGTCTGTTTAAATTCAGTTCTGCTTAGATACTTCTGATACATTTTTAAGAAAACGATCTGCTTGAGACTTGTTTTGCGCATGATGAATATATACATATATATATGGATATTTTACGGGCCTTGCCCTTAAGATTTTTAAAGGGTCAGCATATTTATTCACTGAGTTTTCAAACTCACTCTTTCTTAAATTATTTTTCAGAGAACGTTGAAGACCCTAGCCTACCCTGAGTGGCCGACTAGCTGTAGATCTCCTGCAAATTCTTTTGGCAAACCCACAATTGTTCATGTGGGTGTATTTTGTGTTATGAATTTGTTTATTCTGAACAATGTAATGTGGCTCCACTAAATCATAGTTAGGATATCCCCACTCCCTAGATGTCTATATTTTGATATATTTTGGGATGTATTGGTGAATTGACTGGTTGTAGAAATATCGGGAGGTCCAATTTATAGAGGGGACTCTGCCGAAATTTCTACAAAAGTCAGAGATAATACTCTTGGTAAATGGAAAGGGGATTTGTTATTTTTTGTGCCAGTATAGAAAATCTGTGGGTCGTGAAAGATGCATTCTGCATATTGGAGACTAGAACAATGGAATCCAATTCTAAGATATCTTAGGTGTAATTGTAATGCTATTTTAAGTTCCATTATTACTTTTTTGATTGGGTTCGGATATAGTTTGAGTCCCTATCCATCTAATGAAAATTATTTTCTGAGATTCGTGTATAATTATAAAATATTATTATTTACAAATTATAAGATAATTATCTATACTTTAATACAATCTAACAATTAATTAGAAATCATTTAATTTTTTTAATAGAGAAACCCTTTTCAATAAAAGAAGCAAATTTACTGTGTACAAACTAGAAGTTTGGACTCAATATATATAAAGCAAATTGGCCCGTTTACCTCACATATAGCAGATCTACTGCATGCACGGCCTGCGCCAAATTCTCTAACTAAATAATATATTAGTTAAGATCAGATATACTGTCTTCTATTTATCAAAGAAAATAACATTTTATATAGTATAATACTCTCTATATAATTTCAGTTTCCTTTAAAAAAGCATTATGGAGGTCGATCCACAAGGCAACCTATCCAACCCATTTAGCTCGCTGGCCCAATGAGATAGTATAGTTGTGTTTGCTTTTTAACAAAGTTTGCAATCGATGTCTGTTGAGCAAAGTTAAATGGGCCAACTCGTGGGCTCCGAACCATTTTAAGGGGCAATACTAGTCACCACCTAGTATACCAAAATAAAAATAAAAATATTTTGATATTCTAAATATGTTTAATATTTTACATAATTTTATTTCAAAAAATTGCATAAATACTTTTTATAATTTTAAAAACAATTAACTCCCTTGAAATATTATACTGTTTTTTTAAATTTTATTAAATTTTTTAGAGGAAGAAAGAGATTTGCATAAAAATAAAATAAAATAATTGATTTAATTTTAAATATTTTATTCAAATAAAATAGATTAAAATAGGACTATAGTGCATGAACTTTATCTAACATTTAAGTTCGATTCTTTAAGTTCGAAAATTTTTAAATGATCTTTCAAATTTTAAATTTATATCAAATTTATTCCTTTTACATTGTGTATAAAAGCAAGGGACTAGAATTTTAGATGAATTCATTAATAAAAAATATATATAAAATATCAAAATCAATTTAAATGATAAATGAAGTTAAGAAACCATAATATTATTTCAACTTTTTATTTCTATCTTCGCCCTTAATGATTAAGGGAGGTGTCATATGATGTGACAAAACCCAAAAAAAAAAAAAAAAGATTACTGAACAGAACTAAATGCTCTGTCTAATACAATATAACGAAGCAATAATATTGCTAGAAACAAGTTGTGTCTTTGAAGTAGTGGAAAAAGAGAATGAATTGTAGAAATTATGTCTATGATGTTCATCAATGCTTTTCCTAACTGCCCGCATAATAAATGCCCAAAGATACAAAGGGATTAGAAAGAAATAATCCAATAGCCATGCAATGCATTCCTGCAATGCAAAGAGATATAATTGAAAAATGCACTTATAGAAAGGGTGAATAGGTGCTTTTGTAGAAAAATAAAATTAAAGACAATTAAATCAATTATATATTAATATCAAATGATTTCAACAAAAAAAATTTGATAAAGAGTACTGGTGTGAAAATTTTGTAGTCAAACTAAGATCTTGTCAACAGGATCTTCTAAAAGATAACTGAGAAGTAAAAATTAAGGAGATAAGATAGGACCTTGTCGACAAGATTTTAGTATAGAGGCTAAAACAAAATAAAATGCGAAGTAAATAAAGAAAAACATCTTATATATCCTGGTTCAATTCTCAAAACCAATATCCAGTCCCCTTGATACACAACAAGGGATTTATACTATAAAATCAAAGTATACATCTACAGAACCTAGGTTTTCAAATTCACCTAAAACTTTTACAATACTTGTATTTCATACAAACTTATCCAAAACTTACTTTCTCCATACTTAAAAAAGATTTATAGAAGAATGATATGAGGATATATTTAAAATCCTTATCAATAAAGAATTATACTAAATTCACTTTCAAAAGCTCTCACAAGTTAGATTTACCTAGAAACTAAGCTCAAAAGATTTAAGATGAAGAGAATAATAAATACTATAATATAACTTAGCTTTTCTTTCTTTGCTTCAATTCTCTATGTGCTTTAGTTCTTCATTTTACTGTTATATAGTGGCTTCCAAAAGAAATATATCTATTGAAGAGTTCAACTTCACAAATATAGCCATTGTAAGAGGTATGAAGGTAGAGATAGCCAAAGGAGTTATGCTTTCGGCTGCTCAAGCTATTTTCTTCTTTTTGATTTTGAATCTTTGGCCTTGCTTTGCTTCTTTTCTCTCTCTTTTCTACTATTTTTCTTTCACTTTTGCTGAACAAAGTACTTGGTTTTGTTGATAAAGAAGAATTGTACTGACACTCTTTCATATATACATACTCTTTCTTCGTGTCTTTTTCGTGAGTCTGTGCAGTGCATTTCTTTGTTCAGTTTCTGTATTGTTTTGAAGATCAGAAGATTAAAGCAGAATGCAGTGACAGTTGAGGCATTAGCTTCCCTCCTTCCATGCTTAGTATTTATCTTTTGCTTTTTCTGATTAAAGCCTTTAAGAGAAAACTTCTGAATAGTCCTTTATCTTATTGTTATGCTTTCTTTTCTCTTTTCACAAATTTGCTTCTGCAACTTTACTCAGATGAAGAAAAAAAAAAAAACTTTAGAGAGAGAGAGCTTTTGAAAGGATCTGAATAAGATGACTTTGGAAAATCTCTAATATTCTTCTTTGATTCTTAATGTGGAACTTATGATGTTGCTACTGGTTTGATGAATCGAAATTGCAAAAGAAGAGTTTGTATTATTTTTCTTTCCCATATTCCTTCATCTTCAACAATAGTCTTTGCTTCTTTAGCCTTTTTTTTCTTCTTCGATATGCTTTTCTAATTGGTGTAGGATAGAGACTTACTTTTACTTTATGACATCAGATTCCCTTTATTGCTTCTTAAGTTTTTGCTTTTACATTGTCCAACGCATTTAAAAGGATATGATAGCTTATTTCACTTTCTAATGTTTCATTTAATATTTTTGTAAAAGCAAAAAGTAATCCTCCAATATAATATATAAATAACACAACTTTTCTTAAAATCTTCAACTAGTCAAAATGTTTTAATGATATGTAGATATATATATATATATATATATATATGTCATGTGTTGCTACTGCATTTTCTTTTACTTAACTAATTGGTATTGCTTATAAGATTAAATTTGATAACAAGATTAATGCAATAAGCAATATATAATTATTTTTAACTTAAAGCTTGCATAAATCTTAACTTAATGATTTTGTTATCATCAAAATAATTAAATTAAAACCTTGGGGCTAACAATAACATACCAGATCTCACAAGTGAACTAATCAGCTTGTATGCAATTCTCCAGTGAATATATGAACCTAGAAATTCTTCACACGAAGTGCCAATTATGTTTTTAGCTTAGTTTCCCCAAAATCTTGGAGGCATCCTTGAACCAGTAGTGGCACCTACAGATCCTGAATTCATTGGTAACGACCCAAATGCCTCCAAAGCATCCAAGAAGTGTTAAAATATATATTAATGTAGACAAAAGCAATATGTTTCACCATGAAGTAAAAGGCGGTGCATTAAATTGATAACACAATTCTGAAGCACATGGATTGAATTAATGCAATACTACATAGGGGTGGCAAATGCATAGGCTGATAGCTATAATAGTGATTTGTGATATTATAAAAGCAAAAAAGCTTTCATTTGCTTAGTGTGGTGGTGGCAACTTCAGAATGAATACTTTGGCATGAAGCAATATAATACCCCACCGTGGAGCAAGTACTATAAATAGGGGTAGAGGCAAATCCATTTTGTTACAACAAAAAGTTCAGTGGCAATCCAATTCTAAGGTATACGTCCTTTGCCCCTCTTTTTCCCATGTTCTCATCTCCATAATTTCAAAAGCCATAATTCCATCAAGAAGAACCTTTTTGTGAGGGACAATGCCACCTGTTAACAAGAGATGGACAAAAGATTTCGTTTTTTGGCCAGAATAGACAAAAGGATTAAATGTTTGGAGGATGAAATTTTAGGAACATAATTTTTAATTTCTAAAGTTGAAGGAAAAGTTTTCAAATTTTAGTTTTCCAAAAACTGAAATATGAATTTTTAAGTCAAAGCTATATCAATGTACAACTAATTAAGAGGACGAATTAGATATTGACCCGCTTTTCCTAGTTTCTCCTCGAGGGTTCGAGTATATATTTTCGTTAGCTTCTGATCAGGTGTTATAACACTAATCATTTATATATGTTATTTTTAAGTGAATTGAGAATTATAATTACAGTCAGAATATTAATACTTGTCTAAAGAAAAAAAAAATTATTGGGCAATATGTGCTATTTCATGTATAAAATTTTCTTCCCTCTCGACAGTTTTAACCCCTCTAACAGCTCAAAATTTGGGGATAAAATAATGTTCACAAGTTGTTTTTTACTGACATCAATAATTTTTTTTTTTTGGGCTGAAAATAGTACGATCAATAGAAAGTTATGTTTTAAAATTATCATATCAATATAACATTCCATTTGCTTGGAAAATATAAACATGTATTATTTCGCTGATTCTTTCCATTCTTTTTAGGAAAAAAATTTATAGGCAGTGTCCATAGAAGCAGGTATTTGTTGAAAAAAATATGTAAATATGAAAGGGTCTTTCTGCTAGATTTTTTTCTTAATGACATTGATCAGCACGGGATGGTTCTAGTATTTTTATTACACGGAATGCTTCTAATTACAAAACCAAGTCATACATTTCTTCGACGTTCACCCAGCAACTCTCGATCGATGGACATGCATGCATAAACTGTTTGAGAGATAATAACTTATCAAACTTAAAGAGAGACAGATTCAAATTCAATAATCAATGGACAAACCTTAATTAGTTAGACCTTGTTTATTGTAAATACGTACTCACCATTGACTAGATCAGCCGTTTGGTATTTGTAGTTTGACAATATAATGTGATCTTGAGAGAAAGAATAAAAACAAAAGATAAGAAAAGTTCCAACTTCCAAGCAGTTGTTACGAATAATTCATTTAGTAAATAAAATATTAATTGCTAGCTGCTTAAAATTTACCAGGTCTTCACCTGTTTCGTGTATGAAGCAATTGAAAAAAAAAAAAATAGACCAAATCTAATGCCTCCTCCTTATTATAAATACACATTGTTTGCCATGCAACAATCTCATCTCACATACGCAAATATACACGCACGCAGCTAAAGAAGAGTTGCTAGAAGGTAGAGAAAACATGAAAGCAGCTTACTTAGCCCTTGTTGCCCTCTTGGCTCTCGCATCTTCTGGTGCCTTTGCTTTTGATCCTAGCCCACTGCAAGACTTCTGTGTTGCTATAAACGACACCAAGAGCGGTGGTACTTACCTCATTCTTTTTCTTTCTTGCACGTGAAATTCCAATCAGATTATGCATGCATGTTCATAATTTTAATTTTCTTGATTTGTTTGCAGTATTTGTGAACGGAAAATTCTGCAAGGACCCGAAACTTGCCAATGCCAATGATTTCTTCTTCCCTGGACTAAAGCAAGGAGACACGTCGGGTCCACTTGGCTCAAAGGTGACTCTAGTTACTGTTAATGAAATACTAGGACTCAACACTTTAGGCATCTCCTTGGCTCGCATAGACTTTGCTCCTAAAGGCCTAAACCCTCCTCACACTCACCCTCGAGCCACTGAGATCCTCGTAGTACTAGAGGGTACTCTCCTCGTTGGTTTTGTTACATCTAACCCAGACAATCGGCTTTTTACCAAAGTACTCTACAAGGGAGATGTGTTTGTGTTCCCAATTGGTCTCATTCACTTCCAGCTTAATGTGGGTAAGACAAATGCCGTTGCCATTTCGGGTCTTAGCAGCCAGAATCCTGGACTTATCATCATTGCAAATGCTGTATTTGGATCAAATCCTCCTATCTCCCCTGAAGTTCTTACTAAGGCATTTCAGGTGGACAAGAGCATAGTCGACTCTCTTGAGAAGCAGTTTTAAATGGTCACTCAACAATTACAGAACGAGCTATTGAAGTTTGGAATATCATGTATTTGAATTTGTGTTAGTTTGTTACTATGATGGGCTAACGCAATTTGATTATCATAAGAATAAAGAATCCATGATTCTATAGAGCTTAATCATTGTATTATTCATGTTTGGAGTTTTGGAATAATATAATATTTTGGTGTCTTATATTCATATATGTTTTCTTTTTATGCACTATATATTAATTTGGAGTAATCAAAAGTGTATATTAATACTGTACCTTTCTAACATGTTAATTAGTTGTTTGTGAGAATGAGTGAAAGAGTTTACAGATGTACACAAATTACTTCTAAAGGAACATTTAGCGTTTTGATGACCCTAGTTATATTAATGGAAGATCTGGATTGAGTTTACACATATAACTTGTCGATAGTAACACTACCAAAATAAACAAAACGGGGTGAGCCATCATGTTTATCCAACAATTTTGTATTTAAGCATCTGTATTTGTCTACTGGAGCCTTGTCTAAATGGGTAAGTTCGTGGGTATTTTTTTTATGAAATTAAATTATAATTAATTTTTAATTACTTAGTCTTAATCATACGTATTCATAATATTATTTTAAATTTTAGTTCATATATTTTATCAAAAATTTAATTCAATTGTTGTTGGCAATTATTCAATATAATATTTTGTACTTTTATTTTTTGAAGCTAAACCATATGCCACTGCACATGTAGAACCTTTGGCGATGCATTCTGCATATTGGAGACTGGAACAATGGAATCCAATTCTAAGATATCTTAGGTACATTTGTAATGCTTTTTTAAGTTCCATTATTACTTTTTTGATTGGGTTTGGAAATAGTTTGAGTCTCTATTCATCTAAGTAAAATTATTTTTTTGATATTCGTGTAAAATTAAAAAATATTATTATTTACAAATTATAAGACAATTATCTATTTTTTAAGACAATCTAACAGTTAATTACAGATCATTTAAATATTTTTATAGATAAATCCTTTTTTAATAAGACAAGCAAATTTACTATATAGGAACTAAAAGTTTGAGACTCAAAATATATAAAGCAAATTGGTTGGTTTACCTCACATATAGCAGATTTACTACATGCACGGCATGCATCAAATTCTCTAATTAAATAATATGTTGTCTTCTATTTATCAAAGAAAATAACATTTTATATAGTATAATACTCTCTTTATTATAGATATAATTTCAGTTTCCTTTAGAAAAGCATCATGGGGGTCGATCCACGAGCCAACCCATCCAATCTATTTAGCTCGCTGACTAAATGAGATAGTATAGTTGTGTGTGTTTTTGAACAAAGTTAAATTTTTGCAATCCATGTCTGTTGAGCAAAGTTAAATGGGCCAACTCGTGGGCTCTGAACCATTTTAAGGGGCAATACTAGTCACCACCTAGTATACCAAAATAAAAATAAAAATATTTCGATATTCTAAATATGTTTAATGTTTTACATCATTTTTATTTCAAACAATTGCATAAATACTTTTTATAATTTAAAAAAAATTAACGCCCTTGAAATATTATACTGATTTTTAAAATTTATTAAATTTTTTAGAGGAAGAAAGAGATTTGCATAAAAATAAAATAAAATAAAATAATTGATTTAATTTTAAATATTTTATTCAAATAAAATAGATTAAAATAGGGCTATAGTGCATGAACTTTATCAAATTTGAAAATTTTTAAAATGATCTTTTAAATTATAAATTTATATCAAATTTGTTCTTTTTACATTGTGTATAAAAGCAAGGCCCTATAATTTTAGATGAATTTAATTATAAAAATAAATTTAAAACTATAAATGAAATCACAAAACCATAATATTTTTTTAACTTTTTATTTTAAAGATTTAGAGAACTGTCACATGGCGTGACAAAAAAAATATATATATATATATTATAGAACAGAACCAAATGCTCCGTCTAATACAATATAAGAAGCAATAATGTTGCAAGAAACAAGTTGTGTCTTTGAAGTTGTGGAACGAGGGAATGAACTAAAGAAATTGTGTCTATGATAAAGACGGCTTTTCTTAGCTGCCTACATAATATATGCCCAAAGATACAAGGAGATTAGAAAGAAATAATCCAATAGCCATGCATTTCATTCCTGCAATGCAAAGAGATATAACATACCAGATGTCACAACCCACAGATTTAGTATGTTGGCACAAAAGATAGCAATTTCTCCTACCATAATTAAGAGTTAATTTCTGACTTTTGTAGAAATTTCGGCAGAGTCCCCTCTATAATTTAGACCTCCCGATATTTCTACAATCAGTCAATTCAACAATACACCCAAAATATATCAAAACATCGACATCTAGGGAGTGGGGATGTCCTGACTATGATTCAGTGGAGCCACATTTTTACATCGTTCAAAGTCAAATAATTGACAAGCGTAAAACAAAATACACCCACATGAACAATTGTGGGCTCGCCAAAAGAAACAAAACAGGAGATCTACAGCTAGACGACAGCTCAGTGTAGGCTAGGGTCTTCAACGCTCTCTGAAAAATAGATTTAAGAAAGAGTGAGTTTGAAACTCAGTGAATAAATAATGCCGACCCTTAAAATCTTAAGGACAAGTCCCGTAAAATATCTATATATATATATTCATCATGCACAAAACTAGCCTCATGCAGATCATTTCTTAAAATGCATCAGAAGTATCTAAGCAGAACCGAATTAAAAACAGACGCAGAGCACACAGCTTGCGGGAAAAATAACCATAGACGCAAAGCACTTTGCTTGCGAAATACATAACTCCACATGTGGTAGCTACCCACACGGGGCTAGCAAAACCCCTGCTAGCTGAGGTTCAGATCATGGTGCACCAAGGCTAACAACTACTGCTGTTAGCTACAGAGTTCTGAACAGATAACCTCTACTTCTTAAAATAACACTTTTCTCAATTTAGCATTTCAGACAAAGTACCATTCATACCAGTTCAATATATAAGTTTCTGGATAACTCAAACAATGTAAATTTGCAAAATTTCACGTTCAAATCAATTTTCGAATAACATAGATATGACAGAACATTTAAAAATGTCCCTCCACAAATAGATTTCCAAATGTCAGAACACTGCAAGGAAACTTAGTAAGAAAATAAGAAATAGAAATTTCTCACGGTCCACATTACTTACTCACCTCCTAGGATGATATCAACACTCCCTGCCCAAGTCCTCAGCTCTAACTCAATCGCCTGAGTACCCTACAATACCCGTTCACCAGATTTTAGAGTGTGAATAACCAGAAGAATTGTCTCATTAACTTAGCCTACCTAACATTAATGTCAATTCTTCATTCCTTTAGATTAACATATGAAAACTAAGATTTCTTAGGTGTTACAGGTGTTTTCGGCATATTAGCCGCGGCCAATTCTTCTCTGTTTAACCCCCTTCTATATCACTAATTTCGCCGCAGCGAGTTGGACATTCGCCGCGGCCAACATACATGGCGCCGCGGCGAAGAAGCCTCCTAGAGCTTCCTCGCTCATGCTCTCGATATTGGCCGCGGCCAATCCCTCCTTCTGCCGCGGCCAATTCCCCTCTGGAAGAGTTAGCCGCGGCCAATTCCTTAATTCGCCGCGGCGAAATACTCTCTGGATAACTCCCAGCTGACATCTCAACTTCTGCCGTGGCAAGGTTAAATTCATCATTTTCTCCTTCATTCATGCCTTCCATATCCATACCACACACATATACATAGTTATAGGTATATATATATATATCCCCTTGCATTCTCATTTTTCTACCCACCCCCTTCCATCAGCTGGCTACACACACAGAAATACATACAGAACAAGCAAAACAGGGGAGGGAGATGCTGTGAAAATAGACCAGAAATTTCAACACTTACGGCAGCAACTCAAAGCTTGGAAGAGGATGTATTTCCAGCGTTAAATCACTAACAACAGCAGCACACTTAACGAAACTAGAAAACAATGGCAGCAGCAAGAAAGATGAAGCCAGAACCAGCGAACATGGCACTCAGCAGAAGGAAGAAGATGAAATTCAGTTTCCCACCAACTCTGCTCCTTTTCCTGACCAAAGAGATGGCTATAGATATGGGTTTAGTGCTGCAGAAATCTGGAGAAGCAAATTACCTAATGCCCAAACAAAAGTGAATGAGAGAAGGGGCATTTCGGAAATTTGCAGAAAGAAGAAGAAAAATTCCTACGTGGCAGCTAAATCTCCCTTTGAAAAGTCAACCTCCATGTGTATTACAAATTCATGCATGTCGGGTTTTACACCAGATCTCACAAGCAAACTGATTAGCTTGTATGTCTAACGTTTGATTTTTCATAAAATACTAAAATGAGTCAGTTTTCAAAATAAGTCCCTTGAGATGAGTGATTTAAGGCCAAATAAAATTGGGATAAAATTTTAAATAATAACAAATGAGGATTTGAGCTTTGAGTTGCCCAAAAACTGAGGTCGGAGTGATTCAAAAAATTTGCCGAAAGGCCAATGATATTTTCATAAATAAGTGAACTTTTTAGAAAACATACAGGAAGGCTTTTTAAATGAAAGTTTTGAGTCCTCCGGGGTTCTTAGAGGTCCTCAAAACTATGGAAAGCCTCAAGACAATTAAATCCCCTCCGGTGGACGTTTTTCAACGTTAGTTGACTCGAACTTTAATCGGTTCGTTCAGTAAGGTTTTAGCTCCAAATTGAGTGATTCCAAAGGTATTTTATTAAATTGGGAACCTATTTGTTATGATGGAAAAGACGGTTCTAAAAAAGGAGCTAAAACGAAGTCAAACCGGAAATGCCATTGTAAATGGCAAAATTGAAAATAATTTTAACAAGAAGCTTCTTAAACTCACACCCTCTTTTGCCCTCATTTTCCTCCGTCTTTCTTCTGCCCAAAACTATACTTTATAACTCGGGGTTATATCTAGGGGAATTTTACTAACCACTACTGGATAGTTTTCCCTGACTATGAAATGTCTCATCTTTCCTTTTTCGATCCAGGGAGAACTTTCACTGGGCCTTTCATTCACATATCTCACCTAGATAATGCTACTAGTCATCTCCTCCAAGCTTTAAGTTATGCTTAGCCTAGGCTAGCCATTTCATCGCATTTGTAGCTTACTAATTATCTTCATTCTTTTTTGAGCTTTTATTACTGGGCTACTCATGTTTACCTTTAGGTGTTACCTATGAGGTACAACTTTTTAGACCACTCACTATATGCCTTCCTACTAGTAGTCTTATCTTACGTCATTTCGAGGCTACACTAGTATTCTATCATTCATTGTCCCACTAGGTTGCACTCTAAGTTGGAGTCAACGCCTCATAGGCGGCTCTCAACAACCTCATTATCTCTGTGTCTAACTTCCTCTATACTGAGCTCTTTCTCAATCTCATTTGCTAGGCTCATAAATTTCTTACTAATCTTTCATAACTATTTAATGCTCTTTTCTCTACTCATACTAGGGGTTCCCGTTCTCTATAGGTTGTTTGACCCCTTATTAACTCCTTTCTCAGGTTGGCCTGAATATGACCAACAAGCCATTCATGGTGCCATTTGCCGCAGCTAACACATCATTCACCGTGGCTAACTAGCCTCGGATTCACTCTAGTTTTCTTATTCGAGTATTGGCTGCGGCGAAGAACTTTTTTGGATTGCCTCGCTGTTTCTATAGAATAATTGGCCACAACTAACGGCCTCTAATTGGCTTACTATTCTAGGGATTAGATTTTCATCTTTAGCTACCAACCCGAGCCTCACCGCCTCTATAACCAACCCATCATCAAGCTAGAGGGTTCTGCCTCTTACTTCATTCATGCATAACTAACTATCACCTCCGAGCTGTCAGGCTCTAAGGTATAGCTTATAACTCAACCTCTAGCCTGAGGAGACTAACCTTTCAGGCTCTAATACTTATCTAGACATTTGGGTGTTTTGGCTAGGGGGTGACTCTTTTTCTCACTTCCCCTCGAGACTGGTTCGGTGCAGTCGCAGTCTCATCTTATACCACACTGCATCATTACTTGTCTCTGCGTTACGCGAGACAGCTGGGAATGACCTAAGTATAACTACTCAAGAGAATTAGGCCTCATATACTCTCTCTAGCAAGTCTCTTCCTATCAATGAGATCATTCTCATTGTTCATATCTAGGGCTTACCACTGATCTCAGCGAGCTATCATATCTTATCAAGCTCTAGTTGTCGGGTCTCTCAACTCTGCTCAAGCTACTTTAGATGCCACTCTTCCCGGTGCCCACTAACTACTCTAAGACCATTCTACAACTTACTTATCATGAACAAAGCTATAAACCATCCTCACACACCTAACATGTCTCATACAAGGCTCTATCTATCCATTCAAGCCTTTTACATAGCCCTATTACAACATCCTCAAGCCAAATCCAATCCGGGAGAGTTTAGAACTTTGCTCTGATACCAATGAATGTTACACCATAACTTCTAGCTCATTTTATGACATTTATAAACTTCACCTCATTATTTCCATAAGAGTATATAAAAAGGGGAATGAAGATAATGGGTTTATTTACGTTGCACTATACTTTAAAATTTGCAATCGGTGTCACTTAAACAGTGTGAGCTCATGTTATGCATTCTCTTAGGCGCATAAAAAGGAGCACTCTTGGAAGGAGGAAAAAGCCAAGAAAAGGTAGGAAATTCCATGGAAAATCTAACTTTCTCCTTAGCAAGTTACTTCACCTCCTTCTCTTCCTTATTTTTATGGGTTTGATGGTGTTTTTAAATATGTTTTAGGGGCAAAATAAAGATTAAAAAATTCGTGTTTGAAGGGGGCAACCAAGGAAAGTGAAAAGTAACCAAGAGAAAGCAAGAAAATAAGGTAAAACTTTCATTCTTTGGCAGTTTCTTCCTCTCCCTTCCTCTTGCACGAATTTGGCCACCATGAGCCCAATTCTCAGGGGCTGTTTTCTGTCCAATTTATGGAGGAATTAGGGATTTTAGATGGCAAGGATCAAGAATGAACTAATAGAATCAAGAAAGGAGCATTAGGAAACAAGATGAAACCATTAGGGATCCAAATACTCCATTGCAAATATGATTTTATATGAATATTTTTAGACTTAATTGAATGTTAAAACATGCTCCTAAGATCCCTAAGAGGCTCCCCATATGCTTCTTCCTTTAAGAAAACAAAGAGAATGCCATGGAAAGCCAATGCACCCATAGTCTCGGCCTAAGCAAGTTTACCTAGCTAGGAAGAGTTTCAAATTTTTCTAAGGCTATTTTCGAGTCATATATGGTGAATGAATATAAGAGGAGACCTTAGAAAAAATTTAGAACTCATAGAAAGTGAAGTGGTGCTTTAGGTTCTATATTATGATCTAAAGAAGCAACATGTGTTTAGGTTTCTTGTTTTAATTGTGTGATGATTCCAAGAAACTTAAATAGAGTCAAGAATCATATTTGAAAAGAAAGGATGGAGCTTAGAAGTTAATTGAGGGGTGTTGCTTCATTAGGTACCTATATGGACCATAATGAGGCTTATAAGGCAAGTTAGGTGATAACTCCCTAATTTTGGATTAAAAAGGAATATATTTGACACTAAATTAAGGAGGCAAAGTACTTTTCTCTTGATTAATAGGGTTAAAGGTGTATTCAATCAAACAAAATAAAGAAAGTATTTCAATTGTAACATTTTTATCAATTTGAACCTCATTTTATGATTGATTTCAATTTCAGGGAAAAATAGCAGATTGTAGAAAGAGTTGAAAATAAGAGAGGGAAGCTGAAAAGTGAAAATACAGATGGAACAAGTCTTCTCGCTACAGCAAGAACACAGTTCGCTGTAGCGAGGTTGCACTTTCACTGTAGCGAGGGGGACACTTCGCTATAGCGAAGTCGTGTTGCATAGAAATTCCAGGGAGCAACTCGCTATAGCATGGAAGTAGCGAAAGCAGCAAAAATATGAGAACTTATGAGCTCTCGCTATAGCAAGAGTCACTCCTCGCCATAGCGAGATCGACCTCTGAAACGCACAGCTTTGATTTACAATCTAAAAAAAAGGAAAGGAAGCTAGGGCTTGGACATTCAGCAAGCAAAGGGAGTTCTGGCTGACTAGAAGAGGAGAAAAACGCACAAGAGGTGTTGGGGAAGCTCTATTCGGATCGAAAAATCATTAATTCGGTCATTTATTTTGCCGATTAGGTGTTTCTACTTCATCTTCCCTTCTAGTTGATGATTGTTTATATGTTTGCTGAGATTGATTGTGAATTTCAAGCCATGAGTGGCTAAATTTTGTAACCCTTAGGGATTCTATGAATCTTTAACTTTTGGAGATTGTCTCCCTTGATATTATGTTGGATTATTGAGGATTTTAGTGTTTAATCCAAATTATAGTTTCATTCTATTGATTGGCCTCCTTTAGTTTGATTGTGGATGTAGTAATTAACTTTTGAAAGAAGGGAATTGCTTATAGACCATTGATTAAGCAACTTAGGATTAGACATAGTCTAATTTGTACTTGAGATAGAAATATACTCAGGGGCCCTAGGTAATTTGGATAAGGTATAAGCGTAACTGAATATTAACTACTCATTTGAGACATCAAAGAGTGAAGTTGATATAGAAGTTAAATGAATCGAAAAACATTTATACCCAATTAGACCGTTGACTCTAAAATTCACAATAAGCTAACTAATACAAAAGGGGATGATTGACATTGTGTAAAAAGGGGATTAGAATTCTTAGGGTGTCTTTAACTGCTTAATTTCGATAAAACCCATCTTTCATTATTTCTAATTGCATTTGAATTAATTTTCATAAAAACCCAATTACAAGTTGATTCGTTTAACTAAAATGAATATAAGAATTCTAATGCCTAATCACTAATCATAATGATTCTCTGAGGGAACGATCTTAATTTATCACGTACTACTTTTATGACTCGTATACTTGCGGTGTCATTATTCTGGTGAGCATCATTAGGGTCTAGGCAATTTGTGTAACTTTAGAATTCATTCCATGAGCCTAATTAACTTCCTTAAATCATGTCTAGGCCAAGAGAAACCCTCCCTACACTTTTATGGGTGTATAGCTGAGGCAAAGAAGGGAAATCCAAGGAGGAAAGTGTGTAGATTTGTACAAGGTAGCTCTCTCCACCTTCTCTCATGCATGGATGTATGTTTAGCTTGCTTTAGAATGTATGTGTATGTATTTTCAAGTTATGAAAAGTATGCTAGCATGCTCTTACATACCATGACTCTTGATGCCACATTATGCTTTTAAATGAATATATGATGTGTGGTTGAGCTTGCTTGAGTGTGGAGAGGCCAATAACTCTTCCCTATGGTGAAAATGAGCCAAAAACCCTTGAGCTTGATTGAGACAAAGTAAAGACTCTCCCAAAAGCAAAGTGGGCTCCCAAGAGTATGATTGAGTCCAAAGTGCTTAAAGAATGGGTAAGGCAAGTCCAAAATCTATGAGGAGAAGTGTGAGGTCAATCCAAACACTTGGTGAGTTCTTGAATGCCTTGTATGATGTGTTTCTATGGCAAGCTTGATTTTAAATGTTTATGACTTCTATTTTTTCCACACATGCATTCATAGAACTTGCTTGCATATATTATGTGTGATGGAATAAGAGATGAGTTATTGAGATTCTTGAATCTCACTCCCTCCTCTTAAATGTCCTAATATGCTAGGTGGACTAAGTGGACATGGCAATGGGAGCCAACCATATTGAAGAAAGAAGATTGCTACCCTTATGCTTGATCTTTGGCCTTTTGATTCACAATGAGATTTCATAATGTATATTATTATTGTAAATAGTTTATAACCCCTTGGACAAATGTAAAAATGATATTATGTGATAGATAAATGAATGAGTATGGTGTATGTATTCTAGAACATAAATTGAGTGTTTATGTCAATGTATGCATTTGAGAAAAGCTTGGTGTAATGTGTATAAGTGAGGATGAAAAGGTCAAAAGGAGATAAAAATGATTTGGGACCATTTGGGCAGCTCCCCCAAGTCTAAACATGCTTTTAAACTTTCCTAAAAGGTGCCAAGGCCAACGGAAATCCATTTGGTAATTTTGGTACCCAAAATGAAGCCAAAATTGACCATAATGGAACCTTATGTCACTTTTTAACCAAATGAGCTAGTCTTGATTTGGGATTTGGCATGCAATTAGGTCTCATTAAGAGCTTTCTGGGAAGCTAAAGATCATAATTTTCAGAGGTCTATGGAATATTTGATGAATTTTCAAAATTGAGATTTTTCATAGATTCTGGTATAGGTACTGTTCATATTACAGTTTTGTGTTTTGTATTACCTGATGGCCAAATGGTATCCAATACTTATGAAATTTTATATGCACAAACTAGACTTTCTGTGGCCACTGAGATCACCTCATTTGGAGGTCTGAGCAGAGAGTTATGCATTTTTGAAGTTAACTGTCAGTACCAGTGATGCCCTAGGAGTTTAGTTACTATTCTATATGTTCTCGATGGCTAACCGTATTTGTTTCATTCTGGAATTATTTTTAGTATCAAGTTAACATTTGTAGCTTTCCAAAATGATTGAGTTTTTGTGATTTCAATTTTTATAAAATTAGTTATGAATTTCAGAAATTTGTATCAGTAAACTGAACAGCAGCCCAGGCAGCTAGCGACTTCTATAACTTTTTGGATGTCAAACGTCTTGTGTGATGAATGTTGTGACTTGGGCATATTTTTAGTGTGAAGTAGACATTCTAAACTTTCCAGAATGACCAAAGTTGCATGATTTCAAATTTTTTAGATTTAGTTATGATTTTCCAAAATTAGATAAAAAAATAGAAAAATCTGGCCGAAAATATGCTTGCTTATTATGAGCTCCATTTCAGTTTCCATAAATTGTAAGCATGTTTTTGGGATGTAAATGAGTTATAATGATGGAATTAAATATGAAAATGCATAACATGAGCTCACACGATTTAAGTGACATTTATTGCAAATTTTAAAGTATAGCGCAACGTAAATAAATTTATTATTTTCATTCTCTTTTTTTATATACTCTTATGAAAATAATGAAGAAAAGCTTATAAATGTCATGAAATGAACTAAAAGTTATGGTATTACAGTATGCAATTCTCCAATAGAAATATTGGACCCAGAAATTGTTCGCACGAACCGTCAATTATGTTTCTAGCTTAGTTTTCGGAAAATCTTGGGGGCATCCTTGAACCAGTAGTGGCACCTACAGATCCTGAATTCGTTTATAATGACCCAAATGCCACCAAAGCATCCAGGAAGAACCTTTTTGTCAGGGACAATGCCATCTGTCAACAGAGATGGACGAAAGATTTTGTTTTTGACCAGAATAGACAAAAGGTTTAAATGCTTGGAGGATGACAATTTAGGAACTTAATTTTTAATTTTTAAAATTGAAGGAAAAGTTTTCAAAATATAGTTTTCCAAAAACTGAAATATGAATTTTAAGGTCAACGCTATGTCAATGTACAACTAATTAAGATGCCGAATTAGATATTGACCCACTTCTCCTAGTTTCACCTCGAGGGTTCGAGTATATATTTTCGTTAGCTTCTGATCAAGTGTTATAAAACTAATCATTTGTATATATGTTATTTTTAAGTGAATTGAGAATTATAATTGCTGTCAGATTTTTAATACTTGTTTAAAGTTATAAAAAAAACCTATTGGGCAATATATGCTATTCCCTGTATATAAGTTTTTTCCCTC
This sequence comes from Erythrophleum fordii, assembly GCA_032878935.1. NCBI lineage: Eukaryota > Viridiplantae > Streptophyta > Magnoliopsida > Fabales > Fabaceae > Erythrophleum > Erythrophleum fordii. The sequence goes on along the minus strand of JAVQMF010000049.1, from coordinate 17,250,239 downwards.
TCGACAGTTTTAACCCCCAGCAGCTCAAAATTTGGGGATAAAATAATGTTCATAACTTGTTTGGTTACCGACATCAACAAATTTTTTTTTCTTTTGGGGTTGAAAATGGCACGTTCAATAGAAAGTTTATCATATCAATATAACATTCCATTTGCTTGGAAAATATAAAAATATTTTATTTCGATGATTCTTTACATTCTTTTTAGGAAAGAAAATTTATCGGCAGTGTCCATAGATTCTGGTATTTGTTGATAAAAATATGTAAATATGAAAGGGTATTTCTCCTAGATTTGTTCTTAATGACATTGATCGGTATGGGATGGTTCTAGTTTCTTTATTACATGGAATGCCTCGAATTACAAAACCAAGTCATACATTTCTTCGATGTTCACCCAGCAACTCTCGATGGACATGCATGCATAAACTGTTTGAGAGATAATAACTTATCAAACTTGAAGAGAGACAGATTCAAATTCAATAATCGATGGACAAACCTTGTTTATTGTAAATACATACTCACAATTGACTAGATCAGCCGTTTCGTATTTGTAGTTTGACATATAATGTGATCTTGAGAGAAAAAATAAAAGCAAAAGATAAGAAAAGTTCCAACTTCCAAGCAGTTGTTAAAGAATAATTCATTCATTAAATAAAATATTAATCGCCAGCTGCTTAAAATTTACCAGGTCTTCATCTGTTTCGTGTATGAAGCAATAAAAAAAATAGACCAGATCTAATGCCTCCTCCTTATAAATACGCATTGTTTGCCATGCAACAATCTCATCTCTTATACGCAAATATACACGCACGCAGCTAAAGAAGAGTTGCTAGAAGGTAGATAAAACATGAAAGCAGCTTACTTAGCCCTTGTTGCCTTCTTGGCTCTCGCATCTTCTGGTGCCTTAGCTTTTGATCCTAGCCCACTACAAGACTTCTGTGTTGCTATAAACGACACCAAGAGCGGTGGTACTTACCTCATTCTTTTTCTTTCTTGCACGTGAAATTCCAATCAGATTATGCATGCATGTTCATAATTTTAATTTTCTTGATTTGTTTGCAGTATTTGTGAACGGAAAATTCTGCAAGGACCCGAAACTTGCCAATGCCAATGATTTCTTCTTCCCTGGACTAAAGCAAGGAGACACGTCCGGTCCACTTGGCTCAAAGGTGACTCTAGTTACTGTTAATGAAATACTAGGACTCAACACTTTAGGCATCTCCTTGGCTCGCATAGACTTTGCTCCTAAAGGCCTAAACCCTCCTCACACTCACCCTCGAGCCACTGAGATCCTCGTAGTACTAGAGGGTACTCTCCTCGTTGGTTTTGTTACATCTAACCCAGACAATCGGCTTTTTACCAAAGTACTCTACAAGGGAGATGTGTTTGTGTTCCCAATTGGTCTCATTCACTTCCAGCTTAATGTGGGTAAGACAAATGCCGTTGCCATTTCTGGACTTAGCAGCCAGAACCCTGGACTTATCATCATTGCAAATGATGTATTTGGATCAAATCCTCCTATCTCCCCTGAAGTTCTTACTAAGGCATTTCAGGTGGACAAGAGCATAGTCGACTCTCTTGAGAAGCAGTTTTAAATGGTCACTCAACAATCATAGAAATAGCTATTGAAGTTTGGAATATTATGTATTTGAATTTGTGTTAGTTTGTTACTATGATAGGTAACGCAATTTGATTATCATAAGAATAAAGAATCCATGATTCTATAGAGCTTAATCATTGTATTATTCATGTTTAGAGTTTTGGAATAAAATAATATTTTGGTGTTTTATATTCTTATATGTTTTTTTATGCACTATATATTAATTTGGCGTAATAAAAAATGTATATCAATATTGTATCTTTCTAACAACATATTAGTTATTTGTGAGAGCAAGTGAAAGAGGTGCACACAAATTACTTCCAAGGGAAAAATTAGCGTCTTGACGACTCTAGTTGTATTAATGAGAGATTTGAATTGAGCTTACACATATAATCTGTCGGTAATAACATTATCAAAATAATCAGGATGCGGTGAGCCATCAAGGTTATCTAACAATTTTGTATTTAAAAATTCATATTTGTCCACAGGAACCTTATCTAAATAGGTAAGTTCGTGATCTTTTTTTCTTTAAGAAATTAAATTCTATTTAGTTTTTAATTACTTATTCCTAATCATATATATACGTAATGTTAATTTGAAAAAGTTCATATATTTTACCAAAAATCTAATTCAATTGTTTTTGGCAATCATTCAATATAATATGTTATACTTTTATTTTTTTGAAACTAATGCTTATGTCTCTGCACATGGAGAACCTATGGTGATGCATTCTGCATATTGGAGATTGGAACAATGGAATCCAATTCTAAGATACCTTAGGTGTACTTTTAATGCATTTTTAATTTCTATTATTGCTTTTTTGATTGGGTTTGGATATAGTTTGAGTCTCTATCCATTTAATTAAAATTATTTTTTGATATTTGTGTACAATTATAAAATATTATTATTTACAAACTTTAAGACAATTATCTATATTTTAAGACAATCTAACAATTAATTACAGATCATTTAAAATTTTTTTTTATAGGTAAACCCTTTTCAATAACACAAGCAAATTTACTATGTAAGAATTAGAGGTTTGAGACTCAAAATATATAAATCAAATTGGTCCGTTTACCTCATATATAGCAGATTTACTGCATGGACGGCCTGCACCAAATTCTCTAATTAAATAATATATTAGTCAAGAAAAGTATAGTGTCTTCTGTTTGTCAAGGAAAATAACATTTTATAGAGTATAATACTCTCTTTATAATAGCTATAATTTCAGTTTCCTTTAAAAAAGCATTATGGAGGTCGATCCACAAGGCAACCTATCCAACCCATTTAGCTCGCTGGCCCAATGAAATAGTATAGTTGTGTTCGGTTTTTAACAAAGTTGAATTTTTGCAATCGATGTCTGTTGAGCAAAGTTAAATGGGCCAACTCGTGGGCTCTGAACCATTTTAAGGGCAATACTAGTAACCGCCTAGTATACCAAAATAAAAATAAAAATATTTTGATATTCTAAATATGTTTAATATTCTACATAATTTTATTTCAAAAAATTTCATAAATGCTTTTTATAATTTTAAAAACAATTAACTCCCTTGAAATATTATACTGCTTTTTTAAATTTTATTAAATTTTTTAGAAGAAGAAAGAGGTTTGCATAAAAATAAAATAAAATAATTGATTTAATTTTAAATATTTTATTCAAATAAAATAGATTAAAATAGGACTATAGTGCATGAACTTTATCTAACATTTAAGTTTGAAAATTTTTAAATGATCTTTCAAATTTTAAATTTATATCAAATTTATTCCTTTTACATTGTGTACAAAAGCAAGGGACTAGAATTTTTAGATGAATTCATTAATAAAAAATAAATTAAAATATAAAAATCAATTTAAGCGATAAATGATGTTAAGAAACCATAATATTATTTCAACTTTTTATTTCTATTTTCGCCCCTAATGATTAAGGGAGGTGTCATATGACGTGACAAAACCAAAAAAAAAAAAAAGATTGCGGAAGAAAACCAAATGCTCGGTCCAATACAATATAACGAAGCAATAATGTTGCTAGAAACGAGTTGTGTCTTTGAAGTAGTGGAAAAAGGGAATGAATTGTAGAAATTATGTCTATGATGTTCATCAATCGTTTTCTTAACTGCCCGCATAATATATGTCCAAAGATATAAAGGGATTAGAAAGAAATAATCCAATAGCCATGCAATGCATTCCTGCAATGCAAAAGAGATATAATTGAAAAATGCACCTATAGAAGTGGTGAATAGGTGCTTTTGTAGAAAAATAGAATGAAAGACAATTAAATCAATTATATATTAATATCAAATAATTTCAATAAAAAAAACTTGATAAAGAGTACTGGTGCGAAAACTTTGTAGTCAAACTAAGATCTTGTTTACAGAATCTTTTAAAAGATAACTGAGAAGTAAAGATCAAGGAGATAAAACAGGGCCTTGTTGACAAGGTTTTAGTATAGAGGCTGAAACAAAATAAAAAGTGAAATAGATAAAGAAAAACACTTAATATATCCTGATTCGATCCTCAAGACTAACGTCCAGTCTTCTTGATACACAACAAGAGATTTCTATTATAAAATCAGAGTATACACCCACAGAACATAGGTTTCTAAACTCACCTAGAACTTTTACAACACTTAGGTTTCACACAAACTTACCCAAAACTTATTTTTTCCACACTTAGAAAAGATTTATAGAAGAATGATATAAGGATATATTTAAAATCCTTATCAATAAAGGATTATAATAAACTCACTTTTAAAAGCTCTTACAAGCTAGATTTACCTAAAAACTAAGCTCAAAATATTTAAGATAAAGAGAACAATAAATATTATAATATAATTTAGCTTTTCTTTCTTTGCTTCAGTTCTATGCATGCTTTAGTTCTTCATCTTACTTTATATAGTGGCTTCCAAAAGAAATATATTTGTTGAAGAGTTTAACTTCACAAATATAGCCATTGCAAGAGGTATAAAGGTAGAGACAGCTAAAGGAGTTATGCTTTCGGCTGCTTAGGCTATTTTCTTCTTTTTGATTTTGAATCATTGGCCTTGCTTTGCTTCTTTTCTATCTCTTTTCTGCTACTTTTCTTTCACTTTTGCTGAACAAAATACTTGGTTTTGTTGATAAAGAAGAATTGTACTGACACTTTTTCATATATACATACTCTTTCTTCGTGCCTTTTCTGTGAGTCTGTGTAGTGCATTTATTTGTTCAGTTTCTGTATTGTTTTGAAGATCAGAAGATTAAAATAGAATGCAGTGACCATTGAGGCATTAGCTTCCCTTCTTCCATGCTTGGTATTTATCTTTTGCTTTTTCTGATTAAAGCCTCTAAGAGAAAACTTTTTAACAGTCCTCTATCTTATTGCTCTGCTTTCTTTTCTCTTTTCACAAATTTGCTTCTGCAACTTTACTCAGATGAAGAGAAAAAAAAATTTAGAGAGAGAGAGCTTCTGAAAGGATCTGAACAAGATGACTTTGGAGAATCTCTAATATTCTTCTTTGATTCTTAATGTGGAACTTATAATGTTACTACTGGTTTGATGAATCAGAAATTGCAAAAGAAAAGTTTGTATTATTTTTCTTTCCCATATTCCTTCATTTTCAACAATAGTCTTTGCTTCTTTGGCCCTTTTTTTCTTTTTCGATATGCTTTTCTGATTGGTGTGGAATAAAGACTTACTTTTACTTTATGGCATCAGATTTCCTTTATTGCTTCTTGAGCTTTTGCTTTTACATTGTCCAATGTGTTTAAAAGGATGCGATAGCTCATTTCACTTTCTAATACTTCATTTAATGTTCTGCAAAAGTAAAAAGTGATCCTCCAATATAATATATAAATAACACAACTTTTCCCAAAATCTTCAACTAGTCAAAATGCTTCAATGATATATAGATATATATATATATATATGTCATGTGCTGCTACTGCATTTTCTTTTACTTAACTAATTGGTATTGCTTATAAGATTAAATTTGATAACAAGATTAATGCAATAAGCAATATAATTATTTTTAACTTAATGCTCATAAATTTTAACTTAATGATTTTGTTATCATCAAAATAATTAAATTAAAACCTTGGGACTAACAATAACATACCAGATCTCACAAGTGAACTAATCAGCTTGTATGCAATTCTCCAATGGATATATGAACCTAGAAATTGTTCACACAAACTGCCAATTATGTTTTTAGCTTAGTTTCCCCAAAAGCTTGGAGGCATCCTTGAACTAGTAGTGGCACTTACAGATCCTGAATTCATTGGTAACGACCCGAATGCCTCTAAAGCATCCAAGAAGTGTTAAAATATATATATTTTAATGTAGACAAAAGCAATATGTTTCACCATGAAGTAAAAGGCGGTACATTAAATTGATAACACAATTCTGAAGCACATGGGTTGAATTAATGCAATACTACATAGGGGCGGCAAATGCATAGGCTGATAGCTATAATAGTGAATTGTGATATTATAAAAGCAAAAAAGTTTTCATTTGCTTAGTGTGGTGGTGGCAACTTCAGAATGAATACTTTGGCATGAAGCAATATAATACCCCACCGTGGAGCAAGTACTATAAATAGGGGTAGAGGCAAATCCATTTTGTTACAACAAAAATTTCAGTCGCAATCCAATTCTAAGATATACGTCCTTTGCTCCTCTTTTTCCCATGTTCTCATCTCTATAATTTCAAAAGCCATAATTCCATCAAGAAGAACCTTTTTGTGAGGGACAATATGCCATCTGTTAACAAGAGATGGACAAAAGATTTCGTTTTTTGGCCAGAATAGACAAAAGGATTAAATGTTTGGAGGATGAAATTTTAGGAACATAATTTTTAATTTCTAAAGTTGAAGGAAAAGTTTTCAAATTTTAGTTTTCCAAAAACTGAAATATGAATTTTTAAGTCAAAGCTATATCAATGTACAACTAATTAAGAGGACGAATTAGATATTGACCCGCTTTTCCTAGTTTCTCCTCGAGGGTTCGAGTATATATTTTCGTTAGCTTCTGATCAGGTGTTATAACACTTATATATGTTATTTTTAAGTGAATTGAGAATTATAATTACAGTCAGAATATTAATACTTGTCTAAAGAAAAAAAATTATTGGGCAATATGTGCTATTCCATGTATAAAATTTTCTTCCCTCTCGACAGTTTTAACCCCTCTAACAGCTCAAAATTTGGGGATAAAATAATGTTCACATGTTGTTTTTTACTGACATCAACAATTTTTTTTTTTTTTGGGCTGAAAATAGTACGATCAATAGAAAGTCATGTTTTAAAATTATCATATCAATATAACATTCCATTTGCTTGGAAAATATAAACATATATTATTTCGCTGATTCTTTCCATTCTTTTTAGGAAAAAAATTTATAGGCAGTGTCCATAGAAGCAGGTATTTGTTGAAAAAAATATGTAAATATGAAAGGGTCTTTCTCCTAGATTTGTTCTTAATGACATTGATCGGTATGGGATGGTTCTAGCTTTTTTATTACATGGAATGCTTCGAATTACAAAACCAAGTCATACATTTCTTCGACGTTCACCCAGCAACTCTCGATCGATGGACATGCATGCATAAACTGTTTGAGAGATAATAACATATCAAACTTGAAGAGAGACAGATTCAAATTCAATAATCTATGGACAAACCTTAATTACTTAGACCTTGTTTATTGTAAATACATACTCACGATTGACTAGATCAGCCGTTTGATATTTGTAGTTTGACAATATAATGTGATCTTGAGAGAAAGAATAAAAGCAAAAGATAAGAAAAGTTCCAACTTCCAAGCAGTTGTTAAAGAATAATTCATTCATTAAATAAAATATTAATTGCCAGCTGCTTAAAATTGACCAGGTCTTCAGCTGTTTCGTGTATGAAGCAATAAAAACAATAGACCAGATCTAATGCCTCCTCCTTATAAATACGCATTGTTTGCCATGCAACAATCTCATCTCTTATACGCAAATATACACGCACGCAGCTAAAGAAGAGTTGCTAGAAGGTAGAGAAAACATGAAAGCAGCTTACTTAGCCCTTGTTGCCCTCTTGGCTCTCGCATCTTCTGGTGCCGTTGCTTTTGATCCTAGCCCACTGCAAGACTTCTGTGTTGCTATAAACGACACCAAGAGCGGTGGTACTTACCTCAAACTTTTTCTTTCTTGCACGTGAAATTCCAATCAGATTATGCATGCATGTTCATAAATTTAATTTTCTTGATTTGTTTGCAGTATTTGTGAACGGAAAATTCTGCAAGGACCCGAAACTTGCCAATGCCAATGATTTCTTCTTCCCTGGACTAAAGCAAGGAGACACGTCCGGTCCACTTGGCTCAAAGGTGACTCTAGTTACTGTTAATGAAATACTAGGACTCAACACTCTAGGCATCTCCTTGGCTCGCATAGACTTTGCTCCTAAAGGCCTAAACCCTCCTCACACTCACCCTCGAGCCACTGAGATCCTCGTAGTACTAGAGGGTACTCTCCTCGTTGGTTTTGTTACATCTAACCCAGACAATCGGCTTTTTACCAAAGTACTCAACAAGGGAGATGTGTTTGTGTTCCCAATTGGTCTCATTCACTTCCAGCTTAATGTGGGTAAGGCAAATGCTGTTGCCATTTCGGGTCTTAGCAGCCAGAATCCTGGACTTATCATCATTGCAAATGCTGTATTTGGATCAAATCCTCCTATCTCCCCTGAAGTTCTTACTAAGGCATTTCAGGTGGACAAGAGCATAGTCGACTCTCTTGAGAAGCAGTTTTAAATGGTCACTCAACAATTACAGAACGAGCTATTGAAGTTTGGGATATCATGTATTTGAATTTGTGTTAGTTTGTTACTATGATAGGCTAACGCAATTTGATTATCATAAGAATAAAGAATCCATGATTCTATAGAGCTTAATCATTGTATTATTCATGTTTGGAGTTTTGGAATAATATAATATTTTGGTGTCTTATATTCATATATGTTTTCTTTTTATGCACTATATATTAATTTGGAGTAATCAAAAGTGTATATTAATACTGTACCTTTCTAACATGTTAGTTGTTTGTGAGAATGAGTGAAAGAGTTTATAGATGTACACAAATTACTTTTAAGAGAAGATTTAGCGTCTTGACAACCCTAGTTATATTAATGGAAGATCTGGATTGAGTTTACACATATAACTTGTCGGTAATAACATTACCAAAATAAACAGAACGGGGTGAGCCATCCTGTTTATCTAACAATTTTGTATTTAAGCATCTGTATTTGTCTATTGGAGCCTTGTCTAAATGGGTAAGTTCGTGGGCATTTTTTTTAAGTAATTAAATTATAATTATTTTTTAATTACTTAGTCTTAATCATACGTATTCATAATGTTATTTTGAATTTTAGTTCATATATTTTATCAAAAATTTAATTCAATTGTTGTTGGCAATTATTCAATATAATATTTTGTACTTTTATTTTTTGAAGCTAAACCATATGCCACTGCACATGTAGAACTTTTGGTGATGCATTCTGCATATTGGAGACTGGAACAATGGAATCCAATTCTAAGATATCTTAGGTACATTTGTAATGCTTTTTTATGTTCCATTATTGCTTTTTTTATTGGGTTTGGATATAGTTTGAGTCTCTATCCATCTAATTAAAATTATTTTTTGATATTCGTGCACAATTATAAAATATTATTATTTACAAATTATAACACAATTATCTATTTTTTAAGATAATCTAATAGTTAATTACAGATCATTTAAATATTTTTATAGATGAATCCTTTTTCAATAAGACAAGCAAATTTACTATGTAGGAACTAAAAGTTTGAGACTCAAAATATATAAAGCAAATTGGTCCATTTACCTCACATATAGCAGATTTACTACATGCACGGCATGCATCAAATTCTCTAATTAAATAATATGTTGTCTTCTATTTGTCACACCCCCCTACCATAGGACTTTTTAAATTGACAACCTCCTCAAAATTTTGAGAATATCTCTAAGTTGTAACTTCAATAATAATAAAACTATAGATATCATTTCTGAATCATTTTTATACAAAACATATAAGTTTTTCTTTTATGTGACTTTTGTAGAAATTTCGGCAGAGTCTCCTCTGTAATTTAGACCTCCCGATATTTCTACAATCAGTCAACTAAATAATACACTCAAAAATAACAAAATAGACTTCTAAGGATTGGGGATACTGATAACCTCCTAATTTAGGATTAAAAAGGATTATATTTGACACTAAATTAGGGAGGTAAAGTTCTTTTCCCTTGATTAATAGGTTAAAAATATATTCAATCAAACAAAACAAAAGAAATATTTTAATTTTAATATTTTTATCAGTTTGAGTCTCATTTTGTGATTGATTTCAGTTTCAGGGAAAAGTTACAAAGTATAGAAAGAGTTGCAAATAAAAGAGGGAAGCTGAGATGGGCAACCACAGATTTTACAAGTCTTCTCGCCATAGCGACAACAGAGTTCGCTGTAGCGAGATGGTGAATTCGCCATAGGAAGGAGACAATTCGCAATAGCGAAGTCGCGTTGCATAGGAAGTCCAGGGAGCAACTCGCTATAGCGTGGTTGTAGCGAACACAACAGAAAACTTAGAACATATAAGATCTCGCTATGGCGAGAGCGAGAGACACTGCTCGCCATAGCGAGATCAGCCCTGAAACGCACAGTTTTACTTTTCAAGCTAAAAAGGGAGGAAAGAAGTTAGGGCTTCGACATTCTGCGGCAGAGGAGATTACTGGACGTCCAGGGAGGCGATTTTGGGTGGTCTTTGAAGGCTTTTCAAGCTTGGAGGAGTGAAGGAAGGAGAAAGAATCAAGAGGGAGCTCCATTTTCTGCATCTCTATCAATCCCTTGTTTACTTTCTTTGTTTCTTTTCATCTTTTTCATGTATTGGATTGGGATTTGCTGTAGATTTAGCTATGTGTAGCTAAATTCCTTTTACCTAGAGCACTATGAACCTGATGTGAACTAGATTATTGTTTATCTTGTTAATTGTGATAAATTGAGCCTTGTGTATCCTTCTCTTGCTTAATGCTTTCTTAGAGATTGGCCACCTCTTAAAATTGATTTTGGTAATTGGAATTGACCTTGAAAAAGGGGTTCTCATTAGACTTAAGAGTTGGATAAATTAAGTTTAGAATTAACTAATTTGCAATTGGGATAGAAATATACCTTATTGCCTTAATTGGTTTTGTAGAGGGTTGTGGTTCCTAATGCGCTCTAACCTAAATTTAAGGACACTTAGATTTTAGATGAGAGTAGGGTTATAATTACATCGACGGACGGTTATAGCTTCTAAATCTCTTAACTCACAAGGTGAAAATTAATTGCAATTAAACAAGAAATTAAGTTCTATTAAGCATCAGGGGAATAATAACTCTAGGTAATTTCAAAACCTTGGACTTTCCCTAAAATTTCTCTGCCAACCAAGTTTTCTTAAAATTGTTTCATTTTAAAATTTAGTTCTAGATTCAAGACTTGCTTAATTGGTTGCTTAACGTGGATGAAAGTAGGTTGTGCATTGCCTAATTGCTTTTAAGTCATTCCTCGTGGGAACGATACTTTACTTATCATTGAACTACTTGATCCGACCCGTGCACTTGCGGACACGCATAAAAATTTCTGTGGTCAAGTTTTCTGGCGCCGTTGCCGGGGAATGGCTTAATTGTTCAGTTAGAAGTGTGTAATCTTTATTAGTCCTCGATTAAGCATTAGTTAGTTAATTAGTTAGAATTTCTTTTCATTCTGTTATTTGTTTTGATTTTCTTTTTGTTTAAAGTAATACAGTTGGTTGAATTCTTTTCTATAGGTACCACGGTACATGCCGAGGCGATCCCCTACAAAGAAGAAGCGCACAACAAAGAAAATTAGTGATCTTGTGGTGAACTTGAACATTGAAGAAACTCCATCTAAAGTTCCAAATTCAGTGAGTGAAGAATTATAGAAACAATTATAGAAATAGCTATTGAAGTTTGGAATATTATGTATTTGAATTTGTGTTAGTTTGTTACTATGATAGGTAACGCAATTTGATTATCATAAGAATAAAGAATCCATGATTCTATAGAGCTTAATCATTGTATTATTTGTGTTTCGAGTTTTGGAATAAAATAATATTTTGGTGTTTTATATTCATATATGTTTTTTTATGCACTATATATTAATTTGGCGTAATCAAAAATGTATATCAATACTGTATCTTTCTAACAACATATTAGTTATTTGTGAGAGCGAGTGAAAGAGGTGCACACAAATTACTTCCAAGGGAGAAATTAGCGTCTTGACGACTCTAGTTGTATTAATGAGAGATTTGAATTGAGCTTACACATATAACCTGTCGGTAGTAACATTACCAAAATAATCAGGATGCGGTGAGTCATCAAGGTTATCTAACAATTTTGTATTTAAAAATTCATATTTGTCCACAGGAGCCTTATCTAAATAGGTAAGTTCGTGAGCTTTTTTTCTTTAAGAAATTAAATTCTATTTAGTTTTTAATTACTTATTCCTAATCATATATATATGTAATGTTAATTTGAAAAAGTTCATATATTTTATCAAAAATCTAATTCAATTGTTTTTGGCAATCATTCAATATAATATGTTATACTTTTATTTTTTTGAAACTAATGCTTATGCCTCTGCACATGGAGAACCTATGGTGATGCATTCTGCATGTTGGAGATTGGAACAATGGAATCCAATTCTAAGATACCTTAGGTGTATTTGTAATGCATTTTTAATTTCTATTATTGCTTTTTTGATTGGGTTTGGATATAGTTTGAGTCTCTATCTATTTAATTAAAATTATTTTTTGATATTTGTGTACAATTATAAAATATTATTATTTACAAACTTTAAGACAATTATCTATATTTTAAGACAATCTAACAATTAATTACAGATCATTTAAAATTTTTTTTTATAGGTAAACCCTTTTCAACAACACAAGCAAATTTGTTATGTACGAAATAGAGGTTTGAAACTCAAAATATATAAATCAAATTAGTCCGTTTACCTCATATATAGCAGATTTACTGCATGGACGGCCTGCACCAAATTCTATAATTAAATAATATATTAGTTAAGAAAAGTATAGTGTCTTCTGTTTGTCAAGGAAAATAACATTTTATAGAGTATAATACTCTCTTTATAATAGCTATAATTTCAGTTTCCTTTAAAAAAGCATTATGGAGGTCGATCCACAAGGCAACCTATCCAACCCATTTAGCTCGCCGGCCCAATGATATGGTATAGTTATGTTCATTTTTTAACAAAGTTGAACTTTTGCAATCGATGTCTGTTGAGCAAAGTTAAATGGGCCAACTCATGGGCTCCGAACCATTTTAAGGGGCAATACTAGTCACCACCTAATATACCAAAATAAAAATAATAACATTTCGATATTCTAAATATGTTTAATATTTTATATAATTTTATTTCAAAAATTTGCATAAATACTTTTTATAATTTTAAAAACAATTAACTCCCTTGAAATATTATACTATTTTTTTAAATTTTATTAAATTTTTAGAGGAAGAAAGAGATTTGCATAAAAATAAAATAAAATAATTGATTTAATTTTAAATATTTTATTCAAATAAAATAGATTAAAATAGGACTATAGTGCATGAACTTTATCTAACATTTGAGTTCGATTCTTTAAGTTTCAAAATTTTTAAAATGATCTTTCAAATTTTAAATTTATATCAACTTTATTCCTTTTACATTTTGTATAAAAGCAAGGACTAGAATTTTCGATGAATTCATTAATAAAAAATAAATTTAAAATATAAAAATCAATTAAAACGATAAATGAAGTTAAGAAACCATAATATTATTTCAACTTTTTATTTCTAACTTCACCCCTAATGATTAAGGGAGGTCTCATATGAGGTGACAAAACCCCAAAAAAAAAAGATTACCGAACAGAACCAAATGCTCCGTCTAATAGAAAATAACGAAGCAATAATGTTGCAAGAAACAAGTTGTGTCTTTGAAGTTGTGGAACGAGGGAATGAACTGCAGAAATTGTGTCTATGATGAAGACTATGCTTGTCTTAGCTGCCTGCATAATATATGCCCAAAGATACAAAAGGATTAAAAAGAAATAATCCAATAGCCATGCAATGCATTCCTGCCATGCAGAGAGATACAACATACCAGATCTCACAAGTGAACTGATCAGCTTGTATGCAATTCTCCAGTGGATATATGAACCTAAAAATTGTTCACACAAACTGCCAATTATGTTTCTAGCTTAGTTTTCACAAAATCTTGGGGGCATCCTTGAACCACTAGTGGCACCTACAGATCCTGAATTCATTTGTCATGACCCTAATGCCCCCAAAGCATCCAAGAAGTGTTAAAATATATATTAATGTAGAAGAAAGCAATATGCTTCACCATGAAGTAAAAGGCGGTGCATTAAATTGATAACACAATTCTGAAGTACATGGATTGAATTAATGCAATACTACATAGGGGCGGCAAATGCATAGGCTGATAGCTATAATAGTGAATTGTGATATTATAAGAGCAAAAAAGCTTTCATTTTCTTAGTGTGGTGGTGGCAACTTCAAAATGAATACTTTGGCATAAAGCAATATAATACCCCACCGTGTAGCAAGTATTATAAATAGGGGTCGAGGCAAATCAAATTGTAACAACAAAATTTTCAGTGGCAATCCAATTCTAAGGCCATTTGGTAGGAGGAAAGTTAAGAATGTAAAAGGAAAAGAAAAGAAAAAAAATATGATTTTATATATAAGAAATACCTATAATACCTTTATTTTTAATGATTGAATAATTATTATTAAAGAATATTAAATAATGATTGAATAATTATTATAGAGGTAGAATTGAAATTTTCCCGCACTTTTCCATTTCCCTCCCACTTTCCTATCCCAAATGTCACTACCGAATGAGCCCTAAGATATACGTCCTTTGCTCCTCTTTTTCCCATTTTCTCATCTCCATAATTTCAAATGCTATAATCCCATCAAAAAGAACCTTTTTGTGAGGGTAGGAGTGTGCAAAATTGTCCCAACTTGGTTGACCCATTTCGGCCTAATGCACAATCGGGTCGAGAAGGGTTGAAAATTTTTTTTTAAAATATTGAAGTAAGATCGAATCGGGATAGTACTTCAAGTTGAGACGGGTTTCGGAATAACTTTTTGGCCCTATTGAGCCCGGCCTGACCCGAGGCATATATATATATATATATATATAAAGATATTGACTAAATTAAAAATAATTTTTTAAGGGTTTTTTTTAATTTTAACCAAATATTTTTAAACATATTTTATAAATTATAAATAACTAAAGGGGTCAAAATGTATGTTAGAACTCTCCTAAGAATAATTATCACATTCATATGAAAAAAATAAAATTAAAAAAATTTTTTTTAAAGTTTTAACTACTATATTTTTATTTTTTTTTATTTTTTCCATTGAGTTCATGTTTTTCATGTTTATTGCATAAATTTTAAAAAAATATATTAAAAAAATAGTTATATCTTCAAAATAATTGAACAAATATAAAAATATAAATTTTTAAAATTAAAAAAAATCTTAAAAAATTAAAAAAAAAATGGCCTGGCCTGACCCGACTCAGACCTGGCCCATTATAATATGCCCAAATTTGGGCCAGGTTGGGTCCAAGATGAATTTTTCATTTTGAAATTGAAATTAAGTCAAAATTCAAGTTGAAACAAATCTTGACCTGTGCCCACCTCTATGTAAAGGACAATGCCATCTGTTAACAAGAGATGGACAAAAGATTTCATTTTTTGGCCAGAATAGACAAAAGGATTAAATGTTTGGAGGATAAAAATTTAGGAACATAATTTTTAATTTCTAAAGTTGAAGGAAAAGTTTTCAAAATGTAGTTTTCCAGCAACTGAAATCTGAATTTTTAAGTCAAAGCTATATCAATGTACAACTAATTAAGAGGACAAATTAGACATTGACCCGCTTTTCCTAGTTGCACCTCGAGGGTTCGAGTATATATTTTCGTTAGCTTTTGATCAGGTGTTATAACACTAATCATTTATATATGTTATTTTTAAGTAAATTGAGAATTATAATTACAGTCAGAATATTAATACTTGTCTAAAGAAAAAAAATTATTGGGCAATATGTGCTATTCCATGTATAAAAGTTTCTTCCCTCTCGATAGTTATAACCCCTCTAACAGCTCAAAATTTGGGGATAAAATAATGTTCACAACTTGTTTTTTTACTGACATCAACAAATTTTTTTTTTTTTGGGGCTGAAAATAGTACGTTCAATAGAAAGTTATGTTTTAAAATTATCATATCAATATAACATTCCATTTGCTTGGAAAATATAAACATATATTATTTCGCTGATTCTTTACGTTCTTTTTAGGAAAAAAATTTATCGGTAGCGTCCATAGAATCAGGTATTTGTTGGAAAAAATATGTAAATATGAAAGGGTCTTTCTCCTAGATTTGTTCTTAATGACATTGATCAGCACGGGATGGTTCAAGTATTTTTATTACATGGAATGCTTCTAATTACAAAACCAAGTCATACAATTCTTCGACGTTCACCCAGCAACTCTCGATGGACATGCATGCGTAAACTGTTTGAGAGATAATAACTTATCAAACTTGAAGAGAGACAGATTCAAATTCAATAATCTATGGACAAACCTTAATTACTTAGACCTTGTTTATTGTAAATACATACTCACAATTGACTAGATCAGCCGTTTCGTATTTGTAGTTTGACAATATAATGTGATCTTGAGAGAAAGAATAAAAACAAAAGAGAAGAAAAGTTCCAACTTCCAAGCAGCTGTTAAAGAATAATTCATTCATTAAATAAAATATTAATTGCCAGCTGCTTAAAATTGACCAGGTCTTCATCTGTTTCGTGTATGAAGCAATAAAAAAAATAGACCAGATCTAATGCCTCCTCCTTATAAATACGCATTGTTTGCCATGCAACAATCTCATCTCTTATACGCAAATATACACGCACGCAGCTAAAGAAGAGTTGCTAGAAGGTAGAGAAAACATGAAAGCAGCTTACTTAGCCCTTGTTGCCCTCTTGGCTCTTGCATCTTCTGGTGCCGTTGCTTTTGATCCTAGCCCACTGCAAGACTTCTGTGTTGCTATAAACGACACCAAGAGCGGTGGTATGTACCTTATACTTTTTCTTGCTTGCACGTGAAATTCCAATCAGATTATGCATGCATGTTCATAAATTTAATTTTCTTGATTTGTTTGCAGTATTTGTGAACGGAAAATTCTGCAAGGACCCGAAACTTGCCAATGCCAATGATTTCTTCTTCCCTGGACTAAAGCAAGGAGACACGTCCGGTCCACTTGGCTCAAAGGTGACTCTAGTTACTGTTAATGAAATACTAGGACTCAACACTTTAGGCATATCCTTGGCTCGCATAGACTTTGCTCCTAAAGGCCTAAACCCTCCTCACACTCACCCTCGAGCCACTGAGATCCTCGTAGTACTAGAGGGTACTCTCCTCGTTGGTTTTGTTACATCCAACCCAGACAATCGCCTTTTTACCAAAGTACTGAACAAGGGAGATGTGTTCGTGTTCCCAATTGGTCTCATTCACTTCCAGCTCAATGTTGGTAAAACAAATGCTGTTGCCATTTCGGGTCTTAGCAGCCAGAATCCTGGACTTATCATCATTGCAAATGCTGTATTTGGATCAAATCCTCCCATCTCCCCTGAAGTTCTTACTAAGGCATTTCAGGTGGACAAGAGCATAATCGACTCTCTTGAGAAGCAGTTTTAAATGGTCACTCAACAATTACAGAACGAGCTATTGAAGTTTGGAATATCATATATTTGAATTTGTGTTAATTACTATGATAGGCTAACGCAATTTGATTATCATAAGAATAAAGAATCCATGATTCTACAGAGCTTAATCATTGTATTATTCATGTTTGGAGTTGTGGAATAAAATAATATTTTGGTGTTTTATATTCATATATGTTTTTTTATGCACTATATATTAATTTGGAGTAATCAAAAGTGTATATTAATACTGTACCTTTCTAACAAGTTAGTTGTTTGCAAGAATGAGTGAAAAAGTTTACAGATGTACACAATTTACTTCTCAGAGAAGATTTAGCGTCTTGACGACCCTAGTTATATTAATGAAAAATTTGAATTAGTTTACACATATAACTTGTCGGTAGTAACACTACCAAGATAAATAGGACGGGGTGAGCCATCCTGTTTATCTAACAATTTTGTATTTAAGAATCTGTATTTGTCCACTTGAGCTTTGTCTAAATGGGTAAGTTCATGGGCTTTTTTTTTTTAAGAAATTAAATTATAATTAGTTTTTAATTACTTAGTCTTAATCATACGTATTCATAATGTTATTTTGAATTTTAGTTCATATATTTTATCAAAAATCTCATTCAATTGTTTTTGGCAATCATTCAATATAATATTTTATACGTTTATTTTTTGAAACTAAAGCATATGCCACTGCACACGTAGACACTTTGGTGATGCATTCTGCATATTGGAGACTGGAACAATGGAATCCAATTCTAAGACATCTTAGGTACATTTGTAATGCTTTTTTAAGTTCCATTATTGCTTTTTTGATCGGGTTTGGATATAGTTTGAGTCTCTATCCATCCAATTAAAATTATTTTTTGATATTCGTGTGTAATTATAAAATATTATTATTTACAAATTATAAGACAATTATCTATTTTTTAAGACAATCTAACAATTAATTACAGATTATTTAAATTTTTTTTATAGATAAATCCTTTTTCGATAAGACAAGCAAATTTACTATGTAATTAAGAACTAGAAGTTTGAGACTCAAATTATATAAAGCAAATTGGTCCGTTTACCTCACATATAGCAGATTTACCGCATGCACGGCATGCACCAAATTCTCTAATTAAATAATATGTTGTCTTCTATTTATCAAGGAAAATAACATTTTATATAGTATAATACTCTATTATAGATATAATATCAGTTTCCTTTAGAAAAGCATTATGGAGGTCGATCCACGAGCCAACCCATCCAACTCCTTTAGCTCGCTGATTAAATGAGACAGTATAGTTGTGTGTGTTTTTGAACAAAGTTAAATTTTTGCAATCCAAGTCTGTTGAGCAAAGTAAAGTGGGCCAACTCGTGAGCTTTGAACCATTTTAAAGAGCAATACTAGTCACTACTTAGTATAACAAAATAAAAATAAAAATATTTCGATACTCTAAATATGTTTGATATTTTACATATATTTTTTTTTGAACAATTACATCAATACTTTTTATGATTTTAAAAAATATTAACGTGCTTGAATACTATACTGATTTTTTAAAATTTATTAAATTTTTTAGAGGAAGAAAGAGATTTGCATAGAAATAAAATAAAAAACTTGATTTAAGTTTAAATATTTTACTCAAATAAAATGGGTTAAAATAGTACTATAGTGCGTGAACTTTATGAAACTTAAAAATTTTTTGAATGATCTTTTAAATTATAAATTTATATCAAATTTATTCCTTTTGCATTGTGTATAAAAGCAAGGCACTATAATTTTAGATGAATTTACTTATAAAAAATAAATTTAAAATATTAAAATCAATTAAAAACGATAAATGAAATTAAAAACCATAATATTTTTTTAACTTTTTATTTTAAAGATTTAGAGAGGTGTCACATGGCGTGACAAAACAAAACAAAAATTATAGAACAGAACCAAATGCTCCGTCTGGTACAATATAACGAAGGAATAGTGTTGCAAGAAACAAGTTGTGTCTTTGAAGTTGTGGAACGAGGGAATGAACTGCAGAAATTGTGTCTATGATGAAGACTATGCTTTTCTTAGCTGCCTGCATAATATGTGCCCAAAGATACAAAGAGATTAGAAAGAAATAATCCAATAACCATGCAATGCATTCCTGCAACGCAAAGAGATATAACATACCAGATCTCACAAGTGAACTGATCATCTTGTATGCAATTCTCCAGTGGATATATGAACCTAGAAATTGTTCACACAAACCGCCAATTATGTTTCTAGCTTAGTTTTCGCAAAATCTTGGGGACATCCTTGAACCAGTAGTGGCACCTGCAGATCCTGAATTCGTTTATAATGACCCAAATGCCCCCAAAGCATCCAAGAAGAACCTTTTTGTCAGGGACGATGCCATCTGTTAACAAGAGATGGACGAAAGATTTTGTTTTTTGACCAGAATAGACAAAAGGTTTAAATGCTTGGAGGATGACAATTTAGGAACATAATTTTTAATTTTTAAAATTGAAGGAAAAGTTTTCAAAATGTAGTATTCCAAAAACTGAAATATGAATGTACAACTAATTGAGAGGCCGAATTAGATATTGACCCACTTCTCCTAGTTTCACCTCGAGGGTTTGAGTATATATTTTCGTTAGCTTCTGATCAAGTGTTATAAAACTAATCATTTGTATATATGTTATTTTTAAGTGAATTGAGATTTATAATTGCTGTCAGAATATTAATACCTGTTTAAAGAAAAAAAAATATTGGGCAATATATGCTATTCCCCGTATAAAAGTTTCTTCCCTCTCGACAGTTTTAACCCCTAACAGCTCAAAATTTGGGGATAAAATAATGATCACAACTTGTTTTGTTACTGACATCAGCAAATTTTTTTTTTGGGCTGAAAATAGTACGTTCAATAGAAAGTTATGTTTTAAAATTATCATATCAATATAACGTTCCATTTGCTTGGAAAATATAAAAATCTATTATTTCGCTGATTCTTTACATTCCTTTTAGGAAAAAAAAAATTATCGGCAGTGTCCATAGATTCTGGTATTTGTTGATAAAAATATGTAAATTTGAAAGGGTCTTTCTCCTACATTTGTTCTTAATGACATTGTTCAGTATGGGATGGTTCTAGTATTTTTATTACATGGAATGTTTCTAATTACAAAACCAAGTCATACATTTCTTCGACGTTCACCCAGCAACTCTCGATGGACATGCATGCATAAACTGTTTGAGAGATAATAACTTATCAAACTTAAAGAGAGACAGATTCAAATTCAATAATCTATGGACAAACCTTAATTACTTAGACCTTGTTTATTGTAAATACGTACTCACAATTGACTAGATCAGCCGTTTGGTATTTGTAGTTTGACAATATAATGTGATCTTGAGAGAGAATAAAAACAAAAGATAAGAAAAGGTCCAACTTCCAAGCAGTTGTTAAAGAATAATTCATTCAGTAAATAAAATATTAATTACCAGCTGCTTAAAATTTACCAGGTCTTCACCTGTTTCGTGTATGAAGCAATAAAGAAAATAGACCAGATCTAATGCCTCCTCCTTATAAATACACAATGTTTGCCATACAACAATCTCCCATCTCTTATACGCAAATATACACACACGGAGCTAAAGAAGAGTTGCTAGAAGGTAGAGAAAACATGAAAGCAGCTTACTTAGCCCTTGTTGCCCTCTTGGCTCTCGCATCTTCTGGTGCCTTTGCTTTTGATCCTAGCCCACTGCAAGACTTCTGTGTTGCTATAAATGACACCAAGAGTGGTGGTACTTACCTCACACTTTTTCTTTCTTGCACGTGAAATTCCAATCAGATTATGTATGCATGTTCATAATTTTAATTTTCTTGATTTGTTTACAGTATTTGTGAACGGAAAATTCTGCAAGGACCCTAAACTTGCCAATGCCAATGATTTCTTCTTCCCTGGACTAAAGCAAGGAGACACGTCCGGTCCACTTGGCTCAAAGGTGACTCTAGTTACTGTTAATGAAATATTAGGACTCAACACCCTAGGCATATCCTTGGCTCGCATAGACTTTGCTCCTAAAGGCCTAAACCCTCCTCACACTCACCCTCGAGCCACTGAGATCCTCGTAGTACTTGAGGGTACTCTTCTCGTTGGTTTTGTTACATCCAACCCAGAAAATCGTCTTTTTACCAAAGTACTGAACAAGGGAGATGTGTTCGTGTTCCCTATTGGTCTCATTCACTTCCAGCTCAATGTGGGCAAGACAAATGCTGTTGCCATTTCGGGTCTTAGCAGCCAGAACCCTGGACTTATCATCATTGCAAATGATGTATTTGGATCAAATCCTCCTATCTCCCCTGAAGTTCTTACTAAGGCATTTCAGGTGGACAAGAGCATAGTCGACTCTCTTGAGAAGCAGTTTTAAATTGCTCAACAATTACAGAACTAGCTATTGAAGTTTGGAATATCGTGTATTTGAATTTGTGTTAGTTTGTTACTAGGATAGGCTAACGCAATTTGATTATCATAAGAATAAAGAATCCGTGATTCCATGAGTAGCTTAAACATTGTATTATTCACGTTTCGAGTTTTGGAATTGAATAATACTTTAGTGTTATATATTTATATATATATATATATATATATTATATGCACTATATATTAATTTGGAGTAATAAAAAATATATATCAACACTATATCTTTCTAACAACCTGTTAGTTGTTTGTGAGAGCAAGTGAACGAGTTTACAAGTGCGCACAAATTACTTCCAAAAGAACAGTTAGCGTCTACACAGCTTTCGTTGTATTTATTTGAAGTCTAAGTTGAACTTCCACATATATATAACTCGTCAATACTATCCCTATCAAAATAAACAACGCTGGGCGAGCCATGCTGTTTACCTGACAATTTTGTTTGTATGAATTCATATCTATCCACATAAGCTGCTCTAAATAGGTAGGTCGTGGGCTGTTTTTCTTTTTTTTTTTAATTAAATTCGAATTAGTTTTTACTTATTCTTAATCATATATATACACCATGTTAATTTGAATTTTAGTTCATACATATATATATGTGTGCGCGCGCGTGTTATAGAAAATGTAATTATAAAAAATATAATTCAATCGTTTTTGGTAATCATTCAATATATTATTTTATATACTGATTTTTTGAACCTAATGCATTGGCCGCTGCATGTAGAACCTTTGGTGATAGGCATTTTGCATTGGAGACAGCAACAATGGAATCCAATTTTAAGATCTCTATAGGTGTTTGTATAATACATTTTAAGTTCCATTGCTTTTCACTAGGGTTTGGATATAGCTTGTCTCTTAGACCGTACGTCTAATTAAACTTGAACTTTATATATATATATATAGCACTCGTCAAGACTAATACTATCGAAATGAACCGGGTGCTGCGAACTCTCCTCTTAACCTAACAAGTTTGTACTTAAGAATTCATATCGGTCCATATAAGCCAGTTCTAAATAAGTAGGCTCGTGGACTACTTTTCAAACAAATTAAATTTTAATTTATTGTAAATATATTATAGTTGCGTAAGAGTCCATAACTCTTAATCCCTCTTTATGTTTAATAACATATACTTTATAATCTTTAAAAAAAGTTATATTGTACAATTATGTAAATTATTTTTTCTATTTATGTCATTGTAATTTTTAAATTAATCTGTAGAGTATGGATTGTTTTAATTTGTGGAGAAAAAATAAATCATTTAAAGCAAATTTTAACTGTCTAAATCATCTAAAAAAGTTTGTTTGTTTCTTTAAATGTAATTTGTTTGTTTTCCAAAATGATCTAGAGGGCACAAATTTACTCAAAATAACTTATTTTTTCTCTACAAATTGGGACAATCCAAACTTTAATCTTTATGATTGAAGTTCTATAAATAGAAATTATGCAAACATGGGGTACCTTAAGTGAATAAGAAGTATTCTTTCATTTCTCTTCTCAATTTTTTCTTTACTTTATTTACTATATTTTCATTAGTTTTACAACATAATTAATCATATAACATATAATGTTAATTTGAAGTTTAGTTCATACATTTTATCAAAAGTCTAAATCAATATTTTTTTTTTTTGCATCATTCAATTTAATATCCTTTTATTTTTGAATAAATTACACAAATTTTCACTAAATTTTGTTAAAATTATACAAACCTTTATAGAAATAGAAAGTTATCATATACTTTAGTTCAATTTTAAATTTTTTAACTAAAATACCATCAATTAACCTAAACATATCTCTTTTTTACCCAAAAAAGAATTTAAACAGAGGGTATTTTGGTCGGCAAATTTAAAATTGGATTAAAATATAAAATAACTTTTTGTTTAAAGAGAAATTTGGGTATATTTTAAAAATAAAAAAGAAATTTGTTTAATTTCAACATAACTCAAGGAAAAGTCTATGTAATTTACTTTTTGTTTTTTAAAAAACTAATGCATATGCAATTGCTTAGAGTGAAATAATGGAATCCGATTCTAGGGGTCTGTTTAGTACATAGAATGGAAAGGAATAGCACTACAAAAAAAAATGTTTTTTGCGATAGTTTCTTAGCAACAATTATACCAACTATTGCTAAAACTAAATTTAGATGCGTTTGTTTCAACTATTGCAAAAGTGCAATTTTTTGCAGACATTTAAAAAAATATTTACCTACTCAATAGAACAAATCTAAATCTAAAATTTTCTCTTTAGTTGCACATGCAACTCATTGTCGATTAAAAGGCTACCGCACACATCGTCTGCCTCTCAACACCATGTTTCAACTCTTTTTCACTAATTTTTTTTAACCATTTTCAACCATTTAAAGGTATTTTCTTCCTTCTTTCTCCATTTTTTTTTTTGTGCCATTGATTGGTTGCTCGCTAACAATGTATTCTTGTTATGTTGTTTCCCTAAATTTGCGTAGTTTTTTATTCTTTAGAATTTTTAAGTTTGAATCTTTTTTTTCAATTTGATTCAAATAAATTAGTTTTATATGCTATTTAGATTTGACATTATACTTAGAATTTCAGAATAATAATGCTAGAGAAACCTTAATATCACTACAAGTTCTATGCTTTCTAATATTTGTGATCTTTCTCTATTTGTTTTGATATATTGACCAGTTGCTAACTAGAAACGTGTTTTTGTTGTGTTGTTTATTTAGATATGTATAGTTTTTTAGTCTTTAGAATTTTCAAATTTGATGATAATACACTTAGAATTTTAGAATTATGCTTTCTAATATTTGAGACTTGCAAGTTGCACTTCCTTCAAGTTCTAATAGTATTGTTTTATCTAATATTTGAGATGTGAAGCTATCATTGCTTAGAAAATGAATATAGTTTTATGTAGATTGTGAAATATACTTGACCATAACACTAACTAAAAAAATAACTTTACTTTCTTTTAAGTTCTTATTTCCTAGCATATGAACATATATAGGTGTTTTCTCTCTATATTTATATCTTTCTAATTTTATTAAGAAAACTATTTTAAATTAACATTAGACATATTGTTTTCAAAAATGTATAAGTCTTGGATTAAAAGACCTAGAAATACTCCTGAATATGTAAAAGGAGTTAATAGATCTTTAAACTTTACATTTGCTAATAAAAATGTTGAAGGCAAGATAATATGTCCATGTTCTAAATGCAAGTTTAACAAATGGTAAATTAGAGACATAGCATATGATCTTCTGATTGTTAAACCACTTCCAAGAGGGTACACTATTTATGTTAGACATGGGGAGACAAGCACACTAACCATTAAATTTGAAATTCTTTCAAGGCCACATGCAATTCAAGATAGGATTATTATTGATAACCCTATACAAAACATGGCCAATGATGCATTTAGGCATTACCTTAATAATGAGAGTGTAGGCAGAGCTGAAGTAACATCTTTAGTATTAGATCAAATGTAAAGTCCAGATTCTTTTAAGTTAATTAGAGATGGATAATAAAATTTGCATGAAAAGTGTGATAAGTATTAGAAGTATACGTATTGTAACAATAATACAATGATAAATAAAGTATTGCTCCTATCAGATTTTGTTACTAAGATAATTGCTAAGTACTAAAATTGTATACCTTAATTTAAATCAAACTAATAATGAAAAGTGATAAGAAATTAAACTAAACTAAACACATAAAAATACCAAAATAAATTAGGGATACCATTCTAGATGAAATTTAAAAGCAAAAGGATTTGAAATTATGATTTCTTCTAACATTTTATATGAACTAATTACCTTTCTTCATCTTACTCTTATTGTATTAAAAGCTCAAGATTCTAATTTACCTACAAGTATCTTCCAAATTACCTATAGACATTCCCCTAACCAATTTATAATTTCTTATGTAATTGATTTTGAGGCTTAATTAAGAATAGGTCTTAATATGTTTATGTAAAGTTAGTAAGTATATTCCTATCTTACAAGTGAATTAATCTGCTCAACATTGCAAATTTCATAAATCCACACTACTCAATCCATAGTTAAATCTTAAAACCCTTTTCTAAGTTCATTTAGGTTACCCAAATTATCTAATAATTTTTAAACGCTTAGAGCCATATAGCAAAAAAATTGAATAATTAAATTACACCATTAATTACAAATAAATAGAGTAATTACAATATATTACAAGTTAGAGTTTATCATGATCATAAATCAATAAGTTTAGCTCATAACTACAAGAAATAACAATATTAAGAATAGAGCATAAACCAAATAAGTAAAAAAATATAATGAAAAACAAGGGAAGAAGAGAAAAACTAATTTAATTGGTAAATCTTTCTTAAACCCAAGTTTCTCTCATGACAAATGAAACTTCAAACCTTTCCTTTTCCTCTCTAAAATATTTAGAATGGTAGCCTTCCTCAAACAAACATTAAAACCCTATTAAAACTCTCAAAAAATGCAACTAAAAATGGTGTTTGACATTTTTTCTGAAACACAATATGGTGCTGTTAAATTTTTATCTACAGTGATCAAAAGTGCCATAGCATAGAATTTTTACACCACGATGCATTTTGGTTTTGTTTCATTAGGTGCCATGACACTTAAATTTGTCCCCACAAAGCTACATTTCCTTTTAACAGTGCTTTTCAACGCCATATTTTTCTTTCCTTTTCTTTCAACCCTTTTTCAACAAATCTTTTCAACTCTTGTTGTTTTACATTTCAAAACTTCTAAATTTGTTTCTTTGTAATTTTAACTTACAAAAATATAAAATTCATCTAATTACTATTTTTAATATACTAACAAAGATATTAAACAATTTAACAACTTAAAAATATAAATTAAAACACAACTTATATTCAATTAAAACAAAAAAAAAGAACTCAAAACAAAGGAAATAAAACCAAAATTTACTAGATATTAACTAAAATTTATTAACTTTTATACTAAAAATATAAAATAAATTCTATATTTATATGATAAGTCCCTTAAAATAATAAGAAAAATATGATAAGTTAAGAACTTATCATGCCCCTAAACTCATCCCTTTACTTGTCCCCAAGTAAAAATATATTAAACAACAAAATTCCTATTTACTGAAGTTTTCATATCTAGTAATGATAGATACTTTAACAATTGCATTAAGAAATATAATTAACAACAAGATAAGAAAGTAATACATAAAAGCTTCAAAATTTAAAAATTAATGACAAATTTTCCCAACCCATCATGTATATGTGTAAAGAACCATGCTAAAGGCCAATTGCTAGTCTTAGAATAATTTATGTAAATCAAACTACACAATAAACATCTTTCTTAGGAGCTTCATATGCTTGCTCTTCTACGCTCTCATTACTAATATGGGCTATTGCATAACCTATTAATTAATAAGTTTTTTAAGATTGTAATGGGACTTATGATTATGGCTATTACAAGAAAAGTGATA
This sequence comes from Erythrophleum fordii, assembly GCA_032878935.1. Taxonomy (NCBI): domain Eukaryota; kingdom Viridiplantae; phylum Streptophyta; class Magnoliopsida; order Fabales; family Fabaceae; genus Erythrophleum; species Erythrophleum fordii. The sequence continues at coordinate 17,222,932 of JAVQMF010000049.1, read as the reverse complement.
TATGAAAAATTATGAGTAAGATTCAAGTGAATAACCATTAAGCACAATAATAAAAGATAGAATTCTCCTTCTTTCTTTTATTTTCCTTTCCTTCTTATATTCCCCTTCTTTTTCTTTTTCTTTTTCTTTTTTTAATTTTTACACCGTTAAATTTAATTCATTTTGATCTATAAAATTTTTCTTTTATCTTTAGAGTTAATTCTTTGACCAATTTTTTTTCTTGGTTCCTTTTTCTGACTAACAAATTTTTCATGTCTCTCAAGAAACAAAAAACCATACAATTAAATGTTCTTACACTTTTAATTTTCATATCTCCTATGAGGAAACAACAATTATTCATATCAAACCCACATTGTACCTTATTTCACCCTTAAAGCTTCCTTTTCACATACTCTTGAAAAAGAGTAAGAACATTATTTTTCATACTAAAGGTTATTAAAGTGGTTAAAAAGAAGAAATTTCATACAATTATATGCATATTTTACTTATAGCTTAAAAGAGGTATTAATGATATATTTTGAAAAAATAAAGTCTTAAACAAAACTAATAAATATCTAAATTACTTTAATAGATAATGAAAAGTCTAAGATTTTACCATAAGACAATATAAAACAAGTTCTAAAGTCCTAGGTTTAAAATCAATTACATAATCTAACCCAAATACATTATTTAAAACTAATAATTATCCTAAGCATGATATAAGCGCACCAAGAAAAAGTATCAATGAGTAAGAAAAATATCATCATTAACAATTAATCTTATCTACAAATTGCATTAACAAACATTTTCTCTCATTTATACACTATCTAACAATTAAGTTCTTCAATGGCTTCCAAAATCAACCTAAAAAAGAAAAAGTACAAGATAGGTAGGCAAATAAGCTCAAAAATTTTGGAAAAAATAGGGAGTTTTTCAATAAAATTTTGCATAAAAATATAAACAATTAAAAATAAAAAAAATTTACATTTGCAATTTGGAATCTTTATCCCCAAATTTAAAATGAACATTGTCCTCAATGTTCAAAACATAACACAATAGAAGAGAAGTAAAGAATCAAAAAAAACTTCCTTTACATGTTCTACTCTTTGTCTATTTCAAAATCCTTTAAACTAAAAAGAAATAACAACAAAGCACCTTATTATTGAATGATTTCCTCAATTTCAACCTGACGATATAACTAAAATGAATATTGTAGAACTTAACTAGCATAGCACCAAAGCATTATTAAACAAAGCAAGTGTAGATTTGTGCTAAAATAGAGTTGTAATGACATTCTAATGGAATCCACCTAGTAAATATCCAAATAACCTCTTAAAAAAATTTTGAGAACATCTTAACACATTAATAAATATGATCGAGTTAAATTTGTATGTTGATAGCCATGCAATTACTCCTATAAAATTCAGAAAGTAACATAGCATATAGCATCTTCCAGCAACTTGGCAAAATAGAATAGTGTGTATTCAAATACAAATAAATAACCCATCTGAATTTCAAATAATATAACCAAATTTTCTTAGAAACTAGACAAGCAAAGGAAAATTTTGACACATTTCATGCAAAACTTTAATCAGATATGCTCCTGGTAAATTTGTAAAGTCAAGTCACAAACATATACAACAAAATACAGCACTAACTAGAAGCATGAGGAAATTATGTAACAAATGAATTCAATTGGTTCTAAAATTTTTATGCCTAAGACAAGACATCTAAATAAGCATACCCAAAATAAATTTATAAGAAAATTTAAAGCCAGTTGTTCCCAATAAATTTTTCTAGTCATGTTATAATAATCATACTCATTTATAACAACATAAGAAAAAAAAATAAAGGAAAAAGAGCATACAAAAGGAATAATATTCAATATATAAGCACACTAAACACAATTATAAACCCCATAAAAAGAATACAAAGTTGACTTGAAATCACTCCTTGAATTGCATGATTTAGCTACTCAGCTTTTCTTTCGAACTTCAACTAACAATTATCTTAAAGATCTGATACTAGTAGGCTCTGAAAGAAAGAAATTCAGAGGTTAAAAAAATTACAAAAGTAAATTTATTTATTTATTTTACTCTTATGTATATTATTTATTTATTTAGGTTTGGGTTACCTCCTAAAAAGTATTTGTTTTATAGTTTAGGCCTCATTTTACATTTAAACCTAATCATATAAGTGAAAAATTATAATTGCCTTGCTCTCTTTCTTCCTTAAGTAAATAGGCTTCAGTAGGAATTGGTGTCTTTCCATTTGATAACATAGGATTCCTCACCAAATGGTTTCATTGGAAAACATGCCTTGGCTAACATAATAGGAAGCTTGAAATTTAATTTTTTTTGGGACAATTTTAGGAGCTTCCAAATACTTTAGACACCCTATAAAATCTTCTTAGCTCCCTTCAGTGAAAACCAAGGACTCATCAAGTGACTGCTCGAAACCACATAGTCAACTTCCATTTTATTACAAAATTTTTTTGATTTATTAAGAGGATCTCCTATGATGGCCACTTGGAAAGTTATCTCTTGGTTTTATAGGCTCACAATACTCTCCCCTTCCTCCACACTCTGCTTATAGTTTCCATCAAAATACACATAACCCTCTAGTAACTCTTCTTCACTCTTTAAAGTAATTCCATTATAGTTTTTCTCATCTTCAATTCTATGAGTAGTTACCATATCTCTTAAAAGACTCTCTTATAAACTATTAAAGATGATATTGGCTAGTTTACTTATTTGAGTTTCCAAGTTTCTAATTATGTCATCTATGTTAGCGATGTACACATCTTGCTTAGCTATATGGGTATTCTACTTGTTCATGTAATACCTAATCATTTCTTCCAAGTTAGGATTATGCTCTTGAATGTAAATTCCATCTTGTAATTGGAAATTGGGAGACTGGAAAGGGTATATTGCATATGATGAAGAAATCTAACCCTGATTTGAAGTAAAATTTTGTTCATGATTCTAGCTAGGAATATATGTGTTATCACAAAAATTATTTAAATTTTTATTGAGATTATCCTCCATTTATGCTTTTTCTACAAAATCTAGGCACTGTTATTTATAGTGATCTTCCTCATAGTTATCATAAGTCATGTATAAACATTGAGAATTACTAACATGAATAGCATAACTAGTGTGCATATAATAATCATCAAACCTCCTATCAAATTCAGTTTCCTACATAGTCAAATTGGTTGAGTTATCAAGTTCATACACTTTAGCCACCTCTTTTGCCAACCGTGGGTAATCCATATTTAAAAACAAGAAAACAATATAGATGAAAACCAAATGCAAATATCAACAATACGAACACAAAAACAAAAACAAAACACAAACCAAAAGACTTAACAACTTAAAAATAACAAAAACATAATGAACAAGGCTTGAGTTCAGATTAAATAGCAAAAACCTTATGAACAAATCCCTGATAATGGTGTTAAAAACTTATTGTTTATTTGAAAGTATATGCACAAGTATATGTAGTGCAACAATAATAGGATGATGAATAAAGTATCATTTACACAAGGATTTGTCACTAAAATAATTGTTAAGTACTAAAATTGTATACTTTAATCTAAATCAAGCTAACAAAAAGGTAATATGAAGTTAAACTAAACTAAAGACATAAAAAAACAAAATAAATGAGAGATATCATTCTAGATGAAATTGAAAAGTAAAAAGATTTAGCATTATGATTCTCTTTAGCATTTCATATGAACTAATTAATTTTTATTTTTGTTGAAAATAGTATGTTTAAACATAGTTGAAAGTTTAAAAATTCATTTTCCCCTCTACAAAGCTCCAAATTAGTTACTCTCAGTGGCTATAGAAAGCTTATAATGTCTACTATATGCCTATAAAGTTTTATGAGTATTAGACTTTATTTGATCCCTTAATGATATAGAAAAGAAAACTAACCACATGAACAGTAATAGTGATAGTTTCTACATAATTTAACCAATTTTAAAAAATTTTAATAAATTCTCTAGAGTTCCAAAAATAGTGCTCTTTAACTTTGTGAAAAGCTCTATATTAGACCTATTTGTATGTCAAATTTCATGCAAAAATTCATCCATTTGGTTAGTTTGTGGTTTAGGCCAAGCATATGGCAATTTTTGGGATTCAAATGGTGTCAAATGGCCTTCTAACCAAACCATAACTATTTAAGCACATCCAAAAACATAAACAAAGCATATAGAAGCATCACAAATGGTCAAAATCATCATATATCTCAAAATCACCTTCTTAATTGTTCTTATATATATATATATATGCATTAAGGGTCTAGAATGTCAAACTCTCACATAAGCATACATTTGGTTCCAAATTTGGTTCATACATCATAATCATATACTTTAATATATACCCAAATACTTACATCTCATATACATCATATGGATACAAACTTTGACATTAAAATGCATAAATTCTCTATTCTATTGTTAAGGTTTCATGTTCAAGTGGCTTAGCTCCTATTTCTTGCTTCTTGAGCTTCATCTAGATATAATTAAACATATGTGAGGAAGAGTGATATTCAAAAAATTTCAATAGCTCTTTTACCTTTTCAAACATACATATATGGCACATTTTTATGTCAAAGAATGCGAACATGTACTAAAAGCCTCTTGTAAGCATACATAAACATATTCTTATATCACATAAACTTATACATGTCAAATATAGACTCTAAGGACTTTTAATCTAGTATCACCCAATTTTTTGAAACTTTTATATTTGTCTTACCTACTTTTAAGGACTTTTGACTTACTCTTAATCCTTCTTAAGACTTTAGGCATTATCTCATCCATTCTTAGAAACCTGTAACTTCTCCTTATCTATTTTAAGGGACTTTTGGCACAACCATACTCATTCAAGCCATCTTGCATTCAAAATACATTTCAAGAAGTATATTGGAACTAAAGCATGAATTCAATGGCTATAAATATTAAGACTCAAAACTTTAGGCATATCCTTGGCTCACATAGAATTTGCTCCTAAAGACCTAAACCCTCCTCACGCTCACCCTTGATACACTAAGATCCTTATAGTCTTAGAGGGTACTCTCCTCCTTAGTTATGTTAGATCTGACTCAAACAATCATCTCTTTACAAAGTACTTAACAAGGGGGATGTGTTTGTCTTCCCAATTGGCCTCATTCGCTTCCAGCTCAATATGGGTAAGACACATGCTAGTGCCATTTTTGGTCTTATCAGCCAAAATCTTATACTTATCACCATAGAAAATGCCACATTTGGATCAAATCCTCCTATCTCCATGGAAGTCTTTACTAAGGCATTTTAATTGGACAAGAGTATAACCAACTCTCTTCGAAAAATAGCTTTAAACGGTCACTTATAGAACTAGCTATTGATGTTTGGAATATCATGTATCTAATTTTGTATTTATTGCTTATTTGAAAGCATGCACTTAAGTATACATATCGCAAGAGTGATATAGTGATGGAAAAAAAATTGTTCCCTCAAGAATTTATTGTCAAAACTTGTCAAGTACCAAAATTTACACCCTTACTTAAATCAAGCAAATCAATTTCAACTAATTGTGTAGTATAAAGCAATTAAAGATTATTTACCATGCAAAACTTATTATCAAAATTAATGTTTAGATTGCCAGTGAATAAAAGCATCTAAAATTATTAAATTATTTTGTTGCTTTTTTTTTAAATGTACATGCATGTAGATGTATCACAATAGTAATAAAATGATGAATAAAATATCATTCTTAGGAAGATTTGTCACTAGGATAATTGTTATGTATTAAAATTATGCACTTTAATCTAAATCAAACTAACAATAAAAGAAATAAGAATTCAGAGTAAATTGAGAACATAAAAATAACAAAAGAAATGAAAGATACCATTCTAAATGAAATTTGACAGCAAAAGAATTTGAGATTATGATTTCACCTAGTATTTCATATGAACTAATTATCTCCTAACATTTCATATAAACTAATCATTTCTCTTCATCTTGTTCTTAATGTCATTAATAGCCTAAGACTTTAATTTACCAACAAGCATCTTCTAAATTACCTATAGGCATTTCTCTAATCAATTCATAATTCCTTACGCAATTGGCTTAGAGGCTTAATCAAAAATATATCCTAATATAGCTATGTGATGCCAGTAGGCATATTCCTATCTTATAAGTGAACCAATCCATTCAATATTACAAATTTCATGAACTCACACTACCTCATCCATGATCAAATCCTAAAAACCCTTTTCCAAGATCATTTAAGTTACTCAAATCATTTAATGGTTTTCACACACTTAGAAGCATGAAGCATAAGAATTGAGTAATTAAATCATACCATTAATTACAAATAGATAAAGTAATTATAATATATTATAAGCTAGAGTTTTTCACAATCTTAAATCAATAAGTTTAGCTCATAAATACACGAAATAGCAACATTAAGAATAGAGCATAAACCAAATAGGCAAAGAAATATAAGGAAAAATTTAAAAAAGAAAAAAAGAAAAATTAATTTAATCAATGAATCTTCCTCAAACCCAAGTTTCTCCCATTGCAAATGAAGATCCAAACGCTTCCTTCTGCTCCCCAAAATCTTCAAAATGGTAGCCTCCCCTTAAATAGATGCTAAAACCCTCTTAAAACCTTCAAAAAACGCGACTAAAAATGGTGTTTTAACATTTCTTTCTAATTGCGCTATGTGTAGCTAAATTTTTATCTGCAGCGGTCAAGAGTGCTGCAGCACGGAGTTTTACACCATGATGCATTTTTGTTATGTTTCTCTATAGCTGTGAGGCTTAAATTTGTCGTTGTAGCCTTATATTTTTTTTAGCAATAGTTTTAAGCGCCATCTTTTTGTCTTTTTTATTAATCTTTTTTTTTCTTTTTCTTTTCTCTTTTTTTTTTCCTTTTTCTTTTCAATCTTTTTTTAGCAAATCTTCTCAACTCTTATTACTTTGTATTTCAAGACTTTTAAACTTGTTTCTTTGTAATCTTAACCCTACAAAATAAAATAAAATCCATCTAATTACTATTTATAATCTACTAATAAAGGTTAAATAATTTAACAACCTTAAAATCTAGATAAAAACACAAAACACAATTTATACCCAATTAATACAAAAATTAACCCAAAACTAAAGAAGTAAAACCAAAACTTATTAAATATTAACTTAGCTAAAATTTATTAATTTTATATATCAAAGATATAAGATAAATTTAATATTCATATAATAAGTCTCTTAAAATATTAAGAAAAACACAATAATTTAGGGACTTATAAATATTTCAAAACAATTTAATTCAACACTCATTATTTTTTATCTTAATGGTGATACATGTCAACCTAACGTTTAATTATTCCTATAAATATTTTTTTAAATATTATATAGAATTATCCAATTAATTCCATATTTTTTTATGAAATCAACTAAGATCAATTTAGTAGCATAATCCCTAATTTGGTTGTGTAAGATTACTGAGTATATTCCTATCTCATTTATATAACCATTCACTTATCCTAGCAAATTTTAAGTACTCATACAATTCAACTCAAGACCTAATTTCACTTTTTTTTTTCCAAGTTCAAGCAAAAATATCATATCAATCTAATTATTGGCCATTTAATTATAAAGCATAAAGCAAAGAGCTGAATAAACATATATTCACCACTAATTATAAAACAAGAGTGAAAAATATCCACTAATCCATAGGTTCATAATAATCATAGATTAAGAAGTGTAGCTATACATATTCATAAAACCAACAACAAAATTAAAACAAGAGTTAGAAACATCTAAATAAGTGCAAAGAAAAGAAGGATAGATAAAGAAAACTAGCAAGGGATGCTTGTCTTTTCAATCTTCAATACCTAGCACTCCCTTACTCCAAAATGACTTTAAAAGCCCTTCCTCAACCTTGCATACACCCAGAATGATAGCTTTTCTCGAATGCAATGGCTATTTCTAGCAAAAACCCTCCAAGTTTTAACATAGAAAATGCTATATTTTGGTGAGTACAATTTGCATCGCAATTAGGTGGTGTTACATCACAGCGCAATTCGCTCCTGGATGCATTTGTGTTGCGACTAGATGGAGATGCTCCACAGCGCAACCAGCTTGTGATGTTGTGCCATGGCACAATGTAGATTGCTATAGTGTAGCTTCATACTATATGAGCTTGTGCCGCGGCACAAGTGGTCATTCTTCAATTTTTTTCAAATCACTCCGCGGCCTGAGGATTCCTGGTCATGGTACGCTTCTTTAACTCACTAGAAGTTTGCACTTTAAAGCCTCTTGATTAAGATTTTCATCAATCCTATTTCAATATGCTTTTGACTTCATTTTTCTTGTATTTGCAACCTATAGAAAGAGCAAAGTATAATAATTCACAATATACTTAAAATTAAAACAAAACTTGTCATCCAAGATTAAAAAAAAAACTGAGTATTGGGCTATTTATTCTAACTATGCCTATGTTTCTTATAAGCTGTATTATTTACCATATAAACAGAAGATCAAACACATGTTTACTAAAAGAAAATATGTAAAATAATATAAATATTAGGAGTTATAGTATTAGTGTTATTAGGATAGTCAAACCCAATATGTTTGTCATAAGAATAAATAATTCATTATTCTATCTTGCTTATTCACTGTATTATATTCATGTTTGGAGTCCTGGAATAAAACAATATTCTGGTATTTTATATTCATATTTTTCTCTCTTTTTTAATATGCCCCATATATATTACCTAGTATCCGCCATGTGCGAAGCTTTTTAGATTTAAAAAAGAAAAAGGTTTAATAAAAAGGGAAAATTATAATAAAAGATCAAAAAATAAAAAAAATTATTTTTAAGGACATGTTAATTTGTTTTAGAATGATTATCACTGAGTTTAGCAACAAATAGTAGAATATAATGGTAAAACTTCTTAAAAATAAATTTTTTTACTTTTTGGTCCTTAAACATAATTTTTCCTAAAAGAAATGACAGCACGTAACTCAAATCATGGAGCTGCACTGTTCAGTAAATGTAAGTGTATATTAATACTATATCTTTCTAACTGCAAGTTTGTTGCTGTGAGAGAGAGAGAGAGAGAGTGAGGCTTTACAGGAGTGCACAAATTACTTTCAAGAGAAGAATTAGCGTCTTGACGGTTCTAGTTGTATTAATGTGATGAGATCTGAATTAAGCTTGTACATATTACTTTCGGTACTAAAACTAATAAACAGGGCGGGGTTAGCCTTTCTGTTTATCTAACAATTTTGTATCTAAGAATACATATTTATCCACATAAGCCTCATCTAAATAGGTAAGTTCGTGGGCTATTTTTTTTAGAAATTTAATTCTAATTAGTTTTTACTTATTCTTAATCATATATATACTTAATTTGAATTTTACTTCATATATTTTATCAAAAATCTAATTCAATTGTTTTTGGCAATCATTCAATATAATATTTTACACATTTATTTTTTGAAACTAATGCATATGCCACTGCACATGCAGAACTTTCGGTGATGCATTATGCAGCAGTAGAGGATCTTATTACACACGACACAGTAGGCCAAAAGTCTTTTTTTTTTTTAAGATTTAAATTTTTATATAAAAAATAAAAATTATAATTATGAGAATAAAAGATATGCTTGTAAGAAAAAATTACACTTTAAAAATTTTAACTATACAATACAATTAAAATTTTTGAAGTCTAATTTTTTTTATACAAAAATTTGTTATCTTCTATGTTAAACTTTAAACTATACAAAGTGAAAAAAAATTAAAAATTTAAAAAATATGATTTTTCGGCCTCTATATCGCTTACAATATCCGGAATCCAGTATGCATTGGAGACCGAAGCAGTGGAATTCAATTCAAAGATGTCTTGGGTGTTTGTAATGCTTTTTTAAGTTTCATTGCTTTTTTGATGGCGTTTGGGTATAGCTTGAGTCTAGGTCCATCTAATTAAAATTATATTTTAATGTTCATGTATAATTATAAAATATTATTATTTAAAAAATTTAAGACAACTATCTATATTTTAAGACAATCTGACAACAGATCATTTAAACTTTTATAGATAAACCCTTTTCAATAAGACAGTTAAATTTCCGAAGTACGCAGCGAAAGTTTGAGATTGAAAAAATATAAAGCAAATTGGTCCCTTTACCTCACAGCAGATCACATATAACTTCTATTTATCAAGAATAATAATATTTAATATAGTATAATACTCTCTCCATTAATATATAGACATAATTTCAGTTTTTTCAAAAAAAACAAAATTATGCAAGTTGACCAACGAGCCAACCAACCCAAGCCCGCGTTGCTCGCAAACTAGATGATGCAGGGTGGTTGCATCTGTTTTCGGACGGAGTTAAATTTTTGCAATTTAAATCTGCCTAATGAACGAGTTAAGCGGGCCGACTTTATGAGCATGGACCCATTGTGAATTATAACTGTACTAGTCACTACTCTATATAATAAAATTATAAACAAAATAAAATAAAAAGGTCTTGATATTTTAAATATTTTTAATATTTTAAACAAATATTTATTCTAAACAATTACATAAATACTTTCTATAATTTAAAAAAATTCATGTTCTTGAAATATATTATAACAATTTTTTAAAATATTATCACAAAATTTGTTCTTTATTAAATTTTTAGGGTAAAATGGAGATTCACATGAAAAAATTATTAAAAAAACTCTATTTTAGTTTAAATATTTTACTCAAATCAAATAGGTTAAAATAGATTTACAATCACTTAAATTTATTTATTGTTTTAAATTAATCTCTTAAATTTGAAGTGTTTTTGAATGATCTCTTAAGTTTTAAATTTTTCTTAACATTGTACATGACAGTAAGGAATTATAATTTGAGACAAATTTGAAATTTAGGAAACTAATTTAAAAAACTTTAAATTTTAAAAAAATTAATTTAAAAAATAAAAAACAAAACAAATTATTTTACCTTTTTATTTATGAGATTGAGAGTGTGTCACATGGAGTAAAAAAACTAAAAAAAAAAATTATAGAACAGAACCAAGTGCTCAGTATAATACAATATAACGAAGCAATAATGTTGCAAAAACAAGTTGTCTATGAAGAAGTGGAACGAGGGAATGAACCGCGGAAATTGTGTCTATGATGATGTCTATGCTTTTCTTATTAGCTGCCTGTATATGTAATATGTGCGCGCCCAAAGGTAGAAATTAAGGGATTAGAAAGAAATAATCCAACGGCCATGTAATGCATTCTTGTGCGTACTGCAAAGAGAGCTAACATACCAGACCTCACAGGTGGCCTGATCTACTTGTATGCAAGTCTCCAGTGGATATATGAACCAAGAAATTACTCACATGAACTGCCAACTGTGTTTCTAGTTCAGTTTTCGCAAAATCTTGGGGCATCCTTGAACCAGTGCGTAGCGGCACTTCAAGAAGAACCTCGTACTAGGTACAATGCCATCTTTATCCATAAGCTTCAGCAACTTATATAGAAGCTCCTTTGAGTTGGATTTAGTGTGAAGCTGTGAGCCCTATAAAGAAGTTTATATGTTGATCAATTTGGTTATATTTGTATACTACTTGCCCCCTCAAAAAGTGCACCTGCTTCTTTCGGCAAACTATTCATGCAGTAAACATGAAGCATTATATTTAGGGTTTGAAACTTTAACTTCTGTCTATTTTTCTCATTAACAGTGCTAGCTTGTTCACTCTATTTTTTTCTCCCATATGGTATGTTACCATAGGTCAACGGGGCTATGGCATAGGGTAGAAGAAAATGAGTGAAGTGGTCCGTTAACAGGAGATGAACCAAAGATTTTGTTTTTTGGCCAAAATAGAAAAAAGGTTTGAATGTTTGGAAGGTGAAAATTTAGGATCATAATTTTTAATTTTTAAAGTTGAAGGAAAAGTTTTCAAAATGTAGTTTTCCAAAAGAGTGATGATCTTATGTTCTTGAAAATACATGTTCTCTAGTTATAATATAATTAATTATTGAATATTACTACATGTAGAACAATATTTTATCTATTTTAATATATTTACTTCTATAATCATATTCATTAATTACAAAAAAAAATCAAATTAGTTCTTTTAAGAACTATTAATTATTAACTAAGTTAATATTTTAAGTAATTATTAATAAAATATTATTCTATATATTTAATACTTAATTATGTCACAACTAAAAGATATATATTCTTGAGAAATCACTCTTTACAAACACTGAAATATGAATTTTTAAGTCAAATTTATATCAGTGTACAACTAAGAGGATGAATTAGATATTTACCCCATTTTTCCTGGTCTAGCATACTAAGGATTTGAGGCTCGAGTATATATTCCGTCAGCTGCTCAAAGTTATAATAATTTAATAATTTACGTTAGTTTTAAGTGGATATATTGAGAATTATTGTTCCATTAAGAATATTAATACTCTTGTTTGAAGAAAAAATAATTATTGGGCAATATATACTATTCCTTACATAAAAGTACTTTCTTTCTCTCGGCAGTCTTATCCTTTCTAAAATCTCAAAATTTTGGGATGAAATGAATTTTTATTCACAACTTGTTTTGTAACTGACATCAACAAATTAATTTTTCTTTTTGCTGAAAATAGTTTGTTCATCAAACATAGTTGAAAGTTAATTATGTTTTTAGTCCTATAGCTATAACATTCCATTTGCTTGGAAAATATATAAACATTTATTATTTGGCTGATTCTTTGCATTTCTTTCCCACCTAGGATTGGGAGAAAAATTTGTCGATAGTGTCTGTAGCTTCAGTTATTTATTGATAAAAATATTTAAACACGAAAGTGTCTTTCTCTTCAATTTGTTCTTATTAATATTTGATCAGTTTGGAATGCTTCTGGGTTTTGGATTACACGGAATGTTTCTAGAGTTAATGTTACTACAAAACCAAGTCATACTTTTCTTGGACGTTCACCCAGCATCTCTCCATGGACGTGCATGAACTCTTTGAGAGATAATAACTTATCAAACTTGAAAAGAGACAAATTCTAATTCAATAATCTATAGACAAATCTTAATTACTTAGACCTTGTTTATTGTAAATTAATACTCACAATTGACTAGATCAGCCGTTTGGTAATTGTAGTTTGACAATATAATGTGATCTTGAGAGAAAGAAGAAAACGAAGGAAAAGAAAAAGTTCCAACTTCCAAGTAGTTGTAAAAGATTAATTCATTCAATAAACAAAATATTAATTGCTGCTTAAAACTTACCAGGTCTTCACCTGTTTCGTGTATCGCAAGTAATCAAAAAAATAGACCAGATCTAATGCCTCCTTCTCATAAATACACATTGTTTGCCACGTAACAATCTCATCTCTAACACGCAAATATACACACACGCCGCTAAAGAAGGGTTGCTAGAAGGTAGAAAAACATGAAAGCAGCTTACTTAGCCCTTATTGCCCTCTTGGCTCTCGCATCTTCTGGTGCCTTTGCTTTTGATCCTAGCCCGCTGCAAGACTTCTGCGTTGCTATAAACGATACCAAGAGCGGAGGTATATGTACCTAACACTTTTTCTCTCTTGCACGTCAAATTCCAATTAGATTATGATTGCATGTTCATAAGTTTTATTTTCTTGATTTGTTTACAGTGTTTGTGAACGGAAAATTCTGAAAGGACCCGAAACTTGAAAATGCGAATGATTTCTTCTTCCCTGGACTAAAGCAAGAAGACACGTCCGGTCCACTTGGCTCAAAGGTGACTCTAGTTACTGCTAACGAAATATTAGGACTCAACACTTAAGGAATATCCTTGGGTCGCATAGACTTTGCTCCTAAAGGCCTAAACCCTCCTCACACTCACCCTCGAGCCACTGAGATCCTCGTAGTCCTAGAGGGTACTCTCCTCGTTGGTTTTGTCACATCCGACCCAGACAATGGTCTCTTTACCAAAGTACTCAACAAGGGAGATGTGTTGTGTTCCCAATTGGTCTCATTCACTTCCAGCTCAATGTGGGTAAGACAAATGCTGTTACCATTTCTGGCCTTAGCAGCCAGAACCCTGGACTTATTACCATTGCAAATGCTGTATTTGGATCAAATCCTCCTATCTCCCCTGAAGTTCTTACTAAGGCGTTTAAGGTCGACAAGAGCATAGTCGACTCTCTTCAGAAGCAGTTTTAAATGGTCACTCAACAATTATAGAACTCGATATTGAAGTTTGAAATATCATGTGTTTGAATTTGTGTTTGTTACTAGGATAGGCCAACGGACTTCGATTATTATAAGAATGAAGAATCAATGATTCTTTGTAGCTTAATCATTGTATTATTCATGTTTGGAGTCTTGGAATAAAATAATGCTTTGGTATTTTATATATATATATATATATATATATTTAATATGCACTATATATTCTCTTTCTAGCCACATGTTAGTTGTGTGTAAGAGTGAGGAGAAGGGTTTAGAGGTGCACACAAATTACTTCCAAGGGAAGAGTTAGAATCTAGACGGCTTGAGTTGTATTAATTTGAAGTAGATTTGCATATATATATATATATATATATATATATAACTCATCAATACTATCACTATCAAAATAAAAAAGGCGGGACGAACCATCCTGTTTATCTGACAACTTTGTTTTCATGAATTCATATATATCCACATAAGCCTTTTCTCAATGGATAGGTCGTGGACTGTTTTTTTTTTTCAAAAAAGAAGAAATTATATTCGAACTAGTTTTTACTTATTCTTAATCATATTTATACATAATGTTACTTTGAACTTTAGTTCATATTATATATAGATATATATATATATAATAAATACAATTTAATTGTTTTTGGTAATCATTCCATGTAATATTTTTTTATATTTATTTTTTGAAACTAATGCATTGGCCGCTGCATGTAGAACCTTTGGTTACATGCATTTTGCATTGGAGACTGGAACAATGGAATCCAATTCTAAGATGTCAAGCCGTTTGTATGATGCATTTTAAGTTCCATTACTTTTTACTAGGATTTGGATATAGCTTGTCTCCCTGACCGTACGTCTAATCGAACTTGAACTTATACATATATATATCAAGACTAATACTATCAAAATAAACCAGGCGCGGCGAACTATCCTCTTTACCTAACAAGCTTGTATTTAAGAAATTCGTATCCGTCCTGTTCTAAATAAGTAGGTTCGTGGGCTATTTTTTAAACAAATTAAATTCTAATCTATTGTAAATGTTATAGTTATGTGAAAATTCATAACTACCAAAAATGATCTTATAGAATCCTTTTTGTGTTTAATAGCATATACGTTATTGCCCTCATAAGATTTATATTGCACAATTATGTAAATTATTTTTTTTTATTTATGTCATTGTAATTTTTAGATTAATCTCTAAAGTGTGGATTGTCTCAATTTGCACCAAAAAAAAAAGTTATTTTGAGAAAAATTTAACTGTCCAAATCATCTGAAAAAGTTTGTTTGTTTTTTTGAATGTAGTTTTTGTTTTTCAAATAATCTAGATGGACAAAATTTGTTCAAAATGATTCATTTTTCCTCCACAAATTGAGACAATCAAAATTCTAATTTTTATGGTTAAAGATCTATAAATAGATATGATGTAAGTATGAGGTAACTTAACTGAATAAGAAGTATTCCTCCTTTCTTTTCTCAATTTTCTCTTACTTTATTTATTATATTTTCATTAGTTTTGCAACATAATTAATTTTTACTTATTTTTAATCATATAACATAATGTTAATTTGAATTTTAGTTCATATCAAAAGTCTAATTAGATTTTTTTTTTTTTTTGCAATCATTCAATTTAATATATTTTTTATTTTTGAGTAAATTAGACTAATTTCTCATATATTTACTAAAATTACACAAACCTTTCTTCTATTTTCAAAATATATACAAACCTCTTAAAAACAAAAAGTTACCCCACACTTTAGTCTATTTTTTAATTTTTTTTAAATTAAAATACCATCAATTAACCTAAATATATATTTTTTAAATAAAAAATTTAAATGAAGGGTATTTTGGTCAATAAATTTAAAATTAGACTAAAATATAGAATAATTCTTTAATAAAAAGTTGTGTATATTTTAAAAATAAAAAAAAAATCTGTTTAATTTCAACATAACTCAAGAAAAAGTCTATGTAATTTATTCTTTATTTTTTAAAACTAATGCATATGCCATTGTGTGTAGGACCTTTGACCATATACATTATGCATTGGAGTGGAATAATGGAATCGGATTCTAAAGGCATGTTTGGTACATAAAATGAAAAGGAATAGCACTACCAAAAAAAATACGTTTTTTGCAATAGTTTCTTAACAACGGTTGTACCAATTGATGCTAAAAATGGATTTAAATGTGTTTGTTTCAACCACTATAAAAGTGGCAAAAAAAAACTTTTTGCAAATATTTAAAATATATTTAGCCCCCTTAATAAAGCAAATCTCGATTTTAGATCTGAATCTAATTAAAATTTTCTCTTCAGCAGCACACGCAACTCCTATTGATGAAAAGGTCGCCACACACACTATCTACCTCTCTCTACCACATTTCAACTCCCTTTCACCAATTTTTTCCCATTTTCAACCATTTAAAGGTATTTTCTTCCATCTTTATCCATTTTTTTTTATGCATTGACTGGTAGCTAGCTAGCAATGTATTAGTGTTGTGTTGTTTATTAAGATTTGTATAGTTTTTTATTCTCTAAAATATTTAGGTTTGAGCTTATATATATATTTGATTTAAAGAAATTATTTTTATGTGCTATTTAGATTTGATACTAAACTTAGAATTTTAGAATAATAATACTTTCTAATGTTTGAGACTCATAAGTTGCACTTCCTTCTAGTAATATTGTTTTATCTAATATTTGAGATATGAAACTATCATTGCTTAGAAAATGAATTTAGTTTTATGTAGATTATGAAACATACTTGACTATAATACTAATTTAAAAAAAAAAACTTTGTTTCAAGTTCTCATTTCCTAGCATATGAACTTATATAGGCATTTTCTCTTTATATCTATATCTTTCTAACTATATTAAGTAAACTATTTTAAAATTAATGTTAGATATATTGTTTTCAAAAATGGATAAGTCTTGGATTAAAAGATCTAGGAACACTTATGAATATGTGGAAGGAATTAATAGATTTTAAAACTTTGCATTTACTAAGAAAAGTATTGAAGGCACATATATTCATATTTTAAATGCAAGTTTAACAAATAACAAATTAGAGATGTAGCATATGATTATCTAATTGTTAAACCATTTCCAAGAGGATACATTGTTTGGCTTAGATATAAGAAGCCAAGCACACTAGACACTAAAGTTAAAATTCCTTCAAGGCCACATGTGATAACCCTCTACAAGACATGATCAATGAAGCATTTGGGTATCGCCCTAATGATGAGAGTGTGAGTAAAGTTGAAGTAACATTTCCACCATTTGATCAAATGTCTAATGAGAGTCCAGATTTCTTTAAGTTAATTAGAGATAGATAATAGAATTTGCATAAAGGGTGTAATAAGTATTCAAAATTGTTCTTCTTGGTAAAATTGTTTCACATTAAGTGCCTATGCATAATAAGTAACGAGGTAATATCTATAATACTAGAGTTATTAGTATATGCCTTTGAACATGCAAAGATTCCACCTTTTTATAAAGCCAATTGTCAAACTAATCTCTCTATAGTTATACTTGAAAATTTTTATTTAACTAAAGAGTAACGCAACAAAGTACCTTCTACAAATACTTTTTTTTTTTTTTGGCCAAATTAAACTTTTAACTTTTAATTCTAATTCTATGGTGAAAATTCTATGGAAATTATAAACCCATCTGAAGATCTTGTCAACAAAGTCTTAAGTCAAACATTAAGGCATAACTAAAAACTAATCATATCTGTCTACAGGATTTTAAATCTTGTTAACAAGGTCTTCTAGCAATGTACAAATCAGATTTCAAATCTTAACCAAGCCAAAAGACTAATAGAAGTTATAACAACACTTAAGAAATTTAAGTAGTAAAACTACAATCGGAGTTCCTAAAATTTTTCAAACTCTCAACCACTACATTATACTAAATATAAATTGTTATAAGCATTTAAGAATCCCTAACCCACATATAAAACCTATGAACTAACCATCAAATTAGTCCACGGTATAAACAAGGATAATGGACAGCAAAACCCAAAAAAAGACACACTTTTCCTTATCAAAACATTCTTGAAACATCATAAAACCTCCTCCCACTTTTCCATATTCCTAAATATGCCTAAATCAACCTCCACAACATTAAAGATCCAAGAGAAATAACCAGGACAGCCATCACCATGCTAGGATAGTAGATGCAGAATTTTTTACGACAAATTTTGCACAAAGAGAGCAATCTATTACTTAAGACTAACTTATAGTCATCCAAAACTCCTAGGACCCCTTCCATACACCCTTAAACATAATATAACATTTATCTTTATCAAAGAATCCATGAGAAACTGAAGAAAATTGAGCAAGAAATATTGGACAGCAAGCATTAAGCACACAACACATGATAGTAGTAAAAATGCATCAAACCACTATAATTTCCATACTTTTACTCCTTAGAATTCACCCTAAGTTCATTAAGACTCCCCATAAACATTTTGCATTATCTATAAGCACCCTAGATAGATATAAACTCTAAAAAATATACTCCAAAGTAACACAAAATTGGGATCCTTTTTCTATGATAGCACCAAAGCCAAAAATTAAAGAATGACATTTAAAACTCAAGGTGCAAAGGCAAAAAATTTAACCAAATCTCCAATAGGTACAAACCACTTGGAGCAAATTCAAAACACCTAAAGAAAGTTCTCTAAATACAAAAATCCCACACATAGGTCCTAAATCAAAATTTGACCTTTCAACCCCTAAATTAGACACTTATTATCTTTTAAAAAGTCTAAGACTTAAGTTTTGCATACCCAAATTTTGTTATCACTTCCCACGAGGTTTTAATCCTTAACTATCATTTTTCTTCCACTAAAATAAAGTTGCTCAAAAGGTAAAATCAATGTTCTCCCTTATATAAACAATTTACCACACTAACCCAAATAAAGCTAATTAATGATAACAAGGGAGCATTAAACAAGGTCTCACCTTCTCTAATCACCTTAAACACAAGCCCAAGGACTACAACAGACCTAAGATACTACCAGAAGCTAAAAATATTAGTTAGAACCCCTTTAAGAAACATCATAGCCACTAAATCCCTAAATGTGCACATTCAACTCATATATACCTAAATACAATACTAGCTTTCTGTTTTATAAAAAATCATTAAAAAAAATATGTATATTATCACAATAAAGTTACCATACTCATAATTTTGAATATTACAAGGTTATAGCTTACATAAAAGGAATTACATTATGTATCTATAATACCTTCATATACATGCTTTCATTCTCAAAATAGTCATTATGGCCCAAAAATGGAACATGTGGAATATTTACACATATAGACACACACACACACAAACATGTGTGTGTGTGTGTGTGTGTGTGTGTGTGTGTGTGTGTGTCGTCAAAACTCATATTCACACAGTAAAAAGACCATGCACAACCTCTTGCACTTCCTTCCTACAACCTTACTCAAGCTTCAGGCTGCTTCTCAGGCCTTCTATTTGAACTTTCCTCTAAAATGACGTAAAAAGTCCCTTAAATAGGTGAAATGCACCCCCAATAATTGCCTTACCTTTCTAAAACATATTTCAAAGCAGCAAGGCACAAAGAACTATTATGGTATGCAAAAAAAAACATATTCATTAAGTTTAACACATTTAATTATATATAAGAATCACATAGTAACATCATACATCACATATCATCCTGAAACTCAACTAAATCATGCTTATCATTCATTTCACATATTCGTAGTGGGACATGGCCTTCTCACTATCATAATCCTTTCACCATATAAAGATGTAGTGAGGCATGACTTTCTCACCAAATTCTAGCATATGCATCATCATCAAGTGGGGAGGAATGGCCTTCTCCCATAATATAACATTCCATCGTAAAAACAGTGCGATGAGACATGGCTTTCTAACTGATTTCATCTCATATAAATCTTATAGGCAATCAAATAGCAAGAAAGCTCATAATCAAGCATTTCACATAAAAGTTTATAGGAAATATATATATTCATAAAAGTAATCAATTACCTAGATATCAACTCAAGTGCTCCCTAGCCACACCCCTGTAAGATATTAATTACTAAGTTTGAAATAATTATTGAATATCTAAAGTAAACACTACACCTCTATTACATTTCTTAAATTCTCATATGAACAAAATAGCTCCAAGCCTCTAAAACTTACTTTTGATTTAGTTTTACAAAAGTTCATCACCTACATATTCTTAGCTAACAAACTCAACTAGAATTATGCAAAATTTCTTTTCCTTACATCTTCCAAAACTTGGTTTAGAACAGTAGCAAAAACACCCTTCAAGTAACATTATAATATATAATTAAAAGGCTATACCTTGATGAAAAATTCAAGTATTTTGCTTTCCTTGAAGCCTCAACTGAACCATGAAACAATACCCTATTTTTCCTTCAACCATGGTCAAAATTTCTAGCAGTAACTAAAGATAAAAATTAGATTTAGAAACCCTCCTAATTAAGCTCAAAAATAACTATCACTTACCTTTACAAACATCCCTACTTCAACTCATTCTATTTGCATGAAGATATCTCCCTTTTACTCAACTTTCATTCTACTAAAACTATTATCAAATCAGAAACTGAAACCATCCAAGGGAAGATCACAAGATGGAGATGAATTTTTGTGAAGCTCATCTTGACAAATTCCATTAACTTCCCTTCCATGCAAAGGCTTCAACTCAAGGGTCCAAGGTCAAATGTTTTCTCTCTGTTACAATCTTTTTTTTTTGCCGGGAATAGAGTTGGACAAAATGAGAGAGGCAGGGAAGATTATGTTATCAAAATTTATTAATTTAATGGGTCAAAGGATTGTTTAGCTAGTCATTAATTCTTAAAGTGCTTAATCTTAAATTAACTACTAATCTCTCACTTAATTCATCGCTTTTAATGTATAGAATTATGCCATACCTAATTTCATAATATAATTCAATTATCTCACTCTCAAATTTTTAATTTAAATCTTCTAAATTTTATTTTAACTCATTCTCTCCTTAATTTCCAATTAGCTTCTTATATTGGAATGTTACACTAAGAAATCACTAATAAACTCAAGTTTCACTACATTTAAATTCATTCATGCTCAAATGATTATATGCTATACTAAAGGGAGGATGCAAATAAAGATGCTTGTAAAAAATGCAATACATCCAAATGGAAACTAAAGGGTCAGGGCATGTCCAATGGTAATAAAAATAAACAAAAGTTTCCTGTAAATGTTCTATGATACTTTCAGCTGAAGTCACAATTGTAAAGCTTGTTTATATCTTTCAAGACAACTAAACATATGAGATGGCATGAAGTGGAAATGAATCTTGATGGCATGATAAGGCATCCAAGTGACCCTGAGGCATGGAAGAAATCTGACTTAATGAATCCTTAGTTTGCTTTAAATCATTGAGATGTACACCTTAGACTATATACGTCAATCCATTTGGCACCTTGAGCACTGGCTCTAACATTTGGCCAGTGATACTAATTCCTCACACCTTCCTTCCTTGAATGTGTATAAAATAGAGTTCCTTCCTTCTTTCAATGATTATTCTTAAAAAGCAAGCACCAAGATATGATATAGATATTTATCTACAACCATTAATAGAAGAATCAAAAGAGTTACAAGATATTAGAGTTAAAACTTTTGGTTCCTACAACAAGTAGGTGTTTAACATGCATGCAACTTTGTTGTAGATTATTAGTGATTTTCCTAGCCTAAGAACTTTATCTGGATAGAATACACATACTAGGTTAGCTTATCCATCTTACAACTTTGACTCAACTCATCTTCAAATTTCTTATAGTTAAAAGTGGTGTTTTATGGGTCACCAATGCTTGTTGAACCAAAGGCTTAAATTTAGCTTGATTTAGGATCTATTTGATGGTAAGTAAGTGAAAAGAAACCCACCAAAGCAAATAAGTGGCTTAAAAGTTCTAGGACAAGTTGAGAATATTAATGTTGTATCTAGAAAAGATATGAAAGTTGAAGGTTAGGCAAGAAAACCTCAAATGTTCAATGGTGTTAAGGTAGAAACTCAACAATCACAAAAGAAAAATATATTTTTTAAACTCCCATACTAGTCAAGTAATTTGTTACGCCATAATCTTGACATCATACATATTGAAAAAAAATATCTCTAACAATGTGATATTTACTTTAATGAATGAAACTAGAAGATCAAAAAATCATATAAATGTTTGGAGAGACTTATAAGAAATATGGATATAAGATATAATATTTGACATGATGAAAATGGTAGATATCTTTTGGCATTATTCACATTGACAAATGCTAACAATGATGTCTTTTTGAAAACTTTAAAGCACATCACTATACTAAAAAAATATTCAAGCAACATTTCTAAAGTTATTAACTTGAGATAACAAAAGCTTGGAGGATTGAAAAGGCATAACTCACACGTTCTTATGGAACAACTTTTACTATTATAGACTTGGTAATATTTTGATTAAGGTTTATGGAATTGAGAATATTTTGATTAAGATTTAGAAAATTAAGAATATTTGGTAATATTATAATTATAGGCTGTGAAATTGGTTATACATGGTGTCACACCCGAAAATGCAACCGTATGGCGCCTAACCGAAATCAAAATTAAAAGTAAAAATCTCTTGAAATAAATAAGGTTCAGGAGTCGCCACCAAAATTTTATTTTTGAAAAGACAAAACTTTGGAAAAGCCTTTTTAATTTGAAAAAATAGTCTGCAAACCAGATTCGGATTCGGGAGTCGATTATGAGTGGGGAAGGTGTTAGGCACCCCACTACACCCGTTCTTAAGAACGGTTACCCTAATTTAGTTGTGCAAAATTATCATGGCCTTTAATTTATTTTAATTCTACTTAAACAATCACATGTATAGATCAGAATTTTAAATTTATGGAAATAAAATTAAAATAAAGAAAAGGGAATAAAATGAAATTAAAAGAAATTAAAGAAATAAAATTCAAAAAAAATGTTTATTTACAAGGGCAGACTTGACCTAAGATAAAAGCCTAGGGTCTACGTACCCCTAAATGGGGATCAAAGTCCACGTAGTTCGGTTGGAGATTATATTTAGTTGATGTGTGTTTTTTTTAATTATTATTTTTTTATTTTTTTGTTTGTTTATGTGTTCTTTATATTTCTTATCTATGTTTTTTTTTAAATTAATTTTTTGCTTTTTATTTTGTTAATTTATTTTTTTATTCTTGTCTTTTTCCTCTCTTTTTTTTTTTTGTCTTGTTTTTTCTTTCTCCTTTTTTTTGCAAAAAGACAAAGAAAATAAAAATTACTTTTTCCTTTAACAGATAAAACGAATTTTAAAATTGATTGATGTGTTTTGATTTGTTAAAGGTAAATTTAATTTTGCTTTCCTTGCACTTTCAATTTTTTTTCTCTCTTTTTTCTTCATCATTTTATGTTTTTTCCATTTTTCTCTTTCTTTATCTCTTTTTATCATTGTTTTGTTTAATTTTTGTTTTGTTTTGTTGTTATTTATTTTATTTTGTTTTTACCTCTATTTTATTTTATTTTTTGGTTCTATTTTGTTCTTTTTCTTTTTCTTTTTGTTTTTTTTTTTTGTTTTTATTCTTTGCCTTTGTTTTTGTTTTTATTTTGTGTTGTGTTTTTGTTTTTTTTTAATTTCTTTTTGTTATTATTCTTTGTTTTCTATTTTTTCTATTTCTATTTCTTTTTGGTTTTTCTTTTGGTTTTGTTATTGTTGTTTTTTTTTGTTTTTTTGTTTTTTTGTTTCTTTTTCTGGTTAATTTTTATTTTTGTGCTCTATTTTGTTTTTCTTTCTTTCTTTTTGTTTTTAGTTCTATTTATTTTTGTTTTGTTCATATTTTTATTTTTATCTCCTTTTTTTTTTTAAATTTTGTTTTTGCCTTTGTTTTTGTTTCGTCTTTGAATTTTTTTTTGTTTTTGTTTTTGTTTTTGTTTTTGCTTTTTTTTATTTTTTTTTGTTTTTTTGTTTTAGTAAAAAGATAAAGAAAACAAAAATTACTTTTCCCTTTTATAAATAAGAAAAATTTAAAATTAGTTGATATATTTTGATTTAAGACAAGGTTAATTTTATTTCTTTACCTTTATTGTATTTTTAAATTTTTCTCTCTTTTTTATCATTTTTTCTTGTTTTCAATTTTTTTCTCTTTTTTTTTCTTTTGTTTTCTTTTTTTTTTAATGTTTTCTTTTGGTTTTGGCAAACTTTTGAGAAAAAGAAAAGCTTAATTGTAAATTTGAAAATGTTTTATTATTTATAGAGAAAAACCCTTTCTTTGGTTTTGTTTGTTTGTTTTTTTTTTTTTGTTTTAAAAGATTTAAACTTAATTCCTAAATATAAATTTGATTTTCTTTCTCTTATTTTTTCTTGAAATTCTTTTGAAAACAAAATTACGTGTAGGCCGTCGAAACTCAAGACTTATTAAAATATAAATTTAATACTTAATAGATATCAAGGAAGTTTATTACTTCACATGATCCTTAGGTTTTCCTATGTGCCCGAGGGGATATAAAACCCCACACAACTATTCTAAAAGAGAAAATAAAAATTAAAATAAAATAAAAATATTCACAAGCTTGCAACATTTGTTTTGATTGTGTGTGCTTGTGTCTAGCCAGCTAAACAACATGCCTTAATACATTTCAAGTATAAGAAAACAAACTCAAACCAATTGACTCTGCTATGCTATCCAATCCGGTTTCATCTGCTGCAGTGCAACCAATTCTTGGTAAGTCTCCTCAATTGTTTAACATCCTCGAGCAGGGCTCATGCAAAAGAGATAAAAGGATGGGGGGTTAACTTTTAGGTCATTATTTATTTTTTCAAAAATGATCAAATCAATGGATCACTGTCTGAACATACACCCACATGGGACAGAGGAGTTATATATAAAACAAATGTCTGAAATTCACAGATAATTTAAAGCATAAGTCATTGGCCTGGAATAAGAAGAATTATGTCCAGACTTTTAAAGCAACAGCAAATCAGCAACTCCATGACACCAACATTGAACGTGGTGTTTTGAATATATTTTGATTGTACATGCTTGTGGACCTTTACCAAAAGCAAGTCTATAGTACAGAGAAAGTAAGGCATGGAAATAAGCCTTCCACATCAAACCCAAATGAACATTAAATCATTCCAAAATTTATTTAAAACTCCCATTCTCTTAATTGCCATAAAATGCAGACTGACCAGGATATTATACAACCTCACAATACCAAGTGTGCAATATTAGAAAGCTTAAACTCACATTTCCATGCATTTTCATGTCAACATATGACACAAAAGTAAGTCACTGATCTAATGAAATCCGTGGAGTTCATTCAAGCCAAACCCATATGTTTGAGCTTATATAAATCTCCAACAGCCTACCATACTCCAATATTAAAAGGAAACTCTAGTTTAGCAAAGCAAAGAAAAAAGAATTTACCCAAATCTTAAACCAGAAGCAACCATCAGAAACGGCAAGGATCTTAACCATTTTTTTTCAATTAGAAAATAGCAACACATTGTCTTCAGCTAAACAATTTACACTACCCAAAGATTTTAAGCCTAAATTTCAGCACAAGAATTAGAATTCATCCAAGATTTTACGTTTTCAAAATTGAAGGAATAAATACCAGGAAATATACCTCTCTGGAAGCTTTGGCATTGCATCTGAAGGGAAGGGCCAACTCTAAGCTCCCTCACTCTATTCTTGTACTCGTCCCTTCTCTCTTATAGCCAAATGGAATCAGTCTCTTGCTTCTGTCTAAGTCTCCCCCTTTTTCGTGAAGTTCGTTCAATCCAAACCTATGAACCTTGTAAGTTTCAGCAACTTTCCTCTTTCATGCGATTTCATTATCAAACCTCCTTGCTTTCTCAAATTTTCTCTTTCTCTTAGACGAACTGAACGCCACCAACGAAAGTGGATGATCGTTTATGGAATTGATGGGAACTGAAGAGCAAAAGGAATGGGATTGTGATCATCCTCTCTGGATTTCTCCTTTCTCTGCCTCAGATCCCCCTCTATCTCTGATTCAAGCCTCCTCCCTCTCGCCTTTCCCTTCTCCATTCCATGCGTCTCTCCTACTCGCAGTCCCTCTACTTCCGTTCTCCTTTCTTTTCTTTGTTAAGCTCTCCTTCTATTCTCATTTTTTTTCTCATTTTCGGCCTCCTCTGCTCCCCTCCATCTTTTTTTTCAGCAACCTCTCCTCTGCTCTTTTATTCCTTCTCGTCCCCGTCTGTCGTGGTCCCCTCCTCTCTCAATCCACCGATGTACCCTCGCTTCTCCTTCACCGAATCTTCCTGCTCTCTTCTCATGTCTCCCTTTGTCTTATCTGAGCCTCACTCTCCCTCTCTGTTGCTTCTCCCTTCGCACCAAGTCTCCCTCTCTTCTCGAATCTCCTTCTCTATTCCTTCTCTCCATTTCTCGCTGCCTCCTCCTTTCACGCTCTCTGTTTCAGTCCTTTCCCGTCTCTCCGTCTTTTGCATCTCCACCAGTCTGTCCATTTTTTTGCGTCTGTTCCCTACATTTCCTCCCTGTGCTCTGAGTCCTCTACGCGCCTCCTCCTCTCTTTTTTTTTCAGTTCTATTATCCCCTCTTTTTCTGCGTCTGCCCCCTTCTTTTTTCTGCGTCTGCGAATTTTATGTCTATCCCTGCGTCTCTGGGTCTATCCCTATTTTTCTCTCTGCGTCTGTCCGAGGACAGCATAAAGGGGGGGACCAGGGGGACCACCGGATAGGGTTCCCCGATGGATCTGCGAAATGGGTCCAATTTCATCTTCTCTTGGGCCTCTTCATTTTCTTCCCTTTTTTACTGGGCCGTAGGCTTCTGATTGGGTCAGGTTTGGTTTTTTCTTTTGGGGCGTTGGGCTTGCTGTTGGTTTCTTTTTCATTTTTCATCCAATTTTGAATTGATTTTGGACTCTTTATTTTATTTTTCTTTGGGCCCTCCCTTTTTATTTTGATTTTTTTTGTTTGGGCTCTCCTAAATTAGACCCCAAAATCTTAACCCTTTTTTTTTTAGGTTTCCCCTTTTTATATACTAAATTTTTTTGTAGTCTTCTTCTTTTCTTTTTGATGAATTTTTTTATTATTCTTTTAATTATTGTTTGGCATATTTTTTTTATTTGCGTTTAACCCCTTCTTTCTTTGTGGGATTTTACTTTTCTTTTTAATTCATTTTTCTTTTCTTTTTCTAGTTTCTTTTTTGATTTTTTTTTAATTCCATTTGTATTGGATTTTTGTTACTCCCTCTTTGATTTTTCCTTTTGTTTTAATTTTGGATTAATGGGCTTTGTGGGATTTTACTTTTTTCTTTTTAATTCATTTTTCCTTTCTTTTTCTAGTCTCTTTTTTGATTTTTTTTTTTTTAATTCCATTTGTTTTGGATTTTGGTTACTTCCTCTTTGATAAGTATTTGTATTTTTATTATTATTATTATTATTTCTTGTTTTTGTTGAGCTAAAGGACCTATTTGTTTTTTTGTCTTTTCTTTTTTTTTTGTTTTCTAATTTTTATTTTTATCATGATTTTTAGAGCATGCCCGGACAAAATACGGTGTTTACACTTGGCAATATTTGTAATTGTGATTTGTGTTTAGAAATATTGTGATTGTAGTCATATTTGGAATATTATGATTTGGGTCTTAGTAATCTTGATAGTGTTTGGTAATATTATGGTTATGCAAGAAAAGATTTTTGAACACAAATCTAGTTCAATGTCTCTTTCATAGGAAGTATCATCTAACAATTCATTGGCTTTTGTTCTAAGAAACCATGAGCATTGGGATCATGTTCAAGACTTAAGATTAGGTCCTTCCTCATCTCAAGTATTTAGACATTCACTTGTTCTTATAGTAAGATGAGTTTTGCTCGTTCTACTATAGAGTTAGAAAGTTAAGTTTTTCAATTGCAAACAATAGAGGTTGAGCAAGTAAAAAAATTTGATGCAGTAATAGCTTTTATTCTCCAAAGTTATTAGGGTCACCTACCCCCTAAGTTTGTTCCCTTCCAAACTTTAACAATAATATTTATAATAAATTCATTGAACAATACTCAATTCTTGTAATTTTTAAATTTTATATGTTTCTAATAGCATTTTATATTTCTAAATTAGGTACTTGATTAAGGGAGTGGGCATCGAATAAGTATAGCAAAACATTCTCTATTGTCTTCCAATCAAGAAGAAAACTATTAGTAGATTTATCACTTGTAAGATCTTTTTTTAAATAATATTGTCATTGTAAAACTATTCTACTGACTTGTAAAGCTTTATTTCTGTGGCAATATTATTGCATGTACTAGATTTAATTTTCAATTTATATTTAGTTATAATTTAAATTTATAATTATTGTGATTATTGTATACTAGTTACTTTTAGCTATATTCATATTTAGGTTCAAAAAAATTTAAAAATTTAAAAAATTTAAAAAATCACAATGGTTGGAATTACCATTTAAGGGATTTTTTTTTTTTAGCCATTGCTAAGTCTGTATCATAACTTGTAACATTTGTGTCACCCGTCATAAAAAAAACTTATCAAGACGATTATTTTCACAATTGAAAACAACTATTATAATGTGACACTTTTGGAGCTTTTAGTAGTGGATTGTGCAACCGCTGCTAAAGTTTTTAGTGACAATTGCAATCATCACTATTTTAGAAAACAACCATCACAAAATGGCAATTTTTTTATAATGTAGGATGGAAAATGGAATGAAAAAAAAAGTAGTTTAAAAGATTAAAAATATCTCTCTTACCCATATCTTAGAAAAGTAATAAAAAAGAGATAAAAATTATTAAGTAAAGCTAATAGACATTGGATGCAATTGATGGAAAGAGACTATCTTTCTATCAAACAAACTAAACAAGCCAAAGATATTTTTCTTAGGTGTTTGTAATGCACTTTTAAGTCCCATTGCCTAGAACATGGAATCTATTTTTAAGATGTTATAATTGTTTGAATATACTTTTATGCCCCGTTGCTTTTATGATAGGGTTTAGATGCAAAGACCCCCCACTTCTAATTGTTTGATTACATTTCATATATAGGTATAAAATAATTTCTTTTTAATATAAATTTTAACACTATCAAATAATTGAAGATTTAATCTTTCTATAGCTAGCCCTTTTCAATAAAATAAGCAAATTTACTAAGTACATGTGCTCAAAGTTAAGAGACTCAAATTAAAGTAAAATTATAAATTCTCTGAAGGTTTTTGTAAATTTTTTATAGAGTTCATATAGAAAAGAAGTAAGAGAAAAGAGATGAAGTGTATCCTATACACACTTTCAATCTTTGTGCTATTTTTTTTTTCAAACTCTATAAAAACTTTATAATAAAGAACTCTAGAAGATCCTTATACTAGCATATGAATGACATGACCTACACCAAATTCTCTAATTAAATAATATGTTAGTTAAGATAAGATACAATGTCTTCCATTTATCAAAGAAAATAACAATTTATATGGTATAACACTTTTTCTATTATAGACACTACTGTAGTTACCTACTTGTAGGGTAAATGTGTTAGTCTCATTGCATCCGTTTTTGAACAAGTTGAATAATTGAAATCAAAATTTGCTTAATTAACAAGGTTTTTATTTATTAAAAAAAACTAAAATACTCATCTTATTTAACAAAAACCAAACCAGGAAACTCACCACAATCAACAAGTCAAAGGCTAAACAACAAAACACACCATAAGGCAAAAGGCAAGAAACTATAAGTAACAAAAACACAGGCTCAACACCTTTTAACTAATACCCTCTTTGACTAATGAACCCGAACCAAAGCTAAAAGAATCAGAATGCAAAAATAATGCCAAAGGGGATAGAAGTTGAGAAAACCACCCTTGAGGACACATCCCTTTTAAGACAATTTGCAGCTTTTGGTGAGAAACCAAGGAAAAAGAATAACTAGAACCTAACCTCTTCAGCCTAAGAAAATCATTCAAAATAGAAGAACATAGTTACTCACACTTAGAATGTGACCAATATTATCTTTACATATAGTATCAATCCTTGCCTTCATCGTTTTAGCATTAAAAGAGCCACACAAGTATTGACTTTTATCATCCCATATAAAAGGCTTTTCCAACATTCATTCCTTAGTCTTTTTCCTTTAGAATTGGCCCCTGTTCCTTTTTCATCCTTAGAACACCATAACTCCTTAACTAACATCATTACCTTACCTATACCCTTCTCATCATGCACAAGTTCTTTGTTAAAAACAAAGTCACATCTCCTCTTCCATATTTCCTAGCAAACAATAGCTAGTATTGACTTATCATACTCATCTAGAGCATCCTTGGATAGCATCATGTCATGACACCATTGATCAAATCTTGAAATTCTCTCCCTTTAGGTAATTAGTGAAAAAGGGTACTCAAACCAACCTATTTAAAACCATAAGCAAAAGAAGAGCAGATGCTCTATTAACTCAACTTCTATTTTACAAATTGGGCATAATGGATCAACTGAGCATTTTTTTTCTTATACATGGCTTTTTTCATTGCTACAACACTAGACAAAACTCTCTATAAGAAGTGTTTTATTTTTTATAGGGCAATCAAGTTCCAAACGCCAATCCATAAACATTGCTTTATACGAGCAACATAGACTAAAAGAAGGCTTTTTCATTACTAAGTTTATTGCAATATGATACTCAAATTTCTTAATGTATACCTTATCTTTTGATTTTGCCTATATCATCTTATCGTCACTACTAAACTAAAAGATAGGGATTTTTATAATCATATCTCTTTTCCTTTGTGATCGTACTTAAGATGGCAGATGAATCCTAAATCCCACCCTTAATCAAAACATCTACAATAAGGCCTTTATCAAATTCATCCTCTATCGTTGTGTTTAAGGAGTACCTTTTTAAGCTAGGGATCGATCTATCCCCCTAAACCTTAACAACAACACCTATCCTTACTTTTTAATATAATTCCCTCATCATTAGTTCCCTCCCTTCAAGGATGCTTAACTAGCCCCAAGAGGCCTTATGGCCTTTTTTAGCTTTTAGAAAACTAAAGTTAGGAATATATATGCCTTTAATAATTCTATACCATAGATCATCTAGGTTTTAAATTAATCTCCATGCAGATTTAGCTAAAAAGAGCTCGACTAAAATTTGAAAAATTTTTAAAGTTGATTTCTAAAGTTGAACCTTTTTCCTTTTTAATCGTACTTAGTGACTCCTATGCTTTCTAATGGATTTTCCCTTCATGTTCTTTTTACCTCCACCAAAATTTAGAGATGATTCTATCAAGCTTTTTATAATTCTTCTTAAGAAACACAAAACATGACACGGAGATATGGGAATTGTCCTTGATCATTACATCCCTCCAAGGGAAACAAAGTAACTTTTGTTTTCACCCTTAAACCTTATATCCTATTTTGTCTCTGACAAAGGCCAATACTTTAACCTTAGGCCTTCCCCACAGTATAGAAAGTCCCAAATACTTACTTGAGTCATTTATGCTCTCAATTTCCAAAATTTTTTATACCTTATACTTGACCTTTTATGTCATGTTTTTGAAGAAAAACATACAAGACTTGTTGAGGTTGCTTAATTCTCTAGAAGCATAACAGTAAATCTTAAGAATTTTCTTAAGCATGTGACAATTATCTTTCCTAGCATTCATAAGGAACAATGCATCATTAGCAAAAAAGCAATAAGACTACTTAGGACACCTTCTAGCAAGCTTAATAACTTTTAGATCCCCTATCCATATGGTACTAAATCATGGCAGATAGAACATTTGCTATGATAATGAAGAGATATAGAGACAAGGGGTCTCCTTGTCTTATTCCTCTACATGGTTTAAGATTAGCTTCTTTCTTCCTAAATACTTGAAGATTAAAACCAATAGAGGAAACACATTTCATGATCCATTTTACCCATTGCCAACAAAATCCAAACTTCAACAAAACTCCTTCTAAGAAATCCAATTCAATTATATCATATACTTTGCTTATCTTAATCTTAAGGGTAAACTTATGCTTCCCACTTAATTTCTTACATTTAAGATAATGAAATGCTTCATGTGTAATTAATATGTTATATTGAATTATCCTTCTAGCCATAAAAGCCCTTAGTTTGGTGATATAAACTTGGCCAACAAGCCCTCCTTCCTGTTTGCTAAAATATTCGCAATAATCTTATAAAAGAAGTTGCAAAAACTTATTGGCCTAAACTAGCCCTCATTTTTAGCTTTGTCAACCTTTAGAGTAAACACAATATTTGTAAAGTTTAGCTCATCTAACACAACCTTGTTGTAAAAAAAAAATCTCCTACCATACCAAACACTTCTCTTTCCACCTCATTCCAAGCAAATTCAAAAAATGTTCTAAAAAAATCATTCATACCCGAGACCTTGGAAGCCCCATGTTGAAACACAGCTTCTTTAACTTCAAATAGGGAAACTAGTTTAATAATTAAAGCATTATCACTTATAGTCACCACATTTTGTAAACAATTTAGAGCCAAAATCATAGACTTGGGAGGGGAAGGCCAAAACAAATTTGCATAAAAATCCACAAAAAACTTATTAATGTCCTCTTCATTTTCCAGCCATGTACCATTAACCATTTTCAACCTCAACATCTTATTCCTTTACCTTCTCTAGGTAGTAGTAGAATTTTAAAAAAAAAATTATATTCCTATCGCCTGCCCTTAGCCAATTAATTTTACACCTTTACCACCAATACATCTCCTTTTTATCCTAAGATTTCTCCATTTCTTTAACAATTTTCCTCACTTTGCAATTTGTTTCTTCTTTTAAGGTGCCTTCATTGCACTCAACAAATTGCTTAGCTAAGCTTTCCAATAATTTTTAAGGAACACCGCACTACTCCTTTTAACTAGAGCTTTTTCACAAGCCTCAAGCATTTAAATAAGATCTTTCAACTTATTATCATTCCCACACTCCACTTCATTCCACCCAAGTTTAAGAAATTTTTAGAAAACCTAGGTGCTTAGACCAAGATGCTTCAAATCTAAAACATTTAGAAACCCTAGAATCTTTAAAATAGCAATCAACTAGCAGGAAATAATGATTAGACCCCATGGAAGATTTGTGCATTTTGAAACTCATCTCTTAACTTATCATTTCCAAGAGCCTTGTCAATTATTTCCATTATATGAGTTTTACCAAATCTCTTATTATTTGTAAATTTGGCCCTTTTAAATTCTAAATTCATCAATTTACAATTTAGTAAAAGGCTTTAAAAGTTCAAAATCTTTCTTACATCCCTCAATTTATATCCCATCTTCTTAGCCTAAAAAGTAAATTGTTGAAGTCACCAATGCACATCCATACTTTTGTTACATATGTTGCTAAATCCCTTAACTTCTCCCAAACTATCCTTCTATTAACTTCCTTAGGAAGACCGTAGACAAATGAAATAAATCTAGGATATTTAGTATAGTAAAACTAACCTTTGTATGTATAATATTGTTTGAATAATATAATACATCTAGAACTACCTCCTCACTCCACCATCAAGGAAGCCCACCAAACAAGCCATTAGGATTAACATAAAATTCATTTATCATCAACATTTTTTCTAATTTTCTATATTTTTTTCTCCACCATTTTCGTTTCCATTAAATAAACCATTGAAGGTTTATTCTTTCTACAAAACTTCCTCAAGTTCTTCACTATCAAGGCCATCTCAATGCCTTGATAGTTCCAAGATATTCGCTTCATGGCCCCTTGGTGGCTATTTTAGGCTTGCCACCATCACCTTTAGATTTTTTTCATCCTTTCATTTTCTTCTTTTTCTTCTTTAAATAATAACTAATCTTCCAAAAATTCCATAGCCATGTTAACAAGGACATTCACCAAATTTAGTTCTTCAAACAACTCTCCTCTTTCTTTTTTTTATAATCTTACACCCCTTACTTCTAATCTTTTGGGGGGGGGGGACTTCTATTACCTCATTCAAATTGATAGCAAACACAAATATTATGCCTTTGAAACTAATAGCCTCCTTATAAATCTTCCTACTTTTTCCTTTCCTTGGACTACTATAACCTTCATGGCCTCCCTATTTAGATTAATACTACCAATTTTGTCAATCATCTCATGGATAATGCCTGGATTAATAAATGGCTCTATCTTTCCTTCTTTCATCTTATCATCTGAAGGCACCTCAACATTGTACCCAAATGGTAATATTATTCGGGAGTCATCATTAACTTCTACTTTCAAGCCATCATCGTATTTTGACATGGCGTTACACGACAATATCCATTTCCAACCCATTTCCTCTAGATTAATGAGAACTACAACCCCTTGCCTTGGTTGCCTTCATGTTCGGCCCAATCCACCTTTAGGCCTACACCCTCTTTATTAGACTTCAGGTCTATTATGTCCTCCCTCAAACACTTCCCCACGTGTGGTCTTCGTCCCCACAAATAATTCTTTCTCTTTCCTTGATGCAGTAACATTCTTTCATGCTCCAAAGCCTGACCCAACCTCCCATTCTCTACCACTATCAGCCATTCAATTCATGCTTTTGTTACTAACCACTTTTCTGAGCATCATTTTGTCAAGAGCCACCTTATTTCTCCCATCTCTAGGCACACCGTTATACCCCTCATTAATACTACCAAAGTTGTTTTTCCCAGATTCCCTTTCCAACCCTCGCGCCTTTCTCGCCTGCGTTCCATGCGTCTTCTTCCCTGGGATCACACACCCTTCTCACCAACTCTATTTACGGAGAAACAAAGCTTCTTCCCAAATTTCGTCCACGATCCATATGGTGGTTCATCAATCCTGATTTTAGACATTTTCATTTTAACATTACAATTTCTCAACTCGTGTCCAAGGCATCCACATTTGAAAGCAAAGCTCTCTAATCTCTCATACTTCACTGTAACCCATACCCTAGTCTTATTTGGTCGAGGAATCCAAAAACTAGGCACCAATGGCTTCCTCAAATCAACAATAATTATAATGAAGCATCTCAACATTCTACCACTAAGACATGGATCTTCAATCATCATCACATCTCCCACCATTGAACCCAATTTAATAGCATTATTCCTATTCATTACTTCCAGTGGAACATTGTGCAACTGGATCCAAAATGGGCAGAAATTGAAATCAAACTCATTGAATATCTTACATTTTGTCCATTCTTGAATATTTAGCAGTTGTCCTATGATTAACCAGGGTCGCCCTTTAAGTATGCTGCGACACTCCTCTTAATTCTCGAATTTGAATGTGAGAGGCATTATTCTCCAATTCCACAATAGTTGTTGTAGCTCTATTCAATGTCTTCTCTAATATAATTTTACCAACTAACGCTTTCCCCTCATTCATTGCTATCTTTCGTACCCCCATTCAGTGGCACAAGAACGACGTCAGAACCACCACCCTCGTCTTCCACATCTATATCCATCTCAATAAAGAAAGGAAGTAAATCAAGCACCACCATTGAGAAAAAAGAGACATAAAATCCCAGTCAAGCTGTGTTTGGTTGGGGGTTTTTGGAAGAGAGGGGAGGGGAGGGGAAGGAGATAAGGTGTTTGATTGGATAAAATTAAAAAGGAAGAGAGGGGAGGGGAAGGAAATGAGGCAAATTTGTCTCCCCTCCAAATTAGGAAATGAGGCAAATTTGTTTCCCTTCCAAATTGGGAGGTTTTGAAGGGGAGGGGAAGGGAGGGGTGGGGTATTTTTTAAGTTTTAATTTATTTTTTTGTCCCTTTTAATATTTTAATATTTTAATATATTAATATTTAATAAAAATTAAGATAATTTTTTTATCAGGAATTAAAAATAAAAAAGATTGAAATTTATAATTTTTTTTAAAAATTATTGATATAAATAACTTTTTATAAAAAATAAAATTGAAATAATATAAAGGATAAATTTGTCCAAATATAATTACCTCCCCTCCCCTCCTGAACCAAACAATAATCTCTCCTTCCTTCTTCTCCCATCCCTTCCAACCAAATATAACTCATTAAATCCTCTCCCCTCCCCTCCCATCCATTAACCTTCCCTCCCCTCCCCTCCGCTGAACCAAACGGAGCCTCAGGGGACACAGAAAAACACTCGTTATCTCAATCGACAAGTTAAATAAGCCATGTAGTAATAAGTGCTAACCATTTTTAATTAATAGTGCTGCTCACAACTTAGTGTAATAAAATTATAAACAAAATTAAAAAAATAGAAATGTTTTGATATTTTAAATATTTTTTTCTATTTTAAACAAATTTTTATTTTAAAAAATTACATAAAGGCTTGCTATAATTTTAAAAAATACTGAGAGGCTTGAAATACAATTCTTATTTTTGAAATATTTTCACAAACTTTTTTCTTTATTAAATTTTTAGAGTAAAATGGAGGTTCGTGAAAAAAAAAAATTATAAAAAACTTGACTTGACATTTTTCTCAAATAAATTATGGACTCTGTCCTAGCTCGCTCGTCGTTTCGTCGCTGCAGGGGTGTGCCACCAGAGGCGACTTTAGCTCCCAAAATTGGAGGATGACCCTCGAATTTCTCTCGCTTCCATCCCATACAGTCTCAAGGTACTTCCTACTTTGCTCGTTCAAATTCATTAGTGGGTGACCAATTTCGTTTTGCATCTCAAAATTTCGTTATTAATACTTTGACTTTCTTGTTATTCTTTTCGGCAATGAATTATCTCATTGCCTTTGCTTCTGACCCTGTTAAAGATTTTCTCCTAGTGAAACCGGAAGAACTGGTAGATGGGTACCCTTGAAAATCTCGAATTGGCTCAGTTGTTCTTCAAAGACTCGAAATATGGGCAGATTTTTGTGTTTGAGCGGTCAAAACGGAGGCTTTAGAGAAATCTCTGGAAGAGTTGGTGGTGGGGACGGGGTGATTATTGTGGATCACGGGTCGCGTCGTAAAGAATCCAATTTAATGCTTAGTAAGCTAAATCCATATATTACGGTCTCGAAGTTTGTTTGTTGTCTACTGCTATTGTTATTCTAGCACTGACATTTAAAATTCTAGGTTTTAATTCTGCGTGTTGCAAAATTGGTTTTGTTGTGCTCTTGAAAACGCTTTAATTTGATGCCTAAATGTTGTCATAATTTGAATGTCAGATGAATTTGTGGAGATGTTTAAACATAAAACTGGGTACGAGATTGTGGAGCCTGCTCATATGGTAGTTTTCTGTCATTTATTACTGTTATTTTCATATGTTACGTTGAACAGGACCAAAAAAAAAAGGAACACGAACTTTGAATGATAGTAGATGCTTTATTTTCAGTTCTAGCTATGAGCGTCTCTTTTTCAATTTATGGATAACTTATTGGTCATTTCTTTATCTTGAAAGAGCGAGAGTTAGCCTGGCTTTATCTTTACAAGTCTCCTGGCATGAGAGAATCGGTGGAGCTGAGCAAGAATACTTGAAACTCCTTGTACTTAGCAAGGAATGTGATGCTTCTAGAGTTGGTCACAATGGCTATATGCAATAACTATAATAGAAAATTCTTAGTGCACTGAGCTACACATCTTATCTTTTGCATTTTATGAAGCACTTGTAACCGTGAAATTTATCTTGATCCTTCTAATATATGATCAGGAATTGGCAGAACCATCAATAGGGTATGCTTTTAAATCTTGCATTCAACAGGGTGCATGTCGCATTATTGTTAGTCCTTTTTTCCTCTTTCCTGGAAGACATTGGCATCAGGTTGGTCTGCATTAACCCTGTCTTACTTTTCTTGTGTCATCAATGAGATTTTTTTGATTTAATAAAGAAAGAAAGTGGCAAAATTACTAAACTTCACTATATTTTACAGGATATTCCTTCCTTAACAGCGGAAGCAGCGAAGGAGCACCAGGGTGTGTCATATATTATAACTGCACCCCTTGGACTGCATGAGCTACTTGTGGTATGAATTCTCTGATTTTTTTCATCTCTTGTCTTTCAAAGAAAAAAGAATTTAAAATAACTATCCTGAGATAAACACTCCCAGAAAGCTGTTTCATTTCCACAAATCATCTTTAACCAGACTTATTAGGAAAAAAAATAGCAACTTTGATTGGACTTAAAATTTTTAATATGTTATATGTCAAAGTAAATGTATATGCATTGTTGGTGAAGGTAATATGGCAGAAGGATCCAGTTAGTAACCACTGGGAGTGTGATTCAATAGTTGAAAGGCTCTCTCTTTTGCAGTTTTCATCATAGGGTCGCATAAATTTAAATCCCTCGTGTTGGGCTGCAGCTTCAACAAAATTTTAGGTTTCGTTTGGTTCGCACCATCGCGAACGTATTCTCTTTACATAACTTGTGTAATGTCTATTCTGTCCTTATATTTATTATTCTATTCATCAAATCACTTTTTTAAAATTAAGGACACAATTTTTTTTCATCTCATCTATCTTCACCTACTCACTTTTTATATTCCCTTCACCATTGCATTCTTTAACCAAATACATCCTTAGGCTCATGCTAAGGGCTCTTGGGCCATTAGCTTATTTAGCTTGACCTTTGAAGGGGTTGGTTCAACTGTTCAAGAGTCTGACTTGGTTGGACTATCTTCAGAGAAGAATTTCAGAGAACTTGGATTTCGAAGTGCAAGCTTATATAACTTAAAAATGGATCTATGTTGCATTATGTCTGTAATTTTAAACTTCAAGGATCTTGTGCTGCAGGATGTTGTAGATGATAGGATCAAGCATTGCTTAAGGCATGTAGCTGGAGATGCAGATGAGTGTGCAATTTGTGCTGGGACTGGCAAATGCAGGCTTTATTAATTTATAAAACTTGATTGTATGGGATGTTTTTGGGACAAGGGCGGATTAATCTGAAACTCAAAGGAATCTACGAATTGAGACATGTATTGGCACGCAGCAATTGCAACCTTCTGCAGCCTTGACTTAAGGGAGGTCGTGTTGATAGATTCTTCTATCATTAGCTGCTGTTGTTGGAGCTGAGATTTAATGTGCCCAGTGTTGCTAATGTCATAGTTTCAGTAGAATTAGATGGTTTGGATTACTATAATTTACTGACACATGCGAAATTCATGGTTCATGGATGCTTAAGTTTATCCTCCTCATTTGTGAGTGCTTAGTTGATATCCCATGCCTTCGAAATGGAGCTGGGAGTTCTGTGAAAAAAAAGTTGGGTCCTTATGTGACGTATGATTGAGATTGTATAATAACCAACACCTCTACCAGATTTCTTTGAGTTTTATGCATCCTTTTTGGATGTTGCTGTTATTTCACATTTCTTTCATGAAACTCTGCATAATTCATCTCTTTTTATCATTTATGCCAAATGTTTCCTTCACCCACTTCCATATTTTAAAGAAACCCCCCATCTTTATCTCCCTATTTGCGTGGGCTCGAGCTTCAGCTTGTGCTGGGCTTTCTTCAACAGTTGATCCACCTGCATTGAGGTAACAATCATCTTTATCAGCAGATAATGCCATATGCAAAAAGTCTCATTACAGGTCCAATGTGGTGAAAGGGTCAGCTACCTGTGCTTTGACTGTATCCAGCTGCCGCCTTCCGCTTTAGCTGTTTATTGAAAGCCTTAGCTGCAGTGAAGACATTTGCAGGCCTTTCCCAACCTCCTCCAAATACACCATACCCATCCTTGGGTTGAGGCTGTATCAGGAACTCTAGCACTTGCAACTCCTCTCTCTCCACCCAGTGGATGCAGTTCACCGGGCATGACTCAACTGACACCTGAAATTTTCTTGTGTGTCATTAGAGACTCTTAAGTAAATTTAGTCTAAAATAATATATATTGCATATTCGAATGTTAGCAGTGAGTTTTACCAATAAAAAACATATCTAATAATTTTGTATTATTCATGAATAACTTAGTTTACGTAACGTTTATAAATTGAGTCTGCTAAAAAATTGTTCATTACACAAAATATACAGAGTAGACGTTAGGTTTTATGAGAGTTGTTATACCTCAATATTTTGGTCATCATCTCCGTATTGAACCTTAACCCGTGCACATCCAAGAGCCTCATCCATGGTGAATGTATTGCTTGCAAAATGCACACACTCTCTGCATCCTGGTAACAAACAGTTAAACCTAAACTTATGACTGATGATAATTGATAGTTAGTTACCCTGCAATATATAGAAGCTTTATAAATTTTTCAGCAGTTGATAGAATTTTGAAAAGCAATTCAGCATAGTGATGACCTATGCATGCATTCTCATCAACAAATAAAGCTTGTGGCCTTAAAGGTCCTTTCCATGTGCTGCAGCCTAAGGGAGACTTGTTTTCCCCAAATCTAAGTCTCATCTGACCGATCGATTCATCATACTTCCTTCTTTGATCCTCTGCCATCAGCACTTCATAAGCCTTATTCAGAAACAGAGTATACTCATGACCCTGAAAATTGA
Source organism: Erythrophleum fordii (assembly GCA_032878935.1). Classification (NCBI taxonomy): domain Eukaryota; kingdom Viridiplantae; phylum Streptophyta; class Magnoliopsida; order Fabales; family Fabaceae; genus Erythrophleum; species Erythrophleum fordii. Next base: position 17,182,373 of record JAVQMF010000049.1, on the reverse strand, counting down.
AATTATTCCAAGTTCAATCTGCTTCTCATCAATCACAGTAACAAATTCCAACCGAAGCCAACATCTTGCTGTTACAAACTAAGACTGAACTATAGAAAACATTATTGGAGAAGTAAAGGACGGACCTGCTGGCCAGCGATATCTGGATGATATTTCTTTTGCAGCTTCCGGTAAGCTTCTTTGATGTCCTGGGCATTTGAATCAACAGAAACTCCAAGCAACTCGTAGTAATTCTTTTGAGCTCGTGGTTTTTCCCATGCCCTTCTATCGCAACATCTGATTACAGTACAGTTCTGCCTCCATCTTCAATAGGGTTTTACATTAAAAAAAACATCAGATAGAGCTTAAGACGCCATATATTTAGAACATGGGAGTAATTAGTGGCATCTTTAAGGAGAGATAGATCAAAAACCAATTTAAATTCTATTATATGCCAATTTTCTATGGTGGAACGTTCCTTACTTCCCCACGAACCAGATAGCTGTTAGCTGCTTAGAAACCTGTTAACAAAGAGTACCTTGACATGGGGTTAACGAAATTCAGATGGCCATGAACCCTAGAAGGCTTTGACGAAGACAAGAGGCAGCAAGAGGAGACTACGCCAACTGACATTCTCTTTTTTCACGTCAATCGGCGGCAAAGAATTCTGAAAGATATACTTTCAAGAAGATATCTCTCGTCAGATGGAAAATGAATACAAACATAAACGAAGATATTTTGGTACGAAAAATATCACTTGCCCAACTTTCGCATTTATAGGAAACACCTTGACCTTTTTTTTTTCTATTAACAGTTTCTTTTACTCTGGTCCTATTTGTTTAACCATATTTATTACCCTCTTACCTACACCGGAATCTAGACGAGTAAAAACAAACAAGAGAATAGAAATAATAAGAAGAAAATTACTGAAAAATTCCCCTCCTCTTGTGTTTAGATAAACTTGAAATATATCACTATTTTTTGTCAGATCCTGTCCATTCTTTAGCGGATAACAATATCAATTTAAAACTTCCTGAGCAACGGTGGGATTCAATTAATTTTATTAGACAAAACAAGGTTGAAACAGGTAACACTGGTATAATATTTATCTAGTATCGCATAAAGGTGGCCGGGTAATACTGTTACGTTAGTTCATGCTCGTCGGAAAATCCCACACGGAAAAAGTATGAAGGATCAAACCAGACGACAGATGCCCTCTGGCTAGAAGTGTGCTATCTGTTGACTGTTCTTATTAGTCTAATATCTGATTCATGGGCTATCGTTTCACATGGTTTGTTAAATTAATTTTGATTAAAATAGTATTTTAGTTTTTTTAACTTTGCTGATCATTTTAAAATAATTTCTTAAATTTCATGCACTATAAAATAGTTTCTTAACTTTTATATGTGTCAAACCTTTTTGAAATAAATTCTGTTAATATTTTAATGTTCGTTTTATTTTATTTTTATAGCAGCCGCAAGTGTTTATCATATTTTTCTAGTCGTTAGACTCAAGGGGAAAACGCAGGCGCTCTTGTCGTTCACGGCTGCTACTCTTCCCTCTGCGTTTGGTGGAGCTATGCTATGGCACGGAGGCTTCTCTTCTCCTTGGCCGAGGCTTGCTCGTCTGCGACGGTGGGAAGCTGTTCAACAGCGGTGAGCGGCGACTCACGGCAGCTGCCGGCGAGCGATGGACGCTCTGGACCAAGTCCTCTTCCTGTTTAGAACTTGCAGCAGCTGAGGTAGCTCTAAACGCCCTTGCAAAAACTGTGTAATCGTAATCCTCCATATGTTCCATTCCTCGTTGAATAGCCATTCTCCTTTTTTTTTATTCCAATTCTCAAATTAATCAAAATCCTTATGACTCCCTGTTGTGGATTGGAGATAACAAATCTCCCACCAATGTCGACCAAATTTGAAGTAAGCAGTGAGCTGATAAGGATTTTAATAATTTGTGGGAGCCTTCCTGTATCCTTGTGCTTTTAATAATTCATGGCAATGAGCTGGAGAGACAGCTTACTCTCCAAGTTCAGATTCATCTGGCATTGCTATGTTGGCCGCAAGAGAGGGGGAAAATAAAAACTAGAACTTTTGACTGGTTTCTTTATTAGTACGAGGCTCTCATCAATGCAATGCTAGCCATGACTGGTCATTACAATCTAAGAAAAACTCTTAAGTGTAATTTGTAACTACTTGTTTTGCTGACACACACTCGCTCACTGCCATGTTCAACTTAACTGTTCAGCTTTGATGATATGAACTAAGCATATATGGACATAAGGCCATTGGGTATAGTGCTCTTACTGTTTTGCTTCACTCGATTTCATAGGGTTTGTTATGTTTCTAACTTCCACTCATTATTAAAATATTTAATGGTTTATAATTTTATTGGTAAATTTTTAATACAAATATGACATACAATAGAAATGTTTCATGTGAAAAATATTTATTACATTTGTTGCTCAGTTGAACTTTTTGGTTGGGGAGAGGGTAGAGCGGGATGAATTATATTATTTTCTTTCTGTGAATTTCTCCCACCAGAACATAGATATCAACGGGATGAATAATACTTGGGATTGGGACATGCAACAGGATGAATTATGTTATTTTAAGGATTTTATGATTTTTTATAATACTTGATATTGATATCAACAAGATGAAACAGGAATATACAAGAATTTTCTCAGAAAAATGCTGCAATGGCTGCTTGGTCTGCATTAAGAAAATGGAAAGATGGGTTCACAAGAAGGGCCTATTCGAAACACTTTTAGGGATGTTGCATATGTTCAGAAAGGAATAACAACCTGCTATGTAATGTAGTTATGTTCACTAATTTGCAGCCCATCATGTAGTTTTGTCCTTTTGGAGTAACGGCGTGTGACATACTTACCAGTTAGCAATGATGACCAAGTTTTCCATACTTAATAGAAGAATGTTCATAAGAACATATAAGATCTTCCTCATACCAATATCTAAGTTTTTCATACTCAATCGATGCTGATCAGTTCAATTGAACCCAGTGACAATTTTGCAGTAACATAAAAAGGCAGAAAAATATCACCATTCAACACCATATGTATAACCTTTTGATGACTCCCAATATTTTGTATTACTTATAGTCAATTTGATTGAATTTGGAAGTCATTCATTAAAGTTTTAGTTGGGTTTATTTGCTATTTTTAAGTAATTTATGAAATTAAAAGTGAAAGAGAGAAATGAAGTTTTTTGTGATTAATTATTATTGAGTACATGTTGCATTAATGGAAAATATTTTTTGTTTCAAAATCATTATCTATGAGGATTTAGAAGTCATTATATTGTTCTTAAACTCCAAGCAAAGATGCGATCACATTATCTGAAGATGAAGCCGTGAAAATCGGCGTCAAAACTCTACGTTTTGATTAATGAGAATAGAAAAAGCAAGATGCAGCTAGGTTTTGGGGGGTCTGCGACGGAAAAGGCTTTTGAGCATCCAGGAGGCTATTTTGGGAGGTTTTGGTGGTTCATTGAGCTTGTAAGAGTGAAGGAAGAAGAAGAATTAAAAGAGGAGCTCAATTTTCTGCAGATCTCTCATTCTTTTGTTTGCTTTCTCTACTTTTCCTTATCTTCTCTATGTATTTGATTTGGAATTCATTGTTAGATTTAGCTATGTATAGCTAAACTTTTCTTTACCTAGAGCCTTATGAACTTGACGTGACTAGATCTTTGTTTTTCTTGTTGATGGTAATGATTGGAGCTTTGTGTATCCTTCTCTTTGCTTAATGCTTACTTAGGAATTGGCCACCTCTTGGATTTGATCTGGGTAATTGAAATTTACCTTGAAAAAGGAGTTCTAATTGGACCTAAGAGTTGGATAAATTAAGTTTAGATTTATCTAATTTGTAATTGGAATAGAAATATACCTAATTGCCTTAATTGGTTTATAGAGGGTTATAGTATTTAATGCACTCTAACCTAATTCTAAGAACACTTAGATTTTAGGGAAGAGTAGGGCTATAATTACATCGACAGACGATTATAGATTATGAATCTCTTAAGCCACAAGATGATAATTAATTGCAATTGAACAAATAATTAAGTTCTAACAAGCATAAAGGGAATAATGACTCTAGGTAACTTCAAAACCTTGAATTTTTGTCTAAATTTTATTTGCCAACCAAGTTTTCTTTAAATTGTTTTGTTTTCAAATTAGTTCTAAGTTCATTAATTGCTTAATTGGTTACTTAACATGGATGAAAGTAGATTGTGCATTACCTAATTGCATTTAAGTCATTCTTTGTGGGAACGATACTCATACTTATCACTAAACTACTTGATCTGACCCGTACACTTGCAACAATACATATAATTTTTAGTGGTCACCTTTCCTTGTCATTTTGAGGGGTGAAGAGATATGGTTATGCTTCCTTTTAACAAAAGAATTTATTCACATGATCTGGGCAAATCAGTATGATGTTTTCGTAAATGTGAGCAAAAGAAAAGGCCTCCCACAATGAAAAGAAATACATATATAACCAAAGTTTCTTCTAAACTCAAGCCAAGATAAACAATGAAATGGCAATATATATAAAAATATATATAACCAAAGTTTTAAGATTCCATTCTTTGATGTTTTTCACAGTATTAGTCACCAAAAAAGAAATAAGGCATATTGTCTAACGATGCCTATTGCCTACTATCTTTACAAGCGTATTCGTAGGGGCAAAATAAACTCCAGGACAGATTCTCATGACATACATCAAGAACAAGCAGCACCAATCGGCCAGGCTTAAAACTGTAGAAAAATGAAAAGAATCCAAAATTCCTTTAAATGTGATGGTTGGTGGGTGGCTTTATATTAACTATTGATAACTTTGTAGGCAGTCACAACGTTTGAATTCTATGCACAGCGCTCCTTGCATCTTGCCCTGCACATCGATGAAATGACACTGTTTTGGCATCTAATCTGGACCGCCCGCGTGATCCAATGGCCCAGATGACTTATGCAAAATAATCCTCAAAATGCACCATTTCTAGTTTAATGAAATGGTGCATTTTAAGTAATAAAACTTTGAAAATAAACCCACATGATCTTGTTCATCCATTGCTAATTGATCTGCACTGTCTGTTTGCTTCCATTTATATGTAGCGTCCATCAATGTTCTTAATCATCTTCTTCCAACAGTAGTAGCTGAAACAGCGGATTCTCCAGGTACATTACAATACCTCGCTCCTTATACAGGAGCAGCTCTGGTTGAATATTTTATGTACCGTGAACGATTGTTGCATTAAGGTGGGAAAACACAGAAAAGCTTATGCATTTGGTGGGATAAAGACATTGACATTAGAAGGAAGGTAAGAATGCATGAACCAATGAAATCATTTATGCAATTTCCTAATGTTTCCACCTTACAAAAGTCATTCCTCTTCCAATTGCACTTATGCATTCTATGTATTTGTTTTCCATTTTGTAAAAGATCTTGTTTGTGTTTTCCCAAGTTGTGGGGTTACTATAAATCACCAAGTGACAAGCTAGAGGATTCTAATAGGAAGTGAGGAATTTATATATTTAAGCTTTTTATATGAGAAGGAATAAAGGATTGATTTTTTTTTTAGGTGCAAACTCTTGTGTAAATTTATTAACTATTGTATAATATGTTTAGGTTTTATTTTAAACATTGTTTTTTTTTTCTATTTGTCCATTTTATTATTCCTTTTAAAATGATCCATTTATTAACTTTCATTTGATCCATGGAAAAATGAACAATGGAATAATGGAAAATTTAAGCATTAATTTATCTTTTGAATTTTGAAGCATGTATATGCATTTGGTGTCAAGTATGCAATCTTTGGAGCTCAATATGAAAGAATGAAGTATGCAATCTTTTTATTTGATGGTTCATCTTTGCAAAAATTTAAGGCTAAAAAAGAATGTGTTTAAGGTTGTGAGATAATTGTAGATCAAGAATTGACAAGGTGGAGGATTGTAATAGGATGTAGGGAATTTATATATTCAATGTTTTTGTATAAATAGCAAGAATTGATTAAATCTTTTAGTATATATTATTGCATAAAATTATTGACTATTGTATGTAATATATTTAGCGTTCATGATCAAAGTATGTGCTAAAGTCTTGTCATTTCCTATAGGGACCATTCGATGAAGGGAGACTTGACCCCTAGGTTAGGCATGGAATTTGATAGTCTAAATAAAATATATAAGTTTTGGGTTGCATATGCTGGAAGAATTAGATTTGGTACAAGAAAATATAATTTTACTAAAAGTAAAAAAGATGGATCTATACTTTCCTACAAATATATTTGTTATAAGGAAGGTTTGCAAAAACCAAACAAAAAGGATGGTATAACCACTAATCCTCGTATTAAAACTAGGACCAATTGTAAAGCAGAAATGGGTGTTGCACTTATAGATGGAAAATATAAGATTAATGTCTTTATTGAAGGGTATAAGCACCTCTTCAACTCTCAGAAACGATTCACATGTTAGCATCCCAATGCAAATTGACTGAAATCCAAGCTCATGAGATAGAGTTAACAAAAGAATCTAGACTTCAACAAAAAGCCTCCTTTTAATGGATGAATAGGCATGCTGGAGGCAGAGCCAATCTTGGCTACACACAAGAGGATGCAAATAAATATCTTAAATTTAAAAGGCAAAGGAGTATGGAATACGGAGAGGCTGAATGTTTGTTACAATATTTTCAAGAATAGTTGACAAAAAATCTATCATTTTATCATGCTTACCAAACAAATATAGAAGAACATATTGGTATATGAATAAAAGTTGATTGATTATGCTTATTTTGGTGAAATAGTATTACTGGACACAATGTATAATACAAACCATGATCATAGCCCATTTGCAATATTCTATAGGCTCAAACACTATAAAGAATCAATGATTTTTTTGCTAGCATTGTTATATGATGATACCATTGAGTCCTTTAAGTGGCTATTGAAAACCTTTTTAGAAACACATAAGCAAAAAAGGCTTTTAATTATTTTTACAGACCAGGATCAAGCAATGGTAAATGTATTATGTCAAGTGCTTCCAAAAACAAAGCATGCATTATGCACATGGCACTTAAAACAAAATGGGATAAAGCATCTTGGAAACTTAATGAAATATGGATCACGTTTTTTAACTGACTTTACAAAGTGCATGTATGAGTATAAAGAGGATGCCCAATTTTAGGAAGCATGAAGCCGATTGCTATCAATTTATGGTGTGCAAGAAAATATATGGTTGACCTCAATTTATAAAATAAAGGAAAAATGAGTATGTTGTCATATGGAACAGGTGTTCACTTTAGACATGCGGAGCATGCAGCTAAGTAAAAATGTCAATACTGATGTCAAGAGTTACACAAAAGCAAGTATGAACACTAACTAATTTTTTAGGAATTTTGAAAAAGTTGTAAAAGATAAAAGATATAGTGAATAAAAGTATGAGTTTGAATCACAGCCTTTATCTTCAACCTGTTCCAGGAACAGTGAGATCTATTTGTAGCTACTTGTATAAAGCATAGAAATAAGGTTTGGTCGATGTATGACTATATTGTTGGTATGGTTAATGAGAAAGGAGAATGGAGAGCCCAATTTGAATCAAGTAATAGGACAATTTTATGTAGTTGTCGAAGGTTTGAAACTATTGAAATATTGTACTGCCATGCATTGAAGGTATGTGATGTTCAAGATGTAAAAAAACTCCCTAAGTAGTACATTTTAAAAAGATGGACAAAAGATGCGAGAAGTAGTATCATACATGATAGTAAGGAAAATGAGGTCCAAGTAGATCCTAGGCATGACAATACACAATGATATAGATGACTTTGTCCCATAATGATAAGACAAGCAACTGAAGCATCTAATTATCCTGAAGCATACACATTAGTTCATAATAGTATATTAGAACTAAGCAAGTAAATGGCAAATCTTTATTCAAATAGATTACATACAAACAATGATGGTCACATGAGCATGACATTACTAACAAAGTCTATTGTACAGCCAAAGGGATTCAAGAAAAGAGAAGGTACAAGGAAGAATAAACAACTAAAGCGTTAGGTTGAAAAGCTACATAAGAGAAGAAAAAGAGGTTCACTAGAAAGAGATTCACAAACTCTTAAAACTACAATATGGATATACTATCATGTCTTGTTTTTTATGTCTTTTTTTTATAGTTTAATAATTCTTAATGTCTTATTTTAGGACACTCAAATACAACCAAACTCCTCTACTACCGTAGTTCGGGAACTAACTCCATCTGCACCTCTAGCATGTGACACATTCCCTTATATAAATGGGAGTAAATTAACTTATACAAAATTATTAGTGGTAAGAACAATTAATTTCCCATACTTTATGTGGTATTATTAGATATTTAATGCATATGATGTGATCAATGTTCATTTATAATATAGGTACCAATAGATTCTGCCATGACATCTCTAGAAACACTGGAATTCAATAAAAATATTTTAGGAGGTACAAAATACTAAAGTAATTACTAACAATAAAATAACTATTTTTAGCGATCTCAATATATTGGTTACAATGAACAATTTAATATAGCATTCCCTTTTGGTTCATGATAACCTCCTAATTTAGGACCCAAAAGGGCTATATTTGACACTAAATTAGGGAGGTAAAATACTTATCTCCTGATTAATATGGTTAAAAATGTACTCAATTAAACAAAACAAAGAAAGTATTATAATTATAATATTTTTATCAGTTTAAGCCTCACTTTAGTTTTGATTTCAATTTCAGGGAAAAGTAGCAAAAGGAAGAAAGAAATGAATATAAGAGAGGGAAGCTGAAAGTGGCCAAGGTAGATTGAACAAGACTTCTCGCCACAGCGAGACCGAAGTTAGCTATAGCGAGATGGCACTTTCGCTGTAGCGAAGGGGAGGCTTCGCAATAGCGAAGTCGTGTCGCATAGAAATTCCAGAGCAACTCGCCATAGCGTAGGAGTAGCGAAGCGCAGCGGAAACCTGAGGATTTATGAGATCTCGCTATAGCGAGAGACGCTCTTCGCCATAGCGAGATCGGACCTGAAACGCAGAGTTTTAATTTTCAAGCTTTAAAAGACGTTGGAAGAGTTAGGGTTCGAGATATTCGGCGGCAGAGGAAGTTCTAAGCGTCCAGGAGGCGATTTTGGGAGTTCTTTGAAGGCTCTTGAAGCTTGGAGAGTGAAGGAAGAGAGGAATCAAAAGGGGGAGCTCTACTTTCTGCATCTCATTCTTCCCTTTGTTTGCTTTCTTTGTTCTTTTCATCTTCTCCATGTATTTTGATTGGGAATTCTCTGTAGATTTAGCTATGTGCGGCTAAATTCGTTTTTACCTAGAGCACTATGAACTTGATGTGATCTGAATCATTAATTGTCTTGTTAATTGTGATGATTGGAATCTTGTGTATCCTTCTCTTGCTTAATGCTTTCTTAGGGATTGGCCACCTCTTTGATTTGATTTGGGAAATTAGAATTTACCTTGAAAAAGGGATTCTTAATTGAACCTAAGAGTTGGATAAATTAAGTTTAGAATCATTTAATTTGTAATTGGGATAGACATATACCTGATTACCTTAATTGGTTTGTAGAGGGATATAGTATCTAATGCACTCTAACCCAAATCTAAGGACACTTAGATTCTAGGGGAGAGTAGGGCTGTAATTACATCGACGGACGGTTATAGCTTCTAAACTCTTAACCCACAAGGCGATAATTAATAGCATTTAAACAAGAAATTAAGTTCTAGTGAGCATCAAGGGAATAGTGACTCTAGGTAATTTCAAACCTTGAATTTTATCTTAACTGCCTTTGCCAACTAAGTTTCCTTTCAATTCGTTTTATTTTAAATTTAGTTTAAAATCAAGAATCTCATAATTGGTTGTTTAACGTGGATAAAAGTAGGTTGTGCACTGCCTAATTGCATTCCAGTCATTCCTCGTGGGAACGATACTTTTACTTATCACTGAACTACTTGATCCGACCCGTGCACTTGCGGTCACGCAAAAAAAAATTTTAGCGATCAGTTCACATAGTGCATCTATCTTTGACTTCATACATCATAAAACTATCACATTGTTTCATTTACATTACATCTTAAGTCCTAGCCCTTCTTGCATCATGTATAATGGCACTTCTTGCATATTCGTAGCACTTCTTGCATCTTCTTTCAAGTGTCAGTAACAAAGTGTCTTTATCTACTTATTCCTCTTTACATATGCAGGTTCAGCAAGCTAACTTGTAAGAAAGATGAGTCATGGACATGTTCCGAACAATACCTACAATTAGTGGAAATATTAGTTCAACTATCACATTTTGTAGTTAAGAATTTAATGCATGTAATTTTTTTTATGTCATGCATGTAAACATTTTCCCTTTATCAAAAGCAATGTATATGCCAAAAAGTCATATGGGATGAAAAAGTTGCAACATATATAACTATAACTCTCACACCAGCTAGATCCTCAACACTTACAACACTCAGCATTTATTCAACTTCCTAACAAGTCAAATAGAAGAATCAAATTGTGGTTGAAATCTTAATTCTATGAAAGTTAAGTTGATCTCTATACCAGGGATTAGTTACTATTATATTTTTTGCTTCCTTAATAAGCTTTTAAGAACTTACTGAGTACCTTTTCAATAAAGTTCCAATCAATAAAAAAAACTTTTTGTTTGAAGAACCAACACAATGTCATTGATCTTTCATTTACATCTGTTTCTCAAGAACCTACTGACTTCTATGGAATAACAACACATGATTGAAAAGTTACTAATCTTATAGCAATAGGACTAACATGAAATTCACTTGCTAGTCAACAGCCATTGCTTCTGAACCCCCACTCACATCTTCCATCCCATTCTTAAACTCCTCAATTGCTGTTCTCATCTCCTCAATGTGATTCTTCTGCTCTTCCTCTATTGTGTTTTGCAGCTCATCCACCTAGAAGAAAAGAAGTAGCATAAGAAATATATCAGCAAAAATTTGCTTATTAAGCAAATTTCTAATCCAAGGACTATTAATAGAACACAAGATACCACACAAAAACAAGCACTAATAGCCCAAAGAAGAATAAGTAAACAAAAAATATGCAACAAATTTTTGTCAAAATCACTCAGCCAGAGTGCCTCACTCTTCATTCAAATTTTAAGATCTAATATCAATGATAACATTATATTTTCTAGGAGCAGTAGTTTAATTAAGAGGCATAAGATGCAGGACAGAGTTGATAGTAAGGTAGTGATGATCAAATAGTTGCAATAATCCTAGAATTATCACAATAATCTTAAAAAGGCAACAAGACATACCCCCAGTCTAAAAGTAAGCTGAGTGAAGGAAAATTCAAGAGATGATTAAATGTCAGGTGCATATTTCACTATAACAAAGAACACAACAATCACACAAGTCATATGCAAGCTACCACATACCACATGCAACAAAAGAGCAAATTGTTTTTGGAAATTTGCTATATCAAGGCTTAGCCTCAATTTGTTTCAAGGGAATTACATATTGGAAAATTGCTATATCAAATTCTTTTATTCTTTGTCTTATTAGAAATGGAAAAACTTTTTTTTAATCTAAAAAAATTCCTTTAATATTTTCCTTAAACCTATTACATGTCATTAATTCTATTCATCAGATAGCTGTGGCTTTCCAAATTTGATGTAAACCTCTAGATATATACAAGAATAGCCTTTAGACAAACTACATAAGCCAAAGTCTAATTTCATCCTTGCCTTTGTATTCCTTTCTTTATCAATTAATGATTTGCTACTTAATTTTGATAATTGTTTAGTTTTGTGACATTGCATATGTTTAAAAAGACTCATGTCAAATTTAAATTGAGTATCAATTAATGAAATGAATAGTATAGAAAAGAAAATAGTCAAGAAAGTGTAGTTACCTTCATGCTTTAATGAATCCCCCAAAGGAGTTGCCAAGGTCTTGAGCTTATCAACAGTAGGAGAGACTAAAGAAACCTTAGAAGTAGCAACCATGGCTAGAGGATTTTTCACCTCTGCTGCAGTTGCTGCCTCCGTTGCCCTCCTCAGCTTCTCTTACAGCCATCTCCTCCTAGTCTTTGGCCTTCTCATTGTTTGCAAATCCCCAAATCTCATAAAAGCCTTTTCAACTTGCTGGAAGAAGACACTGATCAATGCTGCATATAAATGGAAGTAAATGGACAGTGCAAATCAATCAACGACGAATGAATAAGATTGTGTGGGTTAATTTTTAGAGTTTTATTACTCAAAACATACCATTTCATTAAACCAGAAATGGTGCATTTTGAGGATTATTCCTCGCGAGTCATCTAGGCTATTGGATCACGTGAGCAGTCCAAATTAGATGCCAAAATAGCATCATTTCATCGATGTGCAGGGCGAGATGCAGGGAGTGCTGTGCAGAGAATTTAAATGCGGTGGTCACATAGGTTTTCACTAAACATTGTGGCACAACAAAGCTCTTCCTTTCATAACTTTCAATGTTAAAAGCAAATGTTTAGTTTGAGATATTAGATATTTGGCATTAGATTTGAGTTTATATAAGACATTTATGCAAGTTGCTATGAATTATAAACAAAAGAAGGAGTTGGTCCAGAGAATTCTTCACTTGTCGAAAGCCACCATGGTTGGCCGTTCGCCGCCATCAACCACCTCCCTATCGTAATAGATGAGCAAGTCTCGGTTGGGGAGAAGAGAAGCCTCCATGCCATAGCATAGCTGCACCAAAACGGCCAAGGCAGAGAAGCCTCCATGAATGAGAATTGTGCCTACATTTTCTCTAGTTAAATTTGACGTTTTTATTGGTTAGGGAGAAAACATACATGATTGTGTAGGAAAATAAATTGAGATTAAAATATTAACAAAATTATTAAATTTTTTTATAATATATATTTAAAAAATTATTATAATATAAAATTAAAAAGGAAGAATTATAATAAAGGATTTAAAAGTAAAAAAATTTATTGTTAAAGACCTATTAACATTTGTTTTAGGATGATTACCACTAAAGTTAATAACAAACATTTGAATCTAGTGGTAACAGGTTCGTAAGAATAAATTTTTTCATTTCTTGATACTTAAACATAATTTTTTCAATTAAAAAACTAAGTCACTACTTCAACAATTTATTATTGTTAAGAGGGAGGGTGTACGTTGGGGCCTTTAAGCGTTGCCCATGCGTTGCTCTATTGTGTGGGCGTAGCCCAGCCCACAATTCTAATACCCAAATTTCATTTTTATTTTTTCTACTTCATTGGAGTTAAAAGTGGAAGCCATTGTCTATAGGTACTATACGTCATTCATTCTAATTAACTTGATTGTATTGCTGGAGTTTGTACTTGGTATAAAATAATCTTTATTACTAGTTATTTTATACATGCGATATTTAAGTATAAGATAGATAAATAGTTTCCTTCACTATTCCCACGTGTTAATCTTTTATGATAACTTCTCTTAAATTATACTTGATTTAAAAATATATATATATTTTAATTATTTTAACATTTTGATATGGATTATAAAAATGTTTACTTTAACTTTTTTGTGAAAAAAATCAATTTTTATATAATAAAAAATTGTGATATTATTTTTATATGACAATAACAAAAGTTAATTAATTTATTTTTTTAAAAATATTTTATAAAAATTTAATTTTATTAAAAAATAAATTAATTAAAACTTGAATATAATTTTTAAAATAAAAAATATTAGATACAATTTAATCAAATTTCCAAAAAAAAAAAAAATTTACTCACAATATTTTGTTCCAGGACACCCCAGAAATTATTAAACGACATACTTGTGTGGGGTCGGTAGCTGAAGAGCGCATGCAGACAACTAACCGGCCGAAGAAATCAATGATTGCGGAGGTCGGGGCCGCGTTTTGAGATTTGAGCAGCAAAACGACTCGTGATCAAGGCCCGCATCGCTGCGTGTGGGAACGGTGTTATGAGCGAACTATCGGAGTGAGGGGCGATGAGAGCACTGCAGAAACACATGGCCTACACTACGAAATTTCTTCATCCAATCAAGCACTCTTTTACCGTAATCTCGTCTCACAGTTCATCATTTTCTCATTTGAAGCGGTTCAGTAGGTTCTTCTTATAAACTTAGATTTCGCCAATTTTTTTTCTATTAGTTTTAATTGGTTTATATGTTTTTTTGGGTTTGCTTCTATTGCTTTAGATTATGGCAAATTCGATTTCGTGAAAACATTTCTGAAGAGCCTGGAACCTTCACTCTGCGGACGCGCCTCCATATTTCAATCCAGTGTAAATATAACTAGGAAGTATCTAAGGAATATCTATTTTTGTGGTGAGTAATCGTGTTTTGTTATTTTGCTTGATTTTCTTTTGGTTTTTTCATATAATTTTTTTTCCCCTTTGGTTTTCTTGCTCCCATCATCAATTGCTCTAGGAAATCCATAATTTATGGTCTATATTTCAAGTTTGAAGCTTTCAAAGCCCTCGAATGGGAGGGTTAAATCGTTTGCAACTACTAACTTTAACTCCTACTCTTCTTCAGTTTAGGATACTATTTTCAACATATATCCCAATGTGAATTAAGTGTCAACTTCATATAATTTTTATAATATGTACGCGTCAGTTTTCCCCCTTTGCCTATATACAAGCTACAACTTCATATAATTTTTATAATATGTGCGTGTCAGTTTTCCCTCTTTGCCCATATACAAGCTACAAGCACTGAAATTCTCTAATTAAGATGGAAGAAGAGGAGACAATAGTGGATTGACATTGTAGCATACAGAAATTGTAACAACTATACCCGTGACGATAATAGCTAGACAAGAACTTGAGGAGGTAGCTAGGAGGAAAATATAAACTTTCTTGAACTTATTTAATTTTTCATTTAACCATGGAATACTGAAGAGGGGAGGGGAACACATAAACAGAAGAAGACCATGGGAGGAATTTTCTTATAGCAACAGATATATGAACCATAGAAGTGTAGTGGTATCATCATATCATGGCCCGAACAGCTTATATATGCAGTTTCTATGCTTATTAGCCTTTAAAATAAGCTTGCAGATGTCTGTAGTTATCTGTAAGGCAGTCACTGCTTTAAGCTGACACGTAGTAATATGATGTCATTCATGATTAAATATGCAAAGCTTCCTTTGTCCTTCGAAAGATGGTCTCTGATGGATCAACAAGTCATAATTAACTTTCTTCACTTATCATCTGAGTATCAGGGTGCCAATTTTGCTTGGAAATCAAAGTTCTTTCACTTGAAGTAATACCAAAAAGAAACTTGATCATCTTGGAATTTAATTATGCCTTCAAACCTTGCTAAGCATTATCCATTTTTATGTCACTTGGGGCTTTTGTTGAATATTTCAGGCAGTAAGTTCGGCAGTGGAAGCATTTTAGGTGTGTCACTTGCATATGGGTCAGTTATAGCTTATGCTATGGATGGTGAGCTGGACATCTGATTCTTGTTTTGTACTTTTTTTTATTTTATTAGTAGCTCCCCCTTTTACCATCTTTTGTTTGAAGCATACAGTCATACACTTAATAACTTCGGTATCTTTTTCTCTAATAAGTAGCTCAGGACGCTTTGGTGGACAATCCTTGTGAAGACTCGCTGGACCTTTCAGAGGAGGAAGAACATCAACACCATCTGTGGACCTTTGCTAGGAAATTTTGGCTGCCTGTTTTTCTCTTTCTTACTGTTTTGACAAACTTGGATGATCCAATCATGCTACTACTCATTAAAGTTACCTTATTCCTCCTCAGCACAAAGCCCAATCCTTACTCTGTCTATATTTTCGTTGATGAGGTGTGAAAGCCTTCTTTTAGTTGCCTCATTAACAATATCAGAAAGTCTAACTACACATTTTACTTCATTGTCTTTCTTGGCCTCTCTCCTGTTACCCCAAGTTCCTTCTACAGGGTCTCTTTCATTACAGTACATTGGGGCACTCTTAAATTCATGTTTTATTTGACAAAATGTTTTAAAAGATTTCTCTGATCTTATTCTTAACCTAGATTTTTCTTGTATTTTGAGTAAATGTTTGATTAGAACAGTACTTATATCATATTGCTTGATTATATTCAAGACAAATTGTACTTATTGCAGATTTGCCAGCAATGTATGCGTGAAGAACCTTCATCGCATAAAGTAAAGGTGGGTGATCATCTCTTATGTAGTTATACATTTCTATTTTGTAACATGATAGTGTAATTTTGATGGAGACCTAAACAAATATGGGAACACACCTTAAAAAATCGCCTTGTAAGGAGGAAGAACCATACCCCTTAAGTACCACAAGAATTACTTGTGGTTACCCATTGTGAAACCCCATCATAACACCACCCCTAAAAATTCGACATCCTCAACAGCTACACTCTATAGCACTTACTCCCAGGTGCCCTAGAGTGCAGCCATCTAGGACAAAGGCAGTGCTATGAGGGAGTCCCACATCAAGTAGCGACAAGAAATTCTTGTGGTACTTTACTAATAGATGGAGACCTAAACAAGCATGAGAAATCCATCTTTAAAAGTTCGCTTGCAAAGGAGAAGAATCATGCTACTTAAGTACCACAAGAATTACTTTATCTATCCAATGTAGGACTCCATCAAAGTGACAATGTCTGTCCTGTCACATCTAATACAATGTTGTCATATACTGATGGAATGATTTACTTTTCCTTTGCATAACTGTTAGCACTTCGTTATTTTTTTCTTTTAGATGCCAGGGCTGGTTTTGTACGCAGACTTACGAATGCAAATTACGGAACCTGTAGTGTAGCACCACTTATCCAGCAAACTATAGCTGTGCACACAGAATAATAGTATTATTTATGCTTACTAAGTGTCTTGTATTGCTCCAACTTAGCCATTCATGGCCACTTATGCATCTGTTTATCTCTTAGAGTAGCTAATATTTATCAATGTAGCAATAGGCAGATGGTGTGGTAAATTGCCAATTTGCTATGCGTTATGTTTATATATTTAAAAATTATTGCATGATTTCTGGAAAACATTTTCCCACTTTGATTTTGGTGTTGTCATAAAAAAGAATCCTATGTCATCACCTGTATATTGGTTCCGTTGGTAAATCACATTTTGAATGTGTGTTGTGTATACTGTATGCCAAAGTAAAATATTAGATAACTTAGATCATATGTTCTCTTCTTTTTTATTTTCCCTCTGAATTTCACTCATCTCAATGGATTTGAGTGATCCATTTGTCAGGTGAGTCTGTTGCCTTTAATTTGACATCTGGTGATCCTTTACTCTGCAGTCACTCTATGCCAGCAAAGTTGAAGTTCAGGACTATAAGCTTCTCTGTCTGGCCAATATTAAAGTAAGGGATCATAATTTCACTTTGGTTGGAATTCTTGGTAACTGGTGGACTTTGTCGCATATACTGCCTCAGGAGGCCTTATCCTTAATTAGAGATAGACTTGGAAGCATCTTAGTGAAAACAACTTAGCAAGGTAACCTGCTAATTTAAATTTAGCAGTCCTTTTACTTAATGTTGATGAGCTTGTCATTTTTGCCTCAGGAGGGTGAAAATCACCTGTTGAACTTGTTGCCTTGAAAGGTCATCCTCCTTCCCATGTAATCTGTTGATCTGAAATTCATCATTTTTCCATAGAACTTGCATTTCTTTTTACTCTGACTGCCTAATCTATTTCAAGTATTTAATAAACCCTCATTTTTTGTTAAATAAATGCATCAATTTCGAAGCTTTTGGGCATGCATCCTGATAGGAATAAACTAAGATAGAAGTTCGCTTCAGTTGGAATTTATAGTGCTTAAGGGGAATTTGCACTTACTGTCGTATGGGTGTGACTATGAGGTATTGCTAAGTATATTTTTGCTTGAGGAGCAGATATCTGGAGCATTATCTAATAACTAATGAGTGAGGTTGCGTGCGGTGGTAAAGATTTAGCTATTACATTAAGCATGTAGTTATTTCCTGAAATAGCCGTTTCTTTTGCTTCTGATAGCTTTAACTGACTAGTGAAACCTTTTTACTGTTTTTTGCTTCACTTTCTCCCAGAAGTTATCAAATACTAATCTGAGAGAAGGAAAATTAAATAAGTTCCGAGAATAATTTGGTAGTTGTAACCATCCTTTTGAAAATACAAATGTATTTGATAATTGGCATTCTGAATTTGCTTCCACAGTCATGTGAAAGAAGCAGCTCAGATTTGCAGTGTGTTTGGGGTAGCATCCTCCTGAATATCCCTTTACCTGCTGTGGAGGCAGCAAATGTTTGTCGGTGTTTGTTTCTCTTTTTTTCTTTTTTTCCATTGCATATTTGATGAATCTGTCCAACCGATACCACTCTCGGGACTAGTCCTTTATATAATTTTATGAAATATCTTTTTGCCAATTTTGTATCATAGTTGTATGCAGTTTGTCCGATAAAATGTTTCGTTCTTACCATACAAAGGAATACTTTTTCAACGAATTTTAATGGGTTCTACCATACCATATATAGTGCATGTTTTAAAAATTTTATGAAATATTTTTTGCCAATTTTGTATCATAGTTGTATGCAGTTTCCGATAAAAGTTTCGTTAATACAAAGGAATACTTTTTCAACTTTTTAATGGGTTTTACCAAACACACCCATAACCGATTGCTTGTTCTTCATCTTCAGATTTTAAATGGGGGAGAGCACGAAGCTTTCTGTGGAATGCGCTTGCCAGCATGAGCGCCGGCAACCCATTGGAATCATCCTCCGCTTGAATGTTATTCTAGCAGACGAGTATTTTCTTCAGGTGAATCGTGATCTGAGGAAGGGCCACAGAACATGCCTCCCCATTGAGGGAAATACATCAAAGTCACAGGAAGAGTGCACACTACCATCATAATGCCCATTAGAGATATGCTTGTTTGCTTTGAGAAGTGGGCCCCTGAAAACAACAGCATTTGAGTCACCACGGCCCCAATAGTCCCTCCGCTGCCCGTCATTCCTGAAATCACTCCAAGCGATCTGCAGAATAGGACACAAAAAATGAAACTTTACATACATTTCCGTGCCAAAACGGTCAAAACATGATTTTTGTTATCGATAGTTGCTTAGTTTCGAACTTTAAAGAATTTAAAGAAAAAAACTATTGGAAAGTTGTGGGCATTCTTTTTTTTAATCGTCGTTAGCAAGGCGTTTTCCTACCATTTAGGAAGGAAAGTCCCATACGCCTACTTGTAATAATTTAAATCCTCTAGGCCTATTTCAGCAGTGTGTTTCCCTCAAAATGTGTAGGATGTAGTAAGTTTTATATATTTTGTGTTAATTTTTTTTTAAATTGACACTTTTAATCTTAGAAAGAAATTGAGAGGATTTGTATTCCGTGAGGAGCCCTTTTTTTATTCTCCTTCACTCTATTAAAGGGTTTGTACTATTATCGAAGGGGCTAAATTACGAGTCATAGTAAGCTAACCTCTTGGAAACGAAAGGAACAACACCAAACGTGAGGCCAGAAGCTGCCTGAACAAATACAGAAAAGGTACACATGACAAGGATGGAACTCCACAGAGAGTTGAGTCGTCCAAGCAACACGCACAGAAGTCCAGCCACTGTTTGGACCGCCCACAAACCCCACAATCTTCCCCTCATACCAAACCTCTTCCCCATCTCATCAGAAATCTGCCCTCCCATTGGCCGCGAAAACAAATTAGCCATCCCGAAACTCGCCGCAATCGTCCCCGCAACTTCGATATTCACGTTAAACCTATCATAAAAATACTGTGCTATGATGTTATCTGTAGTTAGCTCCACCCCAAAAGAAAATCCATAGAGCAAACCCAAAATCCACCCTCTATAATTGGACAACCCATGAAATAGAATTTTGAATATGTTCTCTTTTTGAGCCTTCTGGGTACGGACATATCTCCCCGAGGGCAAGTCTTGCCCAAAAGCCAAGACCAAGATTCCCGTGATTGCTTGGAAAATTGCAGGAACAACAAACGCAAGCCTCCAAGCACTGAAAGAAGGTACATTGAAGTGCATGATGAGAGAGTAAACCAGAGGCATAACTAGTTGGGTCACACCCGAACCCACGTTAGCCCACCCGGCTGCAACACCGTTAGCTAGGCCTACTATGGAGGGGGAGAACATGGAGCTCATCCAGAACTGGCCGGACACGAAGTTGGCCAGCGAAAACCCAACAAGGAAGCGAATGAGGATAAAGGATTGGGGTGTGGACACGAAAGCGGTTGCGAGGACGACGGGTACGGTGAGGAGGGAGAGGGTGCCGGAGGCTATGCGGGGACCCACGAGGTCGCAGGTGGGGCCCATGAGGAGGCGGGAGAAGATGGAACCGAGGAAAGAGGCGATGCCGGCGTTGCTGATGTCGGTGGGGGTGAGGTGGAGGTCGTTGCGGATGACGGGGAGAAGAGGAGGGATGGAGAAGGTGGAGAAGAAGCAGGAGAAGAGGTTGAGCCATGCAAGATGGAAGGCGCGCATGTGGGGTGGGGCGAGTGAGAGTGGGCGGAACACGGTGGCTTTGTGATCGGCATCGACGGGGAGTGGGAAGGAAGGTTCAGCGGAGAAGTGGTGGTGGCGGCGAGCTTGCATGGTGATGGTGGCGTCTCCGATGTGGTAGAGACTGGTGAGCAAGAAAAAGAAAAACAATGGTTGATTGCTTTTTCATTCGCAGGGCAGTACTTCGTGTGTGCTGGCTTCCCAAGAGCAAGGGGTTAAATTTAAAGAGAGGCTGGTTTGGTGCGTAGTATTAGCCATGTTTAGGCTAATATAATATATATTATAATCTTGTTATTTAGTTAGTGTAAATAATTTAGGGTCATTTGAAGCATTATATTAAGTATGAAAGTATAAGTAAATATTATATATTATGAATTAAATTATAAAAAAGTTTAACAAAATTATATTATATTTTTAATTTATTTTTTGTCATTATAATTAATTATTTATATAATATATATCTTTTAAAAATATAATTATTTAAAACCACACTTGATTTTTGTGTTTTAAAATTATACTTGTTGTCTTCTAATTTATTTTATACTAATAAAACTAATTTTATTTACATAATATGTGTTTTCTTAAAAAAATTATTTAATTATCTTTATTATCATATTAAAAAATAAATTCACAATTTCATCTTAGAGGATAATACCAATTTAATTACTTTAATTGTTACATTAAGAATAAAATTGTAATCACATGTTATGTAAAAAAAATTAACTATTTTACAATAAATAAATTAGAATAAACTTTTTCACAATATATATGTATATATAAATGTCCAAAGAGTCTAATGTAATTTTTAAAGTCCAAAGGATATCAAATATTATTTAACTAAACTTTAAAAAGGAATTAGCATAATTTGCTCAATTTAAAAAATTTTTGTTAACTAGTTACATCAGTCGTCTCTATATTAAGTAAGTAATTATAATATTGTAATTAATGATACACTCAAAGTAGCCAATGACCTTATGGCGTAGTAGCACCGCCCTCTACCCATTGACAAAAGGTTGGGAGTTCGACCCGAGTCTCCCCTTTCCCTCCTTTGTAATAAACAAAAAAGGAAATATAATTAACATTTTTCATTCAATAATCAATATTACTATTGATTCATGGTATTTCATAATTTTTTTTATATTCAGATATAAATTTTGTTTGTTCAATAATAAATATTAAAAGAAGTGTGACATAGACAACCTGCATTAATGCATCAGGCACATTCCATGTGTACTCTCTTATTCAGTCCCAAGTTTTGGTAGAGATACCTGAACGAATTCTCCCCTCTTGTCAGTTAAAGACAAAGCTGATGTGATGAATGTTGTCATTATGTGAACCATGTCTCTTTTTCCTTGTTTTCTGCAGCTTGAAGAGTCCAAAGCAAACGCGGAAACGATTCAAAAAGAAAGTTTGAAGATGAAAAAAAGTTCCTCCTACCGCATACGTACATTCTAAATAAAAATCTTTCCTAATTTCTTCCCCTACAAGTTAAAAATTTGCTTCCACAAAACTCATCTCCGCACAGAGAAGGGATTGATTTCATTTTACAGGCAAAGTCAATATTTCACATTATTCTCTTTACCGCTAAGATAAACAGACATTGTCATTATCTTTAACGACGAAGCTAAAGTCGAGCAAATTGTCAATTGAATTGAGGTTCGAGAGGTGGTTTCGAAGACGTGTGTATACTTTTTAGGTGGGGATGGGGAGTGGGTAGCCCAAGTAAATTTGAACGATGATGATATCCATATCTACTTGGATCTTGGCTTGGACATATTGATTAGACCTATAGACGGGTCAAGTTTGTAAAATCTGAGTCTAAGTTCAGTATTGTTTTTTTTTCAAAAAAAAAAAGGGTTTAAACCTATTAAAAAAATGAGTGAATAGAAAATTATAAAAAAAAAAAAAAATGCAACAAATGGCGAAAGTACTGTGATTCCAGAAATTATGAATTCCAACTAAGATTACAGAGCCAACTGAATGAAACTATTCTGTTTTCTTTTCGAATGACAGAAACTAAAACAGAGAGCCCTGAACAGAGGTAGCTGTTTTGGTCACAATCTGGTAAACCCATAATTTCCCACAAGAAGTCTGTCTCATTTGTCTAATCAATCTTTGACTCCAAGCAAAGGTAACAAAAGACGATGATTTTATTAGCAGCTATAAGGTGTTGATTATGAATTAGAAGCTTAGATGCGATTGCAAATAGTAGAGGGGAATAGGACGGATTACATGTGCATCTGCTTCACACGGTGAGGAACCAATGGTTGTGATTGGCCACAACCCACAGAACCAAAGTAGGAATTTTAGAAAAAGACGGAAGCAAAGTTGATTGAGTGATGACAGAAAACAGTAACGGGCAACCAGCTTTTCAGTGGTACCAAGCAAATGCTAAATATGCAGAGCATTCTAGCCATAGTTTATAAAGACTGATGGCACTAACTCTATATTGCTCGGGACAACACGTGAATATGTAAGGATGATGTGTAACGGGCCCTTTGGAAGATTCGTCCTTTTTTATTCTTTTAATTGTAATGTCTATTATAATATTAATTTTATCTATCTTTTTTATTTTTTTAAATAATAATAAAAGAATTAATTTTTATCTATTGTAATTTTTTTTATTTTATTTCTATACTTAGTATTCTATATATCAAATAGCTTGTAAAGAATAAAAAATAAATAAAAATATATTATTAATTAAAAATATAAGAAGATCTATTATAATGCAAGTCTGATTCCAACTTGGGTTACATTTTGAAAGCAATTGATTTGAGCTTGACTTTATTATATTTGAGTATTTTTTAAATGGTTTTATTTTTTATTAAGTTTTTTTTAAAGATTCATATCTATTTTCTTTAAATCAGACTCGAGGAAGCTTTCTAATCCATAATCATATCTAATGCTTGTGGCCGTGGGAGATGAATAATGGCCAAAAGAACTCCAGAAACATTTAATTGATTATAATGATTCTTTTAGTTATGGTTGACTCTTGATCTGACTTAGCATCAACCTTTAGCAACTCAAAGGTTCCCCCAACACCTAAACATGTTGTGCCAAATGGGATCACGCATTCTCTGAAGAGAAGCCGTCAAGCATGGTGGAATAGAAGCCCTCCTACTCCTAATAGCCATGTTCAAGTTTTGCTTCAAGGTATGCAATTAGTAGACTTAATGGCATTAAGAAAAATGATTATATTTAATCCCTTTGAAACTTTGAGCAGTATATTAATAAAAATTTAAGGATAAGGATAATCAAGGCCCCGTAATTTAGACTTGAAGAAAAATATTTTTTTTCTTCACTCCCATATCTATAATCTAATTGGTAGTAAACTCAAAAACCTAATCTCTTTTCTCTTTGAATCATTAAATCTTTGGATTGGACTCATTTATCAAGAAATTTTTCAAAACATTTGCAATTTTTTTTAAGATGGGACTGATTTACATATTTTTATATTCATGCAAAATTACACTAAAAAAATTACAGCTATTCATAATATTCAAAATATATAATAATATAATTTAAAATTGTTTAGTGTCAACAATTTAGAAGAGTAAACTGCAAGAAGAGGCACTAAATTTTCTGTTTTAAGAGTTTCATATGTAATTTTTGAGAGAACACACACACTCCAGCAAATATAAGCTTGAGCCATTAAAAATTTCTAAACTCAAACTCAAACCCATTTTTTTTATCTCATCTAAAATGGTAAATTTTATAGATACCCATTAGGAATGGTTATTTTGATAATCCCTGTCAAGGACCAAAAATAAGTTTTTGTCTTAAATTATTTATTATTTTTTTAATTTTTTTTCTTCGTTTATACAAGAGTAGGGGTTCATTAGTTTACTACTTGGTGAAATAAAATATTAACATAATTTGTGTAATATTTTTTATATTATTGTATTATCATTTTATTTATCAAATTATCATTTTAATTATTAAATTATTTTTTAAATATATATATATATATAAGTGATTTTTTATTTTTTCTATTTACTTTTTATTTTTATTTATATTTTTTATATTATCTAATAAAACAGATTTTATAATCAAACTTACAATCGTTTGTTCAAAGCCCACTTATCCAACTAACTAAACTGACGGTGCAGATACTAAAAAGCAATAAACAGACATGGGAATAATGTAAAAATAAAAGGAGGAAAAGCATTTACACAGAGGCAATAAAATGTGAGATTCGGATGCTATGCATCCGAATTTCAAGTAAAAAATATTATTTTTTTTAAATTTCATAGAATTTGGAAACGTAGCTTCTGAATTTTATGAAATTAAAATTTTTAAAATTTAATAAAATGTTGGATTAGTACACACTGAATTTTTATTAAACTTTTTTATTTTATTAATAAAAAAGATTTGATTAAAAATAAATTAATTAAAAAAAATATTTATTTAAACAATTTTATTTATAAAAATATTAATAAATATAATAATAATTATATAAAATAAAAACAAATAAATTAGTTTAATTTCATTAAATATTTAAGAAATAACATCGGAAACTTTAAGTATTAAAAAAGAAATAAGAAGTAAAATATTGATTAAAGAGTAATAAATATTTGAAGGTAAATTGGATAATGATGTAATTTTTTTAAACAGAAAAAATTAGTTTTCTTTAATTTTAATTTAATATAATATTTTAATTTAAATTGAATTTAATAATATAAAATATTTGTCTATATTTTTAAATTTATTTTATTTAAATAAGATAAAAGATTAAGCCAAATACTTTTAGAATTACAGTATATTATATTTTATAATTTTATTTCAATAGTTAGTTAAAAAAGATACGTATTTATTTAAATAATCTATTCTATTAAAATATTAATAAATATAACAATAATTATATAAAATGAAGGGTGTGAGGTATGTAAAAATAAATTATTTTAATGTAAGTAAAAATCACAGAAGTAATATCAGAAGCTTTAAATAAACAAAAATAAGAAAAAAATAATTAAGGAGTAAAAAATATTTAAAGTTAAATTGGGTTATGCTTGTTTAAGTTAAAAAGAAATTTGCTTTACTTCCATTAATGTAATATTTTTAATTAAAGTGAATGTGATTATGAAGAATATTGATAAATTTTGTTAAATCCATTTTATTTGAATAAAATAGAAAATTTAGCCAAATTGATTATTAATATAATCTGAAAAAAAAAATTAAGCCAAATATATTTAAGTTTATTCTATTTGAGTAAGATGAACTATTATTTGTTAATATAATTAATAATTTTAGTCTAATTTATTCGAAGGTAATAGAATAGCATAATGTATATGTATTATTTGTTAGAAAATATTTGTCTAATAAATTTTTTTGATATTGAATATTTTTTTTTTTAAATGGTTTGATTAAAATAACAACAAATTTTCAATGAAATTTACATAAAATTTTATCAATTTCCTCTTCAACTTTTAAAATTATTTAATAATTGTTGACATAGGAAAATTTTTTTAAAGAAAATTAATAGTATGTTGGGATTAAATTATATTATTGTAAATATTCTAAATACATTTGTAACAAATGACTTCCGGCGCCATAATGAGGTCTTCTTCTTTCACGTTGTGGTCATTGTTGCCTTGATTGTTCTAGTTCTTGGTGCTCCTGTACTGTGAGATTTGTGTTTAAATCTATGGATGGAGACTGAGCTGGAGGAATCAGTTCATGAGGTGTCATAAATCCTGATTGCAACGATCCTCCTAGCTCAAAGGAGTAACCAATATTAAAAAGAATATGCCTGAATGATCCGAAAGAGAGAGACAACTGCTGAGGGGTGTTAGAGGAAGGCGAAGGTGATGACTGCATGCATGAAGAGGGCCCTATTCCACCAACATCATCAAACTGGTTAGGTGGCACTGAATAAGAAGGACCAGGACCAGGTATACTAATATATTCTTGAATTGGGGTTGGAATGTATGAAGACATACTGAAAATATCTTGCTGAACTGGACCCTGTTGTTACCGACTATTTTCTCCAGTAGTGAGCTATTGGGTCGATAGGTAACCTTGACGTCTTTTTCCTGGACGACCAGAAGGAATATGAGGCCTAGGATGATTCAGCGCCTGGTCAGTTGGCTGAGAAAATAGTGACAATCGCTGCTCACTAAGAGCACGTAGTATATTGGTAGAGTCTCGACCAACAAGATCACGAAAATTGGCAGGTAAAGGATCTTGTAAGTGCAGCCTATAAAGTTCCTCTGCTAAATTAGCCTAACGAAACAAAAGTGATAAGTTAGATATTGATATGAAAGAAGATAAGAAAACAATAATGATAAAGTTAATGAGTAAGAAAATATTGTACCGCATATCCAGTAGCAGCACTCGACCTCTGGATCCATCGATGTATGCGTTGCCAATACCATCGCATGTACTCAGACGTCCGATCAAATGGCTCTTTAGTTACAGGGGACTAAGCTATCGTATCTCGCCATCCATACCATTGCTGGATGAAAGTACTATGCTCAGACACCCAGTTGGTCTGAGTTCTACCCCGAAGTTGTAAATTATGGAGAGAGTTTAACTTGACTGGCTCTTGAGGAATTAGTTGATGACGAACAAATTGTCATAGGACGCGATCTGGATGGTGCCACTGTATGATCCAGAAGCATATGAGTGGCATAGATGCGATCCAAATGTCTGGAGAAGCCAAACGTACTCTGGAATCAATTCTTGCGCTGCCTGTGGCTGGTATGGAGACCATATAATTTGAGAAAAATATTAGATAAAGTAGTAAGTAAATAACAAATAGGTAATAGAAAAAAAATTTATGTAAACCAAACACCTAAAATCCAACACACACCTCATCATCTCTTATAACATTTAGTAAAGCTCTATATAATCGCAGAGCTCTGACACTCGGGCGCGGAGGGCATCCAACATTTTTCTATCTATTACAATGAATAAATATTTTAGTTAAATAATAGGTAATTACTAGAGTATTCCTCAATGAACAAATAGGATAGTTCAAACCTGAAACCAAGAGGTAGGAGTACAGGGTATTCCTCAATGCGAGGGTCAGGGAAAGGTGGTATCTCAATTGCAAGCATAAGAAATCGATCCCATGCCCACAAATGTAGCAACGTTAAGCATCCAGCAATGCCATAATCACCCTTATAGGTTGCATTACACCGCTCCCGATAAAGATAAACTAACACTGCAAAGCCCCAACTGCAACAGCTAGTCTGCTCAAAGTCATCCAACAAGGGTAAATACATCAAGTAAACTCTATAGCTAGATCTATCTGATTTTAACCACCCCCCAATCATATGAAGAATGTAAGCACGAGTGAACTAGCTGACCGTCTCATCATCTGCATCATCTGGTAGATGTGCAAAGTTTTGTGCCAACCAAGCGATAGAAAGTCATTGTCCATCGATCTGATCAGCTGGTAGTGTGATTCCTAAAAGCCACTGGCACACCTCCGACCAATTGAAACTTGTCCCACCCACGACTGGGTCCCCCTCAACCGGTAAGCCCAACTGCACTGCTACATCATCTAGGGTAATCGTACACTCTCCTCGAGTGGTATGAAATGTATGCATCTCAGGCTCCCACCTTTCTACTAATGTACTCACGAGTGAGGTATCATGCTCAAATTGCCCAATTCGTGCAATACCATAAAAATTAGACTGCCTCAAATACTCAACTATTGCTAAGGGTGGATCACCTAAACGATCGTCATGTAGAACTCGACGAGAGCGAAGTATTCGATCATCCTACAAATAGAAATAAATTATATATCAGAATAATTAAATGGAATAGAATATAACAATTAATATTTTATTCTACCTCGCCATCTCAAATAGCTTGCGATATGTGTCGCTCTTGTAGGTATAGAAGTGAAGCATCTTCTGGGCCTGGATGAATAGGCTGGTCATCTCCAGCCATAGCAACTATAAGACAAAAAAATATAATAAACTTATATGCATCTAACAAAAATGTAAATAATTAAAGCAGAATAACATATGACATAAAAGGAAATGCGTTCTAATATGTCATACAATATTTTTTTTAACTTATACATATAGAAAATAAGTAATATAACATATTTTTAAACAATTACAATATTTTTATCCACTAATGAGGGGTAGAATGGCGATGTGAGCAGGAGGAATGATTATGACCGATTTGTCTACACAAGCTGCACCTACTTGATTGTATCGAGGTTCTAAAATCTATTTCATTTCTATAACGCGTTAAACAAGGTCAACCTCGCTCACGAAGCATTGACTGATTAGGGATTAACTTTGGACCATCCGATTGTGGCCAATTTTCCTATCCTCCAATAGGGTGAAACATGTTATTGTATGCATTTTGCATTGTATCCAGTCGAAATACAGGATTTACAAACTGAAATGGCTTAAGAGCTTGCGATCCACATGCTGCTAAAGCATGTTGGCATGGGTACTTCTCCAATTGGAATTCACCACAATTACAGGTTCGTTCAGTCAAATTCACCCTACAGCAATGACTGTATTGGCGGTTCATTTGATTATACAGCTATTCAACCTCGAACAATGCAGCTTCTCGATTGAACATCCACACAACACATGAACGGGATCACTGAACATTTATTGCTATTCTCTTTATCAAAGTCTGCGAGTAAACTTGACCTGCAATAAGCTGAGCATTTATTTGCTCGGCACGCTACACAAAATATTGGTTAACCCAATAATATGTAGCCTTTGCTATTCCTGAAATGGGTAAGGACTTGACCCCTTTCAAAACACCATTCATGCACTCTGCTAAATTCGTAGTCATGTGACCGTATCATCGACCCTCAACATCATATGCACGGGTCCACTGTTCTTTGGGAATAGCCGTAATCCACCTACCTGCCTCCTTATTTATAGCCACTATCTCATCTAATTTCTCATCAACATAGCGGCACTCATATGCATAACCTGTGTGACATGGTTGATAACTTTGCTATTACTTCCAAATCAACTAAAAAAATAAAAAAATTCATGTAAAAGGGAGAGACATACCAATGTTCTTTAACTTTTGCTTTAAATCTGATGACTTATAGTGAGTATGGAAGTTGCTTGCCACGTGACGAAGACAAAAAACATGATAACCATACGGTGGCTACCAACCAGTTTGTGGAGTAGCAATAGCTGACATAATAGACGAATGTCTATCTGATATTAAACAAATACCTCGTCGTCCAGGTACCACTCGTTTACGTAAATTACTTAAGAACCATGTCCACATTGATTGTGTCTCTCCTTCCACAATAGCAAAGGCGAGGGGAACAATATATCGGTCGCCATCTTGTGACATTGCCATCAACAGTGTCTCCTTATATTTGCCATACAGAAATGTTCCATCAACTTGGATCATCGGCTTCAGATACTCAAATGTGTGTATACAAGGCTTGAATGCCCAAAATACACGTTTAAACACAGAAACTGGCTCACTACTAGAGGTACTTTGCGGAGATTGTTTTGTCACAGACTCAACATATGAGCCGGGCATGAAATGTTGTATTGCAGCCATCCACCCAGGCAATGCAGCGTACGAGCTCTCCCAGTTACCAAAAGTAACAGTTGCAGCTTTATGCTTTGCTCTCCATGCCTTTCTATAAGAAATAGTATATCCGAACAAACTTCTCATTCGCTCAATTATTTGATTTATTGGAACATCAGGTGTTGCTGTCACCATTGCAACGATGCATGATGAGATAACATCAGAGTCCAATTTCGGATGATCCTGCGATATTGTGGCAGACAAACATGTATATGGACCCCCCATATCTTATTATTTGCCAAAATGATCCCCTTCCACTACCTTTTTTATATACTTGTACCCTCCATCTACAACTTTTGCCATAATGCATACACTGACATTCTTCATACCTTTTGCTCGTCAAATATTTCTTAAAAGTATGATGTGCCCTTACAGAATACAATTTCACTGCAAGACGCAACGCCTTCTGATTCGGATACTGTGCTCCTACATATAACTCCTGATTGTTCATTTGTACCTCATTTCCCCCTCCTCGAACTCATCACCCTGTGTTAAAGCCAAATTAACTTGTTGGAAGAATACAGCAGCAGGGTCAACAAACTGGGACACTGGTTCAACATCAAAGGCATCATCATCATCACCCTCGTGCTCACTATCATATGTATCATCATCGTCATCACCAGTTTCATTGTCATTATCTTCTTCATCATTGTCATAATCAGGATCAAGTTCTGCGTCATACTCATCTTCATTTTCAAAGTTTTCTAATATATTTTCTTCTGATCCAAGGGGAGAATGAGGATCATTATAGCCAATCATTTGATGAGAGAAACTCAGTTGTGAGCTACCCTCTATTGGCGCCATTTCATATTGTTGAGTAAATCTAGGCAGATGATACAACGGACCATGTGAAGGCAACACATCATTGGTCGGGTTTGCCTGATATTCAATACTCAATTGTTGATTAGTATCTGAGACATTCGCATACACCTCAACCGCATTCAATTGTGATAGGAAGTATGAGTGTGATTGCCACATCCTCTACACATCATGGTCATCTTCAAGTATAGTTGCTTGGTACCATGTTGGATTTATTATTGTTGGAAGTCTATATATCAAATCAGATATAACATGGGTATGGAGAAGTTGTAACTTTTGACCAATTGCTTGCTTTAATTCTTCCAAAGTACTGTCAGTGCTCACGGTTATGTATCTTGACATTGTACATTGAAATGTCGTACCCTGAGTACTTTCATAAATTCTGTCGTTTATATAAATGCAAACAATTTCATTCCTCCTGGCCATTTTTTTCCTCCAAATATTCTAATCACAAACATGTTCCAAATAATTACTTTAATCATTTCTTACATATGTAATAATTACCTTCTTACTTTAAGTGAATAAAATTTACTTCAATTATTTTTTAATTATCTAAATATTTTTTCTCTATTTTTTCCACCCATCCTTAACTACATTTTTTCACTAACTATATCATTTTGACCTTATTTATTATAAATACAAAAACTTTTAAACTTATTTTTCTAATACCAAACTATTTTGTTGTTTCCAATATTTCTCAAACAAAAAAATTTCTCTCATTACCCTTATTTTAAATAATATCTATAACATATTTTTAAACTTTTTCCTAACATATTTCTGAAGAATATTTTAATTATTACATACTTCATTTTTTTCCTACATTTCTATTTACTTCTTTCATTATAAATTTATTTTTTCCATTGCAAATAAAGAAGGCCAAAGTTTTTTCCATTCTTTACAATTACCAACAATTAAATTAACTTCATAATTTTTTTATTTTGTATTTTTCCTCATTTTCCAAATTTCAAAAGTATTCCTTTATTTCAACTTTTTTAAAGTATTTTTTTCCTCAAATTCCTTGTTTTAACTATTTTTTACACTTTTTCCCTCCTTTCTTTTTTTTCATTTTTTCTATTATTTCCTTATTTTACCAATTTCTAGTACATTCCTCTTACTTGTTTTTTCCTCCTCACTTATTACTTTAATTATTTCAATAATTATATTTCTTTTATCCTTATCTTATTTTAGCCATTCCTTTTTCTTCATTATTTCCCTTTTCTTTTATTTCAGTTACTTTACACTAATGACCTTTTGTTATCTCTAATATTCCTCAAACATCTTTTTATTTTTTTCCAAATTCATAAATTCTATTTCTTATTTCTTTCATGTCTTAAGGCTTTTTTTTCATTACCCTTATTTTTAAATAATATTTGCAACATTTTTTTTTAACTTTTTTCTAATATATTTCTGAAGTATATTTTAATTAATTTTTTTCTTCATTACAAACATACAT
Source organism: Erythrophleum fordii (assembly GCA_032878935.1). Classification (NCBI taxonomy): domain Eukaryota; kingdom Viridiplantae; phylum Streptophyta; class Magnoliopsida; order Fabales; family Fabaceae; genus Erythrophleum; species Erythrophleum fordii. The sequence goes on along the minus strand of JAVQMF010000049.1, from coordinate 17,150,106 downwards.
ATATTGTATATATATATATATATATACATATTTTTTTTTATTTTCATAACTATCAATTATTTGCTTTTCCTTTATGCCATGTGCAATTTGTTTTCCTTATTTTTATTAACTTTTTTCACATATTATACATTTTTTTTCCAATTTTATTTTATTTTCTTTTACTTTAATCATATTTATCTTCATTAATTATTTTTTTCCTCCATTACAAACATACATATATTGTAAATATATATATATATATATATATTTCTTTATTTTTATAACTATCAATTGTTTGCTTTTCTTTTATGCCCTGTGCAATTTATTTTTCTTTTTTTATTAACTTTTTTCGCATATTATACTTTTTTTTTTCCAACCAACCTTTTCTTTTCTTTTTTTTACTTTAATCATATTTACCTTCATTAATTATTTTTTCCTTTCAGATTATTTACCCTATTTAACAACAAATTATATTCACCTCTATTTTGATTATACTATTTAAATATTAAAATTTTCCTTTATTTTATTTCTATTTTATTTCAACTGCAAATTTTGATTCCATTTCTTTTGTTTTTCCTTCATTTGTTTTTGCCTCATAATATATCTAAACTAATACAATAAAATCATTTAAATATTAAAATTTTTCTTTATTTTATTTCTATTTTATTTCAACTACAAATTTTGATTCTATTTCTTTTGTTCTTCCTTCATTTGTTTTTGCCTCATAATATTTAAACTAATACAACAAAATTACTATTACCTACACAATTCCATTAATAACTCCTTCTTTTTCTTCTCAAGTGTATTTCTTAAATATAAACTAAATTCTACATCAACCATACGATAAATATAAAAAAATTATATATATATATATATATATGATATCAAATAATTCTATCAGTATTATTTTTGTCTGAATATTTCAAACTATATATATCGTAATTATAGTAAATATTAAAATCAGACGTTCACATACCTAATATAAAATGCAACAAATATTTGCTCTTTTGTAGTCTTCCACCTCAAATCTTGAAATTTCACCGGCAACAGATAAAAGGGGAGATAGAGAAGTTTTACTGAGAGCTGAGGGAAAGGAGCTGAGGAGGAAGAGCTGAGGGAGTGGAGTTTCAGAAATGAAGGGAAATGTGAGCGGCGTCCATGGAAACTAGCATATATAAGAGGAGTAATTTTTTTTTATCTGATGATTTATCAGTAATTTTTCGCAGCCAATCAGACACTTCTGTAATATTTATTGTCTTCTTATATCACGCCACGTGCCCTTCTTTTTATCTGGCTGGCTGGTCAAAATAGCACCGGTCAGTGTGCGCTTAGCCTGGCTAGCCTCAGCCTAGCTGAATTCGGAGCCTTTGACTCCGAATTCAGTACACCTAGCCTGGCACGCTAGCCAGGCTAGCTTTGGAATTCGAAGCCTCTGGCTCCGAATTCAATATTGAATTCGGAACCAGAGGTTCTGAATTGATTTGAATTCGGAACTGTTGGTTCCGAATTCAAATGTTTTTGGATCCAACGGTTTCGAATTTATCATTTTTATTACCACGTAATATATTTTTTTACCTGTTATCCTTTACGTAATTTTTTTTTTATTTCTTCTCATTCAAAAAACGCTAAACTGACATCTGACAACAAAATTTATTATTTTTCTTGTAAGAGAAAAAAAAATTAAAACTTCTCTCATGTGGCAAAGTAGAAGTAAAAATTAATATTCTTCGTAAAAAACAAATCTTCACTCAAAAAAACAAATCTTCTTTATATATAAAAATCCGTGGCTGTTACTGTTTATTTGCACTGTTTATAAACGGTTCCTAACGTTACATTATTAGTGTACTATTTATACACTATTTTCACTGTTTATGTACTGTTTTGACACTATTTATTCATTGTTTAATTCCTTTTTGTTTTTTTTTTAATTTTTGGTATGGGACTCATATTTTTTTAAAAAAAATTTAGATTTGCAAGAGTTATTACTAATATAAACATAATTTGAAATATTGTTGTCACCAAAAATATTTATAAAAAATATGATCAAACACTAAATTAATTCTCTACTACCATACTTCACAAAAAATTATTATTGCCTGATCAAACATGACGTGAGTTGTCCTGCAAATTCACCCGTTTGACACGCAAGAATATGAAATTGCGGAGGGAGAACAATGCAATTTCACTTTTCTGCTATCTCATTAAATGTGGAGCCCACTACAAGTATTCTTTCTTATATCTGTCTACCTCATAATTCAGAAGAGTTGTTCCTTTCAATGTGGCAGTACATTTAAAGCTTATTTAAGAATTTGAATTCTCTGCGAATTTATAACCAGTTTGGTCGGTGGATTAGAAGGGAGAAAGGAAGGGAAAATTTTGTAAAATATTTATTATATTTATATAATATTTATCTTAATAAATATTTATTTTAAAATAAGAATAAAAAATTATTTTTTTTTTTAATTTTATTTTAATTTTTATCTCTAAATTTTTACATATCTCTCATACATCTTAAATTTGAGTAGTTTAAATTAAATATAAATAATTTAAATTTTATAAAATTTATTTATTTTTTGATATAAAATATTTTTTTATAATTATTAGTTATAAATTTATTTTTATTTTATATTTTAATTTTATAAAATAAAAAATTTAAAAATTTATATATAATTTAAACTGTCTAAAACAAATCGAGAGAACGTAATACATTGCGGACAAAATTTTGAATATTTTCATATAACCTCGTCTGACACGGTTTGTCAATTGCTACAGTAACGTACAAATATATTTAAGGGAGAAAGAAAATCATATAAAAAAATAAGAATATATATTATTTATTTTAATTTCTTTCTAAATATATATCACTTATATATTTTTTGAATATAAAGAATCCTAATCCGCCTGTGACGACAAAGTTGAATATTTCCATTTACTTTGAAAGTTTATTATAATTAATTTCATTTACACACATGTATAAAATATCAATCAATTCATCCTTATTTCTAACATGGCAAGCAAATAAAAATTAACATATGAATTTTACTTTCACATGAAAATAATGACAAACTATTGTATTTAGCGTTCAAGTAAATCCACATGGTATTTTTTTGAATGTGCAAGTAAGAATTTTATGATCTATATAATATTATTGATTTATTTGTTAAATATTATTATGTAATAATTTATTTGATGGTATAATAATTATTTAAATATTTAATTCCAAATGGTTGTAAAAATGATACTTATTTGATTAAAATCAATTAGATTGTTATTAGAAAAATTATCTATCTAGATAAATTTAGTTAGCCAGAAGAGATAAACTTTATCTTAAACACTTAAGTTTATTCAAAATATATTTTGAGCAAGTGTTTTGATAGACAGACACTTTATCATTAATTATCTGCAAACCTAGAATTGTGTCCCGGTTAAGGGAGGAAAACGGTGCCTCACTTTCTGCAATAAAGGTATATTTCCCTCTTTTTTGTGAAGTTGAAATACCAATATATGGGAATCAATAATTTATGCTAAATTATTTTATGCATAAACATATATTGCTTATATATGATATTAGAATGTGGTTTAAGAATTCATGATGTTCTATGGAAGAATTTTTGTGTCTTTTAATTGTGAAATCCTGGAATTTTTGTCCGCTGCGTGAAATGTGTTAAGGCATCACTCTGTAAGGCTTTATAACCTATTATGAATTAGATTTTGGTATAATTCTCTATATTTTTATTATCAGATTTTTTAACTAAAATATATAAATAAATAAATTTTTAATTAAAATATAATAAATATATAATTTAATTAAAGAGTCATATACTTATTTTTCAAAATGATATACTTGTTATATTATTATTAAAAAACTATATATTTATTATTATAGAATCTAATAGCAAGGTATAAGAAATTATATATATATTATTTATTATTTATATTGCTCCTTTTGGTTATTACAAAGAGAACCAAACACAAGAAACTCATGTGGCTCTTAATTATGAATATAGTATCAAGGTTTGAATAAGTATTTTAATGTGATATTATTATTATTTTTATATTACAAAAGAGTGGAAAACCCACTAGAAAAGGGGAATAAGGAATCGAACTTTCAACGCTCTACCTACCTACAGGCAGAGGCAGTGCTATTGTGACACAAGGCCATTGGCTTTAATGAGATATTATTAGAATAAGAGGAAAGAGAATTTGAAAATAACTAAACTTATATACAATTTCTTATATCTTTATCATTAAATTGATTTAATTGAAGAATCAAATAACTATTTATAAAAAATATATACTTGTTATATTATTATTAAAAATTTATACACTTATTATATTTTAATTAAAAAAACCTAATAACAAAGATACAAAAAATAACATATAAATTTTTTTTCATTTGAAAACACACACAACATTTGAATGTTTTTTGCTTTTCTTGGCACTTAAAAATGGAAGCTCAATTTGATGGAAGGAAACACATAAAGTTTCTCCTAGAAATTATTACTAATTTGAATAAATAAAGAGAATAAATTACGATGACTATTTTATTTATTTTTTTAAAAATTGCATAGATATTTATGCAATTACATATCTATGTATTATTTAGTGTAATCAAAATTAAACTCAACCAACTGGTTTAACTAAAAAACTAATGACTTAAACCTTGGTCCATTTTTAATTGAGCTTAAAGGTGTTCATTGAGCCATTAGATCTGAGGGACCCGGCCCAACCCAGCCTAATCAGGTTAGGGCGCCCCAAGTTAAGAAAATAAATGGGTGAAATTTTAACAAAATTATACTAGGTTGAACCAGGGCATGAGTGGAAATATATTCTATCTAATCCAACCCAATAGTTACTATTTTTTTTATTAACATCTTGTAATCTTATACTTTTATTTATTTTTATTTCATCGAGCTCTCTTTATAAGTTACAGCTTTCATTATTCGTCCATACTTTTTTTATTTTTTAATTATTTTTATTATTGACGCGCATGCTTACTAACATTTCTTTTGTTAAACAATAAAAATATATAGGTTTACTAAGACTAATTATCTTAGTATAACTTGTGTTTTGATTAATAATACCGGATTATTTTCTTATTAAAATTATTTTATTGGTGCAAATATAAGGGCTCTAAAAGTCCATTATTTTGAAATCTATACCAATGAATGTGTAAAAAAATATTTTTACTTTGCAAGTATCAGTTCATAAGAAAAAAAAAAACACTAGCCCGACGTGGTCCTAAATTGTCCTAGTCTAATATAAAATCAGACTTATTTGAACCAAGGCGAACCGCAAGCATAAAAACAAATTTAATATCTTAATCAAGTCGGATATCGAGCCTATTAAATATCCAATCCAAGCTTACCCATGAATAGCTCTAGTTAAGTCTATAAACTACTCAAAACTAGTTAAATTTGATCAAAAATTGTGTGGTTATATGCTTGAACCAATGCATCTTTAAAGTGACAAAATAGAGAGAATAAATAATTGTGAATATTTTCTTTATTTATTTAAAAAAATGAATAGATATTTATGTTTATGCAATTACGTATCTATAAAACCAACTAGTAATGTTCACTTATATTTTGCAAAGTTTTATATGAGAACTCTATATTAGTTTTATTTGGCAAAAATTCATATAAATTAATATTTATTATATTACATTTTTAATATATAAATTTAAAATGTATATATATTTAATTATTACCGGTTCAATTAAGATTGAATCATTGATCCATATATCAATGTCTTTATCAATTTAATAATTGTTTTGGTTTTAAAAATATTGGTATTTTTTACTTTATATTATTTGAAATGAGTTTTATTCACATAAATAAATTATTTTACTTATTAATAATTTTTACATGTCTCAAACATATATATGATAATAAGTTATAACTCAATATATTTTATGTTGTATTTTATTTGATTATATCCCAAACATAAATTAATCTTTTTACTAATTTAACGACTAATTTGGTTCTAAAAATATTAGTATTGTTTACTCCATATTATTTGAACTGAGTTTTATTCACGTAAATAAATTTTTTAACTTATTAATAATTTGTTTACATGTCTCAAAGATATATGTGATAATAAGTTATAATTCAATATGTTTTATGTTGTATTTTATTTGATTATATCTTATTTAAGAATTATGTAAGTCATTTGAAATTTGTTTTTAAATATGATTTGTTAGTCACAAAAGTAGTCAAATCTTAAAGATAGTAAATTTCAATGAAATATTATCATTATACAATCTGAGATTTATTTTAAAGATAATTTGTTAGTTACCAAGTGGCCAGATCTTAATGTTAATATTTTTTATCTAATTTGAAATTTTAATGTTGGTTTGCTAGTCTCCAGGCTGAATTTTTAAGATAAATATATTTTAAATTACACGATAAATTTTCAACTACCCATAAATTTTGATACTTACATGACATAATATTTCTTAATTTATGGATGATTGATGTTCATTAAAGGCAGATTGACCGTTCTTATGATAAATGAATACAATTGTTGATAATTAAGCCTCACAGTTTCTTCTCTATATCCAAAGATAGAAGACCATTCTGCTTGACATATATACACATACCAAATGGAGTGAAATTTTATTTAGCGTCATTATTATTTAAGTTTGTACATCTTATTATGTCCCAACGGAAAACTTTGACATACATTTGATGTTTACCTCCGTCTATCTTAATCTGAATTTCCGTTAATGACTCAAAGCACTTAATGTATGTGTATTTATATACGTTTGCAGTATTTGTCTCTGCTTCACTTATTAAAGCAGTGATGAAGAGAAAGCTCTTTCTAAAATTTGGAAATAATCAAACAACTCAGACTCATGCGTATGAATTGCAAACATCATAAAGTCTAAGAGCATTTTCAAACCGCTGACAATCCTCTTGCTGGAACATTAATGAGAAACATAACCACCATGAAATATGACGAGCTACCTACCATACACAAGCATATCTTTGAGATGACAATTTTAGCAGGAAAATTAAAGGGTTTAGGAATGAATGTAAAAGAGTATTTTTAGTAAACTTTCCACTCAATTCCTTGTCTCCTGAACAATATAAATCATTTCAAATAAACTACAGCACCATCAAGAAGCAGTGGGATATCCATGAGTTGATCAGTATGCTTCTTTAATAGCAAACAAAGCTAAAGAGTCAAAAGTTCATTCAGTTCATCTCATAAACCATTAGGAAGTCCTTGGCCCCAAACCAAAAAAAAAAAAAAAAGGTTCTAAAGGAAGGGTAGGGAAAATGATTTGCATAAATTGAATGAATCTTCTAAACATGCCCAAGTTCACAAGAATAGAAAGTGTCACCTTTGCAATAAAGTTGGATATTTTCAGAAAGGTTTCCTGAAATATAAAGCTTGATTGTGGTAACTACTACTCATAGTCTCCAAACGATGCAAGAATTCCTTATGATCCAAACCATAAAGTCAAGTGAAAAAACCTTGTATACACGAGAGATAGAAAGAAAGCTCCAATTTAAATTAAAGGATTGGCACTTATTGCTCAATTTAAATATTGGATTCAAGCTCTTCATGTACCTACATTTACTCGTAATCTAGTTGCTCTGCAAAAACAAAATAAAGTATGATTCCCTTTCAATGTAGGTAATGGATCTCATAGTATATTCAAAAACAATAAAATTTATTGGTTCTGCAAACTTATGTGGTGATCCTTACAAACTTAAGTCTTGATAATTTTTTGGTTGAATCCTTATTGACATTGCACCATAATATTGGTACTAAACGCTATTTAATCAATGAAAACTCTGCTTTCTTTTGGCATCAACGTTTGGATCATATATTCAAAAGAAAGGATTCAAAGATTAGTATAGAATGAAACCCTTCTAAATTTGGATTTTACTAACCATTATGTATTGATTGTATTAAAGAAAAAATTATTGAGACACGAAGAAAAATGCTACAAGAAGTACACAACTTCTTGAAATCATACACACAAAACATTTAATTGAGCCTGATGAAAAATGGACATTATTGGACAACATTGTTGATTTATGTTACGGTCTTCTTAAAGCATATCTTTTGACATTAATCTCAATAATGAATTGTTTCTGATGTTCTCCAACAATATACATGATTGTTGACACAAAATAGGTGTTTTGATGGATGATACCTTATCATAAATTCTCCATAACCACAAAACATGGTCCTCTCTACACCCTAATCAGAAAAGATACTTATCCATCAGAGTACTATTAAGTAGAAGGTTAACGGACTAATCAGAAAAACTAATCAGAAAACACACTTATCCATCAGAGTCTTATCCATCAGAGTAGTATTATTGAGTAGAAGGTTAAGGGAGAGAAACCAGTGCTCCACCTTCTGCAATATTGTCTCCAAGAACATCAAAAATAAAGTATGTTTCCCTCTTAATTCTTGTTAAGATCATAAAATTCTATGACCATGGAAATTAATGATTTATGCTAAATTATTTTATGCATTAAAAAAAAATTAACTCACATTAGAGTCCTCACTTGGTGAGTATTAGTAACAAATGTCATTTTATATCCAGTGTTTGTTTCATAGCACCTCGATAATCTAATGTAGGATTGCACTCTTCTTTGCATTAATAAATTAAATATGATTTTTTCACTACGAGGGCATGGATAAAATAAAGGGAAAGAACAAAAGTAAACAAGAAGATAAGAATGTAAATTAAGACGAAAAGAATAAGATGCAGATACATTTATGAAATAACTTAGCATGATCATAGAAGACTAGAAGCAAACGTATCCAAGATTACATCAATATATTATTTGATAGTCATCAAAGAAAATATTTTTCAATTCAAATCTAAATTCCCCACACGTAGTTAAAAAATAGTAGAGCAGTTCTCAAAAGACTCTCTCACTGTACAGTAGTTAACCAAGAGAGCCATTCGTTTATATGCCACTATCAATTCTATCATCCGTTCTCCTAAGTCTTGAACTTAAACCATTGGTTATTATAACATCCACTGATCCACGTCGATCATAGAAGCCAATAAAGTTTTCAAGATTTAGGTCATGCAATTATGCAATATCATTAATGCTCATATCATATGACCAGAACTGCATGGACTATAACCATTTAGCTTTGTTGTATAACTTCTCCTCCAAAAAAGGTTAATGTTTGAAATAAATCTTGTGCTAGTAGGTCATTTCATTGATAAATTAGAAGATCAATGCTGAAAAAATAAAATAAATCTGCACGCTCATCTTCTCAAATAACTAATTCTAGTAATTAACTATGACAAAGTTAACAGGAAATTTAGTCTTGCACCGTATTGATACATATCAATTCATTAAATCAAGAGTCATAAGCTTCTCAATGAGATTGAAGAATAAAGGCAAAGGATACCTTCTGGGTAAGGTTCCCGAGAAAGCAATACAGTATTTCAGGCATTTCTCAGTTTTCATTGCAGGCAAATATACTATACTTTTTATGTGGCATTTCTTCTTCTTCATTTAAGCATCGTTGTTTTCGTTGAGATTTCCCATTTCTGACAAAGCCATGGGGCTGCAGGTATGATGAATTTTAAAATCAGCAACCCATCTTCAAGTCATGGATCGCCACTTGAAGAAAAGCCCAAAGCTCAGAAAAATCAAATAAAATCATAAGCTATTAAGCCTTAACTTCCACTTGCTTTGGTGGATGTTCTGGAAGCAACGATCCAAGCTCTTCTTCTTTTCCCATACCCAAGCTAGATGATTTGTTCTTGTTCTGATACAAAGGATTTGATGTCAATATCCGCAACCCTGACCTTTTCCCTTGTATCTCCAAAACTTCAGGCAAACCATTAATACACCCCTTTGACATACCTACATCAATCCGAATAGCTCTGTTATCACAAACACCATTAATTCCAACCTCTTGGATTGTATGGCCCATGATCATCCTCTTCACACCAGGAATCGTCGAGAGAACGTGCTCAAGAGTTGAACAATCGCAATTCTTTGCCAATTCATGTGAAAATTTCCTCAACCAAACCACACCATTCCTCCCCCGGCAATGAGCAGGTGAAAATCTCCCAGTCAACCCACAAATCCAATCCCTCACTTCTTCATTAATCCGGTCCAGTCCATAAGTAACATGTTTGGGCAATAAGCCCCCGTGAACGAAAATTGAATCTCCAACAACCAATACAGTCAAATTCTGCGAGAAAAACCGACTCGAAATTGGACCATTAGGCTGCAAAGCAGCAATCCTAGCTCTAAAACCATCAAAGAATTCTTCCTTAACGCCACGAAAAACAGAGGGAATCCCTTCAAAAGGATCTCTGGGCTTTTCTACTCCTTGACAAAGACTCTTCATCTTGTTCCCTAAACAAAACCAATCCGCCCATACCTTAAATTCATCCAAAGCAGTCTGAGTCACAAACCTGAAATCGCCCTCCACGTTCATAATCTCGTGGTTCCCATTCATGGTAATGATGGTGCCACCACTTCTCGCTGCCTCGCGTTTCAATTTCTCGAGGAAATAGAGAATCTTGAGCTCTTCACCACCCCGATCGAGCACATCACCTACCTGGACCACGGTGGCGGACCCTCCAATCCAACGATCGGACCCATCTATCAGATTGGCAAGTCGTAGAGCCTGTTTGGATTTCTCAAGATCGCCATGGAGATCGCCAATGGCTATTAGACGGTCTGGTGAGGGGAGGCGGGTCTGCAACGCTGGAAGAGAACGTGAAGGAAGAGGAGAAGGCTGAGTATCAGAAGCGAGGGGAGGATTTTCTACAGGCGGCGACGCCGGCTGCGACGGAGGCGGTAAGAGGAAGAGGCCGCTGACTGAGAAGTCAACAAAGGTATCGACGAAAGATGATAAAAGATTTGGAACCTCATTGCAAAGTGACGAAGCTGGGGCCCCCTCCATTTTGGCATCAGCTTGGCCTTACCACGCGTGATTATTATAACCGCGACTCAGCTACCGCCCACGAGGCATTTTTCATTTCATTAGAACACTTGGAAATTTCTCGGGCTTCTTCCAGGGGGGGCTCCACTTTCGAATTCAAAGGTTTGAAGGTGGAAGGCAGGCTTCTTGGATTTTTTTTTTTAATAAACATTAAAATTACAATAACTATCAAACTTACCTCAACTATTGTAGAACATGTATAATTATACAAGAAACAAACCTAACAAGTAGATTCCTAATATTTTGTTGAACAACTTGCAAATTTATTAGTAGTATCATAGGCTTCTCCAAATGACAATACTATTTTTTGAGAAAAATACTAACATTCAGAAAATATAAATGAAAATGCAGAATTTGTTGTTGTTTGAGAAAAAAACTCAATCCAATTGTATTGTCAATAAAAAATTTATCAGTTTGCGCTTAAGCTTTTTATTGTGTTAGATTAGTGTCCTAAACCTAGAATTACCTACCAAATTGGAATAAGAGTACTGCCTTTCGTCTCCTTATTATGTCATTAAGGCTGGTTGACAAAAAAGTACCATTGATTAAGTAGAAATCTGTCATTCCAACATAGCTACCTTCATTGTTTGAATTCTGAAATCTGATTAGAATTTGTATCCTTTCAAATTAGATATATACCAAAAAATTGCCGAATCATTATAATCGCATGTAATGGTGAACATTGGGGATCTTAAAAAAAATTTTGATTCCGATAAGACCAAATGGAATTTAAAATTATACAAACCTTATCAATTATGATTTGCTATTTATGATAGAACCCTTGTTGCAAACAAACAAAAACATCAGGTGATGAGAGTTGATCCATAATTAAGCTTAACTGAGATCCAAATCAAACCATATGTGCAAATGGGCACATCAAGAACACATGACTATACAATTCTTCATGATGATCACAAAATTGACATCCATCTTCAGTATATAAATGATGTGAACGAAGAGTTGTCACCAAGGGTAGAGCTTCGTGCAGCAAGCGCCACATAAACAAGATAATCTGCATTGAAAGATAAAGCTTTCAAAGTTTATCCCAATCTATACATAATTGTGAATGATTTGACTCTAATCGTTTAGATAACATATTATATTCATTTGCCACGGTATACGAACCAGCATTTATACTTGCCCACACTAGCTAATCACCTTGACCTATAATAGAAAAAGTAGATTGAAGAATTTTGTTAAGCCTTATTCCTCAAATATAATTAATTGATTGGTTAATGATTTTAACATCCCTGATTATGCAGTATAAGATCCCCAGTCATTTGAATAGAAGTAAGGGGATTGACTTGTGTTGGCCACAAATAGTGGTTTAAGATGGAAATTGATGGGCCATTCCTAATATGCCACTATCAATGATTAAAAATGATCGAGCTAGCCTTTTTTATTCCTTACTACATCCAACTCATTGCTGAATATGACATTAAGTCACCATTCACGCCTAATTTATAATATTTAGACTTCAACATTTGAGAAAATAGGAAATGATTTTCGGGTGAAATCAACTTTCAAATATATTTGGCTAACAAAGCTTGATTGAACCATCTAGTACACCTGAAACCAAGCCCTCCTTCCAAACAAAGGAGATATAACTTTGACCATTGAAGCAAGTGCATTTTGGGTTTAACATCCTTGAAACCCTAAAGGAAGTTTGAGATTTTCATATCAATTCACTAACAATATTTTTATGACAGTTCAAAACACGACAATAGATATACAAGAGAAGAATTTAGAATATAATTAATTAGATTAACCCTCGCCATTTGAGAAAGGAGAACATATTTCCAAGCTTGTCAGTTTTTATCAATCTTTGCCACTAGCTCTTGATATACTTAAGTTTTCATATGATTGACATTATGTTAAACACCTAGATACTTCCCTGATCTAGATTTAAATTTCATTCCTAGGAGATTAGTAAATCACCATTTCAATCTATGGGGAATATTTAGGCTAAATGCCACCTCTAATTTATTAGTATTAACACATTGTCTAGAGAGTCTACTATAATGATCTAGAATGTTATTGACCTTAAGGCAATATCATCAGTAGCTTGGGGAAAAAAAAGTATTGTATCATTAGTATACAGTAAATGTGATATTGATAGGGCATCCCTCTTAACCCTTATGCCTTTCCAATATTTATTATGTTCTTCCTTAAAAATTATACATGATAACACATTTGCACACAAGATAAATAAATATGGAGACAATGGGTCATCTTGTTCAAACCTTGTTGGGGGGTGAAGCAAGCTATTGGATGAATATTAATAATAACTTGATAAGTAACAGTCTACACATATTGCATAATAATTTGAACCCAAAATTTTGAGAAGCTCATGTGCCTTAAAACCACTTTAAGAAAGTTTCAGGAAACTTTGTTAAAAGCCTTTGCAATATCTAACTTGTAAGTACACCAACCTTGAATATTCAATTTGGTACATTGAATCTTATGCACGAGTTTTGCAACTAAAATAATATTGTTAGATATCAACTAACCTACCAAAAAATATTTTAGTTTGGTGCAATCAGATCCATTAGCATTGCCCTTAACCTATTAAAAATTATTTTTGAAATCAATTTGTAAACCACATTGCACAATCTAATAGGCCAAAAATCCTTTAAAAATTGAAGATGATCACATTTTGAAAGTAAGACAATATCAGCATGGTTCAACACGTTGAGTAAGAATCCATTTTGGAAAAATCTAAACACCATCTTACTTGAGTTATGCTTATCAGTCTCCCAATAATGTTCGAAAAATTTTTTCGAAAAACTATTTGAACCAAGGGCACCATTTGATTTCAATTGAGCAATTACATTCTCAATTTCAATCCCTAAAATCTCCTAATGAAGGGAAGCCACATGTTTGTTTAATAAAGAAGGAACATTAAATGAGAGTAACTCCTACCTAATTTGGTCCACTATTAGGGTAGAGTGATTGGCGAACACTTGGAAAAAATAATTGGAAGTCATATGCTCAATCTGAGTTTAATCTTAAACCCAACAACCATCATCCCTTTTTAGTTAGGAAATGTAACTATTAATTCATCCTTTTTTTTTTTATAAATTGTGAAAATATTTTGTATTTCTCTCTTCATATTTCAGTCATTCTTGTCTAGCCTTTTGAACCCACAAAGGCTCCTTATAATGCTTCTTGGAATTTAGATTGCTTGGAGTATAGAAATCTTTCTTTTTTTTCAAATAAAACTTAAAAAAGAAAAAAGAAAGCCGTCTATATAGTGCATCGCATGTTTAGATTTTTTAGCCATTTTCATTTTCCAAAATTTTATTTTATCGAATATTCATCAGTTAAACAAAATTTTTTATTTCATATATTATATTTTTCTCATATTTTCCTTTTTTTTTTGGTTTGAGAATTTTTCTTATATTTTATAAAATTGAAGCTAAAATTATATTTTTGTACCCTAAAATTTTCAAAAAGTTAGAAAAGATTATATTTTTGTATAATTTGTTTAGTTGGTCAAAAAATAGTAGAAAAGCTTAAAAAAATTATTTTCATACCAAATAAGTTTTATGTATTTGATACATAATTTGTAGAAGAATAAAATAAATTTTTAATGTAATATAGTATAAGAAAATGCAACATGATAAATGTAAATACACAATTAATTTTATAGCATAGTTATCAATGTTGTTAGACTTACATTGGATTTGTAATATCCTATAATTTGATAACTAAAATAGTTCATAAAGTGTAGAATAAAATATTTAAAATGGGATTACAAGGCAAGAAAAGGGTAATTAGAGCTAAAAAGGCACCAAAATTGGAACTACTATGTTAATGAAAGAGGACCTTAGAGTAAAATAAATTAAGGCAAATCAATGATAAAATACTAATTAGAACATCTAAAAATGAGGTTAAGCAACTAAGAATGGCATAAAATCTGAGCTAAAATAGCAAAACAAAATGAATCGAAATTGCAATGGCAAAATCGTAATTTTAGTCAAAATTTTAAAAACTCAAATAAAGAAGTTTTAAATGTAAAGTTAAGCTTATTAAGGTTTTTAGAGGTCCTAACAACTATAGGAACCGTCAGAATGGCTAAAACCCTACTAATGTATAATTTAAGACATTGGTTAACTAAAATTTTAAATAAGCTATTCTGAGTTCTTTTGAATCCCAAAAATTTCAAAGCAAAAATTTTTAATAACTAAGGAGTCTCAATTTTATGATAAACAAGATGGCTCTAAAAAAAGATCTACACTGAGTCCAAACAAGAGAATTAAAGTGCAAGGGCAAAGTTGAGATTTTTAAAGTTATAAAACCTTGGCTTTCTTATATAAATAAGACTCCACCGTTCTTCCTCCTCATTTGGCCAACCTACTTTAGCCCTAAAATAAAATTAAGAAAATGTGGGGAACAGAGGAAGGAGAAGGAAGAAAAAAGTCATTTAAAAGTAAGCAAATATAGAGAATTTGCCTATGATGCTATTATGGAAATTTTTCTACTCTTTTTCCTCTTTCTTTTTATGGCTTTGACTTCTCAAAAGAGTGATTTTCATGATTGAACCTTTAGGTGAAGAAGCTCTTTTAAGGAAACCAATTATGCCAAAACAATCTCTATTAAATGCACCTTCAAATGATATGAGATTTAAGCTAGAAAAATTTTATGTACACAAAGCCTTAGCCTTTTACCAATTTGGCCAAGAGAAGGGGATTAAGAAAGAGGCTTGAGTTTTTAATGAAATCATGGTAGAATTAGGAGTTTTGAAGGTTGAAGATTAAGATCATGCAATTATAATTAACAAAGAACCTAAAGAATGGCTTATGACTCACTTAGGGTTTTTGTTGCTCTTCAAAAGTTTTGAAACCCAGAGAGATATTTCAAGCCATTTAAGATCACACTTAAACTAGAAAAAAAGGTAAGGATACTCTATATATGCCAAGTTTCATAAGAATTGAACAAAACTCCATGGAAGCTAAGTGATAAGAACCCACTCATATTTATAACTTGCAAGAAAAGTCAATAATAAAACAAAATAGGATCTTTACACACTCTCTCACATGTTTACACTTGAAATAATGAGTTTCACTTATGTTTTACTCTTTTTCTTTTTATTTTTTATTTTTGCCTTTTCCCGATGCTAATCTCACCACTCTTGCCTTTTACCACTCAAGCTAGCCCACTTTCTATGTTTTTAAAAGAATCACAATCGACAAATCACAAGGAGCAATCGGTTAGATGGTGGCAAGTTTGAAAATCAAAACTTTAAAAACTTAGCTGAGGCAAAGGGCAAACACATAAAATAAAAAGCCAAGAAAAATGAGGAAACTTCAAAAGGAAGCAAAGGATAAATAAATCACTAGAATGTAAAAATTTAAAGAGCAAAGCAAAAGGAAGTGGAGTAGCCTTGTATACATACAATTGACTTAGAATATGACTCCTTTTATTGCAAGAAATCCTTTTTATATTTGGAAAAGGAATTAAATGAGATTGCAATGCTAATAAATAACATAATTAGATTGTGAAGAAAATCAAGAGACATAATCAGCTTAAACACAATTTCTTCTTTTATTTTATTTTATTTTTTGCTTTTTTATGCTTTTTTTTTTGTGCTTTTTTTCTTTTGGTGCAAACCACAAAACAGAATAGCAACACTAGGAAAACAAAGATGTAGAATCAAAACAAGGCAGGCAAGAATGAAGTAAAAGACTTGAAATCAACAACAGCTATAACAACGACAAGGGAAAAAAACTGAACAAAGATAGTAAAAAGATAAGAACTTGATTTTTAGAACCAAAGCTTTGATACCAAATAATATAGATCTATTAGGTAACTTGCCCTAGAAACCCTTGAATCAATTTGTCATGCACCAAGAAGATGAGAATACAAGTAAAGATGATAAAATTAGAACTTAAGCAAACAAGCCTTTAAAACTCTAACTTTAAGATGCCACAAAGGGTGATCATTCCTTTGATAAGTTAAGAACTTGCATTCCACCAAGAACACAAAAAGGACAAGGAAAGCTTGCTAAAAAATACTCAATTCTTACTCATTATTTCACATTATAAAGAGAGGTCCTTTAAATAGGCATCAATAGATGGAACCATATAAGGAAAAAGCCTAACTATGAGGAATTCCTTCCATTAAGGAAAAGAAATAAGTTTTTGCCTTGAAATCCTTTTAAAATAAGCTAACAACTAAGTAAACATCAAATCTAAGGCTTTAGGCCCAAGAAATAGACTAGGCCTTATTCAAAACAAAAACTTAAAAAAAAAAAAAGGACAAGTTGAACTTTATTAAAATAAGCATAATCAATCTATTGCAAAGTATGCAAAATTGGGTTGTTTTCACACCAAGCCTTGTTCTTTATGTATTGAGTCTAGCCTATCATCTTGTACACGAAGATAAGTGATTAGCCTTGGTAATGTCTCAGCATCATTAAAGACAACCTCCTTCTCTTGCATTTCCATGACTAACCTTTAGAAAGTATCTTTCATGCATTTTGTCCTTACTCTAGTCATTAGGCCTCCAATTCCTGGTAATGGATTTGGGAATATTTGGACACCTCATCTTGAACACTTTGACCAACATCTTAATCTCCATCATTCCTAGGTTAGATATCCTATTTTTAGGTTAGATGACATGTTTGATAAATTGCATGGTTTATGTTTGTTTTCTAAAAAGTAAGATAGAAAAATCAATTTACCCGAAAATGTGGGTTTTTCTTATTTTAGCCAAAAAAGTGGTTGGGTCATACTTTTTTTAAATAAATATATATATATAGATAAATAGATAGCAATTGGGTGCTGTGTAAGCGGTTGGGTCACACGTTCTTAATTGTTTTGGTGAAACA
This sequence comes from Erythrophleum fordii, assembly GCA_032878935.1. Taxonomy (NCBI): domain Eukaryota; kingdom Viridiplantae; phylum Streptophyta; class Magnoliopsida; order Fabales; family Fabaceae; genus Erythrophleum; species Erythrophleum fordii. The sequence continues at coordinate 17,132,345 of JAVQMF010000049.1, read as the reverse complement.
TACGTCATCAATATATATTTGGACTAGAAAAAATATACAAGAAAATTCCTTGAAGTTAAGGTTCATATTTAAAGAAATTTTTTTGCCCATTAATAACTGAGTTAAGAACATTTAACTCATGAAAGCGCTTAATCACAACTTATACGTTCATATCAAGCTAACCTAAAAAACTTCGTTATAGAATTAACTTTCATTATGGACTGCTCGAATGACGATTATAGAGATGCTAATCTCAAGTTTTTTTCAATTTAGATAAAGATAGATCATTTATGTTGAGATTAGAGAATTTCCAAAAAAAATTATTTGCGGTTGGGAGATTGACCATAAAGAAGTATAAATTATACTCCTCTTTCTTAATTGATGTTCAAATTACATAATTTTTTTTATTTTGAAAATTTGCACTCCTTTCCCTTAAAATCAAAATATGTGTTACATTAACCTCTCTAAACCAATTGCTTATTTCAGTAAAAAGCCAAGTGGGGCAACATTGAATTATCCTACTTATGATAAAGAACTTTATCCATTAGTTTGAACTTTTCAAACATTGTAGCACTACTTGTAGCCAAGGGAATTCATCATTCATTATGATATTCAATTTCTTAAATTGTTCAATAACAGCCTTCATGAACAATTTGATGTCACTTTCTTGTTCTACTTCACCACTCATATTTATAACTTGTAAGAAAAGTTAGTAATAAAGCATAATAGGATCTTTACACACTCCCTCACATGTTTACACCCGAAATAATGTGAGTTCCACTTGTATTTTTACTCAAAATTTTTTCTTAACTTTTCTCGTTACTGATCTCACCACTCTTGCCTTTTATCACTCAAGCTAGCCCCCTTTCTATGTTCTTAAAAGAACTAAGATCAACAAATCACAAGGGACAATCAGTTAGATGATGGCAAATCATAACTTTAATAATCATTTTCCTATTTGTTATCTTTGTTTCTTAATGATGTTATTCTATTTTATGTGATCTACTTATATTTCAAAAAATAATAATAAAAAGGAATTAGATTAAAAAAAAGCAGAAATGAGAAAAAGAAAAGAAAAGAGCTAAAAAAAAAGTTGTATTTGATGCTGGTTTATGTCATTTAATTTCTTATTTTTATGTATAGGATGTCTTGACCAAGACCTAATTTGAGTATTTGGAGAGTTGTTTTGTTGATTCTAAGGTTATGAATGATTTAGATATGAATTATTGACATAATTAAGTCATCAAAATAAATTTAGGAGCTTGATTTTGAAAGTTGAAATTTTAGGACTCAATTAGGCCTAAAGAAGCAACTTGGTATTAAGTTTGCATAACCATACATAAGAAGGCTCTAATAAGTTCTGATAGAGTCATATGACTTATATTAAGTGAGATTTTAGAACCAAAAAATTGAATTATAAGAGTTATTTCTTAAGATAATCAAAAAGGCAATTTGTTGCACTTGAAGCCCTAATTTGCATTTATGAGACTAGCATGTTTATAACTATGCTTTCATTGATGGTTTTGCCTCTATTTGATGTGTCTAGGCCAAACAAATGAGTTCACGTCCAATTGTGGGTGTAAAGCCAAGAAAGAAGGAAAGAATACCAAGGGGAACAAGTTGGAATTCTTATATCAAGGTAGCTTTTCCTTTATTATTGTAGACATATATGCTTGATTTTCTTGAATGTCTTGGATTGTTTGTATATATTGTTTGCCAATTATGTATATTATTAATTACTTGATGATCATATATATTTGCATGACATTTATTGCATTTGAGATTGAATTGGATCTTGATAAGTGAGATTATGCCAAAAGTCTCTTGGAAATGGGTGAGGTTAGACTAAAAGTCTTAATTATGGGTGAAGTTAAATAAAAAATCTCTAAAAGATGATAAAGCTAAACCAAAAATCCTTAATTGTAGGGTGAGGTTAGACCAAAAGCCCTAGGGCATGAAATTGTTCTTGATGGAGCTATGGAATTTCTAAAACATAAATATAGTTTATATATAGTTGTATGACATACATAATTGCATCTTAGATCTTGAATGAGCCATATATGTATGTTTAAATATTAGATTAGCTATTAAGATTCTTTAAATATCACTTTTCTCCTATTTTCGCTAACAATGACTAAGTAACTTTTAAGGAAGAAAAAATATAAAGGCCTAAAAAGAGCAATTTTGACAATAGAATTTGATTTAAGGCATACACTTGAATATATGAATATATGAATATATGAATATATACTTATATATCTTGATGTATGAAAATACAAATACATGAAAAGTGCTAGACTATGATATAAAGACCATTTAAGAGTTGTAATATATAATATAATTCAATTTGCTATTTTGAGTTTCTATATGTACATACATGTGGGATGGTGATTTTCAATTGCATGACAAATTTGACATGATGGATCAGTTCTATATGCAATAATTGTAGATTGAAATTTGCCAAAAATGAGAAATGATATTTTACAACTAATTTGGTATCATTTAAAACCAAAATTTGGTCCATTTGAGTCATCAAAAATCAATTTACCCTTGACAAGCAAAATGAATTAGTTTGGAGTTAAAATTTAGTAGTAATTAAGGGCCATATAGAACTTTTTAACAAGTTAAAGTTTGCATGTTTTAGAACTTTGTAGAACATTTTACAAATTTTTAATTTGGCGAAATTGTGCAAAAATTTTGCAGTACTATTCACAATAGTTTATCTCTAATTTCATGATTTTTTAGGGATCAAATAGATTTATTTTGATCTAAAATTTTTATAGTAGATAGATTTTATCACAAACTTTTTAAGGACACCTAATTTGTATTAATTGAAGTTGTTTAATTTAAGTTATAAATTTTTAAAATTTAATTCTTATTATTTGTTATATGGTTCAAAATGCGCATATGACTAAATTTATGGATTTGGTGCTTTTTTATATGATAACTTGAGTATAATAAATTGGTTATGTATAGATTTGAGAGTTGGAATGATAAAAACCCATGTAAGAATATTATGTGATAAAGTAGCACTTTCAGTAATTATAAATTTTACTACTAAAGTATTAGTTATCATATTTGTCATCAAAGAATGTATGTAATACAAGATATAGTTCAGTTATACGATGGCATGACATTGGCTAGTTCGACCAATTGACTCGAGAAACTAGATCTTGATATAGTTTAATTAGCTTATAAAACTTGTCAAAAATTAGTTAAACTAGTTAAAAATCGACTGAGTTAGTTAAAATCAACTTGATAAAAACTAGTTAAATTGGTTATTGAAATTTTTTAAAAGATTTTTTCTTATCATTAAAATAATTCATCTTAAATAGATATAAAAAAACTAAAATTAAAAGACATTAGAAGAAAGAGGGGTTAAAATAAAGAGAAGTTAAAAAAATAATATAAGAGAAACAAAAGAAACATATTTAATTATTTTTTGTACTTGTTCTCCATTATATCTCATTTCATAGCAATATTTCTTCTAAATATCAAAGTGTTATGCCAAAATTACATTTGTTTTTTGGTTTTTTTGATGATGAGTGAAATCTTAACTTTAAATCACGGGTAATTTTTGTTTTTTAATAAAAAAAATGATTTTGTAAGTATTTTAAGAAATATTGAATTAGTAATTAAATATTTAAAATTTATTAATATTTATTTGTTACATTAAAATTTTAATATATAAAATTAAAAAATATACATTGAATTATATCTTCTTTGACTCTAGTTTCACAACAGCTAAACTAATAATTTGTAAATTAATATTTTTGCTTATTTAATGATTGGTTTAATTTGAAAAATATTAATAATTATTTTATTTGGTAAATAATTATTTAGAAAAAAATATATAGTTCAAAAAAATTGTTAAAAAAATTAAAAAATAATTAACTTGATTGATTTTCAAACTTTATGTTTAAGCCTAGACTAAGAGGCCCCACTAGGCAATAAGTAGCCAAATAAAAATAAATTGATTTCAATAAGAAAAAGCAAAATTTGAAAATGATTCTTTTACTTATTTTCAATTTAGTAAAAATGTAATTTAATTTAGATCATTTAAAAGAATTTTTGTAATATAAATGAAAACTATTAAAAATATTAAATCTACATATTTTTATTTTTATTAAAATAATTTTAAATTACTTAATTATTTTTTGATTAACAACATGTAGTTATTTACTTTTTTTATTTTCCCCAGATTTTTTTTTAATTTCTACATCTCCTATTTTTATTTGTTGAGAAATTTTAGATTTCTAAATTTTTGTATATTTAAACCAATGATTTTTTAAATTTTAAAATGTTTTAACAATTTTTTAAACTATATATTTCTTCTAAATAATTATTTACCAAAAAAAATAGTTATCCTACAAATTAATTGTGCATTTACTTTTACTGTATTGCATTTTTTTACATTGTATTACACTAGAAATTTATTTTTTTTAATTTCTCTACATATCATATATCAAATATACAAAACTTACAAGTTAGAAAAATAATTTTTTAAAACATTTTCCACTACTTCCATAAGCAGGTAAACAAAGGGTACAAAAGTATACTTTTTTTTCAACCTTTTGAAAGTTTTAAGGTACCAAAGTATAATTTTGGCGACAATTTTATAAAAAGTAAAAGGAAGTCAATGGCATAACTTTCTCAAGATCCGAAAAAAGAAAATGGGACTCCAAAAATATAGCATAAGGGGCGAACATTTTTCATTAATAGAGATTAGTGAATAAAATTTTTGGAAAATAAAAATAGCTCAAAAAGTCAAGGAAAAGTACCACCCTATTAAATTTATTGCTATCAAAGTGAACTAGTCTAACGATAACACATTGTCCAAAAATCATGGTTGAGGAAATCCAACTCAACTAATCAATTAGATAACAAAAAAAAACGATGAATCAATTATAGTTTTGATCTAGTTGACCTAAAAAATTGGTTGGGTAAAAAATTGGACAAATCAGTTAAAAACTATAAAAATTGGGTAGCTTAGCACTAATCTGGTTAAAAATTGATTTTTAGGTTTCTTATCTAAATCAAAATTTTACCATTTTTCAATAATGATTTATAACATTTATTAAATTCTATCCTAACATGTTTTATATAGATTTTTTGTTATATGTAACTATTTTAGCTAATTTTTATATATTTAAATATTTATATTTATTTTAAATATTACTTAACTATATATATATATATATATATATCTATTTAATTGTAAAATACATACATACATACATACATACATACATACATACATATATACGTGTATGTGTGTATATATATTTTTAGACAATTCAATTACTATCATACCATTACATTGTAAATTGCTCTTTATCTTCGTTTAATGACAAATTTGATTTTCGAAACATTACCTAAAAGAATATTGTAATCCTTTACAGTAATGCATTATGCATTTAAGAGATAAGATAACACAAAAGCATGGAAGTTGTGTACGAGGCTCAATTTCTTTCTTTTCGCCAATTTTTTATTTTTTGTTTATCTCTTTTCAAATGCACATCATGCATTTACTAATTAAATGTAAAGGATCTAGATCCCCTAAAATGAACCGAATCAGCCTATTCTTATTTCTTTAAAAAATTTATATTTTATTTCTTTAAATGAGATTTATTTATAAAATTGGCATATAGATTTTAGGATAAATTTGCATTTCCTTCTCTAAGAGATCTCTTCATTTTTTTTTCAAAATATACACCAACTTTCTACATTCAAAAGATGATCAAAATTTCTTTAATAATTTTAATTAAAATATAACTTACTAAAAATATATCTTAAAATTTTATTTCAATATTATTTATTTTGTGTTGAAAACTAATAATTTTATTTATTGTACAATTTTTTAAAAATATCTTATGAATAAGTTCTTTATTTTTGATAATTTTTTAATCAAATGACTTTACAGTTTGTTAAATGTAAAAAAGTGAATATTTTACGTCAACTAACTATATATTTAGTACTTGTTTTGAAAAAAGTAATGCATGTAAGACATTTTGGTCATAAGTGTAATTATAATTTATCATTTGTTGCAAAAAAGATAAATGTAAGGGTTTTTTTTTTAATTTCAAGAGAAGGAGTGTAATTTTTTTAAAATAAAGGAAAAAGTCATGTAATTTAAATATCTCTAAATGAAGAAGAAGACTGTAATTTAAGCTAAATTTTAAGGTAAATTACAATTTGATACCATATAATTTGGCCTATTCCATTTTGGTACTTTATGGCTTAAGTGTTTATAATTGAGTGGCTTGAGATTCAGATTATTAGTATTTTGGTACTCAACATTCTATTAACTCTTCGATGAAAAATAGCATGTGTATAGCACGTGACCCACAAAATATCTCTGATTTACCTTGATTTCATCCTCAAAATGCCTTAATATGCGCAAATTTGATTTTTAGAAAATCTGATCTCAAAACATTTTGAACTTAATTAGAGATTTCATGGGAAAACTAGGCAATTAGGCAAAATTAGAGATTTTCTTTAAAAGCAAAATTTGTGAAGGATATTGTATTGTATGTTTTGAATTTGTGATTTTGATTAGTTAATGAAAGAATTTTAGTTTTCACTACATAAGAAATTAAAAACTTATATAGCTAAATTGGGGATACATTTAAGGATTTCATTTTATGGGTAAAATTTAGGGGATATTGTGTTTTGTGTATTGAATTTGAAATTCCAATAGACTAGATGAGGAATTTTGATAATTAATGCATCAGAACTTAAGGATTTTGTAAAAAAAATTAAAAATTTAAGACTAATTTGAGAACAAAATCAAAGTTCAATTCAAGAACAAAATTTAAGGGATATTATGTGATATATGTCAAATTTGGAATTCTAGTTGACCAAGAGTGGAATTTCGCTCTTCAATACATAGAAAATTAGAGATTTCTTGAAAAAAAATTATAAATTTATAATGAATGATACTATAGAATACCAATATGGTAACAATTTAAATCCTGCATCATTTCATTACACACTTTTAAATTACTTGATACCAAAATGGAATCAAACCAAACCAGGGTATTAAATTATATTTTACCCTAAAGATTAAAATGAAACAATCCAACTCCTCATCCTTAGACTAAAATGAAAATATTAAATCATAATTAAAATTTTCAACCATAAGAGGCTGCTTCCTTTAACAATCTTCATAAAACTCCCATTAAGTTGGGATGAAAGTATAAATATAGAGCGAACAGATTCTCTCCATTTACATAGTAAATAGATGTCCTGTGTTTGATGTCCTGTGTTTCAAACAATATGGACCATCCGCGTCATCAACAGCTAAAGCTTTGTCACATCGCTGTCACTTGACAATACATGCTGTTTTGCTTTTGCTTATATTCTTTTATGGCTAGTTCTCTTGATGCTCTGTTCCCACTTATGGTCTTTGGTATGCAATCTTTTGTTCCACCAAGATTTGATTTTGAATGATTTTCCTGTAATCTATCTCCTTATTTGGTTCTCGAGAAAATGTTAAAAAAAAAAACCAAAGCAACCGCATCCCCGCCTAAACTTTTCACCATTACTGCACAAAAATGGCAAATACTCTATTACGGAAAAGAGCACAGTGGCCTGACAAGACGAAGGCTCCAAATCAGCATCTTAAAAAAACGATGCATACATCTTTTCCACCAACTCCCTTTAGAGAGAAATCCTGCGTGCCTTCTTTGAGATTGCAATTCCAATGTCTCTGCCTTGAAACTATAGATTAATGGAATTAGTGCTGACCTATTAAAATAATTAGAGATTAAATTTAAATTACCTTATTGTGGTAGCTTTATACAGTGGCAATTTATAGGTGGATTAACTTACAATACCTATTCTGATAAAAATTAGGTTAACTAATAAACCTAATATATTAATAAGTCAATAATTTGACTTTTATTGCTTAAATAGGCTTATGGATAATTTGGCTTATTATAGGTTACCTATAACACAAATAATTTCATTCTATTTACATAGTGCTTATTATTAAATTAATTATTTGATATTATTAAAATATAATATATTAATTAATCTAATAATTTATTAATGATAATTTATAAATTAATTAATTTTTCAACAATCTTCCACTTGAATAGCATTAATCAATTATTAAACAAAGCAAAACACATTAAAATAATGTACCAAAAATAAAAAATAATCAATCTACACTATAACATTTAACAAATGTCAAAATACATTAAAATATTTTTCAAGAACATAACTCCTACGGGCCAAATGTCAAAATACATTAAAATGTTTCTCAAGAACATAACTCAAACTCCCACGGGTCAAATGTCAAAATATATTAAAATATTTTTTTAATGACATAACTCAAACTCCCATTAAATTAAATTAAGACATCAACAAAAATTTCACAACACTTAAAGAGTCATATGTGTCTCAATAAGATTCCAATAAATAAGGCTATAGTTAATAGATCATCTTAGCATATTATGTGTAAAATATATATATAATATAAGTTTAATATTCATAAATATTCTTTCCAATGAAACAATAACTTTATATCAAAATTTAGTGTAAACTATAATTCCTATGATTTTTTTAGAGAAGCATGCAACAAAATTATTGTTACAAATAAATAATCAATATTTAAAATATATATTCAACAATATGCACGACAAAAAATAATTTTTTTTTACTATATAACTGAAAAAATGGTTTCACAACAAACAACCTATTCTACAACCAAAATTTAGATAGCGGTACATGTCTCGTTGTTACCTTTCAATGAAACAACTCTTTCAAATATCATAAGATGCATGTAGAAGTTGATGTATCTGTTAGTGTCAACATGACACTTCTCCAAAAACATCATCACTAAACATCATTTGATATGTATAGAAGTATATTTTAAGTTATCTACATAAGATATATATATAGAAGTATATTTTAAGTCATCTACTTAAAATTGCATAATATGAATTCAAGAAGCTCAATATTTACAAATGAATAAAATTTACTCTAACTCAACATGCAATCTTAGATACCCTTATAAATATCACATAACTTTCTTAACAGCCCTCCATTGATCAAATCCAAGATCGCTCAAGTATATTTATCAAGCATACTAATAGCAAAAGTTATTATAGGTAAGTGCATATTTAAGCATGCATTAAGATTATTAACACAATGGAAGAAATGAGATTTACTATATTTATTATTGAGGATATCAAACATTGTTAAAGTCTTTCTTCTCTTCTAAGAGGAGACAAACCAGCATAAAACTTAAGATGAAAAATTCTACTCCCATAAAAGCCTACCAAATGTAGAGGTTATGAGACAAGCTGAGAACATTACAAGTTCACAATAAACCTATGCGCCAAAATGAAAGGATGCCATAGGATTTTAGTTCACACAAATATGAATTTGTTTCCACTTACTTTAGCAAAAAATATTCAATTATTTCACTAAACTAAAGGAATATACCAAGGTACTGAAAAAATATTTATCATATTAAGATAACTTATTATTCTTATAAGTCCTCACCATAGATCTCATTCAAAGTTCTTACAAAAAATAATTGCATGAGCACAGTAGTTGGAATGACAATAACATAGAAAAACTTAAATTAAGTGTACGATGTAATCATGAACAAGAGCTTCTTTCAAGATCTAGCTAATACAATAATAAATACAAAATTATTATTTATCATGATTTCATCTAAGGGTCTCGTATCATAATAAACCAATTTTTTTTTTTAAACTCAATAGGCATATCAAGGATGTCTCCAACACTTATATACCAATATAATACAAGAAATATCAAGATATCAAGTGAAGTGTACCATAATATGAATAAAATAGGTTGACAATGTTATAAATAATATATATATATATATATCCTTAATACAAAATCCTACATAATTAGTCTTTTGATATATATATATATATATATATATATATATATATATATATATATATATATATATATATATATATATATAATTTCTTATTTATCATAATTCATATATTATCAAAATTATACCAAATAATATTACACTAATAGAGTATGTCCATTACTTGTATAATATATCTCATGTGATTCAATAACCAAAGTAAAAACATTATATTTCACGTAACAATTTTCATGATTAACTTCATAATAGGTGAAGGCATTGTTATTTAAAATAGAATTACATAAAAAATTAGATTATCATAAAAATTCTGTTTACCTATAATCTCAAAACTTTATAACTTTCAACATTAAAATAAATAAATAATAGCAATAGAATACACCAACAATGTTGTACTAATAGGGCATATGCATTGTTAATGTAATTTTTTCAACAATAGTTATGCAATAAAAAATTAATAGAGGGATCCCAATATATATATATATATATATATATATTAACTAAATCAAATATTCTTAATTAAAACCAAACACTTTTATGAATGATTCCACAATATGAGTTTACAATTATACCGTGTCAATAACCAAAATTATTTTATAGGCAATTAAAAAGTATATTATAAGTGTTGGTACGATATGTCTATTTTATAATAGTTTCCTCTTGTGTGACAATATATATATATATATATATATATATAAGATTTGAACAATAACATGAGTGGTTCATTATAAAAACAAGACCCACTTTTATTATTATAATCCTTTAGGATTATAATAATTGCTCAAAAGATGTTTTATTTTTAATATTTTTCCATAATAATTTGTTGAAGATAAATATCTAAAGAGTAACATAGCCAAACAACAATATTAAAGACAATGGCACACATAATTATTTTCACAATAAGTGAAAAAATTTTATAAATTAGGAATTTCAAAAATTCACATATAATAACGACAAGTTATATGCAAAAAATTTATTATAGTGAATTCAATATAAAATTATAGAAAATGCGAAAAATCATAAAAATATTTTTATTCATCTATATGCAAAAATATTATACATTACTGCCGCATTAGCACAAAAATAAAAACATAAAAAAAAATTGCCAAGCAATCGAAGATACGAAACAATGGTTCAATCAAAAGAGGTACTTTTTGATTACTATCAACTCTTTAAAAGAACAAAGGCATAAGGTCTCAAATTTACAATGAAGAGAGACGTCCTCATCACAATCCATATGAATCCATTGCCAAACAAATACTAACTAAAGTTTGAAAGAATAAAGAAAGCCAAAGGAATAAATAAGAAACAAAAAACCAACAATGGGCAATTGGGTTTATTAATCATCATGTCTTTATTTTGCTCACAAATGCCGCCAATAGAATCATTTTGTTGGCTTGAGAATAGTTAAGATGTTAAAGCTCTTAAATAAAAGCCCCAAAGAATCAATCTAATGGGAGAACTAGGCCATGACTAGAAGAGATTGGAATAGGTTTTAAACCAAGATCAACCCATTCATAAAACCATAAAGGAGTTTTACATGTATCTAGGCATGTAGAAACACTCCCAACAGAACGCAAAGGAAATTTTAAAGCATATTCAAATTAAAAAAAATTCCCTTTAACATAGAGGCCAAGACATGCTCCACAATATATATATATTTATATATATTATTTTAAGGCTCAAATCCATAGCCCAACCAATTAACATATTATATGTTTTCTACTATCAGTTGCTTTGTTTATAAGCCATGAACAGGAACCCATGCAGCCAATTCTATTGAGTAATAAATAGCAATGCCTTCCATGTTGGCTCCTTGGTTGCATGATGTAATTTTCATAAAGTAATATACATGACATATACGTATAGCTTGCACCAATATTATGAGCATATATCTTGAACATGAAAAAAGGAATTTTATATTCAAGTGCATAAACGCAGACACGACTTTGTTCCACGGTAGGACTCTCACAAGCAATAGAAGAAGCATACAAGTTGAATGCGCAACAATAAAATGGGAAAGAAAGAAAGCATCAAAATTATGAAGCATAACAAAATCGCATGCTTAACAAGTTTCCAATCAGCACATTATGATCATAGCAGATCGAATCACAAAGACATGGGAACGGTGATTACATATCACAACCATCCACATTTCCTCAAATTCAGCCTAACGTATGTCAGCCAGTGCATATAATTCAAAGTGAATAATAAATAATCACAATACCTTGATAAGGCTAATACTAATTGCTAAAATAATGTGAGATATTGAATTGAGATAATAATTGATATAATGTGGTAGTCTATAGCAACATGTAGAGATAGGTGAAAGAGCAAGGACTACAATCCCAATATCAAAGAACAACTAGGGAGTCTATTGGAGTAAAAAATTATATTAATCAATAAATTCTAACTGATATTAAATATGATTATTAGTCTAGATAAGGTCTATTCTCTAAATATTTAAAGATAGTGTAGTCTATTACATATTATTCATAATACAAATAAATCCAATTCATTTATATAGTACTTATTATTAAATTAATTATTTAATATTATTATAATATAATCTATTAATTAGTTTAATAATTAATTAATATTAATTGGATTAATTTTTCAACGCGTGCCACTTGCAGTTGCATTCAAACATAATAATATCATGGTCATGCTATTTAACTTGAGGTAAATATGCTTATGATGATTTAAGATGCCTTGTGCCGTTGTGAAGCAACTCTGCTCTCTTCCACAGTGGAGTCTTTGCCTAGATTTTTGTGCTGTCTTCACGAATTCTATGATCATGTTAAACTTTTTATCGGTGCAAGTTGTTTGAATTTCGATCAGAGTAGACCATTATTCTAATTGCTTGATACAATGAAAAACTGAGTTGTTTTCGTTTGTTTGAAACTAGCTTTTCTTTTAAAAAAATATAATAATAATAAAATAACCAAGAAGCAAAACAGAGAGATGAAGAAAACATGGATAATTTCAAGTCGTATACACTGAAAAGTTTGAGAGGAGGGGGGGGGGGGGGATGTGGTTTCTTTAGTTTTTCAAACATTTTCTCGGGAACCATACAGAGAGATGGATAACAGGAAAATTATTCAAAATCAAATCATGGTGGAACAAAAGATTGCAGACCAGAAACCAGAAGTGGGAACAAAGTATCAAGAAGAGCACATGATGGAGAAGAAGGATCAGCTAGAGGCACTTCAAAGAAAACTAGAGACACCGAAGGATACAGGTGAAAGGGGAACTGTGTGTATTGTTTAGTGAGGGCGATGCGGCATAGTTTGAGCAGCTGATCACGCGAACGGTTCATATTTGATTAACTGCACGGTGTACATTTACTATGTAAATGGAGAGGATTTGCTCGCCCCATCTATGAGCGCCGATTCTTTATTTGTTCAGTTGTGCTCACGTTATTGAGACTACTTAAATTTAATTTAGGTAGTTTAGATTTGAATTATTTTTAGATATTTTAATTTTTTTATTTTAATAAAATATAGAATGTGAATTAAAAATAATTTTTTAATTACTAACTTAAAAATTTTATAATTGAAATTTAAAAAATAAAAAAATAGACACAAACAAAGAAACGGTTAAGTAGAGAACTTGCTTATCCTTATATACACTCCCGTTGTTTGAATTCTTTTATTTCTCAGTTTAAAAGTATGTTTCCCACTATAGCTAATACAAACTCAAGAAAGTATGCACTTTATTAATTAATTGATGTATTGGCCCAAAAAATAATAATTAATTGACATTTTATTTTGATTCAAAATTGACATAAATTTTTTATTATATTTTAAAATGCTTATATCATTATCATAAAAAATTTGTATCAATCCTCTAATTAATTGTTAATTGAGGGAAAAATAATATGGTTCATAATCCCAGTTTACCTAGTGCTGGATGGTGTTCCCGCCGAAAAGCATGTAGTTTAACTATAAAAACCAGCTTATTTCATTTCCCTCTTCTTGTTCCATTCAAAGATTCGAAGTTTCTTCGTCTCTAAGTTTCTCTCTCGCACTCTATCTGCGGAAACATAGGCGTTGGAAACAGCGAATGCATCTCTGAATTTGAGGAATCGATGAGTAATTTCGCACTACTCTGTGTTCCTGATATATTGGATTCTCTTGAATGTATCTGGAATCTTTTTTTTTTCAATTTCACAATTTGTATTTGAACCATGCAGTTGTTCCTCGAAAAGCGTAGATCTGCTCAATTCACGATTCTTCTGGTACTCCCAGTAAAACCTTGCGAACTAATTAAATTTGCAATAAGATTTGTGCCTTTCTTAAAAATATTACGAAGTATTTAGCTATCTCAAATAGTTGAGAGTTTCAGATACGAACGAATTTCTCAATTTGATTCTGATTTTTTGTTCTTCTTGTTTTTTCCCCCTCTTTTTACGTTGCAATGGATTTTAGTTGTATTGTATGCGATTGTTTACGACTGTTCGATTTAATATATTGATCTTTATCATGTTCGTTGATTCAGAGTACGTAACACTTGTCTATAGGTTGAAACTTAAAATTTTGCAGTGTGGTTGGCAGAAAATTGCTAATACTGTTTGATGAAACTTCCTTAATTTTTTATGGTGGAAATTCTTAGATTATGTTAATGACTTAGATTCAATTGTTTTATAGTTGATCTAGCTTGTTCTTCACGTTTTCTCCCTCTCCCTCTCCCTCTCTCTCTCTCTCTCTTTAATTTTTTATTAAGATGTCTCATCCTCATTATTTGGTTAAAATACTAGGAATAATCACTGCTTCTTATCTGCAATGACCATGACTGCATACAATTTCATTCCTCTTCATGTAAAATCATCTATTATATATGATGTTTCTTATTATCTCGGCTTGATCAAGCTACCTTAGTTACAATCAAGTCTGTACTCGAGAACTGATATTTTCTTCTTAACTTTTGTTTGTGTAGTTCTGATTATGGATACATATTCATTGAAGTCTGTGTCAGATTTACCTGTACCTTTTCGTTCGACTTTTAGTTTCAGGTACTATATTTTCTTTGTGCTACCAAGTTAAGACATGTAATGAAGTAAGCTATTCTCAAACTTGTAGTGAGCATAAGCTTTAATCAATTTTTTATTCGATCATCATATCTAGTTTCAAAAAAGATGATTGTCTTTCATCATTATCTCAGGTATGACATACAATTTATGATTGGTTTGTACAATATAAAACTTCTGATGGTGTACGCGTAGAAAATAACCTGCACCCATACATAAATGCTTTCAAAAGATTAGCCTTCTTAATTAGCCGATGGGTTTTCAAGCTAATATGGGCAAAATGCTGTTTCAAACGGTAGCTTTGATGAAATTGTACATGCAGGTATTTTAATTCGCTCCAGAGTGAATGCTTTCCTATCTGTTTCCACTCTGATATAAATATGGTCATTTCTGCACCAACTGGAAGTGGTAAAACAGTACTCTTTGAGCTTTGCGTTTTGAGGCTTCTCTCTAGGTCCATTTCTGCAGAGGGGAGATTTATACATGTAAAGGGAACTCTGAAAACAGTAAGTCCTTTACCCAATGGCCCCGGCTGCCATCCATTTCTCTCATTACTCCTTTTAGAAAGAGTACATTTGACTCAACGTTTAAGAACTACAGAAAATTTGTTGTCAATTCTTGTTCTCCTTAAGTCAACATTTTAGATAAAATGAATATTTCCTTAAAAGCTGTATTGCATTTGCACAAAAAAACGGCCCAAGCTTTTGCATATAGTGAATCATATTAAGTTTACAGGTTCATAAGTATATCGATCTCCATGTAGAAGTAGCTAACTATTGCTGATGTGATTTTCTCACACGGTGTCAAGATCTATATAGGCCCTTCTAAGGCTTTAGTACAGGAGAAGCTTCGTGATTGGAATCAGAAGTTTGGGCACTTGGGAATAAATTGCCTGGAGCTGACAGGAGACAATGAATCTTACAATTTAAGGAATATACAAGAAGCAGATATTATTCTGACCACTCCTGAGGTCAGTATGCAAATACAAGCTCTGTGAACATAAGTAGACCAAGAAACCTTCTCTTTGACATACTTTTCCTGCTTCATACCAAATGGATACCATCTTGAGTTATGAAGTTAAAGGCACCTATTCTCGACACGATGGGGAAGAAAGCATCAATGAATTATTGTAAATTAATTTTCTTAGAATTACTTTGGATCAGCAGCAGATTTAAAAAATTAATTAAATAAGAAGTTAGCCTTCACGGGGATAACCTTTTGTGCGATAAATCATTCCCTCATGGGCTTTAAAATACTTATGTCCTTCTGTTGTCTTCTTCTTGCCTATGTATCACTTCTGATAGGGGTCCCTGCAGATACACAAACACAAATGCACAAGCAGTGGGTTGATTTATTGCTACTACTGGAGATGGTTAAACTATATCTTTTTTTTCCCCATGGATAGAAATTTGATGCAGTATCACGTTATGGTATAAAAGATGGTAGCTTGAGCTTTTTCAGTGACATCGCACTTCTACTTATTGATGAAGTTCATCTGTTGAATGATCCACGTGGAGCTGCTCTGGAAGCAATTGTCAGTAGAATAAAAATGGTTGCTTGCAATCCTAAAATGAAATCAAATCCTCTTGCTCAAGTCCGCTTCCTAGCTGTCTCTGCTACAATTCCAAATATTGAGGATCTTGGTAATTTTTATTTCAATTAATACTGTCAGAAGAGTTATGCACATCACAATACATGGGAAGATCTTTATGCCATACTTTCGCTAATGCAGCTGAGTGGCTTAAGGTTCCTGTCCGGGGGATCAAAAGGTAGTTTTTCACCTCCACGTCCATAGGATGAGTATGTGCTCTAATGCTCAAAGTTATATCCAGAAAAATTTTAGCTAGCTTTTAAATGCTCACAGGTTTGGAGAAGAAATGAGGCCAGTAAAGTTGACAACGAAGGTGTTTGGTATGCTCACAAGACTGAACCAATAGTCCTGAAATCAGTTCCTTCTCATTTATATTTTAATATTTATAAGAGCAAATTATACCTATATCTTTTGAGTTTTGTTAAAATTATCCATACTTTCATTTTATTTTCATAATATACACTTTAGTCTAATTTTTTATTTATTTTTATTAAAATATCCTTCATAAAAGAATATGTAAGAGGGTTGATAGAGGGTATTTTAGTAAAAAAAATTAAAATTAGACTGAAGAGTGATGCAATTTTATGTTTTAAGAGAGGTTTGTGTATATTTTAAAAATAGAAAAAAATTTGTATAATTTTAACCAGACTCAGACAGTTTTATGTAATTTATTCTGTTTATAATCTATACAATTGGTTGACATGCACTTCTTTCCGGAAAAGGAGATTGCAGCAACGAGAGATCTTTAATTTTTTTTTTTTAATGAATTTATGAATTCTTATTTATATGTTATAGTCCTGGCAGTTATATAGAGATGTTTGGTATCATGATTCTACTACTACATTTCTGCAGGCTATGCCCCAGCCAAAAATGACTTTCTATTTGAGAAGGTCAGTCTCATGTTGACAAAAAAAGATATTTCACTGACAAAGAAGCAGTCTGACCAATTAAGTTAATCGTAGTGTCTGATTTTATTGTTTTTGCCATCGTGCAGCGCCTTCAAAACTATATTTTTGGTAAGCAGGGAGAGTTGAGCCAACCATTTAACAGCTTTGTACTTTGATCATTTTCTCTCTGCTCGACAAATCTGTATTTGGTGAATTTCTTCATTTCATATGTACAATTGATTTCAGATATTCTCATGCAATACTCAAGAGGGAAATCTGCACTTATATTTTGTTCAACAAGAAAAGGAGCACAGGAAGCAGCTCAGCGGCTCTCTCAAATAGCCATGACTTTTGGTCACTCAAATCCATTCATTAAGAACAAAGAACAGCAGGATCGGCTCAGGGAAGCTTCTCTATCATGCAGTGATAAGCAAATGCAATCATATATCCATTATGGTGGTATGCAAGTAACCTTTGTTCTGTTTTGTCTAAAATACAAGGCTTACTTCAAAGCGATAACAATGATTATGCATGGAAGTCTATATTGGTGAATATGTAATGGAAAATGGCTTTGTTTATAGTTGGTTTTCACAATGGTGGCCTTTGCCTAAAGGATCGGAATCTTGTGGAAGACCTTTTTCTCAAGGGTGACATTCAAGTACTTTGCACTACGAATACACTTGCCCATGGAATCAATCTCCCAGCACATACAGTGGTTATCAAATCGACACAGCACTTGTACAGTAAATTTTTTTATACATGTCGTCATTGCTTATCAAGAAACCTTTTGCAATTGATTTATTGAAGTTTCAATGCTTCACAGTAACAAAGAAAAAGGTCTCTACATGGAATATGACCGCTCTACAATATTGCAGGTGTGCTTCTTGAGATGCCTTTTGATAATTTTACTTTTTCTATGCATAATCTTGCAAATGGCTAAGGATTTAGCAACTATAGATATCAGACTAGTATAGAGTATAGACTTCTCCTTAATTTAAGTCAAGTGCATAGAAAGTAATTTGCACAAAAGTATTGCCTTCACAATGTTCCCTAGTAGCACCCGCACTCAGAATTTGTTTCACGGCTTTAAAGAAGTGTTTTGGTTACTGCGTATACAGGATAGTCTGTGATTAAGATCTGCAAGTGATTTTTTCGCCTTATCCAAATAGCCAGTAGCTTTCAGTTGCCTAGTGAATGACCTAAGTAGCTATGCTTCTCAAATGGTTACTTGAATTGAGAAAGTGGTCTCCGTTGGACTTATTCCATTTGGACAGGCTCTGAGTGGCACACAACCACAAGAAAACATTAGTTAGAAATATGTGCGCCTTTTTCTGTTCCTTAACTGTAGCTTGAAAGGAAGAAAAAACAATGCTTGACCTTTTCTCATGTCACCCGGTTGCTTCATTGATTGTTTAGATGTAATATAGGGCAAATTTTTTTATGATGCAGATGTGCGGTAGGGCAGGCCGACCACCATTTGATGATACAGGCATGGTTGTAATCATGACAAGAAGAGAAACGGTAATCTAGCATCTGCTTTCATCTTCTATCTCTCTCTCTCTCTCTCTCTCTCTCTTTCACCTGTCTGCAATGCTTGATATTGCCTTGCATAATTTTATTTGCTGTTACAGTTTCTTTGTTCTTTGATTTTGAAGCAGGGATTCTTAATTCTTTCAAAATATGCTTTCTTATTTTCTGTTACATTACAGGTCCACCTGTATGAAAATCTCTTGAGTGGGTGTGAAATTGTGGAATCACAGTATGACTACCACTCTTTAAGTTGCAGAATGGATAGTGTCCTTGACAGTTGCACTTGTTCTGATTAGCTGGTTAATGTTTGCTTACCGTAGATTGTTCCCATGTGTGACGGAGCATTTGACTGCGGAAATTGTTCAATTGACGGTATCTGATATCACAAAAGCAATTGAATGGATGAAATGTTCGTACTTGTATGTGAGAATGAAAAGGGTATGTGATCAAGGATTTCTATTAGATTTATCTTAAAGTCTCACCAATCTGATAATTTTATTTCCCTCACAAGCAGAACCCAAAAAAATATGCAGTTAAAAAAGGAATTTCTGGCGACCGTTTGGAGAAGCATGTGCAAGGTACAATTCTCATCATCTGGCTGTTTTCTATAGAATTTTTTTACTTATTTGTATTTTTCTCTCTGACACAGACTTTTTTTTTGGGGTTACGTTGCCATTTCCCTTCATTAATTATTGAAGCTATTTTATCTCAGAGATATGCGTTCAAAAAGTTAATGAGTTATCACGGCATCAAATGGTCTGGGTTGATGAAGATGGTTTCCTCTTGAGGCCATTGGGTATCAATATCTTCGACCTATAAGACTTATTCCTGCTGTATAATTATAAAAGATTAAAATCTCATTAGTTGCTGATCTTATTCCTTTTCCTGTCTTAGAGCCTGGAAGGTTAATGACGAAGTATTATTTGAGATTTGACACTATGAAACAGATAATGCGAACTCCTGAAAACTGCACTTTAGAAGATGCCCTTCATGTTATTTGCCTTGCTGAGGAAATTGCTTGTATGAGTATAATTGTGATAATCTAATATTATGATATACTAGAACACAGTTTATCAGTCGGAGTATTGACGCAATTCTGTACTGGAAATTGAAGGGATACAGCTTAGACGCAATGAAAAGAAGATCTTGAATGAGATCAATGCTGACAAAGATGGCCGGCTTCGGTTTCACATCCTTGGAGATAAGGGGAAAAAGAAAAAGCGCATTCAAACAAGAGAAGAAAAAATTTATGTTTTGGCAAATGACTGCTTAACTGGTGATCCCTCGGCTCATGATCTATCCCTAATTCAGGTGCAGTGTGGTAACCTCTCTATTTTGCGCTGCATATCAACTTACTTAGTGATTAAGCAAACATGATGCTACAGGACGTGAATTCTATATGCTCAAATGGATGTAGAATTGCTAAATGCATGAAAGATTATTTTATTTACAAAAAGAATTACAAAGGAGCTGTGAATTCTTCGCTTCTGGCCAAATCACTAGACCAGAGACTTTGGGATGACAGTCCTTACTTGTTGAAACAATTACCTGGAATTGGCATGGTTACAGCGAAGGTAAAATTATTGAGTCTTTCATATTATTGATATTGCGAATCCTTATTCACTATCCTTTAATTGAATGCTTTTCTTATTTTCATGCCCTTCCAGGCACTGCATTCAATGGGAATCAAGTCATTTGAGGCACTAGCGGAAGCTGATCCCAGGAGAATAGAGATAGTAACTGGTCGAAAATACCCATTTGGGAACCATATCAAGGATTCTCTACTATCGCTACCTCCAAAAATTGATATGAAGCTTGAGGAAATCGAAAGGCAGAAAGAAGGGAAGTCCAAGCTAGTGGTAACACTGACTAGGATATCACAGTCAGTCCAGTCAGTTAAAAGACATTATGCTGATATGGTGTGTTTATCTGGATTTTTTTAATTCTTGTGGAAACCTTTAGGACAATTGCTGAATCTTCTTTCTTACAGATCATTGGTTTGGAGGAAGACAACATTATTCTCTTTCATGAAAAAATAAGGTGATGACGTATGAGTCACTTTCTATGGGTAGATAATTTACACTATATTAAAGGGTTTCTATCAAACATATCTCTCTCTTTTGATTTTATTGACTCCGTAATATTATGCCAAACTACCTGTGCTAATTGTTCTTCATCATCTATATACATTTTGAACTTTCTCTAAATTGTTGCTGCAGGGTGGATCAATTCTCCAGGTACATGAACTGAAACCTTGACTTTCCTTTTGCGGAAAAAACTTTGTATAATGTGCAGCATGCCAGGCTAAGATGCTTTCAAATGAGAGTATGAAGCATTTTATTTTGGGAGCTTTTGACAAAAACTATTTATATTTCAAAAACTGATCACCCTACATGAAACGCATTTAGAATAATTGGTAAAATAGTTGCAATATATGATTTCAACCAAAAAAAAGGTGCAACGGGGATTTGACTTCGGATGAAATACTTTTGGCTTGCAAAGTCAACAATCATTTACCATATTTTGTTTAGTGGATAATGATGACAATTGAAAATGACTGCCGCATACATTCGAAGTACAATTTGGGTTGCTTGTCGACGAGAAAAGTATACAACTATTTCTTTCGGACAGTCAACTGCTACCTCTACCTTATTTTCCTGCAAATTTTGAGGCTGAGAATTTTTTCTCATATTGCAGCCCTTATAGTGCAACAATGCTTGTGCCAATCTCACATGGGAAGCAGATTATCAAAGCTGATTTTATATATGAGGAATACAGTAAGTCGTGCTCACCGTGTACTTAAATTATGAATTATCTAGAATCTATTTTGTTTAGATTGTGGAGTTATGACTCTTTTTTTTTATGGGGTACAGTTGGTATTGATGTCCACCAAAATCTTCCCTTGATCAAAGAGAGTAATTCAAATGTGCAATTACAAAGAAATAGAAAGCCCCCTTCTTTTCCTTCACCTAAAGAAGTACATGTCATTGAAGATGACAACATAATCGCACCTCAAATGCCAATGGAAGAGCTATGCAATTTGAAGTCTAAGAATGAAATAGATTCCATGTTAGTCATCTTCCTTTGAGAAATCTAGTATAGCCTTTTGTTTTTTTAATTCCTTTTTGGCCATATCTTGTGTAGTTATTTCTAATTAGCTCTCTTGTTTCAGTCCGAATTTTAACCTCATAGATGAAGAGTTACGGGAAGGTAACACTTAATTCGGAGATGATTTTCATTGGTTTTATGTATTATAAGAAAATTCTTCCCATTTTCACCCGCTAATTATTTTTGGAAGGGGGGCGTGCGCTTGAGGTTGAAGAGGACGAATGCAAAATCATCAATGAGAAGACAGTATTTGACCACATACGCGAGAAAGCCAAAAACTTTTCTCTCCTGTCTGCATATGATAATATTCGCTTCCCATCACCAGAGGTCCTTCTTCTCACAAGAAAGCGCGCCCGAGAGAAGAGACCTGGACTCCATCATGAAGTGATTGTACTGGATGATGAGACAGACGGACTCAACATATCACCACAAGCCGAGGTCAATTTTCCTGCAGAGCTCAGAAAGGCAGAACACAATGATAGGAACCTATATTTGGCTTTAGAGGATCATAATAGAGTAGGAAGCTCAAATACCACAAGTACTAATATAGTGGATACAGGTGCACGCACCATATAACCATTATATGATTTAATTATCATCTTTTGCTTTAAAGGTTTTGTCTTTATTGTATGATTTCGTTGTTGAAGGTGTTTTCCTTACTGAACCTGAGGCAAGCACATACGAAACATCAACTGACCAAACAATTTTTGACCATATACGAAGAAAATCCAAGGATTTTCCACTGATTAGTAAGTTGGATTGCATGGAGTCAATTATCCAGAGAAAGGAATTATTCACGCAGAACCATTTTGATTCCTTGAATGCTGCTTCTGATATGAGAATGGAGACTAATTTCTCAAACATTGTCAGAGATAACATACTTACTTCATATATGGAATCTGTTGAAGTGGAAAAACCTGCATCTGGTTTTCAATATGCCACTGAGGTAGAACATAACAAATTTGAAAGCTGCAGCGGCATGGATGGAGTGCTAAATATTTCTGAACGAGTTTCAAGTACCAGTCCTGTTCTATCATCAATCCATGTGCCAGCTTTGAATACAAAGTTAAAGGACAAGAAGCGGCCATCAGATGCAAGAAGCTTTGCAGATTACAGTAGGAAGAAGCATTGCTCTTCTATAGAATCAGAAGCAGAAGCAGAGAAGTCGAGTTCAAGTGAAACAAGACAGTGCTGTTCTTTGGAAACTGCAGGCAAAATGAGGGAAGTAGATTCAAATCCTGGGTTTAAGAGTGTATTTTCCTTCCTCTGATGTAATATCTTTTTTCAAAGGATGTCAGCTGATAATCCGGTCTTGGACTTTGACTGATTGCACTAGCTTCTTGGTATAAATGGTATATTATTGCATTATGCTGTCCTGTACCGGTTCAGTGAACAGTTAGTACAGCAAGATTGTGGTTATCGTCAGATTGAAGTAGTGAATATGACTCGTGAGTAAATTCCGGTAAGAATTTGAACCCTGTCAGTTATATGTATTCTATGTTGATTTGCCAACCCAAATAGAACACTCGAAATCAGAACAGATTTGTGAATTATCTTCATGTCTTCTCTTCAATTATCAATATCATGGTCATGATAGTTTGCACAAGAAAAACGAGGACCGATAAGAGACATTTTGGCTTAGATCTGTTACTTGATGTTCAGCGCCATGTTGTGTGGGTTGGTAACTTGTATGTAGCCTTTTTTTTTTTTTGAACAAATATTTTTATTATCAAATTTTTTTAACTAAAAATATGTTATGTTGATAATTTTTACAAATTAATTTATAATTTTTGATAACTATAGGTAAAATAATTTTTCTAAAAAAAATGGAAGCTTGATATTTTCCCTATTCGCTGACGTCATCTTAATAGTAATTACGACATAAATAACCATGAAATTTACGAAATTAAAATATTGAAAGTATTTGGGATTTTGTCAGACAGAAGTTATAAGTCGAGCAAGGTGGTTGGTGTGGTTTGGGTCATTAAAGGGGCAAACAACTCCCAGGTTGGCGTTCCCCCACTCATACATATATCCAAAAACCCAAGTCTTAATCCCTTCATTATTCTCACAACCATTAGTCCAGTTCTGCTTCGATTTCTCTGACACGTGGGAACCACCCTGCTGGGTTGAGCCAAATTGCGGTACAAGTGTCTTACAAGATGTTACGTCAAATCGAACCATTAGGGGCAAGCAGTTGCAGTAGCACGGATATTTGAGCGGAACAATAATAGATAATAATGCCCACCATTGATATTAAATGCTAAAAGTGGATGAAGATAGAGCCACGGAGTGGTGGGGCTCCCACTCCGGAGGAAGATGTTATGGAAATTCAATTCTTGAAGAAGCGGGAGGGGGTGATACCAAAAAAATCCTGTTTGCAACTGTCATGGTGGGTGGGATATAAATAAAATATTATACTTTTTATTTTCGATTTTGGACAATTTTTTTAAATAAATTGCAATTCATATTATAACGAGTTTTTTATTGAATTTTTAAGTTGTTAAAATTTAAACCAAATTTTAAAATTAACAATTTTTTAAGAAAAATTTTGGATTCATACCTTTTTTTAATTAATCCTTAAATTTTTAAAATTTGATGCATCTATTTAGAGAAATTTTAAAATTAGCAATTTTTTCTTTAATTAAAACTCATTTATATAAAATTTATTTATATAAAATTAAAAAAATTCCATAACTACTAATATTCAAGCACTCAATCAATATACTGAAAATTGTTTAATCTCAACATTTGGTTCTAAGGATCCAATCTTTTATATATATATATATATATATATATATATATATATATAGACACATACACATTGTGTGATTGCCACTGCATGGGTTTGAAGTTTGATATGTTGATTGGATGATATAAAATAAAGTGAAATATAAAAAATAAATAAGTAAGATAAAAATTAATTTCTATATTTTTAAAAAATAAAATAATAAGTATTAAATAATGATTATAGAAATATAATAAACATTATATATAATTTAAAAAGAAATTTTCTCATCTTCACAACAAACTAAACGAATTGATTATTTATTCATATGTCTAAATTTAAATGGGTAAAATTTATAATTACCATAAGGCATAAGTATTTTGATCATTTTTAAGCATTTGAAATAACTAATGGTTAAAATAAAAATAAAATAAATTAATTTTTTTAAATTTGGCTAAATTACATTTATTACCTTTCCTATTTCATTAATATTATTTAATTTCCTAACATTTGATATATATATATATATATATATATTATATAAACATCCTCTTTAATTTACTTTTTGTCAATAGCATTAACTTTTTGTATAACATACATTTTAAAAAAATAAAATTATTTAAATACTTTTATTGTGATGTTAACAATATAATTACAATCTCAGATGATTATAGGTAGGTACTATTCCCATTCCCAACCACATATTTAGCAAGTAAAAAATTTTTCATCCCAAGAATATACTTGAATGTTAGTCCCATGCTCATTTATTCAAAAAAAAATCAAAATGAAAAAAAGTACTCTTTTGCATAAAATTTGTTCATATAAAATTATAACATAAAATAAAATATTTTATATAACGATTAATATAATTCAAAACACATATATGTCCATTTGTAACACACACACTACAAGATTGAGGCACGGTGGGTACAATATTACCCAAACCTTTAAAATATTCATAAAATCTGTATACCTAAGCTTAAGTAGATAATTTTACATATACCTATAGAATATAAGTATTTTGTTCATCCCTACATGTTAAAACCTAAAAATCAACTTAACTGTCATTCTGTAATAATATCATAATCTTTTGTTGTGTAAAAAATTAATTTTTATCAGCATAAGATAAATAATAAAAAAATTACAATATATACCAAGTATTATAAAGTATAATTTAACTACATCTTAAGAGATATTTAACAAATCTATATCAAGGGGATATATGACCATTCATTAATCATCAAATAAAAAATTTACAGTCTTGTAAATGAGTACATGATTTATTTCTTATGGTAATTATTTATGCTCAAGAATAGCAATAAAAGAAAAATAAGTTGAATAAGGAAACAGAACAACGGTTGAAGATTATGGTAACAATGCATAGAAGAGGATGTTAATCACCCTATTTTACTCTAAACTTTGACTGTAAGTAAACCGTTGTTCAAACTCTAATCTCCCTATGCTGCTGACAAGCGAGGTTCTTGTCTTTTTTTTTTTTTTTGTTAATTATTTTTTGTTTACAAAAAATGCAAATCACTTTTGTCCTCCAATCAGCTTCCAGCAGATATATTTACTGAGTAATAACCAACACATTTCTACTTCCCAAAACCCTGCAATATGTTAAAAAATAAAACTTGTATAATAGGTTCTTCACTTCTTGATGGCTCTTCCGAACCGCGAGTACTGGAGGTCTCCGAGGAGCTATGGGAAATTCCAATCTTCTTCTATTCATTTGAAACAAAGCTGTTTGTGCTGTAAGACCTAATGGAGCTGTCTGAGTTTAGCATCCCAGTGTTCAAAAAAGGGGGTTGATTTGGTACAGAAACATCCACATTTGAATTACTTAACAGGTAAACAACTTCGTCCATGGATGGCCTCAGAGAAGCAGAAGCTTGTGTACATAGCAGCCCAATTTGAAGCGCCCTTGATAATTCTGTTGCTGGAAAATCATCTCCTAAGCAAGGGTCCACAACTTCATGCAATCGGTTTGATCGATAGTGTTTCCAAACCTGAGGCCAAATCCAAAGTTTTTTCACATTGTCATACACAGATATAAAATGTTGAATCAAGTAGCCTAGAAAATTATCGAGGCTTGTTTCAAGTTTCAGGTGAAGTAGACATAGATCTTACTGTCTGTAGAAGGGAACCAGAGTCTTCCCTGAAGACATTGCTCCTTCTGCCACATAAAATTTCTAAAACCAGTACTCCAAAACTATAGACATCAGCTTTATCTGTTAGTTGTCCTCGAATAAGATACTCTGGAGCCATATACCCTCTGCTCAGGAGATAAGAATGAAAAACAATCAGGGTCAGACGATGGTATAACCCCTGGAATGGTTTCCTCATGTTAAAAAATTGTTAGATATACCAAGTTAATCATAAAGATAGAAGAAAACACGTCACATGATGACCTACTGGAAATATAATTAGCTTCTCCCAATAGGTTACTGGGACTGAGATGCTCATTTATAGATGCAAATGCAATTATCTGGATTGATAAGTAAATCAAATTAATAATAAATAAATATGTAAATATATTAAGTGCTATTAAAAGTATATTCAATATATTAATATGGCTTTTTAAAATATTTTTGTCTATTTATTTTTTGTAAAAGACATCTACTTACAAATTTTTCAATATCATATGCTAAAAGACCAAAACTGTGGACTCACAGTGTTCCAGCAATTCCAGTGCTAAGATGCGTTTTGTCAGCAGCAAGACAGCGGGCGAGGCCAAAGTCTGCAATCTTAGGAGTGAGATTCTCGTCCAGAAGAATGTTGCTACTTTTGATGTCCCTGTGGATTATTCTTATATTAGATCCTGCGTGAAGATATGCAAGCCCCTCTGCTGTTCCAACAATTATATCAAAACGCTGCTTCCACTTTAGAATCTGAGTTCTGTTCTTTTCTGGAAAGCAGAGTAGGAGGAGGTCATGTTTCTGAAACTATTAACAAGCACTTAAATGGAGCTGATTGATTCTTTTCATTTATAAAGTTTAATTGGAAGTTGGAAAAGTACTGCAAAGTTTTGATTGGGAATTATACTATGAAGGAAGAAAATTACCAAAAATGAACTGATCCAAGCTCTTGTTGGGTAGGTACTCGTATACAAGGAGGCTCTCAGGGCCTTCAATGCTACAACCCAAGAGTTTTACGAGGTTCTTGTGCTCAATTCCGCTAATCAAATTCACTTCATTGAAGAACTCGTCAACCCATTGCCTGGTATTGAACACTAATCTCTTGACAGCTACTACTTTCCCATTTGGGAGAGTCCCTTTGAACACGGAACCAGCTCCTCCTTGGCCAATTTTTCTTGAAGAGTTGAAATAATCTGTGGCCTTCTCCAGAGTTTCGTATTTGAAATTCAAACTTGATTTGTTTATGGAAATGGAAATTTGACCAAGATTATTGCTTTCTGGGTGACGGAGGAGAAAGAAATACGGCTTCAGAGAAAATAAAATTATTTAATTGATCTAAGTTTGAAATGATTGGTATCATATTTTCCTAAAATAGTACCTCTATTCAGCTTCGATAATCTTGAGAAGGCCGCATAAAAGGCAGAGAGAGAGAGAATTACAACAGCAGCCACTGCTAACACTGTTGCTACAATGACTCCTCTTCTAGATGACCCTAAAAATTGCAAAGTTAAGACAACTCAGGCAATTGCAATATCATAGGACTCGCTAACCTTACTCTGTTGCTAAGAAAATTACAGGTATGGAATAGAAATATGGAAGAAATACTTTCTCACTCTATACCAGGTATAATATAAAATAAGATCTGCAATCTATTCAGGCCAAAGTTCGAATCAAATGACCAAAAATGTTTCAGCAGATCAAGAAATCAAAGTATTTGAGTGATAATGATGCAGAGTAACATAATGGTTCTTTCCAAAACTAAATACCAACGAAGTATGAAGATTAAAAGAATGTAACACACCGACACATAATACTCATCCCATGTGAGCTTGAATTCCCATTTACCAATACAACTTCAAGAACAGAAAACTTTGCAGTAACAGACTTACCCTTTCTACCCTCTTCACCTCCTTCGTTGTAGAACTTCTCAGTTGAGTACCTCAAATAGCACCCAGCATTCAATGCCCTCCCTTCCCTCTTAGGCAAGCAGCCTCTCACCTCCCTTCCCGCTTTCCTCAAGCAACTCCCACATCCATTACTCCCCACAGTCTTCCAACACTGAGCCAAGGCATAAACCCCCCCAACCTCTCCCATACCAAATCCTAAACCCTTCCCCACAGCAAGCCTCACCACATTCTCAACCACTTGCCCCACCCTCTCCTCAAACCCCCACCTCTCACCGTCATCCTCCATCACACCATAATTGGAACTACAATTCACCGTATCCCTCAAGGGATCAATATCTTCCGAGTAGAAACTATAGTTATCGTAGCGTAGGAAGCAGCCATCAAGGTAGATGCGAGCAGAGACAGAGGGGAGGCAGCGAGGGAGTTTGGTGCGGCTAGCAGCATAACACAGAAGGCAATCGGTGTGGGAAAGGTCTTGGAAGCACTGAGCGAAGCCGTAGATGGGAAGGGTGGAGAAGTTTACAGAATGAGATGCCCAATGTTGGGTGGTGACTGTCTGGGAAAGAGACTCCATTTCTTTGACGAAGCTTGGAATGTAACTGGGGTTTGCCGGGGCTTTAGCGTTGCCGCACAAGAGTCCGGCTTGGGAGATTCGGGGATCGGAGAGAAGGAAGTGGGGGAAAGAGAGTAAGAGGAAAGTGATGGCAATGAGAAAGCATGACGATGGATTTGAGCAATGTATGGAGATCATTGTGGTCCTCGGTGTTTCTTCTGGCTTCCCTTGTTCTGTTTGTGTATGAGAGCGAGCGGGAGAGAGGAGGGTGGAAAAGAGTATTATAACAATTTGCTCTTTCTGCCTCGGTGTGAGTGTGTATGGGAAAAAGCCAACTCTCATCTTTCTGCCTTTGGTTGCTGTCTTGTCGTCTTCATATGTCCAGCTTTCCTGCATTTGTGGCGTAAGCTTGCTATACAGGGTTGACATTAATTTTTTTTTTTAAATATAGAACGTAATTTCGTTTCAAAAATTTGAATTTACTGTCAATTTATTCCAAATATATATTTTATGTTAGTTTCTCAGAAGGTTTTTTTTTTTAAAACTATATGAATTGTTATTAGTCTACCACGATTGTATTTGTTTTTCAGAAAATTTTTTAAAAAATTTAAAAACTCAATAACTATAATTCATCAAACTACATATAAATAACATAACAAGATGTCTAAGTTTCTTTGAAAAAATGATTTCCGTATGGCAAGAACCCAACAACTTTCATGATTTTACTAAATTGCTGCATGATCACCATCATTAGTGCACTCTTAAAGAGATAAACAAAGATTTCTTACAACAACTAAGCTCAAACTTCTCATACACACAGACTTGACAAGCCTAAGAGGCATCCCTTTACTTTGTGTTGCCATTATAACTTTCTCCCACATCTTCAATCCTCATATTTCACTTTGTTTATAATAACGTTTGTTGTATTAAAAAATATTAAAGAAATTATATGTAAATAATCGAATTTCACGGTCCGTATTGAAACTGTTAAATCACAGGATAATTAAAAAAATTATACTTAAGTTTTTTTTTCTTTAAAATATACATTGGGCAACATAAATACATACAACTACGTATTGACAAAGGAATAACTCTACTGAAAAGGCATTTTAAACCCAATAATTAAAGACCCTCTGTAATGTCAAGCCTGCTAAAAAATCACGTATAAAAATAAACTACCACAAATTTTTTTAAAAATAATTTAACATCAAAAGAACGGGACTTAAAAAAAAAAAAGTACATGCAACCACATTCTGCTTGGTCCATTTAATTTTATCGTAGCCTTTTCCTATTATTAATTTATTGAATTAGACTTAAATTTATTTGTTTAATCTTTATTATTAATTGCTCAATTAAAATATAATAGATAAATAAATTTTTAATTAAAATATAATAATTGTATAATTTTACAATAATTATATATTTGTCATATTGTTATTAAAAATCATTTCTAATAATAAAAATATTAAAGAAATTATATATAAGTTTTTTCCTAATTGATCTCAACTTTTTTTTTCCAAAACAGATATTCCCTCAATTTCAATTTTGAAAGAAAAAAGATCACTACAGTGGATCCCACTTTGACAAAGAGATATATAAAAAAGCCGTGCGTCAGTGTCTAGCAACGTGTGCTCTCTGTGATTGGCTGAGAGCCAAATTAGATGACCAACCATGTGTTCCTCTAGTCTAATGTGAATGCTACCACCGCATATCTTTGACAATCGGGGTCACCCAATTTTTCATTTCCACGGATTCTACGTAAATTATGAATTTACAAACAAATAATAATGATTCTTAATATTTCCAAAATTAAATACATTTCAGCCCTTGTTACAGAAAATACATCTTAAATTAAAAATGTTATGAATCTCATTGTCTTTGTGAAGTTACAGTCAGAAAGCTGTGCCATTTTGTAAGATTCATCAATCAAAAATTAATGGACAAAATTTAATAAATAAACCTCTTTGAGGATTACACGGTGTGAGAAATTCTTTTGTACGTCAAGTAACTATACCAAGAAATCAATATTTGATTCATACGGCAAACCATACATTTATGGATCAAATTTAACTTTAACATTTACTTGTTATACTATGCACATTTTTTATATATTTTTATCGTTAAAATTATATAACTAAACAGCACAGAGACAACCGTCTAGCTGTTGCCGAATTGCAATATATTATCTGTTTTATTTTGCCCTATAGATTTGGCCCTTCCTTTTGCCCGCATTATATATATATATATATATATCATTCAAAATGTCTACTTCTCAAAAAATAACTTTCGGAAGTAAAAGATTTGACCGTTGCTACAGTAGAGTTTGAGTAAAAGTATAAAACAAAATAATCCACTCCCAAATCACAACGGGGCATTAGCAGTGGCTTCCTTTCTTGCCTTCGCTGGTCTAATGACGTGTTGCTTTCCTCACTTCTAGACTTCGAATTATGAATTACTTGTCTTGGATTCAATCAATTAAAAAAACAAAAAAAACTCATTAATTGGTGTTAAAGTCAACACTAATTAGCAGCTATGGCAAAGTCTTTACCCACGCAAAACGTTCAATTAGCTTCATCATGGGCTCTCCAACTTTCCTGGATTCCAGAGTCAAAATAATCACTTCTCCAATCCTATTCATATTATGTGCCATTGACAATAGACACAAACACTTCTATACATCAAAAGGTCTTGAGAAAAGCTTGTCACGAGGCAGCCATGGAGGAAATATTCTTGTACTAAAATTGGGTTTGTGAAAGTTGGGTGCTTTTTTGAAAGAAAAAAAAAAAACATAATTTAAAATCACTACAAATTTCAAATTGCACAGTTGAATTCAAGATCTAAAACCAATGATATTTTTTGGACTATTTATAGATAGGGTAAAGTTAGACATCTGATAGACTCAATGTTTGACTCAATTAAGATATTGTGCTTGTTTTTATACCCATAGCATGGTCCAACCCGAACAAACCTAATTTTATGTTGGGTTAAGACGAGTAAGGGCTGCTCGGGCTTTTTTTTATATTTATGAACTGATACTTGTAATATAAAAATATCTTTTTATAAACTTATAAACACATATTTCAAAATAATGAGATTTTAGAACCTTCATATTTTTATCAGTAATAAAAAAATAACCTGATATTATCAAACAAAATATAAGTTATACTAGTATAATTAGTCTTAGGTAAATATGTATATTTTCATTATTTAATAAAAAAAATATCAATAAGCATACGTATTAATGATGAAAATAATTAATAAGTAAAGGAGTTTGAGTAGATAATGAAATTTGCAGTATGTAAAGAGAATCAGATGAAATAAAAATAAAATAAATATAAAATGGCAAGATATTGATAACTATAAAAAAAAGTAACTATTAGGACAAATTGAGCAGAATATGTCTTTACCCATAGCTAGGCTCAACCAGATATAATTTTATTTAAAGTTTTATTCATTTATATTTTTAACTCAACTCGACCCAACCCGATTAGGCCAGGTTAGGGCAAATTCCTAGGGTCTAATGGGCTAATGAACACTGCTAAATGTTCTATAACATATATGATTTCGCAAAGAATTTTCTAGCATCATCCACGTCTCTCTCTTTTTGTAAAGTGCTTCTTAATTGTAATAAAATCATTTCTCCATGGTAACCCTTCGCACCATGCATGGCAACCACCAATATGAAGAATAATATCAAGACAGAAAAGAAACCTAAGGAGATTGAGAATTATACACAATCAATCAGCTCTAAAATTTGAAGGGCATAGATGAATAAGATATATTTAAATGTCATCCCAAACTAGAACAAAAAAGTGGCGATGGTAAATGGAGGTTTGGAAGGTGCTGACAGTTCAACATCCTTTTGTTTAAGCATTTTTGTCACCTCTATCATGTTAGGATGTAAAGATGGCAATTCTTGGGTACAAAAAAGTCCCACCTAGACAACTCTTGCAATTTCTTCACCATATTTAGCCTTCACACTTTGATCAATAATTTTTGATGTAGTGTTCAATTGGAAATGCCTCCATGCCTAAAAAGAACAGTGAAAAAGAAAAACAAAAACAAAATCTTCTTGGTGACCACCAGTATAAATTGGTTCACTTTTCTAAAATCATATGTCTAAACATAAATCAATGAATTAGGAAAGTTGTGAGAATTACATGAGCGACAAGAGTTTTAAAAGATTTTACAGACTCAAATTTGTAATTTGCAACACCACTGACAATTTCAAGCACAGGTACCCTAAAGTTATAGATGTCTACTTTTTTTGTTAATCATCCCTTAGCAAGATATTTGGGGGTCATATAACCCCTATAAAATAGAGATAACAATGGCAAGAAATGGATAAAGCCCTTATCAGGCAAGAGAACACTTGAAATGATTAAAATAGAAGATTTCATTGAAATGGAGAATATGGCAAGAGAATACTTACAATGTACCTGCAATGGCAGTATTAACAAGGGTCTTATCACAGGAATAAAGCCTTGCTAGACCAAAATCAGCAATCTTTGGTTTATATTTCAAATCCAATAAGATGTTGCTTGCTTTGGTGTCCCTGTGAATTATTCGCACTTGAAAATTGTTGCGTAGGTATTCCAAACCTTCAACCATTCCAACAATTATTTCACATCGTTTTGGCCAATCTAACTTCTTTTTCTTCTCTAAGTCTTCCTTCCAAAGGTAGTACAAAAGTAATTATATTAAGCCTGAAGAATGCATTAGAATGTTACCCTTATTGTTTGTTATAGAATAAGAAAAATTTCCATATATATATAATAGAAAAGATTCTTGTAGAATAGAAATATTACTGTAAATATATTGTAATTAATATATGTAACTATTGAGATTGATTTAGTACAATTGTAGAGATTAGATTTTCCTTTTTCAAAGACATATGATGTATATACATATGTATATTATTTATAATTAAAGTAGAATTGTTAGTCAGCCAAAGTTTACATGGTATCAGAGTACAAATTTGTTGGTGCATCTGAATCTTTTATATAAGCTATTTATTAGGTGATACAGCCCCACCTAGGAGATCAAAAACCCTCAAATAGGCCTCTCCTTGGAATTCGAGAACTAACAGCGGTGCGTGTGGGTGTCATGCACCACTTTCCAGTTCTGGCGATTTCTCACGCGTTAGCACATGAGCCAAATTTTGGAACTACGGTTTCCTTTGCTGGTGACGACTCCTTTGTTCCAACGTTTCCCCTTTGGTTCCCAAGTGTAGTTATTCCATTTAGTCCTTTGCCTAGTTGATTTTTGGTTTCCTCCTCTGGTATTTGGGTGTAAAAGCTAATTGGCCTCTTGTCTAAGTATTGTCATTGGTTTTTGTGCAACATCCGTGATCTTATTTCATTACTATTTTAGTTTATTGGTGTTTTGCTTCTGTAATGGCAGAAAATAAACCCACGGTTATGGTTGATGTGATTCTTGTGCTTACAAAGATTACAGAGCACAAACTTAATGGCTCGAACTATTTGGATTGTCGTAAGACAGTTCGAGTGTACCTATGAAGTATTAAGAAAGATGATCATCTTATCAACGATCCTCCTACAAATAATACGAGGTAAGTCTGGTTGAGGGATGATGCAAGGTTGTTTTTACATATCGAAATTCCATTGATAATAAGGTCATTGGTTTAATCAACCACTGTGAGTTTGTTAAGAAATTGATAGATTATTTGGACTTCTTATACTTTGGTAAAAGGAATAATTCTCTTATCTATGATGTGTGTAAAGCCTTTTATCATGCACAGAAGCAGAATAGGCCGCTCATAGCTTATTTTATGGATTTCAAAAGAATTTGTGAAGAACTTAATGTGTTGTTACCTTTTAGTTCTGATGTGAAGATTCAACAGACTTAACAGGAGAAAATGACTGTTATGAGTTTCCTTACAGGTCTCCCTCCAAAATTTGAGACTGTCAAATCTTAGGTCTTCTCTGAATCTGAGATTTCTTCTCTGCAAGATACCTTTGCTAGAGTTCTTTGTACAGAGAGCCTTCAAACATATCAACTGGCTAATAACAATAGTGTTCTTGTAAGTTGCGATGGTCAAAATGATTGAGGTGGTAATAAGACAGGTGGAACAATCAATCACAACAAAAGTGTTAACAGTCACAATTTGGTGTCAAAAGGAATTGTGTGTTATTATTGTCATGAGTCAGGTCACACAAAAGCGTAATTATAAGAAACTTCAAAACAAGAATCAAAGAACTCAGTTGGTAAATGTTGCATCTTCTTCTAAAAAAACCATTTTGGTTTCCACAATGAGTTTGCTTAATTCTCTCAATATCAAGAATCATTGAAATTCATTGCTCCTTCTATCACTATAGTTGTTGAGTTAGGTAAATCCAATAAGTGCCTTATCTCTTCATCATCCAAATGGGTCAATGATTTTAGTGCCACAAATCACATTACAGGTAACTCAGGTCTTTTTTCTACTTTCCAATTATATTCTATCTCCTCTTATGTTACTCTAATAGATGGGTCCACTTCTTACGCTCTTGGGTCAAGGGTCGTTAATCTAACCTCGTCACTTTCCTTATCCTCAGTGCTAAACTTACCTAATTTTTCCTTTAATCTCATATATGTTAATAAACTCTCTCGTTCTTTGACTTGTTGCATCTCATTTTTTTCCTGATCATTATTTATTTTAAGATCTTACAACGAAGTGGATTATTGGTAAAGGTTATGAATCTAGAGGTCTTTACATCCTTAACACACAAGTGCCGAGATTCATTGCTTATTCCAGTACTTTGTCTCCCTTTGAAGTGCATTGTTAGTTGGGCCATCCTTCTCTACCTTCCTTTAAGAAACTTTGCCCTCAATTAAAACATTTGTCATCTTTGGATTATGAGTCATATTAGTTTGTCAAATATCATCATCTTCCCTCAGTGTCTAGAGTTAATAAATAAGTTGTATTCCTATTTGAGTTAGTTCATTCTGATGTTTGGGGTCCTTGTTAAATTACGTCTAAATCTGATTTTAAATATTTTGTTACATTTGTCAATGACTACTCTCGTGTTACTTGGATATATTTAATAAAAAATCATTTTTAGTTG
This sequence comes from Erythrophleum fordii, assembly GCA_032878935.1. NCBI lineage: Eukaryota > Viridiplantae > Streptophyta > Magnoliopsida > Fabales > Fabaceae > Erythrophleum > Erythrophleum fordii. Next base: position 17,095,948 of record JAVQMF010000049.1, on the reverse strand, counting down.
TTCTCTCAATTTCGTACATTTTGTGCTGAAATAAAAATTCAATTTAATACTTTTATGCATACTTTATGAAGTGATAATGCCAAAGAATATTTTTCAAATCTTTTTTAGTCTTACATGGCTCAACATGACATTCTTTATGAGTCTTCTTGTGTTGATATACCATCTCAAAATGAGGTTGCTGAACAAAAAAATATATATATATTTGAAGTTGCAAGAGCCCTTCCATTTCAAATAAAAGTTTCTAAACAATTTTGGGCTAATGCTATCTCTACAATTTATTTCTTAATTAATCGGATGCCTTCCTCTATTCTTGACAGTAATATTCCATATGTTGTTCTCTTTCCTTCCAAGCCCTTATTCTCTACTGAACCTAGGATATTTGGGTGTACTTTTTTTGTTCAATATGTCCGTCCCCACATTACCAAATTAAATTCAAAGTCACTTAAATGTGTTTTTCTTGGTTACTCGCGCCTTCAAAAAGGATATAGGTGTTTTTCTTCTACTCTTAACTATTATCTTGTGTCTATATATGTCACTTTTTATGAAATCTTTCATATTCTATAACAGAATGTAGTAAAAAATAGAGTAGTATCTCAATCTAGTGCAGAGTCAAAAATAGAATATAATATCTCGATCTAATGCAGAGTCAGAGTATAGAGCTATGGCACAATCAGTATGTGAGATTATATGGATATATCAACTATTTAGTGAAGTTGGTCCCAAGTCTTTATTGCTAGCAAAGTTATGGTGTGACAACCAAACTGCTCTTCATATTGCTTCTAATCCTGTGTTTCATGAGCGAATCAAGCATATTGGGATTGATTGTCATTTTGTTCATAAAAAGATCTAAGAAAAATTTATTCCTCCAAGATATGTCAAACTGGGAGATCAATTAGGAGATATCTTCACAAAGGCTGTAAACAAAGCACGAATTGATTTTGTAACAAGTTGGACATGATTGACATCTATGTTTCAGCTTGAAGGGAAGTGTTATAGAATAAGAAAAATTTCCATATTTATATACTCTCCTCGGTCTCATATATAAGAAGCAAATAATTAATTTAGAAATATTAAGAAAGTTAGTTAAAAGCAATTAATCTTTTTAATTTTGTCTTAAATAAAAATTATCTTTCAAAAATACCGTTATTTAATATGTACACTTTCTCCTTGAAATTAATTACCACCACTACTTATAATTTGAATGACTTATTTAATAAATGGCATAATTGGAATACTGTAATTAATATGGTAGTTTGTTTTTTATATATAAGACCAAATCAAATCTTAAAAAAGTTTTTTATATATGAGACCAAAGGGAGTATAACAAGAAAAATTTTTATAAAATAGAAATGTTATCATAAATATATTATAATTAATATATGTAATTACTAAGATTGATTTAGCACAATTGTAGGGATTAGATTTTCCTTTTTTAGAGATATATGATGTATATAAATATGTATATTGTTTATGAATAAAATAGAACAGTTAGTCAGCCAAAGTTTACACGGTTAAAATTAGATTAGCAATTAAATGGCATTACTAACATCTATGCCTCTCCCTTAGTCTCAGCCCAATTATACACAAGTAACACAACTCACCATTTAGTAATACTAATTTAGTGAAGACTGAGTTTGTAGTTCTAGTATCTATAGCTTACCAAATAAGTTGTAACTGAGGCTTCCATTGGGAAGATATTCATAGATGAGAAAGCTTTCTGTTGAGGTGAAGAAGCAACCAAGGAAACAAACTAGATTTTTGTGTTGAGCACTACTGTTCACATCCATTTCATTGTAAACATCTTCTGTCCCTCTCTCACCAATGAAAATCATGCGTTTTATTGCAATTTCTCTACCATTTGGTAAGGTTCCCTATTCCAATGCATAGGAAGTCATCATATCATAGAACAGGAATAATAAGAAAGAATAAAAACTTCAAGGTGTATATACTTTGTAAACTTCACCATATCTTCCTTGACCAAGCTTAAGTGATTCATGAAAGTTGTCTGTTGCCTCTTTTAATGTCAAGTACTTGAATTGTATGAAATGCAAGTTCCTCTTTGGTATTGACACGCCCATCTCTGAGATAAAAAACCAAAAGTTGTATGAATTGCCAGTGAGGGAATAGAAGGATTGGAAATGCTGTTTCTTATTATTGAAGATTTTACCTTCTCCTTTACTTGAAAGACTACATAATTTGTATATGGATTTACCAACATAGTATCCAATTAGAATAGCCAATGAACAAATAGCAATTGCAACAAGAACATGTGCAACATACTTTGCTATAGTATCTGCAGGGTGCTCAACCAACAAGTACCCGATTGTCAATCAGCATAAGTAAACAAGAAATTTAAGCTATTCCATCCTTTCTCCCCTCAAAAGGAAAAAAAAATGAATGGGCCAACAAGAATATATGCATATAGCCTCTTCTTATCATACTCTATGGTAGCAATGAGATAAATTTTTCTTGCCCATAAACATGAGATGAAATCAAGACATGCCCAATGGTGGAGCCAGGACCCTAGGTTAAGGGGGGACAAATTGAGTTTTACAAGTTTTTCTATATCCTATTCAAAAAAATTTATAGATTACCTCAAGAAGCTTACACCCAAAAGCCTTAATTGTAAAGGAGAAACAAGAGAAGAGGAAGAAGAAAATAAGAAAAAAAGAAAGAAAAGAAGAGAAGAGAAGGAAAAGAAGATGATAATAATAATAATAATAATAATTTGTATGAGAGTTATGTAATACATATATGGATTTATTGAGTTTAAGTTAAAATGTCAAATAATAATTAAAAAGAAAAATAACTCAATCATGTAAGAGATATATTTGTGTATAGGTCCAGTGGCCTCAAAATTTCAAACTATAATGTCATAACTAATACCATATACATAAAATTCTTTGAAAGTCGAGGGGGACCAATAGATACGCCTATTCTTTATGTCATTTTATGGGCTCAATGGGGGCAATTCAAGCGGTACATATCATAATATCTACATTAAACACTTCGTTCAAACATTTCGCATTCAGGTGAAGTTTGACATGCAATATACTCCGATGAACTGGTGTTCAGCTGTTTCCATATTCTGATCTTTCCAAAGTTCAACTCTATTGAGGAAAAAAGATTAGAAGTAACCTCTTGTTTCACTCTTTCTTCCATTATTGATGAAGTCATAATCAGCATAGTGTAGAAAGCAGCCAGCATTGAGCACGCGGCCCTGTGTTGATGGTAGGCAGGATAAGGAAGTGCTAGCTGCATTGGCAAGGCAAGCAGAACACATATCTCGGTCCAAAGTCTTCCAACGGGTAGCCAGCCCATAGACTGCCATACCTGAAGGCAATTTCTCTTGCATCAATATGAAGCCTCCTCGAGCTGGTACTTCAATGCCATTTGAATAATTAAATTTGTCGTCATGCTTGAAAACTCTTTGGCATCTTCTTTGCGGTCACTGCATCTCTATTTCCATTCAACCCCCAAACTTAAAAATCAATAAAATATGTAGAATGAAGAGAAATCATTGCTGCATCCTCCGAGAATAAAATTTCGTCAACACAAGAAGAACACAAACTGGATAAGAAAATCACTGGCAGAACAGAACTCACAATAATTGAAATAAGCCCCTCTATGCTAAAACAAAATTCTAATAGTCCTGAGTTCTCCTACCTAGTCGTGACGTTGGTTGTAACATCCATCAAGAAGTAGCAAAGTCTTCCACAAATTAACGAAAAACAAATCCCCCTTTTAAATCCAATTAATTTAGACTCTGCATAGATGAAAATGAAAAAATAATGTTGAACAAAAAATGGGGGAATCAAATCAACATCGACCCATTATAAGTGCCCAATGCCTATTAATCAATGAATAAACATCAACATTTGGAGGAAAAAACCAAAAAAAAAAACAGGAATTAAAGTAGCTTCAAATCATCGGGACTGATGTTTTCCTCATAGAAACTATAATTCTCTACCCTAATGAAGCAGCCATCGGAATAAACACGACCACCTGTGGCAGGAAAGCAATAAGAAAGAAGGTCATCAAGGTTTTCGTGGCAACTTCTACATTCTAACTGAGAAAGATCATCCATGCACTGCGCGAATAGATAGAGACGATCCGGGAGGTCATTGGCTTCCTTCAAGGAATATTTATCACGAGTCATTTGATCCAACATCTCATCTCTCATTTTCCAATAGACGCGCGCATACTCATCCCCGTTCTGGACATAGGTGTGCCTGCATGAGCGTGCAATTATACCAAGACGCGATTGTGCATAGGCATGGTTTGCACAGAACGTTTGGAAGAAGGCGAAAATTGTCAAAGGCAGAAGAGCGGTCTCCATGAACTGGCCTCTGCTCTTCTTTTTTTTTTTTTTTTTGGGTACTTTTTTTTAATTATTATTATTATTATTATTATTATTATTATTAGTACTGATTTCCGGTTACAGTGTTAGGCAGTTTGAGTAAAATATTATTCTTTCCAACCAGTTTCTTGCCACCCAAGAAAGGCAACCGTTAGTCCGTCACTTTTCTTTTGAACTGCATATAGAATAGTCATTACAATATGCATTGCTGGAGAAAAGTACATGCATAAGAATTTTTTATTTGATTTTTCCACACGATTAATTGTGATATAAGGCAATTATGAACATTTATGATTGTGTTATGTGATTGGAAATTACAAATGATGATGATAATCAATTGAACGTACTTTTTTTAAAAAAATCATTTGAAATGGAGGAAAAGAGAGGCATTGTAGCTTAAATTTGGATGATAGAGTAGAACAGACCTTGATAGACAGGCTAGTGCATAACACGTTCTGTTGAAACAGCTATCGAGTTAATACACCTCATCTTCAGATAATGTAAAGTCTTGAACAACTATTAATTAGGTCATCTATAGACAGACAGAACCCAACATTTACATAAATTTATCAATAATACCTCTTAGATAGTTAATTTGTCTTTCCCTCAACAAAAAGTAGATAGCCAATATGGATCAATAAATTAAATGCCTACGAATTCCAAAGACGAACACCGTCCACCGTCCAATACGAAATGGGGATCATGTGCCATCAGACATCTCTAAGATTCTTTCCTCGTAGCTTGTGTATTATCAATCAGAAGCCCCAAGTAGCTGAACAAAGGCCAGCAGCCCAAAATTTCCTCAACTCCATAGGCTCTGAATGGAATATGCGCAAGGCATTCCAAATAGCTCAAAGGTTCAAATGAACAAAAGCAAACCTTCTTTCGGCCCATCGATGAAAGTTTAATTCACTGTTGCAATTAGATGTTTGAAGCCATCATCTTGGCAGTATAATCTTTCTCTCATGAAGTTAAAATCGCCACAAATTATTCCTCATCCACCAAAGACATTACTGGAATTCCCTTGCTAGAAAAGCTTGAACACACAACTTGTATCTCGTCACCTATTTCATAGTCCCTTTTGCCATCTGTCTGCTTGACAAGACAAGGATAATTCAGTAAATAGTGATTGGTTCATGTTGCAAATTAATCAAAGTAAGGGGAAAGGATAAAATGTCATCAAAAGCAAGCAGGTAATATAATATAATTTAGTACTAGTAAAACACGTAGTATAGATTTTAAAAATTAGGAATCTCTAGCATAAAGCTCTGTAATTCATCCGCAATTGTTGCTGTGACGAAATGAATGGTTGCAGAAATGGCAAACAACAAAAAGGGAGAGTTAGAAAAGAGACATCAATGTGCAAACGTGCAAGCAAATCTGTAGGGAGGGATAAATGATCAGCTCAGAAATTCCATCGAGAAAGACAAAGATAATACAAAACACATACATCTCAGTGGGTAAAAATACCGTGTAATAGGCATAAAGTCTGATTTCTGAAAAAACACCGTAACAAATGAAATGCTGGCTGACACTTTATCCAGCAACAGCATGGAGAAAAGAATTTAAGGCCTAGTGACAGGTGTCTCAACAAGGAAAATCATGTCTATTAAATAAAAAAAGAGCCCTGGCAAATAATATATAAATAGGATGACTCATACCTCAAACCTGTACATTCCTCGGAGTCCTCCCCCCAAATCCAAAACCAGCCCGTGTGCACGAATTTGATCAACTTTGGCAGTAACTTTTGTTCCGAGCTTCATATTTTTTGCTGCAACAGCTTTATCTCCAGCTTCATTCTTATCTCCCTTTTGCATTGAAGGTTTGGACTTCTTAGATTTTTCGTAGGGAAAAGGAATGGAAATAGATGGTAGAGAATCAATCACATCCTGAGGCTGATGAAATTTTGCTTTGGGTGTAGACTCAATCACATCTTGCGACCCACAAGATTTTGACTTGGATGGAGAATGAATTGCATCTTGAGACCGATGAGATTTTGACTTGCGTCCTAGCTGAGACCCATTACCAGATTTAGGGGTCCTCTTGGAAGACTGATTCAAACTGGTAGACTTTTCCTCCTCATCACACTCAGCAGCACTACGTATTAAAATTGATGGTTTTGTCTCACCCACCTCGTGTTTGTCTATGGCCAATTCAGCAGAGTTTTGCTCTTCCTGAGTAGTAGACTCATTCCCAACTGGGGCCCAAATGTTGGGTGTTTCTTTTACGTATGGTACAGATTCTTCAACCACATCATCAGTCTCCATTAACCCAGGACGAGGCAGTGTTGCTTTGAGGGATAATTTAATGTTACCACGAACATCCTGGCTTATGCACATCAAAGAAAGCTGCTGGCCAACAGATACCACATCTGAAACCCGTGAAACCTAAGGAAGGGTGTACAGGGTTATTAAAAGACGAGTTCTGAAGGCCCACGTATATAAATGCATATTCTATGTGCATTGATAGCAATTATAGTATAATCTAGAATTATAATATGGGGCCTACAGATTAATGCCAATGATCATTTCATTCCAAAAGCTTAAATTGTTAAGGAAAAGGCCAGAGGATAATCTTGTTAATATTTTTAACACACCCCCTCACATGAAGACTCCTTGGGCCTGAAGAGTAAACAAAGCACATGCCTGTTATACTATGCATTAAAACTTAATTTAATTAAAAGTGTCAAGAGTGGGAAGGACTGAATTCCCAACAGCCTAATAATGAAAAAACTAATACCATATCAAAGATCATTCATCCCAAAAGGTTAATCTGTTAGGAGATGACCCAAGCATTATTTTATTGATATCTTAAATGATTAGGAACTAAAATACTAAAATCATACATACCGGTTTATGTGACAACTCAGAAATGTGGAGAAGGCCCTGCTGGCCACCATTAAACTCCACAAATGCTCCATATTCTTTGATAGAGGTTACAACACCTTTGTAGATGCCTCCAACTTCAATCTCACGGCCAACTAAAAGGTCAATCTGAGCAACAAGGTTTAAATTGAATATGACCGCCACAGAGGGAAAAAGGGGGATGGTGGGAGACATTCTACCATTCATTAATAAATATAGGTACTTGTATGTGTTTTTAGGATATGCGACTGTGCAGCTGAGCAAATATTTTGCAAAATAAAGTAACTAAAGAGAACATTATTGCTGAATAGTATCAGTATGTCTGTTCCTGACCTAGGACTGAGAAATATTTGTATGATATAGTACTACAGGAATGATAGGCCAACAAAAATGATGATCAGATGGAAACTGCTAGCTCAAATGAATGCAAGAACTACCTTTTCCAGAACTTTATTCATTACAGATTGATTCTTAGCAACTATTGTAAGTGCTCCATCACCTACAGACAGCCGTGCACCTGATTATATTAAGTAACAACGTCAGTAGTCATTCAGTGACAATTTAATACTCATATGAACCCCCCCCCCCCCCCAAAAAAAAAAACAAAAACAAAAAAAAGGAAACATTTAAACAATGCAGCAAGCAAAAACTTATGCAAAGCATTGTCATATTGATAAGCAAAAAGAATGAGAGAATTTTCATATAAACACATTGGAGAAACTTAGTAATTATGTAGATATTTGAGTCACCCAAAGATCGAAGATGATATCTTTTTTAAACACCAATCCAGTCTTAAATTTTCAAGATACATATTCAGAGAATTTAGATATGAATATTACTATTTAAATTTGACAAGTGACAAATATAAGTAAAGATTGATTCCTTCCTAAACATAAGTCCTACCCAAGAGAATAACAGAAAACATAAGGAAACCTGACAACTTTTAAGGTATAATCTGAAAGACCAAGAAGTTACTGATGGCATAACCACAGGTGAAGGAGTATTAACAGTACCAAACAAATTTTGTCTTACATGGGAAGTCTAAGGAAATACTAAAAGAACCACATTACACTACTGAAACGAAGAAGAATATAACAGAGGTTGAGACAGCCTAACCATGTGAATGAAAGAAATATGATACAAGAAGAAATATGATCCTCAAATCCTACATTTAGTAGTAAAATAACTAAAAACATGTTGAAAGAACTTTGCTATGCACTTCAAAGTAGAATGAACCTGTTTCCTCTTCAATTTTACTCTTAACAGCACCCAGTGGCCCAATCAGGGTGCGAAGAACATCATTGCTGTACTTTAAGGTAGCTGCATCAACAGTAATAAATTTCAAACTTAAAAGGTACCATACAATAAAAAGCAATGCCAAAAATGGAAAAGAAAATATTTCAAACCTAGTCGTGGAGAGTTTGTATCACTCTGATTACGCGGCGCATTAATCTCCTGATCCATGTGGTCAAGAATCTGAAGACGAACTTTACAGGCAGGTTCCAAACATTCACATATGATATCTAGAGGAATTCCAGCTGGTTTTATATCCAACTGAATAGCTGTAACTCCTTTTCGAGTTCCAGCAATCTTGAAGTCCATGTCACCCAAATGATCTTCCAAGCCCTTAGAAAATATAAAATTTAATATTCTTTCAAGAAAGCAATATTTTCTTTTTCAAAATTTTCCTCTTTGCTTAAAAATAAAAAACCCATCCCCTTGTTCCTAAAGGGGAAGAGAGGATATCATTTGAAGCTGATGTTAACTGTATAACTATGTAATTGATAAAACAAAATCTGAAAATTAAAAGTAGGAGACCAGAGCAAAACCAGGAAGCCCTTGTTACATATCAAATTTATTTTCTCTAAAAAGTCACAAAATAAATTTACATTAACTCCAGCCTGTCGCCTGTTTATCCCCCACCCCCAACCAAAAAAAGAAAAAAAAACTTGCATGACCACAATCCCATATAGACACAAGACTGGAGAATGAGACCAGGAGAAGGAATGCCTCTAATATTAAGACACAGTAGGCGATGTCCATATGTGAAATACAATATTGTCAATGAATTATTCAGCTTTTTGTGAAAAAAGAACCCACTAGAGGTAAATAACAGGTTGCGATTGCAACTAACCTTGGAAATATGATGATTTTTTTATGGAAAAAGCATAATTTACATTTTTCCGTTCTATCATCAATCTCTTGGGATAACAATAACAACAAGCCTTTTCCCATTAGGTAAAATCGGCTATATGGATCAATTGACGATATAAAGTTCTATGGTAGATCATGTTTTTAGATAAACCATTTAATTATATCTTGTTTTAGGATAACAAGATATAACTGATATAAAAATACAAGGAGGAAAAAAATCTATCATTGGTGATTGAAAAACAAACCATGTAACACCAACCATGAATGATTATATTGCATGTAAAAATCATTAGAATTTGATCATGGATTGACCTTTTGAACACTTATTTAACAAATTCAAACATATGGGGAAGAATAATCAACAATTAACGAATCATATTAATCATATACTTTTAAACTTAGTACATCTTTTAAATTTATAGAAATAATTATAAATATATCGACAAAAATAAATAAAAAATCATATAATACCTTAACAAGTAATGAATTACGGTCTAGTATTTGACAAATGAACTATAAAAAGATATACTTAAATATTGCTAAGACAAACAGTATATGAAATTAATATATATATATATATATATATTAAGTTATGGGAAAATACCAAAATATCAGTCAATATACGATAATCTCTTATTTTGCCACTGCATGGATCAAGTTCACTAACAAGACCCATGGAAACACCAGCAACATGCTCTCGAACCGAAATGCCAGCATCCATTAGAGCCATACTACCTACAATAGAGATGGCTAATATGTCAGATGAGCATCAATTCAATTAAAAAATAAAAAATAAAGAGAAGAGTAGACACATTGTAGGTCTCTAAAACATCATAAAAACTGTCAGAGATTAAAATAAAAACTATTCATGAGTCTTCAATCTTAACTTAATAGTTTAAGCTTTGGAGTTGAAGTGGTCCACGACAAAATCCAAACAAACAAGGATCTAGCCAGTTGATGGTACTGTCTGCCCTGTCATTGAATAGTTCGTGGTGTAATCTTTAGAACAGTGGAATAGTTTATATTTTTAAAGTGCATAGAGGATGTAATCCTGATCGAGTAAGTCTCTTACATAAGCGGCTCTCCAATATGAATATCACAATTCCTAAGATCCAAATGGGCAATTGTGAACCAAATTGTGGCACACTAGCAGCATTTACACAGAAGCGCTTGGAAGACAGGCTGATTTCTTATAGTTGAGCAAATTTTCCAACAGTAGTTCACAGAAAGTGCCTCACACATATTCCTCAATATAACTCATATTAAGCCTATTTAACAAAAGTTATGAACAATCTTGAGGCTAAACATTTCCCAATGCAGCAAGTAAGAGAAAGATGCCAAAGCCTGAAAGAGTAATGATATATCTAAGGTCATGTAAATTTGATGCAGGACTTAATGTTAACAGTTCATCAGTAATAATGATTTATATTTCAGATGTCAGAGTGCTGCTAAAGCTTTTCTTTATCTTGATATTTTAAAATTTTCACTGTCAGAGGCATTCTGATGATTACCAAATCTGCAGGACATGGTTGTTGACCCCATAGATGACCTTCTGTGTAATGACCCCACAGCCTGGGACAATCTTTTTGGCTTCAGCACCTTGCAATTTGACAGGCACAAGTCTTATATTGGAAATTCAAGTTCCTGCTATGCTTAAAAGTTATTATTATTATTATTATTTATTAAAAAAAAAAGATTAAGAAAGTTTTCATTATGTTCATATCATTCTTACAAATTGGGGGAGAGCAACTGGATGTCTTGTACTATTACATCAAATCTCTGATTCTATTACTTTCCCTCTAAAATCTCATTCTAAACTCATACCTAGACTATTAGATCTTACTCAAGCTTCAAATGATCTACCTCACATTTATAACTTCTGACTTTACAAGTCCTCAACCATTCTTTGCCTTCCATATGGACATGCCACATCCCTAACTGTTAGAAGGTGCTGAATTCCCTCTTACCAGAAGTCCCTGAACAAAAAGCACTTTTACTGGCTATAGTACAAATTTGAGAGTTAATGAACACATGCATCATGCATGTTCCTGGTTTTCCAGAAATCATTTATGTATGCTAGTCATTTAATCATAATAAAATTGCAGGTTATGCTGATCAATCAACATGTACCCCTCAAATTCTAGATTTCTACTGTGGAAGAAGTACTAACATGTCATGCTTAGCTATCAATTCAACCTTCATCAGCAAGAAATGTACTAGAAAAATAATAACACAAGTGAAGATAAAAACAAGAATTATGCATATAAATTGGAATAAAAGATGCTACAACTCGCTGGGTTGACAGAGTACCTCCGCAAACCGTTGCCATTGATGTTGAACCATCTGAAGCCATGACTTCTGAGTTGACACGAACTGTATATGGAAAATCATCTTCAGGAGGCAATACAGCAAGAAGAGCTTTCTCAGCAAGAGTTCCTACAATACAGCAAAGAAGGCAACCCCTAACTATTGTACTTCAACATTGATGAAGCCAACCTCTGATTATTTTAATTCATCAGTTAAATTTCTTTATATGTCATTTGTTATTTTCAGCTGTTTCCATAATGAATACCCTTGTTCATCATCTGTTTATTAATTTATAGCTCAGAGTACAAAATCGAACAAGCCTAAGCCTCAAGATGTCAATTGACAATTTTCTAAAGCTATACAGCAATACTACATTGAAGATTAAACTTTTTTGGTAACAAAAAAGAATTTATCAAGAGAAGAAAAAATACACTAAAGAAAGATCGGGAATCCTCCAAAAGCAAAGAAAATGCCACAGAAAGAACTAAAAGGAAAAATGGGAAACATCTGTGTCAGAAGGCTCTCCAGACCCTTAGCATATCAGAAAGACAAACCCCTTTTAAAAACCCATGAGCTGAAACCCAAATAGAAGCTAGAAAAAAACAAGTCTATCCAAAAGATGGGTTGATAGGAATTCCTGGCTGAAGACCTGGCACTATGCTCAAGCCAAACACACAAGCAACCGGCAGAGCAAAGCTCCACAACACTTTGCACTCCTAATTTTCAGTGGGCAGGTAAGACCTAAGATGAAACTATTATACCTTGTTACCTACAAGAGTCCCAGTTACCAATATTCCTGTTCTGATTTTTTTAGTTCTATGGGAAATTGCAGGTAGATAATGATCACCGGGTTGAAGTTCAACAGTAAGGACAAAACTCCTGACTACTTGGTCCTAGAGACTAGGCCAACATCCACCAAGGATAACTCTTATCAACAAATACTTTCAACTAAGAAGGGTTTTGGTGCTCTCTTCTTACATTGTAATATCTTGTGCTCTCTAGTGGAGATTCTTTTTTGTTCTCTTTCTCTCTCCTCACATCTCTGTTTCTCCCTGTGCCTCACTGCATCCCAAAACATGAGATAGGCAGCTATCACCACACCACCACAACAGCTAGGCAAAGGACTATAGTCACAATCTATATATAAGGTGAAAAGAGACCCACTGTTGCCTGTTCAATTAAATTTCAAAATATGAAATCCCGGATTCCTATTCCAGGTAGGGCCAAAAAACTCATCTTTTAAGAAAGAGAGGCACTATGGGAATAACATGTAGTGGTGTCATCAATTATATCAGTATTTTCTATTAGGTATTGTGAATATACTGAAGGTAAGTTAATTTTATATCAGTGTCATCTGCCACATTTTTTTTGAAAGAGAATTATTTTTGTGTCCTCTATATGGGTTTCAGCTAAAGGTTTCTTTTGGGGGGCTGTACCATAGGGATCTTCAAAGGAATTAGAAGGCTCTTTTGAGTCTGGGTAGTTTCCCCTTTTTTTTTTCCCAAGAAAACAATTGTATGGAGAGGATCTCTTGTCCTCTGTTTTCGTACCTCTTTGTATTATTCTCTACTCTTTTCAATAAATTCTCTCTCCATTAAAAAGAATATACAAAGAGCTATAATGAGGGAGATTTGGTCATTTTGCAAACAAATGCGGTGGTCTCTGTTGCTTCAGACATATATTCATTAATTGATTTCACAATAAAAATTGAAGTGTAAGTTCTTTACCATGTCCAACTTCACGTCTGTTCAGACCAGTGCGTTTGCCAACTTCATTTGTACAAAAGGGTGGAAAACTGTAGTGAAGCATGAATCGCTTTGTTGGAGGACCAACTAAAGAATCCAAGCGTTGAGCATCTGTAGGTGCTCCCAGTGTTACTGTACAAAGTACCTGTCCCAAGGATAACTCAGATAGAATTAAAACCATCAAAACATGATGGTTAAAATTTTAGAATTCAGAATCAGAAAAAATTATATATATTCAAAACCTGTGTGTCTCCCCGAGAAAAAAGTGCAGATCCATGCAATATAGGTAAATTTCCAGCTTCACAATACAAAGGCCTAACTTCATCAAGCCGTCGCCCATCAACTCTGAATCCTTCTGCAATAATTCTTTTTCGGACAACCTATATTTTATGAATATAAAAATCATCAAGTGACTAAATGAGATATATAAATTAGGTAACACAGATACAATTCAATATACAGCTACAATACATAGACATAAACTAAATTTTAGAAATTCAAGATTTAGAGATAAATTGCTAATAATATTCTAATACTGCTTTTTAAATTTTATTAATGGGGTGCATTTTTTTAGAACTTTTTTTGCATCAAATTAGCTGATAACTGCCTAGGTAAATACACTAGTGTCACAGACCAAACTTGATCAATCAGCCCACAAACTTAGTGACCTATAGACCAAGAAAGCTACACTGTTCCATGGACACAAGTCAAGAAGGCAAGAATATGTGGAAGGATTTATTAATGGTTTTATCAAAATAGGTGTCACGTATCAATCCCTTAATTATGGCTTTAATAGTGTTGCTGTGTTGGTTGTTAAGCCATATCAACCCCAACACTAAACAATGGCTTAGCCATATTCCAGTCATGTCTGAACTGAAAATACAGAATAAATAAGTACTTCTGGTATACATATCTAGCTGTGTCCAACACATGTTGGTATCCAATATACATCCAACACAGGTTCACCAGCCATTCTAAAATCTGAAGTATCCACGCTTCCTATATAACTTAGGAAGCATTAGTAAATAATACAGGATAAGATTTCAATAAGACACAGAAACCAATTTGGAAACTCTTTTAACCAATAAGGTCATAATATGGCTGAGATGGATAGGTTACAGACTAAATGTAAAAAATTAAAAAATATATATATATATATATGTAAGAGCACTAAAAGGGAGTTGTGATGTATTTCAGCTTGTTCTAAGGTATCCATACCTTCTTCCTCACTGTGTCTACTGCCTTTGACAAAACTTTTAAGCTTTCTTCATCATATTCTTCTTCAAGGACTTTTCTTACATCTTGCGTGATATTATCTAGTGCCTCTCCACGTTCAAACTGGAAGTAAATCAAAACAACAAATCTATAAACATAATGATACAGTAATTAATATAACTTTCAATTTCAATACATAAAAAAGCACAAGAAGAGAAGAAAGAGGAGGAGAGTAAGAACACCTTTCCATAATTAGGATCAGTGAAAACAGCTTCAATAGGTGCTTCTGCTATGCTACTGACTTTCTCAAGTATACTGTCTGACAGCATAGACAATTTGTATTCCTTCTTAGATTTACCAGCTTTAGCAGCAAGTCTGATTTGAGGCTCAATATACTTAACTGCCTGAACAATTAGAGAAACAGATCCTGATAACTTTTGTTGAAAATCATACTTAATATCTCATTACTTGCTGCAAATCACATTTAACACGTAACCATTCTCAACCTTTAATGTCTTTATTTGTTTTTCTATTTTGTTGGTTGGGTCAACATTTTATTTCCCTTTTTAAGTGATTGTAATTAGACCTTAATTAGGCCTTTATTTATATTCTTTTTTCCTTTCCTGTAGGGTGTGAATCTATCCATTAATTAGATTTTTTATTATGCATTTATTTCCTTGTCTTTTCCTTTCCTAGGGGGTTACCCACCCCTTTCCATAAATGTACCTCTGTTTTAGACTTTAATAATAAGAGAATCAAGGCATTGATCTCTAAATTTCTTCATAGCATCAGAGTCTACAAGGCCTAAATAACAAAGAAAGTTGGTGGTTAGCGGGAAAAACCATACGTTGACAGTTAGTGTAGAAATTCATATGTTGGTGGTTAGAAAAA
The DNA here is from genome assembly GCA_032878935.1 of Erythrophleum fordii. Classification (NCBI taxonomy): domain Eukaryota; kingdom Viridiplantae; phylum Streptophyta; class Magnoliopsida; order Fabales; family Fabaceae; genus Erythrophleum; species Erythrophleum fordii. The sequence goes on along the minus strand of JAVQMF010000049.1, from coordinate 17,080,412 downwards.
ACCAAGATTTCTATATCACCAAGGTTGACGTGAGAATGTCCAAAACCAAAACCCTCACTACAAAGTGGGGTGAGAAAGGGGAGAAAAATCATGGAGACTCCATAGCAAGGAGTAATGAAGAAGACAAGGAAGAAAAATTAGACCTTAATTAGGTATTTATTTCTATGACATGGAAGATAGTTTTCAAACAACCTCCAAATGCCAAAAAAGAAAAGTAGCAATGTTAGCTCCAAACTATCCCAACTTAAGCGGAGTGTTGAAAATCATATTTAACATGTCATTATTTGTACAAATCATATTTAACATGGGATCATTCTCAAGCCTTAATGCCTTTATTTGTTTTCTTATTTTGTTGATTAGATCAACATTTTCTTTTTCTTTTTCACTGGTTATAATTAGACCTTAATTAAGTCTTTATTTCTATGTTTTCCCCCCTTTCCTGTAAGGTGTCAATCTATCCATTAATTAAGTCTTCTATTATGCATTTATTTCCTTATTTTTTCCTTTCCTAGAGGGTTGTCTGCCCCTCTCTATAAATGTACCTCTGTTTCAGACTTTAATAATAAGAGAATTATGGCACTGATCTCTGAATTCCTTCAACTTTCAATTACAAAAAAGAGACAGGCAAATAACAAGTTTTGAAGTCACCTCAGGATGAGCCAGTCTTAATCCAGCTTCTAGATCTTTTTCAGATATCTCACGAGCTTGCACATCAATCATCAAAGTTTTGTCCCTTGTACAGGCGTACACCAGATTTAGATCACTTAAATTTAGCTGCACTACCACAATGAGAACCAATCAGAGAATGGCAGAGGTATTTAAACAACCAAATATACTTAATAACAATGCCACAAATTACAGTCCTTCCCAATGTTTCCAATAAAAAAAGGTTGCAGATGAGACAAAGCTCTCTTTCCCAATGTTTGTAAAATGTATTTCTCTTACTGCATCTAGTTTGTACAGAGAATTGGAGCACTTCCTGATAAAATTAAATTCCTTGAAATGCAGCACAATACCTTAAAAACATTTGCTAAGTACTTTAAACTCCTACGAAAAAGTAAGAATATAAAATATTATGTAATTTGGACAACAAAAATACATATTCTTCTCTAACAAAATTGAATGAACCAGCACAATGCTACATAAAAGAAGCCAATGACAATAAACAAGCGATGCTTTTAGCAACTACTAAAATCTGTAAATAACCATAGTAGCAATAGATGTTAAAAACTACCTCATCCATGGTTGGATTTACAACAAACTGCCCGCATATCCTCCCAATGCGAATCACTCCTATAGGGCCGCCCCAAGGAATATCTGATAACATAAGAGCAGCAGATGTAGCATTAGCTGCCAGTACATCTGGATCTTGATTTCCATCAGAAGAAAGAACACTTGCCATTACCTAGGAGAAGCAAGAAGATTTTAGTGGAAAGGATGACTTAACAAATAAGTAAATGGATCAAACGTGAATGAACAAAAAATAATTAATCAACAGCCAAATACCTGAACCTCATGATAAAATCCAGCAGGAAATAATGGTCGAATTGGCCGGTCAATAATGCGACCACACAAAAGTTCACGTTCCTTTGGGGCACCTTCCCTCCGCATGTATGTGCCTGGAATTAAGCCTTGGGCAAATTGCTTTTCTTGATAATCAACCTAATAAGAAGTAAAAATTTATCAAGATCAACATAATGATCAACTTTGTGTCTGCCAGCATGGACTGAGATAAAATGGACATAGAGGAGCAAGCAATTTCCAATACATATAAGAAGAAACAATTCCAAGACACCAAAAGGCTCTAGATTTCTATTCATTCATAAATGAGTCAATGTAATGTTGTATAGCAAAAATATAAGGACTCTGTATGTCAGTAAAGAGGCTTAGATGATATACCTTTCTGCAAGTACCATTCCTTCCAGACCGTGATCTTTGTTTTCATCAAAGTAATATATTGTTTATCAAATACTACCTCTGGTCCCTTTTATTAGAAACAAAAAACTGTTTCACTGGTATTAAGAAAAACAGTTAATATCAATTTAATTCATTGATTAGGTTCAAATTTGGTAATTCTTCCCTACTTTACCCATCTTTATTTTGCATGGGAAAACATTATGCATTGTTAAGTGTATTGGGTGTAATAATAAATGAACGGTAAAAAAGATATTTATTATTTAATAAAGTAAAAAAACATACATATTTCTTATATTTTGGGACCAAAAAAATCTCTTTAAATTTCCTTATAAAAGGGACTGGAGGGAGTACATTAGAACTGGGATGTCCCAGTTGTACCTTTGAATTCAATTTATTCAATTGCATACTCAGCATATTAACTTCCAACTTTGTTTTACTTTCCTGTTGTAATGTGCGTGAATCTAATTGCAATAGATAAGATGCAAAAGACCAGCAATTTTTAGGAAATAACAATCCTGAATGAGTGGCTGTGGAAAGTAATTAATATTAGGAAATCTTCCAGGAAACATAAGAGGAATATATATATTTCTAGCTCTACTAATTCAAACGGCATGAAACAGTGAACACGCAAAAGGGCACATGGACAAATGCAAAATAGGTACACATGAGTATATCTACCTGTATCTATTAATAAAAGGAGAAAAAGCAACCCCCCCTTTCTCTTCCTTTTTTTTTTTCCTGGAACTTTGGGCACTTGCAAATAGCCCTGAACTTTTAAAACCAAAAATTAGATCTTTCAACTTTCATACTTCAAGATATAGGTACATCTGTCAATTTTTCACACTTGACTGAACCAAAAAAAAAAAAAAAAAGGCAACATCAAACTCCCCCATAATTGACATGGGGCATTAGGAACAAATGAGAGTTCACCACGTCAATTGTGAAAAAAAAATATCTAATACCACAGTTTGAGTTAACGAATACTGAAAAATAGACCGTTGATAGACTAATTGTTCATGGGTTATTTGCAAGTTACCGGGGATTTCGTATTTTTCCCATAATAAAATTATAACTTTGAAACAAAGAATCCCAGTCTCAAAGCCACTACATTTCAGAATAATCACACCCTCATAATTGAATAAAAAATAAAATTAAAGAAAGCGCAATTACAAGAGCATTTTTCTTTCCCCCGTTTGAATTAATACAATTCCCACTTCTATGGAAAGGAGGATGATCATTGATAATGGAAGATATTCACAGAGAACACCAAGCTCGTAAATAAGGGTATCAACGTACAGTGAGGGGTAAAAAATCACGAACAGCATCTCCTTTAGCTGAGGTAACTGTTGATAAAACCTTGGTATCGCCCATACCCAAAACAACAGCACCATTAGCGAATCGAGCAATCTTGCCAGTTTCAAGCGTTACCGACCGTGACCCTATTTCGAATTCTTCTTTGAAGGTGTCTAGGACCTTAGTTCCGGCAACGGGTGGGTCAGGATCGAGCTGGGACTGAGTTGAGAAGCCGAGGCGTCCACAGCAAACGGTGCGGAACCCAAGGTTTGGCCATGTAAGGAAGTGGGGGAGGGTGGTGAGGAGTGGGTTGGCCCTGCTTCTCACGAAGGACATGGTGATCCCAAGGAAAGCGAAAGAAAATGAGAGTAGAGAAGAGGGGTTTTGCTGAGAAGCTGCGATTCCTTCCCACCCCAGCTTAGGGTTTGGGGTTTAAGAGATTTTAGCGCCAGCCTGTTGGGAATTGAACATTTCTTCGGCTACACTGGGCTGGGCTCTTTGAAGCTTGAGTGAGTCACAAGTTTCGTTTGCTTGCTTTGTGTTGGCCGAAGAGTCACAAGTTTTCGCTTCAGCGCTTAGGGTTACGCAAAACTACCCATCAATATCTTTTACGGCTCGTTTGATTGCGTCACAGAAAAGGAGATGGACAAAGAAAATTTGGTAAAATTTTATTTTTATTTTTTAATTATTATTTAATATTATCTATTAATCATTATTTAATCATTAAAAATAAAAATATTATAAATATTTTTTACCTCTAAAATCACTTTTTTTTTTATCTTTAACTTTTTGTATACCAATCAGTCTAATGTTTCTCTTTTTCAAATTATACTAATGGCATTATTTCTTTTATTTTTTCTTCTATTTTTAACTTCTAATCAAACATGAAATTTCTTTTATATGTGTAATTTTTTATATTTTTACTATAAACTTTTTAATTAAAAGCTTTACAAGTAAATGTATAGTTTGTAAAGCAAATTTAATATTCAAATATGAATTTCCTACAAAGTTAAATTTGTAAAGATTTCAAAATTAAGAGATTTTACTGCAGAAACATAAAAGCATAAATAACACTAGCTATAATTATCAAACTTAATGTTAGAAGGCTAATTCTCCAATATCAAATTACAAAACACCTTGAAGTTCACCAACAAAGAAGAAATTATTATTATTATTATTATTATTATTATTATTATTATTATTATTATTATAGCGAACTCAAAGGTAATTTTTTAAAAATATAATAATTAAAGTGGTAGTCTTTTAACAGATGAAATCATTTTTTGCTAAAAACTTTCTCATAGAATAATAGTTCTATTATAAAACAACTCAAGAGGCAAAAGAGAAAAGATTTAGAATAAATATAGGATAAAAGAAATGTTTCTCAAATTTGTATTCATTGAATGTAAATGGGATGCATATTTATAGGTATAAATTTGTAATTCCAAAATATTATATCCTAAATATGAAATAATATATCATAAAGTAAGGTATAAAGGTGGCAAATAAATATCTAAAGAGTTACATATTCTTAAAAGAGTATGAGAAAAAGAGTTACAATTCTTGAAATTAAATGGTTACAATTATTAAAGGAAATAATCATCCACATAAAGAACCATATAAATAATAGAATTATAATATACCTTTCAATGAATTTGGGGTTTAAAAACTAAAGAGATATCCATCATAATGGATGGATTCATAACACTCCCCATTGGATATCCATTGTATAAGAAATATACCTCATTAAAATCTTACTAAAGAAAAACTTAGTTGGGAAAAACCCTTGTGAAGGAAAAATAGTACACTATTCTTTATACATTCCCCCTATTTACAATATCACTATATATTTTGAGCTGACGCATCCCAATTTTATATGCTAATCTTTTAAATGTTAAAATTGATAGTGCCTTAGTGAATAAGTCGACTAGATCATCACTTGAACAAATTTGTTAAATATCCATATCACCATTTTTTTAAAGATCATGAATGAAAAAGAATTTAGGTGAAATGTGCTTTGTTCTATCTTATTTGATATAACATTCCTTCAACTGAGCTATACATGTTGCATTGTCTTTAGTATAGTTGAAGTTTTCTTGCAAGAAAATAACCCCCATATTTCTTGGATATATTGAGTCATAGATCTCAACCAAACATATTCTCAACTTGCTTTATAAATAGTTATAATTTCTGCATGATTTGAAAAAGTGGCTACAAGTGTCTGTTTAGCAAAATGCCATGAAACTGTAGAATTTCACTTGTAAATATGTAGTCTATTTGAGATCTAGCTTTGTGTGGGTCAGATAAATATCCAACATCTGCATATATCAGGAGTTCTGATCTAAATTCATTTTTATATAATAACCTCATATCAATAGTACCTTGAAGATATAGGAAAATATATCTAACTCCAGTCCAATGTCTCCTTGTTGGAGTTGAACTAAACCTGGCTAACAAGTTTACAACAAAAGCTATATTAGGTCTTGCATTATTAGCAAGATATATTAATGCAGCAATTGAACTAAAATATGGTACTTCAAGACTAAAGTTTTTCATTATCATCTTAAGATCGAAAAATATTCTTTTTCACATCAAGTGATCGAAGAATTAATGGGGTACTCAATGGATGTGCCTCATCTATGTAAAATCTTTTAAGAACTTTTTATATGTAATTTGATTGATGTATAAAAATTTTATCTTTCAAATGTTCAATTTATAAGTCGAGACAAAATTTCATCTTTCTAAGATCTTTTATTTCAAATTTTTTTTTTAAACAATTTATTGCTTGTGAATTTTTTTCAGGAGTTTCAATAATGTTCAAATCATCAACATATATAACGATGATTGCAAATCTTAAATTTGATCCTTTTATGAAAACATATGAATATATATAGTCATTCTTATATTCTTTCTTTAACAAATATTCACTAAGACAATTATACCACATTCGTCCAAACTGTTTTAGTCCATATAAGGATCTTTGTAATTTAATTAAATGAAGTTATCAAGACTTTGAATTATATGTTTCAGGCATCTTAAATCCTTCTTGAATTTTCATATAGATGTCATGATCAAGTCAGCCATATAAATATACTGTAACAACATTTATAAGACGCATATCAAGTTTTTCAAGCACTACCATACTAATAAGATAACAAAATATGATTACATTCACTACAGGAAAATAAGTGAATTCATAATTAATCCCAGGTCTTTATGAGAATCTTTGTGCAAAAAATCATGCTTTATATCTCATAACTTCATGTTTCTCATTTCGCTTACACACAAATACCCATTTATACCCAATAGGTATTACACCTTTAGGTGTTCAAACTATAGACCAAAAAACCTCATATTTTTCAAGTGAATTCAATTATGCTTGATTTGTGTGTTTTAATTTTGGCCAATTACATCTATGTCGGCACTTATCGACGTATGTAAATTCATAATCCCCATTATCATTTATAACGTTAAGTTCTATAGAATATGCAAATGTGTTGTCGATAACTATTTCTTTACAGTGAAATCTTTTCCTCATAGAAACATAATTTATTAAGATCTCTCCATTTCTATCAGTTTCAAGTACCTAAACTTCTTTTGAAATTATGCTATTTGTTATATCTCTAGACTCTTTAGGAGTATCTATTTCTTTAATAGGCTCATTATAAATAATTGATTCTTTCCTTTTGTGAAGATTTTTATCTTTTGAATCAATTGGTCTACCATGCTTCTAGTGTATTTTGGACTTATTAACTATTTCACTTACGGATTGTCCTTCAGGGACTTCAATTCTTACAAGAGTATTTGCAGCTAGTATACGTGACTTTGTTACTTTCTTTAAGTCAGTAAATGAATTTGACAGTTGATTTGCTATATTTTGTAAATGAATTATCTTTTAAACTTCAAATTCATATTATTTTGTATGATGATCAAAATATGTTAAAGTATTCTACGTAATTTCTTTGACCAACTAATTATCTTTTTCTCCCCCAAATGTTGAGAAAACTAACTCATCAAAATGACAATCAGCAAAACGTGTTGTAAATATATTTATTGTCATTGGCTCAAAATATCTTATAATAGAAGGGGAATCATACCCCATATATATTTTTAACTTTCTTTAAGGTCTCATCTTTGTACATTGTTGTGGAGCTATTAGAACATATACTGCACATATAAAAATTTTAAGATAGAAAATATTTGGTTCCTGACAATAAGTGCTGCTGTATACAAAATTGCATGTCCTTAAGTAAAAACAAGGAGTTTTGTTCTCATTAATAAGGGCTTAGTAATTAATTGAAGTCGTTTAATAAATAATTTAACTAAACCATTTTGTGCATGAATATGAGTTATAGGATGTTCAATGTTTATTCTAATTGACATTGAATAGTCATTAAAAGCTTGTAAAGAAAATTCTGCAGCATTATTAAGTTGAATAGACTTAATGGTATGATCTGAAAACTAATCTTAATTGAATAATTTGAGCAAACAATCTTGTAAATGTTAGATTGCGAGTTGATAACAAACATACATAGAACCACCTATTGGATGTATTTATTAATACTATAAAATATCTAAATAGTTTAAATAGTAGATAAATAGACTCACAAATGTCACCATATATACGTTCTAAAAAAATTGGAGATTCAGTTTTAACTTTAGATAGTAATGGTTTAATAATTAATTTACTTTGAGAACTAGTAGCGCATGAAAATTCTTTAAATTAAAAAATCTTCAAGTTTTTCAATGGATGCCCATGTGAATTTTTAATTTCATGCCAAATGATAAATATTTTTGGATCTATAAGCTTCTAGTTTATAGTTACGTGTATCTCAATTGTACTAATTTTTATATAATACAAATCAAAAGAGAAAGTTGGTAATTTTTTTAGTATATTTTTCTTACCAAAAACAATGCTAGTGATATAGAGGTATTCATTATTTTCTTCACACATAATCTCTATATGATATTTGTTATGGTGAATATTTTTAAAAATCAACAAATTTCTTTGAGACATAGAAGAAAATAGAGCATTATTTATGATAAATCTTGTTTCTTCTGGTAATATGATAATAGTTATTCCAGATCCTTCAATTAATCTTGTACTACCAAAAATTATAGTAACATAAGCTTTACCCATATTTATTTGAAAAAAATATTTTTTATCTTTTAAGATTGTATTAATGCTTTCACTATTTGCGAGACATATATCTTCATTTATTTATTTTTTAAATTAAACAAAACAAAATTATAAGAAATATTATAAAACTTATATTTGAAATTTCATATAAACTTATAATTATTAAAAAATAATAATTACAAACACATTAAACCTATTTTAAGTATCAATATTTTTTGTGTGTTGACACAAAAATTTGATACATTTAAATGTGTAGTATTTATAGGATCATTGGCAAAATCATCATATAGATTAATAAAATTGGTCTCAACACATTTCTCCTTTTCCTTCATTGAAACTTGATAGAGATCAATAAGGTGTTGTGCTATATGACAGGTAAGTGGGTAATGTCCATTCATACCATAACAATAACATGAATTTTTTGAATTCTTCACATATTTCTTTTACCCACTCTGTGCTTCCTTATTTTTCTTTTCTCTTATTTCATTTTTGGTAACTATTTCAGTAATCTATTTTAGTATCCGAACCTAAACGCACATATATGTACAGATTCATAATCTATTTCAGTATCCAAAACATGAACGCACATACATATATCTCATATATATATATATATATGAACAGAATCGATTTCAGCGACTATTACCCTATACATATATCATATATATGAACAGATTCATTAAAAGGATCTCTACGCTTAGATTTCATGCTTTAAAATAATTTGATCAAATCAACATCGCATACATATCTCATATCAGCACATGGGAAAAATTGAGTATAAGATAAAATTCTTAGAACACACAAGTACTCAATTTAAGCAATTATTGACGTGGCTCTGATACCACTATTGGGAATCATGGGAGGCACACAGCAGAAACATTTAAAATTTTTTATCTTAATTCCCACCAAGGATCCATCAAAATCGCTTAAACCTAATAGATTCAGAGAATTACCTTTTTTATCAATTGAGTTTGCTGTTTACTCTTCGTCTGGATCACAGGAATTAATCGCAGATCGGCTCCCTCTACTGGTATCCACATGAACGGGGTTCAGCAACTCGAACGGTGTGTTAGCACTTGTCCGTATGATGTCCGTACACTGTCCCTCTCTCTCAGATTTTTCGGAGGCAGCTCTAGAATTACTTTTTCTGATATAAAAACCCTAATTGAATTTTTAAAATTTTTATAGATTAGGGTTTCAGATATATTTAATTAATCAAAATTAATTAAATATATAATTAAATATATTTATTAATTTAAATTTAAATCTATGCTATAGTTTAAATTTAAACTAATAATATCTATAGCCTAATTTAAATTTAAATTATTTGATTAGTTTAAATTTTAATCTATCTAATAGAATCAAATATAATACATATATATATTTATATATATTTATATATAATACATATATATATATATATATATCAAATATAATATATATATATAATATATTTCGAATTTAATTATTTATATATATAAATAATTCCTCCATCTTAGATTTAAAAATTAAATTCATTGAATCTAGACATATTTCTGATTCAATGAATATGGACATTTTAGTTCAAGTTAATCCGTTCTCGTGTGCGACCCTGTAAGTTCATATGATATTGGCAGTGGGCCAACTGCACTGTTTGACCTACAAGTCACAAGCAGCTTTTAGTAAAACATTGTGACTATCCAAATCATACAGGATCGGTGATCCAATGCAACCTATCTTACAACCCTATCATATTCCTTTTGTCACACGACATCTAGATCGAGTATGAGGCATGAAAATATCATCCTCAACTTGCTCGATCGTAACTTTCTCGATCTCCAAGCATACTGATATAAGATAGAATCATTTCCATATGAGTATGCTCATGCATTTCTCAGTCACACTCATCGAAGGGCCTAGAGATATCTCTCTATTAATCAGAGGGATAAATTCCATCTTAACCACTCATCTTCCTCTGCATGGATTCCACTATACCCGATCATAGCCTTTATAATCACTCGGTTAAAGGTGACATTAGACTATGCCAAAGTACAATGCCCTTCATGTAGAAATCTATGGTGATCTCAGGTCCAAGGGATCAATGACACGGTTATATATGAAATAAACTTATGACCTAATTCATATAACTTATCTCATGACGGGTCTATCCAACGTCCTATTCTCTAACATACGCCTACGATTTTGATTTATATCATCATACATAATTAACACTTAATCAATCAAAATCATACTAGTCTTAATGTATCGTTGTTCCCACAAAGATGATTGACTAGGAACATTTTGGATAATCTAAAAAATGATTTATCCATGGATATTATTATATATAGACATGCAAATAATATAATAATGTAATAAAAAAAACTCTTATTTCTTAATAAAAATAATGTTCCCAATACAATGATTGGCCTAGAGTACAATCTCCAACAGTGGTAAGCAACATTCTTATGATAAGAAGCATTATTTCTTCCTCAGCCACATCTACGACCTCAACCACGACCACATCCATGTCCTCATCCATTATTATTAATTAATATCACATTCACTTTAGGGAACAAAGTAGAACCAGTTGGACGAGCATAATGATTTTTTATTAATAGCTCATTATTTTATTCAACCATAAGAAGGTATAAAATTAACTTTGAGTATTTTTTAAACTTTTTTTCTCAATATTGCTACTGCAGGAACATATTAGAGACATGAAAAGTAGAGGAATTTTTATCTGACATATTATTTTTAGTAATTACTTCTCCGCATAATTTTAATTGAGAGTTAATACGAAATATTGTAGAGTTATACTCACTGATTGTTTTAAAATCTTGCAATTATAGATGCATCCAGTCATAATGAGCTTTTAGAAAAATAATATTTTTCTAGTGGTCATACCTCTCTTTTAAACTATTCCAGAGCAAAAGTAGATCTTTCACTATAAGATATTCATATTTTAACCTCTCATAGAGGTGATAACGAAAGAAAATCATTGCTTTAACTCGATTTTACATTGACTCATTGTTTCTTTTTTTTTTTTATGGTATTTCCAATACCTATTGCATCAAGATAAATTTCAGCATATAAAATCAAAGACAAATAATTCTTTCTCAAAAAATCAAAAGCTACAAATTCAAACTTCATAAGATTTGACATGATAATTCAAATAGAATAAAACTAATAGAAAAATTAACGAGTAAGATGAAAATATCTTACTTTTTTTTTGCTTAAATGGTTAAGAGCAAATTCTTATTGATAACGTATTATAAAATAACTCAAGAGACTGAAGAGAAAATATTTATAGTAGATATAAGATAAAAGCAATGCTTCTTAAAAATTTATTTCTCATTTTCAATACAGATGGGATGCATATTTATTGGTACAAATTTGTAGCTCTAAAAGGTTACATCCTAAATATGAAATAATATATCATAAAGTAGTGTATAAAAGTAGAAAATGAATATCCAAAGAGTTATACATTTTTTAAGGAATATGAAAAGAAGAGTTATAATTCTTAAAACCAAATGATTATAATTATTGAAAGAGATGATCATCCACATAAAATAATATAATTGTAACATACCTTTCAATAAATTTGAAAGTTTAAAAACTAAAAGGACATCTATCATAATAGATAGATTCATAACAAGTTAATATTTTTTCAAACGAAGTTTTTCTATTAAAACCTTTTGTTATTGTTATCATGCCATAATTAAATCAAAACTCACTCACCCTCAAATAATTGCTTATATGATATATTATTATAATATTATTATAATATTTTAAAAAGAGAATATTCCATAATCGGAATTATTTTAATTATCCTAATTATAATATGTTATTTTAAAATATCTATCATAATTTTTATAATTCAACAACACATAATTGAATATTTTAAAATTTTCTTACACATTATAATTTTATTCAAGAAATTAATAACAAAGATTTAAAATACTATATGTAAGTCTAGTCATGTTTTCTTATCGGAGAAAAATTATATTTCAAGTTTTTAACCATTTGTTGATAAATTCTTTAATAAAATAAATATGATAAGCAAAAATTTTTCTTTTACACATCAATGTTATATAATTAGATTTTTCAAAAAAATTCAACGTGCTATACTTTTATGTAAAATATATAATAGTTAATACGTCAAAAAAAATTAAATGAGTTTTGTGCCTTCTAATTTTATGTAAAAGACACTGGTTAGGTCAGTGTTTTCAGTTCCAGAGATAGAAGCATTTGATATTTTATATTAGAACTCTTTTTTGTGGTTTGACCTAAAATTAGGGTTTTATTTTTTTTATAATTAAAGAAGTGTCATTCAATTCTTTTATATTTGTTCGATTATCACTTATCGTAATGTGATAATCTGATCTTAATTTTAAATAAAATAATCATGTTATATATATATATATAATTGTTGAAATAACAGCAGTTTTGTTGTTAAATCTAAAAGTATTTAAAACTACCTACTAATACAAAAAGATTCTAAAGATATTTAATATTTTATTAAAATAAAAATCTAATAATAAAATTAACTATCGTTTTAAATATTACATGAATAATTTAATTAATTAAAATTTAAAATGTTATATAATGATTATCTGATCATTTAACAACCTCTATAAATATGAATAACATACTGCTCGCCCAAAAAATGACATACTACAAATAATAGAGCAAATTATACAGATTTTTTTAATTTTGTTAAAATTATATAATTTTTTTGTTATTTTCAAAATATACTTAAACTTCTCCTAAAAAAATTATCTTACATTTTAGTTTAATTTTAAATTTTTAACTAAAATATCCTTGATTAACTTAAATATATATATTTTTAAACAAATTTTTTCAATGAAAAATTTGGTCCAAAAATTTAAAATTTGACTAAAAGTTAAGTAATTTTTTTTATTTTATAAGAAAATTTTGTATACTTTAAAAATAAAAAAATATCTATATAATTTTAACAAAATTCATAAAAATTCTATATAATTTACTCCAAACAATATGATGCAACTGTGAAAAAAAAATGGTGCGAGATTAGAAAACCACAATTTAATTAAACAACCATGCGAACAAAATGCAGAGAACAAAGAAGATAAATCGCCTTGGACCGTCTGCAATGAACAATTTTAGTAAACGTGGTGCAATAGCTGTTTTTGAGGTTTCTCTTTAAGATAATAAAATATAATATAATATATCTAAAAATTATAATTGAAAAGGCCAAAACTTTTATGTGTGAGAAAAATTTACACTTTTAAAATATATATAGTTAAAATTTTTAAAATATAATTATTTCTCATAATTAAAATTTTTATTTTTTAATTAAAAATTTTTAATACTCTATATTATATTTTATTAAAAAACATAAATTCAAAAGAGACTATTAAAGTAACATCTTTTCATTACAAATGATGCTTATTCATAATTTAAGTTTTTGTATAATGTTTATTATATTTTTATAATTATTATTTATTTTTAATTTAAATTAAAATAGAATTATAAAATTTTTTATTTACAAAATTATATTATATTTATTATTATTATTTTTTACATAGCATCAACTGTTAAAGATAATATTCTATTGGTCCCACATGAATGGCGATAATGGTGAGGCTCAGAACCCACTGGCTGTCTTTCGTGTTCATATACCAATTATTTGGATGTAACAGTCAATACGAAATGACTCGAGTACTATCAGTTATTAATTGAGATTTAGCATGCGGGCCACATTTGTGAACCTGTCACATTAAGAATGCTATTATCGGATAAACAAGTCCACCAAATAAGGATTTGATGGTTATCAAAATTAAATCAAATCAACTCAAAATCAATCAAAATCTAAATAAATAGGTTCAAAATTAGTTTTCAAATTGTTGAAACTGATCTAATTGATCGGATTGTTAGTCTTAAACGGTTTAATTCAATTTTAACCGAAATAAAGTTATATAAAAAAAGATTTTACCACTAATTTTAGTATTGTTTAAAGTTTTTATTACGAATTTAGAATTATTTATTTATTATAAAATTATAATTTGTAGCCTTTTAAGGTTATTTTATATAATTTTAAACTTCACAAATATAAAAAAAATATATGTTGACTTACAGACTTTAAGAATATAAGCATAAATAAAAAAAATTATTATAAACATGAATTAAACTGACCATACATAAAAACAAATACATCTCTTTCTTTAACAACAACTTGTTTGATTTAATTTGATTTTACGTCAAACCCAAACCAAATTAAACATTTGAATATCCTTTAAGGATCTATCGTGCTGCTAATTTTACCTATTATTTTATTAAAAATTGCTGACTTTGTCATGTGGAGGATAGTAAGAATTAAATATTTTGAACTAAAATATTCTTTTTCCTTTTTTAACTAAACAACAAGTTAGGTATAGGACTATTAAGTCGTCTTTCTATTAAAACATAATTAATGAAAAAAAATAATTAAGTTATTTTTCTATACCTACTAAATATATGTTTATGAAAAAATAACCTAAATAATTTTTTTTGGCAAAATAAACATCTATTAATCCAATCCAATCCAAAATCCAAAATATAAATGAAAAGTTGTTAACTTCCGCAACACTAATTAAAAAATTAGCAATCCGTTACTTTAATATCTAATCTTCATCGAAATTATCATTTTATTAGAGGTTAAGTTGTTTAAAAAAAACTACTTTTAAGTCATTTATTATGGAATTAATTCTTATCGGCAGCAACTATATTTTGTAAAATTTACTCTGTTGGAAAGGTTAAAATGAAAAACTAACCCAAAATTTTTATTAATCTTTATCAACTTACATGATTCAAAATTTTTATAAATTTCATTTTATTTATATTTATAATTATAATTATAATTTCATTTCTCTTTATTAGAGTAATCGAATGTCATAAACCATTCTCTGATATTATATCTTTGAAATACCGGCTGCTTGTTTAAATAGATCATTATTCGGATCAATTTGACGAATGACTTACGGCTCGTTGGTAGCCGAGTAGAAATGAAAAAATATCGTATAATATTTATTATATTTTATTATAATTATTTAATAATATTTATTTTTATTAATCTTCTTAAAATAAAAATATGAAAATTATTTATTATTTATTTTTATTTTCATACCCAATCTTTTAAAACCAGATGGCCAGTTAGATTAATGTGTAATGGTATACATTTTTATTATAAATTTTTTTAATAAAATTATAATACATTTAGAAGATTTAAAAAATTAATTATATAATACTGAATTAAAAAAGTATATATTTATTTATAATAATTATATATTTATCATATTTTAATTAAAAAATTTGATAAATTTTGATATTGTGTCAGAGAAACGCGCAGCGGCCGCGTAGGTGCGCCACGCGGTAGGCAATTGTGCTCTTCCCTTCCTTTACGTCACTATGCGTATAAATAGCACCGCGAGTGTTGTGAATGTGTGGTAAAATATTTATCGTTGAAGGGTTCCGATCGAGACGAGAGACACAAACATGGCGGCACTGCCCAAAGCCAAGGAGATCGTTTCGTCAAATTCCGTCGTCGTTTTCAGGTTTCTCTCTTATCTTTCTCTCCAATATATGAGATTCTGTGTACGTGGATGCTGATTCTGAATGAATTTGTGGGACTTGTTGTTTGTTGCAGCAAATCGTTTTGTCCGTACTGCGTGGATGTGAAGAACCTCTTGACTAAACTGGGAGCCAATTTTAAGGTCATCGAGCTCGACTCTGAAAGTGAGCATTTCTATTTCATTTGCTAGGCCATCTACGTTCTTTTGTTTTTTGTTTTTTTTTAACATAATTCCTCTTTTGTGTCGATATGTTTCATTTGATTTATGATGGTTTCATGGATTTGGTTGTCTTTCTGTTCGGGGGTGAAATGGCATGTACGTGTTAAAATGCATTCTTTCTCTTGATTTAATATCTGTGACATTCATTCGGCTGAGGCCATGAAATATCAAACACGGTCCTCTTTGGTGCTTTTGTGTGCACAACTTTTACGAAATCTGTTAAGTAGTTCCCCATCGAAGAGAAAAAGAGGGGGGGGGGGGGGGGGGGGGAGCACAGAACACGAAAATGGATCCTGGCTCATCCTTGCAGGGGTGTTCATCAGATTTGGACGGTTTGGATTTATTTTTTTTTAAATTTTAATATATTTTTTATTTACAAAAAAAAGAACACAATATAAAAATGATTTTTTTAACTACAAACTTAATAATAATAATTCAGATTAAAAAAGCAGGGGATCCGAATGCTACACAAAGAAAGTTGACATTGCTTAATGTTTCCTGGGATTTGTTCTGTGCAATATTTCAGCAAAATGAAATTTTAGAAAATCTTAGAAAATCACAGTATTAACCTTATATCCATGATGCATACATCTTGTTTGTTTTTATTGCATTTAGAATGACTCTTATGAATATACACTGGTCTTCATGTATTTGAATTGAAATTGAATTTATGTCATACTACTATATTTTGTGATGTGTGTAATGATATTTGTTTAGAAATAATCTACTAGTTCCTACTTGAATTTCATTGATCTGACAGTCTGCTCTAAAAGGAAATATCAATTCCTCTTGATACCACAAAATTGCTGGTTGCACCTGCATATTTTTCTGCACTTTTAAATCCCTCGCATCTTTAGGCTGTGAATAATTGGGTAAACTGTACCATTACTAATTTTGGGTAGAAGTAGTCTCTTTTTGCGTTGGGAAGGTGACTCTTAGCGTTGCTTTTCTCTTTCTATATTGCAAGGTTATATTGGGTTTTCAACTTTGTGAAGCAAAGTTGTATGTGGTACTGCTGCCTTATGCTTGTCTTGGCCGGCTAAAACTGTACCTCTGTTTTCAAACCAGTGGTTTCT
Source organism: Erythrophleum fordii (assembly GCA_032878935.1). Lineage (NCBI taxonomy): Eukaryota > Viridiplantae > Streptophyta > Magnoliopsida > Fabales > Fabaceae > Erythrophleum > Erythrophleum fordii. The sequence continues at coordinate 17,063,199 of JAVQMF010000049.1, read as the reverse complement.
TTCCTTCTATCTGTGATCTTTCTCCTGACTGTTGGTAATCTAATCTACTCATAAAGAATGGTTGGCCATTGTGCAGGTGACGGAAGTGAGATCCAATCTGCATTAGCTGAGTGGACAGGTCAACGAACTGTGCCAAATGTGTTTATTGGTGGAAACCACATCGGTGGCTGTGACGGTAAGATTTAGATTTCCTTTTTCCTTTATAGATACATGCTTCTTAATCATCAAATTTCATTTCATATACTTGTTAACTTGCTGCTTTTATGCAGCCACGACTGCGTTGCACAATCAAGGGCAGCTGGTATCTCTGCTAACTTCGGCTGGAGCTCTTACTGCTGCCACGACTTCTACTTGAAAGGAGCACAATATCCGTTTATGTAGTAAACTAGTATAATAAAAAACAGTTTCAACTGTTTGGGACTTTGGGTTGTGTACAACCCTTGAAACTCCAGAATTTATGTTCCTCGTAGTAGCCATCGGAATGTTTTATTTGAACTTTGACGTCCTGTTTAATTCGTAAAATAATTTTTATAGGAATGTGAATATGAATTAGAATTAGAATGAGAATAGGAATGAGTTTTGACGGAATAAAATAATTATGCATAGTATGCCATAAAAGGGGATGGACATTTTATTCTATTTTTGTACTTGATTAGATGAAAACAATATAAGAATAAAAATAAAAGATAAATAAATTATTATAATATTCTTATTGTGAAAATATATCAAAATATCCATTTTTAAATTTTATTCTGTTGAAAAAATTTTTAAATTACATTAAAATATCTTTAAATATTTGATATTTTTAAAATATTAACTTTTATTTTTCTAATTTAAAAAAAGTCAAACATGGTATTTGAAACAGTGAAGAGAAAAGAGGAGTGATGTAAATTTTTATTCTATTTCTTTAATTACTCTACCATTTTATTAAAATCTTGAAGGAATTAAATTATTGTACATAATGAAATTATTCATTATACAGAATGAAATGAAGATTGAGGAATGCCAACCAAATATGCACGTTAATAGAATCTCATTTCCATTCCTCAATGAGCAGTGAAGATACCTGCATATCAAACGAGCTTGGGTGTGTCAATGAGACCATTGCCGAAAGAAGTAAAAAAGAACGGATATTACGCTGAAAAGAAAAACAAAGGATATCCTGTCACGTAGTCATCATTTGCAATAGAGAGGAAGCCTCAGAATACAAATTCGGATGATCGTATTTCAGGTTGATCTTTTGAAAGTGTTTGATAACTAAACGGAAAGCAATTGGAAAATTGAGTCACAGTTTCACACAAGTTTTAAAGCTCTCTCTCTCTCTCTCCCCCCCCCCCCCCCCCAAAAAAAATATTGGGAAAAAAAGATATACTCATTTGGAAAAAAGATTCTAATTTAATCCCTTAATAAGTTGGTTTACAAATAGCTGGTAACTCTTACTCTCTTGCTTGATTTTACTGAATCAGTCATTTTTACAATGGGAAGTATCAACCTTTATCAATCCCTTGTTTCCTGACCTAGAGCCTGAGTAAGATTTTATGTGCAAAATCAACCCTTTGAAAGTTTATAACAGATCCGATTTAACTTGGAAGACCACTCAGTCTTCTTTATGCCCAAATGGATGTAAAAGAAACTACTCGCTATCGAGATTGCAGTGCTAGCCGAACTTATTGTAGACATCCTTCAGCAGTGAAGTCATAAAGTAAAATGGCCTTCCGCAGCCCCGCACCAGCAAGGTAGCGGAGTAAGACTTATTGACACGATGCTTCTTATCTCCCAAAAGACAATAAAAAATCTAAATTCTAAAAATACAAGATATCTATTCATATTTGAGAGGGGAATTTTATCTGTCTCATCCCCGAAACCCTTTTAGAGATAGAAGCTATTCCTTCTAGAATTCATGTAAATAAAACTGGTGATTTTGTAGCCTCGAAGGAGCTGTTTCATTTTCATTTTACTTGATTACGGAGCAAAGCACACGTATAGACCTTCCTCCTAGCTAGTTCAGCAAAGTTGGCCAGAAGCAGGTTAATGAAAAGGGGAACAAGAAGAAGAATAGTAGTGAACGTATGTTGGCATTAACCCCACATATAAATTGCACAATATTAACAAAAAAAAGCAACAAATTTACTATTCGGCTATGTTAGCTTCCCAAATAGTGAAATAAAAATAATAACAGTAATAATTTTCTTAAAGTTCTTCATATTTCGAATTCTCAAAATTTCTATTTTCATCCCATTATGGTTCATCTAATGACAACTGTACGGACCTAATATTAGAGAGAATTTGACAGCTAAACAGGATACCAAAGATAAATTCAAGATGAATGAGAAACCTATCACCAAAGTCATCGACAAAGAACACGTACGACCTTGAATACAACAGGGAATGGGAAGAAAAGTGCTAGGAAAAATAAGCAGCTCCTCAAATTTCATCTCGTAAATTATGCTCAACTTCTGCTTTTTTAACAGTTGGAGTGGTAGAAGTGTTCAATTCAGTTCTTGGAAGCTTCAAGTACTATATTGAATGAATTGTGGCAATTTGTTTGATCGTATGATCCTTTGTTGTAGGAAGAAGAGTATGTAAAAGAGCCCAACCATGCACTGTGCAGTGAGGAAAGCTGAATTCTATTTTGATGCAGCTCAAACCCCAGCTGTTTCTAAAGGGACTTAACCCAGATACACTCTCAAAATCTCAATCTTTAGCATTGATGAGAGGAAGGGAACCATTTCGACAGAAAATAATGTTTCAAATCAACAATCAGCACAAACATGCCATAACATGGAATATGCATCAATGCCATCACGAAGTACCTGTCGTTCACCAGAAACCAAAAGGTTTAGGCATTGTAAAGATTAAAATGCAAAATGGAAAATAGAGGAATCAGAAATTGAATTGGATAATATTCCTTAGTTCATGTTGATTCAACATTGACTCTAATTAGAGTTCTCATTTTTAACCTGTTTTTTTTTTTTTTTCAATTTACATCGTCATTCACAATAAGCCTTAATGATAAGGTTGTACCCTTTTTCCCCAAAGTACCATTAAGATAATGAATATATACAGCCATCACGCAAATTAGAACTCTGGCTATCAACTGAGATTGTAATATGCCAATATCTATAAGTAATATAACCTTGCCTTGCATTTAGTAATGTTATATCATCATTTGAATTGACAATATCCAAATGTCGATGAAAAAGAGTGAGATCCCATACCATAGCGGAGCATAGGGTGACGACAAATCAAGAAATGGATATGGCCACCTGCAGTAAGAAAGAGGATTGTCAATATTGTTCTTAGAGACCCATATGTGCTGATATTCTGACGTGCAGAAGGATAGTGAAGGTTACCAAATTGATACAGAAGCATGAAGAATCCACTGAAAGATGACGAAAGCTCCAGTCCATTCCACAAAGAAAGAGATCCGAAACCAGGGTATTTGCTGAAAGGTGTAGGTTATACTAATTTAACGTCAGCCTTAAGCAATTACTCCAAATAAGGAGAGGAAAGGCTATGAAAATATTCACCAGGCAATTTAAAGCTGTGTCTCCAAGAAGCAAAACAACATTTAGTGTATGCATGTTCACTGTCATCTACTCAAGAGAAAATTGATCAGATTGAACCATTAAGGACAAGTAACAAAAGAATCACATGATCTAAAAAATGGAGAATAATGGATATCTGATCAGTGCAATGAGAATAATTATATTATTTAACTATTTTATATATGATTATTGTTGCTTTTTCTTAGGCCGGCTATTCTTCATTATATACATAAATAAATAAATAAATATATATCAAACCCATAACAATTCTGATAGCAGATCAAGGAGTTACAATCCCCCAGCTTCAAATTCTTGACATTCTTAACGCATATGTCAAGTGACATAGGATTTTGAAATCATTGCAAGCCCATTCTATGGTCACCACAAACATTAAGTTGCTGTGCACTATCCGACTAGGATTAATTGAGATGCACAGCACAATAGATCCTAATCTGGAAGAATATCACGAGAAGTAATGCTCTAACGCAATATTTGACACCATGTATTTTGGTCAGCAAAAAACTTTGAAAAATTATTGTTTTCAACTTTTCTATTTTCCAAAAACCGTTTATAAATTCTTTATGAACCACAAAGAAAAAGAAACAATTAATCACTATTGCAAACCAAGAGGAAAGAAGGTATGAGAGTAAGGGAAATTTTGTAAGGTTTGGTACTCACAAAACTTAAATTATAATCCCTGATGGTAAGAAATGGGAATATAATGAACCAATATACGCAATCTGTAAGCATCACTGCCCCTGCATTCGTCTGTTTAAAGATATAGTTAAAGAGAGAAAAATAAATGGAAACTAAAAGCAACATCTGCTCACTTAAATGATAACCACATGATTTTAGAAAATTATTTGCATAAATTTAACAAGCTGGGCAAAATCATGCATCTAACTCAAGAAAAAAGAGAAGATGAAAAAAGATAAATCAAAGAGAGGGAAGAAAAGATAGAAGATGAGGCCACACTTACAGAAAAAGGCATAAGAAGTACAGAAACAGAAAAAAAAAAAAAAATTAACAAGCACATATGAGGGAAAGCAAAGCAATCAAGCTACCTGGAATAAAACTTGAGTAATATAACTCCAAATGCCTATAATTCGATTTTCATGTAATGGATTTGTTGCATCCTGACGCAAGAGAGGTGTGCTTGACCCTTGCTCTGCATCTGTTCCAGTAAAACTAAAATTAAAGGTGCTGCTTCTTGATTTTTGAAACTGATAACACCCATACGCAGAGAGCATAGATGCACTCTACAAAAAAAGTTCAGACTGTGAGATTCAAATGTATGAGGAGTTCAGAAATTATACTCTCTGTAAAAGCTTTTGCCCTAGGATAACTGAGATATATAAACATTATATGCAATGCATATTGGTCATACTCAAGATGACTAATTGTCTGATTCAACAGAAGACTTCTAAGAAGAATGTTAGAAAAGTACCCCAAAATAAATGGTAACTAGAGTAAAGGTCCACCTGCAAGAAATCCATAACAAACATAAGCAAAAGTTAGTATTAAGTTTGGATAGAAATGGCAAACATCTTTTCCAAAGCAAGAAGAATGTTAAGAAGATCTTAAGTGATTTTTGACTTCTATCATAATGCTTAATATTCCAGAACAACTTACTGAGTGTAGTATAAATACGTAGCACCGCCATTAGTGAGAATTTTGGCCACTAACGTCACCAAAAGCAAAGAGAATGCAATAACTCGATAAACTAGCAAACAAATTGGGTGAATTTCTTTTAGGCATGGTTTCCATGCTTGATCACCACGTAAAATCTGGTTCCTGTCTTGCTGGTTTTCTCCTTTTCCAGGTGTCAAATGTCTTGAACCTTCATGCTTCCATATAATCAATAATGCAATAACCATAGGCAGCAAAACTGAAGCTGAACACAGGAAGACCCTCCAGTTTAACCAATAACTAAGGGTGGTTGTGTCTGTGGTAATCTGCGGCAGCATCCTGCTAGGAAAACTATGGTCTTATATTAAAATAATATATAATTTTATTCACAAAAAAAAATTGCATAATTTTGTTTTCAAGGTACTCCTACCACTGCAACTAAGAATTAGCATAGCCTACATATCCAAAGTACAATTCATGATACATACAGAACAATGTCAATCCAATAATATCAGCCTATCCAGATCCTGAATAGTGCATGAAGAAATTCTTGTGACTGTTATGCTTCCCCAGAATGAATGTAGCAGATTGTAAGATGATCACACATTCCCAGTCAGAACTTGATATGCAAAGACCCGTTCAATCAGGTTTTTGTTTCGCCAATGATTGATGCTCTTAGTCCTCACCTTCATTCTTAGGCATAGCTGCCTATGAACATTTACTGTCATAATTATACAACTCCAAATGAAAGTCCCAAATTAAAGTATACTTCATTAATAACCAATGATTATGCGTCCCAAGTGAAACAAATGGAGTAAAGCCAGCAAGATTTGCATCCAAAAGGTTCTGAATTTTAATGATGATGCATCTCCTTTTCCTAACCTTTTGTCAAACTCTGCAATCCATTTCTGGTTTTTCAAGAAGGTGAGTGGTTTATCAAGCCACAATATCATTAAGAGAAATGAGAACACACCCACAGGACAACCAAGAGCTGATTTTCCCCCAACGCTATCACACTCAAGCAACAAACAACATTGATTTCATTGACACACCAAAATAACAATTGCTTGAAGCAGAAATAGACGGGAATTTTAATGCGTACTTGTGAATTTAAACGCGGTGAAAACCTGAGAGAAATTTGGAAGCGGTTGGAACAACCAGACGTCATGAAACAGCTTGACGCCCAATGAAAGAGTAATCGCCCACCGGGAAATGGTGAAAAAATAGGAATCAAGCTTTGGCCTTTAGCAGATAAATGAATGAGAAGCAGGGAGTTGAGGTCTCGTCCTCACCGTTCAGCTAAGGAACGGGACAGATAAATTGCTTCTATTTCGGGAAAAAATAGCGAAGAATTTTTTTTTTTTGATGGCTTTATCCATTAGACTGGTTTTTGGCTATGTTTATTCAATTTGAACTCGGGCTGCATTCCAACGTTGACTCGGTGCAGATCCTGTGTCCTCGTGATTCAACGATCCCCTCCATCTATTTGAGACCTCATCAGTTGCTGTGGGTTCGTCAATATTTGCCACATTTCTATTCTTTCCTTTTAATCAAAAGTTCTTTTGATAAATAAATTAATTCTCCTCTTTATATATATATATATATATATATATATATATATATATAACCTGAGTGAAATAGATTTTTTAAACTTTTAGTTTTATAACGATTTTGATTGAGATTATCAGTAGAATCTCAGATTAATTTTCACAGTAGATGAACTAAAATTTATTTTTTAAAAAAAGAGAGAATGAAGTTTTGAATGGAAAGAACAGGATTATATTTTTTTACAATTATTTTTTTTTGGGAACCCATCCTTGTTTTTAAAAAAATCTGAACATTAATTTTTTTAAAATTAAAAAAATAACCAATTAATTTTTAATTAATTAATTAATTAAATTGGATTGTTAAATAGAGTTATGAGTCAATATATTTTGAGCTCCTATATCCTAATATTTTTAATAATGTAATTGACTTGATTTAGTTATAAATAAATCAAATCTATCAAAAAAAATTATTGCTCAGTCAATCTAGGTTTTTTATTTTTATTTTTTATTCTGTGATTAAAATAGTTGTATGAATATTGCTCAAATATTATAATTTTACCAACGAGCAATTCGTGAGTAAATTCCCCAATAGGAGCACTGTTAGAACAGTCACATACCCATGTCCGTTTAAGTGAACATTTTTCATGGGTTTGCAAGGTCCTTTTTCGATATATTTTAATTTAAATCATATATTTGTTATAAATTTGTAAAATTACTTTGCGTAATGTGTTTTTGTACGCAAGACCTTTTTAGATTACTTGTTTAAAAGTGATATAAGCATGGAGCTACAAGACTGGAAGATTGAAACAAATATTTTTTAAAAAATCAAAAATAGATTTTAAATATTAATTAAGTAATGTTAATTATATAGCTAAAAATTGTATTAAAAATAGTTAATTTAGTAAATCATTTTATGGTTTAGCAGAGCCAATTATACAATTTTGAATACACATTTTATTTGTGTTAATAACTTATATTATCAAGTATTAGCATATTGTCGCCCCTCACAGATTGTGTGTGTGTGTGTATATATATATATATATTTTAAAAGCCTTGTTTGCCATCGTTTAATGAATGAATTAGAATTGAGAGAAAAGTAATGGAAAGAGGACTTTTTTATTTTTTGTTGGAAAGTTATAAAAATAAATGAAGAAAATAAAAAATGAAAGTGTTTTATTTCTCCCAAATTTAGGGACAGATCTAAGATTAAACAAGTAAAGGGTAAATATTAGGAAAAAAAAAAGTTAACATGTTTATGTATGTAAAAATTTTTGACAATATATATATATATATATAACATATCTTTTTGTAATTTATCAAAATTAAAAATGACTTCTCTTTTGTTGAACTTAAAACTGGAAAAGCCAATAATAAACGAAGCAAATGACCAGTCAAATAATAAGCATCAATTTTTTTTTCCAAAAATATTTGGCATAATTGGGTGATTGTTGAAAAGTTTTTTAAATCAAGATGATGGAGAGCATCAAACTCATAATGTTATATTTTGAGATACAACTTTTTTTGTTTAGTGAATTTATTAAGATAAAATCTTGCCACCAAGTCCTAAAAATAATTGACATTGAATAACCTACAGTCATCTATGGGATCTAAAATTTAATTAAGAGTCAATAACTCTATTATGGTTTCATTGAATTTGTTGTTTGTCTTTTGCAACTAAGTATATGTGGTAGCAACAGACAAATTAGTATGATAATGATGCTCAATTGTAATATATTCAATATTTGGGTGACATCTATTTCTTCAAGAAATATAAAGAGCACTCTTAGATGATGTATTCTTATATTATTTTGTTGAATTTATTGAAAGCAAGTCTTTCCCCATTCATACCCTGATTAATCGCTTTGTCTTCTTTTTTATATATATTTTTTTGTAACTCTAGTGTCTAAAACCTGTGAACTTTTTTAAGAGTTATTAAGCTCAAGAGAGGAAAGAAGGACTTACAAAGTGATGATGAATCATTTTATGTAAATGTTTGCCATTATTTCTTAGATTAATAAAAAGAATAAGCATACTTTATATTGTTTTAAAACAATTTCCATTGATGAATTTTAGGGAATTATGTGTCTCTTGTTTCTTATCGACCAAAAATCACATTTTAAAGGTTGATTGAAGGTCTAAAGTTGGCATAAAATTTGATAACTTAGAACCAACTTGAAAATTCAATGTTGACTATGGCAAGATAATCGAATTTAGAGTTAAGAAATAGTATGCTGACAAGAACAAGAAAGATGGCTTGATAACTTTATGCATATTTGTTTATTATAAAGAAAGTTGTTGAAGGGAAGACAAAAGAGATTTTTTAACTACCAAACCTTAACTTTAGATTAAAACTAATTGCAAAGTAAGAATGGGTATCATACATATAAATGGGAAATTTAAAATCTATGACTTCATAAAAGAATATAATCACATTCTTCATGTTCTACAAACAATGTACTTATTGGTATCTTAGCGTAATTTATTTAGAGTTCAAGCCTGTGACAATAATTTGGCAAATGATTTTGGGCTTTAATAAAAAGCCTCATTTAAGTTGATAAATAGGCATGTAGGAGAAAAAGCTAATTTTAGTTATATCAACTTAGATTAAAAGAATTATTTTTGAACTAAAAGACATAGAAGCTTAATGTATAAGGAAGTAAGTTGTTTGTTGCAATATTTTTTGATGAATGTTGTTGAAAAATCTATCGTTTTACCATGCATTTCAAATAAATATGAAAGTAATGTATATTAGGTTGATACAAGAATGTTAGTTGATTATAGTTATTTTGGTGAATAATAGTGCATATAGATCACCTACTTAATTTTTAGGATTTAATCATCATAGAAAAGTAGTGATTTTTGGGGATGCATTGTTATATAATGATACAACAAAGTCATTTAAGTGACAATTTGAAACTTTGTTAAAAGTACACAAACCAAAAAGACCTTACACTGTTTTTACTAATTATGATCAAGTAATGGCTAAAACATTATATGAAGTGATGTCTTAACACTTGATATGAAATATGTACATGGAATTCGATACAAAATGACATTGAGCATTTAAGAAACTTGATGACTAATGGATCTTGTTTTTTTCAATGACTTTGAGGTGGGCATATACAGATATAAGGAGGAAATGCAGTTTTAGGGAGCTTGCTTTCAAAGTATGATATTCGTGAAAACATATAATTAAGATCATGTACAATATAAAGAAAGAATAGTAGCTTATCACATGAATAACACTTTCACACTAGGTATGCAAAGCATACAGTTTAGTGAAAACTTAGCTTCAAACTTCAAAAGTTGCATGAAACTGAATCTAGATATCATTAAATTCTTTAAGCACTTTGAAAGGGTTATTGAAGACAAGTGATACAATAAATTAGAGTATGAATTTGAGTCATGACACAAATTATAGAGATTAAAAAAGTGAGAATTCGCTTATATTGCAATAACTTGCATAAATTTACATATCTACAATTACACTTCAATCTTTCTAATTTATGACATGACTTAAATTCACACTTAAACTCATTATACCACTTGTCCTCCACAATCATTGCAAAGTGCTAAGAGAAGTAAATGATGCCTAAATTTAGTTTCATTCAACTTTTGAAGTCTAAATTCAAACTTTCATTAAGTTATGTGTTTTGCATGTTAAGTGTGAATTTTTTCACGTGACAAGCTGTAACAAATAAATTTGTACAAAGTTATCGAGCCATATTTTTTTGTTTAATTGGCATATTGTTTCCTGACTCCAATTTCGATTTTTCTACCATGGTCAACCTAGAATTTCCAAGTTATCTATAAACTATCAATTTTCATCCCCACTTTGCTTCCAATCAATCTTCACATTAGCATTTTCAAACAATGAAAAGCTAGAAGCACATAATTCCATGAAAATCATTTATTAAAATTGCTTTAGAACAACATGAACAATTGTGGAGCATTCTTATATAGACAATAGCAAACACTTATATAGTCATCAATAATCTTTAAAGTTCCTTTACAAGCCTCTCAAGTAACGTCCTTAAGAGAAAGTTCCACAAAGAAATATCACGCAAATGAAAAGAGTAGACCAAATACTATCAAGTCATGAGCAAATGCAATAACTACTTTTTATTATGTCTTTTTTCATTAACTTGACACATCTAAACCCTAAGACCATATATTTTAACATTTTGCCAAAGTCTTAACAGAGTCATTACTTGCTACTTTTTCATTTTTTAAGTGTAATAGTAAGAATATGATTTGTTAGCTTTGATTCTCTGTGTGTGGGTGTCTATATATGTATGTATGAATAATGAACATATCATGGAATATATATTTATGCATCAAACTAAGCATCTCATCAACTATCACACAACAACATTATTTTACTACATCAAAGCCTTTATAAAAAAGGGAAAAAAAGGCTACAAATGAACTTCTTAGGATATATGAAATTAATATTACAACTAGTTTGTATTACCTTTTGATAAAAGTTTTTTTTTAAAAAAAATTTACTATATAACATAGAGCATTACAAGCTTTTTTTTTTTTATCATAAGTAAAGAGTATATAGAACTTCCTTTCTTACACTTCATACATGTCCATAATAAGCAAGCTTTAATAGAGGAAAATCTTCTTTTTCCTCAAGCATTTCAACTGCAATCTCTTTCAAAATTTAAAGGGAAAATGGTGCCAATTCTTATAAGGAAATGTGATAGGGAAGGTAGGAAAAGTTAAGGAAAAAATACAAAACACTAGGGATAGAAATATTTTGTCTATACTTTTTTTTTCCTTTTTGAAATGCACCATTTTGTGTGTCTTCATTCTAACTACTTGTTTGATTGATGCTTCACATTGTGCTACATCACATCATCCCTAGTCAAGATGCACCATTTCACTAGGTCAAATGGTGAAATAGTGTGTTTTAATGTGTAAATTTCATCATCCATTAAATGTAATATGACATGATGAAAACCATGGATTAAGTGAATAGCCCATATATTTGTCGAATTGATAAGGAAATTGATACCAATGAAACTGAAAGCATCCTTACACATGTTACAAGAGAGATCTAAAGTCGTAAAAGCCACACTTATGATTAAGATAAAGCTCTTTACCATATTCAATTTCAAATGGAGGAAAAAGTTGAAGTAGCTAATGTAAAATGTAAAGCACCCACTTTTTTAGAATATTGCAATGGTTCATAGCACGCTGCAAATTTACATTAATAAAACAAATATGAGACATTTTCTTTGTCTTACTATCAAACGAAGCTCTAAAGTTGTGATATAAAGTGAGAAATTTAAAGCATTTTGGATTTTATGGGTGAAGCAGGAGCATTAACTGGAGGATTTTAGGGAGACTTCTAAACTTTATGCTATTATAGAGAAACTTTCTATTATGCAAGATATTTAATTTTTTTAAAACGATAAAGTTTTTTTTTTTTAAAATTCAATCTCTTTTTTAGGACGCATAACACACAATATTATGCTAAAAGTACCATTCAAAATTAGATCACCATGCTTATTATAATCTTTAGTAATTCCTCAATGAAGTGAATGAAATTTTTATATGTTTTCCTCCATTCACTTTTATCTTTGATTCCATGTTATTATTTATGAAACATTTTTTTTTTCTTTTTGTTGAAGTAAAACATTTTCATATTTGGATTGTTATAGAACAATTAAAAGGGCCCCTTACTCGATATTAGTAACATTTGTCCCTTTTAGGCTAAATAGTCTTCAATGTAGTCAAAAGGCCTAACTTTTAAACCCTAATAGAGAGAGTATTTTACATATCAATACCATCTTCTCCAACACCATTCTTTGCATCATTGACCTCTCCTTCACATTACAGATTAGGCATGCATGCAGATATTCAAGAAAACACTACCGGGGAAGACCATAACCCTAAGGTTGAATTTGCAAATATCATCCACAATGTGAAGGCCAAGATATAAGACAATAAGGATCTTGCTTGATCAACAAGGTCTTATCTTCGTTAGCAAGTAGATTAAGGATAATTGCACCTTATCTGATTACAAAGTCCAGAAGAAATTCATCCTCTACCTTGTTTTTTAGTTTCACAACAGCACCAAGAAGCGTTAGAAGAAGATCTACACGAAGCCTAAGAAGATCAAGCACTAGGGGAAGATGAAGCTAGCGGTCTTTTAGTTTTACAAGGTGGATAATTTTGGGAAGGTTCAAGGTTGAGGAAGGAATGCCCTAATGCTAAATGCAAGGCTAGAACTTTCATGGCCAATGATTTTGATTTCCATTATTATGGCAAGTGCAAATTGATCTATGTTTACACACAGGCAGGTGATGATTAAAAGCCTGGAATTGTAATATAGCATGAGTTGAGATTTAATATATGTTAAATTATATTTAATTAAAATTAACGATATCAAATAGTGAATTTAAGTATAAATTGCTATAAGTTGCTTGGCCATTTATAAAATTATTGTTAAATCCATAGCATTACTATAGCTTTTTGGATTCCTGCTAGTGTTTAAATGATTGAATTAAACTAGTAGTTCAAGGCTATTGATTTTGATGATAACACACTGTGGATATATGAATTTTGTGTTCATGGGTTAATTTGTGCATTTGTTCAATCAAAGCATTTAAAAATTCATTGAAATAACTAGTATGTATGATCATAATATGCTTACGAGTTTATGTTAATATGTGAAATAATTAAAATCCTGTCAATGCTCTTTTTTTTTTTTTTGGGTGACAAAGGAAGCTCAAAGAAGCATAAACATTAACACTATAAAGCTATAAGACCTTTGCCATGTCAGTTAATAACAAATCAATACATCTTTAAGGGGTACATTACAATAATGATCCCTAATCCTTTCTTATAAGCATAGTTTGAGAGCCAATTGGCAACTTTATTTCCTTCTCTAAAAGTACGACTTAACTCCACCATCCATCCCTTATGTGGCATCTCTTAAACACTGATCAACTAAATAAGCCATGGGATGTGTTCTTGATACACTTAGTCTATTGCTACCTTTGAATCCGCTTCTAAAACCAAGTGTCTGATTCCCTTCTCTTAAGCTAACTATTGCCCATTGAGGATACACTAGAGCTTACACCTAACGCATATCGTGGCCCAATATTTTCAGTGAAACTAGTTGTCCACACCCCTAAAGGATCTGATAAAATTCCTTTACACCTCGAACTTGTCCATCCACTCTAATATCTCCCATCAACATTACACTTCACTATACCTCCAAAAAGGAAACTCCAACAAATAGCCATTTTATGCTTAGGATTCTAGAAAGGATTGAGGAATTCCAAGGTATTATGAAAATCCTCTGCTTTAACTGCCATTGGCCAAAATAAGATCAGTATGTTATATCTCTTATTCTTAAACACCAAAAGGTTTCAATCTAGCCATATATTTCAAACTCTAAAAGCCAAATATACTCTCCTAAGGTCTCCGCTCATCCTTTCTTAAGTTTTTTCTTAGACTCCACTCAATCCAATCTTTAGTATCTAACAAAAAGAAAGTATTCTAGAATTGCTTTTGCACCATGAGTAACCAAAGGTCCTAAATATAGGAGTAATCTCATAAAGCGTATAAAGGGGTTTTAGTAGCAAAGTGGCATTATGGACAGTGGTCCTTAGTTGTAAAGTTACACTTACTCTAATACGAGTTAGTGAGAATCTTTTCCCTTACAAGTAACTAAAGGAAACTTTTACAGCACTGCAGCATCTAGGCTTGCCAAATTCATTTCCAAATAGAACTTTTTAAGTCCCCTAAGATCTCGAAAGCATATTATAGGCTTAAGATATGGAAAAGACCTAATCTTTAGGCTCTTTCCAAATGATAACATTAGGCCTAAAGTCAATTCTAAGGGGATGAACAGTCCAGATACCATTACTTGCATGAGGATGAAAAAACTCATATAGCTTTAGCCAGTTTCATATACCTAATTTAGTCACAAAATCCTTCACCTTGGCATTAATTTCACTATCCATTATAGTTATCCTCGCCCAGTCTATGAGGCATTTTTATGAGACCCAATGATTAGTCTATAATTTAATAGAAGAATCATCTTGCAGGCTTCACCTTATTCCTTTTTTAAAGTCATTCTATGTCCTCCTGACACCCTTTTATAGACTCGAACATCCTTGCTTGTCATTAAGATGGGGAAGCTTATCTGAACCACACCCATATTTATTAAAAACCACTCAAACCCAAAGATTATCTTTGTTCATGATAAGTGTAACACCATAAATTTTAGCTCATCTCATGCTTTTAAATGGCATAATATCATAAACCATATAGGTTTCCCATAGAAAAAGTAAAGAACATGGGATTATTTTCGCATTGCGTCATATCAAAAATTTTCATTTGGTGTCACGTGGACCATGTAAGCTCATACTATACATTCTCATATTTAATTACATCATTGCAACGTAATTTCGTCACAAAATCATGTTTATAACTCATGGAAACCAAAATAGAGCATAGAATATAGAAGTTCATTCTCGACCAGATTTGCTCTATTTTTTGACCAAATTTTAAAAAATCATAACTAAATCTAGAAAAATCAAAATCATGCAATCTTGGTCATTCTAAAACCTTTACACTAAAAATACGCTTAGATCATGGCATTTATCACAGAGGACGTTTAACATCCAAAATGGTTCAATGGTCTGACTGAATTTTGGAACTGTCATAGAATTTTGCAGAAAATTTTGAAAATATCTAATTAATTTCACAAAAATATAATCCATGTAAATGATACCAATATGGAAATTTATGGATGTTAACTAGAGAGAAAAAATATCTCCAAATCAGTTCATCAAGCCCAGACCTTAGAATTCAATAGAACAATACTTTTGGTCGAACAAAATTACTGATACTAAATAGAAACTTCAAAATTTCATATCTCCCTCTTTAAACCTCCAAATGAGGTGCTTCCAGTTGGCACAAGTCACTGTGATTGTCTAGTTTTTTTGTATAAGATTTTATGACAATTAGACATCATTTGGGCCTTATGTGATAAAATATAATTTCAGACCAAATGAATAATACAGCAAGCTAGAAACTATGAAAATTGCCAACTTTGAAAAATCATCAAATATTCTGTAGACCTCCAAAAATTATGATATTTAGCTTCTCAAAAAGTTCTCAATGAGATCTAATTGCATACCAAACTCAAATCAAGACTAATTCATTTGGCCAAAAAGTGACATAAGGTCCCATTATAGTTAATTTAGGTTTCATATAAGGTACCAAAAGTGCCAAATGGATTTCCCTTAGTGTTGAAACCTTTTAGGCAAGTCTGAAAGCACATTTAAGACTAGTGTGAACTGCTCAAATGGTCCCAAATCTCATGCTTCTCATTTTGGCCATTCAATCCACATTTATGCAGATTTTCATCATGCTTTCACATTGCATGCTTTGGCATCTCATACTCAAAATATATGCTAGAGGTTATACATTACATCCATACATTTAAACATCACATAATATCATATCATATTTATATATGTCTCAAGGGTCATGGTACATTTACAACAACATATACATCAAGAAGCATAATTATGGTTCCAAAATGGATAAAGCTAAGCATGTGCTTGTCAATCTTCCTTCTTCATTATTATTGGCTCCCTTCACCATAGTTACTTGGTCCACCTAGCATGTTAGAGCATTGGAGAGGAGAAGATGAGATTCAAAGAATCCCAATAACTCATCTCCTATTCAATCATACATAATATATGCAAAGTAAGCTTTACAAATGCATGCATGGAAAAAATGGAAGTCATGGATATTGTAAAAGCAAACTTGGCATATGAACAAATCATACAAGATATTCAAAAGCTCATAAAGTGTTTGGATTAGCTTTACACTTCTCCTCATAGATTTTAGACTTACCTTACCCATTCTTTAAGAGCTTTGGACTCAACCATACTCTTAGAAGCTTACTTTGTTTTTGGGAGACTCTTTACTTTGTCTCAACCAAACTCAAGGGTTCTTGGCTCATCCTCACTAAAGAGAAGAGCTCTTGACCTCTCCACATTTAAGCAAACTTATACAAACATCATGTATTCATTTAAAAATATAACATGACATCAAGAATCATGGCATATAAAGGCATGCTAGCATACTTTTTATAGCTTGAAAATACACATACATACATTCTAAAACAAGATAAACACACATCTATGCATGAGAGAAGATGGAGAGAGCTACCTTGTGTACAAGCACACACTTTTTTCTTGCAATTCAAGCCTCCTCTTTCGGCCACACACTCACAAATTCGTGGAGATGGTTTCTCTTAGCCGAGATACAATTTATGGGAGTCACTTAGGTTCATAGAACACATTCTAAGGCTACACAATTTGCTTAAACCCTATATTACTTTATAATCTCTATTATGGTCCATAAAGACACCTAATGAAGTAGCACCCCTCAAATAATTTCTAGACCTCATTCTTTCGTTTCAAATATGATTCTTGACTCCTTTTAAGCCTCTTAGAGTCATCACACTATCAAAACAAAAGGCCTAGCATCATGTTACTTCTTTAGGTTATAATATGGAATCTAAGACACCAAATCACTTTTTATGAATTTTAAATTTTTTCCAAGGCCTCCCTTCATTTTCATTCATCAAATATGACTCAAGAATGGCTTTAGAAAAATTTAAAACCCTCCCTAGCTATAGGGACCATGCTTGGCCGAGACTATGACATCAATTGGGCTTCTTGGAGATTTCTTTGTTTTCTTGGAGGAGGAGGCTTGTGGGGAGTATCTTAGATGTCTCAAAAACTCATTTAAACTCTTAATTCAACTTACAAATTATCATATAAGTTTAGAATTTGAAAAGTGCACTAAAAACCCTAGGTTTTGTATCTTACATTTTAATGACTATTTTATGGTTTTCTTTGCATATTTTTATTCCTCTCCATCAAATACCTAAGATTCACCCTTGGTGTGGTTGAAAAATTAACTCCCTAGGGCAGACCATATGTAGGTCAAAGTGGAGAAGAAAGGGAAGTCAATATAGCTACCATAGAATGTATTTTTATCCTGTTTCCTTAGTTAGTTTGTTTTGAATCTTGCTTTCTCCAAACTCCTCTCTTCAAATCCAAAATCTTTCTTGAATATCTCCCTTGAATTAGATTTATAAACCTCATTTTAATCCAAGAAAACAAAGGAAAAGGGAGGAGAGGAGGTGTGGATGAAGAAAAGTAAGAAAAATCACCATAAAAACACACCTTACACTTGGATTTCTTCCTCCTTTTTCTTCCTCTCTTGGGTGCCTCTCCCTTAGGGTTTTGCTTTTGGTTTGGGGCTGAATTTTTTGAAGTTAAATGAAGGCAAGTGTAAGGCATCACTTATATATAGTTAGGGTAAAAAGATTTTTTCAAAAATTTTAATTTTGCCTTTTGTACTTTGTATTTTCATTTCTCCTTCATTTTAGCTCTTTTTTTAGAACCGTCTTTTCTATTATAAAATTTAGATTCCCAATTAAGAAAAATGCCTTTGGAATCACTCAAATCGGAGCTAAAACCTTTTCAAACGGGTCCGTCAAAGTTCGGGCATACTGACATTGAAAAACGTCCACCGGAGGGGAATTAACTATCCCGGGGCTTCTTATGATTTTCAGGGCCTCTAAGAACCCCGAAGAACTCAAAATTTTGGTTTAAAAAGCCTTCCTATGTGAATTCCAAAAATTATTTGAAATTACGAAAATATCATTACGTTTTGTAAGGTTTTTGTCAAAATTTATTTCTCCATTCGAGCTCTATTTTTCCTTTCATATGAGGCTAGAATTCTCATTTTTAGAAAGTTAGAATATTACTTAAATTTTTCAGGACCTTAACTAATTCATTTTAGGGGACTTGCGTTAAAAACGCATCCGTTTTCGTCGTTTAACGAAAATTGGACATTACAATAAGACCCTAATTAACTTTCATAATTAACACTTTATTTAGATTCCTTAAACGTCTAATGCTTAAACCCCTAATCTCCCTTGGTTGGCAAACCTGATCCTGAGCCACTAAATGAGTACAAATACTAGCTAATATAAGAGATGTTAGCATGTAAAACCCTGGTATAGCATTCAAGATCTACTGAGCTAACGTTATATGCCCTATGAAAGAGAGATAGTTCACCTTCCAAGCACTCATTTTTTGCCTCACCTTGTCCACAATGAAATGGTAAGTGTCTTTAGAGACCCTTTTATGGTGTAAAGGCATCCTTAAGTACTTGTCAAAGTCACTTGTTTATTTATAGCCAGTAGCATCACACTAGTCTTTAGCCATATTATGATTCACATTATTAGAGAAATAAATTCATGTCTTGTTTGAGCTCACTTTTTTTCTTGAAAAGTTACAAAAAACCTTAATACACTATTGAATAACATGCACGTGATCCATTGAGGCCTTTATAAAAAACATTAGATCATCAGCAAAGAACATGTGTGACAAGTAGGGGCCATTCCTACTAAGTGAAATGGGCTTTCAAACCTTCTATTGGCATGTAAGATTGATAACATAGGCTAACTTCTCAATACAAAGCATAAAAAGATAAGGCGAGAATGGATCCCCTTGCCTTATACCTTTAAAAGAGTTAAAAAAAGATGTAGCCTCCCTATTCTAAAGAATTTAAAAATGATAAGAGAAGACACGTTTCATAATTAACTTGATAAAACTCATATCTAGGCTGGCCTCGAGCAAAGTGTCATTAAAAAACTCCCAACTTATCCTATCATAAACCTTTTCCAAATTTAATTTAATAGTCATCTAGCCCTTTCTTCCTTTCTTAGATTTCATGTTGTGGATCACTTTTTGCATTATAATAATATTATCGATCATCTGTCATCTTGGCACTAAACTACATTGATTGAGGGAGATGAGATGATCTAAGTATTTCTTTAAGTGGTTGGTAATTATTTTGGTGATAATTTTATGAGTGACATTACGAAGTGAAATAGGTCTCAGCTGTTTCAAAGACTTTGAAACCTTAGGAATTAGAACAAGGATGTTTCATTAATAGCATTAATTAGAGAAGGATTGAGAAAACATTTTTTGACGAAGTTTGAGACTGCATCTTTAACATGTTGCCATTGGCTCTAAAAGAAAGGAGCATGTAAACTATTTTGTCCTGAAGCCTTAAATGGCCCTATACTAAAATGTGCCTCTTTAACCACTCCATTTGTAACTACGCCTTGGATTTTCTCAATAGCATCCTTTAAGAAAAAAGGAACGCACTTCATAAAGTGAAAATAACTCGATTCATTTTTTTTTTCATATACAAATTTTTTAAAAAATTAAAAGCCATGGTCTTCAAGGCTTCTTTATTTGTGAGCGACTCCTTTTCATCATTGAGGAGCATATTAATTCTATTATGATGTTTCTTGATAATAGTAAAATTGTGGAAGTAGCGAGTGTTTTAATTGCTTAGATGTAACCAATCCTTCATTGCTTCTTGGTACCAAATAACTTCTTCTTGCAAGAGGATAGCTCCATAATCTTTCTAAAGTTTTCCTTGCAACTTTATCAAGTATGTGTTTTCCTGATAGGCAAGACATCCATTGATCCTTCCAAGTTGATTCCAAAGCTTTTTTTTCTTCCAAAACACATTGCCACCTTCCTCTTTATTCCAAATACAAACCTTTTCCCAAAAACCATCATACTTAGTTAGCCAATCAATCCTTTCACACCATGCGTGCTTAACCACCTCATTAAAAGATTTATTTGTTAACCAAGAAGTTAAAAATTTGAACTGGTGAGGATGTTTTGCCTTTGAATCTAACTCTTCTCCCAACTTCACTAAAATCGCCCTGTGATCAAACTTAAAGTAACTGAGATGTAAGACTTGTGTATTTGAAAAGACATTAACCTAATCATTGAATGCTAGATCTTGATCAATCTTTTCATAAACTTGACCTCTGCTCCATGTAAACATAAAGCCCTTAAACCTCGAGTCCATAAGGTGAAGATAATTGATAGTTTCACCAAACTCTTATAAACTTGTGCCATTATGAGAGCTGCTTCCTTTTTTCCCATGCCTCCAATGGTAAAAGTTAAAGTTGCCCATAAGTAACCACTATTTTTGACCCACACCTACTTCCATCACTTTTAAAAAGCTCCACAACTTTCTGACGTATTATAGTTTGGGTGCTCATAAATAGTAGCGAGCATATATCCCTTAGACTAGCCTTTACTAACTTCCATATGAACTATTTGAGAACATGTATTATGTAAACTTATAGTGAGCAAACTTCTATCTCATAACACCCAAACTCCATCTAAGAATCCATTCATATTAAGCTAGAAAGACCCATTGAATCCCAGCCTTTTGACAACCTTGTGAGCCTTCTCCCCACTTATTATAGGCTCTATCAAGATAAGAATATCCACTTTTATATCTTTGTGGCACCTAAAGCCTTCATAGGGTTAATCCCTGCTGCTCTCTCATTGCTTTCATGCACCTTCATCAACCGAAGGTGTTCTCACATGTTAGGAGGTCTACCTTGCAAAATGTGATGGTCTTTCGAATTAATATGAACTAACTTTAAAGTGCTGCCCTCTCTGTGCAACAATTTTGATAAGAGCTACTGCTTGTTCATATGGGCCATATTAGTAATGATCTTTAAAGGCCTATGTCTATTACTTTTCCCTCCTTTTCTATCAATTACTCTTGCCCAAGCAAAGCCTTAGCCCACTATATAACCTACGTTATTCTTAGCCTTGAATGACATTATATTCCTTTGATCTTCCTTCACCCAAACTCTCAGGTCACTTTGCCCAAGAAAGAATTCTAAGTCCATCTTATCCCTTCTTTCTTGTATTGCAACTTTGTTTGATCCCTTCCATGTGGTTTCCACTATCCTTAATAGTCACAAGTGGAACTTCCTCCACTTCAACCTTAATAGGTTGTATAGGAGTCTCATGCACAATTTCTTCCTCTTCTATTGACTATATATCATCACCTTCCATTTCCTCCATGAAAATGGCAAACATCAATCCACATCTCTTATTTTCCACAACTATACTTGAACCATTATTGCACTTGATACTCTTTACTATTTATATCCTGAGATCACAACACTATTAAACCTACTTAGACTTATGTTTAATCTTCACTTTTAATTTTGCAGTGCAATCATCTATGGCCCATGTGTTTCTAAATCAGCACTCATCCTCTGAACTACCTTTGGTAAGACTCATCTCTGTCGTCCACTGTGCATTCCTTTACCATTTGCCTTTATATTCATTTTAAGTTTCTTTAGACAATGGTCTTGGTTGTGGCCATATTTACCATAGTTGAAGCAAACTAAATTTAAACCTTTATATTCCACCTTAAAAATCATCTCCCTAATTTGTATCTTGGGGATGAGTTTCTTCCTCAAATCAACCTCAACATAGATTCTTGGGAACTGACCTCTATCCATGCTAAAGCACTCCTTTTCCATTTGCTCATCATTGATAGTATATGGTTGCCAACTTTTAGTCCTATTAGTGGCATCTTTTATCTTCCACAAGAGGTGTTTGTCATAATATTCTAGAAATAACTTAAAAATTCTAACCCACACTGCAAGCCTCTTATAAGCCTTATCAATAGGGTTAAATGCCAATCTCCGTCTTTGTACTAATAAATAGTGCCCAGCAACCATCTAGGGACCTTCATTCATAACCAAGTGATAATCTTCATATGTAGAAAATTTTAGCGTGAAAAACTCATTACCTAGCCCTACCATATTGAAAGTACCTTTAAGACTCCAGATTTATTATAGTTGGCTTAATAGAATCTTATACCCCATCCTATGACCAATAAGCTTGATAATAAGGGTCTTTCTAAAAGGTTAATAGAGAATAGCATGCTTCAAGTTGCTTATGTAGATATATGGGCTCAATGGATCTAGGGTTGACTCGTCCCAATTCGTATATGGTATTGCCACTTCATCATTAAAGAACTTATCTTCCTCCTACATTCAATCATCTTTTTTCACTAGATTGGTAATTGTGATTTCTATTTATCCTTAACAACAAGTCTTGATAGGGCACTGTGCTGCTCCCCCTTTGACCATCCACCTATATCCCTTTTCGAGTATTTGAGTCAAAGTTTTCTTCCATTGCTTCATCTTTCCTTGCCTTGTTCACATCACAAGGCTTTGCCTTTTTCGTGCTTTGCATCAGCTGGTCCTATTTGTTAGGCTGCAACATCCACTTTGTCTCTCTTCCACTCATTATAAAATTTAGGCAAGATTCATCTTCTTTTTTATAAATATTCTTTACACATAACCTTTTTCACCTTTTGGTTTTAGTGATGGTTGGATTTCATTGGTATATGAGCAGGGTTGTGTTGGCTTCCTTATATCTCATTTGTAATATGCATGTTTGTTTGAAAAACTATAATTAACACATACAAACATTACTTTCATGTACCAATTGAAGGATTTTTTTTTTAAATGAAATCATATAATTTATTATTGTTGTCTTTATTTTTTCAGTAATTAAAATTTACCTCATAATGGTTTGGCCAAAATTAATTTGCCTTTTTTGTAGTTCAAAGTGTATTATCTAATACTCATATAGTAATTGTTGTTTAATCATTCTCTAGTATTTTATATTCAAGTTTTGAAAAATAATCATGTGACCATTATTTAATGAATTGTTTCAATTTTAAATGTTTGTTTCATTTATATCTTAAAAGTTTTTATGATATTTTGAGTTTATTGTTGGAATTAACGGGACAATGTAATTTTAAAATGTCAACAAAAATAGTTTTAAAAAACTAAGAAACTAGTTGAAGAGTATGAGTAAATTATGCTTTTTACCATAAAATATACACAATTTTAAATTAAAACTTTTTTTGTCAGAATTAAGATTGAAAAATACTTGGGGGGTCAATTAATAATGGAAGAAATTAGAATTGAATGTTACATTTTAAAGTACAAAGATAGAATAATTTTGCATCAATCCCCAAGGATAAACTTTAAATTTGTTCTCACTATTTTTTTTAATTATAATATTCAGAAATCAAATTATTCTAAGAAAATATTTTAACAAATAATATATTCAAATTATTTTACTATTATCTTTTAAATTTTATTTTTTATTGCGTCTCCTTAACGTATTTTAAATATAAAAACAATAAAAAAGAAATAATCATTCAACCCTTTAATTTTTTCTCATCCTCGCATGTGGATTTTTTATTTTTAAAATTATCTTTTTTTTTAAGTTATTTGTACGTATGGATTTTTCATAAAAAATAATTTTTTTAATATATAAAAAGGCTCTAAACATGTGTCGCCATTCATGCTGCATTTCTTCCGTCCAAAAAAACAAAAAATGGCCAGCCACACTGTGACGATCCTAATTTTTAATCTCGATAATTAAGGTTAACCACGTGATTAATAATCATAAGTTGGGGTTAAAAGGCATTATGACCAATTACATTATAAAAATATGGAAAAATTTGAACTTTAATATGATTAGAGTCATCAATCATACAATTATAAGCACTTATATTCGTAAGGGAAACAAACATTTATTTATAAGCCTTTGATTCTATTACTCATCAATTAGAACTCATCTCAATGTCTCTAAATCATCCCTTGAGATTACCATATGAAAAACAAAAGTTTCCTAGGTATTATAAGTGTTTCAGCATGTTCGCCGCGGCCTAATTACTTTTAGCCGCGGCCAATTCCCTTCTGTTATACCCCTTTCTTCATCACTAGTTTCACTGCGGCGAAGAAGCCTCCTGGAACTTCCTCGCTCGCGTCTCGATATTGGCTATGGCCAATTCCTCTTTGGAATGCCTGACTCATTTTTGCAAAATTTCACCGCGCCCAATTTCCCTTTGGACGACTCCCAATTTTGCCTCTCGCATTTCGCCGCGGCGAATTCCTCTCTGGCACTCTCCTTGGGCAACTTCATCTATATTGGCCGCGGCCAACTCCATTTTAGCCGCGGTGAAGTGCCTCTGGTCCTACACTCCGAAAATCTGGACTCATACTCTCCTTTCTCCCTCCAATCTCACCCTAGGGCCCCTCTACCTTAATTGTGGGGCTCAAATAGCTTTCATTAGCCTAATTTATCCGGCTAATCTATCATCTCTAATTCAAGATTCAAGGGTCAAATTCTTTTCTCTAATTACCCTATATCAGTAAGTCCAGAGAATAATAACAACACAATTCATGCACCATTAACATTTAACATTAGATACACTTTCCATTAGAGGTTCCATACATCAGTGATTCATATTAATATCTCAAGGTTACATTCCCAAATGGTAAGTCATATCATAAGTTCAATAAGGTTTACAATAGATATCATAAACCCATACATCAAATACCAATTTAAAGTAAGGCCTACTCCTTAATAGGTACACATTATATTATCAAAATACAGACTCCTGCACTTGGCAGTACAGATACATGATGATGCTATACAGGACTTAACAAAATTAGCATCAACTCTATTCTACTCAGACCAAGTGTAGCTCCCCCACACCGGGTCTCAGCTCATGGATGTTCATTCACTTACTTACCCTTATCCTTACCCGAAACACTTTCACCTAAAATGTTTAACCCATGAAATGGGGTGAGATATAAATCTCAGTAACCAAGGCAATTCCATCATATAATCTAGTTTAATTAACATATATGCATGAATCAAAATTAACATCAAAATCATATCAGTCATCTCAGCAAATGAAACAATTAGGCTATCATGATTACTATCCCATACTAGCAATCATATTTTAACATGTTAAAGGCCATTAACACCGGGAGAGGCCCGTCCACGGCACCTACTCCCCATTGAGTACAACCAGGGCTCAGTGCATCTGGGGTTTGATCATAATCTGGTGTCCAATCGAAGCACATGCACGGTGGCAGCGGCACCGCAGCTCCACTATGGACTCACAAGGTCCAATCATCATACAATAGATAGCTAACCAATTCATTCAACATTTCAAATCATTCATATACAGCAAGTATGAAATTTAAACCGACATATGCATGGAATTAATATAAACCCCGGTTACCTCACTTGTAGACAAATTTGCAACAGCCACCAATGGTACAGAGTCTCTCTATAATCATAGCATCAGATAATTACTACTCTAATTCATCATTAACAGTTACAACAAGTACTTAAGGAATTTAAATGCTACTAACTACCTAAAGAACACTTACCCAGCCACCACAAATCCCAAATTCGAATTAAAGTGTCATCTACCAAAAATCTCAATATTCCACCCAAAATCCTAAGCAAATTTATACAAAATTAATACCCATATTATAAATCAGCTATGGGAGTTTTAAATTAGCAAAGAAAGCATCAAAATGGAGGGTTTAAACTCACCTAATGTCAGCCCTAACCTCAACCTACGAATTTCACCAAGAGAACCCCAAATAACCACATTTCAGATTTTAGGTAGGGTGAAAATACTCCAAATGAAAAACTAATCAGACCAAATTAAAGAGAAATATGAGGAGATTAAGTTATATAACTATTACCTTGGCTAAATCTTACTCTAAATGTGAGAAAATGCAAAATTCTTGCCCTCAACCCTAGCCTCCTTCTCAACCTCAGAATTTTGATTCTTGAGTTTTAGCAAATGAGAAAGTGGCTGAAGCATTAGGGTTTTAGGTGGGTTTAAGTTGGGTCAAAGATAGGTCATGGGTTACCCCAAGGTCCAACTCCAAATGGGCTTTAGATTTTAGCTTATTGGGCCAGTTTTAAAGTGTTGGGCTATAGAATTTTATTGGGCCAGTTCTTATGCATTGGGTTGCTGAAGTTTAATTAGGTTTGTGCCAAGTTTGAAGGGCTCAAGGATTTGGGTTTACACAAAGGTTATTGGGCCACCTATAAGAGCCTATACAAGGCGGATCTTGGGCCTCTATCACACTAAATTGGGTTGGGTTTGCATCTAACTCATTGGGCCTCCATTAGCCTCTTATCATGATCTATTAATTTGGGTTTAGATGAAATTTCTATCCCAATTAATTTTCAAACCCATGTTAATAATTTATTTCTCTAAAATACATATTCACTAACTTGCCCAATTATCCTCTATTAATTATCTTTAATTACTCTAAATCTATGATTAACACCTTAATTAAATTTTGGGGTGTTACATTACCTCCTGTGGCATGTATGCTTCCTTTAGTTTAATATATGCACAAGAAGGATTTATCATTTTTATAATTTTTAATTTTTAATTATAGAAATTAATTTTTATTAATACAATCATTGAATTAAAAATAATAAATATATTAATTTTTTATACCAAAATATATAAAAACTGAATAAATATAAGTATATAATTAAGGTGTTAATTATTTCTTATATTTAAGATATATGTTTTATGTTAATTTTTAGTTGAATTGATGAAGCATCAAACAACTTTGGATTAATATCAAAATTTATGAAAATGATATACTAGACCCAAAAAGGAGCCTGATCCATGCTTTAAAAAAGTCAGAAATAATGGGCCTGGGCCCAATATCGTTTTAGAAAAATAAGTCTAAGCTCGGGCTAGCCAGTAAAAATATTAAAAAGAAAAATTCTTACACGCACTAAAAATATAAATGTTGTAACTCCAAATGTAAAATAATAAATGAATGGGAAAATGGCCATTTTCTACGTTTCAAAAATTGCTAGGCCTTCCAATTTATTCAAGATTAGAAAAATGGGACCCCAACTGCGTTTTCTTTGACTTAATGTAACATCGCTAAAGTGAACCCGCATTCTTTTTCTTTGAATCAAGCGAAAGGACTGATTTGTCAACGTGTTTACAAGTTGGATGGGACAGGTAGACTCTTTGTCCAATGAGAACCTCTAGATATATAACGCTTGCATATGTGATGTGTGTGTGTGTGTGTGTGTGTGTGTGTGTGTGTGTGTATATATATATATATATTCGCGCGGTCCCCTCTTGTAAAACTGTAGGCCAAATTTGACTTATATATATATATATATATATATATATATATATATATATATATATATATATATATATATATATATATATATATTCGTGCGGTCCCCTCTTGTAAAACTGTAGGCCAAATTTGACTTATATATATATATATATATATATATATATTCGTGCGGTCCCCTCTTGTAAAACTGTAGGCCAAATTTGACTAAGTCAAGTTACCATCAAGTGAATATAATTAATTTATCTATATATATATATATATATATAAAAGGTTGATTATATTGATTATAATACTGGTTGCCTAAGGCTTAGCCAGATTTAAAAAAAAAACTTGATTTTAATTCGTTTTATATTTTAATTTTTTAAATAGATATATTTTTTATTAATTTTTTTAAAACTCATATATAATTTTTTGAGACTAAACAAGCCTTTTGACCTATGATTATTTCTAATATATTCGATAGGAACTTTTAAGCCAATGATAGGCTTTATAAATAAAAAAAAATTCATCATATAAAAAAGTATTTAACAATGTAAGATTAACCTTAATTGATAAAGATGTCTGTCAATTGATCCATTGTGTGCGTGCGCGCGTGTGGATGGAGAGTGAGAGAAATCAATTGATATTGGTGTAAAAAATGAAGTATTTATATGTTTTAATATTTTATTATAGAAAGTGATTTTTATTAATCTAATTCTTAAATTAGAATTAATTATTACGTTGATATTGCATGCCAAAGTTTACAAGAATTAAAAAAATAACTAATCTTTATATTTAAAAATTTTATTAAACGTTACATTTTCAATATATTGATGAGATACCGAGGATATTATATTGATGTCAAATTTTGTAGAGTTGATATTTATGATTAAAACTTTGAATTTGACAATAGATTTAGTGAGAAATTTATCTTATTTAAAATTATTCAATAATGTAAAAAAAAATTTAATTGATATTGGTGTCAATTAATATTTAATGAATATAATTCCACTAATTTAAATTTAGACATTCTCTTTGCCTAGATTCAATTTTTAAAAAAATGTGTTTAGATTATGCATAATAAACCAACACGAACAGAATGAAATATCTGTTTTAAACTAAATATAAAATATCTAAATTTAATTTTCCCCCTTCCATTCTCCAAGTCATGCTGCAAGATTGCACAAAGAATAATGAAAGGTGAAAGATTGGAGGGTCTTTTCATGCGATAATAATATCTCTATAGTTATAATAATGATATACTTAAAAAATGCAGATGAAAAGTAAAATTGTAAAATATAACTTTTTTTAATTGAATAAGAGTGTGATTGAATAGAGGAGAAAATGGAATGGAAAGGAAAAAATGAAAAATTTTAATCTAGACCCTTTTTTATATAATATAATTATAAATATAATATTTTAAATATATATTTGGATTGAGAAAAATAAATAAAACATATTTATTGAAATTAAAATAAAAAGAGAGTCTAAATTAAAGTTTAATTTAAGTATATCATGTCGCTTTACATTTAAGTTTAAGAAAAATACTACACGAGCCAATATTTTTAGATAGTGAAATATAATTTTTAACTGTATAATGTTGTGATTGGAATGAGAAGAATAAGGAAAAAGAAAGAAAGAAAAAATACTCATTTTCTTTTGTTTTAGATTAAAATAATCTTTTTTTAAAATTTGTTCTACTCAGTCTAAATATATTTAAAAAAATATTAAATTAAAAAATTATTTTTATAATTAAATACTTTTTAATAATTACTTTTAAATCTATTATTTATTATATATATATATATATATATATAAAGTTTTAATTTTATATTACTGTAACTAAGTCATTTTTTACGTGGCTTAGATTGTATTGGGCCCTGTGCTTTTTTTTTTATAATTATTTTTGTTAGATTATCATATCAACTTTTATTATTTTATTATATTTTTTCTTGCATAGCAAGGATGTCCAGCTAGTTTTATAATATATTTCTTTTTATTGATAATTATTATATATATTTACGTAAAATCCAACACTTGATTAATCATATTTTTAAAATATCATTCTTACTCTCAGTATGTGCTTGTCGACAGATGATGAATGGTTGGGTTGGGTTGGGTTGGGTTTGGTTTGTAAATTTAAACCTAAAATTTCCAAAGTAATTTTGAACCTCTCATCTCAGCATTAACTACTTCTGGATGTGATACAGATGACGTGGTCCATGCCTATTTAATCAATGCTCAAAATAAGAGGCTCATGATTCCCCCTAACAAGTTGTCCCGTGCTCGGAACCACTTGCTATTTTGTTTGTTCATGAGGTGGACACACTGCGCTATTGACAATTTAGCGCGAGTCCAAATTTGAGGTCCGTTTGGAATGATAAGAAAAAATAGAAAATAAAATTTTTGTGTGTGTAATGTTTATTTTATTTTTATAATTATTATTAATTAATTATTAGAAATAACAGTATTGAAGTCATTTTTTACTATATATTAAATGAGTTTTGAAGATTTAAGTTTTAATTTATTTTTTAATATTTTTATTTTTATATTAGAGAACAAAATATTCGATGAAGATATTTTTTGCAAGAAAAAAAAATTTTCTAAAAATTGATAATTAAAATTTAAAAAAATAAGAAAATTAAATTTAAATTATTCAAATTAAATACCAATGATTCAAATTTGTTTATCGTACAGAAGCCACATTCAACGACAATTGGAGTCTCTCCCATCACAGAAATATACTTGTTCTTTTCTTTGAATAATAAAAAAATAGAGCAAAGATATTTGTAGAT
This sequence comes from Erythrophleum fordii, assembly GCA_032878935.1. NCBI lineage: Eukaryota > Viridiplantae > Streptophyta > Magnoliopsida > Fabales > Fabaceae > Erythrophleum > Erythrophleum fordii. The sequence continues at coordinate 17,032,778 of JAVQMF010000049.1, read as the reverse complement.
ATTTTATTTTTTAACTAATTAAAAATTTATTTATAAAATATTTAATATAACTATTTTTATATTAAATATATTATGACTGATATAAAAACACTAATTTTTCCTCACTTGAAAATGATTCAAGTGATAAATGTAGGGTAAAAATATGAGTAGCATTGAGGACTTAAATTTCAATTAAAAAATTTAATTTGTCTTTTATATTAAAAAATTTTTAACGTATTGTTACTCATCAAACATCACATCAATATTCTGTTTTTATTGTTTGATTTACTCGTTTATGAACAATATTAGAAATATACAATAGAGAATCGTTGGGTACTGCTTGCTGGTTTTAATGTTTTATATTATTATATATGCCATGCATATTGCATTGCATTATTCTTGGTGTAGAATATGTGGATATCTAGGGGGAAAAATGAAAAATGTTCCAAGGATGGAATCAAAAACTCTTTAACTGGTCTGAAGATACAAATAGAGTCACAAACTCACCGTTAATATTCAATAGCATTTCTCACGAGTTCTAATTTGCTTCTGAAAAATGTTGAATACGTTGCTTATTTCATTTTCTGTGACGTGCTTATGTGCATGTTTGATTTAATTTTTGTTTTTTTTAAAATATAATTTTGGCTAAAGTACAAAACATAATTTTAGTATTTTGTAAAAATCTCGAAAAGTGTTTTCAAATACAGCGTATATTAGTTTTGGTTTCATTCTCCCGTTCGAGTGGGGGTGGTCAGTCAGCAGTCAGCAGTCAGCAGTCAGCTGCGAGAAGCACGAGGGCATTATCCAACGATGTCGTTTCATTGCCTTTTTCTCGTTCACACTCGGCCATACAGCTTCTTGTCTTCTCTGTTCAAGCAATGGTTTATGTCTTCTGCTTCCGTCTCTTCGTTGGCCTCGCCGAACACTGAAAATGCAGAATATTTCGGTGTCACTGCCTTCTTTGACCTCATGTATCATACCTGTGTCTCGAAACCCCATAACTAAGTTCCCTCAACTTTCTCACACATTGTCTTCTTTAGCCATCGACAGTTTCCATTCTTTCTCTGAACTTTCATGCTGGAAAGCTTCATGCCCACCTTCTTATTTGTACGTTAGCGCTCAAAAATCAGCTTCATTTCTCATTTCAAGTGGAAAAAATGTAACCTTTAAGGTCGGCGCTGCTTTGGCGCCCGAGGCTGATAGTGATGAGCCCATCAAACCCAATGCTCTGATTCGGACTCTGCAGCTTGGGGCCATGTTCGGAATTTCGTATGTCTTGAACATTTACTTCAACATCTACAACAAACAGGTACTTCGTCTTCATCATTTTTCTGTTTGATTTAAGCTCATCCTTCGTAATGTTTGGATTTCCTCCTTGAAGTTACTCTATGCTAGTAACAAGCTCTCAATTTCTGCTTTAATTTGATTTCATATTTGCAATTCTTCGGGGCAGTTTATGAATTAAAATCCTGCGGTGGGAGGGATATAAAGAACATTGAATCTTAGATTTTACACACTTAAGTCTTGAAATTTCAAACACACGCATGCATTAGTTCGTGAGAAGAATTCTGGTTCCTCACTTTTCGTTTTTCTTGTTCTCAATGGCAATGCACTGATTGTTTATTAGGTTCTAAAAGTCTATCCATTTCCAGCAACAGTTACAGCATTTCAGCTTGGTTACACTACGCTGGTGATTACTTTGATCTGGACGTTTAATCTCTATCCGAAACCAAAGATCAGTCGGTCACAGGTATATGGATGAAAATGGATTGGTCTATTCATTGGGAATTACTTTGCTTTCATACTGCTCACTATTAGTTATGTACAACTGCATCTCTATTCTTAGCTTGCAGCAATCCTTCCGCTGGCTGTGGCTCACACAATAGGTAACCTTATGACCAACATTAGCATTGGAAAAGTTGCTGTATCTTTCACTCACACAATCAAAGCTTTGGAGCCTCTATTCTCAGTTGTTCTTGCTTCTCTGTTTCTCGGGGAGGTAATGTTGATGAATCTTCGTTTCCAATTTTACTTATGTTTTCTTTGATACTTCGCTGGCATAGGGCACTTGGTGCTTGTACTTGACGTATCAGAGTAACTTCATCCAAGTCTTGCCATGAAAGATTAGTGTGGGGCATGCATACTTGCGTTGTGTTTCTTCAGCCCTTTCATCATGGCGCTCATCTTGCATTTCTCTAATCTACGCCATGTTTTGGAAGTTCTATTTTTCAGGACCATTGATGAATTACTTGAGAATAATTTAAAAAAGCATCTGGTCAATGCTACGGTTTTTTCAACCCTAAACTCTTTTTAAGTGGTTCTCTGTAGATAATTATGTTTATGGAGTGAACAGAGTTGTAACAAACAGTGTTCTCGGGAGTTTAAAGACACATCATGATAAAATTATTTGAATCATTAAATGTTCCCTCAGTATTCCTAACACTCGTGTCTAAATTTTTTTTTTTTACCTATATATGCTTCATGCCTACTTTACAAGAGAAAAAAGAGAACATAGTATTTGTATATGGGGATGCAAAGTCATGACTTGCTGAATAAAAGGCTATAAGGCTTTGTACAGGTGCTTGTGCACTCTCTTCTACTTTACATGCAGCATATCATAATTTGAAATTTCTCATTACTCATTAGGTTATTAATGGATACAGACTCACTAATAATTTTTTTTTTCCCTAATTGTGTGAGCTATTTGGTAACTGGCGCTATGTCACCATCATAGGTCATCATATTTTTATAAATACAAGATGATTATATTTTTCTACCGGGATTCGTGCAAAATCACTGTAGTGTGCTTCTTTGCTTATTGCGATAACTAGAAAGCTGCTGCAAATGCACAGGGATAGAGGAGAGTAAAAAGAATTTAAAAAACAAAAGGGGGGAGATTTTTTTTTTTTTGGGGGGGGGGGGGGGGGCAGTAGGATCCATGAACAAGTTAGTTATAGTAGTCTACAGAAATGAACATTGATCAGGGATTGAGCTTCTATACAAATAATAGATAGATTGATGCTGGTGCATGTACACAGTACACTATATTCCTATACCCCCCATTCTTGCATCAATGCTGGGTAATTTAATTGTTTCAATTAGCTGACCTTTACTCTTGTTCTTCATTGCACACAGCAACCTACTTTCTGGGTGGTTTCTTCCCTTGTACCAATAGTTGGTGGAGTGGCATTGGCATCAATGACTGAAGTCTCCTTCAATTGGTAAATGATCAAACTAGAGTTGTTGCATGCAGGAGGTTTCTTTAAGGAGAATATTGAATAACTCTGCAATTTCTGCTCCTGCATGCAAACAATATTAAATAAATATTTATTCAAGTGGTAATCTTGATTCTGATATCTGACGTGTTCCATCTTGAAACAGGATTGGGTTCTGTAGTGCTATGGCATCTAACCTTGTTAACCAATCACGAAATGTATGGAGCAAAAAACTCATGGTCAGTGAAGAGGTAAAGCACTTCCCAGATCTATATAGCATATTAGCACTTTATCTTTGTTATGTGGTATTTCCCAAATGATTTTGTTATATCGATTCATGATGTTAACGAGCTTATAATAGAGCTGTTTTACAGTATTCTCTTAAAAATATGGCTAATGACCTGAAGCTTGCTCTTTACAGGAAGTTTTGGACAACATAAACCTCTATTCAGTCATATCCATAATTTCCTTCATTCTGTCGCTCCCATTTGCCATTTCTATGGAAGGCTTCAAGTTTACTCCTTCATTTCTGCAATCTGCTGTATAAGAGCAAATTGATTTTCCTTTTCCCCCTTTATATTCGTTGTCACTGTTTTTCTTTTCCAAGGCAATTGAGGTTAAGGAAGACTAATTTCTGACTAGGATGGTATTGTGTTCACTCTGTTCTAGGCAAGCCAAGGATTGAATGTTAGAGAGCTATGTGTGAGATCACTGCTGGCTGGTTTCTGCTTCCATGCTTACCAGCAGGTGAGGCCCTTCAAATGTCTTAGTTTATAACTCTATTGAGTTTATTCTGTAAGATCTCGATTCTTGAGTCTTCTGCACCTTTCGTTATTACATGCTGAGCATTGTGTTTGCATTATTCTTGAGTCTTCTGCACCTTTCGTTATTACATGCTGAGCATTGTGTTTGCATTTACGAGTCTATCTGTTTTGTTCCAGTAAATCTTTTCTATTTGGTATACAAGTTTAGTCTCCACTCTACCACATTCCCCAGAACCGACTACTATGCACTTGATTTTTATTAATGTTACAGTCTCAGAAGAGTTCCCAATTCCATTGGCACCAGTTCATTTAGAGAACCGAAAGATTTGTTCCCAATAGCTGGCAGGCTTTAATTATATGCCAAGTTTCCTTAGATCCAGAAAATTTGCATCATTTTACAACCTAGATCTAGGTTTTCTCCCTTTTGATCCCACAGCACAGGACAGGATTTCCAGCAGGTACTGAACGCTGAAAAATCATGAGCATAACATATAGTGGGTATTAAATTGTGAATTTTTCCAAGATGGAAATATATATGTGTGTGTATGTGTAAGTAGTGCTTCGTTTTTTGATTACTGGGTGGTGGTGGCAGATTTCTTATGGAGTATTAGAAATGGTGTCTCCCGTGACCCACTCAGTTGGGAATTGTGTGAAGCGTGTGATCATCATAGTCTCCTCAGTTATCTTCTTTCAAACTCCTGTCGCACCGGCTAACGCACTTGGTAAGTTCTTTTGTGTGTGCTCACAAAAGCATTGGGCTGTGTGTGTGCGCGCCTATGCATATATTTGAAAGAGACCCATATAATGGTACGCTGTAAAAAATTCTTACTTGTCATGATCATTTTGGAAAACGTGATAGTAAGTAGTTAAAAACAAGATTGAGTGGAAATGGTGTGACCATTCCTCATCCCTTTCTATTGCTGCAGGAACTGCTGTAGCGCTTGCTGGTGTCTTCTTGTATTCGAGGGTTAAGCGGATAAAACCAAAGACAGCTTAAGGACTCCAGAAACAGGAGAAGAGGGAGAGAGGAAAGTTACCCATTCACCCAAAGGTGATTGCTTTGTCAATTATATGGTTGGCTGGCTGTATTTGGACTTGGTTATGAGAAGAAACTTCTCCAAGATTGTATGCAAATTTTGAAGCCTTCGCCACTATGCACATCAACTTGGTCTAGAGGTTATTAGGTTCAAAAGTTTACTCCTCTGTACACAAACGCATGCAACCAAAGGCATCCTCTTTATTAGTTATGTTTGAAGTTGTATACTAAGCAAATGATTAGTTATAAACTGCAATTCCCCCTCACGATAGTTCAATTGTACTTTTTCTTGTAATATTGATTTGAAATGATATACTCGTTATAATACTGAATGGTGACTTGGTACAAAGTGGTCTCTTTGGGAATTACTTGGAAAGGATTATTTTTCGAAATCTTTTCAAAAAGTTGATTGTTGGTATTAAATTGTCTTTTTATTAAGGAGTGTTTGTAGGTTGGTTGACTAATAATTAAAATTCAAATATGGCATAGTGCTAGAAGCACGCAACATGAAACGGAGATACATAGAAAAGTCTTGTTATATTTCCATGATGATCAAATTGGACTAATTGAGTGATTAAATTAACATATATAAAGGTAAAACCATTAATGCCCATTATTCATGATTACACCATTTGAAAGTGTTACACACACACAATTATTTCATACTTTAATATCATATAATTATTGATGATGATGATGATAATATTATTATTGTACAATTAAATTGTACTATATTTTGTGTATATATATATATTTATTTATTTCCTTTCAAATTCATTTCTATGGAGAGAATATGATTATATATTCATTCATACACATGATTTTTCTATTCATTGTTTGATATGTTAACATATTTGGATCTTCTATGAAATTAGAACACTAACTTTAAGATTTGAATAAGAAACATATTTGTAGCTGCCATAAAAACAATTTGTAAGTTGGATCTTCCTCTTTATTATCTTAGGTTGAGATGAGTGGCTTTCAATGAGATTAAATACTTTAATTAGAATTAGAGAGGAAACTTAACTCTATTTAATGATATTTTATTGGGCCATTCCATCATGAGTTTCAATAAAACAATTGACTCACACTTTAATTCGTTTACTAAACCTTTTAATTTAATGTGTGTTAAGACTTATTAATTTTATGATCATTTAAATAATAATTGGGCCATTAATAATCCTTAGTGGACCATAGCTAATTTAATTTTAGAAAATATTAAAATAATTAATATGAGCTCGTGTAAACATTTGAAATAAAATTTTTTCAACATTCTCCCACTTGAATCACATTAATTTGATTTTTTAAAAAAATATTTTAGTTTGTAAAATGACTTTTGGGTTGACAAAACAACAAAATTGTATGTGTGCACTTTGTTTTAGAAAACAATGGTTTTGAGAAAACACATTGTATCTAATCCGACCTAATATAACCATCAATAAGGGATAGTGATAATCATCATGTCCTATAATGACATAAAACTAGTCCACACTCACACGTATTGACACTATATTGATATGGATCATAAGTCTGGAAGTATGGTAAGAAATAGCTCTCAAAGTGATCAATAATGCACTATTTCTTATTAGTTCTCCATATGATTTGTTAATATCTATATGCTAAACTGCAATGAGAAATTAGAATTTCTCAATATTCTTATGCTAAATCGTAGTAAGAAATCATATGGCTCATAACAAGTTTATATATCCTAAATACTTTATTTTGAGAATTTGGTATAATACTATAAGAGACATATCATGACAAATACAACGATCATCCTTAAGACTAGCACCACATCTTAAGACATATATTGTATTCAATTTTTGTACAGGCAAAATATTAAAAGTGATGATCATCAACAAAAGTACGACATATCAAATGTGTGAAAATTCATAAAATTTATTGACATAAAGATATCAACAAAGTCATCACATGAAATAAAACAAAAAGGCAAAATGCATAAACTTCCACTAATTTAAAAGATCAAAAGATTACTAGATACCCATATTTTCAATTAATAACTTTCTTGGCTTTAACCCAATGTTGAGATTTAGGGTTTAAAAGATATCAACCAGGAACAATCATAGTAAATGTAATATCAAGTTGAATACATACTTGAGCATACATCAACTATTAACTGCGCTAGCATAAGGGGTATTCTTTATAGTTTCCTTTTCAAACTCATTCCTTGGATATTGACTTTTGCTAAGCTTGTTACCTTTAACAACAAGTACTTCCCCAAGTCTGTAATCTTGCATATTAAATCGTTTTAACACACGATTTATATAAGCTCTTTAAGACAGTCTCAAAATATATTGTGATTTGTCATAATATATCTCAATAACCAGAACATATAAAGCTTTTTCAAGATCTTTCATGTTAAAGGCACCAGATAAAAAAACTTTAGTTTTATGAAATAAATTCAAATCACTACTTGCAAGAAGAATATCATCGTTATAAAGTACTAAGAAAATAAATCTACTTCCACTAGTTTTCATATAAATATATTGATCAAATTTATTCCCAACGAATCCAAATGAGGTAACCATTTCATCAAATTTCAAATGCCATTGGTGAGATGCTTGTTTGAGGGTATAGATTGACTTTGTTAATTTACATACCATATGCTCCTTCCCATTTTCTTTAAAACTTTTTAGCTATACCATGTAAACTCCTTCATTAAGATTTTCATTTAGAAAAGTTATTTTCATATCTATCTGGTGAAGTTCTAGGTTATAATGAGCCACCAACATAACAATCATAAATAAATCTTTTGTGCAGATTGGTGAGAATGTCTCTGTAAAATCAATGCCTTCTCTTTGTGCAAAACTTTTAACTAACCTAGTCTTGAACCTTTTAACTTGGCCTTTAGAATCTTTTTTGGTTTTAAATACCCATTTACAACTAATAAGGTTGCAATCAGTAGACAATTCAACAAGCTCCTAAACTCCATCTTTCAACATAGAACTCATCTCATCATTCATTGCATTCTTTCACATGTCTGATTGAAGACTATTAATAGCTTTACTATAAGTCAAAAGATCCACAATTTTACCAATGTCACAATTTGCTTCTCCCAAGTAGACATAATAATCACTTGAGATTGCTAATCTTCTTTCTCTCTAGAACCTCCTTAGGGGAATATTTGAAATTGGTTGAATTGTTTCATAAACTGTATCACCTATATAAGGAACCTCACCCACAATGGGTACCTCTGTTTGAATAAGTAAATCCACTACTTCTTCTCTTACATTTGCTAGTATGACTACTGCATCTGTGAGTTGTAAAGAAATTGAAATTGTATCATGCTGTTCATTTAGTTCAGAGACCTGAGAGCAACTCCTTTTAGCAACATCAAACAAGAATTTTGCAGTTAATAATTCAACAATTCTAGTACTCCTTATAGAGCAATAGAATATATACCCTTTTGAATGATCTGGATAACCAGTAAAGAAGCAATGAGAAGTTCTAGAATCTATTTTTTTAGAGAAGGATTATAAATTTTCACCTTAATAGGATACCTTCATACACAAAATTGATTAAGATTAGGCTTTTTACTAGTTTATAACTGAAAATGTGTTTTAGAATAGATTTACTAAGAACCTAATTGAAAATATAATTAGCAATTTTTATTACTTTTTCTCATGAAAAATTAGGTAAATTAGCCTACTCATCATGCTCCTCACCATATTCATAAGTGTGCAATTTCGTCTTTCTGTCAAACCATTTTGTTTAGAACTACCAGGCATGATATATTAGGCAATAATCCCAGAGTCTTGTAAATATTTAACAAAAAGTTCTTTCTATTTTCTCCTTTCATTATATTTTCTGTAATATTTACCACCACGATTAGACTTAACTATTTTGATGACACTCTCCAATTACTTTTCAACCTCAACTCGATAAATTTTCAACACATCAAGGGCCTTAGACTTTCTTTAATGAGAAAGACATATCTATAACGAGAAAAATTATCAATAAAGGTTATAAAATAATTTTTGCCGCATATAGTTAAAGGATAAGGTCCATTGATATTTGTGTGTATTATTTCTAAGAGGCTTTCACAACGACTTGAACCTTTCTTAGTTTTGGTCAATTTTCCTCTCATACAATCAACACACGTGTTTATTTCTTCTAAGTTAAGCAAAGGAAGTATGTCATCTCTAATTAATCTTTCTATTCATTTTTTTGGAATATGACCGAGTCGTTTATGCCATAACAATGGAGATTTCTCTTTAAATAAAGGTCGTTTAGTAGCAAAATTCTTAACATTGAGAGATAAATTATTAGTTTTGGAATTCAAGCACAGTCTGTATAATTCATCAGATAAAATGTATTTTGCTAATTACATTAGAATCATAAGAAATTTCAACTTCTTTATTTTCAAATTGAAAAAATATCTAGCTTTATCAAGTAATGAAAGAGAAACTAAATTTCTCCTAAATGAGGGAATATAAAAAAATATTTTTTAAACAAAGCCAATAACCAAACTCTAATGACAAAAAAATAGCTCCTATATATCCAACTTCAACATCAGCACCATTTCTTACTTTCAACTTAGACTCATTCTCACTTAACTTTCTACCATTTTTAAACTCCTGTAAGGTAGAAGTGACATGAATAGAAGCATCACTGTCAGGCCACCAAGAATCTATTAGGACATTAATAATGTTTGGTTCAAAACAAACATAAGCCAATAACTCACCATCGCCTCTGCCCTTCTTTGTTAGCGAATTTTTGTATTTAAAATAATCAACCTTCTTATGACTATTCTTCTTATAGAAATAACAACTCATATCTTTTATTTTATCTCCATCACGTGCAACCTGATGCTTACCATGCTTTTTGAAGTTCTGATCCCTTTAAGGAACATGTGTCTTCTTATTCTTAAATTTTCTTTTTCTTTTATGGAAATTGGGCCTGTTATGGAAAACTAAGTATGCATTCTCATTCTTTTTCCTCTTCAACTTTTCTTCCTCAGCAGCATATTTAGAAATCAAGTCATTCAGGTCCCAAACTTGATCTTGTGTGTTGTAAGCAGTTTTAATCTGACTAAATTCTTGTGAAAGCGAATTAAGTGCGTGATAAATGATAAAACTATCCGAAATCAGAATACCATGAGCTTTAAGTTTAGTTTGAGTATGCACTATCCTCATGATATATCCTCTAACTCCCTTAATACTATTGTATCTCATACTTGTCAATTCACTCATGAGTTGTCCAACCTCAGCCTTGTTAAACACATGGTACTTTTTCCCATAACATTGAAGAACTCCTTAGCATTTGTGATTTTTGATAAACCACTTATGGGATATTCAACAATTGATCTTTTCATAGCCATAAGATTGATAAGTTCTAATTTTTATATATTTTATCCCACATTTATCTATGATTTTGATGATAATTTTGAGCTAATTTAGATCTTTTATGTATTATTTGAATTATTGGATATTTTTGGGAAAAAGTACAAATATTAAAAATTTTGGGACAAAAGTGTAAATATTTTAGGATTTTCAATTTTTAGTTGAGAATTAATATTCTTTATTCTTTGATTTACTTTCCAATTTTTGGAATTTAGTTTTGGAGAATTTAATTTAGAAATTTCAATTGTTATTTGGAGGAATTTTGAATTTAAATAAAATTCTCCTCCAAGTGGCAAGTCTTGTTAATTCCCATTACATTTTATTTTGCAATTTTTATTTTTATTTTTAATCTCCTTTTATGGCACCACATGGCCTCTTTTTAGACATTTTTGGATTTTATTTTATTTTTAGTCCTAAGTTATGTTGCATGCTATATGAATAAATTTTGGACATAACCTATACTAATGCGTGCACTTTGACTTTTTAGGCCATGGAAGTACAATTAATAAAATCTCACGGTGGAGATTAAGTCTTGGGTTCTAAGATTCATCTAATGGCTAAGACTTTGGAAGATATTTTTGAAAATTATTAAGGGTATAATGGGCAAACCACTTCATGGAAAAATTAAGGAAATTGTTCTTTTTCTTTTTATCTTTTATCCTATTGGTCTATTTGAAACTTAATGGCTAAGATTTATCTAAAACTTTCTACCCACTCTTCTAGCCATTAGATCAAAGTTCCTTTTCTCATCTCTTCCATAGTTGCCCCCCTCCTCTCTCCTTTCTTCTCTTCACGTTGAACAATGTCTTCTTTCCCCCTCTCTATCTCTCTCAGGGTTACATACATACACACTCTACACTCCATTAAAACTTAGGTTTCTAGGTTTCTTCTCCATCATCCACACCTCCCTGTCACATCTCCACCATCATCCACTCACCTTCACACTATTCTTTCACTCATAGTCTACCACGGTCGAAGCTTGCTTGAAGCTTGGAGGAAGGATGAAACTCATGGTAGCTTAAGCAAGAAGGGAGGTGATTAATGAGAAGCAAGAAGATGAAGTTTGAGCTCACTAAATGAAGATTAAAGATTTAGGGGAGCAAATTTTTTATTTTCTTATTTCAATTCAAGAGACTTACAGTGCTTAGTTTTAAGAATTTTTAAATAGTTTTCCATATGTTCAATTTAGTTCTAGGTTGAAATTACCATTTGTCTTGGATTGTAGTAGATAATCAATTAAAAATTTGATGTTTTAGATGGTGAATTTTGATTGTAATATTGTTGAAATTTTGATTTTGGAATGACATTTGAGTTCAATTTAATTTGGGTTGATGTTATTTGCCTAAATTTAATTGGTATTTAGTTTTGCATTGTTAAATTAGGTTGTCAATTAACCTCATTATTTAATTGGGTTAGTTTAGTCTTAATTTCAAATTTAAAGGGGTTTAATTTGTGTTTTGATTAATGGGATGATTACCATTAACAAGTATTTGTAAGTCAACATATACTAGAGTTCTTTAGATAGATTGAATTATAGTTACTTGTACTTAGGGTTCTATAAGTCTTGACTTTTCAATTAAATCCATTATTCTACATTAATTCATTTTCTCTAAGTCTAATTAATTAAAAGTGAGTTAAAAAAGCCAAATCTCCTCAGCCAACTCTTAGTTGCCCCCTAACATAATTGAATAAAAAAAAAATCCCAATTTAAGAATTAGTAGTTAATTTAATTAATTTCACTTAGTTTAATTCATTTAATTTTTAATTTAATTTCCTTGCAATGAAACCCTCTCTCAATTTGCATTTGCATTCATTATATTAGAATTGCATTTATCATATTGCATTTCATATAGTTTATAGGTCATTTGGTAGTACAATTAGGTCATAATCATATAGGTTAGTTAGTGCATGACTGGTTTATCATTTTAGGTCTAATTTCATAACAATTTCATAGCATTTTAGATACTTTTTTCATCTACAATTGCATATATTCTATGTTTTGTCCATTAGTTAAGTCATAGTCATTTTACATTCAATTAGGTTAGTTTTATCCATTAATAGATTTTAGAGTTAGTGCATAGCATCTGCATAAACATAGAGTGTTTACCATGCATTATAGCTAATTTAGTTGCATTTAGAGTTTAGTATCTTACATTTTAGTTTAGGTACATTCTTTTGCATTTTTAATCACTAAAAAAAAAAAAAATTGAACCTAAGAAAGTTCATAACTTGCTCCTTGAAAGTAATGACCTATGTCAACTCTAACTAAAAAATTAATTTAGATCTAGTAAATTAATAGCCAACACAATTAAGGCTAGTTAGAGACTAAGGTAGTTGGATTTTTCCCACTTAGCATAGTACTCTTTTTGCTTGGTAGTGCTATTTTCAGTGGGTTTCAGAGGTTCACTTTCACATAGTGCCAGATTTATGTCCACTACTCTTAGAGAAAATTCAACATCTTGTTCCACCTCTTATAGTCGGAACTAGTTAAAACTTCAATGGTGGCATTATTTTTGTTCACGGCAAAGGAGACTGTTCATAAAATTGCAACATAGTCAGTGAATCAAGCAATTTCAAAATAACTTAAATTGAATAAGCTAGCTTTAAGGAGCACCAGACGCATCATCATAAACTCCCCTTTGGGCAAAGAATATAATATACATTTCACCTATCTAGCATAAAGCTAATATGAAAGAGAATATATATTATTGCGAGTCTTATTCCTTTGTGCAGATAAGTCTCTCAAACTACGTATCTCAATCCAATAAAGAAATATATAATTGAAAAAATCTATTCCCTTTAAGCAGATAAATTCTTTTAACTATACACTTCTACCAGCACACTTTATGCTACACCAGAGTTAGTATATATAATAACCCTTTTTGGATAGGTAATCATATGGAAAAACTCAATTTTTATCAACAAGGAAACTCATCGATTTTGTGTAATTTGATGGATAAATATTTTTGATGATATAAATAAATAAAATAATATTCCTAAACTATAATAAAGAAATTATCTTACCTTCTATCAACAAAAGAAATTAAGCGGTTTTAATAACTTTGATAAATGAACTACTTTAGTGATTATCATTTTTAACAGTTTATTAAAACAAAATTTTTAAACTAAGAAAACTCATATCTTATTAAAATACTTTCACCGTATGTATCCTAAAAGGTCATTGTAAACCATGTTTATATAAAAATTGTAAACAACAATCAATTTTCCTCAAATAAGGCTTAAATATTAATGTTTTATAATTTAACTTGAGAGTATAATTTTTGTATATATTTTTAGGGAGAGTACACCTAAATTTTATGCTCTAGATATGTTAAAATATATTACCAAATTTTTCTGTAATTTTCTAAGATTTTTTGTTAGTTCAAAATAATAAAAAATGCTAATTTTAATTGAAGAAACTTAAAAAAAAAATTTCTGAGCCTAAAAAATAAAATAAAAATTACAAAAAAAAGAAATTCCTTAATCTAGAAATTGGCATGAAAAATGCTCTAATTGGAATTGGGGATGGCCTGTATGCAGCACTCCTTATACAACCCACGTGCGGGCTTTGTTAAGGTTTGACTGGAGGTTGTCTTCAACCTCCAGCTGGGTCAACCCACAGGTTTGGGTGGATTTTTTTGAACCTGACAACCTCCAACCGGGTCAACTTATGAGTCTGGGTGGATTTTTTGGACCCGCTATAGACTCGTGGCTTATTTCCTCATTTTGAGTGAATTTGCTACTTTAAAGCTTGAATTTTATTTAAAAATTTACTCTTAAGTGATTTATGGCATCAATTGTGCATAACATGAAACCAAATGAAGAATTTATGGATGTTTCTTAATGGATTTCGTGGACATGGACCTTGGCTACACAAAATGCTATTTGAAGCAATTTACTATTGGAAAACATAGGGTTTTGATGTAAAATAAGGTTTTTAATGTATCTAGATCATCAATTTAACAAAAAGATAAAAGAAGACGAAGAATTTGTTCATTGGTTTTGAAAATATGAACTCTAAAACTTTCTTTGAGTTTCTAGCAAAATAAATAGATTTTAATGCAATTAAATGTTACATTAAGGTTCATAATGATGAAAATAAGCTCTCTCATACAACAATTTGGATTAGGAACTTAATTTTTGAGCAAATCAATATTAAGCATATCATATGAACATATAAACTTTGAGTTTTAAATTTTCTGTGGGTAAAATGAATTAGCAAGTAAACTTTATGTTGTTGGAAAGCTTGTAATCCAAAGAGTAAAAACCCTAACCTAATTTGCCCAATTAACAAGCAATAATAAAGGAATTTAAGGGCCAAAATTAGTGCAAATGAATAGGACATCCTTATCAAAATTATGAAATTTTAATTTTAAATTTTATATAAAAACCCTAACTCTGATACTACAGTGAACATCTTTGGATTTTGTATGAAACTAGAACATTAACTTTAAGATTATAATAAGGAACATATTTTAGCTACCATGGAAGCAATTAGTAAGTTGGATCTTCTTCTCTATTATTTTAAACTGAGATGAGTGACTTTCAATGAGACTAGACACTCTAATTAAGGTTAAAGGAGGGATTTAATTTTATTTAATAATATTTTATTTGGGCTTTCCATCGTGGATTTTAATAAAACAATTAGCACATACTTTAATTTGCTTATTAAATCTTTTAATTTAATGTGTGTTAAGACCATTAACTTTATAATCACTTAAATAATAATTGGGTCTATAATAATATTTAGTAGGCCATAGTCAACTTAATTTTAAAAAATATTAAAATAATTAATGTGAGTTTATATAAAAATTTAAAATAAAATTTTTTCAACATGATATTTATAAAATTAAGGATTAGGATGCTACAGTAAATGACCCAAAATAAGAAAAAAGACAAAAAAAAAAGAAAAGACATTGAGACTTTTGAAATTGAAACACGAGACTTGCTTGCAAGGAATGGAGAGAACCAGCTAGCTTTAGTTAAACTTGGTTGCCATTTGATCCATAGTGAAAGGGCAAGTTTGGACTCAACTAAATTGGCTTTTAAACTGTGTCTAGTTTTGTCGTTCAAATCTATATATATATATATATATATATATATATATATATATATATATATATATATATATATATATATATATATATATATATATATATATTTATATATTTATAAATACTTTGCTCTATTAGTAGTGTAACGGACGAAGGATACAACTAGAGCAAACACTCCTGTTTTACAACTTTGCATGGATTTGACATATAGCAAAATTAAGAAAAATAATATTTAAAAACTCTAACTTATTTTAAAAATTAAAATTTCTTTTAAAAACCATTGGTGTAAATTATTACCAATATTATTGGCATTTTTTAAAATTATTATTCATATTTTTTTAAATTATAAAAATGTTTTATATAATAATTTTTTAAAAAATATAAATGAAAATTTTAAGAAGTATTGATAATAATTACATGATAATAATTTATCATAATAGTCTTTAATAAAAGTTCTAATTTTAAAAATTTTTTAATATCAGTTTTACAAAATTAAAATTTTAGGTCTCACATTCCCAAAAACCCCACAAAGAACGGAGCCCCAGGAACGAGCCTCGTAGGCCACTCACTTCAAATAGGTTCTCTAGTGCAGCAGCCTACGGCATTTAACCTCATGAACCAATCACGAAAAGTGTGTGTATTTTTGTTTTTTAATAATCGGAAAAATGCTCATTCTCATAAAAAACTAGAAAGGAAAGCAAGTACAAAGCTTACACCAGAGCCTATACGAAACAGGCAAACAACCAACGGACAGAAGAATAGAAACTGACACAAAGGAAACGACAGAACACACCACTGAAACCAAAGAAAAACAAACGAATATGGATCGAAGTGATAAAAATTATTGCCTACGGTCATGAAGGCAGTTTTTTGTCTATTTGTCTTTTTTTTTTTTCTAAGTTTAAGGATAAATATGGAAGATAAAAATTATAATCATGAGTATAAAAAATTTAAATTTTTATCTTTATAATTATATATTTTTTATCAATGAAAATACAAAAAATTATCTACTGCACATTACTACACGCACACCACTACTGCAAAGGATCTGCGTGCAAAACAAACAGCAAACTTAGAGCACCAGAAAAACCAGATTTAGCCAATTCCCTCTTTCTCATCAGCAGCACGTCCAGCTCTGAAAGTGTCCTCCAACAACTCAACCAGAGGGGATGTGTTGAGCAAAGAGCTTATCATATATATATATTTCCAAAATGATATTTTTTTCTCTATAAACAAGATATAAGACTTTGGGTATTAAAAGTGGGGAATAGAGTAGGGTACAGATGAAACCCAAATACATCAATTCTCCGTGACATGGCACTTACGTCGCGGGACTATTTCCAAAATGATTTTGTTATATTGTTTTCTGACATTAGTGAGCTTATAATGTAAAATAATATCCCCTAATGGAAAAAGAAAAGAGATTTATAATAATAATAATAATAATAATAATAATAATAATAATAATAATTCAATATGAAACTGTGCTAGGTGTCAACATATCACAAGTTAAGTTGGTTTTTTAATTTTTCCTAGAAAAAGCTCGACAATTGGAGGTTGGGAGAAGTGGAAGGATTAGGGCTGCAACTGGATTATATGAAATCCACTTTAATTAAAAAAGAAAAAATAAGAGTGGTGACATATAGGCCATTGACTCATTTTTTGAAAACTATTTTTAAGGGTAATTTGAGGATTGAACAACTTTTTCTTGAACACCTTGAACCAATGTGATTGTCGATGTTGCATAATCATGTGTTCTATTTGGATCCTCTCCATCATGAGAGAGGGTCTCGTTCCATTGAGAGAGAGAGAGAGAGAGAATGGTGAAAGGTGCTACATCATATTTTTATAAAGATAAAATTACGTGTAATTAATTAAAGCTACAATCTTTTTATATTTTTGCTTTCAAATTCATTTCTATAAAGAAAATATGATTATATATTTATTTACACCTATTTTTATATTTATTCTCTTATATTTAGTGTTTTCATTTTTTATTTTATAAAATTGAGGATTAGAATGGCGCCAATTACCAAGAAAAAAAAAAGAACATTGAGAAGTTTGAATTGGAACTAAAATTTTAAGTTAGATTATTACAAAATATATATGTGCTCGGCCTCTTATCAAATACCTGTTGCCAAAACCTGTTTGTATGAAATGGAAATTAAGGAGTAGCTATATCCCTTTGGCAGCATATCAAAGACACGTTTGTGTCTCTTTTTTAAGTGGTGAAGAAGAGACCGTTGTAGAGGACAAATTGATTAACTTGACGATAATCCAAAATGGAGAAACAAATAATCAGCACACGTATTTCCTTTTTGCATCGCAATACAGGATGAGTATGTGTGTGCCTAACTTTGTTGCGATTTCATAATTCATTGAAAACGAACAGGTTTGGACAGATCAGTTAATTAAATCTGCTTTTCAACACTGTTTTGTTCAATCTGTGTCCGTTTTGTTTATTTAATTATGCATATGTATAGTTTAGAAGAACTTTAAGGAGTGAAATTGAATTAGATTTAAAATTATTTTCCTTTCTTTCAGAAAATCTGATTCCTTTAAACTGCATCACGTAGAAATCCTATTCTTTAAGAAAATACTTCAATCTAAAAATAAAGAAAGTAAGAAAAAGAGAAAGTGCACAATTAATTTATTCTGATTCGAACTAAAATATCTTATATCCAATGTCTAAGTACATAGCAAATGATTTTTATTATCGTAGGCAATTACTAAGAATACAAAACAACCCTATAATACAGATACAACTCTTTAACTTTTACCACTTATTCCAAAGAAACTTTACAGGGGTTTCGCATTTAGCTTTTACAAGTTTTCTTCTCTCTACAAGTTTTCCCATTTCTCTAGGTTTTTCTCAAGCTTTCTAGAAATTTTAAGCACACGGCAACCTTTCAAATTCAATCCTTTAGTTCTCACTTAGTTTTTCTCACAAGATACTTAGAAACTCCCTCTAAGGTTTTTCTCCAGCTATTTCAAAACTCTTTCCCATATTTTTCTCAAAACACCTAGAAATTTAGGATAGAAGAATAAGATAGGGTTAAGCTCATAGGCTTTCTAAGAGTATTTTTAAATATAGATGACTAGCTCACATAGAGTAATTACACTTTAAAGTATGATTGATACAAAAGTAGTATAATGTTCTCAAGAATATGCTTTTAGCACTCTTGTTTTTCTAGCTTCGAGTAGTTCTTATTTTGTAGTGAACTTTGAGCCATGTCATCGTTGCTTCTTTATCAAATGATTTTATGCACTCCAATGGGTAGAAATCTTCACATTAAGTAATAGGAGGCTTGATTTAAGTATGACTTGTTTTCTTAATTCATTTCATCTAGGATTGTGCATTCAAGAAGAGCAATAAAGAGATTTTTGTCAATATGAAACTTTTTTCATTAAATGGATAAAACATGTGCTAATTAATTCACTTTTTTGAAATTTAGATAGTGAGTTCCTTATGTGTAAGATAGGAGGCAGAATTTTAGGATATTCCATTAAGAGCACATGATTTATATGCCAAAATATCATTCTTCCATTTCTAGTCCATGAATGGTGAAATTCTTCCTTTATTTATGTGTAAATCATTCTTCAACTTTTAGAAATCTCAATAATGCTTTAGACCATATGTTAATTGCTTCAATGTTTTCTTTTCATTTTGAACCATCTTTAATGTTAATAAGTTGACTCTAATAAATATAATATATTAGAGGGCAGACTAGAATGATTTACTTCTCAAACTTGTTTCATTTTCTGCTTCTTTCAGATTCTTTCCTTTTTCATTAGATATATAATTGTATACCTCTTTTTCAACTTTCTCATTGATTGTATTTTCAAATAGTCTTTTTTAAATAGTATAACTTTTAGCAAATGATCGTTGATAGTAGCTTTCTTAGATTACGTAAACATGCTCACTAATTAGGAATCTATCTTGAATACATCCAATCAATATGAGATAAGTGCAATGTCTTTATTTCATAATGAGCAATCTTTCAAATGCAAAACATTATCTTCATCTTGTGTAACCTTTTAGAAAATAGCAAGCTTGAATAGATATTCATAATTATAGTTTCATTTCTGCTTCCTTCAAACTATCATTTCTTTTTTCTATTTCTTGATATCATGTATTTTCCTTTTTTGTATCTAAGTATAATTATTTCATTACTAAGTCAAGATAATTAAATTATAAAGAGTATTTCCATATTAATATCTTGATTAAACAATTCAAAGTTATTTTAAAACTTTCCTTAAGAATATTTTCATTGATAAGCAAGATTAATTTGATTCAAAGCATTCCATATAAGGTTCTTAAGATTCTTTCTATTTATATGCATATTCAAAAACTTAACTTATATGAAAGCTTCAAAAATCGTATTGAGTTTGACTTTTTTTATAAAACATTTGACTCATTAATTTATCTTTTGAAAATTTCTCATAAATTAGATATTCAATACAAATAAGTATTTTCATTAATATAAATAATATAAGTAAGTCATATTTAAACCTATGAATCAATATGAAACCCATTGAATCAATTTTAGCCCAAAAATAATAATTTCATAAATTACAATTTTATGCTAATAACCCATTTTCCAAAAGCCACAGTAATTAAAATGTTTGACATAATTAAAACAAAAAAAAACTTTGATCCAACAATATCTAATATCCTTTTCTTTTGCAAATGAATTTGTCGGGTTCATTTAGTACAATTTTTGACTTGTGTATTAATTATCCATTTGCAAGAGTCTACGAACAACCTTTCTGTTAGGGTCGTGTACAACCATTCCTTGATACAAAGCTTGTTTGCAAGACTTTTAATCATATATAAAGATTCCAACTTTAGCCATAGTGCATAAATAGTGGTTTCATTAACCACTTCATGCAGAATCTCCTTAGATAGACATAGGTGGATTGCCAAAAGAGCCTTTTCATCTAACTCTTCCCATTGCTCATCAGACATAGTTGTCAGCTTGTTTGCCTTTCCAAGTAAGGCTTTTTTCAACCCATTTTGAGTAAGAACGGCCTTCATCTAAACTCGCCAAATTGCAAGACTAATCTTGCCATCAAACTTCTCAATGTCAAACTTTGTGACAATAGACATCTTTTAAGAAAATTTTCAATTGATAACCAAGCTCTGATACCATTTGCTAGAATTGCAAAAGGATTAAACAGTTGGAAATTATAAAGAAGTTAGAGAAAAGAAAAATAATAGAAGATAGCACCCTAAATTTTAATGTGGGAAAACCCCAGTGTGAGGGATAAAAAACCCATGGGCAAGGACGAGCGAGAAATTTTACTATCAAAAATAGAAATTACAATGACTGTTCTCAACATAAAGAAAAAGCTGAATATATAGAGCTTAAAAATTGCTAAAATTGTTAATCTTAGCCAATAAACAATATCTCCTAAAAAATCTCAATCATAGATATGATAGATTTGCCAAGATCTTAGCTAGTTCAATAAGCAATATTAGACTTGGATGACAAATAAATCCATAAATTAAAATAATCATAATGGACCATAGGAATTTGAGGCACAATCTCAACAATTTCTATTATCTACCTTTGCTTTGTTTCAATCCATAGAAAAACTAACCCACAATGGACAACTACAAATTAACTTAGAAGGACATTATGGAATGAGATCCATGGCAGCTAGCAACGCTTTTTATAATATTTACACATCCTTTACTAGTCTCTAGCCGCAAACCCGCAACACCATTTGGAAACATTAAACTTAGAGACAGAATAATTATCTTAGTGCTTTCCACATATCATCTCCATCAGCTCCATCTCCTTCTTCATGTCCTTCTCATGCACCAAGCTGTTCATTTCCATTGCCACCTCCTCTTTTCCAAAATCTTCATCATCATCATCCTCATCATTATTATTATTATTATTATTATTATTATTATCATTTACCTTCTTCTTTTCCTTCTTTAGGCACCACATCCCTCTCCTTCTCGGACACCTCAATGTCCCAATTCCAAGAGCTAGTGTTGTCATTGCCCGAGGTGCTTTCGTAGTGAACTCTAAAGTTGTTGTAGGCCTCATCATCAGCTTGTTCTGCTTTGATGTCCTGGCCCCTTCACTTTGAGGTTGCTTCCGCTGAGGTGACTTGCCTAATTAATGTAGTCCTGAAGAAGTGAAGGCCTTGATGTGGATTCCTTATTCCTATGTTTCTGGGAGTTAAGGTCGCGCTTTGTGGCATTCCAATGGTTCTTAATGGTGTTCTCAGTGTAAAACATATAAATGAATTATCAACAACACAATTAATAGGATCTAGTGCATAAACAAAAACATATAAATGCTTTCATGATCATAATTATAAAAAAATAATTAATTTTGCATACGTACCTGATTTTTCCATATGTTATTAAGTTACAGTAGGATTATCCAGCTCTTTCTCTCTAACCTTAGATGCTATAATGATTATTATGAGAAAGCACATTGAATTAAGGTAAGAAAGAAGACCTAACTTTAATTTAAATAATTTTTTATTAGGTTATCCCATTACGGGTTTTAATAAGATTTATGACTTACACTTTTTATGATTACTAACTAAATTTAAATATAACATTTAATGTGTACCTAACCCAATCAGTAAATGATTACTTTAATAATTATTTGGATATAATACCTTAATAGATCATTTGTCAACTCACATGTTTTAAAAAAATAAATAAATAAAACAATTAATATGAATCCATTCAAAATATTCTAACACTGAGATCTTCTGGGAAGCCTACGAGCAATTTTTGCCCAGTGGGCTTCGATTCGGATTATGCCTTCTTCATCTGTCCATGCCTCTTTCTGCAGTGATATTAATTTTGTATAAAACTGTGATTAATTATCACATATCAATGAAAATTCATCTCATCGCATTAGTATTGCTTCCAGCTTTGAATACTCTACGCACACAGCACAAGGCACGTGAAATGATTTTGCATGAATGCAGATGCATAATTCACAATATACACATAGCTAAGAAAGGTGAGGAAGAGTTTTCGAAATAAATAAATATATAAAGTATAAAAAAAATTTATTTGGAACTTGTAGCTATCTTTAAAACCTATAAACGAAAGTGAAGATTGTTAAATATACAATAATGTTATTATATAATAATAAAGTACCAAATATATACGGGGATGGCAAATTAGATTCAAAGTCCTCAACACATGACAACTCTCCCTATGAAAAATAAGATATAAGACCACATATGCTAAATCTTTGAAGATATATTCCAAGCTTTGTAGGAATTTAAACTAATGAATTACCATTAATTATGACATTTTACAATGTACATATACCACAAAAAAATTATCACTACAAAAAAATAGACTTTTAGTAACGACTTTTAGTGGCGACTTAAAAAAGTGGTCGCTGAAAAATATTTTTAGCAACGATTTTTTAAGTTGTCGCTAAAAGTTGTCACTAAAAAATTATTCTTGATTCTGAAAATATTTTTAGCGACGACACAAAAAAATAGTCACTAAAACTATTTAGTAACAATAAAACGTCGTCGCTAAACCTTTTTTGCAGCAACATTGACATAGTCGCGACAAAAAAAAATTTCATGATAACCTTTTAGTGACGATGTTTTTTGTCGTCACTAAATGCTTTAATACATAATTTTTGTTAAAATTTCTGACAAAACCTTTAGCGACCATCAACTTTAGTCGTCACTAAAAGATAACTTTTAGCGACCACTAACATTAGTCGTCGCTAAAACATAACTTTTAGCGGCGACAAATTTTAGTCGTCGCTAAAGCATAACATTTAGCGACGACGTAACTAGTCGTTACTAAAAGTCTAAACATCATTAAAAAAATTTCTGACAAAACCTTTAGCAACCATCAACTTTAGTCGTCACTAAAGACAACTTTTAGCGACCACTAACATTAGTCGTCGCTAAAACACAACTTTTAGCGGCGACAAATTTTAGTCGTCGCTAAAGAATAACATTTAGCGACGACGTAACTAGTCGTCACTAAAAGTCCAAACATCATTAAAAAATTTCTGACAAAACCTTTAGCGATCATCAACTTTAGTCGTCACTAAAAGACAACTTTTAGCGACCACTAACATTAGTCGTCGCTAAAAGATATTTTATAGTAACGACTTTTTTTTAGTCGTCACTAAAAGTTCTAGCGCCAAAATTTTGGTAAAATTAAAATATTTGCGCCAAATCTTTTAGCGACAACTGATTGTATTCGTCACTAAAAGGTGACTTTTAGCGATGACTATTTTAGTCGCCACTAAAAGTTTTGACGCAAAATGTTTTATTTATTAAAAATTTTTACATGAAATTTTTTTGTAAATTATTTTTACATAAAAATATTTAAAATTAAAAATTTTGAAGTTAAAAAAATAAATTATATGTATCAATTAATATATACAAATATACAAGACAAAAAAATAAATGAGAATATTTTGAAGTTAAAAAAAATTTTTAAAGTTAACAATTAATATATGCAAATATATAAGACTAAAAAATATTTTAGTTCTAATCATTAATTAAAAAGATAAAATAAAATTTTTATTAAGTTTTAAAAACTTAATAGATTTAATAGATTTAAGAAGTTAAAATTTTAATTTTAAAAATTCATGAAAATTAATATGTCTAACATTTCATATGTTGAAGAATTCATATATTTAAATTTTTAATTTTTATTTTTATGATTCATTTTATTAATGGGTCCTTTTCAATTTTTGAAGCAATGTAAACAAAAAAGAGATAAAAAGAAAGAAAAGAAAAAAGAAAAAAAAAAGATTGAACTCCGTCTTAATCTCTTATCATTGGAGTATTAATTTTAGTTGGGTAACTCTTTTAAATTCCTATTCTATCTTTTTCTTCATCCATTAATGTCTTCTTCTTCCTCATATTCTATAGCTTTAAACTTGATACTTTATAATGAAGATAAAAATATAATTATTTTTATGAATTTTTTGGTGAATTTAAAACTTCACTCTTCATACTTTAAACTTGGAGAGACCTTAAATGATTTTTTTTATAAAGATGAGCCCCAATATAATGTAATGAGTCCTAATATAATGAACCCTAATGTAATGATTTAGTATATATTTCTTATTGAGACAGTAACATATACGAATTCTAGAGAGATAAGTTGGAGGATGACTTATATTTAGGATTAAGAATTTCAAATGTTTTAATTAGAACAAAAATATAATGGGTAGATCATAGAAAAATATACATTAAGCTATTGAAAATCAAAAATTCTAAATTCTTAATTCTTAATTAATTTTTAAGTTCAATTATATATTTCTTAATTTTTACCCTCTTTATTAATCTAGTACTTGAATTCAGAACTTAAATAGACTTATAAAAAGCATTATATAATTATAGATTTATTTTAACATTGATGGAAGATATTGAAAAACAAAAATCATAAAATTAAAGGCCTAAACCTATTTTTTTGAGAAAAATAAGTGACTGAATCGCCTATGGCGATTCGTCACGCGTAGATCTCGAAAAAATACCCAAAATAAAAAAAAAATCACCTCAAACAGAGTACGATACACAAAGTTATGCCATTTTAAAGTTTTATCCTCCAATCTTATATTTTCTTCATAATTTATATTTTAAACCTAACCTGTATTTTTTATTTTTTATCACTCAACCCACTTTTTTCATTTATATATCAATTATCAATTATCAATTATTCAATTATCAATATATTTAGAATAATATTATATTATTGCAAATAAAATACTGATACTTTAACAGTAAAACCTGGAGTCTTTGTTTTCCCTGTCTTTCCCTGCCTCTTTGTTTTCATTCCACGCCTCTTTGTTTTTCCCGTCTTTCCCCGCCTCTTTGTTTTCATTCTCTGCCGCTTTGTTTTTCCCGTCTTTCCCCGCCTCTTTGTTTTCATTCTCTGCCGCTTTGTTTTTCCCGTCTTTCCCCTTTCCCCCTTTCCCATTTTCAAATCTTCTTCGTATCTACTGGCAAAGGCTATCGCAAATCCTTCTTAATCTTCGTTCCAATACATCTTTCTGGTTAATTTCATTGTGAGTGAAGCTATTCCAACAGAATCATTTCGCGCATGAAAAACAAAGTATCCCTAGGAGCTGATTTCACTGTGGAAGAGGAGAACACAGAAACTAAAGAGGAAGGAAGCTATGTAAGTGATAATCTGGTCCATTGTTTGCTCTTTCTCTGGTCTACTGTTTGCTCTTTCTCTGGTCTATTGTTTGCTCTTTCTCTGGTCTACTGTTTGCTTCTTCTCTGATCTATTGTTTGCTCCTTCTCTGGTCCACTGTTTGCTCCTTCTCTGATCTATTGTTTGCTTCTTCTCTGGTCTATTGTTTGCTCTTTTCTCTGGTCTAATTAATTTTGAGTTGAGTGCTGTGGCTATAGCTGTAGTTGTGGCTGTGGTGGCTGTGGCTGTGGCTGTGGCTGTGGTGGCTATGGTTGTGGCTAGCAGAACTAAATAATGCCTCCATTTTACATCGAATTTACTTTTTTTTTTTTAGAATTACTTCTTTTTTGTATTGGTTTCTTTTTCTTTAATGTTTATTTTTAGCCTTTGTGTGCTTAAGCCTTTTGAGAGTAGAACGGTTCTGTTAAGTGCTGAAAATTTAGTATCTGAATAAGTTTTGGTCCAATAATTCTACTTGTGTGTATACCTACATAAATTCTGATATGTGCTTAAGTCTTTTGACAGTGGAATGATTATTTTTAAGTGTTGTAGATGTGGTGCCTAAATCTAATTTGGTCTAATTCTTTCTAAATTCTGATATGTGCCTATAAGTGCTGCAAATTTGATACTTAAGTTTTGATATATGCCCATAAGTTCTGTAGGTTTAGTGCTTATAAGTTCTGTAGGTTTAGTGCTTATAAGTTCTGTAGATTTGATGCTTATAAGTTTTGTAGATTTAGTGCTTATAAGTGCTATAGGTTTGGTGAGTGCTATAAATTTAGTGCTTTTAAGTTCTGAACTGTGCCTTTAAGTTCTAATATATGCTTTGGAGATTTGGTCCAATTCTATTGCCTTCATAGTTTGCTGTGCTACTACTGAAGTCTGGTATTAATTTTGATATATGTCTAAGTGCTTATATATGCCATTAATGATTTAGTCCAATTCTGTTAGAAGATCTTGTCGACAATGTCTTATTTAGTCAACAAGGTCTTCAATTTTCCTTTGTTAAATTTGAGATCCTGTCGACAAGGTCTTATTTAGTTAACAAAGTTTTCAATTTTTCTTTGCTAAACTTAAGATCCTGTAGACAAGGTCTTATCTAGTCAACAAGGTCTTCAATTTTCCTTTGTTAAATTTAAGATCCTATCAATAAGGTCTTATCTTGTCGACAATATCTGTTACCCTATTAACAACATCTTATAACTTGTTAATAATATTATTTACCTTATTAACAGCATCTTATTACTACTTTTAGAAAAAGGATGACTTGACTTGTTCTCCATATTCATTCCAACCTTTCCATCATCAAAATGTAATCATGTTTTAGCCTTAATTTTACAACCTATCCATAGGTGAAATAGAACTATATGGGTCCAAAGCTAAAATTAAGATATATTTCAACTCTTAATACTTTTACTTGTGGAACTATTTTCATTATAAATATATCATGTACAACCTTTCATGAGCAACATATTACATCAACGCCTATACTATTATCAATGTTAATGTCATGCGCTTAGAAATAATATAAAAGAAAGTGTGATGTTATAAATCTCTCATTATGTTTTGTACTAAAATAAAGTTTAGTTTTAGTTCAGATCTAAAACTTAAATATCTGAACTAAAACATAAGTACATAATTCTTTATATGTAACTCTTTACATGTAACTAGAACAAAGGTAAGTAGTGACGGCATGGACTTAACGTAAGTATATAATTCTTTTCAATGTTAAAAAATTTAGTGTTATATTTCTTTTTAGTAGGGAATTGAAATGTACCTCTATATATCTGTATCTCTGATGAACAATGCTTCAAGTGGAGAAGCTCAATAATTCTGTGAGTAATTAAAAGTTTTAATGATTAATATTAATTTATATATGGCATACATAGTCTTTCAAATATTATACTTTACTGAAATTGGAATGTGGTCTCAATTTGTCACGCAGGTAGTTGTTTTGACGGAGAAAGTCTTGACATTTACAAAACAAAATGAAATGTCTAGATTGAATACTAGTGCCGCTCCTGTGAATTACGAAGATTCAAGCAATCGCCAATACTAACTTCTTGCTCTTTTCCTTTTGTTTGATAATATTGTAGTGTTATTTCAAATATTGAATAGTGGAGTAGTGGGGTGTATGAGTGAGTTTAAAAAATTATTCATATGACAAGTTTTTGTATTTATACTTGTTTGATGGACCTTTACAGTAATGTATATATCAAACTTATTAACAAAGTTTGATTTGCTCTTTTTTGGCTTATGTATTTTAAAATGTTAGATTTTGTAAAATGGTATATGTTATTAGAGATTTGGAAGATTTATTTTTTACCATTTATAATATTATAAAAATTATTTTAGTAAACAAAATTGAAGAAAATAATTAAAAAATATATTAAAAATCTGAAAAAAAACCCCCTTTAACGACCACTAAAGTCGTCGCTAATAGAGTCGTCGCTAAAAGAATGATTCATTGCAAAAATAGGCATTTAGCGTCACTAAAATATTTCGCCACTAAAAGCATACATTTAGCGACGACAATACTCGCCACTAATTCCACTAAATACCCACTAAAAAAAATTTTGGCGACTACTAATGTTGTTGCTAAAACAACATTTAGCGTCGAAAAAGTCGTCGCTAAATCTTTTAAACTAAAAGGTCGTCGCTAAAAGTATGCATTTAGTGACCACAATTATTAGCAAAAGTCGTCGCTAAAAGTTTTTAGTGTCAAAAAGATGTTTGTTGTCGCTAAAACCATATATTTAGCGACAAAATTTGTTGTTCCTAAATGCAATAGTTTAGTAGTTTTAGCGGCAAAATTACATATATTTAGGGGCGATTTTTGTCGTCGCAAAAAGTCTTTTTAGCAACGACAATTTTTTTGCCATTAAATCTCTTTAGCAACGGCTGTAATTGCAGCGACTTAGCGATGACTACATTGTCGTCGTGAAATAGTTTTAGCGACAACTTTTGACGTTTTAGCGACGACTTTTGTCGCCACAAATTCCATATTTTTTTGTAGTGTATCAATATTATTATACATATAAAACTCATGATATCAAAATCTAGATTTTAGATTTAACAATATATATATATATATATATATATGAGATCTTCTGAAACAATTAAGCATATTTAGAGCTTATTATCAAATTTGACATGTCTCAAACTCAAAGCTCAAGAACTTTTTTTATTATATAATAAAACCTAAAACACAATCCATGATTAGAATGATTTAGCACGACCCGTACTCTTTGCATAAACAAGCGTTGTTAAATAGGATCCCACGAATATTAGATCGGTACATGTTCTCTTACTTCACAGGTCATGTAGAAAAGAAATGACAACAAAGGTGCTCTGTCCTATTATCATATGTATAAAAGCACACTTCAAAAGAACTAAATGTTTCAGTTTTAAATTTCTTATAACTAATTATTTATATATTCATTTTTATTAAATTTAAACATAGTCATAAATAGTAATTTTCAATTATTTTGGTTTATAATGATTGCAAACAAATTTATATGCAAGATAAAAATTTTGTTTAAGAAAAAAGATCTCTCTCTCTCTCTATATATATATAATTTTCAATTATTTTGGTTTATAATGATTGCAAACAAATTTATATGCAAGATAAAAATTTTGTTTAAGAAAAAAGATCTCTCTCTCTCTCTATATATATATATATATGTATATGTATACTTATATATTGAATATGTGGAAAATGGAAAGATAAGAAGAAACCCTAACGGTCGGAGGCAGATGATTATGCCACTTCTCCCTTCACTGCTTTCCCACCCTCCCACTGAAAGCTTTGGCAACTTGTGATCATTTCTTCATTCCAAATCGATTCGCCAACTGCCCCAGCAATCTGTAAAAGCCAAATTCAAATTAAGTCTTCATTTTTCTAGACTTCATTAATTAGTAGAGAGAAATCAAAGGGAGAAATTTTCTTACAAACAACTCTCAAATTCGTATATAAAGAATTTTATTAAACAACTACGAAAAATGAAAATTAAAAAAAAAAAAGATGTGTGCGTGTGAGAGAGAGAGAGAGAGAGAGAGAGAGAGAAGTGGAAAATTTTGAAATCCCCAACGATACCTGTCTTCTTCAATTGTCCACTGAGCTCTGATGATATTTTTGTTCTTTGGAACACTTTTGTGCATCTGCATCATATTGTCATGGTGTCTCTGATAACCACTATAGCATTAGCGTTCTCCTTCCACAACATTATTTCCATAGAAGAATGGAAGATGTTCATTTTGGCCCGTAATGTTGATGGTAAAATGGTGGTAAGGGGGAGGCCATTTGGGTGGCCGGGGCTCTAGATGGAAGCGGCTCGTGGTACAAATCCCCGAAGCCCCTGCCAGTGTGGTAGCCATGCAAGGCATCCACTTTGTTGTTTGGGGAAGGGTGATGGTAGGTGTTGACGAAATTTCCAAAGGACTCATTCGCATAAGTAGTCTCGAAAGGAACACTCGGAAGAGAGAAAAGGATGGAGGATGAAGACAGACCCTCCATTAGAAAAACTGGGTTCAAGTTTGACTCGATCAAATTCAGTTGGGAAAGCTGCTGAAAGTGGTGAAATTATGGTTGGTCTGAAACAATGGTGGGTTATTCTGAAAAGAGGCTTTTAAGAGAACCATGAATGATGATGAGGTCGAAAATTTTGACAGCTTTGGGGGGTTTTCTAGGAAAGTCCTAGAAAATGTGGAAAAACTCTCTTAAAAGTTTGGAACTAACTGTATGCTATGCAAAACAGATGAAAAGAACAAGCCTACTGAAGGGTGAGAGACTATGTAAGAAGGGTGCTGTACGGACTAAGGTGGCGCAAATTGTCAGCACAGAGGGTGGGATTATTTAACTTTCACTCCTTAAAAAAGTTAAATATAAGAATAAAAATAATAATTTTAGAGATAAAAATAATTTTAATAATTTTATTTTTAATAATTAAATAATAATTAATAGATAATATTAAATAATAATTATACGAATAAAATAAATATTATATAATTTTTTTTTACTTTCCTTTTGGCTGGGCCTAACAGAGAGATTTGGGATGGAAAGTGGAGGGTGGGACCCATGGGACATGTGTCAAAGGATGATCAAGATCCTGCGGCTTGGATATACAATTCGTGTGACCATTGTGCGTCTTCATTAAGCGGCCCAGGTTGAAAATGGAAAATTTTTTTATTTTACCATTTTTCATTTTTATTTTTCTACTCTCTTTCGGATATTTTTTTTAAGTTTTTTTTTAGAGAAAAAGAAAATGAAGAGATGATGTGGTTAAAAGAGTTATGTATTTTCTTGAAAAATATCGGATGGATTAAGGACGTGTGGTGCTCCTGTGCTGTGATTAAGATGGGCGTGTAAGATAATGAACTTTTGATTGCAACAGTTTCCATTTAAAAAAAAAAAGATCCCAGTCATGCTAAAAAAATTAAATGAAAAGTAAAAAATTATAAACAGCAAAAGGCTATAAGGAAAAACTTATGAACAAATTTTCATTTCAATATTGTTACCATCATTATTTTCTATTAGTCAAATAGAAATTAATGTATAAAAAGAAAAGAAATTAATGCATAAAGGAATATTTTTATATGGAAATAAAAAATATATATTGTTACATATTTTTTAGTAGGTCAAAGGGAAAGTCCATGCTATTTGACCAAAATAGATTTATGAAATTCAGAGTAAGTCGAAATAATGATTAGAAGTGTAGCTTGAAGCATCGGACCTAGATTTTATTAGATTGAATTCTATTTAAATCAACACTTATAATCAGCATACGCGTATCTTTTTGCATCGCAATACAAGACGAGTATGTGTGTGCCTAACTTCGGTGCCCTTTCATAATTCACTGAAAACGAACAGGTTTGAACAGATCAGGTCATTAAATTTGCTTCCCAACTCTGTTCAGTTTTGTTCAATCTATATCCCTTTTGTTCATTCTTATTCCTAGATGAATTTTGTTGGGTTTTCGTCAGCTTCATTTAGTATAATTTCTGATTTATGCATTGATTTTACATTTGCAAGAGGTTCTTGTTGGTTTTCTATTGCATCTTCAGATGATTCTATAATGGATATCTAAATCGTTTTACCATTTCCAATAAACTTAGCTCTAGATATAATAATACGAGGAATTGTGATTTAGTCCTTAAAAAGTATATGTCTCTACTTTTTGATTCATAAATCTTAGAAATATACTATATATCCTTAAAATTCAGAAATTCATCATATATATATATATATTTCTAAAATTAATTAAGAGTCTATAAAAAACTTTTTTGTTGTATACCTTCGGTTTGTTTCAACCCCGAGAAAAACTAACCCATAAAGGACGAATATAAAGGAATAAGCATCATATTTAGGCCACTCACTTCAAATATTATAAATATATTTACACATATATAGTTAAGCATGCAAACCCAAGACCTGTCTGTCGTCTCTATTTCTTAACTATAGTCCCAGGCAAAACGATTCAATCGACCCCCTACATCGAAAACAAAGAGACTATATGCCCCATACTTGATGGGACCAGAAAAGCACTATATATAATAGTCACTGACTCACAACAGACACAACCACGAACTTCGGAGGACATCACGGAATGACATCCATGGCTGCTAGCGACATTTTTTATAATATTTGCACATCCTTTACTAGTCTTTAGCCGCAAACCCACAACACCATTAGAAACATCAAAATAATCTTCTTACTGCATACCACATATCATCTCCATCAGCTCCATCTCCTTCGTCATGTCCTCCTCATGCACCAAGCTGTTCATTTCCATTGTCACCTCCTCTTCCCCAGTATCGTTATTATTAATAATATCATTTAACTTCTTCTTTTCCTCTTCTTCAGGCACCACATCCCCCTCCTTCTCGGACACCTCAATGTCCCAATCCCAAGAGCTAGTGTCGTCATCGCCTGAGGTGCTTTCGTAGCGAATTCTGATGTTGTTATAGGCCTCATCATTAGCTTGTACTGCTTTGACCCCCCTTTGCTTTGAAGTTGCTTTGGCTGAGGTGATGTGCCTGATGTAGTCTTGAAGAAGTGAAGGCCTTGATGTGGATCCCTTGTTCCTATGTTTCTTGGTGTTAAGGCCGCGCTTTGTGGGGTTCGAGTGGTTCTTGATGGTGTTCTCAGTTCTTCCGGGAAGCCTGCGAGCGATTTCTGCCCACTTGTTCCCTACTACCTTATGAGCTTCGATTAGGATTATATCTTCTTCCTCTGTCCATGCCTCCTTCTGCAGTGAGATTAATTTCTTATAAAACTGTAATTAATTATCACATATCAATTGAAACTTCATCTTATTGCGTTAGTATTGCTTCCTGCTTTGAATACTTCACACACATCACAAGGCACGTGTAATGGTTTTGCATAAATGGAGATATACAATTCACAATATGCACATAATTAAGATAGGAGAGGTAGAGTTTTCGAATGAAATAAATATATAAAGTATAAAAAACATTGTTTAACTTGTAACTATCTTTAAAACGTATAAACAAAAGGGAAGATTTTTAGGTATACAATAATGTTATTATATAATAATAAAGTACCAAATACATGTGGGGATGGCAAATTAGATTCAAAGCTCCTAACACATGGCAAGTCCCCTGTTAAAAAAAGGATATAAGATCACACACACCCACCTGTGACAATGAGCTTCTGATGCAACAGTTTCCATATTAAAAAAAAAAAAAATACAGCCCAGTTATGCTCAAAAAATTAAATGAAAAATAAAAAATTATAAACAGCAAAAGGCCATAAGGAAAAAGTTATGAACAAATTTTCATTTCAATATTGTTATCATCATTATTTTCTGTTAGTCAAAGAGAAATTAATGTATAAAAAGAAAATAAATTAATGCATAAAGAAATATTTTTAATGGAAATAAAAATATATTATTACATATTTTTTAGTAGGTTAAAAGGAAAGTCCATGCCATTTGACTAAAATAGATTTATGAAATTTAGAGTAAATCCAAAATAACAATAAGAAGGCTAACTTAAGCATTGGACCTAGTTTTTTAGTTTTTAGATTGAATTCTATTTAAATCAACACTTATTTATTCATTATTATTATTATTATTGCCTGGCGTGAAAAACAATTTTTATTTATAAAAAATAAAAATAACTACTTATAAAATCTAGCTCTCCCTGCTTCCCTCTCTGAAATCTTTATCCTTCATCACTATTATAGAGGAAATTAAATTCATTGACAGAAAAAGCACCAATTTTGCGTAGTAAGAAAAGGAATTAAAGTATGGAGTTTAGAAATATACTCTTTCCTTAGCGAACCAGAGAAATGTGTACTATATTTTTATAATATTAGAGAGTTTAATATTATTATCATTCATATTTTAATAAATAAATAATTTTTATTTTTATTTTAAATTTAATTTAATTATGATTTAAAATTAAATTAAATATGTATAAAAATAAAGTAAGTTATGTGATAAAAAAAGAATGACAATAATATTAAATATTTAGTATCCCATGAATTAAAAATGAACTTAAAACCAGGGAAAGAACAAAGACTTTGAATGGCGTTATAATGAAATAAAGTCTATGTAATAAAAAGGAGGGGTAAATAAGTTGAATTAATAGTCAAGTTCGAACCAAGTTTGAAACTTCAAATTTTGTCATCTTGCAAAATGTAGTTGAAACTTGAAACCTGGAAGACCTTAATTTCCTCAAGCCATGACTCTTTGACCCATGTGCCGTGTGAAAGCCATTGACTCCGTAACTGATTTCTTCATTTTATTCCGAGGGACAAATAAACTGTTCATCAATCTTTCTTTACCCATCCCTTTATTGAAATAATAGTATATATTTAATGGCACCATGTTACCTCTAAATTAGAATTTTGTATTTTTTTTAATATTTAAAATATATGATACAGTTACGTAACGTCATGTGTAAACAAAATAGTTAACTTGAGTTAAGTTACTTGATTGGGAAAAAAAAAATTCAATAAAAAATCTGTAATCACACAAGTTGTACAGGTATTCATAGAGATTTTTTGACCCAAAGCCTTCTAGATGTATGGGCATCAATTTGTCCCTCAATATATATAGATCTTATGCTAGTATATTAGACACATAAAAGGCGGTGAATTTGATAGATGGAAGTCTCTATCTTGATTAATAATGTTCAAATAATGTATTGTCATTATTATTTTAAAGGTAAATTAAAGTTTACCTATGTACCATTTGGTATAAAATCAGTTTAGCTTCATGTAATTTAAAGTGTCTCGTTTAACATTTATCTAAGTTTTCCCGTTAGTTAATCATCATGTGATTTATATATGTATATATATTTTTGCTAAAAAATTATGTGATATTTTTTATCTTATAACTTTAATTAAAACAAATATGTGAAATTTAAAATAATAAATAATTTTATGATTAATAAAATAATAAATAATTTTATTATTAAAGTATGCTTCATTTACCCTTCAACAATTTCATAGTTAGTTAAGATTATTATTGGAATTAAGTTGATATCTGGAAATTTAAAATTGCATTATTTAAAGAGTTAAGGAAGATAGATCATTTGAGTAATTACACTAAAACTACATGAATATTAAAGATTAGGAAGCATCAAATTGATAGTTACATCATATTACAAGATATTCTGTCAAAAAATATTTTGAAAAAAAATAAAGAGCTATTGAATAAATTATAGTGCTGACTGGGGAAGGCTTCTAAATTGAGTAACATTTTTTTATGAAAACGACGTCAAATCGATTATAAAAATTGTAAAATTTTGTCTTTGTTTTTCAATTTTTTGTTTTTTGTTTTAAATTGAGAAGCAAAAAATATAAAGTTACATCACAAGTGAATTTTGCTAGCATTTACCATACAATTTAAGTGGAGAAGCAACAAATAGAGCTGAAAATATCAATTTCCCATTAATTCGTATGGTTTTAAGAACAGTTAATATTAGCCTTCAATGTTATAGTACAAGGGTTAATAAATTCTCATGAGAAGTCGAAAATCCTCCTCTGGCTTTAATTTTGTTTTGTTTTTTTTGGCCACAGAAACAAAATGGGATCAGGGTAAGTATCTATATTTCTTGGATTTAGATCCTCATCTCAAGTGAGAAAATCGTAATCATTTATTGTTATTAAAAACAAATGAAGAGTAATTAATATAATACTACAATAGCAAAATTAATGCTTCCTGTTTCACTTAACTTCTTATTTTCTTTTTATTTTTATTTATAAGATTTGCTCTTCTTAATTTACTATTTTTCTTGAATTTAAAATCACTAGAAGTAACAATTAACGGTGTTAATTTTATTAAATACCATTACATTGCTCCCAACACTACCAAAAAATTGGATTTTTGTGGTGGTTGTTTCAGAACATGACAATGGTTGCAACTGTTACTAAAAAATTTAGCAGTGGTTTCAACATCCATTGCTAAAAGCTTCATTGGATTCACGTTACAAATTCATTGGATTCAAAATCCATTATAGGAGCCTGTCGCAATAAGTTTTTTATAGTGATTGTATGTCAGTGACTTAGTAGCGATTATGGGACAAAAGCTACCAAAAAAAAAAAAAAATCAGATTGTTGCTATTTTTTTAAAAAAAAATTGGTTTTTTTAAAAGTTTTTTTAATACCTGAATCTTATTATAAAGATAACTAAAAATAACTAGTAAACAATAATTACAAGAATTATAAATTATAAATAATAATTAGATATAAAATTAAAAATTAGATCTAATATATATATAATAATACTATCATAGAAATAGAAGTCCTATAAGTCAATAAATAAGTCAAATAATTGCAATATATTTAATAAAAATCCTATAAGTGATAAATTTACTAATAGTCTTCTTCTTGATTGGAACATTTTTTTTTACACTTGCATGATGCCTATTCTCTTAATCAAATACCTAAATTAAAATGTAAAATATTATTAGAAACATATAAAATTAAATTACAAGAAATAAATATTATTAAATGAATTGATTATAGATATTACTATTAGAACTTAGAAGAAAACAAACTTCAGAGAGATGTAACCCTAATAATTTTGGATAATAAAAGTCATCATTACATCAAGCTTTCTTGCTTTCTTATCCACCCTTATTTGTAATTGAAAAACTTGACTTTCAAGCTTTGAAGTAAAATGAGTAGAAGAACTTATCCTACTTTAAGAATAGCCGAAACATCCAAATACTTGAGATGGGAAAGGACCCAATCCCAAGCCCCGAACATGATCCTAGTGCTTTTGACTTCCTAAAACATAAGCCAATAAATCTTTTGATGATATTTCTTGGGATCAAGACATTGAACTATGTTCATGTTCAGATATATTACCACAATATTAACAAATTTTACCAATATTATCAAGACCACAATTACAAAAATTGTCAATTATGACTAACTTCATAACCTATAATTATAATATTGTCAAATATTCTCAATTCAAGAGATCCTAAGCAAAATATTACCAAATCCATAAGACCATAATCAACATATTACAAAGCATGGTCAATTCAATAAGCTATAATCATAATATTGCCAAATATGAACCTATTATCAAACAACAATTACAAACTTGTCAAATATAAACCACAATTATAAAAATTGCTGAGTATAACCAATTTCATAACTTATAATCACAATGTTGTCAAATATTCTAAATTCCACCTACTCTAATTTAACCAAAATATTACTAAATCCGTATAACCATAATAAAGATATTACCAAGCATGATCAATTTAACAATTTATAACTACAATATTTTTAAATATGAACATATTACCATAGCCACAATCACAAGCTTGCTAAACATAAGCCATGATTACAAAAATTACCAAGTATGACCAATTTCATAATCCATAATCACAATATTGCCAAATATTCTTAATTCCATAAGCCCTAAACAAAATATTACCAAGTCTACAAGACTATATTCAAGATATTATCAAGTATGGCCAATTTAGTAACCCACAATCACAATATCACTAAACATTTTCAATTCCACAAACCTAAGCAAAATATTGCCAAGTCTACAACCTCACAATCACACTATTTCTAAATATGAACCACAATCACAATTAAAAACATACAATTATTACTCTTGCCACATCGTTAATAAGAACCATGCTTGGCTTTTTATGGCTAACCATCCATACTTTTCCCTTAAAAACTATTCACCCATATTGAGTCTCTTATAAATTCATAAGAAGTATTTTCATCTAGATTTAATATTTTTAAGTAGTGATTATTATAACTTATTTTAACTTATCATTTCCACGCCTTTCAATGAATAAAGTTCTTTGACCTTCCAATATGTGGGATTATTTATTTTTTCTTATTTTTGTTTTTTTTATGAGCGTTTCTTTAACCATTGACAAAGACATATCCATTAATTTAATAGTAAATTGCTAAGACAATTAAAAAGTGTTGTTACTTGAGTTTTTGGATTCAGTCCGTAGTCTACAAATGATGCCTATTGATCTCTACAAATTCCAAGTAGGACCTTCAAAATCAACTTATCTCTTATAGATATTTCATCATATACTTTTCCCTACAATCTTTGTTTCCTATCCTTCCACTTAGTTTCAAGTGCTTTTATGACATTTTTTATGCTTTTCGTATGGACATCAAACTTAACTTTCAAACTTAAAAATAAAAGTTAACAAGCATATATAAACAAAAACATATAAACGGTATAAATATATAGTAATATTACTTGGATAGTTTTTTCATATACATTCTCCTTGTAGTCCAATGGCACCTTCTTTCAATTCTCATAACTTATGGAAAATACAGTAAAGTCTTTTACAATGGTACCTAAGAATCCTCTTAATAGGCCACTGTCATCCCTAATAGGTTGAGTTCATATGTGAAACTAATGTTAGCACACTAATTTAAAGATACTCAATTCAATGCATTGGTATTTCAAACATACTTACCAATAAGCTCAATAATCTAAGCTTTGTTGTGCTCAGCAAGCTTACCCTTGTCATCATCACCATCATAGACATTCACTTCAAGTGGAAGTTGTGTACTTGTTTGGAGAGCTTCCTTTACAAAAATGGACAAAGTTGTTGGAACTTGTGTGTAAGGGCTACCCTTATCATCTAATAATGCAACAGGACCAACACTAATGGCTTTTTGAGACTAGCTTGAATTAGTTATCGTGTAGAAGAATTGTTTCATATTTTGGAATCCTAAAAATAGAGAAAGATTTCATTAATTAAAAAAAAAACCAAGAAAAATATGAAGGTAAACAATCTGTGTATGTAAAACAATTTAACATACAACAAAAAGATAAATATCTAAATACCTTGACAATGATATATTTTTCTTTTCATTTGGAAATAATATTTCCAAGTTTTGAGACTAACACGACTTATATTCATACAAAGCATCTTCATCATTATCACCCATATTGGATAGGTCTATGGTTTAAGATATATAGTAATGTTCCAATCTTTATCTAACTCATCTTTTACAAAATAAACTAGTTTAGCCTCTAAAGCTAAAATGTATGGCTCATCATCTTCATAGCCATAAGTGTGGATCAATTGTACAAAATTTATAGATGTAATAGCTAGGTCATCAACTATAATCCCATTATGATATATTGTATTGGCCCACATAAATTTGAACAAGGTCACTATAAATTGGCCATGATAATTTAATTCAATAATGTTTACCTTCATAATAAAGCACACCATTAAATTGCATTTGATTATCACTATTGCTTAAGTATAACTTTTTGTCTTGGAAATTACCAAAGACAATATTATTTTGAGTTTTCAACCCTTGATCTCATTCTAAAGTACACCATTTGAATCCATTAATATTATATGCAATATATCTCTTTACATAATCAATTGAACCTAGGGCAAGAAACTGTAAATTATTTGAATGAGATTCATTTCTTTTATGAAAATAATGAGAGTGACAATTTCATTATGCCACTACTTATCAAGGTAATAATAATATGTGGATATATACTTACCTGACTAGAAAACAACTCAATAAAATCTCTATGAACCATCTTATCAATATCAAAAGAAAATATGGGTGGCTCTTTAATTGTTTCAATACAAGTTCTCTAAATTTCGTATATAAAATATACAATGTAATTAAGTAGTTGTAGTGATTAGAAAACACTTTGATAAATTTAATTTACTTATTGAAGAAAGGGGCTACTTCTCGATAGTTGGTAAAGACATGTTGATGAGCTCCTAATTTTTCCATTAGGGAAACGGTGAAATATTGAAAACCACCAATTAGTTTTTCAATAGGTGAAAACAAAGTGTTTGCATCGGATGGCACAACATTAGGTCAATCATCGACATGTCAATGCCAATTAAATATGGTCTTAGTTTAATCTAAATACTTAGAGCAAAAAGTGAGAACCTCCTAAGCCATATAACCTTCAATTATCAAGCTCTCTAGCTGAGCTCCATTATGCATATAAGATTTCAATATCCCCAAATGCTTAATAGAGTACATAGAATTATAAGTTGTTAGTGCAAATTGTGAAAATTTAAAACAATTAAGAATAAATTAGATACAAATCTACTTCTCTATAGGACACATTCATCGATATCAGACCAAGCCTTCCAGTTTAGCTTTTTCAACTAAGTGTCCGATAAAATGCACCATAAATATGAAAAATGAAAGTGGAAATAACTTTTCCATATAACATATTGTAAGAACACCTCTATTTTATAGCTCGTTAAGTTCATTCATATTCAATACTTCATTTGAAATTAGGGTAAGGGTTTATTTTTTGGATGAGAATGGAGTTTATGAGATTAAGCCAGCTTTGATACTAAGCTTCATTTAGAAAAGCCTTTCCAGTAAATAAAGAAATAAGAAAGAAGGAAAGGAGAAATTTTAAAGAAAAAGAAAAGAAAAAAAAAAAAGGTTAAGCGATGGGGTGAGCATTGGTTTGCTACAATGCCACTATATCTAACCTTAAATATGGCTATGATTTTTTTTCATATAATATGGTAATGTGATCTAATTTAAATTTATATTTCTTCAACTCGTTTGTCGATTTCTTTTATTGTTTTAATTTTTATTTTAACTATTTTTAAAGTTAATTATTGCCTTACTAATATTCTCTTATATATTTCAATAAAAAAAAGTAAATTATTTTTTGGTATTATGTGATAAGGGTGAACCCTTAAACCTGGCCAACTTGGTTTGGCTCAACAATATTGAGCCAGCCGAGTCAACCAAAAAATTAACAGGGCAAAAAAGAAGTAAAATTGGGTCCAATGGCTTGGACCAAGTCAAGATCGGGTTAGGAGATTTTTCAATAAGCACCGACCTAGCCTGATAACTTTCTTTTATATGTATATATATATATATATATATATATATATAGCAACCCTTTAAGAAAAAAATGCTTCTTGTGTTTTTCTCTTCCATTCTAGACTTCCACATTTGTCTTTGTCCATTCGCAGTGAGTCTCGTGAACGTGAGTCATCCTTCTCTTCTACGGCATGTGTGGCTGCATGAGTTCATTCTGCTACTTCTTTAATATCTTTTAGAGATACAAATTAATCATAACTGTATCATTCATTCTCCAGATAGGAAAAAGTTTGTTCTAGATAGGAAAAAGCATTTGGAAAATCTAACCCTCTGCTAAAGTCGTTTGTCTTGATTATAGTACTGAATAGACTTAATACTACTGATTTGTTAAAGGTTTTTACCCCTAAACAAGTAATCCTGACTTCGT
Source organism: Erythrophleum fordii (assembly GCA_032878935.1). Classification (NCBI taxonomy): domain Eukaryota; kingdom Viridiplantae; phylum Streptophyta; class Magnoliopsida; order Fabales; family Fabaceae; genus Erythrophleum; species Erythrophleum fordii. The sequence continues at coordinate 16,991,459 of JAVQMF010000049.1, read as the reverse complement.
GCTTGGCGTGCGTGCTCTGCTCTTTGTTCTGCTGTTCTGCAATTGCATGATTGAAATGCATCAGTGCATCTGATATTCTTGCTTTCCTCACCATAAGTAGACGGCTTAATGCATTAACCTCATGACTAGTGATTTTATTTTGTTACTTTTTGGACAAAAGCAATTGAATTTTTTCTTTAAAATTTTTAATTTTTTATGAAATTCTTAATTTTTTATACATTGAAGACCGAAATTTACTCAATCAAAATTTTAAAATCAATACATGAAACACATTATTCCCTGAATTTTGTCCCTAAACTAATAAATTTCTATTTGTGTCCCCATTTTTACCCCAAATTCATAATTTCTTTATGAAGTCGCTAATTTTCAATGCATTGAAGATCAAAATTATTTTTTCCAATTTTTGCCTCTAAATAAAATTTATAATTTTTTTCCATGTTTACCCTAAATTCTTAATTCTTTGTGAAATCTCTAATTTTCTATATAATCAAAATCAAAATTCCTTCCTATTAATCAAAATCTCAAATTTAACACACATAACATAATATCTTTACTAAATTTTGTCTCTAAACAAATTTCATAATTTCTTCAAATTTCTAAATTCCCTACAAAATCTCTAATTTTGTTCAAGGAAATTGGAAAATTTTGGGAATTAGTTATTCAAAAGATCAAATTCGACCATATTGATGAGGCATTTTTAGGGTCACTCAACATTTTCAGTCTAAAAGATAGGAAAAGTAAACCACATAATACCTATTCGTTAACAATTTAAATCACAAGCCACCTGAATGCAAACTTTTAAATCACATGATACTAGAATGCAAATACATAGATGAGATCATAAGATATTCAAGTGTATTTTATCCCCAAAAAAGTACCTTATAATTTAAATATAAAAAAAAATTTAGTGTTGACAAATATAGTAAAATCAGTTACGTAAAGACACAGACTAATAGACAATAAGAGTTGGTTCAATTGACAAAATCAAGTTGTATAACCGAGTCTTTGGTTCGATTGGTGCTGGTAATTCCTTGTTGATACACTTAAAGATATTTGCAAACTATGGTATAAAATAACATAATACTAAAGATTTTTGTGTTTGGGTTAGACATTTTAAAATTTGTCGGAGAAAGGATGTAAGCATTTAATTAATCACTGGGGGACAGACATTTTAAATAGATACTTTAAAAATATATTAGATCACAATGTACCAAATATCTCCAAAGATGAATTGGGTGCCAACAAAGAATTGTCAACAAAAATCAAACCCAAAATTCTTTATTTGATGCAACTCAATTTTCTCAACTGTGTGATTTTGAAAGAAAAGGAATACCACTTTTTATATTATGTGGTATTGATTTAACATGGTTGACAGAACTGTCATATGAAAACAACTTTGTTTTATATAGTACTGTCATACCCATGTTAAATCAATACCACATATTATAAAACTGTCATTTTTTTTTCTTTGAAAAACACTCGTTCCAATTTCAATGACCAGAGTAAAAAACCGAAATACAAAGAGAACCAATCAAGGGTTCGAGTTGGGAAGAAATTGTAGATTTGAATATATATATATATATATATATATATGTTCTAATTCTTTCTATCCACTACAATATAATATAATACATGCTTTGAAAGTAAGGTATAGTAGGACTAGGGAATGAATGTGCGAAATATCTTAGTTTTTTTTAAAAAGTTGTATTGGCATATTACTCATTTGTACTCACCTCTGCAGCACAGAGTATACGGTAGAAGTGCAAATCCATAAAAGTAAAAGACCAAAAAATAAAAAAATAAACATAATAGTTTAGAGTATGCCAATCTACTATTCAGGATTAAAGTATCCTATATCACTTGTACGCTTGGAGTATTTTATTATTTTAGGCTGGTAATTGGTTGTAATATTTTAAAACTCAACTCAGGTCAAATGATTTAACCGATTCAATCAATAATTAGATTGGATGACATCATAAATATACAAAATAATTAGCAATTTTTATCTCTTTGCCTAAATGATCTATATGTGTTTTATTATGTAAGAATTCTTCACCAAACAAAAAAAAAATTATGCAAGTAACTTTATTGTTGAGATATAAAAACTTTTACAATAGCAATGAGTAATAACAAAAATAATAGTTTTTCTGTATAGCCCGTTGTATGTGGCACTTTGCATATATAAACGAATCATGATCGTAGCTGATTTTGTATCCAAAACTACAGGTACTCCAGAGCATAATGCTGTTGAGCTTGGCCAATTACAAACCACCTATAAAAACGCTTCTTTTCTAGCTGGAATAGCAAACAAGGAATCATCCACAGCCACAGCTACAAGCATTATCATTATCATTATCAAATTCACATGTTCCCAACATTATCGAGTTTTCTAGTGGCAAAAAGGTTCCCTTGACGCAACACAGAACATTATCTGAGTGTGATTGTGATTGGGTGAACGAATCTCATGCTTCCTTCTCTTATTCAGAGCGAATTTCCTACTCAAAACCTATCTCTTCGTCCTTCTTTGATGTTCTCCTCCTCAGAATGAATCTCTTGATTCTTTCTTCCATTCAGCTTCTCCCTCTCAACAATCTTTCCTCTCCCCCAAGCTCACTCTTCTCCTCTCTCACGACGATCTCAGTTCATTACTTGCTCGCACTCAGAACCCTCTTTTATTTTTGTGAATGCCAAAACGCAAATGAAAATATGGGAGGGAATTACTTGCGCCAAACAAAAATGCGGGAGGGAGCAAACCGCCGGTAAGTGTAGAAAACCACCAGAAATTGTAACCATTTATTGGCAGTTTCAAAATTGCCGGGAAAACTGCGGAAAAATGACCGCGGGCAATGCCTGCTTTTCTAGTGGTGATATTTTACGAGGCTTGTTAGTATAGAAATGAAATAGTGACATAGGTCAACAGAAAAATAAGGATATCAATATCCATTAAAAAATATAAGGATATCAACATCCATTAAAAGAAAAAAATAAATAAGATATCGATAAAGGTGCCACGTCATATTCATAAAAGTACAAGTAAAAAAAAAATGCCTTTCGTATTTTTTGGTTCAAATTCATTTGGTTAAAATAATAATTTAGTCCCTTAATTTTTTTTTTTTATCATTTCAAAATAATTCTTCAAATTTAAAATATTTTGCTCGAGCTTCGACGTTCCCTAACGCCTTAACTGAACGGACCTTCACTGTCAGGCAACTTATTTGAAACTCTGTATCGCCCATCTCCTTCTCCTCGACTTACTATAGCTTCTTATGGTAAACCTTTAAGTGATCAAATGTTGACCATCAGACATCTTCGAATGCCTTCCAATATACTGCTTAAGGATTATATCAAGGATGATCTGAGTTTGTGCTGATTCCGGGGTTTCAAATTGTTTCCGCGTTGACAGTGCTGCATCACCATCTAATTTGATCTCCGCGAGAAAGATCTCTAAGCCAAACGAAATTGACTCTTTCAACCTAGTACTAGCAAGCAACATTCTTTCTCTTTCAAGGCTGCTTCCTCCACCCTATTTGCTCTGCATAAGGTAACAGAGTTGACAAGGCCCCCATCAGAAAGTTTCACATGATCATATGGAACTAAAAAGAGGATCTCAATACTTCCGATCTAAAATACATGTGGCTGACAAAAAGAAGTTTGGGATTGAATCTTATTATTGTAGTATAAGAATCCAAGTTCCTCTGCATTATCTAATGGTCATCAGTGTCAAGCTATCATCTATGCACTAACATGCAAAAATAATACTGGGAAGAAATGAATGTAAACAACATAGAAGTCAAATTTTGCATATGATATTACGGGTTTCTTTTGGATGCATCTCAAGTTTATAATGCGACTTCTTTAGAGTATCACAAGGAAAGCAAATTACTGCTATAGTTTTAATTAGCAAAAAATAATAAGCATCGGTATATGGACCCTTCATAATATCATATCTTTGAAAGTTTGACAGAGAGAGAAGTAGGAATAAAGAAGCTGTAAGCAAATGCTTGACTACACTGAAATCATACAATTTGTGAATGTAAAGGAGAGGTAAGAAAGAGAAGAGACAAAAGATATATAGTGGTTTAGCCATGATGGTCTACGTCCACAGAGAGAAAATGCATGAGGGCTAAACCGTCAGATATTATGAAGAAGGAAGCGACCCCCGACAGGGGAGATCATTCATGGAGTTACCGGAAGGAGATATAAATTGTTGGATCAAAATACACAAAGCTCAAGCATTATTAGCGTGATTTTTGGAAGCAATAGCCCTGGTTTAGCGAGCAGTGGTAATGGAAATTATATAAGTCAATGCCAAGACTAAGAAGAGAGAAAGTTGGTCGATTGATAGAGCTCAAGAAAAACAGCTTTGTTTTGTTTTGTTTTTCAATCTGATTAAATGCCAACTCATCATTCAAAATAAAAAAAAAATACTAATGTGGCTTTTATGTCAACATAAAAATAAACATTGTTAAATGTTTTAACAAATTTTATTAAAATGAGTTTTTTACAATACAAAATTGAAGTTTAAAGAATCATTTTGAACGTTTTAAGGCTAGAAGATCATTTTGAAATAATAAATAAAGTTAAGAGACCAAATTATTATTTTAACCAATTCATTTCTATATAGAAAATGATTATTTATTTATTTATACATATAAAAATTGTTCCCAAAATTCAAATAGAGAATAACTTTTAAGCATTGTCTATTCTTTTCAATTTAAACAATAATTTAAATGTTTGACCTATAAAATTTAATTTTACAATAAATAAAAATCATTTCTGAAACTCAAATATGAAATAAGTTTTAAGAGTTATCTATTTTTCTGTATTCTAGGCAGCAGTTTACATGTATAGCCTATAAAATTTAATTTTACAACAAATAAAAACCATTCTCAATAAGTCCTTATTTTCTCTAATTTTTTTAAAAAAATTATAATGACACTTGTTTATAAAATATAAAACTTTTTCTCCCTAAATTAGCTAAATGAAAAAATTCAAAAAATTTTATTCATAAAAGTTTGTCACAAAGACAAAGAAAGTATTTATCATAGTTATAATTAATTTTGCAAAATTGAAATAAAAATAAATCAAAGAAAAGATAAAATTATTTTTTTCGAAATTAAAATAAAATTAAACCATAAAATACATGAAAACACATATAAGATAATAAAAGAAATAGAATAAATAATAACAAAAAATATTTTATGAAGAATATTTTAGTAAAAAAAAGCTTAAAATTTGTATTTCAAAAATAAAAAAGTATGTATAATTTTATTGAAATTAAAAAATTATGTAATTTATTCTTATTAAACTAATAGTTTATATTTAATGCTACTTCTAGATTAAAATTTTATAATTCTTTAAATATGTAAAATGTGTGATAGTACGAAATAGTTAACGTGAGTTAGGTCATTAGATCGTAATTAATATATATATATATATATATCACTTCGCTGTCAAAAAATTTTTTTCTCATAGCCTTCTAGATGTGTATGGGCATCCATTTGTCCGTGGGTAAATGTAGTTCTTCCTGCTAATATATTGGACATATGAAGACGGAGAATTTGATACATGATTAACGTTTGGTAATTTCCACGTAGGGATAAATTTTTTTATATAATTTGTATATAATATTTATTATATTTTTATAATTATTACTCAGTGATATTTTATTATTTATTATTACTTTTAAAAATATAGACATAAATGTTATTTAAATTTTTTAAATTATTTTTTTATTTTTAATCACATTTTTGTTTATATTCTACGTATCAAATAAGAAGTTATTACTTTGATGACGATGTTTGAATAATGTATTATCATATTTATTTATTTTTAAATAAATTAGTTAGAGATCTATACATTTATACAAGGCATCTAAATTTCTTTTTAGTTATATATATATACACACACACATATAGAGTTCAATTCAAAGTTCCCAATAAATAAGAAGCATTTAGAAGTAGCTAAGAGGAAAGTACTTAATGGCATACTCAGTCACACCTGTGGACCAAAAAAAATATCTTAAATATTGTAGTCAATACAAAACTCAAAAGTTTAGACGATTCTATAACAGAAATAGAGAAGTAAGTACTAGAACAACAGCCTATGTGATATGGTATAAACGTATAATTTGACCCTAATGTGATTTTTAAGTTTCTCATTTATGTAGTTTGTCCCGCCATAGATAACCACTGGCATTTTTTTTTGGGAAAAAATTTTATATAATTTTTATATTTTATTATTAAAATTTTTTAATTGAAATATGATAAATATATAATTTTTGCATATAAGTATACAATTTTTCAATTAAACTATACATTTATCATGATTGAATTAAAAAGATCATATACTTATTATATTATAATTGGAGAATCTAATACCAAAAATGTAAGAAATTGCATCTAAATCTACTTTCTTCTAATTTAAGATAATTAAAAAAACTTATATACAATTCTTTATATCTTTATTATTATATTCTTCAATCAAAATATAATAAATATATAGTTTTTAAATTAAAATATGATAAATGTATAATTTTTATAGATATCTGTATGATTATTCAATTAAATCATATACTTGTTATATTGTTATTGGGATTATACATTTTGATATTTTAATTGAAAAATATAATAATAAGAATATAAAATACTACACCAAAATTTAATCTTTAAAATAATCATGTAAAAGTTAAAATAATAAATAAACACATTATTAAAATTATGATTCACTTATATTTTAAAATTTTCATAATCTTTTAAAATTATTTATAGAATTAAACTAACATTCAAAATTGAAATTTCTATTATTTGAATAGTTAAGTATAAATAACATTTAATTAAGTAATTAAATTAAAACTATATGAGTATTAAAGAGACACCGAAAATTAGGAAACATCAAATTGATAATTACATCATATTATCACAAGATGTTCTGTCAAAAAAATTTTTGAAAAGAAATGAAGAACGGCTGAAAAAATTATAGAGGTGGCTGGAGGAGAGGTTCCTCAATTGATGACATTTTTCAAGAAAACTACGTCATGTCGATAATAAAAATTGAAAAATTATTTTTGTTGTTCAATTTTTTCTTTTCCCAATCGAGAAGCAATAAAGAAAAAGTAACGTAAAAAGTGAATTTTGCTATCATTTACCATACAATTTAAATAGAAGAAGCGACAAAAATGGAGGCGAAAATATCAATTTCATATTAATTCGAATGATTTTAAGAACAATTAATTTAGCTTTCAATGATATGGTAAAAAGCTTAATAAATTCTCATTAGAAGTCGGGCAATCCTCCTTTGGCTTTAATTTTGTTTTGTTTCTTTTGCCACACAAACAAAATAGGACCCTAGCTAAATTTTTTGGAGTGATAATCTTATATTATTGATGATATTATATTTTTTAATTATGACAAAATTGAATATTAGATATAGAATAATATTATATTAAATAATTACTTAAAATATTAACTTATTTAATAATTATTGAAAAATTAATTTGATTTTCATGTGATTAATGAATATGATAATAATAATAATAATAATAATAATAATAATAATAATAATAAAATTTATTAAAATAAACTATATTTAGCAATATTTAATAATTAATGGTGTTATAATTAGAGAATACAATACTTCCGAAAACACAAAATTATGAAAACATCATATTCTCTAGATATGATGCAATTAAATATTAAATATAGAGTAATAGTTTACTAAATAATTACTTAAAATATTAATTTATTTAATAATTAGTAGTTCTTAAAAGAATTAATTTGATTTCTGTGTAATTAAGAAGTATAATTATAATAATAAATTTATTTAAAAAATATTATTCTATATTCAATAATATTTAATAATTAATTATATTATAATTAAAGAACATGATATTCTAAAAACATAACATTATCACTCTATTTCTTGGATTTTGATTCTCATATATGAAGTAAGAAAATTGTAATCATTTATTGTTATTAAAAACAAATGAAGGGGAATTAATATAATGCCACTATAGCACAACTAAGCTCATTGTTTCACTTAATTTCATATTTTCTTATGATTATTATTTTTTATTTAAAAATGTTTCAATTCTTAATTTATTTGCGAGAGCAACATGTTACGATAGGCTTGAAGTATTTCCTTTTCGTTGGCCAAAAAAGAAAAAGCATTTCCTTTTAGGTTCAAAATCGGGCCAGTTTATTTTTTTCTTTTTGAGTTGAAAATTTTTTAACTCTTGGATTAACTTTATTTTTCTTAAAGTTAAAACCTGGATATATTTCTATTTCTCTTGATCAGATCAGTTAAAATTTAGCTAACTTGATTTAACTTAATCATATTGAGTTAAGTTAGGTCAGTTAAAAAAAAAATTTTGGACCAAATCAGACTAGACATGGGGCTAATCATGTTGGCCAATTTTTTTTAGCTTAGCCTCGTCATATAAATAAATATATATATATATATATTAAGAAAACTATTTGTTAAGAATTTATATAAAAATTTTATTCCAAGGCCAATAAGTAATTTTTTAGAGATTTATATGAAATTTATTTTATAATGGTAAATATATAATTTTACAACAATTTAATATGCAAATATTTTTTAAGAGTTATTTTTTAATTTTTACAAAAAGATGGCTCAGTCAAACTTTGCTAACTTGGCTCAGTCACAAATTAAATTTTATCATTAGGTTAAACATTGGATCTATAAAAACAAGCCAAGCCCAGTATATATACACTCCTATATTTCTTAATTTAGCATGTTTTTAGCTTCCTAATAATTAGATTGTGGATCTAATTTTTGTCAATTTCTTCGTGTCCCAAACTCAAAGCTTAACAATTTTTTTTTTATCATAAAATAAAACCTGAAACACAATCCATGATTAAGCTAATTCAGCTCGATCAGTACTCCCCACATGATCATGAGTTGTCAAACAAGATCCAACAAATATTAGATCGTTACATTTTCGCTTATTTCATTGGGTATGTCAGAAAAGAGATGATGACAAAGGTGCTACGTCATATTACCATATGTATAAAAACAAATGTCAAAAGAAATAAATGTTTCGGTTTTAAGCTTCTATAACTAATTATTTACCATGAATCATATATATGAATTTTTATTAAACATAGTTATAAATAGAATTTTTCAATTTTTTTGGTTTATAATGATTGCTAAAAATTTTATATACGTGAGATAAAAATTTTGTTTAAGACAAAAAAAATCTCAATATGTGTGTGTTTCTGTATGTATATGAATATGTATATATTGCATATATGGAAAATGGATATATAAGAATAAGGGAAAATTACGTTTAAGGACCAAGAAGAGAAAAAAATTATTTTTAAGGACCATTATTATTAGGTTCATCAGTTTGTTACTAAATTCAGTGATAATCATCTTAAAACAAGTGATAACAAGTTCTTAAAAATAAATATTTCACCTTTTAGTCTTTTATTATAATTCTCCCAAAGAATAAACCCTATGTCTTACTGCTTTTGGTTATGCCACCTCTTTTTACGCAGCTCCCTACCCTCCCACTAAAAGCCTTGGTAACTTGCGACCATTTTTATTCGAAATTGATTCACCAATTGCACCAATAGTAGGGGTGTTCACCAGGGCCAAAGGCCTGGTGGGCTTGTCTCTACTTAGTCAAATCAGATTGAGCACAAAAAATTTTTTTAAAAAATTTACGATGAGACCAGGCATCGAGCCAACCCTTAGAGCAATAAGGGCCCGATCTGGTCCGAAAAATAAATTTATTTTTTTAAAAAAATAATTTTTAATGAAAATTTATATCAAAATTTTAATTTTTTTAAGAATAAAATATAATTTTATAAAAATTTATATACAAATTTTCTTTTTTAAGTATTATTTTTATAATTTTCATAATAAATTTAGGTTGCTCCTAAGAGATATATTAATATTTAAATCTAAAAAATAAAAGATATATTTTTTATAAAGATTTATATCAAAATTTTAATTTTTTAAAGATAAAATGTAATTTTATAAATATTTATATACAATTTTTTTAGTCATTTTATAATTTTTATGATAAATTAAAAAAAATTGTTGGGTCGCCCGGTTTAACCCCGCCTTGACTTATATTAAATCAGACCGAGTTCGAGCTAGGACAACAGGTTTCAATTTTGAAGCCCCTCTAAAATCGGGTCGAGTATCGAGTACGGCCAAAGTTCTGTCCGACCCGGCTCATGTATATCCCTAACCAATAGCTTGTAAAAACAAAATTCAAATTAAGTCCCCATTTTTCTATTATTTCATTAGGAGAGAGAAATCAAAGGGAAAAATTACTTAACAATCATCTCTCAAATTTGGAAATAGATTTGATTAAACTGCTACAAAAAGTGAAAATTATAAATATATATATATATATATATATATATATAAAGATAAGAGAGAGAGAGAAGTAGAAAATTATGAAACTCCTAACTTTACATGTCTTCTTCAAACGACATTGACCATTTGGTAATATTCCTCTTCTTTGGAACACCATTATGCATCTGCACCATTTTGTCATTGTCTTTGATAATCACTGTAGTGTCTTCCTCCCACACATTTGGTCACAGGAGAATGTTTTTGGCACAGGGGCGCTAAGGCATTGTGTTAAGATAGATATGGGGGTGAAGGTTGATGGGGTTTGACCACAGAAATTTTTATGTGTGTCCGCAAGTGCACGAGTCAAATCAAGTAGTTCAATGATAAGTAAAGTATCGTTCCCACGAGGAATGATTTAAAAGCAATTAGGCAATGTCCAACCTATTTTCATCCACTTTAAGCAACCAATTAAGAAAGTCTTGACTTTAGAACTAAATTTTAAAATGAAACAATTTTTGTAAGAAAACTTAGTTGGCAGAAAAATTTTAGGAAGAGTCCAAGGTTTTGAAATTACCTAGAGTTACTATTCCCCTGATGCTTACTAGATCTTAATTTCTTGTTCAATTGCAATTAATTTTCACCTTGTGGGTTAAGAGATTTAGAAGTTATAACCGTCCGTCGATGTAATTATAACCCTACTCTCATCTAAAATCTAAGTGTCCTTAAATTTAAGTTAGAGCGCATTAGGAACCACAACCCTCTACAAAACCAATTAAGGCAATTAGGTATATTTCTATCTCAATTGCAAATTAGTTAATTCTAAACTTAATTTATCCAACTCTTAGGTCCAATCAAAATCTCTTTTTCAAGGTCAATTCTAATTACCCAATTCAATTCCAAGAGGTGGCCAATCTCAAAGAAAGCAATAAGCAAGAGAAGGATACACAAGACTCCAATTATCACAATCAACAAGATAATTAATGATCTAGTTCACATCAGGTTCATAGTGCCCTAAGTAAAAGGAATTTAGCTACACATAGCTAAATCTACAACAAATCCCAATCCAATACATGACGAAGATGAAAAGAAACAAAGAAAGTAAACAAGGGAATGGTAGAGATGCAGAAAATGGAACTCCCCCTTGATTCTTTCTCCTTCCTTCACTCCTCCAAGCTTGAAAAGCCTTCAAAGATCACCCAAATCGCCTCCCTAGACGTCCAGACTTTTCTCTGCCGCAGAATGAATAACTCTAGCTTCTCCTCCTTCCTTTTTTATCTTAAAAATTAAAACTGTGCATTTCAGGTCCGACCTCACTATGGCGAGGAACGACTCTCGCTATAGCGAGGTGTCTTAAGTGCTCAGGTTTCCGCTGCGCTCGCTACATTCACGCCATAGCGAGTTGCTCTCTGGAATTTCTATGCAACACGACTTCGCTATTGCGAAGCCTCCCCTTCGCTACGGCGAATTCACCATCTCGCTACAGCAAACTCTGTTCTCGCTATGGCGAGAAGACTTGTAAAATCTGTGGTTGCCCATCTCAGCTTCCCTCTTTTATTTGCAACTCTTTCTATACTTTGTAACTTTTCCCTGAAACTAAAATCAATCACAAAATGAGGCTCAAACTGATAAAAATATTAAAATTAAAATACTTCTTTTGCTTTGTTTGATTGAATATATTTTTAACCTATTAATCAAGGGAAAAGAACCTTACCTCCCTAATTTAATGTCAAATATAATCCTTTTTAATCTTAAATTAGGAAGTTATCAGGGTTCAATCAAAATGGCATAACGATGGTTTTCTTGAACCGTCGTTATGCCATTGTGACCTATGCTGTATTGGCTTAACGATGTTCTCATGAACTGTTTGCCCTTACAGGCATAAAGACAATTCTAATAGTAGTCGTTATGTCTCTTCGTGGCATAATGACAATTCTTGGAGAATCATCGTTATGTCAGCTGACTTTGAGATGGAAAGTGGAGCGTGGGGCTCAGGTGAAACATGTCAAAGGATTATCAAGATCATACAACTTTAGATTTCTAGTTAGTGTGACTATTGAGCTTCCTCACTAGGCAGCCTAGGGATGAAAAAATGAAAATTTTTTCATTTTACCATTTTTATTTTTATTTTTTTTGACAATTTTTTTAGGAAAAAAAAAAAAAGGAAAGATGATATGGTTAAAAGGGTTATGTCTTTACTTGAAAATTTCCCGATGGATCAAGGAGGCGGGGGTGACATGTGGTGCTTTTGCTTTGTGATTAAGATTGGGGGTGTGTTCGGCCAAAATGAAAGATTTGGGGGAGCGGGTGATAATGAGCTTCTTATTGAAACAGTTTTCATTAAAAAAAAATAGAAACAGTTTTGCTCATAAAATTAAAAAAAATAAAAATTATAAACAACAAAAGGCCATAAGGAAGAAGTAATGAACAGATTTTCATTTCAGGATTGTTATCCTTATTATTTTCTATATATTAGTCAAAGAGAAATTAATGTAGAAAGGAATATTTTTATATGGAAATAAAAAATGTATTATTATATATTCTTTTCTAGGTGAAAGGGAAAGTCCATGCTATTTGACCAAAATGGACTTATGAAATTTAGAGTAAGCCTAAATAATGATTAGAGGGCTAACTTCAAGCATCTGACCTAGATTTTCCAATTTTTTTTAGTCTGAATTCTATTTAAATCAACTTTATTATTATTATTATTATTGCATTGAGTGAAAAACGATTTATGTTTATGATAAAATAAAAAATAACTTCTTACAAAATCTCTCTCTCCCTCCTTTCCTCTCTGAAAACTTCATCCTTCATTACTACAGTGGGAATGAAATTCACTGAAAGTAAAAGGACTTTTAAAAGAAGCATCAATTTGAATAGTAAGAAATAGACAGTATATGGAGTTCAGAAAGATATTATCTCATCAGGAAACCAGAGAAATATGTACTATATTTTTATGGTATTTAAAAATTTAATGTATTATCATTTATATTTTAATAACTGAGTAATTTTTATTTTAAATTTTAAATTTAATTTAATTATGATTTAAAATTAAATGATAGATTTATAGAAAATAAATTAGATTACATATAAAAACAAAGAATAATATTAATTATGCAGTATTACATGTATAAAATTAAAAGACCTTAAAACTAGGGAAGAACAAAATGAGTTTTAATGGCATTATAATGAATTAATACAGTTTGTGTAATAAAAAGGAGGGGTAAATAAGTTAAATTAATAGTCAAGTTTTTAACTTTAAATTTTGTCATTTTGCGCAATGTAGTTGAAACTTGGAAGGCCTTAATTTCCTCAAGTCATTACTCTAACTCGTGAAAGCACTTAACTCAAACTGATTCTTCATTTTATTCCGGGGTAAAAATGAACTCTTCAATCTTTCTTTACCTATCCCTTCATTAAAGTAATAGTATATATTTAATGGCGCCATGTTACCACTAAATTAAAATTTTATAATTTTTTAAATGTTTGAAATGTGTGATACAGTTACATTACGTCATAAACAAAATAGTTAACTTAGAGTTAGGTTACTTGATCATAAAGAATAAATCAATCAATCAAAAATCCGTAGTCACACATGTTATGATAGGTTGTTTACAGAGATTTCTTGACTCATACTCTTTTACATGTATGGGCATTTATTTATCCCTTAGTAAATATAGATTCTCATGCTACTATATTGGACATAAAAATGATGAATTTGATAGATGTAATTCTTTAATCCATAATGTTAAAATAATATACTATTATTATTATTATTATTATTATTATTATTATTATTATTATTATTTTAAACCAAAGTTTTCTCTACGTGATTTTGGTATAAAATTATTTTGGGGCTCCTATGTGGTTTAAAGTATTTCATTAAACATTTATGCAGTTTGTCCGTTATTAGTTAACTATCATGTGGTATTTTTTTTTATCTTAGTTGTAATTAAAATAACAATGGAAAGTTAAAATAACAAGTAGTTTTATTATTAAAAATTTGTTTCAGTTATACCTGAAGTTGACATTCAGAATTTGTATTATTTGAATAGTAAAGTAAGATACATATATCATTTAAGTAATTAAATTGAAACGAAATGAGTATTATAAATATATTCCAAAAATTAGGAAGCATCAAATTGATGTATATTTACATCATATCACAAGATGTTCTATCAAAAAATTTGGCAACATTCAGAAGATGTTGGTGAACCATGATCTTGAGAAGGAAATCATTCCTTTGGTACTGCGTTTTCGGTATAGGCCATTGTGGCCTGAGAAAACAAATGGACTTGAGAAAATAAGCCAACGGGTATGGTTAATTTATACGAAGCTCAAAAATCGGTTTTGCCATCTTAAAACAGGTTTTACCAGTCAATATCAATCTCAAAAATTGCGTTTATCATGTACAAATTTGAGAAATAAAAAAGTTATCATATCTTATGCTACATGGATCAATTTCTAATCAAATTTGTTATACAAGTTCCTGATATTATAAGGATTATAATGATGTAATTTTCATGAGCTGAAATATCAAATTTTAAGATATGCCATTAAAAGATCTTTTAAAGTATCTGAGGAATTTTCTTTTTTAAAAAAAAAAAAAATAAAGATGATAACACCTTTTGGGGTGCGTGTAATGGAGTAAGCAATTAGCTTTGATACCATTGTTAGAAAAAATATAAACATCATGTGATGCTCAACTATCCCTTTGTGTGATTATGGAGCCGTAGGTAAATTAGTTTTAAGTATAGCTTTAGTTTTAAGTAGTAGATTTTCTTATCAACAGATTTGCTTTTTTGAGTTGCTGGATCTAAAGGAAGGTAATTTTAATTAGACAAAAAATTTAAAATTGAAATAAAGTGTCATCTTTTGATTTCATGAGAGGAGCATATTATTAAAGTAAAGAGAGACCCATGTAATTTCATCAAAATTCAAAGGAGTTTTGTGCAATTTTATCAAACTTCTAATATCTTAATTCATTTGTACATAATTATTTTCCTTAACCAAAATTTCTTTAAAAAAATCATAGGATAGCTTGTTTTTAAACCCAATAATTAAAAATCTCTTTGAAAACTATAAAAATTTAAAAGCTACTCATTCTTATAGGAACCACTTCGATCTTCATATATTTTTAATACAAGTTTTCAAGAGAATCAAAATTTAAATGAATAAAATTTAATTTTAGTCATCCAAAAATAACTTCATATTACTTGACAACTCAAAAAAATTTTTTTAAGATGACCAAATTTTCATAAAAAAACCAAATGAATTTTTTTTAGTAGATGAGTGGGGTCAGAGGCCCAAAACAAAGACAACAAAAAGAAAACTACTTTGGTTCAGTGGGAAAGGAGTCAGGAGGCAACGCCCGCAATAAAGACCAAATGAATTTAATATATAAAATTTTCAAATAATTAAAATTATATTATATATTATCTGACATTTATAGAGATTTATTTATAATATTTTGTAAAATAATTTTATTTCAAACTCAAATTTTAAATATTTGAAAAAGAATATTTAAGTAAAAAATAAAAAATTTAACGAAAAGATAAAAAGTTGAAGTGAAAAAACAAAAAACAAGGCAATGACAAAGTTAAGACGGTTAGGGAACTCAGCGCTTAGGCCTTGAGACTGTAAAAGAAAAGAAGGGGGACGGGAAGGTGGGAGAATTGAGCAGCAAAAGGGAGCTACAGTATCCTTAGGTTTGTAAGTAAAATAGAAAGAAATTAAGACAGATAAATACATAAATTGAAGTTAGTATTACCCATTTTTTCAACATTGTGGAAATTGGAAAGAAATGGACATTTTAAAGTGGCTGAATAACTTCTCTATATTGATACTGATCGATAGTGTGAAAACAATGAATCCGGTTATATAAAAACCAGAATTTTACCAAAAGGATCTAACATTCGCTACTAGGTTCAAGTTTGCTACTTCATGCTTTATCTCAAGCCACTCAAAATACATTTGCCTTGAACTCCACTATCTGGCTCCAAAAAGTAGGCTGCAGACCAAAATAATCCAAATACGTGTAAACCTGGCAACTCACAACTCACAAGACACATTCCAACCACGCATTACTTGAAAATGAAAGTCTAGAAGGGCAATAAGAACTCTTAACAAAACCAAATATTCGAATTAATTTGAATAGGAAATAAAGATACAACCATTTGTAATTTGGTGACAGTATAAATAATGAATTAAGGTGAGGGTTTGCCGCCATGCAGGCCCTTCCTTCACAACCTTCCTATTTGAGGTTCAAAACCCTTATCCAGCATCCCGTCAGCCTCATCTAGCACAAGCTAGCTAACAGACCTGATCGGTGGAGACTAATTCTAGCTCTGCTATCAAAGAAGGATTGAACACAGGGAAAAGAATAAGGTAGGGATGGAACTCCCGTATATCAATTTTTCTAACACTTAAGTGGAGAGGTGTTACTTGAACTAAGGTTTATGAGTTAAAATTAATTTTTTAATTCGAGAAAGAAGATTAATTACAAAAAAACTTCAAATATCACCTATAGTTGGAGCATCAATATGGCTTGAGAATTGGAGATTAGGAATAGTGGAAGGGTTAGGGCTCTAACTTAGTTATATCAAATTCACCAAGATTAAGAATGGTGAAATATGAGCTATTTAGCTCATCAGTTTTTTGTTTTGTCTTTTTTTTTTTTTCTGCAACCTTACGAGGAGTAGTTTTTTCGTTCGACATTTACTTTAATAGAAACACTCTTTTAATATTTGCAAACATTCAGAGCCAATGTGACATGCTTTCCTTGCGTAATTATGAGTTTCCTAAACAAAAATTCGACAGGAGGATGTTCTTACATATATTTTATAAGACATGTTAGTAAAGAAATGAGAGAGTAATATTTGTCAACGGAAAAGAGATAACATTCATAAAAATAAATAAATAGGATAACGATGGAAGGTACCATGTCATATTTTCATAAATAAAAAAAATACATGTAAAAGTTGAATGCTTTTCATATTTTTCCTTTCAAATTCATTTCTATAAAGAAAATTTGATTTTTTTTTATATATACACCATATGACTTTTTATTTATTATTTAATATTTAATGTTTTCATTTTTAATTTTATAAAAAAATTGAGGATTAAGATGCCGAGTAGAAAGCAAGTGGCCCCACAGAAAAAAAAAAAAAAAGAAGAAGAAGAAGACATTGAAAATTTTGAAATTGATGAAACACAAATTCTAAGAAAGATTGTTGCAAAATACATGATCGTCTTCCCCAAATACTTCATGCCAAAACCTGTTTTGTATGAAATGGAAAGGACCGGATAGTTTTAGCGGCATATCAGAGACATTCCCTTCCTTCCCCTCTTCAAAACCTAAACTTTGTCGCCATTTCATTCATAGTTTAAGGACGTTTGAACTACGTTTAGTTTTGTTGTTCAATCTATATCTCTTACGTTTATTTATGCATATCTCATTTCCTTTCCTCCTGGATGAATTTTTTGGGTTTCCCTTATTTAGTATAAGTTATATTTGTGATTTGATTTTACATTTGGAAGAGGTTCTTGATGGGTTTCCATTGGATCTTCGGATGATTATAATGGATAACTAAATCGTTCTAAAATTTCGAATAAACTTGGCTCTATTATAGTATGGATAACTAAATCGTTCTTGGAAATTATTGGATAACTAAATCGTTCTAAAATTTCGAATAAACTTGGCTCTATTATAGTATAGCATAGAGGAAGAAGGGTATAACTAGAACAACACTTGTTTTATACCTTTGCTTTGAGTCGACACATAGAAGAACTAACCCGTAAAGGACGAGCCATAGAAATGAGCATCATATTCATAAGCCACTGACTTCAAATATATATATATATATATATATATATATATAAAAAGTTGAGCATAAAAGTCCTAGATTTGTCTCTATTACTTAATCACAGTCAAACCGAAACGAACCCCTTACATGAAAACAAAGAGACTATATGCCCCACATTTGATGGGACCAGAAAAACAAATTATATATAATAGTCATGCACCCCCAACAGACAAAAGCACAAACACAGAAGGGCATCACAGAATGACATCCATGGCTTATAGCGCCTCTTAGTTATAATATTTACATCCTCGTCACTGGTCTTCAGCCAACAAACCCGCAGCACCCTCGGAAACATCAAAAAAAGAGACAGCGACAGAGAGACGGAATATTCAGTCTAGTACTTCCCAGTTCCACAGATCATCTCCATCAAATCCATCTCTTTCTTCATGTCCTCCTCACGAACTAAGTTGTTCATCTCTACTGCCACCTCCTCTTCGCCAATATTATTATTATTAATATAATCCACCATCTTCTCTTCCTCCTCTTCCTCATCATCACCCCCCACGTCCCCTTCCTGCGCGTACACCTCAATGTCCCAATCCCCAGAGCTAGTGTCGTCATCGTCCGAGGCGCTTTCGTAGCGAACTCTAACATTGTTGATGTTGTTGTAGGCCTCATCATCAGCTTGTTCTGCTTTGATCTCCAACTGCTTCGCAGCTGCTTGGACCGAAGTGACTTGCCTGATATAGTCCTGAAGAAGTGAAGGCCTTGATGTGGATCCCTTGTTCCTCTGTTTCTTGGCGTTTTGACGACGCTTTGTGGCATTCCAATGGTTCTTGATGGTGTTCTCAGTTCTCCCGGGAAGCCTGCGAGCAATTTCTGCCCACTTGTTCCCTACTTCCTTGTGGGCTTCTATTAGGATCATGTCTTCTTCCTCTGTCCATGCCTCCTTCTGCAGTGATATTAATGATGTATAAAACTGTAATTAGTTATCACATATTAATGGAAACTTCATCTTCGTGTTGGTATTGCTTCCAGCTCTGAATACTTCACACAGAACGCAAGGCACGTGAAATGTTTTGGATGAATGCAATTATATAATTTGCAATCTACACATCTAAGATTAAACAATCAATCTTAATGAAGATGTGTGTGTGTGTGTGTGTTTTTTTGGAGAAATTATGAGACCATTTAGCTTGTTTAGAGCTTGCTTTTAGTCGAGTTGTGGATTTAATTTTTGTCAATTTCTACATTCATGATCAAATTGAGTTAGCACTACTAGTACCCTTCGCATGATCATGCTCGTTGTGAAACAGAATCCGACAAATATTAGACGGATATATATATTCACATATTTCACAGAATGACAACAAATGTGATGCATCGTATTACCATACCTATTGAAACACGCGTCAAAAGAAATAAATGTTTCGGTTTAAAATTTTCTAATAATAATTATCTACCTACCATAAATCACATATATGCATTTCATTATATATGTATATTATCTTTCAATCTTTTTGGCATATAATGATTGCTAAAAAATTTATTTGCAGGATAAAAATTCTGTTTATGAAAAAAAAAAATCTCAATATGTATAGGTATGTATGTAATGCATGAATAGAGAATAGATGGATGAGGAGAAACCCTAATGTCCGGACGCAGATGGTTGTGCCATCTCTCCCTACACTGCTTTCCCACCCTTCCACTCAAAGCCTTGGCAACTTGTGACCATTTTTTCATTCCAAACCGGTCCACCAATTGCACCAGCAACCTGCAGAAGTTGAATCAAATTTAAGTCCTCATTTGTCCATGAATTCATCACTCAAAAGAAATCAAAGGAAGATTTCTTTTTTTAAAGGAACATCTCTTAAATTCGAAAAGGATTTAATTAAACAACTATATAAAGGAAAAATAAATAAATAAAGAAAAGTAACAGAAAATTCTGAAATTTTTAGTTATACCTGTCCTCTTCGGGTGTCCATTGGCCTTTGATGATACTCGTATTCTTTATAGTACCTTTGCGAATATGCACTTTCTTCTTCTTGTCATCGTCTCTCTGATCACCACGAGCGTCTTCCTCCCACCCGTTATTCCCAGGGAAGAATAAAAGAAGTTCATCTTGAAGCTTAGGCTTCAGTGATGACCCGTAAGCTTGATGGTAAAATGGTGGTAGGGTTTGGGCGGTCAGGGCTTCAGATGGAAGTGAGAGCTTGTGCGATAAATCCCAAAAGCCCCTGCCAGTGTGATAGCCATGCAAGGCATCCATTTTGTTGTTTGGTGAAGGGTGGCGGTATGTGCTGACGAAATCTCTAAGGGACTCATTTACGTAAGCAGCCTCGAAAGGAACAGTCGGAGGAGAGTAGGGAATGGACAAAGAAGACGGACCCTCCTTCGGAAAAACTGGGCTTGGGTTTGACCCGTTCAAATTCAGCTGAGGATGTTGTTGAAAATGGTGAAAATTTTGGTTGGTCTGAAACAATGGGGGATTATTCTGGGAAGAAGGTTGTAAAGGGGCCATATATGACAGGGAGACTGACAATTCTGGTGGCTTTGGGGGATTTTCTGGGAAAAGTCCAGAAAGCAAAGGAAAACTCTCTTGAAAGTTTGGATCAAAATCCATACAGGACAGAAGTAAGGAACAAGCTCACTGAAGATAGAGAGAGAGAGAGAGAGATTGTGTGAGGAATGTTGTAGGGACTAAGGTGGGGATAACTGAGAAGAAAAAGCTCTTTGGGTGGGGTATTTATGGGCTACAGGGGGACATGGGATGGAAAGTTGAGGGTGAGACTCGCGTGACATGTGTCATGATGATCAAAATCCTATGACTTGGATTCATAGTTGGTATGACTGTTGAGCTTCCACGCTTACTAGCCTGGGGTGAAAGGGAGATTGATTTCTTTTTTTTTTTACGATTTATCATTTACCATTTATCATTTTCATTTTGTTTAGTCTAAATTTGTGCGAGTCTCACCGAGTCTCATCTACTCTGTCACTTTTTTTTTTCTTATATAAAATTTTTTGAACATAAAAGAATCTGAATTTATTTTTTTCTCTATTAAAAATTTTTTAAAAAATTATTTTCAGAAAAAGGAAAATGAAATGATGAGATTGTTGAAAAGGTAGTGTATTTCCGGGGGAAATTTCGGATGATTAAGGACACGTGGATGACATGTGATGCTAAGCAAAACAAAAGGCTAAGGAAAAAAAGTTTATAAACAAATTTTCATTTCAATATTGTTGTCACGATTATTTTCTATCAGTCAAAGAGAAATTAATGTATAAAGAAGAAAGAAATAATTAATTTATAAAGGAATATTTTTATATGAAATAAAAAAATACTATCTTATATTTTTTTAGTGGGTTAAAGGGAAAAGTCCACGATATTTGACCAAATTAGATTTATAAAATTTAGAGTATACCCAAACAACTATTAGGAAGCTCACTTCAAACATGTGAGCTAGACTTTCCATATTTTAGATTGAATTCTATTTAAATCAACAATTTTATAACTTTTTTTCTTCTAGCGAAAAACATTTTTCGTTTATAAAAATGAATTTAAAGGAGTCTCTCTCCCTCTCTGAAAGTAAAAGGACTTTGAATAGAGAGAAGGTGTGGACTTGAGCGTGAAACACACTCTCTTAGAAGGAAACCAGGTAAGATCAAATTGGCTTTTAATGGTATTATAATGAAATACAGGTTGTGTATTATAAAGGAAGGGTAATTAAGTCAAATTGACAGTCAAGTTCGTAACCATAAATTTTGTCGTTTTGGGCAAATTTGTTGAAACCAGGAAGGCTTTTCCTCAAGTCATGCCTTTTGACTCATGTGCTGTGTGAAACAAGTAAAGCTTATCACTTAACTCTGTAACTGACTCTCCAATTTTTCTTACCCATTCCTTTATTGCTATAATGCTATATATTTAATGGCACCATGTTACTTTTAAAATCTTTTATAATTTTTTAAAAAATTTAAAATGGAGCTAACCTGAGTTAGCTTGTTTGGAAAAAAAAAAAACATTAAGATTAAAATGTACTTTTTATTTTTTAATTTTATGTTAAATTTCACTTTCATTTCTTAATTTTATTTTGTTCTAATTTAATATTTTAATTTTATCTAATATTTTACTTTTATTCTTTTTATTTTGTTCTAAATTATTTCTTTAATTTTAAAAACTATTCAAATATTTCATTTCGGTTAACATTGTCTAAATGTTTAATAAAAAAATCGTATAATTGATGACTTAACCCTAATAATCTCTTAACAACTTGGATCTACCTATATAATACCGTTCTCTATTAATGTACACTTATTTTTGTGTGATCACTTAATCTTTCTTTAAACCCTACACTTTGCCAATGCGTTTTTGGCATAGTAGGGCTTTTATTGAATTTGCAAGAGGCCTCCAATCACTCTAGTTTTCAATGAAGAAACTTACGTCCAGATCAATGGTACTCTATCAATATGAAAGCTGTTAGAAAATAAAACTCCACATTTAGTTGGTGAGAAAGAAAGGTATTATGATAAGTATGATTTAAGTTTACAAGAGAGTTAAGCTAGTAAGGAACATGTAAAATTTTTTTGTTAAGTACCTTGACGGTATTAGGGAAAATGAAACATTTAAGTGATTTTTTGCAAGTTAAAAGAATCAAACAAGAATAAAACTAAATTAAAAAAAATAAAACTTACGATAAAGTTAAATGATTAAATTGAAACAAAATAAAATTAAAAGATGAAAGTGAAATATAAGATAAAGGACTAATTAAAAGAATATTTTTGCCAAAAATGAATAAAAACTTTGTATAGGATGCACAATCTTGTAGATACATGGGCATCTAAGTACAACAAATTTTAAAGATCTCCTTCTCCTTAGGAGGACAAAGGGATAAGTTGGTTTATACAAGAAATGAATCAAAAACTTATACAATTGCAGATGGGTAAAAATTCTTATAGCAAGAATAAGGATATGTCAATCATTTGGATTTTGGCAACTGGCAAATTCTATGGAAAATTCATCTCCCATTGCGAATTATTTTGCTTCTAGGGAAATTAGTGAGGAATGCCTTGCCTACAACATCAAATCTAAAGGCTCACCATTTATCTATTGAAGAGGTAAGCTCATTATGTAATGAATTGGATATGAATCACATAATCATGTCTTCCTCTTACGCCTATTTACAAAAGCGGTTTGGTTTGGATCAAAATTAGGCATCAAACTGAAAGAACTACAACCCTGGAAGGTAGAGTTTTGGATTCAGTCATGGGTAGATCAGAATGAGTGTGAGAACGCATCTGGTGTATAGTTGGATAGGAACAATGGCCATTATTATCCTATATATCATTTAGCATTGTCAAAATAAATATATTTGTTAGGATAAAAATATTGACCCTAGATATGCTTTACAAAGAGCAAATTGGCTTGGTCATCAATATACAAATTTTCATACTAAACCACAAACTAAGGGAGGAAAGATATGAGGAAAAAACATAGAAAAATGATCGGGACAGCTACAAAATAATCATTGGCAAATAATGCTTTTGACTACGAAAAGGAATACTTGACAAACTAAGCATCGAATTTTAATCAATATATGGTTTGGAATATTGTTTTTCAAAAATGGGTTTGGAAGGCCAAAAGAAATCAGACAAAGCTAGTAGTTCTTTTTAAGGCATTTCGTATGCATAGCAAGAGTTGGGGAAACAAGAAATAATTTTTCAGCACATGAATATCCAATCCATATTTTGTTGTATTTGAGAGAACACTATCACAAGTTGAGAAACTAGCAAAATCTTTCTCCACAATTACGGATGCTATGACAGGATATTTGGAATCTTCTTTTCCAATTTATTTTGATTAAATATTTTCATATTACAAATAATTGGAGTAGTTGTATACAGGACCACTGTAAGAATGATGCTATGTTTGCTTTATAAGTTTTGTTTGTGCTACTATCAACAAAAAACAAATAGATATATGGGCATCTATTTGTTGCATGGAATTATTATTATTACAGTCATGTGATTTGGCCTAAAATTAATTTGCTTCCTATAGTATAAAGTGTCATCCTACAATCTCATAGTGGTTTGTTTTATTATCATTTAACTACTTCATAGTGTTTCCAATCTTAATTTTAAGTAAAATAAAGAAGGTTAAAATAATAAACAATTTCGTTAATGAATATAAATATATATATATATATATATATATATATATATATATATATATATATATATATATATATATATATATATATATATATATATATATATATATATAATTCATCATCTTCTAAGACTCTTGACATTCTATAATAGCAAAATCTTAACAACACTCTCAGCAATTTAAAAATATTCAAAATATAGATATTTAATAATAAAATTATTTTAACATTTAAATGATTATTTGTTAAAATTTGAATTAAAATATCACAAAGTTATTAAGTAATAATAAAAATAATAAAAATATAAAATAATTTACTTAAAATTGCAAAGGATTAAACTATAATTAATTTACCCTCATTTTAATTTTATATGCACACGCTGCGTGCGTACTTATACACATCTGTGGAGTACTCCTTTTATTTTTAAAGGTATATCATATAAAAGTAAAAAACTCTTTATAAACATGATTTATTAGCAATTTTTAATATTTTAATATTTTATTATTTGATTCCTTAAGTAATGAAGATATAAATCATTTTAGTAATTAAGACAAAATGAGTATTAAAAATATGCAGAAAATTAGGAAGGATCAAATTGATAGTTGATATGTTCTATAACCAAAAAAAAAAGAGAAATAACGAACTGTTTTCCTTTAAAAAAAAATACAAAAGAGAGAATGCGGAGCTGTTCAATAAATCATAATACTGGGGGAAGCCCCTCATTTGAGTAACATTTTTTATGAAGCTACTTCATGTCGATAATTAAAATATGATATTTTTTATTTAATTTTTTTTTTCCAGAATTGAGAAGCAAAAGAAAAAAAAGTTACTTACCAAGTGAATTTTGCTGGCATTTACCATACAATTTAAATAGAAGAAGCAACAAAAATGGAGCCGAAAAATCAATTTCATATAATTCGTATGGGTTTAAGAACGGCTAACATTATCTTTCAAAGTTATATGGTAAAATGCTCAATAAATTCTCATTTAGAAGTCGAACAAGCCTCCATTGACCATAGAAAAAGAATACGATGCCTTTATCCCTATAGTTATTTGAATTTAGTTCTTCTAAGTGAGTAAATGATAAAATATATTTTAAATAAAGAGTTATAAAAAAGAAAAGGAAAATAGATTCCACTCACATTCTCACTCTTTATGTCATTCTTTTTTTATTTAAATATTTTACTATGTATTTAGTTAAGAGAATCTAAATTAATAGTTCTTTATATTGTTTTGCGATTTTTTCTTATTGTTTGAGCTACATTTTTCAAAGGAAAAGAAATTCATTGCCTTACTGATATCCTCCTATTTTGATCAAAACAAGTAATTTATAATTTATATAAAAATAAAAGAAGTGATGATATTGACTAGAATACTAAAATCACTTGTACAAAGATAAAGACTAATAGCCCAGGAGAGTTGGCTCGGCAAAATTGAGTAAAGGTTTTTTAGCTTGATCTCATCAGTGTTTCCTTACTGAAGCAGGCTATTTTGAAAAGTATGATACAGGATAAAATGGTATGTAAAAATATTTGCCTATCAATGCATTCATTAGCATAAAAATATTTGTCCTTATGACCAGCATAAATACTACTTGAGTTAAGATTCTTGGACATCATTCATTTTTTTTCTTATATATGATAGTTCTATTACATTTATTAAATGAACACCAAATAAGGTAAAAAGAAAGTATTTTTTAAAACCAAAAAAAAAAAAGAGAGAATGATACTAACTTAAAAGATATATTTCGTAAATTTTTATTTTTATTCTGTTATTTTAAATCTCAAGAAATATTTATAATATTTGTGTTTAGTAAATTAATAATAAAAATAATTATTTTTTATGATAATTTCTAATTATTATATAGAATATAAGAATTTGAAATCTTATGTTATTTTATACCATCATATTTAAAATCTTAAAATATGTACGACGATAGCATATCATGTATCTCAGGCCTTTATAAAAAAAAAAATGTCTCAAAGATCAATTCTGCTCTAACAAGAAATCATAAATAAAAATCAAACCCAAAATTTCTGTAGTTGATGCAATTTAATTTTATTCATTATGTGATTTTGGAAGGGAAAAATACCTACTTCAAAAACAATTTTATTTTTATATAATAGTTCTCTTCACCATGTTACTGGGTCAAACTTTCAATGAGTAGAGTGAAAACGGGAAAAAGAAACAAAACAACAGGAGTTTGAGTTAGACTAATTAATAGAAGAAATTATCTGCAGAATTGACTAAGAATTGTATATCACAATTTGTTTTTCCCTTGCAATATATGTACCTTGAAATTATAGAGGTAACCAATGGGCTTTGGTTTAATACTATTATGCATTTTTTTCGTAGCGTCGAAAGGTGAAAACGAGATTTTTTTTAATTCATTAATATAAGTATAAATTTACATCTCATCTTTATTCATTGATATAAGTATACATTTATTTATCTTGATTTTTTTATTTTCATTTTAAATAATTTTATTTTAAATTTTTATTTTTCATTTAAAAAATAATTTTATATAATTTTCAATTGCTACCCATCTAAATAGTATATTTTTTTAAATTTTCATGGTTAGTAAGTGATAGCGTTGGCAATAAGCAAGACCTGGTGACTTGTCTCTCCTTTCCCTTCCCTTCTATCACCCGACTAACAGAGAACAATGCACAAATAACTTGGTCTCATATGTTTTTGTCTTTTCCAATTCTTCCCTTTCTTTCCATTTTCCTTCTAAGCTGATTTTCTATATGGAGATCTAAGCTTGAATCTCAATATTATATTATCTTTTATATATATATATATATATATGATTTTGAAGTTTTTGGGTAATATGTTCCAAAAAATATATATTAATATAGATAAAACCAAAAAATATATATAAAAAAGTGTGAAAATTTATTTAAATTTTTAGTTTTATTTATTATTTTAAAAGATTATATAATTTTTAGTATAAGAAGAATGTGAAAATTTTAATTAATTTCTAACTACTTCATCTATTTTTTTAATATAAAAATTTATTTTATTTTAAAAAAATCACAATGCACTAAAATGTATGCCAATATATAACTTTGAGGCTTTTAATATTGAGTCTCAAAAACCATATATTAGTATAGATATACATAATTATTGATAAAAGAGAAGTGTTAAAATTTATCTAACATTCTACTACTTCATTTATTTTTTTAATATAAAAATTAGTTTTTCAATTTAAAAGATAAATTTAAGAAAAATTGGGATGCATTTTGTGCATGCCTAACCACTAACATTTTCACTAAAGATTAACAATCTTCATTTTTTTTAACTAAAAATATTTTTCCACCAATAGAAAAAATAAATATAGAGGTATGTAAGACATTTTCTTGAAAAAATATAATTAATGTAAGAGTATTTAAGTTGTTCTCTTATGAACAATAAATGTAAGATTAGAAGAAAATGATCTAAATATTCTCCAATTATTTTTTTTCTTTCAGCAAAAGAAGTGAAAACTTTTTGTCCAAAACACAAATGTAAAAATATTATTAATTTATGAAAAATTGATGTCTTAAATTTTAATAAAATAAAAATGACTTCATAGTCAATGAATGTGTGATTTTTTTTTTATAATTTTTTGGGAAGAAAATTACTTATTTGCCCTTACCTTTAAAGTAATGAGTATATTGTAGGAGAACAAATCCATAGAAGAATAAATATTCCATAAAAAATTAGGTCTATTAATTTATTTTTTAAGACAAATGTGTCTATACTTGGATTACTTTACTATTCCAGGGTACAAATTAGTTGGCCCATTGCTTCCATTAATTCTCCATCCTTGCATCTCAACAATACACGACCATTTCTTTATTAATATCGTTTTACCTATTGTAGCAACGCCTTACCAGAAAAAATGTCTAGTTTTCTTCGTTTATGATAAAATGGACAAACAGTAACAGGTCACATGTAAATTAGAGGAGATCAACCAAATTTTTCGAAAATAAAAAATAATTTAAGACTTTATATTACCTATAATTTAATTAGGTTGTAATTTTTTTTTCAATTGTAAACAGGTCTTTTTCAACTTAATGACCTCAACCTCCGAGGGCTACCAACCTCTTTCCATTAATCTCTTGACAAGAGCTAGAAGCAAAATGAGCACCTAATGGTAATGAAGGTAGCACGATATTATCATCTTTTTCTGCAACTTAATAAGTGAACCTTTATCTTTGTGAATTTGTTCCTTGTTACTACAAGCATCAAACACTACTACAATAAGAATAACACTTTGTACAGGCCCCATCTGAGAATGACAATTGCCCTAGTTGGGTTATAAGAAGTTATCACTTTAGTTAACCCCCGAAATGAGTCAATTTGTCCATCTCCTCCTGCAATGCTACATGAGATAACAGCACATTAGCATGCAAACAATGCAAATCAAGCACAAAGTCAAAATACAAGCTAATCAATATACCTATGCAAATAGGCAACAGAAAGCTGCCTTAAAGTGATTACTTTAGTCTTTGACAAGACTAGATGTACAATCATAAAAGTCAAAGGAATGGCAAGTTCGCAAGCAACCTTCACCAAAAGTTTGAACTCACTACCCAAATTGATCTCTAGAAAGTCTCCAAAGTCCTTCATTGTGGCCTTGCTAGCACACTCTTTAACAAAAAAGAAGCTGTCATAATTAACCAAGTCCTGTACATAAGGTGTGCATAGCCCATTCGACCTGATTGGCCTGATCTTGCCTAGCTATGTTAGACTGAGACAGGCTGGGAAATTTAAAAAAAAAATTTGAACAAAGTTACGTCGAATAAAAGGTTCGATCAAGACGGGCTTCAAGTTAACATTTTGACCCTATCAATTCTAGTTCAACTTTAGGTGTATATATATAGAAAATAAATTTTTTTAAAAAAATCTATTTTAGGGCTTTTTTTGTAATTATAACAATAAATTTTTAAATATATTTTATAAATTATAAATACCTATAGGGGTTAAGGCCGCTGCTAAGGCTCTTATGAGTATGAATATTACATTCAGATAAAGAAAAGTAAGATTAAAGAAATATGTATTTTTTGAAGTTTTAGCCATTATATTTACATTTTCTTCTTATTTTCTCCTTTGAACCTATGTTTTTTCATGTCTATTGCATAAATTTCAAAAAATAGAATAAAAAAAAATGGTCATATATCTAAAAGATTAAGCGAATATAAAGATATGAATCTTCAAATTTTCAAAGTTATTTTTTTCAAAAGAAAAAATTTTAGTCTGATTTAGCCAATTTGACTTATTCTTAGCCCGATAGTGATTGAGCCAAGTTCGGCTCGAGCCTGGCCTTGGGACAAAAATTTGTCCTAAGTTCAAATCAGGCTAAGACTTGTGTTGAAATAATTCCCGACCCATGCACACCCCTACCTGTACTAACATGACCACTTCATCTAATCCACGCTTATGCATCAAATTAATGTGAAAAAACACACAAGTTTAGAGATGCCCAAGAGTTAAAAAATCTATTGTCATCGATATGAATCAATGGTAAAAAAGTAGCTAAACAAGGCAAAAGAAGGCTTCACCATTACAAGTCTACATTGAGCAATAAAAGCCAAAATCATCCTCACTATTGACAAAAGAAGCTAACTCAATGACACCTCTAATAAAGAAACAATGTCATGAAAAATAGAGTTTAATGGAACTGTAAACTTTTATGGAAGAATTCTTTAAAAATAGCAACTATTGTAGCATTACTCTTAATATCAAAGACACTATAATCTTTAAAAAAAGTTATGAAAAGGAAACTTAAAGGAACTTTATAATCCTTCATCAACTACTCCATATCAAAATTAAGCTCACTTCTTAATTCTTAAAAATAAGGACCATAGGAAGGTCCTTTTTTTTTCTTGCCCTTGCCGTCAGATTTCATCATAGGGTTGCCAATGATAAGGGATTGCACCAACAAATAAAGTAAAGAGTATGCCAATAAAATTGGAGAAGAAAAAGGAGACAAACGGTTTAAGAGACAATCCATTTTAAGTAGACAAAAAGACAATAACCATCTAAGGCATGGCCACTTAAACATGGACACGTGGCATGCATCCATAAACATAGCATTGAAAAGAGAGCAAAAAAGGAAAGGGAAGAACATATTAAACCTAAACCTCTTTGAGCTCAAGCCATAATTTAAAGGTAGCATGGCAGGATTAACCTTGGACAAACCAACTTTGCCTTTTACTTGGACACTGACAAACTCAGACCAAACAATCAAGAAACAACTTTGCAAAAAACATGAAAGTCTTTGATCTTGCTCTTAAAACAAGTATTTAAAAAACACCTCCAAGATGTAGGATATCTTTAACCTTAACTTAAATGAATGGCAGGAAGCCTAAAGCTAGGTAAAGTTTTATCAAGAAGAAATGACACTTTCAAACATTAAATAGAAAAAGAGCCTTAAAAAAGCCCTCCACTTGAGGTACAAATTCTCACCAACCTTTATATTCACCTCAACACTGTTGCAAACTGTAAAAAGTAGCAAAAATTGCAAAGCACAAAGGTAGCACAACTTCCCTACACAAAAAATACAAAATTCATAATCATTGTGCCAACAGAAGGAAGTAACTACATCAATGACAAGTTAAACTCCATCAAAGTTGTCCTTAAGGAAGGATGAGGAAAGAATTGAAATCCAAAAATAGATGATCTATGTACATACATCACACCACCTTAGAGCCAATATATAAAGCAATGAGGAAACTTTCTCACAAGAACAACTGAAAGTAAGAAGGGATGATAAATTCCTTCTGTAAAAGCCCCAAATCCTTTTTAGTCATCTTAGAATACACAAAATAGGCCAAAGATGAAGCAAGGCAAGGCCTTAAAGTGAAACTCACCATCACAAACAAACCCTAAGGGGTAAGCAAAATTTCTTTTCGAAGAAAAAAGATACCATAATCACTCTTATCAAGAAACTTCAATTGTTATTGAGATGACATAAGTGATGTAGTCGCCTAAAAATTTGAAATAAGAAACTTAAAAATACACTACTTTAAACCTACTTAGCTCAAAACTTTGCTAGTGAAACTAAAGGCAAGTATTATAGAAGTTTTACAAGCATACTAATCCCATAAGCTTAAAGTCATTCAACCCACTTCACCAAAGCCTACAAGATAAAGGATACATCACAAAACCCTAGCATTAGGCAATAATTGGTGCCAATTCCTAGATATATATTGTCAAATTAATCTCTTTATAGCTTTACATGAGAATTTCTACTTAACTAAAGAGTAATGCAATGGAGTTCCTTCAACAAGTGCTGAATTTTTTCATTTAACCTTTTTTTTTTTTTTTTTGCTAAATTAAACTTTCAACTTTTATTTCTTCTTCTACTATTAAAATTCTAAAGGAATCCTAAACTTACTTGAAGATCTTGTTAACAAGGTCTAGATCTTATCGACAAAGTACTAGATCAAGCACTAATGCATAACTAAAGACAAGTCATTAGTCTACAAGGTCTAAAATCCTATTAACAAGGTCTTCTAATAGTCTATAAGATCCCATATCAGATTTCAAACCTTAAGCAAGTCAAAATACTAAAAGAAATTATGGCAACACTTAAAAAATTTAAGTGGGTACACCTAAGTAAAACTATAATAGAAGTTCTTAAAATTTTTCAAACTTTTAACTATTAAATTATGCTAAGTATAAGCTATTATAAGTATTTAAGAATCCCTAAAATACATATAATTCCTATAAACTAAGTATCAAACCAGTCCATGGCAGAAACAAAGATAATGGATAGTAAAATCCATAAAAAAAAAAAAAATCACAATTTTTCTTTATCTAAGCACCCTTGTAACACCATAAAACCTCATCCCACTCTTCCACCTTCTAAAATATACCTAAATCAACTTTTATAACATCAAAGACCCAAGAGAAACAAGCTGGATAGCCACCACCACGTAGGATAGTAGGTGCAAAATTTTTTATAGCAAATTCTGCATAAAAAGAGAAAACTACCACCTAAAATCCACTCATAATCATCCAAAACTCCTAGGACCACTACCAAACACCTTTAGACATAATATAACATCTACTTCTATCAAAGAACCCATGAGAAAGTGAAAAAAATCAAGTAAAAAAAACATAGGACAGAAAGCATCATACATAAAGAACATGACAATAGCAAAAATTGCATCAATCCATTAAAATTTTAAAACTTCTACTCCCTTGAATTCACTTTAAGCTCATCAAGACTCCTCCTAATTATTTTTGCATTATTTCTTTTTTTTTAAGAGTATTTTCATTATTTCTAAGCACCCTAGATAGCCACAAACTTTCAAAAAATATACTTCAAAGTATCACAGAACTGAGATCCCTCTTATATGATAGCATAATAACCAAAAATAAAAAAAATGACACTTAAAGCTTTATGTACAAAGGCTAAAAATTTAACTATTTCTCCAATTGGCACCCAACAACTTGGAGCAACTTTAAAACATCTAAAAAAAGTTATCTTAGTATAAAAGTGTCACACTTAGATCCTAAATCAAATTTTGATCTCTCGACCCTTAAATTAGATATTGTTTAACTTCCAAATGGCTTAATACTTAGATTTTGCATACCAAATTTTGCTAATACTTCATAAATTTTTTTTTCACTAAAATAAAATTACTTAAAAGGTAAAATCACAGTTTTCTTTTTATATAAACAATTTGCTACACTAACCTATATAAAGCTAATTATTATTAATAATAATAAGGGAGTCAACTTGCATTTTATAAAGTCTCACCTTGTCTAACAACCTCAGACACAAGCCCAAAGACTACAACAGACCTAAGATACTACCAAAAGCCAAAAGTATCAGCTAGGACACCTATGGGACACATAATAATGACTCAGTCCCTAAATGTGTACATTCAATTCATACATACCTAAATACAAAACTAGCTTTTTTTTTTTATAAATAATCATTAAAACATGGATATCCACCATCAAAATGTAACTATCATACTTCCAATTCTGAATAGATTATAAGGTCATAGCATGTGCAGGGAAATTACATTATATGTCCATAATTCCTCCATATACATGCTTTCATTCCAAAATAGCCATTATGGCCCAAAAACAAAATATGTAGAATATTTAAACACACATACACACATATGTATACATCATCAAAACTCATATTTACACATAAAAAGACAATATACAACCTCCTACACTTTTCCCTTAAAATCCTACTAAGGTTTCAGGTTACTTCTCAGGCCTTCTATTCGAACTCTCTCTTGAAATAACATAAAAAGAGTCTCTCAAAGGGATGAGACACACCCCCAATAATTGCCTTGCCTTTCTAAAACATATTTCAAAGCAACAATACACAAAGAACTATTATGGCATACTAAGAAACATATTCATCATGTGTTGGCGCATTTAATTGCATACAAGAGTCATATAATAACATCATACATCACATAACATCATGGAACTTATCTCAATCATGTTTAACATATGTTGTTCATATTTGTAGTGAGGCATGGCCTTCTCACTAATATAATTCTTTTACCATATAAATGGTGCTGTGAGGCATGGCCTTCTCATCGATTTTTAACATATGCATCACCAACAAATGGGGAGGAATAACCTTCTCCCATAACATAACCTTCCATCATAAAAATAGTGCAGTGAGGCATGGCCTTCTCACCGATTTCGTCTCATATAAGTCTCAACTCATAATAAGTATTTCACATAACAATTTAGAGGAAATATATTTAGAAAGGCAATCAGTTGCCTAGATAGCAACTCAAGTGCTTCCTATCCACTCTCCGATAATGTCAAGTCTAATTCTTGCTACCAAGATGCCTACTTTGACATGGGCACAACCACCAAAACAACCAAATGAATTACTTAGTTTGAAATGACTATTGAATATCTAAAGAAAACATTATACCCTTATTTTATTTCTTAAATTCTCATATGAATAAGCTAGCTCCAAACCTTTATGACTCACTTTTCGTTTAGATTTACAAAATTTCATTACCTATGCATCCTTAGCTAACAATTGGTAAATTAAAGTCAACTATAATTATATATAATTCCCTCTCCTTACATGTTTCAAAGCTCTGCCAATATAATAGCAGAAACACCTTTCATATAGCTTATATATATACATATTTAGAAAGATATACTTTGCTAAAAAATTCTATTTTTCTCCTTCCTTCGAACCTTAGCTAAACCATGGAGCAATATTCTATTTTTCCTTCAAGCCATGGTTAGAATTTCTAACATATACCAAAGACAAAAATCAAATTTGAAAACTCCCCAAATTTAACTCAAATTATCTACCACTTAGGTTACAAAACCTCCTCCCTTCAATTCCTTCCATCACATGAAGATATTTCCCCTTCACTCAACCTTCCTTAAACTACCATTAAATCAGAAATTAAAACCTTCCAAGGGAAGAGCACAAGATGGAAATCAATTTTTGTGAAGCTCACCTTGGCAAATTCCATTAATTTCCCTTCCATGCAAAGGCTTCAACTCATGGGTTCAAGGTTGAATGTTTTCTATTGGTTACACTTTTCTTTTGTTGCACAAAATAGAGTTGGATGGAATGAGAGAGGGAAGGAAGATTATGGTATCAGAATTTATTAATTTAATGGGTCAAGGGCTTGTTTAACTAGTTATTAATTCCCAAAGTGTTTAATTTTATATTAGGTGCTAACATCTTACTTAATTCAAAAATTATATCATACCTAATTTAATATTTTAATTCAATTAATTCATTCTTAAATATTTAATTTAAATCTCGTAAATTTTAATTTAAGTCACTTTCTCCTTAATTTCTAATTAATTTCCTATATTAGAATGTTACGTGTTATTCTTAGAAAACTATCATCCTATCTCAAGCATACATAACATACATTGATGGTTACAAACAATCCTAGTTACTCCTCTTCGTAAAGGGAGAAAGTTAATTGTATCTCATCTTAAGAACTAAACAGTATAAAGCTTGTGGACTGAACTAGGTTTTCTTATTTTTTTCTTAACAAAAAGCATTCAGGACATAAGATTCTAAATACACTAAGTCGAATTAGAGATGTGCTCTTATAATGTAAGGGGAAAAAAGTTAAGTTCAAAAATACTCATGAACATCATATCTTTTAAAGACAAAAAGAGAAAAAAAAAAAAAAGATTGAGGCAAACCATTCTGTTTAGCTCCATAAATAAACGGATTAAAACTTGTAATATTTTAATCCATTCAAATACGGAATTATTTGCGTTGATCAAATTTTTTTGAAAAAAATTTAGGATATTTATTAAATTTATAATATTCCTTATTTAATACTTCCAGAAGCTATTTATTGAATTGTTTTAATAATTTTTATTATTGTAATTATTAAATGAATAAGGGCCTGATGGATTAATCAGTGAACCAACATTTAATCCACCAATTCACTACGGCTGGATTTAGGTTATAAAGCAATTTGGTACATTAAAATTTTATATGGTTTTATATATTGAATACAATAAATATAGATGCCAAGGTAAAATATATCATTGTATTGAAGAATTTCATATTTAATATGAAAACTTAAAATTATTTAATAAATGATATATTGATTATAAAAAAATTTAAATTTATTGATGAGAAATTCACGTAAATTTTTAAGTGATAAAAAACAAATAAAGTGATATTTAAAGCTTGCTTGTAGTTGCTCTGCCCAATTACAAAGGTAGCCTGTTGCGGGCCAAACCAAATTAGTCCAGTCTGTCCATGCTTGTTATACCCTGTTCAATTTCTATAATTAATTTATAACTTGATAAAAACAAAACAAAACTGAACTAAATTTATGGTACTTTTTCAATTTTCGTTTTTAAAATAAATAAAATTTAATAAAAAGGAACAAAAATATGTTAGCATTTGAAATCGCATGTACTATCATTTAATTGGAATTAAAGAAGGGAAGAAATGGAGCCGTAAATCGTTTATTCCCGTGGTCTCCTTGTTATTAGTTTACCAATGTCTGACACTGACCGTTGCTTCGGCGGCAGACTGCCTTCGAAAACTCAAAGAATTATTGTAGAAATGTAGAAGTGGGCAGGTCTATTTTTTCGAAAAAGAAATCAAATCATGGTTGAGAATTAATTACTTAGAAAAGGCATTAGAGGTCAACATAGATAGGATATAGAAATGCCTTAATTATCTTTCTAAATTAAAACTGTTTGCATAATATTTTTATATAAAATTATACAGTAAAATGAAATATCTTATAACCATTAATATTATTTAAATACACAATTAATATTGTTTCAAGTTATCTGCTCTTAACAAATATATTTTTGAATGCAATCAAATATATAGATATTATCCCAAGTTTTCATTCAAATGTTTGTCACATTTCAAGCTTGAGAGGTTTATACTTACCGCGGGTCTAGGTCTCAAATTTAGAATCTAGGGCAGGGTAAACACCACTCCATACGCCGACCCTTAAATTCCCAAAAAGAATCCCCAGACCTGAACTAATACTCATTTTTATCCTATATCCAAATTCAAATGGATGAATTTCACTATTACCCATTATATATAAATATTACATTCATCCCTACAGTATTGCCCACTTTTTCAATAGCGAGATTGTGGAATTATATAAGGACATTTTATACCGGCTAAACAACTTCTCTGTATTGATACTGATTGTGTGGAAACAAATGAATCTTTGGCTATATAGAAACTAGAATTTTACCAAAATAAAAGATGAAGCGTTGGTTACTAGGTTCAAGTCTGCCATTTCCATGCTTTCACCTCCAGCCACTCAAAATACATTTGCCTTGAACTCCACCATCTCGACTACAAAAAGTAGGTGGACCAAAATAATCCAGACATGTGTAAACCTTGCAAGATATGTTCTGATGGTAATTGCAGCAATTCTAATCCGCAACCCCATAAACATCATCATCTTGAGGCGTCATGCCTTCATCAGGAATCATCCCTTCCTCCTCTTCTCCGTGGTGGGAAGAATGAGATCCACCATATCTTCTGTCATCCAACTTATTTCTAGGAGATCTTCCCCACTCCTGACGGGGACTTTTGTCTGGGATACCACCACCAGGAGAGGATGGTGAACTGGATCGGTAAGTACTATGTGCATATCTTGAACCTTTGTCGTCTTTACAACTATCACTGCTGTAAGTGGGGACACGCTGCACCTGCCGAGATGAGGGAGACGACTGGCCACGGTCCATCATTGATTGATGAAAACTATAATGTTCACGAACTGATGGAGCCCTATCATGCTTAAGAGGGCTACAACTTC
Organism: Erythrophleum fordii; assembly: GCA_032878935.1. Classification (NCBI taxonomy): domain Eukaryota; kingdom Viridiplantae; phylum Streptophyta; class Magnoliopsida; order Fabales; family Fabaceae; genus Erythrophleum; species Erythrophleum fordii. Next base: position 16,953,881 of record JAVQMF010000049.1, on the reverse strand, counting down.
GGCTTCGATCCTGATCAAAGCTCTTGCTATGATCACTGCCTCCTTTACGCTCCATCATTGCATTGTGAAAACTATAAACTTGGGAATGTGGTGCAGCCCTGTCATGCCTGTTTGGACTACGACTTCGGCTGCGATCACGGTTGAAGTTTTTACTATGATTACCCCAACTTGATTTATCAGGGCTCTGGCTACGACTACGTCCTTTATCATACTTCCCACGGCTATCCACATCTTGTCCATAGTAACCACGATCATTCCTACGCCGCAAAACATGTTTTCATATATTACTTAAAAATGAAAAACCACAATAGCAATAAGAATTCTCAACAGAATCAAATACTCAAATTTAAATAGGAAATAAAGAGACAAGCACTTGTAATTTGAAGACAGCATAAGTAATAATATACTAAACTGACCTCTGCAAATCATAGTCAAATCCACGGCCTCCACCTCGGCCACCAGGAGTGGCTCCCCACCCACCCCTTCCCCCAGAGCCTGAATCATTACCCCTTCCACCATATCCAGAATTATTACCCCTTCCTCCATATCCAGAATCACTACCCCTTCCACCATATCCCGAGTCGCTAACCCTTCCACCATATCCAGAATCACTGCGTCCCCCACGGCCACCAGAACCCCATCGTCTGGATCTGTTCATCCCACCACCACGTGATGCCAAATCACGAAGTTCTGGAGGGACTCGCTGGTTTGCACCTTCCAAGATTTTGATAAGATCTGAAGCATGTTTAGCATCCTGGTCTCCAAAAAATGTGTAAGCCAAGCCAGTGGCTCCAGCCCTTCCTGTCCTTCCAATCCTATGAACATAGTCCTCCACGCCAGTAGGGAAGTCATAGTTGACAACGACCCTGAACCAAATTGTATTGTCATTTTCAGATGTGATGAAAAATAAATGCTTTTTCAAGATTCAAGCTCAAGCCCAGTAAACTGATTCGTGGGAAAACCTACTATGACTTCAGAATAAGAATAAAGACATAATGAAACAGAGAATTAACAACCTAATATCTTTGATGTCCAATCCTCGAGCTGCAACATCTGTTGCTACAAGCACAGGAGATCTCCCAGTTCGAAACTGGTTCAATACATGATCCCTCTCAGCCTGGGATTTATCCCCATGAATGGCCGCAGCCCCAAACTGGCGTGTAAGATTACGGGAGAGTTGATCACACATCTTCTTAGTAGAACAAAAAATAATTATTTTTGATCCTGGATCCTGTGACCGCAATATTTGCTCCAATCGTCTGTGTTTCTCAATGGGTGCCAGTACTTCTATATGCTGCCATAAAAACACCATTTGAACATGTATTGACTATACAGCTTCTAATAGCAATCACACGACATCAGTACACAATTTAATGAAACCAAAGGATTCAAATTAAGGGCTGCAAAGAGACTATATGGCATCAAAATAAGATCACAGGAAGTTGATAGCAAACCTGAGTAATGGCCTTATTAGCAACAAGCTCATCAACATTGCCAATGTTAACCTGAACAGGATTGACCAGTAGATCAGCTGCAATTTTCCTCACCTCCTTAGGCCACGTTGCAGTAAACATGAGGGTTTGCCGTCGTACAGGCACTTGCTTCACAACCTTCCTAATTTGAGGTTCAAAACCCATATCCAGCATCCGATCAGCCTCATCCAGCACAAGGAAAGACACCTGATGAAGACTAATTCTCCTCATCTCAAGAATATCATTCAAGCGACCAGGAGTGGCAACCACAATATCTGCTCCTCGGTCAATGTCTCTCAATTGAGGACCTTTTGGTGCTCCTCCATACAAACACTGGTAAAAACCAAAAAAATTAAGACACCATAAGGCTCCAATCAACTCAAGGAATTCCTAGCAAAACTAAATCTGGTTTTTATCATGCCTACAAGGGAAAATATCCCAAAATAAAAGCAACCATATTCCAAGTTGGAAAAGTATAACAAGAGACACAAATATATGTGGTGTCTTGCACGTTATGCAATCCATTTAACAATGATGCTCCAAGCTTGAAGCTTGTTTCATATTCTCAAGTTTATAGAGGATCATAATAATCATTTTCTATGGTTTCCATGCAGATGCATGAAAGCACTGTTTAAAGGGGAAAAAACACACACACACACACACACAAAAAAAGAAAATAAGTTGCACTATAAAAATAGATAGAACCACAAGCAACTTACTGCACAAGAAATTCTGGATGATTTTGCAAACTTCACAGCTTCATCTTGTATCTGTGTTGCCAGCTCCCTTGTTGGTGACAGTACCAATACAGTGGGGCCCAATTTGGAGTCATTACCAACATGTTTGAGGTGGATAAATCCTGGGATTAAATATCCCAGGGTTTTCCCAGAACCTGTTTTAGCAATGGCAACTATATCTCTACTTTGAAGAGCAATGGGCCATGACTGCGCCTGAATTGGTGTTGGGGCAGAGAACCCAGCATTGTGTACCTGGAAAAAGGAAAATCCAGGAGATTGGTTTTCTTTTGGGACTTATAGAGGAGTGGTAAGTGCCGGAAGAAGCATCGTCCCCCATATGCAAACCACCAATGCTTGCTGATGCAAGCTTGCGCATGAGGAGGCCTCTTCTTCCGTTCAGACCAAGTGGCAGACTGAATCATGACCAACAGCAGTCCCAGCCACGAACTTGGATGAGTCAGAAAGCCCTTCCAAAAAAATGGTCCACCATACAAGGGCGCTCCAAACTAATTGCTAGCCCCACAAATGAGGGCACCACAGCGTACGACATTAGCTCCTCCCCAGGAGCGAATATCGCACCTACGACAAAAAAGTAAAGATGGCAAAAAACTTATCATGAGCCTGAAACTTAATCGACCTCCAGGAATCAGAGTGCTGCTGAAGAATCACCCAGGTCATATAACTCAAGAAACTTACATGTCCTTCTAACTATCATTACTGAATAAAGACAACAAAAGAAGACAGGAATACAGAAGCTGATACCTCTCTAAGAATCTCAGATGGAAAACCAGTAGAGCCAAATGATGAAAAAGGTGGAGGAACATTATCTCCCTGTCAAAATAGTAGAAAGAACCATATAAAGTTATATAATTGAAGCAAAACAAAAAGAATATAATGATTATTTGAATAACTTTTCTAAACATCTTGGTAATATGTAAAATAAATTCCAGTTTACATACTTCTCTAAATCATGTAGCGAACAGCATGATAAAGTAGTGTGGTATGACTATTGTTTATACTCACAGTAACAGTTATTTCATGGCGACGACGATAAGACTCTGAAGTTAATCCAGCTTCTGCATCTGATACTCCATGATCTTTGATAGAAGAACTAACATTTCCAGTCACGTGCATTCCATTTGGAACATTACCTTTTGGATTCTAATCCAAAATAAAAGACATGTCAAATTAGTCCCAAAGATAAACTAGGATGGAGGGAAATGTTGATGCATAAGCATAATTGCTTCTAAGAGTACACATTTCCTTCCTTCCTTCCCTACATAATTCCATATAATACAACAACAACAAGCCTTTTTCCACTAAGTAGAATCAGTCACATGGATCAAATGGCGCCATAAGGTTCTATTATAAATCATGTTTTTAGATAATTACATAATTCCATATAACTGACTTAAAATTATTACCAAGGATAGAATTAGAGAATTAGAACCCCCCAGGGAAAATGAAAGAATCAAATTGCTCAGTACTTGTCTCATAATAAAACAGGATCGTTTTAAATTAATTTCCAAGTAGATAAATATATTTGCTACTAACAGTCAGCCCACAAATTGGAGGGTAAAGTCACAATAGGAAGTTTATACATGAGAGATGAAGATGCTAAACCCAGGCCATTACTAGTAAGTAGCAAGCAGGATTTTTGGACAACTGCATGAATGACAAGTCACCATTTATGTATGCGCCCCTGATCATGAAGGAATTAATGGATAACATACAACAAAGACAGTGAAGAATAAACCTGATGATTCCGCGATCCAGCTTCAAAGTGTGATCCCCCAATGCTGCTTCTACCGTACCTATCATTTAAATCAGGACTGTGGCCACGATGCACCCCCTGAGATGATTGTTGAACCTGGACAGAAGAACTAGGCACTGAAGAAGACTTTGGCGGGGGAGCTGAGTTTGTAGGCCTCTCATATTGGGTAACATTAGTCTCCGGATTCCAAAAGTAAAGATACCCAGTCTTACCATCAACAAGTCCCCGCCATGGCTTAGGAAGTGTTGGGTCGGGCGGTGCATATCTTGGACCCACTGAAGAGGCAGTTGCAGTAGCAGCCATTGCAAGGGAATTGGCAATATAGTCCTAAGAAAACAACCGAAAAGAACATTATGAATAAGTTATGAGCTACCAATTACAAGATTAATAAAAATTTGCTTGGAATCATCATTAATTCGCAAAGGTTTCCAGCGAATTTAAGAAAAGAATTAACTCGCAAAAGCTTGCGTCTGAGATAATATGTCAATTTACTAGTGACCCTCGAATAATAGTCAAAATTTATGTCATCAGAATTTTTATCAAACAAAAATAGCCGCTTAACATCCTTTATTATACAACTCAACTACACAGATTCCGCACTCAAACCTAGAAATGACTAATCCAATCCTCGGAGTCTGCATAGGAAACAAGCTGAAGGATATTCACTATATCACTATATGTTAACAAATTCCAATCCATTCCGTATAGTCGTTCGATTAACACTAGAAATTCAAACGACACCTACAAACGGTAACAATGTTGCAGCTTCGAACCCAAAAAAACAAATGATAGAGACAGAACATCGGAAATCCAATGCATTCGTGACCTTCAACCTAAATTGATGACATGAATCGCACCCCCAGAACACAAATCTCGTGGCAAATTCTCAATAGCCCCAGAAATGAGGCGAACTATTGCATGCAGCACAAACCCATCTCCGATAAACCAAGCAAACCACAAAACAAACGACGAAAAGGCAAACTTGTAAGCCCTAGATTTCATTATACTCCATCATGCTGGGTAGCAATGGTCATGCACAAGTCACCCATGAAATCTCACATTCAGATCTGAGAGATTACAAAACACTCTAAAAAATGTAAGAAGAAAACAATAAAATATCAAATTGTACCTCACAAAGTCTGGTTGATGGTCCTTATGGAATCGTGACGGAGATGTAGATTCTCCGCAGAACTTGCTATTTCTATGGTATGTGGATCGGGCCGAGGGGTTCGTATTTTGGGAGAGTGGATCTACAAGGAGGATTGCTACGCTTCGAAAAGGCAAGAAGCGTAGAGCAAAAGGGGAGGGAGGGGAAAGAGAGGACGAGTAGTTATTTATAGAAAACACAGAGAGTAGTCATCGGCATTCGAAAGGGATTATTAGCATTGCAATTGACCCTGGTTAAGTTGGACACTAGACTTGAAAAAATTAAATTAAAAGAAAATTGCATTTCTTAACGCAGGTTTCATTTCCCCCTCACAAGTGGTGGTATAAACTTTACGTGGCGTTTGGGAAATAAAATCTACAAAGCAGGACAAAGTTGATGATATATTTGTTTTTTCAATTTTATTGGGTAAAGACGGTATTTGAATAAATTGCCTACAATTTGAACCGTTTGGTTCTTTAGACAGATTATCCATCTTGAAATTAAAAAAAAAATTATAAAATTAAGATTCAGACTATGAAAATTAATTATTTATTATTTGATTTATTTAATGGAATTAAGAAACTGTTATATATAATAATTAATTAATTAATTAAATTGTTATCTAAAATTTTTCCATGCTTTTGGTGAATATTCATGAAAAAATTATAATCAATGTTTAAAAAATCAATCCAAACTGGCTAGTTTAATCAAAAAACTAATGAGTTGGTTCAATTAATTCATAAAAACAACCTATCCAAAAAATTAGTTAAAAATTAGTCAAATTAATTAAAATCAAACTTATTTTTCTTGTTATTAATTTTTTTTTTAAATTCGTTTCTATAAAACAACATAGTTCACCTTAAATAAATTTGGAAAACTAAAAATAGAAAGCTAAAGAGAGAGGAAGTTGAAGGAAAAAAAAATTAAAAATAAAATAAAATATAAGATAAACAAAAAATTTACTTGGCCATTTTTTATACTTATTATTCATTATATTTAATTTTTTAGCAGTATTTCTCTCAAATATTAAAATATTTGGCGAAAATTAATCATTCCCCTTTCATTTACTTTTTTAAATGATAAATGAAATATTAATATAATTTGAAATTTTCAAAAGTTCAATATTAAATATTCTTAAATTTTAATCATAAGTAATTTTTATTTTTATTTAAAAAATAATTTTTCAAACATTTTAAAAATATTGAATTAATAATTAAATATTTAAAATTTATTAGTATTTCTTTGATGCATTATAATTTTAATATAAAAAATTTAAAATATATATATTTAATTATGATCGGTTTAATTATAGTTTAACCAGAATTAAATTAAAAAATTATGAATCATTAACTCTACCAATCCAATGACTGATTCAATTTTAAAAGTATTGGTTATGAAATATTACAGTCATCTAACATGTTATGCTATTTTAGATATTAAAATTGAGTCAATGTTTTATATGGGGTTAAGCGACAAGAAAATTACATATGAAATAATACCTTGATTATCTCACATCACTAGTATAATATATTAAATTTCTCAAGTTATCAATTTTACCTTTATCTTTTTAGTTTTTGTTTAAATATGTAAACTATAATATACAAATTTTAAGAAAAAATGACATTATATATATATGTATATGTATATGTATACATGTGGAAGGAATAAATTAACATGAACTTTTTTAATTCTTTAAAACTATATTTGCTTTTTTCCAACAAACTATAGTACTGTTTATAAACAATATAAATTTATATAACATTGAATATCCCGTGCAACCAAATATAAATATCATATATTCATATACAAAATACCATCAATTGCTATACAAAATCTAAGTATCATAGATACAATAACATCTCATACTATAATATTTGAGATAACAATATATAAAATAGGATCCAAATTTCTAATCTTATGGTGAAATATCTTTTTTTTTTTTCAGGGCCAATTTGGTTCATTGAGTCTAAGATATGGAAAGGGAAAGAGAAAAGGAGTGCATCTATGATTACGATTATTGAGATTGTATTTGGTTTGACATAAAATGAAAATGAATATATTTACATAAACATGTTTGGTTGGAAAAAAAATAGGATGAATAGAAAAAAAAAAAAACCAAACATATTGACAAATATGCCTCAAACTTTGAAATGGAAATTGACTCAACCAACTTGGGGGGGGGGGGGGGAAAGGTGTGCTGCTCTTGGTCGTCCACCTCATCCTCGTGTTGCGAGTCTATTGACGACCCTCCCTCTACTAGCAGACGTGATTTTTCACCTAGCTTGTTATGCTCATGGATTAATTAGTTTTAGGATTAAGAAGGTTGTTGTCAGGGTAAGGATTTTGACTATGGGTTATGCCTGACCAATGATGGATTGGGCGTGTGCCTAACCTTGAACCACTAATCACAATAATTCATTCCTCAACAATTGTTGATCTGACATTTGCAATTTCTAGTGGAATCATATACATGTGTGAATAGGTAGATGAATGTCCCCACCTTTGTTGGTGCTGTCATGTTGTTTGCTGCCATTGTTGCATTTTGTTGCATATTTGCATCGTTCCCTTTACACAAGCATTTTCTTTTTGCGTTATATGGTTGTCTCTTGATATGGTTTCTTGTGCGTTAAGGATTGAATTGTCTTTGCTGTTAATTTTGATTTGGGGGAAAAACTTTTGTTGCAAAGATTTTCCATTGTCAGTAATCATATAACACATGTTAATGATCTGAGTTGTTACAGTATTAACATAGAGCAAATCGCCATTTGTATGGATTGGACTAGCAACTTTTTTAACAACTTGAGACTAAAGTATTGAACTATGGTGACCTTTTCTTTTAGACCATGAGCAATGAACAATCATATAATCCTAAAGGATGTTTTGAGGGGGAAAGTAGAAGCTTACAATCAGGGGCAAATAGTAGTATGCCCCCTAAGGCTAAGTCAAAATTGGAAGAAGACATCTGGGCATGTTTTTTTTTGTTTTTTTGCACTCCCATTTTGTGCAGACAATGGCATGTCATCACATTACCTTAAAGCAGAGTGAAGATATCATATCAAGGGTCATAGACATTCAACAATATCTACTGCAATATGAGATTAAAGTAGCCATACTGGATGACAAGTGCCTTAAGATTGAAGTAAGCAAGGCTGAGATTGAGCAAAGCTTGAATGAGATAAGGAAGAATGCTTAAATTGCAATAAAAATGATAGATGAATGGGACAAATTGCTTGAAAGAAGTAGGGAAGCACTACAGAAGGCCAAGCTACTACTTGAAAAGGAAGAGAAAAAGTACAATCTCTAATTGTTTGTTTACACATAGTTGTGAGTGCAAACGATCCAAGTCCTAACCTAGATGTAGGAACTAATGTAGCCATTGATGTTGTGTCAATATGTCTTCGACTTAATACCTAAACTTTTTGTGTTGGCCTTTAACTGTCAATATGTAAATTTTGGTAAATTGGATGTTTAAAGCTCTTAGGTCCCTATGATTACTAAATTTTGGTTAAAATGCACTAGAAATGCAGTAGGTTGGATGTAATTTTTTTATTGTGTATTATATTGCATTTAACCTTAAGGTGACTTGTTTTGAGCAATATGCATGGCGATAGATTAGTCTCCCTTAACATCTTGTATTGCTTAATTTGAAATAAAATACAATTTGCAGTTCAAAGTAATCTTGTCATTTGTTTCTTTTATTTACCTTTCCTTATTTGTTTGTTATCTTGTATTGTAGTAACTTAAATGAAACTTAGTTTGTTATTCAAAGTAAAGGTAGTATATCTTGTCATATGTGTCTATTATTTTCCTTCCCTATGGCTTGTCACTTGCTCACGTGGACATGGAAAAAGAAAAATAAAAGTGCCATTATTTTGGAGATATGTTTACTTATTCTTGACCACGTTGGTGTTGGCTACAGTAGTTTAATGCACGTGAGGTGCTTCACATCATGTATGCTTTTTTTTTTCAATCACATTGACCATTTATTTTGGAAAACATTATTTTTTAGTGCATTTTACTTAAGCTTGGCATATGTATATTTAATGTAACGATAAAAAGAGATGAAGTGCACAAAATTAGGCCATCAAATTAGGCTACAAGTATATTATATATTGTAATGTCTATTATTACATGACATTGGATAAGACGACTACTACATAGTACAATACCTAAGACATAGGTGACTAAACTTTTGTTCAATCAGTTTTGGTCAATTACAACAAAATATCATATTAAGCTTTTTTTTCAACCATGACACTAGCATTGTCCTTTTAATGTTCGTCACAATCCCTACTTGCTTTATATAGTTTTTTCATCCTCTCCAAGTGGGTGAAAACTTGCATATGCCTTTGCCTTAGGTTATGATCCATAACAGAATGGATGCCCTACCATTGAAGTCATTTGACCAATTTAGTTCAATGCCTTCTCTTGAGCATAATGAAGACATAAGAAAAAAAATGTTTAAGTTGCTATGACAAGGGCCAATGATTTTACATCATATGCTAATTAAAAAACCATTGGTGTTTACTTTGTAAAGGGTTACATAACATTAATAATCTAGCTGTAACTTCTTTAACTAAGAAATTTTAAGGTGAATCACGAATAATCTCGTATATGAATATAACACTTTCCATAAAAAATAGACCAATGATGCACCATTCCAAGAAATTTGAATTGTTTAGCTCTAAATATGTGCATAGGCTAAGATTAAGTTAGTTTTTGAAATCCAATGTTCATATGACAAGTTTAATACATTCAACCAAAAAAAAAAAAAAGGATTCAAGAATTGAAATACCTCTACAAATTTCAATTTAAACTCCAAGTTTCCAAAGTATCGTGCAACTTCATACTCCTCCCTAAGATACTTATATATTTAAGCATACTTTACTATGCACATGAACTTGTGATGGTGAGAATGAGAAGACTATGAATAAACTTATGAAAATATATTAAGTTAAAAAACACAAGAGTTGACAGTTTAAACAACCATTTATTGATAACAAGAGGCTTTATCCTATATTATGGGAATATAAGACATTTTATATAGGAAAACACAGACAATTACGTTAGGATCCTCTTAAGAAAGTAAACTAAATGAAAGTTGGATGATTAATATGAAAGAGATGACATCTAGTCCTAGCAAACATCAACAAGATATAACCCTTAAAAAGCATCAAAAGTAAAACAACATTATGAAGCCATATCGCAACCATTGTGTCTCTAAGAGTACTTTTTTTTTTCTTTTATTCATTTAACAACAACAATCACTCCAAAGTTGCTAAGTAGTATTCTCATTGTAATCTACCATAAAATCAAGAAGCCTTCAAAATAAAAGATATGTTAAAAAAAAAATGTTCATGTATTGCATAAAAGTAGAAAAATAACTGATAAGCATTAGAAGTTGTAGATAGTGCATGTGCCCATACATTAATTGAATAATAAACTCCAAAAACATTATGATACACAATATTTGTTATTAAGAGCATACCTATGGTTTTTCTTTTTAAGAAGGGTAAGGTATAAATATATCTAGGAAAATTTGTTGCTAGGATGAATCATATATTAGTAATTTGAAAAATAATTTGTTGTAATTTAAATTTTAAAACCTGCTCAAAAACCCAAATAACTACCATTGGATAAATAATCCATTTTGTTTTATGAAATTAACAAGTATAAATTAAAGTAACAAAAATTTATTGGCCACACAAAAGAGGATTTGATCCACTCATTAAAATTACAAAGCCCTAGTTTATTGAACAAACTTAAAACTAATATAAGGCAATTTATCCTTACTGACTTGAGAAAGATAACTTTTAAGGAAGAGTCCATGAATAGGGTGTTGTATGCCATGACATAGAGGGAATACCTAATTTTATGTATACTAATTCTACTATACAAATGAGATAGCTGATGGTAATCAATTAAAATTCATACATATAATTACCACATGTCTGCAACTTCAACATTTTGATTTAGTAACATAATAATCTAAGAACAAAATTAGCAAAGTAAATGTCAAACTAACATTGACACCATAGACAAAAGTAATTCTTCTATTAGCAAACATGAATTTTGTCTTGAGCCAAGGAATGAAAATTGAAAGTCAACCTTATAACGCATTGCATCAAGTAAACTCTTAGAAGCTACATATATGTGTATAGGCTAGGATTGCTAGGATTAAACTGATGTATTGTTGCATGTATTTATGTTTGTATAATGTTAGCTAGTCAAGTCATCAAATTGAGGTATCGATGCATTGATGGTTAACTTCATAGTTATACCATAAGGAAATTATTAAATTTTCTTTCATGAAAGTAAAATTATAAATGTAGGTGCTAATTTTTTTAACAAGGTACCTAGTTCCATTATTATCCTTAGATGGACTTAAGATAGTTGCTTCAATTATAAATGAATTTTACTAAATCTTATATGTGAGAAAGTATTGAGGGTCTAAAAGAAAGATAAATAATCAATAAAGCACTTGAGTATCTCCATGTGCCTATAGATTCTAATTATAAAAGTGATTTAGTCATTAGTCATTTTTCCTTAAATAGCCATTTGGATATGTAGCCTATTGGATGCATGTTATGGCACAAAAAATTACTGTTATTGTGCAACACTATTGTTGAAGTTTTGAGTCTTAGACATAATTTTTATGTCATATTGCCAGCTATAATATTGGTGGTTTAAAATGAGCTAACGAGAACAAATATCAATATCAATTCATTTGTAATTGTTAAACACCTACAATTAGTTTCCTTCCATTGTTCCATGTCACTCATCCCTTGTTTGCTAGGTATATTCCTGTTCATTGATTTCTATCCTTTAAACTTGTGCTAGGAACATTTTTCACTAGACAAGAGAAAGTCACTATTTTAATTCTACATAAGATTAATATACATGTTAAATATTCAATATAAATTGTATGGGAAGAATATCAAAATAAAAGCATACAATATATACTTGCACCATAACCATTAATGACAAAATGAGTAGGTTGTAGTGGCTCAAAACAAATAGCTTATGGTGTCCAATATAACCTTAAAATTTTATAGTGATGGCATAATATAGCAAATAGTCAATTTAATGGAAAAAATGACAATAAATATAAACCCATGGCTAATTACATAAAACATGGATTACACCAAGCAACTAAATGGTAGAAGCAGGGATTTTAACCACACGTTTTATTATTTTCCTAACATCTGGGCATTTTACAGTCCTTATGGCAATTGAGTGGAACAAAAGTCCTTTTATTCAATATGAAATAGTGAAACGATGTCATATTATGCATGCATCAACATAATAAATGGAATTAGAATTTAATGTGGTTACACACTAATACAAAAGAAACTGCTCCCAAATGTTGTTAAGTAGCCTTTGCTAAAAAAATGTGGTATGTTATCTAATTGGCATGTATGTAAATGGTGTCAACATTTGACTGTTTTCTTTTTAACCTATCCTATTAAGACCATAGAGCACTTGAACTAATGACAAAGAATAACTTACTCACTTGCTTAAAGCATCCATAATAAGATTCGGGCATACTTTACTATTCTTTAGTACAATTGCAATAGTTTCATTAATGACCCGTATAATAGAGGGAATTAGGAGTTTCAAGTAATGCAATTTGATTACTTAAAAAGTTTGAGCAAACTAAATCAATATGTTCAACCAAATATTTGAAATTGACAATTAAAAAAAAAAGATGAAGACATCAATTAATGTCATTAAACATATATTACCAACTACTATTAGCAAATAATCAACTGAAAATAAGTAACACAGTAAACACGGTCACTCTAAGAACCCATCTAGTCCTTTGTCCTAAACAAGATATATATCCCTCATATCGTTATTTTGATAAGAAAGTTGACATTATATTAAAATAGTCTAAAGTTTAACTACATTAAGGCATTTTGCTTTTGACCATCAAATGATAATCACATAATCAATAACTGACATGGGATTGAAAATAGAATGCACTTAGCTAGTCACCAACTAGAATAATACTTAAGAAAACTATATTTTTCTCATCCTCCCTTGCTGTGCCTAGATAAACTGGCTGCTAAGGTCTATACCTCTCCTGCACAATAACATTAACAAAACTGCAAGTTAGTGCGCGTAAAATGAACCAAGAATGGAAGCATTAAATGAAATCATTGCTAAAATAAACTTCACTAGATGGCACAATTTTCATACTCCTATGAAGCTTTTGAGCTTCAAAATAGTTTTAATACACACTTACAAACAAAAATGAAGTAAAACCAACTTCGCATTTAGTGCACTGATGACAAAAACTTGCATATCAGATATACAACCATAAAAAACAAAAAATTTGCGTAGTCAAGCTATGTGATAGTCTGCTTGATCTAGGTAGCTTTCTATGACTCAGGTATGTATGAGAAGTAGAGAAGGAGTTGGCTGCTCTCTAAAAGTCGGGCTTGTGCAGCATTAACCTCTTGCTTTGAAAGACCATCCATATTATACAACTGATCATATAGATGCAAAATAGTTGCCTTTTTCTCTTACTGATGTAAAAACTTCTCAGCCCATGACTTAACCATGTCATTAGCAACCTCCTTCAGTGTGTTTGTTGCCTTTTTGATGGTCAGATCTAAATTTGAGCTGAACTTTATCATGGCTTGGATTAAAAGCTTATCTCGATCTTAGCTATCTCTCTTCCTCTTGGACTTTATGACGTTGCCTCACTTTCGATAGCACTTGGCATCTCAGACCCTTATGCATCTGGCTCAACCTCTATATCTATTTGCATGTCATCGAGATCCTCAGTACTTATGCCTATTAGTCCCTCTTGAACTTAGCCTGCATCATCAATAGTGGCTCGGTCCTCAGCCTAAACAATACATAATGGATCAAAATGAGAAAAGGGTTTGGTATGGAACACTGCTGCCTTCTTATGAACTTGCAGGGCATGAAAAGGGAGTAGTAGAAACCCCAAAAGAATAAATGTAGGCAATAATAATGTATTGGAAATAACAAAAGAATAAAAAATAAATGTCTTACTATACCTTGACATATTCATCGAATACTGACTTATCTGCCATGATGCGACCGGTGTCAAGGTCTCAGCCAAATCTAGACATGTTGTTGCTATACTGCATGTCAAACATGACTTGCCAACTTTGTTTCAAGGTCTTCAGCCAAGACTGGATGTGAGGGACTCCTTTCAAGCCACGACTAAACAATCTTTATTCCATCAACTTCTCAAGCTTTAACAAGTACTTAGGCTTAAATGTGCCATCAATTAGGTACTAGCCATCTTGATGAAGTTCCAAGAGGCATTTTACCAAGCATCTGCCCTCTTTTAAGGACCATGCATGCTTCCTAGGTTGTGAGGATAAGTTAGCATTGATATTCATTCAAGTGTGCTAAAAATATAAATTAAATAATTAAGGGAAGCAGTATAATCAATTATTATGTGAAAGATTAAAATTAAAACAAAAGAAATCCAACACTGTTATTATGGAAGATTACAAAAGACAAATGAAACAGTGAAGGGAAGTAGTGTCATCAAGTAATAAGTGAAAGATTACCCAAAAAATAAGACCTAATAAATTAATTAGAACTGAGCAAAATATATATGATCCCATGTATACAAAACCTCACATCATTCGATCCACATCAATCACCAAACACAATCTAATCATTCATGATATATACATTAATCTAAAACAACAAACAAGTCTTAACAAAGTGTAATATAATAGTGATTGTCAAGTAATTTTGTCAAGCGCTGGAACCATGCGCTATGTACTCTTCAAACATGCGTATAGTGAGATTCTCACGATAGCTGGCCCATGCATCAATTGTCTTTATCATTGAGATGGGATCTATAAAATCATCTCCTCAAAAGTATAATCCAAGGGAATTTCATTGT
Source organism: Erythrophleum fordii (assembly GCA_032878935.1). Lineage (NCBI taxonomy): Eukaryota > Viridiplantae > Streptophyta > Magnoliopsida > Fabales > Fabaceae > Erythrophleum > Erythrophleum fordii. Next base: position 16,938,850 of record JAVQMF010000049.1, on the reverse strand, counting down.
TTGATACATCGTCCACGTTTTCCTTTTTTATAAGCTTATGCGACAAGTAACAGGCAATGATCACTTGATTGTGTGTCCTTACCAAGTGAAAGGACAGACTCCTAAGGATGGCCCATTGTTCTTTAAGCTAGCAAAAAAATCGCTCAATGGCATTGTTAGCCCTTGCATGTCCCATGTTGAAAGCTCTTACAAAGTGGTTGGCTGTCGGCTGTGATGCCATTCACTCAAGTAGTATCGTTGACCTCTAAATGGTGCAAGAAAGCCCTCGCAGCTGTATACTTAGCATCCACTAGGTAATAATTACCAGAAACAAGGACAAGTTCATATTAGATGTTACATACATATATAACCCATTCGCATAGAGCAAACCTACAACAATTTTGAAGGGCAACATCTGGAAGACACATATCGTAAGGGACTCTTAGTCCAAGAGGTTGGATGATTACATTACGTAAAATCCTCCTGTTAGCTACTAAGCCCTCCCAGCCTAAGAATACAAATATGAACTACTTATGAGCATACACCTAGCACATTGGTGCTAATCCACCTTTTGCAGTTGCAATACCTATTTTTTGCTTCTACTGTGATAATGATTAAGATGTGGGTTCTATCAAATGCATCAAGACAATCCTAAAAAGAGCTAGTTAGTAACTTTAAGATGGATGTCAAGGATAATTAAAGGCAATAAATAAAGGTTGCAAATTTTATCTTAAACCATTTCCATTTTCATTTTCATTCCCTATTAGTTGAATTTGGAGGAATAGGTTAAGGATTTTTTAGTAGCTCCCATTCCAAACGTACCACTACACTCAAGTCCAAGTGGAAATATCTTGAATGGTTTCACTTAATTGTTTGAAATTACACTGTAATACCTGGTTCTTCACATGATGTGCCAGGATGTTCAAAAAAATTACGACTTGTTGATCAACCAACATGTGTCTAGTTAAGGTAAGGCCACCTTGTTTATGTAGCAACAAACATAGGTGATCAAAACTTTATCAATACATTCTAAGCTGGTTATAGCAGGTGGTGTCACTGTTATAGATCAAGTGCCTTAGGTGCCCTTACTGTATTTTGAAATCAAGGTTGTATAACCTGGAATGAATGCAGCACTAATGCAAGGCTAAGGTGACTCACATGTGAATCAACAACTTATACCTAGCATGCACCGCATGCAAATGCCACAACATTGTATAAGAAAACACCTCTATTCGTAATTTTTCCATAGCTGTTTAAATATAACACTACAGCTTGGGTTATTATTCAATAAACGCCAAAATCAAGTGTGGAACTATGGTAAAAGTGCTTGTTCAAATGCAATTGACGCAAATTGGTTCATAGGGTTACTAAACCAATATGCCATATTGTGATCCTAGTCAACTAATAAAAGGTGCTACATTTTTCCATTTGTATGTCAATTGATGCCTAGGGTAGTTAAGAGTAATGAAGTTTCCATAAAATGTAAAACCAAAATTCATACCATATCATATCATCACTTAAAAATTTTGGTTTAACCCAATCCTTGTATCATTAGAAGGTCGACCTAATGTTTCACACTCTGCATAGCTTGAAGAAGTGCAAATAAAATCTTTTTCTTTTATTTTCCCCTTGTTCAACCTAAACTTTGGTTCCTTTCACACCTATTATGACATATCAAACAAGGAATGACAAATTACATTGTGCCCTATTTATAGCCAATTAGTCACAATAGTTCAATGAGGTCATTAATCACCACAAAATGTTGCAACTTGTTATATGCATAAAATAAATCCATGATCCCAATCACTATTTTTCAATCTCATTAGCTGCATTTCTAACCATAACATATACAACCTAAATATTACAAGTCCATTCATATCTAACAAAAGTAACAAACATCTAACAAAAATTACAACTTACTTAGCAAACCAATCGAACGAAAATATTGCCAAAGCTTCCCAAGTTGCGTCAATTAGTCCATGTTGTCATCAAAGAAGCAACTGACTTATCAAGTCCCAAAGTGAACATGTATATTGTTTTGAGGTTCCAAGTAACATATAGCAAAACTAGGATACTCTATCTTCGGGTCAACATAATCCATTATACAGAAAGGGAAAGAAAGGGCATTTTGTAATTTGATGTCGGTCAAAGAAAGAGGGGGGAAGAGAAGAATTACATATCTTCATGGATTTTTATCCAATCTCATCCTTATCATAACTTGATTTCCCTAAAGAAGTAAAAAAAGAAAGCTAATGTATACTTACCAAATTGATTGAGCTTTAGTGGAGTGGATCCGTTGAATTGATCACGGTAAACGGTGTCAAACTTGGAAGGAGGTTCTAAGGTGGGTTAGATCTAGCCCTCGACCTTGTCCCTCTTTCGTGCACATCTTTCATGCATCTACCCATAGGCGGCCAAATATTTTATTACTCTTGAGGGTAAAAACGGATTTCTCTTCAATTGGCTCCAAAACATGATCAAACTCCCGCCTTTCCTTGTGTTGCACACATCTTCCCCAGTGAATTGCTTCGCATCTGATTCGTTGATCCAAACGCACAAAGGCAACACAATGCGTTCGCCTCACCCTCACCCACATTGAACCAAACGCCCCCCTAATGTCTAGCCTTAAGTTACGCTTGCTAAGATGATAAGAACGCTTGTAAACAATCTGTGACTGCAAAAATTATTTCCGTAATAATCACTACCGACAAAATATATCAAATACAGTAATAATCACTACTGAACCGAAAGTTATTGAACACCAAGACAAAAAGGAGTATAATGAAATAGTAAACTAAGAAATGTGAAAATAAATAATTTATTTGAAAGCCTTCAGTTCTCTTGCAAGAGAAAAAATAAAGGGGTGGTGGGGGTGGGTGTGATACATCAGTCAAAGGTTTCAAGTTTAAGTAGGACGATTCAAAATGGTCAGATTAAATACAAAAGAAGAAAGAAACAACGGTGATCTTTGACAAAAGTCATTGCCCTTTTGTCATTATACATTTGACCAAGTCTAGAATCCGACAGTAATCAAAAAAGAGGGATGAATCTTTGCCCTCAAGGCCATCCCGGCTAACCCTATTACTACCAGCTAGGTTATTACATGGGCTGCCACCAACAATAAGATCAAAACCCCCAAACATGTTCATCAGCTGCTCCAACCGGTCACCGTTTAGCTGCTGTACATCTTCTAAGTCAATTAAATTTCCTTTCTGGCTTGTTTGCTCCCACCAGCATCTAACAATGTTCCTATTCACCTCTGACTTTTCAACTGACACAACATTCTTAAGAGGGATACCGAGCCGATAAAGAGCTACTTCTGCACCACCGATTCCAGAAAACAGAGAAAGAAGATTGATGCCATCGGGGAACAAGTCCTTCAGAACTGACAAATGGTATGCCACAGTGTCAACCTGAAAACAACATATAAGAGACAACATATAAGAGCACGTCACCTAAATCACAAAATGAATCAGAATCTTTCCTTTTAAGGTGATGGAAAAAGTATAAATAAATACTGAATTGCATATAACTTCTATCAGTCTAACAACTTTCTTCTGAGTAAGGCAAAAATACGAAGCAAAAATACAAAAAACATTAGAGTTTCAATTTCAAGAGAAGTATTACATTTCTCCATGACTGGTCAAGGCATATATTGAGGGATCTTAATGCAAGCAGTGTTACTACAAATGAAGTATGAGAGATAAAATTTGAGTACCTGGAATGAATTGCCGAGTGATTTATATCTGTCAGTCCTACTTATTCCACCTCCTCTTGTGTGGTTCCTAGGGAAACCCAAAAGCATTTCTACTTCATCAGGCTCCAGTGGGGCAACCTTATTCCTTCCCACCCAAACCAGATTCCATTTCCGACATTCATCAAGAACATACTTTTGGACATGCGGAGGTGGATCCCCTTCATAGTTTTCTAGAGCTTTCCTAATCCTTTCAGTTAGTTTTGCACTGCCAATAGCTGTTTGCAAACAATTAAGCTTGGTCCTGTGGTCCCACGAGGGCCACCATTTCCTTGTTAGGGGTAAAGCCTCATGGATTGTGCGTGATGGAAGTGGAAGAAGGGGAAATCTGTTTTGGATGGGGAGATTGTGAACATAGCCCCTTTTCCTGGCGGCTGCACAGAAATACTTCGAATCCACAAACTCTGGCTCAATGTCGTACAAGAATCTTGATATTGTTTGCCAAACACCTTTAGGTGCAAGTGCCACATTCTCATAGTAGAAGTAAGGAGGTCCAATGGCAGCTTCAGGAAGTTTTCTGTGTGTTATAGAGAATGACTCTGTAGGAACCCCAAACCCGACCATTGGCTTTGGAAGATGTAACATCTCATCATCTTCATCGAAAGTTTTCTTTTCAAAATCCTTTGGCTTTTTCCTTCCCAAAACCTCATATTCATAATATCTGCGCTTCTTTTGCTTAGTATGGTCACTGCACCGTGGCTGTGAAAATATTTAAAATTACTTATCATAAATCCTGACAGATGAGATGAAACAAAATTAACATAACAGATGGTGAATTATCATAAAAATAAGTAGGAAACAAATTAGAGAAAAGGATATGCTAGAAATTCATTTTAATCATGTAAATTCTTAAGATGGCAAGATACTACCTTTTCTTCAGAGGCCATAAGGGCATCTGCAGCCTTTGCCATTTGAGCAGCACATATAAAATCTGTCAGTTCTGCAAGTGAGGAGTTGACACCTGCAGTGTTTCAACAGAAAAATAAGGCCCAGAAAATGGAAAATTAACAGTCCATCAGACATTGATATCTTGTAAACCTAATTTATGCTGGTTAAGCAAGTGCCTGTCATTTTTACAAAATAACTAGCTAATGACCTGTATCAAATCAAGATTAAAACCTAATACACACCACATCTTTCCAAGGCAACTGAAGCCTCCTGAACATTGTAACCCATTTTCACTAAGGCCTTTAATTTACCATTGTTCTCAGATACAGATTTTGTAATTTCCTGCAAGACAACCACCAGTTGGCAAGTCATAATTTTTTATATATGATCTGCAACTAAAAATTGCTTCAATGCTTAACAACAGATGTCCATAAGATGAATGTGGCAAGCATGAGCAAGTGGGAGCATGCGAAAACAAAAGCACTATTTTGCACCCTTTTTTTGGTGGGGTTAACTAGGGCAAAAAGATGCTTTACAAGCTACCCAGATGTTCAATGTAATCATATAAATATTGATTTGACTCGTGCTTAAAAAAATTGTTATATGTCCAATAATATATATATATATATATATATAATAAAAGAAACCATTCAGACATACAACACTGAAGTTACACAAAATAACATGGTTATAAGGATGAATGAACTCAAAAAGTTTGAATACACAAAGCTGAAAAAGCAGAAACAACCTCATTGTCAGAGAAACTATCAATATCTGAGCAATCATCTAGAGAGCTCCCTTCAACATCTGAAGAGGAAAGGTCTGATTCAATTTGCTGTTCATTCTGAGAACTATCTAGAGCCTGTAAAGTAGTAAATATAAGTGCCAAGAAAATCATATGTTCATATATTAACAGTGAAATTTGTAAAATAAACAGATGATATTTTTAAAATGTCAGTGATAATAAGAGTACCAATATGAAGAAGGGGAAGACGGAACAAAGGCAGGCAAATGTGTAATGTTATAGAAAATAAGTCATTCTGTTGAGAGGAAATACAAGTATCATTAGCTCAAATAAAAGTGAAATATTGAATACTTATTTATCTGTTTAAAACTTCAAAGAACCTACAATATTTGTGATAGTATTCTACCATGAGGATTTTATTAAAAAAAAAAAAGTGTCAACACCAGCACCACATAGACCACTCTTTGAGGTTGCTAAAATATAGTTGTAATTGTATCAAGGCATGGGCATTAAGATTTATATAACCATTCATAGAACACAGGCATCGAACTAGGTATCTAAGATACCTAGATATCTTAGAAGTCTGCATGAAGAGGAAAGCATACCAAACACCTTAATATAGCATTTATTGTGAACCCTAATAAATAGAAGCTTTGATATAAATCTTTTCTTCAAGGAAATGTATTACTAAAAATTATAGAATAAAAATATGGAAAGATTGAAATGCTGAAAAAGCTATCATCTTAATGAGAGGAAAAAAACCACAACAGATTAAGAAAATATATTTAGATACACTAATTTTTTACATTTAAGTTTTAATAATATTTAACTAACATTTCTATTTTTATGTCAATAACGCTCAAGCTGCAAGCTATTTTTAAAATGTCAAAATTATAGAGCATGAACAAATATGTCAATTTGCAAATTGATGGCAAATCAGCTATGAATGTGCCAAATTGTGAACAAATAGGTGATCACTCCATAAATAGGGGAATCCAGTCTGGTAACCTATGTTAGACTGTCTAAGCAAAAGATGAACTAATATTAACTATTGACCAAAAAAAAAAAGAAACAATCTTTCATTTGTCATGATGTTTAATACTTGCAGGAAACACACATACACACACAGATTGATGGCAATAACTATGCAGTATGGAACAGTTTCGGAGGGACAGGATGAGACACATACAAAAGAGAGAGGATGACAAATAGCAGTGTATAACTTGATAAAAGCTGGCTCAAGAAACAAGCCAGCAATTGCATTAATCAATAGAGGAAAATATCAACTCACCGACAATGTGAGAAGTGTTTCAAGAAGTAAATCTGCATTTTCCTCACCTGGATGTTCATAAGGCAGGATTATTTGTGAACCTCAAATGGTATAACTAAAATCCATGCTTAAGTGGAGTAAATTAATGCTTTTACCATTTTCCTGAATTACTTTGGAAACCAATTTTTCAGAAAATCCCATTCCAACAAAGTGATCAAACATCTTGGAATTGGAGGAACCTGGAGATGAGTTTGCCTTCAAGGAGAGAAGAAGGGGAAAAAAAGAAAAGAAAAGAGAATGAGGAATTAGTAATATAAAGAACATCTGTTTTCTCAGTAAATTCCTATCTCTTGGTGCACTTTCCTCTGGGATGCCCATGCATGCAGTTCACAAATTCTAATGAGCAGCAAGATAGTCGGAAAAACCATCAGGAATTAAATAAACATAACAAATACATCATTACACATCAATGATGGCAAAGAAAGGTCCTGTACAACAAGAGATAAATGAAAAGAATCTTGGATATTCTGCTTTGTAAAATCAAGTTAAAGATCATTTATAAATTAAAAATAAGTACCAAAAGAAAGATACTGACACGAAAATATTACATTAATGCACCCTGTAGCATCCCACAGTAGCCTAGGAATATTGAAACCATATATATTAAGGTCACTCAACAAGAAAGGGAAGAAGCAAGAGGCAAAGTCTTCATTTTTACATCAGTAACCCCCACTGATAATTGATCATCTAATTAGATTTCCAGATATTCAACTTCTTATCAAGAAAAATAGAAAGAGAGAGAGAGAGAGAGAGAGAGAGAGAGAGAGAGAGAGGAAAAAAAAAAAGGGGCCAAAAAGCTTACCTCCCCAGAGCCAGTAATAGCCTCTCCATTTGGGACAGTTAAATTTGAAGATGAAGATTGAAAATTTTCAATTTCTAACTCATCTTCAGTGTTCCAGTCATAATTGTCACTCTCCAAACCAGAATTGTCTCCATCCTGCAAAATCATTATACATTAAAGAGAAAGGTGATACCAAAGTTACAAAAAATCATAGGCAATAGTTGAGGCAAAAAACAAGGGGAAAATAAAAAAGACTGGATCCAAAAATGAATCCACTTTGTCAGTCTGCGAAAGCACACTACAGTTGGATTTAGTAATGAAGACTTATAATGCAACAAAAAGGACTTATACGTGGATATGATTTTGAAATTGGCAAGTAGAACATACCATCCTCACTCTCTTATCAATAGTTCAGGTTCTCAATCTGCCAAAGAATATAAAAAAGATTAGGAACAGATAAAGTAATCTATTATTATATATATATATATATATTTATTGCAGTAAGACAGAAAGAAAGGAAAGAGATTCAAGAGTTCTTGCTTTTTATATAAAAAATATTGAGAGAAGTTAAAAAAAAAGGACAAAAAAAAATGAACAAAGAAGCTAAGTTGATCCATACAATAAAATTTCCAAAGTCCAAGCCCTTTGCATATCTGTCAAGGAGACTCCTTGAAAAATGAGCTTAATTCTAGGGAGAATAAAATGTGTATTCATGTGTGTGTGTTGATGTGTGTGTGTGTGTATCATATCATATCTAAGGATAAAGATTTCTTCTTGAAAATAAAAGCGTTCTGCTCCACCAAATGTATTGAACAACACACCACTGCAAATCTTCCCCCACCTTACTCATGCCAAGACCTCTATAACTAGTCAATCAACGCTACTCCAAATGCCAGGAAGACACCCAAAATTTGTCAAAAATTCCAAAGGGCCTACTCCAAATGGAAGTGGCTAGTAGACCATAAGAAAGATAAGATAAGAGCATTTCTAATCTAGAACAACGCATAATGCATATATTAGGAGAAAGAGCTTTGTGAGGTCTACAAATCTGTAACGATTCTAGTATTACCATAGTTGAGGGCCGATATTCAAAGGAAAGGCTTGACCTCAAAGGGGGATTTGGATTTTCATAAGGTTCCGTCAGAAAGAAATTTCTCTTTATGCAAATGATAGGCAAAAATTAGAAGAACTAATAGGAATACACATCGAAAGGACCAAGGGACCAAATCCTTCCATGACCCAAAGTCCTGCTTTACAATTAGCATACTGTTACCAGACAATGAATAGCATATTCGTATGCATCGGCACTAACGACAACGATTTCATGGTCAAAGAAGAGAAGTGAAAGTAGAAGCAAAAGACAGAGAATAGAACCTACAATGTCAGTGATCGGCAATGGCCAAGGGTTCGGAGAGAAGTAGAGTAGAAATCAGAACACCCTCATTAGCCACGCTCAACGGACGAGTTCGGTTTTGCACACCCCTAATCTTAACCCACACAACTCAATTACTTTGAAAGCATATAAATCGTTTAGCTTATTTTTCCAACCAACTCCATCGGGATAAACAAGCCCTAGGGAAATATACTTCCCCCCGCGAGGGGGGGTCTGTGGTGGGGAAGGCATTGAACCATATGACACATGCATTTAGAGTTTCAAAAAGAAAATCAAAATCTCAACTCTTCGTTTCAAGCAAACTAATGAAGAGTACAAGTATAATTAGAAAAAGTAACAATATCTTGTTGATCAATAATAAACATGATGTAATCTCGAGTATTAACAAAATCCAAGAACTAACCAGCACCAGCCACAATTCTGCCTCTTCGATTACAAAAATGTAGGACAACCCTTTGATACGAGATCTCCCTCCGATAGTGCACGTTCCCTCCTGCCCAATAAAAAGACACTAAAAAAAATTCTTCCCAAGTCAAATTCAAGCAAGAAGCTTTATGAGCCAAATACCACAAAACAAACCTAACCTAAGAGAACGCATGTTAAACAAGTTCAAACCGAAAGAATTACAGAGCAAGAAGTGGATGCATCATGAGACTCTGGTGCGAGCGGAGAGTGACGAGGGCCGTTCAACCCCACATAGCCAGACTCGAAACTATTTAAGGTCCGGAATCGGAATCGCGCACTTTCGCATTCAGAATTTTAGCGTTTTCTCTTGGCGCGTCGATTCTGAACTTCGCCGATTTCAAAGTGGGGCCTCAATCACGAAAAAATCACAACGGTTGAAATATCACATTACAATATTTATCTAAGATCTTTGAACTTGAACGATTTTGGAAGCTTAATTTAGAGCCGTAGGATTAGTATACAAAAGTTAGTGACCCATTTTTCAAATAAAAAATTATTATATAAAATGTGAAGGGAAAAGAGAGAGTAGGAAAAGGAATGGTTAAATAAGCGAGTACGATAACGTGGGGTGGTTGAGTGAGTGGGGATGAATATTTATCTTCTTTGGCTTAACTCAAACGCAAATAGTGAAGTGAGTTAATATGGTTGGATGGATAAATGATAAATTTTAAATAAAAATAAAAATTTTAATTTTTTATTTTATTAATAAAAGTAATTAAATTAATTATAACGAAAGTAAAAAAGCAAAATAAATTCAATAAACTTTAAATATGATAAAATTTTAATATTCGTCATAATTGTATAATTTTATTTGCATAAAAGTTTTTAAATGTTAAACATTTGCATTGTATTTTGATGTTTTTCTTATTTTTACATGTACAAAACGTAATAATTTACAAGGGGAAAGGAAAACGTTATACTTTATAGAACTGTTAATGGCATTAAGAAAAATATTGGGATAACTAAGTATGTTTGATTTTAGCAATATGATCAACGACAAAAAAAAAAAAAGGAAACAAAGTTACTTTGATTTTAACACAATCAAATAATTTTAAATAGGAAAAAATATGAAGGCAATCAAAAGCGAAATCAAACCCCAAAAATAGAAAGAAAAATTAAGAATCACATTTCTCCTTGTGTATAGAAATTTTTGCTCTTGTAAAGGTAGTTTAATGGGAGAGTGATAATACTAATTATATACCTTAATTATGGTGTTAAATAAATTTAAAATAACATTTTATTAAATAATTATTTAAAATATTAACATATTGAATAATTAATAACTCTTAATAAAATTAATTTAATTTTTGTATAATTAATAAATATAATTATAATACTAAATTTCTAAAAATAGACAAGATACCCTTCAATATTTAGTAATTCTAGTATCGCAACAACATCATATTTTTGAATTAATAGTATGATAATATATTCTCATCTTGATAGAATTTCTCCTATTATCATTTTCAACCATAAACATAACGTTGTACAAATTTGAATTTTTTCAAATAAATAAATAATAAAATATTTTTTAAGTGAAGAAAAAAAAAGTGAATAAAAATCATAAAAATGAACACCATTTATATTCTCAATTCTTATATCACTCTTTTTTCATTTAAAAAACACTTTAATTATCTACTTATTTAAGAAGATTCAAATTAAATACTTCACAAAATACGTCTGCTTATTATTTTGTTTAGAAATTAGGAGAATTTGAATGTGGATAAATGAAGGTAAGAAGTTAGATTCAATGGATCGTTGAATATCATTCTTCAAATATTTTTATCGTTAAGAGAAAAGACATCTACATGTCTTACAATACCAATATAATTGAAGTCTGGTATTGTAAAATTTGGATAAAACAACGTATGATTTTTTACTATTCAGCAACAGAAATTCTTAAGTGGACTCAAACCCGGTTTATCAAGGAATTTCTCCTGAAGGTTTAGGCGAACATATCCTGCTTGAGGAGGCATTGCAACTCTATAATAAGGATTGAAAAAACAAATTCGTAGACTTTGGAAAGAATAATATCCAATGGGCAGATATAAAGAAAAGATGCCTACACGACCGCATGCACCATATTTCAAGTTGTAAGGAGCCAGTGTTTACTTATAAAAGCCAGAAGCATTTGCGAGAGACAAGTATCCGAGGATAAAGTAGAAATCAAAATGCAGTAGTAGTCTTTTGTTTACATTATAAAACATGCAGGACAAACATGATACAACATAGTTTGCTCCACATCAGTCAGCACTGTTATTACAGTCTAGAAGTTAAGCGAAGGACACTGCTTCCGAGCATGTTCCGGAACGAGTTTGCATAGAAGCTCCAAGGTTGCTCCTTTTAGCTCTGCAAATGTGGTTTCATTCAAAAGGCACGGTGTTAAAATGTAATTTCATTATGGATAAACCAGAGAGAAGAGGAGTGAGGGTAGAGCAGAACTACCATGAGGTTTAAAGTTAAAGAGAGCCGGCAAAGGGCGCCCATTAGGGAGACGGGTATTAGGATCGCGAAGTTCATCAAAAAATGGGTGGACACATGCATCTAACTGCCAATAATAAAATTAGGTGATAATGTGGTCGTTATGCAAAGATAAATGATAAAAGAATTCAGTGATTCAAGCACTACAGATAAGTCAATATGTAGAATAGAGTTACATTTAGGCGAGAGAAATGAAAACAGAAATCCGTTTTTCTCAGCATCAAATGCATAAGATGTCAATAAAATTTGCTGAAAAGATAGTTATCTTCAGGTAAGACATCAACAACTTGAGAAAATTGGCGGGCCTTTACTTAAAAGTTTATGCTTTTGAGTTGAAATAATTATTGACAGGGTATCACAGCTTATATAAGCAAAGTGGTTATAAGTTCAATCCTTACAACCCCATTCTTCATAATGGAATGAAAATACAGCACAAGATCTTTAAGCCTGTGCTTTGTCCAAACTTCAAACACAAAAGACTATTGTGTAAGGGGGCAATATTCATAAACCTTCACTTAAAAGGTTAAGTTTTTGAGTTATGAGAAATTAGAGAGAAAAGTAGTTGAATGAATTGTAAGGTGTATGTAACCCATTACAATGTTTCTTATTTATAGGTAAAAATTAAATGTAGTACATGTATAGTACTAGTAGTACCATGTAGTACAACTCTATATAAAATGAATTTAGACATTATGAACCTACACATTATTCCAACAAATGAACCTACACATTATTCCAACACTTCCTCTCAAGGTAGAACATATAAATCATATGCACCAAACTTGTTACATATATAGTGGATTCGAGGATTCCTGAGAGACTTAGTGAGTATGTCAGCCAATTGATCATTTCAATTAACAAATTTGGTGACAAGACACCTAGATTGAATTTTCTCTCTTATGAAGTGACAATCGATCTTAATATGTTTGGTCCTCTTATGAAATATTAGGTTGGAAACAATATGCATTGCAACTTGGTTATCACAAATTAACTCCATTTGTTCGGTACTTCCAAATTCAATTCTTGAAGGAGTTGCTTGAACTATGTAAGTTCATATGTTGCTAAAACCATAGCACAATACTCGACCACTGCACTAAACCTTGTAACAACATCTTGTTTTTTGCTCTTCCAAGAGACTAAATTGCCTCCAACAAGGATACAACATCCTGAAGTGAAGCGTCTGTCAACAAGAGACCCAACCCAATCTGCATCACTGTAACCAACAACTTGAGAATTGCCCTTATCTTCATATAAAAGACCTTAACCTAAGGCTCCTTTGATATAGCGGAGAATGAAAATCTTAGCATCCCATGACTACTACGCAGAGAGTGTAAGAATTGACTAACTACACTTACCACAAAGGAAATATCTAGACAAATAATAGTAAGGTAGTTAAACTCTCCAACCAATCTCTAATATCTACCTAGGTTTGCAAAAAACTCTCCTTATCCTGGCAGAAGTTCGATATTTGGCTCCATGGGAGTGTCAACTAGTCTGTAATCTGACTTATCGATTTCATTCCATATATCCAAAGCATATTTTTTTTTTTTTGCAACATAGCAATTCTAGTACAAGATTAGGCCACCTCAATACCCAAAAAGTACTATAATTTTTCAAGATCCTTAGTCTAAAAAGATTTAAACAAAAGTTGTTTAAATTAATCAATATCTTATTCATCATCACCAGTAATGACAATGACGTCTACATAGATGACTAAGTAGATGCACTGGTTAGATGGGATATGTCGATAAAACACAGAATGTTCTGCCTCACTTCTAACCATCCCAAACTTTTGAATAACAGAATTGAGCCTGCCAAACTAAGCTTAAGGAGATTGTTTCAATCCATAAAGTTATCGAGGTAATCGACAACTCTTGCCATTCTCATCATCGAGGGAATCTTTGTTTGATCTTTTTTTTCTTCTCCACTCGAACCAATCTGCCTACTCGACTAGTCCAGCCATTGCTCTATATAAACCTCTTCCTTGAACTCACCATTGAGGCAGGCATTTTTAATATCAAGTTGATGAAATTGTGACGTATAGTAGCTATAGAATGAAGTAATCAAACATAGGCAATTTTAGCAACAGGGGAAAAAGTGTCACCATAATCAAATGCCAAAAATTTGAGTGTAAACTTTTATGACCAATCGAACTTTGAGGCGATCAATTTGGCCGTCAGGACCAACCTTAATAGTATACACCTATCAACAACCAACAAGAGATTTGCTTGGACGTAAAGGAACTAAATCCCAAGTGTCATTAGAATGCAAGGCAACTATTTCATTAAGCATTGTTTGTCGCCACTCAGAATGAGAAAGTGCCTCATTAACAATCAGAGGAATAGAAACAGAATCCAAAGACACAAAAATATAATACGGTGTAGATAAGCAATAATAACTTAAAAAATTGTAAAGAGGATGAGGATTACAGTTTGGACGAATACTTTTACAAAGAGCAATTAGAAGATCCTCAAAGGAAGGGTGGATTGAATCCCGGGGCCAATGCTAGAGAAAAGGGTAAGTCATCAATTACATCCGCAAAACTTGGAGAAGGATGTGGTCGAGGACAACGTCAATAAAGTTTGAAATGGACAAGGAAGGGTAGTTACCAAAGGATCAAAGTAAGAGAGAAGAAAACCATTTGACACAGATTGAAGTGCAACTGGTGTAATGGAAAAAAAAGGGAGTGGATTCAAAATAGATTACATTAGCAGAGATGAAACATCTATTACTTTCTAGATATAACACTGACATCCCTTTTGAAACCGAGAATAGCCAAAGAAGATACATTTGATAAATTTAACTGTAAGTTTATCTTTCCTTGGAGTCAAATCATGAACAAAGCAAGTACGACCAAAAGTGTGAGGAGAAAGGTGAAAAAGAGATTCAAAAGGAAACAAAATAGAGTGAGGGATTTGATTTTGAAACACACAAGAAGGCATACAATTAATTAAATAGCAAGCAATAAGAATAACATCACTTCAAAAACAAAGGGGTACATTGGAATGGAGAATCAGAGTATGAATCGTTTTAATAAGATGACGATTTTTTCATTCAGTTACACCATTTTGTTGTGGGGTATATGCACATGAAGATTGATGAAGAATTCCCTGTGTAGACATATATGTTTGGAAAGGAGCAAAAATATTCAAATGTATTATCACTTCGTAAAATAGATATAGGACAACCAAATTGAGTTCGTATTTCAGCATAAAAGGATTGAAAAATGAAGAACACTTCAAAATGATTCTTCATTAAATATAACCAAGTGCAACAAGAATAGTCATCAAAATAGTGAAATCCAAAAATAGATGAAATACTATACAGACCTCAAACATCAGAATGAACAAGGTTAAAAGAGAACATAAGCCGATTATTGACACATATGGGAAACGAAGCATGAGCTTGTTTACCCAATTGACACGACTCATTCAAATAATTTCAAAGTAAAAAATGAGGAAAACATCTTTTGAAGTTTGGAGAGACTAAGATGGTCGAGGTAATTGTGGATGAGATGTAGATAAGGAGTTGTGCATGCTACTAGTGATGTAGTGAGATGATAAAGGCCCTATGACTCATGCCTTTTGCCAATTGTCCAACTCGTATTTCGATCCTATAAAGAAACACTTTTATCAAGAAAGGTAAAGGAACAATTAAGAGTGCGAGTCAACTTGCTGACAAAAATAAGATTAAAAGGACATTCAATAACATCAAAAATTGAATCTAAAGTGAACGAAGAAAAAATTGAAGCCTCACCAATGCCTTTAGCAATAGTTTGAATACCATTGGCAAAGAGTAACAGGAGAAGGTAAAGAAGCAGAGATGCAAAAAAAAAAAGATCCTTGTTACCAGAAATGTGATCGAAGGCATCGGAGTCAAGGATCCATGGGCCAAGAGAGGAATGAGCAAGGCAGGCCATGCAATTACCGGTCTAGGCAACAGAGGCAATGGCAGAAGATTGTTTGGATGCCTGATAACGTAGGTATTCAGCATCGTTATCTCCCATCAAAGTAATGGTTTATGGAGCCTACTCTACAAATGTCTCAATTGATGTTTGTGCAATGCTGGCAATGCGAGGGGGCCGGCCATATAAAGACTAACAATAATCTTTTGTATGACCCAACCTATTACAATGAGTGCACTGAGGACGTTTATGGTGAGCATTGCAACCACCACCACCAGAGGCTCTTTATCACTGGTGTGACAATGCAAAAGCATCTGGGACAGGGGCACTTGATGTTCCAGATATAAGCACACTGACAGAAGAGATGCTCACCAAGTGAAAACATCATCCACATTAGGAATGGTTGAACCACCAAGAATCTAATCCCAAATAAGATCAAGGTCAAAATGAAAATTGATGAGAGTTGTGACCATGAAAAATTTGTCCTACTGAGCCTCTTAATCTGTAGTGGAAGATATAGCAGACATTAAAGAGCAAAACTCATGCCAAAGGGCCTCAATATTGGAGACATAAGTGGTAGTATCCATGTCTTGGTGCTTCAGACTTACAAGAGTAAACAAAACATCATAATGGCGATGGATATTATTACAATAAACAAATGTCGCCTTATGCAAAGCCTCATAGCATGTTTCATATGGCTAACATAAACGTAGAAGATAAGGGTCAAGAATGTGCCATAACAGAGCACAAAGTTGAGCATCAATTTTGACCCATTCAAGTCAATCTATAGAAGGAATATCAGTTTCCCATTTTTTTATACAATCTAAGTACCCTTGCCCTTTGAACCATAAGCAGACAGAAGCGGCGCAAGACTTATAATTAGATGCACATTGTAATTTCTCAAAGGTAATGATTGGCGAACCACTTATAATAGAAGAGAAAATATCTGATTTAGGTTTTTCAGAAGTCGACATAGTTATTTGGATGGAAGGCATCTCTAGAAATTACAACAGCAAGTGAATAACACCAAAGGAGTTGAAAAATCAAGCTGGAGTGGAAGAATATCACCAACAAAGGCATAGCTAAGACTCAAAACAAAGAGAGGAGAGCATGGCAACCAGATTTGGATGAAGCACGATGGGAGACGACGTCACACGCACTCACACGCGTTGGCAAGTGGAGCAAGGACGTTGCCCTTGGAGGCCGCGCGTGACTCTACGTCTGGTGATCAAACTTCTAGGTTCCAACGATCAAGAGCTTTTGAAGATGATGAAGGGGCGTGTGGCTCAAGATAAGGCCTAGGTAGTGGAGATTTAAAGTGGACAGATTCGAAAAAATGGAGAAATGTGAGAGGAATGTGTTTTGGCTAGAAGGAAAACACAGCCGGAGGGAGAGGCCACTGGAAGGAGTCACAGAGGCTCTAATATCATAAGAAATTAGAAAGAAAAGTAGATAAATGAATTGTAAGGTGTATGTAACCCCTTACATTGTCTTATTTATAGGTAAAAATAAGTGTAGTATAAGTATAGTACTGGCGTAGTACAGTACAGTACAGTACGACTCTATATACAATAAATCTAAACATTATGAACCTAGATATTATTCCAACAAGTTAACATAGTCATCAACACGAACAGAAGTAGAAATTCCATTCATCTACCATTTGTGTGTGCTTTTTAGAGTAAAAAGGAGTAGAAGGCGACAAGGGAAAATTAATAATGTATCTTTGATGGGTAGATGCATTAATGATTTTCAATCCTCTCCCTCCATTCCTCTCGTTTTCATATCCACCAAACAAGTAATTGAACATCCTGACAATAAGAAACAGGTGATCAAGCACACTATATGGTACCACATGCAAAAAAAAAAAAAGTTAGATACAAACTTTCTGGAGGAATGAACAAAAATACGTACAGCAGTGCATCGTAAATTTGGAGAGTACTGGAGGAGTCTTGAAACAAGATCTACTGCTTCCGGAGGCATACGCTTATGAAATATCTATTTCAAAAGAAGACATAGTCAGATTAATGCAGACATTAATAAAAGCACTCCAAATGCAGAATAATATCAAGCATGCAAGCCAGGGAAGTCACCTTATGCCAGGGATGGGCCTTGATTTGAGGGAACTTGAACTCTGTATAGTTTGGATTCATGCACTTTATCTCCTCACGAGTTGGCGTCCCAAGTACCTTAGACATAGAAATATTAACTCAGTCTTTACTCTTTAGAGAAGCCAGTGAACAAAATTTCTTTAATATTGCTGTGGTCTATGATACTCTAGGTCAGTCCACAAATAAGACCAAAGATAAATTTACCTTGATAATCTCAACAAGTTGATCAACTCCACTTTCTCCAGGGAATAGAGGCTACAAATTCCAGATGGCCAACGGTGACAAACAACTTGTTAGCACCCTGACACCATTTACTTAAAAATGCAAAAGAACTACCAAGATAACGGATGAAGTTCATTTGTTGTGAACCAAACCTGTCCTAGGAGCAGCTCAGCTAGGACACAACCCACAGACCACATATCAATTGCAGTTGTATATTCAGTTGCCCCAAAAATGAGTTCAGGTGCTCGGTAGTAACGAGAGCAAATGTATGATATATTGGGTTCACCTTTGACCTGCTCCAAAATTATCATACCAGAAGGCAATATATATATATATATATAAACAAGAAGGCAGAGTCATCAATTAATAAAATAATTATGAACACACTGAAGAGAAAGGCCATAACAGAGGTCTCTTCTTTTCCTGCCTCACAAATTTCTTTTTTTTCTTTTCGCGGGGGGGGGGGGGGGGGGGAATGCATCAGTAGTGCAGGAAAATGGCAACAAGGGCCAGAAGTTAATGCATCACTTAGACTACAGCCAAATTGAAAATAGAATCGTGAACATAATTAAGAATTGTTCTTGAGGAAGTCATAATTTTAATTAAGTATGCATGCAACCATGGACAAATAAAGACATCAATGCTGTGATACTATTGAAGAGTTATATAAATAGCAGAATTCCCACCAAGTTAAAAGCCAAATCATTTCTGGCTGCTCAGATCTGCAAAGGAAACTGGTTCAGCAACCCTACCATGCCCATGATTTATCTACTTGGTCACCCAGACACATCAAATGTAAGCTAATCAGCTAGCCTGAGATATGCATGCCCAATAATAAAATATCAAAGGCTCTCTTACTGCTTAACAGATCTTATGGATGCAAGAGAAGACAACGTGAATAAATAAATTCCATTATTCTCAATAATTTCCAAGGACCTACGCTATGTTTGAAATTAGAATATCCAAGCAAAAGTGAGACATTACCAGTACTTTTGCACTTCCAAAATCACAAAGCTTGACCTGATGAGTGTGGGGATTAACCTGCAAGAAGAGACTACATTGGGACCCAATCACCCAACCAAAAAACTGAAAAACTCGTGGCATTGGTACAAACCAGTAGGTTCTGAGGTTTAATATCCCTGTGGCACACTCCAACACATCCATGAATATAAGCCAACGCCCTGCAAATCTGTCAAAGTAGCAGATAGGAGATGCATCACAACAATGGTCATACATAAAGATACCCTACATTTCTCATTTAATCAGTAGTAAGCAGTTCCTTGTTATTGTTAAAATGTGTAGACAATTATCAGCTACAGCAAAGGGAGGTTCCTGTAATCTTGTTATCATATAAATAAGCACAAATCAAAACAAATACAAGTAACAATCACCGTTGGTTTACCCAAGGAATTGTGACACAGAAAGCAAGCAACATGAAATCAGAAGCCTTTAAAGATCAGAGCATCTCAAGGATTTGAAGTAGTCAGATGTTGAAGATAACTGTAATATGCCATAGATTTCATTATATCAAAATTCCTCACTAGTGAACAATCTTTTGTAACTTATAACCAGTGGTGACAGTGGCATATGCTTATGGGAGTGTTTACAAATAATCAATCAAATATGATAATAAGGTTCTCGAGATGCAGCAAAATATGATAATAAGGTTCTCGAGATGCAGCACAGCTAAGTATACCAGAAATTATCTGCATAAAAATTCTGACTAGTATCCACAGACTATTAGAAAAATAATGATAACCTGATACGTGTAGAGTTTAACATATATCAGAGGCATCCGCTGATTTGCCTTGCTATAGTGCTTCACCACACGATATACAGTCTCAGGTACATACTCAAGTACCAAATTGAGATAGAGTTCATCCTTTTCTGTGGTGGAAAAGAAGCAGTGTTTGAGTGACACAATATTAGGATGATCAAGAAGGCGCATTGTTTGCAGTTCACGGTTCTTGTATCTTTTATCCTGCAAAACCTTCTTGATTGCTACAGTTTCTCCAGTTTCAAGACACTTGGCCTGTAAAACAAATGCTCTGAAATCAATTTTATATTCCCTAAAAAAGGATATCTTGTAGCAATTAACCTAAACTACAAATTATTGGAAAAATTCCACCTGAAACACAATACCAAACGAGCCTTGTCCAACAACACGCTCAGCCATGTAACTTATAGTCTGCAGCTCATAGCACCAAAATTATAGTGAGGAGGTTGGGATAAATGATGAATTGCACTAACTCAAAATCCAAAAAAATTAGTAATGCGTGAGAATTAAAATACAGATCTCATCATGCAGTAAAACATAGCTTGTATGAAAGACATCATCCAAACAGATGAATAATTATTGGATTCCATTCCATTCTGACGCTGCTTCTGTTAAGAAGATATGATGAAGTACAGGGACTTTTAGGGTGGGCTAATGTTGTGTTATGTTCTCCTAGTGCTAGCAGGATAAGTAATAGTACTAGTAGGATGCAAGGTAATCGAAATCGTACAATTTCCGATTCAAAACGCACGATCCGACATGATTCACTTATCAAACGATACAAATCATTTGATGAATTGGAGATTTTCCAGAATCGCACACCTGAATTGCTGCAATCATGCGAGTCGCGTCATAAGCAGCGATTCACAGCAATTCGATGATTCAGAGGAGAGCAACTCCGTCGCATCTGCAATTCGAGTCCTTCATGACCCAATGCAACTTGTTTTGCTGAACAAGATGAAGCCCGCTTTTTTGTCTTTTATGGGTTTTTCCCTTACCGAAACGGTGCCGCTTAACTTAAGTCCATGACCCATCCCATTTACACAAGATCACGTGATCCCATCTGTATATGTTATTGTGGCAACATCCAATTTACATTTAGTTTTGTACTTGATTACTTATGACTTTTTTTATTTATTAAAGATATTAGTTAAATAGTAATTAAATTATAACATAAATTATAATTTTATCTTGTGAAATTTATAACTAAATTTTTTTTAATTTTGGTTTAAATTTAATGTTATAAATATTTTTTATGATATATATAATTTATATAATTTAATTTAAGTTATTTTTTATTATATTTTTGAATCTTCCGATTCGATAAAATTTACAATTTACGATTCAAAATTTAATTCTCCGATTCACGATTTGATTACTATGGTAGGATGTACTACATGTATCCATATTCTTGTCTATAAACAAGGTGATTCAGGAGCTGCCAAGTCAACTCAGTACCTCATAAAATTCTCTCTCTTTTATTTCTCCAGCTTTATTAGTGCTACAGCCTACACTTCTAGAATGAGTAGTATTCTAGCATAATATTAGTAAAATTAAGGTTGTCTAGAGGAACCTCGGTCAGAGTCTGAATCAGCCACCATTCAGTTAATGTCTTATATGTCTTTGTTGTGGTCAGTAATCTGCATTGAGTTTCATCTCTTCATGCCCATGCACAAGCACATGGGAGGTGGAATGTTACATCTTCATTTGCTGAGTTTGGGCCCATTTCCCAGCACCTAAAGATTTCAATAATGCAACTTGCACAAATATGATCATTCGCAAACAAGTTAATAACCGGTAATAATTTTTACAAACTTATGACAACTCTTCCTACAATGGTACTAATCATATATTTCCAAGCGTTACTAACATATTAGTGGAATATATCAAATTGGTGAAATATTAGTGAAACTGAATGCATCATTATTTTATAATTTCAGAGTAACTGACAATCCTGAATGTTTTGTAAGGAACAAACAAATTGAAACTGTGATGATTAATAATGTGGATCTCTTTAAAATCGTTGTTGAGCAAGACTAGTAGCATAATGTGCATAGTGCACATCTTTTCTAACATCTCAAGTAGCAAGCATCACTCGCCAAATTTGTAACAGAAGACACTTGTACATAATATTACATGATCATCTTCTTATTATAATACTTTGGCTCAAATTACTATTAGCATTAATTTTTTCTTTTTCCCCACTAGCTTTCAAGACAAAAAGTCAAATTCCAAGAAAGAAAGGAAAAAAAAACTTCAGTCTTATAGGAGATGAGTTATCTCTCTGTCATCTAATTTAGTTTAAAGAGAGCTACATAATATATTTTAAAAAATAAAGTTGAATCATTTGACTTGAGAATTGACATAATTATAATTATATCCTCACAAATATCTACCTGTTTGGGTTGACCATTTCGACCACCAATTGTAGTCACAATGATGTGGCCAGTTTCAGTTCCATTTCCATCTACCATTGCTGTCTCCATTTCCTATCACAAAGAGGTTTAAATTAGAATGGGGGAAATCGCATTTTAGAGAAGAAAAAACTAATATAAAAGAAAAGACAAACAATAAGGAGGTAAGTAGAAAACATGGCCTCTTATACCTTTTCATCCTTGATCTTCATTTCATTGATCTCCTCAGGGAGTTTATCAACAATCATGGAATCACCACCAGCCATTCCAACAGCTGAAGCCTTATAAGCTGAACTAACGTAGAATCAGACCTTTCAGTTTATGAGAACCTTTATTTTGGTAGTTTAGATCAGCACCATAACCTGCAGAATGGAATAGAAAGCATTCAATCAGACTCATAAAACTATAATAACTAACAGGTCTAGCATATGATATAATTTAGCTTATTGGAAGAATCATCACTAAGCACAACAAGGACATCAAGAACTCCCAATATGCTAAAAGTGAAACTCAAACTTCCATTCAATTTGGAATGCAAATCATTAGTGTTATAACTAACACCATATAAATACTAATTCCTTTATTCAACATTAAACTAAGCATATGTTTAGGAGTTAAGAGAAGAAGGGAAGAAAAGGAGCCCAAATAAAATGAAAGAAGAAGAAATGGTTATATGGTCATTTCTTTTCTCATTGTTTGGGAAAACTTTCCCATCCAAGATCCCCCAAATTAGAGGAACCTAAAGAAACAAAGGAAGAACAAGTTTGGAGAATTTTGGAAGGTTACTTGAAATTCTTTCATTATCTTCGCCTACTTAATAATAGCTCCCAAAGAAGGGCCAGGTTTCAATCAAACCTTCTCTTCCATTCTCTTCCCCTTCCATTATACCCCATCCAAACATACCCTCAAGGAAAAACAGGTCTATGTTCATCTAAGTTTGATTATTTGAAATATTTCCAGCTCAATGCTACATGATTATTAGGGTATAAGACAAAAAGCTTCACATGCAACTCTCTATAGGAGTTCTAGATGCTTTTGTCATACTTACATTTATTTTAAGACGCAGAGAGCAAACGCGCAACAGACTTCCTCGTGAAACACTGAAGTTAACACCAGAAAAACCTAATCAACACTTGCACCACGATCATTTTTTATTTATGACTAAGGAAGTTAACCTTAAATCCAAGTTGAGGATAATGACCTAATAGAATGTAATAACTAATAACGAAATTCAAACAATAGAGGGGGGGGGGGGGGGGGGGAGTCAACAACAGCAGCATGTATGAATAGCAAAAGCTGTAGACTGTACACAGTACACAGGGTACCCTCAAAGGAGACCTCCCAGATGACAAAATAACTACCTACAGCAAAGCAAATACCCACATTCAGCTCAATTGCATTACTTGAGACTTTTGGAGGGGGTTCTTTTGCTCTCTCGGAAAACAAAACAGAAAACTTAATAAGGCATCAAAGAGCCGTGTTTGGCTGCCGAGAAAGTGCAAGAAAATAAGGCCATTACTAAATATGCTCAGCATTTGAATTAAATGAACTACCGAAGCAACCGTACCAGAGAAGCCGTGGATCCCTCGCGTCTTGCGAATACTTTCCCATCCAGACAGAGAGATGAAATTTTGTTCTGAAATTAAATGCTATCTTCTTTCGGAAGGGTTAAAAAAGGATGAGAATGTGTGCAGGGGGAGTTCCAGAGACCTTTGATAGGGGGTTTGGCCGAGAAACAGCAGAGACCTTTCTTTGTGAGCGTGTGTATATGTGTGTTGAGAGTTGAGAGAAATGCTGCCGTGAAAGCAGAGAGCGGAAACCAAAGAAGTTTTATTCAATTTAGTTAAGAGGGAGTTTCGACGTCCGCATCGTTGGACGCATGGGAGAGAGAGACTGGCGTCTCTTTGTTGTAAAAATATATAACAAGATTTTATTTTTGTAAAATTAATATTAAAAATTTTAAGAATTAAAATTTATTTGAAAGTTTAAAGAATCTAAAATTTATTTGATAAGAACGAAAATATTCTCAAAAAATATGAGTAATAATTGTTAGAAAAATAAATAATAATTTTAAAAAATATAAATGATAACTTCATAATAATATTTTTTGCATTTTTATCCAATGATTATAATAAATTATAACTATCATTGTAACTTTAAAAAAATTATATTATAACTTTAAAAAGTATAAATGATAATTTTGAGAAATAAAAATAATAATTAAGTGATAGTAATTTCCATATTTACATTTAATGGTTGTAATAACTCGAAAATACCATTATACGTTCAAGAAAATTTAGTGTTATAATCTTAAAAAATAAGAATAATATTTTTTAAAAATAAAAGTGATAACTTTATAACGCATTAGAGATATTTTCATCTTTACAAACAAATTTTAAGTCATTTAGGTGTTCAGAAATATTTTACATTTTAAGTTCCTTAATGTCAATTTTAAAGTCTGACATTTCTCTCTGTTATCTTCACACTCGCCTTCGGAGAACCTCTCTGCTTTGTGCCTCCTAATCATAACACGAACACGACGCCATTGCTACCACTGCCCGTAGCCGCTCTTCTTGTGTGTTTCAGTGTTCTCTCGTGGATTCGTTGGGGCGGGCCTCAGATGCAAACCAACCACAAGAATTTTTTTTGCAATCGTCTAATTTGTAAATTTTGGGTAATTTATTCTTGAAATGTTATTCCTTTTTCAATTTAATTCTATAAAAATAAATTTTCTGAATTTAATTACTAATCATTTTTTAATCAAAATAATCCCCTACAATTGACAAAATTATAAACACTTGACAATATGGCTAATATAACATAAATGAAAACTTCCGTATTTAACGTATTATCTAAACTTGTTCAAATATCATTATCCCTCAAACTTATTCAAAGCATTCCCATCCTTCTTCCACAAGTTTTCTTGCCTTGCGGAGAGCACAAACAACTGCATATGGCACTGATCATAGACGTCTTCCAATGATCATATGCTCAGCATCAGAACGAACACATGCAAATCACTCTATAAGAAGCCACTAATCCGCCCATAGCAAAATGTTAAGGCCAATAGGAATGAACTAATGTATAGAACCAGACAGTGAACAAATATATGTATGATCTTTGAGAATGACAAAAGTTCACAATTAATTCCTGACAATAAATATAAATACCTATCAAACATAAATTCAATACATGCAAGAAACTAACAGTAATGATGCATCCCCAAACATATCCAGCCATATGCAGCAGCTCAGTTTCACGATTTTGAAAAACTTCAAAATAGAGATTTCTTGTATGTAGTGAGTTCTGAAAAATGACTGATGTTAACAAGGAGCAGTTTTAAAATCCATGGAAGTCTCAAAGCAAATGGGATGGATATAAATAAAATTTATCGTCGGTAAAACCTTAACCGTAGATTGAAGCAGGAAACATTGTCATTTCCCAAAACCAGCAGCAACCTTCTTCCCCCTACGGTTTTCTACCTTCTCCGGGCTTGGAAATCCCGTCTCAACTTCGTACTTCCTTTCTAAGGCCTGTGATAATTTGAACAAAACCTTTATTAACCCTTTATCTAAAGCTGGGTTACTGTGTGCTGCACAGACACGGTAGTTCTTCATTTAGTTAAACAGACAAGAAATAAACATCTAGGATCTAGAATTATTATAGTTTGCCTGACTAACTAGTTTATCCCTGACAGCATCGTAAAAGATTATGTTTCTTTCCCCCACTGGAAAGTCACCTATGTTCATGCATGTGTAAAAGGGAGTCATAACACCCAGAAATTGTAGGGAGGTGACGCAATCAAATTTAAGAAAAGAAATGGAAAGTTGGATTAGAGAAATGAGTGCAAGAATCTCTAATACAAACAACTCTAATAACTAGTCCGTACGGAGTGGACCAAACTCCCACTATAACAAATGGATAATTCAAGACATTCTGAACTGTTCCTAACCTCCTATATATATCAATAATTTTGAATACAATAATGATAACTAAATGCTAAAAGTAAGGAAAGCACTAAGGCCCCATTAAGTTACTAGCTTTGGAAAGGGACAAGGAATTGAGATTACTTCAGTTTTGGTGTTTGGTTCATGGAATGCATAATCTTTCCATTCCATTAGAGAAGCCCCATTCCATTATTTACTGGATTGCAGAGTCCCTCCAAAAATTGGAGGAAAGAGTGCCTCTGTCATGGAATCAAGAAGGCAAGGACAAAAATGCCCTCCATGGAGCATGCAACGGCTTGGCATGGTCGGTTCTACCATGGAAGCAGCATCACAGCTCATCTAATAATTGCTGGTCTCCTTCTCAACGTTCAATTAGCAGGAACAAAATTTGAGTTTGCCGATGGTTCAGCCGGGTTACCACGGTTGCTACTGAACCCAAACTCAAGGTTCTCACTCAATATTGATTAGATGTCGCTCAACACCAGTCAGATATCATTCGATGATCCTCGATACTCTTTTGACGAGCCTCGTGCTTCCTAGGATGGATACTTGATCCGAAAAATGTTTTTGAGAATGCCTCCAATGCTGTCTGTGGTGGAAGATGCTCCAATTCGTGTTCTAAGGTCTAATAAGCAAATCCCAATTGAAGAACCCTTGAATGCAATCAAGGGGGATGAGACAATTCTTGGAGGGATAGTGCATAACCGATATTAAAAAAAATTATTTTATTATTTTTTTACCTAGGGATATTTTGGTCATTATTTCACCATACCTTTCTATTCTTATATTATTTTTATCTAACCAAACATAAAAATAGAACAACATTTCTATTCCTTTTCATGACATAACAAACACATTTATGGTCCACAGGATTCTTTTCCATTCTTTTTCACCCCTTTTCATAAAGTCCATTTCTAGCAGCCAAACGAGATTTAAGAGAGAGGTTCAGAACATGCTGGGAAAACATGGGTAGTTATTCTCCACATTATCCTTCACTTCCTCAAACTGCAGGATTGAACTGGTCAACAAATACTTAGCTGGGACCAACAGCCCTTCCATGTTCCTGCCTCCTGGAATATGTACATAATGGCTACTGTGGTTGTAGCCCTCTATCAGAGAGCATGTAAAGAGAGAGGCAGAAAATATAAGTTGTTGTCTCCAACTGAAGTCTGAAATTGCAGTTTCAGATTTACTGAACAACCCAAAGGATTACCAGGCCCAAATGCTAGCGTGCAACTTCTCAACAAAGTTACAATTTCCATAACTATCTAAACAAATGAGATAAGTCAAGTGCATTTTTAATTACAAAGTCCTCAAGATAAGAAAAGAGTTTGAAATCGATAAAGGAAAATTCTCTTGTATAGTAAATTAAAGAGAGAGAGACACACATATCTTTTGAAAAACTAATAATCATGGTATACCTCTGCCTAGCTAGTTTATTAGACAATAATTTCCCTCGTCATTGTTATGTTTTTCTTGAAAGAAGGGAAGATCTAACAAGGATTGGAATGATTGGAATGACAAAGAAAAGTGTGTTTTTTCTAACCTGTAGTTGTGCACGAATACTATCAAGAACTTCTTCAGTCATTCTCTCAAAGAACAGAATTCCCTGTAAATACAACACATGGATCAACAGCAAGTACTGACATATGGAAATTATTTTAGAAGCAGAGTTTTCCCATGGAAAATTATACAATAGATCCATAAATGATAAATTATTAGATAAAAGAATTAAGTATGTCATATTTTTATCAACATTGAGTACTATGATCTTTGCATATAAAATTCTCCAGCAATATAATTTGTTTGAACTTGAATCTTTTCAACAATCATTAAACCATAATACAAGTGATAAACAAATCCGCCAAAAAAAAAAAATCACCGTTCATCAAATTTGTAAACTATACACTTAACAATATTTACAGCAGAAAATGGTTTTTCACTTGCAACAATTCAAAAAGAAGGATCCATACCAAGCAAATTAAACAATGAATTAAAGGTTGAATCAACAGCGCTCCTATTTTATTGAACTCTTGGCATCACTCATAGATTGCTGACAAGTGTTTCAATTCAGAATGTCAATGAACTTCACTCTCATAGAATGGTGTGCTTGTATTTTAAAATGCAGCTTGGCCCCAAATAGGCTAAAAGATAGAAGGTTTGATTCTTTTATTCTAATTATTTATTATTACTATGTAAGTTTTTGTTTTTCGTTATTTTATAACCTTGCATCTTAACTATTATAGTATGTCAAAACTCTTATGTTTTCAATGAAAAGTCACATTACAATAATAAAATTAAAAAGATCAGAGTTTGTTCCGTCCTGCCTTTGCTACATTATTAATTATGCCCCCAAAATGAATATAATGCTACCATAGTATATAATTACTTTTTAAGAATCATATTTATTGGTTGAATAGAAAACTGGACTTCTTGCAATGTTTAAATCTCATCTTATAGCAACTTCTAAACAAGTAATTTTTGCCATAGTCAATTAAACCCTCATTAAATCAAATTCCAGGGCATTGTGGTCTATGATGGGTTCTGGAAACTTTCTACTTCCCATATTAAGGCTCCAGATTAATATAGGCATATGAAGCCTATCAAGAAAGCTTCTTACTTGCACAAAACATCTCAGACGTATGATAAAAAACAAATTCATCATTTAGAAGCAGTAATGTTTGAATTAATTAAAGTTGAGAAACAGACCTGTAGATGGTCAAACTCATGCTGGAATACTCGTGCAGGAAGGTCTGACAAGCTGACTGAGAACCTTTTTCCGCTGACATCACGTGCATCAATCTTCACAGATTCTGGTCTCTGGAGCGCAAAAATGAGACAATCTTAGTAGATGCAAGAGTAAATAACTCATGAAAAGACCATTGTCAGCATATTCATTGATTAAATGACAAGGGTATACACTCCTTTTATAGAGCACATATTGAAAAATCCATCATAAGTCCAACATAAAGCTATATGAAAGAAAGCTATGTCTTGGGGGTAAATGATACGAAAATATGCACTTTTCTCATTAGCCGTTAGAAACCGTTAGTAGTTAGTTAAGAGGAGGTGTTATGGATCCTTATAAATAACACTATCCCTACGGCTATTGGTATGTTGACAGTTAATGAAATAATCAGTGAATTCAATTTCCCAATTCCCTCTCTGTTTCCTCCTAATTCCTTCTCTATTTCTCCTCTATTTCCCTCGGCTTCCCTCTCTTTTCCTTCTTTACCTTCTCTTTCCCTCTTCTTCCTCTTTTTCTCCTTCTACCTCTTCTATCCATATCAATGGTATCAGAGCTGTACCATCCTTGGCAATGGCAACGACACTTTCTAAGTCAGCACAGAGCATTAATGATCGGTTACAGGGGCAGGGCCTTGGGCGGCTGACGAACCTGGAAGAGATGGTCTAAGGGATCTCGGCGCAATTGACTGGGCTCATGAGGGCTCAAGAAGAGTTCGTGAATGGCGGTAATGGTGATCACGATCGACCCAGAGGCAGAAGTTAACTCAGGGGCCAGCAAGAACGTGGCAGAAATGGAGATGATCAACAGCATCGTCTGCGACAGAGAGATGAGCATCAAGAATACCAAAGACCCACTCGTTTCATGAAGATGGAGTTTCTCATATTCCAGCACGGTGACGTTCTTAGGTGGATCTTGAAATGTGAGCGTTACTTCCGCTTGGACGAGACTCCCGAGGATTTGAAGGTGACAATGGCGAGTTTGCATCTGGATGAGAAGGCATTTCAGTGGCACCAGGCCTTTGAGCAGACTTAGGAAGAGGACGTTCTTGAGTGGGCTAAGTATGTTGAGACTTTCAAGAATTGTTTTGGGCCTTCTTATGAGGCACCCATGGAGGACCTGATGAATTTGAAGCAGCAAGGGTCTCTGGCAGAATTTAATGAGCAATTTGATGCCATTTCGTGTAAGCTACATCTGAGTGAAGAGTATCTTGTGCATGCATATACTGCAGGGCTCAAGGAAGAGTATGCAGGCCCTGTTCGATTGTTCAAGCCAGCCACATTGATGGAGGCCAGAAGTATTGCTCGGGTGCAAGAAATCAATATGCAAAAGAAGATGAAAGAAGTTACAGGTGTCAAGAACACTGCAACAGCTGTCAAGAACTCTGGTTATGGAGGTTTGGGTGGGAGTTACGCGGCTGCTGATGTTCAAGACAGGTCAAAAAGCTACAAGAATGTGTTAGTGGGAAGTGGGTCCCATCAAGCAACCTTAGTGGAAGGTGGAGCCCAACCAAAAGCTAGAATGGATGTGGTTACAACTGGAAACCACAAGAACCAGAGCAAGACAACTACTTCTTTCAGGAAAATTCTCACTCCTGAAGAAGTAGAGGACCACCGAGCCAATAATTTGTGCTTCTACTATCACGAGAAGTTCCCCAAAGATCATGTTTGTCCTCAAAGAAGGAAATTACAGTTGCATCTGGTGGAATATGAATCTGATAACAGTGCAGATATGAATAAGGATGAGGCAACTGAAGAAAATGGTTCTCCACCTCAAATTTCATTGCATGCAATAGAAGGTAGTGACAATGTTACTTCTATGAGGGTGCAAGGGCAGGTGGGGAAGAAAATTGTGCAGATTTTGACTGTTGGGGGTAGTACGCATGATTTTTTGGATTACGACATCGCCAAGAAGTTTGGGTGGGCTGAAAATGGTGCAATGGGAGAAGTAGAAGTGGCTGGTGGGCAGAAATTGAAGGGGTTTAGCATTTGGCATGGATTCAAATGGAGAATGCAAGGGGAAGAGTTTGTGGCAGATCTAAGGATTATGGAAATTCGCACCTATGATGTGGTTTTGGGTTTAAAATGGCACAAGAGCATAGGTAGTGCATATTGGGACTATGCTTCTCTTTCCATGTTTTTCTGGTACAATGGGAAGGTGGTTAAATTGCAAGCCAGTGTGCCTAATGATTGGAAGATGGTAAGCTCTAAAAGAATTGAGGAAGATAATGGTCAGATGTTTATGATTCAAATGGTGAAAAAGAAAGGGGAAAGGCTTCATTGCTGGTCTGTGAAGGGTGATAATGAGAGCTTGCCAAATGAAGTTGAAATGGTGTTGGGTGATTTTCAGGTTGTTTTTGAAGAACCTAAGAGCTTGCCTCCTCTTAGGAAAGGCCACAACCATCCCATAATCTTGCAAAAAGGGACTGATCCTATCAATCTAAAACCTTATAGATATCCTTCAGCTCAAAAGGATGCTATAGAGAAGATTGTGGATGAGTTGTTGAAATCAGGAGTCATTCAAGAAAACTCTTCTAACTTCTCTGCACCCATTGTGCTGGTAAAGAAAAAAGATGGGTCATGGAGAATGTGTATAGACTATAGGGAGCTTAACAAGAAGACCATCAAGAATCAGTACCCTATACCACTCGTGGAGGAGTTGTTTGATGAATTAAGGGCTGCAAAGTGGTTTACTAAACTAGATTTAAGGGCTGGCTATCATCAGATCAGAATAGTTCCTGAAGATGCTTATAAGACAGTATTTAAGACTCATAGTGGGCACTATGAGTGGCTGGTTATACCCTTTGGGCTAACCAATGCCCTGCTACATTTCAAGGGGCCATGAACAGCATTTTTAGGGAGCATTTGAGGAGGTTTGTGCTTGTTTTTTTTTATGATATTCTGGTGTACAGTTCTTCTATTAGTGAACATGTTGAACATTTAAAAATGGTGCTGGAAATTTTAAGGCAGCATTATTACTTTGTGAAGAAAAGTAAATGTACCTTTGTTGCCACAGAAGTTAAATATTTAGGTCATATTATCAAGAGTGGCACTGTTTGCACAGATCCCAAAAAGGTGCAAGCTGTACAATAATGGCCTGAACCTACATCAGTGAAGCAACTAAGGGCTTTCCTTGGCTTGACAGGGTATTATAGGAGGTTTATCAGAGGCTATGGTGAGATTGCTAAACCTCTAACAATGTTATTGAGGAAAAATGGATTTGTATGGGATGATGTTGCAGACAAGGCCTTCATAAAGCTCAAGGAAGTGTTGGTAACAACACTGGTTCTTGTTTTACGAGATTTTAATAAGGTTTTTGTATTGGAGACAACTGCATGTGGGAGTGGAATTAGGGCTGTACTAATGCAGCAGGGTCAACCTCTTGCTTTTTACAGCAAAGCATTAGCCCCTAAACATTTGAGTCTCTCCACTTATGAAAAAGAATTAATGGCTGTGGTGCAAGCTATTGAGCATTGGCATCAGTACCTAGAAGGAAGGAAATTCATTATCCGTACGGATCAACAAAGTCTCAAGTTTTTGTTGGATCAGAAGTTAAAAACTCTTTTTCAGATGTATTGGGTGGCCAGGTTGATGGGCTATGACTATGAAATACACTACAAAAAGGGCAACAACAATGTAGTTGCAGATGCTCTCTCAAGGATGCAAGCGGCTGAATTGTTACAGATAACTCTCAATACAACCTCCCCTGATTTACTGAGGCTTATTGAGAAAAGTTGGGCAAAAGTCATTGATTTGAAGGCACTTATCTCCCGTTTACAACAGCAAGAAGGAGTTGTAGGCAAATATACTTGGGATGGTAAATTTTTGAAAAGAAATGGTAAGCTGGTGATTGGGGTCAGTGCTGAATTAAAACAAAAATTGCTGAATTGGATGCATACTAGCTCTCAAGGAGGACATTCTGGAGTGAGAGCAACATACTAGTGTATTCCTAGCAGAGTTTGGGAGAGTATTACTATGGATTTCATTGAGGGGCTTCGTAAATCTGGAGGGAAGGATACTATATGGGTTGTTATTGACATGATGAGCAAATATGCTCACTTTTTGTCACCTTCTCACCCCTATACAACTGCTACACTTGCTCAGAATTTTCTGGACCAGCAGAAATAATAAGTGACAGAGATCCAATCTTTGTCAGCAATTTTTGGAAGGAATTCCTATGAACCTTGGGAATTGATCAGAAATTATCTTCTGCATATCATCCTCAAACGGATGGTCAATTAGAAGTTTTAAATCGCTGTCTTGAAACCTGTTTGAGGTGCATGTGTTGGGAAAATCCTAAAGAGTGGAGCAAGTGGCTACCTACAGCTGAATGGTGGTATAACACCTCATTCCATACAGCAACTCAAGCTACACCCTATGAGCTACTGTATGGGCAAAAACCTCAGCTACATATTCCCTATCTTCCTAGAGATTCTGTTTTTGAAGTTGTAGATAGGAGTTTCACTGCTAAGGAACATATGTTGGCTATACTGAAACATCATTTACACAGGACAGTGAACAGGATGAAGTAAAAGGCTGACTTGAAGAGGACTGATCGAGATTTTGAAGTGGGTCAGTGGGTTTTCTTGAAATTACAGCCCTATAGACAGATCTCTGCAGCTAGTAGGAGCTCACAAAAATTGGCTCCAAGGTATTTTGGGCCTTATCGAATTCTGGAAAAGGTGGGAGCAGTTGCCTACAGGTGGGAGTTACCTCCTAATTCTCGGATACATCCAACATTTCATGTCTCTTTATTGAAGTTATGTCCTGACCCTTCAGTAAAGCCTAGACACCCTCTCTTGGATTGGCCTATAGCTCCTGAAAGCCACATTCCAGAGAAGGTTCTGAATAAAAGAATGGGCAGAAGAAAGGGGAGAGTCATTACAGAGATTCTAGTGCAGTGGAAAGGGCTACTCGATGAAGAAGCATCATGGGTTCCATTGTTTCATTTTCAGCAGCAATTTCCCCAATTTATTGTACCAGATCCTTGAGGGCAAGGATTCTTCAAAAAGGAGGGGTATTGATACGAAAATGTACACTTTTCTCATTAGCCGTTAGAAACCGTTAGTAGTTAGTTAAGAGGAGGTGTTATGGATCCTTATAAATAACACTATCCCGTAGGCTATTGGTATGTTGACAGTTAATGAAATAATCAGTGAATTCAGTTTCCCAATTCCCTCTCTGTTTCCTCGTAATTCCTTCTTTGTTTCTCCTCTATTTCCCTCGGCTTCCCTCTCTTTTCCTTCTTTACCTTCTCTTTCCCTCTTCTTCCTCTCTTTTTCTCCTTCTACCTCTTCTATCCATATCAGTAAACCAAAAGATGAACAAAATATTTTATCACACCATTGCTAATTACTACCTCTCAACTCTCAAGGTGAATAAAGCACCCCATTTATTATCTTTGAAGTTTCTCATAATAAGCACACAAGTCTAATCCCCAATAGCTAAGCATGATTTGCATGATCAGTAGACTGGGAATAAGGATTGACATGCTCCATATGAAATTATTAAGGCTTCGGTTGGTAAGAGAGATATTGAGAGCAAGTAGAGGAATGAAAAAGAAGGATGCAAGAATTCTCAAGTTCAAAAGAGGAAAGATCAAAAAGTTGGAAAAGGTAAAAGAAAATAAAAAATAAAATAAAGAAAGAAAACATTATTTAAACTAACTCAATCCCCAAGGTAGCCAGGCCTACAAACCAGCTCGAAAGTTGAAAAGCGATAGTAAAAGAAAAGGAACAGTTTTTTTACCTGTACATCAGCCCAAATCCCTGGGAAAGATAGGCAACCTTCATTAAAAAGTGACAGTTTCTTTGAGTATTTGCTAACTCTTGGATTTATAAGAACAATTTCCTCTCCTTCACCACGTTCACCCACTGGATTGAACACCATAAGTTGTACATTGACTCCTACTTGGGGGGCTGAGAGTCCAATACCATCAGTTCTGTGGAAAAGGAAGGTAACCAATATTGTTCACATTCCTGTAAATTGCAAGGATTTCTTATAAGTGACTAATTGCAAAATCCTAGGCTAGGTTTAAATGTTAGTTCATTTCAAACATGGTAATGCAATTCATGCTATTGCTTTCAAACCTTCACTGAAACTTCTTGAAGCATAACCAAAATAATTCTTGAGGCTACATTTCTTTTACCAAGTAAATTATGAGTGTAAAAATTTTGGAACACAGATTGACTATACCACATGTTACTAAAACAAGGAAAGCCTTTTTTCTGCCTATATTGTCACCTTAAGGACGCTGCAAAAAATTTGTGGAAACTAAGGGAACATAACGCTTCAATGTTAGAAAAATAAAACCAAATAACCAGCAAACAATTAGGAAGCTTACTTGTACATTACGTCAAACATTTCGTCGACGAGCTTCTTCAGATTATCATCAAAGTTATCGATGCGCTTATTTTTGGCCCTCAATCTCGGATCTGGATATTTCACAATTTTCAGAGGCGCCTCGAACCGAAGATCACCAACTAAAGAAATAAGCAAAGTTCATGCAATTAGTGCCCCCAAATATCAAGGCCTAAAACTTGAGCAAAATCCAATTCATATAGAAATATGCTTATGGGGTTTGCTGGTGAGCTTACGAGAAGCGACTTCATCTTCCTTAGGTGAAAACCCTCTCTTAGCCATCGCTTGAGGAGGAACCACGGAAGGTCTGGCCTGGTATGCGGAGTAGAAAACACGGTGGAGCCAGGAGGAATAGTTGAATCGATTTGGAATGGTGGGATAGGTAGAACGACGGTAAAGAGTGGGAAGACGAAAATGAGTTGAGTGGTGCCGAGTAACACAAGCCATAGCCATGGCC
Source organism: Erythrophleum fordii (assembly GCA_032878935.1). Lineage (NCBI taxonomy): Eukaryota > Viridiplantae > Streptophyta > Magnoliopsida > Fabales > Fabaceae > Erythrophleum > Erythrophleum fordii. Next base: position 16,903,097 of record JAVQMF010000049.1, on the reverse strand, counting down.
ACACAAGGCGTATACGGCTAATTACATGAAGTTGCAAAATTTATGGGATTGGGGTAATGTTTTAAAAATGGGACTAATTATTCGAGGGGGATCAGGTGGATTTTAAAGTTTAATTATTTGATTGTGTCGAATTTTTGAAAAAAATATAAATATATAATATTTTATAATTATATATATATATATACCTGTGCCACTCAAGTTCATCCTTTGTTCGAAACTCCGTTGGCACTAGATCATATATATATATATATATATATATTATAATTATAAAATAATATTTAAAATGTACGCAACAAAAAATTTAAATAAAATAAGTTAGATAAAATTCAATAATTATAATAAATATCTATTGCAAAATGTTAACATTTTGTTTTAAACTAAAAAAAAAGTAAAAATTAATTTTATAATTTTTTATAAATGTTTTGTTTAACTAATTTTTAAAATTAATCAGACTAAAATCATAACTAATTTATTAGTTTTTAAATTAACCAACTGACTCAATCTAATTTTCTCAATTATGAATTAGATTAATCAAACAAAACTTTTAAAATTGATATTTAAGTCTTTATAATTTAAAATTTTTTTAATATAATATTTATTGTTAAATTCTTGCCACATTAAAGTTAAATTTTTTTACATAATTAATCATGGGCTATTTTAATACGTCATTCACTTAAATCATTTAATATATATTGCATTTACGTATATGAGTTAATTTCAAATTTTTATCTTTTTAATTGACATAAATTATATATTTAAAATGTTAAAATAACTATAATTAAATATTTTTATAAAATTTAATGAAACACTAATAGAAGTTTAATTGCATTGACTGAATTAAAAATATTTTAAACTATAAAAATCCAATTATAAAATTTTAATCTATATGTAGCAAATTGAAAATTGGGTCAAATTAAAAGGAGTAAAAGAATAATTTGATCCTTAATGTTCTACCAAATTAATAAAAAATACTCAGATATTTAAATATTTTCATTAAATATATATTAATATATTATTATTACTTTAACATATCAATTGACTAATTGATATTCATCATTACTAAAATTGAAAGTGTTAACAAAAAACTGTGACATAACTTAACTTTAAAAATAAGATCGAAATAAAAAATTCAAGAGAGAAATATGTAAGATGCTCAGGATAGTAAAATGGGCTTTCACAACACCTTTTCGTAGATCAGTGTGAAAGAATAAAAAAAGAAATAATTTGCCATTCATTATTTTTTATTTGTAGATTATTTAGTAATAGATACCTAAAATGATGATTTTATATTAAATATTATTTTATTCATATATTTAATTAGATAAAAAGTAGTATACAAATAAAAATAAAAATATGAATAATTAATCATTATATCTCTACTTAAAAATAGTTTTAAAATTAAAAATAATAATTACAAAGATATAATAAGCTTTGCATAAATTAAATATAATAATAATAATTCTCAATTCATATACTTATGAATAAAAATAAATTCTTTCTTTAATTTTATAAAATGTATACCAAACATTATTATTTAATTGATTTATTCTTTTTTTCTTTTGCTTCTTTTATCAAATAGGACATAGAAGTGCAGGAGAGAAATGGGAAAATGGACATGTTTCAATTATCAAACTGACAAAAGGTATCTTAAGGGGTTTTTGCAGCCACTCATTTTGCGTTAGTTAGAAACTTGTGTTGATGGTTATCTCTTTCCAATCCTTTATCTGTTGGAAATAATTTGAAAACAAATGAAGGGTGCCTTTTTGAGTTACAGCTCCTGTACTTTTGATTGAATATTTAAGGAGAGAACTGAAGGAGAAAGAAGCAAGAGAACATTCTTCCACTATTATAGGTTACTATGGTTTTAATGTCAACATGCACTATTTCCTTTTTGCAGTCTTTGAATATGAAATTGATAATATTTGTTCGCATCAAATTCCAATTAAAAAGCTTGCATGTAAGGTGAATAGTTTCCAAACAAAAGAGAGCAACATAAATAGCAGTTACTGGCTCTCATTACAATTAAAACACTTTCATGAATGTTCACCTCCTTTGTGTCTCAGAAACTCCTGCCAAAGGCTAATCAACATTAGCAATGGCTGTTTTGTCATTCTCGAGAGCTTCAGGAGTGATCCTGCTTTCAACGATACAAATTTGTTTTAAGGATGGCATTAATATAGTAATTTTAATTGATTATGTTGCGCATTTATGAAAAACAAAATATGTAAATATCACTTTAGGATTTAGGGTTTAAAAGGAGATATTCTATGTGTATAAATTGTCTCCTAAAGATATTATCTATACTTTAGGATTTGTTGGTCTTAAATTTATTTAATAAATAAAAATAATATTTAAAAATTAAATATAAATTATTGTTAAAAAAAGAGAGAGAAGTTAAAATGTACATGAGAGAGTGAGAAGTTATTAAATTATTTATTTATTTATTTTAATATAAAAATGTTGTAATTTAATTTTCATTTAAAAACATTATTAAAAATATTAATATATGTTTGAATACATGTCAAACAAATGCCTCAACATTGGTCAGAATAGATTCTTTTTCCATTTTAAATTCTTTCAATTCAATATTAAATTAAAAATAAAGAGAGAGAAGAGACAATAAATAATGATGAGAGGAGTTAAAAAATATAACTAAATTAATAAAATGGGAAGAAGTTGAAATTGAGATACACCACCCATCTTAGCTTGAGAATTAAAAAATGACCTAGAAAATTGATGCACGTCAAAGTGACTTGAGCATTGGTCGTGTTATACGACGCGTTTGTGCAATCCAAGCATTGATGCGACGCCGTTTTTGGAGGATTTCGTGTAAAACAACTTTAATTTTGCCAATTTGTTTGTCATTAAATAACGGCTGTGGGGAAAGTTTCTCGTCAATCAAAGAATCGCGGCTTGCACTCGACGCTCCTCCGATCCTGCTTCGTAAACTTCGAGAGGTAACCAATCTTCTTTTCTCCTAATCATTCAAATTTTATTGTGTTTTTATTCTTTTATCACTTTTTCTGCGTGTTTCTGTCTTAGATCTGCATCGTTCTCTGTTGCTAAACCCTTTAATCAATTAAATGTAATCAAATCAAGATTTCTTTATAAATTGATAACATCCTCGAACCTAATTCACGGTCTTCTTTTTATTTTTCTTGTTCGATCTGTTTTACGATTGGCGATCTGCTCATTTCTTGGCTCAGATTTTATTTCTTCTGCTTCTTCTTAAGATTATTATTATTATTATTATTATTATTATTATTATTATTATTCGTAAAGCTCTTTGTACATGTATTAATCCGATTGCAATAATTCTGAAAAATGACAATTCAGCAAGAGTTTTTTTTTTTCTATTTCTTTTTTTATTTGAGTGTCGGATTTCCTTTGCTCGGATATATGGGATCTGATCTACCTTTATATTGTGGCAGAGTAGCGAAATTTTGATTGGCTAATGAGATTTTTTCCCCTTTGTTTTTACTGTATGGATCAGCGTCGGGTAATCTCTAGCTAGCTACTGCAGAAGCCAAAATGGGGTTGACCTTCACTAAGCTCTTCAGTAGGCTTTTTGCCAAGAAGGAAATGCGTATTCTGATGGTGGGTCTTGATGCTGCTGGTAAGACCACAATCTTGTATAAGCTCAAGCTTGGAGAGATCGTTACCACCATCCCTACCATTGGTGAGTTCTAATACTCGTGAATAATCTGTTTTTTGAATGGTCAAGCACAACATTGTTGGAGTCTGATAATTAATAAAATGATAGGCCTTTTCACTAGCCTGATATGTTATGGCCCATTGCCACTTGTACATCAGATTTTCTAAAAGATTTGGAAATGATGATATTTCTAACTCCACTTGCTTTAGGGCCCTCCTCATTCATATTCTTGGTTACATCTTCTGTGACCTTATATTTATACTATATTATTTTAATTTGTACATTTCCGGGTGCCTATGCAATTATGTATCATAGTGACCAATTGCATTTGGAATTTTGTTTCCTTGTTTCATTCTTTATTAGAGTCAGTGGTAATTTTAGAGTTTGAAGTTTGGACGAGTAACTTAAATCATTTTTTTTATTATGTATTTGCTGTTTCATTTATCCATTTAGATATAAGATTATAGCTGTTCCTGGCGTTTCCATTTTCATCTGTTATTAACCTCAGTAAACAATTTAAGCACTTTGCATCTTTGTAATTTCTTATTATCTATGTTTAAATCGGGTTTTATATTTTTTTTCCCCTTTTCATGTAATTATCTAACATGGCTCAAAGGATGAGTTTCTGAATTCTCAAGGCATCTTATTGTATTGTATTGATCTAAAAACAAGAGTCGTATTTTTCTCTGCAGGATTTAATGTTGAGACTGTGGAGTACAAGAACATCAGCTTCACTGTATGGGATGTTGGTGGTCAGGACAAGGTATAGCTGCTCTTCCCCGTTCCCTTTTGCCTGTTTGTTCCTATGGATTGAGAGAGCAAGTAGAAGTCATGCATAGCTATTTTTTTTAATCTTAAAGTCTATCTCTCATTCATGTCCTGACTCTGTTCAAGCTTCATAATATGGGATCTTTACAGATATTTATTTTGTATCAATTTGGAGGTTTCTATTTCTTATCAAGGTTTGAAGTTTGAACAGGGTGAAAACATATTTTTATGTATTTGGGGATGTCTCTAATGTTTATAGATAGGTGAGTATTTTGCTGTTTTTGAGTGAATAAATAAAGATTTAAAAAAAAAGAGTTCTGGCTTTGCCATATGGGGAACAGACACAGTGCTTTGTTAGCTTATGTGATCTACTCATTATGAATATCTGTGTTTGTGCTGTGGCTTGTATTTATGTTGAGTAAGTATCTTTTCTGCACGTGGTATTCTTTAATTATGAGGAAAGCATGTTGACTTAGCAACCCGTGTTGTGTATATTATAATGACTTATGTTGTGAATTCTAGGGTTTGTATGATGGTTGAATTATATTATTTTAAACATACAGATTCGTCCACTGTGGAGGCACTACTTCCAGAACACTCAGGGCCTTATTTTTGTGGTTGATAGCAATGATAGAGATCGAATCGTTGAGGCAAGGGATGAGTTACACCGAATGTTGAATGAGGTATATAATTATATACCTGCTTATCTTTCACACGAGCTGTGTTATCTGACTTTTGTTATTACATACCAACTTATCTTTCGTATAAGCTGTGTTATCTAACTTTTGTGATTATAGTCTCTTGTGTCCTTCTTGATTTATGGCAGGCTGTTTGAATGTTTTTTCGTTTCAAGATATTTTATTTTTGAATATTTTAAAAAAAAATTCCCTAATTGCCATTCGAATTTTATTGGTCCATGCTCATATTATCTTTTTAATATCTCCTTTTCAATATGTCAAGTTTTGAGGAACTCTAAAGCTTTCAGACTATAAATAGTTTCCTTTTGTAATAATAAGGGGAAACTACACTTATCCATCATGATCTTTATTTTCAATTGCAATGTTCCTCCAAATCTATAAAAAATCACAATTAACCCTCAAATCTATTAGTTCCATTGCAATACGCGCTCTACTGTCTAAATTAGAGTTAAATCTAACTTTGGTTATGCTAAATTACTAAATTGCCTTTCCCATTGCCTAATCCTTATTTTACCTTGCTTTTTCATCTGCCCTTACCTTCTCCCCCCCCCCCCCTCTTTCAAAAAAAAAAAAAAATCATTTTCACTCAAAATCTAGCACATTTTCTTTTCACATTTGCTCTATGTCTGAGAATAAATCCATGTGAATCCATATCCCTTAACCATCCCTCTTTTATTGCTTTATTTAATAGTAGCAAGCATTACACCCTTGAAAGGGTTTCAAGTCAGTGTCATCCCCAATAAGTTGCTCTTCAAGGAGAAGAACCAAAAGCTAAGCTACAAGTTGAGATTAGAAGGACCCAGAACTATGAATGACAATGTAGCTTTTGGGTATCTCACTTGGACGGATCAGAAACGTGATCTGAAGCCTGATCGTGTTCCCTTGTTTCAATTAGGATTGACATCATCATGGATCTAATTGAAAGGGACTTTTATATTAATAAAGTCAAACTATATATTAGCTTCAATTATAATCATTTCTTATTTGACAAACATGGTAATAAAGCAGGCAGTGTTAGATAAGGCTTTGCAATTTCAAAGATATAGCAAATGTGAGGCGAATATGACAGGGGAAGATGAAGAGGAGGGCAAAATAGGTATTAAATCAACAATCGAAAGATATTTTAGTAATTTTACATAACTAAACTACTAAAGATAATAGTTAACATCTTATTTAGATAGTAGGGGGTTTATTGCAATGGGATTCATAAATCAAGGTTGGGGGTGTTAATTGTGACTTTTTATAAATTAGGGGGGGACATTGCAAGTGAGGAAAAGATTAGAGTGGTTAAGTTGAATTTCTCATAATAATAATTTACTTTGTTATACCTAGAAAGAGCTTAACTATTCAGTATAGAGTTTTGGTTATGAATGTTCGAGTTAAGAGGAGGGTAAAGAGCAAAAACCACAATAGGGTGTCAAAGAATCAAATGGTGGCAATTGAAGGGAGATAAAGAAAAGAGCTTGCAGAGAATGATTTTGGAGGAAGAATTTTAGGAAGCACAAGGAAGTGCTAATGATATATGGGACGGGATGGCTAAAGAGATTAGGAAACTAGCAAAAGAGATACTCGATGAATCAAGAGGTTTTGGACCTAAGGATAAAGAATTTTGTTGGTGGGATGCAACCTTAGATGATAAGGTTAAGGTTAAAAAGGAGTATTATAAAATGTGATTTTTGTGTAAAAGTGATGAAAATTAGGAAAAATATAAGATAATTAAAAAAGACAATAAAAAGTGGTGAGTGAATCGAGAGATTGGGCACTTGATGGGTTATACTAATCCTTAGGTACTAAAATTGGTAAAAGAAATATTTACAACTTAGTTAAAAGTAAGGAAAGAAATACGAGAGATGTGAACGAAGTGAAATGCATTAAAAATAAAGAAGGAAAAGTCTTGGTCATAGAATAAAATACAAAGAAATGGTAAAAGGGTTATTTTCATAAATTTTTTAATGAAGGACCTAGGATTTTATTGTATTCGGATAAGTTAGACACTTAAGAGGAAAAAAAAAAAGTTATACTTTTTATTGTATTAAAGAAGATGGAGAATGACAAAGTAGTTAGATCAAATAATATAACTATTGAGGTATGAAAGGTTTAGGAGTGAGGCATAAATTGGCTCACAAAGTTATTTAATGAGATTATAAGGGCTAAGAGAATGCATGATAGGTGGAGGATAAGTACTTTAATCCTTATTTATAAGAACAAGAGGAGATATACAAAACTGTGCAAACTATAGGGGAATTAAATTCATGAGCCACACTATGAAGTTATAGGAGAGAGTAATTGAGTAAAGATTAAGGTAAGAGACTCAAATTACAAAGAATTAATTTGATTTTATGTTAGGAAGGTTGACTATGGAAACAATATATTTGTTGCGACAAGTAATGAAGAGATATCGAAAGAATAAAAAAGACTTATACATAGTATTTATCACTTTGGAAAAGGCATACAATAGGGTGCCAAAAGAGATTTTATGGGAGGCTCTGAAGGGGGGGAAAAGTTCGTATTGCTTATATTCAAGTAATTCAGGATATATATATATATATATATATAATGGGGTTACAACTAGTGTAAGAATAAAAAATGGGCTTATAGAAGATTTTCCAATGAGTATTGGTTTGCATTAGGGGATAACTTTGACTCTTTATCTTTTTATTTTGGTCTTAGATGTGCTCATTGAACATATCTAAGAGTCGGTGCCAAAATTTTTGCAGATCATATAGTCCTAGTTGGAGAATTAAGAGAGGAAATGAATGAGAAGTTAGAGATGTGGATACTAACTTTAAAAGCACGTAGATTTCGTCTAAATAGAAGTAAAATGAAGTATATAGAATGTAAATCTAGTCAGAGATGCAATAATTCTAGCATAGAAATGAAAATTGGAAAATATATCAGACCACAAGTCATACGGATTAAGTATCTTGGGTCCATTATATATTATGACGGGAAAATAGAAGAAGATATAAAACATAGAATTCAAATGAGATGAATGAAATAGAGAAGTGTTTCAAGAGTTATTTGTGATAAGAGAGTACTATTCAAGTTTAAGAGTAAATTATACTACACAACTATAAGACTTAGAATGTTGTATGGAACTGAGTGTTGAATAATAAAAAATCAACAGAAGAATAAACTCAATGCTGCAGAGATGAGAATGTTGCATTGGATAAGGAGACACCCTAGACAAAATAGAATTAGAAATGAATGTATTAGAAAGAAAGTGGAAGTCGCATTTATTATAGATAAAATTATAGAATCGCATCTTAGATGATTTGGGTATATATGGAGAAGATTTATAGAAGCCCTAGTAAGGAGAATAGATCAGATAGAAGGTATTTTAATAGTTAAAGATAGAGGAAAACCAAGAAAAATTATAAAGAAACCATTAACAAGGATTTAGACTCAAATGGTTTGTCTAAAAACATGATTTATGATAAGACTCTATAGTGTTGATTGATCTATGTTGCCAATCTCACCTAGTGGGAAAAGGTTTGTTGTTGTTGTTATTGTAATAATAATTCAATTTGGTGTGTGCTCATTTTAGACTTTCTTGTCATCCTGTGTTCCACGATGATAGGTTTTCCTCTGAAGTTGTTAAGCGAGGAAATTAGGTGTTAGGGCATTTTCTTGTTCAATAATCTCATGTTTTGAGACCATGAAACCTATTATTTTGCATGTGTTTATGCATGTGCTTGAATGTCAAAAAAGAAAGAGAGAAGGGAAGGAGGAAAAGGATTGAAAGGTTATAACATCATATAGTGATATGTTCACAATTTTTTTATTTTTCCATGAGCTTGATAGAAACTCTTCTCACATTTTGTGAAGGTAGTTAGCATGGCTTTGATTGGCTGATTTTGTGGTGGTTGCACCACCAATTTATTGATCAAGATTTGTTATTTAATATCAGTTTTAATTAGCTTTGTGCTTGATTACTTGTTATCTCTTTTATTGTTTACACATCCTGTGTACTTGGAACCAATCCTTTAATTTAAACTATTTTTTTAACATTGTTTAGCCATTTAATTTTCTGTAAATATTGGTTTATGGAATGTAAATGACATAATATTGGTGTGTGAATCTAAATGTTACTTGTTTCAGGACGAACTGAGAGATGCTGTTTTGCTTGTTTTTGCCAACAAACAAGATCTCCCTAATGCAATGAATGCTGCAGAAATAACTGACAAGCTTGGACTTCATTCCCTCCGCCAACGCCACTGGTTAGATGATCTCAACCTTTATATTGAAGTAACCTGTTAAATGTGTATTCTCTTGGATGGGTCACAAGTACAATTCTTATAATTTTGTTACTTTTGTTGTTCTAGAATTTTGGTTTAGCTTGAATGGTTTTCTAAGGTGATGATGTGGGATTTCTCACTTAAATTTTGGAGGGAATTTCCCTTTTTGGAAATAAATAAATAGTAAGGAATAACATTAACTAAAATAATATGAATATGCTGCTGTGTGAACTTCCCAAAGAAAGATATCTAACCTTATTTGATGCAATGGTTTGATCTGTTCAGGTATATCCAGAGCACTTGTGCAACTTCTGGAGAGGGTCTTTATGAGGGTTTGGAGTGGCTTTCCAACAACATTGCTAGCAAGGTAAGTAACAAGGTTATAGCACAATTCAGAGTTAAAATGGTCAAGGTGTATTGTTAGAGACAAGCTATACTGGCTTTACCCTGATTTTTGGTATGACATGGCATAAGCCATTGGGCATATCATGGGTCTGCCATTTTGGAAAAATTTGGAATGGGGATGGGCAATGGAAGCCTTTTGGAGAATAATCTACGGGGGAGGGACAGGTTTTGGCTGTGGGTCGGAGTCTTTAGAGGAAGTTAGTTAGGGATTGGCATATTAAAGGGGGACTGAGAGAGGAAGAGGACAGGCAGAAAATAGGGGAGCTTTTGTTGTAGGTTCTAGTCTCTCGGAGTGTTAGGAATACTTGCTCTCTTTTCTGTTTTTTTTTTGCTCTACTGCATTGGTTTTTTCACTACAATTTCTGAAGTGAAACTAAGTTCTTGTCAGTTGGTATTATAGAAAGATTTTGGGCATGGTTATTGCTAGAATGGAAGGAAGATTTGATAATTTGGAGGAGGTTGGCGAGATGACAGAGGATATGGTTATAATGAAAGAATACTTGTTTGATATTTCAGAAGGTATTGCTAAATTGGGTGGATCCAGTGGAAGAGGAAGGAATACTGTTGAAAGAGAGGTAGCTGATACTGTCACTTGGAATCATCATTGTTAAGGAGCCACGGGGATGGATCTTCCAAATAGAGCAGTGTTTCCAGGAATGGCATGGAGAAGATTGATGATGCTGCCATAGAATTGGAAAGGAGCCACCTCAGTTGGGTACTAATGGCTGGAGTAGGAATGGCAATAAGCAGATAACCTATGGTTTTCTCATTATCTGAAGTAAAAATTTAATATCCGAATCCTAACCAAATCTGGAAAAAGTTGTCATCTCTAAAATACCTGATACTTGAGATACCTGAAACACCCCACATATTCCAAAATAACAAGACTCTCTAGATGTCTACAAAACCAAATCGACAAAGAGAACAAGAGAAGAAACTAATTGTGAGTGAACCATAACCTAGGTTGCAATGTGATATAACAAAAATAAAAAGAATGAACTTACTACAACATAGAGAGGTGAAGGTCAAAAATCAAATACCCATGCAAAAGTTCAACCATCTCAAGGAGATGGGAATGATCTTCCCTTGGCTTTGAAGCAAGAAGCACTTGTTGCTGTTGTTACCAAAAATATAGAAAAATTTGAGCTTATCTCAGCTCCTATGGAAGAAGCCTCTGATGAGAGGCTCATTGGGGCATTTCAAAATGACCTTAGAGAAAATATTAATGCAGGCGTCTGGATAAGCAAGCCCGCCACTCTTGGGTCTTGGATGGGGCCTGTGAGTTCAGATGTACTTTGAAGCCAAATTTAGGAGGTGACAATAAAATCAATGGGCCATTAGGGAGTTACTCTTGGGTCTCTATTTCTTTTGAGCCTGCAAAAATGACCCAGATATTTAGCCTAGCCAATCTACGTCTAATGACCAAGGTAAGGGGTTTTGGAATAAAATTGCTTCATTGTCTTCTGTAGAGAAGAGCAACAGCTACTGAAGACTAACAGATGCAAAGGTAGTTCAAAGGAGAGAGCTTGAATTGTGCTTCTGTTATGATGAGAAGTTTGGGGGCCAATCATCAGTGTCAAACTGCCAATTACATATTTTAATGCGAACAGAGGATGATGATGATGGATTAGATGGAATGGAGGGGCAAATTCTGGATGAAAAGAAGCCACCTGACATAATTTCAACTTCTCACATTGAGGGCAAGATGAAACTTCAAGTAGGGGAATGATGGAGCCCCAGTTATAATAAATCTGGAATGGGCAGCAGTGGCATGGCTGGAAACTGTTTGGAGGAGAACCTAGGGGGTTAGGGAGACGTATTGGGTGTGGATAGGAGTTTCCAGGGGGAAGTTAGTTAGGGAATGGTAAATAAAAGGTGGACTGCAAGAGAAAGCGGATGGGCTGAAAACTGGGGAATTTTGTGGGAGGTTCTAGTCCCTCAAAGAGCTAGGAATATCTGCTTTCTTTTCTGTTCTTTTCTTTCTATTGTAGCAGTCTTTTACTGCAATTTCTGAGTTGGTCTTGGAACAACATTGTTGGCTTGTCACAGAGTTTTAAGGCAAAATGTTATGTTTGTGGAGCTTATTGCATCTGTATTGCTATAACACTGTCTTTGAGTAATTTAACACCCAACAAACATCTTCCTGCACGATGTCACATATATACGATGGATTGACTAATCTGCCTGTTCTTTTTTCTAGGCATGAGGCAGTTAAAAAATTTTGGTCGCCTTCTGGTCATTCCATGCGAGTTTGGGGGTTCTTGGAGAGGGTGGTTCGTGGAGAGGATGCTTCTCCTTTTTGTTTTTTAAAGTGAATGTTGTAATAGCAGAATGTTTGTTAGGATTTACCTCCTCTTGAATGTAAGTTGGGTTTGTATGATTTCTTATATTAGCTAATACTTTTAGCTATAGCTGGAACTCTCTGTTGCAGTCTTTAGCAGAGGGCTTGTTTGTGGTCACTTTGTTAGCTTGACAATCAGTGAATATTTCTGTGGAATCAGATCTTGAAGTATTGCTGGCCTTGTTGCTACAACTTCCAAGTATATCTTAGTGAAAATTCCAGTTCCATTTACAGTCAATATTTATAATCATGTTTTACAAAGAATAAGTACAATTTTTTATGATTTTATAATCATTTCAGAATAACTATAACTTTTTTTTTTCTTTATATTCGTTTTCAGAATACACATTTGCAAAAATTGTGAAATTTTTGAGGATTTTGAGTTCGCGTTTCCATTTACTTGTGACTGAAATTGAAAGGTGAAAAGGAAAAAAAAGGGAAAACGACAGGTCTAAGTGCCTTATATTCGCCTTTCATTGCGATTCCTGTAAACACTCCTTAAAATTTAAGATGTCATACGCCAATCCTGTTTCTGTTTCTCATTGCTGCTGCTTTCTTCCTGAAGAAGAGCTATCAGAATTGGTTCCTTATCTCCATCATATGTTTATAATGCCATGCCGCCTTAAAACATTTTAGAAGGCGGATATTTTATGTTGGCGTTTGTTCGTATATCCAATTACTCTCCCATCAAAAGGTTTGCTATTGAGCTGTTCTAGTTCTATAACTACTGGTAGAAATTAGAGAAATTTGGCCATAAAGTTACAATTTCAGAAGTGAACAATACCCTGACGAATTTGATATTGTTATTGACTCTTTAAATAAATGTAAAAATGTTTAACTTAATGATCAATTATTGATCACAATATGAACAAAAAGAGATTATCGTCTAATGGGAATAAAGTTGTGAGTATTAGGATCAATTTTTCCCCCCTCGGCTATCAGGGAGTTTATATATATATATATATATATATATAGTTTTAAGAGGTAAGTTAATGATAATGCTTAGATCAAATGGTCTAATAGTGCTTCACAAGTAATCTAACTGGAGGGTCTTATTGTGTCTAAACTATTGTGAGCTGCATTGTTTCGCATAAATGGCTATATCATTGCATTGCATGTGACTTGATGGATTACAATTGTTGAGTTCTTAAGCCTTGGTGGAAAAGATTGTGCTGATCCAAACCTGAGATTCTTAATGTCTTGTAAGGTTCTTATAACACTTACCTCTAAATCTATTAGTGAGGTGATGAACTAAGTAAGCTTCAAAAATAAGTGTCTTATGAGTTTCCTCAAATTAGATGGAACTTCTATGGTGGGAGTGATGCCTTTATAAGTGATTTTTTGTGTTGTCTTTGAGAGGTATTCACTTTACAATTAATATATCATTTGTGGGAAAGATAAAAGTTAGCCATCTTCTTGTTTTGTGTTACTCGTTAAAACATTGTTACGTTTCTCACAGTCTTTCACATCTACATGTCATACTTCTTCAATTGGTTGTCATGGGATATGAAGGGTTGTTTTTAGGTCTCTTAAAACTCTATTCCTATTGTCATATTTGTTCGTTGATTTTTTGCTACTTATTTTTTTGTTTACTTGAGGTATTCTCTTTTTGCTAATTACGGCCGTGCCTTCTCTTACTAATTTTAGAAGTACTATTATTGGAGATGATCTTTGATGATTGAAAGAAAACTATTGCATTTCTTCTAACATTGTTTTATCCATTCCTTTTGATCAATAATTGGTTTTTTCTACGAGAGATGACAACTTGCCCTTAGTGCTTTATAAGGAATTACTTTGTGGTGGCATGTGGTTTCCTTTAAATAGTTATTTTAGTTATATAATTGCGTTCATAGGAGTAGCTTTTAATTAGTTAGTTTCACTAGCAATTCGCCAAATTCTTGGCTATGTCTCTTTGCTGGTTTGTGAGGATAGAGATGTCATTTATGATGTTTTGTCACCTATTTGATGTAGCAAAGTATACTTATATTCAAGGTATGTCTAGATCAAACATAGGTCTAATTGTCACCTTTTTGTGAGTGGTTTTCTGAGTTTATAGAAATGGGCTTATCATTGTTTCTTTGCTCGAAATACCAATGCTCTTTTCCCCTTTCATTCATCATCAAGTAGCAAGGGTTGGTCATGATCCTAATGAAGTGAGAAGGCAAAGTGAAGACATTGTTAATAATGACATTTCTTATTTGATGAGTTTTGCTAGAGGGTTCCATTTTGGTGGGATCTCGTTATTGTTAATAAGCTCAAAGTTAGTGTTGAAATATGCTAGTATAATATCTTATTTTTTGAGAACTTATGAAAGTGATTGTGCTCGAATCCTTCGGCTAGTGTTTTAAGGTTCTTGCATTATTTTTTTATTACAAATTGTTAAGCAGCTTTTTCATATGAGGACTGCAATTGATGAGGTTGGTTGCTAAAGATCGTCTTGACTTTTTATCTTTGTTTAAGACCTTTTTGGCTCTTCTGCCATCTTCACCCATTGATCTTTTAAGAGTACTTGGGGACTCATGGGTTATGATGCTTATATTCCTATAATTTTTAACTAGGTGCCAAGTCTCATGAGATGTACTAATTTTTATAAATTTGTAAATATTATGATTTCTATCACATAACACCAAAATTTTACACCCTTCTTGGCATGTTAAAAGGCAATGTCATCATCTAATTCTTTTGTAACTTCTTATGGCTTCCTTGAGAGGTCTCATCTCATTAATATTATTTAATGATATTGGCCTCCCCAAGAAGTCTCTTCATGATATGCTTTCATTGTTTCAAGTGTCCTTTTTGTTGGACGTTCATTTGGCTTCTATGGTGAATTTTCTTTTATATCCTTGGTTTGGTAGTTGGTCAGACTATTTTATACTTAAACATTTTCTTCCTATAAAATGAGACTAGAGCAAACTTTTTTTTCATGTAAGAAATCCAAAAAATGTTTATAGAAGATAAGAGATTATAGATACTCTAGAGAAGAAGATTGGTTGGCACCAAATTTGTTAGGGTTCTCATTCCTTCCAAGAAGGTATTAGGAGTAATACTTTGCTTCAGTGTTTGTTACATGCTTTTTCCTTTTGTTGTTTTTAAAATTGTAACATAAGCTACCAATGCAATCTATAACATTTTCTGATTCTTGTAAAGATTTGTAAGGTCATGGATAAGAGGTGTAACTTTAATATTTTCCTCCTTTATACAAGATTTGATTGTTCTTCACTTGATATCTTTGGTCGTTTTAGTGAAGTTGCTGGGGCTTATATTTTGACAAAATCTTATTTTTATATTTCTTGTATTGATTATTCTATAGCTATCTTGTAAGGCCTTAGCTTTTCTAGGGTCATATTGTTTTGATCATATGGCATGCACCAATCGATTTACTCTTTTTGGGGTTCTTTAATGGCCTTTGGCTTTGCTAAGGTCATAATGTATTGATAAGTTTTTAAGGTATGTATTTAGGGCTTTGGCCTCATCAAGGTCATAGCAAGATGATCACTTTACATGACGTGTAATTATGGCTTTAGTCTTGTCAGGATCATTGCATGAGTTTCTTTATTCATACATTAAGGGGTCTTTTGCTTTGTAAAGAAGTCTTAGATGACTTGAGGGCCCCTCACTTGGTGAGCCAAATGTTTCAACCAAGATTGTGATATAGCCAAAAAGGAACCATCATCTTATGGGAATGAGCTTGTGAGTATTAGGACCAATTTTGTCCCTTGGCAACTAGAGAGTTTCTCTCTCTCTCTCTCTCTCTCTCTCTCTCTCTCTCTCTCTCTCTCTCTCTCTCTCTCTCTCTCTCTCTCTCTCTCTCTCTCTCTCTCTCTCTCTCTCTCTGCATTTAAATCAAGTGATTTAGTAAAGTTGTAAAAACCAATTAATCGAGGTATCTTGCTATGTTTGAGTTGTTTTGAGCCACACTGAGTAAAGCAAGTGGCTATGCTAGTTTATTGTATGTAGCTTGATGAATTGTTATTATTGAGTTCTTGGGCCTTAATAGAATAGATTAGGCCATCTTAGACTTGTAAGATTTTTGTGCATCGTTAGATCTCATAACATTAGTGTTGAAAGACAATGACTTGTACTCATAAACAACAAAATCTAGTACACGTTTTAAAACTTAGTTTCTTCATGTCAAATACAAATTTTGTTTTAAATTATATACACAACAATTTATATGGACTTTTTAAAAAAAAAAAAAAAAAGCTTACCTAAAGCTTATAATGGTTTTGTCCTCTTAGGACGCGCATGATAATGATACACTCGAGGATTTTATTTCAAGCTGATTTAAGAGTCGAAAATAATAAAAAGTTTAGATATCAAGCATATAGGATTGTCTATTATAAATTGATATCTTTTATATCTTATGCTTCAATTACAATTAAAATTACAGTTGTGATAATAATATGATATTTAAGAACTAGTACTATTTTTAATTGACATGAATTACGTTTGATTTTTTTTTTTCGTTGCAAATGACTTTATACATTTTATGGGCATGATTTTTCCACTTTCTACTCTTTGTTGAATCATGAGTGATTAATTAGCACTAAGTCCAGCAAAGAAGTGGGGCTATCACGCATGGTCCTTATACGACTAGATTTTTTTGAGACAACTTTAATCCCTTATTAGCCACAAAAACAGAATGTGGTTGGGGATGACCCCCTTTCTTTAAAGGGCTTGCAACCTCATGAATGGTTCTAATCTCTATTGTTGTGCTGTCACATGGGAGTGTGCCAAGATTTTATACACAAACCTAACCTCTTACTAATTTTCTAGCTACTAATCTCATATCATTATGAATATCTTCTGCTTTAACCTCATAACCCCCATTGCCTTTGTGTTGGACCTTCCTCATTTGGGAAAGCAAATACTGACATTTCCAATGGAAGGAATCACTTATAGGACTCTAATGGCTACTATACATATTGATAGTTCAAAGCAAGACTAATGAGCTCAGGTGATCTCTATATCTGTGGAAGACAATCCTCCCTAGAAGTAAATAAGGATAAAAGAGAAAATCATATTTATCTTCTCTAATCACAAAATCATATAAAACTTTTAAAATATAATAAAATATTTATTTAAGCTTTAGATTAACATTTCAGATAAAATCAACAGCAAAAGGTGATGTAATCTTTGTATATGACTCCTTAGATTTGCATTTTCACCTTAACTTGATACGTAGAGATGGCAACCCTACAAAGCAAAGAATGTGTCATTGCTTTCTGTCCTTGCCATCAATTGTTTCCCTTGTTTCTATTCTCAATTCTTGTTGTGGGAGAAATTTTCCCCATCTCCATTTCCTATAGATCCCTAAGGAGAGCCCATGAAGCAACATAGCAACAGATGTTCTCAACGACAATGAGGTAAAATCACATTTACAATAGAAGGAAGTCAAAGAGAGGGGGACAAGTTTCTAATACAAGATGAGAGGTTTCGAAATTTTAATCAGAAAAGGTTTCTAGGGTTCTTTTTGATATTTTAAATTAATATATGTGTATATATATATATATTAGTATAAGGAAAATAATTAAAGAAAACATTTAAAATAAAAATATTTATATATAAAGGTGAAAAATACACTTTTATAATTTTATAGGGTTGGAATTCCGCACGGCAAAGGATATGATTTTCATCCCCGTATTTGAACTATCATATGGGGGAATTTCTACCCTGTCCCTGCAGGAAAAAAAATCCCTAAATGCAAGCCTTCAAATGGGATAGTTCCTATATTAATCTCCAAATTTGAGGAATTTTTTTTCATTCTTATTGATACTTGTTTGTGAAAATTATTAAAGCAAAAAGACAGTCTACTTTAATTAATTTTGATTGAAATTTAACATTTTTAATTTAGCTTAATATTTAGCGATATATTTTATTACATTTTAAAGTATTCATTTGTAATTATATATTAGTTCAGAGAGGCCAAAAAAAAATGTTAACATTTTATTTATTAACTCGGCTATGGAGAGGTGACCCACGCGCTGGGGAGGTGTAGTGAGATTGGAATCATGTAGGAGAGCACAAAATATATATATAAAGAAGCAAAACATGGATTTCCAAGAGTAGCAATGGTTCGATGTAACTTTCTCTGATATGTGAATGTCCATAGGTTTGGAAATTTAAGGAGGATGATCTATAATGAGTGGCTAATTCTTGTTTAAGGTTAGGAAGAGGTCTCATTAAGTAATAGTTGTTAGATATTTTTGTCTAAACCAAGGATCATGATCCATTCTATAGGCCCTTCTCCTTTCTTCTTTTTTGGTCTTCGAGTTATTTTGAGCCACATACTTAGCTATTGCAAATCAGTTTGTGTGGCTTTCTTTTTTTTTTTTTAATTTTTAATAAAAAGTGAAGATATAATCTGTTTGCTTTGTAATTAAGAGAACTAAGTTAGATTAGAATAGATATGATTTCCATCCCAATCAACCTCGCCAAGTATTTTCTTTTTTAATCTGAAATTTAGAATAAAAAGTGAAATGAAATTAAAATGTCCAGTGTTCAAACTCAAAATTTCCTAGCAAAAATATTTTTTTTTTTCAATTTTACTAGTTTGCTTCAATTTACGAATGATTATCAACTACTATTCCCACCCCCCCCCCCCCCCAAAAAAAAAATTCTTTGTTCCCTTTCCTAAATGTAGTCAGTATGATCACCTTCATGATTGTAGTCAGACAAGAATTAATATTTTAGAAAATGATAAAATCAAGGTATAATTACAGTACAACATACTTGAAAGAATTTTAACTATTTTAAATTGTGAAACTGTTTCTGACACAACTCCTTCTTGGGGATCGATATCTCGACAAAGAAGAGTTTTTTTTATTAATTGTATAATTCATATTATTAAAAGAAGAGGAAGTAATATATATATATATATATATAAAGTATTAGAATAATGTATAAAGAGAATGCGTTCTTAAAATAATTTTAAAAAATTAGTTTTCGACGGAGAATATAATAAAAAGAAATTAAGAACTCGTGATCGGACTTCCCATGATGTTGAAGTGATGATAATAATGACCCATTATCTATGTTAACAACATGCTATATGATTCCATTAATATCATCACAGACAACATTTTCCTCACCATTAATTTTCTCCTTGGTCCTTTTGGATTTTTCCTAGCCAGTTAATCAAATAGAATGGGAATTCCTTTCGAAATAAAAATCTCTTCATGAACAAGAAAAGAAAATCTCATGACAAGTTTGGTAGGACAAAAGGCGTGAGTAACGCCATACAATCCTTTTTTATTATAAAAATATATAAAAATCCTCTGAAATTAAAATATTTTTAAGAATAATATTATTTTTAATAAAAAATATAACTTATTAAAACATATATTTTTTGTATTATTTATTTTATGTAAAAACCATAAATTTAATTCATTCCAAATTTAGAAAGTTGAATATTTTTGTAATTATTAAATATATATATTTAACACTTGTTATATTATATAAATAATAGATATAAATATATTTTAGTCACAATAGGTGTAATTATAATTTATATTTTTCTGTAGAAGATGTCAGTATAGCATAAATTTTAATTTAAAAAAAAGAATATAATTTTTTTAAAATAGTACAGAATATTATCTAATTTAAACATGCTTCAGAAAAAAAAAATCTTCTAGGTTAACGTTCAATTTTTATAAGTGTTGTCGGAACCAAGTTCAAAACTTGGTAATTTCTAATTTAATAATATATATATATATATATATACATATATTACATTATTAGATTGATAAAGATATATTTTTATTCATCATAATTAAGCTAACAGCTCTTGTTGCTTTTTGTAAGCACATATTTAAATTTAGAGTAAATTAATGATTTAGTTTATATATATATATATATATATATTTTTTTTTTCTGTTTAGTCCTTCAATAATAAAACATTTTAATGTAGTTTTTTAAATATATTTTTAATTAAAATGGGCTTTTCATTAGGCAAATTTTCTTCAATTGACAAACAGAAATCCACATTATCGTTAACTCATAAACTGAGCTTGCCCAGATGACATTTTCTCCAAAAACAACATTGTAATAAGGAAAATTTTGCAGAACCAAGTAACTATCAAAATGGCACCCTTTTGGAGAATTTCTTGCTTAAATATAATGCCAGTTTGACAAAAAAAATTACCTAGCAAGTCTATGTTCTTAGTTAATAGCTACATTGCCTCTCATTTATTAATTAGAAAAAATCTGCTTAAAGCTGAACCATTTTAAATGAATTTTTTTTAGAAATTAAATTAAAGATTTTATCTTTAAAAGTTTAAATTAAGAGGAGTTGATCTTTTAAAAACTAAATTGTTAATTTATTCTTAAATTTGATATCATTGCATTAATTATGGTCTACTAGTATTTTGACAGTAATTGTGATTTTCAAGCTTAATTTGGAAACGTATCGTAACTTTTTAAATTAAGGATTATTCTTTTGTAGGTATACTATAAAAGCTGACATAACAAAGAATGTTTATAACGTTATCTTCATTCTAGAAGATAATTTTTCCTTTTAATTTTCATAAGATACTTTCATTTTTATCTTCTAATTTTTCATTTTTATGAAGCAAAAATTCTAAAAGAATCTAGATATTTACCCTTAGTAGATGATAAATTTTTCCCTCTTGTAACCGCGTAGGCTTGTGATATTTTTGAAATATCTCATCTCTTTTCTTCTTTCGAGAAAAGTATATATATGCATACATATAGTGCATGTGCCCTATATAACTTAAGAGAACGTAGAGACATATTACTAGTCGACCTCTTCTTACAAAATATTTATAGTCATGCATGCAAACATGCATGCATGCAATGTAATTATCCACATAGTTAGGTACTTAAAAAGCATTTTATGCCACTAATTGAAAACTTTATAACAACTAATAAATTATATCTTATATATTCTCCCTCTATTTAAACCCTTCTACCACCCATTATGATCTCAATATCTCTCTTCACCTTTCTTCCTCTCTCTCTTTTTCTCTCTCTCTTACACACACACACACCCCACACCAAATAATGGACAAAAAACCGTGTAATTCATCTCAGGATCCTGAAGTGAGAAAAGGGCCGTGGACCATGGAAGAAGACTTGATCTTGATCAACTATATTGCAAATCATGGTGAAGGTGTCTGGAACTCCTTAGCCAAGGCTGCTGGTATATACATACACATATATATAGTATCTCTCTTCTTTAACATTTTTTAGTATTCTCCTTTTCTTTGGCCTCCTTAAACCCTAATGATTCCTCTTCACATTTTTTCACAGGTCTTAAGCGTACCGGAAAAAGTTGCCGGCTCCGGTGGCTAAACTACCTTCGTCCTGATGTTAGAAGAGGGAATATTACACCCGAGGAACAGCTTTTGATCATGGAGCTTCATGCAAAGTGGGGAAACAGGTGATGAATTTACCGTATATGATTGATATTATAAAAATATATATTGTGCATCCCCTTCTCCCCTCTCCTACAAAGTGAATTGACTTTATGCAGAAATTAATGATATTGTTACAAGCAAAGAAATTTAAAACAAAAATAAAAAAAGATTCAGTCATGACCTTCTCTTTCGTATTTTGAAGGATGAAAGAAGTTGGTCACTCTCTCTCGCAATTTTGTAGTTTTTGGTTTTGAATAAAGTACGCCAGTTCTAGCTGGCGGCATAGGGAAGTTTTGAGGGTCATTCAAAAAGAAAAAGGGAGAGAGTGTTGTTTGGGGGTAGAATTCTAGCCAAGAAAATTTTTTCCAACACATGGGGGGTTTTGGTTGTGTTGAACTAATAATATTGGCCACATATATATTCACTCCCCAAAATTTGATTCTGAATTTTAAGAGCTATACAAAATGATCCGTTGTGACTGATTTCATATATATATATATATATATATATGAAAGAACAAGAAGGTTTTCCTTTAAAAGCTCCATGTTATTACTTTCCTTTTGCATTCACTCTCTCTCTCTCTCGCTCTCCAAGTTATAATACGATGAGGTTGGAGCATATATATTACACTGTGGACCTTCAGGAGGAAGAGGTCCTTATTAAATTACCTTAGAGCTATACAGCAACAACACCGTGAATTGAGGGGCATATCAATGTTAAATGTCTTTCCTTTTCTTCAGTTTTTGAATTTTCCATGAGCTTTTCTTAATTTCCCACGAATACAATTCAAATGCAAGCAAAGTTTTTTCTTTCCTTCTTAATTTATGTGGTCAGAAGTTGAAACAGTGTGGATAAGATAAAGATCGGTTGCTATATAATTTGATTTTTGAAAATCCATATATTTTCTTTTTTGGGTCGTACTGCATATATATACATCTAGGTTTCAGGTAAACAAAAGACAAGGGACCCCAAAATCAATGTTTTCATCGTTTTATATATTCTGACTTATGAAGAATCATCAATATAGTAAAATATAAATCAGAATGTTTACAGAAGGAGGATAGACTGCATACATAGCAGAAGAGGGGAAAAAGATAATGAGAGGATAGACTACATATAGGAAAAGAAGTTACTTTCTTTTTTCAGTTAATTAAGAAACTCTATGAAATAAAAAGGGTTTGCTTCTAAATAATTTTTTTTTTTTTAATTATGGCTGGTATAAAAAAGCTGTTTTAACGTCTGTTAGATATTTTTACGAACTGGATATCTCTATATGGGAGTTGTGAATGAGAACCAGATAGAGTGGAAAAGAGAAATTTCCATTTTAGGCTAAACTCATGGAAGTGGGTCACATGACAATAGCTTTCTCATTCAGAAGAAAAAGAAAATTAAAGGAATGATTAAATTGACCCAAACCATTTGGCCCTTCTTGACTAGGGTTGGTATCCTTATAAATTTAGAACCTCCACTTAACGCTAGAGTACTTACATACATAGCAGATATAAACTCTACCCTTTGTATACGCTTTTAATTTCTCCTTCTCCAACTCTATCAAAGCAAAAAAAATAACTCCAACCCTTAAGAAAGAAAACGAAAATGAAGCTTCAATGCAACACATTTCTTATCAACTGCGTCTGTCATTGGATATAAAGTTTATAAACTAACTATATCTGATGGGAGGGTTAAAAAATCTCATTTCAAAAACTCAAACTTTACCCCCATCTATTGAATTGATCATTTGTTTTTTTTTTCTTTAAAGCTTAAAATTTTGTGATTGAAATAACAAAGCATGGAACTATTTTTACGTGAAAAATACGAAAAGAAAAAAAATTAGAATCAGAGAATGGAATGGAAGTAGTGTTTGGATTGAAACATACTTTTCTATGTGTGGAATGCATTGAGAAATCCGATGAATTTGGTGATCAATGGGAGAGCCCCAGCTGCAAAGGCAAAGGCATCATAATTCCATGTACCAAAGGGGGCCTTCAGGCATCTCACAGCTCAACTTGTCCTTTTATATGAGACTCCGGACATGCTTCTCTTTTAATCTCAGCCAATGAACATGCTCTCAACCAGACACTATACCTATTTGATGTTGGTGTTACCACTCTTCACCTATATATCCGTTTATTTCATCTTTTATAATCTTCCTTCTCAAGAAACTTACATATTTTTAAGCTATATATATATATATAAACCATACGATTTGCTGCATATATATGATCAAAAGGTTCTCAACTAAATGTTTGCTTTAATTGTCTCATTAACCATATACTGATCAACTAAATCTTTGCTGTAATATTCAAAATCTCCATAAATTACCTTCACCATAATTTTTGTTTTCTTGGTTCAGTGTCAGCTGAAAGTCATGTGGGAGCACTATTAGAATATTCTACTGATATTCTAAAAAACAAGCTGAATATCCAAGCAAATTAAAAATATTCAGTTATCTGTCACTTTTCCCTTATATATAAATAAATCACTCACCAAAAGAAAATCATAATAATGTAGGTGGTCAAAAATCGCGAAGCATTTACCGGGAAGAACTGATAATGAGATCAAAAACTATTGGAGGACTAGGATCCAGAAGCACATTAAGCAGGCCGAGAACTACCAGCAACAACCACAGCTAAGTTCTGAGACAAATGATCATCAACAAGCCAGCAGCAGCCACGTGTCCACTACCAAGGCTGATCCTCAGCCAATGGACACCTACTCTCCATCCTCCTTTCATCAAGCGACTCTCACTGATCAGCCCTTTCCAACTCATCCATTTACCACCGTACTTGATCACTCCTCCACTTGTACCAGTCATGAGAGTAACTATTGGAGCATGGAGGATCTCTGGTCCAATATGCAATTCCTTAATGGGGATTGAACTTATTATTATTATACATAATAATTAATTTATATATATATATATATATATATATATAAAGAAGAGCTTAAGTGTCTCTGCCTCAGAATGTTTTATTAGGTTTGTATGTATACGTAGTTGGGAGTTTGGTGTTTTGCATACCATATATTAAGAACTAAATCAGTATGGGTTGTATAATAGGAGCTTATCTTATTATCTGCATATGATGTTTTTATGGCAACTGAGATTATGCATGTTTGAGAACCACAAACCGTGAACTGATTAATATATTCTCAGTGGCAGGAGTCGTCTTAATATAGTAAATCTTATTATTGTCTCAATGATTGTTTTGTCTTATATATCTGGCAGCTTAGCTCATGATTCGTTTCTCCTGTCTCAACCACTCAACCTAATTAATCATTGTCCTTCCCTAGCTAGTTTAAACAAAGATTTATAAAGTAAATACACAGAAAGTGTAGTTTAGTCTAAGGCCGAAAGGAAAAAAGGAAAAGAAAAAATACCCTGGCCATTGGTTAATTGCCGGTAAAAGTTTTAGCGGCAACTAGTTTGGCCACTAATGTAAAAAATAATGGCCACTATAAACATGATTTGACGTATAATTATAAACACACATGGAGAGATACTTATGAATAGTGCCTAACATTTTTTGAGATTGGTAATACTTCAGAATGAATGAGAGCATAAAAAGTAAGAAAAACGTGCGAGATGCGTTTGAGCTAGTCCTCTCTTTCATATAAATGGAATGACAACCAACCATGCATGGGCATGATGAACTTGCATTTACATCGAGGACAAAGAAATTTGCCCATACATTGCCTAACTAAACCCACAAGAAAATTGACACGTAGCCCAAATGCACACATTATCAACCATATATCTATGATTGTCAAAACTCACCCCTCCTTTTGTTTATTATATCGACTTTGGCTCATAGCCATGCAACAAGAACTAAATCTGGACGTAAACCTAACTCTTAACTATGGACGCAGTAGTGAGGAAGCCCTCACATGCACCCCATGACTAAATGAAGGATACTTTCAAATTATCAGTTCATTTCAAAAATATATTGAAAAATGAAGATTTGCTCTGTATCATTCTCTTATTTAACCAGAAAGCCCAAACGTTACCTCAATATAGATAGTATTTAAATATAATTTGAAGTGTCAGTATTTTATCGGATATGATATTAAAGCCTGGGTGATGTTGTCATTTTGTGAGGGGGAGTTAGGTCTAGAGGTGACGACATATACAATAGAGGAGCATTCATGGTGGACCGAACTTCAACTTTAGCTTCAAACACTTATACAGACAAAGGGAGGAGAGGGTGACGGGAGAGGCTTGTCCTCTGGTTCTGCCATGTCTTATATAGGAAACTAGGACAGTTGCTTTGTGGCCTTTCGCTGTTCTCCGACGTCGTACGGGTAAGGATCTTCCAAAGATTAGAAGTTCACAACGTCTGTGAGCCGCTCGTTCTATTTCGTCACATGTTTTGTGTGCTGCAGAGTCAGTTAGGAACCCAAGGGAGGACAAAAAATTACTTGCATGTGATGGATAAGGATAAACCACGTGGTGGGTCGGCCACTTAATGGAAAAACGTGTGGAAATTGAATAATATATGCTTCAATTTCACGTCTTTCAGCTGCTTCGTCGGGCCCTTCTTAATTAGCAGTGAATATATATTTCTTCACATGCAAGTTTATCACTTTTCTTTTCCTGATCTGCAGAATTTTTCAAGTCTCATGATTTCGTTTTCGTTACTCTCTGATCTGTATAATGTGGTTATTTTTATTTTTTACTTTCATTGAGAATTTGTTCAAGCACTTTCTAAAGTTCTTATCCTTGTTGGTAGACGTGGAATAGCTAGTTGGATTGAAGACAGCTTTATATCTATTCCAAAGTGTAATTTCCAAAAAGGACGATAGAACAGAGACGTTAAAACAAAAGCAAGAAAGAAAATGATTCGTTTTTAAAATAAGGAATTGATCAAATTCGAGCAATATTTTTGAGATTATCGTTTTACTCGCAGAAAAATACATGTATACTTTGTAAAAATTTATCTGAAAGAGAATCGACCGTTCGATGGCATGTAAAATGCACATGCATGTATATTATTGTGATAGCACTTTAATCGTTACACTAAATATTACTCAAATGAAAAGATTATACATAAGGCGGGGGCTGATGATAAGTATCATTAATTAATTTTATCATGACTCGTTTGATAAATTCACTTTTTTTTTTTCAGAAAAAAAAAAGATAATTCATCGCAAAAAAGTCTTAATTCATTCATCTCTTTCCGTTCTAATTATTTTTTTAAAGGAAAACTTTTACATTGAAAGGAAAAGGAAAAATAAAAAATAAAAAAGGGGTGCGCAGTGGTGATGGCACTTGACTAAAGGTATTTATGGCTAGTTTGACTTTTCTTAGTTTTTGGGAAACTACATTTAATTTCCTGAATTATTACATATTTATAATATTGATACTTAAATTTCAAATATAACATTTTGCTCCTTGAATTATTATAAAAAAGTAAAACAATTATTCATTTATCAGCTTTAATGCCTAACAGCTATATAATTAAAAAGAGTCAACTGTCGAGCTTTTAAAAGTCAACTTATATGATTTATTTTGGAAAAAAATTATACATCACTTTAAAAAAAAATCAAGATAGATAGTATAAGCTAACTCATTTTTTTAAAAATAAATAGCACAAGTCAACTTTTAAAAATTTAAAGGTCAATCTTTAATAATCATATTTCTATTAGATATTAAACATGAGAGATAGTTAACAATTTTATTTTTTATAATGATTTTAGAAGAAAAATTTAACATTTTAAAGTTTAAATACTAAAATTAGAATTAACTACAAGTTCAAAGTGATAAAATGTATATAAGCCGATGATGATGTTCAGCCATCAATTGCCGACAAGGCTGCATGGATGACGACGAGCTCTCGTGCATATTTGATAGTGACTTATTATTATTATTATTATTGTGTGTGTGTGTGTGTAACAGTGTAATGAGAATTAACCGACTTGCAACACGTGGGGTCAAATAGTTGGGGTTGATGGAAATTAATTTGGATAAAAATGCTAAAGAAAAATTCTTTGATTATAAGAAAGAGTTCAAGGCCATTTTTTTTTTCGTGGGGTGTTTTTTGGGGGTCATTGGTTTTGTATTCAATTAACAAGTATTTTTTTTTTTCAGATCAAAATATATAATTTTTTTGGTCAGAAAGATTTTTTCCCAAAAATTTTCATTTGGGCTTTGTGGGCCCCAATTTTCGGCCTATGTAAGATATGCAATATATTCAGGCATTCGCCGAAATAAACGCGTTCATTCTTTTTATATTTACCGGACAGTGTTGATCCGCTAGAAATTTGGCCCAAAAAAAAAAGGAAAAAAATGGGCCTTCCATTTTGAGATTTCTTTTGGACTAAAAAAAAAAATCAAATTTCTTGAAGACCCCACTGGCGTCCCCGAAAAAAAAAATTCATCGCTGATATCCAATCACAAATTGACACGTACACTACAAACAAATTTAAAAGGTACATTTCCCTGCTCGCAGTTTTTGCAGCATTAGCTTGAACATGAGCATGAAAGGGAGGGCAAGAAGCTTGGAGATTGAAGAGGCAGAGACTATGTAGATGCAATGTCCCACAGGGGAAATGTATAATTTCTCTCCTCCTCTGATTCTGTTCTACTTGCCATTTTTTTCTTCTATTATTTTCAGAGTACCATTTTTTTGTGTGGTTTCTTTCAGCCCACTGTGAACGTGTGCGCTATACTATGGACAGTGGCCTGATTCCGGGAAAAACCTATAGCTGCCGATCAATTTGGTGTGATCTGAAACTGGTAGTTAAATTTATTTTGTTGGGATTCATTTGATTTGCTTTGAGTTTTCTTTTCTTGCCAAATTGTATCTTTTCCATTTACTGGTTATTTTTGTGTTTCTCTTATTATTTTTGTTGGTTTGATTATTTTATATTCTGTGTGTTTTCATTGCAGCAAGAATATACCTCCGCTCTTCCGTTTATTTTTAGAAACTGTTATCTTGGGCACAGGTTTGTGGAGTGCCTGAATTTGTAACATTTTTGTTCTTCTGTAACTTGAATGTACCTTCTGAGTTCTGACATTGTGTATCTTTTCCTCTTTCTGTGGAGTGTAGGCTTTCGAGGATTCTTGATATTGGAGTGTTATGTTTTCCATTACTACAATGCTATGCTTAACACTCGTTGAGCGAAGGCTAGAATGAATTCAGGACTCTTTTTTATGTTGTTGAACTTTTGGCAGCAGTGTAGTTCTTTGAATACTCAACTTCTGGATATGGTTTTGAAATTTAGGAATTCAAGCTATTTGTTATAATTTTCGTCTTTACTGTTAGTTGGTGGTGACTTTATTCAATGCAGTTTTGAACTTTGAAACAGAATATATTTAGTTGCTGTTTAATCATAATTTCCGCAATTAATTTCATTTTTTCTTGGAGGAGTATGTCATCAAGTGAGGTCTGTTTCGGTGATGGGGCAAATTGGTTGAATTATGAGAACAAGATATGTCCTAATTGTGAGGATTTGAATAGCATCGAAGTTTCACAGCCCTTCAGAAGCCTATCCAAGCTGTACTAGTAGCATTGGTGCAACACAATGATTTTAAGATTGGTGTTTGCTTACAAATGCTCAAACTACTCCCATCTATCATGGGATCAAAGGAAAAAAAAATGGTCGAAGCAAGACTATGGGGGAGACATGGATAATGTGTTAGAAACTAGTATTGAGAGGTGAGAGCTTCATGTGAAGGCACTAGCATTCCAGGTATGCTTTTCATCGTAGATATAGTTTTTCTCTCAGTGATGATCACTGTGAAATTGAATGTAATATGACTATTGTCTGCAGCAGTTGTTTTTATCTCCTGCAAGGTCTGCACATTATGTAAAAAGAAACCATTATTTGCTACTATTGTATTAGTAAGAGTATCAACTAATTAGTATCACTGCCCCTTTTCTTTAATGATAGTATGTACAATGACAGGAACAGTAAATCAAAGAGCAAGAGAAGAGGAAGAAACCCGTTCGATTGTGATTTATCGTAAACCGTTTGAGGCACATTGATAGGACAACTGACTCAATCTTTGCACAGTCTCAAACTTTAGTTTCGAAAGTTTCAGAGTTACAAACTTTATAAGATAGGAGAGATCTTACGCCTTCAAAACATGTATTCAGTTTTTTTTGGGTAAATTTACTTTTGACATGTTTAGTTATTAAGAAGGGTACATAAATAACATTTTTATAGAAATTTAAGCCATTTTGGTCTTATGATAAATGATTTTATTATTAAAAAAGAATTTGAGAGGATCCGTTTGACAAACATGTTGATCAAGGATGCTGCATATGACTTTCATTTTTTTTTTTGTAAGACATAAAATTGTGCACTTGTTTGGAAGTCTGAAGGAGCTGGGATCATTTTGTTTGGTAACTTTGGGGGTTGGGTATTTGATATTTGGAGTGTACAGTTTAAGCAATATTACTTCATAAGAGTCATGTTATTTATAAAATTGTTGTCCTAACTCCTAATTGTTCACAGTTATGCACATTGTTCCATCTGAGTTTCAGGGGCGGCTTTATTTGAACTATTTTTATATCAAACACGAAATTATATGTGCATTTGTCCATGTCTATGTTTGTTATATCTCTGTGCCTAATATTACTGATTCCGTTATAACCTAGTTTGCATAATGATGACAAACTTTGTATCATGATATATCGGAGTAAATAGTCTTATAAGGTGAACACCTCACATATTCCTTGTATTAATAGAGCTCTGATTTATGAGGTACTGAATACAGCATTTCTGACTTTAGTTGATGCTCTAATTGTTACAATAGTTTTTCAAAGTCCCACGTTAATGGGATTGGGAAAGAAGAAGGGAGGTGCTTGGTGTTGCTATAAATAGGCCTCTTTAGTTCTTGTTTAGGTATGATAGCAAGCTAAGTCTTGAAATCAACTACAAGGGCGTAATTGAGGCCTTGAGGAGTTGTGAGCAAAATAGGGTTTGCAATTTTATCAATTCAAAAATTGTAGCAATTTTATTTTTAGTGGAGATATCTTTTTTAAGTTTATGGATGTAGACCTATTTAAGAGATTACATGAAAATTCTTGCATTAATTTTTTTCCCTTTTTTCTTTTCCTTTTTAATCCATGTGGGTGCTTCTGTTACAATCTTAACAGGTGATATTAGAGCTAGATGCCCTCTTAGAGACAAGAGAGAAAGATGTAGGAGGTGCCACATTAGCACTCTAAGTGGGATACAAGTTAGCGCCAACTTAGCAGGTCTCGGCACCATGTCAATGATTTTCTAGAAGAGGTTGGTTTTGACGTCCTAGTTCCATTTTTAAGGTTGGTTTGCTCAAATTTAGGTTATTTTGTGTACCTTATTGTTAGTTATTTGAGTGGGGATATTTAATCAAGAATTTATAAAACACCAGGGTCTTGATTTTGCATTGCAGGATAAAAGGTCAAATGAGATGAAAGATTGATATTGGAGTATAACCTAAAAGAAGTTAGTTTGTACTATTCAATTGGCATTGGCCCGTTTGTACTATTCAATTGACATTGGCCCCACAAATGAAAATCATAGTGTTGATTAAAATATCACTAAAGAAGTTAGGGGACATGTTGGAGAGCAAGTAGACCTTAAATGTTAATTAATAGTTTGATGATGAATATGGATCTATACTCACCAAAGAGAAAGGAAGAAGGTAATTTTATTGATCATTCGAATAAATCTAATGAGTTAGTATCTCAACTATTGAATACATGGGAAATAATTAAGGAAGAAGAGAAAACATTGCTCTTCTTGGCTTTATTATCTAAATCTTACAAACCATTGGTGAGTCAATGCTCATAGGGAAAAGCACACTACATTTAAATGAAGTGATTAAGGTTTTGAAAGAAAATAATTGGATGATAAGAATGAAGATTACTTCAAGAGAGTTGATTATTAGCTGTGGAGAGTTTTGAAAAAGGGAAGAAGAATAAAGGTAATCAACATGGTGGATGATCAAAATCTTGGTTGAGGGACTTTAACGATGTTGACTACCATTACTGTAAAGAGTTAGGTCATATACAAGTTTGATGCTCAAAGTTCAGAGAGGATGTGAAAAGCCTAAAAGAGTTA
Organism: Erythrophleum fordii; assembly: GCA_032878935.1. Lineage (NCBI taxonomy): Eukaryota > Viridiplantae > Streptophyta > Magnoliopsida > Fabales > Fabaceae > Erythrophleum > Erythrophleum fordii. The sequence goes on along the minus strand of JAVQMF010000049.1, from coordinate 16,871,565 downwards.
AAAGGTAAATTAAAGGTTGGTTCTTCTTTAAATGTGGTCAATGTTAATTATGAACTTTACCCCTTAAATATAATTGCTATTGAGAGTAATTCTTGTTAGGTGATGGATTATATTATTGATATCTATGTATGTACTAACTGAGACTAGTTTGATGCCTTGTATATTAATGCCTTGTTTGGTACACAAAATTGCCAAGTATGGAAATGGATAGAAAATAAAGATGCAAATGGAATGAAATAACTACTCTTGATATGAGATAGAAAGAAATAAAAATATTATTTTATTTGTAGGTTTGGTTGGATAAAAATAATTTAGGAATAGAAAAGAATGATGAAAAAATAACCTTCTCATTCTACTTTAAAATAGTTTTAGGATAAAAAAAAATTAATGATAATAAGTAATGATAATTACTCTTGATTCACATACTTATGGAATGAAAATGGATTCCTTTTCCAATCTCAGCAAAATATGTACCAAATAAGATTATTAGATTGATTCCTTTTCCTTTTCATTCTACTTCCTTCGACCAAATAAAGGGGACTCTAGTTACATCAACGTGGGAAACAATTTGAAACAAATGATGAAAGGCATAAGGAGAGTTTGCTTGAAGCTCCTCAATGATAAAATCAAATAAACTCCTTATCTAAGATATGTGCCCATTCTTAGAATTAATATTATTTTGTTGGGTGAGTTTGCTTCACATGAGTATAAGTATGTTGGCATTGGGATTTAGTGTGGAGTGTACAAAGGTGGAAATTTAGTTATGCAAGAAAAGAGGAAAGGAAAGAACATTTACTATTTAGATAGACATACCTTATTAGTGAAGATGGAATATAATAGAAGGAAAACATTGAGAAGACACAGAAAAAAGTTTGAGTTTCCAACAAAGTAGAGATATGTGGAACTTTGGATGAAAAAAAGATTCGTTGCAATAATTTTTAAAGTCTCACGTCGGTGGGAAAAAAAGGGAGAATCTGGTGTTCCTGTAAATAAACCTCTTTGGTTTTTGTTTAAGTAGGACAATATGTTAAGATTAATTAAAGATCTAATAAGGGTCTCAAAAAGTTGTGAACATGTGTGGGTTTATAATTTTATCCATTTAAAAATCATAACAATTTTGTTTTAAGTTGAGACATCCTTTTGGATTGTGGACGCAGATCTATTTAAATAATAGAATCTCATATAATTCTTGTGTCAACTTTTTTTTCCCCTATTATGTTTGGGATTTCTTTTACAGATATTTCAATTCTATGGCAGGGGAGCCATTGTGAAGTTCATGCTTTTTCTTTCAAGATTCAAATTAGGATCCTCTATTTGTATTTAACCTTTTGTGTATGCTTATCTAGTGGAAAGGCCTAGCATATAAGGAAGGATTTGGATTTCTTCATTTCTTAGATAAATTCAGAGGGGCAGTCAAGCCATTCACCAGGTTTGAAAATTGTAATTTGTAAATAAAATCAGAAACTTTGTCGCATTTCTACCAATTGAAGCACAACATGGTTATGTAACTTGCGATTGTAGCGTCAAAACCCTATGGTTAAAAAGAAGGACACGAAATATAAGTCCCTTTGAACTATATATATAACTCCATTTAAATTATCAATGATATATAAATTCTAAAACGTAATACTATAATCCTTTTAAATTTTTACAAAAAAGTAAAGATGTTCCATATCAATTAAAAATAATATCTAAATTATTGGATTGTAACAATACTTTATATTTCTTTTTCTTTTTTCAATTTCTCTTCTTTCAATTATGGAGAGTTTAGATATTAGTCTTAACTGATATATGATATCTTGGAAAATAAAATATTATATTTTAAAATTTATATACTAATGTTATAATTAAGTAATAGTATTAAAGTTATTTTTGAAAACAATCAGGATTATAATAGGGGGATTTCGACGCAAGTATAATGCATGAAGATTTAGATTCACAGCCTGCAATGCTATACTTCTTATTTCCTCTAATGCAATAAAGTGTTGATATTATTAAATTAGTATATAGGACTGTCCAGTAAAAAAAATTTTAAAATAAATTTTATTTCTTTAGTTAAAAATTAAAGAAAAAATGAAAAAGGGACAAGTGCATATCAAACTAATTTAAGAAAAATTAGATAAAATTATTGTAAAAAAATAAAAGATGATTGTTCAAGAAAAATTAAATAATAATTTTATTAAATTTGATAAAATAATTGAAGAAAAATGAAATATTTTTAAAAGAAATAAATTTAATTTTTTTAGAACTTGAAAATTAGTAATAATTATAAAAATCTTAATAAAACTATAATCAGCAATTGAATATACTTGTCAAGTAATATTAAACTTGATATTAAAATAATATAAATTTTAACTAAAATATATACTAAAAAAAGTGATAATAAAGGCCAGTTTTTTAATAAATTTTTATATTATTTATTAAAATTTTTAATAAATTTTTTAAGTTCAATATTACTTAAAAAGTATATTTTAATTTTAAGTTCAATATTAATTCACAAGTTAAAGTTTAATATTGCTAAGTAATAATAGTTTAAAATTCTTTCAATATGTGTTTTTTTTAATTAGTAGGTCACAGTTTAAAAGAAACATGATCTATAAGGGGAACTTTATATCATGACCGGTCTGGCATTAAAACCTCACCTATCAGATGTAATATGTAAGTATGAGTAAAACGTAGTATGTCATTATTGATCACATTTCTTTTAAATCGTGACTTACTAATTAAAAAAAAAACATATTGAAAGAATTTTAAACTAGTATTACTTAGCAATATTGAACTTCAACTTGTGAATTAATATTGAATTTAAAATTGAAATATACTTTTTAAGTAATATTGAACTTAAAAAATTTATTGAAAATTTTAATAAATAATATAAAAATTTATTAAAAAACTAGCCTTTATTATCACTTTTTTTAGTATATATTTTATTTAAAATTTATATTGTTTAAATATTAAGTTTAATATTACTTAACAAGTATATTCAATTGCTGATTACAGTTTTATTAAAATTTTTACAATTATTACTAATTTTCAAGTTTTAAAAAAATTAAATTTATTTCTTCTAAAAATATTTTATTTTTCTTTAATTGTTTTATCAAATTTAATAAAATTATTATTTAATTTTTCTTGAACAATCACCTTTTATTTTTTTACAATAATTTTATCTAATTTTTTTAAAATTAATTTAATATGCATTTGTCTCTTTTTTATTTTTTTTTATTTTTTTTGGACATGTTGCAATACAACCATGTCCTATGCATTAATTTAATAATATTAATATTTTATTGCATTAGAGGAAATAAAAAATATGACATTACAGGCTATGAATTTAAATACTGCGTCAAAAAATCCCTGGTAACAGGGGTATATCATATGATGAGATGCTGCTCATTAGGGGGAGTAGTGTAGAGTGGATGAATGAACTAGGAGATGACGTGTTTTACAAGAGAAAATATTTGAGAAGCGAATAAAACTTGTTTAAAAAATGATAAAAGAGAGAGAGAGAAAAAAGAAAGGCAATGCTAGTGTATAAATAGATTAGTAATTTCTTGACGTTGATAGACTTCTTGACGTGTCCTCGGTGAAAGTCTGCATTTGCATTGGCTTGCCAGGTAAGCTCGGTTAATGTTAGGACTGTTTAATTTTATTTTGATTTTAATATTTTTAAAATAAATTTTAAAAATTAAAAAATTTATTTGAATTATTATCTTAAAAAATTATTATTATTTATTTAAAAATATCTAAAAAATATTTTAATTTGTTTGTTTTTAAAAATATAATTTTATTTTTTTGTTTTATAAAACATATTATTAAATAAATTTTTTTATTTTTTTATTTTACTTTTAAAAACAAAAAACTATTCTAAAAAAAAAAAAATCAAACAGACCTATTATTTCTTCCATTATTTTGTGGTACTCACAAATAGGTGATGGTTGTGTTTTGTTGCATCAATAGCCATGGTCCCAAAATATTTTAAATAAAAATATTTTTCAATTGTGTCTGCAAAATTTTTAATTAAACTTAAAATGAATGAGAAGTAATTTTATGCTTAAAGAATGATCAAAATATTCATGCCTTTGCCTGCTAGGTAAGCGGATAGCAAGTTACAAATTTTGTCTTGAGACATGTATTTTAATTACTATAAAATTCATAAATGAAGTAGTTAATGGTAGGGTTACCATCATCCTTGAGCATCTATAAAATTTATCCGTTCACATTTGGATATGAAAATACAAAAATGAATCTGAAGCTGGCGATGAAAAGCGTGGTACTTACCTTATCCTGGATATATGATTGCAAATTGCTACAAATACTTGAACCGAAAAATGGCTAGGAATATTCTTGCCATCCTTATTTCTATAGTGAGACATGGTTAGTTATAATATATATGTATAATTTTATGTATTTTACAATAAGGAAAGGTGTATAATTTCACCAAAATTTTAAAAAAATTTATATAATTTACTCCTAAATTTAAGTTATTTTCTCATAATCTTATATTTATCTTGCATGAAAAATACATAACATTAATTTTTTATTTTACAATAAAATGTTTAAATAATTCTACATTTATTTTACTTTTTAGTAAAAAAAAATCTAAAAAGAAAAATATAATAATTACCGATCAAATTAATAGCTTTCCAAGCCACCTAGTAGTTCTTTGGACTCTAATGCAGAGCTCCTCCTGGGAAGGAAAGCTCTCTCAAAAATTGGCGAATGCCGTTAGCAGAGGCGAGGACACGGTATTCTTCAGTAAGAGGCGGAAGAATAGTTCGCTTTGCGCTCACCTTGCGCCTGCGCGATTGAAAGGGCCATCGCACTTGGCCTTCGTGGTCTCTCTTCCGTATGCATAATCCACTGATATTCGGTGTGGGACTCGTACGGCGGTAATTTACTTTTTCACTCCCACACACACACACACACACACACACACACACACACACACACACACACACACACACATATATATATATATATATATATATTCTAGGAGCTATCTCCTGCATCTTGCATGGGATTAAAAAATTCCAGCGGGTCCCATATTTTGAAAAAAGCTAAAACGCGGGCCCCACGAGACGTGAACAGTGATGATCAGTGATAAGGTAACCATCCACGGAATCAATATAATATATATATATATATATATATTATATATTGATTAGTAGAAAGACGTTTAGTATTTATATATGGACTTCGGGGTAATGAATGACTTTTTCCATTGGGCTGCAAACACATTGTTTTTTTTTTTTTTTTTCCTTTTCTGATCGATTTTTTAATCCTGTTTTTTAAATTTTTTCAGGCTGCATGCCGTTGCCATGAGCCCCATCTAGTTTTATAACTTCCGGGGAAGATGTCACTCTTTACATGATTTTATCACCTAACAAATTTTTTTCTAAATAATTTTGTTGTGAGTGTGTGAGTATTTTAAAAGAAAATATTACATTATTTGGAATGGAGAGTTTTAAAAACTTATATATTAAAAAATTATATTGGACTCGTAAAAAGCATAGAGGAGAGTTGGATTTGCATGCACTAGTTTGAGTCAAAGTATTGTTAAATTAATTAATTATAATTATATTTGAACTGATCAAATTTAGTTTTTATTTTTTGGATAAGCAACTCTTCCATCATTTGAGTATTTTTAATTTTAAAATTTTAATTTTTTCCTATATTCTCAAATTAACTACTCATTATCCTCTCTATTTATTCCATTATCTCCTTAACATTAATATTTCAATATCATTATTTAACTATTAAAAATATATACAACTAGATACATCACTCTACCCACTTAATCTCTCTCCCTCTCCTAACTGGGTTATACAAAAATAATTGTTGTTCTATCTTCTGATTTTTTAGAAGAGCCTATTTAATCTTGAAAAACATTTATTATTAAATTACAACTTGATGAAATAATTTTTAAGGATAGCATGTATCCATGCAATTCAAGCTATTGTATTTTAAATTTATTCTCTTGTTCTTTATATTTTCTAAAAACCTTAAGAACTATTCATAGAGTTTCATACCAATGTTGTCGTCACCACTAATGCAACCACCGCTGCTAACAATTCCGACAACTCAATTGACGCCACCACTATTATAGTCACTATTAATGTTGCCATCCATGGTCCAACCACACCTACTATTTTAGTTGTTCCTATTATCCCCTATACTAAACCATTTCTAGATATCTTAAAATCTAGATATTTAGAAGAGAAAATTTTTGAAGATCATAAGAACACATCTTCTCTATTCTTGCCATGTATAGCGTTGCGGTTGCTTTCTCCGATTGGAGACGTTCACCAACAGCAGATCCAGATCAAGCGGAGGCTTTGACATATGCAGATAAGGTATGTAGGTATACGATTATTAGTACATTGTCTAATAATCTTTTTTTTATCTATTACATGTATAAAGAAATCAACAAAATTTGAGAGTCATTGGTTACCAAATACATCACTAAGGATGCTGAAAATCACAAATTTGTCATTGAAAATTACTACCGATGGGAGATGACTAATGACAACAATATAAAAATGTAGATCAATTAGTACTATAAACTATTGGAGGACCTACGAGTTCAGAATATCGTCCTGCCCGACGAATTTGTTGCAAATATTTTCATTGAAAATTTGCATGACTCATGGAAGGACTATAAACAACAATTTAAACATAAACACAAACAGCTATTTCTATTAGTCCTAATTACCTATATAATCATTGATGACACTTATAGAAAAGAGCTTAAAGTAGCCAAAGCAAAAAAAAAAATGACCTCAAAAGTGAATTTGGTGCAAGAGAAATCCCATAAAATGAGGTATTACAAGAAATAATCTATTTACAAGCCTAAAGTTGCTAACCCCACCTTCAAAAAGAAGGGAAATTGTTTTTTTTGTGGCAAGTTAGGTCATTATATAACTTGGTACAAAAAGAGAGCAATAAATAATAGTCCTCGTAAACTAAATGCAAATTTGGTCCAAAAAAATGATATTATTATTGCGGTCATTTTTCAAGCTCTCCTTGAGGCCAATGTGAAAGAATAGCTAGTAGATTTTGGAGTTACTAAGTATATATGTGCAAACAGAAATGCGTTTATCTTTTACACACTAGAAGGTGATAAAGAAGAACATGTGTCTCTTAGATATTCTAGTATTGCTAAGGTCCATGGCAAATAAAAGGTTCTTTTGAAGCTCACCTTTGGGAAGACTTTGGTTATAAATGAAGTGTTTTATATGCTTAAAATTAGAACAAATTTAATTTCAATTACATTGTTAGAAAAAGTTAGAGTTAAAGTGTTATTTAAATTTGATAAGATTGTAATGACAGAAAAAAAAAATACTTTTGTGGGAAAAGGCTAATGCTTCTAAACTAATTAATAAGAATACATCTACTTCTGCTTACTTGGTTGATTCTATTGATATGTGACATGTTAATATTTCTTATATTCAGAAAATGCAAACTCTTGGTTTTATTTCTAAAATTAGCAATACATGTTTAACTAAATATGAAACTTGTGTAGAATCTAAATTAACTAAAAAGCCTTGTCATACAATAAAAAGAGAAACTAAATTACTGAATTTAATTCATACTAATTTAAGAGATCTAAAGCAAATAATAAGTAGTGGCAGTAAAAAATATTATGTGGCATTTATTGATAATTTCTCTAGATATACTAAGATTTATTTACTTAAAAATAAAGATAAGACATTTGACATATTTTTTTATATATAAGGTTGAAGTAGAAAATTAATTAAATAAAATGATTAAAAGAGTTAAGTTAGATAGAGGAGGTGAATATACCTTATTTAATAAATTTTGTGAGAAAGAAAGAATCATTTATGAAATTATTTTACCTTATTCACCTAAATCTAATGGAGTAGTAGAAAGGAAAAATAGAACCTTAAAAGAAATGATGAATGTTACGCTAGTTAGCTTCTCTGCACCAGATAATTTTTGGGGAAATACCTTGTTATTTGCTTGTCATTTACAAAATAAGATTTCTTATAAGAAAACTAATAAGATACCATATAAATTATAAAAAGGTTATACACCTAACTTGAAATATTTAAAAGTGTGAGGATGCCTCGCACAAATTATATTGCCTAAATTCAAGAAAAGGAAAATAAGTTTTAAAACTTCTGATTGCATGTTTATTAGATGTCACACCCAAAAATGCGATTGCATGGTGCTTTTAAAAAGAAATTTTGAAAAGAAAATTCGATACAATTTTCAAAGAAAATGAAAACCGAAATCAAATTGAAATAAGAGTAAAGTCGCTACCAAATTTTTAATTTTTTAAAAAATAAAACTTTGAAAAAACCTTTTTATAAGAAAAAACAAAAATGGTCTGCGAACTAAAAAATAGGTTCGGGAGTCGATTATGAGTGGGGAAGGTGTTAGACACCCTACAACACTCGTTGCTAAGAACAGTTATCCTAAGTTAGTTGTGCAAAATTAAAATAGCCTTGATTCTATTTTAATTCTCCCTAACAAATCACATGCAAAATAAGAAATAAAGAAATTAAAGGAAATGAAATTAAAAGTAAAAAGAAAAGGAAATTAAGAGTAAAATAAACAAAAAGAAATTCAAAGAGTAAAATAAGAAGGAAATGGATACAATTAAAAGTAAACTAAGATGAAGAGAAATTAAAGGAATAAAACTAAAAGAAAATATTTATTTATAAGGGTGGACTTGACTTAAGATGAGAGCCTAGGGCATACGTACTCTTTGAGGGGGATCAAAGTACACATAGTTCGAATAGAGACTGTGTTTGTTTGTTTGTTTTTTTAAAATATTTTTTTAGGGTTTTTTATTTGTTTTTGTTTTTGTTTTATTGTGTTTTTGTTTTTGTTTTTCATTTTTTCGGTGAAAAGATAAAAAAAAAAAAATTATTTTTCTCTTTAATAAACAAAACGAATTAGAATTGATTGATGGGTTTTAATTTGCTAAAGGTAGAGTTAATTTTATTTTTTTACCTTTTTTGCATTTTCAATTTTTTCTCTTTTTTTATCATTTTTGTTTTCATTTTTTTTCTGTTTTCCTTCTTTTTTTTTTAATTTATTGTTCTTGTTCTTGTTTTTTTTTTTCATTATTATTATTTTCTTTCTTGTTTTGTCTTTGTTTTGATCGATTTTTGTTTTGTTTTTTTTTTTTTTAAGTGATGAGTAAAAAAAGGTAAAAAATCATTGAGTTTTTGCAAATAATCTCGAAAGTGATTTATAAATTTTAATTTGCAAAAACTAAATTGATCTTACTTCTTTATTTTTTTTCTCTTCTTTTTAATGTTTTTTTTCTTGATCTTTGATCTTTTAGTCTTTTAAAATTTTTTAGTAATTGATTTGCATATTTTTAGATTTCTTTTTTCCTTTTGTTTTTCTACTTTATTTATTTTATATTTTTTTTAGGAATGATATTTTCATTTTTGTTTTATGTTTTTTTTATTTCCTTTCTTTTTCATCAAGCATATTTTAATCTCTAATTTTTGCCCAAGAGAAAATTTGAGAAAAATTTATAAATTTAAGAAGGAAATTAATCATTTTGATTTGTTTTTTTCTTTTCTTGTTTTTTTCCTTGAAAAAAAAAAGTTTATTTGTTTTTTTGACAATTATATATTTTTAATTAGCATTTGAACTTTTTTTTTTTATTTGAAGAGAAGCACACTTTGCTTTCTAAAAAAAAAAAAATACTTATTTTGTTTTTGAAATTCTTTTTTTTGAAAATTTACTTTTTTTATATATTTTTTTAATGTGTTAATTGTTGAATCTCAAAATTTATGCAAAAACATTTGATGACCCAATCAGATGACTGAGGAGATTTATTGTCACACATAGCCTTGGATGACTTCTATACACTTGAAGAGATACAAGACCTCATATAGCAACTCTATAAAAAGGCGAAAAAAATAAAATAAAACTGGAACATAAATATCTACAAGTGTGCAACATTTTTTTTTATTGTGTTTGTGTGCATCCAAGAATTGTAATATTCCAATGACATATTACATCTTACTCAAGGTGTCCAAATTAAAAATGAAGTATCTGGTCTTGTCATCCCTCAATCTTTTCATGCAGCTCCCTTTCGCAAATTCACAGGCCCATGGGATGTCCCTTCCTTCATCCCATAGCTTTCCTCAAACCATGATCCTCCAAATCACAGGCTACATATACATGAAAAATAATCAAACCATAAAAAAAGAGTTACGATAGTTTATCCTTCGTGAACCAAACACCGCAACAGAAACAAAATGAGTGGAATCTTACTCAAAAAAAAAATCCTTTCAGGTCAAAAATTAAGGAGAGCCGCAAACAATCTAAATCCCTTCCAAAGAAGCTAAAAATTAAATAACTCAAACTCCTTATTAAAGGACATGGCATTACGGCTTCCCAACTTCATTTACCACAATTAACCAAAATGAATAAGAAATATCCAATAGCAACACAGGTAGAGCAAGATCCTTAATTCAACTTAAAGTATCATGTAGATCCATTCCTATTAATTCTTTATGCCCATAACAAATAACCAACAAGAACAGCAAGAAAGAAAAAAAAAGTTATGGAATCATTCATTACTTATTTCATGAAATAGCACACTCCAGACTATTGTATAAGGCATCATTGAGGGTTCAACACTCCATTCAGAGGACAAAGACTCAAGGAATCGAATAAATAAAATCTCAGGCAAAACTTTACTCATCTTTCATACATTTTTCCCATAAGAGAATTCTATAATCAGAAATCTAAAATTAAAATCAGGCCCTTCCATGCCTCTCAGCCTTAAGCAGGCAAATGAATGGGAAAGGAAACAGAAACAATGAGACAAAGAATGTACCTCTTCGCAACCTTTCAATTAGGAATTCTCCTGGGACCTCTCCCCAACATCTTTATCAAGAACAGTAGTAATAGGGCCCAATATCTATTCATTCATTTATTTATTGTTATTATTATTTATATCTCAAATATGACTAGAACGGAAATCACATGGGAAACAGCATACCAGCAACCATAAAGCAAGGTATAAATGACAATCAAGCTCAAGTCTACACTTAACAATCATTCAATGGCTCTTAAGAAAGAACACATATTTTCAGAAATTCACTCTATAACAAGATCTAGCATACAAGCCATTCTAAAACAAGCTCAAGACAGATGCAAGAAATTTAAACCATATCAATTCATCTTGTAGGGCAGAACCAAAATCTGAGAGCCACATTCCATGTCTAATATTACCAGATGGAGATGACATTCCAAAGCAACCCATTCGAACTTAGAGATGGCAAAAGCCGATGGTCAGAGTGCCACAATCCCCAAACATGAAAGACACAAGCAATGAATTTCACTTAACCTATACTAAAAGCCATGGCATGAGAAAGATTAATGAATATATAACAGAACCCAAACTCAACAAAAAGGCACAAAACTTGGCTTTCCATGGGAATCGTATATGCACGAATACAAGAACAGTATGTGAATCGTGAATAGGAATGGGTACCTACATCTCTTTGCCTTCTCCAGCTTCCTCTTCTGCTCAAGCTTCATGCTCTCCTTCTCCTCTTTCATGGTTCCGCAGCCATGCTGCTTTAGCTTCAGATTAGAACCTCCCCCTGTCGTTCCTGTAGTCTCTTCTGGGTAATTCCTTCCTTATTGTCTTTCTGGCTCTCAATCACTCACGATTCCCCCTTCACTCTCAAATCTCTCTCAAGCTTTCTCTCTTTTCACCCTGAATCAGAAAAATCCCCCTCACCTTCTTTGTTCTTCGTCTCACTCTCTTGTACTTCTCTCACTCTCCTTCTCCCCTTCTCTCGCTCGTGCTCCTCCTCGAATATGAAAATCTCCTCGTTTCTCGTTGGTTCTCTCAAACCCAAAATCAATCCTCTCTCTCGTTCTCCCATTCTCCTCTCAAAGCCAATCAGAGCCTCCATCCTCCTTTCCTTCTTTAATCTTAGACCTTTTTAATGCTCTCCCTCCTCGAGTCTCCCTTCTGATCTGTTCCTTTCTATCTCTATCATCTGATCTCCTATGTGTCCCTCTGCTTCTTACTTCCCCTTTTTCGCCTGAGAGGTGCCTACCTCTTCCTCTATGCGTTTGCATGTGTTTCTTTTTTTGTGTTTAGTTCTGTGTGTTTCCTGTTGCTTTTCTCTTCTCTACCCTATATGGTCTCTATCGTGCTCTCTCTCCTCTGCCCTGTTTGGTCTGTGTTTTCCTACTCTCCTTTCTGGGCGTGCATGAATGTGTGGGTCAGAAAGGGGGACCAGTGGATTAATGAAATGGGTAGGGTTTACCCTGAATGGATCCAGGCTGCGTTAGGCAAGCCCATCAGAAGTTCAGTGTAGACATGTTAGTTTTTTTTTCTTGGCCCGTTTTATTAGGCTGCATTTTCTCTTTCTGTTTTCTTATCTTTATTTCCTTTTTGTTTCTCTTTTTTTTTTTTTTTCAATTCCTTAAAATTTCATCTTTTTATTTTTTTTCAATTCCATTTCTTCTTTTTTTTTTCTTTTTTAACTTTTATCCTTTTTTTAATGTTGAATTATTGCGCTTCAAAAATTTGGAGGAAAATGAGTCCTATACCTTTTTTATTTTATACTTTCTTCATTTTTGTCATTTTTTCATATATTTTGTCTTGCTAAATTAATTTCATTATTATTATTATTATTATTTTTTAGAGTTTGTCCGGACAAAATACGATGTTCACATTAGATATGTTGAACATAGTGCTTCCTATATATTTCTTATCTTGAAGAGTGATGTATGTGATTATAATACTATAATAGAAATAAAAAATGTTGAATTTTTTGAACATATTTTTCTAATGAAAACTAAAAATATTTCTTGTTTGCCTACCTAAAATAATTTTGAAAATTTATCAGAGGATTTGAGAAGAAGCAAAAGACAAAAGAAAGAGACTTCATTTGAAGATGATTTTAATACCTTTATTATGGAAGATGAATTTTCAACTTATTTTAAAGTTATTGCATCATTGGATGCATATTTTTTAAAAGAAGCAATTAAAAATGAAATTGATTCCATTAATAAAAATAATACATAGGTTTTAATAAACTTACCCCTAGGAGTAAAAACTACTGGTTGCAAATAAATTTTAAAAAGAAAATACAATATTGATGGGTTAATTGAAAAATACAAAGTAAAGTTAGTAGCAAAAGGTTTTGTTCAAAAATAAAATATTGATTATTTTGGCACTTTTGATTTTATTGCTAGAATTTTTTTTATTTGAGTTTTAATTATTTTAGCTTCAATGTATAAACTCTTTATTTACCAAATGAATATCAAAACAATATTTTTAAATGGTGATTTATAAGAAAAAATTTATATGGTACAATCTAAAAGTTATGTTATTTCTAGTAAAAAAAATAAAGTTTGCAAACTTCTTAAATTCTTATATGGCTCAAAACAAACTCCAAAATAATGACATAAAAAATTATATCAAATATTGATAGGTGATAATTTTTCTTTTGTTGAAGTTAATAGGTGTGTATACAAAATTAGAAAATGATAAATATATAATTATCTGTTTGTATGTTAATAACATGTTTATTTTTTGTACTAGTTTAGAAATTATGGTTGAAACTAAACATTTTCTTATATCTAAATTTGATATAAAAGATACAGGTGAAGCAAGTAGGATCTTAGGTGTTAAGATTATAAGGAATGGTAATAGTATATCATTATTGCAATAAACATTATGTTGAAAAGCTTCTTAAGAAGTTTAGTCATGTCAATGCAAACCGATGCATATTTCTTATGATACTAACATTCAACTAAAGAAAATTAGAGGTAAGCATATTGCTCAATCTGAGTATGCACAAATTATTGGAAGTCTATTGTGTTTATTAAATTTCACCCGACCTGACATAACATATGTTGTGTGTAGATTAAGCAGGTATACACATGGTTCCAATCGTGATTATTGAGCTGCATTAGTTAAACTAATAAGATATTTGAGAGGTACTATAAATTATGGCATCATATATAGTTGATTTTCTCACTGTATTAAAAGGATATAGTAATACTAATTGGATCTCTGATTCAGATGAGACAAAATCTATTAGTAGCTATTTATTCACTTTTAGTGATAGTGCAGTAATTTGAAAATCAGCCTCACAAACAATTATTGCTAAGTCAACTATAAAATCAAAGTTTATTGCTTTGAAATTAGCTGGTAATGAAACTGAGTGGTTGAGAAATTTCTTAGTATATATTTCATTAAATATAAAACAAACACCATCTATGTCTATAAATTGTAATTGTCAAGAAGCAATAGCCCTTGCAAAAACTTTCAATAGTAAAAGTAGACATATACACTTAAAACATAATGTAGTAAAGCAACTGCTAAAGGAAAGAATTATATCGATCTATTATGTAAGATTATAAGTGAATTTGGCAGATCCTTTGACCAAATTTCAAGGAAGGAAATTAGTTATTGAAACATCGAGGGGAATGGGATTTAAACCAATTTAAAATTAACAATGATGATAATCTAACATTTACAATTGGAGATCCCATAAAAAAAGATTCATATGGGTAATAATAAGTTACTTGTTAATTCTATTAACATCATTATTTTTGTCCCTTTCTATGATATAAGAAAGTGATAGAATGCATTGAATAAGAGGATGAGCGAAATGCTTTTCATGATTTTCATATCTCTTATAGGTGATATATTCATTGTAAATACATTTGATGAAATCACTTAAATAAGTGTGGAATGAAGTCGTTCATATGAAATTATGGCAAAATCTCTAAAGCACGCATGAACTATCAGGGATGCGCATGACCGATTAGCACAAAATAGCGTCAACAGCAGGAATTGTGGGGATTTAATGTGACTAGTAAGATCTCTAACATACCCAAGAGTCCTTGGTTCATATAGGTTACAAACTTCACTAATAACGTTGTACATTAAGTTTGATCTATCTAGATTTGGTTCATAGTTCAAAAGATATCAAATTCAAAACATTTACTCTTATGTATATAACCTAGTAAAAATCTTTTTATTTTCATTTATCTTTTTGAAATATGTGGGGAATTGTTATGAATATGTGGGTATTTAAAAAAGAAGTCCTACATTATTTGGAATGGAGAGTTTTGAGTGCTTATATATTAAGAAGTTATATTGGGTTTGTAAAGAACTTAAAAGAAAGTTGGGCTCGCACACACAAGTTTAGACCAAAGTGCCTAAATATAGTGCAAATTGTGGATTTGCCTCCCTACGCACGAGTTAGCCATGTGAGCCAGCTTTTTGTATAATATATTTTTATGCTTGTCCATAAATAATTAATTAAGTTAAATTAATTAATTATGCCTACATTTGAATATTTCAAATTCAATTTCTATTTTTTGGATAGGTGACTATTCCATTATTTGAGCATTTTTTATTCTTGAATTTTAATTTTTTCTTATATTCTCAAACTAACTGCCCATTATCCTTTCTATTTACTCCATTATCTCCTTAACATTAATATTTCAATGTCATTATCTAACTATTAAAAATATGTACAACTAGATATATCAATCTGCCCACTCAATCTCTCTCCCTCTCCTAACCGAGTTACAAAAAATTAATTGCTATTTTGCGTTCTGATTTTTGAAAAGAGCTTGTTTAATCTTAAAAAACTTTCACTATTAAATTATTGTTTGGTGAAATAGTTCTTAAAGACAACATACATCTAAGTAACTTAAGCTATTGTGTTTCAAATTTATTCTCTTGTTCTTCATCTTTTCTAAAAAGATTTCCTATCTATCATTTTAATTAAAAAAAGGTGCATTTTGAATGATATGTGGGACGTACTATTTTTTAATTAAAAAAGGCTAAAAGGGAATGACAATTAAAATTTAGTTTTTAGTGTTAAAACAATTTTAAGTAGTAAAGTAAATAAAAATTTTGAATAAGCTAATGAAAAAAATTTATATACAATTCCTTATATTTTTATTTTCAGGTTTTTAAATTAAAACATGATAAGTATATGATTTTTGTAAATAAATATATAATTCTCCAATTAAACTATATTATGTCATTTTATTATTTGAGAATTATATATTTGTTATGTTCTGATTAAAAATTTTGATAATAAAAATATAAAAAATTATATATAAATCTAATTATTAGCTAATAGATATTGGGTTATTTTAGAAGGTTAAAATGAAATTTCAATTATTCAAATTCTAAGTAATAATTTATTATTTATCTATCTATTTATTATATAAATTTTAGTACAATCCTTTTTTGGTAATTTTTGTAATACTTTTAAATGCTTTCCACTCCTATACTCCTTTATAAAAATTAGAAAGTAGTGGATTAAAAAAAATAAATTTAAAGTAATACACTAAATCTTTGAGTAAACCAAATGCTATTAGGTTATCTTTAGAGAAATAAATGCCTTCCCCTTCTTTTACTCATACAAAATAACAAGTATTATACCGATAAATTATTCCAAAATTTGTATCAAATTATTTAATTCACATCAATTTTTTCTCTTCCCGTAAATTTATGTACTAATTCATTTTATAGTGAATACTCTCTCCTTCCCACCAAAAAAACAAATCTCTCCTTCCTTCTAAATATAAAAAGTATTAAAACAAAATATATATTATAACAAAATTCTCTGACTAAGCCAATTGATATTAAGTTATCTTTGGATGACCAACATAAAATTTTATTAATTTGAATTTTGATTGTCTTAAAAAAAACAAAGTAGAATTTCAGATTTAGATTAAAATAGATATCTTTTAAATGTTTAAAATTTTCAAAAATTTAAAATTATTGAATGTAAAACAAAATAAATTTTGTTAAATAACTATCTCATCCATATAACTTGGGGATTAAAAATATTTAGAGTAACAAAGTAGGACATAAAAGTTGAGTGAACCAATTGATATTTGGTTATTTTTGCAGGATTAAAATAAAATTTTACTCATTTAAATTTTGAGTTGTAATATATTCATCTATCTATTATATAAGTTTTGGTTGAAAAAATCATTTTTTTGTAATTTCGTTAATACTTCTAAATGCTTCTTACTTTTCACTTTCCTTTGTAAAAATTATAAAGAAGTGTATTAAAGCAAAATAAGTATAAAATAAAACAACAAAATTTTGAGTAAATTTGGAGCTTGATTGATAGTTGGAAAGAAAAGAAAAAGGTAAGAAAGTTTTTACATTATATCTATTATGCTCATATAATAATTATTTAATAGTATTCGTCTCATTTTATAATTTTTTTAAAACAAAGACAATTTTTTTTTAAATCATCTTTTTACTTTCTATTTTTATTTTTATTATAAACTTTATATATACCAAATAGGCTACAAATGATGTTAGGTCATCTTAGGAGAAATGAAGACTCTCTTCTTCCCTTTATATAAAATAACATTTTATTAACTTTCAAAATTTGTATTAGATTATTTATTTGCCATCAAAATTTGTCCTCTTCTTGTCCCCTTCTTAAGAACTTATGATTTAATAGTAGAAAACTTTTTTCTTTCCTTACCTGTATAATATTACAAGTGTTAATTAAAAAAAAAAGGCATTACAACGTACAATACTTTATCTATCAATAATTTATCTATATATTATATATTTGTTATCATTCTCTCTATTATTCGTTATCTATAATCTGTTATCTAGAATTTTAAAAGAATTGGTTTCCTCAAATAGTCATTTTTTTTGGGTTAATTGAGATTTTCTAATAACTAATTTATATAGATGATGATTTCTTAAAAAAAATCTTCTCCACAAATTTTCTTTTTTAAATGTCATTTGAGTTATTGGCAATATTGTGTTGACTTCTAAAGATCAATATTCAGTAGCACTAAACAAATGTTTTTTTGGCATTTTACGTTGCTTTTCTATTCAATGTACAATTAAGCCGGGAAATATAATATTTATGTTTGAAGGGAATAAGACCATTAATTAAAGGGATTCAATACATAACTATAAATGCTTAGAATCAAATATTGGTTTTAGATTTAATCTCTTTTACTTTCACTATAGTATTCACTATTCAGCATGTATTTGAAATTATCTACTCTTTACGATGTTTTATAAACATCTTTGACTATAGACAAATTTCATATCTTGCCAAAAATGTTTAATTCCTTCGTTTTTTTCTCATAATACTAATATGTATAATTTTGTCATTCATAAATAAATAACACAACTTCCATCGCATGTTCATCATTTATCCCTCCATATTGATGACTTCTCTTATGCTGTAGATAACTTCCCTTCAATTAGTGTTTCATATTTTTATATTAAATAATATAATTTATCAAATTCTTATGTTATGATGGGATCAATATATTAAAAGATCTCATAATCATATTAGTATGATTAAGAACCAAATGTAAAGAGAAATGGGCATTCTTCAAGGTAAAATTATATTAGTCAATCAAAACAAAAAAAAAAAAAGAAAGAAAAGAGTAGGAGCTGGAAAGTATTGCGTACTAGCTATAGAATACATGCTTCCAGAAAAAAAACGAATTCCTAAAAACCGTTTGGCTCATTAAATTATCAGTTTAGGGAATGCTCAAGTAAATAAAATTATTTTAATAGTGTTTGGTATTACATCCAAAAGAAAAGAAAAGCCTATATTTTGTTAAATAAAAAAATATGAGAAATAAAAAATAAGGACAAGAAAAATACCATATATCCAAAAAACTACGTTGAAAAAATTTATGTTTTTTATTTAGTCTAAGAACAAAAAATTGCAAGATCCTATTTATCGTCATTCCTCTCCTATGTCTTGAGCATCATCGCCCACCCCTAATATTAGCTAGTCTCCGATTTAGACACAGTAATCAACCATTGAGTGTCTGGCGTCATGGAGAAGGCACCCGACTTGAATTTCAACAGACTATTGGTGAGTTAGGGCAGCCTCTCGACTAAGCTTTCCTCCAAACGCAAACAACAATGGCTTCAATGATAGTGGGGCATGGCATATCTAGTGTCGTATGAGATTGCAATGAGTAGGTCGAGGTAGGGGTGTTTATTGGTCCGGTTGGCCTTAGGGACCCGCTCTAGCCCGGCCTAATCGGATCGGGCGGGGTCAGGCTAAAAATATAAATGAGCAAAAATTTAAATAAAACTATATCGGGTCGGGCCAAACCACGAACAAATATATTTTGCCTAATTTGCCCTAATTTTTTTTAGTTATTAATATCTTGTCATCTTATATATATATATATATATTTATGTTTATTTTATCTAATTCTCTTTACATACTGTAACTTTCATTATCTATTTAAACTCTCCCTATTTCTTAATTATTTTTATTATTGATGTACATGCTTACTGACATTTCTTTTATTGAATAATAAAAATACACGTATTTACCTAAAACTAATTAAGTTAGTATAACTTATATTTTGTTTGATAATACTAAAC
The DNA here is from genome assembly GCA_032878935.1 of Erythrophleum fordii. Classification (NCBI taxonomy): domain Eukaryota; kingdom Viridiplantae; phylum Streptophyta; class Magnoliopsida; order Fabales; family Fabaceae; genus Erythrophleum; species Erythrophleum fordii. The sequence continues at coordinate 16,852,169 of JAVQMF010000049.1, read as the reverse complement.
CATTTTTTTATTATTGATAAAAACATAAAAGTTCCAAAAGTTTATTATTTTGAAGTATATGCTTATGAGTCTATAAAAAAATATTTTTATATTAAGTATCAATTCATAAAAAAAAAAATTTCGGGCGGCCCTAAACCACCCTAACTTGCCCTAAAATCTGGCTTGTTTCGGGCCGGGTTAGGCCACGGGTATAAAAACAAGTCCGATATCTTAATTGGGTCAAGCATCAGGCATATTAAATGTCCAGCCCGACCCTACCCATGAATACCCCTAGGTCGAGGCTCTTATTGCCTTCTTTGATTTTTGACATCTGTGAGCGTCTATGCCATATTTTATAGGGGTAAAATGGAATTTGTTGCATTTTGGCTCCTTTGCAAATCATGCCACTGCCTTTTGCACATGTTACAGTGTCCATAAAACAATTGCAAAGGCTAAAGGTAAAAAGAGAAGTGCTCTAAATTAAAAAAAATTAAAGCTCTCAATATTGAATTATTGAGACCAGCAACAATCCACCATTTATTATAAATATGGTTACAATACAACCAATAAACTAATGCGAGGTGGTATAAGAAAAACTGAAAGGTAGCAACTAATAGACTCTAGCTACACGCATATACAGGCAATACAAGTAGCAACTTTCTAGAAGAGAAATAATACACTTGAAATGAAAAATAATATATTTCATGTTTTAACATTCCCCTTCAAATGATAATGTGTGGGAAACAGCTTGAGTTTACTACACATGATATTGAAATGAGGATGAGAAAAAGGCTTTGTTAAACAATCTACAACCTAACTAGAAGAGGGAACATATCTCACATCTAATTGCTTTTGTCAAAACTTGATCTTAAACAAAATGCACATCTATCTCAATTTGTTTAGTTCTAGCATGTTGCATAGGATTGACAGCTAAGGCATTGCCACTTAAATTATCACACCAAATTATTGGTGGTTCTTGAATACCATAGCCAATCTCATGAAGTAGAAATTAAACCCACATGATTTTAGTAGCTAAATTAGATAAGGCATGGTATTCAAACACTGTACTGGACTTAGAGACAACACGTTGTTTCTTTAAAGACCATGAAATCAGATTATCACCAAAATAAACACAAAATCCAGCCATAGATTTCCTATCATTTGGACAAACTACTCACAATCAGCATCAGAGAAGCCTACTAAATCTAAACCAATAGCAGGCTTAATATTTAACCCATAATGTAAAGTATCCTTTAGATGCCTCAAGATTCTTTTACCAGCCTAAAAATGAACAATTGTGGGAACACTCAGAAACTGATTAAGTTTATTGATTAAATAAGATATATCAGGCCTTGTAATAGTGAGATATTGTAAAGAACCAATAATCTTCCTAAGCAGTGTTGGATCTTTCATAGGCTCTCCATTAGAAGCAAAAAATGTCCTTCTCATAACCATTGGTGTAGGATATAAGGCATCATGTTCACTACTCGGCTTACACTGCAAGCGCACGGGCCGTAACAAAGTAGTATAAAAAGATTATCGTTCCCACGAGGATTGGAGTTGAATTTGGTTAATCATTAAACTTGTGCTTTAAACTAGGTTAAGCAGAACAATTGTATATCGAAGTTGAGTGTAAAAAAATATAACTTTGCAAATTAATTTATAAAGGGAATTAAAAGATCATTTTTTACTTCAAGCATATAAGGGATCTAGGACTATCTTTCCCCCTTGTATTTCATAACTCAAGAACAATCTCCTCTCACAAACATGACCAACAACTATATGTGCTAGTCTGGGGATCATATACTACTTGAAAAAGCTTTCTCAAGTCAAAAACAAGTGTTTAATTCTATTAGTTGCTCAATTTCTCTCACAACCAAATAAATCTCAATTTTAAGCTCAGACCTAAATCTGACTACACAATGTTAGTGAGTGTATCTCTACTTCACCAACAAAACCATCCATTCAATACCTAAATTTCAAGTTCTTGCATGATTTAACTCAAGTTCAATATTCAAGCTAGTTCTCTCAAGCATCACTCAAGCCAACAAACAACTAATTGGTGGCCAATCAACTAGAAGCATTAAAAATGGAGTAAACTCAACACATATATATCATTAATCAATGGAAGTGGAGGAGAATCAAGTGTCAATCCATACAAGGGTTCAAAATAATCCTAGAACAAATGTCTAACTATTCATAATCAGCCACAAGTTTACAAAACACCAAGAAGTCAAAGCCATAGTAGAATACAAGAGAAGGAGAAGGAGAAGATCAGAAAAAATCGATGGAAATGGCTTCAAATCTCTTTAAAACTTCAATCCTTGGCTCTAATCACTTCTCCAAACTCCAAACCTTAGTACATCAGCTCCTCAAGCTGCCCAGAAGTCAGAAACTCTCCTGCTTGGTCAAAAATATGGATATATGAAGCCCTAGAGTCTGTCAAAGCTCAAAATGTAGTGTTTCAGTAAACTATGGTTCACCGCGGCTAACTTATTCTTCGCCGCGGCTAAATACCCTCTGTTTTCACCAGCGTCTCTAATCAACAATTGGCTGCGATGAACATGTGAATTGGCCGATGCAAAATGCTCCCTGTTAGCTCCCTCCTTCATGCAGGAATTGGCCGCGGCTAACGTCTGATTTGGTCGCGGCGAATCCATCAAAACTTCCAGTATATAATTTCCAGCAATTAACTTTGAAGTCCAATCATATCTGCAAAAAGTATGAAGTTATAAATGTACCAAAATATTCCTAAATTGAGATTAAAATTTGCATAATTAAACTAAAAGTGAGTCAGTTAAGTTTAGGTATAAAAAATGCACATTTTCCTATTTTGAGTATAATTTATATACAAAAATACACCAAAAGATATACACAGCTTAAGAAAAATGTACTAAAAAGGCATGAATTTAGAGAGGTTATCACACCCCCAAACTTAGACTTTTACTCGTCCTCGAGTAAAACAAAATGAAGAATGAGTAAAATTGCATAAATTACCTAAATACTATGTATTGCATGGTATAGTCCTCATCAGTTGCTACCCATGATAAGCAAGACAGGAGAAAATGGAGTGTAAGAAGATACAAGGCTCACAGCACAATGTAAAGTTTTCTAACATTTTTAAAGCATATGTGTGTGTGGCTGATCAAGGTATCATTTTCCAACAATTGTCCAGAACAAAAACCACACTTCAATGTATATATATATATACTGCCTCAACAACAACACTTCATATGCCAAAACTTTTCTTCCCTCTCCACTGTACATTTGATCTTACAAGAATTTCGAAATCATTAAGACTTTTTAAGCTTACAATGTGGCCAAGGTAAAGACTAAATGAAAGAAGGGATAATAGAGAATATAAATTACTTGAGATAAATGATTGTGCAAAACTCTATCCTCTTTTCTACATTCCAAGTGTTCTTCCAAAATGCTACATCTCCCCCAAACTTATCTTCAAATCTAAATACACTCAGACTCATTGAAAAATAAATTCTGTTTGTTTTTTTTTTGTTTTTTTTTATTTTTTTTGGAGTACAAACATCTTGAGTGCAAATAGTTACAGACTATCCATTATTCATATTCCCATGATCAAAGTTTATCAGAATGTAGAATCCTACCTCTTCCAAATTATCAAGCACTAATCCATTATCTCAAGTCCAAGGTGGAATCATGGATTTTCAAGCTTATGGGGTATAAGTCTAATGCACAAATTCAAACAAAAATTTATATGGTTTTTCAATTAGACTCAAATGGTGGGTTCAAGGGAAAATATAATTAACAAAGAACAGCTTGAAAGGCACAAACGCATTTAATTACTGCCCAAATCATTTTTCAAAATCAAGTGAAGTCATTAGATCGTTTTAGGGAATTCCAAGGATGGTTCTAGAGTTTTGAAATTGAGAAAGAACATATACACTAATTTGCCGTAATTTTTCCACAACAAGAGCTTTCAAATAATTCCTCAACGTTTGTGTACAAAAATTTTTTTGCCCTAAAAATATCATAAAATAATGCATTATTCTATAACTCAAGCGCTAACAAACACTTCTAAAATTCCCTGTCAAGCATATAATCTAAGCAACTCACAATCATTGGACCCAAACAATCCAATCAAAGGACAATTCAACAACCTAACATAGAAATTATGTAGTTTACAATTAAAAGTCTAAGCGTCAAAATTAAAATCATGTCGAATCAGCAACAAAAAGGTATACCCTCACCCCCAAATTTAAAATGGATAGTGTCCTCACTGACAAATATAGGGAAAAAGAGGGTCAACTCTCATACAACTACCACCCACAAAAAGGTAGTTGCACAAGAGAAAACAACACCTACACTCACCAAAATAGCAATAGCTAAAGACAGAATATAAACGAGACAGGTATCAACCAAATACTAAACTTAACCAGCAGCAATTAAAAGAGATTGAAATCTAGCTAGTTCCAACATTGATAAGCAAGCTATAGCTAACTAAATAACCACCAATTTATTATAAGTAATCATATGAGAACATAAATTAAGCAACAAAATAACTAGCAGGAATATAAAAAACAGAAAACCATTAATAAGAAAAAGAAAAGTCAAAGATCATCAGGCTGGTTCCCACTGGGGCCCTCATCATCCCTAACCCCAGAAGTTTTATCAGTCAATAGTGGCAGTAGGCGCTGCAGCTGAAGCCGAATCTGGGTTACATCATCACCAATACTGTCCACCTTTCCCATCAGCAGATCCAGACGCCTATCTACGCTTGCCTTCCATGGGTCATCTGACTGTGCTGGGCCAGACTCCTCTACGGCTGGAATATCTGAGATTGGCGCCTCCTCCTCCATCATATCTTGGTCTAGTTGGTCTGCCCCTGGGCCTTGTGATGCTCTGCGGGGTGACTTGATTGCTCTATAATTGAAGAACATAGGGGCCACGAACACTTTCTCATTGGCTCTGCCTTTCACCCCCGATTGAAGACACCATTGAAGAACGAAGTGGGGAAAGACAATCGTGCACGAGTAGTGTGCTACTGCCGCTTCAAGGCTTTGATACATTATAGAAGCAATATCCACCGGTTGCTGGGTCATCAGTAAGTAAATCAGGAGGGTCTTCTCCCACGTGGCATCACTCAAATGTGAGGTCGGAAGAATGTTGAAAGACATAAAATGCAGCCAAAACTTGGCGTCTCTACGCAATCGCTTCCGTTCAAGATATCGCTGCCCACCACGAAGGATCTTCCACAACACTTACCTCTCATGATTCAAAAATGAAGCAATGTCATTAAAGAGGATCTCGTCTTCATGCTGCATTAAGTAAGCGTAACGGCAATCAGCTACCACCTGTAATTGGTAGAATGTGCAGAGCGCCTCCACTGAAATGTTAACTTGATCCCCTCTTACCCGACACTTCAAGCTGATTGTAATGGCTGCCTGGGTGTAAAACTCTCTAACAATGGCAGCATTTCCACCTGACTTTTCATCCATCAGAGAGCGTAGGTGATAGGTCTGATCAACAATCACACAAAAGGCTCAGTCGGTTGTGTAAGAAAATTCTCTTTCTAAAAGAATGGGACGGCTTTGGACTCTCTCTTTAATGGCAGCTGGAGACTATTGTTCTGATTGATGCGAAGCACTCAGATGAGATCTTTTTGGAGCAATAGTACCTATAAAATCACAAGAAACCAGCCCAGCTAACTACCAAAAACACAGAGAAAAGAAAAGAGAAAAAAAATAAAAGAAACAAAATAGACAAAAACCAATATCAGCACAAACTAAACAAAATAATAGGCACTCCTACATTTAACCCACTTGATAGGACACAAAACATCTTAGACGACAGTCAAATTCTTACCCAACCACAATGCCCAACACTAATCATAAAGGTTTAAATTGATTGACAAGGCAGCCATTCAGTGCAAAATTAAATAACAAGACTAATTGATTAATCCCAATTGATATCCCTACTCAACTCTAATTCAAATTCACCGTGCCTTGATCCAAAATGTCAGAATCATACCTAAATCCCTAGCTAACTACAAAACAACCTCCAATTAATGAATCAAAATGATAATTTCCTATTTAGTCCAACTTGATACAACACTTTAGTCCTCTACACACTAAATGCCTAACAACAGAGCAGCACAACTGAACAATATGACAGAACAACAATCTGAGCATGCCAATACAAATTAGGGCACAGCAGCACACCAATCCTTTTTCAAAATCTACAAATTCCTAGCTCAACACTGAATAACAAAAGGAATTATCCAACTCAATATAGTAGCACTACAACCGAAGGCAAAGCAGAAGCTAGGTAAAGCAGAATATAATAGAGTAACACAACAGCACACAACAGAGCAAGCATACAACCTAAAGCTGAAATAACAACAGCACACAACAGAACACAATGGAGCAACACAACAAATTAATAGCCCCCAGCAGCCACAACTCATGGGTAGATAGTCTGAGAGTGAGAACAGACTTACCAGAAAGAAGGCAACACGAGATGGAGGAAGAAGAAGGCTTCGTCGAGTGAGGAACCCACTGCTGCGTCGTGGGGTGAAGAGGGATGAGCAGCAGGTATGAGAGGGGAGAAAGGGGAAGGCTGCGTCGTGGAGGAGAAGTTGAGATGTGGGAAGGTCAGGAGAATGGCAACGGCAGAGAGAAGGAGAGGAATGGTGATGGAATCAGATTGGCAACTTTAGGGTTGAGTTAAAGGTAGGATAGGGAATTCAGATGGAAGCTGAAAATGATCTGATGAACCGGGCAAGAAATTTGGGTGAGATTCAATGTGGCACCGTGGGAATTGAGTGAAAGATATGAGGGTAGAATGGGAAGAACAACAAAGAATTCTCGGGCATCAGCTGATGTTTGGTCGCAGCCAAATGTTTATTCGCCGAGGCTAATATGTTTCTGTTTCATTCCAGGGGACAAGTGAACGCAATTTAGCTGCGGGTAATTAATGTTCTCGCCGCAGCCAATTAGCTTCTGGTTTCAGCCCGTCATTTTCGCCATGGCCAATATCATGTTAGCCGCCGCCAATTTTTCTCTGGCTGACTTCACTGGGCACCCTCATGAAAAATTAGCCGCGGCAAATTAATTTGTTCACCGCAGCCAATTATCTTTGGATTTGGCTGGTGAATTCCAGAATATGCTTCACGGCGGCGAATCAATATTCTGGCCACGGCTAAGAAGGCTCAAAGGTATTTTCATGCACACTACAGTAGTTTCTTCTCTCACACAGTGAAATTAACATGAAAGGGGCCTGTAATCTAGTCTTAAACAATGTTTTGCTTGTTTCCACATATATCATCTTCAATAGGACTCCAAATCAACTTAAGCATGTATGATTTTTGCAATAATCCTTAAGGGTCTATACAGGATTCAAGCATTAATTATAAACTTGTGAGAAAAACATTCAAGACAAACACCATATTTGAGTTATCATCTAGTTGCCCTTATGTCACAGGGGTTTATGCATATTAGAAAGCACATAGCATGAACAGGTACACTTCCCTAAAAACATTTGTCCATAAATGCTCTTTGAATTAAATGCCCTTAGTGATATTGTTCCGATTTGCCATTAGCCTCAACTGAGAAATTCGCCTACAAAGTAAAGGAAAACACACATAACTCTATTAGAAGCTAAAATCTACAAAAACAAAGCAAAAGGTAAAGTGAAGAGCTTGGGTTGCCTCCCAAGAAGCGCTTGCTTTATAGTCTTCAGCCAGACTCAGTAATTGTTCACTTGGAATTAGCAATGTGGAAAGTGGAGGTTTGACGATCTACATGTCCTCCCCAATAGTGCTTTAATCGTTGGCCATTCACTTTGAACTTTTCACCAAAGTTGCCCACCAACTCAACTGCTCCGTGGGGAAAGACTTCGACCACCGTGAAAAGACCTGACCACCTTGACTTCAACTTCCTAGGAAAGAACCTAAGACGAGAGTTGTACAACAGAACATGTTGTCCCAGCTTAAATGCTTTAGGGGTGATTTTTCTGTCATGCAGTCATTTGGTCCGTTCTTTATATACTCTTGAGCTTTCATAAGCATACATTCTAAATTCATCCAACTCGTTAAGTTGAAGGAGTCTTTTCTTGCCTGCAGTTTTGAAGTCAAGATTTAACTTTTTGATGGCCCAGTAGGCACCATGCTCCAATTCAATTGGCAAATGGCAAGCCTTTCTAAAAACTAACTTATACATTGACATGCCAACGGGGGTCTTGAAAGCAGTCCGATAAGCCCACAATGCATCATTAAGTTTTGTGGACCAATCTTTTCTTGACACCCCCACCGTTTTCTCCAAGATGCTTTTGATTTCTTGGTTGGAGATCTCAGTTTGTCCATTGGTTTGGGGATGATAAGCTAAAACCACTTTATGCTTCACTCCATACTTCTTTAAGAGGACTTGAAATTGGCTATTACAAAAATGCGATCCCCCATCGTTAATAATGGCTCTCGGTGTTCCAAATTGGGTGAAAATATTTCTTTTTAAGAATTTGAGCACCGTTTATGCATCATTGGCGGGACTAGCAACAACTTCCACCTATTTGGATACATAATCCACCGCTACTAAAATGTATTGATTTCCCAATGAGCTAGGGAAAGGTCCCATAAAGTCAATGCCCCATACATCAATCAATTCCACCTCCAACATGTTTGTAAGCGGCATTTCATTTCTCTTGGATATGTTCCCCCCCCCCGGTTGGCATCTATCACACTGAAACACACATGTATATGCATCTTTGAATAGAGTGGGCCAGAAGAAATCACTTTGCAGAACTTTGGCTGCTGTCTTTTCTCCCCCAAAGTGGCCTCCATAATCTGAAGCATGGCAACTTGGCAAGATTACTCCTTGTTCTTCTTCTAGTATGTACCTTCTTAGGATGTGATCAGTACACCGCCAAAACAAATATGGCTCATCCCAGAAATAATATTTGGTATCATAAAAGAATCTCTTCAATTGATGCTATTTCAGATTAGGGGGAACCACTCCACACACTAGATAATTGACAATATCCGCATACCACAGATCTACAATATGCTGAACATTCAATAATTACTCATCGGGAAATGCCTCCTTAATATTTTGGGCAAATTCTGGTTGAACTTCAGTATTCAACCGAGAGAGATGATCGACTACTTGATTTTCGCAACCCTTTCTATCCACAATTTCTAGATCAAACTCTTGCAGCAAGAGCACCCATCTAATTAATTTGGCTTTAGAATCTTTCTTGCTAACCAAGTATTTTAGAGCTGAATGATCAATGAATACAGTCACTTTAGATTCCACGATATACGCCCTAAACTTATCTCAAGCAAATACCACAGCTAACATTTCCTTCTCTATCGTGGTGTAATTCTCTTGTGCTTCATCCAAAGTTTTGCTGGCATAGTAGATGAGGTGGAAAACTTTATCCTTCTTCTGACCTAAGACTGCTCCGACAGTGTAATCACTTGCATCACACATGATCATGAATGGCAAGTTCCAGTTGGGCGCGGTCATAATGGGTGCTGTGACCAATTTTCTTTTTAATTCTTCAAATGCTTTTAAGCAAGCATCATCAAGCTTAAACTCCACATCTTTTTCAAGCAATCTACACAAAGGCTTGGTGATCTTAGAAAAGTCTTTGATGAAGCGACGGTAAAAACTGGTATGGCCAAGGAAGCTCCTCACACCTTTGACAGAAGTAAGTGGGGGTAGTTGTTCAATGATGGATATCTTTGCCTTATCCACTTCCAATCTTTCTTTGGACACTCTATGGCGTAGCACAATGCCCTCTTGCACCATAAAATGACATTTCTCCCAGTTAAGCACTAAATTAGTCTCTTCACAACGTTTCAGCACAACATCTAAATTATAGAGACACTCATCAAATGAGTCATCAAATACTGAAAAGTCATCCATAAAAATCTTTATAGATTGCTCAATCATATCAGAAAATATAGAGATCATGCATCTTTAAAATGTTACCGGTGCATTACATAAACCAAATGGCATCCTTCTAAATGCAAAGGTATCATAGGGACATGTGAAGGTAGTTTTCTCTTGGTCTTCTAGGGCAATTGCAATTTAGTTGTACCTTGAATATCCATCCAGAAAACAGAAAAATTCCTTCCTGGCTAGTCTATCTAACATCTGATCAATGAAAGGCAAAGGAAAATAGTCTTTTCGGGTTACAGCGTTCAGTTTTCGGTAATCCATATAAACCCTCCATCCATTCACTGTGCGAGTAGGAATGAGCTCATTCTATGTGTTAGCCACTACAGTCATGCCTCCTTTTTTTGGAACACATTGAATTGGGCTCACCCAAGAGCTATTTGAGATAGGATATATGATACTCGCATCTAGCCATTTAAGAATTTTCTTTTTCACCACTTCTTTCATATTGGGATTTAATCTTCATTGGTGCTCTATTGAAGGTCGATGGTTATCTTCCAAAAAGATCTTGTGCATGCAAATTGAGGGGCTGATACCCTTGATATCCGCTATATTCCATTCCATCGCCTTCTTATGTTTCTTCAACACTCTTAAGAGCTTCAATTCTTGCTCCATGGCTAGATTAGCAGCAATGATGACCGGTAAAGTATTTGATTCTCCCAAGAAGACATATTTTAGATGTGCTGGGAGTGTCTTCAACTCCAATTCAGGCGGCTCCACAATGGAGGGTTTTAAGGGAGGTCTATCAACTGAAGTCAAGTCTAGAGTTTCAAATTTCACTCTAGATAGAGGAATGACTGGAGTAGCACTCACCAAAGTTATGAATTTTTCCTCTCCCTCCTCATCTTGTTCATCTGCAACAGAGGTGCTTCACATTTGCCTTCTATCATAGATTGTTGAGATTCATAGTGAATTAGATGGTCTATCATATCTAGATAGAAGCAGTGTTTTGGCTCATCTGGTAATTTAAGAGCTATGAACATATTGAATGTCACTTGCTCTTCACCGACTCTCATGGTAATGTCTCCTTTTTCCACGTCAATAAGAGCTTTGCCCATAGCTAAGAAAAGTCTCCAGAGAATAATTGGAATCTCTCCATCAACTTCACAATCAAGAATAATAAAATCCACTGGAAGGATGAATTTATCAACTTTCACCAAGACATCCTCAACTACGCCCCGAGGATACGCCAAACTTCTATCAGCAAGTTGCAAAGTAACCGTGGTGGGTCTTGCTTCACCCAATTGCAACTTCTTGAAAATGGATAAGGGCATCAAATTAATGCTGGCTCCCAAGTTACACAATGCTCTAACCATGAAGGTCATGCCAATGTGACATGGAATGGTAAAACTTTTAGGATCTCCCTTCTTTTGCGGTAACTCCTTAATGAAATCTGAGCTACTTTTTGTCAATGCCACCACTTCATGTTCTTGAAATCTTCTTTTTTTAGATAGTGCATCTTTCATGAATTTTGCATATTTGGGCATCTGTTCCAAGGCTTCTATAAGAGGGATATTGATATGCAACTACTTGAAGGTATCCAAGAACTTCTTATATTAGGTATCTTCAGTCTGCTTCTTGAATCGTCTAGGGAAGGGTAGTGGTGGAATCTGAGTGCTTGGTTGTACTTTCTTCCCTTCACTCTTCTTTTCTTCCCTATTCTCATACTCCTTATCATTCACCCTTAGTTCTTCTACACCATCCTCCTTAGAAGAAAAGGTCCCTTCATCTTCTGCCTCAAGTAGCATCATATTAGGTTTAGAAGCATTTGGCAAAACTTTACCGCTCCTCAAGGTGATAGCATTACACTCATCTTTGCCTTCCCTTCTAGGATTGGGAATGGTATCACTAGGGAGATTTTCTCTTGACATAGAATTCATTTGGGTGGCTAGTAGCCCCACTTGCACTTCTAAGTTCTTAATAGCTGTGTCATGCAAAGAGAAAGTGGCCTTTGTTTCAACCTTCTGGGTTTCTTGATTAGCTAGTATTTGAGCTAACATTTTCTCCATCTTGGACTCTTCTTCTTTAATAGGGATTTGTCTTGCCGGAACTTGAAATCCTGGAGGTTGAGCAAGTCTTGCACCTGACGAAGAAGCTTGATTCAATTTTGGACCTTGACTCCATGAAAAGTTTGGGTGATTCCTCCACCCCGGATTATATGTTTGAGAGTAAGGATTGTTTTGTTGACTACACTGAGCATTGTTCATGTAATTCACAGACTCCAATGTGTAATGACATTGTTTAGACAAGTGTCCCTCTCCATAATGATCATAAAGAGTAAAGGATGGCTGTACTGCATGAATTCCCATGAGGTTAGGTTTCTTCATTTGAAGTTCCAAGTTGTCAAACCTTCTGTTCATAGCTTCAAGTTGTGCTGCAATATCATTAGTTGGGCTAGAGGATTGTCCTCTTCTCTCAGATGATCTTCTCCTGGATCATATTACATGGTGTTGGAGGCCATGTTATCATATAGATTATAAAGCTCATTCACTTTCATCTTCCCAATTCCACCACTAGAGGCATTATTTAGCATTCTTTTTGCATCTTTCTCAAGACTGTTCCAAAAAGCTTTCATTAATACATACTTTTTCTGTTCATGGTTGGGGCATGTTCTACACAACTCCTTAAATCTCTCACACGCTTCATGAAACAGCTCTCTAGGTTGCTGCTCAAAATTTAAGATTTCTCCTCTTATGGTTGCTCTCCGGCCTCGAAGAATAAATCTGGCCATTAAATCTTCCCATGTGCCAATAGATTGTCCTGGAAGAGAGTTGAGCCATGCCTTAACTTTATCTTTCAGAGTCATAAGAAACAACCTCAATCTCAATGCGTCCTTGGACACTCTATTTTGTTTGAAGGATTCACACACCTCAATAAACTTGTTAAGGTGTACATTGGGATCCTCATTATAATTCCCACCAAACAATCCATTCATCTGCAACATTTGAAGCATGACTTGTTTAACTTTAAAGTTTTTAACTTGAATATCTGGCATATGAATACTAGAATGATAACTCTATGCCTCTCGGTTAAGAAAGTCATCCAATGTGTAAAGATCATTCTCATCCATGTCAGTCATAGCAGGTTGAGAAGGCACTTCTGGCCCTAGATTGGCTCTTTCAAAGATATCTTCGATATCCAGAAGGATTTTAAGGCCGTCTGGATACAACCCTTGCATGTGTAAGAAAGGTACCTGCAAGGAAAACACTCCAAACAAGTATCAACTAATTACAGAAAGTTAAAATGCAAATTAACAAATTAAAACTATCTACACCTTCAGATACAAGCTCAATCGTAATTTACTAACACTAATTTAATGATAAACCAGAGAAATTTCAACTTTCAATCCCCGGCAACGGCACCAAAAACTTGTTCACCATTCGGCTTACACCACAAGTGCATGGGCTGTGACAAAGTAGTATAAAAAGATTATCGTTCCCATAAGGATTGGAGTTGAATTTGGTTAATCATTAAACTTGTGCTTTAAACTTGGTTGAGCAGAACGGTTGTATATCGAAGTTGAGTGTAAAGAAAAATAACTTTGCAAATTAATTTATAAAGGGAGTTAAAAGATCCTTTTTGACTTCAAGCATATAGGGGATCTAGGACTATCTCTGCCCCTTGTATTTCATAACACAAGAACAATCTCCTCTCACAAACATAACCAACAACTATATGTGCTAGTCTGGGGATCACATACTACTTGAAAAAGCTTTCTCAAGTAAAAAACAATTGTTTAATTTTATTAGTTGCTCAATCTCTCTCACAATCAAATAAATTCCAATTTTAAGCTCAGACCCAAATCTGACTACACAAGGTTAGTGAGTGTATCTCTACCTTACCAATAAAACCATCCATTTAATACCTAAATTTCAAGTTCATGCATGATTTAACTCAAGTTCAATACTCAAGCTAGCTCTCTCAAGCATTACTCAAGCTAACAAACAATTAATTGGTGGCCAATCAACTAGAAGCATTAAAAATGGAGTAAACTCAACACATATATATCATTAATCAATGGAAGTGGAGGAGAATCAAGTGTCAATCCATACAAGGGTTCAAAATAATCTAGAACAAATGTCTAGCTACTCATAATCAGCCACAAGCTTACAAAACACTAAGAAGTCAAAGCCATAGTAGAATACAAAAGAAGGAGAAGATCAGAAAAAACTGATAGAAATGGCTTCAAATCTCTTTAAAACTTCAATCCTTGGCTCTAATCACTTTTCCAAACTCCAAACCCTAGCACACCAGCTCCCCAAGCTGCCCAGAAGTTAGAGACTCTCCTGCTTGGTTGAAAATATGGATATATGAAGCCCTAGAGTTTGTCAAGCCTTAAAACGCAGTGTTTCAGTAAACCATGGTTCGCGGCGGCTAACTTATTCTTCACCACGGCGAAATGTCCTCTGTTTTCACTAGCGTCTCTGATCAACAATTGGTCATGGCGAACGTGTGAATTGGCCGCGGCAAAATGCTCCCTATTAGCTCCCTCTTCCATGTAGGAATTGGCTGTGGCTAACTTCTGATTTGGCCGCGGCGAATCCATCAAAACTTCCAGCATATAATTTTCAGCAATTAACTTTAAAGTCCAATCATATCTACAAAAAGTATGAAGTTATAAATGTACCAAAATATTCCTAAATTGAGATTAAAATTTGCATCATTAAACTAAAAGTGAGTCAGTTAAGTTTAGATATCAAAAATGCACATTTTCCTATTTTAACTATAATTTATATACAAAAATACATCAAAAGATATGCACAGCTTAAGGAAAATGTGCTGAAAAGGCATAAATTTAGAGAGGTTATCACATCATCAATTAGATTAAGCTTCTTTAATAAATTAAGAATGTATTTATCTTGATTTAACAAGAAACTAGCATCACTCCTTGACACCTTTATTCTAAGAAAATAGTGCAAGAAACCTAAGTCCTTTAATGAGAATAGCTAATGCAAATTATGAATAAATTTGTCAAGATAAGAAGAATCATTACATGTGACCAAGATGTCATCTATATCGATTAAACTAAAAACCACAAACTTGTCAATGTGAATGAAAAATAGAGAATTATCTCCTTTAGTATTTTGAAATCCCCAGCTTAATAGCACAACTCTTAGTCTATCAAACTAACTAAGCTTTAGGAGCTTGTTTTAAACCACATAATGTTTCAGACAGCGTGCATACATGAGAAAGTTTTGCAGGATCTTCAAATCCTTGAGGTTGGCACATGAAGACTGTTTCTTGAAGATTTCCATTCAGAAAGGCATTATTTGTATCTAGTTGCCTAACATCTCAATCAAAAGAAACAACCAATGTAAGAATAATCCTCACTTTTGTTGCTTTGATAACAGGACTATTTGTCTCTCTAAAATCTACATTAGGGTCCTATTGAAAACCTTTGGCAACAAGCCTGACTTTATGTCTTTGAATTGACCCATTTAGATTGTGTTTAATTTTGAAAACTCATTTGCTATCAACCACATTTTGCTAACCAAAATAAGGTACCAAAATCTAAGTATGATTTTTTATTAAAGCATCATATTCTGTTTGCATAGCTGCTTTCTAATAAAGAACTTGTAAAGCTTCATATAGACTTTTAGGTTTTAAGTTAGCATCTAGTTCAACTATTAACAGACCAACAAAAGGATATTTAGGTTTAGAAATTTCACTTTTGCTACATGTTATCATTTGATGTTTTGGCATTATGTTTTCCAAAGAGCTCTGACTATTATCATTAATTGCAACTAAAGTTTCATGGTTGTCACCTATACTACATAAGTCAGGTCCTTGTAAAATAGCACTTCTACTTCATGTTACCATAAGATGGCTTGGCACTATAGTCTCTAGTTCAAAAGTAGTATTGTGATGATGAGTTTCAACTGAAGCTTGTTCTCTTAAAATAGAACAAGGGGTGATGATAGCTGGTTTACATGAATATGCTATATGTTCTTCATAAAAAACAACTAGAGACACAGGTTAAATAGAAGAGCAGATTGAAGTATTATGAGTATCATTGGCATTAATAAAGTCAGAAGCTAATGTATAAGGAACAAGAAAAGAAAGCTTAAAAATGATAACTTGTTGGTAAACAAAATCTTAACCATGACTGTCGAACCGGCTAAGATTAGTAATAATTCATTAGTTTATAGTATAATGCCTACCGAGTCATCTTTGAAGGAGCTTTTAACCAAATCAATTAGATTAGGAATCCATAAAACTAAAGTTAAAATAAATGGGTTTGCATACAAAATTGCAAGAATAAATAAAAATAGAAAATTAATTACCAAAAGCTAAGCAATTTAACATAACGTAATCAATCCGTAACATCCAAAAGTTTATCAAGGAAATGATAGAGACTTAAGTAATTAATTAAGGAAGACAAAGGATTATTACAAGGATTTCAAAATAAATTATATGAATGCTTTCGTTTAAAATACTTTGAGACAATAATAATTCTTGGCCATTGTTAAAAGTAAATGAATTTTTAATTATTAATTTGGGCTTAATTAAGAAGAATAGTAAGTGAGGAGGGGAAATTAAATACTTAAACCTATAGTTATTTTGTTTATAATATAAGACCATTAGTAGAGACTCAATTATACTCTTATACAAACCTAACTTAAATAAACATATTTAACTTTGGCCTAATATTTAGGAAAGGACCCAAATGGATCATGGGCTATTCGGTCAACCTATTTTCAACTTAAAACCCCTAAGGGTTTTACAACCATATGAAAAAAAATGGAAACAAAACATTTGTGTTGTAGAAACAAGATAGTATTTTTGCATCTTTGGGTGGAGGCTAGGGTTTTTCAGCTTCTTACTACCAATTTGCATTTCTAGAGGGTAATTTAGTTAAGGTGAGTTATACAAAACTTAATCATCTCTTCTTCTACTACATTTTCATCCGATTGGTTTGTTATTTGGGGAATCTTCATCCCTTTCTCAAATCTAAAATTTATTGTTTGGATGATTCATTGCAAGATTTTCGGAGTTTAGTATTTGTGGAACCATAAGGTAAGTGTTTGCCATTTTATTTTATAGTGTAGCCTTACTCAAATTTCTTGTTATAAATTGACTTTGGTTTATGGTTGATTGTATGTGTGAAAATCTAAGTTGTAGGATGGCTCATGGTGTGTTTTTGTTAATTAAGCCTCAAATCAGTCTATTTAGTCTCTTAGATATATAGGTAAGTGTTTCTCCTTCTTTTATGAGGTGTGTATGCTAAATTTTCATCATTTGGGTTGACTTTTGGTGCATGACTTTTACATATAAGAAAATAGAGATTTTGGGAGTGACCTATTGTGAGTTTTTGGTGTTTTAACCTTTATTGGTACAATGGATTTTTTGAAAACTTAGGTAAATGATTTCCAATAGATTCTTGATGAAATTGATCAATTGATAAGAAATTCTTTTGTTAATAATGGTTAAATGATAATAATTATACTTATCATAGGCTTGGTGGGCCTTTGAATTATGTTGATAGTTAAAAAAAGAGTAATTGGGATTCATTAAGGTAACCTAAGGTTTTTCTAATTCTATATATATGTTCATTTTAATCTTATATTTGTTGTATATATATGATTTTGAAATGCTAAATGATTGATTGACTACTTGAATTATTATTTTTGGGACCATGAGCGAGTCCTTAATGGAGATATGGTACGGCCTTTGGTAGGCCTTGTGCATTGTGTTTTGATTAAGCAATAAGTTATAATCAACCTTATGAATGCATTGAGTCGTGAGCAAGCTCGATAGGGAGTTTGCACTATGGGTAGGCCTTTCCCTTTGTTTTTGGTCATTAACATATTGTATATGATTATTAATATGGGATAATAGTCATTGCTAGCCTAACTAGTTCATTTGTTGATGATATTGATATCTTCGCTATGTTTTTCTGTATAAATGTATTATATTGATTAATCTGTACATATATATACAATTTGCCTTTTGTTGCTAAAATTGTATATCTTATTTCGATTGTGAGCTAACATTTTTAGGGACTGAATCTCTTAGTAGCAAGGAGGAGCTAATCGAAACCTACCATAGTAGTTTAGTAATGTATAGGCTGGAATGTCCTATTTAAATTGGGTTTGTATAGTAAATGTACTAATATTGCTTGTTGTGTTGTATAATTGCCACATTGCATCATATATTGACAAGTATAGGAATTGATTTTATAATCTAAGACATCATAGAATTAGTACTTGTAATTGTATTTGGATGATTATTAATAAGTATCCTGATATTCTATAATCTCTAAATAATTAGCATTGTAAAATTGATATTTAAACTATTAGTATAAAGGATTTAGGCGTTTTGGCTAGTTTAAATGTGTTTTCTATGCATGCTTAAAGTGTTTAAAGTAAAAGCCATCCTTTAGGTTTTAAGTTGTCACTTAAAGGTTTTAGAAATAACTCTTTATTTTTGCTATCATTATAGTCATTTTATTATCATATAAGGTGTAAAATGGACATTCATGCTTAAGCAATTGTGTTTTTGAGTTTGGTTGTGGGTTAGGAGCCTTGGGAATATGCTTTCATTGCCTTGATCAAGTGGAAGGTGAAATGGTTAATCCTTTTTATGTTGCCATAGTAGAATTTTTTATCATGAGTCTTTATGTGGTGATTCTGGTAGTAGCACGACTATATTTTGAACCAGAGATCATACCAAGTGTTGAGGGAAGTGAACAAGTTTAATTTATCAATTGAAACTTGTTCAAAGTGATTTGATGATCTTAAGTAGTGTAAGGAGAATTTTAAATTGTCACTAGAAGCCATAACATGTCATTTGTTGTCATAGGCTCTTATGTGTGACATTAAGAAGTGCTATGGCCATATTTTACAATTGAAGCTCCTTTGGAGAGTTGTGGGTAAGAGCATGTTTAATTAGACCATTGAATCTTACTCTAAGTGGTTTAAGAACATCAGGTAGTGTATTAAGTGGTTTAGGTTGTCATTTGAATTTACATTCCATCATTTTATTGTCATAAATGAACCTTGTGCTGATATAATATGCATTTTGGTTGGTCTAATTAGCTTTTAAATATTTGGGCTATGTAAGGTATTTGGATGGAGATTATAAGAATGTAAACCCTTTAAAACCATTGCCTTTTAACCATAAAGAGATTGTAGGATTCATTTTAAGGTGGTAGCAACTTGTTGGTTCATTCATTTAAGTGTTTGGGTGCAACAAGTTTTTAAGTCATAGCTTAATTTTTTCAAATCACAGCCAAAATGAGCTAATAGTATTCTAGTAACGATTTTGGCTATGGTGTAAAAAATTTTAATTGCAGTGCAAAATCATCCAGAAACTTATTTGGTCGTAGCGCAAGTATTTCGGTTATGGTGTAAGTAGTTGGCCACAACACAAATTGTGTTTGCCTAGAAAAATTGATCTAAACTTGAGTTTAGTAGTGGTGCAAGTCTTTTAAGTCACGGCATAAGCATAGAATTTAGCTTTTAGATGTTACAGAGGTCAAGTTGGCCAGGCATAACCATTTTAACCCATGGCCTAAATCCTAAAACCTCATAATTTAGTTATTAATTCCTAATTTTTACCATAGTAATGATAAGTAATGACTTTAAATCTAACATATATGAGTTTTTAGGCTTTTTAGAGGGATTTTGGTTGAGACAAAAATTGTTAATAAGAATTTTGAATTTCTAGAAATAATAATTTTGTTATACAACTTGATGGTGAATATTGATTATCTAAATGTTCAAATTTTCCCGTATTTTCATCCATTGCTAACTCATTAACCAAATTAGATCTTAAGTGCACTTGATTAAGAATGCAATTATGCTTAATTTGTTTAAAAAATAGTTATGATTGTTACATAATCCATAATCCTTCCCCTAATATCTCCCTTTTCTTGTTATTTAAAATTCTGGTTTGACTTAACCCTTTGGTTATTAATGTCTAATATTTCTAAGCTATTGCCTAAAATTTTGATTGATTCGTATCATTAATCCTAATGTAACCACACTCAAGTTAACAACATGAAACAATCCTTATTCACACACAACCAAAATACGTATGCAAATACCTCAATGTGGCAACAGAATGAATTTATTTGTTTAATCAGATTAAATCAAACTAGGCTCTTGGATAATGCAAATGAATTAGTAATCATGCAACCTAAATTATCCAATTAGTATAATAAAGATTACATGAAAATAAAAAGTAACAAAAATGAAAATTCATCTAAAATTAAAATCAAACCAATTTGTAATATCAGAACATAGACTCTAGTATGATATCACGTTCAAATCTAGGATCATTTACAAAAGAAAGTTAGAAAACCATTATAGAAAATTAATCCAGAGGAAGAATATGTCCATACAATCGAAGAACCCCTTTAGAATGATGGCTAACAAAAGAATAATCCCCTTACTAAGATGACTTAAGAGGAATCTAAAGGATCAAATGGGTAGTGAACATCCAATGGTCTATAATTTTTTTAAAGAAATACAATATTAATTCTAAAATAAACTAACATCCATAACCTAATAGCAAAATGTCTAATCCCCTTTACTGGTTCATCTAATCTGCAAAACAAAAATACAAGTAATTAGGCTTCTGTTGAAAAAATTATAATAATAGCAATTTAAACCTAAATTTAATAATAATGCAATTGAAACTCATTAACCCAAATTTGACCTAATTAATATAAAATAAACCTAAATTAGTCTTAATAAATTATTATAAAACTAAATATGAGGGGTATAAAATATATAAATACTCAGATTATCACCTGTTGAGGAGCTTATTTTATGTTTAAGAATCTAGTAGCAAAAGGAAATTCAAGATCATTAAAAATTATGTGTTTGGAGATGTAAACTTTGCCTGTGGAGCTGAGACATTTAAAACCCTTGTGTGAATTATTATAACTTGAAAACACATATTTCTGACCATGGAATTGCATTTTATGTTAATTGAAGGACTTCAAACAAATGTAACAAGCACACCTAAAAGAATGAAAAGATCTGTAGTCAGGTAACAATCTTCCATTAAGAACATTAATGGATTGCCTATTGATAAAATGAGCTGCAGTCTAAAATGTTTCAAGCCAATAATAAAGAGACATTTTTGCTTGAGCAACAAGAGTTAGACCTAATTCCATAATATGCCTATATCTTCTTTAAGCTCTACTATTCTGAACTAAAGTATATAGACAAGGTTGTCTAAGAACAATACTAAATGATTGAGCGATATTGACAAATTTTTTGAATTCACCACCACTATCACTTTGCAATGTTTTAATTTTCCTACCAAACTAGTTTTCATCAAGGATCTTAAATGGCAAGAAAGCATTTAATGCTTCTCCCTTATGTCTGAAAGGATAAAGCCATGTATATTGACTATAATAATCCATGAAGCAAACATAAAATTTATAACCTGACATATAAGAGATGGGAGAAGGACCCCATACGTTAGTATAAATGAGTTTAAGAGGAAATTTAGCTTGCGAGGAGGAGTTTTTAAAAGGAAGTAAGTGGAATTTGCCAAGTTCACAAGCTTTATAAAACATAGTATTCTCATTATCACACTCAAAAATGCGACCGCGTGGCGCCTTTTTTTTTTTAAAAAGAGAGAAACATTTCGAAAGGAATTTCGATCTTCAAAGAGATCGAAAACTAAAATCAGAATTAAAAATAACAAGGTTTAAGAGTCACCACTAAAATTTTAATTTTTGAAAAGGCAAAATTTTGGAAATGCCTTTTTAATTTAAAAAATAATCTGCAAACCAGGTAATGGATCCGGGAGTCGATTGTGAGTGGGAAAGGTGTTAGGCATCTCACTATACCCGTTCTTAAGAACGGTTACCCTAAGTTAGTTGTGCAAAATCATCATGGCCTTTAATCTATTTTAATTCTCTTTAACAAATCACATGCAAAATAAGAAGTAAAGAAATTAAATAAAATTAAGAGTAAAAAGAAGGAAAAGAAATTAAAGAAATAAGATTAACAGTAAAATGAAAGAAAAAAAATTAAAGAAAAAAAATTAAAAGGAAATATTTATTTACAATGGCGGACTTGACTTAAGATAAGAACCTAGAACTTACGTATCCTCTAGAAGGGATCAAAGTCCACGTAGTTAGAGTGAAAATTGTGTTAGGGTTGATGTTTTGTTTTTGTTTTTTACTGTTTAGTTGTTTTTGTTTGGCTTTTGTTTGATTTTTAAATTTTGATTTTTTTATTTGATTTTTTTAAGAAAAAGAGAGTAAAAATCACTTAGATTTTTGCAAACAAAATGAATTTGAGATTGATTGATGTGTTTTTATTTGCAAAAGGCAGAATTGATTTTACTCTCTCTTTTTCTTTTCTCCTTTTTTTCTTTTTTTTTTTTTTTTTTTTTTTGTTTTTGTTTTCATTTTTTCATTTTTTTTATTTTTATGATATTAAAAAGGATTCTTTTTAATTTTCATTTGATTCTATCTTGATTATTTATTTATTTATTTATTTTTTTGTTTTGACTTTCATTTTTTTTTGTAGTTGATCTTTTCTTCTTTTTCTTACCTTTTTATTTTTAATGAAATTCTTTTATTAGAATTGATTTTTGTTCTTGATTTTTATTTTTTATTTTTGTTTCACTTTTTCTCCTTTTTTTGTTGTTCTTTTTTGTTTTTGTTTTTGTTTAGGTTTTAATTTTTGATTCCTTTCGTGTTATTGATTTTTTTAATATATTTTAATACTTTGTTTTGTTATTTCTTTGTTTTTATTTTTATTCTTATTTTTTGATTGTTTGTTTTTGTTTATTTTTGTTGTGTTTTTTTTTGTTATTGTTGTTGTTTTTGTTTTTGTTTTGTTATTGTTGTTGTTTTTGTTTTTTATTTGCTTCTATTTGTTTCTATTTTGTTTCTCTCTCTTTTTTTTGAGTTATTGTTATTGTTGTTGTTTTTTTTTTCTGTTTTTTTTTTTTTTTCTTTCTGTTTTTTCTTGTTATTATTTTTTTGCTTTCTAGTTGTTTCTATTTTTATTTCTTTTTGTTATGATTCTTGTTTTTTTTTTTTGGTTTTATTATTTATTAATTTTTATTTTGTGTTCTATTTTGTCTTTCTCTTTTCTTTTTCTTTTTGTTTATTTTTGTTCATCTTTGTTTTTTTGTGTTTTTTTTTTCTTCCTTGCCTTTTGTTCCCCTTTTTTTTCTAAATTTATTTTATCTTTTTTTTTCAAAAGGACAATTTTCTAAAAATTGATCCTTGAATTTTTAGAACAATGCTTTTCAAACATTTGCAGAATAATCTTTAAGAAAAGAGAAAGCAAATATTTAGAACTCGATTTAATTTTTAGTGAAAAGCTCCTTTTTTTTGGTGATTTTTTTTCCTTCTTTTTATTAAAAATTTTCTTTAAAGAATCATTTGCTGAAGGCCCTTGAAACCCAAAACACTAAATGTAAATTCAAAACTCAAAAGACACCAAGGAGGTTTATTGTCACACATGACCTTTTGGTTTATTCCTATGTGCCTAAGGGATATAAAATCACACACGGCCATACTAGTAACTTAAAGAATAAATAAAATGAATAAAAGTAAAAATAAAAATAAAATAAAAGTTAATTAAAAAAAAAAGAAAAAAAAAAAGAAAAATGCACAAACAACTTATATTTGTGAGGGTCGGTGCTCAGTGTTCAGCCATAATTCACCATATCATTCTTTCAGCATATTTACAAGATTAAAAAAAATAGAAAAATAAATATGCATACGGAATACATATACATTGCAATATATCCTTCCTTTCTTCTGATTGAATCAAAAGGGCATCTCGTACATTAAAAACTTGACATCCCCACATAATGCTTTAGCAGCACGTCCAAGTCCACAAACAAACAATATAATTCACAAGAGTCCAGTAAAAGCACTTTGAATGAACTATCTCAAAGCTACTTTAAAACTAAAACAGTGTAACTCTATCAGATTTCCTGTATCAAATTATTAATCCCACATTTTCTCAAGCATTTCAAAGAACAATTGCCAAACTGATTTCATCTGTGTTGAACTACCCCAATTTATATTCTCCAATTGACACTACCTACACCTCTAAGAGAAAATCCTAAATCTATACCAGCAAACAGAGATGAAGCATAAATAAAAATAATATATATATATATATATACATAAATGAAAATGAGGTGATTCGTTAAAATGGTTAAATGTACAGAGATGAAACCAGCTGCCCATGCATTATTCGACAATCTCAGACTAACCAGAACATGCTTCAAAAACAAACAGGAATTAAACTGGCAAAAATGAAGCATGGGTGAGGCAATCTATGACTACTCGGTTGAATGAAACCTATAACAAGTTATTCAGCAATTCGACCAGAGATGAAACCAATTACCAATGCATTATTCGACAATCTCAGACTAACCAAAACATGCTTAAGAAACAAACAGGAATTAAACTGGCAAAAATGAAGTAGGGGCAAGGCAATCTATGACTACTCGGTTGAATGAAACCTATAACATGTTATTCAGCAATCCAAAACCCGAAATGAAATCAAACAACAAGAAGTTATTCAGCAATCCAAAAGTAATCAGAGCAAGTCTTAGAAGCAGGCTGGAATTAACCCAATCAAAATGGAATGGAGACCAGACTTTCATGTAGAAATGGTTAATCAATTATTCAAAACTACTAATGCATCACCCAGCAATCTGAGGCCAGCCAAATTATTTGCTCCAAAACAAAATGAAATTAAATCAACATCTAACTTGTATTTTTGTTAGAATCTGGAATGCCTCGCTTGCCTTCGAGCCCCGGCCAGCCCTTTTCTCCCCTGTTCCTCAGCCTTGGGTTTCTTCTTCCGTCTGTCTCTCACGTCGGCCTTCTCCTCTGAACCGATCAATCAAAAGTTTCTCTCCTTTCCTTGCTAAAACCCAATCTTGGCCCTTCCCTTCAAATCAAATCACCAGAATCTCCCCGACTTCCTCTCCAGAAAAGAGACCAAAAGTCCTCTTCTCCTCCTTCTTTGTCACTCTCCGGTATATCAGAGCCTAAAAATCCCCTTCTCTCTTGCACCCTTTTCCCCGACAATCCTTTTCTCCCTCAATCTCTCTCGACTCTCTGTTTTCTCCAATCCCCCTACTTTTTGCAAATTCCCATGCTTTTATAAATGTTTCCCCGCGTGGTCCCCTTCTGCTCCTCGTACGGGTTATTGTCATGCTTCTATGCTCCACAAATTTGTAGTACCAGCACTCACCTCCCATACGATTTCACCCCTTCGCATCCGAAAATGTCTGCGGGAGAGGGTCAGAGCAGAGAGAGGGGGGACCAGAGTCGTCTAGGATTTTTTCTTCCTTTCGGGTATACGGGCTTCATATTTGGGTTAGAGGGATAGAAGGTCTATGATTCATGGGCTGAACGAAACGGGACTCCACTTTCCTTAATTAGTTCTTCCAAGATGGGCCTCTATGTCAGTTCAACTGTTTTTTTTGTTTGCACTGTTCTTTGGGTTCTTTTCATTTTTGGTCCAATTTTGAGTTGGCTTTAGGTCGGACCCCTTTTTTGAATTTTTTTTTTTGTTTTATATCTGGTTTGAGTATGTGGATTTCAAGATTTGGGCTATTCTTGGGTAGTTTGAAGGACTGGCTTTAGGATTTGTAGTATTTGGACTGAAAATTGTTTTGTTTTGTTTTATTTTTTAATTAATTTTGTTTTTTTTTTTTGTTTTTAATGAAAATTTTAAGGATATTAAGCTTTTCTTTGAACTTACTCTTTGGGTTTAGGCTTAATATATTTAAAACAATGAGCTTTTCTCTCTCTTTTTTTTGGTTATTATTTTTTGGAACATAGATACCATTTTTTTTTAGAACTTCTTTTGTAAATCTGGTTTTGTCATTCATTTTTTTATAGGCATTTTCTTTCTTTTTCTTCCTTATATTTTAGTATTTGATTTTTTTATTAGTTTTTTTTTTCATTTTCTTTTAGGAAAGTGTAACTTTGAATTTTCTTTTTCTTTATTTTTTCTCCTTTTTTTTTATTTTTATATTTTTCTTAGTCTAATTTTTGTATTATTTTAAAATATATCCGGACAAAATACGGTGTTCACAATTGCCTCTCTTTATTTGTTTCTTAGACAAGGAGATTAAAAATGTAATTTTTAATGTTGGGTTTAGGCTTAATATATTTAAAACAATGAGCTTTTCTCTCTCTTTTTTTTTTGTTATTATTTTTTGGAACATAGATACCATTTTTTTTAGAACTTCTTTTCTAAATCTGGTTTTTTCATTCTTTTTTTTATAGGCATTTTCTTTCTTTTTCTTCCTTATATTTTAGTATTTGATTTTTTTATTAGTTTTTTTTTTTCATTTTCTTTTGGGAAAGTGTAACTTTGAATTTTTTTCTTCTTTATTTTTTCTCCTTTTTTTTAATTTTTATTAGTCTAATTTTTATATTATTTTGAAATATATCTAAACAAAATACGGTGTTCACACTCATGATTTTTTAACTGGATATTACACTTATCTAAGACTTAAGTTAGGATTCTATCTAAAGGGTGTCCTAATTTCCTATGCCATGTTTTCTTTTCAGATAACAAAATAGTAGAGTTAATATCAAGTTTAGATTGTCTAAGTCTTTGCTGGTACATTTCCTTCCGTGTAAGTATTGGATCCACTTCATATAGTCCTTCCTTGAACTTCCCTTGCATCCTTACTATTCTTTAGATTTTGTCCTTCACAAGACATCCAAAAGAATAAAACTCAACAAACACATTGTTATTAGCAATTAATCTTGAGACATTTATGAGATCTTTAGAAACCTTGGAAACATGTAAAAAGTAATTCATCAAAATATTTTTATTTGGGCAAGAAATAATAGAAGATCCAACATCTTTAACTTCAACTTGCTCGCCATTTTTCACAGTGAGACAAATCTTACCATAAGTAGAATTCGAGACATTAATTTGATTAGAATCATTAGTCACATGATTGGTAGCACAACTGACCAAATACTAGGAGCTATTAGTATCAGTTTGAAGAGACGCTAGAAAAGAAAAAAAAAAAATTAGAATCACTCGTGAGCTATCCTTTACTATGATTTAGAGGGTGACCCACGTAAGTCTTGTCAAATTTAAAGATAATTGGCAGCAAAATGACCTATTCTTCCACAAACTTGGTAGGTAGGTTTGTTATTGCTTTTAAAGCCTTTGCCATAGGAACGTCCACTTTGAAAACTTCTTATCATTTGTCCATGCCAGAGCCTCCGTTAGATTCTTGAATATCAGATTTTTGAGTCACAATATTAGTAATAGATTGAATAGTTAGGTTGTTAAAGCCGTTTAACTGCTTTAATCTACTTTCAAATGTTTATAGAGTAGCTTGTAAGTCTATCTAAGACAAATATACTTTATCAGCAACTTGAACTACAATTGGATTGTATTAAGCATCAAGATCGGCTAAAGTTTAAGTAATCATATCGTTATTAGAGATAGAGCAACTAGCAAGTGTCAAATTATTAGAGATACATTTCATTTTATCTAGATAATCTTCCATTCTCATACTTCTTTTCCTTGTTTGTTGAAACTCATTCTTGTAAAGAGTATTCCAAGAATGCGTATGAGTACTAGATAGATTTTTAGTAGCTTTTCAAAGATCTTTTGAAGTCTAGCAATGAATCATTTGACTAGTGACTTCTAGAGTTATAATGTTGAGAAGCCACTGGAGTAACAACTCATTTGTGGTATTCTATTCTTCAAAATCTTGATTCAATTTCTTTTCAACATCATCTAACAGAAAACGTGGAGGAGGAGTCATAATCGCAAGAATGAAATCTTGAAACTTATAGGCTCTGATTATAGGTAGAATCATTGATTGTTAGAGTAAATAATTACTTCGATCTAGTTTAATGGGGCAAATTTGGCTGGCAGATAAAAATATAGAGCTTGGTTTTTTCACAAATGAAAGAGAGCTGAGAAAACGATTTTGGGATAAGGTTGATGAGCTACGGGAGTCCGTGATAAAGGGTTGGGATTTTGGCTCTAATGCCAAGATAAAAAGAGGAGTGCTTTTAATTAGAAAATGAAAGCTTTTAATATTGAATCACCGAGGCCGGTAACAATCCACTATTTATTAAAAATATGATTATAGTACAACCAATAAACAAATGCGAGGTGATATAAGAAAAACCGAGAGCTAACAATTAACAGACTATGGCTACATACATATATACAGGCAATACAAGCAGCAACCTTGTACGCTTGAAATGAAAAATAGAATACTTCATGCTTTAACAGATTCCAATTCAAACACATGCTTGCACCCAGACGCGATGAAGCAAAATAACATGTTGCTCTTTCCTTTACGTGCAAAAACCAAATGGGCCCCTAAGTTCTGAATCTTGTCAGCTTCATCTTTCTGTGGATGAATCCAATTTTGGATCCATCAGAGTATTTTCCTTTTGTATTTTACGTAATTTCCTTTCATTGAATTTTTACGCCACAAAATTTTGGAAGTAGAAGATAAGCTCAATTAATAATTGTTTTGAATAATATTCATAATGGGCCACATATTGCTTGGTCGACAATTTTTTAATGAATAAATTCTGTATCAGTTTCATTCATTGTAATAATTAAATAACTTATAACAATTCAATTTTTTAATCATTATGTAAATGTTTTAAAATGTAAATTTTTTTGTATAAAATGATAGATTTATATATATAAATATGTTGTTTAATTTAGTTTAAATAATTCAATCTCAAAAAATAAAAATGATTTACAACAAATAATTAATGAACAGTAGTATATTATAATCCGAATTACTTTTAAAGTAAATTACATTCTTCTCTTTTGATAGATGTTCAAATTACTTAATTCTCTCATTTATTTTTAAAATTTCTTCTTTTTTAAAATCAAAAAATATATTACACTTACTTTTATTATAATAAAAAAGTTATAATTATATCTGTTTTAATCAAAATATCTTTATATTTATTATTAATATAATATATTAAATTTTAAATATATATTTGACTAATATTAAAATAATTAATTTTTTAAATTAAAAATAAATTAAATTTATAGTTTTAACACAAAACAAATAATATTAAAATAAAAATTTTAAAAGTATTTTTTAATGTTATATTTTTAATAAATAACTAATATAATTCTTGAAGTTATTTTTCTTAAAAAAATTTTATGTATATTTTTTTAATTAAAAATGATATAATTTACAAATCTCACAAAAAATAAGAAAATAATTTTCTTTTAATTTTATTTAATTCCTCAAACATGTTTAAAATAATATTCCGAAGTGGCAGAGAGGATAACCCAATAGACACATGGACAACAGAATAACATCCGATTTTGTGATAGATGCAAAGCCTCATCCACAAATTTCACAGTTTCCAACAACATCCCCTACCGCCACTTGGACGATCTTGATTTGGTTTGCGGGTCCCACATGGTTATGCTTTGACGTGACCCACACGCCTGACCAAACTCACAGCGGGATTCATCTCAGAGATTGGGATGACCCAAATGGAGACTGCGTATCCACTAGCGTATCGTGTATCCTGAAGCACGGGAGTTGAATGGGTGGCAGTACGGTAAAAAGGTGTGCTCCTTCATCTTCTCCTCGACGTCGTTGTCATTGTCATCGGCCTCTCATTCGTATAAATTAACATAAAATGGATTAAGTATTATTGATTTCAAGTTTTGTGGGAGTGTCTTGAAAGAAAGCGCTCCCAAAAATTCTTCGCCTTTGAAATTCAGACAAAGGGAGGGAGGGAAAGAGAGAGAGAGAGAGACAGAGAGAGAGGGAGAGGGAGAATTTCAGGAGATGGGAAGAGCCTTTGTTTATGTGATTCTTGGAGGAGGGGTCGCTGCTGGCTATGCTGCTCTTGAGTTCGTTAAGAGAGGAGTTTCTCAGGGTGAACTCTGCATAATTTCTGAAGAACCGGTAAGATTTTTTTCTTTTTTTTTTTTTAACTTAAATGGTTTTTCTTCCCAAAACATCATTGCGTTTATATCTTTTCTGAGCACGTGCCTGTGATAATCGTTATTTCTCCTATCTTTAATATTTTCCCAAAATTCCGCATGCTCAAGCACTCAAATTGGAGCTTTGTTTAAAAATTTCCTTGATTTTATGGTAGAGGTTTATATAACAATACCATTATTAAGTTCGCGGCTTAGGTTGTTCCGTTGAAGATTTTGCTCAAATATACAACAAAACCGTACTGTAGTATTATATTTTACCTTGGAGCTGAATTACTGCATATCTGTTCAGAGATTTTTGTCTGTTGTACGTATTGGAATTTGCTCTAAACCAGAATGGGGGCATCTTGTTCCCTGCTTGTGTAAAGTCACAAATTTCTCTAGAAATATGTGAATTTCTTCTTTGTAGTCGGAAATATGTAAATTCCCAGGTGTATTTCAGGTTGCTCCTTACGAGAGACCTGCATTAAGCAAAGGATTTTTACTTCCAGAAGGTATAGACTCTTCCCATGACAACTTATCAGCTGCGAACTTTGATTTGTGAAATTCCATTGAATGCATTTTTTGCTTCTTGTGAGCAAAGGATAATATATACTGATTCCGAATACTAATGGATAAAAAATGACCCTTATGGAATAAACTTGTTAGTACTCCACTACTCCTCTTTGTATTAGTTGCCCTTTTGCAACATGGCCTGTTGCCCTTTCATTAATCGGTCTATCCTTCTTTCCATCTGGATAGCCTTTTTAAGCATCACAAGACCTCTAACTAGTGGGGTTTGCAAAATTCATTAACTATATAGTCCCTACAAATGCTCTAATTTTCTATTAAGTTTTTCATAACGCAGCCAAGTTATCTGATTTATTAGGTACATTTCATTGTTTGGGAGATGTCCTTGTCAGAGTTCTCTTTTCTTTTTTGGGGAACAATAACTGTATTTATTAGTTCTGGTCCCTCGTGCAAACATCAAATAATTTTTTAAAAAGATCTAATAATGAAGTCTAGAGAAGTAAACTATCTTGTGTTTTGATATGTTAATACTTTTTTGACTGTAGATTTACAAATTTCCTTAGAAGTTGCATTCATGTGTATCATTTTGGCATCCTGTTGCTTCTTTCTTTTTAATAATGTAATTCTTCAAACTTCAAATTATATATTTGTCAATCTACGATATTACCCTGTAAATTTGAGGGACTGAAGTGGGAGCTTAGGATGGTACTTGCATTAACACAAATTATTTTAATGCTCTGTTTCTTTATGCTTTGAGGATGGTAGATAGGCGACACTTCTTGTTTTCTTTCTTTGCATTGTCTTTTTCCCTTTACTCTATTAGCTTATGTATTAAATAGTTTCTGAAATGAAGTTTTAATGTACAGCTCCTGCACGGCTTCCTGCCTTTCATACTTGTGTTGGTGCAAATGGAGAAAGGTTGACTCCAAAATGGTATAAAGAACATGGTAATGATTTTTTCATATCAATGTTCTATTTTTTACGTGGTAATTTATCAATCCTGCTTCCTATTTACCTTTTTCCCCGTTTGAGAGATTGTGTTCGGAATATGTTCTGAAGCTGTTCTTTGTAAGTGAGTTTATTTGCTGCTTACAATTGACATTTCATACTGTAAACACTTGGTTTGACAGTTGATGCATGTGCAAGTAATGGATTATAATTATCAAGATGAGAAGTACAAGTTCATTTTTATGACAAGTGCTTATATGTTGAGTGTCAATAATTGAGGGAAAATAATTGAGTTAATAATAGTCTATTTAACAGCTATGTTGATGGGGGAAACTAATGCATAAAGGCCGTCACTGATAATCTTACTGCTTTGAATGTATTACCTTGTTCAATTATCTCCATTTGCATCAAACTGGGTAGTTGAGTGCGGCAGCAATTCTGTGTTAGGTACTATTATGTTCATGGCACCCAACTGAATTTGCACCTTTCATAATACAGCATACTCCAGCAGACGCCAAAGTTCAATTGGTTAATACCAATTATTAGTTGACTGATTTCGGGGTTGGGGGATAGTTTATTTCAGGAGACTGCACCATGTTCTTCCATTTAAATTGTAATAAAAGACTGCATAAGAGAATTCATTTGTTATCCTCCAATAATTAGATGAACTATGGCAACTAAAAAATAAGACCCGAATAATTTTGTAAATTAAGGAGGTTCCTCCCTGAATATCTAATTCTTCTGACGGCTTCTGTTTCCTTTTCAGGAGTTGAATTAGTTCTTGGAACACGAGTTAAGTCTGCTGATGTAAAACGTAAGACACTATTAATAGCAACTGGGGAGACGATAAGTTACAAGATTCTCATCATTGCTACAGGTGCTCGGGTATTGAACCTAGTCTCTTAGTAAGCTAATTCTCTTTATCAGTTTATCATGTTAACCAAGTGTGTGCATGTGATGCTTTTCAAAAGAACAAGAACGAATAAGTTTTGGAAATTTGCTCTCTCTCTCTCTCTCTCTCTCTCTCTCTCTCTCTCTCTCTCTCTCTCTCTATATATATATATATATATATATTTATCTTCTGATGTCATCATCGTCATTGCCCTCAAGAAGACATGCATAAGAGAAGGACTTGGGAACATCATTTATTCTAATAGACATAAGGAATAGCTTCTCTATTTCAATGACCAGTCTTAATATTAATGTTGGATTAATTGAGAATAAATAACAAAGGTGCTATACCTTTGCTTCTTAAAATAAATTCTGAAGAATATTAAGCATACTTGCAACGTCAAGTGCAGGCTTTGAAGCTTGAAGAATTTGGAGTGAGTGGATCAGATGCTGAAAATGTTTGCTACTTACGAGACTTGGCCGATGCAAATAGGCTTGTTAATGTTATGCAGTCTTGTGCTGGGGGAAATGCTGTTGTCATTGGTGGTGGGTACATAGGCATGGAGTGCGCTGCATCTTTAGTGATCAATAAAATAAACGTGACCATGGTCTTCCCAGAAGCACATTGCAGTAAGTACTGACATTTCAACAATGTTTTGTTTGTCAATTCCTATGTGTGTGATGGTTTGCGTGTATCACAAAGTTACAACAGATGCTGCTAAAAGCTTTTTATTTTTCCCCCCCTCTAATGTTAAGATTACAAGAAATGCATGAATTAGAAAATGATGAATTTTTTAATGTATTGTTTATTCTACAGTGGCTCGTTTATTTACTCCAAATATTGCAAGCTACTATGAAGATTATTACAAATCAAAAGGAGTAAACTTCATTAAGGGAACTATGTTGTCATCGTTTGACTTGGACTCAAATGGGAAGGTACTTGAAAATTTTCTACTGAATTTTCCAGTAATATGAGAGGTTAACAATGAAACTTCGCTAAACTTTCTTCCAATTTCCAGTTTGGGAAAGTTAGTGAGTGCTCCAGAATAGATTATGTAACCTCTGAACCAGGAGAAACTGGCCTCTCATTTGTTTGTTGGAGGTTTAAGCTCCCTGGTTCATAAGATTTACATCAACTATATATATAGGTAATAGGTTTTCTTAAGAGAATAAGTAAAAGATGACACATTAATTTGACTATTGTTGCATGGTACCTATCACCAAATACCAGTTAGAAGTTAAAAGTCAAGCACTAGAGCCATTTTTAGGCAGGTGCTTTTTATCCCGACCAGTTAAAGGTAAGACTTTCTATTCTCAAAGGGAGGGCTTTTATGGAGGGCCGGATTGACCTTTGATTCTATTAAAGTAAATAGGCCTCTGCCAAAGAAATTAGCTTTCACTGTCACCCCCCAATATCCTAAACTAAATTTCAGCACAAAATGTGGTGGGCTTATGTTGTATTCATGCTTGAAGCTTAAAAAGCTTTGGCGTATGAGTGTATATTAGAGATATTAATAAAACTAATAATGAGCCCTCCCATAATTGCTTAAAATTTTGAATTAAAATGATCCTTAACAATTACCTGATTGATTCTTTTTACAGGTTACTGCTGTTAATCTTAGAGACGGAAGCAAGCTATCCACCAACATGGTTGTGGTGGGAATTGGAATACGCCCAAATACAGGTCTGTTTGAAGGCCAACTTACTTTGGAGAAGGGCGGAATCAAGGTAAATGGAAGATTGCAGTCAAGCAACAGTTCTGTCTATGCAATAGGAGACGTTGCAGCTTTTCCAGTCAAAGTATTTGGGGAAACTCGTAGACTTGAGCACGTGGATTCAGCACGAAAAGCCGCAAAACATGTTGTTGCTGCCATAATGGAACCGGAAAAAACGGGGGATTTTGATTACCTGCCTTTTTTCTACTCAAGAGTTTTCGCGTTGTCTTGGCAATTTTATGGGGATAATGCTGGGGATGTTGTCTATTATGGAGATATGTCAGGTGGTACATTCGGAGCATACTGGGTGAGCAAGGGTCACCTTGTTGGGTCATTCCTTGAAGGTGGAACCAAAGAAGAGTATGAAGCCATAGCCAAAGCCACCAAGTTAAAGCCGGAAATTGAAGACTTGTCGGAGTTGGAGAGGCTGGGTTTGGGGTTTGCAGTAGCAGTTAGTCAGAAACCACCTGCATCACCGCCTGTTGACGTTGGTGCTCCTGGCCTACTTCTGGAAAAACCACTCTATGCTTGGCATGCTACAGCTGGAGTTATTCTTGCTGCATCAATAGCTGCATTTGCATATTTTTATGGAAGAAGGCGTCGTAGATGGTGAGATTTCTGACAATATTACCAATTGAAGTTCACTGATGCCTATCCAGAAGAGGCTTAACTTGTAATATTTGTAGGTCTAGAATATATAGGATTACTTTATTGTATCTGATCAACTTACTCAACTAAAATTCTTCAGCTCTATTATTCATACATGGTTCTTGTACCAAAAGGAAAAATATTTATATATATACTAATGCCCATCCTTCCTAGCAAAATAGTTACTCCTACAGTTCCATGTATTGCCTAAACTTACGGATTGATCAAGTACTTCTGTTACTTGGGCATGCCAATAATAACAAAAACATATTCAAGGGGTAAACCGCGTCCCAGGGTCGACCCTATCGTGATTCTAGGGGACAAATTGCAATTTTATTGCAAAACTTGTCATGTTTTTTGTCTTATTTGTACCTGTTGAAATTTTCATGAACGATGATATCTTTACATTTCATTTTACACCTATTCTTTTATTGTTGATTGGATATAAAGTAATGAATGATAGAAATTATTGTAGAATAAAATATTATACATGAGAGAAAATGTAAATGTGTATACACACACACACACACATAATAATAACTCGTGTGTCCAAAGGATGCTGGGTATTTGGCTTCTTAAGCTGATATCCAATGCGGTGCTATGGACCAGAAATTTAACAATCCTTGTCAAGAAACAGGGAAAGATAGTTCAATTTATCGACCCTAATTGCTTTTTTTTCACTAACTAACCAAAAACCAGCACAACTTCGTTGAGGCGTTGGGATCCTCTGCAGTTCGGGGAGGAATCATCTATGTAACTAACGTGCTGTAGTACGGGCGCTTCCTGCAGTAGGTTGAGCATTTCTTCCCAGGACACTTTTTTTCGCCATTTATCATCACTCTATAATGTTTTCACCCAATGCTGTGATCGATTTCGTAAGTTCATTATACAAATCAGAGTCTTCCTAGGCAAGGGTTTTTGATTTAGTAGTGTGATTCAGTGAAATGCCTCTTCTACCCTTAACGCTGTTGAACAATAAATAAACATCTCACCTACATACGCTGATACAATAATTATGAGCATTTTCCAAGGGCACTTGCGTCACCAAAATTTACAACTCCACCACAGACGTACCTGTGAGCACCCACACCCATTTTCCCTTCCTCTTGCTCCTTATCTTATATCTATCTTGTTCAACTTTCCACCGTACCTCTCTCAGAAGTAGAAGCGGTAGAAGAATAAGAAACAAAATTCACAATGGCAACCACTCTATCAACTCTCGCTCTTCGTTCCCCATCTTATTCTACACCCTCTTCCTATCCCGCGCACTCTTCCACATTCTGCAAACCCGCCCTCCAAATCCCCTTCTCTCCCAACCCCAACCTCACCCTGCGGGCCACCCATCTCCGCCCCATCGCCGCCGTCTCCGCCCCCGAGAAGATCGAGAAGCTCGGCGCCGATATCTCCAACCTCACCCTCGAAGAGGCCAAAATCCTCGTTGACTACCTCCAAGACAAGCTAGGCGTCTCCGCCGCCGCCTTTGCCCCCGCTGCTGTACCCGTCGCCCCTGGTGCCCCAGCCGACGCGGCCCCCGCTGCCGCTGAGGAGAAGACCGAGTTTGACGTCGTCATCGAGGACGTTCCCAGTAACGCGAGGATTGCTGTTATCAAGGCCGTGAGAGCCTTGACGAACTTGGCTTTGAAGGAAGCTAAGGAATTGATTGAAGGGTTGCCGAAGAAATTCAGGGAAGGGGTTTCGAAGGATGAGGCTGAGGATGCCAAGAAGCAGCTCGAAGCGGCTGGAGCAAAGGTTGCCATTGTTTAAACTCTAGAGTTGATGGAGGATGGTTTGTTGAATTTGGGCTTTAATTTTGTGTAATTTCATAGCTATTGCTTAGTTGAGTACAGTGTAATGTGATTGTTTATGCTTGAATTTCAAGTCAGTTGTAATCAAGGAGTTCCATTTATGAATCACATTCTAATCTCATTGGTTTCTAGCTTTTGTTATATTTATGCTGTCGTCGTGTTTGATAAAAGGTGGGTACTTTTCTGTTTCCATCTGCAGTTTTTGCTGTAAATTCTCATTTTGAATTTGTGCTTGGTGATTGAATTGTTCATGGAAAAACGAGCAATTGTAATTTGGATGTACTGATAGAAGGCAAAAGTGTGTTGTATTCCAAGTAATTTTTTTGTTTGTGCAATATTGTTTCTCTTTGTTTTGATAACTGATGGTTGCTTTATGAGAATTGAATCATAGTTTCACAATTGACTCATCTGCAGCAAATGGGACGGCTCCATTTGGGCAGAAGCCCTGTTATGCTTTGATAAGAAATCTTCATTTTGCTCGCAGCTGTAACTCTGAATAAATAATCTTGAATCACTCTCGTGTTCTGTGAACCATGAAAATGTTAGGTGTTGATGAATCTCTTGGAGGTGTCAATGCTTCTATTTCAACTTCATTTGTAGCTTCCGAGTCCAAAAACTTTTAGCTGACTTTTTCATGCATTACAAGAAGAACCTAATTTTAAACTGCTTGATGAATAGTGTATGTATTCTTGATCATTTAAACTACATAATAAATTAATATTCTTTTACTCCTCGCTATTAGGGTAGAAAATAGTAATGTCTCAATGGCCCTAGTTACTTCCCTCCCCTTTATTTGAACGTTGGCTGATCTATCTGTTATTAGCCCTGTCCGATGTCTACCTTGTTCACGCTTTAGACTTTTCTGGTTGGAGCTTACAACATTTTCCCAGTGATTATCGTTTGATAGAGTGAACTGGGTGATGCACTATTTATAAAATTGAGTTTTCTTAAGAACAAAATGCAGCACTGTTGTATAGGTTGTAAAACAGTATTTGCAACAATCAATAATACTCGAAGAAAACAGTAGAAGACAAGACATGATCAAACGATAGGTCAAGCAGGCTTGGATATCTTTCTGGTCTGTTCTGGAATGCTTCTATCCTGTTTGGAGCATGATTTGACTATTGAAAATCATAAATGAATGAAAACGTGTCGTTGTAGCATTAACTCCAAGTTCTAGTGCAGAATATCAGTTCAGGTAACTCAAGATGTTTACGTAAGAAATTCCTAATCATAAGACCGGAAACTTATCACCTATCATAGCTTTGACATGATATTAGGAGGAAAAATATAAAAGTGCTTTAGGATGCTTCTAAGCTTAATTGTCACTGAACCTTTGGACACAATCATATGTATATAAATATATAGAGACTAGGCTAGGTTAAGGTCCATCAACTTGCATCTGCACGGGATCCAGTACTTTCTTTTTTTTTTTCAATTAAGGGTTTAGGGATGAATATAAAAAATAAAAATCAAAGATAAAAATTTTAATTGTAAAAAATTTTATATTTTTAAATTTTTAAATATATTTTAAATATAATTTTTATCTTTTATATTTATCCTTCATTAAAATTTTAAAATGTAATTTTTTCTCATAATTAAAATTTTTGTTTTTAAAATTAAAATTTTTATCTTTTACATTTATTCCTAAGCATAAAAAAATTAAAAACTAAAAATTAAAAACACTTTTTAAGCACTGCAAGATCTTGTGAAGTAAAATTCCTACAGGGATCCCGATTCCATCAACCTTGTAACTTACGCTTTTGATAAGAGAATGAAAAATGAAAAGGAGAAGAAAAATTTAATAAAGTATTGATTTTGTCCTATAATTATTACTCAATCATTATTAAATATTATTTATTAATTATTATTCAATTATTAAAATTAAAAATATTATAAGTATTTTTATTTATAAAATTATATTTTTTTAATTTTCATACTTAACTTTTAGTATACTGAACAAGTCTTATGGTAAAACCTAATCATTACTCTTTATCAAATACCATAGCACCTTATAAATTTCATAAAGAAATTTAAGTGGGCAGTTGAGACAAGATGTTCCAAACTCTATGTGAGGTTGATCTCATTTTGCTCCATGTGAATAACACATTTATAAAATAGGAAATAACTCCTTGGACTTCTTACTACTAATTTGATTAATAGAAACTAATAAAACATTATTTCCACATTTGATGCCTTTTAATAGCCTTTTATAACATTCAAAATAAGCCATTATATGTTACACCATAATAACAAGTATATTGCTTTCCTTTTAATAGCTTTTACGCCATAAACACAACTAATAACATATGGTGATTATCACAAGTGCTCATACGTTGAGTAATAACAATTCCAAAATATAGTATTATACTTTTCGTAGACGGATGGCACTACACAACTTGTTTGTTTCTATATAGTGGCCATTTTTATAAGCTTCCAATAAGTATATTTCAAAATTGGGCTAAAGTGGCCATTTCGATGTATGTTTGCATCAGAAAAATGGGCTAACGTGCCTGTGCATCTGAATTTGCTTCCACGAGGCTCTCTTTTATGAACAAAACAAATTCTGAATGTTGAAGAAGTGCAGCACGGCTTCCTTGATGTTCTAGCTTTATTTGTTTTTGCTAGCTTTTATTTCCAACACATGTGCCAAGAGAGATACTGTAAAGCTCTCATATATGTTGATTAAAATCTCCTTTATTAGGACTTGATTTGAAGAAACTCATAAATGTTGATTAAAATCTCTTTTTATTCGGACTTGATTGGAAGTTTTGAAACAGGTTTAAGGTGAGAGAGAGAACTTACTCTGTTGATTCAAAGTTTAATGAAGGAATAGACGGTATTCCATTCCCCATTGATTGAATATTAATTATAATACCATTAATGGAACGTAATGGATTTAAAGAACGAAATTTTTAATATTACTTCATGATGTTAACCCCTTTTTTGAAAAAAACACAAATAAATAAAAAAGGGAAGAGATTTATAAAAGAAAATTATAAATTATAAATAACCATACCATTCCTAACTCTCCAATTTGGAGAGGATTAAAAATTGAGTTGGAAGGTGAGTTAGGATGGGTTTCAAACCATCTTAACCCACGTCACTTCATTAGCTTTTAAACATATAATCAATGATTGGAATACTCAAACCATCCAAATCCACGAACACCCACTTGCAAAACACCATCCCAATCAGGTCAAAACTTCCTTGCTGTTGGGTTTTAATTCAATAAATTTTTAGTTGATTTAGCTTTTAAGTGCGAGATACCTTCTTAAATAAAAATCTGTCAAGGACAGTATTAATAACACATATCAGATTTTATCCTCATCTAATTGTACAATGTCCATTGTAATCTTAATATATTAGTCTACTTGTACTTTCTATTTATTCATGTTATTATAATGTACTCTCCCATAGCGTAATTTCACATTTTATATGGGATTGGCTCTTATAATTATCAATAAAAGTATTTCGAGATTTTGGATTTAATGATTTATTTATTGAATTATAAATAAATATTTAATGTAAAATATTAATACATATTTAATGGGTTTGGTAAACAAAAATAGTAATGCATTTAGATTATATCTTTTGTTAATACCCTAGCGGCATGTTTAAAGTCCTTTTTCATCCCTAGACCTACTTATATTTGGCATTTTTGTCATAATGGATAAAATTAAAAAAAAAAAAAAATAGCATGAGAGGGCGAAATATGTTGTATCATTTATATAATTCTAATTTTCTAACCGTGATTCGTTCTATGCAACCTTAAAATAGGGTTGCATAAAAGAACCTTCATGTGGATCAATTTGAAGTGGCCAACTCAATGCCACGTGAAATGTAATACTGACAGGGAAAAAGTTTTAGAAATCGATATTCATAAACTTGAAAATAAACATGCCAAAGAATTGTAACGTTAGCAAAAATACTTTGCATTAAAAAATAGGCTCTATAAAATCGTAAAATTTTCCATAAACCATACCCTTATGCCACAACTCCAAACTCATTAGTTACTAAATCAGTTCTTCGTTTCGTCTTGAGTTAAATATTTCAAAAACCCCATACTCAGTAACGAATAGTCCACTATTCCGATATGAATTGTTAATTATTTATCTGTACACATTTAAAAAATAAATAAACAATCAACTATTCTGATTCAAATAATTAACTATTTTTGTATACATATTAATAGAATGAACAAATAATTGACCGCTTTGATTTGAACAATCAACTGTTCATCCCATGCTCTGTGATTGGAGTTTAGAAATGGCATAATCAGCATCAAATATATGAAATGATGAGAGCAAAATCAATGATTAGGGATATACCATGAATGTAACCTTAAGCAGATCTTAGCTCCGATTTGCAGATCAAACTCTATACGATGTCCACAAACACTACTAAACTTCAGACTTGAAGGAGGTTAAAAATGATTTAGGATGAAAATGAAACTCAAACAAAGGGGTGTATTAGGTTTTTTAGGAAATAAAGAATCTACATGCACAAACTTAAAATTCAAAATAACAAAGTGGGTTAACATGTAGATATTTTTTTTTAATTCTTTAATTTATTAGGATATATTTGGTCAGAGAATATAATAATAAAAAAAATATAAAATGTGAGTAAGTGAGATAAAAAAAGACTGTTTTATTCTTATTTTTAAAAAATATAATTTGATTCATAAAATAATAAATATAAAGATATAATATATATTATATAAATTATATAAAAAGATTATATTCGAGATATAATAAATCAAGCT
This sequence comes from Erythrophleum fordii, assembly GCA_032878935.1. Classification (NCBI taxonomy): domain Eukaryota; kingdom Viridiplantae; phylum Streptophyta; class Magnoliopsida; order Fabales; family Fabaceae; genus Erythrophleum; species Erythrophleum fordii. The sequence goes on along the minus strand of JAVQMF010000049.1, from coordinate 16,811,045 downwards.
AAGTATTAGAGTTTTTGCAAAATTTTTAAATTTGGGACTAAAGTGACACAATCATTTTGGTTCCTGTGGAGGTTCTTCCATACAACCTGTTTTTGGAGTAACCTGGAGGAATTTGGCTTTCATATCACTTTTTTTGTAGTATTAATTAAACCAAACCTCAAAAAATAAAAAGATATTTTTTAGAAGGGTGAGTGCCCCTAGATTGGGACACCTAAGGCTGTCCCCCCTTGCCATCAGGATCAAAAGAGGAATAAAATCTGTTAGAGACAACCATCACCACAAACTCCATACGCTAGATAATTTAAACCCTTAGAAACATAAATGACTACAAAAGTTTTGTCAAATTCTCCTTGATCAGTTGCGCCCATTTGTGTTGACAAACTACTTTATTATGTCAAGCTCTCCGTAATCAATACTTGGCCCAGTTTCAGAGTTGTTTGTATTGGAAAAAGATAATTGGAAATGCTTTTATTCAATGAAGATGGCATTTGCCTGGGACGTAAGACAATGATAACCATCATCTCCATGGTTACTTGGCTAGCTTCCAACTGCATCAATCCCTCCTCTCATTGGTTCATCTAGTCGGTCAAACGTATCAGAGTCGAAGGAATGCTTCTTGAGTCTTGACAACTGAAATTAACTAGAGCGACAAACGCACGCCTCTTTTAATTTTCAATTAATAAGTCCCCCTTCCTTCATAGATTTTGTTTCTTTTTTATTGGGTAACTTATAAAAAAAAAAAAAATCTAACGTTAATAGCGGACCATTACTTTCTTATGAACATAATGTGAAGGTCGATTGAGTCTCTGTCTGTAAGAAGTAAGTGTAAATTGTTTCAACCCAACGTGATTTGTAAACATCTCAAAATTATGGTGTGATATGATAAACGCAAATCCAAACATTTTGTAAACGAACTTTTTCTGTGTAAATTAAGGTTTGGAGCAAAATGTGATTAGATAAATGTTGAACCAAACACACACTTAATTAGCGACAGAGGCAAGGGGAGTTTGTGAGAGCCTTGGCCTCATGCCATTTGAAAAAAGATTATATATGTATATAAATTTTTTGACAAAAATAATAAATTTTGCATATAAGTCCTTATAAAATTATTTATACTCCCCAAAAATTATTTTTCTCCCCCCACCTCTACAATTAGTTAAATCTTTGCTATTAATTTTTTTATAATTTAAATATGATAAATGTATAGTTCTCCAATAATATAATAGTAAGTGTATAATTTTTTGTAAACAACTATAATTTCTTAATTTAACTATATAGCTATTATATTATTATAAAAAAACCATATATTTATTATATTTTAATTGAAGAATTTAGTGATAAAGATATAAAAAACTACATTTAAGTCTAATATGTCATACTATTTAAAAAAAATTATATAGCAAACAATTAAATTAAAAAAATACTTATATAGAAAGATAATTTAATTTAGAGTTTAACAATGATGATATTTTTATTTGATTATTCTGAACTCAGGTTTAACTAAAAAAATTAATATATAAACTCTAAAATATAACAAAATATTTTTTAAAACTTTAAAATATCAAAATATCTTACTGGGCACCAAACATTATTGAAGAAAATGTTATATTGCACTTTAAAGTTTAAAAAGGATTTTATTATATTTTAAAATTTGTATATCAATTATTTAATTTTACAATTAAATATTAATTTCAAAGCATAAAATAGAATTTCTCCCAATAATTAGCAAGGAATGAAGAGTTGGCCCAACCTCCAAGACTTTTGGAATGAATATAATTTCATAGTACAAATTGTCAATGCTCCATACCCGAATGGATCAGTGCGATGCTCTGAAATTCGAGCCCTATAAAATAAGGGTGAATAAAATCGAATTAAACCAATTAAATCAAATCAAACCACTAAAAATCAAATCAAACCTATTGAAAATAGGCTTAATTTGGTTTTTGTGATTCTAGAATCAATTAAATCGGTTAAGTTGTTGACTTTTTTAATGTTTGAATTGAACCAAACTAAACCTTTGAACTTGCAACTAATTAAAATTTAATAGTTCTTTTTTTTCCTTTTTAGATTAATGGAATATTTTATCAATTAAACTTGCATCAAAGTTATACTTTTTGTGTGGTTCAAGAAGATTAACATATACAAATTTTGTATACTATTTTATTATCAGATATTGCTCTTGTTTTTCTTCCCACTTTTTAAAACTTTTTGGTGAATGTATGGAATTTTTTTAGACCAAAAGAAAATAAAAATAATAAATTATTCTAAAATTATTATTAGTCAAAATTTTAAGAGATGTAAGATATTAGAAGTTAAATTTTACATATTGTAGAGCAAAATCTTTGAAAAAAAATCATTTTTGGGGAAAAAAATGAACCAAATTAGACCAAATTAATTAGAATTTAAAACCGATAAAGTCTAATAAAATATTAAACTGATTAGGTTAGTTAAATTTGATTTTGGCTCAAAACCGAACCATTAGGTTTGATTTTGGTTCAAAATCGAACCAAACTGAACCTGGGATTCAAATTTTTAATAGTGTGAATTACATATTTTTTTTAATTTTGTTAAAATTACACAAAATTTTCTTTTATTTTTAAAATATACATAAATTTTTTCTTAAGAAATTACATATATTTTTGTTCAATTTCATATTACCATTTATTTAATTTTTTAAGGTAAAGAAACGTATTTAGGTTTAATAGAAGATATTTTGGTCAAAAAATTTAAATTAGATTAAAATGTAAACTATTTTTTTGTTTTAAGAAAAGTATTGTATATTTTAAAAACCAGAAAAATTATATAATTTTAACAAAATTTGAAGAAAATTTGTATAATTTACTCTTTTTCATAATATCTAAAACTTGTATAATGAATCAATTCATCTTATATTTATTTTTTGACCACATGGCGACCAAAGATGAGAATAGAAATATCACTGGTTGACAATAATGCACTAATTATGTTTCTACTACTTTTTCAATTTGACTTTTATTTATATAGATAAAAGAAATACAATTTTAATTTTAAATAAAAAAACTTAAAATGGTGAAGAGTTGTAAGCACAATTGGCTCTCTTGCAGACCAGGCTTCATTGATCAATTATCAATGAAATAAATTTAATAAAAAACTACACTCTAGTAGAAATGAAAGAAATTGCACCAACTTTGTAGCTTTTCATTTTTGTGAATAAAATATAAAAATAAATATATTTCAGTTTAAAAAAAATTGTTCGACTAAAGTGCAGTTGAAGAGTAAAAAACAAAAAATTCAGATATAACAAATTTAAATAAAAATAAAAATTAAATAATGAACAATTTTTTCATGCATAGATGAATTCAGATTTTTTTTTTTTGGGTTACCTGTTTCAGATAGATCAAATAAGCAAAATGAGTAATACTATGTAGTTAATGGCCATAATGAAAAATCATCTAGAAAATTTAAATACATAAAAATACAAATAAATTCAAAACAATCATCAATTAAACTGAACAATAATTGAAAAAAATAGTAATAAAATAAAACACTAATCCTCACAACAGAATTGAACTCTGACGAAGTTGACTTCAAGAGCTTGACAAGCAATGTCAAATTTGTGAAGATCAAAAGCAAAATTTGTGGGAACAAGTTAAAAATTAAAAAAAATATATAGTTATTAATTTAAGAATAGTGTAAAAAGTTTTTTATTTTTTATTTATGTTTTTATAAAATAAATATATCATTATTATTTTTTACGAATATAAGAGAGTGAAAAATTACTTTTTAATATTTTTATTTATTTTTGTAAATAAAAATTTTAATTAAAAATAAATTTAAAAAATTAACATTTACTTTAATGCATAAGCTATTATGTTTATTGAATAAAATCTTAGTTTAGTCTCTTATAGATAAAATATTTTTTAATTTGACTCTTCATAAAATTAATTTCTCCATTCCATCTTTTATGAATGATTTTTTTTTTAATTTGGTGACTCAAAAAGTTGTATTCTCAATTTGATTTCTTATATATCAATATTTTTAATTTAATTCATTATAAATAAAAATTATTATTAACGTTTTTATGTCAATTTATTATGAATAAAACTAATTATGAATCCATTATCAATTTATATATAATGTAGCGATTGAAAATTACTTTATTTATAAGAGATTAAATTAAAAAATAATTTTATAAAAATAAATTAAAAAATACTTATTAAAATGATGTTTTAATCTTATGTTTATTATATCTCTTTGTTTTTCGTTTGGGGGCTCATTATATTTTTTCTCACGTCCTTAGTACACGTGTCCTTGGAATTATTTAATAATATTTGTTTATTAACAATTAGTAGAAAGGTTCGAGCTGCCCGTACATGGCATCACCGCTCGTGATAATAAGTTTATAGAATAATAGTAAAATATTTATTTATTATTATCTATAGAATAACAATGAAGTATTTTTACAATATTTATTTATTATATTTTGTTAAAAGCTAGGTGAACCCTATGTGTAAGCTAAGACTTATGTGACTTATAAGTGCCTGTTTGGATCCGCGTCGAGCCAACTGCGTTTTGCCCCAAACTTCGGTTTGCTTTGGAGAAGCCCGTTTCATCATGTTTGGATCCACGTTACTCAGGTTGCACCATGGTTCAGGAGTATCCGAAAATCACGTTGGGTCAAAGTTATTCATACTCGCTTCTGCCTACCGCGGTTGTCTTGCATTGAAGACGCATTAATGAAAACCAACAGCCAATGTCCTTTATACCCATGGTATCAGTCCGAGGATAACAAATGCAGCTAATGAAAATGCTGTAGTTCATCTCTACCAGCCTCGTTGCAAAAGAATCTGCTCCTCTGTTTTGCAGATACATTGCAAAGCCTCGTTGCCAAGTCAAAGTTTCAAGCTGATCTATTGCAGAGCCTCGTTGCCACGTCGAAGTTGCTCCTTCATCTTCTTCTTCTGATCTATTTCAGGTAACATCATCTTCCATAACATCATCTTCTGCATATGACTTAAAAATAAATGCTATAGCAGGTGGTGACTTAGGGGTGAAAGGTATCATTGCTGGCCATAGCAGGTTTCCCATGGAGTTATTGGTGAAAGGGTCGCCCATCCTTCTTCTCACGTCCACAATATGCAATACTACTGCTGTTGTGGCTTGGCTTCCATATGCAAGGATCATGTGTTTAGAGATGAAAGAAGACAGCACTTGATAACGTGAAGGGTTCGTTGAAGTTCCATCATCATCATCTTTTGCTTCGGCTCTGAGGTTATTGATGGATTCTTCGTTGAACACAAATCTGTAAGATGAAACTGATATATCATATTAGTTCTGAACACTAAACAGAGATCAAAACATATAACAGTCTACTTAAGATAAAACATAAAAATGCAATTAATAAAATTAATATTCTTACGAAACCTTCTTATGGTGCACTTGGCTTCCATCTTTGAGCCAAAACATTTTAATTTTAAATATTTTCATTGAAAACGACTTATATGAGCTCCGACCAATCTGAGAGAGTTGAACACAGAGGTGTATGGCAGAGTATTTGGACACTTCAAGTTCCACAGAGGTGCAAGACGTTTATGTCGCCGTGTGTTCGTGGCAGACTTTTAACAAATAAGGCTCGTTACTCTTGAGACATACACAGGACGAGGATATGTGATATATGTAAACAGGGGCCATGAGAATATATTGCATGCGTTGAGAGATTGTTGCCAGGCGAGGGAGGTGTGGCAACACGTGATACCTGCAACGTTACTTGAGGAGTTCTTCAAGATAGATGATATGGCACGGTGGATTAAATGGAATCTGAATCCAAGGGTGGAGATGGATGCCGTAAGGTGGAAGGTTTGGTTCCCAATAGCGTGTAGACATGTGTGGCTCGCTAGGAATGCTAAAGTTTTCAATGGAGAAAATGTTGACCCGCGGGTAATCAGGGCCAAGACACAAGCTTGTGTGAGTTGGTCAAACAAGAGCTTGAAGTCCTTTGTGATGAGTGTTCAAGAGGTGAGAGGTTGGAAGGCTCCCTATGTGGGTATGGTGAAGTTTAACGCAGATGGGGGGTTTAGCTCCTACACGGGAGTGGCTGATGCAGGTGGGCTTGCTAGAAAGCATGTGGGGGGGAGTTGGTTCAAGGGTTTCTTTTCAACATCGACAGTGGAGACAGCTTGTGTGCTAAGTTTTGGAATCTAATGATTTTCAACTCATATAGTTTGCAGCTAAAAATGGAAATAACTCTCATCATACTCATAAATTTCTACATGGATAGGTCTTCGGATTCTCTAAAAGTTTTTATTGTATTTTTAAAAAAGTTAAAGAAAAATAAATATATAGTATAAAGTTTATACATTTTCACCTACTCTCTTGTAATATTTAGCTTCATATCACGTGTTCATCTCTTCAACTTATAAGAAAATTTACAATAAAAAATTTTAAAGAATTCATACTCCATGTGTAACGCAAGAATTGAAGGAACTATATCATTTTTTTTCCTTAAAACTATATTATCTCTCCTTTTTATTTCTCCCAATTTCTTCATTCTGTTTCTAATTCAGAACTGCAGTGGATTTTTCTTTCTGCAAAATCTTCCGGCATCCCCTCTTTGAGCCAGAACGTTCAAATTTAAAATTAAAATGCAATTAATATCAATTGTAATACTCTATTTTTATGTTATGCACAGTTATAGCGTAACTAAAATATTTATTTTTAATTTATATTTTAATTTTAATATCAACAGAAATAAAAAGATACATTATGTTATATCATTTGTTAAATGCTATTTAAAAAAAAGTAATGTTATAGGAATAAATCAAATAAAATAATATGACTACCCTTTATGGTAATTTTACACTTAAAAGTGATTCTGGTATATAATATCCAAACAAAATCAATTCTCTCAGAATTACTTTTCACCTAAACTTTTCAAACATAAATCACGTTCATGTAAATTCACTTTACCCAAAATCAATTCTACAAAATCAAGGTTTGGAAAATCAATTTTACTCACCATCAATTCAAACACACACTAAATAGTTGGGAAAAAAAATAGTTTTTTGGTAAATTATATATATATTTGATAATAGAATCTAACAAGTAATCAAATTTGGTCCTTAAAAAAATATCAGAAAACAAAAAACACGGCATCGAAATAGAGCGAGTAGGTAGGGTATAATGTAGTCGTGCGAGTAAGTGTTGGAACTCCAAAAAGATGAAGCTGTGATAACAAAAGCCGCGAGGCATTAGGGACCGTCGGATGAAGGGCAAAGACAGTGAGTGTCCACCGCCTGTTTCAGCTGTGTGCTGTAATAAGGTTCTCAGCATCTCACGCACCCTTGAGAACTTCATATCCACACTCGAGAATATGCGTCTCTTCGCTCTTCGTCTCTTTCTCTCTCTGAATAGACTCTGATTCCATCCTTTTGTTATTTTGATGAATGAATGTCCGTATTTATACGCCCGGAATTGGATTCCTCTCCTTTCATGTCCTGCTCTCTTTTTGATTTTCTATTCCTCTGATCAGGCTTTGAGTTGAATGGTTTTCAGAATTGCTTCAAGGCATAAACTTGGGAACCCTAGCTTTTGTTCTTCAGGTACCCCCCTTCTTTTATTATATTCCTTTCATTTTATTCCTTTTGCTTGATTAAATTATTATTACTATTTTTTTGGGGGGGGTTTTCTTTGATCTTCCATTAATGGGTAATATTTTAAGTCCCAATTTGTGAGCTCACTCCCTTAAACCAAAACCCTAGAACGTGTTAATTCTTACATGTCCTCCATGCTTCTCTTCACAATAGGTTGATTTTCTCGAGAAAATTTTTTCCTTTAATGGGCACGGTTGAGACTCGATCTAAAACTCCAGTGGAGGGTTCATCCCTTTCGCCTGCAAACGATAAGCCTCGACGCTTAGAGTCTGAGAACAAGAACCTTAAGGAAGCTCTTGGCGGCTTGAAAGGAGGGCATGAGGTTCCTTTGAAAGGGAGTCGAGAAACTGGGGTTAGGTTCTCAAGTAACGGAAATGGAGGTTTGGGTGATGATGCAGATGAAGTCGTCAAGAGCAGGGCTGTTGTGGTGAAAATTCCGGTTCAAAGAGGCCGAGAAATAGATATCTCCAACGCAAATGATTGTCAAGGTTTGGGTGATTCCGAGATGAACGGGGTCTCTTCGCTGTTGAAAATGCGGGAGAGTGGTAGAAATGTAATTTTTTCTCATGGTGGGAGTGACAGTGCTGACAAGCTAAACTCTAATTATGCTTCTTCTGTGGGAAGAACACGGGTAGGTGATGCTTCAAGTGGGGATGGTTCGTTAGGGGTTGGTGCTGAAAAAAGATCAAATAGGAAGAAGAAAAGAGACGGCAAAGAAAATAATGAAAAAATTGTGACCATAGAAGTTCCAATTGTGGAGACAAGTGAGAACAAGGATGCAGAAGAAACAGATGCTAGCGATGAAGGGTGTGGACTTTCCGTTGGTGATTTTGTCTGGGGAAAAATTAAGAGTCATCCTTGGTGGCCTGGCCGGATTTATGATCCTTCCGATGCATCAGATTATGCTTTGAAGTTGAGGCAAAAGAATCGACTCCTTGTGGCTTACTTCGGAGACAGGACTTTTGCTTGGTGTCATCCATCTCAATTAAAGCCTTTTGAGGAGAACTTTGGAGATATGGTGAAACAGAGTAACTCCAGGGCTTTTGTCAATGCTGTACAAGATGCTGTGAGCGAGATTGGTAGGCTTTTAGATTTGAAGATGACTAATTCAAGTGTTGCTAAGAAAAGTAGGGCTGAACTTGCTTCCCTTTTGGCGAAGAATTCTGGAATAAAGGATGGAGTTCTTGTACCTGAGAATGGTATAGAAAAACTGTCAACTGTTCTTTTTGACCCAGTGGACTTACTTTCTAGGGTGAAAAAGATTGCAGAGATCATCGCTATCAGCAGTGTTCTTGAGCTGGAAATACTAAAGGCTCGGCTTTCAGCCTTTTATCTGTCAAGAGGAGGTTATAAATTGCCTAATTATCATGTGCCCCAGCCAGTTCCTGGACTTGAAGACAGTATTATTGATGAAACTGTGGATAAAGGCAATGGCAAAGGTACAGTAATTGCACCAGTCCAAGGACCCTCTGAAGAGGACTACTTTTCCTTGCCAGTGAGTCCAAAATTTGGCGAAATAAGCCATTCTTCAGGGACTTCAGGAAACAGATTGCATCATAGAAGGAAACAGAAAAGTATTGCTGAAATTATAAGAGAGGACAACGATCTTCATACCAAAGTTAAGGAGGGGGATGAAACTGAAGAAGTAATTAACTCAGGCAAAATAACAGGGTTATCTGGTAGAAAGAAGAGGAAAAGCAATGAGGATACCATGACAACTACACAAGTGCGGAAGATGCAAGGGTCGCCTCCATATAATGATCAAAATGTACCAAGTACTGAAAACGGTGGCAGTGGGAGAAAGCAAACCGCAGACAAGGGCACATTGTCACATTTGAAAAAGAAGAAAGAAAATATCAGCAACAATAGTAGTGAGAGGAAAATGGAATCTGATGAAGCTCCTGTATTAAAAGAAGAGAATTTGAACAGGAAGAAGGACAAAGAACAAATTGAGAAGGGTTATTTGTCAAGAGAAAGGAAGAAAAGCAAGTACTTGTCACCTCCCTTCACGACTTCAAGCAGGGGGCAGAGGAAGGGAGACACAGAAACGACGTCTGTTAAGGTTTCCAGTGAAGCTCAAATATCACAGCAGATGACCAGATCTGCTGGTGAGCCCCTAGGGACCCCCCCTCTTTTGAAGAGTGATGGTCAGGCAATTCAGGAGAATATCCCTAAAGAACCTGCTGCAGTTCAGGAGAATATCCATGAGGAACCTGCCATAGAGCATGACCTATCTGTTAAATTAAATTCCCAAACACCAGAAGAAGAGAAGAACGAGATTATTGATCTGAAGAAAATCCAGGCCTCTTGTAGAGAAGTCCTATCCGAAGTCCGCTCTGCAGCCCTAAATCCACAAGTCCCTAAGGAAATTAATTTTCTTGATAGAATTGTGGGCTTTATTTCTGTTTTCAGAAGCTCAATGTATCGCCAGGGATCCTTCTACACATTGTACAGCAATCGTCAACCTGGCAGGAAGAGAAAGAATCCAGAATTTGAACCTGGGATGATAAGGAAACACCAAGACCAAACTGATCATATGTCACCTAATCATGACTCTGAGAGGAGGAAGAGGAGGAAGAAGATAGAGACGGTTTCTGGTACGCCGAAACGAAAGCAGGCTACTGAAAATAAGAAGACTGGCAAGAAGGGGAGTCACAAAAATGCTTCAGCTGCGGTACTTATTTTGTCATTTGGACCCGGATCTTCTCTGCCTTCAAACTCTGAACTTATAAAGTTGTATGGTAAGTTTGGAGCTCTGAATGAAGCGGAAACCGATATATCCTATACTAGTTACACTGCTCGAGTATACTTCCTGAAAACTTCTGATGCCCAAGAGGCCTTTAATCATTCGAAATATATTAGCCCCTTTGGATCTTGTAATGTGAAATTTGAGCTCAGGTATCTCTCAGCTGGATCCAAGTCTGGGGAACATGGCGAAAAATTGCAGACCAAAGCTTCTCCAGCGAAAAAGAAAGACAAGACACCGGCCAAGCCATCTACTTCACAGTCACCTGTTATTGAAGCATCCAAGTTGAACTTCATAAAGCAGAAACTTGAGGCTATGAGCTCAATGCTGGAAGGATCGGGAGGTAAGTCATCAGATATAAATAAAAAATTAGAGGGCGAGATTAAAGGGCTCTTGGAGGATGTGAACAAAATGACTGAATCTTCTTTGTCCTAGATAAAGACCCGGGAGACTTGTATTAGTGTAGCTGATCAGGGTAGGTCTAGTGATAATATGTCAATTTCTTTTAGCGGTCTGTATTATCTGAGGATCAATTTCTATGCGTAGTAGCTGTAGACGTAAAATTATTCGGCATAGATGGGTTATCAGGTTCTGGTCTAGCTATTTTATTTGTTGCATGCATAGTCTGTATAGAGATCAACAGCGTTTTAGTTTTTTCTGTCTTTTATCATAGTGTCCTACAAACAGCCTGTAAGGATTAAAACTATATGATGGTCTTCTTTTTAATATATAATCTTGTGTCAAATACGTTAATTTTGCTGTGAGAGGAACTCATGATGATTGGGTAGAAAAAAGAAAGAAAAAATCAGTTCATGGATATTTGCCTCTTCCCTTTAGGAAAGAAATAAGAAAATCACTTTTTTTCTTTCGACCATAGATCACGTGTCCTCTTCATTTCGTATCTATAAATATGGTTGTAGCTATCGAGTCATTTAATCTCTTGACATTTTTATTTTAAAAATAGAATAACGTAGTTTTTATACTTTTTTTTTCTTACTGCTAAGAATTTATTTGAACAGAATATAGTTATTTATATTAATATATGATTTGGGAGACCAAAGAAATCATAAATTCTGAAGTTATATATAGTACTATAGATATATTAAAATTTAGTAGTATAAATTGTAACTGTAAAATCATACATATTTATTTATTTATTTATTTATTTATTTATTATGAAGGGTCTGTATTCATGAAGGGTGCTTTATTAATTTTACTGTAGCCATTTTCCACGAAGATGGAAAGTATGGTCGCGCGCCCATCCCAAATTTTTTTAATTTTTTAAATATAGTTATTTATAAAAAGTAATATAAGAAAACAGCAATTAATGTTTGACAGAATTACTTGATGGGAACTTTTATTGAATATTACTCTGAAAGGATACATGGTTTTATATATTTGTTATAGTTCATTTTTTTATTTAATCAAAATATAAAAGTAGAATTATTTAGAGTACATTAATAAAATGTATTTATGTAAATATGTTAAAGTTAAAATACAAATATATACTAGTTATGTAGAGAGATGTTTTAAATTTGGCATTATAAATTATAGATTCAATATTATTATACAAATACGTAACATCTTTTCCAAATTAATATATATTCCTGATTATGTAAATAAAATAAGCCCTTTTTAATATGAATATAAAGGAGAATTTTAAGAATATAGAATTATATAAATTTTTAGGAACAAAATGAAATTTTATTTATGACATTGAGAATTTATTGGCATTTTTTTTTTGGAAATTTATAACAATTATTTTCTCAATTTAATAATAAATGATTAATAATAAATACTTAGAAAAAGAAAATCTTAAAATTTTTTAAGCCGTTAAAACCTTGAAATTATAAAAAAGATACTTGAGAAATTAAAATTTTTAGGTGAAAGTTTATGAGTCAAAATATAATGAAGAAAAGTTTAGGGAATTAAATATAATTTTAAGGAAGGCTAAAAGTATGATTTTTCTAGTATCAAAACATGTTTTTTACCAAATAAAATTTGACTACAGTTATACGGTCAACTTTCATAATTATCACTAATACTAAAACTTATCTATGTAGAAGCAAATAAAAAATATTTGTATAAGACTTGGAGAAGAGGAAAACTTGTGAAGAACTTCATTTACTGCTTTGTTCTTTCTATAAATACTCATCAACTAATGAAAAGGAAGATAAAAAGGAGTAGTAAAGAGAGAAGGGTAGGAAAGGAAATCAAAGTAAGAGAAAGTAATGTATATATGTAGAAAGAGAGAGAGAGAAAGGGAGAGAGAAAGAGTGAGTAAGTGCATGAGTGATGCGGTGGTAAAAGAATGTGAAACAACAATGGTACTTAACTAAAGAAGGAACAAACCAAGAAGAAAAGGCTTCAATCTAGGCAATACTTTCTCTAATCTTATTGAGAAATGTAACAACTTTTTCCCTCCCTCTTTTTTCTTTTGTTTTTATTCATATTTGCTATGGCTTGATGTGGATGAAGGGTTGATCTTGTTTTTCTTGACTTGAAAATGGATAGGAATGGTTTGAAGGATTGTTTTAATGTTGTTTATGGTTAAAAAGTGAGAACATGGCAAAAGAAGCTTAAGATTCTCTCTCTACCTTTCCTTTCTCTCTCATTGGTATGAAATAGGGTCTTTAATCAAAGGTAAAAATTATTATTTAGGATGAAAAATTAATAGTTTAAGAAGTTAGTTTATGAGTTTAAAAGGTTAATACATCATCAAAACCAAGCTGGAACCATCAAGTATGGAAAACAAAAATTTTAGGGGAATAAACAAAATGCAGAAAAGGAAGAAGATGATTGGGGATGGTGCCATGGCACCACTTAATTCTATCCTAGATAATAATAATAATAATAATAATAATTATAATTATTATTATTATTATTATTATTATTATTATTATTATTATTATTATTATTATTATTTAAACACTTATAACTTAGGGATTGGCATGAAAAATGTCTTATATTTAATTTGTATGTTTTATTTATCTATATTAAAGAATCCCTTATATTTTAAGAATTATTATTTGGTATGTAATATTTGATGGATGCTTATGGATTGTATAGGTTGTCTTATATAATTCTTATAGAACTCAAAGAAACATTTATAAAGTAATTTCCTAATAAAGGTGCTATGCAATGAATATCCCATAAACTTTATGCATAGAAAATTGACCTAAATAATTATGCCTATGTTTAAAAGACCATATCAAATAGAATATCTTACCATGATTTCTGAATGTGAAAGACTAACTTACAAGAATTCTCATGTATAAATGATTGTTATTTCAAATATTTGACATGGATTGTGGACTATTGAGGCATTGAAGACATTAAAAGCTATATTAACAATAGCAAAAGTTCTACTAGAGTTTATACAAATAGCCTATGATTTAAAAAATTGTAATTTATGGTTAGATTTTATTGGTTGCTTGAGTTAGTAATCCATGCATAATTATTTTTGGAGTTAGTAATCCATGTTATGGGAATTGTTTGGAGTTAATAATTAATTATCTATGTTTAACTATTTTGCTCTTAATATCAAACCATTGTGATGCATTCCATTGTTCTTATGACAAGGTGAAATCAATGCTTATAAAGGGTTAAAATCCCTCGTTTATAAGTACTAAATTTATAAGGTCACAAGGCTAAAATCCCTCATAGGTTAAAGTCCTGAAAAAAAAAAAAAAAAAGTGGCCTAGGATTGCTATTTAAGTGAATCTACATTGGGAGATGCCCTAGTTGTAATTATGATTCCTTGATAATGATGGATGATAAATATTATGATTATACTAATAAAATTTCATGTGTAGGATCAAGAAATACATTTTTTCCTTATGATTTACAAGTACATACTATATCATTTATTATATGCCATTGTGTGTTAATTCTTAGTTAAATAGGGAATAAAAAAGAAAAATATTTTTTGCATAGATGGCAATTGAACTATTAGTTATTTTTTATTTTACGTACCTTATTGAGAATTTTATAATTTTTACTTGTGTGTAATAATGTGTTTAAATAGTAGAACTGTCGACCACTTGATATACGGTTAACATAAACTAAATGTACCTCGATTTTTTAGGGATTGGTATATTACATGTTATTACCAATATGTGTTGCACTTTAATATATTTCATTTTCCTTGTACAATTGAATATCCATTTAAGTAAAAGTATATATCACAAATCCTTTTGCAACAAAATTTAACTACTGCATATATCAAGTAGACTTATGATACTTAAAAATGGTTTTCTACAATTCCATCTTCTAATTTAGTTTCAAGTATTCGGTTTCATGCAAAATATCATATATGTAGAGCTCAAACACATAAAAAGAACCATTTGCTTACTTTAGCCATAATGTACATAATAAAGCATTAACTTTAAAAATTTATAAATCGAACTACACAATTTTGATTAAGGTAAATTATATGTCATTTTGAATTTTATGATACAACTTTTTTATTGCAAAAATTTCAACTTAAATTGAATCTATTTGGTCCCTCAAAACACACAAAAACTAAAACTACTGTGAGTGAATAGTACCAACCATGACAGCTTTCTGGGACCAACTTCGGAAATCTGCCAAATATTTGATAGAGATCCAAAAATTATAAACTTTAGCTACATAGAAAGCTTTGAATGCTCTCTAAATACTCACCAAATTTTAGCCTCAATTTTAGTCATTTAGATTTAAATAGTTAAGGGTGAAGGGATATTTTATAGTTCAAATGATAAATATTTTAGCTCTAAAATGCTTCAATTGAGCTCTAATATGCCACTTTTTGCCATGAGAAAATTTTAATTTATATATGCATCAACTATAAATGGTTCATCATTTGAAATTTGTCTTTGAATCTAAAAAGCATTATTCCATTTGAAAATATGCATGCAAGTTCAAGTCATTTCCATTTACCAATTTATGTTATAATGTCTTATACATGCATTTATTAGCTATACATTCAGAGTCTAATACTTCTGTATAAGTTACTATTACATTGCATCAAAATATAAATTTACATATGTACATTTACATTATTAAATTCTAGGCTAATCTCTTAATAATTTGACCCTTTCTAGGTCTTTGTTTCATTATCCTCTTCATTTTGTATTTTACCTGGTCATGTTTAGTAGGAAACAAGGGGTGAGATTTTAAAAAGAATCTTAGTAGCACTACTCAACCATTCCAATGCATACACTGAATAACTTAAGAATGAAACACAAGCATGCATAACCATTTTAACATAAAACAATATGAAACATTGAATTGGTATAAAATATCTGAACTTGTATAGTCATAACATAAAACATATTATCTAAGTTCATCTCTGGGTTAGAGAACAACCACTGCACTCAATTCCCCACTACTCTTACTAAAAGCCAAAGATACATCTCATACATATATAAACTCATACTAGTATAACCAACTCAAGCGTGAACTAAATAAATCATAAAACAACTAATACATACAATGCATATCCACTCAAGCACATATAAATGCATACAAGGGAGGAAAAGTAAGCTACCAAATACGAATCAAGAATCTTGATCAAAGAATTATTCCATTTGTTCATTCTCTTTACTTTCCTCAATTCCACACACATAAAAGGGTATGGTTTTACTAAATTGGCCTAAACATATCAATTAAAATATAAAACAACCAATTAGAACCTATTCAATATCATTCTATCAACATACCTGCATATTAAGGCTTAAAGCATGATTTAGGTTACTTTAAATGTCTCAAAGTACTTCATCCCATTTACTACATTACATATAGCAATTTAATCATTCATCTACCTTATCTTACTCACTTTTCATGACTAAAATAAGTCTAAAAACTTAACCATATCACTTATTCCATTCATAGGGCATATTAGGATTTTTATAGAATATTAATTTCAGCATCATCAAATTTCATTCTTTTTCTCAAACTAATTATTTATCTAGTCTTTATATAACTCATTTAAGCTTTTTATATCATTAAACTAAATTAAAAATTTTCCTAGATACTATTTCCTCACCTTGGCCGAGACTCCACCATATTGTCCCAATCTTGAGATTTTGTTTGTTTAAGAAGGAATTTGGGGTCTTTAGGATGTCTATAATTCATTTCCAATTCATTTATGGTAATATAGAAATCAATTACTCTTTGTAGGGTTTTGAAGTATTTATAGCCTAACATAAACTTTTGGTAAAGCTAACTTGCATTATCTTGCTTTCTAAGTTAATTTTTTTTTTTTTTTTGCATATTAGTATTCCTCACTCTCACGAACCTTTGATTGCATCAAGTTTTCATCAAATACATATTCTCTTCCCTTAATCTCTCTCTTGGCTGAACCATTATGATGCTAGGGTTCCAAAGATAACAATTTTTCTTAATTTGAATCATACCTTATTTTGATGCTCTTTTGATAGAGATTTTTTTTTTGTATAATTGGTTTCTTCAAATGAGCTCTTTCACTCAAGATGGCAGTCACGAACTTCACTTTTTTTAGAAACCAAATCCACCATGAGAGAAAGCATGATGAGTAGAGAAATTTTTATAACTAAAATATAACAAAATTTAGCATATCTCACTACCTTTTTTTGGTTTTATTTTTCTTCTCTTTCCTCCCTTTTTCACGCCACCATAAGAGTCTTTCTGGAGCTGCCAAAGTTGGTTATAACATAAGGGAGAAGAAGAGGCGTGACTATATGGATGCTAATGTAGTCATAGAGGCAAACTAACCTATAGTTATGTAGATACCTCCGCCAATACTACCATTGTCACCTTGGCCACTGATGCCACCACCTTGGATTTTTACTAACTCAGATGCTAGAATAGATGGAGTAGATGATATGGAGCTTTTTTGACATGTATATAATAGTTTTGTGATCTGAATTGAATATTATTTTGCTAACTAATGTATTACTAAACTTTGGACATCACATAGTGGGTTAAGAAGACCCACTATTAAAGTTGCCTTTTGGATTACATTTTTAGTTGCTATCTATATACATGTGTACATGTTTATGTTACTCTTCCTTATCACATTTTTTTCTTTTTTTTCTTAGCTTCCACTTACATCACATACATAATTAAAATTAATATAACCTAATAAAAAATTAGTTAAAAGGAAGGGTTACAAAATACACTTCATGTTTTGATCTATGGCATTGCTTGGTGAATGGTAAAAAGAATGAGTGAAAATGAGCAATCGTAAAGCCTTAAGTGTGTTAATGGAGATGCCTACAAGTTTTCATGCTTGGATAAGCTTTGTAGTGTGGTTTTAGTTTGCTTAGATTTGAGAACCCCTTACAATTTGTTTTGTTAACCATTCAAATAAAAAATTAAGGATATCTTATTCCAATTTGCCTACACGATGTTTAAAGAAGCAAGCCATTTGATGCCCAATACAATGTTAGCATCACTAACAAAGAATGGATAATAGTCCTCTATGATTGTCAATCCCAAAAGCTGGACCTCAGTCTGTTGACATATTGTGTTGCATCTTATCACATTGCCATTTCTTATTTGGACCCTAAAGGAAGAGACTTGATGCATTAGTAGCTTTAATTCAGCCACTAATAAGTCAAAGATGAAGTTATGGGTTGACCAACTATCAACCAGGAGATAAACCTTCCTTCCATCCAAAGCCCCTTAGAGTTGCATCATATTGCTAATCAACTTATCTAAGATAGCATGGAAGGAGATTTTGGCTAGATCCTTGGTGTGACCTCTTCTCTTCTGTCTGCGTCAATTCTAGCCTTTGCTTTATGGCCGTTCACAATTTTAAGAAGTGCAAAAGAGAAATTCTTGCATCAATGCCGAAGTGCAAATTTCTTGTTGCATCTGAAGCAGAGGCCTTTATCTCTCCTAATCTGGCATTTGGCATCCCACACTCATTGCTGCTATGGCTAGAATGAAGTTTATAGTAATAGAGGCTCTAAGAGTTGAGTGGGACAAGTAGAAATCTAATTATCTAATGAATGATGCTAAGTCTCATGTGTGGACCAGGTTGAAATGGTGTTGGGCTGTCTTGGTAAGGTCTAGTTGGTGCTCTTAGGCTTATGAGTAGGAGTAAGTTTGGACTCAAATTCAATGGCTAAACTTATAACTTTATATACACTCCTGGGCTTATGTATACGAACATTAATTTTAAAATCTTCTTCCAACCCATTAAGAAAAACTCCCAAAAGCTAATGCTTTGGCTAATTCTTGACTCTAGATGAATGCTTTGCAAATTCTTAATGATAATCCTGAATAGAGTCCATTTGTCAAATTCTACAAATATGTTTGTAAGGAATTTTGGAATTTAGCAAGGCCATGATTCTCTTGCAAGGTTTCACAAGTTCCTCTAAATACATTATGATTTGCTCAGTGTTAATCCAAGCAAATAAGTTAAGGGTGTCTCCTTCCAAATACATGGCCATAATGTCAACCTTAAGTTCATCCAAGATTTGATAATAACAAAAATATTTTTATATCTTAAGGATCCAACCACAGGGGCCACCCTGTTCAAATTTTAGAAAATCCATTTTTGTGTAAAGTAGATATGAGTGTCCCTTAATCCACAATGGGCTATCCCATTCATCTTTTGCATCATTTGCCCATTGTGCTTGTTCTCTAGGTCATGTTTCCGAGCCAACTTCTACATTTTTGCCTTTGCTTGAAGTATTCCTATTAATTTCCCTCGGTTGGGAATTGTTTGCATGGGTTTTAAGTGCTGCAACATATGCTGCCAAGACATTGATGGCGACAAGTCGACATGTGATATTAGATAATTGTTACATAATGGGATCATTGGTGGGGTTGATTGATGGAAAAGCAAATGGAATAATAAGATCACTAACAACAGTGGAAGACTAAGTAGATACTATTATGGATCGATGTAGCTCTGATACAAAAAATTATATTAATAATAGAAATA
Source organism: Erythrophleum fordii (assembly GCA_032878935.1). Lineage (NCBI taxonomy): Eukaryota > Viridiplantae > Streptophyta > Magnoliopsida > Fabales > Fabaceae > Erythrophleum > Erythrophleum fordii. The sequence goes on along the minus strand of JAVQMF010000049.1, from coordinate 16,791,754 downwards.
AAACAACAAATTGAATTGAAGAGATTATTTTATTGGCAAAATTTAGTGCAAGAATCTGACATAATAGTTCCCTAATATGTGTGTCCATATGGAGAGGACAGAGCTCCAATACAAGATGTAAATACATAATTCACAATCCTCAAACTAATCCTAGGGAGATATTTATACTAGAGCATCCCAAAAATATTATTTGTAGTAACTAAAATAAGGAAACAATAACACAATATAACAAGAATTTAAGAAGTGGCTAGATCACATCCTTCTGCGACATGTCTTCAGTAAGTTGGGCTACATTCTTCATAAATCCCTCCACTTCAACGTGATATGTGCCCAGCAGGTGGAAATGTTGGACCAAATCAATATTTGAATCAAGCATATTCCCACATCTTTTTCTCTTATATGTACACAAGGGCAACTCCCTATCCTTATCTATGCCCCCAAAAAAATAAAAACCATTGTGAACGGATCTTCTATTACTCCAGCAAAGAAACAACTCTAAATTTAGACTATTTAAATCTGATTTAGATGTTTTAATTTTTTTTTAATTTTGAAAGGAACAGAATACAAAATAAAGACAATTTTTATTTAGGGTTTATAAAATTTTTATTTAGTTAAGGGTTAGAGAAAATTTTTGAACAATCCAAATTACTCTAAGAGGAGCAGTGAGAAGCAAGCAATCCGGATCCGTCGAGCATGGCACAATCCTTTCTCGGAACCTCCTTCATTTCTGACCACCCACTTTGATGTCATGTCCGGTGACCTCTTGGAACTCATCTTTTGTCCTCTCCACGTGAATAAAATTCGATTATAAGCGTGGCATTTACTGCTCTGCCTGGAAAATCTAAACCTTTTCGATAGATTTTGCAGTGGAAGATGTTTCACTCATGTAAGCACACATATTTCATACTGAAACCAACGCCAATGTTCAATTCTCAGAAGTCAGAACTACAAGTCACATATGCAGCTGAAACATGTTCAGATATCTCTGTACACATGAAATGGACACAGATGGAAATACACAAATCGTAGATAAAAGAACATGAGCAAGGAAGAAGAAAGCCAAGATCCTGCTCAAACTAATCAACATTGATTATCTATCTCCAATGTCAGGCCTCTAACAACAGAATAAAAGGGCGGAAGCGGCGACTTCCGGACTTCCAGATTCCAGAGCATTGGAAGAGACATCAGTCGTCAACTGGGTCCTGAGGGGTTTCATCAGCCCTGCGTTTAATAGTAATGACAGGGCATTCAGCATGCTTTACACAAAATTCACTCACTGTGCCAACAAAAACCCTGCAGAACATATTCACAAGGATTTCTTAATCAGTAAAATATCTCAGGAAAATAAAATAAATTACAAGAGATCTAAGCACATTTTAACTACCAAGAAAAGAATAAAGCCCCTTTATCTTGGCCTTAAAACCCAGGCAATTCTAGGTCCATCTAGAAAAGAAGTATGTGCATACCTCTGGAAAGGGCCAAGGCCTCGGCTGCCCACAACCAGAAAATCTGGCTGCACTCGTGTCACCTCATGACAGATTATTTCCTTAGGATCTCCGTGTTTGATCCACGCCTCACAGGCCACCTACAATTAGAAATAATTCAACATTTTCAAGTGAAAAAAAAATATTTATAAAGGGAGGAGAAAACTTATTTTTTAAACCAATTCCACATGAAGATACATAGAGGAAAAAGAGAATTGGGCTCATTGAGTATTATTACCCCAATTTGATGACATCTACTCACAAAGTATTCTAGCAGATGAAGTCCTCTAACCCTATCTCTGTGCTTCATGTCTTTAAAATCATCAGGTGATGCAAAGATACTATCCATGTCATCAAAACCTAGCAAAAATAAGTTAAGATACCACCATCAGGTTGTAGGTCCTCTTATTTGCTTCACATAATATAAACGCATACTAGTTACTGTAGAGTCAAAGAACAGGGTGAATAAATCACAACGACTTTGACTACAAAACAAGAAGGCCAACTCATAAAGAATTTATGGCAAGGATGCAAATACAAATATATTGAATAACAAAATATATGCACAACCCTCTTTGTCATCAAAAACGAAAAATATAAAATAACAAAATCAACTTCGAATCACAATAACCAGGGAAGATTGAAAGAAACACCAAATCACAATAACTCAATATACACAATCTTATGGATGTCACGTCAATTATCCTCCATTTTCTCTCAAACAAACTCTATCTAGTTCTTTTATATTGTTATACTCTATTTTTAAGTGCAAGGCATGATCAATCACTCAATCAATAATTAAAATGATCCAAACACTCTGTCCATCGGTTGTTTCATAACATACTGCTATTTTGTCAAAGTTTAGGGACTAATGAAAGTGTTTCTCAGTTAGTACTAATAGGAAATTGATTTGCCTTAGAAAGCATAATTATAGATATTGCATGAGAAGAGGCAACTTTTTGCTCCAAAAGGAAAAGATATTATAAAAAGTTTAAAATGACTGAAAGTAATTGTTCTATGAAAAATATAGAATATCGTCAAAGTTTACTTGAGCAAACAGCAAATGATATCTAACTCATATTGTGGTCAAATCACCTGCAAGGGAGATGGATAGGCTATAGGAAAACTGAGTCAGATGTATAAAAATAACTGAGAACAAAAGCACTAATCCAAGATATGAACTAACTAAGCTCTTTTAGTGTCAGGCTGAGACTTTCTTTAGGCATCTACTGGTTGCCTGACTGCATCAAATGTTAACTAAGTCCATTCCCATTTATATGTGTACTGTGTTCTTACTGAAGAATGAACAGATCAACCATCAACTATAACATATTGGAACAACTTTTTTTTAAAAAAAGAAAAAGTTCTAGGCCACACTCCACAGTGTTATCAGAATTCAAATCCTGATTCACCCATGTTGGGACAGCAGTGAAACGTAGAAAGCATAAATGCAAAAAGTAGCTAAGAATGGAATAGTCCAAAAATATCAATGCAGAATATCCGATGAACACAAATTAAAAACAATTAACACTGATTTGTGCATGGTTTCTTTCAAGGATAGCTATGACTCCATAGGAAACTATTTATACAGCTAGCAGTCTCTAATCTACATAAGGATAAACATACTCTCTTCCTGAAAATGATTTCTACGCTAAGAAACAGGATTCCTCTAAGTAATTTCCATTTCCTTTAAGGAGAAAACTTAAGTACATTTTTTTTTTGTATTTTTGTTTTCACGTTTTCCAATAATAATATAAAAGTGTATGAATTTTACAAAGAATTCAGTATCACATGGATCTTTTAAAATTTTTCTTTTACATTTATCATATCTTTATTAGGATGAAAAAATATAAGTAACTATACCTAACTAGTTCTTCTTTTGAAGATATAACCTCTGCCCACTGCCTCAAAAATTGACTTAATAGAGAGTAAAAGAAGAGAATTCTAGGTTTTACTCACTTTGCGGTCGAAGTCACCTTCAATCCACCTAAAAAAGTGCAGCAGCACACATGCTTAAGCAGATTCATTACCGTCACCATCCCGAACCCACCCTAACAAATTATAGGGATAAACTTCCCTCCCTCCCGCCCCCCTCATTTTCCTACCTCCATTTTCTCAGAAACCAAACGAATATCAGTAACGAAAATTCGACGGAATAAGACAGAGAGAGCGTGATGAGCAATTTGGCAAGAAATTTCATATTTCCATGTTGCCAGTCAGCAAAATATATAGATGCATTTCAAGCCACAAAGCATTATATCTTGCCAACACAACAAACCACCATAAATTTCCAACACTAAAAAGCAGAAACAATCTGATTAGGATATTAAGCAAAACTAATTGAAAAGCACCAAGTCTCACAAAGTTTCATGGACGCGCAAATACACATACGCACACACGCAAAGTAAGAAAGGGAGAAAGAGCACCATCTTCATCTGGAACTTGAACGTGGAGAAAGAGAAATTTGAATCCGGTAGTGTTGGAGCGAATGATCTTGTGGATAGTCCAGTCGAAAGCTCCTCTGCTGCTAATGGAAGGGTGAGGGTAACCCTTGATGGTTGACTGGTTCACTCCTATCAAGATCCGAGTCGGCTCACTCTCTGCCATTGCTTCCGCTCACTGAGTTCGCGCCCTTCCGATTCTGATGCAGTCTATCCCCTTTCTTCTCATTTCCCACCTTCCGCTTTAACACCCGAATTTTCTCCTATTTACGAGTATATTTCGCACCCGGCGTACGATATTAATATTTATCTCGTTTCGCTAAATTGCGCATCAGAAATTTTGGGAGTGTCCACGCCATCCCAATCGACGTGAATGATGTGTCATCGTTTTGTTCGTGAAATGGTTGCGGTTGGCATCCTCCCTTCTCTGGCCTCAAGGAAATACAATGCTCCTGTTTTACAGGAGCAAAGTGCTCTTATAATCTGAAGCGTTTAAAATTAATTTGATGGTTTAGATTTTATTTTAAATTTTTTTAATTTTTAAAATATAAAAAATAAAATAAAAATAATTTTATATTATAAACTTATAAAAAAATTAAAGTTTAATATTTAAAAAATTTAAAAAATTTAAAATAAAATCTGGACCATCCAAATTAAATTCTAAACTATTCAGATTACAGGAGCACACTCTGCTCCTATAAAACCCGGTTCCATACAAAAGCTGCCATCCAGAATTTTCGGCGGAAAACGACTGTACCCAAAACAAGGAAAAGAGGAGGAGGCAAAAACGACAATCCGGAAAGTCATGGTTAGCAGCACCTTTGCATTCTTTATAATTATAAATTGATTATATATAGTATAATTAAAAATAAAAAAAAATTAGTGTAATAAAAAATAAATGAATTTTATATACATCTCACTCGCTTATATTATTCTCTTCCTAATTATATAATTATATAACTGTAGAAAATTAGTTTTATATTATACAATTGCTTACCATAAAAGGCATGAAAATATACCTATTTTTATCTTTCTCTAATTTAGTTTCATTAATTAGTTTTTTAAATATATAAATAACCGGAATAAATAAAAACAAACTATAGCGATAGAGTGCTATCATTTCATTACTTAAATAAATAATGGTTAATTGAAGACTTTATTTGCATGATTAAATATATGATAAATTAAATCATTAAGACCAAAATTTGGAAGGATAACATATCATAAACTGAGAGACTAATTATTTATAAAATAAATCACACTAATCCTTGTAGAAATTTGACTGAATTGTACTTGATAGTACCCTTCTTGTTTTAATACACCTGACTTTTATTCAATTTATTTTTTATTACTAAAGTTAATTTTTCACTTTTTAAAAAATAAAAATTATTTGATTATCTCTATCATTATATTAGAAATAAAATTATATTTTATATTAGAACTTAACATCAACTTAATTATTTTTACTATTATATTAAAATTAAAATTATGTAAAAAATTATTTTTTAATAAAATAAATTGAAAAGGAGTTTTATGGAATATATTTATATATATATATATATTTCTACAAGCCAAGCCCATGTCACATTTTTTATGGGCCCAAATAATAGGCGATGGGTTTTGGGCTAGCTTGTTAGGGAGCAATGTAAACAACACTGCGTAGATTACTTGGTTTTTTTGGCTTATTGGTTGGGCACAGGCGCGTCACGTGCCTGTTACATCAGTTTGACAAGGTGCCTGCTTGCCTCCACACGTATGACATATGATTTTCCTTTCTCACCCCTACCAACAACTCTTCGTACATGGGCAATACATCCTCCACCTTCTCTTCTTCCATGTCTCTCTGCTTTTTCGTTTTCATGCTGCTGATGACCCTATTGTTTCTTACTGCTTCTGTCTTATCATGCACGTACCTCCTCCAATAATGCAAGTTCCTTAGACACCTCCACACTCAGTCCTTACTTTCACACCAAGTGTAATGAATTCCAAAATGAGAAGCAAATTACAGTTGCATTTGCATGATAATCTTGAATAGTACTAGAAGGAGGAACAGGAACTAAACTAAGCATACCTCTACACACACACACACTGATATTTCAATGCTCGCTTAATCTGACGCGAAACAACAATGTGCAGGTATATACGATAGAGAGAAAACAACAATGTCGACAAAAGGTAGGTCCAAGTAATGCACACGTTTCTCAATTTAATTTCCAAATGAGCTTGCGATTGAAACTAAACATCGGGACAATTAGTGGAGAGACACAGATTGTTTTGCTTGTGGAATGAGAAAATTAACTTCAACAGTGATAAATAATAAATACTACTTTTTATTTATTTATTTATTTATTTTTTATGTTTCTGGGTTGAAAAGTTGAAACTTGAAAATGCCAGCACTACTGAATTAAATTGAATTCAGTTCAAATCCCTATGAAAGAAACCCAAATGCCCAATCTCATACATCTCTGCTTCAAAAGCCATTTCCTCTGCCTCTCCAAACCCAGAAACAATTTCTAGCATCCCCTCTTCCACCCAACCCCTTCTCAAATTCCCTTCCCTGTGGTTCCTCTCCAACACGACGTCGTCTTCTATCCTCTTCGTTTTCTTCTTCTTCCTCTTCTTCCCAAGCCCCAAGCACCTCCTCCCCACCATCCACGGAGCTTTCACGAAGGCCAGAGCCAAGCAGTGCAGCACCGCGCAGGGGCAGCAACACAGGGCCACGCAGTCTGCTATCATCCCGGCGGTGCAGGACCGGCAGAACTTCCCGGAGCACTCTATCAGATCTCCGGTGTCGTCGACGGCGAACCTGCTCTTGTTCCTCCTGCTGGGCCCTTCCGGAGACGCCTCCTGCGTCGGTTTTTTACTCGAAGCTCGAGGTCGGTGATCCTCCATGTGATTTCTTGGATCAGTTTCGTTTCAATTCAAAGACCTGCTCCCAAAAAAAAAAAGGAAAATGGAGAAAAAGAAATCAGCAACTTCAACACTGACTCTGAAATAGCGTCTCCCACTTTTACGTATTGAAAATGAGAAGATCTGAATTTTCATGCATTTTAATCGTAGTAAAAATAGTGGTTAAGTGGTGATATGTAACAACACTAAAATGGTTTTTAAAAACGAAAAAACAAAAAGTCATGTTCTTGAAACAGGGAGCTATATTCACGCGCTTTATTCAACACGAAAAGATCAAACGCTAGTTAGTGCTCTTCTTTATTGGTACTTTGTAGCACTGTGTCTCCCTTGACTTCTTGACTAAGTCGTTGACCATATTTAAGACCTGTGATATTATTTAGAATATGTTTTGGGAGTTTGCTAAGATATTAAAAAAATGAGAAACAATGAAATGAAATGAAAAGATAAAATAATAATATAATAAGTTATGCTTAAGAGCTTAACGAGAAAACCATTAATAGAATTGAATGCATATAGATTAGAACATTTTTATCTAAAGAAAATATAACTATAATTATATCATATATTTATTCTATTCTATCTCAAATTCTCTAATTTGGAATGACAAAAAAAGATTTAAATTTGGATAATAATGAAGAGTTTTGGAGAAAAAAAATTACAAATAAAAATCTAAACTTCAAAAATATTATCTTGCAAGATCTATTGATATTAAATATTATTAGTTTTAATTTAACAAGTTTTATAGGATAATTTTTAAAAAATCTAAATCTTTATTTGTAATTCTCCTCCACACTATTCAATTTTTATCTTTTTATTATTTATTATCTATCCAAACACACTTTTAAGCTTAGACTCATCTAAAACATTTTTAATATTTATTATTAAAAATTTTAATCAAAATATAATACATGAAGAATATTTTTTAAAATTAATAATGATATAATATTGAGTTATAAAAAACAAATTTTTATTAAAAAATTATACTTATTTTTTTTATTATTTATAAAGTGATGATGATACTATAAACTTAAAATAGCAAGGATTCTAATCATAAGGTAATAATTATTAAACATAAAATAACATTTAGTTATTCTATTATTATAGTCATTAATTATACAAAAATTAAATTGACCCAATTAAAACTATCAATTATTAAATATATTGATATTTTAACTAATTAAATATAAGATATTAATTAAATATTATTTTATATTTAATAATCATTATATCATAAATATAATATATAATATTTTTGAATTCATAATGTCAATACTCTTATATATAGTATGATTTTACAGTTCCTAATATTCCACTTGGATTCAGTGACAAGGGGAGGCGCGAGGGTGATCCCTTGTGATTCAAGCTATGAAAATTTACCTAAGCCTTCCTCTGTTATTACTGCAGTTAAAGGAGGAAATGTAATGAAGTAAAGGGACAGCAATGCCCTGCAAGTATAAGGGCAACGAGAAGCAGGGGAGAGGGGTAGAATGGTAAAAACGAACTGGTGGTGTAGAATTATTAAAGGGGGGTGACGCACAGAGGTAAATGTTGTTGCCTCAAATGAAAAAAGGCAGAGTTTGGAAATGGTAAGTGAGGGAGACGAGACACAGAAAGAAGAAGCTTATGAAAAGCGTTTTTTACCGTAAAATTTTTGTAGATTTCAGAAAGAAAATAATACAAAGAGTAAAAATATACATACGTCTATTTCTTTTATTTTCAAGTTCTACAAGAATTTTATAATAAAAAATTATAAAAGATTCAGACTCTATGAAAATAAACTTTCTTTCAAATGTGATAAGGCTAAACAGAATGGTCAATTGATGTCTAGTTCCTAATTTGGTCTTACTGCACTGTCTCTGTACAGGGCTCTTGATATTTAGCATTCATTATAAGTTCAGCCTCTTATGGTTATCCTCTCTGAGCGAGTGACTATTGTTATTAGTTCAAACTTTGCTGTAATAGTTATCATTATTTGTAATATGAAACCCCAGCAATTAAAGGAAAAGAATAAGGGAGTTTTAAATATTTGTTTATGTAGTTGATTACCAGAAGAAGAAAAGAAAGAAGTGATTTGTCTCCAAACTGAAATTTTATATAAAATGGAAATGACAAGAAAAGAGAGGGGAATCCCATGGGTTGCCAAAACCTTGAAACATCACTTACTCAATCACTGTCAAAATGCAGTATTTTAAGATGGGAATCTGAAGGGGTTAGAAAATCTGGCTATGAAACTACGACAGAATGAATAGAAAAATGGAAGTTTATAATTTAAGAGGGGTGTTTCTGAATATGACAAAGGCTGTAAGGGGCAAAAAAGATACTGGCTTCACGTGAGATTATTTTATATTTGAGAGAGAGAAAGGAGAAAAAAAAAAAAAAAGAAATAGAAGAACAGTCATTATTGGTCCAAGATGATTTAAAAAATAAAATAGTAAATAAACTTTGTCATGAGAGCATCCACCTCCGACAGACATGTAGTTGTGTACACTTCATATATTCTAGATTAAATATCTTAATCCAACAAGATCTATTTTGACCAATAGATACTAGAACTAGCGTCCTTCTTAAAAAAAAAAAAAAAGTAATCTCATGTCTATCATAAGGCATCTTGGCATATATAAAATGGGAATCAGATAGTCTCTAATTCTAAAAATTAAAAGAATCGTAGTTCAAAATCTTTGTAAGTTTATTTATATTCACACAAAAAAAAAATTTGTCTACTGTTTAGAGTTTTATTAAAAAATATATAGATAAAAAATAATGGGATGGGCTCATTCTCCAAGAGATTCACAAATAAAAAACTACGAAAGAAATCAAGAAAGAAGGAGAAAATGGATCTTCTAATGTTACTAAATTATGTAATACTCCCTCCCTGGGATTAAATTTCCCACCTTACTATATTTCCTATGCTGCATTTAATCCTCAGCCATAGAAGGTAGACTTACTGCTAACTTTACCCCACCTTCTTTAGGACCCAAGGCATATACGTGAAAAGAAAAAGATGTCTCTGTTTCCCCAAGTGCACATGAATGAGTACGAGAATAATGGCCTTATGGTGGCACTATTCCCACATATCCTATAGCACTATTTGCAAGCAGTGAGATCTGCATCTACCACTTATCCTTGGGATTTAGATACTGTTAAATAAGTAAATAGTAAAATATTTTTTTTTAAATAATAAATAAATATAAATAAATTCTATATACATTTATTTTTTGTGTGTGTACATATATATATATATATATATATATATTTCCACTTAGAAAACATTTTGAAATGATTCAAATTCAACACCTTGTGGCCTACTATAAGAGCATGGTTCTTTTACGGTGGATTCACACATGACATTAGTAAATCCCTGTCCCATTCAAGGTACATTATTTGTCCGAGAACAGAACAAGTGTGTAGGGTTCTTTGGGGGCCAAAACATGGACCTTCCCTAAATTTAGCAGTATCTATATCGATCATTTCTGCGAAATATGTTTGTACCGTATTTGATTTGAACTAGCATACACACACAAGGTGTATTATTGCAACGAAAACTTCTTTTAACATCCTATAGTCTTCAATTTGGAAAAAACCCATTAGCTTACCAAACGATAAATTCAAATGCTCATACAAATATTAGCTTTTCTTCTTTTTCGCAGTTTGAATCATAAATCTTTGAATGAGCATTTTTCTACAGAGAATACACCAAATTGTAGGAGTGTAGATCCAAAACCCAATGCGAGATTTGCAAGAAACAGATTCCAATTACTGAAAATCAAGGACCTAAATTTATGCTTCATTGAAGCTCAGAGCCTGAGACGAAAATGCAGGCCATGCATTATTGACTCAAAAAACTGCTATATGAAAAGGAACACAGAAGAGTTTAAGAGAGTTACCTCTGAGCAAGAAGGAGAGGATCTGTAGTTGTAGGAGTTCAGAGTAAAACTGCAGTGTCAGTTCTGAGAGCGATCTCTTACTATTTGTGAGATTGCAAGCACAAACTCGATCTGATAAGAAACACCCATTCGAAATAACCCCAAGATTATTTAGCATTTCCTCTGAGAAGAATCTCTTTCTCTTTCTCTTTCTCTCTCTGCGCCTTGTAAACTATTTTATGGTAGTCTGTAAAACTATTTTAATTAATAGCCCAGCCGTTTAATTGTATTTAATCAAAGTTCAGAGAACTATATATATATATATATATAGATAGAAAAACTGTGAGTGAGAGAGAGAAGCGAGGATGTGTCCGTTGATGAGTCCCAATGACAGGGAACATGGGGAAATTTAGCTCTTTTTCCACTCACTCTGATCATGTTTGATTTCTTTTCTTACAACCTGAGCAATCAGGCACGTGAGAGACAGTGTGCACGTGCACCCACCCTTGAGCTTTCATTTCTTTTAACAGTGCACTAGAGGCCAGACGTGGGTCTGCCACTACACTTCACATGAAAAGTTTTGATCTTTCGTTTGTTATATGGATTTAGATACTTGGATTATAATTTATACGCATGCGCTTTGCTCTCTTCGTTGACAGATCAAACAAAGTGGACTCAGGATTTCAGTTCAAGAATCAAATAAGGGGAAGGAAATTAAAATCAGATTAGGATAAGGGATCTGATTTGTTTTGTTCAAAAGAGAGATTTGGGTGGTTGGAAAGTGGAAGCTCAAGGGCTTTACTTGCTTAAAGTGATAGATATATTTAATCGTTCGGGAGAAAACCGTCGGTGGGGCATTTTGTAGCATGGTAGAAAAGGGGGAAGGGTAATATTTGACTCAGAGTTCAACACGTTGTTGTTAAATAAATAAATAAAGTATTAGAAATCATAGATGAATTGTTAGGACTTAGGATCATCAACGTGCTAGCGGTCTTTCAGTCTTTATATATATATATATATATATATACTCATTTTAAATTCTTTAAATTGATAATTAAAAAATTATTTTTATTTTATATTTTACATTTTCAATACTAAAAAAATTTAAAATAAAAAATAAAATTTGAAAATTTTAAATTTAATTAAGACAAAAAAAAAAAGATACAAATTCTGTACTGCTTAGCACGTGTTGTACAGCCACAAATTTTCTTTTAAATTATTTTAAATATTTAATGAATCATACACTATATAGCACTCACTGTCTTATACAGTACAAGATCCACTTAGGTCCAAAAAACAATTAGCATCTCGGCACCAAATCCAGGTTCAATCACCAGCATCCTCTCTTGGAATTTTGAAGGAAACAATGTCATCTTTCTATAACAGTTTATATGCTCATAAAAGTTTAAGGGGATAAATTTTTGTGTTTAATGTTATGCAACTAATAAGCTTGGATTTTGACAAAATTAAAATGATTAATTCTACAGGTTGAATCACGAAATTATTATTTTTTTCTTTAAAGAAATCATGAGAGTATTGTATATCCACGTATATTGATCTTCTGTTTCTATTTTTGGTGAAACTCTTCTTGGTAGAGACGGAGATGCCACAGTGTATGCAATTTTTATCATTAAAAAAAAAAATAGAACTCTATCAATATTTTTATTGTAAACATATTACTATTAAATATATATTGTTGTCATCTTATTCTTCATTAGTTTCTTACCAAAACACAAATTGCGGCCATCATTTTACAATAACATAATGACAATATCACATATTCCTTTTATTTGAATCATGAAAATGTAATCTTTTAATTTAATTTCTATTTTTAAATCTATAGCTCCTAATGTTACGAGTCCTTATCTTGTATCCATATGTTGTTTATTTTAATTTTAATTTAGATGATTTTAATAACTACTAGATATAAAATTCTTGGGAGTTTTTGTATTGTACAAAAGAATTTTTAGTATATACTTGTTATTGTCATTTTACACATTTATGGCAACTCTTGAAAATTATTATTAAATAATGTATTAATCGAATTATTTTCTTTTAAAAAAATATTTATAAATTTTTTACTAAATGATATTTTTATTATTTTTACTCAATTTAAATATTATTTTTTAACAATAATTACAATGCATTAACTTTTGAAAAGCCACAGTATTTCCAAACAAATTTAAACGCTATTACTCTCATGCATGTGGGAAGTATGCGAGATTTTTATATACGTCACTTGAGGGGAAAAAAAAATCTTTTGAAAACACGAATGGAAAATTGTAAGAGGGATGTCACAAACATGTCAATCTCCCTTTATGTATTATAATTTATAATTGACGACTTGTATCAAACTTGGTTTTTTGGTCAAAATAATTATCAAACATAAACATGACCTCACCATTCGATTGGTTACTAAAAAAAAGAAGAAAAGGAAAGTAATAATTTTAAAATAATATTTATTATATCATTATAATTATTACTTAACAATATTTATTTTTATAATTTTTTAAAATAGAAATATAAAATTATTTTTTATTTACAAAATTATTTTTTCATTTTTATTTTTATTCCTAATTTTCCGTATTACCGTACGAGACATGGATCATTATCATGGTTTTTTGATATTGGGATTCCTTGGCTCTTGTATAGCCGAGGATGCTATGACACCCAAACAGGGGCAGAGTTTTTTTTTTTAATATTTATTTTAAAAAATTACTTCTTTTTTTTTAACATTTTGCCCAACCACCCAAAATCCTAATTGGTCTTTTTCAAGTGTTCATTCTGCATTGAGTTGGGAGGTGCCTGGCCGAGGCCCAATATGTATTAATTAAACGAAGTCCAGATCGTCTTTTCTGTCAGTACAAGAAAAAGCCCATCACCAAAGGATATAAATGCCCTCATCTCGCCCTGAAAGCCCTAATCTGAGTTCGTCCGTAAGCATCGCCTCTATTTCGTATACAAAACCCTAATGTGAGTAGCCTATTTAAAGATGCGGCTTCTCTGGTCTCTCTTGTTCTCTCTGATTCTGCTTCTCCATCTGCCTCCTTCAAGTCGCGGGTATTCTACTTTAATTACCCGCTTTCTATAGTGATTCTATATTGTTTTGTTAATGATTATGAAGGGGGCGAAGATGAACATTGCTGAATTCTGACACCTCTTGTATGAGATGAGTCTTTTCCAAATAAAAGACTCTTCTTTGAGCACAGATAGCAACTCTCTGAGCCTTTTTCGTATCCCATCTACCGTCATTCAGATTCCCTCTTTCTTTCTATTTTTTTCTTTGCTTAAAAAATAGGGCTGCGCCTAATATTGCAATTCTTTGGCTATGTTTTTGGGTCAAGGAATCTATCGTTAGGCTATATTGAAATCTTTTTTATGCATATATATCATTAGAAATATATATGTGGTCTGCCTTTAGCTCCGAGTATCCTTTTTCTCCTCGATAGGGTTTTTCGGTGACAAGGTAGACACAATTTTTTTTATTTTTTGATTAAGATTGTTTTATGCATTTACTAATTGTCTCCATTTGGATCTCATTTTCAGCCATTTTCAGTTATTGGATTAAATCTAGCAAATTTGGGCCATTTGATCATGTTTGGGTGGCATTGAGGATACGAATTTTAACTGTAAAAGGAGTTTAATAAATAAAAATTTTATCTGTAAAAAAATAATTATAAATTTAGAAATTTTTTAGTGGAGTTTCTTTAAGTTAAAAATTTGTATTCACAAATTTTTTTTTACAATTAAAATTATTATCTTTATAATTAGAATTTTTCATCACTTTGATCTCTCTAAAGTTTTTTTCCACCAAATGTTACTTCAACATGATCAAACGGTCCAAAATTTGTTAGATGGATTGAAAATGACTAAAAATGAGCTTAGTTGGCGTGTTAAATGGAGACGATCAGTTTCCCTTGTTAGAAGGATGAAAACTTCTGACAACATATTTATATCCATGAATATCTTTTGTTTTAATATTTAATTTGTTGTTTTTGTCTTGTGCGTTTTCCTTTAATTTCAATATAGATTTTCGTGTATCTATATTGCTTTTGGACATATCATAATATGATGTTGAATGATGAAAAAAATCAGACGGATTCCCATTGATATTGTTGATACATGATATCGCAACCAGCTACTTCTGACAACATCATATTTATATTCATTGTTTTCTTCTTTTGTATGTTTCTAAGTTTTTTTTAGATGCGTTTTGATTATTTACTTGATAGGCCGGTGATGCTAGAAAAATATTTGCTACTCTTGATGGGTTCAAGCACCCATCTGATGATTCTATTCCACCAAGATCTCTGAGGCCTCTTCTATGTCACAATTTTATTTTTTGTTGTGATTTAGGACTATGACGAAACATGTGTTCTTACCTAGCTTCGCTTTTCTGGTGTTGCTGGGCACAATGAATTCGAAAGAAAAGTTACGCATATTTGAATATCCGAAATTGTTGTCCATCACAAATTCCGAAAATGAAATTACTGTTCGGATGAACAATGGCTATATATAATTAGATTGAATTTCCTGCCTTTCCTCAACCGAAAGGTTTAAAGAAAACTATCTGCCATGTCCCGTAATTGCCC
Source organism: Erythrophleum fordii (assembly GCA_032878935.1). Taxonomy (NCBI): domain Eukaryota; kingdom Viridiplantae; phylum Streptophyta; class Magnoliopsida; order Fabales; family Fabaceae; genus Erythrophleum; species Erythrophleum fordii. The sequence goes on along the minus strand of JAVQMF010000049.1, from coordinate 16,776,464 downwards.
TAAATCCCATTCAACAGATAGAAGTTGATAAAAAAGAAAACCATCAATTGGTGTTGTGGTATGTGTCATTGGCATCAGAGTCCACAGGAACGAATTATATGTTTTCTTGCTATTTATAGAACTTATTTCCTAATGAATAGGTAGGCAATGTTGATAGTTATTCTCCTCCAATGGCATATACTACAGGTAGTTGGAGTGTGTAATCCCATGCGGTCTGGTGTTATGAGTAACATGTAGGAAGCAAGTACAACTAACAAAGAAAGACATTGACCCCCCCCCCCCCCCAAAAAAAAACCCCGCATGCAGCTTCTCTCAATTTGGTGGGGAAGTGGATCTTCTGAATTAACTTCACCTGAAGTTAGGAGAGAGAAAGAGAGAGACGCATGCAGCTTCTCTCAATTTGGTGGGGAAGTGGATCTTCTGAATTAACTTCAGCTGAAGTTAGGAGAGAGTCCTCTCTCTCTCTCTCCTAACTCCAGGTGAAGTTAATTTTAGAGGACCCTAATTTGGTTGGTGGCGTCAACATGACATATTCAATTCATTGTCATTTCCAATCTTTCTTCTTTTTTTTTATTTTTGAGCTCAAAATATATAAAAATTTCCAAATAGCCTGGCTGCACCGCAACTGCACCCCACCACACCTGCAGGGAAGTCTTTCTCCACAACACTCCCCCACCCCCCCCAAAAAAAAAAAAATCTTTGGTTGTTTGCTGTGAACATGTCCAAGGGCATGTGGTTAGGAGTATGGAGCAGTAAATTTTTTGAATTAATGGAATATGTAATGGCTATGCAATGAAGAGATCGAGCCTTTTGAGCTGTAGCATTTTACCCAATGATGTTCTTGAGATTTTTAATGAGTGATATTTTATTACGCACATGGATTTTCGGTAAATGCGATGGTGAATAATTGTTTTTTTCAATTAAGTTGTTTTAAATTGCTTCTGGAACAGAGAATAACAGTGAAGTAAGGTGATTTCGTTTAGTAGTTATTGTTTATATTATCATTTTGTTCGTTTTATTAGATTCGTCATGTTCAGTAATGACCTAGGCCGAAAGAAAAGGTTCAGCAGTGAGATCATTAACAAAATTGATTATAAATTAATTTATACCTGAATAATGACATTACCGACAATATGGAAAAGCATGGCTCATCTACTCTCTCTTCTAAGATTCAACACAGGCATAAAAAAGAAACTAACATGACTGACGTGGTATTAGGATTTAGGATTCCGTCTAATATTCACTGTAACATCTGAGTGGCCTTGACATGAGTCTGCATAGCTTCTGGTTTGATAGGGTAATTCTATGCAAGTCAGTGTTTGCTTCATCCCTGCAAATCTTGTCTATTGGCATCCCAATCTCCTTGGCTAGCTTCTCTGCCTCACTCTGGCTGTCGACTATGCGCTCAAAGCAAATGTATCTACCGGAAGCATTCCTATCCATTGCCTTGTATACACATACATGAGCTTCAGCTAATTTCATTACGTCAACTGTAGCTAGCAAGCCATGGGAATACATTTCCGGGGCTCCTGCATTTGGGCATTTGGAAAATTAGCTTCTATGTTATAAGAAATGTGCATGTTGAGCTATGCTTCTGATTACTTGATGTACCTTTGAGATATGCAATTGTTGCTGTTGGATTTCTACGGCAAAATTCAGGGCCAGTAATGAGTGCTGGGCAGATGGTAGTGAGCTTCAAACCCCTTTCTCTAGCTATTTTCCAAGCTGTCTTCTCTGCCCTCATCTTACCTAATGCATACCAGAGCTGCCGTATTTTAAACGAAGAAACATTAGCAGGTTGCCAAAATAAGGAATACAAAGAGAGGGTATTATTGTTGAGGATATTTTACCTTCCTCTCAAAGCAGAGGGATTCAGTGCTCCAGGAGCCATGGTTAATAACAGGGGAGACGTCAGGTTGTGCATTGTCTTGCCATAAACATGCCGATAATGAAGATGTGAATACACATTTTTTTATTGAAGGCGTTCTTGCACATGCTTCCATCACATTCTCAGTGACCCTAACTTCAATCTCTGCCATGGATTTCTGGATATCAGACACAAGAAACTGATCAGATATTGCAATGTAGTTTTTTTTCTTTTTTTCTTTTCCTTCAAACAATAATTGATTGATTTCGAGCCTAAGCAGAGATGTATCTTTTAGCTCTATAGCCGTATCCTTATACCAAATAGTTAAATCTTTAAGGTAGCAGGCAACAACAATGATAACACTTGCTAGTATCCTTATTAGAATGGCAAGTTCTGTAGCAAAAGAAAGGCGGACTAGCAAGTTTTCCAGGCTTCTAAGTTGTGTTGGTTACGTGGCTCCATTATTTACCGTAACTCATACTAGACCTGCGTGTACTACCCATTATAGGTGACGATGGTTTTGCCACTTTCGTCAACAAAAGGCCAAGCGTTATCGTATGGTGCAACGCCCTCTTTGGTTGGGAGAATAGAAAAGAAATTTTACTTTATTTTATGATTTTATTTTTATTTTTTTAAAAAAAATAAATACAGAAATTATTTTTTATTCTTAAAATTATTTTATTTATTTATTTTATATCATTCTATTTCATTATGTGTAGGCGCAAGTATCAATAATTAATAATAATAATGATACATGTGCTTCAAGGTACAAGGTGTATAGTCTCTTGCTTGTTTGGCCCAAAAAGCAAATGATACGGTGGGGCCAAGACTCGTTAAAGTAACTAGAAGATTTTCAGAACAGAACATTTGCTAACTAATAGCTTTTTGTGGATTTGTTGGTGTTGGTGATGGGTAGGTGTAAAGCATGTGAAAGGAGAGGAAGAGAGACTCACAGTGTAGCCAGATAGGCCAGCGGGGTCAGTAAATGCAGAGGTGTGAAAGACGCCACGACAGCCCTCAAATGCTTGCCCTAAGGAATCGGCATCTGTCAGCTTCGCCATAACAACTTGAAAGTTACCTTCTCTTGCCCTCATCTCCCCTGACCTTTCCATCTCCCTCAATTTATCAATGTCCTCTGCATTTCCATGTCATCCATTAGTGTCAACCAACTGGAGCAACAAATGCAGTGGCAATACCACCAAAAAAGTAAAATACACCGACAGAAACGGCAAAGTTTGCTTTCGAGTTTAATTAATAAATCTTTTGCCATAAAGCATCGACTTCTGAATTTACCAAGTGTCTTTCTCGTCTTTATTCCTAGTGTCTTTTGATTTTATATAATAAACAAGGATCATCGGGATGCTTTAATTCAGTGAGGCCAACACGCTGGATAGATTAAAATAACTACGAAAAAGTCAAGTATAAGATATTCATTTGGGTTCTTCTTCGGAGACTGATTCCTGATTCAAACTTGTACACTCTGAAATTTGACACATTCAACTCAACCTGGTTATATATATATTTCAATTTTTTTTCTTTTTCGATAACCAGTAATCTTGACATTTTCCTATTTTCCATAATAAGATTGCCGACTCACCACTATGGATGCTCGAGATTGGACCCTCTATAAATTTTGTTCTGTTAAATTTCTTATAAAATTAAACGAACAAAGAGAAAAGAGAGCGTATGTAGCCCAATCAATAAGTCTCACTTACTTTCTAATTTGCGTTCTTCAATATGTGCTAATTTTATAAAAAATTTATCAAAATAACTGAATAAATAATAGATCCAATTTCCACGAGTCACAAGTTCGACAGTAACATTATGCCAACCAACCATGCATAATTTTCCACATCTGCCATGTGGATATTTCTAATCGCAGTGTCTGTTGCAGCTACCCAGAATGCATCATTTGGTACTTACAACCAAAACCGGTAATAGTAACATGTTATGGCAGAAGAACATTATATCAACACTGACATCAATTACACAAATATTATTTTTATTAAACATATCTCATGAATTATTTTAAGGCAAATTATAAATTATAATTACATAATTTCCTTTAGATGTGGGACGGCTAGATGAACCAACAAGAGAGATTAGAAAACTAGGAATGCTGAAAAATGGGCTATAAATGTGTTTTATAAGGAATGAATGTTGACATTTATGAGATCCCTTTGTCTCTCATACCTGCCCAGTCACATTCACACAGCTTGGTGATTTGAAGCTCTCCAGTTTCATCGACAACTTGACATAAACAGAAACCTACCCCCCAACTTACATATTATGTTTTGTTCCTTGTTATTTTCACCTTCAAAATATCCAGTTAAAATGATTTTAAATTCGTATTCTGTTTGTTCAACGCCACCAAACCTATCACCTATGCTGAGTTTACAACTCGTCCCCCAGAAGAAAATTTCAAGAGAAAAAAGAAAGAAGAATATAGTGTTTATAAAGGCTACCCACAGAGGGCCCTGCCATATTAAGACTCTAGAAATTCACAACTGCAAATCGGATTAATGTCGGAGGAATTTAAATTCAACGGAAAGAAAATAATAATAATTACCTGGGTTATGAACAGTGATTCGAACAGAGTATCCCTGAAGCAATAGCTGATTCGCCAAAGCCATGCCCAAATAGGAAACGCCGCTTGTGACGCACACCATCGTTCCTTCATCCCCAGCATCCACATCCAAAGCGAGAGGGCTTTTGGGTAAACCCTCATCGTCTTTCCTCCGGTGTAAGCCGGCGCACGCCACCACCGAGCGGCGGAACTCCTCCAACTCCGCTGCCCTGCTCTCCATCGTCCGTACCACACCCATTTGCTTCTGATAGCTGAATCTGATGATTGATCAAAGATGATATGAGAAGAGCTGTGGGTGGGAATTATACACGGGTTGAGGAAGAATCAAGTATTAAGAAATTGAAAGAGGAAGAGGAAGAAGATGAGAATCCAGTGGCTCAACAGAACGCTATTGCACGCGCAATGCTTGAAATTGGCTTGACCTTTTATAGGCGGACTCGTTCCTATGCGCCTCGTCAGCATTTTATAGTCAAAGTCCTGATTTGCGTGTATACTTGCAGGAGAGGGGAGGAAAAACCAATATATATATATATATATATATATATTTGCAGCCTTTGCATAAAAGTTAGTTTAGTAATTTCATAATTTTTGTGCTGTAAATCTTATATTTTAGGAAAGGTAATTGAGAAGGGTACACGAAATGAAAGAAATTAGCTGGAAGATAAATCAAAATGATAAATTTTGAAATAAGTTTATGATTTGGAGTGTTTTTTTGGTTTTTGAGAATATTAAGATTTTAACGGACAATCACGTGTTTAATCAGATGTCGTAGATCAAGTGCTAAATCAACATTTTCATCACAATTGAGAATAGTAAGATTTGAACTGACGATTGAGATCCATCTCAATTGAAATATATATTTTGTTAAGGGAAAATTTTTCATCTTAGTTGAAATTAATTCCATACAGGTCTTATTAAAAATGATCGGATTTCTAAATCTGTAATTCTAAAAAATTGCAAACTAATTTACTATGTTATACTATTTTGAAAGAACCTCAATTTTATTTTTATAAACTTTATTATTTTTTCCTTTAGTGTACAGTACAACAGAGGGTCTCTACTAATTTTAAACAGGTTTAACACAAGAATCAATTCATAAACCAATTGAATTCCATTGAAAACATTTTTAAAGCTGAAGCCCCAGCAGTTGTTAGCATCCTTAACAACCCTTCCAACCAAATGGTGTTCTAGATTCTCTGTTTTTTACGATAAGATAGAGAGAAGAGTACGAGTTCAACCTTCAGCATGATATTTATGTCACTTTTATTAGTATCATGTGTATGCTACTAATCCATTCCCATTTAAAGAAAAAATAAAAATCAATGTAGAATATGTTATAGAATACAATTATCCAAACATTTATAAATATAATTAACACAAATTTAAGAAGAATTAAATTTAGGTGTAATTTTTTATATATTTTTTATTAAGTTATTCAATTAGAACATGATAAATATATGATTTAACTGAAGAATCCTATAATTATCTACAAAAATTATATACTTATTATGTTATTACTAAAAAAGTATATATTTGTTATTTTTTAAATTAAAAACTTGAAAATTATAATATAAAAATTATCAATATTTTCATCAACGGTAAAGAAATCTCTAAAATTTCACTTGCAATTAGATTGATTGCAAGATCATGACTGGATCCCTCAAGATATGTGAACAAAGAAAACTTGTGGATGAATCATAAAGAAGTACGAAACCAAAATCTGACACGTTTGCATTTTAGCTGGTCAAGATTCCCAGTTCCCTCAGCCAGTTGTTACCATGGTCTATTCTTCATCATATTTTTCCTGGTAAGAATATACTAAGAGTTTGACTTTTTAATTATACGATTTTATTTAAAATTTATGTATGAAATAAGAAAAAGTCATCTTATATAAATCTCCAAATGAAAAAAGAAAAAAGAAAAAAGAATTCACCTCTTGAAAATTCGACCTCCCCATAAAATAACCCTAAAATGCTCTAATGAAATCCAAATCTGCATTGTACAGGTGAAGCTTGCATAAAAGAAAGAAGATGCGTGAATATATATATATATATATATATATATATATATTATATATATATATATATATATATATATATATATATATATTTGCCGTGAATTGGGGTTTGATAAGGACATGTGTCTGCCTAGTTAATTAGATTCAAATATATGATGTAAGATTCATATAAGAAATGGTGTTTGACAAAGAAAAAAGAAAGACGAAACACCATATTTAAATCAACCTTTAGACCATAATTACTATTCAATTAGCCTATATATTTTTCCTTCTGATCTCGATCCATTATTATGAAAGCAGTAGTAATTGGTCTAATTAACATTACAGCAAGTATCTCCTTAGAGACATCTATGAATGTATACTAAATAATTCCCTGCAGACACATCACATGACTACTATTCTATAGTTTAAAGTTTAGGTCCGACCAGACAAGTTTGTCCTTTCTCCTGTATAAGCAAAAGCTATAGCTATATATATATATATATATATATATATATATATATATATATATATATATATATATATATATGTATATGTATATATATGTAATGGGGAAACTGAGAGAATGGTTTCTTTTTTGTTGAAGTGAGTTGTCCAGCTGGTTCAACTTTCATGGACTTATTGTGAAGATGAAGAACGGCGTTTCCAAGGGGTTTAGAATTAGATTCCACTGAATTGCAATAAACGTCAGATGTTTCTCTTTTTACCTACTCGCTTTTCTTCATCTTCCACAATACATCCATGTTTATTGTGTTCGGGAAACCCATTGTTTTTATTCTTTTCTTTTCTATCCCTATACACTTTTGATCCCATCATAATTACGGGTCATGAATTGAGTTCAACCTTTTATTAGTCATAGCAGCCACTCCTATTTCCATCTTATTTTTCTTCCTTTTTTAATTAATTTTTCCTTTCCTTGTCATTGGATGAATAATCATTCTCAACCCTATCATCTTACACTAAATCTCAATAATATTTATCTATTAGTTTATTTTCTTTGCATATTTGTTTTGTTTTATTTCTCTATTTAGTTTTTTGAGTTATCATTTATAACATATCGGAATGTCCGTAATTTTTTGTTCTGTCACATTTACAAATTACCAAAAAACATTCTACCGCGGTGTTTATGTTAAGAGATAGAGTTTTTAGTAATAAAATTAAAGACTCTTGCAATAGTAAAAAAGACTTATGATTCTGATATATAATAGTACGTTTATAAATGCGATAAAATCTTTTAAAATTATGTTTGACGCGAAGTAAAATGTTATTATTTTTATACAAATACAATTTTTTATGCGTTTCTAAACCTGCACTAAGTAGATGTGATATTATCACAGAAGAGTGACAAATTGTTGTATGTCCATTGAATTTATTATTATTATTATTACAAAAGATACATAAAGTTAAAAAAAAAAGTCAAATTTAAGTATATCAAATTTTTTAATATTTAAATTTGAAAAAATACCACTTAAATTAAGATTTTTGAATTGCGGTAAAACATTATTTGAGGAAATATTTGTGTAATTTAAAGGTATAAAGAAAAAGAAAAAGCTTGATGTGAAGTTGGAGTTATACGTGTAGTGGGTAAGTGAGGGGTAGGATGGTCACGTGGATAACTACCAAGGATGGTGTTTAGCACGTGTTGGTTAGTTGACTGGCGGCCCCTTTCTTATGAATAGTAGATGGGTCTATTCGCTGACTCTAATATTACTTTTTCATAGTCCAATTTGGATTACGTTTATATATATACATATATATGTTATTAAATATTTTTAATTAAAATATAATAATTGTATAACTTTTTATTTAAAATATAATAAATATAAAATTTAATTAAATAATTATAAAATTATCATGTTATTATTAAAAAAATATACATTATTATATTTTAATTAAAAATATTATAATAAAAAAATAATATATAAATTTTTTTCTTTTAATTTCATTTAATACTATCATATACCATAATTCTTCCTCTTATTTTATCTTATCCTCTCCCTCAATTATCTTTTTGTATATTATCTCAATAATTTAATAATAAATAATTAAACATTGAGATAGAGACCTAATGATAACTAGTATCACGATGAACAAAATATTTGTAAAATTTATTGTTTGAATAAAAGTATAAGAATTTTTAAAAATATTTTAAAAGCTCAAATTTCAGTTTAGATAATATAATGATACTTATTCCATCTTAGCATATATAATCATATTATATATATAATATTATTAAAAAACAAAGAAAAACCATCTAAATCATATTTTAAGAGTTTTAAATTATATTAATAATTATTTAAAATTTTTTATTTTTTGATAGTGCCATTATTATTCTTCATACTGTTCAAATTTAATTTAAACAGTCTAAATTTTTATAAATTTTTATTTTATTTTGATTTTTTAGTTTTGAATAATGTATAATATAAGATAAAAATAATTTTTAACTATAAATTTGAAAAAATAAAAATAATTGATAAAAAATGACAAAAATAAATAATAAAATTTAAATAATCTAAATTTAATTTAAATAGGCTAAATTCCTTTTGCATCGCTCAGGACTTCCAATCCAATCGCATCCCATCCTATCACGTCCATGGTCCATCAACTCTGCTTTTAAAATTATCTCAATAATTTAATAATAAATTATTAAACATGGAGACAGATCGGCCTGATCATAACTAGCAGAGACTTGACTATCAAAGAAGCCATTGCATGTGCTAAAGGAACAGGTCGTTTTCCATGATACTTGGCAGTTCAAAATTAAAATAGAACTTCTTTTTTTCTTAAAGAAAAAGAAGGAAGGAATCAAATTGTGTTAGTGGAAAGTGATAGACTTTTATAGGGTCAAGAGGAAAATTTTCTGATTTTTATGCACTAATAAAGGAGAATGAAAGAACTGATTTCTCGGAAGGAATTATGGTCTAGTGTCAAGATAACGATATTATAATTAATATCATTCCCCTTGTTCAACCTTGGCATGCAGCATTTTCCTTCCGGTACAACCCTCTCTAACCCCTGTTGTGTTTAATTAAGTACTACGTAAATTGAATAATAAATATGAGGCAAAAGTTTCTTTTCTTTTGTTTCAAAAATGTTAGATCAGCTTTATTTTCGTAAATTGACACTGTATGAATATTTGAGACGAAATTAAAACCAATTCCAAACTTTCAGAATAAAAAAATTTACTTTTATAAAGGTTTAAAGTTTGTTGTGAATATAAAAGTGATATGATAGATCAATATTGACAAATAACAGTAATATCTATGGTGCGGTTTAAGTCAACTATGAAATTCCACAAATTTAAAGAACGAGAAATAGTCATGATATCTTTTATATTATACTGCAAGTGTTTTATCTATTTGAAGTGCTGACAAGCGAAATTCTAAACAATTTTTTTAAACTATTTTCACTTTTAAATTATATTGATTTAAGAGCAATTCTTACATACACCCGGTACGCCACGTCATTTGTACACTCTACAGTTCAGATTTACTCTGTACGCAGGTCTCACCTGTACTACACATGGACCCCAATTGTACAAATTCAATCTCATCCATTGATTTACTTAGGTGCATCATGCTCCAGGTATACCTAAAAAAATTTCTTGATTTAATTCATTGAACTTGAGATAATAATACAAATTAATTATATTTATTTTGATTCATTTCTTTATTTAAAATTTCTTTAATTATAATTATATATGATTTAAATCTTTTTAATATGTATAATTCTTTAATTGATTATATTTGAATTTGAAATCATAATTAACAAATTAAATATTTTTACTAAAACTGAATCTTACGTGACATTCGTAAATTACCCCAGCCTATATTTTAAAAAATAGAAAATTTTCTTACGAATAAACAAATAGAAAATTTTAAAATCCTCTTATAATGTTGCACCATTAACCATTCATTAGGGTGATAATTTATCAGTTGGCCATTATTAACGTTCCATTCCTTTAAGTTAGTGTGACTAATTTTTAATAACTTCAATTAATACTTGACATTATTTAACAATTTTTTACCATCATCTTTATTTGGCAATCATTTGACATCCCCTTTTTATTTGAAATTCTCACAATTATATTTAATTAGAATTTATTTAATTGATTAATTGATTCTATTTTAATTTAAAAATTGAAATCTAATTATGCTCTTCTCTATACCCTTGCATATATTATTTCTATCCTTCATTTGTTTATTTGTTTGTTTTCTATTTTCTATTTTCTTGGTGGTCCTCTATTGACGTGACATCGAGCCAAAGCAATTATATTATATTTTATTTTATCATTACACTCATTTTTAAGAAGGATATCATCGATGCAAATCCTTCGCCCCTAGATCTTACGTATTAGGTTTAGGGTTTATTTCTTTGATTAATATAATAATCTGTGACTTATTCAAAAAGAAAACTGCGAAATTTTTTTATAAATGCAGGGATAAACTAAAGGCTTTTCAGTTTCGCCTGATGCTGCCAGGTGATGACAATATTGCCTTCATATTTTCGATGGATTACATGTCATTAGAATTTGTGTGTCTTTTTGGCAATCCACTGCACATTATTGTTCGCATTCTCTATCTCAAATGTCAAAGAGTTGGTGCTTGTATAAAAGACAAGTATTATTTTACCCTAATCTTGTACAATTTTGAAGGAAGATTAATGTATTTTATTTCGTGAAATATGTCATCAGACTTGAAGATGTTACATTACAATAAATAACCATTGGAAAGGAACTTTCTGGTTATTAACCAATCATCAATTTGAGTGCTAACAAATTGATCTGGACAAACAAAACAAGCAACAACGGTTTTGAAGCCTTCTAGATGAATGCACCTTTACATTACAAAATGCTTAGGTTCGTAGATATCTCTGGGAATTCAATATTTCTTTTACTGTATTTTTATAATGGCCTGATTGGCAGCGGGTCCCTTTTCTTTTTATTTATTTTTATAATGTTTATTGTACTTTTGTTATTATTATTTAATAATATCTATTTTTTATTATTTTTTAAAAATGAAAGCAGACATTTTCCATTTATTTTATTTTATTTTTATGTTTATACTTAATATTTTGTAACCAAATATATTATTACTAATTATCAATGTAAACCTCAAATATTTTTGAGAATGTTAATGTTATATAGTTTGTAATATAGGGTGGGATTTAAAGTCACACATCTGATTAAAAAAAGATTATTTAGAAGTATATAAAAATAAGTCCATTTAGTATGTTCAAAATAATATATATATATATATATATTGGACTTAGGATTTAAGTTATAGGTTTATAAAAGAATATTTTTAATTTAATTATTTTAAATTTTGAATTTAAAATTAAATAAAGGGATGTACTTGTTAAATTAGATTCCTGTTAATGAAAAATAAATATATCTGTTGATAAAATAAGCAGACGTGATTATTAAAAGATGACTATTCAAAATTTATAAATAATTTTTTTAAAATAAAAAATGTAAAGTTCTTTTAAATGTTTTTTTAAAAGTTTTATTGTATCTTAAAAGAATATTACCTATAAATTCTTGTATATATTACAGTGAGTTTTCAAGCATTAACTATTAGAAAGAGTGTGAATTTTCAGGATAATACTTGATAATGCTTGAAAATTATCAATACACTTGTTACTGAAGGGACATTACTTGTTGAGGAAAAATATCGAGGTTCCAATTCTTCTCATTCTTGAATTTTGTTGTTTTATCCAATTATCGCATTTGTTTCATGTATAGTTTTCTCCCACTTTTAATACGCACCGCAAAAACCTTTCTTCCACCGTCAAAGGAAAGGCACCTTAAAGCATTCAATATTCTCATCATAAACCCTTTTTTTTTCCAAGTCTGTGTGGAAAGCAAACAGTAGCTCATACAAGTTTGTGAAGCATTGCATTAAAATGCAGACTAGACTGCCTGACCATATACGCTTCCGAGGATTTGACTCAAATAATACTTTTTTTTAAGTGATCGAGAAATTTAATGTATTTAATTTTTATTCGACCTCTATTTTCACCTTCAATTTTTAAATTTTGTATTTTCTTATGTAACTAATTTATTTAAGCTTTTATTATGATTATTATTTGACGAAAAAGTTTGTCAAAATTGAACAAGGGGTATCACCCTGAGATGATGTAGTGAGAGGAGGTCTCATGTAAGTTTACACCTTAAATTCCTTCTCCGAAATCACTGCTTTCATGACTCATCGTCAGTGCACCAACATCACATTTCTTTTCAACTTTACCCAATGTGCCCTTTTTCACTTGGTAAAAGCCTACCACTTACTCAACGTGTTTATTGGCCCATTAAACCTTAGAGACCTATCATAATCTGACTAATCAAAGTGGGTCAAATCGAATTAAAAATATAAATAAATAAAATTTTAAATAAAATTATATTAGGTCGAGTTTAACTAGGGTGAAGACATATTTTATTTAATTCGCCTTGATAGTTGTTTTTATTTTAATTATCAATATCTTATCATCTTATATATATATATATATATATTATTTCATTTGATTTTCTCTGCAAATTACAACTTTTATTACCTACCTAAATCTTCCCTACTTTTTAATTATTTTCATCATTGATGTACATATTTATTGACATTTTTTTTGTTAAATAATAAAATACACATATTTACATAAAATTAATTATGTTAATATATCTTATATTGTTTGATAATACCAATCTATTCTTTTATTATTAATAAAAATATATGGGTTCTAAAAGCCTATTATTTTGAAGTATATACCTATAAGTCTATAAAAAAATATTTTTATATTACAAATATCAATTCATAAAAAAAAAAAGACTCGAGCTGCCCTAACCCACCCTAATCCAATATAAAATTGGACTTGTTCCGATCATACAGAACTACGAACATAAAAACAAACACAATATTTTAATCAGATCGGGTATCAAGTATACTAAATGTACAACTCGTTTTTGCCCATAAACAACCCTACCACTCCCACTCACACAATTTTGGTTTCCTTTCTTTTTTTTTTTATTAATATTAGATTTCTATTAATTTGGAGTTTAAACTTTAAAGAATGATATGTAACAGCTTTTTATTTGTCATGTCTATCTAAAGATGGCCATTAGTAAAGTATTATAGTTTTTATTTTCAAATTCGAACTCATTCAATTGAAAGAATTTTAAACTGAATAAGGTTTTTTTAATTGAGATTTATTTATTTAAAATTTGATACATGTAGAATTATAATAAAAATAAAATAACTCAAATAACTATTAATATAATCCAAATTCTTAAAATATTATTTAGATGCTATTTTTTTTTACTTTTTTATAATATACTAGATTGATTAATATATAGACACACACACTTTTAGATAAATAAATTTTATAAATACTTATAGAATTTAGATATTTTACCCATCTCCATGCGTAATAAGAGGTATTATTAGGACTCCATCTCAATGTTTAATTATTCATTATTAAATTATTGAGATAATATGAAAAAGAGAGAGTTACGTTTATGAAGAGGATAGCTACGACAGGAGTAAGAGGAAGAATAATGGTTGATGATAATATTAAAAAAAAAGTAATATTATATTTATTGAATAGACCATCTACTGTTCATATTCTCAATTCTTGTGTGGAGGACAAGAAAGAGGATGAACTAACTAACACGTGCTAAACACCACCCTTGGTAGTTGTGCACGTGACCAGTCCGCCCTTCCTGAACCACCACTCCTTATATATGTCCGATGTTAATCACCCGAATAATTCCTTTCCAAAAAAGGAAAGTCACAAGATCCTAAAAGGTATAAGTAAAATTTAAATTCTTAACATTAAATTCAATTTAATTTTAAAAATGAAAACTGATCTCATATGTAAATTATAAACTCATTGGCATGTATCATATAAACAGTATACACACACATATATATATATATATTTGCCTTCAAGTTTTGCTACTCTTACTCAATATTTTTAATTACATTTAATTAAGATAACTTGTATATTTATATTCGAGTTCATTTAAAAATGCTATGATTTTTCAAACGTTATTTAAAAGGGCTAAAAATAATATTTGATAAAAATGTTATAAAAATCGTTTTTAAAAACATAATTGATGGATAGGATGCTTGGTACGTAGTAATTAATTTAAAAAACTTACAACGAATTTGTAGAATGAGCATGCCAGAACTTTCTAATTTTTAGCAATACAAGAGGAAGAGCCATGACTTTTAAATTAAATAAAAATCAAGAAAGAAAAACAAAATGAGTTTTTTTTTTCTTTTTGGTTTTATATATATATATATATATATATTAAGGAAACTTGGAAGAGGGTTTTAAAACTTTGGAACACCGTTTCTAAAGGAGAGTTGTGGTTAGTGGTTACCATTCACAATTAATTACCTCAAGAACACAATGAGAGTTCGAAGTTAATGTTGGAAGGGAAAGTTATATTGTTCTGGCTCCACTAAATTGCTTCACTGTTTTGTCTGATCTGAGAACTCGTTAAGTTCATCAATTCAGTCAAAGAATTTAAAAAGGTGGGAATGCTCAATTACTTACAATTTAACCAAGAATTAGTTTATTTTCCAAGAAAGAATAGAAAGCAATGATCGATATTAGACAAAAGTCACATGCTGACCTGCCATGCATGCAGTATTGTGCCCATGGTTGTTCCTATTCGAGTAGTAAAAAACCAGATCGATAGTGTGGTCAAAAGCTAGAACCCATGCAAAATGCACGTGTATAATCCACCAAGACTCACCAGAAAATGATAATCTCTGTTTTGTTTCCCTCACAAGCAAGCAACTTTTAATTAATATTAGTGCATAACTATCAATTATATAAATATGTAGCAAATTAAAGAGATTGCTTCAGTTACAGGTTTGCGTGCGCATGCACACAAATTTCAGATTATTACTTTTTGGCCAGCCATAATGTTCTCTTACACACACACACACACACACACACACACACACACACACACCAATCTGAACCTTTGGTGTACGTTTGCATACATTCAAATGACCGGACTGACACGTAATGAATGTTTGAATTTTAAGTTCCACTAGATATAGCTAAAGTACTGGAAATTCATATGCAACTCATACATTATCCTTTATTCTTAGAGGATTGTAATTTTTCATAGTGATTATTCTGTTTACTTAAGTGGAAAATAATATATATATATATATATATATATATATATATATATATATATATATATATATATATATATATATATATATATATATATATATATATATATATATATATATATATATATACTGGTTGATCAGTGTCATATACTTTGTTCATACTTTAATTACTAGGGTGAACCAACTCAACAATATCCTGTGATATATTTACTTCTGGATCATCACTCTTTCTTTAATCACTTTGGGCATTGGGGTTGTTAAAATGAGTGATATCTCAGTTTTAATTTATCAATTCCTTGTGATCAATGTAAGATATTTATGTTTTTCTATCATTTAAAAAAAGACATTTATACAAAATAAATGGAAATCTTCAAATTTTGATTACAATCAGATTTTTTTTTCACTTTCTAACTTTTTTATTTTCAATAAGATATCATTCAAAAGGTCCGCAGAGGATATAATATATTTACCCTAACTAATTTATGTAGGTTATAACTATGACTCATGGTGAAAATGTTAGCAGTTAGCCATTGTTATCATGATATATAATGAATATGGTTTTAAAAAAAGATAAAAATATGTGTTTTATAATCAGTTTGATGAAGTGTCTATCTAGGTCAATTTTTTTTTACATGAATTATATATTGGATTTTTTTAGTTTAAATGATATAGAAATTAATAAAACATGTTGGCAACCTATTACATGATCAAGTGATTTTTAAGCATTCAGTTATGTTAGTAGAGTTTGACTAGATAAGAGGAAATCGTATTTAATAAACTCAGTATCTTTATTCTCTCTCATCTCTATTTTTAATGTATTGTCAATTATTAAAAAAATTAAATATTTTTATTTCTAATTTATTATCAATTATATTGATTCTAGTTATCATATATTAGATTGAGAATTTTTGTTTTATCAATTTTTAATTAAAGCATTTAGATTTAAATTCTAATAAATTTCTATATAAAATAGATATAAATTTGACCTAGATAGGCACTTCATCTAACTAATAATAAAAAACACATACTTTTACCTTTTTTTTTTTCCCAACCATTTCCTTATCTTGATAGAAAATAGCCATCTGCTAACATTTTCGCCATGAGTCATATTTATAACGTATAAAAATTGGTTAGGGGGAGTATAGAGACAGTAATTTTATCCTCTATATACGGACCTTTTAAATGATCTCTTATTTGAAAGAAAAAAATTCAGAAAGTGAAAAATAATATGATTGTAAATCAAACTTTGAACTTTATTTTGTATAATTTTCTTTCAAATATTCTTAAAAAAGAACAAAACTAAATTCTAAGAAAACTAAATCAACAAAACTAAAAGTTTAGATTACTTGCAAATAATTATATAAACTTTCAAAACAAAAAATAAATTCTTCAACATTTATATTCTAAGAAATAAATACTTTTTTTATTAGACTTATGTATAATTTTTTATATTTTTATTATCAAATTTTTTAATTAAAATATAATATAAATATATTTTTTAATATTATCATAATTAAAAAATTATATAATTATCTATAAAAATCATATGTTAATCGTAATATTATTAAAAAATTATATATTTGTTATATTTTAATTAAAAAATTTGATAATAAAAATATAAAAAATTACATATAATTATTTTTATTTCTTTAGTTTAATTTAATGCGTTGTTTCATATGACACTTTAAACTTTCTCTTAATATCTTGAACTAGAGATATTGGCACTGGAATAAATAAAAGTTTTTCGTATTAATTATGAAAAGTTTAAATGGCATATGGTTTACAAGGTAACCACGCCAAAAGATGAAATAGGATTGTTTTGTAAAAAAAAGAAAAAAAAAGAAAAAAAAATTATATTAAATAAATTTTGGTCATTTAAATTGGAAATCAAATAAATTACATTAAAAAAAAATAAACAAATTATGTCAGATCTTTTGAGTTGATAAAATTTATTCAAAATTAACTCTTTTTTTTAGTTTAATTTAATGGGTTGTTTCATGTGACACTTTAAACTTTCCCTTAATATTTTGAACTAGACATATTGGCTCTGGAATAAATAAAAGTTTCTCATATTAATTATGAAAAGTTTAAGTGGCATATAGTTTACAAGGTAACCACGCCAAAAGATGAAATAGGATTGTTTTGTAAAAAAAAGAGGAAAAGAAAAAGAAAAAGCTATTTTAAATAAAATTTGGCCGTTTAAATTGGAAATCAAATAAATTACATTCAAAAAAATAAACAAATTATGTCAGATCTTTTGAGTGGATAAAATTTATTCAAAATAACTCTTTTTTATTCTTTTGATTTGGACAATCCAAACTTTATAGAGTGAAGGATGTATTTTGTTGTGTTAAAATTGAGAAATTTATTTTATAAATTTAAAAGTTCACATACCTATTTACCCAACAAAAAGCAGAGCGCGTTTTGCGCAAAAACGAGGGGCAGAAGCAGAGACTTGCAGACGATACAAAGCTCCACACTTTGATTTAAGACTATCTCTTTGCCCCAAACTGTGACTTCTCAACGTTCAATCTTTGCTTTTCGTTACTGACCCTCCCACTCTGACGATGAATTTAGGCACCACTTTCCTCCCACCATTTCCTGTTCCCCACAAGCATTTCTCCCTCCAAATCAAGGTACGTTTTTTCTGCGAATTCTTTCTCGCATGGGAAGTCTTGGCGTGTTTTCAATATTTATAGCTAAAAAAGAATAAATATGTTAGAGTAGTAAGGAATGAAGGTGTCAATGTGCTGGGTTTTACTGATGTATCCTTCTTGCCCATAAGCTGTTTGCGTTTTTGTCAATTCCACTACAGGCACTTTTCTTTTGTCTCATGACTGCAATTAGCTCCATAAGGAGTTTGGATGTGTTATTATTATTAGCTTTTCTATCAACGGTATACATTTTTATGAATTCATAGTCTTTATCTCATAACATAATGATTTAGAAAAACAATTGATTTTTTTCATCATTTACTATCCTAGTGCATTTTGTTTTATTAAGTGAACCTTGCACTCTAGAGGAAACGAATCCTCCAAAACTGCCTTGGTAATCTAATGGAGCCCCATATTATGCTCTTCCGTTTCATGAGGAATGATGTAAAGCGAGATATTACGATTTCTTTTTGGTTGATCGCCTAAGTTTTCCAATCCCTATTCCCAAAGTGATTAAAGAAAGAAGACAACTGGCACCAGAGGTATCCAGAAGTAAATTGCAGGATTATTTGAGTTGGTTCATCCTAGTAATTAAAGTATCAACAAGTATGCCATTGATCAACGAGTATTATTCCCCATTTAAACAACTACTCAAAATAATCACTATGAAGAATTGCAATCCTCTACGAAAGGATAATGTATGTAGTGCATATGAATTTTCAGTAGTCTAGTGGAACTTAACATTCAAGTTCAACATTAAGATTTGATTGTCAGGTTATCTGAATGTATCTAAACACTAAAGGCTCAGATTGCTATATAAGAGAGCTTTATGACTGGCTCAAATGTATTAATCTGAAATTTGTGTGCATGTGCATGCAAATTTGTAACTGAACTTGGGATTCCGGTGGCTACTTTTCACTAATGTAGCAATCTCTTTCATTTGCTATTTATATATCTGATAGTTATGTACTAATATTAAAAGCTGTTTACTTGTTAGGGAAACAAAACGGACATTATCATTTCGAGTTATGAAGATCATTTTCTGGTGAGTGTTGGTGGGCTCATGCATGTTGCATGTTTTTATGAAGACAGTTCTAACTTTTGACCATGTATCAGGTTATTGCTACTCAAATAGGAACCATGGGGACAATACTGCATGCCAGGTCAGCATGTGACTTTTGTGCATGTCATTGCTTTCAATTATTAAACTAATTCTTAGTTAATTTGTAAGTAATTGAGCATCATCAATCTATCATATTCCTCTATTATCACAAAACAGTTTTACATTAATAAATACACCTTATGGTTTTTTAATCCTTGATTGAATCGATGAACTTAATAGGTTTTCAGATTAGACAAAACAGTGAAGCAATTTTAGTGGCACCAGAACCATATAACTTGCCCTTCCAACAATAACTAAGAACTCTGATTGTGTTAGAGGAAATAATGTATGGTAACCACTAACCACAACTCTCCTTTAGAAATGATGTCAAAAGTTTGAAAACCCTCTTCCAACCTTTATATATATGTATATAGAATAGTTCATTTTGTTTATTCTTTCATGATTTATTCCATTTAATAGGCTTGGTTCTTCCCTTGTTCTTTTCTCTTGGTCATCCCACTTGGAATGCCATGCTTTCAATCATTTCTTTGTTCTTTAGAAAGCTAAATGCCAATATCTTTCTTTGCCTATTAGAGATGAAGTGATGCTAGTTCATTATACCCATGAAACTTTGAAAGGAAAAGGTTTGGCTTGTCTTTATTCAAAAAAAAAATTAAACCAGCAACTTTATGGATGATAAGTTGTTATGGAATTTTATAATTTATACATGCTAGCATTCTACAATTAAAAATGAGAAAGACTGAGAAACTGAATTGCAAATCAAGACGATGCATCTGGTTTTAGGTAATTGCCTTAGCAGAGTTTGCCTGGATGGTAAGATAGCTTCTAGAACCACAAAATGCGTCCGAGTACAGTGGTTTCATGGACCAACAGAGTTGCAAAATCCATAATCCTTGAAGTAAAATCTTGGCATAAAAGCACAAATTTTATTGGATTATAGTAGAATTGAAGTTTTATGGATCTTGAAAAATGTGTAGAATGTTTGTTGCTGTTGCACTTCTAGGAGAGGAAAATTAATGCTTGAGTAATCCTTTTTTCCTTTTCCCAATCTCGGATCCCTGGAGTCATCATAGGCTTCCCGAAAGTATGCTTCTGGGAGGAAAGAATGTTCACACTTTTTTTTTTCCACTACCAGGAAGGAAGAAGGGGTGTCAATTAATCCAACATTCAATGTGTCTATTATTTTTGGCAAACGGGATGAGGTAAGCTAGCCTATAAAATTATTTTTCTTATCTATATTTGAAGGCTGTACTTGATCTTCTCCGATTGCTCTGATGCAGCCAATGTTAGTGGCATGCGCGCGTCAGTTAATTGAGCACATGAGGTTGGTATACTTCTTTGATAAGAGAAACTATTTTATTAGTTATTACACATCATCCCGACTCTCTAGTGTTCAACTCAAAAATTGAAACTTCTCCAGATAAATATATTTTAAGAGTCTATGAGCTTATATTCATACGACACCAACCTCAGTTTTAAGATTGAAATGAGTTTCATTTTGTTAGATTAAATTCCTACCTCTGTCCCTTTTAGCTTATCTATTCTCAAGGTCTTTGACGTCTC
The DNA here is from genome assembly GCA_032878935.1 of Erythrophleum fordii. Lineage (NCBI taxonomy): Eukaryota > Viridiplantae > Streptophyta > Magnoliopsida > Fabales > Fabaceae > Erythrophleum > Erythrophleum fordii. Next base: position 16,755,507 of record JAVQMF010000049.1, on the reverse strand, counting down.
TTTGCATTGAATGATTTCCTAGAAGAGATGCTAGTAAGTAAAACAATTGTTTACATTTGAGCCTTGTGTCTCTGTTTTCACGTTCTGAATTACAGTATTTGCAATGCAATTCTTGTTTTGCAGTTGCTCTGGCTCCTCTAGGCCATTGGTGCTCTCTCTTGGTCTTAAAGACCATTCTACGGTACTTCTCACTGATCTGTGTCATTTTTTGGAACAAAAATATCCACACTCATCTTCCAATGTCATGCAGGAGACGCTGAAAGCCATTATTTCTGCTGTGATTGACAGTCGCCTCTGGTAATAATTTGCTGATGAACTGTCAAATTTCGCAGTTTGGTCTGAAGAGCTTCCTTCCAACCTAAGGGCGTGTCGTGTGATAATTAAATACCTCTACCAGACTGTTTAATATAATTATACAGACGTCCATTAGGAATTCATTAATTACCTTGGCACTTTTAGGTTATTGTAACCAATTGATATTTGTTACTTGAACTAACTTAGAGTTCATTTTCTGTTTTGATTAGTAAATTATAATAATCTCACTTGAGGTTTAAGATAAATTATACTTGATATTCTTGTTTTGAGGTTTAGATAAATTATACTTGATATTCTTGTTTTAAAATTATCATCCAACTCTTTTAATATTTGACACATATTACAAAAACCTTTTTTATTATTTATTTTTTGTCAATAAAGTTAATTTTTTGTACATGAAAATACAATTTTATTTTTAATATGATAGTAAAAGCAACTAAATTAATATTAAGTTCCAACATTAAATTATACTTTTATTTTTAATAAAGATAACTAAGTAATTTTATTTTTAGAAAGAATATATATTGTATAGAAAGTTAACTTCATTAAGAGAAAGTAAATTAGAAGAAAAATGTTCTTGATATATATTAAAAATGTCATGGAAATTGAATAATAATTTTGAATAAGAAAAAAAGTGTTATTTAGCTAAACTTTCATGCTATTGTAATTTTTTTTTTCCGTTTATTTAGTAACACATAACGATGAGAACGATTGGACTAAAATCTTTTTGTAAGCTATTCAAACTCTTAATCTTTATTTTGCAAACAAGGAGGGATGGCAATTTTTTTGTTTGTGGGGATCCCTTTGAGACTTCTTGCATGGGGTGGATGGGAGAATTTCTACCTTACCATAACAGTGGTGGGAGTAGATTTTGCTCCAGTGGGACGCGAACTATACTTTGCACCCTGGGGGACTCCATCATAATAAATTGATTAGAATACTCCATATTTATTTAATTGTATTAGTATCTATATGATTAGCATTTATATATATAATTTATACTAGTAATACATTTATATATATATCTTTTTCGGATTGCATTTGAATATAAGATTATATGATTTTGATATTTCAACGTTTTACTTAATTTCTATAAAATTATATTTAATCTTCATAAAATTTTATAAATTCCCACAAGTTTTCGATCCCATGTAAGAAATGGGGACGAAAGAATTTGTTTCCTCAACAAAGAATAGGGATGGAAAAGCAAGGGAGTGGTGAGAACGGATAGCAAGAAGGAACTTCTCATTCTCATCTTGCATCGCTGCCATCATTAAATTGTATAAAATTTCATCAACCGACTCTAGGCCTGAAACCAGACTTTTGATAATCAAACCTTTCAATTTGAAGAGTGCAACTCGGGAATTATCTATTGATATATTGAAGTCGGAATGCATAGTGGTCACTATATTGATTGTACTTTGGATTATGGTTGCGAAATATATATATATATATATATACATATATATGTCTGTGTGTGTACCCAGTTATAGGTAGGGGGGAAAAGGAGTTATTTGTAAACAGCTGAGAGAACTCACGAGAAAATTGATAGTATTTTAAAAGTACTGAGAGAGATACATCGGCAAAGAGAAGCGTGTTTTACTTACATTATCTGATCAACAAATTACATTTTACACGAGTGACTCAAGGAATAGCATCTCAAAATAACAAAATTGGCGTCTGCATTAACACAAGTTTATACATGGTACACTAAAATACAACAGAGTAGTGCTCCCATCTATCCTTCGAGAAATTTGGAGACCATCAAGGAATGTTGTAACTGAACAGTGGGCGTTGATGGTTATCAGTCAAACCATTACAAAGGCTCATCAACTTTCTCTTCATTCTTGCACTCCGTTAACCATAGAGTTCAACTGCTTCTCTAACTGCAAATTAAACAGAAGGTGAGATACCCCAAATGATGCCTAACCCATACTCCAAAGCTGACAACGGGCAAGAAATATTTCCTTGGTTGATAATCTAACTGCAAACCATACAGAAGGTGAATTCCAAAAAATGATTCAGAAGAATTGCCATTCCACAGTCATCTCTCACTGAACAGCAAAGCAGCTTTAGTTGTCATGAGAAACTATTTTCTCAAATTATAGACTGTAATGATAGATACAGTGGCTTTTTGGATGGTTTTTTCCCCCTTACAAGAGCCCAAAAGTGCTGCCGGTCTAAAATTTTTTTTTGGTAAGAGTTAAAAATTTTAACCTCTAGACAAAGCTGAAAATAGCCTTTTATTTATTTATTATTTATTTATTTTTTTAATTTTGGTGCTTCAGGCCTATGTGTGCTTCTTTTTTTCTTGAAAAAAGAAGTTCGCATGGAAAATGACTTACAACAAAACCTCTATGCAATGCTGTTAAGCCTCAGCAAGATCATATTTGAAAAGGAATTTAGTGTGTGAATAAACTTTTGACACACAAGAAATATTTCCTCTTCTATACCCTACCAAGCAAAATCTTGGTACTCAAAACAAGAAGCCATATAACTACGACAGGAGTTAGGACGTAATTATCAAGCCCGATGCAGACATGCTCATTTAGTAATGCATTGCAGAATAGGGATTATAACGCTTGCATACAGTGAGCCACAATGCAGTGTATAATTACTTTCCAAAAGACACGCACACGCACACAAGTCTGACAACCCCATGTAATCTCAGACTCGAAACTAACATTAATGCCCCTCTTTGGTAGGGGAAACTAAAACACACCCAAAATTTGATCCAATAGAGGGGACGAAGGTAAAAAATCTCAAGGCTGCCTCAAATAGGCACTGTTATAATGAACTCTAAAAGAACCTATCAAAAGAAGTTAGAATTTAAAAAAAAAAAAAGAAAGGAGAATAGATTGTTCATATCTCAAGTAGTGTAATTAAGATTTGCACAATAACAACAAGAGCATCCAGAGCCATCCATGCACAAATGCAAGGAAAAGTAAGAGAGACCAAAATTGACTTCATACCTGGGCATTTTTCATTTTTTGTCTTTGCAATTCCTCAACAAGACTCCCAATGCTGACATAAGAGTTGACAATTAGATTTATGTGACATTTAAAGAAAAGGATTGAGAATTAAAATATTATTTTAGGAGGCATTTGATAAGTGAACATCTTAATCTTACAAGTACTTGTAAACATTAAGACATTTGAGTATGAGATATATGAAAAATTCGAAGTCCTTATGTTTTTTATATCGAGCATTATGGAACCTTCTATATATCTCATAGTCATACTTAAATATCTTATCCATAGGTTTCCAAGTATTTGAGACATTAGGATTTCCACTAAACAAATTCCACCTTAGATACATCCATATACCTCTGTTGTAGTTGAATCACCTGCGCATACAGCTCTCTCTCCCTACTTGCTGCAGGTGGTACCTGAAGTTTGCACATATGAGGTCAGTTCGATCAATAGAAGAGCAAGCAAACTAGTGAAATCAGAATATTCCTAGAACTCTCTCCACACCCCCCCTCTTTTTTCTTTTCTCTCTCTTCCAAAACAAAAAAGGAAAAGATTTAATGACACTTATTTTCCCTAAGCTTCTACTAAAATTTTGATAGTCCAACTTTGTTCCAAAATATCAAATTCTTTCAATGTTATCTTGTCCTTTACATATTCCTTTTAAGAGGTTGGTGGGCACCCAAACAAAATAGAGAACCCTCCTCCAAAAGCTAACTAATGAGATAAGAGAATCACCTACTTAAGTACCCTACTCAATGCCAGACTTTGGCATCCCATACTACTTTGTTCTCCATTAATTGGCCACTCTTAGAAAGTCGATATCACGACAACTATACTTTATGACATTTCACTCAGCCTTTCACTAGTTAGAACCTCTTCACAGGTAACCATTTCTGGAGTCGTCAACCACCAGCTCTAATACCAATTGATGAGCACCCAAGCAAAGTGAAAAACCTTCTCCCAAAAACTAACTATTGAGATAGGAGAATTAGCCTACTTAAGTACCTCATCTAGCATCTCATACTACTCAATGAGGATCTTTGGCATCCCATACTACCTGAGTCTCCATTAGAGGTCCAATCCATAATGAGTTTAGCAACAGAATAATCATCTTGGTGCATAATCATGATATGTCAGGAAAAGAAAAAAAATTGCAGATGTGATCCTTCAAACCCCCCGCCCTTTTTTTAAAGTGTAAAAGTGCAAGGCCAAGAAAGTTTTATACCTTTGGATGCAAAAGTCTGACCTGGAGCCCCAATCAAAGGATCTCCAGTCAGTTCATTATGTTCTCACTAGAATGCTTGAGCGCTTGAGCGAATAAACAAACAAAATCTTTAAGGAATTGCAGCCAAACTCAAGTAAAATCAATAAGCAAAGGATGTTTTCGCATGCTTGATATAATTATATCATAAGATCAAGAAAAAAATAACATACACCATCCACAGTAATGATCTAAAATACTTACAACATTAAACTATTATTGCTTAAGACACAGTACAATTAGGCACAAATTTTCTACATCAGACTACATAATGAAGCAGTTTTATAAGTTCCAAAGCATGGGGGTAGTCATTTACCTGCAAAAGATCAACTATCCCTGCCTCTGCTGATTCTGTATTCTTGCCTGTAGCAAGTGAAGAAAATCAAATCAAACAAATCAGAATTTCCATATTATTAGGGGTGATGTGCATAGGTTGAAAGATGAAAGGCATTACCACAAGATTGCTCCACATACTTTATTAATTTAATAATTTCCTCCTGTCAGAATTCAATGGAAAATAAAATAAGGTTTAGACTAGTTATTTCATCCAGAAAAAGGAAGACATACAGCAGAAACATACCCTTTGCAAACTGTTCTGCTGCAAAATGAACTGCAGTGATGGAATAATAGAGGCAACTGTAGGGTTCTGATTTGGTGGACCAATAGGACCTCCGGAAACCGGGCCAAAAGTGCAGTTTGAAGGACCCTGCATGAGTAAAAGAAACGGCAATGGTTACAAAGCCATTGCCTAAAACATAAATCACCTAAGTTCCATCCTCAGTGTCAATGAAGTCAAAAATCACAAAAGACCTAAATGATAAATTTAAACATGACTTATCTGATATCATTCTGAAGGGAACAAAGGGGAGGGAGCACAAATTTTGAGAAACAAGATACTGAACATAGAATGAAACTTATGGCAGTAAACTAAGTTACAGCAATCCCTCTCACTTTCATAATTTTTAGCCTTTAAGGTCATATTAGATATATCCAATTTCTCCATATTGGATTTGCTCATATTTCTTATATGATAGGCAATAATCATCTTGATGTCCCAGGCACAGGTATGACTTATGGAAGCAAACTAGGTTACAGCAAATCCAACCTGCTCTCACATTGTATCATGTCATCATAATTAGAACTTGCTTATTGTAAAGCCTAAAAAAGCTTTTATTCTAAACAAATATTTCCAATATTTCCTTTATATTTCACAAATGGCAGATTGGTTGACTATAGGAACTGCAACCCATGTACGACATCATCATGAATACATAATATACTTCATACATTTGAGTTTAAGAGTAATGAATAAAATATTGTGAATGTCTGTATGCCCTATGAACACAGATACCTCAATTCATTTGTACAGTACATTTTATGAAAATCATAAATATATGCTACAGTAGTCATCATATTTGAAATTAGAGTGTTGAATTGCTTTATGATTAAGAAAGTAGGGATGATCTACCAAGCAATACACACCTTGGGACTGAGATCTGCCGATGTGACCTTAAACCGCCCCTTGCGCTGGATAACTGCTCCTTCTGATGCATCATCAACTGCTTAAAGAGAAAGAATTAAAAATTGATCTAGCCATGTTATGATGTGTTTATTTTCAGAATTAGCAAGTACAATTCTAGCTAGGTAAAGAAAAAATGTATGAAAAAACTGATGATTATTGTAACCACAACCACAACGAAGGGAGATAGACATACGGGATGAAAGGTTGTTGTTGTCTCTCTTCTGACGATATAACAATGGACAGCTATGATTCCAGTCAGAATTATATTTTGCTTGCAAATAATCCCTTTTAAGATACACAAATAATAACAAATTAGCAAACAATAAGATTGCAATGAATAAGCAGCAACAGTAAAGTGGCAAGCACACCTACTAGATGATAACATTATCTCAGTTCTCACCAATCAAAACACATCAAGCTTTCAACAGAAAGATTAAATGTCCACAAATTCTCAGCAACCATGTATCTTTGATAATATGAGGCTAATAATGCAAAGAAACAATTATCTATGTTTATAGATGACAATTCTCAGTTTCACAAATAAGTGAATTAAGAGAGAGGTGCGTGATAGGTACATTTTCACAATTCTCAGTTTCGCTATAGTTCTCTGTTCATGATAGGTACATTTTTTTAGCCCCTCAAGTCCTTTAAACAAACGAATTCATTGCCAGGCAAGTATCTGTGTAAGACTGTAGAAATTCTAGTTTCTAGTAAAGAGTCCAGAAAGAGGAAGACAAAATGCCGATGTAAAAGAAATGCTGTAAACTACGTATACAAAGATATAAAACTTACCTGTCCCCATCAGTAACAACCTTTTTAGGAGAAAGAACATTATCGGAGAGCAGAGAACCACTCAAATACTTTTTATGCTCAGTTATAGCATTATTTGGCAATGAACTAAACCCAGAACTTCCATTCTCGTTTCTTCCATAATCCTGATCCAAATCCCTCAGACTAGTGTTATTTGCATCATCTTCACAAATATCAAAACAACCTCTGCATGATTCACACATGAAAAAAAAATAATATTAATTCCAAATAAAACTGCATTGCCAAACTTATAATAATGTTTAACACATGGTGTACATTCTAACTTATAGAACGAGAAATAAAAATTGCTACACAGAAACAAAATTTTACTCTTCATAATTTTATGGACATTTCTATTCATAGTTCTATCAAATTACCATGTATCACCATATCTTTTAAACTATTGCTCTTGTTGAAAGAAAATAAAGTTATATGGACATTGCAAGCCATAACTCATGACAACCAAATCACACTGAGACATTAAACACAGAAATGAAGTTTTCTTCCTCGGAAACAGCAACACCCCCCGCCCTGTGTCCCCCCCGGCCCGGGGGGAGGGGGGGGGGGGACACGGCATGGTTCAGAAAATTTGCTAGGCATATTAAAGGTTTCATATCTCAATGCTCTCAATAGAAAAGGTGTGAAGTCTAGGGTTTGAATCTTTGTGTATTAAAATCCAAATTGGCCTAAACAACAGGTTGGTAAATTGTATTTTTCCCCATATATAAAGCCCAATTTAATGAGGTTTGAAAGGCAAATGGATTCTTCAGTATAGATATTACTAATAAATTATAACAAAAAATAATGGGTTAACAAGTTTTAAAGTAGTTACAATAACACTTGAATATGTCAGATTGAACCCAAAGCTTCCACATCACTGCATACATGCATGATATCAGGACCAAAACAATAACTAGCACTTGAAAATATGGAAATTACATGAGGTAGAAAAATAAAATAAAAAATAAAAAAGAAAGATAGGAAAACAGCCATACTTAAGTGCTTGAAGAGGTTTAATTGGAAATGAAGCAAGTGAACTATCCAAATCCTGAATATCACTGAACCCATCCTGAAATAAGAAGTGATGCAAATTCCAACATACGAATGAACCCAGGCAGAAAGCATACTTCAAAGACAAGGTTTGGACTTTAGAATTCAAAGATATAGATTTTTATGACAATAATGTCACCTCCTTGTCCTGTGTGGGTCTGGTATCTGAATGGTTAGTTGTTACAGCCGATAACCCTTCAGCTGGAACCCCATTATCATCAGACCTGTTTTTTAGCTTCTTATCCATATCTGGCACTTCCACATTTGGCATGTCATCATCTTGAATCTGTAGGCAGGGCATAGCAGGTTACATTATGAATAAATATAACGCCTAGATTTTCTGCCTAATTTAAAAAATAAAATCAGACAGTAGGAAGTTGAAACTTACCAGAGCAGCTTGGCTTTTTAAATCCTCAAGGTTGAAATTCCAGGCACTGATTCCTCGAATATATTCTTTCTGCAAGTGAGAGTTTAAAGGATAATATAGTGGGTTTTTAAAATCCTCAAGGTTGAAAGTTCACTACACTGATTGACACACAAGATACAGAGTCAACATGTAGCTATTCTATTTAAGAGCAAGAAATAGTTATAAAATTCCCTTCAGGGTCACAAAGCACTCCTACAAGAGAAGGCAACTTAAGGCTAAACAACCTAGCCTGACCTTTCTTGGTCTCTTCAATTGCTTATATCAAACAATCATTTTATATGAATTGTGCTAAACAATTATTCCCCTCTTCTAAATGAATTCTGCATATAATTCCTCCTTCCAAATTAATCTCTTCCATGCTAATGTCTTATAAACATCATATATAATAGCTTTACAATATCTGTTTTCCATAAACAAGAGCTCAACCAAAATTAACTAACTTTCATAACTTCGTGGGATATGTTATATCTTATGGATTCGTTCAAAAACTAAGTATTAATTATCTATTCATTGCACATAATTACATTCATATCACCCTTCTCATTACTAAACACTTATGTTTCTTTTTGCCAAGTTAATTACGTAATACCCGGCCAAAAAAGAAAAATTTTTTTAATAATGAGAAAGTGTCCATTACTCAATACTTACTAACATGAAAGTATAACAGATCAATCATGATAAAACCCCATATAATCTATACAACTATGCTAGTTCATTTATAACATTTTCTCAATAGTGTAATATAAATTTAATAAGAAAATAAAAATGAATTTAAATATTTAGAGAGCCCTGACCATGACAAAACAATGCAAAGAATTAAAAAAATATAGCACAATGAAAGAACATCATGGAAGTAACAAGCTTGCTTCAAAGTAAAATAACTTTCAAACATATGCAGATTGTTTTAATGAGTCCAACCATCTGGAACAAGACAAATGAACAACACTTTTTAGAAAGAGAGAGATACAGGAGATGAGAATAAGAATAAGATTTCCTACTAAAGAATGAAAAAATAAATAAATAGAAAACAGAAAAACACGGAAGTTCAAACATCTAACTAAGCTGCCCCATCCATCTGCATATCCAACAGGGATACTTTTTAAAGAAACCACGAGTAGAACACTAAAGAGAGGCTAAGATTTCCTACTAAAGAATGAAAAAATAAATAAATAGAAAACAGAAAAACACGGAAGTTCAAACATCTAACTAAGCTGCCCCATCCATCTGCATATCCAACAGGGATACTTTTTAAAGAAACCACGAGTAGAACACTAAAGAGAGGCCTCAAGCATAATCCTGTCCCTTATGGACAAACAAACAGCTCAAGTACAAGACAAACAGTCAGGAACCCTTGCAGAATCTGTATGTCTGCTTCTCAAATTAACAGAAAAAGACAAAAGTTTTGGCAAAGCTAAATGCATTCACTTTTGAAAAGACAAGGAGATAAGCTTAGAATATCACAACCTACAATCTAAAACTATACAGAAGCAAACATATACTACAAATAATTTAAATGAACTTACCTGTGATAGCTGTTCTTTATCCTCATAAAGAGCTTTATTCTGCACCAATAAATCAGCCTCTTTTGCCTGAAAAGAAAAGCAGGAAAGAGGAATTATGGCAAAAGAAACACAATCCTTAAACAAAACAGAAGGTGAACTTGGAAATAAACAGCAAACCTTCAGCATCCTAAAACGATCTCCTAGAGGAACAAGGCCATCCAGAATGGTGCGAGTTAGATATTCAAAGGAGCGTGCATGTTTAAAGAAGGGGTGTTTGAAAAGTTTGTCTGAAGTTGGCCGTTTCTTTGGGTCCTTCACTAAGCAGGTTCCTACCATCTCTTTGAACGACTGGATATAAAGGAAGAGCAAATCATTAAAAAAAAAGGTACTTCACAAGTGAAAGATGCTACAAAGTACAAAACTTCACATGAACATTGCAAACCTTAGAAAATTTCTTGTCTCTTTCATAATCAAGACCTGGAGGGGCATTTTGTAACGTCATAAGCAAAACCTGAATCCAAAAAAAAAAAGGGGAAGAGATCAAATCTAAGATCACACATGCAAGAAGCAGATAAATTCTACCAGTTCACACATGCAAGTAAATTTACAAGACAAGTATATTACCTTCATTGGTGGATACTTGGAAAATGGGGCATGACCATGAGCAAGTTCAAGTGCTGTTATACCAAATGACCAAATGTCTGCCCTGTTTACAAAGAAGATAATATTTATTTAAAAAAAAAGGTCTAAGATACCAGTGATGGATTGAGGGGGAAAAAAAAAGGTGCAACCAAGCAGGAAATTAACACAGGTGGGGGGAAGGATAAAAGATACTCACTTGAAGTCATATCCATGTAACTGCTGCATAACTTCAGGAGCCATCCTGTGAGAAATAGACAGGATTCAAATCTTCAATAGACATATGATGATAGCTGCCAGGTTACATATGACATACTATAATGTAGTTGGAACAAAGGGAAGTAAATCGTACCAGCAAGGAGTTCCAACAAAAGTATTTCTAGATCGCTGCCTATCTCCAGCATCAAACATACATGCTGAAACCCCAAAGTCAGCTAATTTGACTGCACCATTAGAATCAATCAAAATATTCCCAGCCTGCATATTCTTAAAAACTTGTAAGAGGGGAAAAAGAAAATACCAGAAATCCAACATATGCAGGAAAAATAGAGAGATATTTATGCTCATAAAAAGGTATTAAAGTTTATAGTCTTGGTTCACCAAATCAGCTTCCTAAGCATAGAAACTAACTCCATAAAAGCGGAAAACAGAGTACCTTGAGTACCTTTAAAATTGATCAGACATAACTCCAATTAGTTATCTAGATTCCACAGTACTGTAAAGTGAACTCTCAAGCTGAATATAAAATTTTTAATGCCACAATTATTGTCAACCCACATATTCACTTAGGTTTATAACCAGTCCTTATATTTAATACAAAAAAAATACTTGTACAAATTACTAAAAAAAGGCAAGGAAATGTAAAGGCTCTTAAATTGAGAAATTCAGCTCTTTGAGATACTCTACTATGAATGTCCAGTGACAAATATTAGGCAAGATGCAGTGCAATACCTTAACATCTCTATGTATGTGCCCATGAGCATGAAGATAGACAAGAGCTTTGAGAACCTCCCGCAATAACGTAGCAATAACAGGCTCTTCAAATCCATCACGATAGTCAGATTTCATTATATGAAGGCAGGATCCCCCAGCCATGTATGGCATCACAACCCAAAGGTTGTGTCCAGCAGTGAAAGAGCAATGTGCCCGTAAAACATTTGGATGATCAATCAAGCTCATTGTTTGTACCTCCCTCCTGATGCCATCCTGCATAATTTACAAGAATATGGCATTGTATAGAGCATAATCAGTATGAAAGCAGAGGAATCCACACATACACATGCACACACGTGCAATTCAGCATCAAACAATCAACTAATGATTGAAGTCATCCTCGTATATTTTTTTAAGCAATTAAAGGAAACCATGTCATGGGACCTTTTAAGTGAATAGACCAAGAGCACAGACATGCACAGCACACACATGCAAATATGTAATTTAGCATCAAACAGCATATTGATGAAGTCATCATTTAATATTTTAATAAGCCATCGAATACCAGCATGTAGCAACACAATATAACCAAATAGACAACAAAAACAAAACATAAGAATAATTTAGTGATTCTGTATACATGGATTAATATTTATTTTTGACCAAAAAAAAGCACAATATTATAAAAAATTTCAAAATAATCAAAAGAACTGGTGAAACTAAAAGGAGCCTTGCAGATAAAGAACCATTCAGGTCAGTTAGGAAGAAGTAACTAAGGCCACTTTATTACAACTAACAAGCAAAACTTTCAAACGTTTAGAGACCAAAATAAATCAAAAGCATTCAATTATTTAAAAAAATAAACATGTGAAACAGGTAAAAATAATCACACACAAGAAACTAAAAAAAAAAAAAAGAATAAACAAATATGTTGCATAAGAGATTAGCCTGCATACCAGATCATTGTTGCACTTTTCAAGATCAAGAACCTTGATGGCAACTATTTCGTTGAGTGGAATACAGAGTGCCCTGTACACAGTGGCGCTAACGCCTTCACCAACTTCTTCGTATAACTTGTAATCTTTAGCATTGAGAGGAAACCTTTTTTCTAATACATGCTCCATTTTTCTTCTTATATCAGAACATCCAAAGTCTCTTTACTCTTAGATGTAGCACTTAACAAGCATAGCTTGCATGCTGAAGAGGTAAGCATCAAATCAATGTATTGTATCTCTGAATTTTGTAGCATTTCCCCGTTCTTTAAAACAAACAAGAAAGTGCATCCAACAACTAGATGAAGATGATTTTTTTTTTTTTTACCAGCCAAAATTTCCTTTAAACTCCAATAATAATGAAACCCCAAATGCCTTCATTCAATGATGATTGACATCAGTTAATTCAATCGAGCATATCTGCATCAACTAATAAGACAACTTGATGTATCAAATTGGACAGGCACCACAAACCAAAGCCATCAAATTAGCACTGCAAATGTACAGGCAGGTGAGGAGGACATCATATCAATCACCAATATCTTCTGCAAACACCAGAAAGACAGACCCACTTCTCAAGAAAATTGATCAATTGACCCAACATAATACAAAAATCAGAGCAAAGAATTAGGAGAAAGGATCATAATCAAATGCAATAATAATACAACTACTATAGAAATGCTATAAAGTTTTAAAACAAGCCGATACTTTTTTTTTTTGGGTTTTTAATCGAGATTCAGAATTTCGAACTTCAGCTATCTATAAAGTGGTATATCAATTCCATCAGTAAAATCAATGAATCAGTGGAGCACGAACCCACCCGTCAGAGAAAAACAGCCTAAGAACATATCTTTTCCTCTGCTAGCCTTCTTAAATTAAACCGAATTGGGCAATACTGTCACTTTATGAATTGAAACTACAGTAAAATTGGAACTACAGATTCACGCTGAAGAATACTAACCTAGGGTTTCGCTACCAAGGAATCTTCACTTGAACCAGAACTGAATCTGAGCCGGTCAGGGAAACAAAATCTCTCTGACACAATGATACCGATTCAGCTGGGGTTCCAATGTTCCAATTATTCATCAACTACTCAATTGAGTTGAACTCTGAAGACTAAAAATGACCACGACCACCACGACGAATCGAAGATGATGGTTATAGAGCTTCAGATGCTTTTAACTCTCTCTCTCTCTCTGATCGTCTTTCTGTACCAAACTGTCCAGAGTTTTAGGTACTGGGATCGAATCTGCACCAGTTTTTTCTTTCCACTAAATAAAGGATTTGCAGAGAAAAAGTACTGAAATCGACGAGAAACAGTAAAGCGGAGTTCCTTTTTTGCGACTGAAAGAGCTGTCGTCGTTGGTTATGGCAAAATAATTGGGGAAAATTATATTTAAGAGAAGGAGGGTACGAGGGTAAAGAGGGAATGGGTGTGGGTCCGCCGAGAGATTTCTTCCCCAGTAGGTGAATATATATATCGGGGGTTCTCATAGATTGTATCCGCGATATTTCCCTTTTCTTTCGCAATGCAAGGACGGCTGTTTTGCGCTGGAAGTCTCGGAGTAAATGGGAAACGCAAACGTCTTTGCCGTTTTGTTGATGTTGTGACTTCTTTTTTAAAACTTATTTATCTCAATTTTAAGAGTTACACAACCTATTTCTTAGACTTTTAAATTTATGCAATTTACCTTTTTCATTAATAAAATCGATATTTGACTAATAGAACGGTTCATATTATCACCCTATTGTTTACGTGACATTTGGACAAGTGTGAAGGGAAAAAATTTTAAAAAAAGGTGAAGGGAAATTTTTTTTAAAAAAAGACATTTTGTTATAAAACTATGAAAAAGAAGAAATATAACAAAAGTAAAATAAAAAAATTGGAAGAAGAATTAAGAGAATAATTCTTATTTTTTAAAAATATTTTATGTTTAATACATTTTTTATTTATAAGTTATCAACTATAAAGATAGATTTATAAGTTACAATAATATAAATAAATAAATAAATAAATAAATAATATAATTATATAATATAGATCATTTGAGAGTAACAAATATATGAAACATGAAAAGGAATCTTAGAGAGTCATTCTTTACGGATTCATGGATATTCATATAATTATATTATTTATATATCTTAGTAGATATCTGATAATAAATAATATGCCTCATTGAAACTTTATTAAAAAAAATTTAATAAGATAAAATCTTAGTGAACCAAAAAAAAAAAAGAGCACATAGTATTTACAATATAAGTTATTTCATTAAAAACTTTATTAGAAAAACCTAATAGACCAAAACTATTGTTAAAGAAAACACAGTGCAATGTGTTTTTTACTTTCCCTAATGATAATGTCATTTTATGTTATTTAGTCTATGCATCTAATATTATCCATTCAGTTGGTAATGATATATTGAACAAATTGCTAAATTATCACATGAATAAATTTGTTGAACATTTATATCATAATTCTTTTAAAGATCATAAATAAAAAAGAATTTTGATAAAATATGTTTTGTTTTATTTTCTTTAATGTACCTTCCTTTTATCTAAATTATATATGTTACATTATCTTTGTATAATATTATTATAATCTTTTTCTTTTAAATAAAATCATACATCTTCTGAACATGTTGGGTTAATAACTTTAGCCAAGCATCATTACAATTATTTCTATATGATTTAATGAAGTAATAGCTAAAGTTTGTTTTGTAAAGTACCATGATATAATTGTCCCTTCACTTGTAAATATAATAACCTATTTATGATTGGGTTTTATGTGGATTAGATAAGTATCTTGCATTTATATAACTAATTAATTGTGATATATATTTAATTGAATAAAATAATCCAATATCAATAGTTCCTCAAAAACATCATAATAAATGCCTAATTTCATTTTGATATCTTTTTGTTAGAGAAGAATTTAATCTTGCTAACAAACTAATAGCAAATATAACATCAAATTATGTACTTTTAGCAAGATCCATTAATTTCCTATAACACCAAGATATGGTACTTTAGAACAAAAACAACTCTTCATCATTCTCACTAAAGGCAAAAAGAGTCTTTATTCATATCTAGCAATCTTACAATTATTAAGGTACTTCATTGATATATTTTATCTATTTTGAATCACTTTAATATCTTTTCAATCTATACTAATTGATGAAGAAAAATTACATTCATTAAGTGCTTGATTTGCAAGTTGAGATGAGACTTTTGTTTTTTAAATCTTTTATCTTAAATTTTTCTTCAAATAATGAATTGTTTTTCAAAGTTTTTAATAAGTTCAAATAATATTTTAATCATCAACATATATAATAATTATAACAAACTCTAATTTAGATCTTTTTGTAAAAATGTATGAGCAAACTAGATTATTTTTATAACCTTTTTTCAATAAATATCTGTTGATTCATTACACCATATATACCCATACTGCTTTAATCTATATAAGGATTTATGTAAATGTATTGAATAGTTTTTCCATGAATAATCTTTACATGCTTCTGACATTTCAATCTTTCAAAAATTTTTATATAAATTTCATTATATAATAAGCCATATAAATAGGTTGTATCAATATTCATTATATGCATATCAAGTTTTTCATATGCTGTCAAACTAATGATTGCATCAATTACAAGAGAATATGTCTTTTTCGTAATCAATGCTAACATTTTTGTGAAAATCTTTATATTACAAGTTGTGCTTTATATATGTCTCTTTATAATCAATGCCATTTTTTTGGCAAAAATCCTTATACTACAAGTAGTGCTTGATATATGTCTTTTTATAATCAATACTAGTCTTTTCGAGAAAATTATTTTGATATAAGTCATATTTTATATATAATGACTTTATTTTTTTTCTTTCTATTTTTGTACAAATACCCATTTAAACTATTATGGCTTTACACTTCAGGTGTTTAAACTATAGGTCCAAAAATGTTTAAATTTTGAAAATAAATTTAATTATGCTTGAATTGTATCTTTCTATTTTGGCCAATCTATGTTTATATTCTTTAACAATTTTAAGTTTAAAATATTTATTTGATTGTTTTATTTCAATAGTAATATTGTATGAAAAAAATTGTTGACAATTATATTTTTTTTCGATTTCATCTTTTTCTTGTAGTGACATAACTTATCAATATCTTCCCATTATTTTTTGGTACTTGAACCTCTTTTAGCATTTTATAATTAGTTATATCTTCGGTCTCTTATAGAGTATGTGACGACCCTAATCTCTAATCCCAATTACTAAGTTTTAATACGTGATTGATAACCATAAACCAGAATTACATGATATTAAGACTAATTACACTATGAAAATACGAGAAAACTTGAACCTTAATGTGATTAGAGTCATCAATCATACGATTATAAACACTTATGTTCGTAAGGAAAACAGACATTCATTTATCAGTTTTTGATTCCATTATTCATCATACATAACTCACCCTAATATCTCTACATCATCCCTTGAGATTAACATATAAAAAAATCAAGATTTTTTAGTTAATATAAGTGTTTCAGCATGTTCGCCGCGCCCTAATTACTCTTACTCACGGTCAATTCCTTTCTGTTTTGCCCCTTTCTTCATCACTAGTCGCCGCGGCGAGTTGGACTTTCTCCGCGGCCAACCTACATGGCGCCGCGACGAAGAAGCCTCCTGAAACTTCCTCGCTCGCCTCTCGATATTAGCCGCGGCCAATAACTCTTTTTACCACGGCCAATTCCTCTCTGGAATGCCTGACTCATTTTTGCAAAATTTTACCGCGGTGAATTTTCCTCTGGACAACTCCCAGTTTTGCCTTTCGCATTTCGCCGCGGCTAATTACATATTTTGCCATGGCGAATTCCTCTCTGGTACTCTCCTTGGGCAACTTCGCCTCTAATAGCCGCGGCCAACTCCATTTTAGCTGTGGCGAAGTGCCTTCTGGTTCTACACTCCGAAAATCTGGTCTTATACTTTCCACTCTTCCTTCATTAACACACTAGGGCCCCTCTACCTTAATCGTGGGGCCCAAATAGCTTTCATTAGCCTAATTTATCCGGCTAATCTATCCTCTCTAATTCAAGATTTAAGGGTCAATTTCTTTTTTCTAATCACCCTATATCAACAAGTCCATAGAGTAATGGCAACAAAAATTCATGCATTAACAACAATTAACATTTGATATACATTCCATTAGGGGTTTCATACATTAAGAGTGCTTATTAATATCTCAAAGGTTACATATCCAATAACAAGCTATATCCTAGTCCAACAAGGCTCATGGTAGATATCATTAATCCATACATCAGTTACCAAATTAAGATGAGGTCTAACCCCTCAATAAATACATCCTAAGTAATCAAAATATGAAACCCTACACTTGGCAATACAGATACATGATGATGTTATACATAGGTTAACAAAATTTAGCATCTACCCTATTACACTCAAACCAAGTGTAGCTCCTCCCACACTAGGTCTCAGCTCATGGATGTTCATCCACTTGCTTGCCCTTATCCTTACCCGAGGAACCTTCACCTGAAATTGTAATCCCATAAAATGGAGTGAGATATAAATCTCAGTAACCAAGGCAATTCCATCATATAAACCAGTTTAATAAGCATATATGCATGAATCAAAATCAATATCAAAATCATATCAGTAAATAAAACAATTAGGCTATCATGATTACTATCCCATACTAGCAATTATATTATCACATGTTAAAGGCCATTAACACCAGGAGAGGCCCGTCCACGGCACCGACTCCCCATTGAGTACAACCAGGGCTCAGTGCATCTGGGGTTTGATCATAACCCGATGCCCGATCGAAGCACATGCACGGATGGCAGCCGCACCACAGCTCTACCATGGACTCACAAGGTCCAATCACAATACAATAGATAGCCAACCAATTCATTCAATATTTCAAATCATTTATATACAGTAAATATGAAATTAAAATAGATATATGCATGGAATTAATGTAAACCTCGGTTACCTCACTTGTAGACAATTTGCAATAGCCACCACAGGTACAAAAATCTCCCTATAACCATAACATCAGAGAATTACTACTCTAATTCATCATTAACAGTTGCAGCAAGTACCCAAAGAATTTAGAATGCTAATGACTACCTAAAGAACACCTACCCAGCCACTACAAGTCCCAAATTCGGATTAAAGTGCCCTTTACTAGAAATCCAGATATTTCACCCAAAATCCTAAGCAAATTAGTACAAAATTAATACCCATTTTATAAATCAGCTATGGGGGTCTCAAATTAACAAGGAAAGCATCAAAATGGAGGGTTTATACTTACCCAATGTCAGTCCTAACCTCAACCTACGAATTTCCACCATAAAAGCACCAAACAACCACATTTCAGATTTTGGGTATGGTGAAAACACTCCAAATGAAAAACTAATCAGGCCAAATTAAAGAGAAAGATGAGGGGATTAAGTTGTATAACTATTACCTTGGCTAAATCTTGCTCTAAATATGAGAAAATGTAAAATTATGCCAAAAACCCTAGCCTTTCCCTCTCACCTCCAAATTTTCTTTGTGTCTTGGTGTTTTGCAAAATAGGGGAGGTGGCTGGTCAGTTTTTAGGGTTTTAGTGGGATTAAGTTGGGTCAAATATGGGTCATGGGTTGCTCCAAGGTCCAACTCCAAATAGGCTTCAGATTTTAGCTTGTTGGGCCAGTTTTAAAATGTTAGGCTGCAGAATTTCATTGGGCCAACTCTTAAGCATTGGGTTGCTAAAGTTTAATTAAATTTGAGCTAAATTTGAAGAGCTCAAGAATTTGGGTCTGCACAAGGGTTATTGGGCCACTTATAAGAGTCTATACAAAGTGGATCTTGGGCCTCTATCACATTAAATTGGGTTGAGTTTGCACCTAACTCATTGGGCCTCTACTAGCCTCTTATCATGATCTATTAATTTAGGCCTAGATGGAATTTCTATCCCATTAAATTCCTAACCTATATTAATAATTTATCTCTCAAAATTCCCATTCACTCAACTTGCCCAATCATCCCATATTAATTATTCTTAATTAATTTAAATCCATGATTAACTCCTTAATAAATTTTGGGGTGTTACAGAGTATCTATCTCCTTAATATAACCATTTTGATTATTTGCTCCTTACCATTTTTATGAATCTTTATCTTTGGAATCAATTAACCAGTTATGTTATTAGGACAATTTTTAATTAGTATATGAGACTTGATAACCACTTCAGGTCAATAAATACATCTAACAGTTGATTTGTAATATTTTGTAAATGTATTATTTTCTAAATTTCTAGTTGACATTGTATAGGAATCTATATGAGATAATGGTAATACATTTCATGTAATTTCTTTTTCGGCTGCTTATTATCTTTCTTTAATATTGGAAAAACTATTTTGTCAAAATAATAATCAATAAATTGTGCCATAAATTAGGAGACTTATAAACAATATATATTCTTAACCTTTTTTTAGAACTCATCTTTGTGCATTGTGGTGGAGCAATTAGAATATATGTTGTACATCTAAAAATTCTAAAATTAAAAATATTTGGCTTCTAATCTAAAAGCCAACTGGAATGGTGAGAAATTACAATAATATATCGGCTTGATATGTATAAGTGTTATTGTATGTAAAATCGCATTTTCCTATGTTAAAATAAGAAGTTTTGTTTTGATAAATATTGGTCTAACTATTAATCAAAGGCATTTAATGAATAATTTATTAAATGATTTTATGTGAACATGAGCAATAGGCCTTTTAATTATTGTTTTAAGAGACATATAAAAATTATTAAAAGCTTGAAATGTAAACTCATTAGTATTATCAAGACTGATTATCTTAATTGCATAATCTAAAAATTGAGCTTTTAATCAAATCATTTGAGCTAGAAATTTTGTAAATGATAAGTTGTGAGTTGATAATAGATACACGTATAACTATTTTTGTAAATGCATTTATCAATCTTATATAATATTTGAATGGTCTCTATGATAGATAAATAGGCTTAGATATATCACATTAAATACGTTTCATTCATTCAAAAAAAATGTTTCAGAAATGCAAGAGATTTAATCCCAATTTTAGCTGCTAATAATTTAATAATTTATTTACCTTGAGAACAAGTAATATATGAGAATTTTTTGAATTAAAAAATGTTCTAATTCTTTATGAAAAATCTTTTGATTCTTTAATGGATGTCCATATAAATTCTTAATATTTTTTGTGCATCATAATTGATTTGAGATGGTGCCAAACAATAAATTTAAATTTATTTAGATAAGCAACTGTCTATTTATTGTAACATGTATAGTACAAATAAGAAAACAAGGCAAGTGATTTTGCATACACATTTTTTTTTATACAATAACTATGATAAGTAGATATTCAATCATTTTCTTATTTACATTTTTAATATAATACCCATTGTGGTAAATATATTTAAAAATTACTAATTTTTTTAAGATTTAGAAAAATAATACATTATTAATAATAGATTTTATCCCTCTGGGTAATAACATAACAACTTTTATAAAAGCATTCAATAGTTTTGTATTACTGGATATAATATTGACATTCACATCATCTATCATCTAATAAAAAAAATATTTTTCATCATAAGTATTATTTGCAAGACACGTCTTCATTGTGGATCTTATGTTCAATCATATAATGGAAAATATTCATATTAGTTTTTTCTAGAACTAAACCAAGAATATTCTATTATATGTTATTTTTCTAAAATTAAAACACTATACATTTTTAATACTCATTAATAGTATACTTCAATAGCATTATTGCAAGAGCATATTCAAGATATGAAACATAGAGTAATTAAACTTCTCTTAATCATATTTTTCATAATATGTTTTCTTTTGAAAATTTATCACTTCTAGTGCTTTTCAAATTATTCAAGGATTGTGGGTCTATTTATATAATATTTGTTCTAATTTTTTTATGAAAAATTTTGCTAGAAATAAAAATAAGTACTTTACACATTTTACAAAAATACTTGATTTTCTTCCTTTAAAGTATTTTCTAAATTGATAATAATAACATAAATTCAATATTAAATACTTATAAAAAGTCTTTTTCTTATAAAAAATTAAGCACAATAAATTCAAAAAAATGCATCATTTTCTTAATTCAAGTTTCACATGTATATAATTTTTTTTCCAAGTGATACATATAAATAATTTAATTGCAAGTAAAGAATGAAAATTAAAGTATAAAATAAATACATTTTATTTTTGTAATTCATTATAATGAAAGTTAATGGTCATATATAAGAATAACTTGTAATTGGTCTTCTCTCTTAAGATATTAAAATTCATAAATAAATTGCCACAATAAATCATATGACCATTCAACATTTTATAGTCTTTTAAATTTCTTGGTCACTTTTGTTCTTTTTACTTTAAAAGAATTAATAGCCATTTGTTTATATGGCTTCTAGCAATATTGTAGTCATTGTTCATAATGTCATTTTCATAACCATGGTGAGTCCTTAATGACATTTAATGGTTAATTTGTGCATAGATCATAAATGATTATTGACTTGTCCATAAATATATTTGAAAAGTTTTCAAAACTTTTGGCATAAAGTCTATAAACTATTAGCTTCTAGGATTATAATAACAAATATTTTATGACCATCAATTCATCAAAATATATCACAGGTTTTTTTTATATACATGTGCCTTATTCATTTAAATAATGAAGTTATCAATCATAAAATAACTAAAATTAAAAGTGACATGAACATTAACCATCGAATTATGTTGGGCTTCTTTAGTTTCTAAAACATTTGGCAATATCAAATTGATAATTATATTATAAAAATAAACAAATCTTGAATTTATAAATGATATAAAGTATTGAATATATGGATAATATAGAGTAAGAACAACAATTTTTTTATATCTTAATGTAATGAACAAGAAACTCTAAAAATTGAAATAATACATATTAAAAAAAAATCTTCTAGCTCGTCATGAAGAATCTTTTGATTTTTCAATGGATATCCATGTGAATTTTTAATATTTTCTCACATCATAATTCTTAATATCATCTTTCCATTTTGATCTGTTTGTTTTCCTTTTCTGAGTTTTTTTTTAAGAATTAGATTTAAATGTAATTTCTTAACTTTTTACTGTTAAACTTTTTAATTAGAATATGATAAATGACAATTTTCAATAATAATATGATAGATGTATACTTTAATTGAAAAAATTATATATTTGTTTGTAAAAATTATATATTATTAAAAATAATATATTTATCATGATTTAATTAATGAATCTGATAGTGTAAGGAATTGTATTTTTTCTTTTTTCTATTTCATTAATTAGATATGGTAATTATGTAGAACATAATTTTCTCCCATCAATTGTTTCTCCTATCCCCATCTCCTATTATAAAGGAAATTTTCCTCCATCTCCATTCCCCGCACAGACACAAATGTTGGAGAGGACCTTAAATTTTTTTAAATAAAAATAACAAGAAAAAAATCTGTTATAAAACTACTAAAAATATACAAAATATAACAAGGGCAAGAGAGGAAATGAGAAAAAGAATAAAAAGAATAATTCTTATTTTCTTAGATACTTCATACTTAGTGCATGTTTCTATTTATAAGTCATCAACCATAAAGATATACCCGAGTTACAATAATGCAAATAAGAAAATTAATCTATGTAGTTGTACAACATAAATCATTTAAAAGTTATAAGGTGTATGTTATTAAATATGAGAAGAGATTTTATAGAGTTATTCTTTAAGGGTTATGGATAACTATATAATTATATTATTTACAACATTCTCCTTTGGTTATATATTAATATATAATGTATCTTATTAAAACCTTATTAGGAAAAACTCAGCAAGATAAAAACTTAGCAAAGGAAAAAGAATACACAATATTTATAATACAAGTTGCCACATTAAAAACCTTACCAGGAAAACCTAATTGGATAAAACTATGGTTAAGAAAAAAAGAATGCAGTATATCTTTTATTCCTCCTAATAACAATGTCACTTTATGCTCTTGAGTCAATGCATTTAAAATTATACACAGGTTTTTCAAATGTCGTAATTGATAATGCTTTAATGAATCAAAATCTGATAAATTACCATATGAACGAATTGTTTTTCTTCTAAAGATTATGAGTGAGAAAGAATTTTGATAAAAACATTTTTTGTTTTTTATTTTTTAATATACCTTTATTTTAATTGAGTTATACATACAGTATTATCTTTGTATAATATTGTTGGAATCTTTTTTTTTTTTTTTTAAAAATAAACTATGCATCTTTTATATATGTTAAATTATTAATTTTAGTTAAACACATTATCGACTTGTATCATGCTTTGAAATTATTTTGCATGATTTGAAGAAATAACAATTAAACTTTATTTGGTAGAATGCTATAAAATAGTTGTACCTCATATGCAATTAAAATTTACCCTACATCTACATAGCTAATTAATTGTAACTTTGATTCAATCAAATAAAATAACCCAGTGCAAATAGTCTCTTAGAGATATTACAATAAATGTTTAACTCCATTCCAATGTGTTTTGTTGGAGAAGAACTAAATATTGTTAACAAATTTATAACAAATGATTTAGTCATATACTATTAACAAGATACATTAATATTCTTATAGCACTATAATATTGTATTGTAAGACTAATCAGTTCTTCATCATCCTCTCAAGGACAAAGTTGGCCTTTATTCTTATCTAGTAATTTTATAACCATTGAGGGTACTTAGTAGATGTTTATTTATGCAAAATTGCTTTATGATCTTTTTAGTACATACTAATTGATGAGAAATAATTATGTTCATTAAGTGTTCGATCTGTAAGTTAAGACAAAATTTATTTTTTCTTTTTTTTAGAAATCTTTCATCTCAAACTTTTTTTTGAATAATCAACCACTATTTGAAACTTTTTAGATGTTTCAATAATATTTAAATTATTAAAATATATAGCAATTATGATAAACTTTGATCCATATCTTTTTGTAAAAATACATAAGCAAATTAGATCATTTTTATAACTCTTTTTCAACAAATATTCAATGAGATGATTGCAACACATACACCTAGACTATTTTAATCTATATAAAGATTTATGTAAATGTATCAAATAATTTTTCTTGGGAATATATGCATGCTTCTAGCATTGTAAAATTTTTCAGAGATTTTCATTTAAATTTCACTGTATAATGAGCAGTGTAAATAAGTTGTAATAATATCAATTAAATGTATATCAATTTTTTTGTGTATTACCAAACTAATGATTGCACCCATCATAAGAGACAATGTTTCTTCATAAATGCTGACCTTTTTGTAAAAATTCTTGTGCTATAAATCATGCTATATATTTAACAACTTCATTCTTCTATTTTCATTTTCATATAAGTACTCATTTATATCATATTGGCTTTACTCTTTAAGTGTTTGGACTACAGGTTCAAAAACTTCACATTTTGGAAGTAGAATTAATTATGCTTGAAGTGCATTTTCCATTTTGGCCAATTTATGTCTATATTCTTCAACAAATTAAAGTTTAAGATCCTTATTTTAATATATTATTTCAATAGCAATATTATATGAAAAAAATTATTGACAACTATATCTTTTCAGTTCTTTTTTTTTTTTCTTATAGTGATATAATTTATCAAGATCTCTTTATTAAATCTCTTTTGGTGTTTCAAGATTAGTTATGTTTTCAATCTCTCTTTGAGCACTTACCTCCTCAATATGACTGTCTTAATTATTTGCTTCTTTCTTTTTATAGAATTTTAGGCATAACTTACTTTCATTTGCATTGCTAGATTGTCCTGTCAAGACATCAATTTGAATTGAAGCATTTTTAGTTAGTATATGAGATTTGGTAACTCTTTTTATATTAGTAATTATGTTTGGCAATTAATTTGCAATATTTTGTGAATACATTATATTTTGAATTTTTAGTTTACATTGCTTTATGTAAGGATCTATATGAGATAATAATAATGTGTTTCATATAATTTCTTCCTCTAGCTGCTTATTATCTCCTTAATGTTGAAAAAATTATTTTGTCAAAATAACAATCGACAAATTATGTCGCGAATAAAGGGGCTTACACATAACATTTATTTTCAACCTTCTTTGAGAATCCATCATTGTACGTTGTGATGGAGCAATTGGAATATATACCACACATTCAAAAGTCCTAAGATGGAAAATATTTGACTCTAATCAAAAGTCAATTGTAACGGGGAGAATTTATAATTACTTATTGCTTTGATACCTTTAAGTGTTACTATATGTAAGATCGCATTTCCCTATATTAAAATGGGAAGTTTTGTTCTTATAAACATTGATCTCACTATTAGTTGGAGGCTTTTAATGAATGATTTTGTTAAACCATTTTGTGTACACTTGAGCAACAGGCTTTTTAACTTTTTATTCCAATATACATATAATAGTCATTAAAAGGATGAGATATAAACTCATTAGTATTATTAAAATAGATTGTCTTCATTGCATAATTTAGAAATTGTGCTCTTAATAAAATCATTTGAACAAACAATCTCACAAATGCTAGGTTGTGAGTTGATAATAAACATACATATGACTATCTTTATGGATACATATATCAATATCATATACTTGAATGGACTCAATGGTAGGTGAATAGTTTCACATATATTACTTTGGATACGTTCTAGAAATGCATGGAATCCAATTCCAACTTTAACTAGTGATGGTCTAGTGATTAATTTACTTTGAGAACAAGCGGCACAAGAAAATTTTTTTAATTAAAGAATCTTTTAATTTTTCACTAGATGTTCATATGAATTTTCAATAATTTGTTGCATCATAATTGATTCAAGATAGTCTAACCAATTATGCTAAACAATAAATTTAAATGTATTTGAATCAATAAACTTTTAGTTTATTGTAACATATATTTCAATCATATTAATAATTTCATAGTACAAATAAGAAGACATGGCATGTGATTTTTCCAATATATATTTCTTTCTAAATACGATAGTAGTGTTAAATAGATATTTAATATTTTTCTCATTTACAGTCTCAATATAATGTTTATTATGGTATATATATTTGAAACTTAATAAATTTTTTTAGACTTAGTAAAAATAATGTTTCATCAATAATAAATTTCATTTCCTTGGATAATAATATAGTAATTCTACCAATATTGTTACTATTGTTTATAATTCTATTTCAATAACTATGGCTTGTCATCATTGGCATTTAATAGTTAATTTGTGTATATGTTAGAAATAATCATTAACTTGCTCACAAACATGTTAAATTTAACAAATTTTCAAGACTTTTTACTGACATAAAGTCCATAAACTATAAGCCTTTAAGGATATAATAACAATTCTTTTATGACCATCAATTCATCAAAACATGCCATAATTTTTTTTAATATATATGCCTTATTTATCTAGACAATGAAGTTATTAATTATAAAATATTCAAAATCAAAATTGATATGGCTATTGGTCATCTAATCATGTTTAGTCTTTTGGTTTCTAAAAATATTTGCTAATATTAAATTGATAATCATATTATAAAAATGAATAAACCTTGAATTAATGAATAACTTAAAGTATTGAATATATGGATAATATAAAACAAGAGTTAAAAATTTATTATATCTTAATATGATAAACACCAAGTTCCAAGAATGGGTGCCTTAGACTAATTTGCTAGAAACTCGTGCTAATAGCATATTATAAAACTAAATGAAAATATAAGAAATATAACAAGAGCAAGAGATAAAATTAGAAGAAGAATGGAGAGAATAATTCTCATTTTCTTGGATATTTCATTCTTAATACATGTTTCTATTTATAGGTCATTAATCGTAAGAATAAGCATATGAGTTATAATAATATAAATAAGAAAATTAATCTACATAATTGTACAATATAAATCAGTTAGGAATTTTAAGATATATACCATTAAGTATAAGAAGGGATTCTAGAGAATCATTTTTTGGAAGTTATGGACGATCACATAATTATATTATTTATGAAAAAATCATATTAAATAAAATATAAAAAATATATATTTGAAAAAAAAATTAAATTTAACGCTCAAGCTCTTTATTTATGTTCTCCAATATGCTCTAATACAGTTCAAAAAACTAAAAGAATTCAAATGACAAGTTTTACAATGATTAGGTAATAGGGAGTCAATGAGAATATTTAGATTAATTTGTTTTATTTTAAATTAATATAAATATAAATAAAGAGTAAAATGACTAAAAAAATACAGAGAATAATATATATTATGCAAGTATTTATGCAAAAGTAATAATGGTCGAGACCCTACAAGGTGGGAAGTATGATCTTTGTCCTTGTCTTAAAGTTACTTTCAAAGAAAATCCCCCCCCCCCAATCTGCATCCTTGCAAAAAAAAGAAAAGAAAAGTCTTTAAATAGGATAGCTCCATAGGGATCCCCAAAATTTGAAAATTGTTGACATCATTACCATCAATAAAGTTTCATAGCTTGAAGAACATGTTAACAATGGCGGAAAGCATTCCTCAATAGCCACTTTTTTCTCCATACTTCCTCTATCCCATTTCCTTCATTTTTATCTTAGATTTCAATCTAGAAAGCTAAAAGGCATTCCTTTTTCTCCCTTTCAAACCTACAGCCAAATAAAAGCAGTTAAATTTGGAACTGAAAGTGTTGGTGAGTAATATTTAGATTGAAAAGGAGAAAAGGGATTGCGTTCTAACTTTTTTAGGTTGAAATTTGAGAGGAAAATAAAGGAAATAGCAAAGAGGAAATATAAAGGTGAAAGCGTGGTTGTTAAGGGATGCTTCCTACCATTGTTAACATGTTCTTCTAACTCTGAAATTTCATTGATGGAGTTAAAAAAAAATTGGGAGAAAGGGAAGGGGTAAAAAAAAAACTTTTTTTAATCTTTCTTGCTTGCTCTAATCCCATATCAACAGTCAAGTGATGATGTGGATGCTCTACACTAATCAATTTAACAGTTTTATTAACATAAATGGTAAATTACATAATATGAAAGTTTAAAGGTTGATTGTTAACTTTTAAATTTAAAATGAGTAAATTGTACAAAACCTTAAGTTGGATAGAAGTTTTGTACATTTTGACTTGTTTTTAAAAGAGAAAATTAGTAGCCTTGAAAATTAAAAGTGAAAAAAAATATAAGCAAGAATTGAATTCAAGTGCTACTTAAAGTAAGTTTCTTAGACTATGTCATGCATGTAGTGATATCCAAGATAAACAATATATAAATTACTAGTAAAATGGAGTCTACTCATCTCACTTGCTCAAATTATAAAGTTGGAAAAAAAAAACTACATCCTTTTAAATAATTATCAAGAGTTCTAGCAAGTATTTTCTTTCCTTCCATAGTCTAAAGAAATAAGGTAAATATCCATCTTTCATTTTTCAATAACTTATATTTTAAAAGTTAAAAGATTATTTGTACATGATTTAAAGTTCTAGAGATTATGTGCATTTTAACCTAAAATTAATATCAATTACTTAAAATTTTTTTCTCTTGTCAAAATTTCCTTCTTTCCTCCCTTTAAATTAATGTCAATTCCCTTAACCTTAATATCCTTTTTAGCGCCACCTTTCCCTTTAATTTTCTAAAATTATTTATATGTGTTTCTTCTTTATACCAAATTTTTGCTTTAATTTCCTATAGTTATTTACTGGTGCATTTCTTTTATATGCTAAAAGCTCCTTGCTTCATAGGGATGGTAGTTTTGACTCAATCTGTACCAACTTGACTTACCTTACCTTCGTTTGGGTTAGATAATTCAATAAATGGCTAGGTATCAAGGTAGGTTTATAACACTTCTTCACTATTATTGATTTCCCTACTTATTTTAATTTATTTTGTTATTCTTCGATTAAATTGACAGAAATCATATGAATTCCAATTACAAAATCATATGAATTTCTAATTCAATTAAATTGATAGAAATCATATGAATTCTATGAATTCTAATTACTATTTCTCTTTTTTTTTTTTAGTTTATAATGTCAAAATCAAGTTGATTAAATCTTAGAAACCAAAGACCAATGTTGAATAATGATTAACAACTATACATATCATACACAACTTAACATTCAATATGACTGAATAAAACATATAACATAATTGTTACAACTTACAACTATATTTTAGTACAACTAATGGATTACATTCCGTCATCTTAAAATTATCAACACAAAAGTTTTATAGAAAATGAAACATCATTGCCTCATAGATATCTTGATGCCTTATATCACTTGGACTAAACCTATTAGCAGGACCTCCATTAACATCCACTCAACCTCAAATAGATATGTAAAGTATCAATGTGATCTAGAATCTGGTCTAAACACATTACAACAAATTATGAGAATTTACATTCTCAATAAAAACAACATATATTTTACTACCTTTATTTCAGCATAGAAATACAACACACAAACATAGATATACATAATCAATATACTATGTTATACCAATTGTCCACCACTTTTTACAAGAACTAATATTTTCATGACAAGTAGCCACACATCCCACCATATACAACAACAATAGGTCTTTTCCCACTAGGTGGGATCGGCTACATGGATTAAACGATGCTATAAAGTTATATTATAAATCATGTCTTTAGTTAAACTATTTAAATTTAAATCTTTCTTAATAATTTCGCCTATAATTTTTCGTGGTTTTCTTCTACCTCTAATCATTGAGTTACCATCCATTTGATCTAGTTTTCTTATTGGACCTTCTATAAGTCTTCTCCACACATGGCCAAACTATTTAAGACGCGATTCTGCCATCTTTTTCACAATAGGTGTGACCTCAACTTTTTCTCTAATGTATTTATTTCTCATTTTATCTTGTTTGGTATATCCACTTATCCAACACAACATTCTCATTTCTGTAACATTTACCTTATTCTCCTGTTGGCTTTTTAATGCTCAATACTCAGTCCCATACAACATTGTCGATTTTATAACTGTGCGGTAAAATTTACCCTTAAGTTTAAGCAGTACTCTTTTATCTGTTATAACACCTGAAACATTCCTTCATTTCATCCACTCCGCTTGAATCTTATGACTTACATCTTTCTCTATTTCCCCATCTTGTTGTATGATAGGCCCAAGATACCTAAATCGAGTGACTTGTGGTATGGTGTGTTCTCCTATTTTCACTTCTACACCAAAATTAGTGCGCCTCTTGCTAAACTTGCATTCCATATATTCTGTTTTACTTCTATTTAAAAGAAATCTATGTGTTTCCAAAACTAGTCTCCATATCTCTAATTTCTTATTTATTTTCTCTCTTGACTCTTCAACTAGAACCATATTACCTGCAAAGAACATGCACTATGGCACTGGCTCTTGGATATGTTCAGTAAGCATATCTAAGATTAAGGTAAAAAGATAGGGGCTCAAAATTGACCCCGATGTAAGCCAATAATTATAAAAAAAATCTTTGGTAGGCCCATTTTGTATTCTCACACTAATTGTAACCCCGTTATACATATCTTGAATTGCTCAAATATAAGCAATCCAGATTCCTTTTTTCTCTAAAACCTTCCACAAAACATTTCTTGACACCCTATCATATGACTTCTATAAATCAATAAACACCAAATATAAGTCCTTTTGGTTTGTTCGATATTTCTCCATCAATTTTTGCAACAAGTATATCGCTTCCATAATTGATCTATTAGACATAAAACTAAATTGACTCTCTATAACTTGAGTCTCTTGTATTAATCTTCACCCAATAGCCTTCTCCCATAGCTTCATAGTATAACTCATGAGTTTAATCCTTCTATAATTTGCACAGTTTGATATGTTCTTTTTATATTTATAAATAGGAATTAAAGTACTACTCCTTCTCTCGTTCGGTATTCTTTTAAATCTCATAATTTTATTAAATAACTTTGTGAGCTAAATTATACATTTCACTTTTAAGCCCTCCCACACCTCAATAGGTATATTATCTAGTCCTATTGCTCTGTCATTCTCCATCTTCTTTAAAGCTTCTTTTACCTTTAACTCTCGAATCCTATGATAGAAGGAATAATTTTGATTTTTCTCTGTGGTGTCTAACCTATTTGAGTGTCATAGGATCTTGCATCCTTCATTAAATAATCTATGAAAATAGCATTTCCACTTTTTCTTAATATCCTGCTCTGTAGTTAGAACTCTCCTTTCTTCATCCTTAATGCATTTCACTTGGTTTATATCTTTTGTCTTTCTCTCTTCATTTTTAATAAGCTTATAAATATTTCTTTCCCTATATTTAGTACCTAAGGATTGATATAACCCATCAAATGCCTTAACTCTCGCTTTGCTCACTGCCTTCTTAATATCTTTCTTAGTTACTTTATATTTTTTTTTTCAATTTTCCTTACATTTACACAAAGACCACACTTTATAATATTCCCTTTTAACTTTAACCTTATCTTGTACACTTACATCCCACCACTAAGATTCTTTATCCCTAGGTCCAAAACCTTTTGATTCCTAAGTATTTCTTTTGCAACCTTCCTAATTTCTTTAGCCATCTCATCCTATGTATCATTAGCACTTCCTTGTGTCTCCCATGATCCTTCCTCCAAAATCTTTTCTTTATCATCTTTCAATTGCCACCACTTTATCCTTGACACCCTCTTTTGGCCTTTACTCTTTACTCTCATCTTAATTCAAATATCCATAACTAAGACTCTATTGTGTAATCAAACTCTCTCTAAGTATAACTTTGCAATTTATACAAAGCTTTCTATCCACTTTTTTTATTAGAAAGAAATTAATTTGAAAGTATGTTCTTCTGCTTTTGTACGTGATTAGATGCTCTTCACATTTCTTAAAACAAGTTTTAGCAATAGTAAAATCAAATGTTAATGAAAAGTCTAAAATAGTTTTATTCTCTGCATTTGCTTCTTCTAAACCATATCCCCTATGCGAATCCTCATAACCTATAGATGCACTCCTTACATGACTATTAAGATTCCCTCCAATGAGAATCTTTTCCTTTAAAGGTATTCCTTGAACTAAACCTTTTAAATTCTCCCAAAATTTTATCTTATAATACTCTTCTAACCCTACCTATGGTGCATAAGTACTAATAATATTAAAAATTTTTCTTTTCACTCCAAATTTTAACGCTATAATTCTGTCTCCTAATCTTTTTACATCTATCACAATATTTTTTCAATACTTATTCACAATTATACCTATCTTATTTCTAGATTTAGTCTTATCAGTGTACCAAAGCTTGAAACTTGAGGTGTCTAATTCTTTTGCTTTTTCTTCTACCTATTTAGTTTTTTGTAAGCACATAAAATTAATTCTCCTCCTAATCATGATATCCACTATTTTTATTGATTTACCTGTAAGTATACCTATATTTCAAATTTTAAAACAAATCCTACTTTCGCGAACTAACTTCTTTACCCACATTCATTCACGAAAATGTGAGAACTCTTACTTATTTTTTACTACACCCAGGCGTCGATGTAGCGGCTCTTGCTCATTTGATACTGTACTCGAGGTATATAACGCGTTACTTTCGGACAACGACCTAATATTAACTCTATTATATCGTTGAACCATGCCATAAAGATTCAACAAAGTTTTACGTTGGCTGTCGACTACTTAACACAACCTTCCTCTTTTATCCGGGCTTAAGATCGACTATGAAAATGATTCACATTAAAACACAACATAGGCAGAATATGGTGGATGCTTAAGGCATAGCATAACACAACATTCACATTAAAGTACATCCCACCATATGTACATATAAAATATGGTGGATGCTTATATCACTAGATTCCTACCTACATCTGATACACATAAGCCTTCCATTGTATTTACATTTAGGCACACGTGAATTATTTTTCAACCAACTAATGGACACTTTTACATATAACTCTATGTAAGGAATTATCTTTAGGCCTAGTCTATTCCTACAATATAGATGTTAGCTATCATGGGCACCTCAAAGCCCAACCATCTAACATATTGCCAATCAATAATAAATTCCTATGTTAATTTGAACTTGAACATATGGAACAATAATACACTAGTACATTTCAAATGTCAACAAGAAACATGATTGCTCATGACATAAATATCTTTAACTAAGACATTTTTAGATTGGATCCACAAGAAAAATTACATAATCAGAGGTCATCTCTCTTGTAAGAATCATCCCTCATTTCATAAAGATTTCCTCCCTTTTAAGAATCTTTGCTGATGGAGACCACCTCCTTTTGAGGACTTTATCTCCTGAGATCACCTTATTCCTAAGAATCAATTCTCTAACACTGTTACAAATTTCCATGAACCACATAGAGAAATATCAGAATATTCACGAATCTCAAAATTTCCTTTTTGTTACTTAAAATACAAAATTAAGCCACATGCATTTAAAATTCCTACCATATAATTTTGGGTCATAAATCCTTTTAAGAATTAGTGAGGTTGTTTAATCCTACCACCTTAGCCACCGCCATGTATTTAGCTTGCCTTTGAGAAACCTACATTAAAGCCTTACACACCCATATCCCAATTTTCTTTAGAAAACATAACTTAAATTCTCAATTTACAAACCCTAGACCTCTCTTTTAAGAATCAATCCTACCAAACAAGCCGGACTTCACTATGTACCTAAGAACCCAACCTTTGCAGATGAAACCATACTAATTCAGCCCCTAGTTGAAGATTAATGTGAGAAAATGGTTGGCTCATGCAAATTGCTCATAGAGTTGATAATTTTATTCATTACCTTAGGTTACGTAAATAATCCCTATAGGCAATAGCCTAACCAAAAAATAGGGATAAGAGGAATAGAATGATACAAACAAAAACAAATAGAAAAATAAGATAGGGAAGAGTATTAAATTATGAACATGTCTCCTTGTTTGAGATCACAAAGGATCCTTTCAATCTTAAAGAATTCCATTATGTTTTCATTGGTCGAATAAGTGTCATGAGCTACCTCTTATATGTCTCGAGCCATAGTGAGAAGCATGAAGTTCTCTCCAATTTTTATGTTCATTGAGTTGATGAGCTAGGACATCACTTGGTTGTTTTCTGCCTTACAGACCTTATATCTTAGGTTTATCGTCATTGATGTTATAGTAGTGCCATTAATGTAATCCTCTTTGGTCTTCCATATAAATACATCATTACTGAATGGCTCCAATGGAGATAATTTTGTCCATTAAGCTAATGGGTTGTGATGGATAAAGGCGAGGACTTAACTACTTTAGAAGCATTTGAACTTGTTGGGATGCTTAGAACCATTGATGTAAAGGAGGAGTCGAGCTTTTTTGTGTGCATGGACTTGAGGTTTTTGAATTGCATCATAGGTTTTGTTAAGCTAAAACCAGTTTTGATACCATGAACACTAATATAAGAAAACAGTTAAGGCAAATTACTCATTCAATTGGTGATTTTGGTCATTGACTTAGGTCACATAAATAATCCTTATAGGCAACAACCTAGCCAAACAATAAGGATAAGAGGAATAGAATGATATGAATGGAAATGAATAGAAAAATAGGATAGGAATGCTAGTGTTTAAATGATTTTGTTAGAAAATCACATGATTGTTGCTGTTGAATAATCACGTGATTTTTTTATATTTTTTTTATCTTTATTTGCTTTTTATTTTTTTTTCCTTACTCAACCTCTAGTTGCAATGGTTGAACCTATTTTTATTAGGGGTGTCTATTGATAATTTTATTTCTTATTTTCTTGGGCTTTGATTAGGAGATTTATCTCCTTTTCTCCTATACTTATTTTGTAGCTTCTAATTAGATTTGAATCCATAGTAGAAATATTCAAATTCAGTCCTCTATCTTGCCTTCCTCTCTTCTACTCTTTTAAAAATTCTCATGTATTAAAGTAAAAGTCAAATTCCTAATCCACCATTCATTTTCAATAGATATATTGCCTTCACCATCGAGATCCATGATAGGTGCAGAAACCCAGATCAGCCATAGGTCCATTGTTTTAGGCAGTAGAGCCTTCCCCTATTATGATAATAGGGCATAAGTTCAATGGCACTAAGTATCTCTAGTGGTCATCCTTTGTCATGATGTATGTTAGAGGTAAATAAAAGGCTACCTATTTCATAGGTGATGTCTTAATACCCTGTGAACACCGTATTTTGTCCAAACAAATTAAAAAATGATAATAAAAGAAAATTAGCAAAAAATATGAAAAAATAATAAAATAATAAAGAAAAGTCATTAAAAAAGTATTAGCCTTCTTTTCTCTCAAGTTCTTAGAGCCCAAATAACACAAAAAAAAAATGAAAAGTTAAAAAAAAAATAGAAAAGAAAGAACGAAACAAAAACAACAACAAAAAGAGGAAAAAAATCAAAGTGCAAAAGAAAAAGCAAGGTAATAATAATAACAATATTAATAGGTGAAACAATGCTAGGTAAAAAGAAAAATGAAAACCAAAAACAAAAAACAAAAAAAAAGAGATTAAAAATTAAAGATAAGAAAGAGAAAAAAAGTGAAAAAGGGAGAGAAAAGAAATTAAAAAAGAGATATAAAAAAAAGAGAGAAAAAAAGAAAGCTTTCAAGTTACAAAATTAAAAGAAAAATGGCCTAAGTATTGAAAAGAAAATAAGCTGAAAAATGAAGTAAAAAAAATATATGGAGGCCCATTATTTTAACCCAGTGACTCTTCAGCCTCCACAACCCAAGTCTAGAGCCCAAAGCTAGCATCAAACAAATAAAAATAATAAAAAAGAACGAAGCCCTAGTAACGTGGTCCCCCCTCTGGTGTTCTGACTCTCGTGTTTGCCACCATCAAGCATTCCCACCCATTACCCGTACAACCCTCAGCAACCAAAAGAGAAAGACACTCTGAGGCAGAGGGAGGACCACACGTTCAGAAAGGGGATACACAAAAAGACAGAGGCTAGTGGGGAGAAAGGCATAGACACAAAATACGCAGACACACAAAACGCACAGAAGCACTGAGACAACGAACGAGGCAGAAAGGACGGAGGTGTCAGAGTCAGGGAGAGAAATCGAAAGAGGGAAGAAAATTAGAGAAAAAGGAGAGTTGGTTTCAGGGAGGAGGTCGAGAGAGAACCAGGGGGAATAGGACTGAGAAAGGAAGAGAAAAGGCGAGGGGGCTTTGAAGGTTTTTGTCTGGAAAGGAAGCCGGTGAGGCTTTGAATTAGAGAGAGTAGAGAGAGGCAGAGAGGACGACGAATGCGAGAGAAGGGGCTTTTGAGATAGAGGAGTCGAGGGCGAGATAGAGGCTGAGGATTTTTTTCCAGAGAAAAAGAGAAGGGAACGAGGAGACCAAATGGGAGCGAGAGATTTGGATGGAGGATTTATGATTGAGAGGAACAAAAAGGAAGAGAGGTAGAGAAAAAGAGGGGAGATTTTCGGATTGGGAAGGAGAAGTAGAGAAGGGAGAGGAATATTTCAGATTTGGGAAGAGAGGATAGAACGGAGAGAGGCATAGGGTTCTGGGTTGATTTCGAGTTGGAGAGCGGATGAAAGATCCAGAGCGAGAGGCTTGAGGGTTTCTGGATTGAAGAGGAGGAAGCAAGGAGCAACAGGGAGCTACAACAGCAGAAAATCAAAAGGAGCTGAAAAAAAAAAGCTAAGATCGAAGTTAACTTTATTTGCAAATTTAATTTGGATTAGAAATGAAAATCTGATGATTATATGGTCTCTGTCTCGTTCTCCTTTCTGTTTTGTGGCATGGGAAATTCTGTTCAAATGATAGCTGGACTTATTGCAAAATTATAGGCATGGTTTTATCTTGTGTTGTGAAGGTGTGCTGGATGTCCGAATATGGACCTTATTTTCTTTCTATCTTCTGTTAGACATTGCTGGTTTTGTGAGATGCTGCCAAAACTAGGGAGAAGATTTAATGGTTTCGTTTTTTTTTGTACCATGAATGTTTGCCTAGTAGGTTGTATTTAGGATGCTCTTACGTAGCTTAGCTTTTCCTACCCTTTATGGAGAATGCAAGTTTGCATAAGCTAGGGAATGATTTGCAGAACTGAGGGATTCATTAATGGGGTCATTTCATTTATGTTGTCTTATACATCTCACCAGCATGACACCTTTTGATAAAAAATTTTACTGCAACTTCTCCCTTTCCAATGTTTGCTGCACTTTGATATAGCTGTGAACTCCCATTTGTTGCACCTAAACCTGATTTCATGACTGGTATAGATACTGCCCTGTCGAGAACATGTTTAACTGCTATCAGTATTTGAACATGACCCCTTGTCTATGTCTCTCGAGTTGCTTGCCATGTGAATGAATTGTGTATGCTGATTTCCAAAATTTATTCATTCGTACATTAACCTTCGCTTAAGTAAATGATTACATTGAAAAAATCATTGAAATTACTGTGCCTGTGGTTTACACCATATGAGAGGACTATGAATTAGAAGTCCTTAACTTGACGAGAACAATTGATCGAGAGACTGTCCAAGGAGACTAGAAATAAAAAACTTTTACATGATCTATTTACTTCTGCTAGTCATAGGCCAAAAAAATTGAGACGGTAAATATGCCTAGAATAATATAATTGGTGTACCTTGTGTATAATGAATGTTGCCCAGTGTCTATATATATATGTATATCTTTTCCTTTCCAACTATGCTTATCGCATTCTTTCTCCTTCGTGTCTGTTGCATGTGCGAGGCTGGTGATCCAGGAGAATGACAACGCGTGAGAAGCGTGGCAAGGAGAATAGACAAATGGTCGGGAAGGATAGCACTAGCCTATGGCCTGGTGGCTCATGACCTGGTACATGCCCAGGAAGATGTGATAAGTGGTTCAACTAATCATCAGGGAATGGGCATTATCTTTCGTTTTGTTCATGAAGCTTTGGATGATCTGTAAACACAAAGACACACACGATCACCAAATTTTACATGCCTGTAAATATTGTCATTTTACCCTTATTATATTTACTTTTATTTTTTCTTTTAGAATTTGTCATGTGGGATTTTTTTTGTCCCCTCAGACGCATAAGAGTTAAACCAAATGGACCATGTGAGGCAATAGGCCTCCTTGGTATTCATTAGGTATTCATTAGGTTACCAATTTGTATTTTTATATGTTTTGGGCTGCATCAATCAACATCAAATTGATTTTTTTTTAAAAAAAAAGAGGAAGATTTTCAAAAAAAAAAAAAGAAACCAGATAAAAACAAAAAAAAACAAAGAAGGTAAAAAATATATATGTAAAATAAAAATTTTTAACAAAGACTTTCACAAGGCAAAAGAGGATAAGCAAAAAACAAAAAAGAGAATAAGAATTAAAAGACAAAAAAAAAACAAAACAAAAATAAAAACCAAAAAAAGAAAAAAAAATAAAATAGAACACAAAATAAAAATTAACCAAAAAGAAGAGAGAAACAAATAGGAAAACCGAAAAAAAAAAAACACAACAAAGAAATTAAGAAAAAAAAACAACAAAAAAACACAACAAAGAAATAAAAAAAACAACAAAAAAACAAAACAAAAACAAAAAAAAAGAACAAAAACAAAAACAAAAACAAAAACAAAAAAAATGAAAATGAATGAAAAGTGAAAAAAAAAGGAAAAAGAGAAAAAAATCGAAAATGCGTGGAGTAAAATTAAATTTTTTTTTTAGTAAATTAAAACACATCAACTAATTCCAAAATTCGTTTTATTTGCTAAAGGGAAAAGTAATTAATTTTCTTCATCTTTTCACGAAAAATAACACCCAAATATAAAAACAAAAGAAATTAGTAAGAAATAAAAGACAAAAAAATGAAAACACAAACAAAAGCAAAACATAAAACTAAGAAGAAAACCAACCAGCAAATATGATCTACCCCGAACTACGTGGACTTTGATCCCTTTCAGAGGGTACGTAGGCCCTAGGCTTTTACCCTAAATCAAGTCTGTCCTTGTAAATAAACATCTTCTTTTAATCTTATTTCTTTGATTTCTTGTTAATTTTAATTTCTTTTAATTTTATTTTACATTTAATTTTATTCTTTTTTCTTTATTTTACTTTTCGAATTTCTTTTTACTTTTAATTTTCTTTCTTCTTTTTATGTTTAATTTTATTTCCTTAATTTTTTTTTTATTTTTGCATGTGATTGGTTAGGGAGAATTAAAATAGAATAGAGGTCATGATAATTTTGCACAACTAACTTAGGGTAACCGTTCTTAAGAACGAGTGTAGTGGGGTGCCTAACACCTTCCCCACTCGCAATCGACTCCCGGATCCATTATCTGGTTCATAGACCATTTTTTTCATAAAAGGACCTTTCCAAAGTTTTATGTTTTCAAAAAATAAAATTTTGGTGGCGACTCCTAAACCTTATTTATTTAAGCGCTGTTACTTTTACTTTTGATTTCGGTTTTCGATTTTCAAGAGTTGAAATCGAAATCTTCTTTTATTGTTGATTTCTTTTAAAAGGCGCCACGCGGTCTCATTTTCGAGTGTGACAGTTTAACAACTCCATTGGGGCTGTTTGAGAGTCAAGCCCAATTTTGGTTAGTTGAGCAAAATGTTATGGCCTTCTTTTTATTTTGATTTTCCCATTTATTTGTTGTTTGTCTTATATGATTAGGGTAAATAACCTGCCATTCACATACTTCATTCATCTGTTTCATTTCATTGATTATATATAACATGTGTTAGGATTAAATAACATGTGGAATAAAACTTTAGGGTAGATGACCATATTTGTATATATTTTATTTCTTTTATTTCTTTTTTTTATATATCTATGTATATATTTCTCTGCCTCTTGTTCTGCCAATTTGCCTAACAGATGAGGGTTGGGTAGTCTATAGGATGAAAGGTAAATGCTCTCTTCACACACATCAATGAGACACAAATATATCACATACAATATGGGCCCTACACCCGGGTCTTAATACATCTTAGATTAGCAGAGGTTTATATTGATTTCCCTGTGAAGCCTGGTGCTTCCTGAAGCTATCATGAAGACCTCACCTAAATTGTGCCTTGTTATATAGGTTTGACTTGTGTAGGATATTTTATTCTCTCAAAGTCAATTTTATATAGCAAGATTTTCACCTCATGGCAAAGGCAATTTGGGAACCAATATTCTAGGGGTCATAGATCTACCCTAAAAAATGCACTGATAGTTAAGCTCTAGACGCCTTATGAATAGTAAGAGTCAGACTTCTATAAACCATTGATCTCAACCTAGGGACAACCCATGTTAGGACAAAGGGGAGCATTTTGATCTTTTTCTTCTCATTGTACTCATGCATTCAATAAAAAGCCATAGGGGAGGTGACATATTGTCACTATTCACTGGAGTAGTTAATGAAATGCCATTGTACAGTTGAACATATGTAAACTATGATGGAAGTATGCATTAGTGTAACTAACCATTACTTAGTGGGTTTCCAACCCTGAAAGGGTTATAATCACATTTGTTATGATCCCACGGAAGAAAAACCTTAAACATGCATTCATTTTGCATATAAATGCCAAAAAAAAAAAACATTAACAACAAAAAAAAAAACAAACAAACAAAGAAAGAAAAAGAGATAAAATAAAATAATAAATAGTACACAATCCAATTTCATTCTTTAAAACTTCCACCCCATAAAATAAAAAATTTTCCTTTATAGAAAATGAAAGAATTTTTTAAAAATTCTGAGAAATTATAATAAGTATGTCGCATCATCAAGTAAGTGTCATGTCTTGGGTAGGGATTAGAATTATTTTAAGGCATCAATCGCGTAGATAGGCATATTTCTCTCTGTTTGATTGTCAATTGTTTTTTTTTTTCTCCAATGAAGCAATAAGTTTCTCGAGAAAAAAATACAAAGTTTTTCTTCTTTTCTTATACCAAGACATGATTCTCAATGCTGAATGAGCAAGTATGCAACACTAAATCCATCATACATAAGTGGATCATCAAATTAGCTTGTTTTTACTAAATATCATCAAAGCCCAAGTTTTAAGCATCAATTATGTAGAAATTTCCCGTTCTCAAGTTGAGTGATAAGCCATAAACCTCTTATAGGTTAATAGGTTCCCAAGGGAATGTGGGAGACAATTAACCAATGATAATAATCCACTGAATAATTAGAAAAGCCAATATTGGGTGACTTACACAAGAATAGTAAGTTTTGATACCATATCGCGTGGTTATTTTCAAGATCAATAAGGATCAAGTTGACACATGAGTTGAGCTAGTTAAGAGCTCAATTTGAATTGCTTGCCAAAAAAAATTTGAAATTCCTTGCAAGTCGATTTTGTTAACTCTACCCTTCATGGTGAAACGATAAGGTCCTACAAAAATAAAAAGATATGA
Organism: Erythrophleum fordii; assembly: GCA_032878935.1. Lineage (NCBI taxonomy): Eukaryota > Viridiplantae > Streptophyta > Magnoliopsida > Fabales > Fabaceae > Erythrophleum > Erythrophleum fordii. Next base: position 16,713,688 of record JAVQMF010000049.1, on the reverse strand, counting down.
AAATAACTCTACAAATTGTCAGAAGAAGACCAGATTGGTTGTGCTTTTTCATAGACATTATCCATGTAGAATTTAGTATATTCTCTTAGGATGATTTGTTAACTTTATTTATCCCAATATGTAATAAAGCATCTGAGGAAAATAGAGGTCAAATAACTTTAAAAAGAAGGGAGTTTCATTGGGGTAATATTGAGTGAGAAAATTCTAAACTCTATTTTTAGGTCAATTGGGGGTAACGAATTCCACAAAGGAAATAAAGATCCCTTGTCCTGAAAAACTTTTATACTAAATATACCTATCAGCTTATAAATTAAATAAGTAATAAAATTGCATTCGTGCATTGTCATAAGGCATTTCATGTTGAAAATCTGAAAATTTATAAAATATATGATTCTTGGCCCTTTGTAATAGAAAGATTAGCTTCATCTAAAAAAAAATTTCAAATAGAAAGCTACGCTAATGAATAGCCAAGGTGAGAAACTGAGGTATAGAAGTAAAACGAATTAGGTGAAAGGAATCTATCAGAAGTCTTGATAAACTTGGTTATTGTCCCCTAACCTTTCATACCATCATATCCTCCCATTTATGACTATTACCCACCATCATCCTTTCCATTCTAAAGGAATTCGAACCATTCATCTCAAAACTCATCAACACCTATCAAGCTTGACCATGCAAAAAAAAAATACACCATCTTAATTAAAACATTTGCCATGTACCCTGCTTGGGATCCTTGCCATTTGCCTAACTTTCATTTAAGTAGCTTTCACAAGAGTAGGATGCTTCCTACACTAGCCTCTAACCTTCACACCCAAAATGGCATTGCTAAAAAATTGTACACTTGATCCTAAGGCAATGAGACACCCCATTAAAAAAAAAAGTTTCAACCTCTTCATGAACAAGGTGTAAAATGACATAAGAAATAAGATTTTATGAGGATTTCTTGATAATTGAACTCTCAAAGAAATTGTTTGTCATATCATAATCAGTTAATGCTTGTTTGTTCGATATTCTTCTGTCTAGCTAAAATCTAAGGCTAACAGAAGTTGATTCATTGGACCTTATTTGATTTAACCTTGTCAATACAATGGTCATATACTTCCATCTCACCCTTTACACATCCTTCCATTCCATCAATTATGTTGACACAACTTCCTTCCTTGCATGTTTTTCCTAAATAACCAAAAACCTAAAAATATAATGTCCAGAATTCTTTATGAAAAGATTTAATCGATGTGAAGAAGGGTTAAATTTGGAACTAATTATATGCCCCAAATTCAATTACAAAAAGAAAATAAAAGAGAAAAAATCAAATTAAAAGTGTGAATACATGTCCTACAAGTAAGTTATGCCTAAGATGAAAGGCATTCTTGGCCTCCCTAAATATGAGGAGTCACCCCTAGTCACCTTAATTGAGCCAGAAGTTATATTCATTTCCTTCACCCTAATCATACAACCTTTGGGATAGGGAGTCTTCAACAAATTTTTATGCCGGTAATTCAAATATCAAGAGAGGTTCAAGTTATTTCAATCATCCAAACACTTTTTAACTATTGCTAACCACTTTAGGCCTAAAAAAAAAATATTCTTCAAACACCGAACATGAATCGAATCCGAGAAGCAATGAGAATTCTACATAAAGTAAAAGCAATTTTGGCATCATAGTGAATTCCTTCTAAGAAAAAATTAAATAAAAAAAAGGAAACAAATTGGAAAAAAAAAATCACAAAAGGAAGGAAATTATCAAAAAGAAAGCTCCCACAGATTAAATTTTGAAAAAGCAAAAGCTTTTAAAAGGGAGCTTCATCTTAGCATGCAATCAAGGGGCAAAGTTCTTAAAGAAGAGTCTTATGTAGCCCAAGAGGTCAAAAAAAAAAAGTGGAAAAGTCTCTGGAGGAGAGCTGAGCTGAACAAAAAAAATATCTTTTAAAAGAAAGGGTTGAGTTAACTGTTATAAGCTAATTGGTCCTGCTAAGATAGTACAATTACTAGAGCAAAATTCTCATTGTGAACTTACATGAATGTTTGGGCCTTGTCACCTTTCTTTCTTAAGCTACATTTTTTACCCATTAAACCCCATTACAATTTTGAGACTTCCTCTCTTGCTAAGTGAATTTCGAGTATGGAATTTTGTTAAAGCAATAGGAGAAGGAGACTAATAGAAGACTTGACGGGGGCATGTTAATTTTTGAGCTTAACATCTCTTATTTCGTAAACCTATTTACCAAGGCCACATTACAAACATCGAAAGTCCTTGTTGAGGTTTAGCTTGTTTGCAAAATAATAGGGCATATTTTCTTGAAGGGAATGGAAAAAATCAAAATAATTGAAATCGGGGCAAAAAAGTTTGATTCAGAGTAAATACTCTGAATCACATCGATTGCTTCTTTCATAAGGAGTTCAAATCTAAAAGTGAAACTTCTCTCTAACCTACCGTACTCATCTTCTCAGCATCTTACTTCTCTATTATTCAAAGGAGAATACTTCAAGTGTAGAATTGGGGCATCTTCCCCTTCTATCATATTATGTCAAGCCATTGTCTATTCTATTTCTCCACTCCCAAGACATTTTATATGATCACATTCTTCATCAACCCTTGCATCCCTCTAATGTTAAGGAAATTTTTCCTTCCTAAAGTCACGTGTTTGTATCCTTTAATGTATGATTGTATTGACATTGTTAACTAAAGTAAGAATAAATTTCATCTATTGTCCTTTTAAGCATTAACGATGAAGAGTTGACAAGAGGAGATTGCTTTGTCAAGTTAATAGTCTAAAGTTAATGGCAAACAAATCACTTGGAGAAAAAAAATCATTTAGAAGTAAGTCAAAGTAAGAGCTTTGGGTCTTCTTAGCTCGAGATACTCCTTCAGGGGCATTTTTGACTAACTAAAAGTCATTAATAAATTCCTTCATCCAAACAATAAGAGGCAGATTAGGTAGGATAATCAAAAGCCCAATTTTTCTCACCAGGGAAAGTGAAGAGCTAGCGTGAGAAAATTTTTTCAAATACAAACGGCCAAAAATCTGATATTTTGATAAATTTTGAGATTTTTCATGCATCACATGCTTATATTGAATTTGTACATAGATGACATATTTTATCCCTTTCAAGTCAAATTGAAAAAAAATGAAAAATAGGGGATCATATTTAGCCTCATCTATTCATAAAAAAAAAAACTAAAAAAGATCACATTATTTCTCATCAATCCATTTTCCCAAAAATATACAAAGTCCAAAATTCCAAATCAGTTTAAGAACATCCAAAAATAATGTTCATTCTCTTCCCTTTTTCCTTTGAGATGATTTTGATTACAAAAACAAAAAAGAAAAAGAGAGGTTCAAAGTTCAAAATCAATCTAGAAACATCCAAAAATAACGCTCTCTCTTCTCTTTTTTTTTTTTGAGGTGATCTTGTGAAAAAAGAAAAAGGAGATTCAAAACTCCAAATCAATTTAAGGATGTTTAAAGATCATGTCCTCATCTTTTTCTCCATTTAGAGTTAAGTTCACTTGTATAAATTGAGCATATTCTAAAAATAAAAAAAAATTCAAGCCTAAAAAGTCAAAAAAAAAAAAACAAAATAACTTGCATCTCATATACCTTACATATTGCCAAGTCCATACAAAGGCAAAGAAAAACATACATTTGAGGGAAGTAGAACAACTTGCATCTCATATGCATCATGCATTCCATATTTGTATACATCACATAGCCCCTAGTTCATATTGGGGCAAGCAAAAGAAAAATTTGCATTTCATGAAAGGAAGCATCACCTGTTTCATGCATTCCACATTTGCATATATCAGGTAGCCTCTAGTTCACACCGGGGCAAGCAAAAGGAAGATTTGCATTTCATAGCATAAAGCATCACATGTTTCATGCATTTCACACTTGCATACATTACATAGACCATAGTTCATACTAGGGCAGGTGAAAACAAACATTTTGCCTTTTATAAAGCATCTTATATGCTTCTTGCATTTCACTTGGGCATACATTATGTGGACCTCAGTTTCATATTGAGGCAAAGAAAAATGAAAATGTACACTCCATAAATTGCAGCATCTCACATACTTCATACTTCTAACACCTGCAATGACCCCAATTTATATTGGGGTAAAATTGAGTTGTTAAGCTCAAAAGTCAAGCATTTTACATGCATTGCACATTCCATATAGGTGCATTACCTTACATAAAACTTAGAAAAATTCAAACAAAAAAAGGCACCCTTAAAACCTTACACAGGTCAGATACTCTTTTAAAGCCCTGCACAGAATAGGCACCCAAAGTCCTACCAGAATAGGCACCTAAAATCCTACTAGAATAGGCAATCAAAGTCCTGCTAGAACAGGCACCATGAAGTCCTACCAGAATAAGTACCCAAAGTCCTGCCAGAACAGGCACCAATAAAAGTCCTACTAGAATAGGCATCAAAGTCCTACAAAAATAGGCACCAAAGTCCTGCCAGAACAGGCACCAATAAAAGTCCTGCCAGAACAGACACTCAAAATCTTGCCTGTTTAAAGTCTTGCCAGAATAGGCATCAAAGTCCTGCCAGAACAGGCACCAACCAAAGTCCTACCAGAACAGGTACTCAAAGCCCTACCAGAATAGGCATCAAAGTCCTGCCAGAACAGGCACATTCAAAGTCCTACCAGAACAGGCACCAAAGTCCTACCAGAATAGGCAATAAAAGTCCTGCCAGAATAGGCACATTTAAGTCCTACCAGAATAGGCACTCAAAAGTACTGCCAGAACAGGCACTCAAAGCTTTACCAAAATAGGCACCCAAAGTCCTACCAGAACAGGCATTGAAAGTCCTACCAGAATATGCATCTTTAAGTCCTACCAGAATAGGTACCCCAAAAGTCCTACCAGACTAGGAACGCTCAAAGTCCTGCCAGAATAGGCATTCAAAGTCCTACCAGAATAGGCACCAAAGTCCTACTAGAACAGGCACTAATAAAAGTCCTACCAGAATAGGCACACTCAAAGTCCTGCCAGAATAGGCACTCGAAGTCCTACAAGAATAGGCACCCAAAGTCCTACCAAAATAGGCAGAATAGGCATCCAAAGTCCTGCCAGAACAGGCACACTAAATCCTACCAGAATAGACACCAAAGTCCTGCCAAAACAGGCACCAATAAAAGTCTTACCAGAATAGGCATACTCAAAGTCCTGCCAGAACAGGCACCAAAGTCCTACCAGAATAGGCAATAAAAGTCCTGCCAGAACAGGCACCTTTAAGTCCTACCAGAATAGGCACCCAAAAGTCTTGCCAAAGCAGGCACTCAAAGTCTTACCAGAATAGACACCATGTCTTATCAAAACAGGCACCCAAAGTCCTACCAGAATAGGTAACCCAAAGTCCTGCATTAGAGCAGAATTGCACTTCCAGGTAAGTTAATTCCCTTTGATCTATTAGCTCCCCAAACAAAATATGTGTTTTCATCTTTACTTATTCTTAAGCTAAAGATATCAAAAATTACACTTTTGATCTCCTCGCTTAAAGAATAAGTAAAGAGGGGTAACCTGTAAACACCACATTTTGTTTGGGTCGCTCTTACCTTTTCTTTATTGTTTAATTGATAAGAGGCAATCAAATTAGTTCAAACAAAATACGTGTTCTTATCTTTACTTGTTTCTTATGCAAAAATATCAAAAATTACATTTTTAATTTCCTTGCCCAAGAAACAAATAAAGAGGGGCAACTGTGAATATCGTATTTTGTCTAAACAAATTAAAAAATGATAATAAAAGTAAATTAGCAAAAAATATGAAAAAATAATAAAATAATAGAGAAAAGTTATTAAAAAAGTATTAGCCTTCTTTTCTCTCAAGTTCCTAGAGTCCAAATAACAAAAAAAAATGAAAAGTTAAAAAAAAATAGAAAAGAAAGAACGAAACAAAAACAACAAAAAAAAGAGGAAAAAAATAAAAGTGCAAAAGAAAAAGCAAGGTAATAATAATAACAATATTAATAGGTGAAACAATGATAGGTAAAAAGAAAAATGAAAACAAAAAAAAAAGAGATTAAAAATTAAAGATAAGAAAGAGAAAAAAAAAAAGTGAAAAAGGGAGAGAAAAGAAATTAAAAAAGAGAAATAAAAAAAAAAGAGAGAAAAAAAGAAAGCTTTCAAGCTACAAAATTAAAAGAAAAATGGCCTAAGTATTGAAAAGAAAATAGGCTGAAAAATGAAGTAAAAAAAATATATGGAGGCCCATTTTTTTAACCCAGTGACTCTTCAGCCTCCACAACCCAAGTCTGAAGCCTAAAGCTAGCATCAAAAAAATAATAATAATAAAAAAGAACGAAGCCCTAGTAATGTGGACCCCCTTCTGGCGTTCTGACTCTCGTGTCTGCCACCATCAAGCATTCCCACCCATTACCCATACAACCCTCAGCAACCAAAAGAGAAAGACGCTCTGAGGCAGAGGGAGGACCACACGTTTAGAAAGGGGATACACAAAAAGACAGAGGCTGGTGGGGAGAAAGGCATAGACACAAAATACGCAGACACACAAAATGCACAGAAGCACTGAGACAACAGACGAGGCAAAAAGGACGGAGGTGTCAGAGTCGGGGAGAGAAATCGAAAGAGGGAAGAAAATTAGAGAAAAAGGAGAGTTGGTTTCAGATAGGAGGTCGAGAGAGAACCAAGGGGAATAGGACCGAGAGAGGAAGAGAAAAGGCGAGGGGGCTTTGAAGGTTTTTGTCTGGAAAGGAAGTCGGCGAGGCTTCGAATTAGAAAGAGTAGAGAGAGGCAGAGAGGACGACGAATGCGAGAGAAGGGGCTTCTGAGATAGAGGAGTCGAGGGTGAGACAGAGGCTGAGGATTTTTTTTCAAAGAAAAAGAGAAGGGAACGAGGAGACCAAAAGGGAGTGAGAGATTGGGATGGAGGATTTCTGATTGAGAGGAACAAAAAGGAAGAGAGGTAGAGAAAAAGAGGGGAGATTTTCGGATTGGGAAGGAGAAGCAGAGAAGGGAGAGGAATATTTCAGATTTGGGAAGAGAGGATAAAACAGAGAAAGGCATGGGGTTCTGGGTTGATTTCGAGTTGGAAAGCGGATGAAAGATCCAGAGCGAGAGGCTTGAGGGTTTCTGGATTGAAAAGGAGGAAGCAAGGAGCAACAGGGAGCTACAACAGCAGAAAATCAAAAGGAGCTAAAAAAAGCTAAGATCGAAGTTAACTTTATTTGCAAATTTAATTTGGATTAGAAATGAAAATCTGATGATTATATGGTCCCTGTCTCGTTCTCCTTTCTGTTTTGTGGCATGGGAAATTCTGTTCAAATGATAGCTGGACTTATTGCAGAATTATAGGCATAGTTTTATCTTGTGTTGTGAAGGTGTGCTGGATGTCCAAATATGGACCTTATTTTCTTTCCATCTTCTGTTAGACATTGCTGGTTTTGTGAGATGCTGCCAAAACTAGGGAGAAGATTTAATGGTTTTGTTTTTTTTTTTGTACCATGAATGTTTGCCTAGTAGGTTGTATTTAGGATGCTCTTACGTAGCTTAGCTTTTCCTACCCTTTATGGAGAATGCAAGTTTGCATAAGCTAGGGAATGATTTGCAGAACTGAGGGATTCGTTAGTGGGGTCATTTCATTTATGTTGTCTTATACATCTCACCAGCATGACACCTTTTGATAAAAAATTTTACTACAACTTCTCCCCTTCCAATGTTTGCTGCACTTTGATATAGCTATGAACTCCCATTTGTTGCACCCAAATCTGATTTCATGACTGGTATAGTTACTGCCCTGTCGAGAACATGTTTAATTGCTATCAGTATCTGAACATGACCCCTTGTCTATGTCTCTCGAGTTGCTTGCCCTATGAATGAATTGTGTATGCTGATTTCCAAAATTTATTCATTCATACATTGACCTTCGCTTAAGTAAATGATTACATTGAAAAAATCATTGAAATTACTGTGCCTGTGGTTTACACCACATGAGAGGACTATGAATTGGAAGTCCTTAACTTGACGAGAACAATTGATCGAGAGACTATCCAAGGAGACTAGAAATAAAAAACTTTTACATGATCTATTTGCTTCTGCTAGTCATAGGCCAAAAAAATTAAGACGGTAAATATGCCTAGAATAATATAATTGGTGTACCTTGTGTATAATGAATGTTGCCCAGTGTCTATATATATATGTATATCTTTTCCTTTCCAACTATGCTTATCGCATTCTTTCTCCTTCATATCTGTTGCATGTGCGAGGCTGGTGATCCAGGAGAATGACAATGCGTGAGAAGCGTGGCAAGGAGAATAGACAAATGGTCGGGAAGGATAGCACTAGCCTATGGCCTGGTGGCTCATGACTTGGTGACATGCCCAGGAAGATGTGATAAGTGGTTCAACTAATCATCAGGGAATGGGCATTATCTTTCGTTTTGTTCATGAAGCTTTGGATGATCTGTAAACACAAAGACACACACGATCACCAAATTTTACATGCCTGTAAATATTGTCATTTTACCCTCATTATATTTACTTTTATTTTTTCTTTTAGAATTTGTCGTGTGGGATTTTTTTTGTCCCCTCAGACGTATAAGAGTTAAACCAAATGGACCATGTGAGGCAATAGGCCTCCTTAGTATTCATTAGGTTACCAATTTGCATTTTTATATGTTTTGGGCTGCATCAATCAACATCAAATTGATTTAAAAAAAAAAAAGAGGAAGATTTTCAAAAAAAAAAAAAAAGAAACCAGATAAAAACAAAAAAAAAACAAAAAAGGTAAAAATATATATGTAAAATAAAAATTTTTAACAAAGAATTTCACAAGGAAAAAGAGAAAAAGAGGATAAGCAAAAAAAAAAAAAGAGAATAAGAATTAAAAGACAAAAACAAAACAAAACAAAACAAAAATAAAAACTGAAAAAAGAAAGAAAAAACAAAATAGAACACAAAATAAAAATTAACCAAAAAGAATAGAGAAACAAATAGGAAAACCGAAAAAAAAAAACAACAAAGAAATTAATAAAAAAAATAACAACAAAAACACAACAAAAACAAAAACAAAAGAACAAAATCAAAAAAAAAATGAAAATGAAAATGAATGAAAAGTGAAAAAAAATAGGAAAAAGAGAAAAAAATTGAAAATGCGAGAAGAGTAAAATTAAATTTTTCTTTAGTAAATTAAAACACATAAACTAATTCCAAAATTTGTTTTATTTGCTAAAGGGAAAAGTAATTAATTTTCTTTATCTTTTCACGAAAAATAACACCCAAATATAAAAACAAAAGAAATTAGTAAGAAATAAAAGACAAAAAAATGAAAACACAAACAAAAGAAAAACATAAAACCAAGAAGAAAACCAACCAGCAAATATGATCTACCCCGAACTACGTGGACTTTGATCCCTTTCAGAGGGTACGTAGGCCCTAGGCTTTTATCCTAGGTCAAGTCCGTTTTTGTAAATAAATATCTTCTTTTAATTTTATTTCTTTGATTTCTTGTTAATTTTAATTTCTTTTAATCTTATTTTACATTTAATTTTCTTCCTTTTTCTTTATTTTACTCTTCGAATTTCTCTTTACTTTTAATTTTATTTCTTCTTTTTATGTTTAATTTTATTTCTTTAATTTTTTTTTCTGTTTTTGCATGTGATTGGTTAAGGAGAATTAAAATAGAATAGAGGTATGATAATTTTGCACAACTAACTTAGGGTAACCGTTCTTAAGAACGGGTGTAGTGAGGTGCCTAACACCTTCCCCACTCGCAATCCACTCCCCGATCCATTATCTGGTTCATAGACCATTTTTCTCATAAAAGGACTTTTCCAAAATTTTATTTTTTCAAAAAATAAAATTTTGGTGGTGACTCCTGAACCTTATTTATCTCAGCACTATTACTTTTTACTTTTGATTTCGGTTTTCGATTTTCGAGGATTGAAATCGAAATCTTCTTTTATTGTTGATTTCTTTTAAAAGGCACCACGTAGTCGTATTTTCGGGTGTGACATACCCAAACCCAGTAATCCTAAATGGCTCACTTGAGATGTGGAGAATCAAATGATCATGTCCTAGCTTGTTAATTCCATGACCTTAGAAATGAGAGGGAATTTTCTTTCATGTAAAACAGTAGCAAAAATATAAGAAGTCGTAAGGGAAACATATTCTTCTAAAGAGAATATTAATGTCTTAATTAAGATTAAAACCTTCTTTTATAACTTCTTCAGACAAGGAGATCTAAATGTGACTCAGTATCACAATGTTCTCCTTCTGCACCAGTAGTAGTTAGACATTTATGAATCTTGGTCTTGTACTATTGACGCTTTGCCTGTTAGGAAAATAATTGACGAAGAACATGTCTACACATTTTTAATGGGGTTGAATTCTACCGTTGAAGATCTTAGAGGTCATATCTTAAGCACATGTCCGTTGCCCAACTTATGCAATACTGTTTCTAAAATAAGACGCAAAGAAAGTAGACAAAAATTTACTCATGGTCCATAACTAGTTGTGACCACTAACTCTTTAGCCATTCTTGCTCATAGCACTTAACCTTTTTGGTCAGATGGAAAATCACAAGGCAAAAGAGCCAACAAACCAGTCTTATGTGTGATGTAACATCCCAAAATTAATTAATAATAATTATGATGTATTAAAGAATTAATATAGAGGTTTTGGGGAGATTAAAGAAAATATGATTTCTTAAAAAATGAATTTATTCTAGACCTTTCAAGATAATAATCATTTTTAGCCATTGTTAAATGAAAATATATTAATTATGGTTATGGGTCCAATTAGTGAAACTAATTAAGTGAAAGTGGATATTTAATATTTGGGCCCTATGATCAACTTATGTATGCTAAGAACTATTATTAGAAACCCAACTTCATTGTAATGTGATCTAACTCTATTAAACTCAATGAGCCTTAACCTAATGTTGAAATAGATCAAATCATGGGTAATATTGAGCCCAATGAACTAGCTCACTTACTCTAAAACTTTAGGAAACTTAAAACTTCATCATTTGGGTGTTGAAGTTTAAGAGTTTTGCAGAATAAGAAAACCATTTTTGCACTTGAGAAGAGAGGAGCTATGGTTTTTCTGCATTTTTCCACCATTTCTTACTTCTAGAGGAGGATTTGGCTAAAGTAATCCATATAAAACATGTCAATCTCCATTTCCTCTACATTTTAGTTTGAATAGTTTTTGAGTTAGTGAACTATTTTTCATCACCCAAATCTAAAACTTGCTCTTTTGGTAGTTTCTTGTGGATTTTCGGAGGTGGAAGCTAAAAGAACCATTAGGCAAGTATTTTTTTCCTTGTTTTAATATATTTTCTACTAGTTATTGGCCCTAATAGCTGACTTACATTATAGACTTTGATTTTGTGTGAAAATACCCAGAATTTAAAGTGAAATATTGTGTGGGTAAAGCTCAAGTCCGAATTTGGGATTCTTTAATGGTAGGTTAAGTAATTTCTAGATAGCTTATAATGCGTAAATTCCATGGTGTCTTATTTATGTTGTAATTGGTGACTAAGAATATGCTTTAAATTAACCTAGGACCTCTAGAATGTGGAAACTTATCTTAACCTCAGAACTTTACGCAATTAAGTGAGGTAACCGGGGTTTGAATTTTAATTCTTTGCTTATGTGCATTGTTAATATAATTTTTATTACATAAAATATTTTGCTATGCTAAATGATTAGTTGGTTACGTTATTGTTGTTTTAGACCGTAAGCATATCCTTAGTTGAGCTGTGATGTGGCTGTCACTTGTGCATTGTGCTTTAATTGGACACCGAATTGTAATTAGACTCATGAATGCACTGAGCCCAAAGTGTGCTCATTGAGGAATTGACGCGGTGGACAAACCTTTCCCTTTGTTGTTGGCCTTTAACATGATATATGTGATTGACAGTATGAGATAGTAGTTATTGATAGTTCAACTAGTTCATTTATTGATCATAATGATGCTTGCAGTAATTATGTTTAATATGCATTGATGCTGATTAAATTGTACATATGTATGAAATTTTTCTTCGATTAATGAGATTCATATCTCACCTCATCTTATGGGCTAATAATTTCAAGTGAAGGTTCCTCAGTTAAGGAAAAGAGAAAGCAAGTGGAAGAACATCCATAACTTAAAGCCTTGCGTGGGATCTCTGCACTTAGACCATTTTGTTTTAGAGTAGATGCTATCATTTTATAATTTAATTTGTGTAGTATCACAAAACATAATTTGTGTAGTATCATGGCTTCTTGATGTTTTGTAACTAAGATTGGATCCATAAGGAAGTTAAACCTTATAGTACTTGAATTTTGATGTATGTACTTAATTATGATCTAATATAGATTATTGTTAATGAAGAATCATGACTCATTCATTGAGAATATGATTATGTTTTATAATGGATGATCAATTTGAATATTGTTAGCTATGGAAGTCCTAGAATTCATCTAGAGTTAGCAGTAAATGGTTGGAAAATGTGTAATTGAGAGAAGGATCAAGAAGGAGTTGAGTCGCAGCTCAAAATCTTCGAGTCGCGACCAAAAATGAATTTAAAGGTAACAAAAGCAAAGAGTGCTGTGGCATGAAATTTTGAGCCGCAACATAACATAGGGAAATTCACTTCAGAGGGTACCCAAAAGCAATCTCATCATAGTGCGAAGGGAGCTCATTATGGCGAGTGTCGGGCGAATATGTTAGGAGAGCTCTGGTAGGCTCTCTTGCCACAGCACCATATAGGCTTGCCGTGGCAAGATTGAGCAGTAAGTTCTCGATAGTACTTTCACCACAATGTGGAAGGTCTTTGTCGCGACGAGAATTGTATATTTTGGTTTTTGAGCTCTAATAGTGAGTCAAGTCGTAGCACGGGTCTACCAAGTCGTGACACAAGTCCTATAATTTAGTTTTATGTTCTAATATCTAACATAGATGCGGCAAGGATTGTTCAAGTTGTGGCCTAGAACACCAAACTCCTATGTTAGCCTCTAGAACTTAATTTCTGTGATGTTAGTGGTATATCATGACTTAGGAACAATCATAAGAAGGTGTTATGAGTGTAGAATCAATAACAAAATGAATTGAAGGACTTAATTGAGAACTTAAAGTCTTATAGACTTAAGTTGCCTTATTTTGTGTATAATGATCCACAAAGATAATTAGGTTCAAATTTACCTACTACTTTCTTTATTGGCAATTGGTATTGACTTTAAATCTTGAGCTATGATCATTAATCATGAAATTACACTTGATCATTTTAATTAGAAGTTAGGGATGTTACATGTGATCATTGTCATAAACTTGGTCACATAAAAGACCAATGCAAAAGTGTATGGTAGGCTTGCCAACTTCAAACCCAAGTCTAAGAATGAAGCAAGAGGCATTATGATGAGCTATGAAGGGCCACTTAATAATCCTTTATTTAGCAGAGAGTAGCTAGAGTTCATGAAAACCAAGTTTGGAAACTCCAATGCTATCCATGAAAATTGTGGAAGCTCTGACTATATGGCTCAAATATGTAATGCTTCAGCTACATTACTTACTCAAACTCATTAAAGCCCAAATTGGATTGTGGACTTTGGTGCTATTGACCATATGACTGGTAATAAATCTTCTATTCAAAATTTTGTTTCTTGCACTAACAGCTTAGTGGTTAAAATAGTTGATGGTACTTTTTCTAAAGTTAAAGGCATTGGATATATTAGTTTATTTGCTAGATTATCTCTGAATAATCTTCTTTATGTCCTAAAGTTAACTTGCAACCTGATCTCCATTAGCAAATTAGCCAAGGATCAGGGTTGTGTAACTAATTTTTAGCATAATGCCTTTTTTTTTAGGACTTGGAAGATGAATGGGCATGTTTAGAACTGTGTGGGGCTTTACATCATTCAGCTAAGTGGCAATAATATCAAGCAAGGATGCTTAGCTAGTACAAATAATGAAATAATGTTATGGCATTTTAAAATAAGTCACCCCACCTTTAGATATCTAAAATTTTTATTTTCCAAATTATTCAATAAAAATATTTACTCTTGGGATTATGAAGTGTGTCAAAAATCCAAGCCTACCAAAAACCATTACCTCTCATGTCTCACCCTTTTGTTCTTATTCATAGTGATGTTTGGGGTCTCTAAAAAATACCTAATGTTCTGGGTGCTAGTTGGTTCATCACCCTCATTGATAAACATAGTTACTTGGGTATACCTTATAAGAGAAAAGTTGAAAGTGCCACAAATTATCAAAAACTTTAGTCTTGTGGTCCACACTCAAATCAAAGTGCTAAGATCAAATAATGGTAGAAAGTCCATTAATTTTAGCCCTAGAACGTTTCTTAATAAACATTAGGTTATTCATCAAACTACGTGTGTGAATACTCCCCAACAAAATACGATTCATGAAAGAAAGAATTGTCACCTTCTTGAAGTCACTAAAGCCTTTTTTATTTTTACAAATGTTTCAGAACACTTTTGGGGGGAAGTTGTTCTTACTACAACTTATTTGATTAATAGGATGCCCTCAAAGCTCTTGAACTTTCAAATACCTTGCCAACAATTTCTATCTTATTACCCCAATTCCCACCTTTTTTCCTTTGGTTGCACTTCCTAATTTCATACCATTCTCAGTAGCAAACTTGAACCTAAAGTTTTTAAGTGTATCTTTCTCAATTATTCCTCAATTAAAAAAAGCTAAAAATACTACTCTCCTTTTACTCGTCAATTCAATGTTACCCTAGATGTCACATTTCTTGAACACCAATCTTATAACCTAAAGCCACCATTTAGGGAGAGATTCAAGAAGGTGAATGAGGTTTTTTCCATTTGGATAGTACTCAAAATAGTAAAACTAGTGAGAACAAGGGTTAGCCTACACCTAAAAATATTAACCACCCTATCATAACTGACCAACCTATGACCCCTTTGAAAATAACTAAATCTACTCATCCTAGTGCTATTAAAGCTGAACTAGAGATTAAAGAAAAAAAGTTGTCGGTCTATTCTAGTAAAAGACGATAGAAATGGAAGAGTCCTGTACATTTCCAAAGTGCAACAAAAAATCTCGTGAGGCCAAGTTTGTCAACTTCTCATAATTATTTGGATTTACATATTGCTTTGAGAAAATGTGTCAAAAGTTGTACCAAATATTCTATCTGCAATTTTGTGAGTTATGACAATCTCTCATCCAGTTATAAGGCATTTATAACTTGTATTTCTTTTGAAAAAATTCCTCAAAGCATATAGGAGATTCTTTGTACTCCAAAATGGAACTAAGCAGTAAAGGAGATGACTGGCCTTGAAAAAATGGGACTTGGGAAATAATGGGTCTTCTTAAAAGTAAAAGACCTATTAGCTATAAATGGATTTTTACCATCAAATACAATTTTGACAAAAGTATAAACAGCCACAAGGCTATATTAATAACAAAAAGGTTCACTCAAACATTTGGCATAGACTATCAGAAGACATTTGCAAGTACTAAGCTTGAGGCTTGCCCATATTTTCAACTTCCCACCTTCTTCTCAGCTTCTAATCTTTTACTTTGGCTTCTCTTTATGGGTTTTATAAGGAGAAGCTGTACCCACAATATAATAACAAGAAAAAATTATCCGTCAATTTTAAATTAAAATATTTATATTTAAAACATTAAAATTAAATTATTTTGAAAGATTTTAGAATTAGAAATTCCCACTTAGTTTGGGATATTAAGTATTTTTCTCTTCTTATAGACTCATGCTTAAGAAAGGTATATTTCAATTTGAACCTTTTTTAATGTAAATAGATCAAAGTCTTAACAGGTTTATGGTAGGATATATGCTTGAACCATTAATCACATAGTTAAACCTAAAACTATCACACATATGAATCTCAACACATTTATAACTACTTATAGAAAGTCAACACATATTTAGCCATATACTACCT
Source organism: Erythrophleum fordii (assembly GCA_032878935.1). Lineage (NCBI taxonomy): Eukaryota > Viridiplantae > Streptophyta > Magnoliopsida > Fabales > Fabaceae > Erythrophleum > Erythrophleum fordii. Next base: position 16,697,786 of record JAVQMF010000049.1, on the reverse strand, counting down.
CCTAAATTTAACACATTTAAACTACTACTATCTTTAGCTGCTAACCTAGGCAAGCATCTCCATCATTAGACGTTAAGAATGTCTTCCTAAATGAAGACCTCTAGAAAAAAGTATATATGGAGTTACCTCCTAGCATCCATTTCCTTAACAACAAAAATAAAGTTTATAAGTTAAAGAAATCCTTATATAACCTTAAATAGTCATCGACAACCTAGTTTGAGAAGTTCACTAGACTAGTGAAGGATTATGGCTATATCCAAGGGCAAGCTAATCACACTTTTTTTTTTTTTTTTACATTTTCAATTGAGGGAAAAATTATTAGTTTAATAGTCTATGTCGATGATATTATTGTGATAAAAGACTTTGAGGGAGAAATTAAATTAATGGAGTTCCTTACTCTAAAGTTTGAAATCAAGGATCTTGGTGAATCAAAATACTTTCTTGGGATGGAAGTGGCAAGATCTAAAAAGGGCATCGCTATCTCCCAACGAAAGTATACTTTTGATTTGCTTAAGATAACTAGGATGATTGGATTTAAACCAGTTGACACTTTACGAAAACCACTTATAAGCTTAGTTTCAAATGGGATAGTATTCTAGTTAACACTAGAAGATACCAAAAATTGGTTAGAAAGCTCATTCACCTATCTTAGGTAGCGTGACTAGTCAGTACATTAACAAACCAATTGAGGAACATATGGAAGCTACATATAGAATTTTGAGGTATTTAAAAATGACATTTGACAAAGGAGTGTTTTAAAGAAAAAGAGTAAAGACATAGAAGTTTACACTAATGTAAATTGGGCTAGATCTATCACAAATTGTCTTTTGACCATAGGGTACTGTACCTTTTTATGAGGTAATCCCATTATCTAGAGGAGCAAAAAGCAAGCTATTGTCATTGGAATTAATGCTAAAGCAAAATTTCAACCATTCACACATCGAATATATAAGGCATAAGAATACAAGTTACTAGTAACATGGTAACCATTAGAATTGCCAAAAATCTAGTTCACCACCATGACAAAACCAAGCATGTGGAAATGGACATGCACTTCATTTAAGAAAAATTGGATGATGGAAACTAGACTTGACTTATGTTTCTTCTTAAAAGCAAGTTGTTGATCTCCGTACAAAGGCTCTTCTAAGGATGACATTCAAAGGGCTTACTATCAAGCTAGATATACTAGACATTTACTTCCCCACTTATGAGAGAAAGTTAGAAAATCACGTGATTATTGTTGTTAAATAATCATGTGATTCTTACTTTTTGTTTCTATCTTTATTTACTTTTATTTTCTTTCCTTATTCAACCCCTAGTTATAACAAATTTTAAAATAAATATTTCTAACTTCCAACACCAATAATAATGCCAAATAAATTAAGCAACTAACCAAGAAAGAGATGGACGAAAACAAAAAACAAAAAAAAGTTGTGTTATCGGTTTTCAAAATGTTATACAGCTAATCACAAATGTAAAAGTTCTCCAATATACATGACAATGGTTTAAGAAGATGAGGAAGAGGAATTTCTAGATGCTTTTGAGAATGAAGAAGAGCTAAAAAATCCTAATGTACAAGGAAATTCAACAATCTTATTAAGGCAACTATGACATCAACTTTAGTTTTGGTCATTCCAAATTTTGAAAAGAAACTTGTAGTTGAAACAAATGCATCAAATGTTGGCATAAAGGTGATTTTATCACAATAAGGGCATCCTATTGCTTTTGCAAGCAAGGTTTTATGTCTAAGTAAAAGAAACTTATCCACTTATGAAAAGGAACTAATGGCCATTATCTTTGTAGTCAAACAATAGAAATTATACCTTTAAGGGCAGAAATTCATCAGCAAAACCAACCATCTACCGCTTAAATACTTGTTGGAATAGAAGAGACTCTCTTCAAACCAATACAAATAGGTGCACAAAATATGGGATCTTAGATATGGAATTGTATATCAAAAGGGAAAGGAGAATGAAGCTGTGAATGCTTTTTCTAGAAGAGAGCATCCACAAGAAGAGATTACTTATGCAACACTGTAGTAGCTATAGACTCAACTATAAAGGTTTAATAGTCTAAGTATACATGGTCCAATCACTTACTTAAAAGAAAAGGGAAGTTAGTGGTGGATGCATACTAGATTTCAAGATTGCAATTATTGCAACACTTTCACAAAGATGTAGCTATTGGTCATTCAGGGAAGACTCCTACTTATAGAAAAGTCTTTTCTATTTTTTATTTGAAATGGTTAGAAAGAGATGTAAAGAGTTCGTAAGAGGTTGTTTGGTTTACCAAAGGTTTAAACTAGAAAATTTGGCAACTTCACTCATTCTTTAACCACTACCTAGCCTTGACAATGCCTAGATTGAGTTGTCTATGGATTTTATTGAAAGACCACCAAAATCATATAATAAATTAACTAAGGCAACATTTCATAGTACTCAAGCATCCTTATTCAGTAATAAAAGTAGCACAACTATTCGTGGATAATGTTGGGAAGTTGCATGGATTTCCAAAGAGTATAGTCACCATAAGAGATTTTGTGTTTTATGAAAATTTTTGGAAAAAGCTCTTTCGTTTATATAGAGTTAAACTTGCTTATTCTTTAGCTTATTGCTCACAATCGCAAGCGAAGACGGGAAAATCGACGCAAGACTGGTAGACTACGCAATGACTTTTTTGTCAATATTTTTACGAAAAGTATGATAGATGGTTTTAAGTTAAAAAGATAATTACATTAGAGAATTTTAAATTTTTAAAATTATTTTACAAAATTTTAAGATAAATTTTGACCTGTGTAATCCAGATAACAAGGTAAACGAGCTTTGAATCCATCTACTACAGTAAACATCATTTATAGTGTATTTAGATATGAGATTAAAATTACATTTATTAACTATTATTTTACAAAAATAATATATTGTTGCTTTGTATAAACTATGATTTGAAAAATAAAAAAGTTTTTTCAGACACTTAATATTGCGTCTAACCTTTATATTTACAGGACAAAGAATTGCCAACAACACATACCACTGTAGGGTTCTTGTTATGTTCTACATATACATTAATAATACAAGATACTATATTAAAATTAGCAAGAGAAGTGTAGAAAAATTTGCTACAAATAGAGCTGAAATTTTTGTGGCGAAAATTTTTGATATCTTAAATATAGTTTTAATCCTTTGATTTTGCAAAAATATTGAGTTCTCTAGTTGTTGTACAACTTCATCAAGTCGATGTTGGCATATAAAACAGTAATTATTGAATTACTGATTTGAGGGTTTACGTTTATGCAACTTGTTTGGTGTTTGGCACCAAAATTCCCTGCAATATGTTGATGGTTGTAACTTGCAAGTGAAGTTTGTAGTGTCAGTATTCGTTTGTTTCTTTCATTCCCCTGTGCAGAAAACATAAGGCAATATTGCTCGGTTGGTTTGGTATCAAGGAGGCAAGATTGATAAAAATAATATTATTTAAAATCAAAAAATTAGAAAATATTTACTAAATTTTTTTTATTATCACTTAATAATATATGACATTTTTTATTATTTTTTTAAAAAATGAAGATAAAAATATTATTTCTCATTTAATTTATTTACTTTTTATCTCTATCATCTTAATCTCCTTTTTCGCATACTGAACACAATCTCAGTATTTGAAATGATGATGTTTTTATAGATATCTTCTTCTTTTTTTCATCCTACAACCAAAAGAAAAATTAATTCTACTGCTATTCAATAGCTTTAAAAACAAACAAAAAAAGCAAAAACAAAAACAAAATCTGGTTTTTTCAATATATGTGGGAGATAGTTGATGGTTTACAGCAACATTTTAACAATGCATGTGGGTGTTGGTTTATAGGTAGAAAAAATTATAGTTAAAGATTTTAATTTAAAAATATCTATATTAAAAATTTTAACTTTTAAAATTATTTTAAAGAATTTAAAGATTAAAATTTAACTTAAGGTCTTAAAATATATTTTTTAATATAATTTAAATATTTTAAAATTTTAAAATATTTTAATACAACGATTTCTAATTTAAAACTTTTTAAATATAATTTTTCATTATAATTAAGCAATGTGGCTTACTTCTGGCATCATGGAGGGTGCACAATTGGTGTCGCAGTAGCAGATCGTTCCCGCACCTTCCTATTTTAGACTCTACAGCGTATGCTTCTCCTTTGTTAACAGTAAACCACCCGAGCTAGCTGGTCGGCATGGGACCACCTGATTTAATAGGCTGATGTACTATACAGTGTTGTCTGCTCTCAGCCACGCGTCCAGTTTCTTTGCTCCCGTAAAACAGAATAAGAACATTCTCCTATTTTACAAGAATATCTAGACTATTTTATTTTTATTTTTTTTAATTTTTTAAATATCAAATATTAATTTTTTAAAATTTATAGTTATAAAATTATTTTTATTTTATTTTTTATTATTTAAAAATTAAAAAAATATTTAAAAAATTTTAAAAAATAAGAATAAAATCTAGACTGTTCAGATTTTATTCTGGACGGTCCAGATGCTCCTGTAAAACAAGAGCTGCTCCTGTTTTACAGGAGCAGAGAAACCGATTCCTCTCAACCACGTGCATATGGATCCCACGACCAATGAGGTTCGTCCACATTTTTTTATTAATTTAAAATTTTTTAATTTTTTATTTCAATATTATTTTATATTAAATTAATAATTTTCATTTAGTTTAAACTTTATTAAATGTATTAAATGCTTATATTTATTAATATATATTTTTTACAAATATTATTCTTGAAATTAAATTATTATTTTATGAATATTTTTTTAATAATTTATTTTTATTAAATAATTTTATAATTTGCTAAATTTCTAAATTTACTATTTTATACTGGTAAAATATTTTAGTATATTATACAATAATTATAAAATATTTTGATTAAAATTAGTGTAATTATAACTTATTATTTAGTATAAGAGAGATAAATAAAATGTATTATTTGATTTTAGGAAAAATAAAGTGTATAGTTTTATAATAAAATAAGAGAGCTGTATGATTTATATTTTTTTAAAAGAGAAAGTAATTTGCCTTTTTATTTTTTTTATTTTTGGTTTGAATGACAAAACAATGGTTTTGATGTAGTAACAACTTTTACTATAATTCACAAATGGCGTGAGAAAAAATTGATTTTGGTTATTGATAAATAATTAATTTTTTAATTTGATTATTTATAAATTTTTTAATTTATCTATTTTATTATTAAAATTTTTACAATGTTCTTTTATTTAATCTTTATTTGAAATTTAAAACATTAAATTTAACATATTGTTGACTTTCACGCAAAATCTTAAATGTAAATTAATAATATTAAAAAAAAGATTATCCAAAACAATAAATTGTTAAATTTGTGGTTAAATTTTAGTTGATGATAAAATAAAAGGATAACATTGAGAATAATTAAGAAGACTACGTTAAAATTAATATATATATATATATATATATATATATATATATGTAAAAAAATTAAATTGAGAATTCAGCTATTTATTATAAACCAAATTAACCATGTAGAGATAATCCAAGTAATAAAAGTGGAATGAAAATATACCAATGATCAAAATTATGATTTTCTTCTATTTTCTTTGCTAAGTCCTTCCGTATGTCTCTTGCATTGGTTTAAGTTGGATTTTTATTAGTAGTATCCAAAACGTATCCACTCTGTGTCAAATATGGTGAGGCAATAACTTAGAAAAAGAAACAGAAATATCCTAAATTCAAGTAACTTGAATAAATAAGGCTGCAATTCCCATCCCCCCCCCCCCCCCCTCTTTTTTCTTCCCACAAAAGAAAAAACAAAACCAAAAAAAAAGAAAAAAAGACAAGAAAAAAGGAAAAGAACAAATAAGGCAGCAATTATTCGGAATAAAAGGTTGTTATAAGGGCGTCTTGGCTTCTGCCACTCATCCTTCCTAACGCCATCTTTGGCTTTACAATTAGCAAAAGAAATTGACAGTGAGAAGTTTTTGTCATTTCCAATTAATAGTTCAATGGAAATAATACTCATGATAATTGAATAATGAAATTTCATGATTTATCATTTTTATATATTCAAATATTTTAAAATTTTACTTATAGCATACTTTTTATTCATAAATTATTAGTAATAATTATTTGATAATTTTTTTGGATGCATCTTTAAAAATAATTGTATCAATATAATCACTACATGGCACATTAAAAAAAGTGTGATGATAATATATCAAATATATTGACAGAATGCCAATATGAAATAATTGCATTTACAATATAATATAATTATTTCATATTGACATCTAGTAAACATATTTTGATATATTATTGTCACGTGTTTTTTTTCTTAATGTACCATGTGATGATTATACTAGTACAATCACTTTTGAGATTGGATTATAAAAAATATGCCTAATTATTTTTGTAAATAAACATTAGGTCTTTAGTTATGGACAAAAAAAGGTATACAAGATTATAATTTTTTTTTTTAAATTGAACATTATATGAAGTATGAATAGAATGGTTGAGGTATAAGATAGTTCAAAGATTCCAGAGTTTGCTTTTTTTTTTTATTTTATGAAATGACAGTCAATCTTTACATACTTAGTTCAATCATGTTGAAATAGATTTTTTGTAATACTAATAATTGTCATATTGTCACTTAGAACTTTTATAGGATCATAATAATCAATTTTTAATTTAGTGAAAAAGTGTTTAAGTCAAAGTCTTTCGCAAATACCTCAAGCTAAGGCAAGTTATTTTGCTTTAGCATTATTGTAAGCAACCATTGTTTGGCTTTTACCTGTCTAAGTTACTAAAATTTTTCAAATATAAGTACAATACCCTATTGTAGATCATTGGTAAGTAATGGATTTAACCTAGTCAATATCAAATATACTTTCATTGTATGGCTTGTATTTCTTTAGAAGAAAAGCCCCTTCCAAGGACCAATTTAAGATATCTCAGGATTCTATAGGTTGTATCCATATGAATGTCACATGGCTTGTTCAGAAATTGACTAATAACATTAGTAGGAAAGCATATGTCAAACCTTGTGTGAGATAGATAGATGAGCTTGTCTACTAATTTTTGGAAACTCTCAATATCAGCTAAGGGGTTTTTTAGGATAATTTTTAGCTTGTAATTAACTTCCATAGGAGTGTTGGTAGATTTGCACCCTAACATCCTAATCAAAGTGAGTTAGTCTAGAATATATATTTATTGAGATATGGGGATGCCTTTATTTGACCTTGTCACTTTTATACAAATATCTTAAGGATCAAAGATCTTTAATCTCAAATTCTATTGTTAAAGCTTTTTTTTAATTTGACCATTTCTTCAATGTTGCTACTCATGATGACAATGTCATCAACATACATAGTGAGGATAACAACCTCTCCTGAGAGACTTTAGTAAAGATGGTGTAATCCACTTGACCTTGAAGGTATTCTTACTTATTTTATTACCTTGATAAATCTCTCAAACCAAACTTTAGATGATTGTTTAACGCTATATAAAGATTTGTGAAGCTTGCAAACTTTGCCACTTTCACCTTTGAAACCTAGGGGCATTGCCATGTAAACTTTTTCCTTTTCCTCGCTCAAGAAAGCATTGTGCAAGGACCAATTGAGGTTTGCTACAAGAGAAAAAAGAATCTTCATTCAGTTTAGCCACAAGCGCAAAGGTAATATAAAACCATGAAGAAAAAGAGGGAGAAGAAGAAAAAGAGGAAGATATCAAAAGAAATGAAGTAGGAATATTAGAAAATACTTTTATTATTATTCAATACTAGGTTAACTATAGTATAGCTATTAAAAGCTTTATATAAAGCCTACAAGATAACTCCTAACAACTTTAAAAGTAAAAGATAATATTATACATTACTCTTAGTAAAAGATAATTATTAAAACCTAACAAAAAAATTAAGGATAACTAATAAAAGAAAGTAATTTAAATATTAATTTCTAATTTTTATCTTAATAAAATATTATTTCTCATATTTATCTTTGATTCTTAATTTATAAATAATTAATAATATCTTTAATAATATTTTTATTATTCTTTCTTATTCTTTGAGTTCTACTTCTCAGTTAATGGAATATCAAAAAGTGAAAGGTTGGAGGCTGTACTTGTTAGTCTTGTAGGAAAAATACTAAATTGCTTTTAGTGGCTAGAAACTAGAGCATTAGTGAGGAATAAGAGAGAGTTCAAGAGGGAGCTAATTGATTATTTTCATTGTAGGCAGTCAGGGGATAGTTGTGAGAGATTGTGGGCATTGAAACAACATAACATAGTAGAGGATTTTAAAGAGAGATTTAAATAACTCTCAACACCTTTGGGTGATATCCTTGATGAGATACCTGCTCATTGTTTAAAGTCCATATGATCATCCTCGCTAAGGAGAAAGAGGTAGAAGAGGAAGAAATAGGAAAATTCGAGGGCTAGGGAGATGAGGCATCAAAAAAGGATATGGCCTCCATACAGTTATAATAGCTATAATAGCTAGGATCACGGGAAACAAAACACAAAAGCTAATAGGGAAAACCAAAGGAGAGGAGATGTTAGTTTGATTGATAGTGGGGTCACCCATAATTTCATTTTAACAAGGTTGGTCAAAAGGTTGGGCATAAGCATACAAGAGACCCCATGTTATTCTATAACAATAGGGGATGGGATGAAAACAATAGCCTAAGGAACATGTAAGGATATTGAATTAGAGTTACAATGTGTAATAATCACTCAGACCTTTTACCTTTTTAATTTAGAAGATGTGGATTTTGTATTAGGAATTGAATGGTTGGAACCTTTAGGTGAATTAAGAGTAAATTAAGGTTAGTCATATATGAAGGTGAAGACAAATGAGAAATGAGTTTTTTTTAAATGGGACCCATCAAATGCTTAAACTAAAGTTTCTTACAAGTCAATAATTAAGGCTATAAAAGGGAAAGAGGAAGGGTTTTTATTAGAATATGGTGTCATTATTGTTGAAAGTGAGGAAGGACAACTTAGTAATGCTAAAGAAATCTATAATTACTTAAAGAATTTGTGGAAGTGTGTGAACTAGCCATAGGATTACCTCCTCATTGTTCAAAATACCACTTTAATATGGTAAAACCTAGTGTGTAGCCACATAATGGTAGGCCTTATAGGTAATACTCATGCATAGAAAATATAAATAGAGAAATTGGTTAAGGAGATGATGGAAGCAAGGATAATCAAGCCTAGTATTAGTTCATATTTGAGTCCAATTTTGTTAGTTAAGAAGAAGAATGGTAGTTGGAGGTTTTGTATAGACTATAAGACATCAAATAAGATCATTAACCAAATATATCCTATTATAGCCATTAATGAACTCCTTGATAAGTTAGGAAGGGCCATTCTATTCTTTAAGTTAGATCTCAAATTTAGGTATCATCCAATACAAATCAAGGTTGAGCCTAGGATAACTTCTAAGACCTGTAATAGGTATTATAGGTTTATGGTTATGCCTTTTGGGCTAACCAATACACATCCCACAACTTAATCTCTCATGAATAACATTTTTAGAGAGTATTTACCAAAGTTCATATTGATGTTATTTAATGATATTCTCATCTATAGCAAGGATATAAGCTCACATATTCAACATCTAAAGGTTACTTTAAAGGTGTTGCAAAAGCATCAATTAGTTATCAACTTCAAGAAATATATGTTTGGGCAAAAGAAATTTGAATACTTAGGACATATTATCTCTTTGGCAGAAGTGCAAGCTAACCTCTCAAAGATTGAGGCCATGGTAAAATGGCCTAATCTTAAGAACTAATGCACTTTAAAAGGATTTTAGGCTTGATAGATTACTATAAAAAGCTTATAAAAAATTATAAGAAAGTGGTTGCACCATTGACTAAATTATTAAAGAAAAATTCATTCAAGTAGAATGAGAAAGCCTAAACAACTTTTGAGTAACTCAAAATAGCCATAGTTATTGTATTAATCCTTCTAATGTCTAATTTTAGTTTGCCTTTTGAAGTAGAGGCTGATGCCTTAAAAAGTGGGATGGGGGTTGTTTTATTGTAAAAAAGGAGGCTAATTGCTTGTTTTAGTTAGCATCTCTCAAAAAGGGCAAGGTAAGGAATAATTCATGAAAGGGAACTTATGATAATAGTGCTAACAATGGAGAAGTGGTCACATTATTTGTCTAGCTAGCTTTTTATAATTTGTATTGATAAATAAAAAAACACTAAAATTTTCATTTGAAGTTGCAAGTAATAGACCCTGATTATAAAATTTGGGTCTTTAAATTAATGGGTTATAAGTTTCAAATACATTGCAAGCCAGGCCATGAAAATAGAGTTGCATATACTTTGTCTAGAAAAGAAGGTACTGCAATAGAAGTGAAAGCCTATTCATTGTGGCCATATAAGGTGATAAAGGAGTTTGGGGCTGACATTAGAAGAGATGACAAGTTGAAGAAAATATCCTCATAGATAGTTACTAGTTTTGAAGCACCTATTGGATATAGCATCAAAAGTGGCTGTCTTATATATAAAGATAGGCTAGTGTTACCAAAAAAATCCCCTAAAACTAAAGAACTTATCAAAGAGTTCCATGACTCACCCATGGGTTTAGGGTTAAAAATATCATCCTTAGTATAATTCAAAGAAAGCTAAATCTCCTTAAGGACTTTTGTAGAAGGCAAATGGCCCAAAAATAGTCTAATAACCATTCATCACCTTTTCACCATTTTCTTCAACTTCCTATTTCCCAACAAACTTTAATAGTGCTTATTTACTAGATACATAAAAAGATATAAAAAGGTTGTAATGTGATTTAAAATGGTAAAAGACTAAAGAAAGAAATTATGTATAACTTAAATATTAATGTCGAACTTTGATGAGAATTAAATTTTTCCCTAGTCCTTTCTAAAGGATTATGACCTGTGGTCAATTATTTATTGAACTTTCATACTCGTTCTCTCATTTTATTTTATTTTTCTATTACACTATTATTTTCTTTTTCCTTTATCTTTTTTCTTCTTTCATCTTTCATCTTTCTTTGCTCTTTCATCTACTAAACTTCCATCATCTTTTTTTCTAACCCCTTATTTTTTTATTGCACTCTTATTTTCTTTTTCTATTTTTCTCTTTCATATTTCTTGTTTCTTTTTGCTTATTACTTTTTTTCTTTTTTTCTATTCATTTGACTTTTTATTTATTTATTTATTTTGCTTATTTCCTTCCTCTCTCCATGTTTTCTTTACATTTCCAATTTACTTTATTTGTCTAGATTTTTTTTTTCTTTCCAAGGACCATCTTGTTTACAATAAATTCTCATCTTTACCTAAGTAAAGAAAAATAAGTGCCAAAGGAATTTTTAGGCTTAAAGGGATAACAAGGGTTAATCAATTTTCTATAATACCAAAGAGAAATAATCTTTTATATTCTAGTAATTGAATTTCTAACATAAAAACCTATTGAAAATCTAACCTCCTTATGTGAAACAAGAACTATATGTAATATAAAACAAACACTTCTTCTAGGCTCAAAAGGGTGGCTAGTGGTGATCTTACATACTATTTAGAAAATGCAAAAATGTCTCAATTCATCAAAAAAGATTATCAATGAAACATATTGTAAAGTGTATGGATTTGGTAGGGACCCAGATCAAACCTATTTGTATCAATTTAAGACTCTCAAAAGAAACAACCACATCAGAGGGTAAAGAAAAGCCAATAGGGACTTTTGTTATACACTTTTTTATTTTGTTAGATATAACAATGAGAAACTACAAAGTGATACAAAAGGAAGTCAATAATAAGAGTGGCATAGAGAAACAAAATAGGATGAAATGAAATTTTGAGCATGACTACTTTAACTAATAAATGAGATAAAACATGGTCCAAATCATTAAGATGAGGTCAAATAACTAGGGAATTTAACCAAATGAAAAGCACATATAGAAGCAAATTTTTTTAAAAAATAAACTACCTTAGAATGTAACTAATGCCTTATATATCCCCAGATTCATCATAGCTGATCGGCAAGCATGCCCAATAGAGTAAGATAAGTCAAAGAAACTTAATCTTGAATTAGTTATATTAACATAAATTAGTAATTATGGTGCATGGAGATGACAATGGAGTACTACAAAATTCCAATAGATACTAGCATTCACTTACCAATAAAAAATGCCTTCAGTCCTTTAGTAAATATTATGCAACTTAGGTAGTAATACTAGTAAGATACTAACGAGCAATTCACATAAGTCATAAATTATAGGGAATTGCTTATCATGAATCAACATTTGCAACAAGCATCAATCAACCGTTTGAGAATTAAAAGTCAACTCAACCACTGAGTTATATCCCTATGAGCCAAGTGGAGTATGCATGAAGGAGTTAGATGCTTCTTTTATTCTTTTCCTTGGAGCAACCAGTCCATCCTGGACTTGAACCGAAGACTTGGCATATGAAGTAATCATTGCTCCTATGGTCTAACCAATTAGACTTAAAAAAATCAAAGACATGAACCAACCACATAACACAGGTAATTTATCATTATTTCCTTGCTAAATTCACCATCCAAATTTCAAACATCTTTAACAAGCAATATATCAACCTTAGAGAATCAAAAGTCAAATCCATACTACAACCTAATAAAGAGACCACAAATACCAAAAAGAATTTAACTAACCTCAAAACAAAGTTATTCCTCCATTATGGCCTTACTAAAGTCCTTATCACCATTAGAGTGCATATTTTCAATAACTAGCAAATCAACATTCAAGAATAAGAAGTCAATTTTAGACTAAAACACAAGACAAAAACATAAACCCCTAAAAAAATTAAAACATCAACCAACCTCACAATATAGCTAATTCTCCATTATGGCCTTGCAAAAGTTACCATCCCCATTAAAGTGCTAATTCTGAACATTTTCAGCAAGTAACAAATTAACCATTTATGAATCAAAAGTCAATTCCACACCAAAATCCTTAAAAATAAAAGAATCATACATATTACTACCAAATAAAAAAGATTAAATATACAAAAAAAGAATAGAAAAATTCACTAACCTTACAACACAAGTAATCTTACACTATTGCCTTGGCAGTAACTGGCCTCGTCAAAGCTATCATACCTAATATTTTTAGCATGCAACAAAGAAAACATTTGAGAATCAAAAGTCATATCCAAATGAAAAAATGAGAAACAAATGACTAAAAGTACCAAAAAGAATCAAAAAATTAACTGACTTGACAAAGTCACCAACTCAGTTGAAGTTCCTAAACATTTTCAATAAGCAATAAGTCAACCATTTGAGATTAAAGGTCAACTCTAGATGAAAACCCAAAAGGAAATACTAAAAAAATAAATAAAGCATTGAAACTTTAACTAATCTCGCAACACAAATAGTCTTATATTATAGCCAACCAAAAGTTATCATCTTATTCAAAGTGCACATTTCCAACATTTTTTAGAAGTAGCAAAGTAACCATTTGAAAATTAAAAGTCAACTCAGGACTCACAACTCAAATAAGAAGATTAAAATTACCTAAAACAATCAAGGCATGAACTAGCCTCACAACATAGGTGATTTGCCATTATTACTTTACTAAAGTCACCATCTCAATTTCAAACATCTATAACAAGTTGCAAATCAACTTTAGAGAATCAAAAGTCAAATCTATACTATAGCCCAATAAAGAGACTACAAATATTAAAACTTGCATAATATATTTTTATCACCATATTCCATATATATAGTTGCTTGACATTAGTCTATTTCTCATGAGTTTCTTCACCTAATCCAAAATTTTTTTTAACTCCTTATAGTTGTCTAGTTCTTATCAATTCATTCATTTATGGTTTCTGATTTTGGCTAAGGTTACCAGATTAGATCATGTAGTCCTTCAAGAATTTTTCATTAGCTCTATATCTTTCTTTGTTTCCTTGAAGTCAGATAAAATATTCATTAATTTGTCTCTCTCCTTCCTCTTTAGACCAATTCTTTTTTTGGACATAATGTCTTTTCATATTCCGTTGAGTTATTGTGGGATTGTGAAAATAGTACATAAGTCAGTGTGGTAGGCCATTTCATAATGTCCCCTGTAATTCTTAACTCTTAAATTTTTGTTTTTCATAAGGGAAAGTAGCAATTGGTGATAGAGTTGACAAAGTTGATCTTAAGGTTGAAGTTCCTTAGTGAGTTCTTAAATCTTCCTATCCTTTAATTCCTATAAGTAGAAGCAAACAAAATTTTGTTAATAATTTATAAATGTAGGAGTAACATACTTTTGTTCACATGAGCCTTGGAAATAATTTCTAGTTGCTTGATTTGGCATATCTAAAGTGGCAACAGCTGAAGTTTATATTTTAGAACCTTCTACCCAAAAAAAAGGACACGTGCTAATACTTCCAATTAACAATGTTCCACCCCTAATAGTTGCAACAAAATTTGTATGCATATTTGTTACTTTACATTTCCATATGATATTTGAACTGATCCTTGATAAATTTTGCCAATTGATTGATAGTTTTCTTGAACTGTGGCTTAAAACAAATGACAGTTTTAAGAGTGTAACACATAGTACCTATCAAAACTATATTATCTCCTAATGTGGTAGTAGAAGGACAGGTGAGTGTACCTTATCAAAACCATATTGACTTAATTATGTTTGGCTTTCATAATCTTAAAATGGAAGTTGCTGTATCATATTCTTGAGTAGTGTGGTTTTTTTTTTCAAAAAAATATAAAATGGAAGTATGAAGAAATGAAGATGGACGGCTTTCAAACATTGCTTGTTTAGTTTTCGAAGGACGGCTAGCATGAAGAAATGGGAGTATGCCTTTGTTCATATAGCTTTCTGTGTTGTCTTTTTCTATAACTTGTTTTTTTTTTCTTTTGGTTTATTTTATTGGATGTTATTAATTCATATTTTTATATAAACGTATAATCTTTGAACTTTAGTTAAAGTATATATGAATATTGAGCCTTTTATTTTTTAGAAGTGGCAGTATACAATTATGAGTTTTAAATCAATTTCATCTTAGCGGTTTTCTTTTTCAAGTCACGCGCTTTTTTCAGATGGTAAGTTGATGCATTTTTCTTTGATCAAATTGATGCTTCAATTATTACCAAGTGTCCTATTTGATTTTTGTTTAAATAAACGTTGCTAAAATTTAAATATTAAAATCCTTATCAACAAAATTGTGATGCTCTGAAAGTAATAAAATGATGCTTTACTAAGTCTTACGATGATATCGATGCTATTTCTACACTCTTATAAAATTGTAGATGAAGATCCTTACTACATTATATACATCGATGCTTTTTTATACATCAAAAATAGTTTTTGTTAAATTATTTTAACAATTTGCAACACTTCAAAGCGTCTTAAATTTTTCCTTTTTTTCGCTGCAACTTTTTTCTTGAAATTTGTTGCAATCAGTTAAATTGGTCAGGCCTATCTTAAGTTTATTTTTATCCTAGTGTCTCATGGTTAATTTATTATTATCTCACTATTTTAAAGAATCTATCATTTTCAAATATTATTATCTTGCCAATATAATATGTTCAATCTTCATACTATTCATAAGAATTCTTTAGAATTAAACATTATTATGAACTTCTAACATATTAATAAAATATAGTAAGTAAACGTTAAAATGACTAAATGATTGCACAGCATAGTTAATTTAAGAATTAGGAATTATTTGATATATGAAAAGTTAGATATAAAAATAAAAAAAATTAATTTTATCAATAAAAAATCATTTTAATATTTTTATTTTTATTTTTAATAATTTAATAATAATTAATAATTAATATTAAATAATAATCATAAAGAGACAATAAATATTATAAATTTTTTTCCCTATTCATGAAATTATTAAACGAGGCCTCATTCAATATTAGATGTATCAATAATACGAGACATCCCATAGGTGATAAGATTCTTCCAAGCAGGGGAAAAAAGTTGAAATGACTGATGACACGTGACGTGACTGAACGGGTTTTTAAGAACAAGCAAATAAGTACATACATTCACACCCCCCTTCTTTCATTTTCCTGGTACATCCTCTCTTCAGTCTGATACGAAATGAAATGAAAATCAAATCGGCAAGCGCAATAATTCGCACAGAAACGCACCCCACAGTAATTATCTTTAACTTTTTTTTTCTCTTTTAAAAGGAGGGATGATTTGCATGAAACTAGGCTTTTAGGTCTGGAACAAAGATAAAGTACCGCAAGTACAGGCTTTAAAACCATTTCCAGTAGTTTATCTAAACCAAACGCCTTATAGCAGTCTGTCTTATTCTCTGGAAGACCTAGCCGCCTAGACCTCAAAGGAATTGAGAATCATTGAAATTAAATACATAATTAATCCATACTTCGTTTTTTGTGTAAAACAAAGGACCAAATGTTTGAGTCCAAGAAAATTTGTTTAAAGTGCACAAATTAATAGATAAGATTAAATATATATAAATAAATGTCTATATATAATATAGATAGAGTTTACGTGCTGAATAAATTTTAATCGTTGAATATTTAAATAATGTAACGCACAAATATACATAAAAATTACTCGAGTCCAAGACTGTTTAGCAAACTACACTTTACCACTTTTCTTAGATTATTTTTTCTTAGGTTCCATTTGGTTTATCGCATCAAGATCGTATTTTCTTTATCTAATTTGTATAATATCTATTATATTCTTATATTTATTATTTTATTTATTAAATTATTTTTTTAAAAATAAAAATAAAATAATTATTTCTTATCTCACTTATTTCACTTATTTACTTTTCACCAACCAAACATAGTACTAATGTTTTTGTTTACAATTTGTATTTAAAAAAATACCTGAACTGCAACAAAATTATTGAACTGCACATTATTTTTTATCCTAATTCAATTACTAATTCCAATTTAAAAGATCATACATAGCACGTGTATAAAAGTAATAAGTTGCACTAAAATGTGGCCAATTAAATGGGCTGCAATTATGATCACAAGGGAGGTGTTAATAAGTATTTAATTTTAAAAATACAAATCTGTATATTCATATATATGTCTATACACACACACACACACACGAGATCGCCTGTCCACGTTAATAATAGTCACAATTCAAGAGGTGGGAAATTAAGAAATTTAATCAATCTAATTTTGTATAATTATTTATTTAGTAAAAGTAATAGTACTCAATTTTTGCTCTCACAACTTTTTTTTCTCTTAAATTCACAGAGCAAATCCAAGAATGCTTTCATCTGTCGTAGAAAAAGAAAAAAAAAAAAGAATGTTTTCATTTGCACAATTGCATTAGCCCAAAAAGATCAATAACAAAAAGGGGTGGGAATTAAATAGTCAAGAGTCAACGCCGTCGATTAACACGAAAATTGGAGGGCCGTTCCCAATTGTGATTTTCTTTAAGACCATGCATATGACACCCAAGATGAGAAATAATTAAGTTCAATTTTCCTACTTCCTATTTGTTCTTTTTCAAGTTTACATCATGCTTTTAAGTCCAAACAGTTGCAGATTCTTCCGCAAGAATTTCTTGAACATTAATCTCTGTATTTATTTGCCAACAAAAAATTTCTCACAACGAAATAAAAACATAACAAACGTTTCAAATTTCACAAGAAGAAACGAGCTAGAACCGAACTAACATGCCACTCGGAGAATATTATTGAAAAAAAAAAAAGAACTTGAATTGGAAGTGTGGAAAGTGATGAAATAATAGCATTACCTAGTTCATCACGTCACGGTTAGCTTCGAGATTATATGCTTTCGGTCGAAAACATGGTAGAAATTTGAAGGCTCCCGAAGACCTTGATTTCTCTATACATGGATGTAAGATTGAGCATGCACATGCTAACCCTCGACTTTATTTATATTAATTGATTTATTCCCAAGTTTTCATATTCAATACTTAACAATAATAGTAATTACTCTATATGCAATAATTTAAAGCTATAACATATCTCACTAAGTGACAGTAAAAACACTCTCAAGGTTAGAAGTAAATTGAAAAAACCTTTCTTTTCGGGTTTTCCTTAATTTTCTCCTTTCTTGTACAACATTTCCAAGTATTCGTATTGATCTCCTCTATCTTCAGATAAATTTTATTTGGTACGTCGCAGATAGATGGCAATTTAGGACGTAAACTTATCCATAGAGCTTCAGCATTAGTGCTTTTCAATGACTTCTGCTTCATCCCTGCATATAATTTTCTAATATTTAGGAAATACAACGTTTTATTTTCTTCATCAAATTAAATTCAAAATTGCAAAAGCTTATCTCAGTTAAATGCTTCAAAGCATGAGCTAACCTTTCCAGTATTCATTTTAACCTAAATTAATTGCAATAGAATATGAAATGTTTAGATTATTCTGTAATATACCGTATTCCTAAATTATATCTGAAGTAGTCTGCTTGATAAGTATTTATGTTTATGTTTTCCAATTTTCAGTCTCTCATCTAATTTGTGACCTATGCAATACATTTTTTAGTAAATTACTGTTGGACTGAACTCCTCAATTTGATCTTATCCCAATTGTAATTCTTTCAACTTAGTTCTTCAAGGATCTTTTTTCTATCATTTTTATCATTCCATCTATTGAAATCATTTAAAAAAAAAATTGATCCTTCAAAAGATAAAAATAATTAAGAAAATATTATTAAAGGACTAGATTTAAAAATTACATTTCGAAAGACCAAATTGAGACATTAATCATCTTTCAAGACAAAAATAGTAATTTGCTCTACATACTCTAAACAAATAAATGTTATTGAGTCATAACTCACCGATATTTCTTTGTTTCATTGCTAGATATGTTGGTAACTTTTGTCCAAGCATCTCTTTGTCTTCGCAACTTTTCTTTTTCTTGTCTAAAACTTTTTTCATGTTTTGAAAAAGCTTTTGAAAAATTTTCCTCAATTATGTGGATCTACTTCATAAAACACTTGAACATTTTCAACCAAATAACTTTCTGGATTTAAGAGTTTTTTTGGAGCTCATCCAAACACCAAGCGTAAGATGTATAGTTTTTGGAGAAAACAACAATTGAAAACAAAAATTGTTCAATTGCTTTGAGGAGTTTTGGAGAAATAGATTGGCCTGTCTTACATTCTTGGTGGTCCATGAAAGGTATTATTCTCCTTTGCTTTTAAAGGAAATTTCGAGACGTATGCCTATCGCGGACCTATTGCCCGTGCAATCACAATCGCAATTTGGACTATGATCTTGGATTCACAGCAGATTCACCAAGAGAAGAGTGTTGAAGAAAAATGTAGAGGGAAAAGTCTATATTTTCTCTTTTCTTCTGTGTTAAAGTTTTTTGTGTGCATTAATTTTTCTTAAATAATCTCTCACACACACTTGTATGATCACACACGACACTAAAAAATTAGTCAGTTTTTCCTTTTCCATAAAAAATAATAATTGAACTTAATTTTTTAATCTAAAAAAACTCAAAAATAAAATTTTGAAACCTTTATTATGACCTTAGCTCTAGAGTAAGTTCACCACGATCACAGGAAAGGAATGTAAAAGAAAAATATAAGGCCTATTTGATTCTATTTTGGTTTTAATGCTTTTAAAACAAATTTTGAAAATAAAAAAATCTGTTTGAATTATTATTTTAATAAATCTCTGTTTTTTATTTTTTTTATATTAAAGTTACAAAATATTTAAAAAATATTTTAATTTTTCTATTTCCAAAAACATAATTATGTTTTTTTTGTTCTACAAAACACTTCATTAAAAATACATTATCAAACAAGTTTTATTATTTTTAAAAACAAAAAACTATTTTAAAAATAAGAAATCAAACAGGTTAATAAAGTCTGTGTTTTCACTTTTCTTTTATGTAGAAGTTTTTTCAAGGGAAAATTATATTTAATGAGTCATATCATATCAAATTTATAATGAAAAATTTTAAAAATTAAAATTATTTTTAAGAACTATCATTATTATCAGATTTTAAGGAAGTTACTACCAATTTAAAAAAATTTACTACTTAATGTAGGAAATTATTGAATTTTCTTATATCTAATATAAATTCTCTAAAATTGATAATAAATCTTTTAAAATCTAAAGATAATGATGATTTTTAATGGTAATTTCAATTTTTAAATTTTTTTATTATAAATTTTATATGATATGATTTCTTAGATGTAATTTTTGCTTTTCTGAATGTGATAATTTTTTTCAAATTTTCTATCACACACACTTGCACGATTACGCATGACACCTAAATATTTATCATTTTTTCTTTTCTCATAAATTATAATAATTGATCTTAATTTTGAATTAAAAAAACTCAAAAATAATTTTTAAACCGTTATATTATAACTAAGAATATTCTTAAATTTTTATGAGTCTAAGTTTCTATTTTCCATGCACAATTTTAAAACTAATATGTGGTAAATTCAGAAAAAGTTTTATAGATTTGTATTTTGTTAGATACCTTAAAAAAATTTTATGTAAATGAAAATTATTTTATTTAAAATAATTATAAAATATATTGCGTTATTATTATTTTTACTTTTTGAAGACACTGATTTTATCATATTTCTCATTTATAAAAATGTTAGTTTTGAGTTTTGATTTATAGAGATATTTGAATGATTATATATTTATAATATTAAGTTAATACATAAAATATTTGAGAATATATGTTTTCATTACTTTGTTAATAAATCTGCTCAAACAAGATTGACACCAAAAAATTAAATTAGAAAATTTTATATTATTTTTCCAACAAAAAATGAGAAAAATGCATTAAGTTTTATTAAAGCACCCATGAGCCAATTAGAGTACTTAATTGGTGTTTCAAGTTAGTTTCCATCATTTGAAAAAAAAATGCAAAATTCATGTCCATATATAATATTGCACCAAAATGCTATAGAACATGTGAAAATTAGAACAACTGGCCTCAACTTCTATAGAAAATGTTTTTTTAATAAATTAAAGTGAAAGTGAAAATCATTTATTTTAATTTTCATTTAAAAGGTTTCATGAAACGGTTTAGACCTCCAAATAATTTAAAAAAAAAAACATTCATAAATACATACATGTGTTGCAAGCTAGCCTACATGTTGTAGGCTCAACCTGCGCAACACAATGGACTCAAAAATTGAGTCCCCACTCCCCTGCCCCCTTCCCCCTTCCCGCATCTTTGAGTCCGCATTCCCCCCTTCCCCCTCTTGTAGGATTTAAAACACCTTCCTCCACATTATTCAAAACACCTCTTCTCTCGCATTATATATGCCTCTCTTCTTCTCTTCTTCAATCAAAGTTGGGTTTTTCGACATTTTACATTATTTTTCTTTCTTCAATTCATCTTTTATAACTTTTAGATTTGTAATTTTAAATTTTTATTTTTAAATTTTATTTTCTAAAAGTGCTGCATTCTTCCTTTTAACTTAATTTTTTTGATCTAATAAGGTTAGTGTTTTTTTTTAATTTTTTTTATAAATGTTTATTAGTTATATTATATATTTGCATTTAAGTTTTTATTATATTTATTTTAGTTGCATCTATTTTTTTGGCTACATTTATTTTGTTGTTATATTTATTTTGTTTGCATAACTTATTGATGTTATATTTATTTGGGTTGCATTTAATTTATGTTATATTTATTTAATTTGCATATATTTTTGTATATTTAATTTGGTTACATTTATTTGTTTTTATTATATTTATGATATTTGCATTAACTATCTTTTTGTTAAATTTATTTCTTTTGTATTTTTATTTATTTTATTTATATTTATTTTTTTGTTATATTTATTTAGTGGGCATTTAATTGTTGCTTACATATATTTTGTTTACATTTAATTTTTTTATATTTATTATGTTTGCATTTATTTGTTTGTTATATTTATTTTACTAACATTATTTTTGTGTGTTATATTTATTTTGTTCAATTTTATGTTTTTGTATATTTATTTTGTTTGTATTAAATTTTTTTTCTTATATCTAACTTGGCTGCATTAACTTTTTATGTTTATTTTGGTGACATTTATTTTTTTTGGACTATATTTATTATGTTTCCATTTATTTTTTTATATGTAGTTTGATTATATTTATTTTTAGTCTATAATTTTTTAGGCTATAATTTTTTAGTTTGCCTTTATTTTCTATGTTATATTTATTTTCTTTATAATTATTTTTCCTATATTTATAATATTTTTATTTATTTTTTTGTGTCTTATATTTATACTATTTGCATTTATTTTTTGTTATATCTATTTTGTTTACTTTTTTATAATATTTATTTTGTGTGAATTAATTTTTTTATATTTATTTTGATGATATTTATTTTTTTGTCATATTTATGATGTTCTTATTCTTTTTTTTTTTATATATTTAACTTGGTTACATTTAATTTTTTTCCTAGATTTATTATATTTGCATTTATTTTTTTTCCTATATTTAGTTTATTTATATTTATTTTTTTGCTATATTAAATGTAGCTGCTTTAAATTTTTTGGTTATATCTGTTTTGTTTGCATTGTTTTAATATTTATTTTGGTAACATTTATTTCTTTGCTATAGTTATTATGCTCACATTTTTATTTTGTGTTATATTTATTTTCTTTGCATATATTTTTATTGTTATATTTATTTTGTAGTTATATTGATTTTGTTAGAATTTATTATTTTCTTTTATTTATTTTGTTTGCAAATTTTACTATAGGAAAAAATAATGACAAATAGAAATAAGATTATATGTATATTTATAAATGGACAAATTTCTTATGGTATAGACGGTATGACATTTGAGTGCGCCAAAGTGAAGATAATAAGGGTTGATTCAGACATCACTTTGAAAAAATTAAAGTAAATTGTTGGATAAAAGTTATAATTTTTTTTTTTCAAATCAAGTTGTATATAGGTACTAAGTGTTGCTAAATCCAACACAGTACTAAGCATATACTTAGAAGACGATTCTGATATGTAAGAGATGTGGCAAGTGAACTTGTGGTCCCCATCCCAATTGACTAGTGCAGAGTTGTATGTGTGTATCTTAACTAATCGAGTGGATTTGAATCTTGAATTATAACTAGAGGAGGATCATGTTACATACACACTTCTATTTATCGGTAATATGTAGGAGTCAGTAGAAAAAGCATCTTTATTCAGTGCATATTTTGGATATGTTAACCCATTTAATCCATAAGCTAATTATGGTCAACAATATAACATCCCTCCTATGAATCATACATTTCAACTGAGCTTATCTTATCAAGCAATTGACAATAATCTATCTCAATCTCCCATAGTTGCGACAGAAGACTTAGTGGATAAATTTGAAGGTGAAGATGAATTTGACTTTACTGTGAATGTTGGTTATAATGATGACAATGAGTCCAATAAGAAGACCAACAATAGTGGGAATAGTTCGACAAATCTTACGATGAATAAAATTACAAGAAAATATATTGACCTGATGATTGCTTTCTTCTCACAACTTGATACAAAGGTGGCAAGTGGTCTTGATTTTCTTGAAAGGGAAGAGTTTATGAATCTTAACGATAATCAAGAGTTGAGCATCAGCATATAATATGCATAAATAAAGGCATTATTCCATGCGATTAAGTTATACTTCATTCAAGTGTACCACACATTTTATGTGTACTATTCTTTTACAAAAAACAAAGAATATCAATGTATTAACTATGATCGTAGTTGTAGTTGGAGGGTCAGAGCATGCAAAAAAGTTAAAAAAAAAACATATTGGGAGATTACAAAATATAAAGGACCACATACATGTCTTTCTGCAACCCTAATATCACTTAAAGTTGGATTTTGATGTTATATTATCATGTATCATAGTAATGGTGATTGACAAGGTATAGATTAAGGTTTCTTGACCAATTAGAGGTTGAAGTTTCATAGGTTATTTAGAGGATGCAAAGTTTGTTTAGCTACATTATATCTTGCAGAAAAGGGTAAAAGGCAAAACACCAAACTCTCACCCTTGTGTTTGGTAACTGGAAAAACTCATATACTTTATTGCCTAAGTGGTTGGTTGTTGTTCAGTATTTCATGCTTGGCTCTGTTGTATAGTTTTCAAATAAACAATTTCAGCAAAACAATTCTAATGGGCAACCTATGTAGATGTTTCATCGAGTATTCTGAGTAATCAAATCATGCATTGATACATTTCAACACCTCAAACCAATTGTCTAAGTTAATGGGACATTCTTGTATGAAAAATACAAAGGCATACTATTTATGGTTGTATCTCAAGATGGTAATAGAAAAGTTATACCTTTTGCATTTGCTATAATGAATAGAGAGACATGAGGAGCTTAGTGATGATTCCATTTCACTCTTCAGAGTAGAAGAGGATTTTGCTTGATATTATATAGACATCTTTTAATTTTATTGGCCATCTATGATTCGAGGGTTGGGTGGCAACCACCATATAAGCATTATATTTTCTGTCTTTAGCATGTGGCTTACAACTTGCAGAAAGTACATGGGATGAATTGGTTAAAAGAAAAATTCATAAATATTAGGTATGCATATAATCTTCATGTTGTTAATGAGAAATTGGCTGAGTTAGTAATTTTACATAGTCTTGTGATTGTTTGGATAGCTGACATTCTCAATAAGCAATGGCTATGGGTTTACGACATAGAGAGCCAACGCTATGGTCACATGATAACAAACCTAGCTGAAACAATAAATATTGTCCTTAGAGGCATCAGGAGTTTGCTTATAATTGACCTCACAAAGGTAATCATGTATAGCATAAATAAAATATTTCATTAAATGAGCTTAGTAGGTGCATGCACAACTAGCGGTTGACTAGGTATTTAATAAGTTAGGACCAATTAAATATCTTACTTACTCTTAAGGAACAATGCTTTATAATGGTCTCCTAGCTTGGTCCACTTACACTTAATTTACCACGACCAAAAATTTCAGAAGACAGGTTAAAGAAGAGACGTAAAGGTTACATGTCAGTTTAGTTGCCAATTGTTGACCACAATAAACAAAATCGTCATGACATTAGTGATTCGACATCATCTATGCCATATAGTGGTGTTGTGGTGCAGTAAGATGTTAGCACAATCAATCTATCTTCTTCTATGTTGACTGGCCAATATACAAACTTTAGAGATACTGGTCCTTCTTATCATGTGCTTCCTTCATTGTTATCATAATTTAAATCTCCCAGTCTATCTCAATTTGGATCATTTATGTCATTAATGATTCAACAATTTTCAATGCTATGTACGTTAGTCAATTTCTTGAAATTGGGGGGTTGTCACATTATGGGTTCGTAACCCTTTAGTATCTGATTCTTTAAGTGCATTCTCCCACATTTGATATAAATTCTTCACCGCCTATTCCTATTAACAATCTATTGGATCAAGAATATGAAAAACTTGTAGGTAAAGGGTGACCACAATGTGAAAGACAAATGGCTCATTGTAGCACCAACAACCACTATTTTTTACATATATGATCGAATAAATTATTTTTTGCATACCATCAATCAGATTAATTCAATTTATTTTGTACTTACAATTATATTACATTGTTATTAATTTTTAACACAATAATTTGTATTTTTAACTATATCTTTATACAATTTTCTTCATTTTTCTCTATCATATTTTATTTTATTTATTTAATACCTTAGTAATTATTTGTTATTACAACTTCATTAATAATTATTAGTATTTACTATCTAACTAAATTTTTAATTAATTATTACATAACCAATATTTATTATATATAACACATTAATAGAGAATAACTTTAAAACAAATTAATTACTAACTCTAATTAATTAATTATACAATCATGATTACTTTTTAATTATACCAGCCACTCATCAAATAAATTAATAATAACTAACTTTAACTAATTAATCATACCATAATCATTACTTATTAATTATATTATAGTAAATAAATAATAATTAATTTTAACTATTTAATTATACAATAATTATTGCCTAATCATACATTAATCATTGGTTAATAGTAGATTAATCATTATCTTTTCATTACATTATAAAAATGGATGTTCTCTCCTTAAAAATTGTGCCACACCAAAGTTGACTTTATTATTAGATCCAATTTTGACTAATCTATAGCATTTAGAAGTAATATTTTTCTCCCACCTAGATTTGACCAAATAATTAGTCAAAAAATTGGATTTTAATAAAAAAAATGACACATAATTTCTATTCTTGAAGCTTGGAAATGACATTGCCAATGGTGGCTCTTCTTATCTCCTATCTCAAACCCTTAATTTGGACCTCAAAAGCAAATTTAACACCTCATAAGATTCATATGCATATTTAGTCAACACCTTTTGCTTCCATCCTTTGGGTTTGAAGGTCTTATCTTCATTATCCTGTCTTCATAATTTTCTCTATGAGTGATTTATTTTTCTAGGACTTGTTTATTGGTTCATACAACTTATATCACTTGAGAGGACTTAGTTTACTTGTCATCTTGTTGCTATGACAAGATGGAGGGAGAAGGGCAAAATAGCCCAAGCAAATTAGATAACGATGAAGGAGATGTAATTATTGTATTGAATGAGGATGAAATCCAAGGAAGCAAAGCAAAGTCAAAAGTCAAAATGCTTGGTATGAAATAACGAGTAAAAAAAAATTTTAAAATGTTGAGCAAAATGATAAAGTACAAAACAATTATTTATGCGTAATTACAAATCTTTTTCATGGTGGAAAAGCAATTCTAAATAAGTCCATGGAAATTCTAAAAAATATGAGAAACAAAAGGAAGCATGTGGAAATTGCAATTTGTGAATTCCTGAAAGTGGTGGTAGGCAACAAAAAATGGCCTCCTTCCAACGCTTGAAGTTTTTAGCATTAGAAACTGTCGAGTGGGTTTGTTTTTGTATATTGAACATTTTAAGTTCCTATTTGGGAAAGACTTTGGTCTTGCTCAAATACTTTTGTTTCAAGGTGTTGGCTTATCTTAATTGATTGATACAATATTTGTTTTTATTAGCTCACAGTAGTGTCATGAAATAAGTAGAATCATTTTAATCTTTTTCTCACTCTTTAATTTCTTTCTAACTGATTAACTTTTTTTTTGTGGGCAGGTTTTTAGTTTGCGTATTTGAGTGATTGTGTTTTCAGATCCTATTATTTAAATCTATCCCTGTTCTGATTGGCGTTTTTTCTTCACTTTTTGCTGTCAATGAAGCTCTCTATCACTTCCCCCCTCCCCAAAAAAAAAAGTACTATTACTTTATTGGGAGTTTCAAAGGATTTTGATTCGAGTATTAGAATATATATAATAGCCAAAAAAAATTTAATCTTAACTTTGTGAAACCACACAAATAAATATAGAAATAAAAAAAGTGAGAAAAAGTATTTTGGTAATAATATTGAATTGTCCCAATAAATTTTGAAATTAAATTACTGAGTTATAATTTTTCACATTTTTTAAATTTTATGAAATTTATTGACAAATTATCATGGCACAATCTAATATACAAAGGCATAAATTTAGTTATAATTTTATATATTTTTGTTATTAAACTTTTAATAAAAATATTAAATGTATAAATTTTTATTTAAAATTTAATTATATAATATTAAAATATGAAACCCACGTACTTATATATGAGAACCATGTAGTTATCGTACTTTTATTATAAAATTTGACTAGCAGCAACCCTGGCAGATCCAAGGGGTTTTTTAAAAAAGTGGGTCCCACAACCAGAAAATAAAAAATAATAATAAAAAAAGAAAAATAAAACGTGCCAATGAACAGTTCAGCACAGTGATATCTACGCGACATTGTAAACAGTGCAAATGAATAGTATGGCGCCCCTTTCCAGCTTTTTATATATAAGGAAGATTTGATATTTAAAAATATAAAAACTGAACTTCAATATTTCATAAAAAAAAATATTTTTTGGGTGAACTTTCATATTGGCCAAATTGGATGAACTTTCCTTATCTAATTTTTGTAGTAATATCTATGATGTTTTTATAATTATTGTTTAACAATATTAATCTTTTTTATTATTTTTTTCAAAAATAAAGACATGAGTGTAGGAAACCATGCTTCTTTGTCAGACAAGGAAAATGTAGCCTTAATTGAAATTGATAAAATTCTTACTGCAAATAGAAGAAGCTTGACCTAATATCCCTCCTTACCAATTCCAATTACATCAAATCTACTTGATTTTGCCAATCCACTCATTTCAGAACAGTTGAATTATAACAAAAATGAGTTACACGATGAATACCTTAGATTACTCCACTCCTTCAATCATGAACAACAATTTTCTTTTGACCAAATCATGGACTCAGTTATGAATAACGTTGGAAAAACTTTCTTTGTCCATAGATATAGTGGTACTGGAAAAAATTTCTTGTGGAATGCACTTACGCCAGCCTTAAGATCAAAAGGAGAAATTGTTCTTACAGTTGCCTCAAGTGGCATTGCAGCTATCTTACTTCTTGGTGGGAGGACAACACTCTCTAGATTTGCAATTCCTATTGTGACAATTGAGGATTATGCATGTAATATCAGACAAAGGTCCCAAACAACTGAATTACTATAGGAAAGTAAGTTGATCATATAGGATGAAGTGCCTATGGTTAATAAACATGGCTTTGACGCACTTGACCGAACACTTTAGGACATCATGCAAGTTGATAGCCAAAATAGTTGCAACTTGCCTTTTGGAGGCAAGTACTTTTTATGAGAGATGATTTTCGATAGATACTTCCTATCATTCCAAGGGATAACAAAGCCGATATTGTTCATTCTGCCATTAACTCCTCATTTATATGGAATCATTGTCATGTGCTCACTTTAACTCAAAATATGCGCCTCTGTGCCAATCAATCGAATACTAATGTTCAAGCATCAAAAGATTTCTCTGAATGGATTGTTAAGGTTAGGGAACAAAAACTTGAAGAACCTCATGATGGTAAAGTCGATATTGACATTCCAAGTGACCTTCTTATAACAGAGTTTTCAGATCCTATAGCTACGATTGTCACCTTTACTTATCCATCTTTATTGCAAAATTTTTCCAATCCAATATATCTTAGAGATTGTGTTATCCTTACTCTA
Source organism: Erythrophleum fordii (assembly GCA_032878935.1). NCBI lineage: Eukaryota > Viridiplantae > Streptophyta > Magnoliopsida > Fabales > Fabaceae > Erythrophleum > Erythrophleum fordii. Next base: position 16,668,699 of record JAVQMF010000049.1, on the reverse strand, counting down.
ACCATTGAAGTTGTTGAAAAGGTAAACATCTTGATGTTAAATTTACTTCCTGGGAATCAACGAGAATATTTGAGTTCAAATACCTTGTGTAAGTCAACTAAAGATCATGACTCATTTCATCAGTTATATCCACCAGAATTCCTAAATACTATTACTTGCTCTGGCCTTTCGCCTCACTGTCTTTTGCTAAAAGTTGGGACTCTTGTTATGCTTCTTATAAATATTGACCAATTGTCAACCTTATGCAATGGAACATGGCTTCTCATCACCAGCCTTGGAAGACACATCTTAGGAGCAATGATAATTACTAGCACTCATGTTGGTCAAAAAGTCTTTATTCCTACAATGAATATGAGCCCATCAGATTCAAAGTTTCCTTTCAAATTACAAAGAAGACAGTTTCCCTTGATTATGTCTTTTGCCATGACTATAAATAAAAGTCAAGGCCAATCACTTTCTCATGTTGGCCTATACCTCCCTAAGGAAGTTTTCACTCACAGCCAATTATATGTAGCAATCTCATGGGTGAAGAGCCGATTGGGTTTAAAGATTTTAATACATGACATCAACAACAAAATGTTGACCAAGACTGGAAATATTGTTTTTAAAGAAATCTTTGAGAATCTCAACTAATCATGCAAGGGATTTTTTCTACAATGTATGTCTAATCTTGCTATGTATTGTATCAAACGTTACCTCATAACTCATATCTTTTGCTTCTTTTCCTTAATTTTTTCTCTCTAATCAATATTTCTTTAGTGATGGTTACTTTTTAGTACAGCCTATTCTACTTCATCACTGTTTTATCTTAATCACATGTGGCATGAGTCATTTCTCATTTCATTAATCTAGAATCATTAACAACATTTAACTTATACTCCACTCCGAGTTGTAATTATGCTTCCCTATTTGACTTGTCTTTATTTTTTTCCCCTTATTTATATCTTATGGTCTTTGGTGGTTATTACCTATAGTTCTAATGTTTGTCTATACCATCAACATCTATAAAAGCCGAAAAAATATAAGGTCATAAGTATAGTGCATAGCATAAGTCAGGTCATAACTCATATCACTTATTCAAAAGCTACATACTAATGTGATGGTCATGGATAGATGGATAAAAAACTATTTGATCATACCACTAGGCTATTGATGTTGAATGGACTAGCATTAAATATTTAGGTAATTATTTTGCAATCCCTCTCTCAATTTCATTTCTTTAAGTTAATACTATTTTGTATATTCCATCTCTTATATTACTTGCTTTTCTTTAGCACACAAAATGCCTAGCTATGGATATTTCAGGTACTAACAATATTGAATTTGCATGTGTGCAACCAATTAAAGCCTTTAAAGAGGAGTGTGATAAAAAAATAAAGTTACACTCTGTATACCAGCCTCCTCCTACTGCCATTTAGTTCCTTTGTCAATTGTTTTATGTTATTTGCTTTCTTATTACTTTTAAAATTATTTCTTTTCTTTAGGTTTGAACTATTTACCTAACTTGAAGTTAATGTAGAAATATAAGTTAGAGTCAAGAGGATCGCCAGGATTGCAATCCACTTCAGTTCCCTGTATAACTAATTTTTTGTTGCTAAATAGCAATCCTTTTAATGTTTTGGTTTTCTTAATTCTACTTTCATCCCCCATGAATAATGTTAATTCTATCGAGAACCTTATTACCATCTAGGTTTCCTTAGTTTCATGTTATTCCATTGCCATTAATGGAAAGGCATACCACGCTTCAGAACTGACTAACATATTGACAGTTTCTTCAGGTATGAAAGCTATGCTTGTGTATGAATAATATAAGAATGATGTACATACCACTTTTACTTTATGTTTGTTGGCATATAGTGTTGTATCAAGGACAAAACCTTTTCTCTTATATTACTACAGCCTTATCGTTTGTTTTAATTATTTTTGGCAGTCAAGTTTTATTTTGTTTTGCCACGTTCATAGGGTCTGAAACCTTACTCAAAATTGACATATTACAAGGTTTGCAAATAGGGAGAATATAACCATGATATAATATCTTCTAAATTCTATAATCATTATTGTAAATGCTTACATGTGCATTATCTTTTATATATTATATATAAACCCTATGCTGATACTTGTACATGATGACTTACTCTTTATATTCAATGCTTTGACTTTATGTTATGCTTTATTACTTAACAATTTAGATTTTGGATTACCAAACCTTGTTTAGTCCTAATGACTTTACTAATATTCCTTTACACTTTAGTAAACCAAAATCAACCTTTTTTTATTAACCATAAATTATTTCTTAATCATTATTCATATATTTCCCCCTTCTAAACTTTTTTGCACTTCTATCATAATTAGTTTCAAAATATACAGTATGATATAACCCATCATTTCCACCTAATTTTTTTAGTAAACTATCTCATTAGTATTAAATTAAATTATTCTTTTCTTCCCATTAGTTGACTTCTGCCTCAATCGTACTATGTTGCCTCTCTTCCAGTGTCTACTGACAAGACTCCACTGTTGATTAATAAATGCCACCCTCTCCCACTTTTCTTGCTGTCACTTCTTTAGCTCCCTTGACAAAAAATGCTTATTATTTCTTCACATTTTCCTACAATTGACATTACCATTTGTCATTATACTATTTAGCCTTTGAGTTTTGCACTCATCGGACTATATAACTTTTCCTCCCTTAAATACGAACACGACTTTACTATAGATTAACTAATACCTACCCTTTCCTATTTTACTTGTTGTTAGTCCTTTGCCAAATGAGGATTATATGCCATCAGTCCTTAAACTCCCTTTATTCAATATCCCTATTGTTTTTGACCTTTTTACACAACTAACATGACCACTTCTCATTACAAAAACATTTGTTTCCAATTAATGATATTTCTTTAAGCATTTTTGCTCATTTTTGACAATTTATAGTCTCAAGATATATTAGTTGTCACTTAAAATATCTTTATATATATATATATATTAGCATCATATCTCATGTATCATATCATATATTTAAACCTATTGGCTTCAATACATATATTGATTAGACTGATACCAAATCTCATAAATAATTATCTTGGGAATTGTTCCTTTCTTTCTAACATATATTCACTTCTAACTTCTTTATTTGCTTTTCATATTTTTCCCTCATTACTCCCTACTTCCACTTGTAATAGCTTTTCTCTACCTGTACCTTCAAGCTTGCTCGAAGCCTTCAAGAAATTTACAAAGGTAAACACATTCAACATGAATTACTCTTTCTTTACTCAATGGTTTACCTTCTCTTTTTAGCTACATTCTTTTTCCTTTTCCTTTAAGCCTTCCATTCAATGTTTCAAATAACAACAACTCCACTTCCATTTATTATCAATTGTTTATATGTTGTTTATGCTTTGTGTATTCAACTTGCTATTATATCCCATACACTTTATTTTCACCTTTTCATACATGCCTACTTGATATCACACTCTGCTCAATTATTTTCCCTCCAACCAATAGGAAATGAGTTAACAAAGTCATGAGTTCATCAAAGATATAAATTCTATTAAAGAAACATGGAGAATCTGTATTAGAACAATACGTCTATAGGCAGTATGACCAACACAGCGCCCATAAGACACGACCAGGATGAGCATGGTTCTATTGGATGAGGAGGTTTGATCAATAATAACATAGAATAAATTAGCATAATCAATATCAATATTGTGTCATATTCTTCTATATCTTATTGATATTAAAATTTATAATTTTTGTTTCTCTTTTCTATAGGATAATGAGATTAAGGCAACTATTATAATGAGACATCTTATTGCAAAGTTTATTCCACTCCTATTTGAAGGAAGTTGTTATTACATTGAAAACTTTGATGTTCACCATAATACTAGACAATTTAAGACCACATCCCATCCTTTTAAAATCACTTTCAATTGTAGCACACATGTAGAACCTTGCAATGTGCAAATCCTTGCAAATCACTTTGATTTCATTCTAATACTAGATATATTACAAGGGAAAGTGCCAACTGACTATCTAATAGGTTCGAATATGTTTCTCCATTGATGGCTATCATTTTTTAATAACTACTTAATTCATCACTATTTCTTGGCTTCACCCATTTTCTTTTAGAAGTTATTGGTCAACTCCATAGCTTTGGAGCTTTAGACGAGTTCGAGAGAGATGGAATTACAAACAAAACAATGTCCATCACCATAGCAGATAACAGGTTATGTAGAAATCCTTATTGACTTTTTCTTTTTTTTTTCCCATCTATACATTGGCTATATTCAATGATCACTCTATTTTACATGTGAATTAGGAATAACTCTATTCAATGTATCCTGTTTGGAGAAGTTGCCTCACTTGCTTCTGATTATATTCAGCATCGGACTGACCCCATTATCATAATAGTGATGTAGCTCACATGAATCAAAACATACAACAATATCAATTATTTTCTACTTAAATCTCTACTTTTAACCAAATTAGTTTATCTTGACCATAAAACTATGATTTAACTTATTTTCTTAATGTATTAACTATTGTTATAGATTAAATTCAAGTTTCCACCTCTTGGGACACTACGAAACTACTTTTCAATCTAGATATCTACCAAGTGAAAGAAATACAAGAAAGGTTTGATGTTACAAATAATTGTGACTACTGATCTACATATTACTGCCCCACCAACTCTAACCTCTTACTTATTCTATCTTCAAACTTCAACCAGTCCTCATCACCCCCATCCATTACTCAAGTGTATAGTCAGGTTTCAAGTCAATCCTTAGAGGCACCAGAAGAAAATTTATTAACTTTTTCCAACTGTTTGTCAACTTCTTGCCATCCAAGAGGTTTAGTTTTGATTCTGCAACCCACTTTTTTCCCCCTTACATTGTTATATAACATACAACCTTTGTATAAATCTATTTGTCTACAACATATAACATACATTATCTTAGGAATCGTTCAAAAGATTGAAACAAATTTTGGATGGATGTATGATGGTTGTAACATATGTTAAAGTAAGGTGAGATAGCAAGATAACTCTGTCTTTTGTCCAAAGTGCAAAAAGCTAGCATCTGCTATCATCCCAAGGTACAACAACAACTTGGTCTATACTCTGACTCCCTTGCTCATTTTATTTTTCCTTTTTTTCCACATATCTATGAGTCAACAATTCTATCTCATTTTTTCCTTTCCTTAACATGCATAGATATAAAGGCACTTGACTGTAGTAGATGAAATTGAAAGCACATCAGTAGTTTTTTTTTTTTATTTTTTATGATGTAGCATTTAAGGTACTTGACAAACTAGCACAAGACCTCTAAGAAAGACTCCATCAGGTTTCCTTCATTCCCTTTCTACCATCATTCTCAGTATATGAAATCTCATATTTTTAATTATCTAACAGAATATTTGTACCTTTCTATGCCAACACAAACATATAATTAACTTTTTCTTTGTTGATACTACACAGACTTTGCCTTTCTTACTCTCTACTACTTCAATGGCACTTATTCATGCAAGACAATTCTTCTTCTATATTAGGTTATCCTATTACAGTGCATGTATCAATTTTATCATTAATGCTTAATTCCATTCCAGCATATCATGGAATTGATTTTTCTTGCCCACCATTGCTGATTTTCTTATAGGAATTTTGTGTTGATAATAATTTATTAGTTTCTCTTCATGTAATTCTTCATTTTGGTTTGCTTTTCCTTTTCACACATGCATATTAGATATTACTTTTTATGCCTCCATGTTATTGACATACAGCAAAATATATGATTACTAAATTTTGTATGCCTACAAATTTAATATATGGATTACTAAACTTGATTAGTTCTCAAACTCATGTTAAAATACTAGGAAGGACAACAATACTCTTTCCTACGAGAACTTAATGAATTGGTTGGCAAGAAGATTTTACTGAAGGTAAAGGAAGATATGTTCAACTTCAAACGAAGTAACTTAAGTTTTATTGTGGCTAAGATTAGCCACAAACGAAGACCTTATCATTCAGTTCACTCTTTCAGGCAATAAGGTAACACACACACACACACACATATATATATATATATATATATTCGTTCTGCTTTAAAATTATGGTAAATTGAACATCACTGTAATGGTGACTTTCATTCCCATTTATTAGCAGTTGGAACATGATCAGGCATCGAGTTCAGATTTACATCACCTACCACCTACCACCTACACCAAGCATTGCAAATGAATTGGTATATAACTTTCACTAGAGCTTAACAAATTACATCTTGAAACTGCTTTTTTTTATATCGCACACAATTTCTTACTAATTATTTTGTTATCTTGTACATTACTAGGAAACCTCATCCTTCATGGCAGACAATGATGGTGATTTGTCCCTTGCTGTTAAGCATACACCCTCAAGGACCATCTCAGTTGACAGAAATGTAGAGGATTTAGATGACATAACAATTTCATAACTCTTTACACAGAAAATGACAACCTGTGTAGAAGCAAAGGGCCAAGAGACTAACAATTGAAACAGATATTATTGATTTTCCTAATATCAATACACCACAGTTCTCTGCAACAAAACCACATAAAGTTGTGAAGTAAGAAAAATTAGATTAATTGTTTTGTTTAGGTTCTTGATGCCTTTACCCTCTAGGATTAATGACTTCCAAAGTCTACTTTACTATAAGGATCATTTTGCTAACACTTCTATCTTTTCTGTCATGCTTTTAGTGTAGTTCCTATTTTGTCTACAAATATTGTATAAAATGTTTCAAACACTGTCTTCATTAAGTAGTCATAATCAGCCTTTATTTTTATCCTTAAAGTAATGCTTTCTTTTTTCTTTTCTTCTTTTGGTTACAAAAGAGGCATTAGTACTTGAAAGAATAGAACAGGCCACACTTTTTTTGCAATTTAATTATGTATATGTAGTGGTTGTTTCTAATAGTTAATCAAGTAGTGAAGCATCTATACATACACTATCCATTTTCCTTATAAATGAATGATTCAGTTCTGATAGATGGATTTAAAGTTCTAACTAGAACCATCATGAACCACACGTTTAGACCAGGTTAGGTTTACATGTCATCGTGCCCAACAAGCGTCTTAGCAATCCAAAGGTAGGTTTTACACTGTCTTATGCATACAATTGTTTATACTTGGGTGCTATACAATTAGAATTACGAGATAGTTTTTGAATTTCAAAAGGAAATTATGAAATCATTTTTCAAAGTTGTTGTAATTACTTGATGGGATTAGCTACTAGAAGTTGTAAATAGTTTTTTCTTTAAATATGTTGACATGGATGTTTCATGCTATAGAGATAGATTGATTCAGAACACATATCATAAGGTGCTTCTAGAGTCATTCTTTTGTACATAAACATGTCATTCATATTAATAATGATTTTAAATTGATTCAGCTAATATTTCCCATAATTGCATCATTGATTTTTATGGTTTACCTAGATTTTCGTTTTTCCTCTAGCATGACCAATTACTACACCATGGACATCTTGTAAAAAAAAAAGAAGAAAAACCCAGGGCTATCTATCATTTACAGTAGTCACAATTAATTCAGTTTATCCATTATATTGTTTAAAATATACTGGCCATGTAAACGTGCCTACTATATTTTTTTTTGGGAAGGGGGTGGGGCGGCCAAGTCTGCTATAATTGTATAGGTGGAAAGGTCTGCGTTGCTAATTGTAGCTTTGTAAAGCTTATCTCATGTTTTACTTTTTTTTTTTTCTTTAGTATTCTATATATACATACATATTTATTTGGTCAGACTGTAATGCTTTTACCATTTTAATTCTGAAGCTTCTAACCTTAACTTTCATTTTGATCCCTTCATAACAATCTTAAGGATAATATAGAGTCAAAATATGTTGATATGATAATATTTCTATCATTCTAGCAAACTTGTTATTATAACATCTGCCAACTTCAGTCCTAAGTTTTACATAGTGCCATTGTTATAGGTGACTCTCTTTTTTGGAAGTTCAATACTTTTCTTTAAAAAAAATTAAAAAATTTATATGACATAATTGAGTTCGGCAAAACCTGTAGGTCAATTGCAATCCTCATTACTACATATTATAACATGTCGTCGTCACCTTAAGTAAAAATTAGTTTCATTACTTATATATATGCTACATTCTTCAGTTATTATTTTAAATTGCCATTATTGAATATAAGTACATTTTTCTTTTAATTCAATTTATATATTTAATTATTAATTACAATATTTCAGCTTTTCAAATATCAAGAAATTTCATCTTCCGTCGGATATTAGCTAGTTTAAAAGTATAAAAACTGAACTTAAATATTTCATAAAAAAATAAAGACATTTTTTGGGTGAGAATCCCATTAAAGAGTTTGCCACATCAAAGACGACACGTGTCCCCTTATATTGCAAACGACTGCAACCTGAAAAGACAGTGGTGGCACCGTCACGCTTTCATATTTCAGCGAAGGGTCACATATTATGAATTTTTCCCATTTTTTCTTCCAACGGTAATCTTCCAATTCATGCTCATTCACACTAATCACGCTTCGGCATAATAGCGTCGCTCTTCCGATTCTCGCTAATTCCGCTTTAACGTTGTTATTGTTATTATTATTATTATTATTTCAAAATGCTGCTATACCTTCGTGCTGAAGGAATCGGACGCTCTTAAGGCCTGGGCACTTCGAAGAGTCTGGGTCAATTCATGTCGTTGTATGGTTGCGCACCGGCAACTGCGAAGACATTGCCTTTCTCTTCAAGTCCTTCAAAGATTCCATCTCGTTGGGAAGTTTTGCAAATTTGATGCTCACCGCAGGTTTATCCCAATTCTGCTTTGTTTTTCTAATTTTCTTGGCTTTTTCTTGCGGACCAAGATTTTAGTCGAATGCTATGATTATAATTTGCCGATGTGACTTTAATTTACTCGTGCAGAGAAACTGGTAAGCGAGCAAGCTCCAATGAAGACTGATGTGGAAATTGCGGTATGATGAAATCTTCCGCTGGCCTTCTTTTCAGTTAGTTGATACTTAGTTTCCTGTTTGCATTACTAACCATCTCTTGTGACTTCTAGATAAAGAATGTAGGCATGTCTTGTCGGTACCTAAATGTTAGTATATTTGCTGCAACGTTCGAATCTTAATTTCTCCAAAAGAAAGAATACTTTCAAAAGCTGATTAAAATAGATTTTTCCATCTAAATAATAATAGATGCTGAAAATTTATCATACACACATAAATGACTAGAGTGTCCTTGAAGAAGTTAGCGTATGCACATTGTACGTTGTCTTATCTTTGTTCACATGCTGATGTATTGATAGCTGTGTATATCCATTTTAGTACTGCTGTAGTTCTTTATCCATTATTTAGTAGATTGTTCTATCCTTAATTCCTACATCCGATAGGTTTAGAAATTGTTTCTTTAAATGCAGCTTGATCCTGGATTACAATGGAGAAGTTATAGAAGGCAATTCCTTGATGAGAGGTAATTTTTTTCTGTTTAATATTATTAAGTTAATAATCAGGCTGATTTAGGTTTATATTTTCGAGATTTAATATGCATAATTTTATGATGAATTTAGGTATAGTCGAATAATATGTTAAAATATGTTATTGTGTAATTGTGATTCCTGCATTATCTTATAAGGAGCAGTATATCTGTGATACGAAATTTTATCACATTTATTCAAGTGAAGATAATGTTATATTAGTTAATAGGTTGCTAATCTACATTTAAGGAAGTATTCTAATGAGTTGGGGTCAAGCAATAAGCACATGATTCAAATAGGGGTTGTTCAGTAACTCTTAAGCATATATCTCCATAGCGACTTGACTTAGAGATGAATAATGAAATGAAAAAGCATCACATTCTGAGTTGGGAATGAGCACTTTGATGGGGATGGTGACTTTCACAAGGCAATAAGAGAGGATTACTTGTGTTGATAGGTTAGTTAGTGTTTTGGTTTTTTTTTTTTTTTTTTTGGGGTACTTTTAGTCCATTTTTGTTTGAGCTTTAGTTTGGAATTGACTTTTTATTCTTGAATAGGGATTTGCTGCTCGTTAAAAAAGTTTGGAATGAGGATTTTGATAGGGACGATGACTTTGGCAAGGCAATAGAGAAGGATTATGTGTGTTGTGAGGGTAGTCTATGTTTTAATTCTTTATTCTATTTTTAGTCATTTTGTTTTTTCCTTTTGGAGTTTTAGCCAAGAATTGATGTTGAATTCTCGAATGGTTGATTTGTTGCTTGTTGAAAATGAGTGCTTTGAAAGGGATGATGACTTTTGCTTGGCAACAGTGGAGGCTTATCTGTGTTGTGAGGTTAGTTAATGTTTTGATTCTTTATTGTATTTTTAGTCCTCCTTTTTGGGTTTTGGTTTGGGATTAACTTTGACTTTGGCAGATTACTTATGAGTTGAGGTTAGTTAATCTTTTGATTTCTTTTCACAGTTTTTGTCCTTTGTTTTCTGCATTATTTTCACTTGGAATTGACTTTTGATTCTCAAATGTTTCATCTGCCGCTTGCTGAAAATGATTGGGAACAAGAACTCTGATGGGGAGGTTAGTTGATGTTTTGATTCCTTTTTGTATTTTTAGTCCTTCTTTTTAAGTTTTGGTCTGGGATTAACTTGTAAATTTCAAATGGTTGACTTTTTGCTTGTTGAAAATGCTAGGAACCTTGGTGGAGATGATGACTTTGGCAAGGCAATAGTGGTGGATTACTTATCAGCTGAGGTCAGTTAATCTTTTGATTTCTTTCCATATTTGTTGTCCTTTGTTTTCTATGTTATTTTCATTTGGAATTAACTTTTGATTCTCAAATGTTTCATTTGCTGCTTGCTGAAAATGAATAGGAACAAGAACTCTGACGGGGACTGTGACGTGGGCAAGGCAATAGGGTAGGATTACTTGTGTTGTGAAGTTAATGAATTTTTCTATTCTTTTTTGTACATATAATTGAAGCAATATGTTTGGTCTTTCTATTTTTTAGGCCGTTAGTGTGGAATTGATTTTTTATTCTGAAATGGTTGATTTGCTACTTGCTAAAAATGTTCAAAATTTGCATTTTGTTGGGGATGGTGACTTTTGCAAGGCCACAATGGAGAATTGACTATGTTGTGAGGTTAGTTAATATTTTAATTTTTTCTTGGGATTTTTTGTTTTTGTCTTGTTTTTTAGTCTAAAATTGACTTGTTATTCTTGAGTAGTTGATTTGCTAGTTATTGAAAATGTGCACCTCGATGGCAATGGAGACTTTGACAAGGCTATAGTGGAGGGTTAACTTTATTGTGAGGTTAGTTAGATTCTTTTTTATATTTGTAGTCTCTTTATTGGGTTGTATGGATTTGACTTTTGATTCTCCATGCTTGATTTGCTGCATGTTGAAGATGTTTGAAATTGGGATAGTGACTTTAGCAAGGCAATAATGACAAATTACCTCTGTTGTAGGGTTAGTTCATGTCTAGATTGTTTTAAGTATTTTTAATCCTTTTATTTGGGGTGTAAGTCTTAAGTTGACTTTTGATTTTCAAATGGTTGATTGGTGCTTGTTGAAAATGTTGATTCATGATGGGCAATTCCCTGTAATTTATGACTTATTTAAATTGCTCTTTAGTTTCTTACCAGTACTACTAAGTTACATGATCTTTATATAAGGAATGAAGGCATGTTTTATTGGTAGGAAAATGTTTGTATCTTTGTTGGAATGTTATAGTAGTCCACTGTCATCTCCATGCACCATCATTACCAGCTTTTCTTAAGATAACTTGCGGAAGAATAAGTTTCTTTGATGCGTCTTACTCTGTTGGGTAGTGAAGAATCTGTGCATATACAGGGCAGTAAATCACTTTCTGGAGTATTTTCTTTGGAAAAATATTTGTGTTTGTATGTGCTTTTCATTTGGCTGAAGTTCATAGTCATTTTACCTTATCTTTATTATTTGGATCTTGTTTTATCTCATCTATTAATTAAAGTAGTCATGTTTAAAATTTCCTGTCACCTTATTCTGTTTCTCTATGCCAATGTTGTTATTGGATTTCTTTTGTATCACTCTGTGGTTTCTCATCCTTCTATCTCACAAAATTAAAAAGTGCATAACAAAAGTCCTTGTTGACTTGCCAAATGTTCAATTACCTTGACTCTACCCATACATATGGTTGTTTCTTTCAAAAGTCTAGAGTTTGATCTGGCCTGAAGGTCCCCACTAAATCCACACACTTGATCATATGTTTCATTGATGAGCTTTTCTAAGGAATTGAGGCATTTTTACATTTCCTAAACAATATGTAGAATCGCCACTAGCAACCCCTTTGAACCTAGAAGAAGTGTTTGTTTTACATTACCTACTGTTCTTGTTTCACCTTAAGAGGTTAGATTTTCAATGGGTATTTTATGCTAGAAATTCAATTACCAGAACATAAAGGATTATTTCTTTCTGCTATTACTAAAAATTGATCAACCTTGTTATCCTTTTGAGCCTAAAAGTTCCTTTGGCACCTATGTTTTCTCACTTAGGTAAAGATGAGAATCTATTGTAAACAAGATGGCCCTTGGAAAGAAAAGAAATCTAGATAGACAAAGTAAATCGGAAGTGTGAAGAAAATAAGAAGAGCCAAGTCCCAAGAAAAAAAAAAAGTTGAATAACCAAGGAAAAAAAGCAAAATGTGAAAAAAAAAAGGGAGAAAGATGAAAGAATAAAAACAGAAAAGGAAAACAAGAGTACAGCCAAAGAAAGGGAATTGAGAAAGAAAGATGATGGAATTTAGTAAATGATTTAGTAAAGAAAGAAGAAAAAGGAAAACAAGAGTGCAATAGAAAAAAGGAAAAAGGTAATGAGAAAGAAACATCATGAGAATTCAATGAATGATTGACTATAAGTCATGGCCTTTTAGAAAATACCATAAAAGAAACAAGACTCTCATCAAGGCTCAATATCAATCTTTGAATTGTACATCCTTTCTTTCTTTAGCCCCATTTTGTTTTTACCATTTTAGACCCCATTACAACCCTTCTATATCCTTTTTTGTATCTGGTAAATGAGAACTGGTATAAAAGCTTATTGGAAAATTGAAAGCTGAAGAAAATGGTGAAAAGGTGGTAAAGGTCATTATACTACCTTTGGCCAATTACCCTTTCATTTGCAAAGAAAACATAAATCCTTGGCCACGTTACAAGCTATAAAAGTCCTCAAGGAGGTTTGGCTCACTTTGAATTATACTTGGAATGATATTTGTGGAATAGAACATTGGAAAACCCTAACTTATATATAAGTATCTCTTTGTATCAATTATGAATTTTCAAAAAGAACGCCTTCAAAAGTCAAATTGAGCAAAATTGCAATTGTCATCTTTATTTTTGATATGATTGTTTTTGTCTTTGATTCTTTTTGTATCAACTATGAGTTTTCAAAAAGCACACCTCTGAAAGTCAAATTGGGATAAATTCCCATTGTCATTTTGATTGTTGACATGTTTGTCATTGTCCTTCTTTCTTCTTGTTTCAAATTCAATGTCTCTAAATCCTTGTCATGATAAATCTAGTTCATTTGCCCATTTGGTATCCCACATTGTTTTTTGTGCATGACTATAAAATTAATTTTTGATAAAAAATATGAAAGGATCAAAATATGATTTTTTTTTTAATCTTATTAGAAATCCTTCAGAATGTGACTGAGTCTTAGATATTCGAGGATTCTCATACGTTGAATGGCAAAAGATTTTGAGATAAATATCCACTACCATTCCAACCTGCCTTTTTTGTTTATGTTTGCAACCCATTTATGTCAAAGCTTGCTGCTTTTGCTCTGCTTCCTTCATTTATTTTCGCTTGACCTTTTTTTTATCTGCTACTTGCCATTTTTCATATGACTTCTTTCTCTCATCATCTCCCTCTTATTTATTTTGCTCTTTCCCAACTTCAGATTTGACTTCCAAAATTTCAAATCATTCTTCCTACCCTAAAGTTGTAAACCTTCAGTAATGTTTCTTCCTTTCTTATTGTTGTGTGCATGGCACTGCAGTGGGTAATCTTTGTGAGATACACAGTAAAACAAAGGGTTTGCTTTCAATGATAAAGATTCAAGTTTTTTAAGGTTCATTTAATAGCATATTTAAGCCATTTGTAAGCATAGGTTTGCAATGCCTCTGAGTGAATTTTGTCCATTAGTTTGATTGCTCTAACCGAATATATTGTTGCAAATTAATGAGATAGTATTGTGAATTACTTGAATTAGTTTATTTACAATATTTGAATTTGTTTGTTCAACTTATATGTATGAAGTTCTGTTTGTTTTCTTAATTTATGTTCTTTTGTGTATTGTGAAAGATGTGGATTGCTCTAGACAACTTTTTAGTGTAAATATAAGTCCCCATTACTTTAAATCTGAGATAATCAGGAATGGAAAGGCATTTCGAGTTTGATGTCCACTGCCCATGTGAACCTTCCCTGTTTGTTATTGTTTGTGACGTATTTATGTTGTGGACTGCGGTTTCTCCTCTGCATCCTTCACTTGAGTTTTTTACTTTCGATCTTTCTCTGTAAGAAATAAACTATTTTGCTCAACCTTTGGATTTTTTTCCCCCTGGTTGCCACATTTGCCATGTATAACTTCTTTCTTTCATTGTCTCCCTAATCTTTTTTTCTCCCTTAGTCTTCCCCCACTTCAAATATGAATTCCAAAATTTCAAACCATTCTTGCAATGTTCATGTTGTTAACCTTCAGCGGTCTCTCTTTGTTTCTTGTTGTAGTATATGCCGTGCTGTAGTGGGTAATCTTTGTGAGAGATACACTGTTAATTAAAAGGTTTGCTTTCACTGATAAAGATTTGTGTTATACGATTCATTTAATAGCGTGTTTAAGCCGTTTGTGGCTACACATTTGCATTGCTTTCGAGTGAACTTTATGCATTAGATTCATTTCTTTAACCTTAATTATATTGTTGTGAATTAATAAGATAGTATTGTGATTTGTTTGAATTAGTTTATTTATGTTATATATATGCAATGCTGTTTGTTTTTTAAAATTATGTTCTTTAGGGAGTGTTTGGTTGGGAGTTTTTGGAGGGGAGGGGAGGGGGATAAAGTGTTTGGTTGGATAAAATTGGAGGGGAGGGGAGGGGGAATGAGGCAAATTTGCCTCCCCTCCAAATTGGGGGGTTTTGGAGGGGAGGGGTGGGTTATTTTTTAAATGTTAATTTACTTTTTTGTCCCTTTTAGTTTTTTAATATTTTAATATATTAATATTTATTAAAAATTAAGATAATTTTTTTATTAGAAATTAAAAATAAAAAAAGATTGAAATTTATAATTTTTTTAAAAAATTATTAATATAAATAATTTTTTTATAAAAAATAAAATTAAAATAATATAAAGGGTAAATTTGTCCAAATATAATTACCTCCCCTCCCTTCTCCTCCCCTCCTGAACCAAACAATAATCTCTCCTCCCCTCCCCTCCCTTCCCTTCCAACCAAACATAACTCATTAAATCCCCTCCCCTCCCCTCCCCTCCCCTCCATTAACCTCTTCTCCCCTCCCCTCCCCTCCGTTGAACCAAACGGAGCCTTAGTGTATTGTAAAAGATATGGATTTCTCTAGATAACTTTCTTATGTAAACAGAATAGGTCTCCACTACTTTAAATTTGTCATATCCAGGAATGGAAAAGCCTTGAGTTTGAGATCCATGGTCTATGTGAACCTACCCTATTTGTTGTTGTTTGTAACCCATTTATGTCATGGATAGCAGTTTCTGCTCTGCTTCCTTTGTTTAAAGTTATTACTTTGGTTGGGGAGCAAACATTTTGCTCAACTTCTTCTTCACTCTTTTTCCTACTTGCTATGCTGTACTGTTTCTTTTTTTTTTTCTTTCCTTTTTTTTAGATGTCCTTTAGTGTATTGTAAAAGATATAGATTGCTCTAGATGACTTTCTAGTCTGAATAGAGTAGTCCTTACTTCTCCATTACTTTAAGGCTGTGATATTCAGGATTAAGGTAGCAAAACAAATTTGGATATTATGTTACCTATGTTCACTGCTTGGAGCAAACCATTGTGCTCAGCCTTTTCTTCACCTTTTCTCTTGCTTGTTATGCAGTAGTTTTTTATCTTTTTTATTTTTTTTTTATTTTTTTAGTTCTATTTTTTGTGTTTTATTTATGTTGTTCTTTAGTGTACTGTAAAAGATATGGATTGCTCTAAATGAATTTCTAGTATAAATGGAATTTTCCTCACTTTTTTGTCACTTTAAGGCTGTGATATTTGAGATTAAGGTAGCAAACCAAATTAGGATATATGTTACTGATGAAAGTTTTTCATCTTACGAGTTTCCCAGTTGCTTTCCCTTTTATTTCAAAGTTATGGGTTAAAGTTATTTAGTATTTGTGTTATATAACATGTAATCAGTTATTTTTTCATTGTGAAAAAGAAATAAAGTTTTATGTGATATAATGTTTTTGGTGTCCTATTTTTCAATGATTATATCTTGTCTTGAATTTGTTGCTAAAAGAAATTTTAAAGGAAAAAACTCTGTTTTTGTCCCCTATGTTTGAGGATCATGTCAATTTGATCTCTTAACTTCTTTTTGTTCCAATTACATTCTACATTTTAAAATTTGATCCATCTTTTCCTCTTGACTAACTCTGCTAACATCACAAACAGAAATTTAACTACATGGTTTTAAAATTGGATCTAAGATTTTGATATAATATTTGCCCTTCAACATGTTGGAAGGATTTAATGTATTGAGATTTGATTCTTGATCATGTGAGAGATTGAAATGGTGAAGAATAAAAATTGGAAGAGATAAGTTTTGGTGGTGGTTAAAACTTTTTTTCCCCCCTTTTGGAGGGGGGAAGAAAGAGGGAGAAAAGGGGGGAAGAAAAATTGGTTTTTCTTGTCAACTTTAGGAACCCTATATGTCAAACTTTGAGCAAAATGACATTTATGATACACTTACGAATATTTTATTTGTGGTGTTAACTGAGTTTGTCAAAAGAAAAATTGGATCAAATTTTAAAGGTATGAAATTGAAATGAACAAAATTCAAGGGACTAAATTGAAAATGCCCCTAAACATAAGGTACGAAAATGGGCATTTTTTTATTTCACATGTTAATAAATAAAATGAATAAAAATTGGAAGGATTTAATGTATTGAGATTTGATTCTTGATCATGTGAGAGATTGAAATGGTGAAGAATAAAAATTGGAAGAGATAAGTTTTGGTGGTGGTTAGAACTTTTTTTCCCCCCTTTTGGAGGGGGGAAGAAAGAGGGAGAAAAGGGGGGAAGAAAAATTGGTTTTTCTTGTCAACTTTAGGAACCCTATATGTCAAACTTTGAGCAAAATGACATTTATGATACACTTACAAATATTTTATTTGTGGTGTTAACTGAGTTTGTCAAAAGAAAAATTGGATCAAATTTTAAAGGTATGAAATTGAAATGAACAAAATTCAAGGGACTAAATTGAAAATGCCCCTAAACATAAGGTACGAAAATGGGCATTTTTTTATTTCACATGTTAATAAATAAAATGAATAACTTTTGATTGTCATGGGTTGGATATATGAGGGTGAATATGATAACTTTGGTCCAGCACTCTAGCCATTGTTTGCATGAACTACGTCAAAGTTGAAAAATGAGCAATTTGATGGAGATGATGTCTTTGGCAAGGCGATAGTGGGGGAATAATTAACTTATGAGGTTAGTTAATGTTTTGATACTTGTTTTATATTCTTTTGGGTTTAAGATTGGAATTGATCGTTGATTCTTGAATTTTTAATTTGTTGCTTGCTTAAAAGGTTAGGAATGAGCATTTTGATGGGGAGGGTGATTTTGGCAAGGCAATAGCTGAAGGTTATGCATGTTGGATGGTTAGTTAATGTTTCAATTCATTTTGGTATTTTTAGTCATTCTTTTTAGTTTTAGTCTAGAATTAAGCTTTGATTCTCAAATGGTTGATTTACTACATGTAGAAAATGTTGGAAATGAACACTTTAAATGGGATGATGACTTTTGCTTGGCTACAGTGGAAGACTATTTGTGTTGTGAGGTTACTTAAAGTTTGATGCTTTCCTTATTTTTTTAGTATTTCCTCTTGGGTTTATGTCTGGAATTGATTTTTAAATATCAAATGGTTGACTTGTTGCTAAAAATGTAAGAAACTTTAACGGAGTTGGTGACTTTGTCAAGGCAATAGTGGCGAATTACTTATAAGTTGAGGTTAGTTAATCTTTTAATTCTTTTTGGTATTTTTATTCATTTTTTGAGCATTTTTTCATTTGGATGTTGGGAATGAGAAATTTGATAGGGCTAATGACTTTGGCAAGGCAATAGTGTAGAATTACTTGTGTTGTGAGGTTAATGAATTTTTCTATTCTTTTTGGTATATATAGTCTTTTTTATTTGGAAGTAATATGTATGAATCATTTTTTTTGGGTATGAGATCCTTAGTATCCGAAAGTCACTTGAGCCCCAACTAATCCGAGTAGAGTTGAGTGGACCCATTAAGGGGGTAAAGCTCTCCCAACGCCTATTTTCTTCATTGACAAGGCTTGAACGCGAGACCTTACTTAAAGGAAGCTGAGCTCCCAGCCACTCGAACCAACAAGTGTTGGTGTATAGACCTTTTACTTTTGAGGGTTTTTGTGTGGAATTGACTTTTGATTCTAAAATGGTTGATTTGCTACTTGTTGAAACTGTTCAAAATGAGCACCTTAAAAGGGATGGTGACTTTTGCAAAGCCATAATGGAGAATTAGCTGCGTTGTAAGGTTAGTCATTATTTTAATTTTTTTGGGAAGGTTTTTGTTTTTGTGTCTTATGTTTAAGTCTAAAATTGACTTCTTATTCTTGAATGGTTGGTTTGTTGCTTGCTGAAAACATGCACCTCAATGGCTGTGGAGACTTTGGCAAGGCATTAGTAGAAGATTAACTTTATTGCAGTCAGTTGGGTTCTCTTTGGTATTTGTAGTCTTTTTATTGTGTTGTAGTATGGATTTGACGTTTGATTCTCTGTTGTTGATTTGTTGCTTGTTGAAAATGTTGATTCATGATGGGCAGTTCCCTTTAATTTATGACTTATGTAAATTGCTCTTTAGTTTCTTGCTAGTATTACTACCTAACCTGATGTTCACATACTGAATGAAGGCACTTTTTTTGGCATGTAAATGTTAATATATTTATGTTTTCTTGTTGGTATTACTACCTAACATAATGTTTACATAATGAAGGCATGTTGATTCATGAATGAAGGCATGTCATTTTACCTCGTTTTTATTATTTGGACCTTGTTTTATCTCATATATTAGTTAAAGTAGTCATGCTAAAAATTTCCTTTCATCCTATTATGTTTCTCTATGCCACTCTTGTTATTGGCTTCCTTTCGTATCACTTTGTGGTTTCTCATCCTTCTATGTCACAATATCAAAAAGTGCATAACACAAATCCTTGTTGGCTTGCCAAATGTTCTATTACCTTGACTTTGCCCATGCACGTGGTTTTTTCTTTCGAAAGTATTGAATTGATACGAATAGGTTTGATCTAAGCTGAAAGTCCCCACTAAATCCACACACTTGATAATATGTTTCATTGGTGAGCTTTTCTCATAAATTGAGGCATTTTTACATTTCCCAAACAATATGTAGAATTACCACTAGCTGCCCTTTTTGAGCCTAGAAGAAGTGTTTGTTTTACATTACCCCTGCTATTAGATTTTCAATGGGTTTTTATGCTAGAAATTCAATTACTAGAACATCAAGGTTTATTTCTTTCTACTATCACTGAAAATTGATCAACCTTTACTATCCTTTTAACCTAAAAATTTGTTTGGCACCTATTTTTTCTCACTTGGGTAAAGATGAGAATCTATTGTAAACAAGATGGTCCTTAGAAAGAAAAGAAATCTGGATAGACAAAGTAAATTAGAAATGTGAAGAAAACAAGAAGAGCGAAAGGCAATAAGTAATAAAAAATGAAAAAGTTGAATAAACAACAAAAAAGAAAAAAAGAAAGAAAGATGATGGAAGTTTAGTAAATGATTGAGCAAAGAAAGAAGTAAGGTGAAAGAAGAAAAAAACAAAAAGGAAACCAGAGTGCATCTAAGAAAAAGAAAAACAAAATGAGAAAGAAACATCATGAGAGTTCAGTAAATGAATGACCATAAGTTATGATCTTTTGGAAAGGATGTGAAAAGAAACGAGATTCTCATCAAAGCCCAACATCAAACTTTGAGCTATACGCCCTTTGTTTCTTTTGTTGCATTGTTTTTACCATTTTTGACCCTACTACAACCCTTTTTATATCCTTTTTTGTATCTGGTAAATGAGCACTGATATAAAAGCTTATTGGGAAATAAGAAGTTAAAGAAAATGGTGAAAAGGTGGTGAGGGTCATTAAACTGCCATTGGGCCACTTAACCTTTTATTTGAATAGAAAATCTAAACATTTGGCCATGTTACAAGCTTCAAATGTCCTCAAGGAGGTTTAGCTCTCTTTGAATTATACTCAGGATGATATTTGTGGAATGGAACATTGGAAAAACCCTAGCCCAGAAATAAGTATCTCTTTGTATCAATTATGAATTTTAAAAAGGAACACCTTAGAAACTCAAATTGAGGTAAATTGCATTTGTCATCTTCATTTTTGATATAATTGTTGTTGTCCTTAATTCTTTTTGTATCAACTAAGAGTTTTCTAAAGGAGCACCTCAAAAAGTTAAATTGGTGGAAATTTCAATTATCATCTTGATTTTTAATATGTTTGTCGTTGTCCTTCTTTTTAATTGTCTCAAATTCAACTCTCTCAATCCTTGTCATGATAAATCTAGTTTATTTGCTCATTTGGTATCTCACATTCTTTTCTGTGCATGACTATAAAATTTATTTTTGAAATAAAATGTGAAAGGATCAAAACATGATTTTTTTATCTCATTAAAAATCCTTCAAAATGTGACTGAGTTTTCGATATTCATGGATTCTCTTATGTTGAATGGCAAAAGATTTTAAGTTAGATATCTACTACCTATTCCAATGTACCTTGTTTTATGTCGTAGATTATAGTTTCTACTTTGCTTCCTTTGTTAAAGCTTTTACATTGGTTCCTTCATTGCATGGAGCAAACTTTTTGCTTAACCTTTTCATCACTTTTTTTCCTTCTTGCTATGTTGTACTATTTCTTTCTTTCTCCATTTTTTTTTAATGTTCTTTATTGTATTGTAAAAGATATGGATTGCTTTAGATGACTTTCTTGTCTGAATAGAATAGTCCTTCCTTTTTGACATTGGGATTAAGGTAGCAAAATAAATTAGGATATTATGTTACCTATGTTCACTGCTTGGAGCAAACCATTGTGCTCAACCATTTTTCACGTATTTCCCTGCTTGTTATGCGGTATTGTTTCTTTAGTTTTTTTCCCCAGTTTTGTCTTTTATTTATGTTTTTTAGTATACTGCAAAAGATATCGTTTGTTCTAGATGAATTTCTGGTTTGAATAGAAATAGTCCTCACTTATTTGTTACTTTAAGACTATGATATTTAGTATTAAAGTAGCAAAACAAATTAGAATATTAGTTACCGATGAAAGTTCATCTTATGAGTTTTCCTGTTGATTTCCCTTATACTTCAAAGTTATAGGTTAGGTTTATTTAGTATTTGTATTATATAACGTGTAATCAATTAATTCCTCTATGTGGAAAAAAGTCATGTTTTATGTTATTGAATGTTTTTTGGGTCTTATTTTTCAGTGATTATAGTTTGTCTCTGAACTTGTTGCTGAAAGAAATTCTAAAGAACTTGTTGAGGATTGTGTCAATTTGGTCTCTTAACTTCTTTTCGTTCCAATTACGTTCTACATTTTAAAGTTTGATCCATCTTTTCCTCTTGACTAACTCCTCTAACATCACAAATAGAAATCTAACTACATGGTTTTAAAATTGGATCTAAGATTTTGACTTAATCTTTACCCTTCAATCTTGGTCTTAGAAGGATTTAATGTATTAAGTTTTGATAGTTGAACATGTGAGAGATTGAAATGGTGAAGAATAAAAATTGTAAGAGATAAGTTCTGGTGGTTTCTGGTGGTAGTCAGAACTTTTTTCTTTTTTTTTAATTTTTTTGGGTTGGGGTTGGGGAAGAGCTTTTTTAGTGAAACCTTAGGAATGCTATATGTCAAACTTTGAGCAAAATGACGTGTGATGCACCTAAGATTATTTTTATTTGTGACATTAACTAAATTTGTTAAAAGAAAGATTGGATCAAATTTCAAAGTAAAAAGGGCAAAATCAAAATGAACAGAAGTCAATGACTAAGTTAAACTACCCCTAAACATTAGGGACAAAAATGGGATTTTTATTTTTCACAAGTTAATAAGTAAAATGAATGGCTTCTTGAGTGTCATGGGTTGTATCCATGAGGGTGAATATGATAACTTTGGTCCAGCACTCGAGCTCTTTGAAAATGAGCACTTTGATAGGGATGGTCTCTTTGGCTACGCGATACTAGAGGAATACTTAACTTATGAGATTAGTTAATATCTTAATATTTGTTTTATATTCTTCTGGATTTAAGATTGGAATTGACTTTTAATTCTTGAATTTTTTATTTGGTGTTTGCTTAAAAAGTTGGGAGTGAGCACTTTGATGTGGATGGTGATTTTGGCAAGGCAATAGTTGAGGGTTACACATGTTAGATGGTTAGTTAATGGTTTAATTCTTTTTGGCATTTTTAGTCTAGAATTGAACTATAATTCTCAAATGGTTGATTTTCTACATATAGAAAATTTTGGAAATGAGCACTTTGAATGGGATGATGACTTTTGCTTGGCTACAGTGGAGGACTATTTGTGTTGTGAGGTTAGTTAAAGTTCAATGCTTTCGTTATTTTTTTTTTTATTATTTCCTTTTGAGTTTTAGTTTGTAGTATACTTTCAAATCTCGTATGGTTGGCTTGTTGAAAATATTGGGAATTTTAATTACACCCCTTTTCTTACTTGGCATTCTTTATCTGTTCTTCTTTTATTAGCTTGTTGAACCTTTTTGTTTTATGCCTAGTATAAGTGTTGCTTTAGCATTTAATAGTAGTTTCCCTTACTATACAACTTCTGTCCATAACCTCATTAAAAGAACCACAAGCCAAATACGAGAAATGATTTGGTAGAGGTATCCCTTGGATTGCTTGAAAGGGAAACATACCAATAGAAAACTGTATGTTGTATTATGCCAAAGTTCTACTAATAGTAACCAATTTGCCCACTATTTAGGAAAGTCACCCATCATGCATTGTAGATAACACTCTAAACACCTATTTAGAACTTCAATTTGACCATATTCATAACCCATCCTAGGGGTTTCTGGAAACAAGGGTTGCAAAAATTTTTCTTTTTCTTTGAATACATCTAATATTATTTTAAATGCATTTAATATTAATACTTGTCTAAAAAAAGGCTTCTGGTTCCTCTAACCTAAAATACGACTGGGGTAAAGGATATTGTTCCATATCATCCTGCTTAAATATAATTATTCAATTGATCACTGCTTTATTTTGATGTTGCTTGTTTACCTTTTCTTGTGCATAATGTTCATACCAGGACCACTCAAAGGGATATTTTACCCTGTTTTTTCAGTTGCTGATTTGCTTCGGACAATGTTCGCCTAAGAGTCACTTCCATCTTTTTTAATTCACTTCTTTAACAATCTTTACAAGTGCTTTCTCTTTTTATTTTTATTGGTATGTCCATATATTTTCCCCAACTAAAGGGTCTTCCCAGCTAAATTGCTTAAATTACTTAGGACATAGAGGCAAACAACCGAAAGGTTAAGGTGTACGCAGGAAGTTATACATTTGTTGAGACCAGATGGAAGAAACTTCGTGTTGGTGATATCATTAAAGTGGGTAAGGATGAATACTTTCCAGCCGATCTTCTTCTGCTTTCGTCAAGCTACGAGGATGGAGTTTGCTATGTTGAGACAATGAATCTTGATGGAGAATCTAATCTAAAATTAAAGCATGCTTTGGAGGTGACAGCTCATGTTCATGATGAAATATCCTTTCAAAAGTTAACGGCAGTGGTCAAATGTGAGGATCCTAATGAAAATCTCTACTCATTTATTGGAGCCTTACACTACGAGGGCAAAGAATATCCACTTTCCTTACAGCAGATTCTTTTAAGAGATTCGAAGCTGAAAAATACTGAATATATATATGGTGTTGTTATCTTTACTGGCCATGATACCAAAGTGATGCAGAATGCCACAGATCCTCCATCCAAGAGAAGCCAAATTGAGAGAAAAATGGATAAGATAATATATATCCTTTTCTCTACCTTGATTCTGATATCTTTTATTGGCTCAGTATTTTTTGGCATTGAAACTAAACGGGATATTACTGCTGGCGGCTACAGAAGATGGTATCTTTGTCCAGATAATACAACAGTGTTTTATGACCCTGGAAGGGCAACACTTGCTGCTATTCTTCATTTTTTAACTGCCCTTCTGTTGTATGGATATCTAATTCCAATATCATTATATGTCTCCATAGAAATTGTGAAAGTGTTGCAAAGTATCTTCATTAACCGTGATCAGGAAATGTATTACGAGGAAACAGATAGGCCAGCTTGTGCACGCACGTCTAATTTGAATGAGGAACTTGGTCAGGTTGATACTATATTTGCTGACAAAACGGGGACTTTGACATGTAACTCTATGGAGTTTGTGAAATGTTCCATAGCAGGGACTCCATATGGACGCGGTATGACGGAAGTGGAGAGAGCACTTGCAAGGAGAGGGGAGGATGGAGAACGTGAAGTTGATGGTGTGTCAACTGTTGTCCAGGGCCATAATAGTGATGCACTGGAATCCTTGCAACCAAGTAAAGGTTTTAACTTTAAAGATGAACGAATAATGGATGGGCAATGGGTTAATGAACCCCATTCGGATATCATACAGAACTTCTTTCGAGTTTTAGCAATTTGTCATACAGCTATTCCAGATGTAGATGAACAATCAGGTGAAATTTCCTATGAAGCTGAATCACCAGATGAAGCAGCTTTTGTCATAGCAGCAAGGATAATTGGTTTTGAGCATTTTGCAAGGACACAAACAAGCATATCATTGCACGAATTAGATTATATGACTGCAAAAAAGGTTGACAGGTTGGCTAGCTCCTTTTACTATGATTATTTTACTTATAGGTCCTCTATTTGTGCTGATAAGCTCCCTGTAATTTTATTGCTCAAAAATCAGAAAGTATTCACCTCATATGTGAGATTTTTATAAAATCTTTTTAATAGAGAGTAATTCAGCTCTTCTTATCAACAGAGTTTGATTTGGTTTTACTAAGACTAGTGCTACATTATGGCATTTTGAATCTGTTAACAATTCTAACCTCTCTGTCTCTTGGTATTCATACTAATTCTTCATAATTGCTCTAGGATCCATAATGACCACAAAATAGTTATTTACAAAATCTCCAATTGTTATGAAAGCAGGCTTTAGGATGAAAGACTGGGGAAGAATATGACTTGATTAAAAGTCTTTATGGAAAGAGAATAGGAGCTGATAAAGGAGGGTAGAAAAAGGCAGAAGGTGTAATATCTGAGAAGCATATAAAATCTCAGAAAAATTACTGAAGCATCAGATCATCTTTAGCCCAAGTGGAGAGAAAACTAATACTTTGATAGTATATAAACTATTTGGTTCCTATAATGCATTTGACTGGAAAAGTCATACTTCCTTTTTGTTTTCCTTGCAAGTCAAATTTCTGTCATAACGATGAGTTTGGTGTTTCATGTATGGTTCTTTGACCTTATTTTGATGACCAGAACATACGAGCTTCTACATGTGTTAGAGTTCAGCAGTTTGCGCAGAAGGATGTCAGTTATTGTAAGGAATGAAAATAATCAATTATTGCTCCTTTGCAAGGGTGCAGACAGGTTTCACTCGACATTCACATATTTTATGGTTAATTATGTGAAGTTGTAAATTGGGTATAATGATGTCAAATTCATCTCTTTGCATATATTTAGTGTTATGTTTGAAAGGCTCTCCCAAGATGGAAGACAGTTTGAGGCTGAGACCAGAGAGCATATCAGAAGGTATGCTGAGGCAGGTTTAAGAACTCTGGTAGTCACATACCGTGAACTTGGTGAAGAGGAATACAAGTTGTGGGAAGAGGAGTTTTTAAAGGCCAAAACTTTTCTAGCTGCAGACAGAGATTTATTGGTAAATGCCGCTGCTGATAGGATTGAAAGAAATTTGATCCTTCTTGGCGCTACAGCTGTTGAGGACAGACTGCAAAAGGGGGTCAGTATAAGCTTTTGAACTTTTTTACCTATTTTTAAGTTATGCATTCATTCTTTGTAAATTTAAAACCTGTTAGACATTTGTTTAAATTATGAATTGGAAGTTTCTAATAGCCTGAAGAAAGTTTCAGATGTCAGATTTGGCCCACCAGAACAAGAAAAAAAAATAGAAATAATGATCAGTTATTAACATCACTAATTTACATAATTGAGTGGTTTATAAAGTTTACACTGTTCACCTGAGTGCAGGTTCGTGAATGTATTGATAAGCTTGCCCAAGCTGGAATCAAATTGTGGGTATTAACTGGGGACAAGATGGAAACTGCTGTCAACATAGGGTACATTATAAGGTTTCTGCTGGGTTTTGTTTATCTGGTAATTACACAAAATTCATTATAGTATCTTTTACAGGTATGCTTGCAGTTTACTTAGGCAAGACATGAAACAGATAGTGATCACTCTTGATTCACCAGAAGTCCTATCCTTGGAAAAACAAGGGGATAAGGAAGCTCTAGCAAAGGTAAGTGACCTTGATTTTTGGCATTTGAAATCCTCTCATCATTGTAGATTATTGATACAGTGACTACTCAGGCCTCCCTTGAAAGCATTGAGAAGCAAATTAGAGAGGGAATCTTACAAATCAAGTCTGAGAAAGAGAGTTCTAACAAAGCTAAAGAAGGTTCAGCTGCATTTGGTTTGATAATTGATGGGGAATCCATCAATTTTTCTCTTAACGAGAATCTGGAGAAGTCATTTTTTGAGCTGGCAGTTAATTGTGCATCTGTCATATGTTGCCGGTCTTCACCCAAACAGAAAGCTCTTGTAAGTATTATGGATATGCAGTCTGTATTTGCATGTGTATGAAATGAAAGTTTCCTGTAAACTGTTGGTGCTTTGGATGTCAAAGCTTTATAATAACATTATCTCCACCCCCCCCCCCCCCCCCCCCAAAAAAAAAAAAAAAGAGCAGGTTACAAGATTGGTAAAGTTGAGAACAGGGAAGACAACACTATCTATTGGCGATGGGGCAAATGATGTTGGCATGCTTCAAGAGGCTGATATTGGAGTTGGCATTAGTGGTGCAGAAGGGATGCAGGTCTAATAATACCTTCACTTGTACTTATTTGAATTGTTCTTTTTCCCCTATCTCAGCTTAGAAAGACTTCCATTCTGAGTTCCAATACAATGGAGAACATTATCAACATTTCAATCTGCCAAGTCCTCGCACAAATATGGTCTTATCCCTCTGCTGCATATTCCCAATTACTTTTTTCTCTTTGCACATAGCATTGAATATATGATAATTAATAATTTGAGTAATGATATCTGTATCTCAGCTTCTGATTTTGTTAACTATTTGTTATCTACAGGCTGTGATGGCAAGTGACTTTGCAATAGCTCAATTCCGTTTTCTGGAACATTTGTTGTTGGTACATGGCCATTGGTGTTATAGGCGAATAGCAATGATGGTGAAATCTTGCGTCCATCTATTTTCAATGTCTCTCCACTCAAAATTCTCTGTTTCTCTGCTCAATGTTTTCAATAGTCAGATTTTCGTTGCCTCAACATTGTGAGATTAAAAACATGAAAGATGCAGCATGAAGCATGTTTTCTTTTACTTTTTCTAGGCATCTTTTTGAACCCTTTTTATTGGTTATCTTATTCTTTTCAGTTCTCTTATATCTGTTTCTTACTGCATTGCATTGTGTCACATTTTTTGTTCAGATGAAGATTTAATAATAAAAAGCTTCATCACCTGTTAATTTCTTTGATCTGTGGATGCAGATATGCTATTTCTTCTATAAGAACATTGCATTTGGATTTACTCTATTTTGGTTTGAGGCATATGCCTCTTTCTCTGGTCAAACTGCGTACAATGATTGGTACATGTCATTTTACAATGTCTTCTTCACTTCACTTCCAGTGATTGCTCTTGGTGTTTTTGATCAGGATGTTTCTGCTCAACTTTGCCTAAAGGTACTAGTCTACTAGATTGTCAATCTTCAAATTGCTTATGTAAATATCAAAGAGAGAAAAGGACCTAAGGATAGACACTAATTCTTTCAAAAGTTTAGGCCTATTTGTTCTGAAGAATTCCTCTGAAAATAATTTTGTACGATATTAGTTTTTCTATGGCTATTTAGCTAAGTTATATTCCCATTATCATCACTTCTTTTGATGCTTTTATATGATAAGCTGATCAACGCTTTTGTTCATAAATATGAATCTGTTCATGTTTGGAAGGAAACATAAGCGGCCCAGTCTCTATGTAGTGAGTTTAATCTCATTCCCCAAAAAATATAATATAATGCAATATAATAAAATTAGAGATTCTCATGTTCCCTCCCGGATGTGAGCGGATCCATATTTTTTGTTCATATATCATCACTCCTTTTCTATGGAAGGCATATGACTAAACCTTACTATCTTGAAATATGTTTAAATACAAAATGCACCTTTAAAAGCATATGTATCCACGTGTCTGCTTCAATGATATATTCTTTTGTTTGGTCTTTATTTATTTTCATATATATAGCTGAAAGTTTGAGGAATGCTGAACTAAATGAACTTTCTATCCACAGTATCCCTTCCTATATCTAGAGGGAGTAGAGGACATCCTCTTCAGCTGGCCCCAGATTCTAGGCTGGATGCTCAATGGAGTAATCAGTTCCTTGATTATCGTGTTCATGACCGCCAACTCCATGATAAACCAGGCCTTTCGAAGGGATGGTAAGGTGATTGGCTCGGAATCACTTGGGGTCATAATGTACACCAGTGTGGTGTGGACTGTGAATTGCCAAATGGCACTCTCTATCAACTACTTCACCTGGATCCAGCATTTTTTCATATGGGGAAGCATTGCCTTGTGGTATGTGTTCTTGCTGGTCTATGGTTATCTCTCTCCAGCCATATCCACAACAGCTTACAGGGTTCTTGTGGAAGCTTGTGCTCCTAGTGTTCTCTATTGGCTAGTTAAGCTTTTAGTTGTTGTGTGTGCTCTGCTTCCCTATTTCTGCTATACGGCCTTTCAGACGAGGTTTCTGCCAATGTACCATGATATTATTATACAGATAAGACAAGTTGAAGGGTCTGACACTGAAATATCTGATGAGTTGCCTAACCAAGTCAAGGGCGAACTTGTGCATCTCAGAGGGAGATTGAAGCAAAGGGAGTTGTAAAACGCAAATACTTCCAAGCTTATGGACTTGGGATTTGTATTATATTTGGTTTCCTGGTTTAGGATGGCATTGAATAAGCATTGTGAGAGAGTTTTCATTTTCCCACTTCCTCTATCGGCTTGCAGTAGGAAAAAGGAAGTTTGTAGGGGCAAGATTTGTAAGCAGTCACCGTGATGTGAGTATTCTAGATTGACTATGATAATAAGTGTCACAATCATTATTTAATTTTCATACAATAAAAAGTACAATTGTAATTGCTTACCTTAATTTTTCCTTACTCATCTATCGTGTAAGGATATTATTTAACTTAATGAGGTTTTTGTAACTTGTTTGGAGTACAAGTCATGATATGGATATGAATATTGTTTAGGCAAAAATTGAAAAGTATTTTAGTATTGACATATTGCTTCGAGCCAAAATCGCTGTTTCATTGGTGGAAAAAAAGAAAATGTCACTGTTGCAACTACTAAAATGTAAGTGCGAATCAGGAAAATTAAGAAAAGTTAAAAGGCATTGACTAATAAAAACTCTTTATCATGTCTTTATTTGAATAAAGGCATTGCAAAGCTAATGTCATTGGCTAATAACAGGTTTTCAAATGTTTGGGAAATCAAAATTTTTATGAGCCAAAATAGAATATTCATGTTTTTTTTTTCGTGGAGTTGAAAACATGATATGACTTTATGTTTAGCTCTAAAGGGATGGCATGGTAACTAAGGAAGTGTGTTTCCTATCTCAATTATTTAAATTTAAATTTTCAGGTCAGTATTTAAGAGAATCTATTCTTCTAGATATTCCAAACTAATGAGATGACACGTTCTTAAAATCATCCAAGAAAAACTGTCTCAATTGAACCAACTAATCTGTAAGTACCTTTATTGTATAAAAAGAAAATTAAAATCCATTTCAGGTAAAAATCTCTGGAGTTTTTTTGTCCGAAAAGAGGAAATTTTGAGGTGTTAAGGAGATGTGAATGCTCTCACGCCGTTTTCAAAGCATAAAAATCGGATTTGGTACTAATTGAAGCCGTTTGCTCAATATCAATATAGATATTTAAGTCATAAATTTTGAAGATATGCAAAATGTTGTGTCTGAATTTCATCAGGACTACCATTTTTTTAAGGCAAAATATTGTTGAGAGATTTTTACGTATTGATGTTAGTTGTATATTTTTCTATGTAATTCGCCGTTACAATAAAGCATCATCTTAAAATTCAGATAAGGTTTGAAAAGTTGAGATGTAGCCGCTAGTTTAAATTTTTAAAATTATAAACAATTTTTAATTGTATAAATAACTTTTTTAAAGGAAAGTAAAACCGTAAAGGTAATAAGTATGGGGTGACTAATGTAAATAATCTTTTTTATAATATGCTTACCCACTAATTTAAGGATAAGCATAACGTTGATTAGATTCCATCCAAAAAGTGAGGGTGGCTGAATGAATCTCCGTAAAAGATGTTTGGGTCCTCCCTTCACGAGAAGAACACACTTCGTGTGGAAGCAGCCATCATCCATTATCATTAATGGAAATAGAAGGACAATCTTATTCTTTATTACAAAAATCAGGTCAACTTAACTTTATACTGTCTTTAGTCTTCTCTCATCCTTCTAGTACACTAGTGCTATAACTTTGTAATGGGTCACTTTGAAGAGTTTTATCTGTTTAAAATGGTCCAATTCATATTATTAAAGCTTAAAGGACTTTATATAGTTACAAACACATTAAATTGATATGAATAGTATAATTTCAAATAATTAATCCCAACAAATGACTTTTACAATTTCATTTGATCACCTGATTTAAATATTATTATTAGCTCACTCTTAAAATAGAATATAAATAAAAATCTTTTTAAAACTAATAAGAACTCAACAACAAAAGTAAAGACATTCTAACTCAACAACGGAAGTTAAGATATTCTAAATTGTATACTGTTTAACCCATCTAACTAATCTAAACTTTCTACAAACTTACTTACGAACACAAATCCCTTGTAATTACATTGGTGCAGTTAACTTATAGTCTTTAAATGTAATTTTTTTTAAAATTTTAATTGTGAGGAATCTTTTATTAAATAGTAGTGAATAGAAATATAAAAGAAAATTGGGTAAATAGTAAACAAGACTCGTGGATTTTATAACATGAAATATAATTTTTAAAAAATTAAAATTTTTATCCTCACAATTAAAATTTTTATCTCTACAAAAAAAAAAGGCACATGTCAAGCATATGCTTAATTATATTCCGCTGGAGTTATACTACTGTAAAGGATCCATGTCCTTTTCTTACACTTCACCCCTAAAGTTTTTAAACTTGTATTATTTTAATACTTGAATAATATTTTCTTTCTTTCTAAGATTTCTCTTCTCTATTTTCATACTCCCCTTGAAACAAATTTCAATTGCCTCTGAAGAATAACTTGGCCAAAAAATTATATTCAGAAAGTCCTTTGAAATTTTAGTACTGAAACCTCAATCTTGTTCATATTTAAGTTTGGTGACTTTTAGTTAATCCCAAAGAGGAGCTCGGGACTCCTAACATACATGTGAAACATCGTGCTCAAAATTTTCTGAGCTATAAGGTTAGGTAGGTGCTTAAAAAGGTAAAATCGATACAAGTTCTGCATTTTGGTTAGTGCTTACAAAAAAGACGTGTAATACAAATGTGTTTATCTTTTAATATTATATATCATAAAAGTGTACACAGAAAATAAAAATAAAAAATTTTCACATTAAAACTCAACATTTCGTTCGTTAATTTTTATGCATGATAGAACAAACATTTTGAAATCAGGATCCCCTTCATTTGGCATTTAGGGATAACTGTAAGGAATAAATTTTAGGGGGGGGGGGGGGGGGGAGAAGAGAAAGAGAGAGACTTGAATATATGGGGTCCATATAGAACCTCTCATTCTCTCTTTCTTTATTTTAAATTTATCACTGCATTTATTTTTTCAATACAAGGATTCAGATAATATATATATATATATATATATATATATATATATATATATGCAATTGTACAATAAAAGAAAGAACAATATAAAAAGGTAAGATAAATATATATGGGGTTTACTTTCTTTTTTTATATACATTTTCTCCTCTCTCTCTCTCTCTCTCTCTCTCTCTCTCTATATATATATATATATATATAACTGCATAATATACAATTATTTGTAGATTGTAAAAAATACCGAGTTGGCATCTAGATCCAAAATTTTGAACTTCTTGACTTGTTAAATATCTACATTCTTCACCACTAAATTACATATGTAATGATTTATTCCTCCATTAATTGTTTAATCATGACTCCACCCTTCACGCTTGGGTTTGGAATTGGAAGTGACATTAATTAGTAATGTAAATTAGAAATTAAAATGATTTTTAATATTGACATAAAGCTTCAACTCAAAGTCGCTGTTCCAACGACTGCATATGAAATGTCAGTTGGGAAAATAAGAAAAGATAATAATGAAGGGGAAATGACTAATAAGATTAAATTAATGGAGGGATTTTGAAAACATGATGTTCATGCGTTCGTGCATGAACCTGAAAACATGGTGTTCATCCATGTCTCTCGTTGATGTATAATGTGTTCCATGTGCTTTTAAAGCATGAAACATCAATTCAGAATTGGTAGTTGGCTCTATGCGGTTATTTATTGTCACATAGTCTATTTGGATCAATTTTCAGGGAAGAGAAGACATTTATTTTTTTAAGAAAATATATTTATTTTAATTTTTTTATATATTTAATCAAATTTTTTAGAAAAAAATAAATTGTTTTTGAATAACAATAATTTTTTTATTGCGAGAAAGAAATAAAAAAAAATCAGAACTTTTGCTTCAAAATAAAAGCAAAAGTAAAAAAATTATATTTTATTAAAAAATACTTTTACTCACAATCATTAATTATCATATAACCCATTATTCTTTTCTACTTATAGTTTCATCATTTTTATTCTCATTTATTCTCTTATTCTTATATACTTATTTTGATATATTTATTTTAATTTTATATATTATATGTATTTATTTAGATTAAAATATTTTATATATTTATTATAATCATTTTTATATTTTAATTAATTAAAAAATTAAAATTAACCATAATAAATATTTAAATTTATTTATTTATTCAAATGATATTAATTGTAAAGCCAAATACATACATACACTCTTTAATAATTTAACAATAAAAAGCACATTTTTAAAAAATTTGTCAAACATAATAATATTTATAATAATGCTTATCAAATGATTTTGCTAAACTTTTTTTTATCATTTTTTTCTTGAAATTTCATTTAAAAATATATTTTTATATAAAAAAGATCAAAAAATATTTTAAAATGAACAAAAATCCACACCAATCCAAATAGGCTCGGTCATTAATTTTGAGGTTTTGCAAAGTTTTTTTCTTTCTTATTTTTATTGAGAGATTCTGATTTATTTTTTCAAGCAATGTTAATTGTACAACTTGTTAACCATAAAACAACTAAAAAGGCCATTGCATCTTAATTCATTTGAGACTAAATATATGGATCGAGACGAAGCCACTTCTGCCCGACCCTAAAAAAAAAAGACGTAGGGACATGTAATAACTGAGAGAGTTATAAGATGTTGTAATTATACAAGTGACTAGTTTTTTTTTTTCTTTTTCTATTTAATAAACTAATCATTTGACGGGGAGCAAAATAACATGTTAATTATCTACTTGGAAGTAAAGTATCAAATAAAATTATAAAAAAAAATTATATGCAACTATTTATAGCTTTATTATCAAATTTTTTAATTAAAATATGACAAATATATGATTTTTTAATTAAAAGATGACAGGCATATAATTATTGCAGACAACTATATGATTATCTAAATAAACTATATATTTATCATATTTTAATTGAAAAATTTTATAATAAAATATAAGAGATTACATCTAAATTTAATCCTAAAATAATAAATAGGGTGGATAATGCTAATAAGTTTTGTATAATATGCTTACCCACTAATTTAGGATATATATCTGGGTGTATATATAATCTGGGAAAGAATTTCATTGTAACTACAGTTCATAATCATTTTTAAACCGCAATTCGCCTAGGCTCTTAGCAACCTCTTCCCTCCCTTCTCTTTCTCTCTCTATCTATCTGTTTTTTTATTTCTAATGTTTCTTTTTCTCAGATTTTATTGCACATAACCTGTTACTGGTTAAATACAAGTATACTTATTTTGCCATAGCATATAGAAAAAAGATCATAAAGTGTTAAATTATAGAAATACAAACTTATAGTTAATCATAACCCACCTACCCCAAGCCCAAATTTATAGTTAAATACAAATCTTTAAGTATTTATTATCCATCTCTTCCCTAAAACATAACATATATAGTACTCAAACATAAGTTTTTTTTAATGAAATGAAATTGAAAATAACTTGTTTATCATTATAAAAATGAGAAGTATACATTTGTAATATTTCTCAAAAAACAATAAGACAAATAACTAGTATGGTTAAAAGTGTTATCACCCATATATTCTCGAGAATAATATTTTTTCCATAGTTGTTAAATCATAAAATTCATAATTCAAATTCTATTTAGAGGAGCTATATAATTAGTATCTGGTAAACTAAGTTTTGAGATTTGACTCAATTGTCAATCAGCCTACTTCAAATTCACTGGACTTGAAACTTGTATCTACTTCACGATCGATTACCATCCCACGATCGACTGCTACTCGCATTGCATTTTTTGAACACATATACTCAATGAGACATATATAACCTCTCATTTGTTTCCAGCTAATCGCACAAATAACCGTTACTCTTGTCTATAAATAAGGAAATTTTCTCCAATCCAAATATGCTCACTTGAACTTTATTAATATTCGGTCCAATTATTCTCAAAATCTCACTAATTTTAATACTGGAAGTGCAAAGTAAAACTTTGCTCTCCTCTGCATTAGTTATAAGACTTTATTGTCATGACTCTGCTCATCAAACCCGTCTTATCAGAAAATCGCGAAATCAGTCCATTAGCGGAAAAAAAAAAGTTTAGACGTTGAAATCTATTTGTGCAATCTCACCAATATCATTCGCTGTGTCGAAATGGAAAAACTATTTCATGGACGTGAAACATGCATAAATTAAAGTTGGATGGCCTTTTTTTTTGGGGTAGGAAAATAGTCTTCTTTTTTCTTTTTTTCCGCAAAACATTGTTTGAAGAAGAATTTATATCTTCGTATTAGGAATGCAATGTTAGATGTTTATACCTTTACTTTTTTCTAGGCATCTTTTTGAACTCTTTTTGTGGGTTATCTTACTCTTTTCAGTTTTCTTATATCTGTTTCTGATTGCATTGCATTGTGTCACATTTGTCACTCAGATGAAGAGTTAATAACAAAAAGCTTCATCACCTGTTAATTTCTTTTATGTGTTGATCCAGATATGCTATTTCTTCTATAAGAACATTATATTTGGATTTACTCTATGTTGGTTTGAAACATATGCCTCTTTCTCTGGTCAAACTGCGTACAATGATTGGTACATGTCATTTTACAATGTCTTCCTCACTTCACTTACAGTAATTGCACTTGGCGTTTTTGATCAGGATGTTTCTACTCGACTTTGCCTAAAGGTACTGGCCTACTAGATTGTCATCCTTCAAATTGCTTATGCAAATATCAAAGAGAGAAAAGGACCTAAGGATAGACACTAATTCTTTCAAAAGTTAAGACCTATATGTTCTAAAGAATTCCTCTAAAAATAATTTTGTATGATATTAGTGTTTCTATGGCTATTTAGCTAAGCGAAGTTATATTCCCATTATCATCACTTCTTTTGATGCTTTGATATGATCAGCTGATCAACGCCTTTCTTCGTGAATATGAATCTGCTCATGTTTGGAAGGGAACATGAGTGGTCCAGTCTCTGTATAGTGAGGTTGATTTCATTCCAAAAAAGAAAAAAAATGAAAAAAATTAGAGTGTGTGAGGAAATGGACTGCTCATGTTTCCTCCCAAATATGAGCGGATCCGTATTCTTTGTTTATATATCATCACTCGTTTTCTATGGAAGGCATATGACCAAACTATTACTATCCATAATTATGTTTAGATACAAACATGCACCTTTGAAAGCATATGTATCAACGCGTCTGCTTCAATGATGTATTCTTTTGTTTGGTTTTCATTTATTTTTATATATATAGCTGAAAGTTTGAGGAATATTGTACTAAATGAACTTTCTATCTACAGTATCCCTTCCTATATCTAGAGAGGGTAGAGGGCATCCTCTTTAGCTAAACCTAGATTCTTAGCTGGATGTTCAATGGAGTAATCAATTCCTTGATTATCTTCTTCATCTCCATTAACTTTGTATTAAACCGGGCCTTTCGAAGAGATGGTAAGGTGGTTGGCTTGGAATCACTTGGGGTCATAATGTACACTAGGAGGTGTGGACTGTGAGTTGCCAAATGGCACTATCTATCAACCACTTCACTTGGATCCAGCATTTTTTCATATGAGGAAGCATTGCATTGTGGTATATGTTCTTACTGGTCTATGGTTATCTCTCTCCAGCCATATTCACAGTAGCTTACAGGGTTCTTGTGGAAGCTCGTGTTCCTTGTGTTCTCTATTGGCTAGTTAATCTTTTAGTTGTTGAGTGTGCTTTGCTTCCCTATTTCTGCCATACGGCCTTTCAAACAAGGTTTCTATCAATGTACCATGATATTATACAGATAAGACAAGTTGAAAATGTTGACCCATGATTATGGGTTCATAATTTTGATGATAACAAAACTTAAAGTTTGATTTATGTAAAAGCCCATTTACGTATTCATTGTCATTAACCAAAAGACAAATAATTAATATATATATATATATATATATATATATAACAAAAATGAATGGCTTTTGTGCGGACAAAACATAATTAAAGTTTGAAATAGTAATTCATTCTGCTTGTCTATACTGCAACTACTTCTGTTTTTCATAAAAATGTTTTTTCACTCCAACTTGTGTATTGAGCCTCGTATAGCATTAATGATTATTAGACCAAATGGGTTGCATAAAAAGAGTTACTTGAAACTGGTAGTAGTTGCAAAAAAAAAAAAAAAAAATTTTGAACATTAAAGACATATTGAACCTGCTTCAACCAAAAAGATGGTACATGATCAAGAATATTTCTAATAGTTAGAGTTGTTGAAAGTCTATATATATGTGAAGATTCAAAAAGCAAATAAGAGGAATATAAAAAGAAATAATAAGAAAGAAAGAGTCTTTGAATTATTGTAAACGTTGTCTAGTATCTAATTTATTTGCTTATTAAAAGCAAATGTTGAGTTTAGCAATAATGTTGAAAAAGAGAGCCAATTTGTTGCTTTAATATTTGTTGTAAATTTGTGAATTACTTAGTTGAGGGTAAGTTGTTCAAAACCCTACAGTGAGATTAAAGTGAGCTTAAAAACCTATGTTGATGGTGAGCACATTAAAACTATTATTATTATAAAAATTGCCATTCAAAGTGAAAAAAGTCCCTTAGAAATTAAAAGAGATTGGATGTAGACTTGAGGGGCTGAACCAAAATAATTTTTTGCATGATTCTCTTGCCCTTACTATCTTTTATCTTTTACTTAACTTATCTCTTCCATTTTTAGAGGATTCTGCTTTCAAATATTAAGTTAACTTTGTACTGTACTTGTTCGCTCTATTTATTGCATATCAGTCTGTTGCATTACACAACTGTCTGTGTCCTCTACTTTTAGCGAAGCACATTGTTATTTTATTTTACACACACATACATATCTGTTTGCTTCCTCCATTTGTTCATTTACATCTCTTTAAAATTCTGACTATCATTATTTATGTATTCCACCTTCTATGTGTTCAAAAATTGGAGGTCGCTTCCTCTTCGACTTTTGTATTAATAAAAAAATTTTATTGTTTAAATTTTTATGTATCACACCTATTTATCCCCTATATGTATGATTACCAATTGGTGTCAGAGCTTGGTGCCACGTGTTGTGCTTAATAATCAAGAGAAAAAGATCCTTTGTTTTATTGTAAAAAATGAATTCTAACACTCTAAATGAGCTTACTTTTAAGAGGAATTTTCAATTGTGAAATCACCATACTTTAGGGAAGCATTTTTCACATTGGACAGAAAGAATGA
Organism: Erythrophleum fordii; assembly: GCA_032878935.1. Taxonomy (NCBI): domain Eukaryota; kingdom Viridiplantae; phylum Streptophyta; class Magnoliopsida; order Fabales; family Fabaceae; genus Erythrophleum; species Erythrophleum fordii. The sequence continues at coordinate 16,630,057 of JAVQMF010000049.1, read as the reverse complement.
AGATATACATTTGTGTTGCTGACTATCTCGTATGGAAGGTCATTGAGGAAGGTCCAAAAATGTCTAAGAAGGTGGACCTAACAACTGGAGGAATTATTGACAAACCAAGGAGTAAATGGACTGAAGATGAGACAAAGCTGGTCTAATATAATCATCAAGTAGGAAATTTTCTAGTCTGCACTATCAGTGGACCAAAATATGACACGATCTTGAGCTATGAGATAGCTAAGGAAATGTGGAAAAAATTCATCTTTATTGACATCCAAAGTAAGAGAAAACAATCTTAATGTGCTTGTATATAAAGATGAGCTCTTTCACATAAAAGAGGATGAGGATATTGAAGAAATGTATAATAGGTTTGCTAAACCAGCAAGAGATTTAAAAGCTCCTAATCGAAAACATATTAATCTTAAGCTTAATTAAAAAATTCTCAAAGGTCTCCCAAAGAAGTGGCAATCTAAGGTAGATTCCATTAAAAGTGAAAATTTTTATGTACTTTCATACAATGAACACTAAGGGATACTCATTGTCTATGAAAATAATTATCTAAAAGGATAAGAGTTGGAGCAGAAAAGGAAGTTAGTCACTTTGAAAGCTATTGCTACTGAAGAATCTCTTATAGAAGAAGATGAAAGTGAATTAGATGAACAAGGTATATCTTTTTTTCTTAAAAAGACTCGATAAATACGTTAAAAGGGAAAAGGAACTATAGAAGAATAAAGGAAACACATCAAAAGGCAATCATAAAAGGAAGAGCCAATGAAGCCTATAATTACATGTTATAAATGTGACAAGAACAAACATATTAGATCAGAATGTCCATATGTGAAGAAGAGACCTATTAAATTCATGAAAAGAAGAAAGGCATAGTAGCATAGAGTGATGATGATAAAGATAAGAAAGACTTAACCAAGAAATGGCCAACATATGCTTCATGGCTCTTGAAAACAATGAGGTAACAACTAAAAACTCCCTATCCTACGTTGAACTTAATGAAACATTCAATGTGCTTCTTATTCAAAAACTTATTTGCTAAATATGAGGACCAACTCTAAATAAACTCCAAAGTAAAAAAGAATGTTCAAATACTCGAATTTAAACTAGAATCTATGTCAAAAGAAAATAAAATTTTAAAACAACAAGTTACTACCTTATAAAAGATTTAGCAAATTTTGTTAAAGGAGAAAAAAATCTAAATATATTATTAGGTAAACAAAAGTGCATGTTTGATTAGTCAAGATTAAGGTATGAAGGAAAAAAATGTAAAGATGTATAAAAACTTCTTTATGAAATTGACTTCCTCCACTTCTTGTATGTACTACAATAAATATGGTCATACTTGTTACAAATGTAAATCCAGAAAAGGAAAACTTGTATGGGTTCTAAAAGGAACCATTAAGCCTAACATTAATTTGAAAAGACTAAAAATGATTTGGTTACTTAAAAACCATTGAAATATTTTCAAGTTTGCTTAAAAGGAAGGATATTGAAATAGTAATGGTTTCTAGATAGTGGCTGTTCTAGATATACGATTGGAAATCCATCTTAATTTTTATCCTTCATAAGAAAAGATTGAGGATTTGTCAAATTTGGTAATAAAGAAAAAGGTAAGATCATTAGAGTAGGTAGGGTAGAATTAATTGAAAATTGTTACTTAGACAATGTTTGCCTCATTATTGGTTTAAAACATGATCTACTTAGTATTAGTCAATTATGTGACAAAGAATATAAAATAATATTTGATCCTATGCATTGCACTGCGTATAATGATAACAAAGCCTTATTTGCTAGTCAAAGATTAAAAAAATCTACATTTTGAGTTTAAACAATCTAAACTCCAAGAATGTAACATATCTTTTCCCTATATATAATAATCCTTGGTTGTGACACCGAAAGCTTGGCTATACCAGTATACATACTATATCCAAATTATCTAAATTAGATCTTATAAAAGGTCTTCTAAAGTTAGATTTTGAAAAAGGATTATTTATATAATGCATGCCATTGGGGAAAACAAGTGAGATCTTCCTTCAAATCAAAGGAATTTGTCTCTTCCACCAAGCCATTCCAATTGTTACATCTGGATCTCTTTGACTTAATGTAAACTTGAAATTTTAGTGGGAAAATCTATGCATTTGTGATCATTGATGACTTTTCTAAGTTTACTTAGGTTATCTTTCTTTTATACAAGGATGAAGCATTTAAGAAATTTATAGTCTTTTGCAGAAAGGTTCTAAAAAAACAAAGGGTATTTAATCTCTATTTGGAATGATTATGATGGAGAATTTGAAAACAAATCGATGAAAAGAGTTTTAGTCATAACTTTTTTGCAGGAAGAACTCCACAAGTAAAATGAGTAATTAAAAGGAAGAACTAGACTCTCTAAGATATGATTAGAACCATACTCATTGAAAATGATCTTTTAAAATACCTTTGGGCAAAAGCTATAAATATCGTTTGTTATATTTTAAATCATTGTCTTATTAGACTAATTCTTAAAAAGATTGCATATGAATTGTGAAAAGGTAAAAAAAACTTAATGTTAGTTATTTTCATGCATTTAGCTATAAATGCTTTATTCATAATAATAAAAAAGACAACTTAAAAAAAATTTGATGTTAGAAGTGCTGAAGGAATATTCTTAAGGTATTCAACATCTCGTAAAGCATACAGAGTATACAATAAAAGAATTATGATGGTAGAAGAATCCATGCACGTTATATTTGACAAAACTAATTCTTCTTTGAAAGGAATAATTTGTACATATATAGATAGGTATATTTCAAAAAGAAATCATCCAAGTTAGCAGCCAAATCCAAACTTAACAAATAAAGTAAAAGAAAGAAACAAGGAATGTGACTCAAACCCATTTAAAATCAATGATAGAAGTTAGAGCAAACTCTATCCTTTAATTAATGAAGAAATTTAGAGGTGGAGTGAAATGTAGATTTTAGAAAAGGACTCCTATCAACATTACGAGGAAAGAAACAGAAGTGTCAAAGGTTAACAAACTAAGGATGCTGAAGCATTAGTAGGCAAGTAAAGACCCAACTTACAGGAATCTACACAAAGAGATATTAGGCTACTTAAAGAGTGACGACACTTTTTAACCTATCCAGCTTAATACATCATCAGAGATTCGAATAAAGGAATATGTACCAAATCCTCCTTCAAAGCTAACAGAAACAATTTTGCACTTTTATCACAAATTGAGCCTAAAATAGTTGAAGAAGCATTGGAAGATAATAATTGGACAATGACAATGGAAGAAGAATTATATCAATTTAAAAGAAACAAAGTGTAGAGCATAGTGAAGCATCTTAAAGGTGCTTTTATCATTGGAACTAGGGGTGTTCATGGGCAGGGTCGGGCCGGACATTTAGTATGCCCGATACCCGGCCCGATTAAGACATCGGACTTTATTTTTATGCCTGTGGCCCGGCCCGAAACAAGCTCGATTTTAGGGCAGGTTAAAGCGGTTTAGGGCCGCCCGATTTTTTTTTTATGAATTAATACTTAATATAAAATTATTTTTTTATAAATTCATAGGCATATACTTCAAAACAATAGGTTTTTGGAACTTTCATGTTTTTATCAATAATAAAAAAATAGCTTAGTATTATCAAACAAAATATAAGGTATACTAACATAATTAGTTTTAAGTAAATACGTGTATTTTCATTATTCAATAAAAGAAATATCAATAAGCATGTACATTAATAATAAAAACAATTAAGAAATAGGGAGAGTTTAAGTAGATAATGAAAGTTACAATATATAGAGAGAATTAGATAAAATAAACATAAATATATATATATATAATGATAAGATATTAATAACTAACAAAAAAATATTAAGGCAAGTTGGACAGAATATCTTTGCCCGTGGCCCGGCCCGATATAGTTTTGTTTAAAATTCTACCCATTTATATTTTTAGCCCTGTAAACACCGTATTTTGTCCAGACATGTGCCAAAAAAAAAAAAATAATAATAATAAAATCAAATTGAAAAAATATATATGCAAAAAAAAAAAAAACAAACAAACAAATAGAAAACAAAAAAATTTAGAAAGACATAAAAATCAAATAGGTCATTTTAGCCCAATGAGCTCAAAAAGAAAAACTAAAAGAAAAAAAAACCAAAAATATAAACAAAAAAAAAGAAAACAATAACAAAACCAAAAAGAGATTAAAAATAAGAAAAAACAAAAACAAAAAACAAAAAAGAAACTTCAACCAAGTGCAATCCTTAGCCGAACTACGTGGACTTTGATCCCTTCTAAAGGGTACGTAGGCCCTAGGCTTTTATCCTAGGTCAAGTCTGCTTTTGTAAATAAACATTTTCTCTTAATTTTATTTCCTTTAATTTTATTTCTTTTATTACTTCTAATTTTATTTTATTCCCTTTTCCTTATTTATTCTATGAATCTCTCTTTGTTTTGTTTCTTTCTTCTCTTTAATTTTATTTCCTTAAATTTTCCTTTCTGTTCTTTGCATGTGATTGGTTAGGGAGAATTAAAATAGAATAGAGGCCATATTAATTTTGCACAACTGACTTAGGGTAACCGTTCTTAAGAACGGGTGTAGTGGGGTGCCTAACACCTTCCCCACTCACAATCGACTCCCGAATCCGAATCTGGTTTGCAGACCATTTTTCAAATAAAAAAGGTTTTTCCAAAGTTTTGCCTTTTAAAAAAAATAAAATTTTGGTGGCGACTCCTGAACCCTATTTATTTACCTTATTTCTTTTTACAGATTTTTCTTTTGATTTTTGAAGGCGCCACGCGGTCGCATTTTCGGGTGTGACAGTTTGGCGACTCCACTGGGGATAGTTAGAGAGTCAAGCCCAAGTTAAGTTTGTTGTGCAAAATGTTATGGCCTTCCTTTTATTTTGGTTCTCCCGTTTGTTTGTTGTTTATCTCACATGATTAGGATAGATAATATTCCATTCACATGCTTGCCTCATTGCTTTATTTCACTGATTATATATATAACATGTATTAGGATAGATAACATGAGGAATAAAATCTTAGGGTAGATGACCATATTTGTATATTTTATTTCTTTTGGCTTATATCTGTATATACAATTCTTTGCCTTTTGTTCTGTTAATCTGCTTAGCAGATGAGGGTTGGGTAATCTATAGGATGGATAGTAAATGCTCCCCTCACATACATCACTAATATACAAATATATCACACACATAATGGGCCCTATACCCGGGTCTGAGTGTTCTCTAGGTTTGTAGAGGTTTATATTGATTTTCTTGTGAAGCCTCGTGCTTCCTGAGGCTATCATGAAGACCTCACCTAAATTGTGCCTTGTTATATGGGTTTGACTTGTATAGGATATTTTATTCTCTCAAAGTCAAGTTTATATAGCGAGATCCTTACCTCATGGCGAGGACAATTTGGGAACCTATGTTCTAGGGGTCATAGATCTACCCTAAAAAATGCACTGATAGTCAAGCTCTAGACGCCTCCTGAATAATTAGAGTCAGAGTTCTGTAAACCATTGATCTCAACCTAGGAACTACCCATGTTAGGACAAAGGGGAGCATTTTGATCTTTTTCTTCTCACTGTACTCAGGCATTTAATAAAAAGCCATAAGAGAGGTGACATATTGTCAATATTCACTGGAGTAGTTAACAAGATGTCATTTTACAGCTGGACACGCGTTAATTATGATAAAAGCATGCATTAGTGCAACTAACCATTACTTAGTAGGTTTCCAACCCTAAAAAGGTTATAATCACATTTGTCATAATTTCACAGAAGAAAAACTTTAAACATGTATTCTTTTTTTTTTTCTCCATATACATACTAAAAAAACAAAAAACGAAAAAACCAACAAAGAGAGAAAGAGAGATAAAATATAATAATAAATTGTGCACGACCCATCTTCATTCTTTAAAACCTCTACCCCATAAAATAAGAGTTTTCCTTCATAGAAAAGGAAAGAATTTTTAAAATTCCGAGAAATTATAATACGTATGTCGCATCATCAAGTGAGTGTTATGTCTTGGGTAGGGGTTAGAATTATTTTAAGGCATCAATCGTGTAGATAAGCATATTTCTCTCGGTTTGATTGTCAACTGTTCTTTTTCTCTAATGAAGCAATAAGCTTCTCGAGAAGAAGTATAAAGTTTTTCTTCTTTTCTTCTACCAAGATATAATTCTCAATGCTGTATGAGTGAGTATGCAATATTAAATCCATCATACAATAGATCATTAAATTGGCTTGTTTGTACTAAACATCATCAAAGCCAAAGTTCTAAACACCAATGGTGTAGAAATTATCCTTTCTCAAAATAAGTGATAAGCCATGACTCCCAATGGGTTAATAAGCTCTTAGAGGAATGTGGGAAAATATTAACTAATACTAGTAATTCCCTGATTAATCAAAAGAAGCTGATCCCGGGTAACTTACATAGGGATAGTAAGTTTTGGCCCCATATCGGTGGCTATTTGCAAGATAAATAAGGATCAAGTTGACACATGAGTCGAGCCAGTTAAAAGCTCAATTTGAATTGCTTGCCAAAAAATGGAATTCCTTGCAAATCGATTCTGTCAACCCTACCCTTCATGGTGAAACAATAAAGCCCTAGAGGAAAGTAGAGGATATGAAATAACTCTACAAATTGTCAAAAGGAAACCAGATTGGTTGCATTTTTTTTCATAGATATCATCCATGTAGAATTTGGTATATTCTCTTAGGATGATTTGTCAACTTTATTTATCCCTGTATGCGGTAAAGCATCTAAGGAAAATAGAGGTTAAATAACTTTAAAAAGAAGGATTTTCATTGGGGTAATTTTGGGTGAGAAATTCTAAACTCTATTCTTAGGTCAATTGGGGGCAACGAATTCCCTAAAGAAAATAAAGGTCCTATACATTGAAAGGCTCCCACACTAAATACACCCATCAGTTCATAGATCAAACAAGTAATAAAATTGCGTTCGTGCATTGTTATAAGGCATTTCATGTTGAAAATCTGAAAATTTATAAAATACATAATTCTTGGCCCTTTGTAATAGAAAGATTAGCTTCATCTAAAAAAAAAATTTCAAATAAAAAGCTACACTCATGAGTAGCCAAGATGAGGAATTGAAGTATAAATGCAAAAGGTAAAGGTGTGTCACTTGACTAGGAGAAAGAAAGTTGTCAAAGGTCTTGATAAGGTTGCTTATCACTTCCTAACCTTCCATACCACCATATCTTTCAGCTTATGACTATTGCCCACCATCATCCTCTCCATTCCAAAAGACTTCGAACCATCCATCTTAAAACTCATCCACACCTATCAAACTTGACCATCAATAAAAACCACACACCATCATAATTAAAACATTTGCCATATACCTCATTTGGGATCCTTGCCATTTGCCTAATCTTCATTTGAATAGCTTTTTCACAAGAGTAGGATACTTCCTACACTAGCCTCTAACCTTCACACCCAAAATGGCATTGGTAAAAAAAAATTTGTATACTTGATCCTAAGGCAATGAGACACCCCATTAAAAAAAAAAAGTTGCAACCTCTTTATGAATAAGGGGTAAAATGACATAAGAAATAAGATTTCATGGGGATTTCTTGGTAATTAATCTCTCAAAGAAGTTATTGTCATATCATAATCAGTTAATGTTTGTCTGTTCGATATTCTTCTGTCTAGCTAAAATCCAAGGCTAACAGAAGTTGATTCATTTGATTTTATTTGATTTAACCTTGTCAATACAATGGTCATATGCTTCCATCTCACCCTTTACGCGTCCTTCCATTCCATCAATTATGTTGGCACCACTTCTTTCCTTGCGTGTTATTTCTAAATAACTGAAAACCCATAAAAAAAAAAAAGAAATAAGGATACTTAGAACCCCTTATAAAAAGATTCAATTGATGGAGAAAAAGGTCAAACTTGAAGCTAATTATATACCCTAAATTCAGTTACAAAAAAAAAAACCAAATTAGAGATACCAATGCATGTCCCACAAGCAAGCTATGCCTATGATATAAGGCATTCTTTGTCTTCCCAAATACAAAGAAGTAACCTCTAGTCACCCCAATTGAGCCAGGAGTGATGTTCCTTTTCTTTACCCTAATCATACAACCTTTGGGAGGGGAAGTCTTTAATAAATTTTTATGCCAGTAATTCAAATATCAAGAGAGGGTCAAGTTCTTTCAATCATCCAAACATTTCTCAACCATTGCTAACCACTTTGGGCCTAAAAAAATTCTTCAAATACCAAACATTAATTGAACCCGAGAAGCAATGAGAATTCTATATAAAGAAAAAGCAATTTTGGCACCATAGTGAATTCCCTCTAGAAAAAAAAAAGCAGATTTAATGAAGAAGGAGACAAATTGGAAGAAAAAAGAAAAATCATAGGAGGAAGGAAATTCTCAAAAAGAAAGCTCCTACAGATTAAATTTTGAAAAAGCAAAAGCTTTTAAAAGGGAGCTTCACCTTAGCATACAATCCAGGGGCAAAATTCTCAAAGAAGAGTCTTATGTAGCACAAAAGGTCAAAAAAAAAGAAGGAAAGGCCGCTGGAGGAGAGTTGAGCTGAACAAAAAATATCTTAAAAAAAAAAAAGAAAGAGAAAGGGGTTGAGTTAACTGTCATAAGCCAGTTGGTTTTGCCAAAATGGTACAATTACTAGAGCGAAATTCTCATTGTGAACTTACATAAATGTTTGGGCCTTGTCACCTTTCTTTCTTAAGCTACATTTTACCCATTAAACCCCATTACAACCTTGAGACTTCTTCTCTTGTTAAGTGAATTTCGAGTATAAAATTTTGTTAAAGCAACAGGAGAAGGAGATTAATAGGAGACTTGAGGGGGGCATGTTAAATCTTGAGCCGAATATCTCTTATTTCATAAACCTTTTTACCAAGGCCACATTACAAGTGTCAAAAGTCCTTGTTGAGGTTTAACTTGTTTGCAAAATAATGGGGCAGATTTTTTTTTTTTTTGGAACAGAATGATTAAAAAAAAATCAAAATAATTGAAATTGGGGCAAAAAGTTTAGCTCAAAGCAAATTCTTTTCAGTACATCCATTGTTTCTTTCAAAAGGAGTTCAAGTCCAGAAGTAAAGCTCCTCTCTACCCTATCATATCCATATTCTCAGCATCACACTTCTCTATTATTCAAAGGAGAATACTTCAAGTGTAGAATTGGTGCATTTTCCCATTTTGTCACATTATGCCAAGCCATGGTCTATTCCATTTCTCCATTCCCAAACCATTTTATATGCTCACCTTCTTCATCAGCCCTTGCGTCTCTCTAATGTTAAGGACCTTTTTCCTTCTTAAAGTCATGTTTTTATATCCCTTAATGCATGATTGTATTGACATTGTTAACTAAAGTAAGAGTGAATTTCACTTATTGACCTTTCAAGCATTAACGATGAAAAGTTGACAATAGGAGAGTGCCTTGTAAGTTAATAGTCCAAGGTTGATGGCAAACAAATTATTTGGAGAAAAATCATTTAAACATAAGCCAAAGCAAAAGCCTTAAGTCTTCTTAGTTTGGGATACTCCCTTAGGGGCATTTTTGGCTTGCCCAGAAGCCATCAGTAAATTTCCTCATTCAAATAACAAAAAGCAAGTTTGGTAAGATAATCAAAAGTTCAACCTTTCTCACTGTGGCAGGTGAAGAGTGTAAAATTTTTCCAAAAGCAAAGGGCTAAAAATCCTACGTTTTATAAATTTTGAGATTTCTTATGTATCATATGTGTGTATTGAATTTGTACATGGACAAAGCATATTTCTCCTTTTCAAATCAAATTAAAAAATTAAAAAAAAATCATATTTATTCTCATCAATTCACTAAAAAAAAAGGGGATCATATTTTTCTTATCAATTCATTTTCCAAAAACAAAAAAACAAAGAAAAGGGAGTCCAAAATTCAAAATCAGTTTAAGGACATTGAAAAAATAATGCTCATTCTCTTTCCTTTTTCCTTCAAGATGATTCTGTTTACAAAAAAAAAAGGGATTCCAAGTTCAAAATCAATCTAAAAATATTTAAGAATAATGTTCGCTCTTTTCCTCCTTTTTCTTTTGAGGTGATCTTAAAAAAAAAAAAGAGTCCAAAACTCAAAATCCATATAAGGGTGTTTAAAGATAATGTCCTCATCCTTTTTGTCTCCATTTGGAGTTAAGGTCACTCGCATAAATTATGTATATTCTAGAAATAAAAATTTTCAAGCTTAAAAAGTCCAAAAAAAAATAAAAACAAAAAAAAACAAAACAACTTGCATCTCATATGCATTTTGCATTTCATATTTACATACATTACATAGCCTCTAGGTCACACTAAGGCAAGCAAAAGAAAACTTTGTATTTCATGAAAGGAAGCATCGCCTGTTTCATGCATTCCACATTGCATATGCCACATGGTCTCTAGTTCACATTGGGGCAAGCAAAAAGGAAATTTGCATTTCATAACATAAAGCATCACATGTTTCATGCATTCTACACTTGCATACATTACATAGACCATAGTTCATGTTGGGGCAAGTGAAAACAAACATTTTGCATTTTATAAAGCATCTTATATGCTTCTTGCGTTTCACCTGGGCATATCTTGTGCAGACCCCAGGTGTATATTGGGGCAAGGAAAAAAAAAACCAAAAATGTGCATTCTATAAATTGTAGCATCCTACATACCTCATACTTCTAACACTTACAATGACCTTGATTCATATTGGGACAAAGTTGAGTTGTTAAGCTAAACAGTTAAGCATTTTGCATGCATTGCACGTTTCATATAGGTGCATTACCCTACATAAAACTTAGATGAATGAAGTAAAGTTTTAAACTTAGGAAAAATTCACCAAAAAAAAAGGCACCCAAAGTCCTGCGGAGAACAGGCACCTTTAAGTCCTACGAAGAATAGGCACAAATAAAAGTCCTACGAAGAATAGGCATTTCAAGTCCTGCGGAGAACAAGCACCCAAAGTCCTACGAAGAATAGGCACCTAAAGTCCTGCGGAGAATAGGCACCTTTAAGTCCTACGAAGAATAGGCACCTTTAAGTCCTGCGGAGAACAGGCACCCAAAGTCCTGCGAAGAACAGGCACAAATAAAAGTCCTACGAAGAATAGGCACTCAAAGTCCTGTGGAGAACAGGCACCTTTAAGTCCTGCGAAGAACAGGCACCTTTAAGTCCTAAGAAGAATAGGCACCTTTAAGTCCTGCGGAGAACAGGCACCTTTAAGTCCTGCGGAGAACAGGCACCTTTAAGTCCTACGAAGAATAGGCACCCCAAGTCCTGCGGAGAACAGGCACCTTAAGTCCTGCGAAGAACAGGCACCTTTAAGTTCTGCGGAGAACAGGCACCTTTAAGTCCTACGAAGAATAGGCACAAATAAAAGTCCTACGAAGAATAGGCATTTCAAGTCTTGCGGAGAACAGGCACCCAAAGTCCTGCCAGAACAGGCATTCAAAGTCCTACCAGAATAGGCACCAATAAAAGTCCTACCAGAATAGGCAACCAAAGTCCTGCCAGAACAGGCATTCAAAGTCCTACCAGAATAGGCAACCAAAGTCCTGCCAGAACAGGCACACTCAAAGTCCTGCCAGAACAGGCATTCAAAGTCCTACCAGAATAGGCACAACCAAAGTCCTGCCAAAACAGGCACATTCAAAGTCCTGCCAGAACAGGCATTCAAAGTCCTACCAGAATAGGCATTCAAAGTCCTACCAGAATAGGCAACCAAAGTCCTGCCAGAACAGGCATTCAAAGTCCTACCAGAATAGGCACACCCACAGTCCTGCCAGAACAGGCACTCAAAGTCCTACCAGAATAGGCACCAATAAAAGTCCTACCAGAATAGGCACACTCAAAGTCCTGCCAGAACAGGCATTCAAAGTCCTACCAGAATAGGCACAACCAAAGTCCTGCCAAAACAGGCACATTCAAAGTCCTGCCAGAATAGGCATTCAAAGTCCTACCAGAATAGGCACACCCAAAGTCCTGCCAGAACAGGCACTCAAAGTCCTACCAGAATAGGCACCAATAAAAATCCTACCAGAATAGGCAACCAAAATCCTGCCAAAACAGGCACACTCAAAGTCCTGCTAGGACAGACACCCAAAATCTTACCAGAATAGGCAACTTAAAGTTCTGCATCAGAGCAAAATTGCATTTCCAGGTAAGTTAGCTCTCTTTGATCTATTAACTCCCCAAACAAAATATGTGTTTCCATCTTTACTTATTCATAAGCTAAAGATATCAAAAATTGTATTTTCGATTTCTTTACTTAAAGAATAAGTAAAGAGGGGCAACCTATAAACACTATATTTTGTTTGGGTCGTTCTTACCTTTTCTTTATTGTTTAATTGTCAGAAGGCAATCAAATCAGCTCGAACAAAATACGTGTTCTTATCTTTACTTGTTTCTTATGCAAAAATATCAAAAATTACATTTTCAATTTCCTTGCCCAAGAAACAAGTAAAGAGGGGCAACTGTAAACACCGTATTTTGTCCGGACATGTGCCCAAAAAAAAAAATAATAATAATAAAATCAAATTGAAAAAATATATATGCAAAAAAAAAAACAAACAAACAAATAGAAAACAAAAAAAATTTAGAAAGACATAAAAATCAAATAGGTCATTTTAGCCCAATGAGCTCAAAAAGAAAAACTAAAAGAAAAAAAAAACCAAAAATAAAGTTAAGTATAAAAAAAAAAAAAAAAAAAGTAATAGGCCATTAATCCCAAAATTAAAACAAAAAGGAAATCAGCGGGAATAATAGACATAAAAAGGGCCAGAAAAAAAAAAAAGAAGAAGCAAAAAAAAAAAAAAAACAAAGAGAGTTAAAATTTTGGAACACAATTCAGGAGAGCCCAAACCCAAAAAAAAAAAAAAGAAAAAGGAGTTCAGTCTGCCAATTCAGAATTGGGCCACACAAATGAAAAAAAAGCTCAGAGAATGAAGGCCCCGTATTCGAGGCCCGTTTCATTAGACCTGGCTCAAAGAAAAGCCCAAACCCCCCTGATACCAAACCCTACCTTGGTCCCCTTTGGAGGCTGGCCTCTGGCAGGCAAAAGACGGAGAGCCACACACAAACAAAAGGCAGAGACGCACAAATGAAAAAGGAGGGCAGACAGACAAAAACGGAGAGAGGGTGTCAGAAAGGTAGAGGGAGACAGACACAAAACAGGGGGACCACACAAAAAGAGGCACGCATAGACGGAGTGGGGGAGAGACGCAGAAAAGGGGGGTGGAGCAGAGAAGAGGGGCAGACGAGAGGACAGAAAGGGAGAGACAGACAGACGGAAAAAATTACACAAACGCACTGAGGGAGAGAGGAGGAAGCAACTCTGAGGGCGAGAGAGAACGAGGGGGGTACAAGGCTGAGAGGGAAGGACAGACGGAAAAGGGGAGACTCGGAGGCAGAAGGAGGGAGACGCGAGAGGAGAGGATTGGGAAGAGAAGGAAGCGAACAGAAAGAGGGGGTGCGAGAGAAGGGGCTTCTGAGGGAATAAGACGTCGAGAGGGAGAGAAGGGTCTTTCGGAAAAAGGAAGCAGCAGAGGAGATCGAAAAACCGAGAGGACGACCAGAAAAATCGGAAAGGGGGAAATGGTGAAGCAGAGATTCGAAAGATGAAGGAGGAGAGCTTTCGAGATTTGAGGTGAATCGAAGGTAGAGACCGAAAAAAATTGAGCGACACAGGGGATTCGAATAATCGAAGCAGGGAGAATAGCGTAAGAGGAGCAGAGAAAGGAGCTAGGTGTGGCTCACAGGAGAGGGAAGCATTCTGAATTTCAGCATCGTGATTAGCCAGGTATTCTTTTGATTTTGATTCGTTTCTGAGTATGGACTGGTTGGTCTCAGGTTGCTGAAGAATATTTTGTTGTCTGGTTTCATCTCTGTAACCGAGTAGCCATCTTGTCGAGTTGCTTCATCCTTGCTTTGTTTCTGTTTCATTTTGATTATACAACATGTTTAGGATTTTCGTTTATGGGTGTTGATTATGTTGTTTGAAGAATAGAAATTGGGCAGTTCAATAAAAAATTCTTTGCCCCTGTATGCTTTGAGTTAACCCTGCATTCTGTTGTGCGACTATGGGTTACTTGCTGCATGGTCTGGAGTAAATAAAAACTATGCAGCATTACTTAAATCTGGACATTGCCAATCTGGAACACAAAAGAATGTAAGCATTTATACGAATAGAGCTAATAGATTGAAAGTGTTTCTGTGTTGCCTCTCCCCATAAGCGTTGTTTTGATTCTAATCCTGGTTCCAACCTTTGCTAGTTTTAATTTTATGAATTTTGTTCAAATCGATTCACTGATTGAAAGATGACTGCTGGTATTATTACTGTCAGTTAATGGAAGCATATTAGTTCGGCTTCATTTTCCCTCCTGTTGGTTTGTGCTGTCCAATTTTGCTTTGTATTTAAGATCGGGGTTAAGCATTGAATTTTGTTCACAGTCCAGTGAATACTTTGTTTGGAATTTGCTTATGTGAAAATGTCCATGTGAAATCTGTCTGATTGCAAACTCTAGCATGACTTTTAAAATAGTTTTGGGAATTAGGTTTTAGCCTAGGTTTGCAGAATCTGTTCTATTGTGAATCTTGCAGCATGTTGGAAGGTTATTTTCTTGTCTGAATAATATATCTTTTGTTCAATTTTTTTTTTTTAATAAAGTGCTATAGTGATTGCTAATTCGCCCCCCCCCAATGCTCTTTCTTTGTTGCATTTGGATTAATGGTCATGAAAATTGCTGGAGAGAACGCACGGAATTGGGGCAACTGAATGAGGAGAACTAGGAAAAGCTTCACCGATCAGATAGCTTGTTGGAGAGATTCTTGGGCAGATGGTGAAAGAGAAGGCAAAAAAAGAATGGTTTCACTGGTTTTTTTTTCTATCACCTAATTTGTGTATTGAGATATTGTGACGTGTTAATATTTAATTGAACACAAGACACACACTATCACAAATCATCCTGTGTTAGTAAATATTTCGATTTTATTTTCATTTTATTCCATATTATTTCCTTTCGAGAGTTGTCGTGTGAGATCTTGTATCTCCTCAGACGTATAGAGGTATCTAAAACTGTGTGTGACAATAAGTTTCCTCAGTTATCAGATTGCATCACAAAGCATTTCCAAATTTGGGGTTTCAACGGCCTATAACACTTGAATGTTGTTTTCAAAGGAGTTTTGAAAAAGAGAGAAGCAAGTAAATAAATTTTCTTTTGAATATGTACAGTTTTTGAAAAAAATAAAATATTTGTTTTTGTAAAATGAAAAGGGGTTCAAAACAAAAGGAAGAAAAGAAACTTTCCAAGAATGGAATACGTTTTTTTGAATCATGGAAATATTTAAAGTCCTAAGTTTGAGGTAAAATGTTTCTTTTCAAAAGAGATAGAGAGTTCAAGTATGAATTAAAAATATATAATTTTGAGAAAATTAAATGAACTTTATCTTTTCAAAATGAAAAAAAAACAAAACTAAAATAAAACAAAATTAAGATGATTATGATCCTTCTTAAACTTATGGATTTCTCTTCAAATTTTCTGTTGAACAAAAATTTGAGATTTTAAAAAAAAACAATGCTTCATGAAGAAGGGCGTAAATAAAAAAAAACAAAACACAAGATAAAACAAAAACATAGACATTGTTTTCAAGAAAGTAAATAAATAAAGTAGAAAAAACAAAACATAATAATCTAAAAATAAGCAAATTAATAATAAAAATTTAAAAAAGATTAACCAAAAACAAATTAAAAGGAGAGTAAAGAAGTGAAATTAATGTAGTTTTTGCAAATTAAATCACTTATAAAGATATTTGCGGAAACTCAAATGATTTTACTTGTTTTCACTCATCACTTTTAAAAACAAAACAAAAAAACAAAACAAAATAAAACAAACAAAAAATAAAAACAAGGGAAGGAAAAAAAAAACAACAATAAAATAATATAAAATAAAATAAAATTAGAAATTGACAAAAACAACAAAAACAAAAACAAAAACCAAAAATATAAACAAAAAAAAAGAAAACAATAACAAAACCAAAAAGAGATTAAAAATAAGAAAAAACAAAAACAAAAAACAAAAAAAAAAAACTTCAACCAAGTGCAATCCTTAGCCGAACTACGTGGACTTTGATCCCTTCCAAAAGGTACGTAGGCCCTAGGCTTTTATCCTAGGTCAAGTCTGCTTTTGTAAATAAAAATTTTCTCTTAATTTTATTTCCTTTAATTTTATTTCTTTTATTACTTCTAATTTTATTTTATTCCCTTTTCCTTATTTATTCTATGAATCTCTCTTTGTTTTGCTTCTTTCTTCTCTTTAATTTTATTTCCTTAAATTTTCCTTTCTGTTCTTTGCATGTGATTGGTTAGGGAGAATTAAAATAAAATAGAGGCCATATTAATTTTGCACAACTGACTTAGGGTAACCGTTCTTAAGAACGGGTGTAGTGGGGTGCCTAACATCTTCCCCACTCACAATCGACTCCCGAATCCGAATCTGGTTTGCAAACCATTTTTCAAATAAAAAAGGTTTTTCCAAAGTTTTGCCTTTTAAAAAAAATAAAATTTTGGTGGCGACTCCTGAACTCTATTTATTTACCTTATTTCTTTTTACAGATTTTTCTTTTGATTTTTGAAGGCGCCACGTGGTCGCATTTTCTGGTGTGACAAGCCCGGCCCTACCCGACTCGATTAGGCCGGGCTAGGGCGGGCCCCTAGGGCCAACCGGGCCAATGAACACCCCTAATTGAAACTAAATAGGTATTTTGAAATAAGCCAAATTATGTGGTTTAGAAATAAAGCCAAGTTATTGGCCCAAGGTTTTACATAATAAAAAAGTATTAACTTTGATAAAACTTATGCACCAGTTGTTAGATTAAAATCCATTAAAATATTGGTTGCGTAGGCTTCTTACATGAAATTTAAGTTATATCAAATGGATGTAAAAAATACTTTCCTAAATAGGTTTATTAGTGAAGGAGTATATGTTAAGCAACCCTTAGTTTTGAAGATAAAAAGCTACTCAACCATGTGTTTAAACTCTTAAAGCCTTTTATGGTTTGAAACAAGCTCCCAGAGCTTAGTATGAAAGGTCGAACACTTTTCCCCTAAAAAATGGGTCTTCAAAAGGCAACCTTAACACTATCTTTTTCATTAAGAAAAATAAAAATAAATCTTTGCTTGTGCAAATTTATATAGATGATATTATTTTTTACAGCACTAATGAATCTCTATGTAAAGAATTTGCTGAATTAATGAAAGGTGAATTTGAAATGAGCATGATGGAATAAATGAATTTCTTTTTTAGGCTACAAGTAAAGCAAACAAAGGAAGGGAATTTTATTAGTTAAGTCAAATACAATAAAAAGCTAATCAATAAATATGGCTTTCAAAATTTAAAACCAATGGGAACTCAAATGTGTCCTTCTTCCATTCTAGATAAGGATGAAAATGATAAGGATTTTGACTAAAAGAAGTATAGAGGTATGATTAGCTCATTATTATATTTAACCACAAGCAGACTAGATATAATGTTTAGTGTATGCAAATGTGCAAGATTTCATACACATCCAAAAGAATCAAATTATACTACTGTTAAGAGAATTTTTTGATATTCAGTGGGTACACAAAACTATGGGCTGTAGCATCTTAAAATTAATTCTTTCAATCTAGTTGGATATGCAAATGCTAAATTTGCAAGGGATAAACTAAATAGAAAATGTACCAATACATGCTGCCAATTTCTTTTAAAATCACGAGTGTCATTATGCAAAAAAAAAACAAAATTCAGTAACTCTCCATCACTGAAGCTGAATACATGGCAGTTAAAAGTTACTGCACCTAATTTTCTATGGATAAAGCATCAACTAGATGATCATTCACTCAACTTCGACCACATTCTCATATTCTGTGACAACACAAGTGCCATCAGCCTTACAAAAACTCCAATGCACCATTCTTAGATAAAGCATCAACTAGATGATCATTACTCAACTTCAACCACATTCTCATGATCTGTGACAACATAACTACCATTAGCCTCACAAGAAATCCAATGCACCATTCTTAGATAAAGTATATTGAAATAAAACATCTCTTCATTATAAACCATATCTAAAAAGGAAATTTAAAGGTAACTTATGTGTAAACTAAAAACCAGTTTGTTGATATATTCACCAAACCATTGCTGAAAAATAGGTTTGTCCTTCTCATAAAAGAATTAGGAATGATTGATAATATATAATATTTTCTGTGAAGTTTTTGAGGTGGAGTGGCCTTCCTCCTCCATTTCATGGTGTGCCTTTTCCAAATCATCTCGATAATTACTTTCTTTTTCATCATGTGCTACTATTGGTTTACTAAATATCAATATTTATTCACTTATTCTATCATTTATTAGTTTTTCTCTTTATTTATTTATTACTCCTCTAATGGTGTCAACACATGTGTAATGTCCAATCCATAAGAAAATAAATTCGTTTGAATTTATTGCCATATAAGCTGAGATGTCTATCAAAGTATTAATTAGTTTTCAAATAGTGCATCTCGAAGATTGACTCTTTAGCTGCTGATTGATTAATAATGATTGGGTATTAATGGTGGTTAATCCATTAATGTATAAACAACCCTTTTCCAAGTAAATCACTTAGAAGTAGAAAATGAAGCGTCATTTTGCTAATTTCCCTCAATCCTTTGCTTTCTCTCTCTTTCTCCCTCAAAACTTTGCCCTAACCCTAGAATTGTTTATGAACTAAACCATAATTCATTTCACATTTCATCTTAGAAGATCTCAATGGCAAAATAAATTTACTCCAATCAAAGGAATAATAGACGTCGATGAAGAATATGAGAAATGAGAGTAAACATTTTAGAAACTGTGATTAAAGAAACTAAAAAGAAAAAAGAAACAAAAAATGAAGAAAGTCTTTACTCTAAATCCTCAATAAAAAAAAAAAAAGTTGTTGATAAAGACCCTCAGTGGAAAGAAAAGGAAGAAACCTAAAGACACCTTAGACATTTTAATGGAATTTCTATTTGAGAAACTCTAACTAAGGAAATGCAAATAACTAGGGGCAAAGGGAAACAAAAGGCTGGAGAAGAATATTTAGACCATTATCTAGCCGATTTCTAGCATAGGCCTATTGTTATGGGTAGATATGTTGATTTCACAAAATTAACTCATTCAAATTGCTTTATTGAGTTAAATTTTAAGGCTATGAAGTGGACCCCTCTGGTAACTATGGATGAATCAATCTATGATGACTTGGTTTGCTAATTTTACACAACATGTTGTTAAAGAGGGTAAGGCATTAAGTTCTTTAGTCAATAAGAAGATTATCACCATTGAGACACACACTCTGAAGAATATTTTGGTGTTTCTTTAAAGGTGACCTAGAATATTACTTTACTAGATATTCTTGGCCTATTTAGATGAAGGCTAAATATGCTAATACTTTTAAAGTTGTAATAGAACAAAGGATATAATCATTGGAAGAAAGACAAATGCTTAGGCACTAGCCTTTCCTTATCACATTATAACATATATTATTGGCTCAATCATGTTTTCTCGAGGATGAATATTAGATGTGTTGTCTCAAAAAGATGTGTTTTTGGTATATAATCTAATAGCTTAGTAAAGTATCTGCGTATTTTACTAAATGTTGAAATTTATGGAGGAAATAGCTAGAAGTTCTTCACAAGTGATGAGCCCACCTTATAAGATGCTTCTCACTCGAATTTTCAAATGGTGTGGAGTCAATTTTGAAGGTTACTTGTAACACTCTCCTTTAATTACCTAGCTTTAGTAAAAAATTTATTTGTTATATTATATATATATTATAGTGTAAATATTAATTTAATTTATTTCTAAATACCTTAATCATTTAAATGGCTTTCCACGGTATAAAATTATACTATGCACAAAATATACCTATAGTAATGTTATAGATAGTGACTAATAACAGAAATTTCATACTATTACTATATATTGTTTGTCTGTTAACAAAATAGGGAATGGAGAAAATATAAATATAGCCCATATGAAATTATTGGGGTTTGGCCTAAAACTACACAAAAAAGAAACCCTAGATAACAAAACCAACTAGTAGAGTTAGTCCCCTATTGACCAAAAAAAAAAAAACTAAAACTAAAACTAAAACTAGTGACGAGTCATAACTCTAGTTTATGGAAAGGGAGGAGGCATTTTTCCCATTAGAAATGGAGGATACTCCTACTCTCTTGTTGCCATAAAAATAACTGGAATTGTATGAATAGCTTTATCATAGGTCAAGATTTAGATGTTGTGAACCACAAACACCCATCCCCGAAGTGGGAAATGAATCCATTTTACCTGAAGCTCGAGGGTCACACTATAAATAAGCATATAAGAAAAATATAAACTACAATAAAGTGGGAAATAATTTTCTCAATAATATAGATGGAATTAACACACCTTAATAATCATGAAGAGTAGTCAAGTATAATGTTAATCACATGATTCAATAAACAGAGAATAACGTAAAATTTTAGAATATCCAACATGTTAATCAATTGAGAGATTAAATATATATAGATAAATAAAAATCATCAGATTCAGAGATCAAATACTACAAATAAACAGATATGTGAATGATGAATAAAATACAACTAGTAATTACTTCAAATATCATTTTCTCTATCCTAACTTGACAATTAGACCTTAGAGACTGTCAGGCTCAATACTTAGATCATGTTACACTAATATCAATAGGCTCAATATCCAAATTATATTATACTGCCATGATTTAGTAGGCTCATCCTTGCTTCGTTTATCGAGGCATCTCCTAATGGGTATCCAAGGAAAGTCATATCAAAATATCATAATAATATATCATCCAAGTTATCATCTGATCAAGACATAATAAATATATTTGAAAAAGAACTGCCTTGCACAACTCTATATATCATCAAATAATCCTAATAGCATATTAATGTACTAGAGTCTTAAAATTATAATTAAATAACTAAAATTATCTTTCCACTTTTCTAAATCCAAATTTATTCTGGGGCTTATTCGGTGTCCAGAATAATCCATTAGTCAAGGTATAATACCATAAATTCTAGCTCATTTTATAACATTCATGGGTTTCACATCATCAACTCCATGAAAGTGTAGAGAAAATGGAATAAAATAACGACTATTTTCGCGCTACATCGTGTTTAAAAATTACACTTAATGTCACGCGGACCATGTGAACTCATACTATACATCCTCATAGTTAATTACATCACAAAAACTCATTTGCATCACAAAATCATGTCTATAACCCATGAAAACCGAAATAGAGCATGGAAGGTTGAAGTTCATTCTCAGCCAGATTTGCTCGAATTTCTGACCAAACTTTGGAAAATCATAACTAAATCTAAAAAAATTGAAATCATATTAGTTATTCTGGAAATCTTAGGATGTCTACTTTATACTAAAAATATGAACAGACCATAAAATTTATCACAGAGGATCCTTGACATTCAAAATAGTTCAAAGATCTGATTGAATTATGGAGCTGTCACAAAATTCTATGGAAAACTTTGAAAATGTTCAATTAATTCCAGAAAAATATAATCCATATAAATGATACTAATCTAGAAAGATGTGGATGTTAACTAGAGAGAAAAAACATCTTCAGATCAGTTCATTAAGGTCAGATCCCAGAATTCAATAGAACAATACTTCTAGTCAAGAAAATTTATTAATACTGGATAGAAACTTAGAAAATTCATATCTCCATCTCTAGACATCCAAATGAGGTGCTTCTAGTTGGCATGAGTCACTGTAATTGTCTAGTTTTTTTGTATAAAATTTCATGGCAATTGGAAATCATGTGAGCTTCGGGTGATAGAGTTTAATTTTGGACCAAATGAATAGTGCAGCAAACCAGAAACATAAATTTTGCCAACTTTGAAAAATCATCAAATTTTCTATAGACTTTCAAAAATTATGATCTTTAGTTTTTCATCTCAATGAGACCTAATTGCATACCAAATCTCAGATCAAGACTAACTCATTTGGCTAAAGAGTGACATAGGGTTCTATAATGGTCAATTTTAGCTTTATATAGGGTATCAAAGTTGCCAAATGGATTTCCTTTGATCTTAGAACCTTTTGGACAAGTCCAAAAGTGTATTTAAGACTTATGTGAGTTGCTCAAATGGTCCCAAACCTCATGCATCTCATTTTGGCTATTCAACCCACATTTATGCATCTTTACATCATACTTCCACATTGCATATTTGGGCATTACAAACTCAAATTGTATTCTAGAGCTCATACATCATATCCATAGTTATAAATATCACATAATAGCATATTTATACATGTCTCAAGGTTCATAACACATTCACAACATTATATACATCATGAACCATCATTATGGTTTTAAAATGGACAAAACAAGGCATAAGCTCGTCAATCTCCCTTCTTCATTATTGTTGGCTCCCTTCACCATAATTACTTAGTCTACCTAACATGTTAGATCATTGGAGAGGAGGGAATGAGATTCAAAAAATCTTAATAGCTCATCTCCCATTCAATCATATATAATATATGCAAAGCAAGCCTTAAAAATGCATGTATGGATAAAATACAATTCATGAGCATTCAATAAGCAAGCTTAGCATGTGAACAAGTCATACAAATCATTCAAGAGCTCACCAAGTGTTTGAATTAACCTAACACTTCTCCTCATAGATTTTGAACTTGTCTCACTCATTCTTTGAGAGCTTTGGACTCAACCATACTCTTGGGAGCCTACTTTGCTTTTGGGAGACTCTTTACTTTGTCTCAACCAAGTTCAAGGGTTCTTGGTTCATCCTCACCATAGTGAAAAGTTCTTGGCCTCTCCACACTTAAGCAAATTCAAACAAATATCATGGATTCATTTGAAAACATAACATGATATCATGAAATTATGGCATAAAAGATCATGCTAGCATACTTTTCATGGCTTGGAAAATACTCATACACACATTCTAAGACAAGCTAAACATACATCTATGCATGAGATAAGGTGGAAAGAGCTACCTTAGAAGCAATTACACACTTTTTCCTTAAGCCTTGAGTCCTCTCCCTTGACCTCACACACCCAAGAAGGTAGAGATCATTTCTCTTGGCTTAGACACACCAAAAGAAACATGAATTACTCATGGGAACAAGCCTCGGCATTATACACATTTTACATGATGCTACTTTGATTTATGACTCCATTATGCTTCCATAAGGCACTTAATGAAGCAACTACAACAATTCATGATCTTAGCTCTCTTCTCTCCTTTAATCTATAATTCTTGACTCCATTTAGACCCATTGGAGTCATCACACAATTATTTTAAGGAGCTTAGCTAGAAGTTGCTTCATTATGCTACATTATGGAGCCTACACCTCCATCTTACTATCTATAGCTTCTAAATTTTTCCCAAGAGTTCCTCCCACCTTTTACCATCATATAAAGTCCCAAACCAAGGTTAGAATAAATTAAAACACTCTCTAACTTCTCCATCTGTCCTAGGCCGACATTATGGCAGCATTTAGGTTTCAAGGGGTTTTCAATTTTTCCTTGATGGGAGAGCCACTTGAGAGGCTTCCTAGGGATCTTAGGAACTCAAAAAAAATACTCACATATGCTAGGGAATGCATGAATCAAATCAGTTTTTACAATGTGTTCAAGACTTCTTCACTTTCCTAACTTGAAATTCAAAGGCTTTTACTTGCTTCCAATGATAGATTCTTAATCCTTGCACTCCAAAACCTCTAATCCCCCTTGATTAGGATAGAAAACAGCCCTAAGAATTGGACTCATGGTGGCCAAATCGTGCAAGAGGAAGGGGGAGGAAGAAACTACCAAATAATGGAAGTTTTACCTTGTTTTTTTGCTTTCTCTTGGTTGCTTTTCACTTTCCTTGGTTGCCTCCCTTCAAACACAATTTTTTTTATCTTTATTCTGCCCCCAAAATAGATTTAAAAACACCATCAAACCCATAGAAATAAGGAGGAGAAGGAGGAGAAGTAACTTGCTAAGGAGAAAGCTAGATTTTTCATGGAATTTCTTACCTTTTCTTGGCTTTTTTCTCCTTCAAAGAGTGGTCCTTCTTGTGCGCCTAAGACAACTGATTCTCCTTTCTATTCTGGGTAGAAGAAAGACGATGGAAAATGAGGGCAAGGGAAGGCGTGATAAAGAGAGAGTATTAAAAGCAAAAGAATTCCAAAAATTTCCATTTCACCCCTTGTTTTTGGCATTTTCATTTCTAATTTTTTTTAGCTCCTTTTTTAGAACCACCTTTTCCATTATGAAATTTAGGTTCCCAATTTAGTAAAATGCCTTTGGAATCACTCAAATCGGAGCTAAAATCTTCCCAAACGATTCGGTCAAAGTTCGAGCTCATCGCCATTGGAAAACGTATACCGGAGGGGCTTTAACTGTCTGGGAGCTTCCCATGGTTTTTAAGGCCTCTGAGAACCCTGAAAAATTCAAAACTTTTATTTAAAAAGCCCTCCTGTGAGTTTTTCAAAAAATACCCATATTTATGAAAATGTCACTAGCCTTTTGACAAAATTTTTTAATCACTCTGGCCCTGATTTATATGCAACTCAAGGTTCAAATCCTCATTTTTCATTATTTAGAATTTTATCATAATTTTATTTGGCCCCAATTCCTTCTATTTCAGGGACTTCCTTTTGTATCTGGCCCATTTCTGACGTTTACAGAGAAACCGAATATCACGTTCCTCACGGTTACAGAGGGACTGGATGTTACACAAGATTCAAAGTCAAAGTCTAGTATAGGTATAAAAAGGCTTGTTCAAGTATAGAGAAACTTAAAAAGCCCAATAAGTCCAAATAAGTTCAAAATTATCCAAATGGCCCTTATTGGTCTTAATTAGTTATTTTAAATATTTTAAGTATCTTAATTAATTAAAATTGAACATCCAATACAACCATAGCTATCTAATGCCAACTTTGACACATACAAGGCTCATCCTTTGATCAAGGCAATTCTGTTATATCATATACAAGCCAATCTTTTACCAAACAATCTACAACCATATGAATCATGAAATTAGGCAACATATTATCAAATTAAATATCCACCATTCAATCAAAAATCAACATAATACTTATAAATTTTAACTCTCATAAATAGACTCTAAAAATTAAAAAATAGATATCATCATATTCCACACAACATATAGAGTGTATTAGAGCATACAGATCATCTAAAATATCTCAAATAGCAAAAATAAAAATTCAAACAACATATGGTCAACACTTTTCACATATTGAGTTGACTTTTGATATAGTTATCTAAAATTACTAAAAATTCCATATAATCATTATTTTTTGTATATATTAAACTAATTTAATTAGATTTTGCAAAGCTCTTCCCTAGGTATATCTTATGGGTTAGGTCAAGGCTATAGTAGGGGGTGTGTGTGTATGATTTTCACATTTTCCTCTTGCCAAATGACCATTTTGGCATGGTCAACGCAAATATGCCAAAACACCAACTTAATTTTTAAAGATTCATTAAATTTTCTACACTTCCGTTAAACTAAAACTTCAAGAACAACTTGTCATAACTTTATAAAAATCAAAATTATATTAACCAATTTTCCATTTTAAGTCTTTTTCCATCATCTTCTCACTTATTTCTCTTCAATCTCTTCTATGGCTTCTTAAAAATCAAAGATTCACAATTTAAGGAAAAGTCTTCAAAAATTGGAAGCATTCTTGACGTAAATAAATCTTTTTGCCATATATATATATATATATATATATATATCAATTTCTTCATCTTTTTTAGACAAAGATTCATAAACCACAAAGAACACCTCTTCCTCTAGCCATGGCTGAAATTTAGAAGAGAAGAGAAGAGAAAATTTAATGGTGAAAAGTAAAAAGATACTAAGAAGAAGATAGCTAACTATGTTACATTGTTTCCTTGGCCTTTTTTTCTTTTTGGTTCCTTTTTCTTCATTCTTCCTTTCTTCTTCTCCTCCTCTCCTTGGCTATGCTTTCTTCCTCTCTTTCTCTCTTTGGCTGAAATGTGTGTGTTTTGGTGAGTGTGTATGTGTCATGTAAGTGTGTACGTGTATTTATGTGTAAAGGTATTTTTAATGGATAGATAGGATTTAATCTTATATTTTTATCTAAACCATTAGATTAAATGGATGGCTAGGATTATATCTTAATATTAAAGAAGGAATTTAGATCATTAAACTAGATGAATGGTTAGATTAAATTCCTAAAAGCAAAAAAAAATTTAAACCATTAGATCATTTCAACAGCTAAGATCATATCTTAAATTTAAGGAGAATTTTTCACTATTGAATCTTCTTTTTTCTAACTATTTAATTCTAATCTAACTATATTCTCTTTCCAATTTGGTTATAGTAGCTGAATTAATTGCTTGTCATTAATTACTATTGATGTCAACGGTTAAATTAACTGACGTTAGTAGTCAAATCAGTTATATTTTCTCAATTAATGTGAGATTTCAATTTTTTACTAAATTTTGATGATGTCATCTAATGTCATCACTCTAAAATGCATGCATTGTCCAAAAATTTCCCAACCTATAACACCACATTTGGTTTGACTGACCAAAAATTGTGAAAATGCCACCGTTATGAAGAATTCATCAATGTGTTCTTCTGTTGGTCCTTCATTGTATCTTATTCGATTTGTTTATCACATTTTCTACCATATTTTATTAATATTAAATGTACCTATATGGATCCCACTTGTATTTTATAATTACTTATTTTGTTATTTCATTATTTTATTATTCAAAGTACAAATGACCATTTTGCTTTTAGTTGAAAGGTAGGAGACCCTGTACAGACAAGCAACTTTATTTGTTTTTTGATTATATCTCCATCTTGACCTCACTTCTCTAGATTCCATCATAGCCATCTAGTAGTTCTATTTGTACTAAATCTCCTAAGGCAATTAATTTGAACTTTGGAGTCCAGTTTGGTTCTATACAAGCTTTTTAACTATCTAGTGCTATTTTTAATCCTAACGATCTTTAAAAAATTATGAAACAAATTTTATAATTTTCTACGCATTATTTCTTAACTAATGATATATATATATATATATTATGCCATTCTTCAATGCTTTACGCTTTTGAAAAATTCATCAAAGCTTTTCCAAATAAAAAATAATGATTTTGACCCTAGACCTTATTTAACTTCAAAAATTCCTATAGATCCTATTAGTCTTATATCCTTTATGTTTAAAGTTATTTCACTCTAATTTATTAATTTCGGGATAAAATAAATTCATTTCATAAAATACTAAATAATTAAAAAAATCTTAACTTTTAGGGATGTTACGTTACTTGCCTCAGGTGGCTTCAGTGTCTTACAATGCGATAATCCTTCAATATATGAAGTACACCTTCATTAGAATCAAGTGGATTTGAAACTATAATGTAGAAGAATTCAAGGCAAATCTTGAAGCATTTTGAATCAAGTATAATAGTTTCTCATCCTTCAACAAGCTCTTTCACCTCTAGCCATTGAGCCTAAGAAGAAAGTTGCAAAAGCTTCCTCCTCCAACAGGAATAAGAAAGTTGTGGTAACTAGAGTAAAGGAACCTCTTACAGCAAGTCCTGTAAGCGAAATTACTACCCTTCTAACTTAAGAAGAACATGTTTTTGATGGCTCAATAACTTTCAAGTACCAAGATGATGATTCCTTAACTTCAATGCCTCCTCCACCATCTTTCACTACTCCAATGCATCTTCCACCATCCTCCTCTACTACCTATGTGACTCCTCCATCTCATCCTCCTTTAAAGAAAAGAAAAACACTTGTATCAACTCCCTTATCTACTTTTGATCATGACTTACCTCCTTTACCTCTTTTACTTCTCTTATCCTTCAAAATAGAAATTCTTGGCTTTCTTCCTTCCTCTTTCACACCTTCTCCAACCATTGTTTCTCTAATCAATCATGAAGTTTTCCAACTTCTCCGCAACCTTAATGACAACATGCAAGCCCTGCAAAATGACTTTAACTCTTTGATGAAAAATGTTGGCACTATCTACACTATGGTGAGTAGTCAATGAGTGATTTAACAGCAACCAGACTTTAGCTTTGCCAAGCTACATGACACTAAGCAAATGTTCCAAATTGACAGACAAGAGTTTTTGTAATGGCTCCAGAATATTGACTCTAATATTATTTGTCTCACTGCTCAGATGGGTCAAGCGTTTCGTCATATTAATCAACAACTTAGGGATGTACTATAAGTTGAGAAAACTATTAATGCTTTGGCATATGCCGATGATGGTCTTCCTTTAATTTTTTATCCATACATTTTACTTGAATTTCTACCTATTATTTGTGCTTTGCTGACTTTTTATGGTGCTTCTGTTGTGATCCTGACCCTGATCTTATGTTCTCTTCCTTTTTGCTATTAACATGCAAAATATGTAAACTTATTTGATTATTTATGTTAATTACTTGTATTGACTTGTGGTTATTGCTTTGTTCTTCGTGGATATCCTATGACTCCATTAAATTATCTTCTTTTTGCCTATATGCAATGATCCAGGGGGAGTATAAAATGATTTTTTACGTAAATTACTTAACCTTTTGCATAGTAGTTTTGTCATCAGCAAAGGAAGAGATTGTTGGCCTAAGGTTGCACATCTGTGACTTTGATGATAACAAAACCCAAAGTTAATTTATGTAAAAACCCATTTATCTCTAATGGCCCATTTACGTATTCATTGTCATTCACCAAAAGACAAAATAATTAATATACATATAACAAAAATGAATGGCTTTCGTGTAAATAAAACATAATCAGAGTTTGAAATAGTAATTCTTTCTGCTTGTCTCTACTGCAATTACCTTTGTTTTTCATAAAAATGTTTTTTCACTCTCACTCGTGTATTGCCCCTCGTATAGCATTAATGACGATTAGACCAAATGGATTGCATAGGAAGAGTTACTCGAAACTAGCAGTAGTTGTAAAGATGAAAAATTTTGAATATTAGAGACATGCCAAGCTTACTTTAGCCAAAAAGATGCTACATGATTAAGAATATTTCTAACAACTAGAGTTGCTAAAAGTCTATATATATGCAAAGATTCAAAGAGCAAATCAAAGGAATATAGAAAGAAATAACAAGAAAAAAAGAGTCTTTGAATTATTGTAAACATTACTTAGTATCTAGTCTATCTACTTATTAGAAACAAACGTTAAATTTAGCAAAAATCTCGAAAAAGAGAGCCAATTTGTTACTTCAATATTTGATGTAAATTTGTGAGTTACTTAGTTGAAGATAAGTTGTATAAGGTACAGTAAGTTTAAGGTGAGTTTAAAAACTTATGTTGGTAGTGAGGGCATTAAAACCATCGTTGTTGTAAAGATTAATGTCTAAAGTGAAGAAAAATCTCTTAAAAATTTAAGGGGACTAGACATACCCATGAGGCACTGAACCAAGATAAATCTCTACGTGATTCTCTTACTCTTACTCTTTTTTATCTTTTGCTTAACTTGCGTCCTCCACTTTTGAAAGATCCTACTTTCAAACATTAAATTAACTTTGTACTACATTTACTCAGTCTATTTATCGCATATCATTCTACTGCATTATACAACTTTTTTACATCCTTTACTTTTTGTGAAGCACATTGTTATTTTATTTGTCACACACACACACACACACACACACACACACACATACACACACACACACACACACACACACACACACACACATATATATATATATATATCAGTTTGCTTCCTTCACTTGCTCATCTCCATGTCTTTAAGATTTTGACTATCACTATTTATTTGTTCCACCTTCTGTGTGTTTGAAAATTGTAGGTCGCTTTTTCCTCCACATTTGTATTGGCAAAATTTTTTTATTATTTAATTTTCCATGTATCATATCTATTCACCTCCTCTAAGGGTAATTATCAGAAAGGTTTGACACTGATATATTTGATGAGTTGCCTAACCAAGTCAAGGACAAACTCGTGCATCACTGTGGGAGATTGAA
Source organism: Erythrophleum fordii (assembly GCA_032878935.1). Classification (NCBI taxonomy): domain Eukaryota; kingdom Viridiplantae; phylum Streptophyta; class Magnoliopsida; order Fabales; family Fabaceae; genus Erythrophleum; species Erythrophleum fordii. The sequence goes on along the minus strand of JAVQMF010000049.1, from coordinate 16,600,011 downwards.
GCAAAGGGAGTTGTAAAATGCAAATACTTTCAAGCTTATGGACTTGGGATTCGTATTATATTTGGTTTCTTAACGAGGTTTGGGATGGCATTGAACAAGCATTGTGAGAGAGTTTTCATTTTCCCTTTTCCTCTATTGGCTTGTAGCAGGGAAAAAGAAGTTTGTAGGGGGAGGATTTGAAAGCAGTCACCGTGATGTAAGTATTCTAGACTGACTATGATAATAATTAAGTGTCACAATGATTATTTAATTTTCATATAATAAAAGGTACAATTATAATGGCTTAATTTTTCCTTTCTCGTCTATCGTGTATATTATGTAACTTAATGAGTTTTTTGTAGCCTATTTAGGGTACATGTCATGATATGGATATAAATATTGTTTAGGCAAAAATTGAAAAGAAAATTGATATTTAGTATCGACATGTTGCTTCGAGCCAAAATCGCTGTTTCATTAGTGGAAAAGAGAAAATGTCACTGTTGCAACTACTAAAATGAAGTGCAAATCAGGAAAATTAAGAAAAGTTAAAAGGCATTGACTAATGAAAACTCTTCATCATGTCTTTATTTGAAATAAAGGCATTGCAAAGCTAATGGCACTGACTAATAATAGGTTTTCAAACGTTTAAGAAATCAAAATTGTTATGAGCCAAAATAGAATTTTCATTTTTATTTGTTAAGTTGAAAATATGATATGACTTTGTGTTTAGCTCTAGAGGGATGGCATAGTAATTACGGAAGCGTATTTCTTATCTCAACTATTTAAATTTAAATTTTAAAATAAGCATCTATGAGAATCTATTCTCCTAGATATTCCAAACTAACGTGGGGACATGCTCTTAAAATTATCCCCAAAAAAAAAACTGTCTCAATTGAACAAACTAATCCGTAGGAACCTTTATTGTATAAAAAGAGAAAAAGAATCCATTTCTGAGGTAAAAATCTTTAAAGTTTCTTTGCCTGAAAAGAGGAAATTTTAAGGCACTAAGGAGATGTGAATGCTCTCGCGTGGTTTTTCAATCATGAAAATCAAATTTGGCACTTATTGAAGCCGTTGGCTCAATATCAATATAGATATTTCAGTCATATATTTTGAAGATCTGTAAAATGTTGTCTGAATTTCATTAAGACTACTTTTTTTAAAAGCAAAATATTGTTGAGAGATTTTTTTGTATTAATATTAGTTGTTTATTTTTCTGCATAACTCGCCACTACAATGAAGCATCATCTTAAAATTCAGGTGAAATTTGATAAGTTGAGAGGCAGCCGCTTGATTTAATATATAAAATTATAAATAATTTTTAATTATATAAATAACTTTTTTAAAAGAAAGTAAAGCCATAAAGGTAATAAGTATGGGGTGGCTAATGTAAATAATCTTTCTTATAATATGCTTACCCACTAATTTAAGGATAAGCATAATGTTGATTAGATTCCATCCAAAAAGTGAGGGTGGCTGAATGAATCTCCGTAAAAGATGTCTGGGTCCTCCCTTCACGAGAAGAATACGGCTCGCGTGGAAGCAGCCATCATCCATTATCATTAATGGAAATTGAAGGACAATCTTACTCTTTATTACAAAAATCAGGTCAAATTAACTTTATACTGTCTTTAGTCTTGTCTTATCCTTCTAATACACTAGTGCTATAACTTTGTAGGTACTTTACAAGTTCAAGATTTTTGTATGTTTTAAATGGTCCAGTCTATATTATTAAAATCTAAAGAATTTTATACTTATAACCTAATAAGTTATGTACAATTAACTGATACATCAAATTGATATAAATAGTGCAATTTGAATGATTAATCTTGATAAATTACTTCCAACAAATGGCTTTTATGGTTTCACTAAGTCACTTGATTTGAATACTTTTAAGAAAGATTATAAATAAAAATCTCTCTAAGACTAATTGGGACTCAACAACAAAAGTGAAAACATTCTAAATTTTACACATTTTAACCCACATGGCTAAAATAAACTTCCTTCAAATTTACTTACAAACACAAATCTCCTGCAATTACATTAGTGTAGTCAACTTGTAGTCTTTTAAGTGTAATTTTTTTAAAAATTTTAATTGTGAGGAGCCATTTATTAAATAGTAATGAATAGGAATATGAAGGAAAATTAGATAAATGGTAAAAAAACTTAGTGTGTGTTTGGATTCTCATTATAAGATTACGTTTGTGTAAAAGTTATTAATCTTTACTTCCTTTGAAACGTAATTTGGAGAAGTCTAAACGGAAATCCAAACACGTATTTATAAATTTCATAATATGAAGTATACTTTTGTTTAGAATTAAAATCTCTATCCTCACAATTAAAATTTTTATCTCTACCAAAACAAAAAAAAAACATGTCAAACATATGCTTGACTCTATCTCCCTGTATTTACACTACTGAAAGAGATCTGTGTCCCTTACTCATACTTCACCTCTAAAGTTTTATACTTGTATTATTCTTATACTTGAATAAGATTCTCTTTCTTTCTAAGATTTCTCTTCTCCATTGTCATACTTTCCCCGAAACAAATTTCAATTGCCTTTGGAGAATAACTTGGCTAAAAAACTTGATTCAAAGTGCGTTTCAAAAGTCTCTTTCATTATTCTCTCAACAATACTTACATATAAGCTAAGATCCTTTTCAACAGAAAGTCCTTTGAAATTTAAGTACTGAAACCTCAATCTTGTTCACATTTAAATTTTGGTAACTTCTAGTTAATCCCAAAGAGTAGCTCCCAACCCCTGACATATGTGTGAAACATCGTGCTCAAATTTTTCTAAGCTGTAAGGTTAGGTAGGTGCTTGAACAGGTAAAATCGATTCAAGTTCTACTTCTGGTTAGCACTTCAAAGAAAGACGTGTAATGAAAATGTGTTTATCTTTTAATATTATATGATAAAAGTGTAAACAGAAATAAAATAAAATTTCTCACATTAAAACTCAGCATTTTGTTCATTAGTTTTGATACATGATAGAACAAAAATTTTGAAATAAAGATCCCTTACATTTGGCATTTAGGGATAAATAATGTAAGAGGCAAATTTAAAAAAGAGAAAAAGAGAGAGTTAAGTATATGGGCCAGCATAGAAGCTCTCATTCTCTTGTTTTTTATTCTAAATTTATTCCTGCGTTTATTTTCTAAATATAAGGATTCAAATGGAAAATAATTTTTTTTACAGTTAAACAATAAAAGAAAGAATAATATATAGAGGTGAGATGAATATATATGAAGTTCACTTTTATATATATATATATATATATATATAACTGCATAATATACAATTATTTGTGGATTGTGAAAAAAAAAAAAAAAAACCGAGTTACCATCTAGATCCAAAATTTTGAACCTCTTGACTTTTTGTTAAATGTCTACATTCTTCACGACTAAATTACATATGTAATGGCTTATTCCTCCATTACTTGTTTAATCATGACTTACCCTTCACGCTTGGGTTTGGAGTTGGAAGTGACATTAATTAGTACTGTAAATTAGAAAATAAAATGATTTTTAATATTGACATAATGCTTCAACTCAAAGTCGCTGTTCCAACAACTTCATATGAAGCGTCAGTCAGGTAAAAACAACAAAACAAAAAAAAAATATAATAATGAAAGGGAAATGACTAAAAAGATTAAATTAATGGAGGAATTTTGAAAACATGGTGTTCATGCCTTCGTGCATGGATCTGAAAACATGGTGTTCACCATGTCTCTTGTTGATGGATAATGTGTTCCATGTGCCTTTAAAGCAGGAACATCAATTCAGATTTGTAGTTGGCTCTATGGGGCTATTTATTGTCTTATAGCCTATTTGGGTCAATTTTCAGGGAGGAGAAGATATTTATTTTTAAAAATATATATATATTTATTTATTTTAATTTTTTATATATATGATCAATTTTTTTTTAAATTTTTTTTAAATAACAATAATTTTTTATTGAAAAAAAGAAAGAAATAAAAAGTTAAAACTTTTGCTTCAAAATAGAAACAAAAATAAAAAAAATTATTTTTTATAAAACAAAAATATCTTTACTCAAAGCCATTAATTATCAGATCACCCATTATTCTTTTCTGCCTATGGATTCATCTTTTTAATTCTCATTTATTCTCTTATTCTTATATACTTACTTTGATATATTTATTTTAATTTTATATATTATATATTTATTTAGATTAAAATATTTTTTATATTTATTATGATTTTATTTTAAAATTTTAATTAAGTAAAAATTTTGAAATTAATTAAAATTTATCATAATAAATATTTAAAATTATTTATTTATTCAAATGATATTAATTGTAAAGCCAAATATATACATACAATAATTTAACAATAAAAAACACATTTTTAAAAAATTTATCCAACATAATAATATTTATAATAATGATTATCAAATGATTTTGCTAAACTTTTTTTTCATCATTCTTTTTTGAAATTTCATTTAAAAATACATTTTTATATAAAAAAGACAAGAAAATATTTTAAAATAAACAAAAATCCACACCATTCCAAATAGGTTCTAAGTCATAAATTTTGAGGTTTTGCAAAGTTTCTTTCTTTCTTTCTTATTTTTATTGAGACATTCTGATTTATTTTTTTAGGCAATGTTAATTGTACAACCTGTCAACCATAAAACAACTGAAGATGCCATTGCATCTTAATTCATTTGAGACTAAATATATGGATTGAGACGAAGCCACGTCTGCCTCACACACAAAAACAAAAAAGATAAAGCCCCCTGTATAACTGAGAGAGTTATAAAAAATTGGAATTGTACAACTAATATATTCTTTTTTTTTAATAAATTAATCATTTGATAGGGAGCAAAATAACACGTTAATTATCTACCTGGAAGTAAAGTATGAAATAAAATTATAGAAAAATTTATATATAATTATTTATATTTTTATTATCAAAATTTTAAATTAAAATAAGATAAATATATAATTTTTTAATTAAAAGATGATAGATGTATAATTTTTAGTGACAATTATATAATTATTCAATTAAACAATATATTTGTTATATTTTAATAAAAATTTTGATAAGAAAATATAAAAAAATTTCCACCTAAATTTAATCCTAAAATAATAAATAGAATGGATAATGCTAATAATTTTTTTATAATGTGCTAACCCACAATTTTAAGGATATATGTGTGTATATAATCTGGGAAAGAATTTTATTGTCACTTCTCTCCACATCTTTAAGTCAGCGACGGCTGCAAGAATGGAGAGGTAAGAACACACGTGTAGGTTTGAAGTCCCACTGTAAAGATAGTCCACGTGGAAGCAGCCATCACCCCTGATAAAATTTTCAATAATACATGTTTTACGATATTCATATAATATCTAGTAAAATATAATTAAGTGTTATATTTTTTTTATCCATTATAACAGGATCAAAAATAAAATATTGTATGAGATCTTGTTATATAATTTAACTTCATTATATAAATAATATATAATAGAGTTATTATGAGTAAAATGGATTTTACAACTCCAATAAACCCTTTGGGACTAATAAAATTCAAACACTTAAGATCATATCTTCATTACATGCTTATCTCTAAGGTTGTTGTTCTTGTATTATTACTATATTTTTAATAAATCACCTCCCTCTCATATTCTTTTTAAGGTTTTTCTTTTTATCTATAATTTGATCCCTCCCGAAACATAAAATATATATTAATAATTATAAGTACTATATAGAATCTAATAAATTTTGACCATAACTTATATATATACCCATTACAAAATAAAAAAATCAAAATAAAAATTTAAAAATATATTTTAATAATTTATAATTTTAATAAACGAATAATTTTTTCTTTATGAATATTTTGAACAAAATGAATTTAAGTTGCAATTTATCTTTTAATTTTAATAAACGGTTGTGTATATTTTAGAGAAAAAAAATCATGGAACTAAAGCATCTTCGGGGGAAAAAAAAAGAAAGTATATTCCCCCTTTAAATTTTGGTGACTTTTATTTGGCCTAGAGAATTAATTACAAAATTATAGTGGCTCCAAAGTCCTGACAATATATATATATATATATATATATATATATTTATTTATTTATTTATTTATTTATTTATACGTGTATGTGTGAGAGAGAGACCTCGGGTTACAATTTTTTCTAAGCAAAGGTTACGTAGCCACTTGAACAAGTAAAACCAATATGACATTCTGATTAGACCTTAGTGAAGGGAAAAAAAAATGTAATGAAAATGTATTTAATTCCCACATCAAAAAGTATGATCGCGTCAGCCAGTACGTATGCAATAACTCGATATGAACATACGAGTCCCGACTTTCTTGCCATTTCCTTCCTTGGTTAATTAATTAATCATCCCTCCGTCATTTTTTTTTAATTCTTTCTTTTATTATTATCACCTCCTATAGTGTTCATTAAAAAAGCAGCTTAATTAATATAACATTATTTTTTTGAAGACAATTTCTGTAAATACTTAGCTATTGGGAGACATTAATTTAAGAAAAAACTTATATATAATTTTCTAAATATTTGTCATTAAATTCTTTGTTTAAAACATAATTTTATAGTTTTTCAATAATAATTTAATAAATATATAATTTTTATAAATATGTATAAGATTTTTTACAATGCAGTACAATATAATTGAATCTTTTAAAAAAATTTACACATATTATAATTAAATAAAAAACATGATAATAAATATACAAAAAATTGTATTTAAATTTAATCCTTAATTTAATATGGGATATATCTGATATAGTATTATATTCATCCAATATCTTTTTTAAGAAAATTTTCTAATTAATAACATTAAATATGTATGTATCATACCATGAAAAGATATGACAATTTTTACATAGATATTTTTAACTTGTCATATTTTTTTTTATATATAAAATAGATATCATTTATGCAAAGATTATATTTTGTATGACTTTAATAGCATTCGAAGAATTGGAGAAATTGGTGCCTTGGTACTCAAGCATTAGGTTGATTCCCAAGCAAGATATTGGTATTGGATGTATACGTATAATTTAATAGTCCATCAACTTCACGCGTGGCGCTGTTGTTATTCTCGAGTTTTGCTTCCAGAAAGTCTACGATTTGGGCGTCAAGCATCATGTTTTTCTAGAATCCTTGAATTATGGACTTCATTCATTCAACTACCTTCAATTTATGGGATAATTTGAGTTGGAGGATCCTCGGTGAACCATTCATTATTCCGTCATTCTCGAGTTGGTGAGTAATTAATTGATCTAATTTAAGAGTGAGTTATATTTTTTAATATATTATTGTAAGATGTAATTTTTAAGTGTTTATCTAATAATTACAACAAGTTCTTTTCACATAGTCACATTTTTTAATATTTTTATTATAAAAATATAGGTTTATAAAAGAAAAAGATACAATTATTAACATTTTGTAAAAAGTCTTAATTTTAAGATTTCCGCTCATAACTAAAAAAGAAAAATTAGAGAATTTGGTGACAATACAATGTGCTTGAAAATCAGAAGTAATAATAAAGCACAGGTTTTTTTTTTCTTTTTAATATAAGTGATAGAGAGGATAAAACTTTTTCAGCGAAAAAAGAGAAAAAATTTATGCAACCGATATTACAGTGAGAGAGTGTGGCTTTATCCTCGTACTTGTACTTTTGCAGCTGGTCACTTAAGCACTTGGACTTCTAATGTACTAAACAAATAAAATAATAAAATTTGACCAATCTTTGTATCCATTGCCTTTTTTGTTTTATTCATTTGGTAGAGCTGACGGCCTTACTAAATTGAAGTATCAGTTCCTTCCGCATAAGATTAGGGTTTGTTTGGAAGTATCGAAACCTTTTGTTTTCGATGATTTGTACCCAGTAAAAATCAAGAATTTATGTTTTGTTAAACTTTTTTGTAATATTTCGTTTGATATTTTTTAATAGCTATAATAATTTTTTAAAACATTCTAAAGAATACTTTTAAAAATAATTATAATGATTATTAATTTAAGATGTCTAAAAACACTTTTTTATTTTAATTAATTTTTAAATATATTCTTATAATGGTATATTACTATAATATTGAAATGTAAACCCTAATCTAACTGAAATATTTAAATATAAATTCTGCACTAATAAAATAATACAATAGATAACAATTCACTGGACTAAACACTAAAATTGATCAATCATAATTAATTTTAAATTACACTAATATAATTAATTACAAAAAAATCTTCGCTTTAATACTTAATCTTTTTTATGATCTCCATGTGATTTAAAATAAATGTCCTTTACCTCATAAAAAAAAATTTGATAATAACTATGAAGTTAGCTTACTTAAATTACATTTTTATTGTGGAACTTTTTGGGTGAATTACTGATGATGGAAATCCCAATTTCTTCCCAAAAGAATCTACGATTTTAATACTTAAATCTTTTTTATAATCTCCATGTGATTTATAATAAATGTCCTTTACCTTATAAGAAAATTATTCAAATTATCACCTGTTGTCAAGATCAATATATGGTCCCATTGTATATGTTTTGGGACAAATGTCAAAGTATTTAACACAACGATTTTGATCAGATTCTGAAACACTTCTAGAATTAACTCTAAATTTGTTTTTCTTATCTCACGTCATAATTTATCCAAAACAAACTCAAAAGACATCATCGCAAATCTAATCTATCAGATTTGTGACCAATATATAACCCATAGTTTTGTATTTTTAATTTTTTTTTAATACGATTTCAACCTTTGTCACTATTTATTTCTTTACTTCACCGTCATTACTTTGTTTTCTTAATAAAATGGAATATTCTGCCGTAGCTGCACTCCCTGCATTTAAGGCTCACGCATCCACTCTCCTCTCCTTTGGTTTCTTCCATCTTGTACTTTGCCTATGAAAGAATTTTGTTTATATATCTCTTTTCTATTTTTAGAATTTCAAAGAACTTTCTTAAATAATAAGTAAATTACCTTAGATTTTTTTAAATTTTATTAAAACTACATAAACTTTTTATAAAATAAAAGTTACGCTATACAAATTTTTTATAAAACAAAAATTATATTACACAGTCTTTTTCTATTTATGTAATGCAAGAAGAATTTGAGTAATTTTTTTTAACAAATATAAGTTCAATTTTTTTGACAAAAATAAAAAAGATTACTCAAATTTTTTTTAGATTATGTAAATAGAAAGAAATATGTATAGTTTTAACCTAATTTAAAAGAAATTCATATAATTTATTCATTATTTATGAAAAGTTTGTGTAGTTTTTAAAAATATAAAAGAGATTTATGTAATTTTAACAAAATTTTAAAAAAAATCAGTATAATTTTCTCTGATAAGAATTACCCATTCATGTAACCTCCCACGGCTCCCGATTGGGACATGACCCAAGTCTCATTTATTTCACACTTTCTACCTGTCCCCCTCTAATTACCTCACCAATCTGCTTTTCATTTTTTTAAAAATATTTATAGGCTAAATTAATAATATTGGGCATGAATATATCATTTATTAGTTTAACTCATTAAAAAAATAATATTCTAAATTCGTAAAATTTATTCCTCAAACTCGCCTACCCGTTCAGTGGAAAGTGACACTTACGGGCTCAATTCGTGCAATATTGAAGGCTTTTACTTTCCAGTTTCCATATTCCACTCGTTCGTTCCCTCTTTGTTCCCTGTGTGAAAACTTTTAAAAGGAAAGAAGATAACCAACATTTTTCCAAACACACCTTAAACGCAGAAAGAGAAAGCAAGTTTACTTGAGGATTACGCAGCGACTTAAGCAAACGAGTATGTAAAAACGTGTGAACCGTCACAGAAATATCTAAGAAGGCCATGAGATAACCAAACAAAGCCTTAGTCAACCATTATTTCAATACTTTTTAAACTGATTTTACACTCCTAATCTTTCCGTATAAATATAAAGCCTCGCCTTTTACCATTCCCCCGAGGCCAAATCTCACACAAAGATGCAGAATCAACAACAAGAAGAAGAGGGTGTGGATTCCTTGGTGTGTCCCAGCTTCAATAGCTATTCCACCGATAGGATCGCAGACATCGCCGATCAAGTTACGCGCGAGCAATTTTGCGCTCAAAACGACGCCGTTGGTAGCGATTTCGAATTCGTCACGTTTCGGAAGGCTGCTGATGGGGTTTTCTTTGATGGCCATGCGGGCCCTGTTTTCCCCGTCTTCGATCGGGACCTCTTGACGGCGGATGAGACTGGCGCTCGGGACTCCACCGCGGCTGAGGATGCGATTGCTCTTCAATTTCCGATGAGGAAGTTGTTGATCGACGACGAGGATCAGGCGCGTGGTGATCTTGATCCGCCGTCGTCCTCGTCGTCGGAGGTGGATGAGTTGGAGGCTGTTCCGCCGGGTATGTACTGCGTTTGGACTCCCAAATCGGCTAAGGCTTCGCCGAGCACGTGCAAGAAGAGCAATTCCACAGGATCGTCGTCGTCGAAGAAATGGAAGCTTCTGGATTTGCTTCGGCGGAGCAACAGCGAGGGGAAGGAGTCGTTCGTGTTCCTGACACCGTCGTCGTCTGCGGGTACGGCGAAGAAGAAGGAAGCGAAAGAGGAGAATTCGAAAGAGCAATGGAGCTTGGCCAAAGTGGCCGGAAAACAGAAGGCGAAGGGGTCAGGGAATTCCGGTGACGGCGAGAAGAAGGTGTCCGCTCACGAGGCATTCTACGTGAGGAACAGAGAGTTGAAGAAAGTGAACAAAAGAAAGTCTTATTTACCGTACAGACAAGACTTGGTTGGGTTCTTTACAAGCGTCAATGGGTTGAGCAAGAACAAGACCATGCCTCCATTCTAAATTTTGAGGTCTTAGATTCTTTTTTTTAAAGGTTGTCTTCTTCTATGTATGTTCGATTATAATTGTTGATAATCTGAAACTTGTTGATACCGAATCATATGAAAAGCATATATGGATTATGATCGATGTTTAGTATGGATGCCTTGCTTCTTTGCTTTGTGGGTATTTGCGAAGAGAACCTGACCAACTTGATGGTTTCGTTAATTTTCCGTCCATGACCACTGAGGTGGTCCAAGAGCATATTCTTTTTCGCGCAGAGTAGTTCAGGGGTCATTTTATTTTATTTTTAATTTTTGTAATTTTTTAACAGTGCTGTGCAGTCCAAAAATCCAAAGTAAGGTGGCTCTTGAATTATGTAAGGAGGTGAGATATTAAAAAAAGTACTATGACTTGAAAACAGTTAAGAAAATCAAGGAAGATCTTGTGTCAAAGTCAAGAAAATTCAAAGGAAATTTGTGTTAAGTTTATATTATACAGATCAACAGGTTTGACAAAATGAAGACATTTATAATTTAATTTGCCAACATTTTTTATAATTTTAAATTTTGTGATAAAAACTCCTTGGGAGTCACCTGTCAATGGGGAGATACAGCTATATAGAACTTCTTTCCTATTTTAAATGTTACAGTAAATGTTTTCATTCATTTTTGTCACATTAGGATAAATTTTTATTATCGAGATTCTTATTTTTTAAAAAATTGCAAGGATTTTTTACTCCTATCATATTGCAATAACGTTGCTTTTCAATTTATTGAATTTGATTAGAAATAAAGTAAGTTTTTGAATAATATAATGATAAATAAGAATAAATAGAGTTAATCTCAAACAAAATCAGACTTATTACTATAATTTGGCATAGTCCTTCCCAGTAATTTCCTCTAGTTTTCTAATATACAAAAAATTGTTAACCTCTTATTTGTTTTCTGTTTAGCAATCTCTATATTTTTGTTTCAGACTAGAATGCCTTTATTTTCTTATTAAAAGCAAAAATACATATAACAATATTCAAGTCATTTTCTTATAATCATACATTTAGTAGACATAGAAAATTAACTTAAATATCATTGCTATAATGATATTTTTATTACAAAGAACTAAACTATATATATATATATATATATATTACTTTTAGCTAAAAAGTGAAAACTTATTGGTTCAAAACACAAACAGCACTAATTAAAAAAATTATATATATATATATATATATATATATATATCTTGGACATATCAAATCAAATTACTATCATTATCGTCAGCATCTATCTCCTTCCCTACCACCATTTTGCGTAATTGTTGTATTTGTATGTTTGTTTATTTTTTAATCCAAACAGACAGGAAAAATTTGTGTCAATAATAAATTTGCCACTATGTATATTGTTTTTCTTGAAGTCACCATATGCGTGGGAAGCAAGAAAAATGACAACGCCAACAAATGTCATGTAAATTCATAGTAAATGCAACCACATAGCGAATTCATATATGGTTTTTTTTTTGGTTGTACAATTATAAAATAGAAAGTCTTCATTATTCAAGTTGTATACGATAACTACACACACACACACACATATATATATATACACATGTGTGTGTATCACTATTTGTAAGATTATATTGGTCAAACTTAAGGAAGTCATATATCACTCAAACTTTTTTTCAATCAAATGAAATTGAAAATAACTTATTTATCATTATAAAAGTAAGAAGTACACATTTGTAATATTTTTCAAAAAACAACAAGAGAAAGACAAATAACTAGCATGGTTGAAAGTGTTATCACCCATATATACTCGAGAATAATATTTGTTCCATAGTTGTTAAATCATCATATTCATAATTCTAATCCTAACTAGAGGAGTTATATATATTAGTATTTGATAAACCAAGTTTTGAGATTTGATTCAATTGTCAGTTAGCCTACTTCAAATTCAATAGATTTGAAACTTGTATTTGCTTTGCGATCGATTATCATCCCACGATCGACTGCTACTCGCACTAAGCACTGCATTTTTCGGACACATATACTCAATAAGACATATATAACCTCCCGTTTGTTTCTAGCTAATTGCACAAATAACTGTTACTCTTGTCTATAAATAAGGAGATTGTCTCCAATCCAAATATTCTCACTTGAACTTTATTAATATTCGGTTCAATTATTCTCAAAATCTCACTAGGTTAAGTATTGGAAGTGCAAAGAAAAACCTTGCTCTCCTCTGCATTAGTTACAAGATTTCATTGTCATGACTCTGCTCATCAACCCCATCTTATCATAAAATCGCGAAATCAATCCATCGGCGAAAAAAGAAAGGTTTAAAAGTTGAAAACTATCTGTGCAATCTCACCAATATCATTTTCTGTGTCAAAGTGGAAAAACTATATTATGGATGTGAACACGCACAAATTAAAGTTGGATTTTCTTTTTTTGGGGTAGCAAAGTAGTTTTCTTTTTTTCTTTTTAGAAAACAAAACATTGTTTGAAGAAGTATTTATATCTTCGTATTGGGAGTGGAATATTAGATGTTTATTCTGACTGATGTGAACGTCTAAACGGAAGTTCCTCTTTTACTTAAAAAAAAAAGAATGGAAGCACATTTATCAATTAATCCGGCCATTAATTGTAGAATCTCTCCCAAATCATACTTGTGTAATAAACTAACATTATTTAATGATTTATTAAACTTTCCATTATGAGATTTAGATATGATTTTAGAAAACAAAAAAAACCAATCCAAATCCCTTTTTTTTTTAAAAATCTTATTATAATCATTCCAAGATTATTGCTATGACAATTGTCTTTCACAAGAAAGGAGGGCAACAAAATAATGAGTCTAGATTCTTTTATATTCAAGAAATCTTCTTATGGGAGAAAAAGTGATACAATGTAGAATCCACATAAGTGAATTCTAACGGCTTCACACCTATTATGTCATTTTCTCTTCTAAATAAAGACCTCAAACATGAAAGAATTTAAAGTACAAAACATTGCTGCATATAATGACATCCACGTGCAAGGCCTGAGTTAACAAATGTGTATATGATATGTGCATACAATTATGTGAGTGCCAATTTTCTTTTGTTTATTATTGTTTTTGTATTTTTAATATTTATTTTAAAGAATTGATAAAATCTGATTTTATTTCTTAACAGATAGATCTACTTTCAATTTCATCCTTTACAAATAATTTGTTTAATTATTAAAGAACTTTAAATATTATTTTTCATCTTTGTTTTCATCCAGATATTACCGTTAAATTTAACAAATTATTACTTATAAAGAATTAAGAATATGCTTACGTGTCAAGAATAAAAATAGAATCTTCCTCGTGGCAGCATGTTTAGTTTTTATGATATGTTACAGAGTGGGCTATGGTAAAGGCAAAGCCCACCTACATTAACAAAGAAACCCATGAATGTATTGGGTTTGGGAGTGGGGGCCTTAGGCCCTATGAAGAAAACTTACATATCAAAGAAGCTTATAAAAACTCTCAATTTTTTCCTTGCTTCTTTTTTTAATCAAGCACAAGTAAATCAAAACAGTTAACGTTAATGTCGATCATACTTATAAAATGTCAACTTATATACACATTACACACACTTATTATTGCCAATGTGAAGACTAAATTCCAAACTCGAAGGGATATGATTTAATCACAAACAAAGACCACCACACGTTGTTACACACAAGCTAGGACAGACACAACACAACCCCCTCCGAGCCTATGACAATGACGCAGCAAAGAGATACATTGAGAAACAGAGATTTAATTCTAGTCATGTCTTCTCATGTTGTCATGCTTTACTCATTCATCGCTTTCCTATATTTGTAAATTTTTTACGTAAATTATAATTCAGCTTCAGTTACCTTTTTGATTTAAATAAAAAAATACTTGACTTGAAAAAAAAAAGATTAAAGGCGTTATAACAGCAAGACGAGACAAAAAAGATGTTGACATAATCTCTTCCCTATAGACCTAAAATGTCGATATCAATTCACAGAGGCACGCTTACCTTTCGTATATAATTAAGCAAATTTGGTGATCACATTTACATTTGTGAAGCCCTCTCGCTTGCGTGCGCTTTGATCACAATGACCACAAAGCATTTCTGGTATCTCCAATGGTTGATTCCTCCCTTTGCTGGTAACGTCTCACCTTCACTCTCACATCTTTTTTAAGATTTGTTTAGTACAAATATAATTGTATAATTTTTTAATAATAACATAATAAATATGTGGTTTTTATAAACACATGTATAGTTCTTTAATATTAAATTATACATATATTATATTTTAATTAAAAAATTTAATAACAAAAACATAAAAAATTATGTATAAGTTTAATCCTTCTTCATATTTTATAATAAAAAACATATAGAGGAGAGAAGGAATCCCATGATCCATTTAGAACCACAACCACAAATCCTCCGATCCCAGGATAGGGCGTTATCTGTAAAAATCGATCGCTCTTTTCACTTCCATCACATATATATGCACCATTCGGTTCCACCAATTGATAGGACGTTAACTAGTTTCAAATTACTTTTGCTCCAACCGGCAATTGCAACACATTAATGCTATGTCATTCGATGTTTCACCGTTAGATTTTGGAATTGATTGCTAAATTTAAAGATGAAAGTGATAAAAAAGGAACCAATTTTAGAGGCTAGTCTTATAAATACATATATCATACATGGATTAGAATAATGGTTTTAATTAGGCCTTTTAGGTCGGTGTAATTTCGTCAGTTCATAAACTAGACCCTTCACTTGGTGAAAGAAGACGATATATCGAGTCGCATTGTATATATTAAATACTGTGGATCCACTGTTTAATATACGAAGCTTTAGTGCAACACAATGAACAGTAATTGTTTTCTAATGAGATGGGGCACAAGTGGTTGCATGCTGAGCTACGTGGCAAACCGTCATTGCGTGCCTGTCATGACACATAAAAGGGTTAGACCTACTCTCTTCAACCAACAACAAGAAACATTAATAAATGGAAAAATGGTGATAATATCTACATCCTGGAACATATCCATATTGAAGGAACGGTATAAATATTATTTTTAAAGAAGAATTCATTGGTGCAAAAGTTCTTGTTGTAAAGACAAGGGTATGAGAAGAGATGGATGATTCTGTGGTAAAGGTTGAAACCTGATCTAAAAGGATTAGAATGAAGCTGTGGTTTGCCTGGCTTTCGCTTTCATTATCTGCGATTCAATTCCACTCGCTTAAGAATAGGTAGCTAGTGCGTACTAACTACATTTAGCTATCCATTTCTAGAATTCGCTGCACAATGTCGACTGCTTCCATCAACGGCTGGTGTCTTTCCTCTCTCTCTTCCTCCAAAACTTCTTCAACCAAACCCACATTGCGTCCCTCTCTCTCCGCAAGGCTCACATCTCCTCCTTCTTCTTCTTCTACTACTTCTTCTTCGTCTATCCCTTCTCTTATCCAACACAGGCCTGTCTTTGCTCCGCCTGCTCCCCTTATCACCCCAACTTGGGTATAACTACATATATATATTGCATTTCTTTGTTTTCTTGTTTAATTTTCTTACATATTCAAATTTTATTTGCATGCTGGAGCATAATGCATTGGAGTGTCCTAGATTATTGTTTTAGTTGATCATGTGTCCAACAATCTAATAGTTGTGTACATATATGTATCAATCTGATTTTACTCAAAAATCTAAGTTGTTAAAAAAATGTTTATAAATAATTTGTTTTATTTAAAAGTGTTTTTAAGTGCGGATAAATTATAGGTATACCATAAAATCAAATTTATAATTACTTGGTTATAAAAGTTTTCGTCAATAATGATTTCAACTTAAAAAAGTTTAATAAGACTTTAAATAATTTTATTATAATTTTTAATATAAAATTATTTATAAATTTTTAGTTAAAAATGTAAACTTTCTTAATTAAAGTAATCGTTAAAAAATATAAGGTAGCAACTTGCAAGACTAAGATATGACGTTTCAGTATACTAAAATGGGTGAATTTTCCCGTGGACCACTTTCGGCTGTCATCCACCACGCTGGTGGCGTAGTTAAGTTTGAGTGACAGGTGCGTGGTACTGATTTGTTCACACGCTGATATGTGTCAGTAATCAGCATCATACAATCTCTTATTTTTTAATATATATAAATTAAACCTCTTCCAAAAAATAAGGAAAAAAAAAACACTATATAATGTAGACTTCCATTTTATGCATGATAAAACTGCGTCAGTTGACGGATTCTAAGCCAGATAAAGCATCAAGTTCGAACTGATAGAAGAAAAGGTCCATTCAAAAGTCAAAACCAGTTTCTATTTTTGCCAAATTACCTACTAATTCAAATTTTCAATCCATAATACCTTTTACCATTTTTTTTTAACTGAAATTTGACACCACTTTACATTTTCTTTGTGTAAAGAAAATTAGCTTCCATTTATCATAATAGAAAACTATCAGAGAGGCCTTCATTTATTTAATGTCGTCTCTAACGTCCATTACTTTATGGCAATACTTAGATTTTTCAACTGATATTTGTTTTCGTTTGGGGTTTTTAAAAGAACGAGGACATGGGGAAGGACTCTTACGAGGATGCTATTGAAGGACTCGAGAAACTGCTCAAGTAATAGCGCATATTCTCTCGAGTTGGGAATATAAGCAAATTTAAAGTATAATAACTCTTTTACCCCGCAGTTTCAGTAGCATTATATATATATATATGTTTGAATACGCAGGGTAAAGGGTGAGTTGAAAGCCACAGCGGCTGCAAGAGTAGAACAAATAACAGCTGAGCTGGGGACACAAGCATCTGGAAGCATCGCATCATCCGAAGCTGTGGAGAGGATCAAAGCTGGTTTTATTCACTTCAAGAGAGAGAAATATGAGTTAGTCACCACTCACTAATGAACCACTTTAATTAATAATTAGCTCCACAAGTTTTCTTTCTTTCACCTCAAGCTTTTCTTATTGTTCTCATTTCCCATTATTATCTTCCACAGGAAGAACCCCGCTTTGTACGGAGAACTTGCCAAAGGACAGAGCCCCAAGGTATGATCTTACTTGCAATGAATTATGTACAAAACCCTTGAAATTTGTTTACTTGAAGATTATTTTTGTCTTATTTGATGTTGCACTTGCAGTATATGGTATTTGCTTGCTCAGACTCAAGGGTGTGCCCATCTCATGTGCTAGATTTCCAACCAGGAGAGGCTTTTGTCGTCAGAAATGTTGCTAACATTGTCCCACCATATGACCAGGTCTCTAAATAACAAAACCAATGCCTCTTTAAATCTTATCTCCTTTTGTGTGTGTTGAACACATACTTAGAACTTAACTTTCTTTAATTTACTGTGCTGTGACAGAATAGGTATTCTGGAGCTGGGGCTGCCATCGAGTACGCTGTTCTGCATCTTAAGGTATGGTGTTCCCGAATAACAATCGATACAAGACACATAAACCCCATACAAGACTTTAAACATCACGTGGGTTGCTCCAAATTTTCACAAAAACAACGTAATTTTGCAACAGGTGGAGAACATTGTGGTGATTGGTCACAGTGCTTGTGGTGGTATCAAGGGGCTTATGTCTATTCCAGATAATGGAGCCCTTCCCACGTAAGTTATTTTGTTTTAAATGAAAAAATTTAGCATATTCATGATAATTATATTTAAGGGGGCTTATTCTGTTTGTGTGATTTGTGATGTGCAGTACTGAGTTTATAGAGGACTGGGTGAAGATTGGTTTACCTGCAAAGGCAAGAGTGAAAGCAGTACATGGAAATGCACCTTTCTCTGAGCTCTGCACACATTGTGAGAAGGTGTCGTACATCAAAATTTGGATTTATTAGCAAATAAATAAAGAAATGTGATGATTTAGCAAATGATTAGTGTGTTTTCGATTTGTTTTCAGGAAGCTGTGAATCTTTCACTTGGGAATCTGCTAACCTACCCGTTTGTGAGAGATGGGTTGGTGAACAAAACATTGGCACTGAAAGGAGGATACTATGACTTTGTGAAAGGATCTTTTGAGCTGTGGGGCCTTCAGTTTGGCCTTTCTTCTTCTTTCTCCGTATGAACCACCAACCATTAATACCAATGAGTCCTCCTCGTCTTGGTTCCCTATGTAGTCTCTTCTGTCTTCTCTCTAATAAAGTGTACTTTGTAATTTCCCCCCTGTTGTGAGCTAAATAAATATTGTAATTAATAAAAGTAGATGGAGATTCTCCATCTTTAAAGTTCCTTTTTCTACAAGAGATAATTAATTAAGTCCCTACTGCATTTTTCTTCTTTGTTTAGGTAAAAGATGTGGCCACGATTCTGCATTGGAAGCTATAGTTCATGCTTAGAGGTCGTGTCTGCAATGAAGAGTGCTACTACCTACCTTCTTCATATACTATATATGACACTATGAACTGGGTTTATGTAGAAAATACTCCTTTTATTATGAGAGTTGGCTTTCCTCCTGAGACAATTTCCAGTTTTTGGCCACGGCCCCAACTCCCTTCAGATTATTTCTGGCTTCTTTCGAGTGTTCAGTCTCCTTATTTACTAGCTAAAAACTACCAATTTTATAGCAAAGATAAGAAAGAGGTGTAAATTAGAATGTGGAGGCATACACAAGAGACAAGACTACGTACATACATTACAAGGCTAACGAAAAAGGACATAAAACTCACCGCATATGTGTTGACGATTAGCATTTCAGTCGCCTTTCATAATTGGAGAAGTGAAGGAAGATCAAATTAGGTACTGTATGCAACTTTGCATTGATATAGCCAATGCAATTTAGTGAGAATCTTAAGCAATAAAAAAAGTCTTGAGACTGTAAATCATACCCGAGAGGCCTTTGAATCTTATGCGTGAGATATATGAAGGAATATAATAATAATTTTTAAAGGTCGAATAGCGCCAAGTGATGAGATACATGGCATCCTTAGTTAGCTCCAAAAAATACAGTTTAAATATCATTAAAGTGGTCCTAATAAGCAATTTAAGATGAGTCTAAGATAAACCATTAAGGCCTAATGTGAATTAGACTCAGTCATTTAGTTAACTGGGATGACCTAGTTGCATAAGTGTCACTATTAAACTTATTGGGCTAAATGGATCTTATTGGTATTCATTAAAACTTAATTAAAATTAACTAAAATAAATATTTAAAATCATTGATCTAATCAAATAATATTAATAGCAAAATCAAATTTATATAATATCAATTTGATAGCAAAAAATATTTTTTTTTTTAAATATTGACCAAACATAACATTCATAACATAGCATATCAAATATTTTATTGAACATTAACTACCTTTTTATGTTATTTTTTTGAAACCTGTCAAAAAAAATATTTTTAAAATAAACATAAATTCAAAGTAATCTTAACCAAGCCAAGAATAGCAAGTCCAAGGCTGTGAAGCCCTTTTTGCTGACTTTTTTCTTCCGGTGGATATAATGTACTAGTGCTGGTGTTGAAGTACTCTAAGCTGATAGTAATTTTCCATTCCTCTCTTCAACCTCAAGGCCCTAACCCCTTAGATTCTTTCCTTCTTTTGGTGAAATCTAATTTATTGTTCAAATTCCATTGCACTCTAGTTCCATTCACTAAAACCAAAAATTATAATGGAAACTAAGTGATATGATTAGATTTTTAAATAAAGGTATTTTTGTTTTTAGTTATCAACTGTAAGGGTATTATTGTAACTTCATTCTAACTGCCACTATTAGGGACATTAGCTAACTTGTTTTAAAACGTGTAATGGAATTTAGAACAAGCATATGAAATGTGACTCACCTTTCTTCACTCCTTTCTCTCGATTTCTCTCTTCTTCATCTTCTTCTCCTTTTTATCCTCTTTTCCAACCTTTTTCTTCATGTTATCTCCAACTTGTATCATTGGTATCAGAGCTTCTGATCCTCATGGTCAAAGGCACCAGATCACAAAGTAATATTAGGGATGTGGAAGATTGATTATGGACGAAATTGAACCAGAGATTTGTGAAAGTGGGATCACATATGGCTGGGATGCAAGAGATGATGTGAGGAATTTCACTATAATTGGTCGATCTTGTGGGACAAAACTGAGATCAAAAGCACGATGATAGTGGGGCACAATGATAATGGGGCTATGTCTGGAGACTCACATTTAACTATCGTGGGGATTACCAAGTTTTTACTCGTTTTACTAAGGTGGATTTTCCTAAATCCACCAACAATGATGTATTCAGGAGGATTTCTAAATGCAAGTTATTTTTCTTTCTGGATGGCACACCTAAAAATAGCAAGGTAATTTTGGCTAGCCTTGCACTAAATGAAGCTTCATACAAATGGTATCAACATTGTGAAAAAGGAAAGAAATAGGCGTATTAGTTTGATGAATTAGTTTGTCGAATAGAGTTGAAATTAGGTTCGAGCCGATTCATGATGCCTCATGGAAGAATTATTGTAGCTTAGGAAAATTGGATCTCTCATTGAGTTTCAAGCTAAGTTTGATGAATTAGTTTGTCGAGTAAAGTTGAATGAAAACTAGAAACTAAACTGTTTTGTAAGACTACTTTAGCCTAAATTAGCTATTGGGGTCAAGTTACTTTATCCTTTAACATTGTTGGAAGGTTTCAATTAGTTAAATTAGTTGAAATAAATATACAGTGATTGCAAAAAGGGGTTATAGCGGGCTTGGGAATTAAAAGTAAATTAGGAGGGTATGGACTCCTAATGGAAGTAGTAGTTTAGATAAATGGAAGAATTAGATAGGGGACACTAAACTTGGGGTGGCTCCTACTTATGTTGGTGGAAAACAGAAAGGGATTTTTGGAAAACCTTCTGTGTAATTCAAACAAAAATTAACACCTGCAAAAATGGAAGATATGAAAGCAAAAAAACCTATGCTATTTTTATTGTGAGAAGTATGTGCCTGATCATAACAGCCCACAATGAAGGAAAATGCAAGTTTATCTCATGAAAATAATAGGAGATGAAAGAGCTAGTGTAAATTCAGTGGTGCCTGAAGAAATGATAAAAGAAGCAGAACCAAGAATTTTGGACACTCTTATACTTTCCTTTAATGCTCTGATAGGCAATCCTTCATATCCTACTATGAGAGTCATAGGCAGGTGTGGGAAACACTTATTGCACATTCTAATTGACATGGGAATCTCACATAATTTTCTAGATGAATTATTGGCCTTAGAGGGAATATGTAATGCTCACCTCATTGACATTGTTATTGTGACAATGGCAAATGAGAATAAGCTATAGGGAAATCAAGCTTGTGAAGGTTGCAAATGGCATACTCAAGGATTGGAGCTGAAGGCAAATGTTATCCTAATTCCTTTAATTAGCTATGACATGGTGTTAGGCATGTAGCAGATAAGAGATCTAAGAATCATCAATTTAGATGCCAAAAACTTAATTATGGAGTTCTCATTGAAGGGGAAGAGAGTAACAATATCTGTTGCTGCTGATGCTAAGAATAAAGTAATTGGTGGAAGCAAGTTATTGTAGCTCATAACTCATAAATCTGCCCCATACATGCTACAATTAATTCCCCATCATCTTGATGAAGGAAGCTATAGTCTTAAGGCTATGAACCTTGATGGTGTCCTTTCTGACATTAGTAGAGTATTAAAGCAATTTAAAGATGTATTTGATGAACTAAAAGGCTACCACTTAGCAGGGGTCATTATGATCCCCAAATTATTTTGCAAGAAGGCACTAATCCTATCAACATGAGACCCTATCGCTACCTTGCCTTTTAAAAAAATGTCATAGAAAAATTAGTACAAAAGACATTAGAAGCTGGTGTGATTCAGCACAGTACTTCATCATTCACTTCACCTATGGTATTAGTCAAGAAATAAGATGAAAGTTGGAGGATGTGTGTAGATTATCGAACTATCAACAAAGCTATTGTAAAGAACAGGTTTCTTATTTCTTTGACTGAAGACCTACTTGATGAGTTGGGAAAAGCCAAGGTATTTATCAAGTTGGATTTAAGGTTAAATTATCACCAGATTAAAATGAGGGAGGGAGACATTTACAAAATTGCTTTTCAAACACATTAAGGTCATTATGAGTATTTAGTGATACCTTTCGGACTCACCAATGCTTCATCCACCTTTCAAGCCATAATGAATGTTATTTTTGAAAGGTTGCTTAAAAAGACTGTTATAGACTTTTTTGATGTTATTCTTGTGTATAGTAGTAATTTGCAAGCCCATGTGCTACACTTGAAGGAAGTGTTGGAAATTTTAAGAGCACATAAATTTTTTGTTAAAAAAAAGGAAGTGTGCTTTTACTTCAAGTAAAATAGAATATATAGGGCATATTTTATCTTTAAATAGGGTGGCTACTGATCCTCAAAAAATACAAGCTATTATTACATAGCCAAGGCCTAAAACTATCAAAGAGTTACGTGAGTTTTTTGGGGCTTTTGGGGTATTACAGAAGATTTATCAAGTGATATGAAATTTTGTCTAAACCTCTCACAGAGCTTCTAAAAAACAAGATAACTTCCTTTGAATAGGAAAATCTAATCTTGCTCTCATTAAGCTTAAAGAGGCATTAATTTTTGCACCAACACTAACATTCTCTTACCTAGAACAACCTTTTGTGGTGGAGACTGATGCTTCCAATGTAGGAAGTGGTGTAGTGCTCATGTAAAAAAATCACCTAATAGCTTTTATGAGTAAGGTGTTATCTCCAAAGAATCGGTTACTATCAATTTATGATAAAGAATTGCTTACCCTTGTTTATACAATGGAGAAATGGCATCAATATCTCAACATACAACCTTTTACCATTCTTATAGACCAAAAAAGTTTGAAGTATCTGCTTGAACAACGGTTATCCACTCCTTCTCAATACCACTAGATAACTAAATTGATAGGACTACAATATAAGATTGTATATAAGAAAGGGAAGGAGAACTAAGTTACAGATGCTTTCTCTTGAGCAACACACAGGGAGCTGTTATGGTTGAGCCTCTCTTCGGTATCTATTGAACTTTGGGATGCTATAAGATCCCAATGGCAAATAGACGCTGTCCTCAAATGTATTATTGAAGAATTAAAGCAAGATACCAATTCTCACACCAAATATTCATTGAAGCATGGGATGCTGACCAAAAATAATAAATTAGTAATTAGTTCTAGTCAAACATCCTTGAAGCAACTTGTCTTATCTTGGTTGCACTCTTCCTTGCAAGGTGGACATTTAGGGGTGAAAGCCATACTAAAAAGAGTGAGATCTCTTTTTTATTCGAAGGGTATGCATAAGGATATTAGAATTTTCTTGGCAAATTATGAGACTTGCCTTAAGTGCAAGTATGAAAATGTTGCTTCACTTGGTACCTTGCAACCCCAACCTATCCTTACTGAAGTTTGACAAAGTTTAGCAATGGACTTTATTGAAAAACAACCTAAATTAGCAGGTAAGAATACTATTTGGGTGGTGATTAACAGACTCAGCAAATATATTCACTTTATAGCTTTATCTTATCCATTCATCATCGCTGAATTAGTTCAGATTTTCGTGGATAACATTTATAAGTTATATAGAGCACCTAATAATATAGTTAGTGATCGAAACTTTTTATTTACCAACAAATTTTAACAAGAGTTTCTAGCTAAAGAAGGAGTCTCTAAAAAAGCAGTCTCTCAAAGTCTTTCTACTATCTTTCATCCTCAAAGTGATGGCCAAAGTAAAGTGCTCAATCGATGCTTAGAACATTATCTTTAAAGTTTCACTTGACACTTCTTGAAAGATTGGGTTGGTTGTCTCTAACCAAGGGATGGTATAACATCGCCTTTCACATGTCTACAACTGCCTTATTTTCCTCAAGAATCTTCATGGAAGCTATAGATCACAGTTTTTCAACAAGGGAAGTGATGTTAGCTAAGTTGAAGTAAAATTTAATGATGACAACTAATAGAATGAAATAGTAGGCAAATAAGCATTACACTAAAAGAGAGTTTAAAGATGATTGGGTATTTTTGAAGCTTTAACCCTTCAAGAAATCCACAATAAATAGTAAAACTTCTAATAAACTCTCTCTTAACTCTTAAGTACTTTAGGCCCTATCAAGTGCTCTCCCGAGTTGAAGCTATAGCCTATACTCTACATTTATCTCCTAATTCTAAGATATACCCCACCTTTCATGCATCTTTCCTTAAAAAGTGTCCTAATCCTAAGATTCCACCATCTCAATTACATGCAGATTAGGATCTTATCATTACTACACGTGAACCTAAACTTATCCTAGATAGACAACTTGTACAGAGGTGTCAACGAGCTATGACTCCAATATTGGTTAAATGAAAGGGCAAATTACATGAAAAAGCAACTTGGGAGCAGTGGTATGATTTGCAATGAAAGTTCCCCACATTTGCCTGGTCTCAACACCCTAGGGGTCAATGATGAGCCCCAAAGGAGAGTTGATATGACCAGCGTTTTCAAATAAGAGCATTTTTGTCTTCAATTATCAACTATAAGGGTATTGTTATAACTTCATTCCAACTGCCATTGTTAGGGTCGTTTGCTGACTTGTTTTAAAACATGTAACAATTCAAAACAAGCATGTGAAATGTGACTCACCTTTCTTCACTCTTTTCTCTCGATTTCTCTCTTCATCTCCTTCTCCTCTCTATTCTCTTATCCCGCCTTTTTCCTTCTGTTATCTCCAACTCGTATCACTAAGGATCCATGTAAATAAATAGATCAAAACCATCATCAGCAACAGCATAAATTGCACAATCTCCCTTCCTCTTAATTAGAGATCCATAACATGCTTCTTCCATACTCCCCCTTTTACCGTCTATTTTTTTTAATCTTCAACATAGATGTGGTCGGTTTTACTACACGTTTCAAAAATTTAAAATTTAACGATGATTAGTTTTGCCAGAATGCATATGTACAGTTGGACCTTTTGTCAGGAAACAAGCCAAGAATACACATAAAATTGCCGCCTTCCGTGGCATATGAAATGTATGTACATGAAGGATGACTGGCGTATCATGATTCATCAGGCTTTGGCTCAAGTATGACAGGGATCTTCTCCTTGTGGTCACCTCGCAAGACCTCCACCGTCACCTGAAATCAATCAACATCAACAATTAATACACCAATATATATATATATAAGATACTAAATCAGTTCCAAATTGAGGGAAGTCTCTACGTGCTTCTACAGTTCTGACTTTTACCTAAAATATAGAGGCTATTAACCAAAATTCAGACATATTAAAATGGGAATATCACTATGAAAATAGTAACTAATCAAAACTTGTACTGTCTAGTACATCTGTTCAGATCGACTTGAGTTACGCATGTTCCAATGAAAATCTACATGAGGTCGATAGAAGAAACACATCAGGGACGTACCGTATCACCTACTTTACACTGGTCAAGAATTCTGTATAAATCACTTCCACTAGCAACCTTTTTACCATTCACAGATGTTATGATGTCACCTAAAATCAGTCTACCATACGCATCGCGTTTTGTTGGCAGCAAGCCCTGCAAAATAGAAATGTTGGCAAGCTCTGTCAGCATAAGTCCTACACCTTGAAAAGTTGTAACCATGAATGCAAAGCAAGCTAGTAACAGTAAGTAGATTCAAATTCAAGAATACATAACAAATGAGGCTTAATGTAAGAATATGCATACTGCTTTCCCAGCTGGGCCATTGGCAGGAGCATCTAAGACAAGAACTCCACTAACGCCCAACTGCTCCACAGACTGATCAGGTGCAAACTTAATTCCTAAAATAGGTCTTGTGACCTTTCCAAACCTCACCAATTGGTCAACAATGCCATTTACCTAGATATATAACATAAGAAGCATGTGAGCTATTTTAGAGCATATGAGCAAAGAGAGCTCTGTGTCTCGCCAAAGCTTATATTATATAACGTAAGATCTAGGTAAGAGCTCACAGTATCCACTGGAATAGCAAATCCAACACCCGAGGATGCGCCTGATGGGGAATATATAGCTGTATTTATCCCAATGAGGTTTCCAGAACTATCTAAGAGTGGCCCTCCACTGTTACCAGGATTAATTGCAGCATCTATCTGTATAACATCTTGAATTGGACGACCAGTAGCAGCAGAACTAATTTCTCGGCGAAGTCCACTATTGAGAATGAATGGATTAGTAACACACAATCAATACAAAAGAGAGATAAAAGGATTAGCAAAAGTAACAACACATTATACATTTATGATGTTTAAACCTGAAAATTGAACTCTATTTGCCATATGGCATGCCTTGCCCAAAAAAGTTAGAAGTTTCAAGAAAGAGGAAAGTGTATAGTTGTTTGAAGCATCTTTAATTTAAAGGGATAAGAAACATCCATTTCCGGAATCAAACAGGTTTCACACAAGAAGTCTCTTTAGCTTAATCACACTCCCTATCCCCCTCTCCCTTGTTTGGCTAAACCTTTTCGCCTCTTTATGTGAACCTCATTCTTTTCCCTCTTATTCATATTACCTTTGAATAATATTATCAGCAGGTTATAACAATACATGCAGAAGCCTATCTACTTTTCTATTAACTTATTTAATTGTTGCACAATACAAACACCAGACGTGTGATAAATGAAAAGTAATATCCTTCTTTCATCTTCCCCAGTGCTTCTAAAATAAAATTTGGAATTTGGTTTAATAGATCTGAAAAGCATGGAAATGAATATGAGAAGACTCCACTGCAGCAATTTTACTTTTAAAACATCTAAATAGGAGGTCTGAGTGCAAAGTACATCAATATATTCACTTCATTGGTTTTATACCTGATTACACCAGTTGTAAGAGTATGGTCAAGTCCAAACTGCACAAAGATAAAATATCACATTGGCAGATTAATTAATCAATTATCAAGAATATATAGCAGTCTAGCACTCAAGTTATATAAAAGAAACAAAACGCAGTTTCGTATCAATTACGAGGTCAAATGTCCAAAGAACCATATAGCAACAACCATCACAAGTTATCACTTTTCATTTGATTTTTTCCTATTTCCTTTTGATAGATATATATATATATATATATATTTCTGGTACTTTTCACCTCAAGAATTTGCATCTCTTGAATCTTGAATACATGTTTTTACACGAACTTTGATGAAATGGAATTATAATAGTTGCAAGTGATGCTGATTAGATGACTATATAATTACACAGATTAAAATTTAAATGAAAGAAGATAAACAATTAAAAATGATTGAAGAACAATCAATAATGCAAATAAACCATATGCATAATTTGGTAGGCAAGTGTCATTAGTTCTCACCGGGTTCCCGATAGCATACACTTTCTGACCAACAAGCAAGTCAGCAGAAATACCAAGAGATATAGGTCTGAGCTTGTCTTTTGGTGCCTTAACACGCAAAACGGCAACATCCTTGTCTTGATCAAAGCCAACAATTTGTGCATCATAAGTCGTCTGGTCAGCAAGAGTGACCCTGCACATAACTAGCATAATTTTAACAGGAGAAGAAAATTTACTCGTCCATTTTGAACCATCTTAACAAGTGGATCTATAATCCAGTGCCAAATTTTCTGATCAGAGGGTTCACCTTTAAGAAATCCAACATATCACATATCTCACTAAATGCAAACGAACCACTGAAGAAGTTGCTAAATATATCTTTTTCAACCCCCTAATTTGTTGCTTAGGCAAACTTTTTAATACATTATCTGCACACTTGGCTGCATAACTTATAGGCTCCCACTTCCCAACATCAGATATGACTCGACACCGAACATATCTGGGCCGAATCAACAGATCTTCACTTCAACAACTAAAAGCGATAGTCTAAACTATAAAGTAGAATTTCAAGTGATACTGATTGACTTGATAAAAAGATTCAAAATTAGCCAACCTGAGATCAGAAGCACCGCGGATGACGTGATAATTGGTTACAATATGACCCTCTTTATCCCAAACAAAGCCAGAACCAGAACCCTGTGGAACCTCCAACACGTCCAACGTAAATGCGTCCTGCCTAAATCCACACCAAACCAACTCTTCAGAAACATTATAATCCAGGGTTAAAAAAAGAAGCACCTCTTCAACGATAACGATAACAAATAAATGAATAATAACATATAAACAGGAAAATCAATTCTTTTAGCAATTATGCCCACTTGACCGCAAGGTTGGTTATGTATACAACAGAGGGGGTGTTTTCTCGAAAGAGACGAACAGTGGCGAGCTCATCGGTCTGCAATTTCCTCGGTGTAGTGACCACGAAAGCAGAGGCGGAATCAACATCGGCAAGAAGGAGGGCGGAAGACAAAGCCACCGAAGTGCAGAGAAGGAGAAAACAATCGAAAGCTGATGAAAAGCAGTTTTTAGTAGAGCCGAGTTTGAGAAAACAAGTGGGAGTAGTGGTTGGAGGGTTGGGAGAGTTTGGAAGGAAAGCAGGGCGAAGAAGAAAGAAGGGCAGAATGCTTCTGTGTGTATGGAGATGAAGGGGTTTGGGAAAATACGGCGAAGGCTTCCTCGGTGGGCGACTGCAATGGAAGTATGTGGAAACCACCATTGAAGTAGCAGTCGCCATTTTCGTCTGGACAGGAGCAGCTACCACCTGCACCAATGGATTGACTTTGGCGTCGGGTGTGACGGAGTTTAGAAGGTAACAATATCAATATTACTTTTTTGTTTAAATTTTTTATGCTTGTTTTTTTGCTAAAATATTTAGTCATTGAATTTCTATAAATGAAAAATATATTTCGCAATAAGAATATTTAAATATTACTAAGTAATCAATTAAATTTTAAAATAAAAAAAAATCTTTTCATACCTTTTTATTGATCAGGTCATTTTTAATGTTATCTTTTATTAGTTTACAATTTTAAAAAACAAAAAAAAGAAGTAAAATGGGGTATCAAATGGATAGGATCTTCTAAAGCTTTTTCGTTATCAAAGCAACAGTAGTCAATTGGTCATGAGGAAGATGAGCAGACTAATACAATTTTTAAAGAAATTTTTTTAGGTGTACCTAGAGTATGGTGCACCAAAGTAAATTAATGTATGAGATTGAATTTGTACAGGTGGGGTCCATGTGTAGTATAAGTGAGACCTGCGTACAGAATAAATTTGAACCATAAAGTGTACAAATGACATAGCGCACCGGGTGTATGTAAAAAATTGTTCATCTTTGAGAAGGTTCTGGCCCAAATTGGCCAATCAATTCGCACAGTGGTTGCCTTCCCTGAAAATGAGTGAAGACAACCTGCCACTTCCACTACATCCTCATTTTAATACGAAGGGGAACATGAAGCTGAATTTTAAGAGAGTGGAACTCAAGGATTTAAAGCGCAAAGTTTTATGAGTGAAGAAAGAGGTATCAGTAAATATTTTACCCTTGATATCATGCTCATCTTATTGTCCAAATAAAGCATAAACTCATTAGCGTGGAGTTATTTTCGATCAGGAGAGAAACCTCAATGCTAATAAAGAAGCCACTATAATATGTTGCAATTAACTTCTTGTAAAAGTTCGAAAATAAAAGTATCACTTTAAACATATCATTATAGTATTAAAAATTCTTTTTTAATACATGAGAAAAATGATGAAATTACATAATATAATTCAGTTAAGGAGGGGAGGGGGAATTCAGAATTCTAATCCATGAAGATCTGCTTTCCTGAGCTAAGAGGTTAATACTAACGGCACTAAAGGACTGAAACAGCTGCATCAGATCTTGCTGGATCGCTAGATAGGAGGCGTCCTCTAACCTGGACATATTGAGCATAGAGATCTGCTTCTTGTCCGTTAAAACTAATTAGCTGTTCAAGCGTTTAAAATCTGAAGGGCACTCATCTCTGACAATCCACGTATCTAGATTAAACTCACATATATCTTTACTTTTAGCACCCTATGGTCACTGATTATATGGGGTGGACTAGAACGAAAGCATTTTCACAAGCTTTTATCAAGCGGTCTTAACTCTAGGGAAGCGATCAAAATTTCCAGCATCTAAATCAGATTTAAGCATAATTCGTTTCCTATCAATGCCCTCTGCCAGGTTCTCCTTGTTTGCCGTAAGCTTTATTACAGAACTGGGATCTGCTCTTTGGTAACTGCGAAGAAGTATAGAAGAGTGCAATGTAGAAGTACACAAATTTTCCTTGTTATGAATATACAAGAACATATAATTCATAATGCCACGAGCTCAAGCAGTTCTCATTTTTCAGCATGCTGCAACACCGGTCTGCATTTCATGCTACATTACGTTGCCCTTAAGTAACAGATAATTTATTGAATCAAAACATAGAAATTATTGCAACGAAACGAACCTGGCTTCTCTAAGACTATCGCTAGGGATGCTAAATCCATACCGCATTTTACCATCAGCACGACCTCTAACGGCTGCAGAAAAACGGGAAACGCTTAGTACTCCAAACGTCTAAATTCTAGCACCAGGATGACAGATTCTTTAGAAAAATACATGAAGCCCAAAGACAAAAGCAACTCTGTTCTTTGTTTTCCTTGGCTCAATTGAAATACATATATTTTTAAGGATAAATTATAATTTATTTCGTATTTTAAAATGTTATTTTTAACTCTTTTGTGATTCGTTTTATTATTATTTATTCTTAGTTTTAACCAAAATATTTACATAAAAGTTAAGATAATAAACAATTTCATTGTTAAAAATATGTTTTACTTGTATCTCAAATAATTTTATAGTTTTTTATGGTTATTATTCAGATTAAGTTGACATTTTGAAAATAAAACTATCAATTTCATCCCTACAATAGCTTGCAAAAATTATGAAAATATTCAATATATCATTGAAAGAGACATTTAACAGTGAAACTGATTATCATTTTCACATTGATGTGATTATTTTTGTTAACATTTAAATGTAAAATACCATAGGGTGATTAAATGATATTTAAACAAACCAAGAGTGTTGAATGAGACATTCTAAACTACAAAGAAACAGACTGATTTTGGACCAAACAACAGGGAGTAAAACTGTAATTTTTTAATCACGGGTCATATAAATGCTCGAAGGTAATTGATATGTAGCAGAAGTGAGGAAGGTCAGGAATATATATAAAACATGCCATGGGACAAAATAATTTTTTTAATACAAAAATAATTATTTCACATTACAGATCTTGGACCATTTGTCATGTCTGCAACCTCCTATTAAAATCAATTAACTACTAACGAGACAGCACTCATCTAGAAAATGATATTGCACACACTATGAAACAAAACTTCGCTGGTGGCGAGCTTGCTGTCTCGTGCGCCCGGTACGTATTTATGATTTCATGGCAAGATAGAAATATGGTCTACATAGGTGTAGCATGTGAGCCCAAAAGGATTTTGGAATCACAGCTGAATATCTTTGCGCGCAGGCTACAGTATAAATAGAAAATGACTAACTAGGTAGAGTGCTATATAACATATATACACATACAAGGCACACTCGGGAAAAGTAGAAGAATAATCCCACTACAGAAAAGAAAAACTTGGGGGGGTGGGGGGAGGATATAGAGGAAGAATGGATAAATAAATTAATAATTCCTGAGGCACCTGAAATGCTGAAAGTAGAAGAAGGTTTCCACCGTGACTTGAATGCCAGTACCAATGATGAGCTACAAGGTCCAACTTTTGCCTGAAAAGATAAGTATTAATTTGTTGAATCCATTATAAACAATATTATAGGCACCTGTACAACATAGGATCAACTTGTTTACCTTCAGCAAGAAGTTCTTACAGGTTTGCCAGGATGCATCTACTTGAAAAGTGGAATCTGAGATATTGTTTGACGTTATAGTGTCATCAACCCTTTGACACCAAGAAAATCAGATCTCACCAACACATGGGTGCACGTTAGATTGAATATCAACTGATGTTTGAAGTAAAAAAAGAATACCTTGTCTGTAACTCAAAACCAAAATCAATATAATTTGTAATTCCAGCAACATTTGTTTCAAAGCAGTTATCTACCTTTTCAATTCATTTGACACCTTTCAGTATCACATATTCTGATTCAATTAGTTTAAATCTACCAGTTAAAGACTACAGCTCACAGTCCAAAATAAAAAATATTCATTCATAAAGGGAAGTATTCCAATAGAATAAATAAGTAATCAGATGGAATTCTATCAGATGAAGGTGATATTCTGGTGATATTCTGATCGACCCTCACTACCTGCCAAGGCCACCAAAACCAACAAGAGGAGACAGAAAGGAGGAACAGAAGGAGGGAAAGAAAGGACTGATGGTCCATCAGAGGGTATAAGGTTTTGTACCCGAAAGAAAAAGGGATCAGAGGGGTAAAAGAATTCACAATGAAAAAGAGAAGAGGGCAGTTAGGGAGCAGTTGGAGCAAGCTTTTAAAGGGCAAAACTGATTGGAAAAGGCAGAGAAGAATCTTTTGGCACTGGTTTGAAGTGGAGAGAGCTAGCCTCTCAAAAGCTAGCAGCTTTGTTCTGTGTCTTGTTGTTCTCACAAGCTGTGTGAGTGGTTTTGTAATGAGTGCTGGTTTAGTGAGGTACTTGAGTGAATCTTTTGGCCAGTAGTGAGAGATTCACTTAGAGGAACCTGGTTGTAAGCTACCACTCGGGGTACTCTTCATATCAATACAGTGCCTTATACTTTGCCCTTCTTTTGTGTGGTATGAGTGGTTAAAGATAGGAAATTCCTATCAAACTATCATATAGCAAGGAACATCCCAATATAACTCAAAATATAGGCCCAGGACTGAGATTCTCTAGGTTGGCTATAAACCCGACTACTCATATTTATGCACAAGGAATGGAAAGAGTGCCAACACATTAAATATGAATATTAAAAAGACAGAGCAACAAAAGCTCGACACTGTATCTCCAGTGAATGCAGCGAAGTAAAAATTTGGAGGTTCAACGGCTGGCTAATTTAGCTGAGTTGGTGCTTCAAATTCAATATATGGTACAAAAGTCTTGGCCACAATCTTTCTTTCTCTTCACCCATATCTTTTGCTATTCTACTGGTTTTCAAATTTCAACGCCAGACCCTATTGTTTGGAGAGACAAGCAATAAGAAGTTATGGTGGTGAAAAAATAATAACTTGATCCAAAAAAGAAACACTATAAAAAATAGAAGTAACAAAGATATTGATAGTATGATAATCCGTTAATATTTTCCGGTTAGGGTTTGTACCTAATGACGAATTCTACCCCAGGTTCTGGGCAAATATGATTCTAACCGGCGTATCTTTTTGTGCAATAAGAACAACACTTAAAGAAAGCAAAATCCCAGAGTTATTCCTCGATTACATGTTTATACGTTGTGCTAATTGACTAGAAGTGACTCCCAAGTCTTGCAAGGGAAATCAAGCTAGAGGACAGAACCCAGGCAGAAAAAATATCTTCACCAACCACATATTTATTTCATGTTTATGCAGCATCCCTTCACATCCAACCAGTGAATGACATAATTTGGTGCCCATGCTGAACGTCACGTAACTTAAAGGGACATACCCGTCTTTGGACAACCATATGTTGATAGAATGAGGCAACCAACTCTAGATTGTCTAGACCTTAACGTCAGTAAAATGATTCTCAACATTTTAAACCAAACTATGCAAATAACATGTTAAAGCAGAATTAAGACGCTCTCAATTGGCACAAAGTTCATAGGGCACCATCTCGTTGAATGTATATCATATAGCAGAGTGGTACAAAGTAAATATTTATTCCAATGTCAATATTTATTCCAATGTCGTGATTGGTGAAATTTTTACATGACATTAATCAATCACAAAACTTTTCATCTTAAGAGGAAAATATTTCACATCGACCGAGGAGTTTTCCAAGTGCATTTGATGAACTTGAAGAAGTAATGGATAATCAATTTTTAAAAGAAATGAGTAAATGCAGCAAGTGTGAATCAAATTCAGTATTCACACCTAAGAGCTTTTAACAAGCTCAAGACTAAAATTGAAGGATGGACGCAAGGGGCTAAAGATGGACTCAAGGGGCTGCCTGATCCCACATTATAGCCAATGGCACGACTCCAGTTCATCAAATTTGTTAGCTTTGCATTTCCATGTACAAAAGCGGCTTTAACAACGTAATACTAAACTTTTTATATGGATTTCGTGCTCAGTAAAAAGTAAATTTCTTGTTAGATGACTGGCATAACATACTCCAACGTTCACCAGATCATATTCTGCCTTTTATAAGTTGAATTCCAAAAAAATAAATAAGTTCAGCTCTCCAATTCCCAATTCCCAATTCCCCACCTTCACGAACTCTCAGTCCTCTGTACATCCCCCTCTGCTTATCATACTTACTAGAAAATTGAAGCTATGATGTCAAATTTCTAGTGGATGTAGATTGGGCTGACGTTTATAATATGACTCACAAAACATAATCGCAACAGTCTTAAACAAACATGTTGAAGGAAAGCCATGCTAAGAGATATCAAAAACTAAATTACCAGCGGAAAGATGAACTCCAGTTCGATATATGCACCCCACGAAATCAAAAATTAAAATTAAAAAAAAAAAGACTGGAGTAGTACTTTTTAAATAAAATTTTAATGCTTATTTTTTAAATTTTCTACAAGAATTTTATTTTTTTAAACTTACACTGTGGCTTATACTGCACCCCAGCAGTCACCCTTCCCATGTTGCTTACCAGCCATGCACTTGTCGGTGCTGCAAAGTATGACAATTGAGTAGCAAAATTTATAACCATTGCTTCTCCAACTGTATCAGTAAAATATGCTTCATGTTCAAAACTCTAACGCAAAAAGTATAATATAGCAGCAATCATGATAAGAACAAAATTATCAACTCAAAAATCAAATGCAGTAGAATAAAGTTCTCAATTTTAATAAACATTTATTTAGTGCACAATTCTTGATAATAAACCAAACTATCACAAGGACTCATGATTTTAAAGGTTTCCTAGTGACATAGATACAGGCAATAGAGGAGAAGGATAGAGTAAGAATGACAACAAAACCTTCAGTTGACTGTCCTAGTCATTTCTATCCCTTCTTTGGTGCAGTAAGTCTAATTCACAATAACAGATTAATCACAGAAGCATGAAGCAAAATCAGCCAATGTTTTGTAGCAAAAGGGGGAGAAACTCACTATAATCTCAAGTGTCATGTGCAAATTTGTTTATACATGTTTTTCCATAAAATCCATGTGTTCCAACAATAGTATGATATAAAGCATAAAAATTTTAATAAAAGGGAACCCCTTAAGTCATATTTTTGAAAGATGAAAACACATTAACATTAAATACAGGTAATATACTGGCAAAAGGCAGTGGTGTGACTCCAAATGATAGATTTCCTGAACCATATCTCAATCCCATCAGCCCATAAACTTCAGACGATTCCCTATAGGAACGGTTAGCATTGTTATTTTGGATAGTAAGCACATGATCTCATCTGCAAAATCCTGAAGAGAGAGCATGCACAAGCTTTACTGTTGCAATAGGAGAAAACCCACCAGGGGATGGGGCATTAGGATTGGAACTTCATATTTAAGGTTAGAGTTCCTTACGGATCAGAGATTGATACATAAAGGTCCACAAATGTATGAGGATCATGAACATCACTACATACCCACAAAGCAAAAGTTAAAGTTGAAAACTCAGCAAACTGCAGAAGAAAAGCATGTGTCTGAACAATAGAATGAAACGAAACCACAATACCATTGCCAGCAAAGCAATGTACTCCCAATAATATTCTCTTCTGGCTTATGATCAAGAGGACCGGGTTTCAGGACAAGAGATACTTCTCATATCTCCAAGCTCCTACGTTTCTTAACTAAAACCATGGTACAAAACTATATTAACATAAATATGCATAGAAGGGAGGAGTTACATTTATGGACACTGTTGCTGTAACATCCACATGAGGATCATCAATAGGCCTTAGCATAACTAGCATTGAATGCTGTGCTTATGTGCGGTGGACCCCATGACAATTTTAAAATGAGAAAATTACAAATAACTGAATAAGGACTTAAAAATAATTATTTTTGAAAGACTCATTATCATTATTTTACGATAAATTACCATTAATTTTAACTGAAAACACACTGGTAGTAACAAATCTTTTGAAATAATTATTTTTAAATTTGGTTCTTATTTATAATTCTTTCTTTTAAAGAAACTTTGGTTTATCACGGAAAAAAAAATGATACGGAATCCATTGCAAAAGGAGCGGGTACTGTTCCGAGCCCAATAAACAGTACCAACTCCCTACACTTTTTGTATTCTTGTGGTAAAATGACTAGCATTTCAAACTAAGTTTCCCAAATAACGTGTTGTAAGAAGATTCCAACATCCTGCATCAACTCAAAAAGTTATTAATTAATATCGTATCAGCTTGCCATAGCAATTATTATATGGGAAGAAAATTATATTCATATAAGATTCTTGCTAGGAACACACTATATCAAAACACTGATGCAGCCATGTAACATCGCGGATAAAGGGAATGCAATGCACCATAAGACGTTGAACAAACATAACTAAATGCATTCTACTACAATTCATGGACCTACTAGTGTTGCGCATAATATACACTATATCAAGCTAAGTTTTTGAGGTTCAGTGATAAAAGAACGTTCAAACTCCACATTTGCAAATAAATACATAGTCACTAGATAGGAAGCCGAAGAAAAAAACTGCCAAAAACTACGCTCAATATCAAAAAGACCCATTTGCGTAAACCAAACAGCAAATAAATAAATATATATATATATATATATAACCTGGTGCAAGCAGCGAGGGGAGGAAAATCGAAGAGAGGTGGCAAAATCACCACCGGAGGCGGTGGAGGCGATCACTTTTTGAAAAACCACATTGCAGTGTGCTTCTATCAGTGAGGCAGTATCTCTGCGTTGTTTCAACGGCAACATTAATGTGGAAGAGAACGCACAAGAAAGGGAAGTGGATCCGCTTCAGGTGAGGTGGTGAGAGGGAAAGAGAGGGAGAGATGGGACTCACTTGCCGAACACGCGCCCTCGCCTTTCTCTCAGCTCCGTGACCCCTGAACTACCAACTAACCGTGCAATACATGCGTATAGATCTGCGTGCAGATTTGGACCGTCTATTCAGATTTTAACCGTTTAAATTTCAATCTTTTATTTATTTATTTATTTCTAAATTTAATTATTTATTAATTATTTTATTTTATTTTTTATTTTATTTTAAAAACAAAACATAAAATAAAGATAACTTTTTACTTTGTATAAAAAATATTAAAAATAAAAAATATCACAATAAAAGTTAAATGAATAATATTTTAAAAAATAAAGTTTAAATCATTTAAATTTATATAGCGATTCAAATCTGCCCCCACCGTTAGCATTAGAGGATCCACATTTTGCGATACATGGCATTTGGATTGTCTCATTTTGGCTTGTGGAAATAATCTTGTAATGTTCAGTAGATAATATTACTGGAGATAGAAAAGTCATTATTTGGTCCTTTGAAGCTGAAACATTCACCATGGTTATAATGTTAGCCGTTTTAGCGTTGATAACAGCCTCAACAACCCCTCTCTATCATTGTGGCTTAGTGGCAGCAGCTAGGAAGTATGTATGGTTCGATTATTTTGGAAGCTTCAAAAATCATGCTTGTTAGCACCAAAAAGTAAAAGGCTAGATCAAACTTTGGGCTCGTGCTTTGGACCAAGCTGATTTGCTGACCAATTGAGCTGAATCAAGTTTTTTGGGTCAAATGGGGATTATGGCCATGAATGTTATTGGGATTTTAAAGATTTTTCTGGGCTTAATAATGTACAATTGAAGGGGGACTATTGATTGAATTTAGATGATTTGTTATCACATACCCATTATCCCATTATTCTAACCCACTGTATAGGGTGGGTGATGTCTATAATATGTGATAAAAGTAGTTAATCATGATCAATTAAAGATAAAGGAATATATGTGAGTTGACTAATTAAGGAAAATGTAGAATATGCTTAAAAATTCACTCTCCATAATTTTTGGAACATGGGTATTATAATAAGTTGATGTAATAATTAAATAACAGTTAAATAATAATTTTTAACCTTCAATTTAACCGAAGTGGCATTCACTTATTTAGAAGCCATGATCCTATATTATTATAAGCATAGGTCAAAAATTTAGGAAGAAGTGACAAAAAAGTTTAGCAAGATTAACAATTAGTTTTAGGTTTATAAATACTTCTTATATATTCATTTGAAAAACACAGAAATCCAATTAATAAAACACAAGCCTTTCAATTTTATTTTTTATTTTTATACCTTTCAATTTCAAAATTTATTGCTTTATTTATAATTTTTTTTACAACTTTTTTTACAGTATTTGATGCCTTTACTTTCCTTTATCATAATTTCCAACCTTAAGTATTATTTACTCTTAGTCATTCTTCAAATTAGATGCTTCCTTTAGTAGTTAGTCGAGGAACAAAGTTTCTTCCTTAGTGGATTGCCTAAACAAGAGAATAAAAATTGCAAATTAACTTATTAGTTTAACTAATTAATCAAAATTCGCAAACAATAATTTTGGCATGCCTGGTAGGACCAAAAGAAGAACTTCCAATGAATTTCTCAACACTTGGTTATGACTATAAGTGGTGCATCACTTGCAATTGAAAAAAGGCTTAAGTGACATAAATATTCCATAATCAACTATAATAAAAAATAGTAGTAAAAAAAACTTCTAACTATTAGGCCTTTCAACCTGTTATCATGTCAAGTTTGCGCATGTCATCTTTGTCAGCTATGACACCAGTAGCTACGACAACTTGTTATAACAGCTTCAACTTTAACCATGAAGGAGGCAACCAAACAAAGCCAACCCACGGTGATGATGACACTTTTCATCTATTAGCAAATTGACATGGGGCTCAATGATCTCATGTATTAAATGTCTCCTCAACTTACTAAAATTGTCAAGCCAAAGGTATATAACAAAATGCATAATGCTCAAAAGCAAAGGGAAGTACAAACCAGAGAGCATTCTACATCTTTCTTCAGTATCAGTCAATCAATTCAACATCCGATTCTAGTCTTGAGTGCCCTTATGGTCATGAATCAAGTTAATCTTAGGGGACAAGCACTAAATGAACAAGTACTACCATCTATTTTGCAATATAGGCAAGTACATATGGCTAGATAACCGCCTAACACACTAAGTAATCTTAGTTTGCCCTATATTTTGCCTAATCATTCGACTATTAATACCATCCCACAAGTGAATGTATAAGGCATTATAGTTTATCCCACAACTAGTTATTAGGTAGTTCCTTTTAAAAGATCAACAAATTATGCTAAAGAGTTGCAATGGAATTTACTTCAACCTTAAACAGCTAATTAACTAGTCTAGCTACCAACCCTAAAATAGCAGGCAAATCTTATTCTTCTACTATAAGAAACTACATATAAGGTATCTAGGGATTTAAAGAGCAGTTATGAAATCTAATTCCACCTCTTATAACTAATCAAACTATTTATCCACACATGCCAGAGCAACATAATAGTCATTAGCCAATTCAAACTTCTCTTACACCATCAAGATAAATAAGTCCAATTCTAGTATAGTTGCCAAACAATAATTAGCCGATAACTATTGAACCTAGACCTATTATGCCTCAGCTAATTGGCCCTAATATGATTGTTGAAACAATAAGGAGACACTTTGGTGTATAACTAAGGCTTTCTTGATAGGCTTGTTTACAAGAAACCATATCCTAACTAGGTGGACAAAATGATGCCTTTGCTAAAAGGTTTTAAAACTCTTGAATTTACTACCTTTTTAGATGAGAATGATAAGTCTACTATGGAATATACGAGCAAGTTTACTGCCCAATGTGGTGAGGTGAACATGTATTATAAACTTCAGTTCTTCCCTTTATTATCAATGACGCCACTTTCACCTGGTATTCATCTTTGCCATTTAACTTGATGCAAAATTAGGTAAATATGGAAAGACTTTTCCATAACAAGTTTCACAGCCATGGCAAGAAATGACTATAGATGATCTCATGAATTTAAACAAATAAGTAGATGAGCCTATAATTGATTTTCTAGGAAGATTCAAAAAGCTTGAACTAAATGTCATGTGCAATTCCCCGAAGCAGAATATGCCACCATAGTTATTGATAACATGCATCCTCAACTAAGAGAAAAGCTTATAGCCTAAGAATGTTTAGACTTTACTCAATTAGCAACTAAAGTCATTTGAATTGAATAATTCATTATAGAGAAAAAGGCAAAAGAGAGCTAATCGAAAAGGAAAAGGACCACGCGTAATTTCCATAATGGACTATATTGATGATCCCAAAAAAGTAGCTAAGTATCAGGAAGATTAGTAAACTAATGTCCTGGTAATAAAAAATCTTAAAAGAGAAGCCATATTCATATCCAACTTTAAAACCATCAAAAGACAAAGAAAATATAAAACCAAAAAGCAAAGAGAAGTACTTGTTTAATATCTCTAAAGCTAATCAAATTTTTTACTATTTTCTTAAAGATCAACATATTAGGCTACCTAATAGACACAAAATCCTATCCATTGAGAATTAAAGAACAAAAAATATTCTAATAGCATCACTCATATAATTATGCTACCATTAATTACACTATTTTCAAGAATGCAATCCAAAAGGCTTTGAAGGATAGAAGATTTAAGTTAAATGATAAAGACATTGCTAAAATAATAGTAGATACAAATCCCTTTCCAACAGTGTTAACAAACATAGTTTCAACATTAAGCTTACCATTTCATTAACCAAAATATAATGAAAACAACTGATGTAGAAATAATGGAGAGTGAAGGAAAAAGCACTAGAACCTAAAAAGATAATGGACAACAAGTTGCATAGCTCAAGCAACTAAAGTTTACCATTCATAAGCCTAGTATTTTCAACAAACTACAATACCTAATATAAAAAAAAAGAATAACAACGTGTTTCACAAAGACTTTAAGAATGGATGAAGAGTTAATTCTAAAAGGAAAAAAAAAAGTAAGTAGTCGAGTTCAACATTAAGAAGGGCATGTCTACCTTAAAGATAACCATTAGCAATAATGAGCAGCCAAAGCCACAAAGGATGACCAACCAAAAGCTAACATCAGAAGAGAAAAAAAGAAAGAATATTGGTTTCTTAATAAATATGTTGAAAAGAAGTCATAACAGCTATCCCAAATAATTGCCTTAACTCGTACTCAAAAAAGGAGGAGACAAAGGCAGAGATCTACCCATCAGCTGAAATAAATGCTAAAAATGCTAGGGATGCCAAAAATGTCACCAAAGAAGAAACACAATCACCTAAGAAGGCATATGTTCCTAAACTAAGGTTTGATCCATTAATTGAAATAAGAGTAAACTTAAAAGATGATAACCTTCTACACAAGGATAAGGCTAAGATGTCTTTAGGTGATATTGATGTCATTGGTATTATCCCAAGCAAATTTTAGACAAATCCAAGACAACCAAAAGACTTAGAAGGGCATATGTTTATAAAAGAAGTTGAATAGGCATCACTCTCAGATAATAAAGTACTTGGGCTAGTTATTATGTAATTTAAGAAACTTTTAAAAGCTATGATAAAACATTTAAAGCCTTTGTATGTTAAAGTTCACATCAATCACAAGCCTGTTACTCGAGTATTTATAGATGAAAAGGTCTTCTTGAGTGTAATGCTTACTAATACAATGAGAAATTTAAGTAAAACTAAAGATGATTCAATTGCTACCAATATGAGAATGGCTAACTTCATAGGAAAAGCAACAATTACTGAAGATGTATTAGTAGCTAACATAACGAATGGATCTAAAACATCCATTGTAACATTTTTTTCTTATTGATACCAAGCTGACCTATTTAGTGCTGTTAGGTCAAGATTGGATTTTCTTCCATTAATGTGTCCCCTCTATATTACATTAGTAGCTCATATTTTAAAAAGACAATAGAATTGAAATAATATTAGTTAATAAAAATTCTTTCACAGCTGATGTTAAAATGATAAAACTAATATTTTTCTTTTCATATGTTACCCTTATAACATTACCTAAAGACAACAATAAGGGGTCTTTAGAATCTTTCAACTTTATTTTTTTAAGGTTTAAGGTTCTAACTCAAGCCGATGAGAATAACTCATGGCTTAATAAGTAGTTGATTTATGAATAAGCAATATAAAGTAGTTAATAACATTCTAGATTAGTTAGCATTACTTATAACTAAAGCCAAAATTGAATAATTAGCTTCTAATACACTTGGAAGGCAAGGAGACAATTTAGAAATATCAACCAGTCAACTAAAAAAAGAATTAGAATCTCCAATTAGCAAATAGGTCCCTAACTTCAAAGCTCAATATCCTTTAATCGATATCAATATGAGTATTAAAGAGTAACCTAGGTTAATTGAAATTAATGGCTTATTGAGTGAAGAAGATCAAAATTGGCTGAATGAGCTTATAAAATAATATAAAAACTATTTTACTTAAAAATATCATGAAAGGCCTAGTTTGTCCAAGTAATTAATGAAGCATTGATTGTTAATTAAGAAAAGATACACATAAATAACCAACTATAAGATTCAATCCTGTTTTGCTGCTAAAAATTAAAGAAGAAATTGAAAACTTGCTAAAGGTAGGATTTATGCGTATGGGTAGATACTTAGAGTGGTTGTCGAATATCGTTCCTATTATTAAGAAAAATAGGTAAGTCATAATATGTATAAACTTTTGTAACTTAAATTTAACAACCTTAAAAGATAAATATGTCGTGTTGATAACTGATATCTTAATAGATGTATTAGCTAATCATGGGATCCTCACCTTTGTGAATGGATATTTAGGTTATAATAAGATATTTGTAACCAAAGAAGACATCTATAAGAATGCATTTCATTGCCCTGGGACATTAGGTATATATAAATGGTTAGTTATGATATTCGACTTAAAAAATATAAGTGGCACATATCAATAAGCAATTAATGCTATTTTTCATTATTGAATTAATAAAAATATAGAAGTATATATAAATGATATAGGGTTAAAATCCAAAGAATTTGGTTAATAGCTAGTTGATTTTAGAAAAAGCTTTAAAGAGAATAAGATTTTATAATTTGAAAATGAATCTAGCCAAATGTGCATTTGAATTTTAACTAAAAATTTCCTCTTTTTTTTTGGTACATTACTGGGGGATCGATATCGAAAGTCAAGGGAGTTTTGGAGGCAAAACCACCACAAAATAAAAGCAATTGTAGAGTCTAATTAGTAAGATAAATTTTCTAAGAAGATTCATTGCTAATTTAGTTAAGAAGTTAACAACCGTTTCACTTTTATTAAAGTTAAAAGATACTGATGAACTAGTTTGGGGTGAAGAGCAACAAGTAGCTTTTGATTAAATCAAATAAAATTTGGCTAATCTACCTATATTAGCACCTTCCAAGATAAGTAAACTATTGAAGTTTTATATCTCAACAATTAAGGAATTCATTGGCTGCCTTCTTACAGAAGAGGCTGAAGATGGAACTAAAAAAGTTGTTTACTATCTTAGCCGATTGTTGAATGATACTAAAGCTAAATATACTCTAGTGAAAAAAATTATGTCTTTCTTTGTATCATACATATACAAAACTTGAATATTATCTTTTACTTAGAAAAGTTTTGTCATGTGTAAAATTGTCATAGTAAAATATTTACTTAAGAAACCTATCTTACAAGGAAAATTAATCAAATAGGCCATTAAATTAAATGCTCCAG
The DNA here is from genome assembly GCA_032878935.1 of Erythrophleum fordii. Classification (NCBI taxonomy): domain Eukaryota; kingdom Viridiplantae; phylum Streptophyta; class Magnoliopsida; order Fabales; family Fabaceae; genus Erythrophleum; species Erythrophleum fordii. The sequence goes on along the minus strand of JAVQMF010000049.1, from coordinate 16,555,467 downwards.
TGAGGGTCGTTAAAGGATAGACATTAGCTAATTTTTTAGCTCAACATCTCTGCATTAATATTAAAGACCCTTTAGCAAAAGTTAACAATTATGTGTAACTCAAACCATGGATATTAGTGTTTGATACATCTAAAACTCAGAAAGGTGATAAGGTAATAATTATTATCACTAGCCTAATAAGATAATATTGCAAATTTATGTTCTAGTTAAAGAAAGTTGTTTAAATAATTAAATTGAGTATGAAACCTTAATTATTTGACTCAAATTGTTGATATCCATAAAGATTTAATTCATCCAGATAATGGGAAATTTTCAACTAATTTTTTGATAAATCACTCGAGAATACAACTGTAACAAGCTAAATGTACTACATTACTATAAAATGGTTAACACTCTTCTTCAATAGTTTGCCAATGTAATAGTTGTGCATATACCTAAAGGAGAAATTGTAGAAACTAACAACTTAGTCTAATGGGTTTCTAGGTTCAAAACTACGAATTTTAACAGTGATAAGCAAATCCTTCAAGCATATAAGATTATGACTGTTAACCAACAACTAGCTACGAAGGATTTCAAGCTCAAACGAAGAGCCCTATGGTATCTCCTAATCAATAATGAATTATGCAAGAGAGGATATGAGGGGTTATTGTTAAAAATGTTTAAGTAAAATAGAAGTTTCGAAAGTTATAAAGGAAATTCATAAAGGAGTTTGTGGATTTTACAAATCAAAGCCTAATATGAGATGGCTAATTCATAAACATAATTATTATTGGCCAATAATAATAGTTGATTGTTTTAAACATACTAAAGAGTGTGAAGACTGCCAATGGCTTTGTCTTATTCAAAGATTGCTAGCTGATGAATTACATCTACTTATTAAACCATGGCCATTTAGAGGCTAAGTAATAGATCTTATAGATAAAATTCATCTTTTTCATCTAAGTAGCATGCTTTCATTATTGTAGTGACATATTACTTTATGAAGTGGGTAGAGACACAGTTGATGGTGAATGTCAAACAAGTTGATGTAATCTGATTTATTTAGCAACAAATCATTTACAGATTTGGCATTTCTTCAGCCATAACAATTGATCAAGATACAGTGTTCACAAAGGGATAAAATAATGGCCTTTGCTAAAAAATACAACATCAAAATGATTTATTCAACTCTATACAATGCTCAAGCCAATGAACAAGTTGAGACTACCAACAAAATCCTAATTAATGTGGCTAAGAAAGCTTTGCAAGACAAGCTTAAAAGATGACATGAAGTCCTATCTGAAGCACCTTAGGCCTATAGGAGTTTCAAGTGTACTGCAACTGGCCTTACCTTATTTTAGCTAACATATGGCCAATTCAAATATATTATTTCAACTTCTTCCTATCATCATTGCTATTAGCTGAAATGATATAAGGAGCAAAGTGTTAGCACTAAGAAATAATTGGCTAGATCAAACCTTGGGCTTATGCTTTAGACCAAACTATTAAAGGAGATTTGTTGAACAAAAGAGTCAATTGAAGTTTTCTAAGCCAAATTAGGCCATTACAATTATAGGCCATGAATTTTGTTGGTTTTTTTTTAAGTATTTTTTGTGGCTTAATAATGTGCAACTGAGTGGAGTGACTATTAATTGAATTTGGATGGTTTTCCATTAGATGCCCACTCTTTTATATTCTAGCCTATAATTTAAGGTAATGCACACAAAATTTGCTGTAAGTAGTTAATTACGATCAACTAAAGATAAAGAAAAATGCATGAGTAACCAGGTTAAAGAAAGTATAGCATATGCTTGAAAACCCACTCCTCTAAATTTTAAAGACATGGGTGTTATGGTAAGTTGATGTGACAGTTAAACAATAGTTAAATAATAATTTTTAATTTTTAGATTTGTTGATGTGGCACTCTTTTATTCAAAAATAGTTAGTCATGATCCTATATTATTGTAAACATTGGTTGGAAGTTTAGAAAAAGAGTGGTAAACAAGTTAAGTGAGGTTAGTAGCTAGTTTTAGGCAATAAATACTCATTATACACTAATCCAATTAGTCAAACATAAGCCATTCAATTTTGTCTTCTACTTTAATGTCTTTAAATTTCAAAACTTATTACTTTATTTATATTTTTCTTTATCATATTTAATGCCTTTACTTTCTTTTATTATAATTTCTAACTATAGGTGTTAGTCATTGTTAGTTATTCATCAAACTATGAGCTTCTTTTAGTAGCCTATTAACCCAAAGTTGAGGAATAGAGTCCTTTCCTTAGCATATTGACTGAACATAGGAATCAAAAGTGTGAGTTAGCTTATTAGTTTAGCTAATCAATCAAAATTCACAATCAATAATGCTGAAGAATATTCCATCCCGCTTCTTGAAAATCTCAGCATCCTTGATTAGAAGATGCTTTTAAAGTCCGTCTATAAATTTGGGATCCTTAGCTTTATTTCTACATACCCTTAAATTACTAAAATCTAAATACACCATCAATAAGTGACAAAATAAGAATTGGAAACTCTCTTATAGAATCAACTTAAGACAGCAGCTTTAAGCTTACAAAGTAATGGCATGATGTTAGATTTTAATTATGTATTTTATCATTTTAGATATCATTTAAATGATTTTCATATCTTATTTAAGTCTAATAGTTAACAGAGCCATTTCTAAAAAGCTTGAAAATTTTTATCTTTGCTATATTTTGGGATGTTGTTTTTAGCTTTGTTTTTGTGTTTTGATTTGATACAAATGATGCCTATGAATTTCTGATCACTTTTGCCTTTAAGAGTATAAAAATGAATGTTTAGAGCATTAGATGATCTTAATTTCATGTGGGTCACAAATAGGTCTAAAATCAAAAGGTTAAGGGTGAATCAAATGACAATGCATTTTGATATTACTCCTTTGTTTTGATCATAAAAGAAAATGACAATGATTGTAATTTAAGTGAAGCTGATGTCCTTTGTAAATTTTTAAGCTTGGTTATTTTTTATATTAGACTTTGTCTTTTCAAATGTCATATTGAGAGTTATGCCTTATCTATTTTTTTTTTATTGAGCCAAAAGCTATAATTTTCTCAAGGGCCAACATTCTAGGCTTTTTATATTTTATGCTATTAGCTATTAAGTCTAAATACTATAGTTAGTTGTAATTTTAACATGGGCCTTTAATGTTGGATCATTTTGTTTATATGCAAGTTTTTGATATGAAAATTTCAAGTCATTTTATGACCTTTTATTTTTTTAATTTTTGGATAGATTTGAAAGGCCAAAATGATAAGATTATTTAGGTCAACTTTTGGGTAATATTTTGGATAAAACCTTTTATGAGTCAAAAATATTTATTCTTAGAATTTTTTTAGCAAAATATCTTTAGACTAATATTTTGTTCAAAAATTTGGTAATAATTATTTTCTTGATCATTTATTTCATCCAAAAATTATTTAGTGTCATTTAATTATTCAAATTTTAGTAAAATTACTTTGGGCAAATTTAAATTAATTTTTGGCAATATTTAGTGGTCCTTTTATAAAAAAATATTGTGAAATTAATTTTTTAATGCCTTTAAAAGTTTTCTTAAATGTTGAAAAATTATTTGTTTTAGACAATCATGACACATTTTGGAATGAAAATTAATTTATAATTTCATTTAATTTATATCTAATTTTAGTTAATTAATAGGCAATTATTATGACATATTTAGGTTAAATTAAAAAGATAATTTTAATTAATTAATTAGTCACTTTTTGGTTGATTAATTGATTAGTTTTTCAATTCTTATTATGAAATATGTGTTTATGCATTTATATTTAGTTATACACAAGCACTTAATTTTTTATTATAATATTATATAGTCGATATAATTTTAGTTTAGTTAGAATTTAGTTATAACACTTTTAATTATTTTAAAATTATACACTTGGTATTTAATTATTAAATTAGATTTAGGATCGCATAAAAAAATGACATCAATTTGTTAAGTTTTAGTGTCATTTGATCTTTATAGTTTTAGTTTAATCAAAGTTTAGATACAAACATATTAAATTATTCTAGAATTATATATTAAGTATTAAAATTAAATTTAGGATCACATAAAGGAAATAACATTGATTTGTAATTAATATATTTAATATGATAATTATTATTTTATAAGAATGTTATCATATTTTATATAATTAATTAAGATGGAATAATAAATTTTTCTCTTTTTTTTTTCTTAATTTGCCCACAAGAATTAAGATAAGGGACATAATTTGTTAATTTCACCATATTGGTATATGAATCAAATCAAATAAGACTTATCCAATAAGTAATTTTTTTGGTTGCCAAGATCATGGTTTGAAAGATATGTTTTACATTGGTATAACACGTCATATGAAATATTTAATTGCCTTAAATTGTTGGTGTAACATATAAATTTTATGTAGCATCTTTACTTGATAACATATTTCTTGAATTTTATAAGATTTGAAAAGAAAATATTCTCTCTCAATTAAGAAGCATGACCATTGATTATGCTGTTAAACATGATAAATCTCTTATGCTCATATATACTGGTAGTTATTATAAAGTTAATCTTTTTAAATGCTAGGTGCAATCCAATCATCTCAGCATAATATATATATATATATATATATAATTGCTTATTAGTGCAGTGGATTCATAATAGATCAGGAAAACCTTAGGGACTTATTAAAGGTCATTGATAAAAAGTTCAAATCTTCGAATAAGGGCTTAACAAGTAATCTAGCTACAAAGTTAATGTCCATAAGGCTTACCAGTATAAGGGGTGTGCAAGAGCATATAATGTAGATAATGAATATAATGGTTTTACTTAAAGAACTAAAGGTTAAGATATTTGAGTCCTTCCTCATGCACTTCATCCTGAACTCTTTGCCATTTTAATACACAGTTTTAAAGGACTTTTATTGCACATATAAGGAAATATGGTCAATCAATGAATTATAGATCATATGTGTTCAAAAAGAGGCATGACTTTTAGTAGAAATAAGAGAAAACGCATATGTGACAATGCAAGGTAACTTATTTTGATATTTTTCTTATAAATTTAATGTGGTAGATACTAATAGTAACACATGGTAGATCAATTATAACTTAATAATTCATATTTCTAATACCTTGTAGAGCTTTTTGAACCAGAGGAAGCCAATGGTTAGTGAGCAATACATTTATTTAGGAAATCAAATAGGCTCAACTATAGAAGCAATAAGAACATGCAGATTAGTTCTTGATTCTAGTTTTGTTTTGATTTTGGATAGGACCTTTTATGCACCAAGGCTTCTCTAAAAACTTAATTTCAGTTTCCAAACTTTTTATAAATAAGATATTCTTTTGAATTTTCTAATAATGTATCAAGTTATTTTATAAATCTAATATTATTGGAAATGGTACAATTTGTGATGATCTATTTCGAATTCAATTACAATACAATATCTTTTTATGATTTAATGCATATTTTTAGTAGTATAAATATTAAGAGATATACTACTAATAAAGATTCTTCTATGTTGTGGCACTATAAGTTAGGTCACATCTTAATATAAAGGGTGAAAAAATTGATAAAAAATAGAGTATTCAATACTCTTGAATTTATTGATTTTGACACTTGTATAGACTTCATTAAGAGTAAGCAAACTAATAAGACTAAGAAATGGGCTAAGAGGAGCTCTAACATATTAGAAACCATATATATTGACATTTGTGATCCAAATTTAGACTCTAGTAGTCAAAAGTATTTAATCACCTTTATTAATGGTTACTTATGATATATATATTTTTCTCTACTCAATAATAAAAATGAGGCACTAGATACTCTTAAGGTATTTAAGGTAAAAGTAGAAAAACCATGTAAAAAATAAATTAAGATAGTGAGATTAAATAAATGTGGTAATTATTACTGCATATACAATGAAGATAGATAAGCACTCGGTCTATTTGCCCGATTTCTTTAAATGTATGGGATTGTTGCCTAATACACAATGCCTAGATCTCCAGACCAAAATAGTATAGTTAAAAAAAGGAATCAAATATTGTTTAACACGATTAAAAGCATATTGACTAACTTCAAGCTTTCTAAGTTTTTATAGACTGAAACCTGTGACACCTTAATCTACTACCGCTACCTAGCCCTCGCTGGGCTCGGTTCTATATGATTTCCAAAGAATCAACACTAGTCCGTGGCATTTTTATGCTAGGAAACGGGGTTTCAAACACTCAACTTCTGTCCCGTGGGTCCTGTGAACCCATCATTTATATTTTCAACTCAAACTCCACTTATACAAGTCATACATAGCATAAATCAAACCATAAGCCACGGGTATGGAGCCAAAAATCAGAAAAATGCATTCTCTCACTTGTGCCCAAAAGTCATATTTTGGCTTTAACTTTGGAAAATTATAACTAATTGTAGAAAATTGGGAATCTAGTAAACTTTAACTTTCTGAAAATTTCTAAGTGTTAAATTTACACTAAAAATCATTCTCAATCAAAATCTTAGCATTTGGACCATGTTTGACATCGAAAATGGGAAGGAGGTCCGACTGTCACTGTTTCTGGCCCAAGTTACTGTCATGAACTTCGAAAATTTATAATTAAATCCACAAAAATTCAATCTAGGCACACTATACTAATTTGGAAAGCGACGGATGTCTACTAGAGGAAAAAAATAAGTCCAGATCAGTTCAGTAGCCCCACACCCCGAAAACTGATGGAACAGTAACGGAGGTCAGATGGGCTCCCTGATGCTGATACAGAATTTCAGATGGTTCAATCTCTCTCTACAGACCTCCGATTTAGGTGATTCTAGTTGGTACAGGTCACTTTAGTTTTCTAATTTATGTGTATAAAATTTCATGATAGTTGGCCATCGTTTGGTCTATCTATGACATAGATTTCATTTTTGACCTATAGGAACAGTACATGACCAAACTATGAATTTTTTCCAAATTCAACAATTCACCAAATATTCTCTAGACCTCCGAATATTATCCACTTTAGCTTCTCAAAAAGCTCTCTACAAACTCTAGAGGCACGCCAAATTTCATGGCAAGAGGAGCTCATCCGGTTATACTTTGACAGAGCTCTCAAAAATACTGGTTTTGGCACCTAAAAGGTCCAAAACGGGTCCAAATGACCTCTCACATGTTCTAGTCACTTATGGACAAGTTTAAAAGCATAAGATTAGGATATATAACAAGTCCATGTGGTTCAAATCAACATACATTCCAATCACAAAACCCTTAAGACAGCAGCGTATATTCTTAACTGAGTTCTAACTAAGGTTACTAAAAAGACACCATTTGAGCTATGGAAAAGTTTGAAACTAAATTTAAGACATACGCGTATTTGGGAATGCCTGTCTAAGGTTAGGATTTACAATCCATATAAAAAGAAGATAAACATAAGGACCATTAATGACTACTTTGTTGGGCATGCTAAAAGATTCAAGGGATACATATTTTATTTCCATCTTATAGTACTAGGATTGTAGAGTCAAGAAATGCAAAACTTCTTGATAATAACTTGATTAATAGGAGTGATCAAACTCATAACTTGAATTCTAAGAATGATCGATTTAGTGCTCAAGCTCTTATATCAAGTGATAGATTGGTTATGATCTATGCACCTCAAGTACACATAAGCATTGAACAATCAATCATTAAGGATCCACAAACTATTAATAGTGACCAAGTTGATTTGGTTGATGAATAACTTTCAAAAACTATTAAGCAACCCATTGAACAACATGCTCTTTAAGAGAATGTTAACTCAACATTAAGAATATTAATTAGGATAAGGAGGTTAACAATTCTTAGTGACTATGATGTGTACCTACAAGAGTCTAACTATAATATTAAAGCCAAAAATGACCGTTACATGTTTTCCCAAGCTATCAATTACAAAGAATTTAAACTATAGCATAATGTCATGAAGAAAGAGATAGATTCCATAATGTCTAAAAGAGTTTAGGATCTTGTTGAGTTGTTTAGTAGTTTTAGGGCCATTAGATGTAAAATGGGTCTATAAGATGAAATGGGACTCATTAAGCGACATTGATAAATATAAGGTAAGAGTTATGCCCAAAAGGATTCATTCAAAAGAAAAGTAATTGATTACATGAAAATTGTTTCTCCAATATCTAACAAAGATTCCTTCTGTATGGTAATAACATTGATTGCCCATTTTGACTTAAAATTATATCAGATGAATGTGAAGACAACATTCCTTAATAGAAAACTAGAAGAGAATGTATATTGAAATAACCTGAATGATTTCCTCTAGTATCAATGAGCACTTAGTGTGTAAGTTTAAGAAATCTATAGGTGGATGGATTGAAACAAGCCTTCCGCCAATGGTATCTTGACTTTCATGATGTTATCTCCTTATTTGGATTCATGGAGAATGTCATGAGTCACTATATATATAGAAGGTCTGTAGAAGTAAGATCTATTTCCTTGTGTTATATATGGATGATATATTATTTACATAAGGGGTTACTATAAGAGGTGAAACAATTTTACTTTAAAAATTTTGACATGAAGGATATGAGTGAAGCATCTTATGTCAATGACATTGAAATTTATAGGGATAGAACTCAATATATTTTAGGCTTATTTCAAGAATCCTATATCAATAAAGTCTTAGAGAAATTTTAAATGAAAAATTGTTTACTAAGTGTAACATATATTGTGAAAGGTGATAGGTTTAATTTGAACCAGTGCTCGAAGAATAATCTAAAGAGGGAATAAATATGTGACATTCTATATGCTTTTGCTATGGAAAGCCTTACGTATGTTCAGGCACGAATAAGATTTGATATTGTATTTGTAGTTAGAATGTTAGGTGTGACGACCCTAGATTCTAATACCAGTGATTATAGCTAAATACACAATTAATAGATAATGATCAAGGTTTGGAGTCATCGCAATTAATTACATTATGAAAATATAGGGGAAATTTAAACCTTGATACTACTAGGATCATCAACTAACAACCATAACGGGATCATGCATAAGAAAGGTTTATACCATCATTAAAGGTTTATGATTCATCCATTGATCAATTTCAACCCACAAAAACATTCCACCAATGTACTCATACCATTCCCTAGCATTAGCCTTACTGAAATTAGGGTTTCTAGGTCAAATATAGGAGTTTGGGGACCTGCGCCGCGACTTGGAACTTTCCCGCCGCGGCTAAGTTAGGTTCTGGAGCTCAAAAACCACATTTTTAAACTTGCGCCGCGGCCTGGAACTCTTGCGCCGCGGCCCAGTTACTCTCTGGAATTTTCTTATCGCCGCGGCGAGTTGGACCTGCGCCGCGGCCAACCTATGTGGCGCCGCGGCGAGTTTTGCTACTGTAACCTCCCTAATTAATTTCCTCGACTCGCGCGGCGGCGGGACTTCTTGAGCCGCGGCGAGGTTACGTTCTGTCACCTCCTGGGCGATTATTTTCACTCCGCGCCGCGGTGAGATTTCTCAAGCCGCGGCGTCCCTCGCCACTGTCACTCCCTAGGCCGCGGCGAAGCCTTCTTGGCCGCGGCGTGACTCCCTCCTGTAGCTATTTTCCCTCTATTTCGCCCCCTACACCCCATTCCTCTTCTTAGGGACACTCTAAGGTCACTTCCCCTCATTTTATATGGCTCTAATGGCATTTATCTACCTGATTTACTTAGCTATACTTCCATTACCAACTCAAAACTTATATGCCCGTTTCTTTCCCCTAATTACCTTCCATCAGCAAGTTCATAAAGTATCAACAACAAAATATACATGAACTACCAGCAGCTATCCTTTAATACACAATAAATGGGGGTTCCATATATTAGGGGCTCATATCAATATCTCGAGGGTTACATTTCCATTGATAAACAATACTACATGTCAGCACCAATTACAACAGAAATCATGAGTCCATACAACAACTACCAAATTAAGATGAGGTCTAACCCCTCAATTCATACATTCTCAATAAATCAAATGTTCAAGCCTACACTTGGCAATACAGATACATGATGATGCTATACATTAAAGAATACAAAATTAGCATCTATACTAGCTAAGTCAGCCCAAGTGTAGCCATCTCCCCATAGGTGGGAACTCATGGATTCTCATCCACTCGCTTACCCTTATCCTTACCCGAGGAACTTTCACCTGAAATATTAATCCCACAACACGGGGTGAGATATAAATCTCAGTAACCAAAATAATTCCATCATATAATCCAGTTTAATCAACATATATGCATGAATCAAAATCCATACCAGAATCATATCAGTCATTTCAGCAAATGAAACAATTAGGCTATCATGACTACTATCCCATACTAGCAATCATATATTTAACATGTTAAAGGCCATTAACATTGGGAGAGGCCCGTCCACGGCACCTACTCCCCATTGAGCACACCAGGGCTCAGTGCATCTGGGGTTGATTATACCCGGTGCCCGATCGCGGCACATGCACGGGTGGCAGCCGCACCACAGCTCCACCATGGACTCACAAGGTCCAATCATAATACAACAGATAGCCAACCAATTCATTCAACATTTCAAATCATTCATATATAGCAAATATGAAATTAAATCAGATACATGCATGGAATTAATTAAACCCCGGTTACCTCACTTGCAGACAATTGCAACAGCCACCAAAAATTCCAAATTCGGATTCAAGTATCTCCCACCAGAATTCTCAATGTTTCACCTAAAATCCTAAGCAAATTCGTACCAAGTTAATACCCATAATATAAATAAGCTATGGGGGTCTCAAACTAACAAAGAAAGCATCAAAGTGGGGGTTTAAACTCATCTAATATCAGCCCTAACCTCAACCTACGAATTTCATCAAGAAAATCCTCAAATAACCACATTTCAGATTTTGGGTAAAGTGAAAATCCTCTAAATGAAAAACTAATCGGACCAAATTAAAGAGAAAGATGAGGGGGTTAAGTTCTATAACTATTACCTTGGCCAAATCTTGCTCTAAGTGTGTGGAAATGCAGAATCTTTACCCCAAACCCTAGCCTCCTTCTCAACCTCCGAATTTGCCTCTTGAGTTACAGAAAAAATGAAAGTGTGGCTGAAGCATTAGGGTTTAGATGGGTTTAAGTTGGGTCAAAAGGCTGGGTCATGGGTTGCTCCAAGTCCAAATCCAATTGGGTTTCAGATTTTGCTTATTGGGCCAATTTTTAAGTGTTGGGCTGCATAATTCTGTTGGGCCAGTTTTCACTTATTGGGTTGCTGAAGTTTAATAGGTTTTGGGCCTAATTTGAAGGGCTCAAGGGCTTGGGTCTGCACAAGGGTAATTGGGCCACTTAATTGAGCCTATACAAGATAAATCTTGGGCCTCTATCTCATTAAATTAGTTTGGGTTTACCTCTAATTCATTGGGCCTCCATTAGCCTCTTATCATGATTTAATTAATTTGGGCTTAGATGTAAATCTCCACCCTAAATAAATTCTCAACCCATATTAACAATTTATCTCTCTAGAATACCTATTCACTAACTTGCCCAATTATGCTCTATTAATTATCCCTAATTAATCTTAATCCATAATTAACACCTTAATTAATTTCGGGGTGTTACATTAGGCAAATATCAAAGTAATTTAGGTGTAGGTCACAAGAGAGCTATAACAAAAGTTATAAGGTGTCTTAAAGATACTAATAACTACATATTATGTATAGACAGATTGAGAATTTTGAGGTAGTTGGCTATCATATTTGAATTTTGTGATGGTTGTGCTAAGAAACGTCAAATAAACTAGATTGAATAAGAATTTGTAATATAGGATGCAACTTATATCAATTTCTATAGAAATGGATTCTAATTATTTAAAAAAGCTTTTCAAGTATTAAGAGAAGCCTAAAAGCTACCAAATTCAGGGGGTTTTCTATTAAATTTAATTTGCTAAAATTTAAAATGAATTAAAAATGAAAACTATTAACTGAAATGCAAGAATTTAGCAAGTGAGTAATGAAAATGTGGCTAACCTTAAATTTGTCCCTTGATATTCACTATGATTATCCTAATTCAAATGTTCATAATTCTAGTCTAAGAATTCCTACACGTGTTCATAGTAATTTATCTTGAATTAACACATAAGATTCAATAGACTAACCAATCAATATTGATTGAAATATCAACTTTACATTAATTCATTAGTTCTTGTAATTAAGCTCATTGAACACTTAAAAAGAATAATTAATTAATCAAATTAGCCTTTAAACTTTCATTCTAGAAGGTTCAATTATCCAATCAAACCTCAAAGAAACTTTAAATTAAACATTCAAGTACAAACTTTCAATATGCATTTCATTAAACACCTTGATTGCATAAACTAAAAATTAAAGGTATATGAAAATTACAACACTTAAACCATCAAAATAATGATCCATTAATTATAAAAAATCTCTCCTGATTGATGTCTAACCAACCACCAATCATAAAACCATACTATTCTTAATCCAATACAAGCTTAACTAAGCTAGTAAAAGAGTAAGAAAAAGTGCTAAAGAGAGAAGGAAGAATGGTATAGAATTCTTAGCTAAGTCCCTAGATGATCTTCATGGATTCAAGCTCCACATCAAGGTCTTCATCTAAGCTATCCACAAAATGGAATTAAGCAACCATTAAGCGAAAATGAATGAGAGAAAATTTGGTGCAAGCTTCGGCCATGGGGCTTCTTAGAATGAGGGAAAATCATGTTATGCATCTTTCCCTCCTTCGTGCCTCTACACATCCCCAACAAAACCCCAATCCTAAGCTTTCTATCATGTGTATCTCCTACCTCTCTCCCCATGAATTAGTGGGCCCCTGTGAGTATCTGACCTAGTCATATGCTTCTTGTGTGTTTGTGATTCATTCCTCCTTCCACATGAGTTGTCCATATAAGAGTATGTAAGTGTGCATATATGTGGAGTGAGCTAGATGTGTTTGTTTATGGTTCCATGTGAGAGAGTGTGTGTTGTGTGTGTAATTCATTCTTGCCTGAAGAAAATGGTGCATGTCATTCTCTTAGACGTGAGGCTCTCTCCATGTGAGTGAATGTGTGTATGGATATATGATTGTGTATGGGCCAACATGAATGAATATCGAGTGTATAACCTAGTGCATGCTTTGTGAAAGTGTGAATGAATCTACCGCCTTCTCTTCTCATGTGTGTGTAAGTGTGTATGTGAGAATATGATGCATTACACATGCTTTAATGTATGTCTAAGACAAAATGTCGTGGAGTGTAATGAGACCTGGTGCTGTCTAGGTGGGAGAGTGTATGTGTGTGGACCCAAGAGTGTGTGAATGGAGGGAATTGCCTTGTATCATCCTTCATTCATCCTCGTCTTCATGCATTTCCATCCTCACGTGTCTTGTAGCTGTGTGTTTATGTCTTCCCTTACGTGAAATGCCTTATCTAGACCCATGCATCATTAGCTCTCATTTTCTTATTTCTATTTTCTAAAAATTCCATTAAAATCTTGGACATTATTCCTTTCTTTAAGTTGCAAAATGTGGCTTCCATCATTAGATCTTGGCCTTTGATTCAATCTTGTAGCTTTCAACTTTCCTTCAAATAAATTTTCGTCATTTAAATTCCATTTGCTCATTAAAATCTATACAAATAATATAAAGTATTAAGTAAAAAAAATTCACAAAATTATTTAAAAAGAATTTATACATTAAAAACAAAAAATTTTGCAAATTAATTCTTAGAGTACAAAAATGGCTAATAAAAATCAAATATCATTTAATAAAATTCATTAAGTCATAATCTATCATCAAAATTTCCAAATAAAGAAGCATAAAATATATAAAAATAACATTTATCATTTTGCTAGATATGTTAATTCACAAAAATTAACATCAGGCTATATTTTCATATTTATCAGTAGAGTTGCATTTTGAAGGAGTGTGAAGCAAGCTTTGACTACTATTTTTACCATGGAAACTGAGTTTATATCTTGCTTTAAGATGACTTCACATGGTGTTTAGCTTAATGGCTTTATTTTTAAGCTTAGAATTGTCGACACTATTTCTAAGATATTTGAAGATGTATTGTGACAACTTAACTATTATTTTTCTGGCTAAGCATAATAAGAGTGGAAGTTAAAGTAAGCATATTAATATTAAATACCTAATCATTTAAGAATATGTCATATTAACACTAAGTTGATGATAACTAATCTTTTAACAAAAGATATACTACCAATAATATTTAAAGTCATATATCTAGAATGGAACTTGGTTCCATATTAAACTTTTGACATATATATATGATTTTTAATAAAGTGTTTATTCAATTTGAGTTGTTTTTCTCATTTTGTATACACATTTATGTTTTGAAAGAGGATTCAAAATAAGCATATGGTTTATTTATCAAGTTATTGTGGGTTGAAGAAACAATATAATATGATATAGGGAAGGTAATACTCACCTATAGAGAACCAACCACCATGATTTATGCATTTAGTTCCTTCTTTAGAATATAAACTTTTAAATCTTAAAAGCGATAATGAATGAGATTTTTTGGACCAAGTGGGAGAATGTTAATTGTTTTAATGTTGATAATAGCCTAAACAACCTCTCCCTACTATTGTGGCTTGTTGGCAATGGCTAGGAAGTATAGTCCAATTATTTTGGAAGCTTTAAAGATCATGCTGAAAAATATTCCTTCCTCCTTCTTGAAAATCTCTACACCTTTGATAGGAAGATACTTTTGAACTCCATCTATAAATTTAAGGTCCCTGGCTTTGTTTCCACATATCCTCATATTACTAAACTCTAAATACACCATTAATAAGTGAGAAAATAAGAGCTGGAAGCACTCCCATATAAGTATTTCATAGAATCAACCTAAGATAGCAACTTTAAACTTACAAAGCAATGATGGGAGGTCAAATTTTAATTCCACATTTTATCATTTTGGATATTAGTTAAATGATTTGCGTATTCTATTGAACTCTAACATATAAATGCTAGCTAATGTACATGAAAAGCATTGATTTTGATATGATATGCTCTAGGGCACATATAACAACCAGAAAAAGAAAAGAAAAAGAAAGAAGAAAGCTGAAAGATAGGAGAGGGAAGGGGGTGAGATTCATAGAATCTTAATAGTTCATGCACTCATTCAAGGAGGCAATCAAGGCATATAAACAAGTCAAAGCATGCAAATAAGTATCTAACCATTCACAATCATACAATCCATGATTCACATGCCATGAAAATTATATCAATGCCAAGAATGAGCTCTAGAGACTTTTAGTCTAGCCTCACCCGATTTTAGGGACTCTAGTTAACATTTGTAGCTTCCCAAATTGGTATAGTTTGCCCAAATTGGATTTTTGTAGAATTAGTTATGAATTTTGGAAGTTCATGACAGTAAACTGCACCAGCATCAGGGATAGCCAGACCTCTGTCTCTTTTTCAATGTCAAACATGGTCCAAACACTGAGATTATAGTTGGGAATTATTTTTAGCGTAAAGTTAACACCTAGGGCTTTCCAGAAAGCTCTGGTTTTCTAGATTTCCATTTTTCTGTAATTAGTTATGATTTTTCAAAGTTAGAGCCAAAAATATGACTTTTGGGCCAATTTGAGAAATTACACTTTCTGGGTTTTTGGCTTTATATCCGTGGTACATGGGTTATTTTATGCTATGTATGAGTCATATAAATGGAGTTTGGGTAGAGAATGTTGAATGATGGGTTCACGGGACCCACGGGGCAAAATATGAACGTTTAAACCCCGTTTTATAGCATGAAAATGCTACAGTTTGTACTTGTTCTTTGGAAATCATATGGAATCGAGTGAAGAGGGAGATTAATTGAGGTTAAAACATTTTGGTGTTATAGCACATCTTGCAAATGCATTGATTTTCCATCTATGGTTCCACAGTGTGCTGTGCTGTTAATGTAAGGATTGCCATGAGTAAGACCAATAATCACGAGTATGATTTCCATGAAGTATAATAAAGAGATGATCTCTATAAAGTATGATTTCTTCATGCTATTCAAAGGATAGCCATTGATTTACCTATTTGGTGAGATTGTAAAAGCGACAAAAGCTTTAAAGGAAGGCCACTCCTTAGCAACAAATCTAAACCAATGGAAGAAGGGGAAGACTACAGTTGGAACGGAATTCAACATGTGGGAGCACACATGTAAATATTAAAATGTAATATTATTATACATTTATTTATTTAAGTCCAAATAAAGTGATCTAATTTAGAACTATAGTTTGAGTGAATTTAAAAGTCCAATATCATAGATTAAAGTGTAGATACCTACGAGGAGTATAACTAAAATTCTATGATGGGTTGAATATTAGTTATGTCATTATATATATATATATATATATATATATATAAAGGTTATAGTCTATAGATTATTCATCTGTATCTTTATTAATAGAATAATTTTTCATATACATTTTGATTATTTTATTTAGAATAACTTAAAAGATCAGTTTGTGTGATTAATCACAATAATGGATTTAGTTATGCTTATGTATCTATTTTAATTTTATTCTTCTAAATTAATTCGTGTTGTATATATTTGATAGATTATAGTTTTAATTTGTGAATATATTTAGTTTCCCAAATTTCTTCACGAGTTTCAGGAAAGATAAACACAAACCATTGTGATCGTGCTTAGCAAAACGCAAGGCAACACTCTTTGCAAAACGCAAAGGTTCAATCTCAACACTGCGCTTACAATTCACAATGGGCTCATGAAGAATCTCAACATTTGCTATCATTTTCCCTTATTGCATTAAACGACTACTATTCTGAAAGTAGACCAAACAAAAAGAAAAAGGAAACTTCTTAGCGTCCATTCCACAAAATTTACTTGGTCTTCATTAAAGTTCACTTTCTGCTCAATGCTTGCTCCTTGTAATCCCTATTCATCAGAGTTAGGTAGAGTTCTTCCTTTTCCTTAAACTTTCTGGTTTCTTTTTTTTTGGGTTTTGAATTTTTCATCAGGGCTCATTTTTGTTTTCTTGGCTACGTAAAGGATGGATATCGTGATCGAGTTTCAGGGCAAAATGCAAAGGAAGGATTTTTCTGAAATACGACCTCGAAATAGCACCGTTTAGCTTGTTTTAAGAGGAAAAGAGGGTGGCAAGGGCGAGCCAAACAATGAAGCGAACAGAAGCAATCTGCTCAACATGATAAGGTCATATTCGTAGGCCAAAATGAGGCAAGCTGTCATGCCCACGGGGAAACAATGAAGCGGGCATATAAGCGGTGCGCTGCACACCTCAACAGCTAGCTTTTGGGGAGAAGCAATCTGCTCAACATGATAAGGTCATATTCGTAGGCCAAAATGAGGCAAGCTGGACGCCAATACATTGGACGTTCTAACAAAATGATTAATTTTATTAATTTTTTATGATAAATTTCACAAAAATTTTATCCCACCGTTTATGAATGTAAAATAATAAAAGTAATATTATATTGAATATCTGTTGATTGCATTAAGAAATAGTATTTAATTATATTAATTGCGTTTATAAAATATGACTAATTAAGATATGTATTTACATCTATTGATACTTAGATGCAGTGATTTCAAATTTTGATATTAATAAGTTGGTCTTATTAAATTTAAATAAAACTAAATTGATCTAAAACTATGCCTCAAGACATTGAATAGATTATCATAAAATGTAAATCGATCACGCTATATGTAAACATACGTATGACATAATTTTGTAGCCTCTAATATCCATAAAACATTACGAAAATCAAAATTATCATAAAGTTTTTTAAATGATTTCACTGACAACCTAAAAACGAAATAGAACTAAGAAAGTATGATTACAAAATAAAAATATATCACGTGGATAATTTTTTGAAAGATACAATTATGTGATGTTGAGTTATAAGAAATATTTATCTCTCATGTTTGAATTAGAGAATTTGATAATAAATATTTAAAAATTAAATCTAATTTTTATCTATTTAAAATGTTTACTTGAAAATAATATTCCTCCAAACTTAAATAAAAACTTTTTGCTCATTGTTATAAATTTTTTAATATTAAATACTACAAGGCAAAAAAATCATTTATCGTATAATTATAGAAAAGGACTAAATTTAAGTGTATATATTATTAATTTTTTTAATAAAATTATAATATATATAAGCAATATTTAAAAAAATACCATCATATAATACTAAATTATAAAAATTACACATTTATAAATAAAAATTATATACTTATTATATTATTATTTAAAAGCAATATAATTATCTTATTTTAAAGAATGTGTCGCCGGGCTGGCAAGGTGCGAAATCCAAATTGGCTTCCCACTTCCTAGCGAGTGTGACTGAATATTAGCTGCTTGGGTCAAGCGTAGCGGAGGCGCAGCCATCAGTGGACCTTAAAGTCGTTCAAAATGGGACCCCCCTAAGCTCCACACAGTAAGAAACCAATGAACCATTCACTGACATTACCGAATCTTCGGCGTAGCTAATCACCGTTCATTAACGCATGCACAACACCCCTCGTTCCAACAGATTGGGCGGTTGTGATTTTATTTGAAAAATTATGGTCAAACGGTTCATTGAATTGTGTTGTTATTTGATATTTTCTTTTCTTTTTGCAAACTAATAAGGAATCATTTTATATATATATAAGTCATGATCAGTTATTATTTATCTATATTATTTACACATGATTTATGGCGTGATATCAATATAACATTATTTATTTGTCATTTCTAGTCTTATCAATATATTATTTATTTATTTATTTTTGCTTTTATGGGACTTATGCTTTTCTTTTTTTCTTTTGATTTTTTTTTTCTTTCCTTCTGGAGCCCATAGCACGAAATTTGAATCCGTGAATCTGTAGGGGACCAGGCTAGTATATATATACAAAAAATAAAGTTCTTGAGTATTGTTATATTGTAACTAGTATGATAGTTCCCTTTTTTTTTTTCTTAATATTGGGATCTACCAATTTTTTGCATATTAGTAATTTCTCTAATTTAAAATCCTTTACTTTTTGAAAAAAAAAATTATTTTAATACAACTTGACAGTATCATGTGAAATTTCCTTCTACCTATGCAACTTTCCTGTTTGGTATAATTAAAAGAAGTAAGAGAAAAAAATTATGTATAATATTCATTTTATTCTTATAAATATTATTTATTAATTATTATTTAATTATTAAAAATAAGAATACTAAAATTAATTTTTATCACCAAAATTATTTTTTTCTTTTTTAATTTCTACGTACCAACCTGTGTTGTTTGGCTTGAAAGCTACTGTCGTGGTGACCAAAACGTGATTGGTTGTTAGAAAGAAACATTAGATGTTTAAATTTGAGAGGGACGAAAAAGATTACCAAGGAAGGACTTTAATGGCGCGAACACGGACAAAACTTGAAGAGGTAGGGGGTGCAACTTCGGTGTGGCGCCGCGGGAATGTTCAGGGCTGCCTTCGTTTTCCCCTCTTAATTTCTCGTACATAATAGTATTTCTAATTTGCCGCTCGTTTCCTAATCGAGGACCACTTCATATGTTATCTTTGAGAGCGCAGATTCTTGGAATATTTCTATTTTTTCTTTGTCGGGTTAGATTCATTTTCTACAACGCTACGCGACCCAGATTCTAGTTTCATTGGTTCCGTCACTTTTTGTCGAGGGTCTCTGCAAGTTGGAGAGGAACAAGGCCCGCCGGCGTCTCTATTGTTGGGGAACTTTCGGTGGGTAACTTTTCAAGTTTTTAACAATTATTTGTTCGATTCCATGATTGTGGCTATATCGAATGTGGGTATTAAAACACTCATTATTGTGAATGTCTTTCTCCTGCTCCGTCGACGCTTGTGCTTGGGAGGCGAATAATTATTTTTTGGCCTTGTTCAACTGTAGCTAACTTAATTTCTCCAATTTATTCCAGCTTCTTTTTGTATGTTATTTATCTTTTTGCTTGAACAGCTTTTTCGTTGTTCTGTATTGTTTCGGAAATTTGAGTAGTACTTAGTTACCCGGGTAAAGAATTGAATTTGCTTGTCAGTTATTTCTTCTTCCATCTCTACCACCTGAGAAGGGAAAAGAAGGGATTTTGAATTTGCTTTTAAACTAATAAGCACATATTGTTATACATATTGAAAATAAAAAACTGATTTATTAGGTAAAAGTTTGCATATGCTAAACTTAGAACCTGGTTCTTAATATTGTCTGGAATAACATGCTAACAGCCCGTTGATTCATCCTATCTTCTAAACCGGGATTTATTATTTTTAATTCGTTCATTAATTGCAGAGAAATCACAGAATGCAAGTGAGGCTTCTTGTTAGAATTTTTTCTGAATTTTATTATCTTATGGTTTTTTTAACAGAGGGATTGCAATGAGAACTGGTATAGCCGGTGGGAGTGGCCAACTACATTATAGATTCACAGACTTCAAGGGAGAAAGTTCTAGAAGGACTTCTAGAGTCTCTGATGTACCTATCAAGAGCTATTTGCAAAAAGAGCTCTCATGGTATGTAGTGAAAGATTTTGATCCAGGAATGACAATAATTTAGGTTAATTATCATGGTATGCAGCACATAGACAGTTCGTGATATTCTGAACTGTTTGTTTTAAGCATGTCATTGTTGGGGGCAGTCTAGAAATGCATTGTCAATTTATAGTTTTATACTGAAGTGTTCGAAGTAACTTTGGGCAACATGATCTGAAACATTGTAAATGGAACTTTGCTCTTCAATTTCATGTTCATACTTCTCTAGTGAACTAATGATTTTCAATTGTTTTTGGGGTACAAAATTATAGGTCA
Source organism: Erythrophleum fordii (assembly GCA_032878935.1). NCBI lineage: Eukaryota > Viridiplantae > Streptophyta > Magnoliopsida > Fabales > Fabaceae > Erythrophleum > Erythrophleum fordii. Next base: position 16,534,670 of record JAVQMF010000049.1, on the reverse strand, counting down.
AAAAGGGTGCCCAAGTTCCCGTGGATACACCAATGTCAACCTTCTGTATCTCCACTTCATAAGAATTGGAAACCTCTCAGATCAGTCATCTCCTCATACAAGAAAGATGGTTCCACAAGATATTTTGACTTTGCTGTAATTGGAAGTGGAATTGCTGGCCTCCGCTATGCACTTGAAGTTGCAAAATATGGATCTGTTGCAGTGATCACGAAGGCTGAGCCTCATGAATCCAACACAAATTATGCTCAAGGTGGTGTTAGCGCTGTGCTATGCCCTTCAGATTCTGTGGAGAGTCACATGAAGGACACCATTGTGGCTGGGGCTTATCTTTGTGATGAGGAGACTGTCAGAGTATGTTCCAGAATTATTAACTTGTGTCATTCATTCTTAGACTCTGACCAGTGATCTATAATATTAGACCTAAATACTGAAATCTAGTGAATCCTTAATTTATGGAATCAAGAGGCATTCTCCTTCTAGTCTTATTGAGTAATATCGTAGATAATATTTGTAGAATTGCTAATTTCTTTCACTAGTTTATTCGGCTTTATGTGCACTTTGACTTTGTTTTCTAGGTTGTCTGTACCGAAGGACCTGACAGAGTTCGAGAACTAATTGCCATGGGTGCATCATTTGATCATGGGGAAGATGGTAACTTGCATCTAGTGAGGGAGGGAGGTCATTCGCATTGTAGAGTTGTTCATGCTGCTGATATGACTGGAAAAGAGATTGAACGGGCTTTACTGAAGAAAGTTGTCAGTGATCCTAATATTTTTGTCTTCAAACACCACTTTGCTATAGATCTTCTTACTTGTCAGGTTTGTGTCTCTGTGGATCGTTCTTTTTCCCTGCTGCGAAGTTACATGGCATGTTTGGCGCTGCAAGATTCTTATTGTGGGTGGCATTTGTGAAATAATTGGAAGTTTACTTGTTTAGTCTTCTCAAATTGTGACTGTACAAATTTGACCCCAGAGCATTTGAATAGCTGGATGCATTCACTTACAAAAGCACGTTGCTGATGTTGCAGGATGGAACTGATACAGTTTGCCTTGGTTTTGACGCTTTGAATACGGAAACATTACAGGTGGGAAAAGCAATTATATGTGATTCTTTGAGGACAAACTTACTGCCAGCCTTAATTCCATTTTTTAAAACTTCCACCTTTCTAGCTTTTAGGTGGTAAGATTTATTTCAAAGGTGACTTTACTTGCATCTGGTGGGGCTGGACATATTTATCCTACAACTACAAATCCCCTGGTAGTCCTCTTTCTCCAATACCTGAATTCTCTTTTCCCATTTTGCAAACTGTTGTAGCTTCTATTTGTGTGTTATAACATTATTCATGACGGAAAATGGAAATTCTGGCATGACTCTATAATGCAGTTTACTACAATATCTGGAACTTTTTTATGAAGCATAATATTATTTTAACGGATCAGAATCTTGAAAGTTAAAATGACTCATTATAATAGTTATTTTTTCAATTATAACCTACCATTAATTTGACTTGGCAATGCACTAAATAAACTAAGTAATGCAATTGATTAAAGTAAATATAAAAATCAAATACGTAATCTAATTTACTTGAAGTTAAAATGTAAGCCATTAAGTGGATATCTTTTATTTTCTCCTCTGTCTAGTTGATAGTGCTAAGATGAACCATCTTATGCTGATGTCACACTTAATATATTGACCTGTATTCAGACTGGCCGTGCTGCAATATGTGGCTAGCCTTATTTGCATCTTAATTTGACTCTCTTTGCGATTGTTACAGGTAGCCACAGGAGATGGAATGGCTATGGCACACCGAGCTCAAGCTGTAATTGCCAACATGGAGTAAGTAGATTATTTTCAATAGTGTGAATATCTATCTCTTTACTATTTTGTGAATGTGTCAGACCAGTCATACTCAATAAACAAATAGTGAAACTGATGATTAATATCGTGTACTTTGGAAGTTTTAGGATTAAATGCATTTCAATGCATAATTGCATTGACGTTTTAATTGCTTTTCAATGTAGAGGATCCATTAAAGATATATGTTAGACTGCTTATCCACTATAGAGGGCTCTTTTCTTCTTGTAAAACCTGACAAAGTGATTTTTTTTTGTTTTTTCACAAAAGTGAATTAGCAATATAATCTGCGAAGCTTAGATATTCAATTTGAATAAGCTATATGTTATACAGTATTTTATTCTAAGCTTACATCCTTCATCCTTGGGTGCGTGTGGGTGAGGACTTGGTTTCTAGCATTCTGATCTTGTAGTTTCTTGTTATGATTGGCCCAGGTTTGTACAGTTTCACCCTACTGCCTTGGCTGATGAAGGCCTTCCTCTTAAACCAGCCAAGCCTCGGGAGAATGCATTTCTGATCTCTGAAGCTGTAAGGGGGGATGGGGGTATCCTGTATAATCTAGGCATGGAAAGGTTCATGCCCTTTTATGATGAGAGAGCTGAGCTTGCCCCCAGGGATGTGGTGGCGAGAAGTATAGATGATCAGCTTAAAAAGCGTGATGAGAAGTATGTGCTCCTTGACATAAGTCACAAGCCCAAGGAGGAAATTCTTTCTCACTTTCCCAACATTGCTTCTGTGTGTCTCCAATATGGCTTGGACATAACTTGTTATCCAATCCCAGTGGTTCCAGCTGCTCATTACATGTGTGGAGGAGTTCGGGCTGGGCTCCAAGGGGAGACAGATGTACGGGGTCTGTATGTAGCTGGTGAGGTAGCATGCACAGGCTTGCATGGAGCCAATAGACTTGCTAGCAACTCATTGCTTGAGGCACTAGTTTTTGCTCGCAGAGCTGTACAGCCATCTGTTGATTGTATGAAGAGCTCCAACCTTGATCTGACTGCTTCAAATTTGTGGCCCAGACCCACTGTGCCTGTGTCACTTGGAAGTAATGTCATGGACAAAATATCAGCAATGACAAGGGGAGTGAGGCGAGAACTGCAATCTATTATGTGGAATTATGTAGGAATTATTCGGTCCACGGTGAGACTAGAAACAGCAGAGCAAAAAATTGCTGAATTAGAAGCTAAATGGGAGGATTACTTATTTCAGCATGGGTGGAAGCCAACAACGGTGGGGCCTGAGACTTGTGAAATGAGAAACCTTTTTTGTTGTGCTCAGCTGGTGGTCAGCAGTGCCCTTTCTAGGCACGAGAGCCGTGGGCTACATTACACAACTGATTTTCCTTATCTTGAAGAAAGTGAGAGACTACCAACAATTATTTTCCCAAGTTCACCTGTAAAGAGTACGTGGAGTTCTCTACAGTTACACAAGCAGTCCATGTATCAGTAAGTAGAGCTGCGCCTGTGCAGAAACATCAATATCTATTATTATGTAGGGGGATTCTAGTTAAAATTAAGCAGAACCAGCACCAAAAGTGCTAAAAACTTTGCTCCACTAGAATGTCCCAGAGCGTTTGTGCACCCTTCATTGAGACTTAATAATTAAGATTCAGGATGCTTTCCCTTTCCCCTTCTTTTGGCATCCCAATTATTTTTATTTGTTTTCTGATACATTGTTTATCTATGATAGAAATTTATGGTATTATTTAGTCTGTGTAATTGACCCCACTTAGTGAGAAAAAATTTATCGTTGTTATTGTTGTATTTTCTGATACATTGTTTAAACATTGATCAAGAAAGGAGTATGTTCATGATAGGTAATTCGATGTTAGTGATTTATTATTTGGACAGTTTGGGCCGTTTTACTAGAATGTATAATAATAGAAGTTAGCTCTCAATTTACAGCATTTGACTCAGTTATCAATTAGTTGCAAATCAAGTCACCCTGTAATCCTGTATTTAATGTGAATCATATCGACCTGTAGTAACATTCCGGCTTCAGATGGGGAATTTTACGTTTTTAGAAGGTTTTCTACATCACCGCATAGCCTCAGTCATCCGCTTGGAAGTTCATGATCCTAATTTTGGCTCTAAATTAGAAGTGCCACTCCTGAATCATTTCCATAACCTCCTACCAACCAGCGTGGTTTGTTGAGTTGGACACAATTTTGCCGGGTATTTTCTGGTTGGATGTATCTTATTTGTGAGACAATTACTAATTAAGATGATCTTAAGATTTTTTTATCGTATACTTTTATTTTGATGCTGATATGCTATCATTAATCTAACTGCTTAATAATGCTGCTTCTGCAGAATCCTTTAAGACAGCTTTGGCATGCAGGACATAAAGAATGGCAAGTGGACAAGGATACCATCACAATTTGAAAGCTAACCATAGAGAATAACGAATGTTTCTAGCTAGTATAGAGAGCTGAAAAAGAGGTATGCTGTGTGCAACTGTCATATTTCATCATGATGTGCGAACATGGGTAATTTCATCTGACACTTCTTTGAAGGTCACGGGACCAGCAGCCTTTGCAGTGTGATCCCTCAACTGGGGTGGAATTCATTATTAGACTGAAGCAGCAAATTTGTGGGTTGCAATCTGCCTCGTCATTGCTAATCGTGGAATTTTGTCCTTCACTCTATTAAGTTGTGGATCTGATTATGCCGTACAATCAAAGAAAGAGGAAGAACCATCCTTATGTTGCTTACATTTACATAGCCAAGGTACTGCTGCCAGAATGAAATGAATGAATCAGTAACTGCAAATGATTATGAATAAAAGATTCTGTGGGTTTTTCTGTAACTTAAGAACTCATCCATAGTTAGGAAGTTTAGATCTGTGCGTTACTAATAATGAAAAAGAAAATGGGAAGAGGAGCTCCATACAAGTGCCCAGGTCCCGAGCCATCTAAACTCAGCTTGCGTATGAGATGAAAATTACAGACTAAAATTATTGAAAATGGTACAGAATATGCATAGTTCGAGACTTAGGTGGTTTGGTCATGTGGGGAGGAAACTTGTAGGAGCCTCAGTTAAGAGAGTAGATGAGATAGAGAATATTCTAATAATCAGAGGTAGAGAAAGACAAAAAAAAATTATAGGAGAAATTATTAAGAGAGATTTAGATTTAAATAATTTATCTAAAAATATGATTTATAATAGGAGTTTATAGCGTCAATTGATCCATGTAGACGACTCTACTTAATGAAAAAAAACTTTATTATTGTTATCGTTGTAACCGGATCAGACATTGAACGGGCTCAAATCAACTGTGGGCACTGAGTATGATGCCAATGCTTGTGAAACAAATCTATATGTTGTGCTACAATTAGTGAGTGCTATTATTGCACTCTATCACTCCTCGTTCAAAAAATTGCCTCGTTATACAGAGAAATAAGTTTTCAGTAACTCATTCAAACCTAAAATGCAAGTCTTTCTTTACAGAAGAATTCCGAAATATGTTAAAAGTAATGAATTAGGAGCGATCCATATACATTACGTGAGGGACCATATGCAACTTGGAGAGGCAATAAACAGAGAAGATTTAATTGATACGTTTCCACTAAGCCATTTTAACCTAAATATCCATATCTTATAGACTAGTAAAATTTGTAATTATATATTTTTCACTAAATAATTTTTTAATAAAAGATGCTAAGCGTAGTAGATGTAGGATGGAGCATCGATATATGGTGACTTATTTTCCAAACCCTAATTAAATTTCTTTTACCTATGAGTTTACATTATTTTCCATTGGTTTTGTATCCTTGGTACTTTGAGTCTAAATTCTTTAAATTTTTTTATTATAAAATTTTTGTATAGTTCAATGAGAGAAGAGAGAAAAATAAGTGAGAAATACCTTTACTCTCTGTATCATCTTCTCTTTGAATTGTACAAAAAATTTAGAATAATAGTCTCTAAAGAATCCTTATACACTGCCTCTATCTGGGTTGTATCATCAATGACTATTGCTTTGTGTCCGCTATACACACAAAAATTTAACTTTCCATCAAAGAAAGTAGACCTCATATGTATTGAATTCTTGATGGAGCAGTATTCGCCACTCATTTTAGCTTTGGGTACAAGTTGTATGTAATCATTCATTTAATGACTGACCTACTTTTTATTCCCTTCGGCTAAGTTTATAATATATCCAGCTCGCCATTTAACAATTTTTGTTTTTCTTTATATTTTATGCCACTTTTGCTTCAAAATTACACCCGATTACAAGTGTCATAATGGGGAGGCCGAAACGCGAAAAATATAGTTGAGTGTGGTAATAACGGTATTATCCATTTTGTTTGGCCATTACAATTATCCTGTTGGTCACCAAAAGAGCTAATGCATATAGAAGGTTTGGTAGTTTTCTATAGCGCAATCAAAATATGGAGCTGCAATTTTAAAAATCTGATGGGAACGAAATGGTTGAACTTGCCAAGAAAGTACATAAAAATGAAAGTGCGATAGACAATATGTTTGCCGTTTCCTTCTAGTAAAACTAGAATTCATTTTGACTGCGTAGTGGGTTGGGTTATTAACCTTCACTGCACCATTAATGCTCCGCTCAGTATCTTATATTCCTTGATTGCTATTGATTATTGATGTAGACTTTAGATTAAAGATTGGAATAAATTAATTAGTATATATAATTCATCAAATTATGGAAGGCACACACAACCATAATTGTGGCTTCACTAGTAGCTGGGATTCAAATACATATTGTCCTTGTACAGAAGAAGATCTCATGTACTGCGGCAAAAAATATATTTGAGGTTTATTAACATTTCTTCACTCTTAAGTGTCATCCTTCAATTTTTAATAACCTCACTTCTGTACTGGACAAAACCAGCCGCCGCTTGTGGTGTCTTACGCGATTCTGCATCGGCCAGGATTATGACTGCTTTTGGGGTGCATTCTTCCCTTGCAGATACCGAGATGATCAATGGATCCTTGTACTATTCACTTCATTTTATAATTTTAGATATCTAGAATAGATTTATAATATATTATATGTAATTTTTCTTGACAAAGCTAAGATTTAGACTTTCGAGTTGAGAGTCTTCTAGCGACTTACTTTTTTGAAGTTTAAGCTAAAATACACTTTTTCATTACAAAAGCACTGAAGTACCAGAGTGATAATATCAATTATTGATGTCTAATTTTAGCACTGTTATGTCACTGTGGCGCACATGACAGTTGCCATCTTGGTTTGTAGACTTTGTTTCAGAAAATTTGTCTCGTATGTTTAATCCAAGGCACAAGCAAGTACAATATTGATGGCAAAGATACTTCTGTGACAACAATAAAGTTTGCACTCCCATTTTTGTTTTTCGTTTTGTGCACTGCAAGGAACCTTCTGGCAAATTGCACAGGTTAAAAAATTATATTACAGCATTGACCTCCGTTCTGAGTTTCACTTTATAAACCCTATATCCAGTAATACACCGCCACTCCATAAGAGTGAGGAGCCAATCATGAACTCCAGAATGCCGATTCATATAGTTGGGTGTTTAGTTCTGGGTTTGGCATGTAGAGTTTGGGGTGGCAGTGGTTCTAAAATTTGTTGGTATCCAGCAATTTACAACTTTGGGGACTCAAATTCAGACACTGGAGCCATATCTGCAGCATTCACGGGGGTTCATCCTCCTAATGGCGAAAGCTTCTTTGGAAGTCTATCAGGAAGGGCTTCCGACGGTCGACTTATTATAGATTTTATCAGTAAGCACTAAAGCAGAGCATGCTCCGTCTCTCTTTCACACTCACGATTCAGCATTTTTCTTCGGTCAAGTTTTCACCTTTCTTTAACGGGGTCATTCTGGCCCCTTCTGTGTGGGTATTGGGTGGTTGATTATAGCATATAACTATATATAAATTTCTTATGTTTCCTTTTACGAACCTAATGCAGCTGAAGAACTGAAGCTGCCATACGTGAGTGCGTATTTGAACTCACTTGGGTCGAATTACAGGCACGGTGCAAACTTTGCAACAGGAGGTTCATCAATTCGCCCTGGGGGGTATAGTCCATTTCATCTGGGACTTCAGGTATCGCAATTCAAACAGTTCAAGTCTCGCGCCAATGTTCTGGACAATCAGCTTTCAGACAACAGTGAGTTTCTTTTCTCTTCGTCTCTGCATTTCCTTTCATATTTTTGGCTTTGATAGTACGCTACAAGCATGTGCAGAGAAATCCTTTTCAATTGAACTGTAAATATCTTGAAGCATCATCAGAATTCAGAAAAATTTCCAACTAGATTATTCTCTTTGGACTGAAGTTGTTTCTGACAATGACAAATAAAACTGTATAATATTCCAGGGACAGAGCCACCTTTTAAAAGCAGTCTTCCTAGGCCTGACGAGTTTTCTAGGGCCCTATACACCTTCGATATTGGACAAAACGATCTTGCTTTTGGTCTTCAACACACTTCAGAGGAACAAGTTCGATCATCGATTCCTTATATCTTAGACTCCTTCTCCCAAGCAGTGCAGGTAATCAACATTGGCAATTGTGAGAATAATCAATTGGATGGTTACTCGGGTTTACGAACTAATACTTATCATGGCTGACGTTTTAGCAACTGTACCAAGAAGGGGCTAGAATCTTCTGGATCCACAACACAGGCCCAATTGGATGCTTACCTTACAGTTTCATATATTACAAGTCAAAGCAGGGTAACCTGGATGCAAATGGGTGTGTCAAACCCCAGAACGAGATCGCTCAGGAATTTAACAGGCAGCTCAAGAAACAAGTGTTTGAGCTCAAGAGAAATCTCCCTCTTGCCGAATTTACATACGTTGATGTGTACTCAGCCAAATACCAACTAATCAGCAACACGAGGAACCAAGGTGATCCACAAGTTTTGACGCCAAACCAACACATTTAAGTAAATAGATAGCAAGGTGCACAATTTAACTTGTATTCATTGCTTGGTGGCAGGTTTTGTGAATCCATTGGAGTTCTGCTGTGGGAGTTACTATGGTTACCATATTGACTGTGGGAAGCAAGCCATAGTAAATGGAACTGTTTATGGCAATCCATGCAAGAATCCATCTCAACATGTTAGCTGGGACGGCATACACTACTCTCAAGCAGCAAATCTCTGGATTGCTAAACGCATTCTCAATGGTTCCTTCTCTGACCCACCTGTTCCAATTGGGGAGGCATGCTTCTGACTCTCACCATAATTCAATTGATGTGCTATTAGATAGTCACATAAATCGTTTTCTTGTTGATCCTTCTATAAAGGAGTTAAGGGAGGTTTATTGTAGGAATTTAAAAGCTATAACAATCAGTGGAAACATAGTTATTTATGTTCTTATAAGAAAAGCCAGTGTAATTTTGGACTGGAAATATCATGTCACTATCTCCTTCCAATGGCACAGATGATAGAATATATATTTCTTCAAAAGCTTTTATGACAGGGATTTGGAGTTCAGTGAGGCTGGAGGTGGTTACTAGTGTGCTAAGCTAGAGACAATTACATCACCTAATGGTTAGGTGGAGTTCAGTTCGTCAAGCGTATTCTAGACGGTGGTAATCCTGTTCCTTTTTTGGTCTAGTACAAGTTCAACCCCTCAATTGTCCTTTTTTTCTTGTTTTTTTTTAATATTTTGCACATTGATAATTTAGTCTCAAAACCCTAATCTCGCAATACTATGCAAATGCAGAAATTCAGGGAAAAAAAAAAAAAGAAACTTCATTTGTGTGTTTCTTTTTATATGATGATGTCAATATAATTTCTCTTACGAGAATTAATCTGTAGTGTCGCCATTCGTGCTTGTCACATTTGTAATATCAATGATCAGACCAGGAAACTTTCAAAACATATGGCTGTATGTCAAATACGGCAAGTAGCAACTTAATTTTCTAATAGGCCATTTGGTGTACCTGCAGAGAAAATTAAGTTTCATCATCCGTTTGTTCACTTGGAAAATTGACGTTTCACCAACCATAAATTGAGTTGAAAAGGAAGAATTTGGATGAATGAGAACTCTCCTCTGTTCTATAGAAATTAGATTTACAAAAGTAACTTCTTCAGAGATCTTTGAGCAATCAATTGATAAACTATAGGGAAGTGGAACCTATTTCCACTTTTTTTTTTTTTTATTGTTTTCCTTATATTTTCAAACAATGATAACGCAAAGCAAACCAGCTAATCTCGTCGTATATTATATACATGTAAGGCTTTATATAACCTTAATGCCATTATTTTCTATAATCTGAGAGTTGGCATCAAGGAGGGTTTCAAGGGATCTTCTAGATTTTATGTTCCGAACCCTGCCTGCTTCTTTCAACAGCTCAGCCAACCTACGCTTCTCATCATCCACATCAGGATTTGCTGTTCCAAGCTTTTCTTCTCTCATGCCAACAACATATTCCAAAATTCCAATGGCATCATCCACCCTGCAAATCATTAGAAATAACAAAAAAGTATTAGCAACAAACGCCTGAAGAATTCAGAGAATTCTTATACTGCCAGGAAGACCAAAAACAATAAGAGAGGAAAGTAATAGTGGCAAACAACACAATGCTGTTGATAAACTGGCCACTTTCAGGCCAGAACTATAGGGATTAAACAGGATTAGGAGACAATGAACATATTACCTGCCCATTGCATCGTAAGTGCCTGCTAGATTGCTATAAACCCCTAAGGTGTCAGGATGATATGGACCATATTCTTTTTCCAAAATACCTCTGGCCTCCTCAAACAAATCTGCTGCTTCATTTATTGCATAACGCTGCACGCAGGCAAGACCCATTTGGTTCAAAGCAATCCCAAACAAAGCAGATTTCTTCTCTGCAGAGGCACGAAACTTGGCAATGGCACTTTTGAAAATGTTGTAAGAATCAGAATAGTTTCCCAGCATATAATACATTACCCCCATTTGGGCCTCAATTCCGGCAATAGTGCTTTGCTGACCTGGGGCGTAACCATAAATCTTCAAGGCCTTTTTGAGTAACTTTAGACCCTGCTCCACATCATTCATTGACTGATAGATGGCTGCAACATCTATTAAACCGCTTGCAATCTCTTCTGAGGGGAACCCTGGATTCGGCTTCCCAAAAATTCTTAGTGCATTTTCGCAGTAAGATTTTGATTCCTTAAACTTCCCTATTTTGTTGTACAAGTCAGCTAACCGGACATAAACGGAAGCAACGGTCGGGTGATTCTCTCCTTTGGTTGACTTGAACACTGTAAGGGCTTTCTGATAGGCAAAGACTGCCTCATCATAGCGTGCCAAAGACAGATAGGCATCACCAATACTGCAATCAACTGAAGCCACTTCTACATCCTGACCATTTGCTGCCAAGGCCATGCTTGCTAAAACATACTGCTCAAGAGCAGCTTCAAAATCACCCTTTGAGTCGCAGATAAGCCCCATGAGTCTCCTATCTGCTGCTTCTTCAGGGGAAGCAGGAGAACCGTTTCCCCTGTGAATATCAAGAGCCATCTGACAAAGCTTCTCGGCCTCATCAAACTGCAGTGCTTGAACATGGGCCTCAGCCACATAACGACATGTCTCCCCAAATCTTGGGTCTATTTCCCCCAAGACTTGCCTTTGGATTTCTAGACCCGCGGTGTATAAAAGTATTGAATTCTCAATCTGCCCCATCATTGCATAAGCGTCCCCCAGTTGCATGCACCCTGCAAACTTAGCTAGTGCATGATCTTGGCCATCCTCTAAAACAGGAATATCGATGGATCGCTCGAGAACAGGAATAGCCTCATTGTATTGCCCCAGATTGCAGTATATTGTTGCCAAGACGTGCAAACACATGACCAATTCTAAATTTGGCTTCCCATTCGCACACATCTCAAATGATTTCATAGCTCGAAGAGCCAAATCAAGAGCTTTCTGAGGATTCTCGCCTGAAGAGATCATATCTCTTGTTTGCTTAAGTAAAAATGGTCCAAGGTCTGGGTTATCTAACCCAGCAGCAATACGATCCTCAATCCCTTCTTGTAACTTTACACCAAGTGTTCCAAGGTTCCTCTGCTTCCTCATGTTGTAAAGAGAATTTGGTTTTCTGGGATTCTTCTCATTCCTCTTGTCAATAGGTGGCCTCTCACGCATATTTTTGCCTTTAAGGGTTGATTTGGCTGATCCTTCAACTACCCCTGGACTTGCTGACTGGTTCTTATCCTTCTTTATAGACTTCTTACCATTTGACACAATATCTTTCTCCGGAGTTGACCCACTAGTATTGCAGTTTTCTTTACTCTCAGTGACCACCTCCTTCGTGATCTCCGAATCTGTAATATATCCAACGAGATGGCGTAATTCTGAATCGATCCTGGACTCTTCACCATATGAGTAAAAGCTAGCCCTGGAGGGTGACTGATCAGAGCTCTGCATTTCACACACATTGTGATACAATTGCTCGATAGAGGTGCCCACCACCCCATCGATGGCCAGATCAATTGAGTCACTCTGAATACTTCTTGGGCTCAATGGACTTCTCGGAGATCCTTGCTGAGTAAAATTTTCCTTTTGAAGTCCATAATTCCCATTACGTTCGTCTGCTGTACCATTCACATCCAATTCATCCATAGCTAATCCAGGCATTGTACAGTATAATCAACAACGTACCTAACCAAACACAGCAGCAAACTGCGTAACATACAATACAATTACATTAATGGTTGTGGTCTCAATCACAAATTAGTAATGGGGATATCCACTTCCATTACAAGTAAAACAAGCCAATTTTCCCTTCCCTGACAAAGGCTAAATCCATTGTTGACTTCATCGTAGTCATAAAAAATTCAAGAGAACTAAAAGGAATCCAAGTTTTTTTAAAAAAAAAAAAATCCAGCCGGAAACAGTAGAGAGACGTAAAGAGAAAGAGAAATGAATCAAACTTCAGCACCCAGTAAAAAGCAAAGGCAACTATGTATTCCATTCCATGCGTGACATTAATTCTTCCCAGATGCTCCTTAATAGTTAATACCAACAACAGAGCAATATCAAATCCCGAAGACTGTCTTTACAAATAAAGCTTTCATCAAATTCTATCATTCATTGATCAATTTCAGAACAACCGCAAGACAATGTGCAAATCCATTAAGCAAACGATACGTAAGTCGGAGCTCAAACAGTAATCGCAATCAGAAATATGTTAATGAAATACCAGAAAACAATGTATATGCAATACCTCATTGCATTTAAGAAGGAAAAGAGAAGCAGAATGAAAAAGAAGCAAAAATAGAAGAGATAATCAATGGGGTCTTGCCTGCACAGTCTCCGAAAGAGAAAAGCCAAAACTTGAAGTTGTAAGGGTGTTAGTGGAGATAAGGGGATGAAGGGTCAATAGCTCTATTGAATTTGTATGCATATATATAAGTAGGAGGGGGAAGATGAGGAAGAGGAAAAAGCGGTGAGGCAGGCGAGGGCAGAATGGGGATTTTCGAAATAAAATTTATAGGGAAAATACGTGCGTGAAAGGTTGCAGAGAGTAGGAAAGTTGAAGCAAGCCAAGACGACGACCTCTCTCCCACTCTATTCCTTTCAACTGCTCTATTACTCATTTTAATTCATTAATTAATGCATTATTTATTTGTTTTTCTCAAGGCTCTGTTTGTTTTACAAGAAATGTTGTTTCCTTTTGAAGACGTTTGGGAAATTCAGTTGCAGTTAAAACGTAGTAATAGACATAGGGTGGCGGGATTGACGGCTTTTCGACGCGAAAAGACCAGGGGACGTTGCTCCCATGACAGTGCGATTTGTTGAAGGAGCTGAAAGCTGATCACAAAGCTGCCACCTGGCAAAAGTAGACGCTCGGCTCTGATTGGCTGGAATGTAATGATTGGTTGGGTTTTGTGTACACGTGGATCACATCCAGCTACAATGAGGCTGGCTCTTATCTTTGCGTTTGATGGTAGTCAGCTAGCCCGGGCCCACTCTCCAAAGTTATATTCCCTCGATAATATCATGTTGTACAAACGGAAAAAGAGAATAATTATTTAACATGCCTTTTAAAAATCATAGCCTCTTTGATTGAAAAGACAAAACTTAAGGTTATTAATACGGTCTATAAAATGTCAAAAAAAATAAAATTAGTTTATATAAATATATTAAACATTTTTCCTTAATTTTATAATTTTCTTAATATATTTATTTTGTAATAAATTAAATTTATTTTAAAAAACTATTATAAGGTTATGTAACATTAAGGCCCCAGAGCCTTAAATAGTGATGAATCTTATCTATGTCTTATTACTTTATTTATTTAGGTCATTATCTTCATAGTTGTTTCTTATAGAATCATCAGCTGCTTTGATACTATTGCTAAAGTTCAAAAAGCCTACAAAGATTGGATAATTTTCCTTTATTGGACTTTCATTATTAAATTGTGAAGGAAATTACGTTCATAAGCTTGATATCATATTTTAATTTAAAATTTTAAGACATTTAATTTATAAGTCAATCCATTTAACTTTCACATAATCTGTTTCTTTTTGATAAATTTTCATTTTTTCTTACACTTGAACTGAACATGTAATTAAAAAGACTATAAATTTAATAGCATTATGTTTTGTAGCAAATTTAAGATGACTTTTCGAAATTTATATTTCTCCATCTTAGCATATTTTAGATCTGTTGATAGGTTTGCAAGACACTTGGAAAATTATGTATTTCTTGCAGAAGCAAACAAAACCTGCTAGTTAGTCCAAAACTCGTAAACCAACCTGAAGGACAACAACTCTATGAAACTGACTGAGATGAGTTCACCAAGTTTGACAAAAAACAGATTAAAAATATTGAGTTTAATTAAACTAAGAAAACAATGAAGGCATTAGAAAAAGAAAATTGATAACGCTCTTATTTACTTTTGATGAAGCAATTTGCGAAAGTGTTATAGGTACACAAGCCCAACAAAGAATAACCTAACAACATCTATAATGCATTTGCTCCCTAACTCCGCACAAACAAAAACAACTTATATCGCAAGATCCGTTGTCTTAATTAGAGCAAGCCAGTGGCAAATATTTTATTTTAGTAAATTAATTAAAGGAAATATATATATATATATATATATATATATATATATATATATATATATATATATATATATATATATATATCCATGTAGAGTCAAAGCAACCAAACGAAGACAAATCAAATCATTAACTTTGTTGGGAAACATTAATTTAGTGATCTGGACTTCTAACCTTACCCTATTAATATAACAATATTTCAATTGTATTATAATTCTATTTCTGTGATTCATAGCCATATATTCTGATGCTGCAATCAATTTCTCATTTGGTGGCTAGGACATAGGAGATATATATAAGCCGGTTTGGTTAGGTTGTAGGAAAGGTAAATTATTTTTATTAATTTTATATAATATCTATTATATTTGTATAATTATTACTTAATAGTATCTTATTATTTTTTATTAACTTCTTTTAAAATAAGGACACAAGAATTATTTTCATTTTTAAGATTTTTTTTTATTTCTTCTTTTAAAGTAATTCTTTTTTTATTTTGTATAACAAATAAGCCTAAGACTCTTTATATCTAGAACTTTCGGTGTTCTTTTTCTGATTATGACTCTAAAATAAATGTTAATTAAAATTAACAATAATGTTAGTTAAACATCACAAAATTTAGAGAATTTTATACTAAATTTCATTTGACTAATTGTCATCATAAAAGAGATTAAAAAGACACTCTCATGGGTTAGTAAATGTATAATTTTTTGTCTTAATTTCCCTTAACATTGAGAAAAGTATGAAGTGTTACTGCAGCATTTACGGGGGGGGCCAAAGCTTTATGACTGAGATGGGAACGTGGAGCCCAAAAAAAATTTTGGTATGTTTAGTATCATTGTATTTAATTTAATATAAAAGATATTGTAATATTAATTAAAATATCTATTACACCCTTATTATTATTATTATTATTATTATTATTATTATTATTATTATTATTATTATTATTTAATACATGTTTCTTTCTATCATTTTTTCAAAAGATAGGGGTATAAGAGTCTTTTTTGTCTATTTCATTTATTTTTTTTATTTTCTTTCTTTTTACATATCTAATATTACATCAAACCAAATATACCTTCATGTATATTATTTACTATCTAATCAATAATGTTAAAAAATTTTTTATTATATTCTTAATAAATTTAAAAAAATAAAAAATTTAAATTTAAATTTAAATACAAATCTTTATATCTTTATTATTAAATTCTTTTATAAAATTATAACATGTATAAAAAATTAAAAAATTTAATTATATGATGATAAGTTTTAAACATTATATATATAATATATATATTTATGTTTAAAAATTTTACACTAATTATATTTTTATTAAAAATGTATATATTTATTATATTTTAATTAAAAATTTTAATAATAAACAAAAAATTATTTCCATATTCGATGCCTTATTGGAAGAGTCCTAAAAAGCGGCTGCCATTGGGGATTATGAAAGAAGTGACCGGTACGTAAATGAAGATTCGATGCATCTTGGGATTGAAGTTTGTGACGCTATCAAAAAAATGTAGGGAATGCATTTCCATTCACGTTTTTAGCTTTTATATATATATATATACAAGTTGAACTGTTAAAAGTAAAGAAAATGCTTTGCTTGGGCATCTATAAAGCAGAGATTCCTTTTGCGCTTCAACGTGTGGAGAATGCTGATGAAATCCTCATTCACGTTTACCTATATCACTCATCGATCGCACAGTGCCCATCAAAATGAGAGTACATTATATAATTTTTTTTAAATTTTGTTAAAATTATATAAATATTTTTTTATTTTTTAAAATATATTTTTTCTTAAAGTATAAAAACTATCTTACGTTAAAATTAAAATTAAAATTTTTTATTAATTATGTTTATATTTTTTTTATAGAGAATATTTTAATAACAAATTAATATAACTTTATTAACATTTTAAAAAAAATTACGCAATTTATTCTAAAAATTAAAAACAAAGGAGTAGGGTGTGAAAAGGAATAAGAGGGTCATTTTCAAAGAGTGCTACGCTGTCTTCTCAAAGAGGACACTGAAATTGATGTATCAGATCTTTCACAGTGCACAAATGCACGCACCGTTAATTAACAATGCTTCCTTATTACCCTAACATCAATCTCTTCATTTTTACCCTTAAATTCTTTCATATTTATATGATTTATTAATTATGGATGAGAAGGGAAGCTAGCCAATGCTATGCTCGATTATAAACTTTAAAATCTCAATATTATATTCTCCGTCCCCACTTTTAATCCTTAAAATTTTACTGACATGCATGAATTTACCCAGCAGACATGGAAAAAAAATAATGAAGAAAAACAATAGTTTCTATTCTTGTTTTTCTTTCTTTTATTTTTTCCACTTTAAAGTTCTGCGTCCTTTTGATAGAAATTTTTTCTTTGTAAAAAATATTCTTTGAAAAATGTTTCATACACGATTTTTTTTATTTGTTTTTCTTTTTTTAAATAATTTTTTATTTGCTTTTCTAAGAAAAATATTTCTTAAAAAATAACTTTTTCATTTGTATGAATTTATTATGGAGTTTTGAGCATTATCCTATTAAAATAATAACTATTTGTTTAAAATTATATTTGATAAAAAATATTTATTTATATCTCATCTTTTTGGGAAAGTCAATAACATAGGTTTGACTTCTTTGATTTTTTCAAAATAATTTAGCGGTAATTCGGAGGCTATCCTTGCAAGTTACTGGTGTGGTTTGCTAGTAGCCTGCAAGTGTAATGTAATTGCGTTACACAATTAAAAGAGATTTATTGTTTTTAATATATTTTTTAAGATTTTAGAAAAAAATAATTTATTATTGTCATATAATTAAATCAGTGAGATTTCCAATCAAATAATATATCCTCTCAATATTTTATTATAAATCTCAATTATTCTTTTAAATTAGATTTTTTTTTCTCAGGTAGGACCAACTCTATTTACAATATATATATATATATATATATATATATATATATATATATATATATATATATATATATATATATATAGTAATAAGAAATTAAGAAAGTCCTCTTTATCTCCTAGAAACAACAAATTTTCCTCTAGTTTAGTCAAAATTTAAAAATAATTTAAAAAAGAATTCAAAATTTTCATTACCTTAAAAAAAGATAAATATTTCAACAATTACATTATACTTAAATAATAATAATAAATAATTTAAAAAATTAGCTGATATTTTTCTGTAGTCAAACTTTTAAATTTAAATCATTTATTCTTTCTTTTAAAACGATAATAAAATTTAAAAAAACTATAATGAAGATGTTGAATTCTTGCAATGGAACACAACACATTTAGTTTAGTTTAAAATTTTTTAAAATTTAGTTTTAAATGTCACAATTTTTAATTGTGAAGATATATTATTTGATTGAAAATCTCCCTTATTTATTTATATAATAATAAGAAACTATTTATTCTTTTTTCTAAAAAAAAAAGAAAAATTAAAAACAATAAATTTTGTTAATAGTCTAAGCTACTAGCAAGCTATGTTAATAGCCTTCAATTTTAAATAATTTAAAAATAATTAAAAAAGTCAAAACTTGTGTTATTGACTTTTTTTTAAATAAATCTTAGTAAATACTTTGTCAAATATGATTTTAAATAAAATTTTATTATTTTAATAGGATAATACTCAAAATTTCCCTTATTATTGCAACATGTAAATACACACACATATTTGTATACATGTAATTATACGCCCTACAAAAAAATGGGACTCTGTATGATGTTGTCTTAACCACAATTAAGATAATTATCTCTAAATATTATCTTAATGATAGTTCATTAAGACATGGGCTTAACTATGGTTGACTTTTAATCATAATTAAGCCACATGGAACCTAAGTGTTTATTTGGTATGATATAGAAGATAAGGCTTGATAGTATAAAACCTAATAAGATAAGACCTGATAGGATAAAAATTGATAAAATTTTAAAACTATACAATATTTGGTATAATAGTATATAAGATAATGTATTGTATAATATTATTATTTATTTGGTAATACATTATATAACATTAAATAGGATAACAAATAACCATTTTGACAAAAATACTTTTTACGTAATGTGATACCATAATGCATTGGACTTAATTATTCTTCACTTAAACTTGATTCCATGAAATTCCAAAGAAAAGGACTAAAACTGTGGTATTTTAATGCATTATGTCGGGGCTTAAACATTTATACTTTGGCCCGTGGGTCCCATGAACACGTCAGTCACATTCTCTACTGAAACTCTATCCATACAACTCACACATAGCAAAAACAATCTATAAACCAAGGATTTGAAGCCAAAAACCAAAAAAATTATAATTTTCTAACAGGTCCAGAATTCAAGTTTTTGACCCCAATTTTAGAAAATCATAATTAATTCTAGAAAAAAAAAAGGGATCAAGCAAATGATAGCTTTCTAGAAAGCTCTGGATGTTAACTTTATAGTAAAAATAATTCCAAGCCACAATCATATCGTTTAGACCACTTTGACAATAGAAAAGTTTGAAAGGTCAAACTGTCCAGTGTTTCTGATACAGCTTATTGATATGAACTTCAAAAATTAATAACTAATTTTACAAAAATCTAATTTGGATAAATTATACTAATTTGGAAAGCTAAAGACTAGAGGAGAAAAATAAATTTAAACCAGTTCAGAAGCCTTTAGACCTTAAAAACTGATGGAATAGTAGCCAAGGTCAGCTGACACCCCTGATACTGACACAGAACTTTAGAAAATCATTTCTCCCTCTATAAACCTCCAATTGAGATGCTTCTAGTTGGTATAGGTCACTGTGAATGTCTAGTTTCTCCCTATAAAATTTCATAACCATTGGATATCGTTTGACCTACAAATGACAGAGGCAAAATTTCTCACCCTATAAACAGCACCAGTATCAAATTTGAAAATTTTGCCAACTTTAAAAATTCATAAAAAATTCTCTAGAGTTCAAATATTATGCACTTTAGCTTCTAAAAAAGCTATTGACAAGACCTATAAGTATGTCAAGTTTTAGACTAAGACAAGGTCATTTGGCCAAATCTTGACATAGCTCTTTAATTTGACAAATTCGACACCATATATGATTCAAAGTGGGTTCAAATAGCCTTATACATGTTCTAACACCTCATGAAAAAGTTTTAAAACATAAGTACAACATATAAGAACTATCCAAGTGGTCTAAATCATCATGCATCTTAATTTGGATATTCCACATGCAAGAATACACTAGTATTTACAAGGCATCAAAGGTCCAAATCTTACATTTACATTGATTTAGTACCAAATATGATTTTTACATCATCCATACATGCTTTTACATTTGCTCCAATTGTTACAACTCAAAAATAATATGTACATAAGTACTTTGACTTTTCTATATATCAAAACTATACATAATCATGCAAAAGTGTCAACAAATGGCCATTTATGCTTCATGGCCTCCAATCTTTAGCTCTTGAGCTCCACTTAGACAATATGAGATGGGAGAAGGAAGGCGGTGAGATTCATAGAATCTTAATAGCTCATACACTTATTCAAGGAAGCAATCAAGGCATATAAATATGTTAAAGTATACAAGTAGGCATCCAACCATTAAAAATCATACAACACATTATTTACATGCCATGAAAATCATATCAATGTCAAAAATAAACTTTATGAACTTTTGGTCTAGTCTTACCTTATTTTTAGGACTTTTGGATTAGTCTCGTCCTTGACTTAGGAACTTTTGACTTGGTCTCACTTATCCATGAGACTTTTGGTCTTGTTTTACCTATACTTAGGGACTTTTGGCTCTACCTCACCCATCACAAGAGATTTTTGGCACTACCTCACACTTTAAGAGCAATTTTCACAACTCAAAACATAAACCTATTGGTACCAATACAACCAGACAATATCTAATGGCATATCTCACAATACAAGTGCATATACAAACATACAATGACCATCATACATTCAAAAATTCAACAAGAAAGAGTGAACAGCTACCTTGACACTTAAACACAATTCTTCCCTTTTAATTTCTCTTTCTCCTTCTTGGTCTCACAATCGCAACTAGATGAAGCTTGATCTCTTTGGCCTAGACACAACACATAACATGTAATTACTCTCTTGGAACAAGCCAAAGTATTAACCACATATTTGAGAAGCATACTTTATTAATGATTCCATAAAAGGTCTAATGAAATTTCTAAATTTTCTTTGAAGGGAAAGGCACTTGGGAAGCTTCCTAAGGGTTTTGGGAACTCAAACAAATACTCACAAAGGCTATGGAATTCTAAGACAAAATCAGATTATACAAAATGTTCAAGAACCCTTATATTTCCTATCTTAAAGTTCAATGATTTTTCCTCCACTTTCTTTGCATTTCCTAGCTTCCCACACATTAATTTATGAGTTTCATGCTTGTTCTAGGTCATAACTTCCTCCCTCTCTCAAACTCTCAAGTTGGTAGAACCAACATACACAAGAAGCAAAGAAGAAGAAGTAAAGATACATAGATATCTATCTTGAATTCAAGCCTTCTTCAAGAGTGCTTTCTTTTACCTTAGCCTTCCCTTTGAATTTCTACTCTCCCTCCTTTGAAATAAGGTCAAAACAGAGCTAATTCAACAACTAAAACCATAGAAAGAGAGGGCAAAGAGAGAAGAACAAGATTTCAAGAAGGAAAGTCATGAAAATCTCAAATTTCTCTTACATTTTCCTTATTTTCCTTCCTTCTTCCCTCCTCCTCCTTTGTGCGCCCTTCTTATATAAGCTCTCGTTTGGTCTTAAGCAGAGGAAACGTCAGTTAGAAGAAAAGGACAAACTCGCTATAGCCGGCTACATCCTTGTTATGGCGAACCCACACCTTAGTTGTAGCTAATTGAAAACTCGTTGTAATAAACTGGTACATTCGCTATAAATAACAGGGGTCCTGACTATAGCCAGCGAACTTAAAAAATTTGCAGAAATCTTGAATGTTACACTTAAAATATACAATATATTTATCTAAATTTATTAGATTATATTAATTTTTTAAAAAAAAGTATAGGTAAATAGGGATGCATATAGTGCATAATGATATGATAACCTGGGTGATCTAATCCCGCTTAGTCATATTGGTCTGAATAGCTAAAAAATAATTTGGGCAAATTAGATTGGGTTCATTATGTTAGTCAATTTCATCCAATTTAACCTAATCCTATGAATTATTTTTTTAAAAAATATTTTATAAGAATTTATATGAAAATTTTATTTTTTAGGTGTAAAATATAATTTTATAAGAACTTATATGAACTTTTTATTTTTTAAAAGTCAATTTATAATTTTTACCAAATATTAAGAAAAAAAAGTGGCTTAGTTAGCTTGAAAAATCAATCTAACCCAATCTTATACTAAACCAATTAAATTGAGTTCAATACTAAATCAGTTTTTGCCTAACTCATCACAATCTTATTAATTTTTTTTAAAAAAAATCATTTTATAGGAACTTATATAAAAAATTTTTATTGGTAAAATTTAATTTTACAGGAATTTATATAAAAATTTCATTCTTTTATGGTCATTTTATAATTTTTACTAAAAATTTAAAAATAACCCAACTAACTCAATCCCAACTAATATTAACTAAACTTGACTAGGCCTAGGCATTAGACTTAGAAAAAGAAGCCTAATGCAAAATCGGGCCAAATAGCAGGCTATTCTAATATTCGACCCATGATCAACCTTATCGGGTTAGATTAAAACCCGACCAAGCCTAACCAATGAATATTTCCATAAGTGAGAGGTTAAAATAAAAAAGTATTAATAAAGTCTTATATATCAAAACCTAATAAGGTATAATCCTACATTCTAAGGCATAATTAGGTTATACATCATTTTGATGTATAAGAGATGTATGATGTATAAACTTATACAATATATTATTTGTATTAAATAAATAATAAGTTTATAATATATTATATTAGTTTGTACTATTAGATTTTATATAGTATACCAAATAAGCCCTAATTATGTTAAACCTAACTGCAATTTTTATAATCATTGTTAAGCATATACCTAACTACATTAATAGGCTAGTTGTAGTTAAGCCCAAACATGGCTTAACCACAATTATGACTCAATTGTGATTAGGCCTAAAAGTGGTAACCCTAAAAGTAGCCTAGCTATGATTAACTAAATCATTATTTGGCCATAAGCTAAAAATGATTTTAAACTAATTGTTATTTTTAATATAATAATTAAAATTGTTAAATAATTTTATTTTTAGAAAAACACACATTATATAGAAAGTTAATTTTATTGATATAAAATTAATTAATTAATTAAATATAATTTTAAAAATATATTAATTATAATTTAATTAATTTTTTAAAAAAATATTGTAATTTACTCTTTCATAATAGACATGTGGACATATATTAAATGGAAACCATGTATGTTCATTATAGTAATTTCTTGTTGACTATTTTACTAAGTGGCAGAGATAATTTTCTTAATTGATCCAACTAGGATGTTTGGGGAAGGGGTGACTTTAAATGAATCATAAAATTTTGTAAGCATGTGTGCATTACCCCCCTCCAAGAAAAAAACAAAAACATAGTTGGCCTCTAAAGTCCTTTTATTGAAGACGTGTGTGGATCAAAACTAATTTGGTTAAAGGACATAACTCTCTCTCTCTCTCTCTCTCTCTCTCTCTATATATATATAAAATCAATTAATTTGTACTCTTTGCCTTTTTTTTTTAATTCTTACTCATCATTATTTAATTTGTCTATAAATAGCGATGTTTTTCCTTCAATGTTGTAGACTTTGCATAATTTAAACGCAACATAACTAGATGTCTCAATTACTGCAGGCCATTGTAGCCCTCAAAGATCTTGAGTTTTTAGAGGTCATAATAGATTATTATTATTATTATTATTATTTGACTCAAGGATTGCAAAAATTTTAGTCTATTAAGCAGGATAATCCTCTCTTGATCATATTAAAAATCCTATAAGATGTTGATAATAATTTTTTCAAAAAGCACACCCATACACACACTTAAAAAAAACAAGTCAAGCCTTAAAAGCAAACCCTACCCACCCAGTTCTTAAACCTGAACCCGGTCCCATTTAGCTCTAGGGCCAACCATGTTAAAAATTATTTTTTTATAAAAATTATTGTTTTCTTATAACAAAAATAGACTGCTATTTCATTAGGAAAAAAACCAATTTTTAGTCCCCTAAATTTTAATAAAATTTTATTTTATTTTGTCCTAAATGTACTTTTTGTTTTAATTTTATCCTAAAAATATGATTTTGTTTCTGATCTTATTTTCTTTACTAGCTTAATCAATTTTCTTTAAAATTTGTTGATGTGGATAATTTTACTTGTTTATGTAAAAAATTTAAAATACATGACACTAATCAATTATTCCACATCAACATGGATGACTAAGCTATACCTAATAATCTCAAGCGTGTCAAAAACTTCTCCCTAAATACAAATAGAAAGCAACCACCATATTGAGAAAAAAGGCAAAAACACATTTTGTTATTCACATGAAGCTAATTAAGTGTGATGTCCTTGTGTTCTATGTAAGAACTCATCTTTGAAGGAGTTAAGCAATGGGGGAGAAGGATTAGAAAAGTGTGATATTAACAGAAAAAAAATTGAAACAAAAATTATACTTTTAAGAAAAAACTAGAACAAAAATTACACTTAATTAAAAGAAAAATAAAATTTTATTAAAAGATAAAAGTTACACTTTGCCATTTTCTTGGCTTGACCCCATCTTTTAAAAAAAAGGAATATGGATCCACTATTGGAATACTAATTAATTATTTGATTAATTAACATATTCATTTTGTATTTAGATTATATAAATGAATTGGATTTACGTGTTTATGGATAGTTTATAATAAATTGGGTTATCCATTAGTCCATGTAAGAAATAGGGTCTAATCCATAATCTATTTAGTGTTAGTCATTTTATTTATACTAACTAGGAGTTTATATTTGTTGGAAACATAAGTGTGTGTATGGCTTATGTGTGTGTTAAAACAAAAGAAGTCCCACATTGACTAAACCAAAAAGGGCTTTAGTGTATAAATACTAAGGTATGTTGGTGGGCTTGTAAAAGAGTCAAGAGAGGAGATGGGCTCGCGTGCTCACAACGACTGTCCAAAACAGTTGTAATCTGTCCGTTTGCCCCCCTGCGCGTGAGATAAATGCGATGCTGGGCACGTTTTATCGAAAATTATTTTGAAAGATCACAAAATAATTTATACAAAATAGCTTACCAGAAAAGCGTTATTTTTTAGCAATTTCGGATTTGAAAGGTTTATTTTTTGGAACGTTGGAGTTTTTTTTTTTCGTTTTGATTTCCAGTTAAAATTCATTCTTTGACCAATTTATTTTCTTTCATTTCATTGTCCGTTGAAACGATAAGAAACGGATTTCATCAAACAAATTTATCTTCAAATGTTCAAAAATAGTCTCATGAAAACATTTTATTGCTGGCCAACGTTGAGAAACGGATTTGGTTTGATTGCCTTGTCTTCCAACGTCCAGAAACCAAAAATCATTACTATTATGAGGAATGAATTCATTGCCCAACGTTCAGTGTTCTGGAACCTATAAATACCAAGCTCTAGAATTGGATAATTCGCACCAAGCTCACGGACACTCTTCGGAGCTTCTCCTTTCCTCTTCTCAGTTCTCCTGAGCTTCTCTTTGTCTCTGCTGTTCTATTGCCTTGCTTTAGCAAGAAGAGTCCGTTTAATCCTGGAGAGTTGCTGACTTATGGCGAAATAATTCTCAAGGACAGTATCTTTGGGCATGACTCAGATTGATTTTTTTTTACTAACAAATTTTCTTGCAGCTAACAATATTTACTCTAAAGAGATATTGATAGATTTTTTGTCTCTTTAGGATATTGTAAATTGTAACTTATTTTTACTTTTTTCCTCTCTAAAGAATTGCCATTTAGCTCTTAAATTTTCAATCTAATTATGAATTATAGCATCATGTTTGGTATAGTCTAAATTTATCTCTTAATTTAATTTTTAACAATCACCTCTTGAATCTGCCCAACACCTTTAATTATAGTCGATAGGAAAAAAATGGTCTTTACAGAAGAGAAGGGATCAAATATGCATTTGTAACTTACTTCGTTGCTTTAGTAGCATGGGGAGTAATATTATTATTATTATTATTATTATTATTATTATTATTATTATTATTATTATTATTATTATTATTATAGTAGTAATAGTGATAGTGGTGGTGGTGTAGCATATATCCATTGGTCAAATAATAATATGAATTTCAATCTTTTGAAATAAAAGGTTCCCTTCCTCTTTGTAGTGTTTGACATTTGTTCGTCGTGATATAGATTTTGCAGTTTGCAAAAGAAGTGGATCAGTGCATTTATAATGGTCACACTCACATATCATCAAATTAAGTCAGACCACTTACGACTATAGTCTTAAAAAAAAGCTACATACATATATGAGCAGGAGATCCTCTTTCTCTTTAGAGTGGATAGAAAGTTTGCAATAAAAGTCAAGAATCCACTTTTTCCCTTTATTTACTTTTTCCTCTTATAAATAATTGAAGGAAGTTTATCTAGTGAAGGGACAATCTGCATAGCTAGCCATAATCGATGTATATATTCTCACTTCTCTAGAGGAGCCAAATGCCATTGTGTCATCAACATGTGCTAATCAATACCCCACTCATAAATGGACATGATCCTCCATGCACATGCATGTTGTTGAAGTTAGTTCGATCAAATGACATGATTGAAAAGGCTCCTTAAAACCTCTTCTTATATTATATACTTTATTTAGGCATTAGTTTTGGCATTGACTTTTGTTCTGCTGTTTGACTACGATTAAGTAATAGAGTTTGAGGTAAGTATGAGAGATTATTTGAGAGAGTTCATGGGGAATTCAAGAGAGTGATAAACTCTAATAGTCAGGGCCAAGGGGTGTTGGAAAGTCCCAAAGAAACACTAAAGACGATGATATAACACTACCAAACCCTCCCCTCCCCCCTTAAAAAAAGAGAATTGGCTTTAGGTATTTTGTTTATGGCTTTAGCTATGGTTTTAACCATCGTTAAGGCTTTTAATGACAATTATAAACTTTGTCGACAAATATCACAAAAAGTTTAATTACAATTTTATCTTATTGTCGGTAACATTGTGATTAGACCACAGTCTAATGATGGTTGCCAAAAACTGTGGTCTAACCATAATTAGTGTAATTGTTAAAAGTTTGCAAATTTTTTGCAATTGTCTTGACTATTGTTAAGTCTTTTTTTTTTCTTTTTTACTTTTTATTGTATTTTTTAGCCCCTTTTTTAAGCAAACCTGTTGCAAAAAAATTTTAGCCAACATATAGCAGCAACAATCAATATGCTATTAAAATTGCAAATAGATACTCTATTACAATCACAAAGAAGTGAAAGTACAAATATAATTAAAATTTATCTAAGTTAGTTATTCATATTACTAAAATATGAGAAATGACTTGCATGATCAATGGATAGATATTATTATCTCAATCATTTGGTGTCAAAAATTCAAAATAAAATGTTATTAATAATAAATTAAAAACTAAAATATAAAAACATTCATTCATGTGATTCAACTAGAGTAGAAAATTTAGAAAATTACCCTTCAAGCTTGTATAATGATAGGCTCTGGTGGTAATTGGCCATAAAAACTTTGAAGGAGAAAAGTCATAGTTGCTTCCATTTGTCAGTGTCTCTTAACATTTTCAGCTTTTACTTGTCATCGTCGCACATCTCTTTTCACTATTTATGGTTTATGTCGTGCTATCTCATTTTGCAACTTCATGTAAAAAGACCCAAATGATGAAGTCCCATTAGTATGATGTCTGAACACTTTAGGATGGACAAGCACCCAATCTCATTCTTGGACTTGATTATAGTGCTGTTGGTTTTTTAAAGCCCTAGCCAATGAATCGTTAGTTAAAATTGTTTGCGATGAGAACTTCTTTGCCAAATACATAACAATCTTTTCTTACAAATTTAAATAGAAAGTAATAAATCATTTGAAAAATAAATCCTTTTAACAATATCATAAGCTAGCACCTTATTCCCACAAAATTTAAGCACTTACACACATAGCTTTAATTCATCATTAACATATAATCTATCACCATGTTTATGAACTACAGCTCACATATCTTCCCATATAATTGGGCCCTTATACTTAGTTTCCTACAAATTTAAAGACATGTAACATATCTCAAATTATATTTAAAATTCAAATAACTTGTTTACTAAAGTAAACTTACCATCTTAATCTTCTTCCAACCAAGACTTTTAAATCCAACAATGTGTGGCATCATTAGCTTTCTTTTATTTTGTTTGTTTTTCTCCCCAATCTCCTAGTGATTAGCAGAAACTTATTAATAAGATTGACCAAGAATTGGGATATCTCAAACAATAAGTGTGATTATCTTAGTCCTTTCATTAAGACAATAGTCTATAAAGGATATATAGTTGCTTGCCAAGCTTTACATGACAAGTGTACTGATTGACAAACTCTTTATGAGCCCTCTTATCTACCTTAGAAGAACAATTATATGACTTCTTAATTGTCTCCTTTTATGCTCTTTGAATTCCTTATATGATATGCATAAAGTAATTAGGTTACAATTGTGTTGTGAACATTAGAGTCTAATAAATATAATTTACTCATTAAAAAAAAAATTACTTTTCTACAATTGGTTAGCATGTAACAGTTATTTTTTTCAATATGCATCATGTCAATATTATAATGTAACAAATGGTTTGCCTAATAAAAAAGTCTAAAAAATATATTCTTCTTACATTATTATTGAGTGTCACCGTCAACACCATTGGCTCCTCGAACTTTTCTTATTCCACTTTCAACTTTTTTCTCTTTTTCAAATATAATGTCAACATTTTTAAGGTATCTTAATATTTTTGAACTAGTTATTATTATTAGAAGATTTCTTTTCTCTTTTCTTCCATTGTATTAGTTTTGAGTTAATCTAAATTTATGGGCTGGGTTTAGATTATAGCCATTGTTAGGCTCAATTATAGGCCCAATGACAATTTTCACTAACCATAGGTCTAACATCTAATAGCAACTACTTAAAGAAAGTATTATTCTGCAATAATTTAGCAATGATTTTATTAACTGTCGCTAGAATTCCATGGTCACATCATTTTTTTTATGGTAGTGTAATTTTGCATTTGCAATATTATTCCTGAAGATAGCCCGTGGAATTGATCTCAGGCATATACCATCTTTTTCTTCCTGACAAAACACTTTACATCTGTGAATGGATTTGCTTTTTGACCATGCTTGCTTGTTTTATGAAGGTCCAGAGTCAAAACGGAAGGCCCTCTTCGACAACTCTCTTCTCACAGGATATTGCTTCTTGTCTTTAATATGCAAAAGTTGGTATAAAAATGAAAATGAAAAGTAAAAAGATGATTTTAAAGATAAAAAATAACTTTAATACCCCTACTTTTAATAATTAAGTAATAATTAATAAATAGTATTAAATAATCATTGAATAATAATTAGAATGGCAAAATAAACATTTTACATAATTTTCCTTTTCCAATTCTCTTTCCTTTGCCCTAGCAAACATGCCCTAGTGTACATGTGAAGGAATTCCACAGTACTTATCATCTTCGAAATTAGTATATTTGGAAAGATTAATCATATCTCCGTTTTACTAATCACACATAATAAAAGAAATCACCAAATTCTTAATTTGTGGATTCGCATCGTCATACTAGAAGGAGATGGATGCAAATTATTGGTGCGACACGTAATATATACCTCTTGATCTCTAATCAAATCTCTACCTATATATGTAGAGCTTTTACTTGTTGCTAGTTGCAATTCTCTTGCAAACAAAATTCAGTGTGTCCTCTAATAGAAGATGAAAACGTCGAGCTTGAAAAGGCGTGAAAGAGGGCAAAGGAATCACAAGGAACTACAAGTTAGCATGTGGGCGTTAATCTTATGAACAGAAAGATATTCTATCCGATGCTAGCTTTCTTTAGGGGATTCCCATTGGACAAATTACGAATCTACTGTGGACCTCTATAGTCAAAAGAAGGTCCTGCTGACATTCCCCGAGTTTCTAAGTCAACCCTTAGCATGGAGAGAGGAGCACTTTAATTACGGCAAGCTTGGAGACAAAAATAGATGCCTCAGATATACCAATACGATAAGCAAAGACCTTATCTCCACTTCCACACACCTTTCACCAAAGTAATGTTCATTAATCCTTCATTGTCATTATCTAGCTATAGTTTCAACTTTCAACCCGCAAGTTGCCGTTTCTTCTGCAGTGTAGTCCGTTTCCTTTTCCTGGACAAATTTAGGGTTCTTCTGATCCGAAGCCAAAGGAAATTCCAATACATAGTTCTACATGTTATTAATCTATGATTGATGCAATTAAAGGGGAGCAAAAGGCATGAACAAATCTTTGGCCAATATATTTTAACATGAAGTAAGATATAAAATTAGAATAATCTTGTTTATGGTTTTAAGATTACGTACGTTTGGATGTTTTTCCAAGTTAAAGGCCAGAACAGAGAGGAAGCCACTATCCCCATGTGTGAGGGCATAGCTTTCTGGGTCAAACCCTCGCGGGGACCAAGAGAGAGAGAGTGTGCGAGACAAATCAAATCACCATGAATTATGATAGGGTTGTGATTATGACCTGTAGAAACAGGAGTTCACTCGACCCTAGTAAACACACAGATAAGAACTTAACTAAGTTGAAAGAGTTATTCCAGAAGTTTACAGACTTTGGCAGCAACCATGAAATGCATATGTGGTAGCAAAAGTCAGAGAAGAAAGCGAGAAAAGATACTCTGATTGGAGAATGGACCCCATGATGGAATATGGATCATAACGAATGTTCAACGCCAGCTATTAGTGATACAAGCACAACTATAACGTAAAAGGAAGGAAGCAGGTATGATAAAAAGGGGGTAGAGAAGAAGAAAAGGGAGAATCCAGAATGTGGTCTAATGCCTTAAGGAATCGTCGGTATATGCAACTTGGAGCCATTTTGCCCTCCGCCTCTTCTTTATAAATACCACGTCACTCCTTTCTTTGACTTCAAGTCCCTTTAAGCTTTCTACAGCATTCTTGAGCAATATAGATTTCAGTGCAAACAAACATGGACAGCAGAATTGAGTCAGCAGAAACTCACAGGTTCATTCTCTCACTCTAATGCAGCAATGCACATCCATAGACATACACAGAGTACATGTTATAAAATCATTAAGTGCAATATACATGTATGTAAGCACTAACAAAGCATTTATCACAACAGGAATAAGTGTGCAGCATGCTTCAGACAGTTCAACAAAATGGAGCACCTTGTGGAGCACATGAGGATCTCATATCATTCGGTTCACGAACCCACCTGTGGCGTTTGCAGGAAACACTGCAGGTCATTTGAGTCTCTTAGGGAACATCTTATAGGTAATCTTCTTCAATTGTCTAGCAAAACTATAGGGACTTTTCTTTCCTGAAGAAAGTATAGATTATGAGACAAAAATCTGCTATTCCAGGTCCATTGCCAAGACAGGAATGCAGAGATATTTTTGCCAACCGAGGATGCAAGTTTTGCTTGAAGGTCCTTGACAGCCCTTACGCTCGCAGGATCCACCAAGAAAGATGCCAACTTTCTGGAAATGCAGTAACAATCCCTATCTTAGCAACTATAGAAGTTGCAATTCTTCCTTGATATTTACTTTTTCTGCACAATTTTTTTCTTTGCAGGGACTAATTGGTCGCTTTTCAAACTTGGGGATTCGTGATAATTTGAGTATTGGAAGAGGGCCACAAGTAGTGGCACTTGCTTGCAAAATGGTTGGAGGTGGCAGTGATGGCTCACTTGATCTTTGTGCAAGAATTTGCATAACTGATGAACAAGAAAACATCATATTCCATTCCTACGTGAAGCCTCCAATTCCTGTCACAAACTATAGGTTGGGTATAATGGATTTAAAGCTTTCTAGATTTGAACCATATTTACATGATACATCTGATGCGCTAGACTAGGCCGTTAAATCATTGACAGGTACGAGACAACAGGTATTCGACCAGAATACTTGAGGGATGCGATGCCAATGAGGCAAGTGCAGAGGAAGGTTCAAGACTTTCTCTGCAATGGAGAACCCATGTGGAAGATTCGACCAAGGTGTGGGAAAGCCAGAATTCTTGTAGGTCATGGTTTAGATCATGACCTGGAGTGTTTGCAAGTGGAATATCGAGCAGAAATGATCAGGTAAATTTATTTGAGGATTTGGAAAGAATAGCCACAGAATAAAATAAATAAAATATTCTGTTAATGTTTAGATATTCTAGTAATTGCCTATGGCCCTAGGGTTATTCACTAACATTTGGCAACTCAGAATTAATGCAAAGATGGATGGCATAGATCTCATTAAGGTTAAGGTTTTCCCACACCTGCCCCCCCCCCCCCCAAAAAAAAAAAGGGTTTTCCCACAATCTTATATTTAAATATTGACCAATTTCAAATTTATATTGACCAAATGTTTATGTCAACAGGGACACCGCAAAATACCCTCCATTGATGAAAACAAGCAAGCTGAGCAACTCACTCAAGTACTTGACACAAGCATATCTTGGGCAAGTATCTTTAACGTAAACCCCAAAAAAATTTTTTTAAAAAAAAATTTTCGGTGCCTGTGTCAAATATGTGTGTGCGCACGTCCGTGTGTGTTTCGTGAATATAATGAAGCTTGTGTTTGCCTATACTATATATATATATATATATATATATATATATGTGCAGGTATGACATCCAAACGGGGATACAGGATCCTTATGAGGATTGCGTTGCAACAATGAGGCTGTACATGAGGATGAGATCCCAAGTACACAAAATAGAGGATTACCCTTTGGCTTCTGATCCTCAAAACAAGAATAACTTTGCTTCATGGAAGCAAAGTGAGCTTGAGAGAATGACCCCCGAAAAAATGCTGGAAATCTCAAGGTCTGACTACTACTGTTGGTGCTTGGATTCCATATAGAATCTGAATGGAGAAAGCCAAACAAAGCAGATCTGAAGGTCATGCATACCAATTCGTCGGATGCATTGATTTCTATCAAAAATAAATATACCAAATTTATGCAGCAGCTTGCATTGCTAAGATAGGAAGAACCCAATAACTTGGTTCATTATATTCTGGTTATGTTTGAATGAGTACGATTGCCAAATTAATAAACAATAACTAACAATTTGATGAGGATTTTCCAACAGGATATGGCAAACTCAACAAGTATGGAAATCAAGCCCTAATAATGAAAGAAAAACTAGAACAAGTTAAATTTCTGGGAATATTTAAACCACAACACAAGGTCTCAGGATTGTGATTACCGAATGACATGGCTCCAAAAACATGATTCAGCTGTTAAATTGTCGTCGAGGCCTGAGTTGGGCTCACCTCCACGTCAAGGGACACAGCGTTCTTAATGGAGAATAAGGGGTCAAAACCTGAACTGAAAAATAGGTTTCAATATGGGCATTGGGGGTACAAGCAGGGTTCAGCTATCTTTATTCTTTACCAATGCCGATGAGTGCTGTGCATCACTGAGAAAACCACCGAATCTGATAGTTGCACGTGGCCATCTTTCAGCATGATCATAGGCTGCGCCCTTTCAGGTGTGAAAAGTTAAAACGTGATGTCCCCTTGTCGCTGGTTTTTAAAGTAAATTTCATTTTTGATATCAAGTAAAGAAAAAAAAAAGGTTTAAGTCGACACATTATAAATTTTGGATAGATTATAAGATATAAAGGAAAAATTCGATTATTATAAAATATAAAAAAATAATATTGTCGTTTTTTTAAACTATGGAAATCAAATTGAAATTTTATAAAATTAAAAGAATTAAAAATATATTTAAGCTTCAACTTTAATTCCTTTATAAAAATTTTTCAATTATAAATATTAAAAATTATTCCCGTTAATCAAAACTCTTCATAATTTAGACTCTCTCGTCAAATTTTTCACCAGCATGGATCCTCTCCATTGCGCTTTTTGTGAGTTGTGCTACAGGCTGTCTATATTTCAGGATCTTGAATTTTAAAAAATAAAAATAAAAAAGAGTATAATACAAAATAAAATATAATTTTTAATTATGAACTTAAAAAAATAATAATTTAAATTAAAATAAAAATTTAATAATCTAAATCAAATTTAAACGACCAACAGTATTTAATTAAATATTACACAGATCTCTTTAATTGAGGAGGTCTGGATTAATTTTTTCACTAATCCCTTTTAACAGAAAAATCATCTTAGATTTTGTTTTTTATCACATGGCACATTGTTAATTTGTCTAAAACCAACAAATGATGAGTTTGATGAGAATCTCATTATCTGGCTAACAAGAAAATAGATAAAAATATTTAATTCTCAAAAGGTAATATAAGTTTCTAATAGTTCAACATTAAATGATATGTACGGGCCAAGCTTTTATCATGAAATTTGGTGGCTGATGGTCTTCCCCTAAAACATTTTACCGAAGTCCAGTCTAATAAATTATAATAAACTAGATACAATTTTAAGTGACATTTATTTATGTATATATCACTCTTTAAAAATTTTTAAAAAATTTTATTAAATCAATTTAAAATTTATTTGAAATATATAATTAGAAAAATGGGTCTATGTCCATATATTTATTTTTTAAAAAAATAAACTATTATTTCAGTTTTTAAAAGAAAGTATGTGCCATCAATTTAGTCATCTAAAAATAATATTTTCACTTCAAAAATTTATAAATATACATCATTTTGATTTTAGAGTAAATTCTATTAATAGTCAATTTTAAAGATTTAATGTAATTTTAAAAAATTAGTTATCTCATATATCAAATATTTTTTAACTCATACATGTATTAAATATTAATAAGGGAAAGTAGTTATTATTTATTTAAAAAAATACTAAGAATTTTAATTGTCAAAATTTAAAATTGGCAACCTTAAAGTTTAAGTATTTATTCATTAGAGCAAATAAGACCAAAATGTGTTGATAACAGGTTAAACTATGATTAACAAATATTCTTTTCTACCACAAGGCATCTGCGCTTTGGGAGAACTTATTATTAGAGTGAAAATATTTTAAGGAAATGGAAAGAAGAAAATATTGAAATGGAATAGAATAAAATACTAGGACCCAATGTAATATTTGATATGACATAAAAATAAATGAGAATATTCACTATAACATTTTTTACCTCTAACAACACTTAAAAAATCAATGTCTAAAGGCTAAAATTGTTGCCTAATTATTTAGGCAATGATTTTTCACTGTACAATATTCCACCGCTACCTATTGTTTAAGGCAACAACTTTTCGAAACTTGTTCTCTTTATTCAAATAAGAGAGGTAATGGTTTTTAACAAGCAACTATTACAACGGTTATAAACTGTTGTTGTTTTAGGCAACAATAGCAACCCATTACATAAACAATTAGCAACAGATTTCAATTAGTAAATATTGCACTAGTTTTCAAATGTTGTCCTTTTAACCAATAGGTGTATGTGAAAAATATAAAAAAATTGTTGCCCCATGAGAGAGGTAACATTCTATTGGTTTATTGTGCCATGCTCCACGCTTGTTTTCTACCTGAATTGCATTGGCAAGAGTAGAGGAGCAGATTCCAACGTAAGTCAATGAGGATAAATGGGAATGCCATTACCCTTGACCCATCAAGTGGGGAATCGAACACGGGACCTCTAGTTTAGATGTTAGATTTTTTTTTTTTCATTGAGCCATCATGTGTTGTGTTGATGATTTGATGTGATGTTTTATTATTCTACTATAGGAAAAAGATAAAACTCGCATACTAATTTTATTAAAAAACACTTGAAAATAGAACATCCAATCATGTGACATTAAGTTATAAAATCTATATATTTTTTTTGTAAAATTAAATTTTATAAATCACATACTTAAATCATTACTTAAAATAGAAAGCACTTCAAAATTGTTTCCTATTTAAGTTTAAGGAATAATTTTTATTCATTGTAAAATTTGATGTTATAGCCCACACACTTAAATCCTTGCATGTTTCTTATTTGAGTTTTCATAATAGTCTTTATTTGTTGCACAAATTGATTTCATAAACTACACATTCAAACCATTGCATAAAATAGAAATATAAGCAACGCTTAAAACCTGCTTCCTATTTTAGTTTTGAGAATAGTTTTTATTTGTTATAAAATTAAATTTTATAAGTCATACATTTAAATCATTGCATAAAATAAAAAGAATAGATAATGCTTAAAACTTATTCTCTATGTGAGTTTTGGAAACGGTTTTGAGTTGTTAAAATTAAATTTTATAAGTTATACATTTAAATTATTGCATAAAATAAAAAGAATAAGTAGTTCTTAAAACCTGTAAAGTATTTGAGTTTTAAGTATGATTTTAAAATGTAAGATTTTAAGGTGTTACATCTAAATTGTTACATAAATTACACTCTACTGGCAATATTAAAAGAATCATCCGTTATTCCCCATTCAGACAATGATTTTGCAACTGTTGCCAGAAGCAAAAAATAGTATATTGACTTATTCATTTGTCTGTTTGGTAGAGTGAAAATATTATACAAATAAAGATAAAAAGTGATTAAATAACCAAAACACTCCTAATGCCAAAAATATTTAAATTATTAATTTTTGTCATGGAGGGTAAAATGGTCTTTCTATCATTTTTTCTCATATAAATAGTATCTTTCTATAGTTAATTTGCCAGAAAGCACTTTCCACCTTATAGATGCAAAGATCATCCCACGTGAAAAACCCTTCATGGTGTGTTTGGAAATCCAGTTGCAAACTACATTTGTGTAAAAACAACTATTTATTGCTTTTTATAAAACGTGATTTGCTCCCTGCAAACCATAGTTTGCTCTTTCCAAAAACCCATTCAAACATGCTATCATATGTACACTGTAGAGGGATTTAATTTCTTTTCCCATCCTTTCCTTCTCCCTCCACACCCTTTCACAAGTACTAAACACTATCATAATTATTGCTTTACATTCGTTTTTACAAAATTATCTTCTTAAAAATGATTTTGATAAAAAATACTATAATAAAGAAGCAATTAGTATTTGACAAAATCGTCTAACAAATATTTTTATTTATTTCATTGTATTTGACTAATTTCTCAAAAACATATATTTTTTACCATCAAATGGTTGAAAATGGAATGTCTGAGGTATGTACGCTTGAGTTAGGAGTCTTTTTTTTCTCATTATAAACAATTTTTACTTTTGCTTCTATTTGTTTTCAATACTCCGCAGCTTGATCAACCCAGGCCTATGTTGATTTTTCGTGGTGGAAGTAGGCGAGTGTACCCTTAAAACCCTAATTGGGAGTAATGAATTTATTTCTTCTTTCTCACGATAAAAAGTTAAGTAAATTCTATTAACACTCAAAATTATTAATTAGATTAACTAACCAGTTGAACATGCAAATTTATCTGCCATCTAAGGTTGTGTTATTTTAGCAAAGAAATAGGTTTATATGCTTATAGTATTAATATGCTTGAATGAGGGTATTTTTGCATTAAAAAATAATTTTTTTCATTTTTGCTTCTACTTTAAAATGGAAGTTTCAATTTTTTACTTGCTTTTTACAATAAAAAATAAATTTCATTAACAATCTAAATTATAAACTAAAGGGTAAATTATTTTTTCTCTCTTAAGAGATGCTTAAATTGTATGGCCATTCTCTTTATTATAAAAATATGCATAAATTCCTTTATTCTCAGGAATAATATTAATTTTTTTATTAAAATATAATTTATTAAACAAATTTTAAAGCTTTTATTTTAATGTTTTTTTTATTTTTTTGTTAAAAGTTATAAATTTGAATTATTCTAAATTTAAAATTTTGACTATTTTTATATTAGTCAAATATATATTTAATACTTGTAATATTATACAAATAATATATATAAAGATATTTTGATCAAAATAAGTTTAATTATAATCATCATTTGCTGTGAATGAGGTTAGTATAACACATTTTTTATTAAAAAAAAGTAAATTTTTATATAAAAAATAACCATATAATTAAAAATTTCTCAGAAAAAAGAGAGTTTAGTTTACTCTTAATTAAATTTGCTGGCCCTTTGATCACGTAAATTTATCTGCCATTTAAAATTGTGTTATGCTAGCAAAGAACTGGTCTTTCTTCCGGCCATTAATTATATGGAGCTTTAGTCTTGATCCTTTTCGCTAGTTCCAATCCAATGTCACTTATGGCTAGATTTGTCAAATTACGAATACAATTCACAATATTTAGATATTGTTGTGGCGTGAGAAGAAGCATGAAGGAAATTTGATCTATGGGTTGTGCATACACACGCCAGCATTTTCTCACGAAAACATTAGATAACACCCTGATGTCTTGGTGCAAATGTTTACAAAGAAACTAAAATAAAATATTAAGATGGGTGTAACGGCTTTTTAACATAAATATATAAAAAAAAGAAAAGAAAAGGAAGAAATATATAAAGTTAAAAAATTTATTCTGAGAATATGTAACTAATTTTTTTTTAAAAAAAATAAAAATATGAGACGCGGAGCCTGTAGCTTCGCGTCCCAATTTAAATTTTTTTTTTTATTTTGAGGGACGCAGAACCACAAGCTCCGCATCTAAAATTTTTTTAAAAATTTTTAAAAAAATTCTAACCTAAAGGGTAAAAAAAAACTGACCCTACGTGAGTCAACTCTACTAACCCTTTGAGGGTCAGTGATTCAACTGACCCAACGGGTCAGTTTGACTAACCCATAGGGCGATTTGACTTGTGGATCAATTTTTTAAAAAATATATATTTTAATTAATTTACTTAAAATTTATAAAAATAATAAAAAATACAAAGTTTTAAAAATATAATTTAATTATAATAAATATTTTTTAATTTATGTATTATTTAAATTTATATTAATTTTTTTGTATATTAAAAAATATAATATCTTTAAATCTCTTTATAATTTTATTAATTCTATAAGTGATAAAAACTTATATTTTGAGAAAATTTAGTAAATTTTATTGAAATTTGTAAATGGTGAAATTTAAATAATAAAAAAAATTTAAATAAATTAGTAAAAATATTTCTAAAATTACATTTATATGGGAATTTTTAATTGGGAAAAAATATTAATCTATATATTGAAAAATACAATAACTTAATATATATATATATATAATTTGTTTAATTTTATAATTATAAGAAATTTATGTGTTGAAGAATAATAATTAATTTTATTTAGATTTTGAACAAGTAAAATATAAATAATAATTTTTTAACAATTCATATAAGAATTATTAAATATATAGTAAAGGAAAAGTATTTGAAAAATTATAATACAATTCATTTACAGGTGAAATGTTCATAAAATTTTTTGTTTATAAAAAAAATTATGTTCTCTATAATTTGAAAAACATAACATCTTAATTTGTTTATATTGTTTTGAGAAATATTAATTAATTTTGTTTAAATTGTAAAGAAGAAAATTAATTAAAAATGAAAAAATTAGTAATGTTTTGAGGAATATTAATTTTGTTTAACAAGAATTTAAATAAGTTAGTAAAAGTATTTCTAAAATTACATATATATGGAATTTTTTTAATTGGAAAAAAATATTAATTTATGTATTAAAAAATATAATGACCTAATTTATATATACAATTTGTTTAATTTTATAAGTATAAAAAATTTATGTCTTGAAGAATAGGAATTAATTTTGTTTAAATTTTGAGAAATTAAAATATAAATAATAAGTTTTAAAAAATTCAGATTATATTTTAAGAAAATTTAATTAATTTCATTGAAATTTGTAAAAGGTGAAATTTAAATAATCGTTAAAAAAAGTAAACAAGAATTTAAGTAAATTAGTAAAAGTATTTTTAAAATTTCATTTGAATGGATTATTTTTTATTGGGGAAAAATATTAATTTATATATTAAAAAATATAATGACCTAATTTGTATATATAATTTGTTTAATTTAATAAATATAAGACATTTATGTCTTGAAGAATAGGAATTAATTTTGTTTAAATTTTGAAATTGTAATTTTAAAATATTTATGTTATGAGAAATATTAATCAAATTATTTTCGTACATTTGGACATATATTTTTTATTGTTAATATATGAAAATAAATTTTTGTAAATGAAATATAACAATTTTAAAAATATGACGCTTGAAAATTAAAAAATAATGTAATAGATATATAATGATCATATAGATGTGTATAGAATTGCATTCATTATTTTTTGATAAGTTACTGTTGTTGAAGAAGAGAATAAAGTTTTCTTAAAATATATTTAAATCTATTATTAAATAATACAAATGAACATTAAATTTGAAAAACAGCGATAATAGTTATCAGCCGTAATGACTACCTGTCCCACACCGAGGCCTTCTCCTCATTCGCTGTGGCCGGCATTGTTGTGGCTATTCTTCCTCTTCTTCCTCTTTGTCCTCTTCGATGTCATTGACAAGTTCTTCTTCATTTTCTTCTTCAGACGATTCATTCTCCACTTGATAGTGAATTTGTTAGGAACTGAAATTCCATTGAGGAGATTGAACAGGCGGAACTGGCTGATTTGGAGTGAGGAAGCCTTGTTGAGGTTGGTAGGATGCCTACTGTGAGAACGAAATATTGCAATATTCTGCACTAAATGCAGTTGGATCTGTAAATAATGATGTAAATAGAACGCTAACAGATTGCATTGACTGCAGTAGCGGTGTAGAGAAAGATGACTCAATATAAGTGGAGGCAGGCAATGAAGGGGTATAGTAAGGTGCACAGGAAGATGGGCTTGGAATGTCAACGTCTACAGATGGTGGAAAGAAAGAAGAAGTAACATCTCTACCGACAGTCTGTGGTAAAACAGAAGAAGGACCAATGTCCCCACCAGACATAGGGGCTGTTATGTAAGATAATGATGGCATATTCGTGTGCAATCCCCTAAAGTCTCCACTAGACATTGGTTTCCTAGATGAAAGGAACCCATGGCCTCTTTTTCTTGGTCTCGCCTCTGGCTCTGGAGGTCTGGATAGATTAGGTGCTGGTGGAACTGGTTGAGAAACGAACATATCTCGATATTCTCCTAAAGCACACAACATGTTTCGAATATCACTACTTGCTTTTTACCTAAAATCTCCATAACTAAGTATCGGGGGGTTAGTGATAGTAAGTCTGTATAAGTCTTCCAACACATAAGTCTATTAAAGAGAAAATCAATTATTAAAAATTATACGTATATATATTTATTTAAAGATACGTAATATGAAGATAAAAATTATGTAAAAGTCATACCACAAAACATTGAGAGCCACTAGTAGGATGAATCTATCTTCACGTATGTCGCCAATACCAACGCATATAGTTTGATGTGCGATTTAGTGGTGTATCAATAAGGTCATTCTGTGCCACTACCAAGGGCCACGAATTCCATGTTGTAATGAAAATTACATGCTCTTCGCGCTAATCTTTATGAATCTTTCCTCTTAATTAGAGAGTATGTAGTGATCCTATATTAAATGATTTTTCTGGAATATGTTGCACCTTACCGAAATGACAGAGAACACGATCAGCGTGATGTCAGTCAACTATCCAAAAGCAAAGTATAGGTACAGATGCATGCCATACATCAAACATCGCTAAGCAATACTCCGGAATCAATTGGACAACCTCGGGTGAGTAATATGGAAGCCAAATGACCTACACAAGAAAAGATAGTTACTCTGTGGTATAATTGTAAAACGAAAAACAAGTAAGTACCCTAATACAAACCTCATCATCTTTCATTTGGTTTAACAATATTCTACACTAATGTAAGGCATCTGCCGTTGGCCGAGGATATTGTGGAACATCCCGCCACCTGTGAGGAAAGGAAAAACGTACGTTAGTTTATTAATTATCGAAAAATAGCATATCTAAAAATTATATATGCATATACCTGAAACCTAGTGGGGGTCGAGTAGGATAAATAGTCATCTGAGAATCAGATTGGGGGGGTCTGCGTGAAGCAAGACGGGAAAATCGGTCCCATGCCTATAAATGAAGTATAGTCAAACAACCACCTATGTTAACATCGTCATAGTGGGTGACATTACACATTTTTCTATATAGATGGGCCAACACTGCTGATCCCCAACTGTACTGACCAGCTTCTACAAAATCAGCAAGTAGCGGAAGATATATTAACATAACTTTATATCCAATCCTATCTGGCATCAAATACCTTCTAATCAAACGCAGAATGTATGCTCGTGTAAACTGGCGAATAGTATCATCATCTGCGTCATCCGACAAGTTGTTAAATGTCTGGGTCAACCAGGGAACGCTCAACCTCTGTCCATCCAATGTCTCAGGAGGCGGTATGACACCAAGCAACCCATTACAAACAATTGACCAAGTAAAGTCTGTCCGTCCACATATTGCAGTTTCCGTGCAGGGTAAACCCAACTGGATAGTGACGTCTTGCAGTGTGATTGTGCACTCGCCTCTAGTGAGGTGAAAGGTATGTGTCTCTAGGCGCCACCGCTCAATCAAGGCTGACACGAGGGCGACATTGAAGTCAAAATGACCGAGTTGTGAAACACCGTAAAAACCAGCTTGTATAAGATATGAGACAATAGCTGGAAGAGGATTAAATATATTATCTTGTTACGCTATTCGCCTTATGCGTAGAATTCTATCATCCTGTGTAATTATATTAGAGAAACTATTATAAATTTAGTTAAGTCAACAATAAATAATAAAGTATATTTTTTACTTACTCGTCCTTGCTACACAGCTTGAGACACATGATGGGACTGTAAATATAGTAAAGACTCATCCTCTGGTCCAGGATAAACAGTACTCTAGTGAGGGTTCATAATGGAAACCAATAACTCAAATATCTGTTAATAGTAATACTAATATGTCAAACTGATGAACAACATATCATAAGCCAATAATATAATCTTAGTACGACAAACTAATGAACAACAATGAATACATAGGAAAGATATAAGCAAATAGGCACTTTCAAACTAATCATTGACAATTCATATGGCACTCATATACAAATAATCATCGATAATGAATATCTATCCTCGTGGTTGACGAGAGGGGCATGTGGCACGATTGTGTCCTATCTGTCTACATAAACCACATCTTTGGTTGTCCCTGGAGCTTTCTTGCCAATCCATCTTATTGCGTATTCGCGAGGCTTTCGGCCGACCTTTATCTCAAATCATAGAAGGATTAGGGATCAATTGAGGCCCACTTGTGTAAGGCCAATAAACATCTCCTCCCATTGGACGAAATTCTATCTTGTAAGCATTTAAGATTGTCTCCAACCGAAAAATAGTGTGCACAAATTGTAGAGGATCAAGACAAAACCTTGGCACATGCAGCAAAGACATATTGACAAGGATACTTTTGGAGTTAAAACTCGCCACAGCCACATGTTCTATTTGTCAAGTTAACCTTACAAGTTCGCCCATACTGTTTATTGGATGGATTGTAGGGTTCTTCGACTTCAAATTCTGAAGCCCTTCTATCAAACGCACGAACTGATAAAGCAGATGCTCTTGCAATTCTAATTGAAATTTTCTTGTAGATATCCTTAAAGAATAAGCTACCTGCTTGCATCTGAGCAAATGTGATTTGTGATCGCTCAACCCAATATTTATTCAACTGATACATTGTTGCCTTGACCAAGCCAATAATGGGCAAGAATCTAACACCTTTGAAGACACTATTAATACACTCAGCTAAATTTGTTATCATGTGTCCCCAACGACGGCTATC
Source organism: Erythrophleum fordii (assembly GCA_032878935.1). Taxonomy (NCBI): domain Eukaryota; kingdom Viridiplantae; phylum Streptophyta; class Magnoliopsida; order Fabales; family Fabaceae; genus Erythrophleum; species Erythrophleum fordii. The sequence continues at coordinate 16,490,927 of JAVQMF010000049.1, read as the reverse complement.
CACATCATATACACATGACCACTTACGTTTCAGTATATCCTCTATCCAATTCGCCGCTTCTGAATGCAACTATCGAATCTGAGCCAATTGTTCATCAACCAAATGACGCTCATTCAGATAGCCAATGTTCACAAACTTCTTCTTTAACCATTTAATCCTGAACGTCGTATTCAAATTATTTGCAATATGACGTAAACAAAACATGTGATGTGCATGGAGTGTTTGCCACCCATTTTCTGGGTTTGCGATTGCTGCTAATATTCTAAGATGACGATCAGATATTAAACAAATATCTTGCTTGTTCGGTACCACTCATCACCTAAGGTTACTAAGAAACTACCCCCATGCCTCAAACGTTTCACTTTTAACGATGGCAAATGCAATGGGAATAACTTTTCTAGCACCATCTTGTGAGCTGACAATTAGCAACGTCCCCTTATATTTCCCATACAAAAATGTGCCATCTATTTGGATAATCGGTTTCAAGTGATCGAAAGCATCAATGCAAGGCTTAAATGTCCAAAATACCTTATGAAATATAAGTGTTGTCTCTGTATCTGATGCTGTCTGCGGGCATTGCTTAGTCACAAATTCAAAGTATGAGCTTGGATTGAAGTGTTGGACAGCAGATAACCATATCGGGAGAACTGCATAAGATCGCTCCCAATTCCTAAAAGCGATTGCAATAGCCCGTTGCTTACCGCACCATGCCTTTTTGTAAGACACCGTATATCCAAAGGTGTTATGAATCCGCTCAATGACATCACGGACTGAAACAGAGGGATTTTCTGTGACCATCGATATAATATTTGATGTTATTATATCAGAGTCTAGTTTTGGATGATCTTGTGATAGCATATAAGAGACACAAGTGTGTGGGCCTGCATACTTTATTATCCGCCAATCATTTTCTTCCTCAGATTGACATGCCCTTATCTGCCAATTAAATCTAACACCATACTCTGGACTACGATACTCCACGTACTTCATTGATGATTGATGCATCTTGAATGTGTGGTGTCTGCGGACTGAATAAAGTTTTACAGCACTACTCAGTGACTGCTTATCAAAAAATCGCATGCTAACATACATCTCTTGGTTATCATTCAGATCAATGACCCCTTCCATATCAAGTATCTCAAATTTACTCACATTATCATTGCTAATCTGAGACAAAAAACAAATGCCTGCTCAGAATGCAAATTCAATGGAGTTATAGGATCCCCTTCAGTATCAGTCACAACAACATCATCCTCGCCATATTCATTGGCATCTGGCGGAGCATCATATTCATCTTCTGCCTCAAATTCATCCATTATATTTTCGGTTGCATCTGGAGGACTGGAAGGATTGTTATGACACATCTCATCCTTCAATGAATTTGGTTGAGATATATCATTCATGAGTGGCATTGGTTAAGTATTAGAAAGTTGGGTCTCAAATGGATGAACATTTTTTAGATAAGAGCTAAATAAGGAGACTGATTCATCCGCTCTATTAATCTGACTTGCACATGGATTTGTCAACAGTTCAATCATATTAGTTTCTTCATCACTTAGGCCCACATCATTAGTTGAGATGTGTGCATATAATTCAGGTGCCTCCAGTTGAGATTGAAAGTGTCGATTCGCTTCCCATATGGTTTGGATATCTGAATCGTCCTCTAATGTGCACGGCAAGTACCAAGATAGATTAAGTGATCGTGGGTATCGGTACACCAACTCAGATATATACTGTCTTGACTGAAGTCGTAATTTTTTTCTAACCACAGTCTTCAACTGCTCGAGATTAATGTCAGGGTCAACTTTTAATAATTTTAGCTTATCACAAACAAATGTTGTTCCTTCGTTGGTGTAAAAAATTCTTCCATTTGCATGAATGCATATGATTTCTTTCTTTCTACTCATTGTCGATCTTTACTCAATGTCTTTGTGTAAATAATAATTAAACACAATATATTAAAATGATCAAAGATAAATAATACCGAAGATATTACAAAGAGTTTCCGTGTAGAATAGAAGCTCTTAAGAATCTGTACAAATAGAAAAAAAAAACTTATCAGCATTTTCTACAAAAAAATTGAAATATATGAGAAGAAAATAAGAAATATAAAAATATTTTAAAATAAATAATAAACCTTAACAAGATTACGAAGGCTGATAAAAAAGTTTAAATCTTTTACGCATTTGGAATGAGAGATAATATAAAAATAACCTCAAATTAAAAAAGAGGGCAATGCTTGAGAACCTGTTAAAAAATTCAAAAAAAAATTATTAAATTCCTCAGAAGAAAAAAATATGAATATTTGTTAATTTGCAAGCGTCATATTTTTAAAATTGTTATATTTTATTTGCCAAAATTTATTCTCATATATTAACAATAAAAAATATATATCTAAATGTACGAAAATAATTTGATTAATATTTCTCAGAATATAAATATTTTAAAATTACAATTTCAAAATTTAAACAAAATTAATTCCTATTCTTCAAAATATAAATGTCTTAGATTTATCAAATTAAACAAATTATATATATAAATTAGGTCATTATATTTTTCAATATATAAATTAATATTTTTTTTCAATTAAAAAAAATTCCATTCAAATGAAATTTTAGAAATGCTTTTACTGATTTACTTAAATTATTGTTTACTTTTTTTAACGATTATTTAAATTTCACCTTTTACAAATTTCAATTAAATTAATTAAATTTTCTTAAAATATAATCTGAATTTTTTAAACTTATTATTAATATTTTAATTTTTCAAAATTTAAACAATACATAAATTAATATTTTAATTTCTCATTATATTTTTAAATACATAAATTAATATTTTTCCCCAATTAAAAAAAATTCATTCAAATGAAATTTTAGAAATGCTTTTACTAATTTACTTAAATTGTTGTTTACTTTTTTTAACGATTATTTAAATTTCACCTTTTACAAATTTCAATGAAATTAATTAAATTTTCTTAAAATATAATCTGAATTTTTTAAAACTTATTATTAATATTTTAATTTCTCAAAATTTAAACAATACATAAATTAATATTTTAATTTCTCATTATATTTTTCAATACATAAATTAATATTTTTCCCTAATTAGAAAAAATCCATTCAAATAAAATTTTAGAAATACTTTTACTAATTTACTTAAATTCTTGTTTACTTTTTTTAACGATTGTTTAAATTTCACCTCTTACAAATTTCAATGAAATTAATTAAATTTTCTTAAAATATAATCTGAATTTTTTTAAACTTATTATTAATATTTTAATTTCTCAAAATTTAAACAATACATAAATTAATATTTTCATTTCTCATTATATTTTTCAATACATAAATTAATATTTTCCCCTAATTAAAAAAAATCCATTCAAATGTAATTTTAGAAATACTTTTACTAACTTATTTAAACTCTTGTTAAACAATATGAATATTCCTCAAAGCATTAATATTTCACAATTACAATATTTAAGAAACTCAGATATTATATTTATCATGGTGCAAACTAAAAATTTTTTCTTCACCGTTGAACTAATTTTATACAATTTTAAACAATAAATACATAAATAACTATTTTGTTTTACAATTTATTTTACTAATTTTTTCATTTTTTATTAATTTTTTTCTTACAATTTAAACAAATTTAATTAATATTTCTCAAAACAATATAAACAAACGAAGACATTATGTTTTCCAAATTATAGATAAGAGAATTTTTTTGGTAAGCAAAAAAATTTTATGAAATTTCAACTGTAAATGAATTGTATTATGATTTTCCAAATACTTTTCATTTTCCAAATTCCTCAAAAGAAAAAAAATGAATATTTGTTAAGTACATGAAAAATAAAAATTTTTAAAAAATAAAATATACACCTTAAAATATAGATGAAGAAGAGGAGCAAACTTACTGAAAAAATAAAAATATTCAGAACGATTCATAGGCGAGGAGGAATGAGCTACAATCACATTGAGGAGAAGAAAATTTGAAGGCGGGGAGGAATGAGTTGAAGAATGCAAACAAAGGCAAACAAATGGACCGGTTATATAAAGAAAATTTTTTTTTTTCTAACCCCCATTTTAGGGGTCAGATTCTTTATTGACCCATGGGTCAGTGTACACTGACCTGTGGGTCAGTTTGACTGACCCTCAACGGGTCAATAATCAATTGACCCACATAGGATTAATTTTTTTTTTTACCCTTTGGGTTAGAATTTTTTAAAAAAAATTTAATTGGGACACGGAGCTACAGGCTCTGCGTCTCATATTTTCATTTTTATTTTTAAAAATTAGTTATATATTATCGGAATAAATTTTTAACTTTATATATATCTTTTTTTTTCTTTTTTTCTTTTATATATTTATGTTAAAAAGCCTAGGTGTAACCCCCTGTTTGGAAGGTGTAATCCCCACAAAAGAAGATGCGCCTCCTATTTTCTTTATTACAACTACTTTCTTTCTATAATATAATGACTTCGATTGTTGGAAGAAGGAAGAGAGAAAAATTCATACAACCCACAAATTTGCTAAAACTATTTGCCGTAGCCAATGTTTTAAAAATCGGACCGGTCATTGAACCGGTGAGATTACTGGTTCACGGTTCATTGGTCGAACCGATAATAATTAAATATATATATATATATTATATATTATTGTATATATTAAAAAATTAAGATAATAAATAATAACTAATAAATTTTAAAATATTTTATGATTAATTATATATAAAAATAACTCATACATAACATAGTTTTTAATTTTAGTTTATTTAAAATATATTTACATAATTTTTATAGAAATTATATGAATTTTATTTTTATTTGTTATCTATTATATTAAAACTTTATAATTTTAAATAAGCTAACAATGATAATTTAATAGAAACCATGTTGGTTACCACATTCATGGTCAATGTTTGAATCAATTTTGGTTATTTTATTTTGTTAAAAATAGAATAACAAGAAAGATCTTATATTAAATATTGTGCCTTTAGACTAAATGTGTAGCTTGGATTAGTGGTTGGAATTGTTCAAGGTTAACGAAGGCACATGGGTTCGAGACCGGTGGCTGCCATTTTGCTTTGGTAAAATATATCAATTAAGAACTTATATCAAATATTACCCAATAATGTCGACAATGCAATTTGGCGTAGTGGAGAAGCTGCAACTTTGACGCTGGACGCACGAGTGTTCGAGACGTGGGCGAGTCCATTTTGTGAAAATATTATTTCGAAGAGTTACAGACTGGTCCAACCATTCATTCAAGCACCGATTTTCACTCAAAAATGTCCGGTTCAACCCAATTGTTGACCAACTTTGACTGGTTCTAAGCCAAGCCAATTTTGAGGTTGTTCTGGACCAGACAGGAGGCCGATTCACCGATTTTCAGGTTGAATCTGCCGGTCCAGTCTGGGTTTAACAACGTTGACCGTAGCCCATGGTAGCCACATCATTGTGAGTGGATCAAATTAGGTTCTCAAATTCAATAATTAATGAAAATTATAAGCCTGTTTCGTTTTGATTTTAATGTTTTTAAAATAGATATTTTTTAAAATAAATTTTAAAAATAAAAAAATTTTAAAAAAATCTGTTTCAATTATTATTTTAAAAAAATATTATTTTTTTATTTTTCTCTAATTTTATAAAATAAAATTTAACAAAACATTTAAAAAATGTTCTGATCTTTTTGTTTTTGAAAATATAATTTTATTTTTATGTTTTACAAAGCACTTTATTAAAAATACATTATCAAACAAGTATTTTATTTTTTATTTTTAAAAATAAAAAATTATTGTAAAAATAAGAAATCAAATCAGCCTTATATTTCTTATTTTGAGCCTTTAAGCTCATGCACAGGATGTTATATATTGTCTGTATTACCAATTCTATCCAACCATTGTATTTTTTTTTTGCAGGAGTTTTTTTTTTCTTTCCTGTAATGCTTGAGGATTTTTATTTTTTTAAGTAAAATTATTTTTATTCCATTTAATATTACACAATATATTACTAAACATGTGATAATATTCTTTTAGATAATAATATTTTATATAATGTCACGTTAAATCTTGTATAATACTAAAATTTTATTAAATGTCTGTAACATCAAGTCTTATTTTATATAATATACCTTTTGAATTAGGAGTTGATGTGGAGTGAAATGGTCCAATGGCATTTTAAAATATGTGTATGATTATAAAGTATTATTTTTTATTACATATTTGAAGAAAATCACACAAATATTATTTATTAATGTGTTGTTGGGGAAAGTAGCGTCACAAAGGGAGGTCTAATGGGGCTCACTTCTTATGCAATTAAATTATTTTTTAATTATTTAATTTTTTTATAAATGTATAATAAGCATATACTTTAATTAAAGACTTATATAATTATTTAAAAAAATTATACATTTATTATATTTTAATTAAAAAATTATATGTTTATTATATTTTAATTAAAAAAATTTAACAATAAAAATATAAAAAAGTGTAAATAATTTTTTTTAATTTTAACCATTCAATTTGCTAACATTATTTCCCAAGTCAGATGGGACATGCATTGTGTCATGCCCACGGGGACTGGATGGAAGTCCCACATCGGATGGACCTGGGGAGGATGCTGGGCATATAAGCGGGTGTGCTGCACACCTCAACAGCTAGCTTTTGGGGAGAGAGTAATGGCCCCGTGACAAGTGGTATTAGAGCCTGTCCCGGGTTAGCCCAGGGGCCCTCCGGTGGGCCACCCGTGACGAGGGCGTCACGGATTGGCCGTGGGAGCTGTCATGCCCACGGGGACTGGATGGAAGTCCCACATCGGATGGACCTGGGGAGGATGCTGGGCATATAAGCGGGTGTGCTGCACACCTCAACAGCTAGCTTTTGGGGAGAGAGTAATGGCCCCGTGACAATTGACATCAAAGAAATGGAATATATATATATACACATACACACATGAGATATTATATCTGTTTATATAACCTGTTGAGCTTTTGCTATTCCATCTAAATCTATCTCTAGAAAGTAGGGTTACTCATGGGCAGAGTTGGGCCGACATCTAGTATGCTCAATACTTGGCCTGATTAAAACATCGGGTTTGTTTTTATACCTGTGGCCTGGCCCGACCTGAACAAGCTCGATTTTATGTTAGGTTAGGGCGGGTTAGAGCCGTCCAAGTTTATTTTATTTTATTTTTTATAAATTGATACTTGTAATATAAAAATATTTTTTGCAGACTTATAGGCATATACTTCAAAACAATAAGCTTTTAGAACCCTCATATTTTTATCAATAATAAAAAAATAGCTTGGTATGATCAACCAAAATATAAACTATACTAACATAATTAATTTTAGGTAAACACGTGTATTTTCATTATTCAACAAAAAAAATGTCAGTAAGTATGCACATTAATAATGAAAACAATTAAAAAATAGGGAAGGTTTAAGTAGATAATGAAAATTGCAGCATGTAAAGAGAATAAGATGAAATAAAAATAAATAAATAAATATATATATAAAATGACAAGATATTAATAACTAAAAAAAAAGTAACTATTAGGGTAAGTTAGATAGAATATGTTTTCTCTCGTATTCCGGCCTGACCCGATATAATTTTGTTTAAAGTTCTGTCAATTTATATTTTTAGCTCGACCCGACCCGACCCGATTAGGCTGGGTTAGGGCAGGCTCCTAGGGCCAATCGGGCCAATTAACACTCCTACTAGAAAGATATCATTTCTCTCTAAAACCTGGAATGTTTGCACGAAGAATTATAAAATTTATATGGATTCTATAATTTAAAAAACATTTCAAAAAAAAAAAGTGTGAGTTCCACAAATAATATAATCAATAGTAAATTTAAATAATAAATAGTAAAAAATAATTATTTTCCTCTAACTTATATATATATATATATATTAGATTATCGGCAAAATATAATATTTTTCACGTTGTGACCTCTAAATACCACAACTAAATTTGAAAGTCCTAGATAATTTGAAGATGAATAGAAAAGCAGAAGAATTATTAAATAACTTGTAGGGTTTATCAGTAATTTAGCATGCCCTTTTTTACTAATATTAATTTAACATAATTGAGTTTATAAAATTAGACAATTAAAAGCTTATTGCAATACGAATAATAGATAAGTGAATTAATTACAATTTTTTAAATTGAAAAGTTATAATTAAAGTTGAAAAATCTGATAAATAACTAAATAATTAATACAATATTTAAAAAATATATTACTTTTAAACCAAAACATATAAATTTAAAATATTGGTATTATATTAATAATCAGACATTTGTAATAATTAAATTAGATTCTATAATTATATGTATATATATATCTATTACCAATTTAATTATTATTATATATATATATATATATTGCTTTACCCGTGGGGAAGTATTGTGTGCAGGCGGTATGAGGCTAATTAAATTGGCATCATTTCATCTCAAGCCCACGACGTAACTAATGGGATAGCTATGGATTGATTTATTTTGGGTATCCATGGATGTCTGCCTGAAAAAAAAAATCCGATGTCTGTTGAATATATTATCATCTAATAAGTAAAATTGGATTTAGTCTTTGGATACTTAGAAAACATCTGATATCAATAAATTGAAAGAGTATGCAGTATCCAATATTCGATATTTTTATATTAAATTAATTTTATATAATTGTGCATCGGCTATAAACAAGAAATTAGAGTCTCTCTAGTGATTTCAGTTTAAATAGCATAAGATAAATTAACAAGATTATCGGGCTGCATAGGTACCTACCCAAATTCCATTCAAATAACTTTGTTACAACTTTAAAGAGTATAATATGTGTGAGTTAGTTGTAACAGTTGTAATAGCTAAAAGTTGGGTTAATTAGTAAACAACATTAGTGGTTAGTGGGTGCAGGTAGTTAGAGAATAATTACCTACCTTAGCATTCCACTCTTATACACTCTTATAAATAAGAGTGAGTCCTATACTTGGCTATCGTTGAATTCAATACTTTTGTACCTTTTCTGTCATTTTTCTCTCTTCTCTAGTGCAATATGCACCATTTTGTATTAGAGCATTGATCTTGGTGATCTATGGCACTAGGAACTCGAGCTTAAGATCGACTCTATGAGTTTGGTCAAATAGAGAACCTTGTCACTAATATGGCGATCAAATTCATGCATCTAACTTTGAATAACAATGAAGATGGTCACGCTAGAGAATCGAGCATGAGCGAAATTACATGGTGAATGGATGTCCTTAATTTGGTACGTTCAATGACGCTCACTCTAATATGTTTTCGACGAAGCTAATGCGAATCGAATTCCTTAGGTTTGACAGTACTGACTTTCATGGATGGTTGTATCACTCAAAGTAATTCTTTGAGATTGACAAGATGCCTAAAGTTCAATAAATTCATTTGGTAAGTGTTCATTCAGAAGGGTGAGCACTCCGGTAGCACCTCGAATTCTTGAAAAGAAAATTTTTTAACGAGATTAGTTGGAAGGTTATTTAAAAAATATGGTAGCCTTATATGATGATGTAGCTAAGGTGGATGCCATGTTGGAAATTAAGAACTTGAAGTAGGATGATACAATGAGTGTGTACCAAGAGATATTTGAAGATCTTTTGACAGAAGTGGAGTTACCAGAACTTTTAGTTATAAGTTGCTTTTCAGAAGGCCTTTGTTTTGATATCCATACTATGATAAAGCTACTCAATCTTAGTACTTTGGCTAATGCAAGGTATTTGGCTTCTATCCAAGAGAGATCTATTCAGGCCATAGACATCCATGCTCCAATTTCCACAAGAACTTCTTGTAATTACTCCATGAACCACAGAAACCAATTGTTATCACTCGGGAACCTTCCTTTAAGAACCTAACCATGCCTTAACCCATTGTTTCGACAAATAAAAATTCTACCTACCTTGATAAAACCAAAACCTCTTCTAGTACCAATTATTTTGCCACTAGTAAACAACTTAAGTAATTAAGAAAAAAAGAGATAGATGAGAGGAGGATGCAAAGACTCTACTATTGGTGTCTTGAAAAATACACTTCACATCATAAGTGTAGAAATTCTCAATTGTTTATGATTATGGTGCAAAAGGAGGATGAATATGAATTTATGCTTATGCTATTGAAGAGGAGTTAAAAGGTTTTAATTCACAAGAGAACACTGCTACATCATTGAATGCTATTGAGGGAAAGGAAGGTTGTTCTGTGAAGAAGGTGTAGAGTAATATTAAGAAATAGTCCATTAGGATATTGTTAGATACAAAGAGTTCTCATAATTTTTAGAATGCTATAGTACCTAAGAAATTGAAGCTCAAAATGCAGGAGGCTAAAGGAGTCAATGTCATAGTAGCTAATGGGCAAAAGTTAACATTATCGAAGAGGTATGTGCAATTAGAATGGTTAGTGTAAAGGCAGTCATCAACAACTGATTTTTTTATTATAGATTTAGAAGGTTATGATGTGATTTTAGGGGTTAAGTGGCTTGGCACCCTTGGGAAAATTGTTTAGGACTTCAAGGAGAAGATAATGGAATTTGTGTTTAAACGTACAACTTATAAGATTACTAGAGTTCATCACAAAGGAGGAGTGCTTAAGGAGCAGAGAATTAAGGAGAAGGACATATTAAGGGCTCAACAAGCCTTTTTTGTTCAAGTAACTCTTTCTCCATATGAGAAAGGATTGATTCTTAAGGAGGAAGTGGGTGAATTAAGGGTTAGGCAAAGAAAGGAATTAGATGTAGTTCTAAAAGACTTTAAGGACTTTTTCCAAGAACCAAAATCTCTTCCACCTTCGAGATGCTTTATCACCAAATTCATTTGAAGGTGGATTATCCTATCAGCTCTAAGCCATACCATTATGGTTCCATTCAAAAAATAGAGATTGAAAAGAAAGTTAAAGATATGTTGGCCAATAGGTGATAAGGGACAGCAATAGTGCATTTGCTTCCTTGGTGGTTTTAATTAAAAAAAAGGATAGATATTGGCGTTTTTGTGTTGATTATAAGAAATTTAATAAGTCAACCATTAAAATCCTATACTAGTGATTGACGAATTGTTGAATTAGCAATATGAGGCTACCTTCTTTTCTAAGTTGGATTTAATGGCTAGATACCATCAATTTGAATAAAGATTGAAGACATTGAAAAGTTAATATTCTACACTCATAAAAGCCTTTACGAATTTTTAGTTATGCTATTTGGACTTATTAATTCCTTGACAACTTTCTAAGGCCTTATGAACATTGGCTTTGAGCCTTTTTTACGCAAATGTGTGTTTAGTGCCACTATAGTGGATTATCTGGGTCATATCATCCCTATTAAAGGGGTGGAAACTAAGCCAAAGAAGAATGATGTCGTAATGTGCTGGAGAACACATTTGATGTATAAGTGAATTATATTTTAGCTTTGATTATTTTTAGGAGTTACCACCAATCTTTTATTATATAAGTGTGATTGGCCACTTTTAATGATACACTAATTTAAACAACATTGTTAGGTATATTTATACTAGTAATTAAAAAGCAAATTTAAAATATGAAAGTTCAGTTACGTGTCAAGAAGATATTAACACCATAACATTGCTCATCAAATAGATGGTACTAAAGATTACATTTTATTTGATTGTTACTATTTATTTATCAAATTTCCTTATTTCCTGATTAATACACATAAAATAAACCTCCCCAATATAATTCGAAAGAGGTTAGTTATTGTCGTTATTATTATCATCATGTTAGTGTTGCTTTTTTATGTAAATTGAAAGATACTAAAATAAAATAAAATTAGACTTGAAACTGGAATATAAATTCAAGTGTCTATGGATTTATTTTCAAATAGGATCAAAACTTATATATCATCGTATTTATCATTTTTGCATTATTAAATTATACCCCTCGAGATGGGATATTTATAAAATAAATAAACAAACAAAATGATTACATGAAGACTAAGATTCTTCCTTAGAGGGAAAGGATCCCTATTTTTGTTAATATGCTAATGGAGGAAAACATGTATATACAATTTATGAATTTTTATTGAATTAACATATAATTAAGGAATGCAATAAAAAATAAAATAAAGTAAAAAGAATCCATGTTGTGGCGTCACTTTTGCTTGGGCGAAATAATATTTTGATTGCAGCTTGTTATATATATATATGTGGAAAAGACAAGAATATGAATCAATACAATAAAATGATTTTGCAAGGACTTAAGGTGCAGTCGTGCAAACATGCAACAACCACTTTGTATTAGATTATGATTTTTTTAAAATTTTTAAAAAATAAATAATTAAATAATTAAATAAATAATGATTTCATCAAGACTAAGATTCTTCCTTGGAAGGAAAGAATCCCCATTATTGTTAATCTACTAATGAAAAGAAAATGTATATATAATTTATAAGGTTTTTATTGAAATAATATATAATTTAGGAGTGAAAATAAATAAATAAATAACGTAAAATAAAATGAGAAGAATCCCAATTGGAGTCATCATTCTTACTTTGTGAAAATGGTTTTATAATGGTTTCAATCATTATTTATTGATTCACCATGCTTTATTACTTTATATGAAACGGTCAAGAATGTGAATAATTTTTACTTTGAGAAAATGGTTTTATTTATTGATTTACCTTACACCTCCTGTTTCACCATTTTTTTAAAAAAAGATTTATAGAATTTGATATGAGCTAATCCTTAGTGAGAACTTTTGTTGTTTTGTTTATTGCTTGCTTCTAATGATTTTTGTTTATAGATTTATAAATAGATGAACCAGAGATTCATTAAAATTTTACTTTTATCTTATTACACCTTGTTTTTTATTATTCTTTCTTTAAAGGAAATTAAGCCTCCTATAAGTGATGTCTTTGCATTTCTTGTTCTCAAGAATGTGAGTTCCATTTTTTTTGGTTATATTTGATAAAGCAGGATCCTTAGTAGGAACACCATATCTATTATTTATTTATTTATATTTTACTTCTTCTACGTGTATATATCATGCTAAATATTTTTTTTTTAAAAAAAGGATGAAGATGTTGGCATCCTCACATCTTCACAGATAATCATAGAGAAAGAAAGAAGAAAAAAATAATATTCCGTACAAATATAAAGGAGCATGGATTACATAAAAACAAAGAGTATAAAATTCATAACGTCATTACTTGCTCCTAAACCTTTCACTCTAATCCTTTTCACCAGTTTTACTTCTTTACACTTCTTCTATGATCCTTTTTTATTGCTCTATATGTGTGTGTGTATATATATATATGTATATTTGTATTTGTGAATATGCGTATGTCTTTTTCCCCTCTTTGTCTCCCCTTCACATGTTTTAGAGCCAGCAATTTATAAAAGGTTCAAAAGGGAAGCACCGCCCTTCTCAACAAATAAAAACTCTTAGTGTGCAGAGAAAAAAAAGCAGGGATAAATTATAGCAGAGGAATAAGTTAGACATAAGCAAAGTAAGGGCATTAGGTTGGATATGGGAACTAAATAAGGCTCTGTTAATTGAACATTTGAATTGCTAATTAGGCATTTGATGTATTTAATTAAAAAATAAACAGTTAAAAGCTGCAACATTTTATTTTCTTCTTTTTTGTTTTTTCTTTTTAAAAGAAACATAAGTAAGAACCCTTATTAGACTTTGAAATTGATGCATGCGCATAACCAGTGCTACTTAGCAATGCTTTAAGGTTCAATTTCCTTTTAATTAAAATTCTAACGTTAATTTTTAATAAAATTTTACTTTTTATATTCAAAATTCTGGAGAAGAAAAAAATTAAAATAGTAAAAAGTAATTATTTTTGAATAGCTACTAATGTTAGAAAAGTTAGTTAAAAAAAAAGAGTGGCAACCATTAATAAAAATTTATAAAAGAAAATATACTTGAGTGCTCAAAATTTTGAATGAAATGAGATATCTAAAAAATTCAATTTAAAATGATTAATTAATTTCTATCACTAAATATTACATTTTAACTTGAAATCTCTTTTTTTAGAGGAAAAACAAAACTCATATTACTAATTCCATCATCAAAATATATGGTGCCGATGAATTAATAAGGTTTATCTTATTTTTGGCACATAAGAAAGAAAAGGAGAAAGGAAAGAAAGAAAGAAAAAAGGTTTTGAGACTTGAGAGATAGACTTCCAAAACATAACATTTTCTTTTATAATCTCCCTTTCTATTTTAATAATTTCATAAAATTCCACATTGAGGACAATATAATTCTCTGAATTGGTATTTCTCAAATTTCTATACAAAGTCTACTGATTCAATCTAAAACATACTCTTGGACAAAATGCGGCATCTACAAATGAGATAGTTCTTGGCTAATACCTACTTTTTTTCAAGCTTTATGAAGTTTCTTAGGCTTAACAGGATATTATAAGTGTTTTGTGAGAAACTATGGTAGCATATGCAAGCTTTTGATTGATCTCTTAAAGAAAAATAAAGGGTTTAGATGCATGGAAGCTGCCAACACAACTTTTGAGTTACTCAAATATGTGATGACCATTACACCTATGCTTGCATTACACAACTTTGTTGAAAAATTTGTAAGTAAAATTGATGCTTCAAATATAGGCATGGGGGTTGTTTTGTCTCAAAATAGACACCTTATAACCTTTGCTAGCAAAGCCCTTTACCCATTCAAAAGACATCTTTCTGCTTCTAAGAAAAAATTAATGGCCCTAGTATATATAGTCAACCAATGGCAATTATATATGTAAGGATAGTCTTTTATTATTAAAATAGATCACTTGGCCTTGATGTATCTTTTATAGTAGACATCTGTCACTTTTGGTCAACATAAGTGATTGCACAAATTATAGGGTTTAAATTATGAAATATTATTTCAAAAAGGTAGAGAAAATGTGGCTATTAATGTTCTTTCTTATTACGAACATGTGATAGAAAATGAGACTTATTTTGCAATTACATCAGTGGTTTCGAATTTGACTTTGAAGGTTAATGAGGGTTAAAAAGAAAATGATCAACTTCAGTCGTTGATACTAGAGATAGAAGCTAATCCTTATTATCACCCTCATTATTCATGGACTAATTTAACCTTAAGTAGAAAAGGGAAGCTGGTAGTATCTACAAATCCAAAATTAAGGGAGTAATTACCTGAATATTTCATGAGGATGCCCTTCTTGGACACCTTGGAATGGCCCTCACATTTAAATGCATCTCTTCTATTTTTTATTAAAGGGCTTGGAGAAGGATATCCGAAGTTTTATGAGGAATTGCTTGACTTGCCAACATTATAAAATAGAGAATTTGGCTACTTCGAGCCTCATTAAACCACCATCAATCCTTGAAACTGTATGGATAGATCTTTTTATAGACTTTAATGGAAGATTGACCAAAGCTACACACTTTATGGCCTTTAAGCATCCTTATTCAACAGTGGAGGTAGCTCATTTATTTATGGATAACATTTTGAGATTACATGGTTTTTCTAAAACTATTGTCATAGATCAAGATCTTATTTTTTTATGGTAATTTTTTAGAAGAGTTGTTTTTGTTATACAAGGTCAAATTATTCCTTAGCTTATTACTCACAAACAGATGGACAAATAAAGGTTTTTTATTGGTGTTTAGAATGTTACCTTCCTTGTATGACAAGTGACCACCCAAGCTATAGGTGAAATGGCTATCATTGGCTAAATTATGGTACAATACCACCTTTCACTTGGTTATAAGAATGACTCCATACCAAGCTATTTTTGGTATGCATCCTCTATTTCATTTACGATATTTGGTTAGTGACTCTTTAATGACATGGTAGATAGGAGTTGCTAAGAACGGGAGGCTATTGTTCAATTGTTGAAACAAAATTTGCATAAGGCTAGAAACAAAAGGGTGCAACTAGTTAACAAGCATCGAACTAATAGGGAGTTTATAGTCGGTGATATAGTCTCTTTGAAGTTATGCCTTTTTTTAAGGAACCCCATTAATATCTTTTGTCTTTATAAATTAGTTGCATGGTTTATTGGCCCTTATAAGGTGCTTAAGAGATTGGGGAAGGTGGTGTATCACATAAAGTTATTCAACAATTGTTGCTTGTATCTCGTGCTTCATGTGTCTTTATTCAAGAAGCATGTGGGTAGTGCTATCCTTACTAGTTCTACTCTACCACAAGTTGACCACCAAGGCATTTTCTCATGAAACTTGAGGAAATCTTGCAATGAAAGGTGGTGAAATGAGGCCATTTACCTGTGGCCTAAGTCCTAATGCATTAGAAGTATAGTAATATTGAGGATATTTATTAGGAGGATTCAACATGAATAAAGAGTCGATTTCCTCATTTTGACACTACAACCTTCATTTTTAATTCTTAAAGGCAAGGATAGTTTTGGGGGGAGCTAATTGATACGTGTGAATTAGTTGTAATTGTTGTAATAACTGAAAGTTAGATTAGTTAGTAAATAACAGAAATGGTTAGTGGGTTCAGGTAGTTAGAGAATAATTTCTTGGCTTAGCATTCCACTTTTATATCTTATAAATAAGAGTGAGTCCTATACTTGTTGTTGTTGTTGAATTCAATACTTTTGCACCTTTTCTATCTGTCACAACCCACAATTTTAAGTATGTTGGCACAAAAGACACTAAATTCCCCTACCATAAATCGATTTGTATTGACAACCTCTACTAAAATTCAGATAATTCCCTCAGTTGTATCTTCATATAAATAATAAAACTAGAGTATCATTTCTGAATCACTTTTATACAAAACATATAAGTTTTTCTTTTATGTGACTTTTGTAGAAATTTCGGCAGAGTCTCCTTTATAATTTGGACCTCCCGATATTTCTACAAACAATCAACTCAACAATACATCCAAAAATAATAAAATATAGACTTCTAGGGATTGGGGATATCCTAACTATGATTCAGTGGAGCCATATTCTACACTGTTCAGAACAAAATAAATTACAAGCATAAAACAAAATACACCCACATGAACAATTATGGGCTTGTCAAAGAAATAAAGCAGGAGATCTACAGCTAGTAGGCAGCTCAGGGTAGGCTAGGGTCTTCACCGCTCTCTGAAAAATAAATTAAGAAAGAGTGAGTTTGATACTCAGTGAATAAGTAATGTCAACCCTTTTAAAAAAAAATGGGAACAAGGCCCGAAAAATACTTATATATATATATATACATAACACATAAAATAAGCCTTATGCATATCATTTCTTAAGATGCATCAGAATATCTAAGCAGAACCAAATTAAAACAGACGCAAAGCACACAACTCGCAGGGAGAATAACCACAGACGCAAAGCACTTTGCTTGCGAAATAAATAACTCCACATGTGGTAGCTACCCACATGGGGCTAGCAAAACCCCTGCTAGCTGAGGTCCAAATCATGGTGCACCAAGGCTAACAACTACTACTGTTAGCTACAGAGTTCTGAACAGATAACTTCTACTTATTAAAATAATACTTT
This sequence comes from Erythrophleum fordii, assembly GCA_032878935.1. NCBI lineage: Eukaryota > Viridiplantae > Streptophyta > Magnoliopsida > Fabales > Fabaceae > Erythrophleum > Erythrophleum fordii. The sequence goes on along the minus strand of JAVQMF010000049.1, from coordinate 16,473,465 downwards.
TCTCAATTTAGCATTTCAGACAAAGTACCATTCATATCAGTTCAATATCTAAATTTCCAGATAACTCAATAGTCGTAAATTTTTGCAAAATTCTCATGTTCAAATTAATTTCGAATAACATGCATATAACAAAACATTTAAAGATGACTTTCTTTAAATAGGTTTCCAAATGTTAGAACACTGCAAGGAAACTTAGTAATAAAATAAGAAGTATGAGTTACTCATGGTCCGCATTACTTACTCACCTCCTAAGATGATATCGACATTCCCTACCCACTCCTCAACTATGACTCAATCTCCTGAATACCCTACAGTACCCGTTCACCAGATTTTAGAGTGTGAATAACTAAAAATTTGTCTCACTACTTTTAGTATTAAAACAAATCATCACAGGGATGCAGTAGTGGGAAAGTGATTCATTGAAATAACTTCGATTATGTATTGCCAAGACCCTACACATAAGTAATCAACCACACAACTCCATTTCTAACAGTGAATTAACAACTAAGCAAAGAAGAAAAATTAGACATGTCTGATTAGAAATTGATCGGTACTAGCAACGAGCAAAACTTCAACCACAAAATCAGGCAAATAGATGAGCACTGAGCTTCTCAGAATTTATACTACTAAAGCAAGCTGTTGTCTTCACAAGCAGTAAAGTACCATTGAGTCAATTGAGTTTCTAATTCAATTTCTACACTTTCGTAGCATAAAAAAAAAATGGCACCAAATAGAGAGCAAGAGATTTTTTTTTTTTTTTATAAGTGCCTCATCTGTTTAAATTCGAAAGAGAGGAGTTAACTGAACATCAAGGACACCTTCTTCTAGGAAATTAGACTCATTTTCTCGACTGACCACACACACTAGAAACGCATTACAGAACTCATTTTCTCAGCTGGCCACACACACAGAAACGCATCAGAGAACAAGCAAAACAGGGGAGGGAGACGCTGTGAAATGGAACCAGCAGAAGCAATACTTACAGCAGCAAACTCTAGACCTGGAACAAGACTTGTTTCTGGCGTTAAATCGCCCAACCACCAGAAGCAGAATTTGAACCAGAAAACAGCAGAAAAATGAACCCAGAGAACAGCAGAAATGGCGAGAACAGAGGAAAGGAGATGAAGTTCAGTTTCCAGCGCAACTCTGCTCCTTTTTCTGATCGAAGAGATGGGTATAGGTATGGGTTCAGTGCTGCAGAAATTTGGAGAAGCAAATTACCTAAAGCCCAACAAAAAGTGGATGAGAAAGGGGCATTTCGGATGTTGCAGAAGGAGGAAGAAAAATTCTACGTGGCAGCTCAAATACCCTTTGAAAAGTCAACTTTCATGTATATAAAGGCATGCATGTCGGGTTTTTACACTATCCTTCTTCTTCCTTCTTTGGTGCAATGTGCACTAGTTGTTAAAAGATATTTTTTAATATATGTGACATTATGGGGCAATATTATAAACTAGTGAGAGATTGTTATATAATTTATAATATTGTGTAAGATTTAAAGTTTCATATTGGAAAGGGAACAAGTAAGAAGAGAAGTCCATTTAATATGTATATATGTGTGTCCATATATATATATGACTAGGATTTGGGACTTGGGCCTAAAAGTTTGTAGATTAACAAAAGTCTATTTTCAAATATTCAATTATTATATTTCTAACAAATATACCATAGAAAAACACAAATTCTATAAATAAAACTCTCATAAAAGAGAAAAGAAATGCTTATAACAGAAGGTAAAAACTTTCATAAAAGAAAGAAGAGAACTCTTCTAAAAGAGAAAAACAAAACTTGCATAATACTATTTACTACCTATTTATTTGTTAGGTTAATACCTTTTAGGGAAAATTAATAATTTAGTCTCCTATAGTTTGTCTCAATTTTTAACTCAGTCCCTATAGTATATTTCTTTTTTCAAAATCATCCCTATGCTTTCTATATGTTTCAAGATTAATCCCATCACTTTCCAAAAGCTTAAATGCTACTCTCACCACAACAAAACCTGTATTTATTGACTAAACTTTCAATTAGTAAATTTAAAATTTTAGTTGAAAATTAAAGAATTTTAACCGAAAATTCAATCAGACAATTTATCTTTTTTTTTTTACTATCAATATTTTATTACAATTATAATTAAGTTAGAACACAATAGATTTCTCCTCCTCTCTCTCCCATCACATCAATGGCAACATTTTAATTTTCAAATACAAAGTATATTTAACATATAGTAAATAAATAATTAATCCTGTTAATAAAATTTACAAAATAAAAATTAATTAATAAATACTACTAATAAATTGATATAAATGATAAGTAAATAATTTTAAAAAACAAAATAAAAATTAATTATTAATTATTTAATTATTAAAAAATTAAAGTATAATTTTTATAAAAGATATTAATTTTAAAAAATTTATACACATTACAAGTCTATCAAAAATAAATAGTTTTGATAGATAGTTTCTGTCAAAAATCTTGTCGGCAAACGTGTTTGACCAAGCTCCTATTGGAATTAATTTTTGATAGGCCTTTTATCAAAATTTTTTTAAAACTATTTTTTTCACTTTTTAATTTTTAATATAATAATTAATATAATAATTTTTTATAATTAATAATAATTTATATTGTATTTATTTTAATTTATTTGTATGCTATTATTATTATGTAATTCCTCACATCTAGTTCATCTTTCTTATTCATTTTCTGTGTTTTCTGAGTATTTGGTAAACACTTTTTTATCATAGTTTAGTTCTTCCTCCTATAAACCAAATAAGAAAAAAATTAATAATAAAAAAAAATTCTTAGTTCTTTATGTTTGATTTCTTCTTCCTCTCCAAATAAGGAAAAAAATAATCAAAACAAGTTTGTGAAACGAAATAAGAAAAAATAGCTAGATAAAAAACACCCAAATACAATAACAATAAAAAAGATTTATTCACATTACAAACATATTAGCATACGTAAAAAAAAAAAGAAAGATAGATTAGTAGACGCAGGGAAAAAAAACCAAATACAATAATAATGATAATTTTCTATAAAATAATACATACTAGTTTATAATTAAGAATAATAAATAATTTTAAGCAATTAAACAATTAAGCTTTAAGATACTTAATAATTTTTAATTGATATACTAAATAAAATTATTATCAATTTAATAATTAATAATTAATTAATATTAATAATAAAAAAATAAATATTTGAATTACCTTCTTGTCAATAATTAATCATCATCATCATTATCTTCATCCTCATCATCTTGTGCCTAAAAATCCACATTTTTATCTTTATCTTCATCTTTATCCTGTACATTTATTCTAAGATCTACATCTTCAACATGTAACAATATTTGAATATCTATTTCTTCCATTTCTCTCTCCTTTTGCAATGTTTCAGATAATATATCATTATCTATTCTACTATCATGAGCCTCATCATTTAGGTATGCAATCTCTAAAGTATTATACTATCATCCATCACACCCTTACTCTAGTTTTAATGACTACCCACTAATCCACTTTATCTTTATATCTCACAAAATATGACATATAATAAACTTGAATAGTTTGCTTTGAAGATATGAATGAATTGATCTTGGTCTTGAGATTTCATAGCCTAGGATTAATTGCAGTAAAAAATAACTAAGAAATAGTCATGCACAATTTAGGAAGGAGATTGCAAGGAGTTGTTATCATGGGCCAACATGAATATAATGAGGCATATTGAATATAAGGAGTGAATTTATCTATACACAAGTCTAATATAATATTTCGTAGTTTCATGAAAAATTTTAAATATACTCTATCAAAATATTTTCCTACTTTTTCATTTAATGAATAACATAATATATTTTCACATCTTTTATTATTTCAATACTATCACATTTGCTCAGAAAAACTCATTGAGGCATAAAGCCTTTGTAGTCTATGAGTAATTGGTAAAAAATATGTATATTTTTACTAAAATCTCATTAAAACTTTGTCTTCTATTAAGTTAATTAGTTTTATATTGAAATATTTCATAAAATTTACATATTGTCTTGTTTATGTCGCCTTTATAATACAACATATATCTATTAACACAAAGGTCAATTTTTTAAGTAAATGGACCAAGTTTTAATACTAACTTTTTCGTTTTGTACTAATCATCAAATACAATATTATCACAAGGGTAACTATTTTTCATAAGATTTATAAATAGATTAAAACTATGCTATAACATATTACTGTTAGATTTAATACTTAACATTTGTACAACACCAAATATCTTAAACTCATTAGTGCATCCTAACCATGGTGGTTGCTTAGACACATTTAATAAATCAAAAAATTTTTAGGCTTCTAAGTTTAAAAGTTCCTTAACCTAATTGATATCATCATCATAGTTACCAACATTAAATTAGGATCAGCTGTATCAAAGATATTCTTAGCTATTATTATGGTCATTATTTACTAATTATGAATTAGATGTTATTCTGACATGTATGTTAGTTGACAATAGTCCAATCTCATTGTAGTATATGTAATATCAATATTTAAGTTAAAATTCTCATTTGTACAAATTAATTTTCACATCATTAGTACTAATATGTGCTTTATTTTTGTGTTTAGAACATAAACATATATATTTTTTATTTCCAGAATTGGATCTATTTTCATAAGTAAAAATAATAAACTCTTCTACCTCTTCTAAAAATTCATTAGTATATCATTTCTGTCCAAAATTTAATCTATTATATATTTAATTTCAATTGTTAAGAATTTTTATTTTATGTTATAATAAACAATTTAAATATTATCTTTCAAATTCTGATAAACAAAAATTATCTTACAACTATTATTAACAAAATGTTTTTCACTACATTAAATGACAGAACAAAATTATCAAAAAAATTTTTAATGTTAATTTCTAAATATTATCCAATGCTAAATATTTCTCCACAAAATTATCACAAATAAATAAATAATCAAGACTATAGCAATAAATATTTCTCTACTATATTATCAAAATTAATAAATAATCAATACTATCAATCAATTATTCATAATTATTAAATGATCAATAAGTACAATTGCTAAACACCAAATAATATTTCATTAAAATATTATCAAAAAGTATTTATACATGCCTCTTAAAGGAATACAATCTGAATCTTCAATCAAATAAATTTTCAAAAACCTAATCTCCAATTAAACAAATTATTTGAATGTGGAAAGTCTAAATGTATGTAACTTAATAGCTCCATATCACATAACCAGCAACTGAAGTAAAAAATATAGGAAAAAAGATTAAAGCATGAGAAAGCAAAAGGAAGAGAACAAGAAGGCTAACTGAAGAAAAAAGAGAAATATCAAAGAAAAAAATAAAGAGAAACAGAGAATAAGAGAAATAGAAAAAAAACAATAAAATGTAATTTATACAAGTTCTACCTATTCAACGGCTCATTCAACAGTTATTTCTAAATGACAATTTTTTTAACATTTAAAAAGTAAAAAAGTAATATTAATAAATAAATAAATAAAATTAAAAAAGTTATGCATAAACATTTATGTTAAAAGTAAAATAAATAAATAAATTATTATTTAATCCCTCTGAGCAAGTGGTTGACTGCCTTCCTGCAACGTTCATTGTTTTTCACCGGAAGAACGGACAATATGTTTTTTTCAACTGATATTCAGTTGAAAATAAATACAATTCATTTTAGTCAGATTTTGCCGGATCCTACTGTCAGAATTCCATAGCATTGTTGTAGTGTCCCAACTACGTATATGTGTGCTAATGATGTTTATTTTCGGCTGACTTGGCAAACAGAAGTTGAGGTGGCAGCCACTCTTCTACTATATCCAGTATCTTGATATTGGTTGCAGAAGAGAATTGAGCAATGCAGGTTCCAGCGTCGCTAAGCGGAGAGGAGACAGAGGGGAGAGAAAAGAAAAGGAAGAAATAAGAGGAGAGCGTAAAAGTCCAACTAGTCAGAAGCAAATACCCAAAGTCCCACACCCTCAAGCCAAATGCATATAATCTTATGTGGCTGCCATCTCAACCTCTGTTTGCCACCTCAACTGAAGATAAACATTGTTAGCACACATGGACATGGTGAGGACTAACATTTCAACGTTTAGAAAGTGTAAGGACTAATCTTAAACCATTTGAAAAGTATAAGAATGAGTTTTTTTAAAAAATAAATTATAGAGATCAAATTAAAAATGAGGCAAACTACAAGAATCAAATAATAATTTTTCTTACTTTTTATACATTGTTTAAAGTAATTAATAATTACAAAAATTTGAAATTTTAAAAACATATTTTAAGCTATATTTTGAAAGATAAATATGTATATTTGGTGTTTTGGATATCCTCAATCTGATACCTAATGTCTTAATCTTTGTAAGTTTTTTTTTTGAATATTGATAAATTTCACATATCCAGTATTTTGAGTGCAGGTATTAAAAATATAATTTTATCATCATATTCAGTTAGAATTGAAACATTAGATATGCAACTTAAATTTGAAATTAGATATTTAAAATTTCATCAGATATCTACTCATTGCTTTCTAAGTAATACTCATGTTATGTTCAAAAAAGTCTTATCCTTGAGAATTTGATATAGTCTGTAGTTGTACATGCAGGGCCTGTATTACGATTAGAATGGCTCGTTCATTGTACGTTTTCTTTTCTAACGCAAGAAAAATTTAAAAATTCATGGGCATTAATAGTCAAAATTAAGTTTTTGCCAATAATAGGATGCCACCTCTCGGGTACAGGTCTACTGACACAAACCGAAGCGTTATAACACCACTCATATTATACTATATACAATTATACAGTATGTAATACCTTTCGATTTCTAATCAAATCTCCACCTGTATTTAGAGTGTAGCTGCTCTTTTGCCAACAAGATTCCTCCATTAAAAGTTGAAAACGATGAAAAGATGTGGAAGAGGGCAAAGGCATCATTACGTAAGTTTGCATGTGAATCTAAGTCATATGAATTTACAAGTTTTATTTGATACAAAAAATTGACGAAATAAAAAGAGAAAAAATATATAAAATGTAATTTTATAGATGAAAATTTATTCTTACACTCTTACTTAAAAAATAATAATAAAATAAATATTTAAAAAAAAAAAACCAAACGGGCATCTAAAGATATTTTGTCCGATGCGAGCTTTCTCTAGGAGGTTCCCAGTGCACAAATGGCGAATCTATGGTAGGGCCTGCATGTAGTCAAAAGGTCCTGCTGACATTCTCATTCCCCGTGTTTCCAAGTCAACCCTTAGCACGGAAAGGTGCACTATAATCATAGCATGCTTGGAGAGATGCCTCCTGTATACCAATACGACAACCCCTGCTCCTTGAAATACCTTATCTCCACTTCCAAACACCTTTCCTGAAAGTCAAGTTCATTAAGCTGCTTCACAATATTAACCCACTCATTTTTGTTTTTTATTAATTTTTATTCATCTTCATTATCTAAGCCAAAGTTTCCACCTGCAAGTTGCTCTGTCTTCTGTAGTGCAGTCTGTTTCCTTTTCCAGCACCACCCTTGGATTCTTCTTATCTGAAGCTGAAGGAAATTCTTATACATATAATTTGGCTGAAACCCTGAAATGAAAATGAAAGCCATGTGATACCAAAAGCTAGATAAGACAGCGAGAGAAATATTCTGATTGAAAAATGGACCCCAGCATATGGAAAATGCGTAGATCATTACGAATGTTCAACGCGAGCTTCAAACAATACAAGGTAAAGGAAGGAGGTATGGTTCAACGCCAGAATGTAGTATATAATGCCTTGAGGAAACGTCCGTATACGCAACTTGGAGCGATACCCTTATAAATACCATTTCACTCCTTCCTTTGGCCTCATTTCCCTACAAGCTTTCCAGACCATTCTTAAGAAACATAGCACTCGGTGCGAACAGGCATGGACAGCAGAATTGAGCACGCAGAAACTCACAGGTTCTTTCGCTCTAATGCAGAAATATACAAGCATACACATTCACACAGTACATGTTAGAAAAAAATTAAGTGCAATATAAATGCATGTATACAATAACATAGAATTTATCAGTACAGGAAAAAGTGTGCAGCATGCTTCAGACAGTTCAACAAAATGGAGCACCTCGTGGAGCACATGAGGATCTCATATCATTCGGTTCACGAACCCACCTGTGGCATTTGCAGGAAACACTGCAGGTCATTTGAGTCTCTAAGGGAACACCTTATAGGTAATCTTCTTCAATTACCTAGCAAAACTATAGGGAATTTTTTGTTTTTTCATGAAGAGAATATAGATTGTGAGACAAAAATCTGCTATTCCAGGTCCATTGCCAAGACAGGAATGCGGAGATATTTTTGCCAACCGAGGATGCAAGTTTTGCTTGAAGGTCCTTGATAGCCCTTATGCTCAAAGGATCCACCAAGAAAGATGCCAACTTTCTGGAAATGCTGTACCAATCCCTAACTTAGCAACTACAGAATTTACAATTCTTACTTATATCCTTCATTGTATATTAACTTTCCGCACACTTCTTTTTGGTAGGGACTAATTGGTCGTTTTTCAAACTTGGGGATTCGTGATAATTTGAGTATTGGCAGAGGGCCACAAGTAGTAGCACTTGCTTGCAAAATGGTTGGAGGTGGCAGTAATGGCTCAATAGATCTCTGTGCAAGAATCTGCATAATTGATGAACAAGAAAACATCATATTCCATTCTTCTGTGAAGCCTCCAATTCCTGTCACAAACTATAGGTTGGGAATAATGGATTTAAAGTTTTCTAGATAGATTTGAACCATATTTACACGATACATCTGATGCGCTAAACTAGGTTGCTAAATCATTGACAGGTTTGAGACAACAGGTATTCGACCAGAATACTTGAGGGATGCAATGCCAATGGGGCAAGTGCGGAGGAAGGTTCAAGACTTCCTCTGCAATGGAGAACCCATGTGGAAGATTCGACCCAGGTGTGGTAAAGCCAGGATTCTTGTAGGTCATGCTTTAGATCATGACCTAGAGTGTTTGCAGGTGGAATACCGAGCAGGAATGATGAGGTAAATTTATTTTAGGAAGAATATGCATACAATAAAATAAATTAATAATCTATCCATGATTAGATATTCTAGTAACTTCGCTATATATGGCCCTAGGCAATAAACATTTGGCTCCTCAGAATTAATGCAAAGATGGAGGGCATGGATCAAATGGAAGTTAAAAGTTTTCCCACAATCTCATATTCAAATATTGATTAATTTCAAATTTATATTGAGCAAATCTTTATGTCAACAGGGACACCGCAAAATACCCTCCATTGATGAAAACGAACATGCTCAGCAACTCACTCAAGTACTTGGCACAAGCGTATCTTGGGCAAGTATCTATAACTCCAAAAAGTTGAAAAAGAATATGATCGATGCCTCTCTATCAAGAGAAATTCTAGTATGCAATTATTGTTCCATGTCATTTGTAAATTGTCCAATAATAACAAGCTAATTCAGAGGGTAACTTTGGTTTAAAAGAACAAAAAGGGTAACTTTGGCTAATAAATATTGCATTGTGAGCACAAATGATGTCTAAATTTAAATAAATTGACTTGATATTATTGGACAATGCACAAATGACGTGGTACAATAATTACACACAAGAATTTCTCCCTTTTGTGAGTGTATATATGTGTGTTTCATGAACATAGCGAAGTTTGTGTTTCCATATCCTATAAATATATATATATATATATATATATATATATATATATATATATATATATATATATATATATATATATATATATATATATATATATATATATGCAGGTATGACATCCAAACTGGGATACAGGATCCTTATGAGGATTGTGTTGCAACAATGAGGCTTTACATGAGGATGAGATTCCAAGAACACAAAATAGAGGAGTACCCTTTGGCTTCTGACCCTCAAAACAAGAACAACTTTGCTTCATGGAGGCAAAGAGAGCTTGAGAGAATGAACCCCGAACAAATGCTGGAAATCTCTAGGTCTGACTATTACTGCTGGTGCTTGGATTCCATATAGTAGTGTCTGAACGGAGAAAGCTAAACAAAGCAGATCTCAAAATCACGCAAATCATCCGAAACATTAGATTCTATTTCTGTTAATGAATAAAATAAAAATAGCTAACTAAATAAAAGTCCTCAATTTCCACTAGACATTAATTAGTTATCTGCAGAATTATGTGGACCAATTTCATGTAGCAGCTTGCACTACTATGATAGGAAGCACCCAATAGCTAGGATTTGTACTAGTTATGTCTGAATGAGCAGTACGACATATGGAATGTAAGACAAATTAATGATCAATAACTATATTATTAGTTAATGATGCATTACATATATTTATTAGTCCCTTACTCTATTGATTTGTTTAACATATAGCAACTTGAAGAGAATTTGCTTGTTTAACAAATCCCTTTTTTTGGGTCGTTTTGGCTCCCTTGAAGGCATAGTTTTTCACTCGGGTGCAACCCTCATTACCAAAAAAAAAAAAGCTTTTAGTGGTGACAAAAGTCACCGCTAAAAATAGCCAAAGTCGCCACTAAAAATTTATAGTGACGACAAAAGGTCGTCACCAAGTTATCACAAATACAACTGTAACAAAAAGCTTTAGTGACGACAAAAGAAGTTGCCACTAAAAATAACAATTAGTGGCAACTTAAGTCGTCATTAAAGGCTAATCGCCACTAAAAACTTGTTAATTAGTGTCAAAAAATGTCATAATTCGTCACTAATGCAACTTTCTTATGGTTAAATGATAAATATATTCTTTAAAATTATTTAAATTAAATTAATTTTAATTTTTATGAGATTATTATTAAAATTTTAATAAATATAGTATAAATTTATTTTATAATTATCTTTTTAATTTGAAATTAAATAAATATAATAGAATTATCTATTTAATTTATTTTTTATTACATAACTCATAAAACTAGACTAAGAATAATAAAAGAAATTATCATAAATTAGTAAACAAATAAAAAATAGTTTATATGATAAATATATTCTTTCATATTATATAAATTAAATTATACATTATATAATTCAGAAATTTGATAAAAATGAATTAATATATTATATAGTCCAAAAATTTGATGATAAATTTAAAAAAAATATCCTATTAGTTTTTTAAATCCGAACTTTTAGATCTTAGATGTATGAATTCTAAAATTTAAAATTTTAATTTAATAATAAATAATTTAAAATAACAATTAGCTAGTTTTTTAAATAAAAATGGTTATATAATTCATCAAACTTGATAATTATCTATTAGGGCATGGGGATGCTAAAGTAAGTAAGGGAAATGATGTTTTGGTAAAAATATTATATGTTATTTAGATTTTTTTAGATTTTATTTATTTTTATTAATTTATTTAAGTTAGTCAATTTTATATGTTTGTTTCTATCCCTTTATTTTAGGGATTTTATCTTTATTATATAGTTATCTAAATCAATTAAGATTAGTTTATCTAAATTAATTAGAATAAGGAAAAGATGACTAGTGTCTCAATGACATATCTTAATTTTGATTTTATTGTTTTTATGTTTTTCTTAATTTATTTTTTGAAATTTAAAAAATTAAGATATATAGGTGACTTTAGTTTCTTAAAAAACATTAGGTTCTTATCTATTTTCAAAACATAATTATTGTATTTATATAGTTATATCTTTGCAACAATGAGATTGATGAAGATTGGATAAGTGAATGCCTAATTTCTTTTTTACTTTGTACCTAGTTTCTTGGACATGTATATGATAAAGATAAAGGGTGCAGCTAATTAATGACTTGATGCGTGAGTCTGTTTGAGGTTGAGATGTAAGGGTATATGAATGATACTATGTTATAGGATTATGTTATTTTGATTAATTAAGATAAGAAAAAAAATAGAATAATGTCTTAACTATATATCTTAATTATATATAAAAAATATATAATTATATAATATGTATAAATATAAACAATATATTTAATTAATATTAATAATAGTTGATCATTTACTTTACAAAATTTTCCTTTTAGTTATTTATATCTATTTTATTTATTTAATTTAGTCAATTTTATATTTTCTCCTTATCCTTTTATTTTAGGAATTATTATCTTTATTAGATAGTTATCTAAATTAATTAGAACTAAGTAATCTAGATTAATTAAGATAAGGAAAATGTCGACACAGAGTGGTCACCACTAAATCTTTTGCATAATCACCTAAGTTTTGGTAAAATGAAATTTTATAAAAATAAATTTTTTAAATGGTGGGTAGTTAAAAATTTATTTTTTGAATGGTAGCAAGCTTGGTTCGTATGAAATGGTGAAGAACTAAAGGAGAGCGTGAGATGACACAGGTATAATATGTTGAAAGAGATTTGATACATTGAATAAGCAAATCTAATATGATATAATCTTATGAATAAAATTTTGATGAATAAAATTTTTGAATTATTCCATTTAGCCAATTTAGGGGGAAAAAGATTTTTTTTTTAATTTCATAAACTAGTGCTATTATAATTTTTTTCCAAAATATATCTTTCTACCCATTTTTTTTCTTCATTTTAGATTAGTATTTATATTAAATAAAATTATTTATTTTGATTATCTCATAAGCTGGATATATATTTTTATGTTAGATTAATTAGGAATTATTATCTTTATTAGATAGTTATCTAAATTAATTGGAACTAAGTAATCTAGATTAATTAAGATAAGGAAAAGGTCGACACATAATGGTTACCACTAAATCTTTTGCATAATCACCTAAGTTTTGATAAATGAAGTTTTATAAAAGTAAATTTTTTAAATGGTGGGTAGTTAAAAATTTATTTTTTGAATGGTAGCAAGCTTGGATCATATGAAAAGGTGAAGAATTAAAGGAGAGCGTGAAATGACACAAGAATAATATGTTGAAAGAGATTTGATACATTAAAAAAGCAAATCTAATATGTTATAATCTTATGAATAAATTTTTGATGAATAAAATTTTTGAATTATTCCATTTAGCCAATTTAGGAGAAAAAATATATATTTTTTTAGTTCATAAACTAGTGCTATTATAATTTTTTTTCCAAAAAATATCTTTTTACTCATTTTTTTATTCATTTTAGATTAGTATTTATATTAAATAAAATTATCTATTTTGATTATCTCATAAGCTGGATATATTTTTTATGTTAGACTAATAATTAGATAGCTCCAAAAATTAGGTAAAGAATCATTAAAAAGAAACTACCAATAAATGTTATATAAATAATAAACAAGTTTATATAATGAATATATCCTATCAGATTATTTAAATTAAATTAATATAAATTTTTATGAAATAATTATTAAGATTTTAATAAATATTGTACAACTTTATGAATGTAATTATCTTTTTAATTAGAAATTAAATAATTATAATAAAATTAGCTATTTGATTTATTTTTTATTTTTATTAATAATTAAATAAATGTTAAAATTGAATAAAAAATAAATAAATGATACTTCATATATATATATATATAGTTTAAGTGATAAATATATTATTTGAGATTATTTAAATTACATTAATATTATTTTTATGAGATAATCATTACAATTTTAATAAAATGATGTACAAATTTATGAACATTTCATAAATTTGTAGTTATCTTTTTAATTAAAACTTAAATAATTATAATCGATTTATCTATTTGGTTTAATTTTTTATTTTTGATTAATAATTAGATAACTCCTAAAACTAGATAAAGAATAATTAAAAAGAAACTCTTAAAACTATATTATTGAGATATTTCACCCGCTTTAATGTATCTATTAGATAAAACAAAAAGTTATTTCTTAAGCCCTCTAAGAAAGATACTAGTCTCTTTCTTTGATTGAGTTCATCATGTTACTCACAACTACCATCATTTCTTGCTCTCTCCTCCTTATTCTTATCACCCACATTCGTTGAGCAAAAAGAGAGAAGATGAGGTATGCAGATATGAAACAAATTTAAATTTGAATTTGAATTTAAAGGGAAAGAAATTTAAAGCAAAATAGAGATAGGGTTTTGAATTTAAGATAAGAAGTAGATAAGTAGACAAAGTTTTAATGTTAACTTTGAATGACAAATAGGTAAATTGGAAAAGAGAGTGTAGATTTGAAAATTGAAGAATAAGAAGAGTTGAATAAAGAGAGAAGAATGGAGTATGAGTGTAAATGAGTGAATAAGTATTGGAAAAGAGAATGCAAATATGATTTGTGCTTAAAAGAAAGGAAAAAGATAGAATATAGGATTAAATTAGGTATTTTATATAAAATTATTTTAAAAAATATGCCTATATATTGTTTTAAAAGGAATTTATCATTTGTTATTAAATAATAAATAAATAAATCTTAAACATGCAATATTTTTAAAACTAGACTGATCATTGAATCAATAAAAATATTTGTTCAAGATTCATTAATTTCACTATAGTTGAATCACAGTTGAATTGATGATAATTAAATATGTTTTTTAAAATTTTACATACTAAAAATTGAATATAACAAATAAATATAAATAAGTTTTAAATATTTAATTACTAATTGCATACTCTTTATTGTTTAAGAAGTCATTTTTAATTGAAAAATGAAAACTACTAATAATTAAAATTTAAAAATATTTAATATTAAACATTTGGAGTTCCTACATTACATTAAGATTTTGTTGTCATTAAAAATTAAAAAAAGCAAAGTTTTAAAATAATAAATTAGAAAAAATAATTTATGAAATAAGAAAATTTAATCAAATAAAAAATATAAATATAATTACAAGTAATATATATACTAGTTTTGTTGTTTTTATATATTAGATATATATAATTGTTTTTTTAAATTAAGTAAAGTGTTAGCAATTTGTTTTAAAGTCTTTGGTTCAAATGTCAATGATATAACTTTTACAAATAAAAAATATTCTAAACTTTTAGTGACAGGTTGCTAATAAAATATATTTTTAGTGACAACATTTTGTTCCCAATAAAATTTGCAATATAAAAATTTTTGGATAAAAAATTTTTTTCCAAACCTTTAGTGGCAACTTTTTA
The DNA here is from genome assembly GCA_032878935.1 of Erythrophleum fordii. Classification (NCBI taxonomy): domain Eukaryota; kingdom Viridiplantae; phylum Streptophyta; class Magnoliopsida; order Fabales; family Fabaceae; genus Erythrophleum; species Erythrophleum fordii. Next base: position 16,458,392 of record JAVQMF010000049.1, on the reverse strand, counting down.
TTTGCCACTAAAAGTGACTTTTAATGACGATTCTTATAAGTTGTTAGTCGCCACTAAACATTTTAACATAATATTTTTTTATAAAAAAATTGTCAAACTTTTAGTGGCCACACCATGTCGCCACTAAAAGTCACTTTTAGTGGCGACCATCTTGGAGTTGTCACTAAAAGTATTTTGTGACGATATTTTTGTCGTCATTAAAGACTTTTAGTAACAATTTTTTTATTATCGCCACTAAAAATTTGCCAAAATAGATAGTAATATTTTAATGACAGGTTTTAGTGACAACTCATTAAAGTCGCCACTAAAAATATGATTTTAGCAATGAATTTTTTTGGCCGTCACTAAAAATTATCACTAAAAGTCTATTTTTTTGTAGTGCTTTCTTCTTTCTCAACTGAAGGGAGAGCATTGGTTTGTAAATTATAGTCATTTTCTTAATATTTTGATATATATATATATTACAAAAATTTTTATTTTAATTTATTTTCTGTCAAACAGTTTACTTTTTGTACAATATAAAGTTGTAATTTTATTCAAAATGTGATAATAAAAATAATTAAATAGTTTTTATATTTAGAAGAAACATATATTGTCTAAAAAAATTAATTTCATTGATAGAAAATAAATTAAAAAAATTGAGTATACTTTTTAAAACAAAAAAATATCTTATATATAAGTTAGTCAAATCTCAACAAAGATTAGTGTAACTAGCTCAAAATATTAACAATATTGATTATTAAAATTTAAAATTCAAATTTTGAGAACTCTGTCTAAACTTTAAAATTAGATTTTTTTTAATTATTAACACAAATTCTTTATTTATTATTAGGTCTCTTATATAAAAACTTTTCAAAATTTACGCGACCGACTTAAATTTGAAAATAAATAATATTTTATAACATATATGCATATGTCTCAAAAGATGATGGAACTCAGTGCGTCCGTTCCTTTACGAATATGCAAAGCTTGAAAAGTTGGTTTTACTTGAAGGTATTCATTCTAAAGCAAAACACGACAAACTAGGGATATAATACTTTTCTCCGACAAAAGGCTACAGCATTTGGGAGAAAGCTTATAAATTCTTATTTCCTATCCGTCTGCATCAACAGCCTACATTGAGCACAACGGAGGTAGCTCTACATTATTTACCACATCACAATTATTCAATTAATACAGAATTGAAATGCTCATGGAATTGGATGGATCACAAGTTTTCCAGTGGCTCTCTTAGTTTGAAGGTGTTGAAATGCTTGCGCAGCTTCAGAAAATGGGAAGGGGCCCTTGGGATCCAGCACCGCCTTCACCTTCCCATTCTCCAAGTATGGCCTTAGCTTCTCCAACACTGACCCTTCAAATACATCCATTACGTACGCCATGCAAGGTGGACTATCACTCGCATCGTGTACTATTGACACCACCTTTCCCCCTTCTTTTATACCCTTCAGTGCCCTCTCTCCTTTCCCTGTATTTTTTACATACACACCCAAGCAAATATATTATAATTATTTTTTGATCCGTTTCATTAAATTTTAGTAAATTATATGAACATTTTTTTTTATCTTTAAAATATATACTCTTCATTTCTAAAATCAAAAGTTACATCATACTTTAATTCAATTTTAATTTTTTGAAACTAAAATATTTTCTATTAACTTAAATACATATTTTTCTAATTAAAATAACCTCTTTCAAATTTGGTAACTTAAAAGAATATATTTGATGATAAAAAAAATCTATTACTTGAAATTAAAATTATATTTAAAACTAACTTTAAAAACTGGTTGAATGATAAATTAAATCTGAATAAATACATCAAAAAATTATGTTGAGTTGAAAATTCTAATTCACAATAATTAAGCATGATATAGTCAATTTGTATAAGAGAAAAAAGAAAATAATTTTAAAACTATTATATTTTCATATAAAAAGCATATGTCACTCTAAATGTTAGTTAATAAATGATAATTAATTTAAAATTTTGTTAAATTGAATAAAAACAAAATCTATTTTTTATTTTTAGTTGTGCCTATTTAAATATAATTTGATGAAGAACAACTATGGAAGTTAGGATGTTTAGGTTATCAAATAACATGATTTTTAATTCTTACCTAGAAAAATCAAATATATATTTAGGTTAGTTAAATATATTTTAGTAAAAAAAATTAAAATTAAATTAAAGCATATATTTTAAAAATAAAAGAAAGTTCGTAATAATAAATCTAATATAAGTATAGATTTTATTTTTATATATTGTAATTATTTCGTCGTGCATATGTAAATCTATCAAAAGATTGGAAAACTAACCCACTGTATCATACACTACGTCAAACTTTTCTGAAAGGTCTTCGAAGTTCTCTTTAGTATAATCAATAGCCAAGTCAGCGCCCAACTTCTTCAACAGTTGTAGTTTCCCAGTGCTACAAGTAGCTGCTATCTTAGATGCCCCAAACACATGCTTTGCAAGCTGCATGCCTCATACAAACATTTCAATAATTACAAGAGGATATTGAGAGATCAATCACAGTAATACATAAATTAAATATAAGATGAGACCTGAATTACAAGGGTTCCACATCCACCAGCACCTCCAAGAACAAGGATAGATTGACCTGCAGAAAGTCCCACTCGCTCGAGGCTACCATAAGCAGTCCCTATGGCCACAGGAAGGCTAGCTGTTTCGGCAAAACTCAGATTGGAGGGCTTGTGACCCAATAATTTCTCTTCTACAACAACATACTCTGCTAGTGACCCGCTACTCTTAAGGTGATCCAAACCCACAACCACATTACCGTATACTTCGTCCCCTACCTTCAATTTCTTCACTTCACCTCCCACTCTTACCACCACTCCAGCCACGTCAAACCCTGGAGTGATCTAGAACAAATTAAGTATTCACATTCGCATTAGTCTTTTTCACAAAAATTTTAAATTAAAAAGCAAATTAGTCTTTCATTTCTTGAGAAATATCCACATTATAACACTCCTTTTTTTTTTAGATTAAAAAAAATGCAGTACACTGATATTTTTGTAAGAAAGAATAAGCTACAAGGATAAGTATTTTAACCAAAATACTCTTTTATTTATTACTTATATAATATAACAAGTATTAAATATACATTTAGTAATATAAAATAGCCAATTTTTAAAATTTAAAATAAATTAAATTTTAAGTTTTCAACAGAAAATAAAAAAGATTAAAATAATTTTTTTAAAAAATAGAGTTTCTAATTAGTTATATTTTTTTTATAAAAGATATCAATATAATTCTTAAGAGTATTTATTTATTCTTTGGACTTCAAGAGAAATTTCTTTATTTTTTTCATAATAAAAAAATACTACATAATTTGAGCATCTTAAAAGGAAAAATAGTTTACCCAAAATTAAATCACTTTCCTTTAAAGAGATATTGCGAGGTTATAGACAAGTCTCTTTCAACTCACTAATCAAGAAAGTGGAAATATATGTCGAGACTGAAAAATATTTTTTAAAACAATTGTGCAGCCCATGTGCGTGTGAAATTTAGTTTAACAAATGCACGTGTCAATGACAACTAAAACTAACCAACTAGCCATTGTGGTAGCATAGGGAAATGAAAGTCTTACGGGAAAAGGAGGGTCAATATTCTTTAATTCGCCGATCAACCTGGCATAATCTACTGGATTCAGGCCAACAGCAGCAACCTTGATGAGAACCTGATCTTGCTTGAGTTCGGGTAATGGCACATTGGAATGCAGCTTTAACACCTCTTCTGGGTTCCCATATTCAGAGTAAACCCAAGCCTTCATGTGAGATGGCACATTGGAAGCAGCTGAAGCCACCATGATGGTATACGTGGTCACTCACTCACTTGGAACAGAGAAGAAGGACTTTGACGCTTGAGTTTAAAGAAGCACAGCAACTGGTAATTTATAGAGTAGTGTTCTTTGAAAATTAAAATCTGCATTCACCACTTTTTGAATATTAAACACCAAACCTTCCGATTTTCATGAGAGATGGAGTAGCGTTCTTTGAAAATTAAAATCTGCATGCACACTTTTTGAATAGTAAACGCCAAACCTTCCGATTTTCATGAGAGATAGAAAGGTGGGGCTATGTGACATCACATGTGTAGCCTTGTGTCTTTTTTTCTGTGGCAAGTAGGTTTCTTTGAATGTAGCTTAACTCGGAAACAGCGAAAGAGATTAACCGTATGCCTCTGAGTTTGTGTCCGTCAATCACTAACGAGATTGCAAAGGTTCTCCTTTTTGTGTGACTTATCCACCAGTCGAGTGTCAAAATTTTGAAACACATGAAAACTGCCCTCAATATATTTTAGTGATGTTCAAGTTTTTTTTTTTTTAAATAGCTAAACAATATATAATATTGACATCTAGACATGATAAGAATTACCATATTAATTAAACATTCGACTTTTTATTAAAGACAGTTCATTTGAATCAATTAGAAAATCTTGAAAAAAGAATTTTAGCGTACTTTGAATTTAACCACATAAGAATATGTTAACCATTTGCGAATCCCTTAAACTCCATGAAACTTTTTCACTATACTTGGCCGATTAAACTTGTATGTTCTAGAAGGAATGATTAATTAATTGGTTTCAAGATTTGATCAGAAAATTTGTTCCAAGCATGCGTCATGCGTGAGCAGACATTAATCTTTATTGATCTTGAAAAGCATTGAGTCGTGTACAATTTCAATACATATATAGCATTAATTAAATAACTCAGTTGTTTTGACATTTTTTTTGGAGTTTTCAACCACTCCTTTTGTCGTCATCACTTTGTTTGAATTTCATCTATTAACTTTTTTTGAATTCATTATATTATAATAATATTAAACAAATTGAATAATTTGAATGCACATATTGTCATACGTGATTATTACAACATATATGCAATGTAAGCCAAATTAATGAGCAATAACTATATATCATTATTGGTTAATGACATATTATATATCTATTTATCTTATTTTGATCCATTAACATGGGTAGGTAACAAATTGAAGAGCATTTGCCTACGAGAACAATATATATATATATATATATATATATATGCGCCAAACTCAGCAAATATGGTAATTATGTCCCAATTATAATCAAAGAAAAATTACCACATGTGTAATGAATGTTATTGGAAATATGCGAACCACCAAACTGGGAGTGGGGATTGTGATCACCGAAATGGCATGGCTCAAAAATATGATTCAGCAAGTTGTCATTAATATTATTATTTTGAGGAAATTACCATCTCTTCTTCTAATTAAAAGAAGGTTACATTACGTAGTATTTTTTATTACAAAAATGTACACAAACAGAATAAAAATGATCAAAATATATTTAAGAGTAATACAGTTTTCTTTTATTAAAAAATATAATTTAATAATTCTTTTATTTTTTATTTCAATGTTATTTATTTTGTGTTGAAAACTGTAAATATAACTTATTTTAAATTTAGAAAATTGATTATTTTTATAATAATCAAATACATATTTATTATTTATTATACTATCTAAATAATATATATAAGGTTATTTTGGTTAGAATTTGTTAATTGTACCTTATTTTTTGTTTTAGAGGAGGAGAGAGTAAATTTTTAAAATAGAAAAAGAGATTGTGTAATTTGAACTTTTTTTAAAAAAGAAAGAGTATAATCACCTTATTCTTTTATTTTTTATCAAAACAAAAATTACAGTTGTGTAATTTGAACATTTCTTAAAAAGAAAGAGTATGATTACCTTATTTTTTCATTCTTTATCAAAACAAAAATTACAGGCATGATCTAAAACAGAAGTATTTGTAGAATAAAAGTACAACCATTCCGATCACAACCCGAGCTTCCAGAGCCTTCGGTAAATCCTCGTGAAGGAATTCAGTGTTTCTAATGCAGAAAAAGAGGCAAAGCAAAGATTCAAATTCAACAGATGATGTACTGCATTGATTATTCCACAATGCACGCTTTTCAACTGGACAGGCAGAACATCCTTCAGGGTAATTTTTAGTGTAAGTTTCGTGTATTATAAATAAAAATACAACATATAAATTATAATAAACATTTTAATATATTAAAATAAGATATAATTTCAGTGAAAACCACTCTCTTACATGATTATTTATTTTCAATAAATCAAATCTATTTAAGAATTTTCGCTACACTCACTGTACTTGCATAATTTGATTAAATTAGCGAGAAACAGTTGCTGCTCTCAAAATGAGTTGAGCTCAAACTTGATCTGTCAAATAGTGAGTTGGGCTCATAGAAGAGTTTTTAGAAGAGGGTTCAAACATGTTCAGGTAGCCCACCACCGTTGTAACAGGCCGAACAAAACTAGGTTGGACAGACCAATCCATAATTTAAAAAAAAAACCAATTAAAAAATTAGTTGATTAAGTTAGTTAATTGCCTAACTTGTCAACCAATAAGATATTTTTAATCCCGTAATAGTTTTAAAAATTTAATTAAGATAGTAGACACAACTAATGAATAATTATAATTAACTCATAAAATTTATATTTATTGATGAGGTAGTTCAATTCACTTAGGAACTCGTTTTAAAATGAGTTTGGATTCTCTCTGGTACAACAAAAAGATCCTGTAAGAAAGAAATAGAGAGATTTTTTCTTAAACTAGAGAAGATCTATTAGCTTTTTAAAATGGGTTGGACTAACATTTTGCCATTGCCTCTACGAAGGATCAACCTAATTTAATCTAACCCACTAGAGCGACAGCCTACACCCATTTCAACTTCTAAAAAATAAAGAACCTAATGTGAAGGTTCTTTTATTTTTTGGCGACACAACGAGGCCACAAGACTCAAAAGAAAAGAAACAACACAACAGAGACTTAAAGAGTTATGGTGTAAAGACTCGAAACTGCCCCAGCATGCATTACCTAAACAGGTTCAACTCTGGAGGTGGCGAAGAGATGACGTGTATTCCAAGGTCCTTAATGAGACTGTAGGAAGGTTGCTTTTTAATAAACCCAAGCCTATACAAATGTTTATTTTAAAAAATACATATTTTTCAAAAATAATTAGGCCCATTATTAAAAAGTTAAAAAACAGAAATATATTATCTTGCGGTGGGTTCTGTTAAAAGCCGAACTTAATTTCTAAAAATTGGTCGTTATAAACATCCAGACAAAGTAGTTATTGAAAAAAATATTATTTAAAATTTAAAATTTGAGAACTTATTTGTCTCAACCTTAATTACTGTTATATTTGTTTTAATACCATTTACACAATTGGTACCTTTACAATCATGAGGAATTTTACAAGATAGTTTGACTCTCAAGTAGTTATTTATTAACGCAAAGAGCACAGATAGAAAATGATATACATTTTGAACCCAAAAAACCTCGCACGTCTTGGTACCTGGACAAGCCATGAATCGTACTTTTCTCCAACAAAGGCAACCGCATTTGGCACAGTCTTATTCTTATTTCTTAATCGCCCATCCACAACTACTACCTAGTCATGGAGTAATTAATCCTTGAATCACACACAGAAATGAATATATTACTAATCACATTATAAAAGAAGTGTTAGCGATATGGTTATGGTAATGGATGGAGCACTATTCTTCCAAATGCTTCCACAGCCTTGGAAAATGAGAAAGGGCCTTTGGGGTCCAGCATACTCTCCAAGTGTGACTGCCCCCTTCAAATATATCCACTATGTAGGCCATGAATGGTGGAGTGTTGCCCGCACCACGCACTATTCACGTTTTACATTACGTACCTTTCCCCCAACCTAAATGTTGACGCCGTTTATATTACAAAGAGGCAAGGTTTCCTCGTCTCCGTTTTTTGCTATCTCCCATTTTAAGTAAGGGAAGGTTAATGTTTGCCAACCCTAAATTGAAGAATGTAAATAGTTTCAAATACTTTATTATTTCGGGAATTAAAATGTCACTGATTTTTTCTCTCATGCACATCTAATTTATTATTATAAATCCAAAGAGAACAAAACATAAAATGAAAATATACACAAATGTATAGTACAGCTCCACACAACGAAACTGTGGTTATTCTTACTGTTTTACTGGACCATGGCCATCACATGTGTGATATTTATTACCAAATATCATTATTTTCTGCCTTGACCAGAATTAGAAAGGATATACTTACATATATATATATATATATATATGTATAGCTCTTCAGGGAATGGGATAGATGACTACTTTTCCCGTGGCTCTGTTGGTTTCTAGGTACGAATATGCTTCTTTCAATTGAGAAAATGGCATAGGGGCCTTAGGATCCAGTACTGCTTTCATCTTCCCAGTCTCAAAGTATGGTCTAAGTTTCTCTAAGATGGACCCTTTCGAAGTCAGTACGAAGAATATAGCAGGTTCAAATCCAGGAGGTAATATCGTCACAGCTTTCCCACCTTCTTTCACAGCCTTCAATGCTCTCTCTTGTCCTGGTTTTCATATACATATTTGAGAGGTTATTACCTTTTTGGTGTTAATTCTATTGTTACTATAGAATACAACACGTATATGCCCAACAATATATATATATATATATATAATATCAATAGATTGGAATTTGGAAATCTGACCTACTGTATCATAGACTACATCAAACTTTTCAGGAAGGTCTTCAAAGTTGTGTTTTGTGTAATCAATGGGCAAGTCAACTCCCAACTCCCTCAAGAACTCCAATTTTGCCGTGCTAGCAGTAGCTGCTATCTTGGATGCTCCATAACCATGCTTTGCAAGCTGCGATCCAATTCTCATTATACGACTACTTCCTAGATCTCGATCGATATAATTTAGAAAATACCAAACATTCATAAAATTAATATATAGTGGGAGGAGATGAGAGATTAAGACCTGAATGACATAGTTGCCAACTCCACCAGCACCTCCAAGAACAAGAATGGATTTGCCAGTAGAAAATCCTGATCGTTCGAGGCCTTCGTAAGCCGTCTCTATGGCAGCAGGAATGCTAGCAGCTTCCACAAAGCTCAGAAAAGGTGGCTTCTGAGCCAAAAGTCTCTCTTCTGCAACAGTATACTCAGACAAAGTACCAAGTGTCTTGAGGTTTGATATTCCTTCCTCATTGATATCACCATACACTTCATCCCCAATCTTAAATTTCTTTACATCACTCCCCACTTTCACCACCACACCAGCGACGTCAAATCCCGGAACAGTCTGATAACCAAATTAAATATTGAACAACTCAAATTAACAACTTCAATTGAGGAATTCACAGGAGAATAAAAGTGAGTCTGAATATATATTACAGGTTTTAGAGCGTCGGTGTCGGTGTACCAACCCAGCATCCTCTTGTAGTCAACGGGATTAATGGATGCTGCCACGACCTTGATGAGGACCTGATCATGCTTCAGTTCAGGAATAGGCCAAGCAGGATGTAACTTCAGAACATCAGCTGGCTTCCCATGTTCACTGTAGAACCAAGCTTTCGTATGAGTTGGTATTGTAGGAGTACCTGAATCAGATGCCATAATGCGATTCGGGAACAGATAACAAAAGCAAAAGGTTTGGATATTAATCTTCAAACTGTTTGCTGCTGCAGAGTAATGGATCGTTAAATTTTATAGGCTCTGTTTGCTTACAAATTAAAATCTGCATTTAGACTCTTTTACAGCAATTGTTCTATGCTTGCGTCATGGGTGAGCAGATATTGAAAAGCATTGCGCGGTGTACAATTTTATTACAATTCAGTTGCTTTTACATTTTCTTTCTTTTTGAAGTGTTCAACTGTTCCTTTTGTGGTCACTTTGTTTTTGTTTCGTTGTTGTTGTTTTTTTTTATCAGATGTTATCATTTTGTTTGAATTCTTTTCTATATTAACTTGTTTTGAACTCATTTATGATAATAATATTAAACAAATTGAATACTTCAACATGTTGTCAAGCGCAGGCGGTTGAATGGTGCGGGCTTTAAACCTCCTAAAATTTTAGGCCTCATAATATTATAATAGTATATTTATAATTTATATAATTATAAAAATTTTATAATATTTTTAATGATAAAATAAGTCAATTCCATTTTAAAAAATTTAAGTAAATCTAGGCCCCTAAATTTTCTAACTAGTTTTTTGGCCAACGAAAATTTCTAACTAATAAATATTATTATTTCTTACTCATTAATTAATTAACGTAATTACAATCCCACAACTCCTTTTTTTTTTTTCTCTTTAACAATTAATTATTTCTCATGACTTATATTTTTTCTCTTACTCCCAATGTTCTTATATTCTATTATAAAACTTTTTTTTTTTTTTACCTTTTTCATCTAATTTTAAATAACAAAGCTATTGTTCTGCTTCTGCCTTTCGAGTGAACCGCCCATAGCTAATTGCCCAATTCAAACTAGATCAGAAGGATAGGCTACTCGTGGCTCCAAAGCTAAAAGCATATGTTACCATCTTGGAATTAATAAAATCTTACTTAAGATCAATAATGTCTTAAGAAAGATTAAATGGCTTAGATGTGTTATCAATTGAAAAGGAAATGTCAAGCGAAATTGATTATAAAATTTTAATTAATACCTTTGCACATGGCAAGAAAACAAAGTTTTTCTTATTGAAATTTTTTGCAAAATTTGATTAGTAAAAAATTTTTGTGAAATTTGTCACTGTTTATAAGTTTTTTTAATAATTATTGTAGTAAATGTTCACAGTTTTTTTATCATGAGAATTTTTTGAAAGAATTTTAAAAAAATATTATGACAAAAGTGTCACCGTATAGGGAAATGATGAGTCAATGATTCTGGCAATAATTTTTTGTGAGAAAAGAATTTAATAAATATTCTTTTAATTATTGCAAAAAAAATTGTGAGGATTATAAAAAATAAACTTTAAAAATTTTTATTATTCTCACAATAAATTATTGTAAAAAAATTTAGAATTTTTTTTTTTCATTCTCACAATATTTTGTTGTGAGAATAAAAAAATCTCAATTTTTTAAATTCTTATAAAATAATACTATAAGAATATAAAAAAGTATAATTTTTTTTATTTTCATTAAATTATACCATAAGAAATGAGAAAAATTTTTTTAAAATTTTTTATTCTCATAATAATTTATTATAAAAATTGTAAAAAAATTACAATATTTAAAAATATATATTTAAATTTTTATTCTCACAATATTTTATTGTAATAATTGAAAAAAAAAATTAAAGTTATATGTCTCAGATAACTCCCCGCCGGGTATCAGAAAACCCTCCCCTCTCAAATCGTTGAAATGCCCCCCTGGCCCACCCCTCTTAACAGGTCCTCCGCCCCTCTACGACGACTCCCCTCCTTTAGAGAAGTTTGCCGACGCTACAACTGAGCTCCATCTATCTCTCTCTTTTCCGGATCTCCATCTCCGTCGACTTCCCTCCATTTTCTGATCAAGCTCCATCCAACTCTCCCTCCATTGCTGTAAGTATTTGGAATAATAATTTTAGTTGGTTTGATCACTCTGTTTTTGCCATATTTGTGCAAGGATGGAGCTTTTGGTCGTCCAATATATTTTATTGAAGTGTTGTAAAAAGTAAAGTTGGATGACAGGTTCAGGTTCATGAGGTATTAAGTAGACATAAAGTAATGAGAAAAAAAAGGTTGGATTGGTAAAAAAGTGTCTGATACGTATGTTAAGTTAATTAGTTCATAAATGATATTGTTACTCTATGATAAATGTGTCATTAATTTGTTTGTGTATTTAATATTTATCTATTTTTAGTTGATGCAGAGTTATTACGAGTAAATGAGACACATTCAAAAGTTAGTATTAAATGATACTAGCTCTTCTATAAAGCTGAAGGTTGTCAGCAGAAAGAATAAGAAAAGTCTTACATATGGGTTTGAATTAAAGGCCAGTCTCCTTAGTTTTGATGGCTATAAAACTTTGGATATGACTATGGTAAACTTTCTTTTATGAGAGAATGCTCATAAGCCTTTTTTAAAAAGAAATTGTTGCTACGGCAAAGAAGGCCTATAAAGATAAAATGGATGTTTTCCATGAAAAAGATTATATGTCTCACATGAATGAAGATAGGCATCAAGAGAGGTGACACTTCCTAACCTCAACCTATTGATGATGATGATGGACATGGGGAAGAAGAGGAGGAGGAGGAGGAGGAGGAGGAGGATGACGATGACGATGACGATGACGATGTATGATCTAATGCTATTGTTTGTATGACATTATTATAATTTTATAATTTGTAACTTTATGATTGTGAGTGCATGGTTATTTTAGATTTTATTTTTTTTATGATATTTTAAACACATTTATTACTTATCTATTAATTAGTTATGACTTTGTTATTAGTTGGTTGCATTTAGATATTATATTTCTTGATTGTTTAAACAAGAGCTATTTGTTTAAACAAAGGTTGATGGCTAAATGCAATGGGAATAATACAAAATTTGTGGCATTTTTGCATAATTTTTTTTGTGAGAATGCCATAAATTCAAATTTTCTTTTTGTGTTTTCTGGGATTTTTTTTTAATTGTGAGAACACAAAAAAATTCTTAATTTTCCAAGTTCTCATAGTAAAAAATAGTGAGAACATAAGAAAAATTTGCTAAAATTCACAAGTTTTTGAATTCTCATGCTAAATTACTACAAGGACAATTAAAAAAAATTTACGATATTCTCACAATAATTTATTGCAAGAACAAAAAACTTTTTTGTCATAGTATAATACTATGTGGACAAAAAAGTTGTGATTTTTTTTTTGAGTGTTCTCACTATATTTTATTATAAGAATATGCAAATTTTTCTATACAATTCTCATAGTAAAATATTAAAAAAAATAAAAAAATATTTGAAAGTTGAGTTCTCATGATAATTTTTTATGAGAAATTTTGCAATAAAATCACAATGTCATTACAAATTTTAACCAAATTATTATGTTCTCTTAAAAAAATGTCCATAAGAATTCACAAAAAAATTTTGGAATGAGGATGATAAAAGTTTGGTTTAGACTTTTCAACAAATATCCTCTGCAAAAGAAACTACTAACCATATGAATTAGATCTTCCCTAACAATTTCTCAATATGTCTGATAAAATTTTTCATGGAAGTCGTAAGGTCCTGGGGCACTATTTGCTTTAAGTTGGAACATTGCTTATTCAATCTCCGTTACCAAAATTGCCTCTAGAAGATGCTAAGCATGGTTATCAACTAAAATTGGAATGTCAATTTGGTCCAATTCAAAACTAATTGCATCCATCAACATTTCTATATCCTTAAAAGAAACCTATTGAAAATACTCCTTAACATTTCTCTCTATCAAGTTCATGTCATAAATCCAATTACCATTATTATCCTTTATCCTGGATATAAATTGGTTAATTTGTCACTTATTAACTAGATTATGAAAGTAGGCGGTATTCTGATTCCCTTGCATTATCCAAGTTTGCCTTGCCTTTTAGGCCCATAGAGACTCTTCGTAGTCGGACCAAAATTTCAATAATTGCTGACATTCACGCTATGTGTGATTGTTATTATGACTTACGAGACTCAACTAAATTTGTATCCGTTTCTGTTCTAGATGATTAACATTATGCTTTATCCTACCTTCTTGGAATTTGTTCCAAGTCATTAGTTCATTCTTTAAACTATTAAGCTTACACATAGTCTGATAAGCAAAGAATCCTGATTCCTATTCATTCCAAATCATATTTACAATATTTCTACATTGTGAGAAGTTAAGCTAACAATTTTCAAATCGAAATGGGTGCTTTTGATAAGACTATAAGGCTTCTATAGAGAACATTAGCGGAGACTGCTACCGGTCTAAGGGCTTGTAATCTTGATTGAAGGAACACTTCAATCCATTGTGAATTGCATAAGGCTCTATCTAATGGAGCCCATACCTCATCTGGCCCTTGTTTATTGTTTGTCCATGTCTACCATTTCTTCGGAGAGATGTCAATAAATTGACTAGTCTCTATGACATTCCAAAATTGCTTATTACCTTGAATCAGAGACATACAACTTTTTATCCCGTGAGTAAACAGCTTGGTTGAAGTTACCAATAACAAGCCAAGCATTGAAAATTGTCATAGCAGTTAATTTGAACCAATCCTATAATAATTTCGAGTATCTACCACTACAAAAAATGTCACATTTGGCGTCGGTCTATTTCCGGTAGTTTTATCGCTGGAAAATGAGCATTTTCTGGCGTTAAGTGAAGCAGCCATGCTTGTATTTTCATTCACTTGCCGGCGGGTAATTGCATTTTTAGTCAGTTATCTAGCCGCCTCTAAATGCAGTTCACATTGCACTCCTCCCTCGCGCGGTTTTATTCCCCGCTTTTTCATTTTCAAACTAGTTCTCCCAAATCTTCCTGCGATTGCCAAACCCTCCATCCCATCCTCCTTCCCTCAGTCCTCAGTTTTTCATTTCTTTTCCGAGAACTCTTTTTTCTCGAAACCCTCCATCCCATTGCATGTTTCCCACTGCAGACTTCAAGCGCGATTCACTTGACCCACTGCTTCAAGGTACACATTCTCTTCTCCAGCCCTTCAGCGTGTCTACCCAACTCCTTGCTAGTCGCCACAGAGCATCAATCACAGCTGAGAATCACCGCCTAGATCCAACGTCATTCTCTTCTCCATCGAATTAAGGTTTCAATCTCAGGTAATCTTCTCTTCTCTCCTTCTAATTCTCAATCTATGGTTGAAAATCTTTAGCTTTTATGCTTGTAATCGAAACAGCGATGTTTCAGTGCTTTCCTTTTTTTGTGTAGGTCGACCTTCAACTCTGATGGCATCTAATAGAGTCAACATAGGGGTAGGGAGGCACGTGCAGCCTCCTAACCTTAAGAACCCCATCGTGTTCTTTGATATCACCATCAATAAGAATTTCAGGTACATTTTCTTTTCTAAGTTATGCTTACTTTGTTCTTATTCTCTAGTTTGCTTAGGAATTTGAAGGAAAGAAGCTTCAAATGTTTGGTTTATCTTGAAGTTTCTATCTTATTTTACCTTCTTAACCCTAATATATTTGAATTTTGAATCAAATTTGCTGTATATATTTTGGCTGCTAACATATACTGAAAGGAAAAAAGTATGCCTTTTCATCTGTTGATGTTTTTAGTGCATGTTCATACATGTTTGATTGTTCGATGTCCATTGAATAAGATTATGACTTTTTCACAAGCAGATTAGCATGTCAAGTGGTATTCAATGTCCCTCTTATCCCTTTATTTGGCACGTGTAATAAAATTATGATGGAAGAGACATTTTGGGTTGACTCTATGAACAACTCTCTTGTAAGATCGAGTGGCAGGCTGTTTATTGTTGTCTTTTTCCTCAGAGTCAGTTAAGTAGAAGTATATTCCTGTCTGCCTGCTTCCCATGTGTAATTCCATTGTTGTTTCGATGTGTAAGACCCAGAATTCTTCTGGCATCCATCTTAGGATTGGCCTAGTGAAAGATGCTGTTGACAACTAAGGTTTATTGAACTTTGGGAATCATGGGTGTGATAAACTGCAGCAGATTTACTTGATTTTCAGATTATATAATACTCTGAAATTAGTTTAGACCATTTCAGGTTATAGCAGAAGCTTGTCATAATCTCTCTTGTCATTCCACCAAAGAATTCTTTAGCTTTACATCAAGTCTAACTTTACCTTTATATTTCTTTGCAAGGGCAAAGGTTTGATGATGTTCTAATCCTGGTCTGCACTTTTGCAGGTTTTGGAAGAATTGGATGTGCTTGAGATAATCTTCTCGATAAGTCAAAGAGATTAGAAAGAGCTGCTGAGGGAGACTTTGATCTTGTTTATTTTGCTGAGGGTATTTTTTTTATCTGTTCAAACATTGTATGTAGTATTGTGTTGTGCATTTAGTCCAAAATGGTTTAATTTTCCTTATGTACCATGTGAGATCCTATCTACAGGCATTATTTTAATAGCCTTTTCATATTTAGCCCTTACTGGACTTCTTCCTAATTGTGTAATATATGGTGATGACTAGTTAATTAATTAGATTTATATTATGATACTTGTGCTATGGTAATTGCAACGCAGCATATAAATATTATAATATAGATATCTTAATTTTTGAGCTGGTTGAATATGAAGAGCTGTATTCAATTATAGAAAACAAGCGATTATTCAAGTTTGCTGTTAAACTATTAAGAAAAGCTACTTAGCTAAATATTAATTTTCAGTGGTTTTTTAGTTTAAAAAATTATGATTTAGGCTGTTATTATGTATCACCAAATAGTGGCTTCTTTATTTCACTTCATTTGGATATTAGCAATTGAAAGAGACGTTATTTTTGGCAACCTACTGACCTTAAAAAGCTTATATTCTAATCTTGTAGAAGATTTTGTGTTGTTTTGACCTTTGGCCTTTATGCTTTAACTTATTAGGCACTTTGGAGTTGGCAATGGATCAAACTGTAAGTTTGCCTTAAGTGTGGTGTCATAAGTTTGGGACAGTTTCAACTTGTTTTGCATTTTCAGGTTAACCTTACTAAAGGACATGGATATGTGGAATTCAAGACAAAACGGGATGCTGAAAAAGCCTTACTATACACGGACAGTGTAGCTGGTAGAACACAAACAAAATCATCAAGACATTAACACAGACATTAGATAATTGTTATATAGGTGCTAGTGCTACCAACACCTCTTATATATAGTTCCCCTGACTTCCTGCAATTAGGTGCTTAATTATTTGTTAGTCCATGTTTTTCTGTGCACCAGATAGATGATTGCAGAACAGGAGATAAGTCATCCTTTTTTGTGCTTTATGTAGTGTTCTGTATCATTTTTTGGATCTAACACTGAACATGGTTTTACTTATGCTTCATCTATACTCTATAATTTTAGTATGGGTTTAACTTGAGTTCTAGCTGAAAATTTGAAGTTAAGATTTCTGCATAAGATGGTTATTGTTTTATGTCTGTTAGTATGATGAAATTTTGCTTTTGGATTCAATTTCCTTGTTGACAGTTGACACTTATGACCTATATTAGACAGTTTACAGTTTGCATGTCTCTCATGGATGTTTGAGGCCAAACAAGGGGAATTTTTTTTCAAGATTAGGTTGGTAAGTTCACTATGACTAGTTTTGGCACATTGATAAAAAGAATTTTTAATTTAATTGGAATGCTTATCCCTATTTGCTCTCTAACACTTTTGGTTGACTATTCATAGGTACATTATGTTAAATTGGTTATTGTTTTTAAGTTGTATCTTTGAAAGGATTTCAGGCTAAGATTTTTAGAAGATCCTGGACAATATTGCATCTCTGTTATCTTTGGTTAAAATTTAAATCCACTCTCCTTATTGGGTGTTATGGTTTTAAGTGTGATTTAGCTTGAGTCTCTTGTACTGGTTTGTGCAAATTTGAGTAAAATTTGGTAACTCTGAAGGTAACAGCTCATATATGAGATGATGCCTTTATCTTGAATTTGTAAAGATTTTAATTGCTATTCCAATGGGTGTTTACGTGCTTGTTGAATTTTTCTGCACTTAACAAGTCCATTTTTTCAAGTTGAAGTCTACAGGGTTGAGAGTGTTTTCTTGAAGTCACTGAATGTTTGCTAAGATATGGAATTCAATTCGATTCATGTGCTTTGTTCATGTTTCATCTCATGATTATACTAATTGGGGTTGCTAATTGACTTGGTATGCTTCTCCTCATATAGTTTCAAATCTGTTCATGATTGGGGATTTTGACATGTTGCTGAAAGATGGTGGCTGCTGTCCCATTGCTTTGAGCTTCGTTCTTTAGGGGGTTTTTGTGCCCAAAAAAAATCTGATTGAATATAATGTTTGCTATGCTGTGGCCTCAGTATGCTTTAATCTTGTTCTTCTACCATCATTTTATGCCAAAGAATTTGCTACTGTCCCATTGCTTTGAGCTTCGTTCTTCAGTGGATTTTTGTGCAAAAAAAAAAAATTGATTGAATGTGATGTTTGCTGTCCTAGGGCCCCAGTATGCTTTAGTCTTGTTCTTCTATCTTCATTTTATCCCAAAGAGTTTGCTGCTGTCCTAATGGTGTTTTAAAGATGAACTAACCTTGATTTTTAGTTTGTTTTGGGTCTTAAACTTGTCTCATACCTGCTGCTGTCCCCTTCATATTTTAGCATGATCTTTAGTTTGGTTTGAGTCTTGAATGTGTCTCCTAACTGCTGCTGTCTCATTGATGCTTTTGAGTACGATTTTAGCTTCAAATTGAGTGTAAAATCTTGTTCAATAATGCATGCTCGGGGAGTCTGCTTTGTGGTGAACATTAAGGCATGTTGGAATGTGGAATGTGATTTAAAAATAACAAGCCCGAATAAGTGATAATCAACTCTGTGGACTATGATGTGCCTTAGAAAATGTTTCAACTAGCGATTTCTCTCTTACAAGTAAACTTTTGTTTGTGAAGTAGACCTTTTACAACTAGTGAGAAAAAAGGTGATATTATGAAGTATTCAATATTTATTATGCATTTTGTTTATTACTAATAATTTAGTTCATAATTTGTAGAATTTTGACAAAGATTTACTGCACTTTTGGAATACAAGCTTGCTATGAGGTTAGTATTACGAATTTAATTATTCAATGTTCTCACTTCTCAAACATGAATGTGGACGCTTTATAGTTCCTTAAACTGTAGCATCCTGGTACTATTTTTAAAATTTAATGGTGATTTAAATATAATAAGTATTGACATTGAGCATGAATTGATTAATCTGTTAGATACGGTAAGTCTGTACCATTTACTTACCAAGGAAAATATTGAATCATATTTTATATCAAATGCTTGCAAATTTCTTGACAAGAGATGCGGCTTGGCTTTTTTTTTTTTTTTCTAAGAATGGTTTTTTATAATCAATTTGAATCATTTTGGGAGTGTGGCAATTTTTTCCCCTTTTATAGTTCTCTTTGATCCTCGGAGTTGTAAATGTTAGAGAATTGTGTGTGTGTCAAAAGAAAAGAGAAAAAGAGAAGTCCCACATTGCTCAAATAAAGGAAGGTCAAAGGGTATAAATATTAACATGTGATTATGGAAAGAGCAAAATGGGTCTAGGAGGAGAGTGGGCTCGCGCGCACAAAAAGCTGGGCCAACATAGCTGAGCTCAGTTGAAATTCGGCGATTTGCCCCCCCTGCGCGCAAAATATACGCGGTGTTGGACATTTTTTACCGTTGCTAGAATTTAATTTTTGAAAATTAAATATTTTCAAATAGCCTTCCAGAAAATTCACAAATTTAAGGCTTCGATTATGAGTTCATTATGTGAACGTTTCTGAACGTTACTCATCATTTACCGACAATTATTAATCTGTTTTTTTTCTGATATAATGTTTATTAATTTTCATGTCGGAAACCGTCCAACGTTCAGAAACGTCTTCATTAATATAATTCAATATGGTCCAACGTCTTATTATTTTCTGTGCCTATAAATACCGCGTTGCTCTTTGGGTTCCACACAACACAGCTCCGGACATTATTCGAGCTGCTCTCTCCTCTCCTCTTCTCTCTGTCCCTGAGTTCTTATCTCCGCTGTTCTGCTTTCCTGCGCCATCGCAGAAGAATCCGTTCAATCCTGGGGAGTGCCGTCTTGTGGCGGAATATCTCTCAAGGACAGTGTCCTTGTACACGGCTCGAATTTATTTTATACTAACAACTTCCTTGTGCAGCTACTGATTGATAACAATCTTGAGAGATATGGAGTCACAAAACAATGCTCTTACTTCTGATGGCCCTACCGGTGCCCCGTTCACACTACCTCCGATGCCACTGTCTAGGCCACCACCGGATATTTCAAAAATTGAAATGTTCGATGGCAAAAACTTTCGAAGGTGGCAAGAACGTGTTTACTCAATCCTGGACCTATATGGAGTTGCTGCTGCACTCACACAATCTGAACCCTCATTAAATGTTGACCAAAATCAAAGGGTTGCTTGGGAATATGCCAACAAGGTATGCCGAAATACCATCATTAACACTTTGTCTAATGATCTTTTCGATGTTTACTATGTGTATAAGGAAGCAAACAAAATTTGGGAATCATTAATTATCAAATATACTGCTGAGGACGTTGGGAAGCAAAAGTTTGTTGTTGGAAATTATTATAGATGGGAGATGACCGAGGACAAGGATATTAAGCTGCAAATTAATAAGTACCATAAGCTGCTAGAAGAGTTGAGGGCAGAAAAAATCAACTTACCTGACGAGTTTGTTGCTGGAATTTTGATTGAGAAGCTGCTTGAATCATGGAAGGACTACAAACAACAACTGAAACACAAACAAAAGCAATTGCCATTGTCAGACCTAATCACTCACATCATAATCGAGGACACAAATCGAAAAGAGATGCAAGCTGCAAAAGGCAAAGAGATGACTTCAAAAGCAAATTTGGTGGAGACAAAGCAGTATGCCAAGAGGTATGATTCTAAAACAAAACTTGACTACAAGCCCAAGAGTTCTAACCCCAAATTCAAAAAGAAAGGGAGTTTCTTTGTTTGTGGAAAACCAGGCCACCATGCTGCTCAATGTAGAAAGAGGGCTAGAAATGACAATCCTCCTAGAGCCAATTTGGTTCAAGGAGACGAAGAAAATGAAATTATAGTAGCGGTCATTTCTCAAGCTCTCTTAGTATCCGATGTGAAAAAATGGGTGGTAGACTCTGGGGCTACCAGGCACATTTGTGCAAATCGTGAGATATTTGTCTCCTATAATCCTACCAAGGAAAGAGAAGACCGTGTTTACCTTGCTGATTCCCGAAAAGAAAAGGTTGAACTACAACTCACATCTGGAAAAACCTTGTCACTCAGTGATGTTCTTCATGTGCCTGATGTTAGAGTCAATTTAATTTCTGTAGCTCTATTAAGCAAAGCTGGGGTTAAGGTGTCATTTGAATCTGATAAGATCCTAATGACAAAGAATAATGTATTTGTAGGAAAGGGCTATTGTACTCAGGGGCTGTTTATACTCAACATTGCTGATATGAATAAAAATGCATCATCTTCTGTTTACTTGCCTGTCTTTATGGTTGATACTTTTGATATATGGCATGCTCGATTAGGACATGTTAGTAAGTCATATTTAAAGAAAATGCAAAAATTTGATTTAATTTCTGAAATTAAAAATGATACTCTAAACAAATGTGAAATTTGTGTAGAAGCTAAGTTAACTAAAAAGTCTCATTTTTCTGTACAAAGAGAAACTGAATTGCTTAACTTAATACATACTGATTTAGGTGATTTAAAACAAACTATGACAAGAGGTGGCAAAAAGTATTTTGTAACTTTTATTGATGATTTTTCTAAATATACTAAAATTTATTTATTGAGAAATAAAGATGAAGCTTTTGATAAATTTCTTTTATATAAAGCTGAGGTAGAAAATCAATTAAATAAAAAGATTAAAAGGGTTAGGTCAGATAGAGGAGGAGAATTTGTTTTATTTAATGACTTTTGTGAAAAAGAAGGAATCATTCACGAAGTAACTCCTCTATATTCACCTGAATCAAATGGAATAGCAGAAAGGAAAAATAGAACTTTAAAAGAAAGGATGAATGCTATGCTTGTAAGTTCTTCTGCACCAGATAATTTATGGGGTGAAGCTTTATTATCTGCATGTTTTTTACAAAATAAGATACCTTATAAGAAACTAAATAAGACACCTTATGAATTATGAAAAGGATACACACTAAACTTAAAATATTTGAAAGTGTGGGGGTGTCTTGCAAAAGTTTTATTACCTGATCCTAAAAAGAGAAAAATTAATTCTAAAACTTCTGATTGCATGTTTATTGGATATGCTGAACATAGTGCATCATATAGATTTCTAGTTTTGAAAAGTGATGTTCTTGATCATAACATTATTATTGAAACCAAAGATGCATAATTTTTTGAGCATATTTTTCCATTAAAAATTCAGCATATGTCTCAAACAGCTAAAAATTTGCCTTCTTCATCTAAAGTAAATGAAAGTGAAAATTTTGTTGAAAATTTAAGGAGAAGCAAAAGACAAAGAAAAGAAACTTCTTTTGGAAATGATTTTTATACTTTTATGTTACAAGATGAGCCATCAAATTTTTCTGAAGCAATTTCATCTTCTGATGCTCACCTTTGGAAAGAAGCAATTAAAGCTGAAATAGATTCACTAAATTAAAACAAAACTTGAGTTTTGGCAGACTTGCCTCTGGGAGCAAGACCTATTGGTTGCAAATGGGTTTTTTTTAAAAAAATATAATCCTAATGGATCCATTGATAAATATAAAGCGAGGCTAGTAGCTAAAGGATTTACTCAAAAACAAAATATTGATTATTTTGATACTTTTTTTTCAGTAACAAGAATTTTCTCTATTAAAATTTTGATTGCTTTAGCTTCAGTTTACAAGTTTTTTATTCATCAAATGGATGTTAAAACTACTTTTTTAAATGGTGATTTAGAAGAAGAAATTTACATGGTACAACCTGAAGGGTGTGTTGCTCCTGGACAAGAAAATAAAGTTTGTAAACTTGTTAAATCATTATATGGATTGAAACAAGCACCGAAACAATGGCATCAAAAACTTGATCAAGTTTTAACAAGTGATGGATTTTCTACTGTTGAAGTAGAAAGATGTGTTTATACAAAAATTATGAATGATGGGTGTGTGATTATTTGTTTATATGTTGATGATATGCTTATTTTTGGTACAAGTATAAATGTTGTAATAGAAACTAAAAAGTTTCTTTCTTCTAAATTTGATATGAAGGATATGGGTGAAGCAAAGGTGATATTAGGTGTTAAGATCATAAGAAGTGAAAATGGTATTTTACTATCTCAAGAATATTATATTGAAAAAATTCTTAAAAAATTTGGATTCTTTGAAAAAATACCTGTAAGCACTCCTTATGATGTTAGCACCAAATTAGTTAAAAATAAGGGTGATTCGGTTGCTCAATCTACATATGCATAGATTATTGGGAGTCTGTTGCATTTAATGAATTACACCCAACCTGATATAGTATATGCTGTGTGTAGATTGAGTAGATATACTCACTGTCCAAGTAGTGAACATTGGTTAGCTTTGGACAGATTAATGAGTTATCTGAAAGGTACCATGAATTATGGTATATGTTATAATGAATTTTCCGCTGTATTAGAAAGGTACAGTGATGCTAACTGGATCTCAGATTCAGAAGATACCAAATCCACTAGTGGCTATGTATTCACTCTTGGTGGTGGTGCAGTAACCTGAAAATCAGCTCAACAAAATATTATAGCGAGATCCACTATGGATTCAGAGTTCATTGCTCTAGAGTTGGCTAGTAATGAGGCTGAGTGGTTGAAAAACTTCTTGGCAAATATTCCATTAGGTGAAAAACCAACACCATCAGTGTCATTACATTGTGATAGTCAATCGGCGATAGCCGTTACTAAAAATAAGACATACAATGGAAAAAGTAGGCATATACATTTAAGACATAATATTATAAGATAGCTGTTGAAAAACAGAGTTATATCGATCGATTTTGTAAGGTCAGAATTAAATCTGGCAGACCCCCTAACCAAACCTTTAGGGAAGAAACAAATTTTGGAAACATCGAGGGGAATGGGACTTAAGCCAGTTTGAAAATTAACAATGATAGTAACCCAACCTCTGTGATTGGTGATCCCATGAAGGAGGTTCATATGAGTAAAAACAAGTCATTCGTTAATTCTGCTAACACTTTATTATTTTAGTCCATTCCTATGATATGAGGAAAAGTGTTAGAATGCATTATTGGCGAGGCTGAGCAAAAGCTCTTAATGATTTCATATTCCTTATGGATGGTGTGATCATTGCAGTCACACTTGATGAAATCACCTATATGAATGTAAAGTGGGGCCGCTCCTATGAGATCATGGCAAAATCTCTAGAGCATTCATTAAAACCAGGCACGCGCAAGGCTGTAGTTTAAAGCGCAAAACTGCGATAACAGTGGAAATTGTGGGGTATAAATTGACTCTTAAGGCCTCTAGTATACAACGGAAAATTGTTGGTTCATAGAAGCTATAAGTTTCACCTACAATTGTGTATACTAAGCTCTATTAGTCTAGGAATGGTTCATAGTCCGTAAGACACCATATTCGAAATGTTTATACCCATATGTATAACTCAGATGACAATGGTTTTTTGACACACATATGGGGGATTGTTAGAGAATTGTGTGTGTGTGTCAAAAGGAAAGAGAAAAAGAGAAGTCCCACATTGCTCAAATAAAGGAAGGCCAAAGGATATAAATATTAACATGTGATTATGGAAAGAGTAAAATGGGTCTAGGAGGAGAATGGGCTCGCGCGCACAAAAAGCTGGGCCAACATAGCTGAGCTCAGTTGAAATTCGGCGATTTGCCCCCCTTGCGCGCAAAATATACGCGGTGTTGGACATTTTTTACCGTTGCCGGAATTTAATTTTTGAAAATTAAATATTTTCAAATAGCCTTCCAGAAAATTCACAAATTTAAGGCTTCGGTTATGAGTTCATTATGTGAACGTTTCTGAACGTTACTCATCATTTACCGACAATTATTAATCCGTTTTTTTCTGATATAATGTTTATTAATCCTCATGTCGGAAACCGTCCAACGTTCAGAAACGTCCTCATTAATATAATTTAATATGGTCCAACGTCTCATTATTTTCTGTGCCTATAAATACCGCGTTGCTCTTTGGGTTTCACACAACACAGCTCCGGACATTATTCGAGCTGCTCTCTCCTCTCCTCTTCTCTCTGTCCCTGAGTTCTTTTCTCCGCTGTTCTGCTTTCCTGCGCCATCGCAGAAGAATTCGTTCAATCCTGAGGAGTGTCGTCTTGTGGCGGAATATCTCTCAAGGACAGTGTCCTTGTACACGGCTCGGATTTATTTTATAATAACAACTTCCTTGTGCAGCTACTGATTGATAACAGTAAATGACTATATGCTTGATTAGATGGATAGAGCTCTGCATGATGCTTTATGAATTGTCCAGAGAACTCTTAAATCAAATGCAGTAATCTTCTGCATACTTTAGCTTTTTGTCCCACCACTTTGTTTGAAGTTCCTTTTGTTCATTTCAAGTTCAGTTTTTTTATTTGTTTTGTTAGGTTTTAAAATGTCTTTAATATAATTTCTTTTGTGGTTGAATTTTGGTACTCAATACTGAATTATATTGAAGTTTCTTTAATATAATTTCCTTATGTTCATTTGCACATCTACGACTGAATCCATCCCAAGCATTCCAGTTTGTTTATTTATCTATGTTATGTTTTTTAGTGGCGTGCAAAAACCAATATGTTTAATTTGCAATGTTATATGGAATCAATTCTATTAAGTGATTTTGATATTAGATTCTAGAATTCTTTGTAAAATTTATGAACCTTCTGCCCGTTTAATTTTAATTCAAGTTAGATGAACATACAAGTATGCAATTTCCAGAAATCCCCTTCTTATTGTCTCCACCCCCAACTCTCAAGAGAGGATGTAAAGTAAATTCGCAGCATTGCAAAATAATGGAGCGAGAGACGAAGACAGAGGGCTTCATGATGGATAAATTTTTTCTTCTCTTAGGCATAACAGTTAGCATTATTCATAAATACAGAGCTCTTGTAATTTTTTTGTTTTTTTGGGTGTTCATCGGAGTTAAAATTTTGAAATACCTTGTAAACTTGTAATGCACTCCTAGAATGCTTTACTAAATCCCTTTTCCTATATCATTTCATAAGCTGATGAAGCTCTTGTAATTTTTTTGTTTTTTTGGGTGTTCATCGGAGTTAAAATTTTGAAATACCTTGTAAACTTGTAATGCACTCCTAGAATGCTTTACTAAATCCCTTTTCCTATATCTATTCATTTCATAAGCTGATGCAGATATTTACACTACTTTATTCTTTTACTAATTTTATATCAATTAATGCATCAAACCTACTACCATTCGGCTGCAGGTCCAACTGCCTCCTGTAAGAATCACCACCATTACAAGGTTTGTTGAGGAAATGTACTTTTTATTATTATTTTTGAATATACATGTTTTAAATCTTATTAGAAATACATAACTTAGTTCTTAAAAAATTTTTACTCGTTATTGGTTAAGAAAAAGTAAGACAAATATAAATGCATATATATATATATATATATATTTACTTAGAGTTTTTTTTTATTAGGGAAATGTTTGTAATCCATGTTCTTTATTCTCTTCAAGCTATGCACCAAATAGTTAAAATGATTCTATTTATTTTGTGAATTTGTAGTGTTTTTTAATTTCACATGTTTAGTTAAACATTATGCATAATTTGTAGTTTTTTTTTTAATTTTGTGTAGAAGTGACAAATATATTAATTTTTTTTTACAATTATATTAAATATATGATTTGATTTTGGTAATGATTTTAATAATGTATAATCAGGCATGCATTTAATATAAAAATATATTAAAAATTTCAGGTATGCATATAATATAAATATAAATGAAAAAAAAAAAAAACATGTTAGTAGTGCGGATTTTCCAATCATCGCTAAATCTACACCAAGTGTTAAAACTTCGTAACAGTTTACAAAAAGCTAACGCAATCTGCCCAAAGTAACTAACTAGTTTACTCCTTTTGCAGTAGGCAAAAATTGTCGCCAAGTACAATATAATTGTTGCTACCAATTAGTGGTGGCTATTTCCGTGGTTGAAAAATAACCATTACTAATTGAGTATTTACAGTTGTAATGGCGAGTTAGCCAGTTCTCGCTAACTGCAAAAAAAATGTTGGTAAATGACAATTTTTTGGTAATGTTCATACACGAACGTGGTGAAGAAATATTGACCTTGAGAATTTTGCACTTATACATGTAACCAATGAGAGGATGCATCCATGATTTGACAAGAATATTCTTCTGAATATCCAAGAAACAAGCCCCCACTCCGCCCCACCGCATCTAACCCAAAATGATTATTGTAGCCAAAAAGATTGGAACTTAATAACTATTTTATTTACAAACTGTTTAGTTTCCATAAAAAAACAAGAAATCCAACTTATATTTACATATTAACATTCGAACTCTTTGAATTGTCGTGGTCTTACCCAATCTATGATAGTTCCAACTAAGTAGACTCATGGTGCTTGTGGGAGCTTTTGTGGAAAAGCTTCTGAAAACCTTTCGTCCATTTGATCTTGTGATTCCTGCTCTTCTGTTCCCTTTGTGATAGGAGGAAGTTCTGGCAAAAGTTTTCTTCAACACACTAGTTGGAAAGAGACATCATTGCATCTGCGGTTTAGATCGACTCTTGCTGGTACTTGGTATTCGAAACCCGACCTTTTTATTTCTTTAGATATATAATAATCTGCATTTTATTATTAACAAACTTAATTGGTGATCATGCTACGCATGTATTATTTTTTAATTATTTATTAATTAAACGTTATTAATTATTATGAGTGTTTTATTGGTTTAGCATTTTAATAGGTCCAAACGCTTTAGTTTACATTACCAAAGTCCACATTATTAAGGCAACCTATGTAACTTCAAGGAAGTTGACAATAATTGTCACAGATCCCCAAGTGTGAAAAAAAAAATGAGACTTAACTTATACAAGACTTTGATAGCATATTCATCATCTCTTAGAATCCGTTACTTTACAAAAAACTATTATTGTATATTGACGGCTATAGATTGTACTCCTCTCCCTTTAGATTATAAAAGAAAGAACTTGTATTCCATCTCTGTTAAATCTTGTCACTAGAGTAAACTTTCTCATTTCTATTTTACCATAGCCTAAATGCCAACATTAATCAAGAAAAAAAAAATATTGGTTGAATTTTTTTTAAATCATGTCTACAAACTTTTAATTACCAGATAATTCTATAATTTTGAATAAAAATAATATTTGTTAAAAATATTATAAATAGTAGTAAGAAATCTCAAATACATATTGAATATTTCGACTAAACTGTTAAATAGATAAAATTTACAATATAAATCAACAATTTTTTTTAGTAGTCTGTTACATAATATTATTATGCAACAATCCCATTTTTCTAAATTTTCTCCTTGATAGTTCTAATACAGCAAAGTGATAGTATCTGGCTTGGTTTTGAAAATAAAAGTTATTCATCTGACTAATGTATTGGCTTGTTTAATGATCACTGACTCTTTCTGGTTAAATAATTTTTCTACAAAAATAATGTACAAAAAAAAAATATTTGTAATGAACAAGTATGCGTAAGTAATTGTAAAATATTCACTAACAAAAATTATTAAAAAATTGTTAGTATAAAAAAAAATTTCATGTTAATGAGTGACACTAAAAAAGATATATCTAAACTGCAGTCGAAATATTGGATAATAAATTTTAAAAAATCAAAGTCGTGTTAAAATGAAAACTTAAAATCTATCAGATATATCATTGGAAAAAAAAAATTCTTCTATCTAGCAATTAGGCCCTTTTCATTTTCTTGAAAATTTTTTACGCAAGCAATGAGGCAAGGTGAATTGAGTTACCCCACCTTTTAATTTCATTATGCATATAATAATTTGCATTTCATTACTAGCAAAATGATATCGGTTGGAATGGATATTGTTGGAAGACGCATGCTCTTACTTTTGCAAAACCACGAAAGCAGGAAGAGATGCTGATGGGGAGAGGAATTTCGAAAAATTTTAAAACAAAAATTTAAATTAGAAGAAATTCGTACTTAAAAAAAAAATTGTACCTGAGTGCTTCACTTTCATCAGTCTTTGCACTTTATGCAAAATTAACTTTTTAGACTTTGCATTATTTCCATACTAGGTGAACTCGCCTGATAAAATGATTTCATGTAGTTTTCTTTAAAAAGAAAAATTCTACATCTCTCCATTCAAATTTTCATTTTGAATACTTTGTCGTAATTGTTTGAGTACTATGTCTAAAAGCTATCTTGTATTATGAATCCTACCTTAATAACAGCCTACAACTCTTTTATTTATTGGTATGTCAAATGCTTTAGGTCTGTCTATATATATTTTAAATGTGACATCTCTAATCCCACATGAGTTTCAATTACTCAAAACTTAATTGCTGTAATCTCTAGTTGGCTGTGTCCATGTATATGATGCTTCTTAAAGTAGCTTTATAACGAATATGTCTTAGACACAACTAAAGTATATACATATTTGACTTAATCTTCTTTTTGCTCATATATCACTAAAATTAAAATTAGTTATTTTTTTAACATTGATCCTTTAAATCCCATTTTCATAATCCTTGGATAGACAGTAAAATAGTATGTACTAACCTACCACCTTATGATATTGTCAAAGTTGTAAGAACACCAATGAAAAAGTTATTCTTTATTTTGGGACTCACATGTTAGTAAAGTAGGGATTTATTTACCAGTTTTTTATTTGTAATTATAAAGCACAAGTGGCAACTTTTTTCATTTTACACTATACAAATCTTAATCCAAGTATACCCTGTACCTCACTTGAGTCCTCTTACTCTGCTCACTTTTCATAGTGCTTGGAGAAGGTTCCAAATCCAGCTAGAGATATTATAGATAATGGGTATTCATAATTCAATTCTCATACAATGTCTTTCTTCAAATCTCATTCTGCTCTCTTACTGAGGAGACATTGTTAATAGTGTTTTGTTCTTACCTATTGCTTAATGCCCTTTGACTACTTGAAAAAAAAAAAAAAAAAGGAAAAATGGGCCTAAAATGGTAACGTTTCTAATAAGGCTTAACCTACAGTTTGACTCCTTGTGCTATTATTGTTCTGTTGGTAAGCTTAAACAGCTAGGATGAGCTTTATACGCCACGCATAAGAGTGGGATTCATGGTTCATTTTCAACCTCTAGCTTTCTTTTTTCTTGTTTTATAAAATTCAGTTTTTCCCATGTCCAAACTAGCAACTTCGATGGCTCATATCTTACTTGTTTTGCATCTAAATTGCATATAATTTATACCATTGAAAAGTTTGAAGAACAAACTTTCCAATGATATACGGCTCACACACAATGGTAGTTTGAAGAAAGAACACATGACCTCGAAAAGTTGGCTAATTAATCACTTTTTACACAATGCAAAAATTCAATTTTTTTTCTTGATAGGTTATCCATTTGAGACCAAATTTAACCACAAGTTCTACAACATACAAGCATCATTTGATGTGATACCATTAAGGATCAAGTTTTGCCCTAAACTTGAAATTTGGAAAGAATGCACCATGCTTTACAACAATCAAAGAGAGCACATATAATCCTAGTGCTCTGGTTCCAATGGTAGGGGGAGAAATTTGAAAATTTTTAAATAAAAATTTAAATTAGAAGAAATTCATACCTGAAAAAATGTGTACTTGAGTGCTCCATTCTGATCACCGACTTCCATGGTTTATGGAAAATCACCTTTTGGACTTCATGTTATTTCCATAGCAGATGCACTAAAACTCTCAAAGGAAAAGTCACCAAATTTGCTCTATGTACGTTTTATCGTATATACAAATACGTTGTTATTTATTTATCCATATGATTTTTTCCTTTATCTTAAGAAGGGATCAAATAACCACCAGTCTACCTCTTTTTTAAATATTATATTTCAAACACAAAACTAATTATAAGACAATTAGCTATATTAACTAATTAATTAATTCAAGTAATTAATTTACTAGTCAGGGTTGGGTTTTTAATATTAGTTCAGCCCATCATGGGCATTCCAAAATCCAACAAATACCTTGGTGACTAGTTCAAGGCTTGAACCATGGTAAGTTTTAGCAAAATTGCTCAGTCAGACTTTATTTGGACTTGTTCTTGATCATGTTTGATTGGTTTACTGAGTTATTGGTTTCAAACGTTGTCTAAATCAAATAACAAGTAAGTTCATTAGTTTTTTGGTTAAACCAACTAGTTTATCTTGTTTTCTAAACAATGGTTTTAAGAAAAGACTGTATAATTTTTATAAGACAAAAGTGTACTTTTGGTCTTTTAAATTTATATTTAATTTCAATTTTATCTCTCCAATTTGTTTAGTTATATTTTGGTTTCTTAACTTTCAAAATCTAGTAAAAAAATTTTCTCACCCCCAACACTGTTAATTTATCATCCGCTAAAATTTTTAGGCTAAATTATTATCAACATTACATCTCATTAATCCTACATGTAAAATCATTAAATCCTCTAAATCTAAACGCAATGTTCCAATTTGTGAATTAATGAAACCTAATATTTTCTTTTGGCTTTACTCCCTTGGCAGAACACTCGAGCCCTCTTTGGGATTTTAGAAACCTCCTTTTCTATATTGGTGCTAGAACTCCTGCTTACGCTAGCTTTATGGGGCTTCTATAATATTATGATAGGATTGGATTTACTTATTTTTGTTCATCGGCTAATTGGCAAGAAGCAAAAGCCAAAAAAAGAAAGCACAAAAGGGATGGTACTAACAATAAGGCATTGTTGATCATTTGAATTCTGGTTTTGCTAATTGTGTTGATTTTCAAGATGTTTGGTATGGCCTGGAATTGGGTGTTTCAGTTTGAAATTTTACATTGTTTATTGCTAAGCGTTTCTATAATGACCAAAGCACGCATGTGTGAAAGCCTTAAAAATTGCAGTGTGATATAATTAGAGCCCTGGGATGAGGGATATGGTTTGAAAACTTGAGTGTCGAATTTACAGACACATAGATTCGTTGAAATGCAATTTCTTAATCATTGATAAGTAACTTTGTGTTTGGATGCCCTAACACCTAATTTACCATAAAACTCATGGATGAAATTGATTTTGGATGAAGCAGTCTAACTGCAGCACTAAATACTTTAGGCGCAAGGACAATGCATTTAGATTGGAATACTGCATTTAAATTTAGATAATTTAATTATTTTACATGTAAGATTAATGGGATGTTGATGCTAGAAATGATTTGGCATGAAAATTTTAGAGCATGACTTCAAGTCAGCATTTTCTATTTAATACACTAATTATGTTAGAGGTGAGTTAAAAGCTAAAGAACCAAAGTAAAATCAACTAAATTTAAGAGACAAAACTAAAATCCAATGTAAAATTAAGGGATCAAAAATATACTTTTACTCTTTTACAATAAAAGAGATCACATAATTATACTATCTTTTAGGAAAATAATTTATTTAAAATTTTATTGCAAAAAGACTTTAACTTGATAGATAAAAATGGTTATCAGGAGACATTCATTGAGAACTTTACTGGAGGAAGTATTAGTGTATTTTTGTATTATATTAAAAAATTAATATCATAATAATTTATACTTTGATAAATAAATAATTCTCGCTTAAAATTTAATTTTAATTTAACTATGGTTTAATACTATATTACATAACTTTGACCAAAGAGCAATTAAAATACATAATTGTTTTGGGGATAATCATGCCATAAAATATGAAGGAACTGTTTGGAGATAGAGATTTTATTAAAGATTTTAGAATGATATAAGAAAAAGGGATTTCAGGCGATCAAAAGCTATCTTCTCCCCCTATCTCTAGGAAAGCTTCTATTTATACTATTCTTGAATTAAAGATAAGCTCGCGATAAAACTCAGATCAAGTGGTATAAAGGAGCCATAAAATCCACCTAATCAAAGTAATTTGCTATATAGAGTCATTCTGAACAATACTATTCAAAGTAACTAATTTTATCAATACATCATATAAAACTCATGGATTTAGAGTCATTGGTTTATTTTAGGTGTTAGTAAAGTGGATTGGATTATTTTAAACTTGTGAGAATCTTATATCTATAAAAAGTAACGCTATATAAATGCCAATAACACTAATTAATCAATACTACAAAAGTTTGAAACACTTTTATAAAGGAATGAACCTGATCCTGTAAAACACAAACCAATGATTGAGACACATGCTCCTATTTATTTATGCAAAGTAAATAAAGAATTACAATTTTAAAAATAATTTATAATTAATAATATAAAGTGAGCCAACAATGTATAGAACATTTGGCTGATACAACATTATTTCAGTTTGGGATTGCTTTGGTTCCAATGGTTCCACTTTAATGAATTATGAAACTAACACCTTCCTACGAGAAATTTTTTAATGGGTGGATAGTATTAGTTCTTTTTCATTAGAAAACTAATAAAATCTTTGTATAATTGTACTGAAATCGCAATCTTAGTCCATATCAAGTGATTTTTAATATTGGACGAAAAACCAAAATCATCAGAAACACTTTTGTAAAGGAATGAACCTGATCCTGTAAAACACAAACCAATGATTGAGACACATGCTCCTATTTATTTATGCAAAGTAAATAAAGAATTACAATTTTAAAAATGATTTATAATTAATAATATAAAGTGAGCCAACAATGTATAGAACATTTGGCTAATACAACATTATTTCAGTTTGGGATTGCTTTGGTTCCAATGGTTCCACTTTAATGAATTATGAAACTAACACCTTCCTACGAGAAATGTTTTAATGGGTGGATAGTATTAGTTCTTTTTCATCAGAAAACTAATAAAATCTTTGTATAATTGTACTGAAATCGCAATCTTAGTCCATATCAAGTTATTTTTAATATTGGACGAAAAACCGAAATCATCAGAATCCACAAATTGGTCACACAATTTTTAGAAGTCACATTTAGTGGATAATAAAACAACCATACCAAGTTGAAACTGCATGTAATAATAGCATTTCGAGTTTCAACCACCAAAGAAGTATAGAGATACAAAGTAACTAAACATCCCGACCACATTTGGAAAAGATTTATTACCAATTTATACCATCCTTCTTAAACATGCATTAACAATATAGGAACTAATAAGGTTGTATTCAAGAGATGGGATAGACAACTACTTTTACTGTGGTTCTGTTAGTTTCCAAGTAGGCAAACGCTTCTTTTGTCTGAGAAAATGGAAAACGACTCTTAGGGTCAAGTATTGGCTTCACCTTGCCACTCTCAATGTGGGGTCTTGGTTTCTCTAATATAGCCCCATCTAAAGTCAATAAGAGCAAGATTGCAGGCAGAGTTCCAAGAGGTCCTATTGTCACCACTTTGCCCCCCTTATTCTTTCACAGCCTTTAATGCACCTTCAGTCTCCCCTGTTTGCAATATTAACAGAGTTAATGTTAGTATATCTACAATATTCACGAAGATCTTCATACTTTAGTATAATATTGATCTCTAAAAGTAAATATATATGTAAAGGCTCAAAACCTAACCTACACATACACTACATCAAACCTCTCTAAAAAGTTTTCAAAGTTCTCCTTTGTATAGTCAATGGGCAAATCAGCTCCCAAATTTCTCAAGAATTTCTGTTTTCCAGTGCTAGAAGTAGCTGCTATCTTAGATGTGCCATAAACATGCTTGGCAATCTACCTTAAACGACATATATTTTATAGTTAGTAGTAACAATATTAAACATCAGAGTGTGGGAAAAATTAACATTTCAACTATTGCTACTCGATCATCTAGTTGCTCAGCTCAGTTGAAGTTAAGTATATTGGCATATCAAACACTGAACTTGGTAATAAGATGATACTTGAATCACATGTGTTCCAATCTCAGCACCTCCCAGTACAAGGACTGATTTGCTAGCAAAGAACCTAGCACGCACAAGGCCTTCATTGATAATCATATATAGAGGGGTAAATAGGAGTAGTATGTAAAAAATTAAATAATATAAAATTTTTGCAAATGTTAACGTGGAAGAAGTATAAAGTGGAACAAGCCACGTAGAGTGAGCTACTACAAATAAATACGGCAGTCTATTATATGCAAGTGGGGTGAGTTATAAAAATGGAGCAAGCTTGAGTATGTATCTAGAGGATCATCCAAAAGTGAAGTTAACAAAATATGTAGTAAATAAAAAGAGACAAAAAGAAAGAGAAACATACTATTAATTTTATCTTGGTTCAACCTTTGGACCTACGTCCAATTCCCATAAAAACTTAAGAGATTTTCCTTCAATCAGTCTAAAAATACAAGATGATAGTTTTAGATACTCATCACTAATATAGATTTTACAAGCTCATCTTAAACTTATACAGAATTTTTTTACAATTTACCCTTATCTTACTCTTACAACCAAAGAGCTATAGATTGTAATACGAAATAACAATTCACCTTTTAAATAGAGATTTCACTAAACTCAATAAATGCTTCTAAAAAATGAATACACTAGAAACTTGGAATATTTTCTAGTGAAATAAATGCTCTTATTACACAATGCATAGAAATGATTTTTCAAAATTGATGACCTGTATTTAAGTCTGCCATGTATTTATATAGATTCAATAACTTCTAATCATTAGAGATGAAATGATGATAGTAGTAACTTTTTGGCTAAAGCAGAAAAAACGTGTCTTCAATGTTCATAAGCTTTCTCTTCAACAACAATTGTTAGTATAGAGATTTCTTCCCAAGCAACCTATTATGTCTAATTTTCATAAATGCCATCAAATGCTTGCTTTATGGGTTAGAGAAAGATTATTACATTTCTTCACAAAGGAGGTAGTTGTAAAAAAAAAAAAAAGATTGAAGAATGAAACAATTGCACTATGTTTCATTTTGCTTGATTGAGAAAGACAGAGATTTTCTCTTATATTCATTAATATCTTCATTTTTAGACAAGACTTAGAATTGAAAATGGACTAAAACAAAATGGGCATTGTAAATTTTGGCTTTTGTTATCATCAAAGTCATAGGCCAAGATAAATATGAGGGCATACACAACATTGAGCCAGCATTTATAAGTAGTCTCAATGGCTAGAGAAATGTCAGTGACCTTAACAAAGCTCAGATTTGAAGGCTTATAGGCCAACCCTTTCTCTTTTGTAATAGTATACTTCACTAAAGAACAAATGACTTTAGGGTGATCCAAACCATGCTCATTGATATCACCATACACTTTATCCCCAACCTTGAATTTCTTCACTTGATTTCCCACTTTTATCAATATTCCAACAACATATACAAGAGTAGTCTTCGCCCACAAGCATTAGGACTCCCTTATCAAACAAGTATGAGTGGGTCAAAAAAGGAGTCCACAATTGGAAGCTAAATAAACATAGAAGTTAGAAACCTCAACAAAGAAATAAGGGAATTATGAAAGTCTCACAAGTAAAGGAAAGTCAAAGGCCTTGAAATACCTAGCCATTCTCTTGTAGTCAATAGGTTTAAGGGCAATAACAATGACCTTGCTAAGAACCTGGTCATCTTCGACTTAGGGTAAGGCATGTTGGAATCAAACTTGAGAACATCACCTAATTTACCATATTCAAAGTAGACCCAAGCCTTAAAGTGAAATGGTATGGTTGGAGTAGAATTAGCAGCCCTAGTGGTGGTAGGAGAGAAATGAGAAAAGAAAATTTAGGAGACAAGACGAAAGAAGAAGAGTTAAGCAATTTGATATCTATCATATGTTCATAGGCTAGATAGCTTACTTGATTTGAAAAAAAGCAAATGGATCTAAAAAAAAATATTTGATAAAAAATGAGCCTATTTTTAAAAAGTCCCAATATAATATGAGTCGAGTTTGGATTTTTTTCAAACTTTGCTCTTATTATAATCAATACAAAGTTTTTTTTTTAATTATGTAAGTTATATTCCTTTAAAACAACTTTTGTTGATGATACATAATTATGTTCATATTAAAATAGGGGGAAAGCCAAAATAGTATTATTTGAAAGTATTGCATAACAATTGACTTGAAGGATAAGACAAAATATAGATGCCATAAATAGATTAAAAAATAAGCAACTTGCCATAACACGATAGAAAAGATCCCCCCTTGTTGAATTGGCATGTTAAACATATTAGCATCGAATAAAATGATTAGTGTATAGTTGGGGGATAAGTAGCTGTAATTTTTAAGCAAAAAGATTGGGTTAAGTTATTAATAACACATTAGCTAAATCATTGTAACACCTTATAGAGTGATAATCTACTATATATAACAATGAAACCTACTAATACATTAGGCAAAAGTAAACTGCCCCTCTAATCTACAATGAGAATATAAACTTTGAGATTGCCTAACTTAATAAATTTCATTATTGACATGATCTAAAAAATTGTGAAAATGATGGATTCTTTATTGATTTATACAAGCCAAGCACCTTTTTTAGCTAGGATAGGGTTAGGTCTGGGCCCATTTTCATCAAAAAAATATCATGTTAGCCTCAAGCTCAATTTTTGTGACTTTTTTTTTTACAGGCCTAATCTATGATTAGATCTACTCAAGAAGCACTTTGTATGGGGCCCACTAATCCAACAAAAGAGTAAGACACGGATACAAAGATTGAGTTTAGATAAAGAAAGAAACAAAATTATTTTACTTAATTCTTCAGTTAATTATTATGATTTTAAAGTTTATAATATTTTTTATTTTAAAATATTTTAATTTAACCCTTAATAGTACCATTTAACAAAATCATTTCTCACTTTTTAATTTTTGGTAAGTTTTTGACTATGGAAGGTAAGAGAGATGGTCTTTAAATCTTGTAAAATAGATCACAATTATAGTCACTAAGCCATGTTTAGTATGGTGGAAAGGAATAGAATGGATTCAAGAAGAGAAAAAAGTAAATACGTGGGATGGGGAATGACACTTATATCTTTGCTTTAAAAAAAGTAATTAAAAAATAAATATTGTTAAGTAATGATAATAATAATATAATATAATATAATATTTTTAATATATTTTTTTTAAAAGGTTCCCATTCCCTTGGTACCAAACATGGCCTAAGGGATTGAGAGTTCCTTTGTTGACTTCAACACTCAAGTCAATTCAAGGTTAGAGCTAGGGTTAAAGTAATAGGAAGAGGAGATGGAGGTTGAGAGAAGAGGAAAAGTAAAGGTCCTATCTAGGTAGTATAATAGCAAGGGTCAAAAGAGGAATTCTATCTTTAGGGGCCAAGATTATAAATTATAAGGCATAATTTAAAAAAAAAACTATAATTATTCTACAATATATATATATATATATATATACACTATACTAGAGAAAAAGACAATATATTAATTGTATAAAAACCACCAAAGTAAATATGGCATTGTGTAAGACATATTGTTATAATTATTTGTGCAAAGCCACAGCATAAAATATGCATAAAAAGAGCATATTTTTCAAATAATCCTACTTTATTTAATTCATTTTATCGTCTAACTTTCTATAAATGATAAATTAATTTTATATTGATAATTTAATAATAATGATAAAAAAAAGACTATTTATCAAATTTATAGGTAAAAAGAGATTGAAAAATTTTAGAGATAAGGGAAATGTAATGGCAAATTAAAAGAAAAATAAAAAAGGAGAAATATTTTAAAATGTTTAGAAATAGTGAATATTGAATAAATTAAAAAATTAAAAAATAAATATTAAATAAAAATTGAGAAAAAAATTGTGATCTTCATTTTTTCATATTTTAGTCTACTTAACATAAAAGTGTGAGGAGAAACCTTTTCACTCTTCAATTTTTTAAACTTAGGTATGAGTCTTAGCTTGTTGCTTAAATATACAAATATCACCTTAAATTTATGCAAAGCAAATAAAGAATTACTATTTAAATATTATTTAAAATTTATAAAGAGAGTTAAAATGTGTGGAATGTTTGGCTGATACAACATGGTTTTAGTTTGGGATTTTTTTGGATCCAATGGTTCAAATTTAATGAATTATGAAACTAACACCTTCTGTTTATGTAGAGCTAATGAACAATTTAATTGTTTTTCCATCAGTAAACTAAATAATGTTGTTTCAAGAATAAAAGCGTTTCTGGTCAGCTGACAATTCAAATAACAAGAGGCTAAGGAACAGAATATGTGCAAGTTTCAATTGTTCCGGAATCTCAATCTTTAGGGTGGTCGCAAGGGATCACTATATTAAACTTGGACCAAAAATCGAAATTTGTGTCCGCAGCTGTAGGAAGGTCAGAGAAAAACCTTCTATTCTGCAGTTCATAGAAGAGATGAGAAAGGCAGGCCAAACACATGGTTGGTGACACAGAATGACACAACTACAAGAAACCCACTTATTCCATGGAGAATGATAGTTAAATATCCCACATTCACCAAGTAACAAGAATAGAGGGAGAGTTTAGAAGTCACATTTTGTCTCTAATAAAACACAATCATACTAAGTTAAAACTCTATATATATAGTTCAAAAATTTTAGCTTAAGTGATGCGCCTATTAAATAGAAGTATAGAGGATTTGGATTTAACGCTTACTTTAGTCTTTTTTTCACTCTCTCCTCTTAAATTATTATGCCTCATTTATAGCAAGAGGAAAAAAATGCATACCATATAAACATTACAAATTTCAACCACAAAGCACATACGAAGTAATTGACAATCGCAACCACGTCTAGAAGAGATTTGTTACCAACTTACACCTTCTTCCTTAGATAAACTTCTACATATTCCACAGTATGGGATATAATAAGGTTGTCTTCATGGGATGGGATAGATGACTAGTTTTCCTATGGCTCTGCGAGTTTCCAGGTGGGCAAATGCTTCCTTTGTCTGAGAAAATGGAAAAGGGTTCCTAGGGTCCAGTATTGGCTTCACCTTGCCACTCTCAATATAGGGTCTTAGCTTCTCTAATTGAGCCCCGTCTGAAGTGAGTCCGAAACTAATAATTGATGGAATTCCGGGACGGACTATTGTCACCACTTTGCCTCCTTCTTTAATAGCCTTCAATGCTCGATCAGCCTCCCCTGTTTGTGGTATTAACAAAGTTAGTGCTAGTATATCTACACTATTCATGAGTATCTTCATATATCAGTATACTGCGA
This sequence comes from Erythrophleum fordii, assembly GCA_032878935.1. Classification (NCBI taxonomy): domain Eukaryota; kingdom Viridiplantae; phylum Streptophyta; class Magnoliopsida; order Fabales; family Fabaceae; genus Erythrophleum; species Erythrophleum fordii. Next base: position 16,418,698 of record JAVQMF010000049.1, on the reverse strand, counting down.
ATCCATAAGGTAACTCAAAATCTCACCTACTGTATCATACACTACATCAAACTTTTCTGGAAGATCTTCATATTTCTCCTTTGTATAGTCAATAGGCAGATCAGCACCCAACTTCCTCAACAATTCCAGTTTTGCAGTGCTAGAAGTAGCTGCTATCTTGGATGCACCGTAAACATGCTTGGCAAGCTATGTCAAACAGCATATATTATAATTCATAGCTCTCAATTAGTAACAAAGGATCATTGCAATCCACAAATATGTCTCAATAAAATATTGGGGCACTCTGTTTATAGTATTGGGAATGTGTTGCTCACTTACTGGTAACACTATCAAGCATCAAAGGGTAAAGGATAAACATTTCAGTAAGTGCTACTAGACCATCTAGTTGCTCAATTCACCAGGAAGAAGTAAGCATATTGGTATATTAAAAAACTGAATTTTTGGAATAAGAATATAAGATGAGACCTGAATAACAAGGGTTCCAACTCCACCTGCACCTCCCAGAACAAGGATTGATTTGCCAGCAGAGAACCCAACACGCTCAAGCCCTTCATAAGCAGTCTCGATGGCTAAAGGGAGGCTAGCAGCCTCAGGGAAGCTTAGATTTGGAGGCTTGTGGGATAACACTTTCTCTTCTGCAGTAGTATACTCCGCCAAAGACCCGACGGCCTTTGGGTGGTCCGCAGCTTTCTCATTGATATCACCATATACTTCATCCCCAACCTTAAATTTCTTCACTTCGCTTCCCACTCTCACCACTACGCCAGCAACATCATATCCTGGAGCAGTCTTCGCACCCCGACCACAAGAAGTAAATAATAACCCCCCCCCCCCCCCCCCAACCCCACACAAAAAAAAAATCATCATGAATGATAGATAATTTACTAGCATCTAGGTTTCCTAATATTATATATCTCTTAACATCTGGGTCTCTGATTATCAAACTTACGAACAATGAATTCAAACAGGTATGAGTCAGTGAGAAACGCTGTGTACAAATCAGTTGGGAACTTGGAATTCAAAAAGCGGAGAGGAAAGTCTTACAGGTAGGGGAGAGTCAATGTGCTTGAAAGAGCCAGCCATTCTCTTATAGTCAACGGGATTAAGGGCCGCAGCGACAACCTTAATGAGAACCTGGTCATCCTTGAGTTGAGGTAGAGGAACATTAGGATCAAACTTGAGAACATCAGCTGATCTCCCATATTCAGAATAGACCCAAGCTTTTATGTGAGATGGTATGGTCGGAGGAGAAGTCGCTGCCATGATGGTGGAGATGGATTGGAGAATGTATCAGTGCGAAACAATGGTGAGAAGAGAGAAGGAAGAAAGAGTTGTTATACCAGGGGAGGAACAATTATTTATTTATTTATTATTATTATTATTATTATTATTATTATTATTATATTCTTTTTATCGTTGAAAATATGAAATTTAAAAAAGAGACACAAATAAAGATTGAACTTATCACATTAAAAAATTTAAAATACAAAATATAAAATATAATAAAGATATAAGTGTCACTCTTCTGTATCTAGATGGCATCCTGGGCAATGTAAGCAAATTTTGTACAGCTATTTCATCGTTGTCTGTTACATTATAATAATTTTACATTATCTAATAATTTTTTCCGCTGCTAGAGTCAACACAGTGCATGTGCGATTGAAATCTGAATCTATTGTACCGTAGAATTAGCGACAAACCACGACTAGGTCTTAAGAAAACAACGACCATTCAACTCTAATTCCCAAGAAACGTGTACAACTCTCATTGGCAGTGCGTTCTTCCAACTTCTAAGGGAATTAGTAATTAGATAATTACATTTTATTTTAAATTAAAATATAATTATAAAATTTACATATAAACTTTAAAAGGTCACAAAATAATTTTTGAATTTTAAATTAAAATAAATATATATAATAAATCTGTTAATTTTAAAACTAAAAGGAATTAAAGGAATTTTTTTCAACTATAACTAAATTTTTTCAAGTTTAACATTGAGCTCAGTCAAATATTATCATCATAATCAAATTCAAGTTGTTTCTTGTAATTAATTTTAATTAAGATTCAATGTCTTTAAATCAATTTAACATTTTGAGAGTATTTTGTTATGTTTGAAAGAATGTATATCAATTTTGTAATCAAATCTTAATTCACAAACATAAAATATAATTTTTCTGAATAATTATTAAGGACCTTTCAAAATTTTATTAGGGGATTATTAACCTTCTCACTGATATTGTTGTTTTGGTCAGGATCCTAGACAAAATACAAAAACTAATATTAAACAAATTTTATTTCACAAGCATTCCCGATCTCCAATCTTCTATTTTCTTAGTCTTTTCTCTTCCTCTTGCCGTCCAACTAATTTCTCAAATGCTTTTTCCCCCTTAACACATGGTTTTTTTTTCCTCTTTATTTTTATTTTTATTTTTTTTTTTCAAGTAGATGAATGTCACTTTGGAAAAATTTTTCCCTTGCATACTTCTTCCCGCCAAATCATGACGAGGACACGAGAATTGCTGGAGATGGGCCATTTAAGTATATGGAGTAAATTATAGGGAAGCTCCTCAAAAACAGTTTGGTCATTTTAGTACGTTGGGCTACGTCACTCAGATTTATGAGGCCAACCTAACTCAATACTGACTAATCAGTTATCTTAAAATTCGAAACATGCATTATTTATACTAATTTTTTTTTGTTTTTTATCTACTCAAATATTTTTTAAATTAAGGGAAAGTAAATAAAGAATTACTATTTTAAATATTATTTATATTTTATAAAGAGAGCAAATTGAGTAGAATGTTTGACTGATACAACATTGTTATAGGTTGGGATTGTTTTGGATCCAATGGTGCGACTCTAATGACTTATGAAACAAACACCTGTCTATGCAGAGCGAATTTTTCAATCGGGTGGACAATTTAATTTTTTTTTTTCCATCAGGAAACTGAATAAATTTGTTTTGAGTATAAAAGCATTCTTAGTCAACTGACAATTCAAATAACAAGTGGATAAGGAACAGAACGTGTGTAATTTTCACATTGTCCAGTAATCTCAATCTTTAGAGGACGTTGTTAAGCGACTATATTGATGTTGGACCAAAATTCGAAATTTCTGCCCTCAGCTGTATGAAGGTCAGAAAAACCTCCCGCTCTGCACTTCATAGAAGAGATGAGAAAGGCAGGGCAAACACATGGTTGGTGACACAGAAATGACACACCTTCAAGTAACCCACTTATTCCATTAAATATTCTACATTCACCAAGTAGCAAGAATAGAGAGAGAGAGAGAGAGAGTTTAGAAGTCACGTTTTGTCTCTAATAAAACACAATCATACAAACTTAATACTGTATATAGTAAATTGGCCAAAAAAAAAAACCTGTATATAGTACATCCACTAATTAGAAGTACAGAGGATCTGGGTCTAATTCTTATTCTGGTATTTTTCTCACTCTCTCCTTCTAAACTCTCATGCCTCCTTTATAGCAAGGGGGAAAAAAGACTGCATACGATAGCAACATTACAAGCTTCAACCACAAAGCACATAAAGATATACGAAGTAATTGATCATCACAACCATGTCTGGAAGAGATTTATTACGAAGTTACACCATCTTCCTCAGACAGACTTTTACACATTCCACAGCATGGGATATAACAAGATTGTCTTCATGGGATGGGATATATGACTACTTTTCCTATGGCTCTGTGAGTTTCCAGATGGGCAAATGCTTCCTTTGTCTGAGAAAATGGAAAAGGATTCTTGGGGTCAAGTATTGGCTTCACCTTGCCATTCTCAATATAGGGTCTTAGTTTCTCTAATTTAGCCCCTTCTGAAGTGAGTGCGAAAAAGATAGCTGGTGGAATTCCAGGAGGGACGATTGTCACCACTTTGCCTCCTTCTTTAATAGCCTTCAATGCTCGATCAGCCTCCCCTGTTTGTGGTATTAACAAAGTTAGTGCTAGTATATCTACACCATTCATGGCTATCTTCATATATCAGTATATTGCTAATCCATAAAGTACTCAAAATCTCACCTACTGTATCATACACTACATCAAACTTTTCTGGAAGATCTTCATATTTCTCCTTTGTATAGTCAATAGGCAAATCAGCACCCAACTTCCTCAACAATTCCAGTTTTGCAGTGCTAGAAGTAGCTGCTATCTTGGATGCGCCGTAAACATGCTTGGCAAGCTGTGTCAAACAACATATATTATAATTCATAGCTCTCAATTAATTACAAAGGATCATTCCAATCCACAAATATGTCTCAATAAAATAGTGGGGCACTCTGTTTATACTATCAAACACCAAAGTGTAAAAGATAAATATTTCAGGAGGCGCTACTAGACCATCTAGCTGCTGAATTCACCAGAAAGAAGTAGGCATATTGGTATATTAAAAAACTGAACTTTTGGAATGAGAATATTAGATGAGACCTGAATAACAAGGGTTCCAACTCCACCAGCACCTCCCAGAACAAGGATTGATTTGCCAGCAGAGAACCCAGCACGCTCGAGCCCTTCATAAGCAGTCTCGATGGCTAAAGGAAGGCTAGCAGCCTCAGGGAAGCTCAGATTTGGAGGCTTGTGGGATAACACTTTCTCTTCTGCAGTAGTATACTCCGCCAAAGACCCAATGACCTTTGGGTGATCCAAAGGTTTCTCATTGATATCACCATATACTTCATCCCCAACCTTAAATTTCTTCACTTCACTTCCCACTCTCACCACTATACCAGCAACATCATATCCTGGAGCAGTCTTCACACCCAACCCACAAAAAGTAAATAATGACAAAATATTGATTAGGAGAACAAATCACTCTAGAGAAACTGAGTGAGTGATAAGTGATAACCATACTGAAAAAACAAATTTTAAATTGATCATGGATGATAGATAATTTACTAGCATCAAGATTTCCTTATCATTCATCCAATTTACATCAGGGTCTCCCAATCAAGCTGATTATCAAACTCACGAACAATGAGTTTAAACAGGTATGAGTCAGTAAGAAAAGCAGCGTACAAATGTTAATCAATCGGAATTCAAAAGATATTTTAAAAGCCAAATAAACCTGGAACTCTCAATAAAGAAACAGGGGGAAAGGAAAGCCTTACAGGTAAAGGAGAGTCAGTTTGCTTGAAAAGGCCAGCCATTCTCTTATAGTCAATGGGATTAAGGGCTGCAGCGACAACCTTAATGAGAACCTGGTCATCCTTGAGTTGAGGTAGAGGAACATTAGGATCAAACTTGAGAACATCAGCTGATTTCCCATATTCAGTATAGACCCAAGCTTTTATGTGAGATGGTATGGTCGGAGGAGAAGCCGCAGCCATGATGGCGGAGATGGATTCGAGGATGTATCAGAAGCTTGAAGAGTGAAGGAGAAAAGGGCTAGAATTCTCTTAAATGAGTGACGAGGGAAGGAAAAGGGAGCTCTCTTATCAGGGAAGGAACAATTTATTATTACTTTTTTTTTTTAATAAAAAACATTATGAGTGAAATTTTCTTTGAAAAAAAAAATAAACACTTAATCTTAAATTGTAAAAATAACCTGTATGTTATGCTGTTTTTGAAAAATTTATTAATAAACACCCACAAAGTTACTACTTAAGTAAATATTATAACACAAAATATTACAATATTTAACATTTTTATAGTATAACTGAATTTTTTGTAAATAATATACAAAAATATAAAAGCTAAAAGTTCAATATTAACAAGATAGTATATTTATTTTTTGTTACAAAGAAACTTAGACTTTAAAAGTATAAAATAGAAAAAGAGATAAAAAATAAATAAAGATTCAATTCTTAACGTTAAAATCTAAAATACAAAAGATAAAATATAATAGAGATATAAGTGTCACTCCTCTTCTGCATCTAAACAGCATCTTAGCCAATGTAAGTGTAGTTTATATTATCGTCGTTTGTTAGCAATAATTTTACATTATGTAATAAAATATGACAACAAATTAATTTAAATTATTATTTCTTGAGTATTATACATACACATATATATATATATATAAGTATAAAAATAAATTAATATCTTAGTTGTTAATATCATTTTTATCAAATTTTAAATAAGATAAATTAAAGTTAATAAAAATTTTATATAAAGTAAAATTAGAACTCAATGTATGAACGGGGAAAGGCGTCCAGGTTCTTTTTCTGCTGTGGGGTCAACATTTAAATCGTGATATTTCGTCATATGTGATTTAGAAGTTTTGACTTATGCGTGGGCCACGCCATGGGGGATTGAAATCTGAACCTAACCTACCACCATAGACTGAAATCAGCGACAAGCCAACTGCAATTCGAGAATGTCCTAGAACCGTGGACCAGTTCTCATAGGGTGTTCTTCTAAGGGAATTAATAATTAGATAGCGACAGCTTTTAAATCAAGGTGTAATTATAAAATTTACATGTAAATTTAAAAAAAAAACATAATACTTTTTGCACTCCGAATTAAAATAAATATTAAATCTCAATTAATTTTAAAATTGAAAGAAAGTTTTTTGGAGCTATAAATAAAGTTTCGCAAGTTTTACATTGAGTTAAGTCAATTATTGTAATTGCAATCAAAGTCACGTTATCTATTGTAATTAATTTTAATTAAAATTTAATATTTTAAAATTAATTCAAAGTTTTGAGAGTATTTTATTAAGTCTTTAAAAATTATATATTAATTTTGTAATTAAACCTTTATTCAAAAGAGTAAAATATTGTCTTTTTTCTAATAATTATTGAGGTCCTTTTAAAAATTTATCAAGGTATTGCTATCCATCTCAGTAGAGTTGCTAAAGTTAGTAATCTCCACATTTGAGTTAGACCTTCATTCTTTTGTATAAAACACAAACACATTCATGAGTAGTAGAATAATTGGTTTTATCAGTCGCATTTCTATTGTTCAAATATAGGCGATCTATAATGGATTATTTATGACTCAAACTAACTACTCAGTTTAATTATTTAATTAATTAGTATTTAATTAGTAAAATAATAATTAAGTAATTAATTTCTTATTCAAAAGATTGATAAAAAATAACTTTTCAATGACGACTTCTTTATAGTACTTATAAATCACCACAAAAAATTATTATTAAAAATGTGTCTGTTTTATAATAAAACTTTTACTTAAGACTTATGAAAAGTCATTAAGGCATTAATTTTTTATAAAATAAGAATGAAAAATGGAATGGGATAGAAAGAAATTTTATACCTTATAATTATGTTGGTATGATGGAAAAAGAAATATGAATATTTTTATTTTTTTATATTTGATTGGATAGAAATGACATAAAAATAAAATTAAAAGAAAATTAAAAGAAAATTAAAAGATCAAAATACCTCTAATTATTACTAATAATTATAAAATATAATGAAATATTTATTTTTAATTACTAATAATAATAAATAATAAAATAATTATTTTTAATTACTAATAACAATAATAAAATAATATTTTAATTTAAAATTTTATTTTTGATTATATTTAATAAAAAAAATTATTTTTTTCATTTTTTTTCATAGAGAGCCTAATCCCAATCCCTTACATGAGGAGAGGAGAGGGGATTCCACGTCTGTAGAAATGGTCAAACTTATAGAAAAAAGCTTCTTGCATACCAAACAGCTCAATTGCTGAATTTCATCTCCCTCTCCCATTCTCTCCCATAGATTCTACATACCAAACGAGGTCTAAAAGTTTTTTATGGCAACTTTTAGTTGCCAATAAATTTTCTTCTTAAAAAATTAAAATGTTTTGATATCAAAACTAGGGTTGTCACAAAAAATTGTTTTTGTAATAATTCTACTGAAGTGGCAACAAGAAGTGACTTTAGTAGCAATTTTGAGTGGCTTTTACAATAACCTTATCGTGCCACAAAAAGTGACTTTAACAGCAACTCATCTTTAATACCCTTTAATATTCAACTGCCTTTCCCCGTTGGTGGTATTAACAAAGTTAGCGTTAATTAGTGTGCTTACAATATTTATGACCATCGTCATATATCAGGTGCTAATAGATCATCTAGTTGTTCTATTCACCAGAAAGAAGTGAGCATATCGGTATATTAAAAAATTGAACTTTGCGAATAATAATATCTAAAATCAAAGAATAGCCAGGTAGAGAAGATAATTATATCCCAGAGGCAAATTTTCTAGTAAAGCTTCGTGACCTTAGTGATAGTCTCTTAATAAGAGAGTCACTTTTTACTAAAAACCCTCTCACAAAATGATTCTTTTCATTAGAGACTATTTTGTTTTATCATGTAATTAACTAGCTAGACCTACTAACTCGTTAGCAATTGTCTTTTGTGAAAAAGTCACAAATAACAAGAAAATAAAGAGTACCCCTATTTTTTTTAAAAAAAAATATTCTTTAATTGAATTTAATAATTCTAATTTCAATTTTTAAAATATCCCGACGTTCTCTCTCACCTAATAATCCAAATATAATTTTATATCGTTAAGCAACGAGGCAACATGAATTGAGTTCACTAGGTCCCGCCATTTTATTTCATTAGGCATGTAATAAATAAATTTAATCAGGTGGACAATTTTATTGTTTTTGTTCCAGTGGTTCAACTTTAAACTAACACCTTCTGTCTATATATGCATGGCGAATCTTTTAATCTGGGCAATTTTATTGTTTTTTCAATCAGAAAACTAAATAAACTTTTGTTTAAAGTATAAAAGCATTTTTAGTCAACTGACAATTCAAATAACAAGAGGATAAAGAAAAGAACGTATGCAAGTTTCACACTGTCCGGGAATGTCAAACGTTAGTGTAGTTGTAAATGACTATATTAATGTTGGACCAAAAGCCAAAATTTCTGCCCCCAGCTGTATGAAGGTCAGAGAAAAACCTTCTATTCTGCAGTTCATAAAAGAGATGAGAAGGGCAGGGGAAACACAAGGTTGGTGACACAGAAATGACAAAACTTCAAGTAACCCACTTATTCCATCAAGAATGAACTCGTTAAAGATGCCACATTCGCCAAGTAAGAAGAATATAGAGTTTAGAAGTCACATTTTGTATCTAATAAAAAACAATGATACCAAGTTAAAATTGTATTCAATAATTCAAGAACTTTGACTCAAGCAACATGTTTATTTTTATTTTATCTTTTTTCTCACTCTATTTGCCCCTAAAATATTGTCTATCTTTTTTTTTTCAAACAGCATACGATAATAGCATTGCAAGGTGCAACCGCAAAGCATGTACAGATACATAGCAATTGACCATCGGAACCACGTCCGGTAGAAATTTATTATCAATTTACACCATCTTCCTTAGACAGACTTTTGCATATTCCACAGACTCTAATTTACAAACTTTGAGAGATTTATTAGCAAATTATAGTACTATCTCCCTTTAACAGACAAACATTAACATAATCCACTACATGGGAACTAATAAGGTTGTGTTCATGGGATGGGGTAGACGACAACTTTGCCTGTGGCTCTATTAGTTTCCAGGTATGCAAATGCTTCCTTTGTCTGAAAAAATGGAAAAGGACTCTTGGTGTCAAGTATTGGCTTCACCTTGCCACTCTCAATGTAGGGTCCCAATTTTTCTAAGACATCCCCATCTGAAGTGAGTGCGAAAAAGCTAGCTGATGAAATTCCGGAACTAACTATTGTCACCACTTTACCTCCTTCTTTAATAGCCTTCAATGCTCGGTCACTCTCTCCTGTTTGTGGCATTAACAGAATTACTGTCAGTATATCAACAATATTCATAACCATCTTCATATATCAGTATATCACTCATCTATCAAGCAAATGTATAAATTGTAAAGGCTCCAAATCTCACCTACTGCATCATAAACTACATCAAACTTCTCTGAAAGATCTTCATATTTCCCCTTTGTATAGTCAATGGGCAAATCCGCACCCAACTTCCTCAAGAATTCCAGTTTTCCAGTGCTAGAAGTAGCTGCTATCTTGGATGCGCCATAAACATGTTTGGCAAGCTACGTCAAACAACATATATTGCAAGTATTAGCTCTCAATTGGAAACAAACTATCATTGGAAGCCCCAGATATGTTTCAAAAGAGCGAGGGGAACTATGCTGATTTTATTGAGAATGTGGTTTTCACTCAGTGGTAACATTACCAATCAATAAAGTAGAAAGTAAATAAATATTTCAATTATTGTTGCTACAATACCATCTAGTTGCATTACTTAACTGAAAGAAATAAGCATATTAATTGGCATATCAAAAATAGAACTTTTGGAAAAGGAATATGACATCATGCCTGAATAACATGGGATCCAACTCCACCTGCACCTCCCAGAACAAGGATGGATTGCCCAGAAGAAAACCCAGCATGCTCGAGCCCTTCATAAGCAGTCTCGATGGCTACAGGAAGGCTAGCAGCCTCAGGGAAGCTCAGATTTAATGGCTTGTGAGATAACACTTTCTCTTCTGCAGTAGTATACTCCGCCAAAGATCCAACGGCCTTTGGGTGATCCAAAGCTTTCTCGTTGATATCACCATACACTTCATCCCCAACCTTAAATCTCTTCACTTTACTTCCCACTCTCACCACTACGCCAGCAACATCATATCCTGGAGCAGTCTTCACATCCAACCCACAAAAGGTAAATAATGACAAAAAAAACTGATTAAAAGAACAAATCACTTTAGAGAAGCAAAGTGAGTGATAAGTGACAGCCCTTCTTAAAAAATAAACAAATTCATCCTAAATGATAGATAATTTACTATCATCAAGATTTCCTTAATATTCATCTCTTAACATAGCGTCTCACGATCATGCTGATTATCAAGCTCACGAACAATGAATTCAAATAGGTATGAGTCAGTGAGAAAAGTAGTGTACAAAGGTTAATCAATTGGAATTCAAAAGATGGTTTAATAGCCAAATAAACCCGGGACTCTTAATAGAGAAACAAGGGGGAGGAAAGTCTTACAGGTAAAGAAGAGTCGGCGTGCTAGAAAAGGCCCGCCGTTTTCTTTTAGTCAATGGGATTATAAAGGATGTGGAGAACGTATTTGGCGATATATATGGTTAGAAGAATTTTCATTAGTTTTCCTTTGATGTTCAAAAATCATTTATAGAATTTGGTTAGAACCATCATGCCTATTTCCTGAAAACCCTCATTTGATTATGAATTCATTCGTGTTCAACACCATTTGACCATTTGGATAGTCATTAGACTATTATTTTATAAACCCCTATGACTCTTAGTGTTGATAGATACTTTATTTGTCAAATTTGTAAGTTCTTTAATGTTGTCTTTTGACAGTTTACTAGTTACTCAATGATCAATTAGTTTCTAGTGTTATAAGACCTACCAATCAACTAATGCCTTGGTTGCCTATATGTCAATTGATAACTTTTAATGTTATAGGCTAACATTTCAATAACTTACTAATCAACTAATAATGTCTACAAATCGATTTTTGACCCTCTGTTACCAAAAAATTCACTTTTAATTGGTTTTAAAAACCAACAAACTAAGCGTGACTCACTTAAATTATGTTAAGCAAATTTCACATGCTTTTTATGAATTTTGTAAAATTATATCGATTTTTTTATTTTCAAAATATACATAAACTTTTATTGAAATAAAAAATTATCCTACACTTTTGTTTAATTTCAAATTTTTTGATTAAAATATCCTTTATTAAATTTAAATACATATTGAAAAATTAAAAATAAAGTGTAAGGTAATTTTTTGTTTTATGATATATCTACATATTTTTTGAAAATAAAAAAGAAGTATGTATAATTTCAATAAAATTTAAAAAAAAATTTGTATAATCTACTTAGTTATATTATATCATTTAAGTTTTTCAAAATATATCCAACAGCTCTCTTCCCACGAACCAAGACAAGAAGTTGAGGCAAAGGGTATCCCTTCGCATCATCTTGTTTTTTATAAGACATTTCTTTTATCGTAGGCTTGGTTTGAAAAAAAAAAAATTAACAACCATGTATTACGATAAGAGGACATAAGTACTAATGAGAAGTTTCAATAAAAAAAAAAAGGGTAATTTTTACTCAAGAATCTTAACTTTATAAAAATAACATTAAAAGATTTTAAAAATCAAAATTCTTCCAAATGGCTAAAGCCAAAAAATATTATTAATGTTTTTCAAAATTATCATTCATATTCTATAAAATTATGATTTGGTGTTTCCAATATTATAAAAGTATCTTTATTCAGAGGTCGTAATAAATTTAAAACATCCTAGTAATATCAAGACAATTATGTTGTAATTTTAAAGAGTATAAGTAATAACTTCAAAAAGTATTAGTAATAATTTTTGTTTTTAGTCCTTTGAAAAAATTTTGATTTTTAAAATCCTTTTGTATCATTTTTGTGAAATTAGGGTCTTTAAAAGGAGTTTTTCAAAAAAATAAGGAAAATTACAAAAGAAAAGAAGCTGAAAAATTTACTTGAAAGTGGAAGAGCTAAGATTTCATTAAAATAAGTAGATTTTTAATTAAAAAATTTTTATGTAAAAGGATATTTAAATTTTTATTCAAAAATTATAGGAATTTTAAGCAAGTTCATTATTTTCAGATTCCCCCACCCCCCCAAGTATTTGCGAGTGATAGATAACCCAATAATAGAAGTTTTCAATTCATCTCTTAACATCTGGTTTTTTTCCTACATTTACGTAACAATCGAGCAGATTACCAAACTCATGAACAACGTATTCAAAGAGGTAACAGTCAGAAAAGCACTCTTCGAGCGTTGATCAATTGGAATTCAAAATTGGTGTTACGCCCCCACCACCCCACCACCTCCCCCCCCCCCCCCCCCCCCCGCCCGGCGCCTCCAATACTCATATAAAAGACACAGGGGAAGGGAAACCTTACAGGTAAAGGAGAGTCAGTGTCCTTGAAAGAGCCAGCCATTCTCCAGTAGTCAATGGGATTAAGGGCTGCAGCGACGACCTTGATGAGAACCTGGTCATCCTTGAGTTGAGGTAAAGCCACGTTTGGATCAAACTTGAGAACATCACCTGATTTCCCATATTCAGAGTACACCCAAGCTTTGATGGTAGACTGTACGGTCGACATAGAAGCTGCAGCCATGATCGTGGGGATGTATTGAGAAACAACAATGCGCTGAAGAAAGAAATGGGACAGAGTCAAATATGTGAAGACCAATTCAGTTGGCCACTAACCCAGAATCGACAAAAAAAGTAAGATACAGAGACACAGACGTGGAGTCACTGACTGAATCATGTACGCCTCCATATTCCCTAAACAAATTCGAAACTGCCTTCCCTCGTCTCATAATTTATTGTTTTGGGTGAGGAAGATGTTGATAAATTGATATATGTTGTATTTGTTTTTAATATCTTCAATATAATTGTATAAGATATTAAAGTAAAATATACTATGATTCATTCATTCGATGGTTCAAGCTTTTTAGTAAATTATGGAACTAAAAGTCTTCTATGCATGGGATATCTTTTAATGCGGAGGATAACTTATTATTAATACTATTTTTTCATCAGAAAACTAACAAGTACGCATAGTAATATATATATTGTTTATCAGCTGAATACAATGCAAATACTAAGGAAATAAGAAAATAAGATATGTAAGTTACTGATTCCACATCTAGGTTGATTGTAAGTGATTATAAACGATGACTATGAAGGTCTGAGAACAGACCCGAGTCTGAAGCTCAGGAAAGAGATGAGAAAGGCAGGGCAAACGCATGGTTGGTGAGAATTTGATCATACAGTCGTCAAATTCAAACCAGACGTAAGGATATGAAGAAGTTGGTTATGTTGTATAATTTGTAATATTAACGTGGGACTCGGACTAAGTTCATCATATGTACATATATTCGACTTCCTTCTTTTCTGATAGATCACACACTCAAACGCAAAAATGACAGAATCGCAGAACTATAATAAATTCAATTATTCCATAAAGATGTCACGTTCACAAAGTAATAAGAACATAAAGGGAGTTGATAAGATTTTAGATTTGTGTTCAATATAATTTTGTATATAGATAAAAATGGTTATGCTTTTGCATTGGTCAATAATTATGATGAGACGTCCATTAAGAACTTTTTCAAGTATACATCTAATGCTAATTAAAAAAATTAGTATTATTGTCATTTATATTCGGATAAAAACATAGTTATTATTTAAAATTTAATTTAACCATAATTAAATACTATATTATATAATTTTGACCAAAAAATAAATTAAATTACGTGACACTGTATAAATGACAATAGCATTAATTGTTCAATACTACAAGAGCTCAGAGTAGTTTTATGTAAGAACCAACTTGATCCAATAAAATATCACTTTATTACTGATTCAACATAATATTCAAATGTATAAAAAAAATTCCTATATATAAGAAACTGCTCCTAAAAAAAAAACACAACTAATGATTAAGACATGCTCCTATTTACTTGTACGAAGTAAAATAAGTGAGCCAACAGTGAATAGACTGTTTGGCCTTGTTTTAGTTTGGGATTGCGTTGGATCAAATGGATCCTCTTTAATGAATTGTGAAACTAACACCTTCCAACTGGAAATGTTTTGATGGGAGCGGATAGTATCAGTTCTTTTTCATTGGAGAACTAATAAAATTTTTGTGTAGTTGTTCCAAAATCGCAATCTTAGTGTATTTTAAGTGACTATATTAATCTTGGACTAAAATCCGAAATCATAGAATTAACTAGTTAGAAAAATTATATTTCAGGATCAAAAATATTTGTTACAAAGGATTTTAAATTTAAAAATTATTTTAAAAGCCCCAAGATCCTAATTTTTTCAATGATAGAATAAAAATATTCTTATTTAGTTATGTGAATTTGTTATCACTTGAATTTATCAAGAGTTACACGTAACTTTTAATATTTCTATTACTTGATTTTCTATTTGCTACCATTCTACTCTAACATTCTTATCTTACTTGGCAGTGGATGCATATAATATATAATTAATGAATCAAAATAGTAATAAACACAAACTTTGAAAGTAAAAATTAAAAAAAAAAAAAATTACAACTCTAAGAAACTCGAGTGATAACAAATTCACATTATAGCAAGTAAAAATAAAATAAGAACACTGGAATAAGGTGATAACAAACACAAAATTAGATGCTAAAAATAGTAAAAATCATTTGTAATTGTTAAAAATCTGAATGTTAGCAAATTCTCATAATTAAATAAAGTTACTTTTTTCCTATCACTAAAAGTCTTTAAATCTTCCAAAATAATTTTAAAATTTAAAACCTTTCATAATAAATATCTTTAACTTCCAATATTGAAGTATAATTTTTTCCTAAGTAGCTGATCATACAATCCTTAGAAGAATGACAGAACCTCAAGAGGTCACATTTATTAGTATCTAATAAAACAACCACGCCAAGTTAAAACCACGTGTAATAATAGCGTTTCAAGTTTCAACCATAAAGGACACGTAAAGATGCAGAGTAACTGAACATAGCAACAACATTTGGAAGAGATTTATTACCAATTTAATTATACCATCTTCCTTAAACATACATTAACATATTCCCCAGTATGGAGATTAATAAGGTTGTGTTCATGGGATTGGGTAGACG
Organism: Erythrophleum fordii; assembly: GCA_032878935.1. Lineage (NCBI taxonomy): Eukaryota > Viridiplantae > Streptophyta > Magnoliopsida > Fabales > Fabaceae > Erythrophleum > Erythrophleum fordii. The sequence continues at coordinate 16,403,103 of JAVQMF010000049.1, read as the reverse complement.
ACTGCTTTTCCTGTGGCTCTCTGTGTTTCCAGGAAAGCAAAAGCTTCCTTTATCCGAGAGAATGGTAAAGGGCCCTTAGGATCAAGTATTGGTTTCACCTTGCCACTCTCAATGTAGGGTCTTAGTTTTTCTAAGACTACCCCATCTGAAGTCAATATGAACACAATTGCAGGCGGAGTTCCAGGAGGTACTATTGTCACCACTTTGCCTCCCTCTTTCAAAGCAGAGTTAATGTTAGTATGTCGACAATACTCACAATCATTTTCGTATTTCAGTAAAATACAATACTGATATCTAATGTAAATAAGTAAAGGCTCTACACCTGACCTACTGCATCATAAACTACATCAAACTTCTCTGGAAGATCCTCATTTCTCCTTTGTATTGTCAATTGAGCAAATCAGCTCTCAACTTCCTCAAGAATTCCAGTTTTCCAGTGCTAGAAGTAGCAGCTATCTTGGATGCGCCACAGACATGCTTGGCAAGCTGCCTTAAACCGCATATACAGTGCTAGAAGTAGCTTTCAATAACGAATTATTGTTACTGAACATGTAGTTGCTCAATTATATTAGAAGTATAATGGCATATAAAACGCTGAAATTTGTGAATAAAGATGACACCTGAATAACATGGCTTCCGACTCCACCAGCACCTCCAGTACAAGGATTGATTTGCCAGCAGAAATCCCAGAACGCTCCAGACCTCCATAAGCAGTCTCAATGGCTAAAGCAAGACTAGCAGCCTCAGGGAATCTCAGATTTGCCGGCTTTAGGGCCAACAGTTTCTCTTCCGCAGTAGTATATTCCGCTTAAGACCCAACCACCTTCAGGTGATCCAAACTACGCTCGTTGATAACACCATAAACTTCATCACCAACCTTGAATCTCTTCACCTCACTTCCCACTTTGACAACTACACCGGCAACATCATATCCTGGAGCAGTCTTCACCCCACACGCCACCCACATCAAGCAAATAATTTGAGAAAAAGAAAAAACTGAAAACAGTGATCTATTTAAATAAGTACATTGTTTTCAGATTCCCTTCCGCCCACCAAGCATTTGTGAGTAATAGATAACCCTTCAATAAAATTTTCAAATAATCTCTTAACATCTGGCTTTTTCTTACATATACATAACAATCGAGCTGATCACTAAACTCATGAACAACGTATTCAAAGAGGTGTCAGTCAGAAAAGCATTCTATAAGTGTTGATCAATTAAAATCAAAAAATTGGTGTAAAAGCCGAAAACACAACTTCCAACTCTCCAAAAAAAAAATGGAAACAGGGGAATGAAAACCTTACAGGTAAAGGAGAGTCAGTATCCTTGAAATAGCCAGCCATTCTAATATAGTCAATAGGATTAAAAGCGGCAGCGACAACCTTGATGAGAACCTGGTCATCCTTGAGTTGAGGTAAAGCCACCTTAGGATCAAACTTGAGAACTTCACCTGATTTCCCATATTCAGAGTACACCCAAGCTTTAATGGTAGACGGTATGGTCACAGTAGAAGCCGCGGCCACGATCGTGGGGATGTATTGGATGTATTCAGAAAAAATGCGATGACAAGAGAAAGGGGACAGAGTCAAATACGTGAAGACCAATTCAGTTGGCCACTAACCCAGAATCGACTAAAAAGTGAGAAACAGAGACGACGACGTGCAGTCGCACTTTATTGTTTTGGGTGAGTCTGATAACATGATATGCTGTATCTGTTTTTATTATCTTCAATGTTATTGTATATGATATTAAAGTAAAAATACTTTGATCCATTCATTCAATGATTCAAGTTTAGTGAATTATGGAACTGTAAGTCTTCTATGCATGTTATATCTTTTAATGCGTTTAATTTTTTTTTTATTTTTTCATCAGAAAACTAACAAACGCATAGAAGATTTTTTTCCAAATCAGCGGAATACAATGCAAATACCAAGGAAATAAATAAAATAATATATGCAGGTTAGTGATTCCATATCTAGACTTAACCTCAATGGCTTGATGACCTTCTTGTAAGGTCCTCACAGTATCCTCAATTTTAATCTGGGCGTAGTTGTAGGTGATTATAAATATTGAAACAAAAAGCTGTTAAACATGCTGAAATTTTACACCCAGCCCCATGACTATGAAGGTCTGAGAGCAGCTTCTAATCTGAAGCTCATTAAAAAACATGAGAAAGGCAGGACAAACACATTGTTGGCAGGAATTTGGTCATACAATCATCGAACCAGACGTAGTGGAAAGGGAAGGAGGTGTTTAAAGACTTATATGAAGGAGCTCATGTAGTCAGTTAGTGTGTGCGTGTGTGTTTTAATAGTGCTTCAATGCATCTGCATAGAAACCATAGAAAATGATTATTATGATCGTCTATAATCTTGAGAATATGAAACAAGCTTCAAGCTTGAAGCATCATTGTTAAATTTTGTGTGTGTGTGTGTCTATACGTATATACAATACAGCTGTTTTTCAAAGTATAAGTGAATCATGATGCTTCAAAACCTGTTCTTTTCAATTTTCGACTTTCTTCTTTTCCAATAGGTCACAGACTCAAACACAAAATGACAGAATCAGAGAACCTTAACCAATTCAGTTATTCCATTAAAGACGTCATGTTCACCAAGTAGTAATATAAAGGGAGATGACAAGTCACATGTATCTCTAATGAAACCCTATCATACCAAGTTAAAACCGCTTATATAAATAAAAATACAAAGTTTCAACCACAAATTACGACAAAGTAACGAACCACAGCAACCGCATCAGGAAGATATTTATTACAAAATCTATACCGTCTCCCTTAAACAAACATCAACATGCCACACAATATGGGAACTTATAAGCCTGTGTTCATGGGATGGGGTAGACGACTACTTTTCCCGTGGCTCTGTTAGATTCTAGGTGGGCAAACGCTTCCTTCGTCCGAGAAAATGGAAATGGACCCTTGGGGTCCAGTAGTGGCTTCACCTTGCCACTCTCAATATAAGGTCTTAGTTTCTCTAACATACCCGCATCTGAAGTCAGTATGAACACGATTGCTGGTGGAATTCCAGGAGGCAGTATTGTCACCACTTTTCCTCCTTCTTTAATAGCCTTGAATGCGCGGTCAGTCTCTCCTGATTATGGTATTAACAAAGTTAGTAATAGTATATCTACAATATTCATTGCCATCTTGATATATTAGTATATTGCTTATCTATAAAATATCTTCATATATATATATATATATATAGGCTCAAAATCTCACCTACTGCATCATAAACAACATCAAACTTTTCTGGAAGATCTTCAAATTTCTCCTTTGTATAGTCAATGGGCAAGTCAACACCCAAGTTCCTCAACAATTCCAGTTTCCCAGTGCTAGATGTGGCTGCTATCTTGGATGCGCCGTAAACATGCTTGGCAAGCTGCCTCAAACAAAATATATTATAGGTATTAGCTCTCAATTAGTAACCAACTATCATTGGAAGCCACAAATATGTCCAATAAATTACGCAGAACTACGTTGATTTTATTGAGAATTTGGTGTTCACTTACTGCTAACATTACCAAAGTAGAAAATAAATAAATATTTCAATTATTGCTACCACACCATCTAGTTGCTCTATTAAGCTAGAAGAAGTAAGCATATTGGCATATCAACAGATTGAACTTCTCGAAAAGAAACATAACATCATACCTGAATAACAAAGTTTCCAACTCCACCAGCACCTCCCAAAACAAGGATGGATTTTCCTGCAGAAAACCCAACACGCTCGAATCCTTCATAAGCAGTCTCGATAGCTAGAGGAAGGCTAGCAGCCTCAGGAAAGCTCAGATTTGGAGGCTTGTGGGCCAACAGTTTCTCTTCTACAGCAGTATATTCGGCCAAAGATCCAACGACCTTCGGGTGATCCAAAGCTTTCTCATTAATATCGCCATATACTTCATCCCCAACCTTAAATTTCTTTACTTCACTTCCCACTTTTACCACAACGCCAGCAACATCATATCCTGGAGCAGTCTGCACAACCCACCCACAAATTGAATAACAAAAGAGTCAAATCAATTTGCACAAATACATTATTTTCAGATTCCCTCCCAACCACTAGGAAATCAATAAATCAAGAATAATAGATAACTTGCAAACATCGAAGATTTTCCCTATTACTTTACCCTTCCCTCCCGAAGCATGACAATCAAGCTGATTACAAAACTCGTGGACAAGTATTCGAACAAAAGCCAAATAACATGGAAGGTTCAATTAAGAAACAGGGGAATGAAAGCCTCACAGGGAAAGGAGAGTCACTGTGCTTGAAATACCCAGCCATTCTCTTATAGTCAATAGGATTAAGGGCTGCAGCGACGACTTTGACGAGCACCTGGTCATCCTTGAGTTGAGGTAAAGGCACGTTAGGATCAAACCTGAGAACATCAGCCGATTTACCATATTCAGAATAGACCCAAGCTTTTATGTGAGATGGTAGGGTCGGAGTAGAAGCGGCAGCCATGATAGCGGGTATGGATTGGACAAGGGATCAGGAAACAACGCTGGGAGGAGAGAGCTAAGAAAGAATCAAATAGACCCACTTTACACTCTGACACTATGGCCTTGTTTGGATCAAAAGACAGGAGGGGAGGGAGGAGAGATATATTATTTGGTTCAGGAGGGGAGAGGAGGGAAAATACTAATATATAGATTATTTTATCTTTATATATTTTAAAAATAATGATAATACTGTTAATTATTTTTTATTTTTAAGAATTTAATATTGTCACTGTCAAATTAAATAAATATCAGAAATTATCTATAATTATAATTATTTTAAAAAAATTTGTAAACAAATAAAGTTAACTAAATAATTATTTCAATAAATATATAATTTAATATGTTTTATTTTAAATTAAAATGCATTTGAGTTGAAAATATTGACATGTTTACTTTTTTCTCAATATGGTAATATACCCGTGTTAATTGGTACATTAAAATTTTTCCTCAACTATACATATAAAAATTTTATAAAATATAGAATTAATAATTAAAATAGGGGGTATTTTAGTCATTTTTTCAACTTTTCCTTCCAATCCCCCCAAATTAGAGGGATAAGAGAGGAGGGGAGGGGAGGGGAGGGAAAATTTCATTAAACTTTCACTCCCCTCCCCTCAAACCAAACAAGGGGTAAGTGGGTAAGACTCCGTTTGGTTTAACAGAGAGAGAGTTTAACGAGCTCTGTTTTGTTAGAAGAGAAAAGAGTAAAAAGAAAGAAAAATTATTATTTGGTTTAAGATGGGAGGAGAGGAGAGAAGAGGCAATTATATTTAGATAAATTTATTTTTTATATTATTTTAATTTTATTTTTTATTAAAAAAGTATTTATATCAATAATTTTAAAAAAAATTATAAATTTTAATCTTTTTTATTTTTAACTTCTAATAAAAAATTATCTTAAATTTTATTATATATTAATATATTAAAAAATTTAAAAAAAATAATAAAATAAATTATAATATAAAAATACTCCATCTCTTCTTTTCTCTCCTCTCCCCCCAAATTGAAAGATTTTGGAGGGGATGGAGATTTGCCTCCCTCCCCTCCCTTCTAATTTTATTTAACCAAACACATCTTACTCCCTCTTCTTCTCTCCAAACACCTTCAATCAAACGGAGTCTAAAGGAACGATCGAGATTAGCAACAGACTGAGCTTGCAAAGATGGGAAGAGTTCCTTGGCTATTTATCGAAATGTAGCTCGGAAATTAATAAAAATTAAATAATAAGTTTAAGGATATGCGTCCTTTTTCTCTTTACTTATAAATTTTTACAATAAATTAATAATTTAATCTAATTATTTTTCTAATTTGATATTTTAGAAATAAGACGTTTCAATTTAGTTTTTTAATCAATATTTTCATTCAAAAGAGTTATTTTATTATGTAAAATTATTATCACTTAACAAAATTAATATGACATAAATAAAAGGGTCACGTAACCAATAACAAGTGATTTAGAGTTATTTGTGTTATTTTTACCTAAATCGCATTGTTTTGTGTAGCACATAAAAATCATATGATCCAGTAAATTTATAAACAGTGGAAGAATAACCCCAGCAAAACACTGCCACTGGAAAAGAAAAATGTAACGTAAACAAATGCAGAACAAAAATTAATAGCCACCTTGATTTTTATTAACTTTTTTTTTTATATCATGTTAATTAATATGCTAATGACTAACTTTGTCAACATGAAGGACATTTTGACTGAAAAATTAAATTAAAAATTTATATTTAAAAGATTAAATTCAGAAAAAAATTATTTATAATAAGAATTACTATGACAAGGCCCACCAACCCAGAAAGCAACAGCAGAGCTTGACAAGGATAAGGCGGAGACTGAGGCAGCGCCATTCTGTACCTAGACGGCATCTTAGGGTAAGTGAATTTTTCAATAAAGCAATGTATCATTATCCGTGAATTAATTGTTATTATTTGAAATGTGACTAGATACTAATTTAAACTATCATTTTTTTAATCTTTTAAAAACTTACTTTTTAAATTGGATTCCTGACCCATATTATTATTTCATTTCCATTACCAAAATCCCAATTGACAATGAAGGGACCAAGTCGTACAGTTTTGTCCGACGTAGAACAAATATTACACCCCGTTTCATATGATGCGTTCGTAAACATATTTTTTTACGTAGTTATATAATGTACATTATATTTTTATAATTATTAATTTAATTATTAAATTATTTTTAAAATAAAAAAATTATTACTTACTCTCATTTATTTTTTCTCGTTTACAACGTCATGCCAATTCTAATATATTCCAGAACGGCGTTGAAAATGTCATCTTAAGCTTGTCCATTCTCGATATATGAGGTATCATTCGTGATTATTCTAGAGTTATTAATATTGGACTAAAGGTTGATTAGACTATAATTATCATTCATGCTTAATTCTTTTTCCCTGTTTCTTTAGCGGATGAGATTTAAAGTTGCTTGCAGATAACTCATGGGGGTTCTCTGCCATTAAATTGTTATCGTACTCTTAAGAAAGTGATATATATCGAACATCTTCTTGTCTCCACTCACCCCTCCCCACCAAAAAAAAAAAAAAAAAGATGATAAATAAATTATAGAAAAATAACATTATCTTTGTAGATTATGGGAACTTTCTTTTTGGGCCATAGTAGATTATGGGAACCCTAAATAACATTAAGAAATTGCATTATTACACCATAATGGATTTTCACAAAACATATAGAATTGTCTGTTCTCAAAATATTTTTTTCAAAACTTAATTACACAATTCTCACATTTATTACAAAAATATATACGAACATTTTTCAAAATTAAAAATTAAGTTATATTTATACCTATTTTGATCAAATTACTCTTGTAATAAAAAAATATTAAATATATATTTGATCAATATAAAATAATAATTTTTAAATTTAAAATTTGTTTAAAATTATTTGATAAATAATAAATAATTATTAAGAACAAAAAACATATTTACAAAAGAATTTTAAAAAATTAATAATATCTTATTTCAACAATAACATATGTTTGAAATATAATTTAATAAATACAAGCACTATTATAAACTTAATAAAAAGTTTGAATAAATTAAGTTCATTATTTTTGACACAAAATAAATAACATTGAAACAAAATTGAGAAATATATCTTCTAATAACTTATATTTTAAATAAAAAATTAATTTTATTCGAAAAGAAATTTTAATTATCTTTTGGTTTTGAAAAGAATTTATGTCTATATATATATATATATATATATATATATATATATATATATATATATATATATATATATATATATATATATATAGTAAGAAAGTTTGTGTAATTATTAAAAAGATCGTATAACTTAAGCGTTAGCCTAATATTCATACAGGCGTGCCAAGCCAGGGTTAGAATATTTTCCTCTTCACATTATGAGTGAGTTAGGTGCCTATCTAATGCTAATGAAACTTGGACTTCTTATCTCTAAAGTCCGTTTGAGATTGTCATGTATTTTTCTTATTTGAATTTTATTTTTCAAATGGATTTTTATAAAATGTACTTTGAAAAAAAAGTAATTTTTGTTTGAAAAAAATTATTTAAAATATACACTTTTATCTATATTATTAAGTTTATCAAATCTTTAAAAAAAAGTGTTTTTATTGTTAAATTCCTTAAAAAGATACGTATTTAAGAGGATAAGTAAAAAAAAATGATTATGGTCATTAACAATGTTGAACTGGTGTATTTTTGTCTTAAAAAATTATTATTTATTTATGCTTCCAAAGAGAAACTTCAAAATTTTACTTTCTTCCTTCAGCCAAAAAAAAAATGCTTTAACTAAAATTTAATATTTTAAATTAATATAAAGTTTTAAGACTATTTAGTTATGTTTTAAAGTGGAGTTGAGGCTGAATTGATAATTTGTTACCCTTTGGCAATGGCTCCACCATTTCATCCAAATCATAGCCACTCGATTCTATTGTCAGGTAACTGTAAAGAGGCCAACAATGATAGATCAGGCCTGGCCGTATTGGCTCTTTCAGACTGCCAAATTGTATTTCACTTTGAAGAATTTTTATCAAATTTGTTAAATTTGTGAATTTAAATAAATTCATAAAAAGGTGGTAAATTTATAACGTAAACTTATGAGAGTTTATATTTGTTAATAATTATATATAAAATATAATATATAAATAAAAATTTATTTAAATACACTTTAAATTATACTAATTTTTTTAAAAAAAAATATTTATATTCTATAATTCATATTTTTCAATATAAAAATTCTAATAAAATTCATATATAAATATTATTTTTGAGTCTTTTTTTAATGGATTATATTGAATTTAAAAATTTTTATCTTTTTTTAAACTCAGATTGACTTAATTATATGAGAATTTATCAAACTTGATTCAAAACACATTAAATTAATTAAATTTATTTAAGTCAAAGACAAATTAAATTGATTTTATATGAAGACCGACTTTACAAACGAGTTAACATGATTTCTTTAAATAAAAATTTAAACTTATTAAAATCAGAGAGTCAACTCGTGAATTTACTAACAATAATTTTCATTCCTCTTGCATAATTTATGGGAAATGGATTCTTTTATTTAAAAAAAAGTAATAATATTAATTTTTTAAAAAAAATGGCTATAGAACGTGTAACATTTATATTCAAATAAGAACTATCACTCAAGTGATACCTAAATCTTTCTCTCTCACTCTTCAAAATTGACATTATAAATTTTAAAAAAGATTAAGAAAATCCAAACCCTAATTTATGTGATACAAAGCTCGAAAGTGTTGTTGAAACACACTAGGAATCTCTTTATCTTCAAGTGACTCGGAAGCCGAAAACCTCTTCTCAGCAAACAAGACGAGGGCACTATGATGAGAGACCCTCTAGGAACCTTGTCTTAGGAACCTTTAACAAGATGACACTTTGCCTGAGACCGGCTAGAAAACAAGATTGTTGGTCAAAGGTAAAACCCTAAGAGAACTTGTCCCTTAGAACCCTAGCCTCAAGACGCCACAAAGGAAGACCAATCCTTTGATAAGTTACGTGAACTCTCAGAGAACACAAAGAAACAAAAAGCCTCACAAATAATTGATTAATACTCAATTTCATTCATGTTTAACTCTCTTTTTGGCTTTTTTTTTTCTTTAATGTTAACGCTCTTGCCTTTTACCACTCAATAATTTGCTTCTTACAAGTGTTCTAAGCAAGTTACAAGCAAATCAAATGAAAAGATCAAACTAGTGGCAATCCAAAAACTAGAATCCTAAAATATAAATTCCCAAAGAATCAAACAAAGGAGAAAAATAGGTGTGTAACAAAAAGGAAAAAGAAGGAGTAAGGGAAGGTCTGGAAGGAAAGAGATGAAAAGGGAAAAAAAAAATCTGAAAATAAGAAACCTTAAGAATAGAAAACTACTTGCAATTCAAGTTTCGAACAATTAGAAAACAATATCCTTTCTTGAATGCAAATAGGTAAATAGAAAACTTGGTAGCCACTTAATGCAATTAAATTAGGAAACAAACTCCAATTAGGAAATTGACTCCAATTAGGAAACTAACTCCAACTAAGAAATTGACTCCAATTAGGAAATTAACTCCAATTAAGAAATTGACTTTAATTAGGAAACTAACTCCAACTAGGAAATTGACTCCAATTAGGAAACTGACTCCAATCTTGCTTTTAATTTTGAATTGGCACAACTTGCAATTTTGAATTCTGTAATCTGAATTTCCTTTCTTTTCTTTTTTTTTTTCACTCCCTTTTTTTTTCACTCTTTTTTTTTTCGAATTTTTTTTCGAATTTTTTTTTTGGGAGTATCACACTCTCTTCTCTTTTTCTTTTTGGAGTATCACACTCTCTTTTTTTTTTTTTTTTTTTGAGGATGGAGGAACACAACAATGGAAGACAGAAGAAGATAGAAGAAAAAGCTGAAGATGAAAAAGATTAATGGAAAGAGAGAAAGTATGAAGAACAATGAAAGGGAAAACACAAAAATATACCTTGTACTAGCGACCAAAGCTCTGATACCAAATGATGAGAGACCCTCTAGGAACCTTGTCCTAGGAACCTTCAACAAGAAGACACTTTGCCCGAGACCGGCTAGAAAACAAGAATGTTGGTCAAAGGAAAGACCCTAAAAGAACTTGTCTCTTAGAACCCTAGCCTCAAGACGCCACAAAGGAAGACCAATCCTTTGATAAGTCACGTGAACTCACAGAGAACACAAAGAAGCAAAAGCCTCACAAAGTATTGAATAATACTCAAATTCATTCATCTGTAAAATAGAATACAATAGGAAGCCTTTTTATAGGCAAAATTTTCTAGAGTCCTAATTAAAGTAAAACTCTAACACCTAATTAAAATTATTTTAAATAATACCTAATATATATCCTAATTAGATTAGGATACTAATTTTAACTTGATCTCCAAGATAAACTCTTTGACCAAGTTCAAAAACATAATAAAAATAATAAAAACGAAATTTCAAAAGAAATCCTAATCAAAACTAATCAACTTCTTTAAATTGTCACATGAGATGCTCATGCTTCATTAAAAATTATATGGTTGTCACATGATTCTTAATCTCTTGCAATTGGACTCCAATTGGGCCTTGGCAATCCTGTTATAGAATAGTTAGCATGATCACACCTTTTACATCTTCTTGGGCCTTCTCTTGATTTAAATAAATGGGCTCTAAGTTATGAAGCTTATGAATTAAATAATTGAAGGCTTCTTTCATTGCTTTGACCCTAGCTTTTGTTATTGGGCCTCCTATGCCTTGTAATGGATCTTTAGACACATTTGACTTGAACTCTTGGGCTTTAATTTGCAAATCATGTCCTTGATCAAGTCCACTTCTATGCTCAACAAGGTCTCTTTGTGCTATCGCATCACACTATAACCGTTGTAGATGGAGCAAAGAGTATCGTTTCTCCTCCTCATCTTTTTTATGAGACATTTCTCTTGTCGAAGGCTTGATCAAGAAAAAAGATTAAAGACTACTTGTTAAAAGTTAAGGAGAGTTACTAATGAAGAGTTTCAAAGAATGAAAAAGAAATTGAGGATTTCGGCTTGAGAGGGGAAGAGCACCTGAAATAAAAAATTCCTTAAAATATGCTGATTTGTAATTAAAAAAGGAAAAAAAAAAGTGACTGGGAGTTATCCATAATGTGTTTCGTTTTATAAAAAATATATAAATAAAAGTATTTATATAATTTAAACTGTAGAGATTATTTTTTATATATATATTATATTAGAGAAATCGAATCTTTAACATTACCTGTATCTCTGCTCCACCCTTACCATTTGAGATAATTCCAAGTGGACTCTCCTAGAGATTGTATCAGCCAAACAAAATTTTGTTGTAAAAAAGATATTAAATATTTGTTCAAGAATTATCGGAGCCACCCTGATCCTATAAATTGCATATTATTACTAACTAACCGATGAACTCATGCATCACACGGGATGCTACAGAAAAATAGGAGTTAATACAAATTTTATATGTCAATTTGAATTAGTATTAATTAATAATTGAACTAATTAATAAATTAAATTTAATAATATTAAATAATTAATATGAACAGCATACATATATTAGGGATCAATAAATCCATTTTAAAAAAATTCACATAATTGGATAAAAAATGGGTACTCAAGAAGAAAATTTCCCTTCTTATTTGCCTCTTCATGAAAATATTCCACCATTTGCAACCAAATGACAACAAACTATATAAATTAGATGAAACTTGAATCCACCTGGCTTTTGTTGTTTATTTTTAGAACAAATAACATGGGCTTTCAATTTTGAAGTATGTGCTTCCTCTGAAGCTACACTCAATAATAGTCAAAGATAATTCTTTCTCTTGACAACTTATACATTGACAAAATAGTAGGGACCAACCTAAACCTAGTAAATCTAATTTGCAAAGACTATGGATGTCATGTGTAATAAAAGCAAGTGCTACAATTGATTTAGAATTTTCTGACAAAACAACAAAACCATTTAAGAACAAAAGGATTCATAGGAAGGCTCTTTGGGGGCTTTTGACTGATTTATCAGTAGCAGTCATCTCAAACCACAATGCAATTGGAGAACTGTGGCATTCTTTTATTTACAAAATTTTATACATTTGGCACTCTTTTAAATACAACATTGTAAGTTTACTATAAATAGTAAATTGCTCTTATTTGTTCACAACGGATGATTGAAGAAAATAAAGTTAAAATAGTAATTTGGTCACTTGACTATATAATATACTCTCTATTCTTTAATTTTTCTCTCTTTTACAAAATTTCTTTGATCACACTGTGTACTCACTAAAAAAAATAGGGCTTATAATAAAATGGAAGATTACTTTCTATAATTTGACTATTTATATTGAGAAAAAGATTGAAAAGAATTTTTTCACAATGGATGATTAAAGAAAATAAAGTTAAAATAGTAATCTAGTCACTTGACTTGATAATATACTCTCTACTATCTAATTTTCACTCTTTTACAAAAAAAATTTTAATCATATTGTGTACTCACTAAAAAAAAATAGGGCTTATAATAAAATAAAAAATTATTTTCTTATAGATAATTTGACTATTTATATTGAAAAAAAGATTAAAAATAATTTCATTGTAAAAGAGATTATAAATAAATTTTATTTAATTAAAAATCAAAGAATATAATCTTAATAATTAATATATATTATATCACTTCTAATATATATTCAATACAATTATATTTCTTTTTATATTATTTTTTTATTATGTGTTTCTATTTTTTAATTTTAGTAAATTTTAGTATTATATTAATTTAATAAATACGTAAAATTATATTTTAATTATTATTAATATTTATATTAAATATAAAACTTTTACACTCTTTATAACTTTTTCTGATTCCGTTCCTAAAGCCCAGCAACCCCAAAAGCATCATTTGGGACAAACCGATCTACATCGCCTCGGAATGTTGGCATTTTTTAATTATAGATAGCTGAGATTTGTTCTAACCGATCTACATTTGATTTTTTTTAATTTAAATTATTATTTTTTAAGTTAACAATTAAAATTTTTTTATTCTGCATCTTATATTTTTTAAAATTAAAAAATTCAAATGTAAATCATTTAAAGTTGATCTAAATAATTTGAATTAAGATGAATAAAAGACAAATAGAGAAAAAATAAATAAGGAATTCAATTTGGAGACAGACATCCATGCTCGCGTTTTGTGAGACAGGCAGAGACCGAAGCAACGCCGTACTGCACCTAGACAGCATCTTAGACTAAGGGAGTGTTTGGTTCAAAGGAGGGGAGGGGAGGGGAGGGGAGGGGAAGGGAGGTAAAATTAAATAGATAATTATACTCTTATTGTATTAGAATTTTTAATTTTTTTTATTTTTATAAAAAAAGACTTTTTTTTACTTTTTATTATAAAAATAATTTTTTATTTTTATAAAAATTATCTTAAACCCCATTAAAAAAATAAGATTTATATTATGTTTTAAATAAAAATAAGAGTAAGGGGTAATTTAGTCAAATGAAGATAAAAAATTTCTCTTCCCTCCAAAAACCCCCACTTTTGGAGGGGATGGGAGGTGCCCTCCCCTCCAACTTTTCCATACCAAACAAGGGGAGGACTCCCCTCCCCTCCCCTCCCCTCCACTCCCCCTAAACCCCTCAAACCAAACGGACCCTAAGTGAATTCTTTAAAATAGTAATGTATCAATGATTTATTTGTTATTTAAAACTAGTATCAAGTCTCGTGAAGCTGCAGAGCTGACCTGGATATTTAATAGATTTGATATCCAACTCAATTAAAGTATTAAGCTTATTTTTATACTCATGGCTCGTCTTAATCTAAACAAGTCCAATTTTATGTTAGGATAAAGTAGATTAGAACCTCTCGAACTTTTTTTTTTTAATGAATTGATACTTATAATATATAAATATCTTTTTACAGACTTATAAATATATATTTCAAAACAATGAGTTTTTACAGCCTTCATATTTTTATCAGTAATAAAAAAATAACCTAGTATTATCAAGCAAAATATAAGCTATACTAATATAATTAGTTTTAAGTAAATATATGCATTTTCATTATTTAACAACAGAAATGTTTGAAAACAATTAAGAAGTAAGGAAGATTTGAGTAGTTAATGAAAGTTACAACATGCAGAGAGAATCAGATGAAATAAGAATAAAAAAATATAAAATGACAAGATATTAATAATTAAATAACAATAATTACTAAAACGAATTGGGTAGAACATGTTGTCATCCGTAATTTGGCTCAACCTAATATAATTTTGTTTAAAATGCTGCCTATTTATATTTTTGATCCAATTCGACCCGATCCGATTAGGGCAGGCCCCCATAGCCTAATTAGCTAATGAATTTCTTTAAAATCTCATGTCTTAAGTCAAACAAATTTAAAAAAAAAATAAAGGAAGAAAAAAAAAGACCCATTCGACAAAATGGCACGCAAGCAAAGAAGGACTGTATTACGAATTTCTTACAAATTTTTCATATATATTGATATGACTAAAAGCCTATTCAATCTATCATTTTTTTTTTCTATAAAATCTTTAAAGTCCTTATTTATAAGTTTTTTATAAAAAACAAACACAAGATATGACATCAAATATTGATAAAAAATAAAAATATATAAGTCTCATATTTTATGCTTATCACTTTCTAATTTTAAATAAAAAATTTAAAAGATTCAAATTCCATTTTTTCTAATCTTTTAAAATCTCACTTTTTATATATGTTTATATGTACTCCTCTGGTCCTAAATATAAGATACCATCTAGAAGGTATCTGTGATCCATAATATAAGAGATTAGGTAATAATTAGACTTAAACTTCCAAAAATAACCTTGTATCCTATTAATATCTTAAAATTTTGAGGGTGAAAAGTTGGATCATTTTTTGTGCCATTATTCACTTGGACAACCCTCAGAATTCCCAATGAACCTAAATCACGTCCCTATGCATCTGAAGCCTCCTCCCTTTCACCCCATCGTCTTCAGTGCTTTATTCCCACTCCTTCCCTTTAACCCCATCATCTTCGGTGCGTCGATTTTCCCACTTCTTCCTTTCACCTCATCGTCTTCAATCCTTCGTTCTCAAACGTTCTGTATCCATTGCGATGGGAGACAGTCAACAGTTAAAAGATGCTTTTGCGATGGTGCCTGATTCCTTGGACCTTTCCATAATGGTTCCTGATTCCTTGGATGGCGATGAAGTCGGCCATGTTTCAAAGGCAGAAGATGGGTTGCAGAAGCTGAAGGAAGAACCGGAGGTGACATCAGGCTACGTTGTAGAAGCTGAAGAGGGCACATTAAAGATGTTGCAAAACAAGATGACAGGCTTCATTCAAGAGTATGGACAGGGTAAACGGAACATTGATTTGAACCAGCTTCCGGATGACTTACCAAGAGCCAGGGCATTTGATCTTAACAAGTTACCGGAGGATGATATGGAGGAAGAATCTGAGAAAGAGAAAGAACAAAAGAATTTCCTTGATGGTCTGTTACAAATATATATTTCGTCGTTATTTAAGTTGATTTTCTGTAATTATTAAACTCTGTTTTGTTTTCATATGAAGCTTGGGTTATCTTCTGATCATATAAACAAAAGAAAATCATATTTTGAGAAGCATCTGCATGTGTATGACAGTATTATAGCTTCAATCATTAAAGAACTAGACTCAAATTGATAAAACTGAATTATGCCACTTTGTTCAAGAGTTCGAGACGCAAGTATGCTTCATTTGGATTTGTTACTTTTGTCTGTATTAAACTCAAATTGACAGTATTATAGCTTCAATCATTAAATCTTTTCATTTTTATTTATTAAACCATGATATTCTCCTTTATTTTAGAATGCGGATAATTATATTTTAGTTGTCTTTTAAATATTTAACTTGTAATTGTGACATTCAAATAAATGATGTTAGTTTATATTTTTAAATTGACAGCCTGATCAGTGAAGTTTTGTTTGTGTTCAATGCACAAGCTAATGATCAGAGTGTGGTCCGCTGTAGTAAAGGAATTTCACGTACTTGTTCAAAGTCTAATTCAATCCTCTTTCGGCCACAGTTCTTTGTCTTCTTATGGGAGGAGTCACTTGTATTCCTCACTTGACACCAAATGCATTCAATGGTGCTTTTAGAAGTATTAAACATTGTCATGAGCTCCTTTATTATTCCCGGCTTGACCTTCCCGTAATGCATTGAGTGCTGTAGATAATGAGCAATGAATTTCCTTTGTTCATTGGTCAAAAAATTACGTTGCTTACTTCTGGATTCTAACATGGATTGACCTGCATCAAATTAAACCAAAATGTTCATTCTCTAAGGATATGATGCACCATTATCACTGAACAATAATATCATAGGCATGCTTCACACAAATTAAATTACTCTAGAAATGAATGAATTACCCGAAAGAAATTAATTATAAGATTATTATATGAAGTTATTATACCTTCCTATTCTTAATTTGTAGGACTTTCGAACATTTTAATCCAAAGTTGTCATATTAATGAAAAAGAAATTTAATTATATTCTCATATTAAAGGACATCACAAATTAAATGGCTGGGTTAATAAAAGAACATTTTAAACCCATATTTCGAACAAAACTTAATCATATTAGATTTTTTTAATAACATAATCATATTAGATTTTTTTAACAACATATTCATATCATATTTTAATTGCATGGAATATGAAAATACAGCCTCAAATTAAGGAAGATAAATGAAATGGCTATACTCGTGTCATCATATTATCTTCTACAGAAATCAAATTCCTTAGAGCTAAGGCCCCACATGTCATCATCAACATCATTATTTACATGTTTCTTTTACTGTACTCGTGTCAAAATGTTTTTTTTACTGTGCTCGTGCCAATTTTCCTAATGTGCTTGCATGCAATTGAATAAGCTTTGAACATCCGAAAAAAAAAAGGAAAGAAAAATCTAAATAAATTCGAAACAGAATGTGAAGAACCAATTACCCATCGACATGATTAATGTTATCATATTCAAAGAAAAATCTAACAACCACTTCAACAAAGAAAACACGAAGAAGCCATTACCCGTGATGTTCTCCAATTGTGGCTCATCATATTCCATTTCTTCATCGTCAGGAAACAGTTGTTTATCCCAGTCTGTATCCTGAAAGTTGATGCTTGTTTGTTCCAGAGTCTTCGATGCAGAGTTCTCCTTCTCGGCATTTGCATTGCTTCTTCTTTCTTCCACAGCATGATCACCCAGATTTTGGAAATATAGGTCAATGTTCAAGTCAAATGGCAACAATTTGCCATTTCTTTCTCCTCTGATCAAACCGACTTCAAGGAAGTTAGTAGAACAAGGCATCACCTCAAGCAAGTTTAATCCCTTACATCTCGTGCCTTCTCTAGATGAATCATGGTCCTCTATGAAACTAGGCTTTGCGTTTAAATCGAACATGAAGATAATGAGATTCTATCCTCTGTTCACGCATGCTTCGTCAATGATAATGGGAAAATATGGAAACAGGGGCTTGGAATCATCAGTATGCAATGGTTTTCTTCACCTCTGGACAACGGTGTTTCGTTTAATGTCTTGATGCAAATAGCTCTTCAGCTTGTTCATGGAGATATATTCCCGGCTAATGGTTCACAATGGGTTCAAATTTGTTTTACTTAGTCTGCCATCTTCACTGTGCTTAGAAGCAGTAGGCAACGGAAACTAATGGGTTTCTTCTTGCGCCCACCACTTTTTTTGTTTAAATTTTACTATTAACATTAAACAAAGAATGAATAATAACTCCACTGATCCATGCGCTTGCCAACTGATTGGTCATATGTGGGGAGTACTTTTTACATTTAACCTCTCCCATCTACGTCATCATGCACTTTATAATGATTGATTGCAGTGAGAGAATTATGTTGATAACTTTTAATAAATAAGGGAATTTTTTAAAACAAATAATAAATTTGTAAAATTTAAAGTTTAAATTGATTTTTATTAAGATACGTGCGTTAGTTGCAAGTATCTTATAATAAGGACTGGAGGAACTTGATGGAGACCATTAACTTGATTTTAAAATAAAACTAGTGGCAGCATAATTTAAAGCAAAGCAAGTGGAAGAAAAAATTAAAGAGAAATGGCGGTGGCACAAATCACAAGTAAAGATGACTGTATCGCTGAGAGAAGCGGTGCAGCAAACATCAAATTGCATACAATTCCAGTTGGTATTATAGCTGAGCAGAAAACATAATCTAAAAAACAATATTAGATTCAAATAGGCGGTGAAGGATCATCACAATTACCGACATGTATTACTATAAATAGATTCTATAGCTTTGAATAAAGAAATTTAAAAAAAATCAAAAATCAAAATTAAATTTATACAAATAAGATTTATACACAATATAATTAAAATTCATATATAAAATAAATCTTAATAATTAAATATATAAATAATGTGATGTATTAAATATATGTAAAAATTATTCTTGAATAAAATATATGAAAGTAGTACTGTTTTGTGAACTGTCTTTGTAACACAACAAAGCAGATCTGACGCAATAAGAGAATATTTTTGGAGTATTTTGTATACTTGTGAGTGAAAGAAAGTGAGAGTTATCACAATTATAAAATATTTCTTTTATATTTGGTTCCAACATTATTAGCAAATATATTGGTTCCAACAAAACTCGCGTCAGGCTGGCGAAGGTATATATTGATTTCTAATTCCATGAGCTATTTGTTTGAACTTTAAAAAGTTTAGTTCTTATGAAAAAGAGGCAAAGCAATTGCGTTTTTAAGTGGTTTAAAGCTATCCCAAGATCCCAATAGACAATGAAGTGATAAACTGGGAAGGATAGGATATACAGTCTTTTTTGGTATGTTTGGAAATCCGGTTGGCAAATCACGTTGTATAGAAGCAACTATTTTTTGCTTCTTGCAAACTATAGTTTACTTCTTACAAACCATAGTTTGCTCTTTCCAAAAGTTCATCCAAACATGTTATTGCTTCTTGTAAACTATGGTTTGCAATGTTATTGCTTCTTGTAAACCATGGTTTGCTTCTTCAAAAGCTCATCCAAACACACACTTTATCGTCCGCAAAACTAGTATTTTAGGATGCAACTTCTATTACATACATCTTAATTTAAAAGTTTTTGAAAAATCGGTGAAAAGTTTAAAACTATGTTTACGTTATCCACTTTTAAGCTACACTTTCTCGCTTTTCTCAAAATGCGATTTGGAGGACGACAACATTTTTCCAAATATACACTAAATTTGCTTTTGTTATTCTACTTTTGTTTTGCCAATCACAGGGACGAAACAAACACTACCTCCACAAATCGTGCATTCTTACTAATAATTATTCCCAAATGGCCTGTGATTCACTCAACTTTAACTCACTCAACCTATTCGTGGCTGGAACCTTGAGAATATATTGGTGGGGGGAGGGGGGGATTTTTTATTGTCATTTTGTTTTACTCAAAAATTAATTATTATTTTCATTTATATTTTGAAAAAATAAATCATTTTTATTTGTAATTTAATATTTAATTCAACTATGATTTAAAATTAAATCACCTAATTTCTATCCCCCAAAAAAAAGGTCATATATGGTAATGTATGATGACGGACAATAATATTAAATTACTCACTTCTCAAGTGAAAAATATTTAAATTACACATTTTTCCTCTCTACATAAAACTATACATAAATTTTTTAATCTAAAATATGACCAAATATTCTCAAAAACAATATTAATTTTTATTAAGAATAAAATACAAAAAAATTATTTATTAAACTTTTATTTTAGTGCTATTTATTTTGCATTGAAAACTATAAATTTATTTTATTTTAAATTTAGAAAATTAATTATTTTTATATTAGTCAAATATATATTTAAATACTTGTTATATTGTCCAAAGATATATTGATTAAATAAATATAATTATAACTCATTTTTTATTGTAAGAGAGATTAATCTAATATATCTTTTGCTTTTAAAAAAAGAGTACAAATTTTTTTTTTTAAAAAAAAGAGTAATATAGTTTAGACAATTTTTGAAAGATGATAACATTTTTACCCTTATATTAATCATTGAATCTTACATTGGTGCGGAAAATAAATTATATAGAATATAATAGCTTCGGACTAGTTTTAGACGAGGAAGTACTCTAGGAGAGGCCTGGGAGCACGTCGGAAAGAACTAGAAAAGAAGATGGTACTTCAAAATTTTTTTAACTTGCAGCCAAGGGATAAGGTTGTCACTTACGTGCTTGAAACTTTTATAATGGTGAGGCTAATGGGGTGGTGACACGTGGACCCTTGCAAAAGAAAGTAATTTCAAGCGTGGACCAGTCAAACACAATCGTCAAGTTTTTGGAGAGATAAAGGCTGTTTGGAATTGGCAGATGTATCCTAATCTTTGCCAACAACTTAGGATCTTATTTAATGGAGAATTATAAGTTTAAGGGATATTCTTATTTAATAGATTGGTGCTTAAAGATAAACTTTCTTTTCTGGACTTAATAACATTAATATTTTTATTGAGAGAGGTTGAGACACAAAAAGAACAACTTACAAATTAAATCAAAATGTGGTATGAGAGATTGTGGCAAGTATTAGAAGCAGAGCATTGATACGAGTTTCATGTCAGAGGATTTTGGTTAAGGAAGAGGTTTATAAGTCTAAGAAATTCTCCTTTTTGAGCTTATATTGGTAACATTGATCGTTTTATTAATCGGTGGATCTTATTAGAACTTGGGAAGACTTGTGGACAAGAGCAAGGTTGTTGATGAACTGCTTGACTTGACAAATCTAAACTCGCATAAGGGGATGAAGTGGTGCTATATTCTTAACCATGTGGCTAGTTTGGAGCTGATTGATATGACGTGGCTGGGGTGTGTACAATGCTAAATGATGAACCCAAGATACTGATCACTAGAAATTGGAATGACGCAATAAGTTATCAAGTTTGTGACTCGAATGGAGAACGTATAACTTTGCAGCAATGAGTATTGGATAAGTAAGAAGAATGTGTTTGGCAATAAAAATAAAGAGTACCTATTAGAATGTGTTTGGCTATAACGTAGGTTATATTTACATTCTAGAATGTGTTTTCTGCGTTTCGCAATAACTTGCAACAAACCTTTTTATATTCTCTTTGTTATGTTTTTTGAATCAAAGAATGAATGAATGGTTTAGCCGCCTCCGGAATGAGCTCCCACTCAAAAGATTGGATTTTTACTATCTGATTTTGCTAGTAAGATATAACAAAACTCAAAGTTTAACTTCATGTCAACTATATTCTATTAATTTATATCTTAGCTCATTTTTCATTGTCACCATGTTATATTTGGTATTTGGGAATTATTTTTATGAAAATAAGAATGAGAATTAAATAGAATTTTGCAGTTTTAATTATATTTAGCATGATGTGAAAAGAAAAGAAAATGTTATATTCTAATTGTATGTTCGGTTGAATAAAAATAATGTAAAAAAAAAAACCTAAATAGATTACCATAATACTTTTGGTACAAAAGAAGTATTAAAATATTCATTTTTTATTCATTTAATTCTTAAAAAATATTCTTCAGTTATCAACACTAATAAAAAGATATAAATATGTTTTAATTTTTTAATTTAAAAATAATATTTTTGAAATATTCATTTTTTATTTTTTTAATTTAAAAAAGTGTTTGTTTGAATTACCAATAAAAAAAACATAAGATTATTCTTTTATGACACTCACACTACAAAAAAAAAATTCCTAGTTGCAGCTTATTTAGAGTTCGACTACAATTTTCACCGCATTTAATGGGCTTAACTACGATAGAACCATTTGTAGCGACAGGTTTTGCCGTAATGTCCAAAAACTACTATTACCTTATGGCTTTATTAGAGTTTTTTAGATTGCACTTAAACTGTGGTTTAACAATTTAATCGCGGTTTTAAATCTTTTAGCAACTAAGAAGCCTTAAAAATCTTTTAGCTCATTTGAAAAAAATAAAAATTTACCTTGGTTATAAATTTTTTTACACTACTTATAATTTTCCCAGCTCATATTAACATAATATATTTTTATTAAAAGGCAACCAAAAACAAAGCAAAAAACATAAAAAATATGCAAGATAGAGGGAAGCAATAATAAAAGCTCAATTTATTAAATTTCAAATCTACATACATTGTTCCAAATTGATAGAAAGTAAATTTGAAATACTTAATTTTGTTTCTTATTCTATTTACAGTTAAAAGTTTATACTTTAAAATTTCAACCAATATCAATTGACATTAACAGCTGACACTCAATTTTATCTTTGTGTAACTTTGCATCTTCAATGGCTGTAAGATAAAGAAAAACATTATCAGGTAGTACAACTTGATCATCCACCTAGGCCAAAAGAAGAAAGAAAAATAACATCACAAACTCACTCTTTTAAATTCATAAAGTAAATTACTAAATTACTATTGTAGCTTTTTCACAATGGGCATAATTCCAATATTAAGATTTCTTGAAGAATTCATAAGCTAGATTATTAAATTATATATCAAAATTTCCGAAGAAAAGAAAGTTGTCAATTGCTAGATAAAGCAATATATAACTCATTCATTAGGATAATAGACTTGCATAATATATACATAGATCTTTACTTTTGTTTTCTCTTTCGAAGCATTGCTTGCTGCGATTAAAACCTATACCAATAAAAAGCAAAACCATCAATAATTCCACAACCTAAATGGGGAAAGATAAAAATTACATAAACAAATTACAATTAAATTACCTGATTGACAGCAATAAGCTCACTAGAATCAAAGTTCATACCCATAAAGTAAATCAACATTTAATATATGATTCTGAAATTAAACATATAGCAAATAAAGAAATTGAAATCATATAAACAAAGTTGATATAATTAGATTTCTAAATGATTTAAACCCTTGGCTTATCCACAGTTGGTGTTATGTAGTTATTAAACCATAGGTTTTAGCTACTGAACCATAAGTTTTTAAAATTGGATTTGTTTGAAAAGAGCCACTGAAAGAATCAGAACACAAAGAAATAGGATCCAAAGCTTTCTAATAATAGATCTATATCAATTAATATTTCATGACATAATGAATTCAAACCACATATTAAGGAGTTCGAATTTCACAATATAAAATATATTATATAAATTCAAATTAATTCAAGAAAGTATAAACTCAAAAAATAAAAAACTAAAAAATGGTTGCAAAACACCCACGAAATCAAAAACTCAGACCCATAACTTCATGCTTATGAGATCACCCACAACATCATGCATCTTCCCTATCAATTTGATGTTAAATCAGTTTTTTTTTAAATGGTGAATTGAAAGAGGAAGTATTTGTTTCTTAACCAAAAAGCTTTGTTGTTAATGGTAAGGAAAATAAAGTGTATAGGTTAAAAAAGTTTTGTATGGATTTAAACAAGTCCCATGTGCATGGTATCATAAAATTAACTCCTATTTTTGTGAGAGTGATTTAAAAAGTAACGATAATGAGCCTACCCTTTTATTTGAAAAAGCATGATAACAGTGATTTTTTAATGGTATGTCTTTTATGTTGATGATATGACATATATAGGATTTTGTGAATCAATTCTTGCTAATTTTAAGTCATGTATGATGAAAAATTTTAAAATGTTAGATTTGGGATTATTGCATTACTTTCTTAGTTTAGAAGTGAAACAAGATCTTCATGGTATTTTTATTTTTTAACAAAAGTATGCAATAGATCTTTTCAAGAGGTTCAACTTGTTGGGATGCAAAACAGCATGTTCTATGAATTTGAATGAGAAATTGAAAATTGATGATGATATTGGGGCTACAAATGCAAAGTATTATAGGAGCACAATGAGTGGCTTAAACTATTTATCTAATACAAGGCTTAATATAATACATTCTGTGTGTGTAATTTCTAGATTTATACATAATCCTACTAAGTATCATCTTAGAGTGATAAAACGGATCATGTGATATGTTGCAGACACTATTAATTTTAAAATTTGGTACTCAAAAGTATCAAATTTCAAATTATTTGGCTTTATTGATAGTAATTGGGTAGATTATATTGATGATAGAAAAAGTATTTTGGTAATATTTTACTCTTGGTTTAGGTGCTATTTCATGGAATTCAAAAAAGAAAGATTTATACTCATTTAAAGTTGAGTATGCAACAATAACTTTAACCGTCTATCAAGTTGTTTGGCTAAAAAACCTGTTAAGAGATCTTCTTCAACTACAATCATGTGCAATAGATATTTGTGATAGCAAAGCAACAATTGCAATGACAAAAAATGTAGCTTTTCATGGTAAAACAAAGCACCTTGATATTCAGCACCACTTTATTCATGATTTTGTAACAAATAGAACAATTACTTTAAAATATTGTGGTACAAATCAACAAGTTGTAAATATAATTACTAATTCACTTTTCATTGGGAAACTTGAAAATTTCAAATTGCAAATGGGAGTGTGTAGCTTTGAAGCAAGGGAGAGTGTGAAGTAATGCTTCAAAGTCATGTGTTAGTGATTCCCTTATTTCCCTTATTTTAAGATTAGTAATTTATTATTTTGAGTTAAATAAGTCAACTGGGTGGCCCATAATATCCACTATCTTTTGTTCTGTTGCAATTTTATAACATTATTTAGTTTGCTATATGTTCATATAGTGGGTTTTCTCATAATTAATAGTATGTGAAGTATTTATCAGTTTCTTTATCTTCAATATTTTATTTACTTTGCAAAATATCATTTAACTTTCACCAACAAGTACACCCAAGCTTTAAAGGTAGATGGTATGGCAGAGTAGAAGCCGCAGCCATGATCGTGGGGATGTATTGGATGTATTCGAAAAAATGAGATGAAGAGAGAAATTGGACAGCGTCAAATATGTGAAGACCGATTCAGTTGGCCACTAACCTGGAATCGACAAAAAAAGTGAGAAATACAGACAACGACGTGGAGTCGCCCTTTATTGTTTTGGGTGAGTATGATAAATTGATATGTTGTATCCATTTTTAATATCTTCAATGTTATTGTATATGATATTAAAGTAAAAATACCTTGATCCATTCATTCAATGGTTCAAGTTTAGTGAATTATGGAACCGTAAGTCTTCTATGCATGTTATATCTTTTAATGCGTTTTTAATTTTAATTTTATTTTTTATCAGAAAACTAACAAACGCATAAAAGATTTTTTTTAAAATCAGCGGAATACAATGCAAATGCCAAGGAGATAAATAAAATAATATATGCAAGCTAGTGATTCCATATCTAGACTTAACCTCAATGTCTTGATGCCTTCTTGTAAGGTCCTCACAGTACCCAGAAATCTTAATCTGGGCGTAGTTGTTAGGTGATTACAAATATTAAAACAGGCTCATAAAAAAGATGAGAAAGGCAGGGCAAACACATGGTTGACAGGAATTTGGTCATACAATCATTAAACCAGACGTAGTGGAAAGGGAAAGAGGTGTTTAAAGACTGATATGAAGGAGCCCGTGTGTGTGTGTGTGTGTGTGTGTGTGTTATATACAATACAGCTGTTTTTTAAAGTATAAGTGAATCATGATGCTTCAAAACCTGTTCCTCTCAATTTTAGACTTTCTCATTTTCCAATAGGTCACACACTCAAACACAAAATGACAGAATCACAGAACATTAACCAATTCAGTATTTCCATTAAAGATGCCACGTTCACCAAGTAGTAATATAAAGGGAGTTGATAAGTCACATTTATCTCAAATGAAACACTATCATACAAGTTAAAACCACTTATATAAATAAAAATACAGAGTTTCAACCACAAAGTACGCGTACAAATACAAAGTAACGAACCATTGCAACCGCATCTGGAAGATATTTATTACAAAATCTATACCTTCTCCCTCAGACAGACATCAACATGCCACACCATATGGGAACTTATAAGCCTGTGTTCATGGGATGGGGTAGACGACTATTTTTCCCGTGGCTCTGTTAGTTTCCAGATAGGCAAAGGCTTCTTTCGTCTGAGAAAATGGAAACGAACCCTTGGGGTCCAGTAGTGGCTTCACCTTGCCACTCTCAATATAAGGTCTTAGTTTCTCTAACATACCCGCATCTGAAGTCAGTATGAACACGATTGCTGGTGGAATTCCAGGAGGCAGTATTGTCACCACTTTTCCTCCTTCTTTAGTAGCCTTGAATGCGCGGTCAGTCTCTCCTGATTGTGGTATTAACAAAGTTAGTAATGGTATATCTACAATATTCATTACCATCTTCATATATTAGTATATTGCTTATTTATAAAGTATCTGTATATACATATATATATATATAAAGGTTCAAAATCGGACCTACTGCATCATAAACAACGTCAAATTTTTCTGGAAGATCTTCAAATTTCTCCTTTGTATAGTCAATGGGCAAATCAACACCCAAATTCCTCAACAATTCCAGTTTCCCAGTGCTAGATGTAGCTGCTATCTTGGATGCGCCGTAAACATGCTTGGCAAGCTGCCTCAAACAAAATATATTATAGGTATTAGCTCTCAATTAGTAACCAACTATCATTGGAAGCCACAAATATGTCCAATAAATTACGCAGAACTACGTTGATTTTATTGAGAATTAGGTGTTCACTTACTGTTAACATTACCACCAGACACCAAAGTAGAAAATAAATAAATATTTCAATTATTGCTACCACAGCATCTAGTTGCTCTATTAAGCTAAAAGAAGTAAGCATATCGGCATATCAAGAAATTGAACTTCCGGAAAAGAAACATAACATCATACCTGAATAACAAAGTTTCCAACTCCACCAGCACCTCCCAAAACAAGGATGGATTTTCCCGCAGAAAACCCAACACGCTCGAGTCCTTCATAAGCAGTCTCGATAGCTAGAGGAAGGCTAGCAGCCTCAGGAAAGCTCAGATTTGGAGGCTTGTGGGCCAACACTTTCTCTTCTACAGCAGTATATTCGGCCAGAGATCCGACGACCTTTGGGTGATCCAGACCTTTCTCATTAATATCGCCATATACTTCATCCCCAACCTTAAATTTCTTCACTTCACTTCCCACTTTTACCACAACGCCAGCAACATCATATCCTGGAGCAGTCTACACAAACCGCCCACAAAAGTGACTAACAAAAGAGTCAAGTCAATTTACGCAAATACATTATTTTCAGATTCTCTCCCACCCACTAGGAAATCAATAAATCAAGAATTATTTTAGCCTTCCCTCCCGACGCATGACAATCAAGCTGATTACCAAACGCATGGACAAGTATTCGAACAAAAGCCAAATAACATGGAAGGTTCAATTAAGAAACAGGTGAATGAAAGCCTTACAGGTAAAGGAGAGTCACTGTGTTTGAAATACCCATCCATTCTCTTATAGTCAATGGGATTAAGGGCTGCAGCGACGACTTTGACGAGCACCTGGTCATCCTTGAGTTGCGGTAAAGGCACATTAGGATCAAACCTGAGAACATCAGCCGATTTCCCATATTCAGAATAGACCCAAGCTTTGATGTGAGATGGCATGGTCGGAGTAGAAGCTGCAGCCATGATAGTGGGTATGACTTGGACAATGGATCAGGAAACAATGCTGGGAGGAGAGAAATGAGAAAGAATCAAATAGACAGCATTGTTTTGTGTGGCACATAAAAATCATATGATCCAATAAAATTTATAAAAAATGGAAGAATAACCCCAGCAAAACAATACCACTGGAAAAGAAAAATGTTACATAAACAAATGCAGAAACAAAAATTAAGAGCCGCCTTGATTTTTATTAACTTTTATTTATATCATGTTAATTAATATGCTAATGACTAACTTTGTCAACACGAAGGACATTTTGATTGAAAAATTATATTTAAAAGTTTAAATTGAGAAAAAAATTTATTTATAGTAAAAATTACCATGACAAAGCCCACCAATCCGGAAAGCAACAGCGGAGCTTCACAAGGAGAAGGCAGAGACTGAGGCAACGCCATTCTGTACCTAGGCGGCATTATGTGTGAAGAACAATAATTTAATTGTTATTATTGGAGATGTGACTAGATACCAATTTAAACCATCATTTTTTTAATATTGTAAAAATTAACTTTTTAGAAGGTATTTCTGACCCATCTTATTATATCATTTCCATTCCAACCCCATACCAAACTCCCAATAGACAAGGGACAAAATGGGAAGCACGGCATATAAACAGTCTAGTTCTCCGCAAAACGAGAGTTAGTGCAAATTTTATATGTCAATTTGAATTAGTATTACTTAATAATTGAACTAATTAATAAATTAATTTTAATAATATTAAATAATTAATATGAACAGAATACATATATTAAGGGTCAATAAATCCATTTTTTAAAAAAATTACATAATTGGATAAAAAATTGGGTGATCAAGAGGAAAATTTCCCTGCTTATTTGTCTCTTCATTAAAATATCCCACCTTTTGCAACCAAATGACAGCAAACTATATAAATTAGATGAAACTTAAATTCACTTGGCTTTTGTTGTTTATTTTTACAACAAATAACATGGACTTTCAATTTTAAAGTATGTGCTTCATCTGAAGCTACACACAATAATAGTCAAAGATAATTCTTCCTCTTAAATAAATGCAATATGAAGTTTAAGTCTTGACAACAAAATATTAGGGACCAACCTAGTAAATTTAGGTACATGTTTAAAAAAAATTTTTTATTTTCCAAACTTCGTTTTGTACAAAGTAACAACATGTTACTTCGACAAAATAATGATCAACAAACGTAATTTTATTTTCTCCAAACGCATATCTAAACACACTATAATTTGCAAAGACTATGGATGTCATTTGCAATAAATGCAAGTGCTACAATTGAATTAGAATTTTGGAGAGGATAGTTGCAGCAGTTGAAAAACGAAATAGGGAGGTGAAAGGGAAGGGAGTATTAGGTTTTTTTTTTTTTTTTAAATGTTCTAATCGCGGTTAAAATCATAGTTAAGACTGAGCTGTGTTTAGGAAATCAATCTAACTGTGGTTCATTGAAACCACGGTTAAGACTTAGTATTAACCACAGTTTTATTAAATCTTGCGATTAAGACTATATTAAGACCTTAGTCCTTGCAACTAAGACTATATTAACACTTTAGTCCTAATTGCGGCAATTATAATCATAGTTAGGATTTGGTTTGGCTCTAGGTTTTCTAACTACAGTTAACCCACCACGACTAAAGACACTTTTTTTTCAGTAGTGCCACGAGATGACACTCATGATGCAGACTGGGTCACGCGATTTCATCGGGAAGAGACAACATCACGCACAATTGCTGTTGCAGCTGTTGATGAGATTAAGGGCAAGAATTCTAATTCATTCCATGAGCTTGAGGCGGGCGTCTCATTCCTTCAAAACATGACAGTCCCAAAGCCCATGGCAGTGGGATTGTCTCCTACCAAACGTCGCAATCCAACCAAACACGTTAATATATTTTGAAACATATTATGGTTAATTATAATATTTGAAACCAAATCAAATATGATGTAATATTTAAATTTTAATTTGTTCAAAATATATTTATATAATTTTAATAAAAATTATATAAATTTTATTTTTGTCTCTTATCTATTATATTAGAACTTTATAATTATAACTAAAGCAACAATAATGGCTCAATGATAAATTTGTGACTTATTATTTTAGATGTTAAAAGTTCGAATCAAATGATGATGTTTTAATTTACTAAAATTGAAGGATAGTAAAGGCCTTCTCAATAGAGAAAGTATTGGCCAACATGCTAAAGGGACAAAGTTTGAGACTTTATGATACTAATTTTGTGAAATAATATATAACTTTCGAATTGGATAAATAGTCAGTTTGATTTGGTTCTCATATCATTGTTTCAACTAGTCATATCTTACTTATTTTTCATCCAAATTGAATAAAATTAATGTCCTTGGAAGGCTTATAAGAAGAGCTTCCCAATGATATATGGCTTGCACATTGAAATGTCCTATACAAAGAACGCCAAGTCTCAAAAAATAGCATCTCACATTATGATTTTCTAATCTAAAGTTTGTAATATCTCTCTAATGACTTCTCAGTTTTAGCACAAATTTGAACGACATACTACCCATCATATAAGGTTCATTTTCTAATAGAATCATGGCCTCAAATGGTCTATGTCAAAAGTTGCCATTAAAAGAATTCTAATTCTACACTTAGGCATTCATGGGTTTTCAATGCATTTTCATCAAATTGATCAAAGGCAAAGCATATAACAACATGTGGAAACATGGAAATTGGTTATACCAATGAAGGACTTAGATACTCGTTTAGTAGAAGAAATCTTCAAATTCTTTATCCCACAACAATTTTGATCGAAATTACCAATGAAATTTTAGTCTGTTTCCACGGCAAATACACCAAAATTTAGAAGAAATGAAAAGGATATGGGATTATCTTTAATACAAACTCGATTCTGTGTCTATGTATTTTGTGTGTTTTAGCGGAAATGGGATAGCTTATGATGAAAAACTTTTAGCGTAAGTTTTTCTCTTCTATAACCCACTCTTAAAAACTAACCATCAATTTAAATATTAATTAATAAATAAAA
The DNA here is from genome assembly GCA_032878935.1 of Erythrophleum fordii. NCBI lineage: Eukaryota > Viridiplantae > Streptophyta > Magnoliopsida > Fabales > Fabaceae > Erythrophleum > Erythrophleum fordii. The sequence continues at coordinate 16,371,950 of JAVQMF010000049.1, read as the reverse complement.
TTAATTATAATTAATTAATTAATTATGTCAGATTACTTGGTCTTAAATCAATCCATCATATATCCTAACATATTTACTTTTTGTGACTTCGTCAGTTATATGCGGTCGAGATTAAAATAAACAAGTTTGATAGGTTTTTGTCCTCCACTCATGTTTTGTGTTTGGAATTGCAGGAGCTCTGGAGAAGAGTCTTTTAAAAGTTTTTACAATAAACAATTTATTGGATTTTGAGCAACCCAGAAGGATCCTCAGCCTCAAAAGGTAGTTTTAAGGAAGAATTGGAGTTTTATATTCTCATGGTCGGGTCTGTTTCATCAAACCCTCATAGGAGCCAGCTTTGTTACTCTTAGGCTATGTTTGGATGGAAGTTTTTGGAAGAGAGGAGAGGGGAAGGGAGGGGAGGAGAATAGAATGTTTAATTGAAAAAATTAGAGCACATTTGCCCCCCTCCTCTCCAAATTGAGATATTTTGGAAGGGAAGAGAATTTTTTAATTATTTATTTACTTTATTATCATTCAATATTTTTAATATGTTAACATTTAATAGAGATTAAGATAGATTTTTTTTTCATCAGGAATTAAAAATAAAAAAAATTAGGATTCATAATTTTTTAAAAAAAATGTTGATATAAATATCTTTTTTATTAAAAAAATTAAAATAATATAAAGATAAATTTGTCCAAATATAATTACCTCTCCTTATCTCCCCTTCTGAACCAAACAATAATTTCCTCTCCCTTCTCCTTCCCTCTAACCAAACATGAATTCATTAAAACTTCTATCTCCATTCTCCTCGTTGAACCAAAGAAAGTCTTAATGGATTTTCCTACAAACAATGACAATGGTTTTGCACTTCCCTCTAACCAAACATGAATTCATTAAAACTTCTATCTCCATTCTCCTCGTTGAACCAAAGAAAGTCTTAATGGATTTTCCTACAAACAATGACAATGGTTCTGCACTTCAAGTCCACATCTCTTCACCCTCCCTTTTTCTCTCTCTCTCTCTCTCTCTCAGCCACCCAATTTGTTGGTCTCTAATTACAAAATAAAAGCAAAAACAAAACTATACTGGCTAAGTTGAATGAGATAAGAAAGAGCACAATAGCAAGAGCTTGATGCCCTTTTCCAGTATATATAAATTATCTGATTTTGTTCAAAAATTAAAGAAATAAAAATTAATTCCAAATTTGATTAATTTGATACAAAAGAGCGTATATCTTGTCCACAGAAATGAATACAAATGATTTAGCCTAAGAACAATTTTAAAAAAAAATTGTTAAAAGTGGGTTTAATATTAATCTATTTTAAAGGAGTATTCTTGCTCGAATAATTATGTCTTTATCCCATACAGTCTTATACATTTAGACATCAAACCCATAATTGTATTGCGTTATAAAGTCGTGTTATACTGTAATATTGTATTGTATAAAAAAGTTATACAATCCATCCTCATTCTATCTAATCTTATATAATCCTATCAAGCCCCATTTTTTAGGGCCAAGCCTCAGTACAGGAAGTTGAATAACTTGGGCTTGAGTTTTGTTGGATTTAAGTAGACTCCACGTAAACTTCACTTGATTTCTTAATAGCTCCTTGCCTCAAGTAATATAAATAAGATTCAACTTGATTATATAAATTTGAAATATATATGATATTTAAATTTCTATTTATAAATAAAATAACTTTTAATGCTTATAACTTTATTAATCAAAATAAATATAAGTCTTTACAAAAATAAGAAAATAGGCATAAAATAGACACTTATGAGGAGAGAATAAAGTAATTTTTTCAAATATTTATAAGTGAAATAAAAGTGTATTTTATTAAAAAAAAAAAGGGGGGGGGGGGGAGACATTAAAGTCAACAGGTTGTAAACAACCTATTATATTATATAAAATAGATACAAACATTGAACTACTTGTTTCTCTCTGTACAAAGCCTGAAAAAGTAACACATCTCTTCAGAAACGAATCTTCTTTATGAAACTCTAGTGCACTCAACTAATGGGACAGGTGAAAATTCCATCCTTCACCATAAACAAGAGTTTGTAAAGGGCAATCATTTAATAATATACACTACCTGAATTTACACAGGATGTAACCAGAGACAAGAGAGATTAAGGCAAAAACCACAAATGCAACAAAGGACAAACCCACAGATGCATTAGCCATATCTGGGAACACGTCTTCGCCCCAATTGGATTCCCAGTCATAAGCTCTTGTAGCAGCCGTTGATGATGCAGACATTAGAAGATAAGCCAAGATCTGCAAATGCAAAACAAGCACTTCAGCAGCTTGCTAGGTATATATAAGCATCAAACTCGTGGAAAATATACCTTTTTAGACTGCAAATTACAGGAAGAACATATAGAGTGACTAATAGTCTAAAACTTGCTATTACTTTAATGCAGTAGTTTCATGGACATGAAGACTAAATGAAGAGTCATTCATTTCAAATTGTTGACAACCTAACATCAGCATGCTGCACAATCTTGTATCCAGGCTGCTAACTGGAATATTTCACATTGTAATTCATCAAAAAGCTAATTCTATTCACATAAAGAATAATAGGGCATCGTCAAGTCGTTATTCCTTATAAATGTAAAATAGACTCGGAATTGGAAGCTAAAATTTACTACTCCTTGATCTATTATCTAACAAAGAAAATAAATTATTAGACAAAATACGATTGTTACTAAAAATGTGTGAAGTAAAGAACTTATCTGAAAAGCCATACCGCTCAACTAAAACATATCCTTCCTTTTAGGACTAGTATTAGAACGAACAACTTTAAGAAAGCAAGAGGCAACATATAAAAGCAACTTTAAGAAAGCAAAAGGCAACCAAGGGGAAGGCAGTAAAAAAGGCACCCAAAAGTTGTCCAAAAGCTAGTTGATTTCTAATTACAAACCCCAAAAATTCCATTGACGGATTTTGTCCCAGCCAGCCGTGACTATAATGCTCTACGTTTAGATTTTTGCCTGTGGTCCAGGTAGTATTATTTTTCAGGCCCCTGGATCAATACCACCAATCAATACTACAAATTATGCGTTGCTGATACCAAAAGCCAAGAGGGTTTACTTTTGGTCGAACATTAAATATCCCCTGAAACAGTGCTCAGAAAGAAAGGATTGTCTTACCTGATCCATGGAAAAATTGAAGTAACCCCTTAGAGGATGCTCCAATATGTATTTTCTGGTGATGAAGTACTTGACTAGATCAATTACTTGCAACCCAGAATACACAAACCCCATTACATTAACTGACAAACTATACCTGCAATCATACATTGATAAAAAATAAGAGAAAATTCAGAGCCGGAAGCTATTAAGGATAATTCATTTTGATAGACCATGCTGGCAATTTGGTACTAAAAATAAACCCAGAACTTGAATTAGATGACAGAGATGGAAACAATTTGTTCATATAATCAGCAGAATTAAACCCATAAACCCCAAGAGCTGATTGAGCAACATACTTGAATTCCCCGTACAAGTAGAAGGAGTCCAGAGCCCAACCCTTTTCCCTATCAGCAGCCAAAACCGAGAAGGAGATCAAGCAAAGCACAAAAGCAAAGCTCCTAAGCCCCAACAAAACCTTGTTCAACTTGCCCTCTTTTTTCAATCTCAATAAACCAAATACATCTGGCCTCGATCGCTGATTATCGCTCCCGCCGCCGGCGCTCCCTGTGCCTTCTTCAACATCTTTGACGCCCACGACACCCTCTTGGGCTCCTGGATCTACCTTGGTCACCACCACCTTCGGCTCAACCTGAAACCGATTAGCCACCACAACCGGCGATGCAGAGTTTTCTGGTGGCTTCGGGGAGAACCGTTCGTCTTCCACCGGAGGGGCTCCGTCAGTAACGGAGCAGAGATAAGAGGAAATCGATGAATCCGGCGAGGAATCGAGCGGCGACTTTTGTGGCGGAGGGGAGAACCGTTTGTCGTGGGTGGGAGAGAGGCCGTGAGTGGCGAAGGAGTGATCATCGGTAATCGTTGATTCTAGGGAAGAATGGAGGGGCGGCGAGGGAGGTTTGCGGCTTCGAAGAGAAGGAGGAGTAGATGGAGAATAGTGAGTGAGGGATGGTGATGCATCGGAGAGAGTAGGGTTTTTCTTCTTCTGTTCCGAGTGTTGTTGGTCTTTGACCTGTGAATCCTCATTCATTTGTTGGGCTTCTTCTGCTGCTTCTGCTTCAGCCTCCCCTTTCTTCATGCCTTGCTCTGAACTTTCACTCATGGGGTTTAGGAATCAGAAAAAAAAAAAAAAGGGGGATCCCTGGGGATTCGGCGATACAGGCAGTTTTCGCTTCCCTCCCAACTCTGGTGAAAGTTCTGTACTTTCGTGTAATTTACGTTCAAATAAATTTGCTTTTAAACTTGGGTTCAATCTTCAAAGGGCAGGCTTTTTCTTGTTCACCTTTTATCATATTTAATTCGTTGTGCTCCTCACCCAAAAGAAATTAGAAAAAATTTTAATTAGGAAGCTTAAATTTAAATAATTTATTTCTAAAACAATATAATTGTAATTGAAAAAACCGAGTTGTAAGAAATTATTAAAAAAAGAAGTTTTTACTATCAATTTTGCTAACTTTTGTTAACTTAAATTTTTTCAAAAATTAGTCTTTCATCTAATTGGTTGACTTGTTTAATATGTAAAAAATGGAATTATATTTTTTAATAATATATTTAAAATATATATACACTTTATAAATCATTTATAAACTGACGTAAGCAACTATAATATCTTTTTTTAACTCAATAATTATACGCTTATCATTCATCTTGACTCCAGTCCTTTTTCAATGGCTTAAAAATACGAAAACTCTACTCCTCCCTCCCTCCCTCCCTCCCTCTCTCTCTCTCTCTACTCCTTTTTCAGTGGCTTAATATATATATATATATTTCTTTAACTTACAATCTAATTCCAACATTAATAAATAACACTTAAATTTTAAAAAGTATTATTTTATTTTTAAACTATTATAAAATATAAAATATTTATTTATATGTTAAATTTAATGTTTAATAATCATGTAATCAATAAAAATTTTAAACCTTCAAAAAAATCAATTTTTGCTATTTATTTTGAGAAAAATTATTGATGCCATTTTTTAAAAACACCTATTTACTTTCAAAACATATAGTATATGTCAAGTTTTAAAGGCTTGAAAGTTAATTTTTTTGCTAATTACTTAACTATTAAATGTTAAATAAAACAAATAGTCAACAATTTTATTTTTTATAATAGTCAAAGGAATAAAGAATTACATTTTAAACTTCAAATATCAATAATATAATTAAATTCAGATTCAGCAAAGTAAAATATCCTTTTTGCTTTGTTCAGCTAAAGAAATCACCATCATCCCATCACTTACCCATCGTGAAGAGTAAGATAGTCCATTATTATGTAAAATATGAAATTAAATTTTTTTCTCAGCTAACTTTTTATGAAAAATTTAAAAATTAACTCAATCGTCCTAATTTTAGCATTCATTATAACACTATTCACTTGTCTCTCTTTTGCCTTGAGGGCTTTTTTTTTTTCTTTAACTTAAGACAGTACTTGATAAATGAATTTTTTTAAGTCATTCGATATTAAAAATTTTATTAATAAATTTAAACATAATATACATACATATATAGAGAGAGACACACACACATAACGACATACGAAACACCATTTAAAAACCACAATGAAGCGAAGAAATTGCCACTAAAACGCCAAATAATTGTTTGTGACAATCAGCCAATAAAACATTTGTCCCTCTCGACTCTGTTTGGTTTAACGGAAGGGAAGGGAGGAGAGGAGATTTAATAAGTTTTGTTTGGTTGGAAGGAAGAAGAGAGGAGGGAAGGGGAGATTATTTTTTGGTTCAGAAGAGGAGAGGAGGGGAGGGGAGATAATTATATTTGGACAAATTTATCCTTTTATATTATTTTAATTTTATTTTTTATAAAAAAATATTTATATCAATAATTTTTTAAAAAATTTATAAATTTTAATTTTTTATTTTTTATTTTTGATAAAAAATTATCTTAATTTTTATTAAATATTAATATATTAAAATATTAAAAGGGACAAAAAAATAAATTAAAATTTAAAAAATATCCCACCCCTCCCCTCCAAAACCCCCCAATTTGGAGGTAAGGCAAATTTGGCTCTTTTTCTTCCCCTCCCTTTCTTTTCCTTCCAATTTTATTCAACCAAATATCTTATACCTCCTCCTTTCCCCTCCAAAAACCCTCAACCAAACACACTCTTCATCTTCATGCACGTTGTCCTGCTTGCTGTAAAAGTAAAAGTAGAAAGTACAAACAATTTCTTTTCAACTTAAGAACTTGTATAATTTATTTCTTTTAATTGTAAAAATTATTTATATAATTTTAAACTTATAATTTTTTGTAACATAACTTTTATGTTTATTTTTTATCTAAACCATTTGTCTATGTAAGTTGAAAAAGGTGAAGTTAGCAAAATATACATTTAATTTGTCATTTTAAGTAATAAAAAAGAGCCTTTTTTTTGTGACAAAACACGTAGAAAAAAATGATAGATAAAAATCTTTGTTTACCGTTTAAGATAACATGTTGAATATTTTTTTTTATTGATTTGGTTATTTTCAGCTTACATGAACAAAAAATGTTAAAGTTTTAGATTAAAAAAAATCAATGGAATGACTATGTTGCATAAAATTAAAACTCTTAGAGGATTTACAGTTAACTTCCAAAATCAAGAAAGATATATTACAATAAATATATTTTTAATAACTTTCTTTTAAAATAAATGTAGAGCATATAAAATAAATTAAATTAAATTACTAATACACTAAACAGCACCCAAAAATAATGTTAAAACTTGTAAGGACCAAAAGTTGCCATCAGTTACGCATATGGCAGAAGTAGGGTCATCGACAAAGCCAGCGAGGGACGGGGACGAAGTGCTTCTTCACCAACATGAAGCAAACACGTTTCAGAAGCGTTAAAAAAGATATGAACTAAAAAGTAATTACCAATAAATAGTAAAATTGCCTAATTCGATACAATCTGAATTTGGTATTGTTCTCATAAAATTGGGATTCGTTTTTTTTTTTATGGAATTCATATTTAACCCATCTGAATTTCTAATAATTTTATTTTTAAATTTTGTTGAATCTAATTAAATATAAGAGAAAAATTATAAAAACAAAAAAATAATTAAATGAAATGTAATAATAAATGAAAAAATAATGTGATATTTGATATAAGATTATATCATTATAACTACATAAAAATAACTATAGTAAATGACATTCGGTATTATAACGAGATTTTCTCCTTTTCATATCGTGTTATTTGTTATCCCAATTTTTTTAGTTTTTGTTGCTCCTATATTGTAGGTAAAGAATTTAGATTTAAGGATAAGAATTAAACTGGAAGAATCGACTCATATAGAATCATAAACCTTGGTTGCGATGATCTTCCAAACTTAAAAGAGTAACTAGAATATGCGGCACTAAATACATATATATCAAACAAAAGTTCTATGAATGATACAAAATGCCAAACATTTGTTTAGGGGTTTTAAAATGAGCATGGGCAAGGGCAATATGCAATAAAAAGGATCTAGTCCACCAAAGTTGTTAAAGTAACTAGTTGATATAGAAAAAGATAAATTGATCATACTAATATCCTACTACACCAGAGTATGAATGTATGAAAATGCATAGAGCATGTTAATACAAATGTTGCGTTATGCTGGCCTTAATGTTATTGTCCATCTCTTCCAATAGTGGGCTGTTGGGTTAAAAGGTAGATTAAATGTCTCTTTTCCATGTGACCTGTTAAAATCTAAGGCCTAGGTAGATTCAATGCATGTTTAGCAAGCTGAGAAAATAATAATAATTGTTATTCACCAAAAGTAAGTAATACATTGCTAGAGTCTCAACCCATAGTATCATAGAATTTTATAGGTAGAAAGTCTTACAAGTACACCTTATAAAATCCCTCTACCAAATTAGTTTAACCAAAAAGAGAAAAAAAATTGAATGTCAACATATAATATATTAAAAAAATAGGGATAATAAAGGTGACAAAGTATTAAAAAATATGCTATATAACCAATAACGACACTCAAATTTCTAGATCCATTGCTAGGTACATTGCCAATTTGATCGCACGTACTTAGACATATGATCAAATAGCCTCTCAATGATAGGAGATTGAGACATAGTATCTCATCATTCATATGCATTATTGAATGAAAATGTTATGCTTGGATATTTAGTCAGACTGAGTTCTTTCTCGAAGTTACAAATTATAAAAGGCATCCAATCTAACTAACTCTTAAAGAATTGGCTAGCAATAATTGAATTATTGCAAGACACTATCACACCCGAAAATGCAATTTTGTGGCGCTTAACCGAAATTAAAATTAAAATTAAAAAGGTTCAGGAGTCGCCACCAAAATTTTATTTTTTGAAAAGGCAAAATTTTGAAAAAACCTTTTATGAGAAAAATGGTCTATAAACTAGATAATGGATCCAGGAGTCGATTATGAGCGGGGAAGGTGTTATGCACCCCACTCTACCCGTTATTAATTCTCCTTAACAAATCACATGCAAAATAAAAAGGTAAAGAGATAAAATAAAATAAAATAAAATTAAGAGTAAAAAGAAATAAGAAATTAAAGAAATAAGATTTAAAATAAGAGAAAAGAAATTAAAAAATAAAATTAAAAGAAAATAATTATTTACAATAGCGGACTTGATCTAAAAAGAGAGCCTAGGGCCTACGTACCCCTAAATGGAGATCAAAATCCACGTACTTCGAATAAAAACTGCATTTGTTAGTTGCTGTGTTTTCTTTTTTTTGTTTATGTTTTGTTTTTGTCTCTTTTTTTGTTTTTGTTTTTATTTTGTTTCATTTTCTTTTTTTTTAATGGAGGAAAGAGAAAGAAAATAAGAATTACTTTTACCTTTAGCAAATAAAACAAATTTAGAATTGGTCAATGTGTTTTAATTTGCTAAGGTCAAAGTTAATTTTACTTATTTGCCCTTCTCATTTTTATGAATTTTCTTTTACTTTTTTTTTATTTTTCTTAATTTATTTTTATCTTTGATTAATTAGGGTGCAAAAAAAAATTATTTTTAAAAGTAAAGGTGAAATACCTAAGTTAAAATTACAAAAATAAAATGACCTTTTTTTTTGTTTAAGTTTTTTCAATTTTTTGGTTTGTTTTTGTTTTGTTGTTTTTGTTTTGTTTTATGAAAAGAAAAAAAATCAAATTACTTTTACCTAAATGAATTTAAAATGAGTTGGTGTGTTTTAATTTGCTAAAAATATAAATAATTTTACTTCTTTTACTCTTCTCCTATTTTCAATTCTCTATTCATTTGTTGACATTTCCTTTGTTTTTGTTTTTGTCTTTTTTTCTTTAGTTGTTTTCTTTTTTAATTATTTCATTTTATTTTTTAAAAAAGACTTTGAGAAAAGTTTAAAAGATTGAAAAAGAGGTTAATTTCTCGTTTATTTTTGTATTCTCCTTTATTATTATTGTTGTTGTTCTCTTTTCTTTTTAGTTTTACCTTTTTTCTTTTTTTTTTTTAGAAAATAGAAAGATGGAAATTAAAATCACTCTAGGCTTTTGAAAACAAAATGATTTTGAAGTTATTTTACATGTTTAATTTGTAAGATTAAATTGATCACATTTCTTTGTCTTCTCCCCTTCCTCTTTTTTCATTTTTGTTTTCTCTCATCCTCTTTGTTGAATGTTTTTTTTTATTTTGAAGAATTAATTTGATGCAGGCCATTGAAGCCCAAAATGTGTCAAAATATAAAGGAAGTTTATTGCCCTACATGATCCTTAGGTTGGTCCCTATACGTCTGAGGGGACAAAGGATCCCACACGACCATTCTTGGAAGGAAACAAAATGAAATAAAATAAAAATAAAATTGAAATATTTACTAGCACAGGATGATTTGTGATAGTGTGTGTCTTGTGTTCAATCAAATATTAATCTTTTCCGAATATACATCACGAGATTGTACATAAATTAGGTGAAAGTAAAGAACTAGTGAAGCCATCCTTTTTGCCTTCTCTTTAATCATCTGCCCAAGAATCTCTCCAGCAATCTGCCTGATTAGTGACGCTTTTCCTTGTTCTCCTTATTCAGCTGTCCTAATCCCACATGTTCTCTCCAGCAATTTTCGTGGCCAATAGTGCAGATATGACAAAAAGGGAACATAAAGATGCGTTAGCTCAAAATCCAAATAAAACCATTATGCCACACTGGTAACAAATTCACACTCCACCAATCACAGAACCCTGACAATACTACTATTTCCTAACAACTCAAAATATATAATCACTCAATCTTCAATCAAATGCATACCCGTTCACTAAAACATCTCAACAGTTCTGGTCAAAGTTGAAGTAACATTGGCCCAAATCAAGTTTTGACAACAAATTTTAACACTGGGAATATTACAATCAAGGCGTTATGAACCAAGACAGATTAAGCTATCCACACAGCAAATTTCAGCAATAGGAGTACTATAATTAAAGTGCTATGACTTAATCTAATTCAATAATAAACATCCACAAAGTGGGCACCTGGGATCCTAATCACTTAATTTCAACATGCTAGATCCTACTAAATCAGAAACATTTGGGGAATCCTCTCTTAGGCATTTATTTCAAGACTTCAATAATGCATAACATTTCACACTTCATCCACGACCACTTAATGCAGGAGTGCCAAAATCTTATCATGATGTATAAATCAGCACCCAACATCGTGTTCCAATTAACAGAAACCAAAACCAAAAACATACATATACTTAATAAGAGAAAAAAGAAAAAAGTCCTGATTTTAGTTACTAGATCACCTAATCTTTTGTTCCCATCTAGCGTTATCAGTAGCTACAAGGAAAACCTTAAATGTATGGCAATGGTGACACACATGGAAGGAGCTATATTCAAAAGTATTATCATCTATAGTATCAAGCAACCCAGTGAAGTAAATTAGCGTAGGACAAAGCCTAAAATGATTCAGAGAATAGGCAAGTTTCCAATGAGATAACTCAAAATACAATAACCCCACAATCCAAACCCAATTCACCCATGAGAAATCAACAACCTGCCAGCATATTCCATTGATTAGAAGGAAGAAAATAGGGTGAATCTTTGAACAAAAGAAGTGTGGCCAAGGAACTCACCTCTCTTGGTCAAATCAAGAGTTTGCCTTCGTATGGGTATGAGTATGAATGTAGAAGCACAGCAGCTACGAGCAAGATGACGAAAAACACGATGTTTCTTGCTGGCTCCCTTATTCTTCATCCTTGCATCGTTCTCGGCCTCTTCTTCATTTCTGATTCACGACCTCCCTTCTCACCAGACCTTACTCAGAAATGCCTTTGAATCTCTCACTCTCTCTTTTTAGGTTTAAATCTCTCCTTCCATCTCAGGATCGATCCTCCCCCTCAATTCCTCGCTTCAATTTTTTGATTTCCCGTTCCACTCTCTGCCTCTCTTCCTTTTCTCTAGTCTCTCACTCCCTATTCGATTCTCTCCAGCTCTCTCTGTCTCTCGACCTCTTCTCTGAAGCTAACACTCTCCTTTTTTCCCTAATTTCTTCCCTCTTTTGATTTCTTTCCCAGAACCTCTCTACCCGAAACCAGATTTCAAAAATAAGAAAACCCCTTGCTTCTGTTGCTCTCAATTCCTTCCTCTCTCCCCTTCTTGAAACCTCTCCTTTGCTTTCTTTCATTCGTTCCCCATGCCCCATCTCTCCATTTCCCCTTTTTCCTCTCTGTGCTCAGAGTCGTTTTTCTTTTGTGCGTCTCCCCTCTATCTATATACACTGCCTCTTCCTTTCTGCCTCCTCCGTTGTCTCAGTACATCTGTGTGTTTTGTGTGTTTGTGTGTGTGGTCCTCCTGCCAGAGCCGTATGGGAGAGGAAAGGGATCAGAAAATGGATGTGGGTAGGGCTTGGTTAGGATCTCAATTGGGCTTGCTGCTTTTTTCTTGGGTGGGTTATGATAATAACAATTTTCCTTAGTGTTTTAGTAGAACAGAGCCCATTGGACAAAATCATTTGGGCATCAGATTGGGTTGCTCTTTTTTATTTTATTTTATTTTATTTTTAGAAGTCCTGCTCTTTTTTGTTGCTTGAGTTTTTTAAATTGGGTTAGTAGGCCCGCCCAAGAATTGTAACGAGAGGATTTTGTATCTGCTCCTCTCTCTCTTCCTTCTTCTTTTTTTTTTTTTTTTGTTTTTTTGTTTTAGTTGTCTTTTTAATTTTCTTAAAAAGGGTAAACAATTTATTTTCAATCCTTGTTTTTTTCTTTTCTTTTTTTGTTTAAAAAAAAATTCTTCTCTTTTTGGACTATCTTTTTTTTTTTTTTATGGTTGGTGTTGGATTGGGTTTTTTTTTTTTCCTTTTAGGTTCTCTTTTTTTTTTTTTTTTTTTTATTTTGCCTTTCATCATTTTTTTAAAAGAAAATATAAATTATTATTATTTTTTCCATGTTTCCTCTCCTCTCTTTTTTCTAATTCTTTTTTTGATTATTTTTTGGAAAACATTAATTTTTAATTTTTTCTTCTCAAGATCTTCATATTTTAATAGCTATTTGATTCTTGATATTATTATTATTTTTAAAACATATTTAAACCTTCTCAATTTCTCTCGAACTTCCTTTGAATGATTCTTTCTTTTTTTCGCTTTTTTTTTTGCTAATTTAATTTTGTTATTATTTTTAGAGCTTATCCGGACAAAATACGGTGTTCACATATGCGATCTGGATGATACCACTTTATGATCTAGAAGTATATAAATTGCACTAAAGCAATCCAAATGTCTAGAGAAATCAAGTAGTATCATAGAATTAACTTGCGCATGTTCTGTGATTAGTATAGGCCTAAACAATCTCTAGGTAACATGAAACAAAATAGTAGGTCATTACAAAATGGTTAAAAAATAATTCATATCATAAATCAAAATTAGCTACACACTTGTCATCACTTATTGCAGCTAGCAAAATTTTATACTAATAGAGGGGTTTAACACTCGAATAAGGAGGTCATCCAACATTCTTTCATCTATTACAATATGTAAGTATATTCGACAAATAATAAAAAATATATTGAATCAATATGATTAAATTAAACATGTGCAAATTTTAATTGTGTTTCATACTTGAAGGCTAAAGGTGGAAATATAGAATACTCTTTAATGTGAGAGTCACAGGTGGGTAATCTCTCTAATATGAGCATAGAGAATCGATCTCATACCCACAAATACAATAACAACAAATATCCAACTATGCTGCAATTATTCTTGTTGATTGAGTTGTAAAGCTCTTGGACCTATCTGGCATTAACCAACCCTTGATCATACAAAGAATATATACATAGATGAACTAACACACAACCTCATCCTGGAGATGAGTAAAATTCTTAACTAACCAAGCGATAGTGAGTCAATACCCATTGATCTCATCAAGCCTAATCTTTAAGAGTCACTCATACAAGTTTGACCAACTGAAACTTGTACGAGTGGCCTAATCCTTAATCTCCCACAATAAGATCCCTTTTGATCAGTAAGTCCAATTGTATTGCTAAGTCCTCAATGGTGATCATGCAATCTCCCCAAATGGTGTGAAATCTGTGCATCTCTAGGCACCATCGCTTCACTAGTGCACCAAGAAGCGATGTATTGTACTTAAATTGCCTAAGTCATACAATATCATAAAAATTACATTGCCTCAAAAAATCAATGATGTCTAGCAGTGAATCACCTAAACGATTTTCATATAAGACTCATCATGGGCCGAGTATGCAGTTGTCTTACGAAAAAAGTTAAATTAATAGCCAATGTAACCTAATCAAACAATTAACAGTGTTAAACAAATAATTTTACCTCACCATCTTGGATGACCTACGTTATATGCCATTTTTGTAAGCATAAAAGTGATTTGTCCTTTAGACTTGGAGAAATAAACTACCCAACTCTGGCCATTGGATTTATGTAAATATTTGTTAATACTATTATTTATTTAAAATTAACATGCATAAGTAATATAACGTATTATCAGTCATTTAAAGTAGACATGTGCAAATAATATAACTTATTATTATACATTTACAATTGATTTGGATAAATAACATCACTTATTATTATGCATATTACAATTGATGTTAATATACTTATAAGCATTAGAATTACGATGCGGGCAGGATGGACAGTTATTCTTGGTTTGTCTGCAAAGGCTACACCTACTTAGATAACCTAAGGTCCTAACACCCATTTTATTTTAATAATGTGTCGATCAAAGTCAAACTTGCTTGTAGAGTATTAATGGATTTGGGACCAACTTTAGACCATTGGGCTATGACCAATATTCTTATCCTCTAATTGGCTAAAATATATTTTTATAGACATTATGCATGTGTCCAAGCAAAGCATGAGATCCATAACATGAAATGGCTCCAATGCTACTAATGCACAGGTTTTAATAACATATTGTCACGGATGCTTCTTTACCTAGAATTTACTGTAATTGCACATATACTCGATCAATCTCTCTTTGTAGCACTGACCACACTAGCAATTCATTTGGTTATAAGGCTTCTCTATCTCAAATGATGCATTTTGCTTGTCGAATATCCACACATTATACACATGGCTATGATACACCTTTATTGCCATCCTTCTTGTAAAGGTATGAGAATAGACTTGACCCATTAGCCATCTAAGTATCAACTTGTTCAGTGTGTTACACAAAATACTAATTCACTTTGTAATAAGTTTCCTTAGTTATACTTAATATAGATAAAGAACTAACCCCTTTTAAAATGTCATTTATGCACTCTGCCAAGTTCATTGTCATGTGGATGTAGCAACAACCCTCTACATCATATATTCAGGTCCATTGTTCCTTTAGGATTTCTATAATCCACCTAACTATCTCCTTATGTGTGATAACTACTTAACGAATTTCTCATCAACATACTAACACTTCTATATATAACTTGTTCAACATGATCAATGACTTTATTATTAATAACTAATCAACTACGATGTATATAATTAGTTAGAAAGGAGAAAACACACTAATACTTTTTAATTTCTACTTTAAATATAATAAGTTATAATGAATGTGTAAGTTACTTGCCACATGAAAAAGACAAAAAATATGATAATTATATGGTGACTACCAACTAGTTTGTGGATTAGTGATGATAAATAAAATTGATGGATATTTCTCTAATATCAAATAAATTCTATATCTTCTTGGTACCATTCACATATGTAGGTTGAAAAGGAACTATGTTTATGTTAATTATGCTCCCTTTTCACAATTGCAAAGGCAAGGGGTACAATATACTAGTTGTCATCTTGTGTCATTACTATTAATAAGGTCCTTTTGTATTTATCGTAAAGGAATGTCCCATTAATTTGAATCATCAGCTTTAGGTGGTTAACTATGTTTATATAGGACTTGAATGCCTAAAATATAGGTTTGAACACTATCAATGGCTTACTAGTACAAGCGCTTGGCCAACCATTTAGGCAATGTAGCATACAAATTCTCCTAATTACCAAAAACAATTGTGACAGCTTTATATTTTTTTTTTCTATACACTTTCTTATATAATATAGTGTAATCAGACAAGTTCTTTATTTGCTTAATGATCTATCTGATTGAAACTTCTAGTATCTCAGTCAACTTTATTATGATATAAGATAAGATAATATCAGAGTTCGATTTCATATGATTTTATGATAACGTCGTAAGCAAATATATATGTGAATCCTCGTATCTTGTATAATCCCTTCTAGTTGCCTTTTCTGCATGCTTTAACCTACCATTTATAGCTACTACCATAATTATCACATTGACATTTTTTATAATTTTTACTTGTTAAATTTTTATAAAAGTGTAATGTGACACATACTATAATTTTACAATAAGGCACTGTGCCTTCTGATTCGGATACTATAATTTGAGATGTAACTCTTAATTGTTCATCTACATTTGATTGTCTATTTCCTCAAATTCATCACCCTTTAGCTAAGCCCTAATTAACTTGTTAAAAAAGGGATGTAGCAAGATTGACATATTGGGACACTAGTATTAATTGGATCTTTTTCACCCATATCATCACCCTCATTTTTATACTTATTATCATCATATCCATCGTCACAATCAAGGTCAAGTTTAGTATTGTATTTATCTTTTTTTAAAGTCTTTTAATATATTTTCTTTTAAACTAATTAGAAAAAAAAAGTTTCAATAAAGCCAATTACTGGGCTAGATGAATTTGGTTGCAAATTAGCCTCGATTGGTAGGATATGATAATGTTGAGCATAAATTGATGGTCAATAAAATGGTTCACAACTGGATGATGGGAGTGATGCCAGCACATCATTCTCTTAGTCTCGCTAAAATTTCATACTTAATTATGGGTTAATAATTTAGGTATCACATACAACTCCATGCATTTAACTATGATAGGAAACATAGTGCAATTACCATATTAGATTTAATGTCGTCAAAAACCTATATATGAAATTAGGTGCAACCTGGTTACGAAGAAGCCGTAGCTTTTGACTAACAGCCTCTTTCAACTTCATCAAAGTGATGTCAATGCTAACTATTATATATTTCAATATCATACAATAAAATGTCACTCCTTCGGCATTTTCATAAATTTTTTTGTTAACATAAATGTAAACAAACTCATTTCCATTGGCAATTTTTTTCCTTTAAATATCTTAAATGTAAACATGTTTCAAATAATTATAGTTATGAGGAGTTATTTCTAAAATGTCATAATTTCTAAACTAGACTTTTATTAACATATTTATTATTTTTTAATGATTATTTTTATTAATACATTCATTATTTACATTTTTTTATTTAACTATTTATTTATAAATTTTACAAAAAATTTTTTATTCTCATTCACATAATTATTTCAAAATTTTGGACATTTTTTATTTACTTAATTATTTCAAAATTTTGCACATTATTTTTTTTATTTTTTAAAACATATTTCCCATATGATATAGTCCTATTTGCATTTTATTTTTACATTTTACAAACTACTTTCAATTAGTTTTTAAAAATTTATTTCTCCCATCTTATACTTCAATTCATATATATTTTTTTCTTATTCACCTAATTATTTCAAAATTTTACAAATCATATTTTATGTTTTTACAATATTTATTTTTTATATCTTATACTTCTATTCATATACTTTTTTCTTATTCATAAAATTATTTTTCATTATTTATAATATTTATTTCTCATATCCTATACTTCTATTTACATATTTTTTTTATTAATTAAATAGTTATTTCAAAATTTTGCACATGATTTTTTGTTGTAATAATTTTTATTTGGAAATATCCTTTACATATTTTTTTTCTTGTTTAAATTTTTTGGAATTTTAAAAATTACCCTATTTTTTAAAAAAATATTTTCCTATCCTAATTTTTTAAATATTTTTTTCTAAAATTCTTTTGACATTTTTTTATCTACTCTCAACATTTTTCCAAGTATAATATATTTTTTCATAAATAACATATTTTTCCTATATTTATTTTTTAATCTCTTTATTTATTTCTTTCTTCAAAACATAATAACAATTATTTATTTTTCATTTTTTCTATGTGTAATCTATATCCAAAATAATAACTAAAAAAATTATAATTTATTGTACAATAAATATGTAATAAAACTAAACAAATTAATATGCAATGGAATAAATTTATATGATAATAACAGTTTCATTTTCTTAACTAAACTTTCATGATCATAGAATTATTTCTAAGACATAAATGCTCCAAAATTCATATATATCATACATAATAAAATATGGCAAGTGCAATAATAAATTACACATATATCTTATATTATTGCAAAAAATAAACATTTACCTTTAATTTTGGGTATGCCTAAAAATTTTAGCAAAGAAAGTACAAAGAAATAACAATATTTCTTCAACACAACCGAGCAAAAGCAAGAAGAAGCAAAATTTCAGCAAAGAATCATGGGTCATTTTCATTTGGGGGGCTTCCAATTTTATAGATAAAACCTAAGAATAGAATTGTCATTCTATAAGTTCTCATTATCTACATTTTTCAAAAATTTGCTTCCTCCAATCACATTCCAACATGTGGCACTCCCCAATCCCCTAAATCAAATCATGCCATTTTATTTTTACAGATAATGTAACCAATCAATCAATCAGTTGACTAACCAATTATATCTTCAACTACCCTTTTGTAAAGTAACACATAGACTTGCTTATAAAAGGCTAGTCTGAATTCAAAACTATTGGTTCTAAATTCAAATTATTTTAAATTTAGAATAAATAATTTTGAATTTAAGTTGTGATAAATAAAGAGTCCACATTTTTAGGCTTTTTTTTTTTTACATTGAATTTAGATCCAATAAATTCAAATTAGATTTTTTATTACCTCTAAAGCAATTACTTTTTCTTGTATTACTTTTTAAATTTTATTTATTTATTTATTTTTGTTACTTTTGAATTGAAAAATGGACAACGAAGCTTTCATGAAGCACATAACTAAATTTGCACCCTAGAACTTGATGTGAAATGCCAAATACTTCTTTAGCTTTCAATATCATACATGGACCCCATCGTTTGGCGTGGCCAACATGTCGTCAATCTCATTAGACTTGGTTGACTTGCCAACCACCTAGTCATTACTTGGGCGTTACAGTACATCAAACATATCACCACAAGGAAAATCCCCAATTGCTTAGATATTCATGTGAGCCAACAAGGACGAAAAAATAAGAGACAAAAAGACAAAAACCAATTCAATTGATTAAAAATAAATAAATAAATATATATATATATATACATATGTTGTAAGTAAATTTTATCAAAAAGTATGCCAATTACGTCTGTATTTATGTGTTTATACGTAAAATTCAAGTTAGTGCAAGGTGAAAATTTTTAATCAACAAACCTAATTCAATAAATACTTTTAAATATTGCAAAGGAAGATTATATCAAATATGTCGGACAATAATTATCCGACTATTACTGAACAAAACATTAGCCAAAAATACATCATGATATACGGGAAAAAAATACAAGACAATGCAGTACCTTTTTTTTGTTTTTTGTTTTTTCTCTTTTGATATACAAGAGTACCCCGTTTGTTCCGTTACACAAGCAGAGGTCCATAACCTAAAGCTTTAGGCCCAACTTTTGAGATGGGCTCGACTTCAGGCTTCACCACTGTGCTCTATAAAAGCCCATTTATCTTAATCATAAAAGCTGAAATTATATAGCGAACTCATTTAAACGGTTAAATTTTGTGGGAATTATTTACAAATCGAAGTCAGTGTATCAATTAAAAAGTGTTGTCTTTTTTTTTTTAAAGTAAAAATGGATGTAGAATATTTAAAAATTATAATTGGAAGAACAAAAATTTTAACTAAAAACAAAAATTATACTTTAAAATTTTTAATTGTATAGTATATTTAAAATTTTTAAAGCGTAATTTTTTCTCTTAATTAAAACTTTTGTCCTTTCACTTACAATTTTTAGATATCCTATATTCATTTTTAACCTTAAAAAATACTATAAAATTCATTTACCACATCATCCACAATAATAAAAATTTTATTACTACAGACGATCCAAGCTCTTCCACAAAATGGATCTTCGCAATTTTTTTAATTAATAGTTTTCTTGGGCAATTTGAAATTAATATTGTTAATTTTGAAGATGTGCAGAGTGATAGATGTCATTTAAATGATAAATCTCACAAAATTTGTAATGTTATATTTGGTAGAGTGAAAAGATTTTTAAGGAAATGGAAATACTAATTGAAGTAAGACTGTAATATAATTTGGAATCCTAAATTATATTTAATATGTCACAGAAAAAATAGAAATATCTTTCTATTTATATGTTTAGTAAAGTAAAAATAATACATAAATAAAAAGAAAGTTGTTCAAATGACTATAATATTCTTAATATAAAAAATATTAAAATATTCATTTTGTTGCTATAAAATAATAAAATATTTATTTTTTAATTAAAAATAATTTTCATTTACCAATAATAAAAAAATAATGAAGTATATATTTTTATTATTTGTCATAATAAAATATTATCATGGAGATGTGGACTGAGGGCAAAATGGACATTTCATCTACCATTCCATTGAAAATTTACTCATTCTATCGCCCTAGTGAAAGATTCTTTCCTCATTCCCTTACATGCTGAAAATTGATTCTCTAAAGAAGCCTATGTGAACCTACCAAACATGCTCAATCATTGAATCCATCTTCCTCTTCCTTTACAACCTATCAAACAAGTTGTGAGTTTCGTGCATTCTATAGTAGTTTTTCTATAATATTTATGGTTTTAATTTCAGAAAAAAGATATCCAAATCTAAGGATTCTTACAGGAGAGTGGAGGATGTGGTTATTAGACTTGATCACAATCGGGCTCATAAAAAAATTGAAAAAAAAAATTAGACCCAAACCTAGGCTCGATACTACATATAAAAACGAGTCCAAGCCCAACTTGATATAAAATAGGTCCAGTGTAGCTTGGCCGACCTATAAAGTTGAATCACCCAAAAAACAAAATTTAAGTTGTGATCCTGTTCCTTTTAACTTTTCCAAAACAACACAGAGTTTGAAAATTGAAACAAAAAAGGTAACTTTAAAATATAAAAAAAAGAAAAAGAAAAAAGTCAGGAGAGTGGGAGGACAAAATTAATGTCAACTGACGCATTTTATCATAATAGCAATTTGGACAATAGACTCCAAAGATCATTTGGCACGCCAATTGAGGAGTGGTATTCTAACATAATACTACTATAATATAGTAATAATATTATTATTTAATCTATCATTTTTTTGGGCATATTTATCAATAATAGGGCCGGCTCAAATCAAGCTCAATAAATTAGAATTCAACTCATTTTACATTTAAATTTATTTAAAAAATGTCTTTTGTTTTAGTTTCTTTTTTTTCTGGTTTTTATCTTTTTTTCAGACCAGACTTATTGGAGTAGCAAACTTTTTTAACTTATAATTAGGTCTAACAGTTATGAGGGTGAATAAACTCCAGGTAGAATCTCCTTAGTAGAGTCATTCCTGTGTAGGAAAGAGTGAACAGTGGCCGAAGGAGAGACTAGACGAAGATTTAAATGTATGTGGACGCATGCACCCAAGTATTGAGGCCTTCGTATGTTGGCGTGTTTGAGTGTGTAATGTGTTACGAAGAGGTTGGGAATTGCAATTTGAGGAACCAGAATTCATAAACATGGAATGGACAGTGGAGCAAACATACGCCTGCGCTAGATATCTGCTGTACCAGATGTCACTTTCCAATTGAAGCGGCTTTATCAAATGAAAGAGTTATCTCATCTCGTCCTCCAGTCCAACACGTCTCTCCCACGTATCACCTTCGGCTCCACCGACATGCATATAGGTGCATTAAAATGTACGTGAAAAGTTAAATAATAAAAGATAAAATATATTATAACTTAATTTTATATTTAAAATAAATTAAAAAGGGATGTATATTATTAGTAGTATAATGCATTCATATCACTGGCATGGTATAAAAGTCGTTGAACTCTTAATTATAACTACTGTATTTTTATTTAGATTAACCATCATTTTTAGTTTAATTTATAAAATATTGAGGACAAAAATTTTGCTATGTTTAATTTTTTTAAATTTTTCAGAGATTAACATGTAAAATAAGGCCAGCCGCCAAAAGTCAAACATTCAAATGTTGAGCATGGCAAAGCAAAACTCAAAAGATCTCAACTCCCAATGCCAAAAGAAAAAACTTACACGTAATTTGATATATAAATTTATTAATTAAAATATAATAATATATACATTTATTATATTTTAATTAATAAATCAAAAAAGTATAAAAAAATTACATTTAAATTCGACGCCATGCCAAAAAACCGTGACTCGTGAACGCTAAAGTTTAAAAGGGCCCTGCTATAGTTCTGGCCGCTGGATTCTAAAGCTAACATCGAGATATGTGCATTTCGTCTTGTTGTTGATTACATAAAATAATGCTATAAAATAATCATAAATAATATCTGATTATTAAAAGCTACATGAAAAGAATTCAATTTTTAAACATTTGTAAAATTAGAAAGGGCCCGCGCTAGTAGCACGGATCCAAATACCAGTATGGATCTCAAGGTTAAAGAAGTTTTAATTTAAAAAATAAATTAGAAGAATGTCCAAAAAAAAAAATGTATGCAGCCTGAGAATAAAAATTTGATGAACAATAATTGATTTTCTACAAAGTTTATAAATATATAGATACTTAGATAAAAATATTTATATATAATATTTTTTATCTTCAATCTCAAGTTTTTTTAAATAAAAATATAGTGTATAATTTTTTAATAATAATATAAAAATGTATAATTTTTATTTTTTATAAATAAATGTAACAATTTTTAATTAAATTAAATAATTATCATGTCTTAATTAAAAAATCATATACTTTTTATATTTCAATTAATAAACCAGACAATAAAGCTATAAAAAATTTTATATGAGTCTAATCCTATTTACACATAATAAATACAGAAATATAACATTTATATTTGAGTTAATTATATTCCCTTTTTTTAAAAAAATACTCAAATTATATATTTTTTATTTTAAAAAATTACAATCATGTTTTCATAAGCTGAAAGAAATATTATTACATTGATCTCTTCCACAATAAAGATAATTGTTTTGATTAAAATTTTTTTTATATTTATTATTTATATAATATAACAATTATTAATTATATATATTACTTATATAAAATAGTCATTTTAAAAAAATTTAGAATAAATTAAATGTATACGTCCAAGCACAAAATAGATAATATTAAAATAAAAATTAATATAAAAATATTATTATTGGAAAAATTTTAACTTTTTTTTAATTTTTAAAAAAGATTCATATATATTATTATGATAAAAATAATACAATTTGAATATCTCTTAAAAAATTGAAAAATAATTCACCCTAAATATTTTATATGTCTTAAATGATATGACGTGGACTTTTTTAAACATATGCCTTCAAATTTTAATTTTTAATGTGATTTTTAATATGTGGGTTTTTTAAGTACCAAAAACTTTACTTTAAAAGAATTGAGTATCGATATATATGTGTGTGTGTATATATATATATATTATTTAAGACATATCTAAATTATAAACATTGAATTTTTGTCTATTATATCAAAATATCTAACAAAAACGTCTCCCAATACTTGAAAAGTTTAAAATTTCACTCATTATTTTCGGACGTTGTTAATTAGCCGCTAAATATTATTTATAATTATTATGGCATTGTTCTATCTATTTAATATCTAGACTGCTTAGCTTTACAATCTAATGGCTGCACTCGAGGCCGTAATTTAAAGAAGTTTGGATCTTTCAAATTTTGCCTTTGTAAATTTTTTGTACAGTTAAAGAAAAATAAATATAAAGTATATAACTCATATTTTAAAATGTAACTTTTATGTAAGCAATTTTGTATCCATTTCTTTTTGATTTTGCAAAACAATTATAGATCCAAATTTTAGAAGTTTAAAGTGTAAAAGAAAATACCACTACAACAACATTGAGCAATGATATAACTTTTATGATAATTAATTTTTTGATATAACACTTATATATAAATTATTGGAAAAACATGCTTATATATAATCAATATTTTAAAATTTTTAGATTAGATCTTTAAAAAAAATCGTATCTTTATTTTTGTAATTTAAAATTGTAGCAATCGAAATGATTGTTTTCCCCCTTTTTCTGGGGCCAATTTTCCCCTTTGTTTAGACACTTGGACATGAAGGGAAATCAAAAGGCTCTTTGTCAAACTAGATGTAATGGAAAACTTTTATATAAAAATTTGTCATAATTTGAATTCATATATTAAAAGGGTATCGTTGAAGGCGCATAAGCAATATATGCTCTTAAAAATAATATATTAAATGCAATAATTAATAATAATTCAAAATTTTTAAACTTGTAATCATAATTGTTTTTATTTTTTATCAGTAAGACAAGATTACGCCAAAAGTCATAAATCAAAAAGTAAAAAACTTAAATCCTAATTTTTTTAAAAAATAAAAATAAATTCTAAAATAGAGGAATAATTAAAAATCTTTTTAACCAACATAAATAAAAATTAAAATTAAAATGCTTTTAAAAGTTTTAGTTCTATAACTTCCCGAGTAATCATGTTATATTGATGAATAATATAAACAATAACAACTATTAATTAAAAAATTTCAGATTACTATTGATTATTACATTAAATGCCCTATTTTAAAAACTATTTATTACTTTTTAACCAAAACCGTAAAGATGCCTTAAAAAAAATTGATAGAAAACTCTAATTTTAACAACTGAAAGTATAAGGTAAGGGGGAAAAAATTAAAGAAATTGAAGATAGAATTGATTGTAAATTGAGTTTTGAAAAATTTTTGGTAGACTGCTAATATTTTTTATTTTTGGGTAAACTATTAAGATTTGAACCAGAAGTTTGTTAATTTTTAATAATTTGAAATTCTATAAGATTTCAAAAAAATTAAAATTCTAATGATAATCAAATTTGATTATACATTTAATCTCACCCTGATTTAAAAATAAAAAGTATCATCTCACTCTATCTAATTACTAAATACATTTAATAATTAAAATTATTTTAAGGTGAGTTATCACATACGTAAACTTGAACTCATTATTCTATGTACGGTGAATTAAGAAATTTCCTCGGGCAAGAATGTATGAAAGTACACTATTTTTTTTTGGTGGCGTATTTTCCTTCAAAGTTACATGCAAAATTGTAGTAAATAAAATTTTAATTTTAATTTTAAAACTATTACTTAACTTATATATATATATATATATGTTTGATTTTAATTTATAATACACATACAAAAAATGCAATTAGCTTAAATTTTAATTTATTATTCTTAATCATCTATTTTTATTTTAATATATACATTTTTAATTTTGAAGGAAGCAAAACATAGAATGAAGAGTTTTCTAATTATATAATTAAAGTTGAAAGACTATTTTTATCATATTTTTATTTTTTTCAAAATAAAAAATTTTAAAAATTTTAAAATCTAAATTATCTAAATCAAGTTTAAATGATATAAATTTGCTCCCCTTGAATATGCTGCTCTGAAGGAAACAACAGAAGATCCTAATTGCCAAAAATGATATAGAATTTCTTTTTAAGTAAAAAGCCAAAGAATAGTTCGAAGCAATGGAAAATTCTAATTGCAAAAAAGGGTAAATAGTTTTCCAAGAAGGCCAAGAATGCTTCGCTTTGGGCTTATCGTAGAGTTCGGTTTTCCTGTTCTTGTAAATTTTATTTTATTTTTTTAAATATTTTTTTAATTTTTTAAAAATAAAAATAAAATAAAAATAATTTTATAATATATAATATTTAAAAAAATTTTAAAAATAAAAATAAAATAAAATTATCTAAATTTTATTTTAGACAATCTAAATATTTTTATTGTACTCTTATTTTATAGGAACAGTAAAACCGGACGCCTCGTCACACGGCTCCGTAAAACGGTACATAGTTACATACATTAACCTTTTTGCCGTCATGCGTTGTTGGTCCAAATTAGTGCATTATTTCGCAATATGTACGTCATAAAGAAATCATCATTATCATTATATATATAAAGTTTTGGATTACAGTTTATTTACTATGTATTTAATGTTGTTTCACTATTTTGTAATTTTTTTTTCCGTTTTTGTTATTTATGTGGGGTCCACATTTTTTTTGTCAATTTTTTTTTTATTTTCCCGGATTTCGTGCACAGGGCCCTCACATCCTAAAAAAATATTTGGTTGAGAGTTTTTTTATCATTAAAGGGAAAGATAAAGTCTCTATAATGTTTGGTTGAATTAAATAAAAGAAGATAAGCTCTGCAAAGAGATAAACCAAATTTGCCTCCCCTCCAAATTGAGGGGTTTTGGAGAAGAGGAAGCCAGGGGTTTTTTAATATTTGAGGTGGACTCTTAAAAAATAAAAAAATTTATATAAGTTCTTATAAAATTATTTTTAAAAAATTTTAAATTTTATTAGTCTTTTTTTAGCTATTTTTTTAATTTTTTAATATATTAATATTTAATAAAAATTAAAATAATATTTTTATCAGAAATTAAAAATAAAAAAAAATTAAAATTTATAATTTTTTTATTAAAAAAAATTATATGCAACCCTATTCACCCATACTTTTTTAAAAAAAAGTAATATAACACAGAAAGATATAATTTATCCAAATATAATTATCCAGTGTTATATAGTGCATCATCAAATAAATGATAATATTATCTCATATACAATACATTATCTTATATAATATCATACCAAACACTGCATAGTCTTAAAATTTTATCAGACTTCTGAACCAAATAATAATCTCCCCTTCCCTATCATACCCTTCTTTATAGGAGCAGTAAAACCTTCCACACCTCCGTAAAACGGTAAAAGTTACATTAAAACCTTTTTGCCGTCCGTTGTCCAATATGTACGTCAAAAGAAATCCATTATCATTATATATATAAAGTTTTGGAACCTAATTGATAGCAGTAGGGACGTGCACAGGGCCCTCACATCCTAATTGATAGCATTAGGGACCAAGTTCGAATTCTCGTGTCCTAAAAATTAAGCGACAGCCCACCTACTATTTCTCTCTCCCACGTGAGTGGGGTAACAGGTGTTTTAATGATTGAAAAAATTATATGTAAAAATTATAAATTAGTAAAAATAATAATACAAGATTTTTAAATTTTAATTTCCTTTTAAAATTAAAATTATAATTGACGTTTTTTAAAATTATTATTTATGTTTCTTGAAGATATTAAAAAAATTCCTTATGACATCTAAAAATCAGATTATAATTTTAAAATGATAATTTTTGAAAGCTAATAATTTTTTTAATTTTTTTAAAATTAGTTATTTATTTTTTTCATGGGTAGAATTTTCCCTTCATGTTTTGGGATATCGCTGTCACAATCAAAGGCCGCCAGCACAACTGGACAATTTAGCCCCTTTACTTCTGTAGCAACGAATATAAATGAGCCAGTGCGGCTAGTGTTGGTTCATCTTCAGGCCTAAACCCTCCTCTTCTATCTGAAATTTTCACTCCGAAATTGAGATGGCGATGAAACGTGCTGTGTCCTCTGCAATTCGATCGCTTGCTTCTTCTTCTTCAATCTCATCGACTTCACTCTCTTCACCCGCTTTCGCCAGGCACCTTCATGTAATTCCATTCTCCATGCCCCTCTGTTTGATTAATTAATTTTTTAGTACTTGCTTTCAGTTTAATTCGGTCGATTTAGCCTTTCATTTTCCTTTTTTTTTCTCCTGGCGAAAACCCTGTCGAATTTGCAATTTGTATAATGGGTTTCATAGTTGTTATACTTGCACGGTTTGTTGTGGGAAGGAAAGAGTGATCGGACGATGGATGACTTGATCGTAAATACGGACGGTCCTGATGTGGTTTGGGGGAAACGGTTAAGGTTGATCCATTACCAGCGCAGGATAGGGTTTGCCATTTACACGCAAGGATCGTGTTGGCAATTGCCTTTGCCTCACAAGTGTCATCACTCATCGCCCTTTTGTAGAACCTTTATCTTTTCTGTATTATTTTTCCGGCCATCTATGGCTAATCTAATGGGCTTAGGTTCGTGGGTATGGGCTTGACAACTAGTGAGTCGTAACAAAGGCCCAGCGTAATCCCTTATTCATTTGTAATGCTTTGAATTGCAATTCATAATTTTGACCACAAGAAAAGTATTCTTGTTTTTTTTTTTCCACGGACTGTGGACGACTGTTACATGTTGTGAACAATTGGTAATTGGGCTAGAAAATGAATTAATGACAAAATAGCAGACAATTATATGTTTCAATGATGTAAACTTACAAAGCAGATTGATGTCAGATAATTGGATCAAGCATTTGAGATGGTCACTGCTTTTAATTTCTTTACGCTTGGATCATGCTTACTACTTCTTCTTCTTCTTCTTCTTCTTTTTTTGGGTGTTGAGAATAGGCTACTGGTGGAAGCAAGAAGATTGTGGGGGTTTTCTACAAAGCCAACGAGTACGCTTCCCTGAATCCCAATTTTGTGGGTTGTGTTGAAGGAGCCTTAGGTATACGTGAATGGCTGGAATCACAAGGTCATCAGTACATTGTCACAGATGACAAAGACGGACCTGATTGCGGTTAGTCTTCTCCCAAACTACTAGAATTCACTACTCGTTATCAATAAAACAGTATAATTAAGCAGTCAATCCCCACCCTTTACACTTGTGAAAGCATAAGCAGTAGAGGAGATTAAGTTTGTTCAACATGCTACAATGGATATAAACTCCTAGGGTCTTCATTTGTAGGGGAATAGACTGTTAAACAAATGTCATTTACTGATTATTGACTAGACTCTACTCTACCCGGTGGAGCTTTTTTCCTTTTAGATTGGACATTATTCTTAAACAAGATTCTTATTACTAGCACTTAAGAAGAATGGACTCAATAGAAAGTGAGATCTAGAATAGTGAGTGTCATTTACTTGCTTGTTTGTGTCTGCGTTCCTGAAAATGAAGAGATAATTGAGTTTAAGGAAAAGCACTTAAGTTCAGCTCCTTTTAATAGAAGATATTTCCACTTTAGTTCCTAACTATATTTTTTAAAAGATTAACTCTAATTTATTATAACTAATCGCATTTTAACACAAAGTAGCCATTTCTAGGAACAGAAGTAGAAAACTTTATGTCAAAGGAATCTAAATGGAATATTCCCATTAGTTTTTGTTGCATTTATTTATGATTCTTTTCATTACGTTATGTGTTCCTTGTTGGATGTTTTTACTGAGAACTGCAAGTCTCCAGCCAGTAAAGAATTTCCTCTTTCTTTGATATATTGTATTTTGTTCTTAATTTTTATGGTCACTTGAACTTATTGATTTAATTATTATTTTTTTTTTCCAGAACTTGAGAAACACATTCCGGATCTCCATGTCCTCATATCTACTCCATTTCATCCGGCCTATGTCACTGCAGAAAGGATAAAGAAAGCTAAAAATCTTCAATTGCTATTAACTGCTGGAATTGGTTCTGATCACATTGATCTTAATGCTGCTGCTGCTGCTGGACTAACTGTGGCAGAGGTTACAGGAAGCAATGTAGTGTCAGTTGCAGAGGATGAACTCATGAGAATCCTTATTCTTGTGAGGAATTTCTTACCTGGGTATCATCAGGCTACCCGCGGAGAATGGAATGTTGCTGGCATTGCTTATAGAGCTTATGATCTCGAAGGAAAGACTATTGCAACTATTGGTGCTGGACGAATTGGCAGGCTTTTGCTTCAAAGATTGAAGCCTTTTAACTGTAATCTTCTCTACCATGACCGGCTTAAGATGGATCCTGAATTGGAGAAACAAACTGGAGCCAAGTACGAGGAGGACCTTGATGCATTGTTACCCAAATGTGACGTAATTGTTATCAACACACCTCTTACTGATAAGACAAGGTATAATCTATACATCTGATGCTACTAGGTTGAATATTAATTCAGTGAATAATTTTGAGCACTTCAAGATTTTTCTAAACTTTGATTGCTTTGTATGATGATTCATCAGAACAGACTTGACTCGTGAGTTGTGACTAGTCCAAAATAATTGACAGTTCTGCTCCAATGATGAGTATATACTCCATGCATGAAAGGGGGAAAAATGTTGAACTTCTTTGATCATGGGTAATTCTGACCAAATCTTTGTTTCTGATTTAGGGGGTTGTTTGATAAAGATAGAATTGCTAAGTGCAAGAAGGGCGTCCTGATTGTAAACAATGCTCGTGGGGCAATCATGGACACCCAAGCAGTTGCTGATGCTTGCTCTAGTGGGCACATTGCGGGTAATTTTGCAACCAGCACCCTAATGTTATTTAGTGCTTTTTTAAGAAAAAGATGAAATTATTGCTGTTATTGCTGCCAATATACAGTCTAAATTTTATATTATTGGCAAGTAGTGAAGTTTTGTGTTTATTTCTTTAACCTATGTTTTATAAACATCCATTGAAATAACCCAATATCATCATGACCTCAAAAAATTATGATTTGATTCCCGGAAAATTAAAATATCTTGTGCTTTATGCTATTTTTTTGGGACATCCTATGTAATCAAGTAAAAAAAGAGATCCAAACTTGTATTTTGAATTGATTACAGGTGACAGATTGATGTCATCCTCCCCTATGCTAACTTCTTTCCTTAATTGTTTGGAATGTTGTCGATTCTTAGGTTACCGTAATGTTTGGTTCCTCAACCAGCTAACTTCTTTCCTTAATTGTTCGGAACTTTATTGATTCCTTTAGGTTACAGTGGTGATGTTTGGTTCCCACAACCAGCTCCAAAGGATCATCCATGGCGATACATGCCAAATCATGCCATGACTCCTCATATTTCTGGTACCACCATAGATGGACAGGTACTTCTAGTTCTTATCCATATACTCGCCCACTTCCATGCTTCGAATCTTCCATCTCATTTGCTCCATCTTTTGCTGGAAAACTAATAATAATGGATCTTGTCTAGTTACGATATGCTGCTGGAGTCAAAGATATGCTTGAGAGGTACTTCAAGGGTGAAGACTTTCCGGCACAAAACTACATTGTCAAGGAGGGTCAACTGGCTAGCCAATACCGGTGAATTAATACTTGTGCTGGGTGTGAAAGTCTTCAATTGTTGAGGTGATTTGATGATCACTTAACAGCCGGGAAGGCACTCAAATAATGTAATGTCTCTGTAGAGTTTGAACTCTGTGTTTGATTCGGAAATAAAGTTGTAATGAATGGAGTTTTTGATTTCTTTGTATGTTTCGTGTGTTTCGAATCTGAAGGTCCAGCTTAAGATATGATATACAAAAAATTAAGATTAAATTATATAAACTTCGTACAAAAGTTTGATTAAGTTGCAAAGGTTTCCCCTTTTGTTGTAGAATTACATAAATTTCGCTTATTTAAAATTGTAATGAAAAATAAGGCGCCTGCTTTTCAAAATTTACCCAATCTCCCTTTGTATTTCATTTTTTCTGGGGATAAAAGACAGCACTTTACTATTATTGTATATAATGACACATCAACCATTCAGGTGCAATTGTAAAGGCTTGTCGCATCTCATTATTTGAACAAAATAAAATTTTGTAGCCATCAAAATTTCCAAGTAAACCCTTTGTCTTGTCTAAGCATCTGGATATTTGCTGTGGTTATCCCTTTGTATTGAAGTAGTAGGGCCTCCTCTTTTGTTTGCAAGATGATTTATATCGTGTATCCTTGCTCCATATTAATAATTCTTTGTTGGAATATGAAGCAAAGAGTCATTCTTATGATTTCCGAAAGGAACATTTTTCTTTTAGGGTTTAGATCCTTTCCACCAATTCTTCTTTCCTCTGCCTTTCTATCAAAACTAATGGGTAAGATTTTGTCTTTTAAAATTTTCATTATTGATTATTCGTAGCAGATAAATCTAAGGGCTCAGCTTTTGGTGGAGAGACAAAAGAGGGGAAAATTGGTGAAGAGAATCCAAATCCGTTTTTTCAAATTATGCCAAAGTGCTTCATTTGCAAACCATACCGCTGCTTTGCCTTTGTGCTTCTTGGTTGGTTTTCCTTTTTTGGATGTTAATGAAAATTTGTCGTTTCTGTTTGTCTCCACCCTGGCCATGATAGGTCCCGTTGAATTAAAGGCTTATGATGTTTTGTTTGATCTCTTTTTTTATCATTTTGTTCTCTAGGTCTCCTTATAATTTGTAATGCAAATTTGGGTCCACATGTTTTATCTTCAAAAATTCTTCTATTCCTGTAATACCATATGGCATATAATATGAACAAATATGATATCATACCTTATCTCCCTCGTTTGGATCTTAATTGAGCCTTGGTTAACCATGGTTGAATTATGCTTTTGATGTCTGAGCTGGCTACTTTGTCTATTTTAATGCCTAGTGATGTTTCAAATTAGATCGCTTTGGAAAAAGGGCAGCTCAGGAATATATGGTTAATAATCTCTTTTGATTCTATACAGGAAAGGGCATCCTCCTCATACATTTAAGTGATGCTGCTCTAATTTTGCAATTAGTAGCGGCACATTCTGAATGAGTTGCCAAATGAATGGCTCTAACCATGGAGGCAAATTAAATCTTTTAATTCCTTCCCATGCTATGGAATTTACTTGCGTATTTGTGATACCATCTTGTATCAATCTTTTATACCTATCAACTATCTTTTATATGACTAAGATATTACCATACCATACTAAACAATCATCTTGTCTAGTGACTAAAAAAGGGATGTATTGTATTTCCTGCACTTATGTTGGCAAGTATAATTGATTAAGGACAATTATGTTCCATTTGTCTTAATCATGCATAATAAGATCAGTAATTGTCTGGTATGAGATTGTGGCACCTAGCCGTGTTGGCCACCATTTTAGGTTGATTAAAGAAATATTCTTGCCATCCCCCACCCTTCATTTTAAATTATCCCTTATAATCGGTTTTGTCTTTTGAATCTATTTTCACATCTAAGAAGTTGCTGAGTGGTGTTTTAAATAGTGATACTGACTATCTAGGTATTTTGGTCTCAAAATTTTAGTGAAGATAGATTTAGAATTTGCTGGGATTAATTGCCATACATGTTTTGCCATTAAAGCTTTATTGAGCTTGCATCTTTAATTCTTAATCCTCCAATGTCTTTGGCTTACAAATCTTTGACCATTGTAATATATGCATTTTTACTTCACTTCTTATGTAGCCCCAGAAGAAAGTAGATAAATAAGGATAAAGTTTAAGATTGATTTGATCAAGGTTAATCTTCCAACCTATAATAGTAAATATGCTTTTCAAGCTTGGAGTTTTTGATCTATTCTTTCCACTACTTCTTAATATAAACCCCTTTTTTCTATACTGTATCCAAATTGTTCCTTAGATATCTCTCTAAACATGAAGTAAATTTAACTCCCAATATTTTGGTTAATTCCTTTTTCCTTCTATGCAAAACACATTGGTTGAAAACCAACACTGATTTAATAAGATTTACACTTCGTCCAAACCATTATTGCATTGAGACAATATATTTTTTACCTGCCAACACCTCTCTTTTGTGGCAAAAAAAGAAAAGAAAAAAAAGAAAAGGAATTGCATCATCTACATTGTTAGATGGGTTATTAGCTTTATACTATTATAGACTTGTATACCTACCCATCTTTGATGTTGCTCTTCTTTTGCTATTATGTAAGAAAGAATGTTGACACATAAAATAAACAAATAAGGAAAGAGGGGGGCTTCACTTCTTCAACCTTATTTTAA
This sequence comes from Erythrophleum fordii, assembly GCA_032878935.1. Lineage (NCBI taxonomy): Eukaryota > Viridiplantae > Streptophyta > Magnoliopsida > Fabales > Fabaceae > Erythrophleum > Erythrophleum fordii. The sequence goes on along the minus strand of JAVQMF010000049.1, from coordinate 16,338,529 downwards.
GAAGAAAATTGATGTAGAATTTCCATTGACTAGCACTTGGTAAGATATCATGGTGACACATTGCATGATTATATGGATTCAATGTACAAGGAAATGAATTTTTCTTAGAACTACCTCTGAAAAGTTCTTAGAAACTTTATCATAAGATTTTGTTATGTCTAGCTTATATGAGCACCAACCATTTTTGTGTGTTCTTCTTGCATGAAGTTGATGTATCAATTTGAAAGTTAGAATTATATTATCCAAAATCAGACAAACCGATAAGAACGCAGTTTAGTTAGGAGCAATCGAATCTGCTAGTAGCTATTTCAACTTGTTACATAATATTTTAGAAATAATTTTATAAATCACATTGCATAGACTAATTGGCCTATAATCCTTCAAAGTTTGAGGGTAATCACATTTAAGGATCAAGGCTATAAATGCCTTGTTCAAAGCCTTGAGCAAGAATCCTATTCAAAAGAAATCTAAAATCATAAGCATTAAATACTCTTTTATAATGTCCTAGTATTCATAGAAGAATCTAGAATAGAACTTGCCTCATCTTAGTGCACAATTTGCTTTTAGTAGACCATCATTATTTCCATGTTTTCTTTCCTAACTTCCATTATAAGGGTTCTAGTTCGTTCTGAGAAAAAGTGGGGATGATCCATTAATCCAATTTCCTAAGAATTTGATCAATTTCCATTTCAGTTTAAGGAGTAAAGACTTGCTAGGAGTAATTCCTAGTTTTGGTCTCAATAATCATTAGATTTTGAACCCAGTTTCTTTCCCCCATATTTAATTTTAAGTATTATATTATTCAACCTTCTCTTATTAATCAACTAAGGAAAATAAGTTGTATTTCTATCACCATTTAACAAAAACATCTATCTTGCTTTTTGGGCTCAAAAGGATTCCTCACAATCATATCAAAATTCTAACATATTTCTACACTCTCCTTCTTTTGAGGAAATATTTTCATCTACTAATATAGTTTGGATATTCTCTAATTGTCTTTCAAGATCTATGATCTTTTGTTTTATGTTCCTTATGTAAGATTGGTTTCAACTCTGTAAGGCTTGCTCGATGTTACTTAATTTACTAATTATCTAATATGCATGTGAACCCACCACCTATTCATTCCACACACTATTTAGAGTCACTATCTTTAAACTAAAAGTTTTCAAAATGGAATGGGTGTATACAGTAAGGGGTCCCTATCTTTGTTAGAAAAAACTAAAAAGGCATGGTTAGAAGTCGCTATTGTAAGTGCTTGCAAACCCTGAATGTGGAAAGGTTCCCGACCAATTGAAATTACATAACATTTTATCAAGTCTAGCTCAAATCTTTTCATTGCCCTTCCTATTGTTGGTTTGTGTATACTTGACACCATTAGGCCTAATGTCCATGAATTGACATGTATCAATCATCTCCTAGAATTGACTTTTACCCTTGGCAATTAGTGATGTATAAGTGCAACTAATGAGAGGTACTATCAAGCATCTAGTTATAAAACTTTTCCGTAACCCAAGGATAAGCCACCATTATGACCTATAGCATCACATCTAAAGACCTAACTAAAACCAAAAATTCTACATTTCCTAGTTATTTTTCACACTACCTAGTTTCTATAAGAATGAGAAAATATGGATTATATTTACATATTAATTTTTTAATTTATTGAACTCTTGTAGCTCTACCAAGACTACGATAGTTCTAACTAATGATCATCATGGTGCCTTTGAAAGCTTTTTTAGAAAAGTTTCTCAAAACCCTTTCATCATGCCATCCAACTAATGTGTAGAACATTGTTTTTCTTTGTTTGATCTTAGAGTTGTCTCCATTGATTTCATAAGCTTCCTTTTTACCACATATGCAAACTTATCATTTCGCCATCTTCTTTTCTTGTTTGATAGTGTCCGTGACTCAATTGTGGATGTATCTGCAAGTATAATGTCAATTAAATATGCAGTGACCAAATTATTTTCACTTGCAATTTATGAGCTTCTAACGCCTTATTTGCAAGCCTCATTCCATCTATATTGTTGCAAGTTTTGTATGTGAGCTAGCCTAACATTAATTTTCTTGTAAATGGGTACAAAAGGAGAAAAGAGATACTAGACGGGTTGAAAAAAATGGTATTGTTCCAATAAGTGTTGACCTATCCCTATAATTATATTCTATAAAGTGCTCGTTCAATTTGTATGTTTAGCCTATTCTTAATATTGAATCTATAGCCCAATTCCTTATTAGAATTTTGTCTTACTTAATTCTTTATTATTTTTTCTTTAAGCTCTAGTTGATTGACGTTAAGCCAGAATAGATTTGTCTTGATAGCTTTAACCTACATATTCATTTGTTTCTTTGTTGGCCTATTGCCATACATTGGCCATTTCCTCCCATTTGAGTATCAAAATGTTTTTAAATGTGTTCCTTGTTGCCTCTCCTTGTCATCATCTAAGACTTATAATTACTTAGGCCTACTTTGAGCTAGTAAATCCACATGTTGATTTTTTTCTCCTTCCACATCCTGTTTAGTTGCTAGCGGCATTTCTATGCCACTTCCCACCCATCTTAAGCCTTTATAACGTTAATCTTAAATTTGGTGACATGATTAGTCGTTGAAGTTTCTTTTCCTTCCCTCATCATAAAAGTGTCATGTTTCACATTATCTTGATCTATTTTGTCAAGTTCCTTGCTATCTTGCCATTGCATGAACTATTAAAGTACTTCTAAATGACATAGTGGCTAAAACAATTCTATCGTCTCCTTTTCCATTATTGGGGAATGGGCCTCTTTGCCATCTTCTTGTTGATTTTCATGTTAGTTTCTTTATTGATTTTGTACCTTACTCATATCACCATTATCCCTCTGCATTGTTTTATTATTTCCATCATTTTCCACCTATATTGGCATGGACATTGCTTTTTCATCTGTATCTTCCTCAGGTTCTGTTTCTATATAGGAGCAAGAGGTATTCAAAACTTCTAATTCTTTCGTGAACACTATAATTCCCCCCTAGTGGTTGGGATGATGTCTATGGTTTAAATAGAAACATCAAAGTGAAGTCTTTTGTCATGTATTTACCCCTATAATCAAACTTTAGCAAATAGATTTGTGTAATTTATGCGTGTGTGCATTTTCATGAAAGGCAATATTTTGTTAAGTCACTGCTTGGTATCTAAAATCTATAACAAAATCAACTCCATACCCTTGCAGTGCTCTATCTTTATACACTTGTATCCCCTATTTTATGATTTTGTCGTCTTAATTACAATCTTTATTCGTGTGCCCAATTCTACTACATTGGTAGCAAATTCTAAAAGCCCCTTCATACTTACAATCTAGCCAAAACTTCCTTCCATCATTTAGTCACATATAGACTACCATAAGCAATGGTGATGACAGGTCCACCATGGCTTTAAACCTCAAGAATCTTATGTTATGAGTGTCTCTCTTTATACCATCAAAGGCCCAGCTTCCCATCACCTTTACAACTTCTTCATTTAGGTTATTAAGAGGTAGTCCTTACACCTAAAACCATATTGGAATTTGATAAATTCTAAACTAAGGGATAATTAAATTTAGTTGCTATTACTTTACCACTATTAAAGTACTCTCAACAGACCATGGGCCATTTCTTATAACATGTTTTTGGTCCTCAATGTCCTTAAACCTAAGCATATATTTGTTCTTATGTCTACTCACAACCACCACACTCTCTTGTAATTTCCAGTTTGCATGTAGAATCCTCTGCAGCCTTTGTATTGGAAATTCCTTGATTTACATTAGAAAAGGAAGAAGACACAAGCCTCATAACCTCCTTCATGAAGCTAGCAACCCTGGTTCAAACTGCACGTATGGCCCTTGTCAAGGTAACTGAAATATTGAATTTTGCCTCCTTATCGAGTCTCCATCATCCATGATTACATTTACATTTTCATTTCTGGTGTTACTACTTTCAATCCACCTAAAGCCTGTGAGAATTGATATAGATAGAAGATTGTGTTATTACTGGAGCCATTTTAGTGCCTTTAATAACTATATATCCCACATCCATCATTAACAGAATTGTCCTTTCAAACCAGATAGGTAGTAATATCAACAAAACTACTTCTCTTATTCTAATGAACCACTTCTTCATCTATCATATCAATTCGTCAATGTCAACCTCCATTTTTCTCATATGTAGTTAGCTATACTCTACTTATACTTTCTTTTTTGAACAATTTTTCTACTTTGGATCACTCCTTACATTGTGACTTCTTTTCTATCCATATAACATTTACCATTTTCTTTTATACGTATACCTTTTCAACTAGTTCACTTCCTTTTCTTAAAGAGAAGGGGGATCATTTCTCACTCCAAGTTTGAAAGAATTTTCAAAGTCTTAACGTAACATGAATAGGGTTTCTCGCAGGGGTTTGCACAAGCTAGGTTGGGTTGGGTTTCATCCCAACACAAAGCTTGGCTTGATTTAAGTTGGGCAAGTTTTTTTGGTTTGCAACTCAATCAGATCAAACTTGGCTAATTGAAACTTTTTTTTTTTGGAAAAAAAACTTTAAAGACTTATATCTTTATATCCACTCGACAATTTTAAAGATGTAACTATTTGTTTTAATGCATTTTTTGAAGATCTATACAATGGAAATGGAAAAACGTGGATTCAAAGGAAGAAATAGCAAAAAAAATATAAATATAAATGTTAAAATTTCAAAATACGATAACTTAGAGCCTAACGATCCAATTAGGGTGATTTTTTTTGGGTATTTTATTAAGATGAACCTAACATAAATGCCAAAGGTGGTTTGCTTGGCTATTTTTTCCTTTAGAAAAAGGTTGTTTACTATCTCAAATAAAGTTTTTTTTTTTACTTTTAAATTAAAAAAATATGTTTTCAATTTAGTTTTTTCTTATCTAAATGTAATAATTATATTCAATAGGGATTTTGACCCATTAGATATTTATAATTTGCAAAAATATGTTTACAAATTTTTGGCTAAAATTATAGAATAACTCTTAAAAAAGAATTCTTTTAAATTTAATCCCTATATTTTTTTATTGTTTATAATGCTATTCAGCCGAGCTAGGCTTGACTGGATAAAATGATTGGCTCAAACCAATTTTGTTTCTTTTTTTTTTTTTTGGAACCAGCTTGACATGGTTAGTTTGTATTGGGTCAATGAAGCTAAATGAATACCCTTAGTCTCTCCTAAAAAAATATATATTTATATAAAATATATGGCTTTAAGACTATCTTAGTGGCTATGATTAATTTTCATTTATTTAAAATTATTTTCTAATTCTATTTCTTTGTTTTTGGTTTAAGGGAAGAGGGATCTAAATCCTTTATATTTAATAAATAAATACATATGTATATTTGGAAAGAAATAGATAAAAAAAATAGGGAGTGAGTTGAAAGAGAATAAAAAAGTTTTATACATGCTTTTACTCTTTTGTGTCTTTCTTCCTCCTAAATACATGATACATTACAAAAGAGGATCACAATCTAAGGAAGAGGTCATAAACTTGATTCAAAGAGACGACTTGGGTAAAAGCATGTGATCAATCTATTTTAGTTCATAACTTCTCTATTATAGGAATGATTCTACATTATGAATAAATGTATAAATGATCCATGGGTTGTTAGCGGGGACTTTAATGAAGTTTTATGCCCATAAGATGAGATTAGTAATTCATCATCTTTGTCCAAGTTAATGGTTTCAAGAATAAGATGGAAAATTGTTGCTTCATGGATCTACTACCTAAAGGGCCTTGTTAGGATATGGGTTGATTGTGCTGTTTGTAACCTTACCTAGCTTGACACTACTGCACAAACCACAATGCCTAAGCTTCCTTAGATGGCCTTGGATCATGCTTCCATATTATTAAATATTGATTTTGTTAGGGATATACTTAACAAAAAAAGTAAAATGATAAAAAAAATAAAAAAAATGAAACATATAAGTATGGGATAGGATATTTTGAAAGAAGTTATTTAGCTTTAATATTTTGTTAACTTGTCAATTTAACTATTTATTTGTATTTAAAAAGAGAAATTTAGTGGGTTATAAACTTAACAATTTTCATCTTTTCTTTAAAAAAAAAAGATACCTAGCTGTAATTGCTCCTGTTATTGATGCTTTTTGATCTTGATACTAATATTACATTGGTGCTTTTATTGGATCCTTTCTACTATGGGAAGTTACATAGATTACTAAGCTAGATACTTACAACTACTTGGAAAATTGCGTTAACAACATGAACAGTTGGATGACTACTCTCAAAGCAAATATGGATAGCATGAATGAGATGCTATGTTAGCTGTTAGCTAAAAATTCCATCCTTATTCTTCCTACCACTTAAGAGGTTCATTACTTAGACGATGAATTGGCCACGACTATTAAGTAAACAAATCTCCCATTGGTTATGGATTTAGTAACAAATCAAATTCTATCATCGACGTCTATGATTATTTGTGATGCACCACACTTAATGACATATTCCAATGGAAATTGTAGCCATAAATCTTCATGTTTCATCGGTGGAAAGTGATGCATGGAAGATCTTTGATACAATGTCAAAACATGATATTGTTGCATCTACAATTATGATACTTGATAAATGTCATTTTTTATATATTTTAATCCTCCTAATTTGGACATTTTGATAAATAATTATGACTTATTGCATTTAATTAGATGAGTTTTGACTTTATTAGCAATTTATACACTATATGAATTAATTTGTAAAATTATTGATTTTTAATACAAATTCTTTTTAATAATTTTGTAAATTTTTTCTACTTAATATTGTTTATTATTTTTGTAGACTTTTTGATGGGCAATAGAATTTGAATGAAAAATTGATTTGGAGAAGAGATGAAAGCTTCAAGTATGCAATCTCAAGGAGGAAATTATTATCACAATTTTAATGCATCACTTGACACACACAGGTGCAAATTCACTCACTTCACGAGCTCCTAATCACACATAAGAAGGCATCATGCAAAAAGAGAGCCATGGGCTTCATTCTCACAGACATCACATACCCATGAATTGTTGACACATCCAGATCACATTTACAGCCTAACTCACAAATGGATCATACATTCTCACACTTACACGAGCCATCTTTTGCACGCATACAATGCACAAATCATGTGGAAATGGGATGGATGAATTGCGTGGAGGAGGGCAGAGGGTGATTGAAAAAACACGTGCATGGGCTTTTGAAATGGATACATGAAGAGAGAAGGATTACCCACAAAAGCATTATACTTCCAGGCACTTACACATCCTCATTTAGCACATGATACACCCACCACGTCATGCTCCATATAACCACACACACTAACATAGAAGCATGAGGAATCACATTACAAGTTACACATACTAGGACATGAGGAAGCTACACGAAGCTTGCACAGGCTTCATTTTCATTACATGTACACAAACTCACACATAAGAGAACACACATAAATCTACGTTGGCATGCACAGCTTCCTTAATACTCACACATCCAACTCATATGAAATCAAGTTGATGCACGGCACATTCCCATGTCACACACTCACATATGGAGCTGGCCCACTAAGATAGACACGTGAGAGAAGGATGGAAGTCTTGAGTTTGGGAGAGCACAGAGGCATAAAATAAACACTCACAATTTGAAGGCTAAGGAAGCAACACACATAAGCACGTGAACATGTGGGAGGTGGCTTGGGGGATTATGGGAAGGAAGAGCGAATCAGTACAGGTTGACATATTTACAGTTGGTCCATGTCACACAAGAGAGGCACATGCTGGAGAGATGGAAGAATCACATGGAGAATGTGAAAAAGGACAACCAAAAAATGAAATAGAGGTTTAGAACATCATTCACCCATTCTCCAAGAAGAAGGTTGTGACTCCACTCTATTTTCTCTTCCATTATTCTCCTCCAATGAGAGGTTAATTGAATCTTATAGCTAGTTAGGATGGAACCTTGGATTAAAACTTGAATCCATGAAGATTTTCAAGAGATTTTGGTTAAGATTTCTATATCTTATTTTCTCTCTTTCTAACACTCTTCTTGTTCTTGTATTAGCTTGGTCAAGTTAGTATTAGATTGAGATATGTATTATTTGTAATTGATGACTGGTTAGACATCAATCAGAAAAGTATTTTAAATATTAGTGGATCAATTTAAGTGCTGAATTTTTTATTTTCCTCTAATTCTCCATGTATGTAGTCAAGGTGTTTGATGAAATGTATGTTAAGAATTATGTGTTTAAATGTTTAATTTAAGATCTTCTTGGAATTTAATTGGTTAATTAAATATTTTAGGGTAAAAATTTAGAAGTTAATTTGATTTATTAATCACTCAATTTAAGTATTTGTTGATCCTAATGATAAGAATTAATGATTCAATGTGGAGTTAAGGTCTTAATTCAATATCAAATTGTTAATGTCTTAAATCTTGCATGATAACTCGAGAAAAAAATTACCATGAACAAATGTAGGGACTCTTAAACTAGAACCAATGATAATTGAATTAAGATAAGGATAGTTGATATCAAAGGATAAATATAAAATTAGTCACATATCCATTCCTTACTTGTTAATTCATTCAATTTAGTTAGTAGTTATTAATTTTAATTCAATTTAAATTCTAGTTAGTTTGATTTAATTAAAACCCCATTCAATTAGGTAGCTTTTAGATTCTTTTACACTTAGAAGGTTTAATTGAATATTGAAATACATTTTCAAGGAAAACTATTTAGGTTGCATTTTATATTGTAAATCTTTTTCAACCTAGTTTATTTGAAATTGCTTGACATAACCAGCAATACCTTGCTATTTCATCTTTTTTTCACTAGCAACTAAAAGGATTACCTCGAGGCTATTAGCTGTAAATTAGTATGTTGGTAAGTTTTCGACTGTTAGAGAGAATGATTTGATATGGGCAAGTGATGTGAGATTACTCTCCCTTGTGTTTTGCAAAGAGTTATTTGTAAAACTAGTCTCTAAGTTGATAAGCAATTGCCTTTTGCTTAGTTTTCCTTATCAAATCCCTTCAAAAATATCCCCAATAAAAAAGATGACCTTCACTTCAATAATAGAGAATGTTAAGGATTCTCAAGACATGTCAATATTAAACTTGCCAAAGCTAGTATTGGAATACATTCTTGAGAAGCCTCCTCAAACATTTTGCCAAATGGCATGTATTTGTTGTTCCTTAAGGGAAAGATATGTGTGTGATTACTTGAGAGAGGCACATGGCACTAAACAACTATAATTTATCACTTGAACACCATCTGTTTGGCAAAAATGGCCAAAGAACTTCCTCAACACCAACATTTTCATTTGGGCTTTTGTTTACATAACATAGGGATTCTAACATCTAATGACTAGAGTTTTTCAATTTACCAAAAGGTGCTGAGTCATTTGAGTTGATTGCAAAATTCTTTTATAGTATGAACCTTGAGATTACATCTACAAATGTTGCTTAGCTTTGATGTGTTTTTTATTACCTTGAAATGACTGAAAAGTTCTTAAAAGATAATTTTAGCTCTTGAGGTAAAGAATATCTAAATAGCATTGTTTACAAGGACCTTGAAATGTGTATTAAAGTGGTGCAACAATGTGAAAGCCTATTCCTTCTTGCTAATGAACTAAAAATAGTTAGTCACTGCATGAAAGCAACAACCTCACAAACTTGTTCAGGGCAAATAGCTTCTAGTTTCTCACAACTAGAGACTTAGAGTATAGTAGCTTAGGGAGGCTACATACAAGCAATCAAGCCAAATGTGACGGTGACTTATGGATAGAAGATCTTTTTGTTCTTTGCATTGACATGTATCAAAGGGTCATGATAGCAAGAAAATGTTATGGGGTCTGACATGAAAGCATCGATGCTTCCTTTTTAAGCTATGCTCAAAAACAATTATCAAAGAACTATAGTTTGTGTAATCCATCTAGCCAGAATAAAAATTATTCTTATTTAATTAGACATAGAAGGCTTGTGGTTAAGACTATAGTTAGCCTTAAATAAGGTAAAGTTGTTTGTAAAGCTACTTATAGGGGGTGGCAAAGGCATACTGCTTCAAAACAGGATATTGGCAGTCTAAAACATGGGAACTATAAGGAATTAAGGAGGTTTTTATCCCTTAATTAGTCTTTTTTATAGATGAGACTAAAGGGTGATGCAAATGAACCTTTTAAGCTAGGCATCCTCTGTATGGAAGAAAGACAATTACACTAGAGCATGGCAACCCATGGAAAAGGCTAAGAGCACCACCAATTGATACTCCCCCTTATGATCCTCATATTTATAATTGTTTAAAAGATTATGTCAAGAGTGTTTATCTTTTAGGCTCTATATAGAGTCCAACAAGACATTCAAATGCACTATCAAAAGCTCCTACACCTAGTGCACTTACTCCTCCACCTCTTTTAATGGAGAAACATGTGGACCTACTTGCATCAGTTGTAGAAACAGTTAAAAGCCTCTTAGCTTCATCTTTGCTAGTACCTCACTTTATCTAACAATAACTTATGTTGAAAAAGTAATGCATATCAAGCTATTGGTTGTTACAATTCCTTCTAGTGATAACAACACACGACTATTCACCTACTGGGTAAGTGATGCATATCAAGTTATTGGTTGCTACAATCTTCCGTGCTCAAGATTTATTCAAGTCAATAGTGAAATAGCATGGAGAGCAAGCAAGATTAATGCCGTTTATGATATAATTTGTCTTTTATTTCTTATCATCTTCTTTAACCTGGAGAACAAAGTTGTTTTGAAGGGAAAGGGAAATGTTAGGAGCATATTGGAAAAAATAAAATAAAAAAATAAAAATGAGGTAGAAAAGTATGAGGTAAGATATTATGAAAGAAGGGTATTCCTGTTATTTTTCTTTTATTTTTTGTTGCCTCACTTATAAAGGGCTTAACTACTTGTTTTATATTCAAGAATGAAAATTTAGTGAGTTTTTAATCTTAATGAGTTTTATCCTTTCTTCCTTAAAATAAAAAAAAAGATACCTAGTTGTAATTGTAATTACTACTATTATTGATGCTTTCCAATCTTAATACCTAATAGATTTTTTGATCACATTTAAGGCAAGACCTAAGCCAATGGCCCAAAAAGGATGCACTATATCATCAAGTTTCAATACTAGCAAGGCCCAAGAGAGGGAAACCCTTTTCTTACATAGGGAAAAAATGCCCGTTGTCATTGTTGTTGTTGTTGTTGTTGTTGTTGTTGTTGTTGTTGTTGTTGTTGTTGTTGTATTTAGGGCAAGATCTTTTAGATTTTAGAGTGTTTGTTTTTTGTTTAACCAATTTGATATTACAGCTTGTTTGGTTGGTGTCCAAGAAAGGTAAATTTTTTTCATTAATTTTATATAATATTTATTATATTTTTATAATTATTATTTAATATTATCTTTTTTTTTTTTAAGTATAGGTATGAAGATTATTTTTATCTTCAAAATTACTTTTTTTATTTCTTCTTTTAAGATAATCTTTTTTCATTTTATGTACAAAATGAATTTAATTTGTTAGGATAAGATGCCACACCCCTATAAAAAACATTAAATGAACAAAAAGTATGTGAGGAAATAAAATCTATGGTTGAGTGTTAGAGATTAATTTTTGACATTGTACTAAGAGGTCGCATAAATTTTTGTAATATATTTTATTTGAAATTTAACATTTTGTTTTAGTGCAAAATTTAGAGAAGTATTTTATTATATTTTAAAACTTATGTATTATAAAGACCGAGGGAATCTTTGTTTGATCTTTTTTTTTCATCGTAAAGGGTTCAAATCATTTTATCGACATGAGTGTTCTATATCGAAAAAAGAATTCCAACTATTTTTTTTTGAAACCTTTTCTCTATTAACATAGTAGTAGAAAGAGTACTACGCTGCGTCTAGACTTCAAACTGCTTAGCTTTAACCATGTTAATGGTCCCAGATTATTGGTGGATAGAGAATCAAAGTGGATTTACCAATGAATAAGCTCACACTGACTGGTCAATTTGGGATCTAATTCGGGATTCCTTGGGAGGTATCGGGAAGGAATTGAAATGTAATAATATCTACAGAGCCTCCAACGATATTGTCCCCGAGCGGCACGCTGGCCCAAGGGGTTTTGTTCTTCCCTGCCTTCCGAGTTCGAGGGTCTTCGACCTAGCCTTCCCCGTTTAGTGGGAAAATGCGTCGTTGGTGGGGAGAGCTTCGCTCCCACTTTTATGGGCTAGTCACAGGCCCCTTCCAACCGATGTGGGACTTTACAATCCATTCCCCTTGGGGCCGACCCGTCCTCGGGTCGCACATGGATTAGGATTGCTCTGATACCAACACATACAAAACCCCTTGGGCCAACGTGCTGCTCGGGGACAATATCGTTGGAGGCTCTATATGTGTTGGTATCAGAGCAATCCTGGCCCATGTGCGACCCGAGGATGGGTCAGCCCCAAGGGGAGTGGATTGTAAAGTCCCACATCGGCTGGAAGGGGCCTGTGACTAGCCCATATAAGTGGGAGCGAAGCTCTCCCCACCAACGACGCATTTTCCCACTGAACGGGGAAGGCTGGGTCGAAGACCCTCGAACCCGAAAGGCAGGGAAGAACAAAACCCCTTGGGCCAGCGTGCCGCTCGGGGACAATATCGTTGGAAGCTCTGTATGTGTTGGTATCAAAGCAATCCTGGCCCATGTGTGACCCGAGGACGGGTCGACCCCAAAAGGGGGGTGGATTGTAAAGTCTCACATCGGCTGGAAGGGGCCTGTGACTAGCCCATATAAGTGAGAGCGAAGCTCTCCCCACCAACGACGCATTTTCCCATTGAACGGGGAAGGCTGGGTCAAAGACCCTCGAACCCAGAAGGCAGGGAAGAACAAAACCCCTTGGGCTAGCGTGTCGCTCGGGGACAATATCGTTGGAGGCTTTGTATGTGTTAGTATCAGAGCAATCCTAGCCCATGTGCAACCCGAGAACGGGTCGGCCCTAAGGGGGGTGGATTGTAAAGTCCCACGTCGGTTGAAAGGGGCCTGTGACTAGCCCATATAAGTGGGAGCGAAACTCTCCCCACCAACGACGCGTTTTCCCACTGAACAAGGAAGGCTGAGTCGAAGACCCTCGAACCCAGAAGGCAGGAAAGAACAAAACCCCTTTGCCGCTCGAGGACAATATCATTGGAGGCTCTTGTATTCAAAGTAATCCTGGCCCATGTGTTGAGGACGAGTCTTCCCACATCGGTTGAAAAGGGCCTGTGACTTTTCTCCCCACCAACGACGTGTTTTCCCACTGAACGAGGAAGGGTGGGTCGAAGACCCTCGAACCCGAAAGGCAGGGAAGAACAAAACCCCTTGGGCCAGCGTGCCACTCGGGGACAATATCGTTGGAGGCTCTGTATGTGTTGGTATCAGAGCAATCCTAGCCCATGTGCGACCCGAGGACGGGTCGGCCCCAAGGTTACAGAAGAAAGGATTTTCTATTGATTCAAATGTTATACCTACAGGATAGAAATAGAGAAAGAGGAAAAATCGAAGATTTCAAAACTTCTTTTTTTTTTTTATTTGTTTGTATCTTCAATTCTGTTTTCCTTAATCCCATTCAGGGCGAAAAAGAAAAGCGCAATTCTACTTTCATTCTGAAAACTGTTAAAAAGAAAAGATCTATTTTTTCCACTTTTTTTTTTATAATTAAACTAGGACGTCCCCTGCTAGATGTATTGGGGTTGAGAATTTTTTTTTATAGGTCTCACAAAAAGAAGGGGGGGGGGGGGGGGGAGGAAGAAAACACAGGTCCCATAATTAAAAAAAAAACAATATGAATAAACAGTTTATAAACAATGTATTATTAATGTATGAATAATTGATAAACAATGCTATTGATGTGATACTATAAATAATATATAAATAGTGCAAAATCAACCATGTAAAGGGATTTCATATATATAAGATGATTTTATTTTAAAATTAAAATATAATTTTTGATATATTTATTTGTAGACTTTAGAAAACCAGAGGCCAAGGACTATTGATGGAGGGATGCTGGATATAAAATAAAAGAGACAACAGTATACAGTCTATAAAGTTTCACTTATATATGTTTTAATTTTAGGAGCTTATTTTAGTTTAATGCAATTTTTAAAGTTTGAAAAAAAAAAAGTAATTTATCTAACAATCATTTGTGTTTAAATTCAAGTAATTCTTGCTTTCAATTGATGATGAAATTTGAATGAATCAGATGTAATTACATAAATTTAAATTTTTTGCTCCTCACGAAGACATCAACGAGATTGATGAATGAACGGATTTTTACATTAAAATGATTTAACAAAAAATGTAATCTAAATTTGAGTTGAATTTCAATTGTGACTTAATCCATTAAACCAAGTGTAATATGAAAATTGAGAACTTTCCTTCATAAAATTTTAATCTTTGAGAACTATAAACGAAAACAAAACCCAAAGAAATTTGAGACGGGGAATATGCCGAATGGAAAGATGGATATAAGTGCCAAGCCGGATACCCAGTATTGTTCCATTCCATTGTTGCGCCGGACGCGCATTCTCGTTCCATAAAGTCTTATAATTCTTCTTAAAAAATTGAAGAGTGGTTGCTTTCCATTTTCGTATCACACAACTGCTCTACCCTTTGCTTTCCTGCAACTCTACGAGAGTAAAGGGAAGCCATGGGACTCTGCTTCAACGGCGACGTTTCCTTCTCTCCCTCCCCTCCGTCTCGTCGATTCTCCAAGCACGTTTACGATAACGTCCATGGCAACATTTATCTTGATCCCGTATTCCCACTCTCTATTTTTTTTCCTTCTAATTTTCGCATCATTTCGCTGCATTTCTTTTAAGTTTTACTCTGCTGTTTTCTTCTTGCAATTCGGTAAAACATGCCCATGAATTCATTGAAACTTTTTCATCGAAATGGAAAGAGTAGAAGAGCTTGGCTTAACAGTCCATGTAAGAATTACAAACTTGTAGCGAGTGAACTTTCTAGTCAACAAAATACATCAGTTTCCCTTTTTTATTTTTTTATCGTGAATTTAATTTCATTTGAAAATAAACAAGATAAGTGTAATTCAGTGGCTAATTATCCTTTTTCTTTTGCATTTACTATTTATTGTTTTGACTCTTTTGGGTCTAGTGTCTAAATTATGTCATACATGGTGTTCTTTACTGCAGAAATTGAATATGTGACGGTGTAATTTTCTTTGTTGGTATGTGACAAGCAACTCTTTTTTTTTTTTTTTGTTGGGGTCTTTTGTAGCTCAGTTTGAAGTTCATTGACACCGAGCAGTTTCAGAGGCAAGTACACTTTTTGTAATTCCATGCATTGTTTGACTATTTAATTTTGGTCTATGCCTTTATCTGTCGACTATTTCTTTTGTATTATTCACAATGCATGATATAGTCATGATTTCTTATTACAGGCTTCGTGACCTCAAACAGCTTGGTGAGTTTATTCTGGACTCTTTCATCCATAAATATCAGGAAGTGCCCTAGAAGCCAGTTTAGAATTGAGATACACCAGCAAAGCTACTTGTTCTAAATTATCTTTTTGAACAGTTTGCTGTCTTTTTTTCCCTGTAATCTCTTATAAGTTTATTTGCTTTTATAATGTTAATGCTAAGTAAATAAACAGAATAATTTCAAGTGGTTAAATCAGATGGATTCCTAAGTCATTAGCAAAGGATTTATTTGGATATGCCGTAATTGTGCGTCAAATGATGGAGATAGCTGAGAAATCTTTCAACTTTCACATATGACACCCAGATACATTGACTGGCACTGGTTCTCTTAATTGTCTGTTGATTGACAATTGGACACATATTATGGACATATGAATTTAAGTTCATGTTGCTCTGTGGAATTTGAATTTTAATATGGAATATGTGTGGATTCAGTTCAGAGTGGGACATATTATCCTTGTGTACTTTGTGTGTTTCCCTTATTTGTTTCAAGATAATCATCAACTTGTTTATATTGTAGCAGTTGAAGTCAGATTGATGCATAGAATGGAATAATTAACAGTCCATTGGATCATGTTACATGGTGTTATGTGCGTGTTGTTTTATTTAGTAGGTTGATGAGTAGTCTCCTATTCTGCTTGTGCTTTCTTTTTTTGATAAGAGAAGATATTGCACATTTGGCTCAATTGTTTCTCGAGCTGGGGAATTGTATTGAAATGTTGATTTTAATGCTTTGAGATTTGAAAAGTGCTTTAAGAATTATGTTTAAAGTTTGAACTCAAGTTCAATATAAATGTCACCAAAAGAAGTGCAATTTCATCATCATACTCTATTATCATTTAAGGTATTATATGTATACTCCTGAAAGATCTGCATAGATGGGTTATACTTAACTGGTGTTTTTTCTTAATCAGTTTTACTAAAAAAGATTAGGTGCGTGAGTGATTTCAGTGAGGGGTCCCAGAGGCTCATGATAGCTAGAGCTGTGTTGGTCTGATACTCTGATTCTTGGTCTGATACAAATATATATTCTAATTTGAAATTATTTTTCATATAAATTCATGTCTATGACACCATGGAAAATATGAAGGACCTATACATACCTCTAGTAGGGTTTTCACACTAGTTATGTGAAAGCTAGCAACTTCCACATAGGGTGCTCTGACCAAAAACCACTCACTCTTCTACTAAAAGACAAAAATTAAATACAAGGGTATTTCATACATAATAAAAGCAAAGGTATAACTACTGTAAAGGTTATATACATACACACACACAACACAGAGAGAGAAAAGACTCGGCTTGTTTCTTTTAGTCACAACATAGTTTGCCTTTTCCTTGTTGCCTTTAAAAGGAAGCTATACCTGTAGGGAATTGTTGGTGTACAAGCTTATATTTAAAATCACCTCAAACACTGATATGCTTTAATGCGCTTATGGAGTGATATGCCATCAACTTTTGAACTTTCAATTTGCAGGACATGTAAAATTTTTATCATATGTTCTGTGTTTCAGGTATGACGAATAAAGTTTATCCAGGTGCTGTGCATTCTAGATTTGAGCATTCTCTTGGTGTTTATTGGCTTGCTGGTGAATCTGTAGAAAAGCTTAAAAATTATCAAGTACAATATTTTCTTCTTCTTATATTTTACCCATATAAATGTACAATTAAGTATTTTGAAGGGTTCTCATGTGTCCATGTGATCCTTACAGGGCATGGAGCTCGGTATTGATAGATTTGATGCTCAAACCGTAAAGCTTGCAGGTATCATTTTTCTTATGAACTCTTTATGATATTTATCCTATACATTATCCGATTTTCTCATCATTTTTGTAGGACTTCTGCATGATATTGGCCATGGGCCTTTCAGTCACTTGTTTGAACACAAGTTTCTTCCCCGGGTTGTCAGTGGTTGTCATTGGTACTTTCTTTTTTTTTAATTGTTTTCATTTTTCTGTATTTTTGAATATTATTTTTTTAACTTATTTCATTTGGTCCATTTTTTTTTCCTTTGAACTTTATAAAGAAAAGTTATCCTGTCTATACAATTTGTTCTTGTTTTACTGAAGTGCCTAAAAAGGATATCCATTCTTTATTTGGTTATTCTTAAATTATTTTGTGAATGATATTTATCCTTTATGTGTCATATTTTGTACTTTGTAGGTCACATGAGCAAATGTCAGTTAATATGGTTGATTATGTGGTTGATGAACACCATATTGATGTTGACCCTGAAATGATAAAAAGAGTCAAGGTATGTATAATATATTATGTGTTTCTCTTTCCTGTTATCTATCAAGTATCTTATCATTCTTAATATCACTTCTTAAACGTGTTTGGGTAAAGTTTTTCTGGTTATCTAGAAAACTAGCTTCCCTCTTTCCCCATGTCCTTTCCCTGTGTTTTCGCAGATTGCCTAAATTAATAGGGCCTTGACTTGTACTTCTATTATTTTCTTAATTTCTTGTAAATATTAATGCTTTTCTTTTTATTCCCTTTTTGGGACAAGATATATTGGCCTTTTTTTTTTTGGTGTAAGAGACATTACAGTGCATCACTTAGAAAAAGTTAGGAATGTGGTTTGGAACTTCAGATCTTTCTCCTGATGAATATTTATTGTTTTTGGCAGGAGATGATACTAGCAAGCTCTGAGTTTGCTCTTCCTAGAGTAAGATTTTTAATTTCTTTTTGTCCTCTGGATTTTTAATTTTTCTATTCTCAAGACATAATTGGTGATGATATTTGGGTAAAGATTTTTTTTTTAATAAAATATTTCACCTTTCATAGGTATTTATTATTAACCTTTCCTCATTTTATTTATTTATTTATTGTTGTTTTCCTTTTGTTGATAATTTAGAGCTCAAGTGAGAAAAGTTTCTTATATGATATTGTTGCAAATGGTCGAAACGGAATTGATGTGGACAAGTAAGTAAACTGAGGAAACTTAATCGCCAAGTTTGGTATATATATATATATATTTTCTATTTGCAGGGGGTGGGTTCTGTGCAAGTGAGTTTATACTCTATTGTAATCTCTTGAGGAAGCTATGGATTTGCAGATTTGATTATATTGTTCGTGACAGCCGAGCTTGTGGCCTTGGATGCAACTTTGAATTTCAGAGGTTGGACAAAGAACTTCTAAATAACTTTTTCTTATCAGTGTTATGATACTTTTTGTTTTTAAGTGGAAGTAAAAACAAATACAGATGTTTTTATGACTTCTAGCATCTCAAATTGCTCTTTAATTGCAGAATATTGGAGACTATGCGGGTTTTGGGTGATGAGATTTGTTATCGTGCTAAGGAATGTCAGTATTATCTTTTATACACACTTTTATCTTTTCCCATTCATTTTTTACATTTTAATTGTTCCTTACTTTTGGTTGTGCAATTGATTAGATCTTACCATACACAAGTTATTTGCCACTCGTGCTGACCTGCATAGAACAGTTTATACTCATCCAAAAGTACAGGTATAGAGTACTATCTTTCTTTGAAAGATACTATCGTTTGGTTGTTGAGGGATGGATCCTTGTTTTTCTTTTCTTTTTCCTTCCCAATCTCTACGAATTTTATCTCTTGGCTTTATTGTTTCTAATCTTGTGTTACTGTTTTCAGGCGATAGAGCTTATGGTGGCCGATGCACTTGTAGAAGCAAACAATTATTTGGAGATCTCATCTCACATTCTAAATCCTTCTGAATACTGGAAGGTTCCAAGGGCTGCTTACAACAAAAATTAAATTATATTTATAGCATATATCCAACGTTCTTTTGAAGTATAGTTTTTTATTTTTTATTTTTTTATTTGGAAATTGCAGTTAGATGACACAATAATTAAAACCATTGAGACAGCTCCTGGTGAAGAACTAAAGGAAGCAAGGGAGTTAATCCTGCGCATTCGCAGGAGGAATCTGTACCAGGTATCTTTTTGTTGGTTACTTGCTTTTCTTTTCATTTTATGTCTTCTGTGATAGACAGTTTAATACTCAATATTATTGTTTATATTTTGTACTGATGAAGGTCAGGATGTTGCTCTTTTATTTTTGCAGTTCTGTAATGAGTATGCTGTACCAAAGGACAAACTAGAAAATTTTAAAAAAGTCACTGCACAAGATATTGTTTGTTCCCAGGTCCTTAAATTTAGAATTTGAACCTTCAAAGTTACATATACGTTTGTTTCTTGCCAAGTTTCAATGAGGGATTCCATTTTAATATCCTTTAATTCCATCAAATAGAAGAATGGGGGAGTCACACTGAAAGAGGAGGATGTAGCTGTTTGTAATGTCAAGATTGATTTGACTCGTGGAAAGCATAATCCACTTGAAAGGTATTCAATGAAGATTGAGCATGCATGCTGGTTTTAGATCTTTGGTTTTTTTATATATTTTATCATATACTAAATATTGTTCTTTATTCTTTGTTTTGGTGCATGTTTCTTTGGTAGCATCAACTTTTTCAAGGTACATGACTGAACTCTACTATCTTTTATCAAGATATTTCATCTTGATTTCCACACTGATCTTTTAGCTGGTTGTTAGTGGTGTCAATCTGTTTAAAGCAATAATGTCCAATTTTCGTTTAGCAAACTTTCTTACCTGATGTGCAATATTCTAATGTTTCATACTGTTCGTCAAAGCTAATTGGTGCTACTCTTTATCTAACAAAAATTTTATACATGTATAGGATTCCACTTTGGAATTCTTTAGCTAATTGGTGCTGTTCTTCAAAGCTGGATGTTTATCACTTCTGTTATGATCTATCTTGACTCTTCCTTTCAAATAATATCTATTGGCCATTTTAACTCTTGTCTTAGTGTGTCTGAACTCTTTATGCTTCTAACTCATGGTTTTGCTCCCTTGGTGGCATTAAATCTGAATTTTAAATTTAGTCTCTTGAAGCTCATAATTATGAGGATAGACTGCAATTTTTTGGTTATTTAGTGAGAGCTTGAATGCATTTGTTGTAATTTACAGAAATAAGTTCTTTGGTGCTTTTTTGTTGGTTTAAAATTTTAAATTGTAGAATCTTATGGGTGGGAACTGGGAACCTTGAGCTCAGAAAAACCCTACCTCCATCACCACTGGTGACTGGTTTTGGTTATACTGACAATTAATTTTCAGTTTGTTGTCAAAAGTTATTGCCTAGTACATTCCTGAAAGCACACAGTAGTATGATTGAAACTTGTGAGTTGATTTGGCATTAAGTAACCAAATTGCATATTAATGGGGCACGAAGATTGAAGGTGTTTTGGGTCATAATAATGTTTGTGGAGAATTCTAGGGATAATCCTTGAGAAACTGCTTTCTTTCAATCTTCTGCTATGGGTGGTATTCTGTTAAACAGTCTCACAATATGTAAGAGTTGATGTCATTTCATTAAAAGAATTTTGCCAAAATACCTACGTATACTTGTTTCTTCCTTGTACAAAATTCATGAGGAATGTTGCTGATTTTGAGGGCTATGTATTTGAGTGAAATGGTGTGTGTGCATATATACATACATATATATATACCACAGTGTCATGAAAATAAAACCTTTTTCTAAGTTGCAGACTTATAATCCATATTTTGTTTCTATCTATAGCGTGTTTACATGTTTGGTACTTTATTCAGGATTATGAAAGTGATGAGAAATTTACAATTCCTGATGGTCGTATAAGCCACTTGCTGCCTGCGTATTATCAAGATATGATAGTGAGGGTTTACTCCAAAAAGCCAGAACTGGTTAGCGAATTTAAATGTCATCCAAGTTTGGTCTTCTCTTTATGTAGTTTCAGTTCAGCTTTACTTACCTTCTGTTTTGTCCCAATATAATCCTATAGGTCGAAGCAATTTCAGAGGCTTTTGAAAATTTTCAGTTAAAAACATATGGGATTAAGGCACAGGTGCATTCAACACCAGAGAAAAAGAAGCGTCGTTACAACTCATGTAAATGAGGGATTTTGTATTTTAATTTGTAAGCTTCTTCTTTTACTCCTTCTGTAGGTATACAAGTGTTTCCTGTTTCCCACAAATTGAGTTATATAGTTCAGTTCTCCTCGATTTAACAGCTGGCCACATTGCTAAAATGATTTGTTTAGTTGTAACTGAATTTTTCCGTATCAAATATCAATCTACATGTATAGCAGTCAATTTCTTTAATGATTTGATATACAATTTTGTTTCAGTGGAAGGTTAATTTTGTGCCCTTATAATTATTCTGAAATTGGGCTGAGAAACTGCTTAGCTCATCACCGTGCTATCTCAAAATATGACATGCCTACAACAATATGATGGTGTGTGACATGCATTTCTTTTTTTGTTTTTGGGTGAAATTTCAATAAATTTTTGAAGTAGCTACGTGGTTAATAACACAGCCTTTTTTTTTTTTTTTTTTTTTTTTTACCCTGTTTTTTTTTCCTTACTTTGTGCGTGTTGGGAAGGGGCTTCATAGTTTTCTTCTGAAAGTCATGGTTCTCTCAGATCACGGGTGTAACTCGTTGGTCTTAAAAATCTAAAGATTTTAGTGTTGCAGAAGAAAATGGCCTCGTGATTCGTGACTCTGTTGAGACATCTTTTTGCGCCGCATTAAAGTGAGGAAGGATGTTGGCCTGTAATAAAAAAGTCAGAAAGAATAGGATAGGCCTTCACGGGCATGTCGGCCTTGAACTGCTGTTGTTACATTTACGTTGTTCCTTACCTATAAGATTTGACCAAAACTCATTGGCCAGTAATAATCTGAAATCTTCTAAACCATGCACTTGAATTCTAGGAAAATGAAGCAGCGATGCGAGGTGCAATTTGAGGGGGCTACATTTTAGATAATTTCTATACCAACAACCAAATTATGATTTGCGAGTAACTTTAGAGCTCTTCCGGCAGCACCAACAACCTTCCCCCTCCCCTTCCTCTTTTTTTTTTACTAATTTTTAGTGAAATTTGAATTAAATATCACTGCACTGGGTGACTTTCCTTCCGATGCATAGTTATGTACAGGCTGTATGTAGAAGTATGATATCTGTGACCTCTTTGTGTCCTGCACCCATTAATACACAATCTTAAAATTTTAAAGAATTGATTGGTTTTGGCCCATCCATTTATTTCAGTTTTCGATCAAACATGATACCTAATGAGGGTCTTAGGTTCCTTGGGCAACAATGGCATCAAAGTTATAAATGAATATTATTCGTTGAGCTTTAGGCTTTGGCATACTGTTTAATAAACGACGTCTCTATTTTACAAGTACATGCGGCTATAACGCTATTTTCTCATCGTTTCTTTGGATAAAAGTACCTGAGATACAACCTTCCCCACATCCATTATCTGCTCAAGCTTATCATTTGTTTTTATGGCAAAGATAAGTTTCCCTCTCCAATTACTAGTAGCAGTGATAAAGATTGACCACCCCAACCTCTTGCCCATATATATATATATATATATATTAAATGTGGGATTAGCTTTCCCCAATTGATTTGTTTCGGTGACAAAAAGAAATGACGCTTTTTTTTTTTTTCTTGGTGTAATATTTATATTAGTTGATAAATCAATTAGTGGAGTTTAATCAGCCGATGGAAAAGACAGGATTGGCATCCGCAGAACTTGTCCCTTTTATATAGAAATAAAAAATTCATGGGGAAAAAAAAACTCCTATTAGTCTGACTAACTACAAGAATCTTGGCCTAACATGAAAAAATTGATTTAATAATTATAAAATTTAAATTTAATTAGAAATTTATTAAGCTAAACTGGTTTCCTAAGTTGGTTACTTTTTTGACTTTTGTATTATGAACCCGTAGTTTACAGTCATTAATATTTTGTATGATACTAATAATAATTAATCAGACTAAGTATAACCGAAGTTCGCAAGTCTAGAAAAGAGAAAAATAAAAATAAAAATTGTGATGTGTGGCTGTATGTGATGAAAGTGAAACAGAGGATTAAGAGGTGTTTAAGTCATAAATCCATGATTACAACCTGCTTTTCTACCAGCAACCATCTGAACTGTTAGCATGATCACCCAGCGATGAAGGGTAAGCCTCTTTCAATTTGAAAGGGATGGCACATGGAAAGGTCCATTGGCCGTGAATTCCATTAAGGAAATAAAAAAGAGAAGCATACAAACAACACCCAAGAAAGCAGAGCCTCAGTCCAGAGGGGAAGTGAGTCATAGGAAGAGGGCGAGTGAAGGAGCGAGGGGGAGAACGAGGCGGGTTAAGAAACACACGTCCTGTTCAGGTAAACTCCATGTGCCCACATGTATGATTGAGATTAGAGAGAGAGAGAGAGAGAGACTGAGACTAGCACAAGCACTCGTATCCACAGCCACCATTTTATATATTTATGACCTTCACACCTCGACCAACATCACCCCCAGCAGTAACATAAGCAGAAAAAGTATCGAGATAAATACAGACCCACAAGAGGAATCCCCAAAATCAGAATTTGCTGAGTTGGATCATGGATATGGCCCTTTGATGCTTATATACATACACCTTCAACAACAAAAATCCTATAACTATTTTGAGGTAGAGGAGTGGAGAGGGACAGAGATGAAGGAGAAGAGCGAAAGTGGGGGTGGAGGGTATGTGAGAGCGGATCAGATAGATCTGAAGAGCTTGGACGAGCAGCTTCAGAGGCATCTGAGCCGGGCATGGACGATGGAGAAGAATAAGACGAAGAAAGAAGAAGAGGAGTATGGAGGGAGGTCTACCC
Source organism: Erythrophleum fordii (assembly GCA_032878935.1). Classification (NCBI taxonomy): domain Eukaryota; kingdom Viridiplantae; phylum Streptophyta; class Magnoliopsida; order Fabales; family Fabaceae; genus Erythrophleum; species Erythrophleum fordii. The sequence goes on along the minus strand of JAVQMF010000049.1, from coordinate 16,314,378 downwards.
AAACAAGGCAAGAATGGGAGATTGACCCCTCCAAGCTCATCGTCAAGAGCGTCATTGCTCGCGGCACTTTTGGTTCCGTTCACCGTGGCATTTATGATGGCCAAGATGTTGCAGGTACAACTCTGGTTCTCCCTTGTCTATTTCCAGAATTCGAATTTCTACATTTTGTAATAAAAAAACATGACCAGTGTTATACGTACCCTTCACTCCCATTCATTTGTATTACGAGACATACTTATGCAAGAGGCAATTTTGTTTGCTTTGAGATGGCCATATTCTGGTTTTTTCAGTTGACGTTTTTGTATAATATATGGATGTTATTAACTCCTTTGTCCCTTCTTCCATGTTAATGTCGATATTCCATAGACATGTTGGAAGCGCAGAAATTTCTGACTCTTTAACGTTTTGGCTCTGACTGACTATGTTTTTTGCTTTATAAGCAAAGCAGAATTTCTACTTGCTGAGCCTGATATGGATGTAATTCTCTGCTCAAGACTCCTTTTTTAGGCTTGTGTGGGAGGACGCATAGTTCATATTTTACTTTCTTTCACTTCCTTGAGTTGTTTAAGAAACCATCTGAGTGGATAACATGCAAGTATGTTAACTCGGAATGCAAGCAACGGAACTTTGTAGATTAAAAATTACAATATCCGTGATTCACAAGATGAGAGTTTGTGCTTTTGCGTCTTTATTTTTTATTTTTTAGAACTCACAAGATAGACTTGACTTGACAGTTCTATGCATCAACTTTAAGATTCTTCTTTTCCTTTTTTAACTTTCATGTGTTCTAGTTTACCACTGATGTGCCCCTAATTTTACTACTTTGAGTGGTATGAGACTAGAAGATAATTTATGTTATTGAAATCGTTGACTGGTTTTGACTGGACATTATGCTGCCACGTAGTTTTACATTTTTTATTTCTCGAACTCTTTTAAAACCATTAGTAAAATTAGTTTTTCTTAATTTCAGAAAAAAAAAAGAAAAAGAAAAAATGATTGTCAACATGGCCTGTGTGGAACATTGTTATTTTTGTGATCCCTGAATGTTAAACTTGTTAACCCTGCAGCTTTAATACTGCATTTTAAATAAATGAAAAGCCACAAGTAATCATGAACATGGGTTCTCCAGATGATTTTTATGAAGTAATTTATATTTCATTTTTATTCTCTCAGTGAAGCTCCTTGATTGGGGAGAAGAGGGCCATCGGTCAGAAGCTGAAATAGCTTCCTTGAGAGCAGCTTTTACACAAGAAGTTGTTGTTTGGCACAAGCTTGACCATCCTAATGTAACAAAGGTATAATTTATGTTCTCAGTTATTCATTCTTATCAGATTTTTTTCTCTATCCTGTGTTGTGGAACACCCCAGTAAGTGCACTATTCGGTTCTATTAAATAAGTATGGGAAAGTATTTATTCACTCCTTCTATTGGCACACCCATCTCTACTGCTTATGTAATTTTTCTTTGACTCACCCTTGAATCTAAGTATTGAAATTCACATTTGTCTGAGAAGGAAACTTATCTATTAATTTGTCGTACTTTTCCCCTTTAATTCACTTGTACTTATCTTTCTCAAATATCCTCGTTTTATACATATTGACTAAGGCTATCAATGTTCATATTTTTACAACCTATTTGGCACTCTATTAAGGAAGATGGATTGAAAAGTGCATACAGGCTGAGGGAAGTTGCTAATGTTGGGCTTTCCTTCTGTTTATTACACGAGAAGAGTCTTATTAATTTTGATTGTAATATTTATTTTGCAGTTCATTGGGGCAACAATGGGCTCATCAGAGCTACATGTACAAATGGAAAATGGTCATATAGGCATGCCAAATAATATTTGTTGTGTTGTTGTTGAATATTGTCCTGGGGGTGCACTCAAGTCTTACCTCATCAAAAACAGGAGAAAGAAGCTGGCTTTTAAAGTGGTTGTCCAACTGGCACTTGATCTTGCAAGAGGGTCCAATTCATACTCTAAATTTTTGTCTTTCCAGTATAATATCTTGGACTTACTTTCTGAGCTTGATTTTTTTTTTCTACTTTATAGGTTGAGCTATCTCCACTCAGAGAAGATTGTCCACAGAGATGTCAAAACAGAAAACATGCTTCTGGACAAGACACGAACCTTGAAAATAGCTGATTTTGGAGTAGCTCGTATCGAGGCTTCTAATCCTCATGACATGACTGGTGAAACTGGAACTCTTGGTTACATGGCTCCCGAGGTATGAGAGAAATTGAATGACTGTTTCAAAGTTAGGCTCTTAAAATCATCTATGCGTGTGTTCTTGTTGCTTTTGGTATATAATTACTGCCCGAAAAAAGAAAATCTCTTCTCCAGAAGGTTGTGTCTACAATCACTGAAACTTAAAATTGTAACCTGGCAGAAACCTCTGGATATATCAAGTATCTAACCCAAATCTTGTATTTGTTTTGTAGAGTCTTAATAAGATTGTGTTTCTTTAAATACAATTGATTGATTTATTTTAAAAATTAACTGTAGATGAAGCTTTAGTGTGTTCTGGATGGCCACAAATTGTGGATAGGTAGCTCCCTGCAGATCCATGACCTTCAGCATATATTCTGTTTAATTGATGATCAGTTATGAATAGCATGGCCTCGCATAACTTGTTTCATTTCAGATAATAGTTCATCTAACTTCCATTAAACTTTTTACACTGGGCAGGTTCTAAATGGTAATCCATATAATAGAAAGTGTGATGTGTACAGTTTCGGTATATGCTTGTGGGAGATATACTGCTGCGACATGCCATATCCTGACCTTAGCTTCTCAGAAGTGACATCAGCTGTTGTACGTCAGGTATATGAAATGTCCTAGGTGGCTTTAACAGCATGATTATGCAGAAGGAAAATGTTGTACACTAGGAGAGATTCTAAGATACCCTATTTATAAAAGATAAGCAGATCGAATTAATTATAAAAAAATGTCAAATGTAGGTTTCACTTAGACAGGGTCTACCTAAGAATTTTAGGTAAAACTGTCAGTGGTATGCAAATTTTTGGCCGTTTTTAACTGTTTTTAGAATCTTTGTGGAAATACAGAATCTGAGGCCAGAGATACCTCGTTGTTGCCCAAGCTCACTGGCAAATGTAATGAAAAGATGCTGGGATGCGAATCCTGACAAACGACCGGAGATGGATGAGGTGGTGACGATGTTGGAAGCTATAGACACTTCGAAGGGTGGAGGTATGATCCCTCATGATCAGCCTCAAGGTTGTCTTTGTTTCCGAAGGTATCGTGGACCTTGAAACTTAAAAATATTTAGTGTGTCAAGGAAAATGGATTATGGAGAAATATGTTATACAGCATTCTGGAGGCTCAATTTGTATTTATTTAACTGAAAGGATAGGTAGGGACGGAAGAATCAAAGATGGAATGCACAAAAAAAAGCAATGAAGAGCTCTGCAATATGTGGTTACTTTGTTGGGCTATAATTTTTGTAAAGCTAATTGTGCTTCTCCTCATTTCATCCATTTGTGTAAGTCACACTTCGACTGTAGTAGTGACGCTTCATTTCATGTCATATGAGCGTGTAAGTGATCTGGTTTAGCTAAAGTTTGCTTCTCAGCTCATCCTCATAGCCACGTTAATTCTCTACTTTCTGGTTTACGTATAACATTTTCTCTTAAAAAGACACAAGACCACCAAGTTCATATCAGCTCCGTGTACATTATTAATTAAGGGGAGGATTGACTATTAAAGTAGGGGAGTTTTTGTTTTTTCAACTTTTCTTACTAATTCATAAGTAACTAAAACTATTGTTAAATTTTTCAAACTGAATAATAAAGATTTTACGACTCTTCCTGCACTGTATATTACTTCTCTTGAAAATGATACATTGTCATTTAAGATTTTGCTATTAACTTCTCTCTAAAAGATATTATTAGTTTCAAGAGACTGGTGTCATTCTCACTAGAAGATTATAAACGTTGTTTTCATTGTCACAGCTTCGCTAGTAGAAAATGATGGAAACTCGGCTTATCAAAACGCAAAGCTATGTAGTTATATATTTCAAATCGTCATAAAAATAACTGCAATACCGGAATATGACTAAAAGGCCGTTCTTTCTTCTCATATCAGTAACTGTAAAACCAGTATCTAAACCATATGAACTACCATCTCTTCCATGGGCAATCATAAATTTATTTAGGAATCGATTCAATAGGAGTTACAAGCTGTAATACACAATGATTCAATTTAGTCTTGAACAGAATATACTCAATCTGATTAAATGAATGCTAGGTTCTCGTAGAAGGAATTCTAATTTCTCAGAACAAAAACAAACTTCGGAGGGAACCATTCGATGTTACAGCCTGCCTTCCTGAGCAACCTTAACGCAGATAGCCAATGAATACTCGTATCCTATGCAGAATTTAACAGCAAAGAATAGAGAAAGATCCCTATCCAGCAATCTTATAGCTTGGATTCACTAAATTATCGAGACCAGAGACTACTTGAATCGACTCTATGACATCACCAACCTTCAGGTCTGCTAAGTAATCCTCATTTTCTGTCACATATCCAAACACTGCATATCGACCATCCAATATGTTGGCATTACTGGGAGTTAGCTCACTTTCTTTCAATAGCCAAAATATTTGGCTAGAAGCTGAGTTATTCTCAAATTCCTGTTCAAAGTGAAAGAAGTTTTAGTAAAAGCAAAACAAAAACAAAAACAAAAAAAAAAGACTAGCAAACAATAATGATTAATGGACAACAATGTCCAAAAAAAAAAAAAGTTCTCACATCTCTTGCCATTGCCATTGTTCCAAATGCATTAAATGGAAGCTTTGTTTGAGCTTTGTATAGACCAAGCTCCTGTCCAAAGTCCAAACACATAACCAACATCAAACAAGATTAACCAAGGATTCATCAGGCTCGCAAACACTTACACATCAAACAAGAACAAATACACAAACTTGCACCAAGGGTCAGAGAGTTGCAGCTGACCTCTAGAGTTGCTCCGTAAACAGGTGCCTTTTCCCCTACCACCATAATCTCTAAAGGTATAGTTCTTGTTTTCTCTGTACTTGGATCAATGAAACCCTCAGCAGGGCCTTCAGGGTCACCCGTTTGGACAACAAACCCATCCGCTATACAAAGAAATGAAGAAATTTCAAGCAAACTACATCTCCGTCAAAATGTAAATAAAAGAAGGGCAGCAACACAGAAAAGGTCCTATTTGTATATACACACAAAATCGTAGATCTTTTGTATTGGTATAAGATAACGAATCCATTACAAAAATATAAGTTACTGTTGACTTACATTCATCAATTGGTAATATAAAAGAGCAATACATATATTCAGTGCCCATTTTTGTGCAAAGAACAGAATCAGTGGACCTAGTATCTATCTTCTGTAACAAAGCTGGAGAAGGGGGACATAAAATATTCTCTACAAAACTAGTAATATTTAAAGCGAGGTCAGGAGCAAAAATGCTTGCCTGATATTAGATTTATTACCTCTCTGGATTTCGACGCCATCATAGAAGTGTCTTTCTACCAGATCAACAAAATTTCCAGCAGTTACAGGGGCATTATAACCATCAAGCACTATGTGGAAAACACATTCCTCCAGGTTTGGATTGTCTTTAACCTTGACCTTCATATCCACAGCTGCTCTTCCTTTCAGTAAAGGCATATTTCGGTATTCCTCAGGCACTTCATATGGAAAACCATCGACCATATCTTCTTCAACACTGCAGAAATGTAATGCCCCAGGAACATCTCAGCTGCAGTCAATGAAAGGTTATATATGAGAACAGTCTTCTTTCTCCAGAATATTAATTTTCCGAGTCCTCCTCAACCTTCTATTTTCAGAAAAAGGATACGGTTCTTGTTGACACCAGAAATCATGGTGATTTCCTCCACAGATTTAAGCTACAAACTAATTTATATTATTGAAGCAACCAAACCTTAATAGAGAACGCTTTCTGGAAGTTCCCATGATTGGATTAAGGAAAATGACATGGTTTATTTGGTCAGAGAGTCAGAGCACACTTATATGAATTTATTAAATCCTAACTTCTATTAATAGAGCCTCATTCTTAAACAACTGGAAGATAGAATAACCATTTGTAGAGCAATTTATCTTTGCACAGAGAAACATCCTGAGTCTTGACATAGTTAAAACATGTTACTGATGTGCTTAACACCATCCTATTTCTCTCATGAGCATGAATGAATGACTGGAAAACAGTATCTTCATGTGGTTTTTAAATCTCAGTGTCGCTATTAAGATACTTACCCTCCAACATATTGAAGAAGCTCTTTCTGTTTTGGCGCAACTGCATCTCGATTCCTATCCTGTACAATCAGTTCAAGCTCGTCCATACCAGCTTCCAGCTTATTAAGCAATTCAACTCCATGTTCTTTCTTTGATTCAGCTAATCCTGATACAATTAAAGTCTTTCCTTGCTTGAGAGCTCGAGCTGCCTGTCTCACATTCTACATTTCATGCAAAGTAACATGTCCCTTAAACTCTATTGTTATGCGGAAAAGGGAACTCAGATGCTTATACACAAATTGCACGGGCACTACGCTAACCACAAATAAAAGAATAAGGATCTTGATGACTTACTCTCTCCACAGAGTCAAGTGCCTTGACTCCAGCAACCTTTAGACTGTCTGTAATATCTTCAAGTGGTTTTTGCACTTCTCTAATTGCTTTATTGTCTATAGGAAGAGCATATCTCAACAATGCTCCAGGGTCCTTTATTGGCGGTCCAGAGATCAACACAGACAGGTCAGGCAACACAGGGCTAGTGGCATGGGCATTGGTAGACCAGCCCAAGGGAGGAACTCCTGTAATTAACCCAACTGCCAGTGCTATAGAAATTGCACACTGCTTTAAGGAAAATGGACTCCCATTCTGCAACAAGATATGGAACAATAAGCGTTAAGGCTCCAATCGTACATTGCAACAATCTCAAGTCATGTCAAAGTAACAAGGGTAAAAAAAGGTAAATATAAAAAAAGAAAGCAGTACAAATAAGGTTCAACTAATATTAGCAATGCACATGGTTCCCAATTCTTTAGCACTAAGAAACTAATCTTAAGGGGAGATAATGCGGATGCCGTTAGTACTGCACCACTAGTTTGCTAACAATTCTTTTCAATCTGTTATTAAATACCATAGTTCTAGTTGAAAGCATGACGCATGATGCTTGATGCAGATTGATTTGGTCCTAAATACGAGTCTGTCTCAACTGTTAACGTTGAGGCTTATCTTCCGATACTGATATGACTGGAACTTGTTTAGAAGATTACACTTCATCTACCGTCTTGCCGGTCTGTTGGAGACTTGTCTATTCGGTTCCACTATTCCCAATTTTGTAGAAGTTTATCACATAGGAACATGTGATTAAAAGATGAACTCTGTCTCCCAAAGATCCATTCTAAGATCAAACTAGATGCTGATGGGATGATACATCACATATCATTTCTTCACTCACATGTATTCCTTCATGTCAAGCTAAATGTTAGATTAAAACGGGAATGTTATGAGACAATGAGTATGAAAATTTAGAATTTTTAGAGCCTTACATGTTTGTTCTGGAGTTCCGTTGGTTGGGGCTCTTGGTAAGAGCATCGAGTGCTGAAACCCCCAAGTCCGGCACTACCCACAGAAACCGGGTAGCGAAAGCGGCTGGAGTGTGTTTTTGGCTTGGCCAATCTGATGGTAGCTGCGGAAGTACAGTAGTGGCAGGGAATAATGGCTGCCATGGAAATTACGCCAAGATATCAGAGAGCAAATTTCATCCGCGTTCAATCTTGAACGCCAAATAGTAGCGACTCGGCGAGTGTCTCTGAAATATGATAGAACGAAAAGACAAAGAGGAGATGCTATGCAATGGATAAGGTTTCAGTCAATTTGGGGTTTATATTTTGCCAGGGAAGGACGCGGAAAGCTTTCATTGATCATCCATTCATCTTGATGCTCCGGATAAGATATGGGATATCCAAAGCTAAGGTAATCGGAAATCGGAATTCCCAATTGAGCCCACTGAAAGAAACTGTGATCTGTTGGTCAATTCATATGGACCAGGCCTCAATCCTTCAGGCTTCAGCCCATCCAACCATCGACCATTGCCAAAAGCAGAAAAATCGACGTTTTCCCATTTTATTTTCCTTCTAGTGAGAGGTCTGTTTTGATCGTAGATGATTTACATTTCGTTTGTTTGCTTGTGTCAATGCTTGATTCTTCCGTTTCTTCCTTTACATCCAATTTAAAGAATTAACCATAACAAATTTCCATAAGACTGCTCTCAAATCTAATCCATATCTTAGTAATAACTAGTTTAATTTGACAAATTATTTAGTTAAATTTAACTAGTTCAACTTAATTATAATACACAAAGTCAATAAAAATTATGTGCACTATAATTTTTGGTATAAAGATCTTTTAAAATTCTTTATTTATAAAATGTTAGTAAAGTTTAAAAAAAGAATAATACAGAGTGTGGAAGTATATATAGAGTTTGTTTTCTCTCTCTTTTTTTTTTTCTCTTTTATAAAAACTTTGCTATAAAAAATTGGAGAAGATGCAGACTCTTTTTTGGGATGTAAAATCTGCAAACTTGCTTGGTGTGCGGTCATGATCTCAAAATTACAAGATGTGAAACATAACTTGCATAAATGCAATTAAAGTACGGTTCTTACTAGTCATTTACGTACACATATCAGAGCAAGTCCCAGAATTGTCTTTTAAAAAAAAAAAAAGAAAAGAAAGAAATACAGCTAAAATCACTTGTAAAAGATTGGATTAAAGCTTTGATGGAAAGAGATGCGATCAAACTCTAGCTGCTTCATTTGTGGCAGCGAGCTGAACCTTAGTGGTCTCTTTAAAAGTATCGTCGTCGTTGTCGTTGTCTTGCTTGTTGAAGCAATAGCAAGCATACAGTATTAGTTGAATGAGACCAGAGATTGCTCCAAGACCATTACTGATCTGTAAGATCATACACGACAACAATGCATTAGGTTAATTACCAGAAGTTGATAATGAATTGATAAAGAAGAGAAATAATAATAAATTATATTACCAGAACATAAAGGTCGAAGGGGTGGATGAGAGCATAAATTGCCCAGGACAGACCATTACAGAAGTTAGCCAGAGAGAGCCAAAAGGGCATGTATTTCACGCTCTTGGTCTTTATAACCTTAGCCATTATTGTAAGAGGCGAAACATACATCATAACATTGAACACATCACACAGAATACCAACGATCAACGACCTTTTCTCAGTGCCATGCAGTGCCAGCATCGTGATAAGAACTACAGCTACGAAAAATATGACCTCCACCAGAAGCCAAAGTATTACCTTCTTCTGAACAAATTGGGCAAGGAAACAATGAACATCTCTTAAGCAGCATGGTTTGTTCTGCCACTTAAGCTAAATAAAAAATAAGGCTTTCTTGTCGACATTAATCAATAATTATTATTATTTTTAATTTCTTCTTCTTCTTCTTAAAGATTAATGTGTGGCTTACGTATCCTATGCGTTAACGTTGCATGATTAGTCACTTAAAGGACAATTACTAAGCCAACGATGAGTTTTATGAGGGAATATATTACCATATGTTGATTTTAATAAATATTATTTGTGTGTGTGTGTTTGGGATCTACCACTGTGAATAGAAAGTTTGTAGCAGTGTATCGAATAGCTTGCCATTTGAAGATATCCGTATATTCGGTTCTGACCATTGAGTATTGACAAGTAATGTTTGTCCATGTTTCTATATATATCATGATGGGACGAAATGTTCTATTAGGCAAAAATACGAAAGAGCATTAATAATACAAAAATTTGGAAGCTATGACAAATCATGCAAGATTACGAGGAAGCTGCTACAATTTTTTAGCTACCCACGTAGATTATAGATTTAAGAAAAACATTTTTGCAAAAGTTGAGTATGGATATAGGATTTTTCTTTTTCCTTATTTTTCCTCGGTTTATATTATACAAAGTAAGTTTTTACATACGTTTGTTATATATATATATATATATATACTTCTCTTATAATTAAATTAATGAACAATAATTTCATGTAATATTACTCAATTTTTAAATAAATCTTATTCTTCATTATTTAAATTTAAAGTTTTTAGTACCACAAATATATCTAAAATTATTTCGAATAAGGTATGTTCGCAGTACTATTTACCCAATACAGATAAGCACCAGCTTCTAGAAAGAAAGTAGGCAAGCTTATTAATATAAAGTGCACCAAGGGAAGAATCACGAGATAATTGTAGCTAGTGGCCATAACTCAACCTGACTCCTCTATAGAAGAAGGGAGAAAAAAAAAGAAAAAAAAGAAAGGCAATGCACGGTGTTTACAAATATACACCTGATTCATGGGGTTCTAGGTGAAGGCTTAGCTGTAAACGGTAGGTATAAATCGGCAGGCAAGCGCAGGCGCGTTAATGCAATAAAGGAAATATTCTTATAACCCTAACTTGTCATTTTTTAGTATGAAAATTTGATAATACAATAATAAACAAATCTAATTACACACAGACACAGACACAGACACAGACACACACATATATATATATGTATATATATTGTCATTAAAAGAAAGCAAAATATAATATGTTAAGTGCATTAATTCAAGGAGGAAGAAATTGAACATACCCGTCCTTTGTTGGTGGCATAGGCGTAAAAAATGGAGAGGTAGACTAACTCGAATACAAGTCCAACACTGTTGATGGTGAGCACAAGAATGCTGTGGGGATGCACAAAAGGCAATCCATAGAGCACCCAAAACGCACAGTTCAGCACCGTTGCTATATAAGGATCTGGCTTGAATTCATCCACTGCCTTCTTCTTGATTATTCCAATAAAAGTTGGACTGAAGATAATTTAATACACAGATGTAAATACGAAGCTAATTTCACAAACAAAATATACGCTTTCATCATGCATCCATGCATGTATTCATTCATATTAATTGCATGTCTTCTCCTGGGAGCCACCGCATATTTATTGAACTTGAAGCTTCCGTCTTTTTCAAAGCCCCATTCATTAAATATGAATTTACGGCACTGGCCTAATTCATGGATCGAGATGTTCTCAAGTTCTAGAAAAATGTATACCATAGATTTTAGAAACAGAAAGATATGATTGATTTAGGATTCATATTCAGAAAATAAGTGGTATTCATTGATTTGATGGTGATAAGCTCCTTCTCTATAACTTTAATTTCAATTTTTAATGCATAAATTACAAAATCAATATTCAATTATGCATAATAAGAGAGGATGAGAAAGAAGCATCAGATGTGAAGTCAGTACTTCATATCTCTTTTTCTCTCCAACATATTCATTAACATTATGTATATACTCACAGAGCACACAGAAAGATAGAGAGAGAATTTTTACGTCGGTGAGAAGAACAAGCCGAAGGAGATGACATTGCCTGCACAGAAAGCCAATACCATTACAAAACAGAAGCTTCAAATAGTGTTTGCTCAAACGTCTAACACATGAAACTTTTCAAGCGTTAAACTGGAATTGAAGTGGGGGGTTTTCTTCCATACCTCATCTCTATGCATCCCCAAAATTTAGTATTCAAAGCAAGTCATATATATTCAATGAAGAACAAATACAAACGACTCCCTCCTCAAAGTCGAACAGAGATTCGACAGAGAATTAATTAATCTTCAACATATACAGGAACAGGAAAAAGAAAAAAAAGAAGAAGAATGGAATATTTATATTCAGGATTAAAGCCAGAGATATTCAAGTAGCGAAAGAAGTGAAAAACACAGATCGAAAGAGTGGATTAATCTTATATGATCAGAGCACAAACCTATGATGCCAATGATGTTACGAGCTAATGCAGCTCTGGCCACCATCTTCAAAGCTTTGCTTCGGCAGAGACAGTTCTACAAAATGCCACGAGTGAGAGAGCAAAGAATAGCAGAAAGAGCTCGAGCTTTGAAACTGCAGTATTCCGTGCTTTTTATACATATAGAAGACAAGAACGTAACAATCTCTTTTGACTTTTTCTCAGAAATGGAATTCCAATACAAATTTCTATTTGACCAACCAATGCAAAAATTTGACCAAATTTCCAAACAAATCCACCAAATTTCTTATTGGTTTTATTGAAATTATATGGATATTTTTTTTATTTTTAATATATATATAAACTTCCTCTAAAACAAAAAAAATTAAGTTACATTTTATTTCAAATTTAAATTTGTAACTATAAAATATTGTCTATTAACTTAAATACATATTTTTTTAATTAAATTACACTTTTACATATTTTTTATAAAAAAATATTTTAATAAAAAATTAAAATTAGAGTAAAATATAAAAAAATAAAAAAATTATATAATTTTAAAAAAATTAAAAAAAATTAATATAGTTTGTCCTTTATACTTTGGTAGTCAGTTAATACATCAATATTCCAATTTACATAAAAAAATTAATAGCACACAGCTTCTCTCTTTTATTCAAGAAGCTCCAATATTTATAATATATTTTAAAAAGATCAAATTTCTTTTTTCTAATGAAAAAAGAAAACAATCCCTTATTTAATTCCTGATTACAGTAAAAAAAAAAATCGTATCCAGCATCAGATCAAGTCTTTTCTTGAGAATCCATTCGAAAAAATAAGTCTTATCTGGATAAGTAATTATTGTCCTAACTGAAGGACCGAAATTAGGATTTAGCAATTTTTTTTTTGGGTTTTGTCGGGGAGGTTGTTCATTCAAAAGGGTGCATGGGTGCATAAGTTGATTTGTTCGATTGAGCAATTTCTTTTCGAAAATATGCGTTGTAATTGTTTTTTCTAAATAAAAAGATAAGTGATCTGCCATATATTTGAAAAGGTTGTGATTTTAATTTTATTAACGGTACTACATTTTTGTTTGTTAAAATTCTTTTATAGTACTTTTTACAGGTCATATTTTTAAATAAAAAATAAAAAAGGCACAATGTCTGATTAGGAGTAGGGAGTAGCGAGGGATGACACTTAAATTAGGGTTGTTGGCAATTCAAATTCTCTAGTCTTAGAAAATAAGACTAGAGAGACTATTTATATTTTAGGTTTTTCTTTTTCGATAGAAAATTTTAAAATAATAAAATTTAAATTATCCAAATTTAGCTTAAACGATCTAGATGCTCAATCCGTTTGGGGGTTATTGGATAAGCCATATATGTTCGTTCAAATAATATTGTAGTAGATATTTTTTTCCAAAATTATGATTTTTTTTTTGCCTAAACAAATTTATAATCGTTGTCAATAATATATGAAATGCTCAAAAACCTTGTTTCTAACAATTTTTTTAATTTAAACTCGTAATTTATTTTCATAATTTTAATTACTCATAATTATTCAACGATAATTTTCAGTTACCAAATTATGTACTATTTGACATGGAATTCGTACTAATTTTTATTACAATTTACTAATTAAAACGTTAATAAATCAAATTCACGAGAGCTTCTTATTTGATTCCAGCACAACAGAATTTGAAAACTAGAACATTCCCAATCGAAGCCTTTTAATTTATAAGATCCTATAACACTTAAGTAGGGTTAACGTGTGTGTTTGAGTATGGATCGCCTTGGCTTAGCAGATGAGAAGTAGAAAATCGTTTGCTTTGAATTGTTTACTAGTCAAATAATGTCCATTTGTATCATTCAATGTATAGCTGGCCATGGTGGCTTTTCTGGTGTAAAGTAGAAGTAGGCAAAATTATAAACCTACAAACTCCTCTGTTAGAGTTCGAAAAATGGAAAAAAAGACCAAAAGAAAACTTGATGCATAATACATGCATATATATATATATATATGTATGTATGTATATATATTTCTTCCAACCCAACTGTTTATTCAAGCCATGTATTTGTTATATATTTTCCTTCTTCTACCATAGCTCGTATTAATAGAAGCCATCTGATTGGCTTCAAAAGAAAAAATATTAAAAAAAAAGTAAATCAAAAAGAAACGGAAGATGAAGAACAAATTGAAGAGCACACACCTTGTGGGGGAAGAGTAATTAGTAATATATATAATAAACTTTTGTTGTGGCCAAAAATTTCCCGCTTTTCTCAATATCCCTGCGCATGCAGTAATCTTCAGGATGCCGATAGATATATATGTGGAAGGGTTATCAAGATGGAGGTTTAGGGCCATGGATGAAGCATTATGGTTTAATTTATAAGCTCCCTATCAGAAGTCAATGGAGGACTTGGTCTTGAATTCTCTTATTACTGAGAAGAAAATGGCTATTCTCATGAAAGAGGGCTGCTATTGCTGGCTAACAAGATCAAACACTTCAACCACAATTTTTTAATAATTAGCCTAATTGTGATTGTGCCTCTAAAGGAAAACTCCAGTGGAAAAGTTTAGGTTTATCAGCTTTTAACCTTGTTAAGTGCTATAACTGTGTGAGGTGGAGTCTGTGTATGCTGTAATTATACTTGAAGTTGACTCCCTTGTGACTGTTGATTACATTAATTACTATGGGAAAATCATTAATCAGAAAAAATCTTAATTTGATCCAATATATTTGCTAAAAAGTAAGTAAATATAATCAACTTAATTGTTTTAAAAAAAATACTATATATGTGCGTGTGAGTAACCAAGATGGTAAGTAAGAGTAAAGCAAGGATATGTGAGTTTTGAGTCAAATCCTATTTAAAAAAAAAAATCTAATTAGTCAAATCCTGCAACAGAAAAAGTACTGATTGCAGATCTTATAATTTTCATCAACTTGGATTCAAAGAATCGGAGTCCTTTTTTCCTTTTTCCTTTTGATTTCTGTGCTACTATCAAAGGGACAAAATCCTCTCTACATACTTTTGTTTTTTTGACCTCAGGTTCATAATCAAGATCAATTTTTTGTCTTTTGTGAACTTGGATTCACAGAATCTGAATTCATGAAAGGATAAAAACCTACAAAAGTTTCACCTTTCGCAAGTTTGATTGACCGGTCAATCAAAACCATAAATAAATGTCAATTGTTTAAACTCTACAATAAGCCCAATATATATATACATGCATATATAAATACTATGTCAAACTTATAGGATAATCTGATATATATATATATATATATATATATGCACGTACATATTCTTAGAGATATATCTCGAAGAATTCCTCCAACTATGAAGAGAAGTGTGAATTTGCCATTTGGTGTAATTAATGGTCCAAAAAAAAAATCAGAACGTAAAGGTGTCATGCATATATGTCGAGACGATACACGATGGCGCCGCTGAAAAACTGGTATAATTGTGTTTCATGGTGCGGCTATTATCGATGGATTTGGAGTTCAGGGGGGAAGAGCTGAAAATGAACAAGAATAAAGTTTTGTCAAAGTCCCTCATGAATATATAGACAAGAATTTACTCAAAAAATTAGGTCTGAGACCTAACTTTGTGGTCTACAAGTCATTAAAGGTTCAGCTGAGGAGAATATGGTTCGCTTTCATTATCTGATTTTGACACTTCACAAAACAAAACACAGTGCAGTCTTATCTGATATATAACATCGTAGTGTTTCCCACATGCTGTGCTTTGAAACAAGCTCTATGATATGGACAATAAAAATAATGGATGCTTGAAGCCAAACAAGGAAAAGATCTAAAGCTGTACAGTTCATATGCTTAGGTAAAGAAGACGAATATCATTTTATTAGGTGGATGAGAATCATGCTACATATATTCGCGCCTCTTAAGCAAAACCGAATGCATTTGGCTGCTTCTGTTGGCCTCATTACTATCAAATAAACATAAACATGCGTGTAAACTCAAGCAACCTGCGAGAATTTCAACAAACTATCATTTTGAGACAATAATACTTAAAAAAATATTTAAATGACAATAATTCGTAATAAAATATTCATAAAGTTTATGATTACACACTCTTATCTCTTGTGTATAACTTCTGTGAGCATCAAGAACACGCAATGTCATTTATCATGTACGAAATGATTTTTTTTAATTGAAAAAATTCCAATAAATTGCTTGCAATTGAATTGAATGATTGCTCCATGGACTAGTGCATATATATGACATATTTTGATGTTCTGGCATTTTTTACGTTAAAATTAAAATGAAGAAAGAATGCAATAAAGTGTAACAAAAAGTCCAGTGAATAAAATATTTACTCTTGGTTTCCATGTCATGTTCTTGTCGATTCTGTATTTCTATTCTGTTCCTGTCGAATGGGCACCACACCCCAAATAGACTATACTAACTCTTCATTACTTCTTTAAATAGACAGTACTGGGTGCACAAGCTCAACCATCGTTATCTGACCGACGCCATTAAAATCTATTGCAGTTGTTAATTTATACATCACTTAATTTTTCACAATAACAATGAATCTAAAGATAAAGTACACTTTCATTTTGAATATTGTTATATTCTTCATTTATTGCCATTTCTTGAAGAAAAATAATATACTACATTAGATATATTTCTGTAACTGCTTAATTCTCTCTGGGAGATATTAAATGCCAAGTCATGTTAAATTATTATTATTATTATTATTATTATTACTACTACTTTTTTTTTTGGGTCAAGAAAGATTGATTTAATAACTATTGATGGTTGAGGCTGGCTGGACTTAGGTTTAGGCTGTAAAGTATTTTGAAGCCTTTTTTTTTTTAAGGCCATCAAATTCAAGCTAACTCACATGACTTAAAAGTTAAGGAGAAAAAAACTTATATACAATTTTTTTTAATTTTGCATATTCTTATTTTTAAGTTTTTTAATCAAAATATAACAAATATATAATTTTTAATAATAATATAATAAGAATATAATTTTTGTATCTGAAGGTATAATTTTTAATTAAATTATACATATATTATATTATTATTGGAGAATTATTATACACTTATCTAACCCAAAAATTAGACCTGGGCGGGCTCATTTCCAGTGAAGCGAACGTTCAAACGAATTTTTGTAGTAGCCCACTCTTACTTCGATTCTAAATAAAGCCCAAGTTCAAATTAACCGAAAAGTCAATTCCAGTTATGGCCTGAGAAAAGCCCAAAGTTAACTAGTTCCTACTCTTTGACCCCAAAAAACAAAAACTAAAAGTTGTGCAAACTTGCATGACCCGACTTCCTGAAAAGTTTTCGGGCAGGCAATTCGTAATTGTGAGATGATAATGGGTAGGGTATTATAATTTTAAATTTTAAATTTATATTTAGTGGGTGAAAAAAATTGTTGTCTATATTGAATTCTTGAATTTCTGAATCCAAACCATTTAGTTAAAAAGTTAAAAATAAACAATTTTTTTTTTAATTAATATTTGTTTACATAAAATCTATTTATATAAAATTATAATAAAGAATAAAATGTCTCAAACAGTAATTAATATAATTCAAAATTCATAAAATTTTATTTAGATTGTAAATTCTTTTTACTTTTCCTAATATATTATATTTATTAATTATACTTAAATATATGTACAAATATAAATAGGTATATCTATATATATATATATATGTTATGGGTCTTAAGTGGATAATTCTATTCGGACTTGAACCAGTCCCAAATCATTAAAATACCCATAAAAGCTTCCATATCCAAGCCAATAAATCTTACGAGTACTAATTGAGTCTAATATATCTTAAAACTCTTAATGGCCCAAAAGAATAGGACACCGTTACAACAAAGGTTTATGGGCTTCGATACCCTATTTCCTTCAGACGAAAAGCACAGAAAATAGGGCCCATATTTTAACAATTAAAGTTAGCTTAATTGAACGTCAGACATTTACCAAAAACCAATAAGTGCTTAGGGTTGATAGCCCCCTTAAATTGAGCCAAGTAAACCCTAAATATCATCAAAAAGAACTAACGAAATAGTGAGTGCGGATTCTAAGCGCATAATTAGGGGCTATTCTAATGACCAAAATTACACAGAAGAGGCAAAGTGAGGAAGTGGATGGTCCTGAAGCAGAGAAAGTGACTAATGAAGACTTGGCACTTATCGAAATTGGAATAATACAACGTATCTGTCGCATTCTCTTAAAATAGTGATGAAGCTTTTTCAGTTTCCACTAAATAGCACAATTGTATGTACGTAAATATATACCTTATGCTCCCTCTTTATGATCAACCATGCATACCCACACTTAAGAAATATATCTCAAAACCATTCATAACCATTAATTCTTTCTTCCTTTTCATGTACAGCTTTTCATTTCCCCTCTCTTTCCTACCTTTTGTTTCTCCAAGTTCATCAGTTCCTCTTCATGCTCCTGCTTTTTGTAAAGCTATTATAACTCTTGGACTACACTTTTAAAAGCTTTAGTCTTCAATCCCATTGCTAGTCAAAAGATACTATTCACCCTCTTACCTTAGTCGTGAGGCAATTAAATAGTTAAAAAGAAAATTACATTCATTCTTTAAGATTTGATTAAATTATATGTTTGATATTTTTTTGTTTTAAAAAGTATACTTAACTCTTATAATATTTTGATATATATTGTAGAAATGTCTTTTTTAATTTATTTTTTGTCTAATAAGTTAATTTTTGTAAAATATGGAAATGTGATTTTATTTTTAAAATGACCATAATAGTAGTTAAATTGATGTTAAATTCTAATATAAGGTTATGACTTAATTTTTAATATGACACTAAAAATAGTTAAGTAATTTTATATTTTTAGAAAAAATACATATTATATAAAAAATTAACTTAATTAATAGAAAATAAATTAAAAAAGGCGCAAGTGTCAGTTTAAAATTAAAAAGATATTAAATATAATTTAATTACGCTTAAAAAAGATTAATATAATTTCCAATCTTAAAAAAAAAAGAAAGAAATAGCTTTTGTCACGATTTGGTTAGCACTTTTCTTTCCGCTGTTTATTTAAAAGCATCTTATACTATAATTTTTTACCAACTTGTTCTCTTTTCCTGTACTCACGTTTTAATCGTATTGCAAACAAGCACAGTTTATCAATTGGAAATTTTATTAAACATTAAATTCTATATTTCATGCAGCACTTTATCTTCTGAACATTCATGTTAACAGAGTAAAAAATTAGCTAAAGTAAACGGATACTTAGGTTATAATGTTTAGAATTAAAGAAAGTTTGCATGATAAGATGGAGAATCAGAAATAATATTTAACATATACTAACTTGAATTATACGCCACAATGTACTCCCAACGTAGAAACACATTAACCTAATTATAATAGGTTATGCATTAATGATCACATGTTTCTAGGTATAAGGGAACTAATTATAAGAGGCTTTAAGCGGATATAAGTAAAGCAATGGTGAGTTGTTCCCTTGATTCCAAGAGTTAGTGTTACGAAATGATGGTTAGAAGATGAGAATAATACTAATATATTTGCTAAAAACTGGTGTAGTGTTCCCAGCTGCAGGTTACTATATCAGAAAGAAAGATTCTTCAGTCTTGTTATCTTTTTAAGGATAAGTGGAAAATCCATTGTTTCGAGGGATGAGTGGACTATATTTATTTTGATTTCTATTTTTAATGGGATCATGATAGATATTCCCATAAAGGGTACCCATTCAAAAGGACAACTGGCCAGCACATGGAAGGTGGGATATAAAATTTAGAGTAAATTTCAAAACTCTTTTATGTCAGATATATATATTTTTTATAATTTAAGAATTATACTCAACTTTTTTTAATTTATTTTGTGTAACAGAAATAAATTTTTATACATAACGTGTTTCTTCAAAAATAAACTATATCTTCCTATCATATTATTACAGTTTCACTTTAGAATTTAACATTAGTTTAATTCTCTTTATCATCATATTAAAAGAAAATTTACAATCTTATATTTTGAAAAAAAGTTAACTATTTTATAAAAATGTTTGTAATATATATCAAAATATTAAGAAAGTCAAATGTGATTTTTAAAACAATAAAAACATTATGTGTAATTAATTGATCAAATTTTATGATAGGTTAACCTGATTTAATTTAAAGTTTATAAAATATACTTCAAACCAAAACTTAATTTTAAAATGCCATACAACTAAGTAATAAGTTTTTTTTTTCCTTGTTGAGTTGGGATAGTATCTAGTCATGTGCTTGTTCTTACACGCTAGCAAGTTTTGCTTACTCATGATGCAACACATTTCCCGTTGCCTACACATGATTTTTATTTTTCAAACATAAAAAGTCGAGGGTATTAATTTATTGCCCTCAAGAAATATCTCCCAGCTCCTTATACTTGCATCTAAATGAAGAAATCTCCATTAATTCCCTTTTCTTTTTCTTGCTTCTTTTCAATGAATTATTAAATTATTGTAATTTAATCTTACGCTTAAAACCCTGAGAAAGAGTAAGCGTGGTCGAAGGAAAATAAGAGAAATCTCATCAAGTTTTAATAAAATGACTCGTTGTATTTACTATAGGTTTTATTTGTTTGACTGATTCGATGAAAAATCAAATTCTAGAAACCATTTTCTATATTTTTAAAATCCTAATGTTTAAAAGTCTACATAACTCTTGCCCCATATTCTCTTTTGGTTCCATGACAAGCTAGTGGTTGTTGTGTGTTATGATATAATTATGATATAAGCAGTGTTCTGTGAGTAAAAGGAGGAGAGACGTTTTTGAACAGAAGAAGAAAAAGATATAGATATTATCAGGTGGCTTGCGTCTTGGGTGGCCGAAAGGAGCTTATTAATATTAAACTTAATCAATGAGTGTCTAAGTTGACAGAGACATTTCATTTTTTTATGTTATTGATCACTATTTTATTGCATCATATGAAAGCTTAAGCCTGCATATAGTGGTTGGCTCCAATATTTAAACATTTTATTCATAATTAAGAAGGAAAAGAAACAAGAAAATGTACATGTATTTTTTCGCTTTACTTTTTTCTAGTGATCTTTTCCTCCCACTAAAAAAAGAAGAGCTTGATTCTCCGGGTCCCATCGCTACGTGCATTCCCTCTAACCCTAGAAGTGCTCAACCCTAATTGGAGAAAGCAATAAAGAAATCACTACGCAGGGCGATTGATTTTTATCTTCCGATAATTTTCAGAAAAAAACAAAAAAGTTAGGCGCACTTATACATTATGAGCTCCATGGTAATATAAACACTATTGACCTCAAACGCTTAAAAAATATATTTTCTTTTCATAAATGGGTACATGAATAATTAAGTTGTGATCTGTAGAGTATACTCAGAGGAAAGGTCAATAACCATTTCTTCAATAAAATAATTTTAATACAATATTTAAGTTAAAACACGATTAAGATGCTTAAATTAAATAATATTAATAATAAAATAAATGATTATGCAAAATAAATGAAAGTATATTTTGAAAACTTAAGTTTTAGTATAGTGTATACATTCTAGTTAACTAAAACTGATTCTAGTCTACTAGAACTTAATATAGTTAAAATAAAAATGAAACAAGAAAGAGATAAATAAATATAAAACTATTGCTTTAATTAAGGGAAGAGATTATGGGACAAAAGACACCATGGATTCCCTATAGTTACAAACATGATCGCAAGGCATGCAGTTAACACTTTTTTTTGTGTATTTTTATTTTTATTTTATTTTAAAGGTTACAAATTTTATTTGTGATGATAAAAATTGCATCTATAAAAACAAAATTTCAATGGTAAAAAAGGTTACATATTGAAATTTGTGTCCCCCCAAAACTAAAAATAAAAATTGACCAAAAACAATTGGATGCACCCCCAATCACAAGTGTGACTTTAGGGGATGCATCCCCTACAAAAGACTAGGGCATGTTTGGTATTTCAATGGAAAAGAAAATGGAAGAAGAAATTCTAAGTAATATTTATTTTATTTTTGTAATTATTAACTAATAGTATTTATTTTTTTAATTATTATTTTTTAAATAAGAGTATAAGAGTCATTTTTCATTTACAAAATTTACTTTTTTTTTTCTTTTTTCATTTCCATTTTTATTTTTAACTTGTTGTGTATTAAATAGCTCATAAAAGTACTTCTTGTTTAATTTGTAGTTACAATGTAACCTTGTTTTTTTTTTTTTTATGTCTAGTGCTTGTTAGGATGTTTCTCAAAGGAATAAAGTGATAAATTTTCTTTTTTTAGGCCCACGAATAGTACATATAAGGGAAGCAAGCCTTTAGAATTTTTTTCTAATATAATTATTGATGAATTAACGTTTGAAGCATTTTTATAGATATTTTTATTGTGCTTATATTGGTAAATGGGTTTTTTACTTAATGCATTTATTTTGTTTTTATGGTCATTAAAGTTATATTAGACTTTTTTGAAAACCATTGAGTCAACAACCCTCTCTTTTAATGATAACAAAATCATATTAAGTAAAATTTATGGTATTATGTATAAAAGCTTGAAATTTTAGCGCATATAAAACAAGTTAGGATTTGCTTTAAAAAAAAAATTGCAAGAGCCCCCTAAAAATGAGCTCCCTTTGAATAAGGTAACTCCATGCAACTTTAAGCACAAAGACAAAAACAAGAATTCAACTAATAGCAACATACAACTTCATCAATATATAGCATTCAACTATTTCCATTTCCCAGCATTCAACATTTAATCTAGCAAGGCAATAGATGATAACTTTCTCCCCCTTTTTTTCTTCAATAAAAGGGTGCAACAAAGTAGTAAAGTAATAAAAATAGTAGTCAACAAATAATCCAACATAATAACGGCATTCATCATTCTCAGTATTAAAAGTAGCAAAATATTTAAGCCATCCAAAATATTAAAAAATCATCCAAAATAATAATAACAAAAAAAATATTTAAAGTCACTGAATGTTAAAGTCATCATTGGCTAAGTTAAATTGTGAAACCCATTACACTTCGAAACTTCATCTCTTGCAAGCTTGAGATTATGGCGAGAGATGGAATTGGAGATTTCCACATATAAGGTAAGGATGGCCCTTTCAATATAATCCAATCTCAAGGTAAGTTGTGCAAACCTTTGCCTTAGTTGCCTTGATATCTTGCTGTTCAACCTCAAAAAAACTATAGCTCTTTTTTAAAGTCTCCTTCTAATCCTAAAAGCCCTTTGATTTTAGTGACTTCCTATGTCAATTTTGCTAATTGGAAGCTAACTTGGTGTTGATTATTAAGTATATCCACCAAGAGTTGAAATGAATTTGGCAAAAATGCTCCAATGGTGGAGGAAGATGGCTCAACTTTTGGAGTGGGTTGATCAGAAGGAGAAGGAGTAGGCTACGTTGGAAGAGTTGGATAAGGTGTAGAGTATTAGCTCGAGTCCAAGTTCCATTTTCAAGCTTAAACTTCATTAGCTTGATGGTCACAGTATCATTAGTACTTTCAATCTCTTGATATAGACAATTATTGAGATTGACTTTGTTTGCTCTGAAAATCCCAATTAGTGACATTCCATAAGGGAGACTAGTAGATAGTTCTATGCTTTTGCTACTTTTAGCCATGTGATGTAAAATTCATTGAAGCAAATTGAGAATTTTATTTAAAAAGTAGTAAAGTATAAAATCTTCCCTTCGATTCAATACTTCAATAGGTTTGGTTTTAGGTAGAATATAAGTTACAATCATATGAGCCGTCACCTTATTCTCAAATTTAAATGAGATGGCACTAAGGTTTCCATCATGTAATAGTTCTTTTCTTTCAACTAATCTCTCTTTAACCTCTTCATAAGAAGGTTTGAAGTATTTAGGCCAAGATTTTTTAAAGAAATAAGCTTTTGCTCCAAATTTAACTCCTAAAACTTTGGCTAACTTTTTCTCCCGCAATAATAATTCTATGTCCATTCACTAGTGACTCAATTATTAACCCATTTTTAATGATTTTCCAAACTAGATAATCTATAGCTTATATAAAGATCTTCATTCTTGTCTTTTAATAAATGTAATAATTTCCATTAAAGTAGGGTGGCCTTATGGTAGAATTACTTTTCACACAACTCTTTCAAGTGGTTGATACATTATTTCTGCATTAAAAAGAAAAAGACTTTTTCTCTTGGCTTTTAAACACAAAAATCAAGTAAAATCAATTCTGATACTAATTGTAAAATGCATTAAAAGAGGTGTGAATAGGTGCTTGTAAAATAAAATGACTTTATTATAATTTTTGGGTTAAAACACAATTAAAGTAATTAAATTGAACAATGTCAATGATGAAATACAAATCAAGTAAAATAAAGGAAAGTATAATTTAAAATAACAAATAAGTATCACTTAACTAAAACTAACATTAGTCTACTAAAACTTATGGGATTTAAAACAAAAATGAAACATTAAAACTACTACATTAACCAATGACAGATATGATGGGACAGAAGATTAAATATTTGTTTGACTACTACTTACAATATAACTCTCTTTTATGTTTAGTCTCTGAAAAATTCTTTTTGCCCAAGACTAATATATGTAAAGAAAGCAAGTCTTGGAAATTCTTTTCTAGTACAATTTCAAATGAATTAATTTTTGAAGCTTTTTCACATGATTTATATTAAGAGTATATTAGGATATGGAATTTTTATTTAATGCCTTAATTTGTGTTTTATTGTTTTAAAGTCAGATTAGGTCTTTTTAAAAAGCATTAGCCTTTTTGAAAACCATTGGGCGAAGATGAACCACTTCATAAATTATGGATCAACAAATGAGCATAAATCTTGAATTTTTAAGGATTTGGACCATGTACTGCAGTGTGGATTCATAACAATGTGGTAACATGGGGTAATCGCACTCCGTAGTTAAAAAATGTCTGGAAATTAAAATGTCTAATGGCTTTTATCTTCATCATCGCCAATGTATGTCCCATATAGGACGCATCTGTACTTCGCGTGGTCTACCACATTCTTTGGTTATGTAAACCTATTTATTATATATATATATGCAGCTACATATATTTCTATTTGGAATCCTGCCTAATTCTAAATTTTAGCACCTAATAATGAAATAAACATAAACAATTTCAATTCATCGATGGCTTCAGTAGCAGATGAACAAGAGAAATCTTCAGGGTCTGACAACCGTATATACAAGGCAGCAGGCAATTCACACGTTGATGAAACCCCAGCATGCATGTGAATTCAATGGAAGCCACCCCATCTTTTTTCAGTATCGCCTGCTCTTAATTTGGCACTTTCATACTTAGCCAATAAATCTTTATCTTATGTGTTGGAACTGTTTGCTCTGATGAGAGCAGAGAAGAATATTTCATCATTTTACCAACAAACACGCAGCATGTGGCCACGTATTTCAACTTCATAATTTTTATGGGTAAGCCATCTATTCCAAATTTATTAATGCGAGCTACATAATATTATATCTCTGTAATGTGTAACAGGTACATTTTATAGCTTGCTAGTGGCTAGTGGCTAGTGTATTTCCATGGCTAGTCTATCCCCTAGCTGGGTTTCATCCTATGTGGGAACAAGTATCGTTTGTTTTATGGAAAAAAATGTGACATTAAAATTGTCTTCTTATATACACGATATATGCAGAAGTGCTCATCAAGTTGACCTGTAACAACATGGCACATATATATATATATATATATATACACCCCTCCTCACGCAAATATTTCAAACAACAAATGGTTATATTATTAAAATAATATAAAACATTAATATGTTGTATTATCCAAATATTAATTAAAATATTCATTATTGTTTTAAAAACAAAATATTCAATAGATTTAGTCTACGGGGTGAGCTCAAACTAAAATTTTTGACGAGTTCAAGTTTACAATACTTGATTAAATATGAGAAATACCACTTGCATTCTCTTTTTGTCTTTTTTCCCCTTCCTCTTTTACTCTCTCTCTCTTTCACATAATTAATATTTAGTAATAAAATATGTTATTTCTAATCATCAAATTTTTTTATAAAAGTATAAGTGACGTGTAAAACTAGCATATTGGTTAAAAAAATTATATATCCAACAAGACAAATCAAATATCCTTGATAGACAATTTATTAATGGTATTTACAATCTCTTAATATCTATACTTATGGAATATATGCCACCAATACGATTAAAATTTTTTATATATTATTTTGACAAAATATACAAGATACAACATTAATTATAATATTTAAAATAATTTGTACATCAAAATTGCTTATATTTTCAAAACCAAATTGTAAAATTATTTTTAGATTTTATATAAAGGAAAATTTTAAATACAGCCTTTAAATGCTTTTTAATAAAAAAAAATTTAGCAAATTTTGTCTTTGAAATTTAGCTTTGGGTCTCTTAAGAAAACTTCACAAAAAATAGGCTTATTAAGAAGTTTGATGACAAATGCTTATGGATTTAATGGAGAGGTGTAGGGATGGCAATACTGTGCCAGCCCACTCCAACTTGACTAGTCTCAATCTGTTTAAGTTAGGTAATTCAATGATTAACTGGATACTAAGACAAATTTGAACAAAATCAAAATAGAAATATTTGAATTCAAGGCAGGGTTGGATGCTCCGATCTATTTCTTATTTTAAACTCGTCCCATTTAATATATATATATATATATATAGTTTTTTTCTATCAAAAGACTCAATATAAATTTTAACATAATATTATGTATTTGTTTGCCTAAAAACAAATCATCCACTATATTATTATGTTCATCCACTTTGGTGTTATATTTTGCAAGAATTTTTTATTTTTTAATTAAACTTATTTTGAACAAACGATCTATCCTGTCTCGTCTTAATTCTTACAAAGTTCGAGTATGAGTAAAAATTAAAAAAATGAAATAAAATAACCTTGTAAAAATGAGGCAAGAATAGGATAAAATATAAATGAATGGGACAAAGACGGAAAATAAAAAAATCTGCTAAATCCAGCGCCCTGGCATCCTCAATGAAGTGTTCAAGTGAAAATAGTGAACCCGAAAGTCAGAACCCAACAATTTTTGGAGTGTCCATGATCCCATCCGACAACTCTCCGACCGTTCAGCACAGGACCATTTGCACGGAATTCAAAGCCTATTGTTAAAATCCACTTGCCTATGCTCACCCCCGGCGCATGTTAGCAGCCAGTACCAGCTCTCAAGGAGACACATGGTGAGCAGACACAATTGCCCAAGGAACGAATATTCACAATCAAAATGACGAAGGGCATTTGCGTCATTCCACACTGAGGGAACCAATATTTTAAGCGCTCGCCTCCCCTCTCCCAACTTTAGTCGCAAGAGTCGTCCACTCCCAGACACAAAACCTGAGTACTCCAGAGTACCCAACTCTCGCCGGAATTCTGATTCCGGTCATCTCCATTCCGCTCTCTGCTCTAATTTCTATCTGCAACTCTTACGGAAGTTTGGCGACCATTTTCTGGGCCAAAACTTCGCAACCCCTGCTTGGCTGCTTCTGACTCTGCCGGCGGAATTCGAAACTGTTGCCCGGAAAATCCCACTGGAGCTGGGCACGATTGATCGGTGTATGATGGGATTTTGTATATGCCCATTGGACACGCCGGCTAGGTTGCTTTGGAGTACCAGCTTCTTCCGTCATAAGCTAATGATTTTCTAACTCAGGACCCTTCTGATACCTGGAAAAGAAATACCATACTAAGATAACACAAGTCTATTTTAGTTTGTCCACATCTGTCACCGGAGTAAGCATCTCTGGTGGTCGTCGGTGGCGAGTGTCGTTGGAGTCCTTAAACGCTCGCGGGAACAGAGCAAAACTTGGAGCTATGGAGTCCGGCCGTCTTTTCTTCGGTCCCTCCTCTTGCCGTGGGAATATGCTGTTTCTCGGGAACGGTGATCCTGTTTTTCGAGGTGACTCTCAACGCTTTGCTAGTAATTTCTTTCGAGCTTTTTATCCTCTTAATTATTTTTTGTAACGTTATCTTGTCCGTTGTGGTTTGTGAATATGTTGTTTTGGTTCGCTTTATAGTATAAATTTTTGCAGTTTGGCTGTTGAGAAAATTGGAAGAGAAAATTACTACGGAATAACAAGGAATACAATAATACAATCTGGATTTAAATCAACCAAACCACTTAATTAAATAAAACTTGGTTTATATTAGATATTTGACGCCATAACCCGGACTATGATAAATCAAAGAGTTCTAGTTTTATTTTTCTATTTTCTTCCAATTTCCTCACCCAAACGGTAAATTTGAGATTGAAATTGAAGCAGGAAGATCGATGATAAGCATGGAGGATAGCTCAAAGAAACGACCCTTTTTCAGCTCACCAGAGGAACTGTTCGATGAGGAATATTACGATGAGCAGTTGCCGGAGAAGAAGCGCCGCCTCACTCCCGAGCAGGTTGGTTAGTTGACTAGTTAGCTCGATATATGTGCTGCTGCTTGGTCTTATGGTTGTATATTATATAAAATTTGAAATTTTCAATATTATCAGCAACAAAATCTCTGATTTAATATGAATTTGGATTTCAGTTCTTTTGATGCATTAGATCTAAGTTATAAATTTTGCAGACAAATTTTGATCTGGTAGACATGAAATGATTGATTTGAATCATGTTATTGTGCCCCCTATTGTAAGGTGCATGTTTGCATGTTATTCGTTCAGGCTCAAGTCAAACTCTGAGATAGCTTGCCAATATTAATATATTTCCTTAATTTAATTTGTAATTCTTTCTATATGGATGATTAATGTTTAGGTGCATTTGCTGGAGAAAAGCTTTGAAGAAGAGAACAAACTGGAGCCGGAACGGAAGACCCAGCTGGCCAAGAAGCTGGGATTGCAGCCAAGGCAGGTGGCTGTGTGGTTCCAGAACCGCAGGGCTCGTTGGAAGACCAAGCAACTTGAAAGGGATTACGATGTTCTCAAGTCTTCCTACGATTCCCTCCTTTCAAAGTATGACTCCATTCTCAAGGACAATGAAAAGCTCAAGTCTGAGGTAACATATACGCATACCTACTGTTTCTCAAGGTCCATTTTGTTCCAGTGTTGTAATACAACAAATTTTTAATTTATCGCAAAGGTGATGGAAATTTGAATCAATATTAACCATTGATTATCATATATCAGGATCAGCTGGTTGGGTTTTAGTTGCTGTATGAGATAAAATTAGTGCCTTTCCAATCAGAATTCCATCGTAGGAAATGGACACTTGACCTATTTGATGATTTAGAGCTCTATTAAGAGGGTCCCACCAATGAGATTCGACCATATTAATTAGCCACATACTTTTAAACGTAGCATCTGTTCTGAACCCCACCTTCTTTATAAAAAGGCCCTTTGAGTAACTGGACGAATATACCTAGGTAGATTTCTCAAAATATGCCTATACCTCTTTCTGTGGAAAAGACGTACACTTGTATTTTACAGTGAGTATGCAAACTTGTCCATAAACTAATGGGTGTATGATTGTCTTTGATAATTGTGACATAATATTATCTTATATATTGACTATTTCGTAGGTGGTAGCCTTAAACGAGAAATTTCTTGCAAAAGAGATGCCTGGAGAATCATTACCAGAAGAAAAAGCAGAGCCACTTCTAATGGAACTAGCCCAAATGTCAACCTTTCCATTCAACGTGAAGGTGGAGGATCATCTGAGTAGTGGGAGTGGTGGAAGTGCAGTGGTGGACGAGGATAGTCCACAGCTTGTTGTGGACAGCGTTGATTCATACTTTCCAACTGACAACTACGGTGGATGCATGGCCGGAGTCAATAGGGTTCAGTCAAAGCAAGATGATGGCAGCGATGATGGCCGGAGTTACTTCTCCGATGCATTTGTGGCCCCCGAACCTGAGCACGAGAACCCTGAGGAGGGAGAGGCATTGCATTGGTGGGTGTGGTAAAACTACCTTACAAAAGAAATTACTAAAGAAAAAAAAAATTATAATGTTGCAAGGTGTCATATATAAGAGATTAATGCCTAATAAGGCAGAAGAGTCTATTGTTTGTTAGAGACGATGTGGGCTTTGGGTGTTAAAGAAAACCTAAACTTCCGCTTTAGGTTGCTGATATCCCTTGGAGTGGGTCTAAATCCAAGTTTTATAAATAATGGAGTCCAGTAGTTTGGTCAATGACGTCTTATGTTGTACTTTCACGTGGACATCAAGTATATTTCACTCTCAACGCTCAACTACCAAGTTCATTTCCTTTCTATATTTTCGTATTTTTGACAAAAAAAAAGAAAAAAGGGGTCATCCGGAAACATCATCGTGTAATGTTATAGTAGTTCTTGAAAATTTAATTTAAGGAAGTGAGATACGGTACTTTATGTTAGTTCCAAGATTTTAATTATTTTGATGATAACAAATTCTGAAGTCAAAATTTATACAAGCATTAAAGTCTCAAGAAAATGATGTTGATGTCTTGAATCTTCACTGACATTACTCACGTGCTCTATTTGGTCCAGCAACAGTGCCTTATATTTGAACAGAACCATGAGCGATTTCATCAGGCAGATAAGAATCAACTGAGAGAGAGAGAGAGAGAGAGAGACGCCATTGGTGGAGAAAAGAACTGCTTCTCTAACGGTTAACCATGCTACTCTGCTGGGCAAATCAGAAAAGCTGTATCAAAGGAGAAGAGAAGAGCAAGAAAGATGAAAAGAAAAACAGAGGCAAAGACCATTGTTGGAGATGAAGGAATATGGGAAACCAAAACGCACAAATTCTTTTGCAATCTCTAATTCATCAAACCAGTAAAATCTGGTGCCATAAAATGAGAGCAAAAGTCCATCCCACATATAGTCAGAAAGCTTCATCGAATGAGAGAGAAAAACAGAGCAAGAAAGATAAAGAGTACAGAAGCAAATTTGTGGAAAGAGAAAAGGAAGCTTAGCTCTGCTTTTGCTGCTCTGAAAAGCTAAAAGCTGTTCTGCCATGTTTCAGAGTCAACTCTTTGAAAGCAGAAATAATACCCACTCTCCTGACATTCTGACCAAAAGAAATATATCTACCCACTCTCCTAGACATTACCCACTCTCCTAGAAATTCTGACAGAAAGAAATATTGGTAAAAGAAGTTCTGAGCCAGTCGAGTATAGCTCCTCTGTTTACTCACCAAAAGCATAAATATGTTTCACTCTTCTGGATATGCTGACAAAAAAGAAAAATGGTGAAAGAAGTTTAGAAAAGCCTCTCTGCTCTGCTGTAAGCATGACAAGCTCTCAGCTACTGTGTTGATACTCAAGGCTACTGATTTCAAACGGTAAAAAATGAGGGAAATGGAGTAACGGCTATTTTTTTTGTGTGCTTATATATGTGTGTAAGAGATCTGTTTTGGGGATAGACCACAGAACGAAAAAACAACAGTAGAGAACAAGAAAGACAGTGAGAACAGAAGCAAAAAGGAGATAAGTGATTTTATATTGTTCTCCTCATCAAAATTTTCTGAACTTAGTTTCTGAGAAAATCTAGCTTGTGAGAGCTTTTGAAAGTGAGCTTATTGCAATCCTTTATTGATAAGGATTTTAAACATATCATTATATCATTATTCTGTAAATCTTTCCTAGGTGTGGGGAAAGTAAGTTTTTGGGTAAGCTTGTGTAAAACCCAAGTGTTGTAAAGTTTTTGGGTAAGCTTGTGTAAAACCCAAGTGTGGTAAAGTTTTGGGTAAGCTTGTGTAAAACCCAAGTATTGTAAAAGTTCTAGGTGAGCTTGGAAACCTAGATTCTGTGGGTGTACATTCTGATTTTATAGTGGAAATCCCTTGTTGTATATCAAGGGGACTGGACGTAGGTCTTGAGGACCGAACCAGGATATATCTGGTGTTTTTCTCCCTTTACTTCGTTTTTTATTCTGTTTCAGTCTCTGTGCTAAAACCTTGTCGACAAGGTCCTGTTTTATCTCCTTGATCTTTACTTTTCAGTTAACTTTTAGAAGATCCTGTCGACAAGATCTTGATTTAGCTACAAGGTTTCTGAACCAGTACTCTTTATCAAGTCTTTTATTGAAATCATTTGATATTTATATATAATTGATTTAATTATCTTTAATTCTTTAATTTTCTGCAAAAGCACCTATTCACCCCCCTCTAGGTGCATTCTTCAATTGGTATCAGAGCAGGTCTCACTTGATTTGTGCTTTACAGCCAAGAGAAAAGATCCTTGTTTATGCAGAAAATGATGAACCAGCAACATGAAGGATCCTACTTTCTTGAAGACTCTTCTATAACAAGACCTCCTTGCTTTAATGGAGATCACTACACCCATTAGAAGGCAAATATGAAGATCTTCATCCAATCTAAAGATTATCCAGTTTGGGAAATTATTAGGGATGGCCCAAAGTTTCCTACAAAGAAGAATGATAAGGGAGAAACAATCAAAAAACCTCAGAGTGAATGGGATGAAGATGACATAAAGCTTATCGAAGCAAATAATCGTGCCATCAATACTCTTTATTGTGCTGTTAGTATGCAAGAATTTGACAAGATCTTAAGGTGTGAAACAGCTAAAGAAATATGGGATCAGTTGGAAGCAACTTATGAAGGAATTAGTAACACTATGGAAAATAAGGTTAATGTGCTCATTCATGATCAACATGAGCTCTTCCAAGTGAAAGATAATGAGGATATAGAGGATGATGAAGAAGCAAAAATGGAGTATCTCTGCTTTATGGCTACCAAAGACAATGAGGTAAAATTCGAAACTTCTCCTAGTAAAGATGAATTAGGAAAAACTCTTAATGGACTTTTCATTGATTTTCAAGAATTATTTTTAAAATATGAGGAACTTAGTAAAGAAAAATCTGAACTTGAAGAAAGTCTTCATATTATGAAAAATGAATCAGAAAGGGTTATGGCAGAAAATAAAATTTTACTTCAAGAAATTAAAAATTATCATATCTTAGATTTTCAAAAGTTGAAGAAAGAAAATGAACTGTTAAAACAGCAAGTTGCAACTCTAAAACAAGAAAAAGAATATTTGAAAGTTGCTTTGGACAAAAAGAGTTTTGTTTTCTCTAAGAAGGTTAAACCCTATAAGAAACTAATTTCAAAAGTCTTTAGTCCTTTTGTGAAATGTTTTTATTGTTGTAGAAATGGACATATATCATACAATTATGCTTTAAAGAAAAATCAACATGCTTGTTTTAAAAATTTATGGATACCTAAAGGTACTTATGCACATGAAAAAAAAAAAACTAACTTTGTAGGACCCAAGATAAATTGGGTACCAAAATATCCTTCTAGTGCTTTAACTGTGCAGAATACTTTTAAAAAGAATGGACAAATTGATCCAAAGAAGAAGGAACCGCCCAACTCTCAAGTATATAAAGTGAAACTTACAAAGTCTAATCTTTATAATGACAAGTGAAATGTGAGAAAAAGGCATTCCTCATATACCAAGGTCAAGGTATCAAAATATAGAACCTCTCATGTTATTATATTTGATATTCATTGAGGTACATCATTTATGACTTTAGGTATAAGCATTGCATTCATTATGAATATATTGTCTTTGATACATATTTTTCATAACTCATAGACTATTTTGAATAAATTATTAGTGATGTTAAATTTCAATATTCTTATGCATTTTATTATGCTTATATATCAATAAGGATATTGTAAAATAAATACATAAACATCTATGTGCTTAATCTTGATCAACTATATTGTTGTGATTCATTCAATCCTTTGTTGTACTAGGAGGTCTAGAATGTCAAAGTATATATATAAATGTTATTTTTGAGCCATGATACTTTGAACAAGTGTAAAACTATATAAAGTTAGTATATGAATCATAAATAGAGTTAAATGAATAAGAATGTGCATTTTGACCACTTGGGAGCCCACTTGTGCATGTATGTTTATGGAAGTGGCATGATGAATTTGAGTTGCATGAGAGTTCAGACCTTATGAGAGACTTATTTATGCTATATTCATGCTTTCCAAATTGCTCAAATTGGTGTGGAACAATGAATGGCTCATTTGGACCAAATTTGCCTCTTGTTGGAACCAAAAGTGCCATATTCTTGAGCTATAGCAATATCTGACCAAATGACCTCTTCTTAACTTGAAATTTTGCATACAATTAGATCTTGCCTAGATCTTTTTGAGAAGCTAAAGATCAAGTCATTTGGAAGTCTGTGAAATTTTCTATGATTTTTCAAATTTGATATCAGAATTTCGGATTTGCACCAATTCTGTTCATTTGGTCAGTTGTGAAATTGTGTCATCTGAGGGGCAAACGTAGTCCAATGGCTACGAAATTTTATAGGAAGAAACTAGGCATTCACAGTGACTTGTAGCAACTGGAAGCACCTCATTTGGAGGTCTGAGCTAAGAGATATTAATTTTCGAATTTCCAGAACAGTAGCAGTAGTGCAGTATGACCTGAGTCACTGTTCCATTGAATTTCAATAGATGAACATGCATGCTCTGGTCTAAATCTATTTTTACCATAAATCCAACATTCATAGCTTTCCATATTGATATCATTTGTATGTATGTGATTTTTATAGAATTAATTGGACATTTTCAAAGTTTGTAGCAGACACTTGCATCAGTACCAGTAACTGTCCAAACCTTTGTCCTTTTTCGCGTGTCAAACTCTTTTTGGGTTATGTTTCATGGCCTATACATATTTTTGGCATAAAGTAGACATTGATAGCTTTCCATAATGGCCAAGAATGCATGATTTTAATTTTTCTAGAATTAGTTACGAATTTTCAAACTTCATATCAGTAATCTGAATCATTAACCCAGACAGCAGTGACCTCAACGGCTTTTCGGATGTCAAATGTTCTCCCTTTAATACTTCATGAGCTGACATTATTTTTACCATTGGATAGACATCTAGAGCTTTATGGAATGGTAAAGTTTGCTGAGTTTTGATTTTTGTAGATTTAGTTATGAATTTTCGAAGGTATGACAGAAAAACTGTGTGACTGATCTCATTCTATGAAATTTGTTTAAGTTGATGAGAAATATATGTTGAATATGTTTGAGTTGAAGATAACTATTCTTGAGGTCCAGTTATCCTTGTTCAAAATACTTTTGTGGCAAAATTAATTATCTATATGTTTATAAAACTTGCTTGCCTTGTGTTAACTTAAAGTTAACTATATTTTTTGGTTATCTATCCATAATGCTTGTTAGAGCTATACACTTGTGTATTTAGAGTTAACTACTTCCTAAGGGTGAAAGTCCTTCATACCTGAAATGATTGCTTATGAAATTTACTTGATTCATATCTAAATCAATTACTTGATTGTTTTTGGTCTAAGATAACTAGAAGTATTTTGTTCCTAAAGCTTTGAAACACTTGTTATGCTATTTGATAGAACTAATTCTTCCATGAGAAAAGTTGTGAATATAGATGATGAAGATGTAACAAGTTTGCACATGACTGAAAATTTTAATCAGAAAGAATAGATTCTGGAGCATTATAAAAGTATAAAGAGCTGGTAAAGAAAATTTTGAAGATTCTGCTCAAAGATCAAGTTAACAAGATCCTGCATCCTGTCAACAAGATATTCTAAGACAGACTTCAACAGAAGCTACAACACTAAAAATTGAAAAGATATAGTGCAGGCCTTCAATCAACTTGAAATACCCAAAATAAATATAGATCTTCCAAGAGAGTGGAGGCATCATTTCTTATACCCTATGCAATACATCATAGGAGATTCAAATGAGGGAGTAAGATTATGAGCATTTATGCTTTAAATTACTATATTTTTATGCTCTTCTTCTTTATCTTTTCTTTTGTGCTATTTGGTATACTAACCCATCTTTATGATGTCAAAGAAAAGGAAGAGAACACATGCAAGCTTCAAAAGGGAGTTTTATGAAATTTTCTAAAGCAAGCTCTAATTATTGCTACATATATGTGCACTTGGTATCTATTGAAAACTTTTAGGTGTACATACAAGGGAAGCTTTAAATATATGCAAGGAAGAAGTGGAAGCTCACATTACCTTAGATAGGGGGAGTATAAAACTCTTTTCTATCTTATCATTTTAAAACTTTCATGCAGAATCTGTTTTAAATAGTAATGAGTTAACACCTTGTTTTGTCCTCTAACATCTTACACTTCATTGAGATATTTATATGACTAAAAGGTTGGAACGTACATTGATCTTGGAATTATTTAGTTTGATTCTGTCTTGTGAAATCTATATGATATATGCTTTGGTACATCTTGTAACTACTACATGCCTTTGATATTCTTTATGCTTAAACTTCCACATGATGACTTTGGTATAAGTAATACAATATGACAATGTTAGGGAATGATAATTCAATGCAAACACTCCTTTTGATCAACATCATCCTTTATAATGTTTCTTAATTATTTTGATGTTATGTTGGAACTTATATATTCTTAACGTTGTCTGGATAACTCTCATGTTCACTATATTATTATTCTTTAGAGTTTATCCACTCTTTTGATGAGAAAAGTTCTAAAAATCCATTACCTAATGCTTTTATATGAGTTTCATTGAGAAATTAGGTATGAAGGTTGCAAGCACACAAAGAACAGGGGGAGAAATATCTACTGTATTAGAAAGTTTACAAAGCATATTGAACCACCTTTTTGATGATGTCAAAAAGGGGGAGAAATATCTCTGGTACAGAATTAAGTTGCTGCTGTTATGCTGTTATGAGCAAGTTTCAAAGAGCATTCACATGGTTCAAGGAGCATTCACATGGTCATAATAAGCTCATATTAAGGAAGCTCATATTAAGGGGGAGTTTTTAAAAGCAAAGGGAGTATTCCAAACTTAAATATTGAGGATCTTATATTGTTGCTCTTTACACTTAATGTTTATATAAAATTTTGTACTTAAAGTTTTGTCATCATCAAAAAGGGGGAGATTGTTAGCTCCAAGATTTTAATTATTTTGATGATAACAAATTCTGAAGTCAAAATTTATACAAGCATTAAAGTCTCAAGAAAATGATGTTGATGTCTTGAATCTTCACTGACATTACTCACGTGCTCTATTTGGTCCAGCAACAGTGCCTTATATTTGAACAGAACCATGAGCGATTTCATCAGGCAGATAAGAATCAACTGAGAGAGAGAGAGAGAGAGAGAGACGCCATTGGTGGAGAAAAGAACTGCTTCTCTAACGGTTAACCATGCTACTCTGCTGGGCAAATCAGAAAAGCTGTATCAAAGGAGAAGAGAAGAGCAAGAAAGATGAAAAGAAAAACAGAGGCAAAGACCATTGTTGGAGATGAAGGAATATGGGAAACCAAAACGCACAAATTCTTTTGCAATCTCTAATTCATCAAACCAGTAAAATCTGGTGCCATAAAATGAGAGCAAAAGTCCATCCCACATATAGTCAGAAAGCTTCATCGAATGAGAGAGAAAAACAGAGCAAGAAAGATAAAGAGTACAGAAGCAAATTTGTGGAAAGAGAAAAGGAAGCTTAGCTCTGCTTTTGCTGCTCTGAAAAGCTAAAAGCTGTTCTGCCATGTTTCAGAGTCAACTCTTTGAAAGCAGAAATAATACCCACTCTCCTGACATTCTGACCAAAAGAAATATATCTACCCACTCTCCTAGACATTACCCACTCTCTTAGAAATTCTGACAGAAAGAAATATTGGTAAAAGAAGTTCTGAGCCAGTCGAGTATAGCTCCTCTGTTTACTCACCAAAAGCATAAATATGTTTCACTCTTCTGGATATGCTGACAAAAAAGAAAAATGGTGAAAGAAGTTTAGAAAAGCCTCTCTGCTCTGCTGTAAGCATGACAAGCTCTCAGCTACTGTGTTGATACTCAAGGCTACTGATTTCAAACGGTAAAAAATGAGGGAAATGGAGTAACGGCTATTTTTTTTGTGTGCTTATATATGTGTGTAAGAGATCTGTTTTGGGGGATAGACCACAGAACGAAAAAACAACAGTAGAGAACAAGAAAGACAGTGAGAACAGAAGCAAAAAGGAGATAAGTGATTTTATATTGTTCTCCTCATCAAAATTTTCTGAACTTAGTTTCTGAGAAAATCTAGCTTGTGAGAGCTTTTGAAAGTGAGCTTATTGCAATCCTTTATTGATAAGGATTTTAAACATATCATTATATCATTATTCTGTAAATCTTTCCTAGGTGTGGGGAAAGTAAGTTTTTGGGTAAGCTTGTGTAAAACCCAAGTGTTGTAAAGTTTTTGGGTAAGCTTGTGTAAAACCCAAGTGTGGTAAAGTTTTGGGTAAGCTTGTGTAAAACCCAAGTATTGTAAAAGTTCTAGGTGAGCTTGGAAACCTAGATTCTGTGGGTGTACATTCTGATTTTATAGTGGAAATCCCTTGTTGTATATCAAGGGGACTGGACGTAGGTCTTGAGGACCGAACCAGGATATATCTGGT
This sequence comes from Erythrophleum fordii, assembly GCA_032878935.1. Classification (NCBI taxonomy): domain Eukaryota; kingdom Viridiplantae; phylum Streptophyta; class Magnoliopsida; order Fabales; family Fabaceae; genus Erythrophleum; species Erythrophleum fordii. The sequence continues at coordinate 16,276,168 of JAVQMF010000049.1, read as the reverse complement.
GTTTTTCTCCCTTTACTTCGTTTTTTATTCTGTTTCAGTCTCTGTGCTAAAACCTTGTCGACAAGGTCCTGTTTTATCTCCTTGATCTTTACTTTTCAGTTAACTTTTAGAAGATCCTGTCGACAAGATCTTGATTTAGCTACAAGGTTTCCGAACCAGTACTCTTTATCAAGTCTTTTATTGAAATCATTTGATATTTATATATAATTGATTTAATTATCTTTAATTCTTTAATTTTCTACAAAAGCACCTATTCACCCCCCTCTAGGTGCATTCTTCACTTTAGTAATGAAGTCCATACCTCAACGAACGAAGAAAGAGTTGTCGAACGCTTGCACCATCCTAAATCATTGCTCCGTTTTAATATTTGTCTATCATAACAAAGATCAAAGCTTTGAATAAATGCACAATATATTTAGGTTAAAGTTTTATTTGGGCCTCTTAACTATGTGCGTATCTTTTGAACTATATACCCATACTTCCCAAGAAATCTAATGTAGTGTATACCGGATAGGATTTAAGAGGATCCTTTAAATAAAATGATTACGAGGACATCTAGTTCAACTATGCTTGTCACTTTCCAGAAAAAACGCGGTAGGAGAAATTTGCCGTTGTATTTTTTAGAAAATCCACTTAGAGAATTGAGAGATGATGTGTAATGGAATACCATCTGTGATTTCCATTTTTAGCCTTGTCGCCTTATTGAGTGAAATGACCAAAACACATGCCTATTTCTTCCATTTTCTTTAATTGATATGGGAATGCGATTTTAAAAATTCCTAAGCTTGAGGATGGTGGCAAGCACTAGCGGATCTACCTTCCTTATGTCTAAACCCCTCCACTTTTCAAGACACACATACAACACCTTCCATTTCTTAAAATTTTTTAACAAATCGAATTTACTGAAGTCATTAATCTATTACATGTAGTTCTCTTTTATTATTTTATAATTTAACTTAAATTCACTGATTTCGTACGTATACTTTCTTTTTCATACTTTCTTTCATTTCTTTTTTTTTCTTCTTATATTTCTATCTCTTTTTTCATTTTTCCCTTACTTTTTCCACTTTGTCCTAAATTACTCTAAAGTTTAGTCACGCTTTACACAAATACAGTGCTTCTCTCTCCACATGCCAACCAATATAAGGTTAACATTTGTCCCAGTTAGGTTGATTATCCATTGTTACTTGGAGTGGCAACTCAGAGGATCATCGCAAACGCAAAGTGTTACTTGTATGGTTCTTGTATATTTACAGAAATGAATAACTATTGCCTCATCATATAAAAATGCTAATGTTTTTTAATTATTTGCTTTTAGATGATCGTGGAACATTTTTCTTCAATTGTGATAAAATTCATGAAGAAACCATTAGTTAGCTTATAAAAAGCACCTTCAATGCAATGCTATTTTAACATTTATCTAAATTTTTTTAGGTTAATTTTACTTCTAAGTAAAATTTGAATTCAGTACCTTACATACAATGCTATTTTAACATTTAAAATTTAAGGTTTCATTTGGTACGTAAAAGAGAACAATTATAGAATGGGAGAGGAAGAGAGATTGCTGGAAAAAAATACATTTAGTGCCCTGGATACTTTTATCCTTGGCAATGCTTTATCCCTTAAACCATGGAATGCATTATGCTCAACTAATCGAAAGAGAGGCTGTTGCTTTGTAGGAGAGGGATCATTTGAGACAATCTTGCCCTTACTTTCTAACAGATAAAGCAAGCTCGTCTTCCCCACACCTCGAAGGAAAATTGCCGACCACCACTCTAAGAAGTTGTTGCCGCCAACGTCTACCGCCTCCACGTCCTCCTTCAGCCAATGTCCATCGTCTCCACATCCTCCTCAGAATATATGCAAGATAGTGTTGAAAGCAACTCATCTATTTTTAAGCCTTCACTGACATAGACCCCATGGAACCCCTACACAAGATCATGTTTTGTGGCTCCCTAAATGAACACCTCAAGCTATTCACCACAATGGAGAGGTTTTACTCTTTGATTACCATGCTTGCAGGAACATGAACACCTTAGATTGTGCGAACGCCGATCTTCGCGAACGACTGAAGAGTAGATGAAAGTGGCTTTATGGCTGTGCAACGCTAAAGATCATGCGTTTAAGGCTATTAAGGCTGGAGAAGAAAGTTATTGGATTTTTTTTTTTAATTTACAATTTTTGAATACTTAAAATATAAAAATTTATAAAATAGATATTTTATTTTATTTTATTTACTTGAAGATATTTTAGACTGTTAATCTTTCCTTCATTTCATTTCTATTTCATTTTTATCGAACTAAACATAGAAATACAAAATCATTAATATTTCTTACTATGTCTTATCAAACATGACTATGGATTATAAAACTCCTTTCTATTCTGAATCCACCATCCATTCTCATTCCATTCAAAACCTCTCGTGTAATAGATGAAGCCTAGGAGAACTACTTTGTCTAGTCTAGTTGAGTTTTAGATTCATAATCTTCATAGTTTTATTGAAAAAGTAGATTAAATTATTCTTGTAGTCCTTGTGGTTTTATCTAATTTTTAATGTAATCTTTATAATTTAATAATATATAATTTAGTCCTTATAATTTTGAAAATACTTAATTTAATCCTTATTATTAAACTTTTAACAATATTATATTAAATTTTGATGACATAGTCATTATATATATATATATATATTATCTTAGACTATGTTTGAAAGTTTATAAAGAAATGGAATAAAATGACAAATTATAAAATTAAACAGAATGGAGTGAAGTAGAGTAAAATGACAAATTATGTATCATTCCATTATTTGAAAATTTACCCAAAAAAAAAAAAGAAATTTATTAATAAAACAAAGTAATTTATAAATTATTTTTTTAATATTACCTTATGAAATAAACTCACATACAAGAGTATATTAAAATATGTAAGTATCCGTATTTTCAATATAAGTCATTCTATCATTGACTTTCAATTAAAAAGGACACAAATTGAAGTTTTGAATGATAAGAAAAGGTCTAAAAGTCATCCCTTATCATTTCATTTCATTACTTAAAAAAAAATTTAAATGATGAACCAACTTATTTTAGTCATTTCAATTCATCCAAACATTACCTTAGTATTCTAATATGTAAAATTTAGACAAAATAAAAAGACTAAAAAAAAATAATGAAGTGAAATATTTATCTTCTATGACGTGCCACATGTTAAGTTATTTAGATAAATTAGTGTAAATCATATATATTTAAAGTGTCCAAATAACACATAATTAGTCATATCAATAAAATGTATTAAAATATTAACAAAATGTTAATGTCCAAAACTAAATTAAAAGATATTTAAACTATAAAAATTTAATTACAAATTTTTAAATAATAAAGATCAAATTAAAAATCAAATGAAAGTACAATATGTAAAAGAAAATTTTGAAAGTTAATAAAACTCCAGTTATATATCCAAACCTTGGTTACATAGTTGTTCTCAAAGTTTGGATAGAAATGAGTACTCTGCATTTTAGGAAAAAATTTAGTTAAGAATTATATTTTAGGAATCAAATAAGATTCGCGATTTATGTGCTAAACCTCACATAATAGTTTTCTTTTCCAAAATTAACAATGTCAATTATTTTAAGAAATGCAGATGATTTGAATCTAAGTTGAAGGCATTAGAGATTAAGTTAGGCATTAATAACATCAGAATTCAATTGTCTTACAACCAGCTTACTCAAAAACATCACTTATTAAAGAGATATTTTAAGCAAGCTTTCGAACTCATGAGCGTAATAGACACCGTTGAAATGGTGATACTAGGACTGTAAAAGCAATTTGGAACTATGCAAGTAGCCAAACACCTGCGCGTCTCATATGATCAGTTTTTATGGGTTAGTAGATGCTGGACAAAAGATAAACCCCTTCAAAAGAAATTAATGCTAGTTTCATGGTTGTGGACTGAATCAAACTAAACCTCTATAGGCTACTAAATGACTCACTGAAAAACTCCACCGTGTCCAGAAAATGACACGAAATGACATATTGCCAGCCTATTTTTCATTACATAATTTATCATTTCGTGCTGGTAAGCAAGATTCTAACTGAATCTAAGATGAATGACGAATCAACATCATCGACCGAATGAGGAAGAGACAGTCATAGACCCAGTCAAACATACCTCCTAATAAACCCAAGTCGTCAAAATCTGCATTCTGCAGTTGTGGATAACCAACACGCTGTTAAATTTGATATAACAGATGCAGTGATGTCTGAGTGATAAATGAACGAATCTATGACCTTTAAAACATGTACAACGACTCTGCATCGTTGCCACAAATATTCTTCCTTTTATAAAAGCAATCAGACTTAGACTCAGACCTAACTGTCTGCATGCACAAAAAATCCCCCTGGCAGTAACTCGATCCTTGTTGAAATGCTCAAACTCACTAGAGGTAAGGCTCTAGCATCTTCTCTACATTAAACACATCCAAGAAAAGGAAATCATAGGAAATTAAACAAAGACCCATCAGACCGTCCTACACTTTCATAGTGACGCATGGAAAAATGCATTAAATCCAACAACTCCCCTGACATTCTACCACATCGGAAGATGCCTAATGGCAAAAAGCAATTGCATGCATGTGCAGGACATCCATAGAGGTGAGAGAAAGAGAACGAAGACTATTAAAAAAAAAACAATTGAAATGTTACCTACAATTGCTCAAACTTTTCTCCCCGCAAGCAGATAACCCTACAAAATCTGCTTTTGCCAAAAACCAGTAACCAAGTTAGCAAGTCGGCTTTACCTATATGTATATTGTACAAGCATGCAAGTGACACCAGCAGCTGCGGCTGCCCCACTCAACTCCCTGTAGTTGGCCCCCCGACCTCCGCATCCAAACTCAGATACCAGAGGATGATCATACGATATCACACTTCATAGGGACCAGATATCTAGATCTAACTCAGCCAGGAAATATATTCCAGAATCAACCATCTGGCTCCTTCCTTTCCCTGCTAGACCTCCGGCTTGCTTTGGATTTCTGTGTGTCCAAAGTTGCCAGCAGTTTCTGCTCTGCTACAGCAGCAGCAAGTTGTTCAGAGCTGTCGGTTGAACTTGAATGGATAACATTTTCTTTTATATAATGGTTGAATCAAGGAACTATATGAGAAGGGCAAAGTGAAGGATCTGGCAGCAGCTGAGAGTGATGACCAGTACCACCATTCATTCCTTAAATGCTGGGTCTTAATCATGTCCTCCAGTGAGATTGTTGCTTGAATCATCTGAATGTACAGAAGAAACTTCAATTAGCACATACATAAGATTGCCGAATACAAGTCCTCCAAACTCTAGGATAAGCCTTATCATATTTTAAATAAAATCAGTGCACAGCTATGCAATGTAAAGGTAACAAGGTTTATGAAAGGCGATGACCATAAAATTCCTGTTACATTAAATCATCAGAAAAAAGGGCTTCCATAAGATCCAAAGATTCAAGAGATGTGTTTTGACAGGGCTTGTCAATTGGGATACTACTAATATAAGAACCAGAGATATGAGACAAACCTACAAACCTCATATGTAGTCACTGCAGATTTAACAAATGCTCGTCAGGCCTGTCTTCTTTCCCACTGTGCTTTCGAGGGTCTTAGTTCAAGATCAGGAAGTCTTGCATCCATATCAAGTAGACAGATCTCTAGTTGCCTCAAAATATGTGAAGCCTTTCCGACTAATGGTCTCAATGAAGGCAGCGGGATCACACAGCAGCAATCAACCCCCATTCCTGAAGCAGGATTATAGAATGAGGACTTTCCATCTTGTTTGTTCTGAACATCTCAAAGTTAATCTATTGGATTTTCCTGATTTAATGCTTTCATTCACAACATACCTTCTCGGAGAAATGCCAGACATGTAGTCATGGCATATGCCAGTTCCATCAGTTTTTCCCAGTAAAACCTGACTTTCAGAAGCCTTGGACCCACCACTGGCGGCACCACCTTCCTTCTGAGTTGATATTAAAGGGTAGAATCACTGACATAAGGAGATATGGAAGCAACAAAAGATGGGATCCATCTGAATCAATAAAACCTATTTCTCTAACAAGTTCCTTATTGGAATCTTTTAACACAAACTTGGAGCTATCTTCAAAGTTATATGGGCATGTTGATTCGTTATTTGAAGACTTAATCAAACTTGACCTAGGCTCAGAACATGCTGCTGTTTCTGCATCACCTCTGAATTTTTCATGGGCAATCTCATTTTTCACATCTCCTCTTTCTTTCAAATTTCCACTAGTATCCTTATTCCCTTTAGGGGCTGGCTGACCTGCTTTGCGTTTGCCATCATTGTGTCCCTCTAGTTCAACGTCGCTCAAAAGGGTTTTGTGACGAGACATGCAGTGCTTTCTAGAAGGCCATATGGCTTCCCGGCATTCACACCCAAATAATTTTTCATCAATTGATGTTTTCGATTTCTTACCCATCTTCAAAACCTCAATGGTATCCCACTCAAAGAAGGGACCGTACTTCTTCTCTAGCAAGGAGGTCGCCTTTGTAACAAGAGAATTTGATACTTTTTCTCTCCATTTCTTGGCATAGATGAAAGTCCTAGTGGTCAACCTGACCTTCAGTCTGTTAACGGATAATCTCCTGGGAACTTGACTTTTGCCACTGCATAATGGATTCTTTCAATTCTTGTTCTTCAGGGTTGTCATCCTCCAGCCAACCCAAGAATACTTCAATTTCTGAATCAGTTTGATAAGCAACCCATGGTGAAGAGAAGCTCAAAATATTCCTTGGTTGGGGATGGGAGAGGAAGCCTTCATCAGCCCTGACATATGATACGTATTAATCTTGCTAGCTAGTTCAGAATTCGGCATGACAGAAAATTTGTCCACGGGGTCTCTGCCGTCTTTCATTCTTCTCCCATGCAGCTCTGCAGCACTTGAATCAACAACTATACATGGACATCCCCTGGGCATAGCTGAAGCCCAGTACAATCGACCTACGGAATCAATACCCAAAAATTCTCACCAAACAGCGTGTTCAAGCAACTGTGATCCTACACTAGTTATTGAGTCCTGCAGCAGTGAAATATCAGGATTGATGACATTGAGTTCAAGGTGGCAGTGTTCTAGTTTACTTGCAGCAATCTGAGGAGATACATCCCTTCTCTGGCACTTCTGCTGGTTACCCTGAATTTAAGCTCCTCCACCAGAGCCATCAATTTTTTGAGGCATGTGATTTAGCATTAGAAAAGGTTTGCTGGAGTTATTCATACATTGAGAATCTGCATAGGAAAAAAAATTTGCAGGCAGTTTACTGCCATCCACTGCAGAACAGACTTCCTTCTGTTGTCCCTCTACATCTATGAAATTCATATTTTGGCTGATTGTCCCCGAATTTGACACCTGCGTTTTTATTAATACTGTTGAACCTATTATTCCCTTTACTAATATCTTCTAAAGGCAAACTATCAGCAAAAACCCCAAAATTGTTAGGACTGTCACTTTCAGTATGTGACTGAACCAAATATTTACCAGGGTTTGAGAGTGATGTTGTGAGCCCTTCCCTGAGGCCAACTTCTCCAGCAGTGATTGTTGAAAATGTATCACTTTTTGTAGCTTTTGTGGATAAGATATCTTCGTTAGTTTCAGGCTTTTCCACTCAACAGAAAGAGCATGAATCTCTGATGTAATTCAGCCAACAACTCAGCACATTGCTCAAGGTGCTGGCGTACAGGGAAGAGTTGTTCAACTTATCGAATAAAAACTTGTGAAGCAAAGTTCTTTGCAAGCAGTAAAAACAAAATCTTTAAGCAAATACAACAAGCACAGAACAGAAGTTGCACAAGTCCATCAAAATGGCACCATAACTTGAATAGCAAATTAGGAGTACTATGCATGTCTAAGATTTAGGGTTTATGGGTATTAGCTAGGCATAAATGCAAAGGGAATATAAGCATATAAGTGCCCATCAACAAACCTCATGCACACTGTACTCCTAGTATTCTTTCTCTTCCATTACAGCTGACAAATGTGTTAAAGCCTCCAAGTAACGAGAATTAGCTTCTGCCATAAATTTTTTATTCTGACATTTGCCAATAAGTTGTATACGTTCTGAAACATCTTGCAAGGTATGCTTGCTACCAACACAGGAAACGCAGTACCAGTTTCCTTCAGGGGTCCTTGCAAGTGAAGGATTCAAGCAGTAAGTATGATACTCAGCATCACAATTATCACATTGTAAAATACTATCATCATCCCTATCAATACCACATACTTTACAGACTCCCTTGTCCCAAGGGGCTTTAGGGATCTCAGTTGTTGAAGCAAGCAAATCATCTCCTTCTTTTCTCATTTCTGCACTTAAGCATTCCAATTTAGCATACTCCACAAACTTTTGGACATAAGTAACAGCCTCTATTCAGGAAAAATATTGAAACACTTTATAAGGTAGTCAGAGTACAATTGTAGGTGTAAAAATGCACCCATACACAAAGTAACCAACCTCCTCCTCATTATACAACAATTCGAAATTCTGGGACAATTTTTCAGCGAATTCAACTAAGTCATGTTGATCCCCAAATGCAATACAAACATTGTTCCACAGCTGCATTAAGAAAAGTAGGATTCAGTGAGGTCTATAAATTAATACCCATAAACATTGTAAAATTGACCTAGCGTCTTTCATAAAACAAATTAGAGGTGAGTATGCAAAGCAGGAAAATATAAGGAAACCGAGTATGATACACTTATAGACACAATTCAACACACATGTAAACAGGAACAGGCATAAAGAAGTATTATTTGCCATTACCATTATGGCATCATGCATAAAAATGATACTGTGATAGGAAAGTTTTGGCCAAAGGAGAGAAAAAATCCATTGACGATCAATAAAGGAAAAGTAACCTTTAAAAAAATCTAAAAATGTTTGCAATGAACAACCCAAAAATTATGATAAATTCGTGTATCAACTACTACACTAATCAATAAAATTCTAAGACACACCAGCATAAGTGATTACACAACATTGTGTAACAAGAACTTATTGACAGCATTGAATTTAATATAGAGTATCAAAATCAAAAGCCCTAAAATATACGAGGATCTTCCTCTATCTAAAAAACAGATGAAGAATAAAACACAAATGCTAAAAAGGGGCTCTAACATTTGTCTATTTGGGATCTCAACTTGTCTGAATATTATGCTTAAAAATTGGAAATTAAATAACTAAAACATATGCAGTAAATAACATTACAAATTTTATGGCGAAGAAAGACAGTTGAAAAAATTGGTCAAACAAATTTTGATTGAACACAGACCTCACGGACATCCCCAAGGAAGGCTTCATGACATCCACCATAAGCCCCAGCTGCCAATCTTAAGTCAATAGTCCTGAAGTCAAGAGGATGAGACACCACGGCTGGAGATCTAAGTAACCCCTCATCATCATTATCAGAAGAATTTATTAATTTTCTTCCCAGCAAATTGCAAAAAATTATTGCATCATCTGCTGCAGCAGCACGACATAAAACAATGCGGCATTGTCTCATAAAGTCAGAAATAGATATAACAGTCTTCTTTTTCCTTCCTTTATTAGGCTTCCATTGCAATTCTTCGCCACATACATCAGCCAACACTGAGATAACTGCTTTCTGTATCCAAACAACAAACATTTAATTCATGATCATGTTTCATACAACATATTCAATAATTCAAATAATAATATAGTTATAAACCAAATTTAAAATGATAATTTAAAGAGATAAACTATCATATTGGAATATAGAGAATGACATGAAGCCATACCAACACCATAGCCTTGCATGTTCTATTTCGAAAAGAAAGCAAAATGCCATGGCCATCATTTATAGGACAGTTACATGTTCAGCTGAACGGTCCTCTTGAATTACTAGCCTTTTAATACTCCATGTTAGTAGTTCAGCAGACCCAATTCTTCAATAGTTTTCACATCTACGTAGTGATATGAAGGTAACTCTTCAATGAAACGCCATGTCAGTATTATTGGGTAATACATGGCTACTCCAGATCATAGTTTTAGCCTCTTGTATTTTGTTCAATCCAATCACGACTATATAATCTCCAACCACAAGACATGGAGCAGTGTTTAGTTTTCCAGGTTACTCAAAGGAAAAGGGATGCAAAATATGTCCCCTCAAGGTCCTCCTTCCCCCCAGCCGAGGGGAAAAAAAAAAGTGAGCTACATGAGACACTGTTTCCTCATATATATATATATATATATATATATATGCAGAGTAAAAGCTGAAGTACAAGACAGCTTTCAATTGAAGACAGGTAACATATTATTTTAAAAAAAAAAGATACTATGATCTAGGAATAACAATGCTGTTGTTACGTTTGTCTTTTGACTTAATTTCGAGGTACCTAAAGCTAAAAAGTTAAAACTATTTTGAGATAAAATAATATAATGAGGAAATTTGCCTGCCTAAGCAATAAAAATTGAAGTATATCCAGATGCTTGAAATTTCAAATATAAAATTGCGTATCAAGAACCTGAGGCACATTCCTAACACAAATTATCTCCCAAAGAAGGAAGACTCGTATCTCTCCTTATATTTTACAGTAAAGTCATGACTTATATGTTTCACTAAGCTTTCCAAAAAGTCAATAAAGTAGAAACATACAAAGTATGACAATAACACGCATTTCCTATGTATCTTTAGCAAAAGAAATAAGCTACCAACCTGTCAACATCTTTCATATACTCCTTTCAGGATAGCAATGGACAAATTTTTCCCCCCCTCACTAGCTAAACTTATAAGCACTAACAGGAAACAGAATTAAAAGATAAGTAAACAATACACAAAGAAATATAAGTTGCACAGCTCAAAAAGGAATATGCTATTACAATCTGTGGTGCATTTAATTCAACTGTTCTACCTAAAGTCCACACATCAAATATGTTAATAGAGAAGTGCCAATAAATATCACCTTTGTCGGTCCAGATGCATTGCCCTTGTAAACTTCCTTACTAATAGAATGTTCCAGTATTTTCCTCGCCCATTCAGGTGGATCCTTCCCCAAAGCACCATAAACACACTTTCTGATTCTCGTTCCCACATTCGTTGGTAGTTTTCTGATTCTCTCGCATCTGTGCCCATTCAGGAATATTACCACCATTCCCCACAATCTTATCACAACTACCCTTTTACATCAGACTCCTCATCTTCCAACATAATTACATTCCCGTCTTTACACAAAGAACCAAAAATTTTCTTTGCAGCCTGCACAAGCAACTGACAGATATATATGTTGTTTTTGTTGTAAAGCCTTAGAGGCGATACTTTGCAGAAGACATTTCACCATCCTCATTGATCACCTTCCGTTAAAGCATTTATTAGAAAAGAAGTCTGTCACACCAGAATAGTATAAATAGGTTAACAAGCTTTGAGGACTGACTTATGACATTGTCTATCGAAGGGGAAAAGATAATGTTATTGCATATTCTTTGTCTTGGCAGTATATTGAGGAAGGTGTTTCATCCTCATCTTGCCATGCTATAATTTCGGTGGTCTCCAGTTTACACAATAAGGTGAAAGTGTCCTGGAAAACTGATGTTGTTCTAAGTAAATTGGTTGCTAACTTAAAAGCAGATCTCTAGTCTCATCCTAAATTTACTTGGGATCACCAACTCTTGAAGCGAAAGGGCAAATTAGTGGTGGGTAATGACCAAGTTTTAAGAGTTCACAACATATAAACAACTTGCAGCAATCATTTATTGGAAAGGGATGGAGAAAGCTGTGAGGAAGTTTGTTTGTGAATGTGCAGTTTGCCAAAGTTATAAATACGAAACCATGGCCACTCCCAAGTTACTGCAATGTCTTCCCACTCCAGCCAATACATGAACTGATCTTAGCATGGATTTCATTATGGGAATACCTAAATCTCAAAATAAAACGGTTATTTTGGTGGTTGTGGATCGGTTCACTAAAGGTGGCCACTTCATTTTACTTCAACATCCATTTACTGTTGTACATGTTGCATAGGCTTTCATGGATCATATTGTTAAGTTGTATGGTTTTCCCAGAACAATTGTCACAGATAGGGACCAAGTTTGCTGTGGTCATTTTTGGCGAGCTCTCTTTAAAATTCAAGGTGTTAAGCTCTTGTATTCCTCTGCCTACCATCCTCAAACTGATGGTCAAACAGAGGTGCTCAACCGCTACATCGAGTGTAATCTAAGATGTATAAGTAGGGATCATCCTAAGGATTAGGTTCACTAGCTCCCTCTTGCTGAACTTTGGTACAACACTTCCTATCATTCTACTATCGAGATGTCTCCATTTGAACCCACTTATGGCATCCCTCCTTCTACCCATCTACCTTATCTAGCTGGTGATTTGGATAATGAAATGGTTGATCATAGTTTGAAAGCTAGGGATGCTACAAAATCCTTATTGCAATATCATCTTTAAATGGCTCAGCAAAGGATGATGTTTATAGCTAATAAGCGACGCACATATAGGGAGTTTCAAGAGGGGAATTTGGTCTATCTTAAGCTTCATCCTTTTCGGAGGAACACTATCAACAACGCTGGTTTACACAAGCTAGCTGCATGATATTATGGGCCCTTTCAAAGTTGTCCAATGTATAGGGAAGGTTGCTTATAAATTGGAGCTTCCTAGTGACACCCGTATTCACCTGGTTTTTCATGTTTCTTTACTCAAAAAGCATCATGGGACCTTTATTCTCACGAGCTCTACATTACCTACTGTCCATGACAATGGGTCTTTTTCAATGGAACCAAAGGCAATTTTGGCTCGACGGGTCATTAAGAGGAACCATCTTCCCCTCACTTAAGTCCTGGTCCAATGGAAGCATGTTGCAAAAGAAGACACCACCTGGGAGTCCCTTTCAGCCATTCAGTAACACTTTCTAGACTTTGATACTACTACACCCCTTCATCCTTAAGGACAAGGATCTTCTTTGACGGGAGAATGATTGTTACGTGGCAGTAGATAAATAGCATTCTATTTTATTATATTCTGTTTTGTTATTGTTTCTATTGTTGCTATTCAGTTGTGGCTGTTATGTTAGTTGTTAAGTTGTTAGTTAGTTAGGTAAGGAGTTAGTCATTTGTAATAAGGGAGGCTATGTTCATTCCTATAGATATAAATCGAAGAGAGTAAACCTGATGTACTGGTATATGGATTTTTCTAAATAAGCTATGGTATTGAATACGAAACTTGCATTGTTATGTACCACGGAGCCCCAAGCATTAGCCCGAATGTCGGCGGAGCTGGCAAGTGGAGGCGCAGGGTTCTGGTGGTAAGTCCTTACTATGCCAATAGAGTTCGGTGGATTTTCCATAGAAGAAGGAGAGGAAATCTCATAGAGGTCAATTTGGAGTATAGAGCAAGAATCTTGAGGGAGCTTGGGGTCTCTGAGTTCGCCACCAGAATCAATGAGTTACATTTATTCGAGTTTAGGTAGGGAGCAAGAAGCGGTGGAGCTACAATGTAAAGGTGGAACTATTGTTAAGATAATGAAGTCAAATGAAGATGGAAGAAAGTGGGGATAGAAGGAGAAGTGAGATTGGGAGGAAGAGTGGCAGAGAGAGAGAAAGGGATTTGGGATTCTGGGTTGAAATTGAAAAGAAAGAGACGAGAAAGGGGACCAGAAAAGGGAAAGACATGAATGTCTCTTCTTATTTTTGGGGTTTTACTCAACTTGTTTGATAAGTAGTATAAAAAGAACAAAAAATAAAAATTTTAAAAAATATATATTATATGTATTATAATTATTATTTAATAATATTTTTATAATTTTTTAAAATAAAAATATAAAAATTAATTATATAATTATATATATATTTTAATATTTTATGTATCAAATAAGCCGTATATGGGGTGAAAAGAATAAAAAATACGTTGTTTATATTTTTGCCAAGCACCCGCTTCCGTGGATTGACACGTGGCATAGAAGGATCCCGCTTGGTTGCTCAAATGTGAAGAACCACCTCTCTAATCAATCCCGAACCTTTGAACTTTTTTTTGTAAATTTTGTGGGTAATTAGAGATATAAACACAAAGTTTAGATTATTTATTTTTTAAAATTTTACGAAAACTTTACATGTCCAAATCTTAGAAGATTCAAAATGCTTCTCTGGTTCTCATTTTCTCTGTTGCCACCTTCGAAAATACCTTCCATCAGGATCGTTAGCATATAGACTCTCTGTAATATCATATCAAGTGCAATAACGAAAAAATGACATAAAAAAAAATAGTTATATATATCGGCTTCACTCTTTTTTTAAGATATTCTTCTTTTTATTTTTATTCAACTGCATGTAGTGTATTTATATAATAATTATAGATAATCCAAATATAGATTATCCTATACAATCCAACTCTCCATCATTGAATTGTATTTATATGTATAAACAAAATAAAATATTTATCACAATTTTACAATAAAAATTCATAATTACTTCTTTTTTAAATAATCAATAAATTCATTGCATTCGTCTCTCATTATTATATTTTGTAACAAAAAATTAAAATAAATCAAAAACAATGATTTAATACTTAATTGATTACACTTTTCTTAATTTAATTATTTAAAAATAAAGTCACTTAATTTGATTCTCCAATTATAATAATCCCTTGTATTAAGTAAATGCATAGTAGCATAAATGAAAGGCCACATAGTTATTAAGTAATGATATAAATTCATTGAACTATCTTTCTCCTCAAATGTGTCATTTTGCGTGATTTTCCAAAGCCCATTAGATTTTTCAAAGCTCATAAGATTCAGCAAGATAATAAAATATTCATGTGAAAATAACATTTATTTAAATGTCAATCATTAGTTAACAATCATGTGGCCCGTCGCTAATGTTATACCTATTAAGACTTCGCCTGTTGCGATGGACTGTTTTAATTAGAAATATTGATTATGGACTAAATTAAAAGATTTTATAAATAAAGGACTAAATTGAAATAATAGTGATATTTCAATGAATAATTCATTAATTTCTCAAATATTTAAATTGATTTAAAAGATAATCTTTTACATTATTATATATACACAATAACTATAGTAACAAATGAAATATTATATAACCAGGAAAATAATTCTAAAAAATGGACTTAGTGATTAAATGATTATACTTTTCATCTTGGCCATTTAAGTTTAAACCTTAGGGCTAATATAAGATTTTACTTTTTTCTTGTAAAAAAAAAAGTACCGATCTCGCGTGGCGGGTAAATCAATAAGATTGCTGGAAGAGAGCCTTAGTCTTAATTAACCTTAAATTGACTTAAAGATAGTAATGCCATACAAAATAAAAAAAATAGGAAAATAAAATTGATTTTCTACTTTCATGGGTAAATAAGTGGATATTCCTTTGTAATGGAACCCAAGAGCAACTTATAAATTTGGGTTAAAGAAGTATATTTCTTATTTTGATTATTTTATCTCTGGCTTTGTATTGTGGAATTGAGGTGATAGAAAGGGGGAAAAGTAAAAAAAAATTCCTTTATATAATGCTGTTTGGTTGGAGGATTTGGGTTTCTTTTCTTTTTTTTTGGGAGATCCTATTTTCTCATTTGCGAGAATAAAGTTGCCATCTCAATTTTGATGGAACATAATAAAATGGAAGGAAATCTCCTCCAAAATAAACGTATCCAAAAGAATCCAAAAAAAGTAATCTCATTATTGGTGATTCAAAAAATAAATTTTGTTGAATTAACAAATTAAAATTTAATTTCTTCATATTTTTATTAAGAGTAGTTAAAAATATTTTTTTTAAATTGAAAAATGAATTTTTAAATTTTTTTATACCAGAGATATTATGATTATTTATTTAATTTTTTTATTTCAGTAATATTTTCATCCAATAAAACATAAAGATAAAATGACATCTTTTTCTTTTTATGTTATACTAAATATAATTATGCCTTGCAAGATTTTATTACATCAATTCTCATTCTCATTCCTATTCTTACTTGTATTTCTATTTTCATCAAAATTCTTCCATCCAATTAAATGTAATCTCAAATCAAGTTTCCAGACCGGCATTTAGAAGAAAGGGATGATGCCCAAATTAACCCAAAAATATTTTATTATACTAGAAAAAAAAAAGACATCACCTAATTCATTATTCAGGATGATAAATTTTATTTATTTACCTTTTTCCCTATATAAATAATTTAGTTATGTTCCATTGTTAGTTCTCGCTACTTTCTAAAATACCTTACATATTTTTTTAATTAAAAAAAACTTAACTGCATTTTCTTATAATTTTCAACATGTAATTAAAAAATGGTGTAGACCAGTATGGAAAGTTATTCCTTGTCTATTATAATGTAAAATGAGATGGACTGAATATCAACTTGGATAAGTAGTTTTCTCAAATTACATTCCCAATATATCTATGAAAAAATAAAACAGTCTAAAAAGTTTGTGTATTAAAAAAAAAGGTTAAAATACTTTTCCTTCCCATGAAAAATGATTTTATTACACAGCTTTATTTTCTATTACAAAACATGCAAAAAAACAAAAACAAATGAAACCATTCATTTGACCAAAATAGTTTCAAATAAGAGATTAATTTAATTTATTAAAAAATTAACTTATGAAGAATTATATTTTTAAAAAATTGTTCTAATATAATTCGGTTGAAAATAATAAATTTAATTTACTCTAATGTTTTTTTTCTACTTAGAATAGTACTTATATTTATTACATATATATTGAATATATATATACATATTATAATTAAATATTATTAAATATTATCTTTTAATTAGTTAAATTTATTTCAAAGTTATTTTCTGATTTTTAATTTTAAAAAATTTATTTATATTTATTAAATAAATTTAAATCTTGTCAGATTAACTGAAAAAGATGGCTATTTTATAATTTTATAAATTTAAGAAAATATTATTTTAATCATTCAAGGATATTTTAGTAAAATGATTTAGTTGTAACTTGATTTTTGATTTTAGGGAATGAGAGAATAATTTTTTTATAATAGATAAGAGAGATGTAAAATTAAATTAGCTCTTAAGAGAGAAGATGATACTTTAATAAAACATCTAAAAATTTTGTATTCAAAATAAAATTTAGGTGAGAGAAATATTGCTAGTTAAAATGCGAATTATATTGATTTTAGGAAAACTAAATATAAAAGCTAATGCTTTAGGGATGTATAGATTGAGCAATTTACTATAAAAAAAATGTCAAATACTTCAGTGTACAAATTTTTGCATCCATATATTATTCTTCTTTTGAACTCAATGGGATTACCATCAAATATGTGTCAAAAAAAGTTGATTGTCACCTAGTTTCAATTTTTTTTTTCCTTCAAATTCAATTGCAGTGTTTTACCAATATTTTTTTTTTGGTATATGTGTTTTATTTGATTTGAATTCTCTATGATATTGAAAAACACAGCATTATGTGTTGTGTCCTTAAAGAAGAGGGCGTCCCTGTTTAAAAGATAAAAAGAAAACTTTACTTTTTTTAAATCTTGTGTGCAAAATATAGTGTTTGAAGGTACAATAATAATTTATGCATTAATTCATATAATTCATGGGATAAAACATATTTTCACTTCAATTATAATTAATTATTTTTAATAATAAAAATTAAAATTTCAGTTTAAAAGCAAATAAGTACAAATATAAGTGTTTATCTTCCAACAACCTGTTTGGTTTTGTAAATAGAAAAAGGAAATGTAAAAAAAGAAGAAGATAATTTTGCAAATATAAAAATGATTTTATATCTTTATTTTAATTTAAATTTAAAAATAATAAATATTATTAAATGATAATTATAAGTATATAATAAATATTACATACAACTATCTAAAGAGAATATATTTATATTGCATAGAACCAAATGGTCCTGTGTCATATAGACATCACGAATGACTTTTGCAAAGTGTCATAATTGATCTGATCGAAAAGAATGAACATATCATAAATTGAAAATTATGACTTATGTAACTGAATTGGACATTAATAAAAATGAAGAATCAAATTGAAACAAATAGAGTATATTACATATATATATATATATATATTTTTTAATTTTGTTAAAATTATATAGATCTTTTAATATATACAAACTTTTCTTGAAATAAAAATTATGTGACATTTTAATCCAATTTTAAAATTTTTTACTAAAATATTATCTGTTAACTATTTTTACATATTTTTTTATAGAGAGTATTTTAATTAAAAAAATTTAAAATTTAACTAAAATATATATATTGAGAATAAATGAGAGATCTACGTAATTTTAACAAAAATTCAAAAAAAGAATTATGTAATTTAATCAAACAAATAACTAGGTTAAAGAATTACGATACTAAATAAGCAAAACTTAAAAGATGTAAATCTCATATTCATTATTAATTTTTATAAAACATGTATTATACATTTATTTAATAACATTTAATAACAACATTTTAGGTATTATGAATAAATATGTAAAATACTAAAAATTAAAGGTTAAATTACTTTATTAGTCTGTATAGTTTCATTTAATCTTTTATTTTTTTTTCATAATTAAAAATTTGTATTTAGATTATTGTAGTTTTAATTTATTTTATTTAGCTTATGTTGTTAAATTTTTATAATTGTGTTATTAAATTTTGTTACAATAATTAACTATGTGTTGTATTAATACTTTGAATATATATAATTTATGGTTATGATAATAAAGATAGCAAAGTAGGCAATTAAGAAAAATTAACTTTGATTGAGTGATATTATTTGAACCATATTATATTTAAGTATTAAAATGGTGTATAATTAATTATATCAACAATATTCAATGACACATATATATAAATTTAATGATAGGGGACTAAGTAAGATATTTTTTTAAGACTATTTATCTCTATTATATATTTTTAAACTATAGGAGCTAAATTAAAACTTAAGTGAAAACTAAAAACAATTTAACTAAAAATAAAATATTATTCTATGGATATATTTGTTGTTTTCAAGAATTTATTTTTTTATCAAGTAATTTGTAATTTTTTAAATTTAGAAATAAATAATTTTATATTAGTCAAATATATATTTTATTATATAAGTAACTATTGCCATTGCCGTGCATGTAGTTCAAATTTATGGTCAATCCCGTATATGGCAGGACCTGCAACCATTTAAATTTCAAAAGGGATAAAAATAAAAATAACATAAGGAAAAAGTTGCTGCGACGCAGCCTCAGCAGGAAGCTACTGTAGACATCCCTCAGAGTTTATATGTGTGTGTCTATATATATATATATTAAATAGGGGTATTTGGTTCAAAATAAATATATTAAGTAAAACATTATTTTGAACTTTCATAAATGAGATATTTTTTTTTATTTTAATCCATCATAAAATTATATTTTCAATTTGATCTATTATATATTAATATTTTTTAATTTAGTTATTTATAAATAAAATTATTATTCATAGTAGCCATTCACATGTAAATATTTCTAATTTAGTAAAAAGATATTATTATTAATAATAACTTTATTTGCAAATAATTAAATTAAAAAAATTTCATAAATAAAGAACTAAATTGTAAAGATAATTTTATAAAAGGACAAATTGAAAAGCATCTTATCTATAAAAGATCAAATTAAACAAATAATTTTATAAGAAATTAAATTTAAAAATATTATTTGTGAGGGACCATAATAAGATTTTACAACTTATAATTTATTTTTTGTTATAAAAAATGTAAATGTAGGACAAATTTTAGTTTTAAGAATGAAAAGTGTACATTATTAAAATTAAAAAATAAAGGTCATTTGAACATCTTAAAAAAGCCAAAAAATATTAATGTAGGAAAATTGTCCTAAATTAACTACTCACCTAAAATTCGGTGGTTCCATCTAAAAGGAAGGAATTTAAATTGTGAACAAAAAACCGGAGAATCAGATGGCTGGGATGAATTAAGCAGATGAAAAGATCATATTAATGGTAATAATCCACATCACAATGAATTGTTTAATCCTTGTCAAATGATAAAGCATCATTTCAATTCAAATCTCTCCACCACCTTTCATTGAGTTGGAGCGTCATTGGATTAAATTAACAAAAAAGGCAAATTGTGAGGCATAAAAGGTGAATCTGTGAGTGGCAGGGGTTAGCAATATGAGGGGAGGTAATTGGGCGATTTAGGAAATCGGAAATTAAAGAATTGGTTGACCTGGCTATTCACATGCGAAATTCCCCAAACTTGCCGGCCTTGGTCGGTCTTTCCAGTTGTGGCATCGTCTTGTGCGACTCTTGTCTTTGCCAGTTACACAATCTTTACTTCTTCTAGTGCTCTCACTCTCTGCAACTCCCTCTTTTTCTCTCTACGCCTTCTCATCGCTTTCTCTCCATTTTCTGGTCCATCACACTCTCTGCCTCTTATCTGGTAATTTCTGTCTCTTTTTGCATTTTCTTTTTCTTTTCACTCTAATCAAACGTGGGTTTGATCGGCATTAGGCATGGCAACTATTGTTTTGTTTCCATCTTTCAATTAATTGCGTTTATGGGGGGATTGGATTCAAATGCTCGTGTATTTCATAAAGAATCGGGAGCATAGTGCAGTATAAGCCGAGATCTTGCTACATTCATTCTGCTATTTTGATTAATTTTAGTATTGCGCAGCTCCAAAATTTTAGGGGATTTCATTTGCGTTGAATCTTTTGTTTTATTTTGTTCCTTTTTCCATCATTAAGCCAAGTAAACTGTATGATCTACTAAGAACCGAATCATGCAGTGTAAGTCAGTCTTCGCCCTATCTTGGGAAGATGGTTATTGGCTTCGGTCTTCTGAATGCCTGCTCATTTGGACCAAGTTTTGTATGATGCTTAAGTCTCAGGCTTTCTTGTGCTATGATGGTTTAGGCTCTGGGCCTTTTTAGTGTTTCGGGATTCTGTGGATCATTGGGAATAAAGAAAAACTAAAAGTAAGCGGGTCACTTTGCCGAGACTCTCTAGTTTTTAGGTATTATGGAAAATCTGGTCTATGTGGGGTTTGGAGTGAACGGTCAGTGCTAGGATTTGAATTGGCTGCTGTAAAAATGGATGTCTTTACTCTTTGGAAATGCAATATTTCAGATATATTAGTTTAAGAGAAAAAACTGCTATAAGAATATGAAATCTGGCAGAGGAAGATCTAGAAAGTCAGGAGTGAATCTAAACAACAAAATATCATTCATCTTATGGAGTGAGACAGAAATTAGGGGAATGAGGCTTGCAGATGCGTCTTTGGTTAAATTCTGCACCAGAGTTTGATGATCTTTTCTTCAAGTTCAGATCTTGACTTCATTTGCTTTTTGTTGTTCCATTCATTCTTACATTTCATATTAGTATTAAATTAAACAAATTAAGTAGCGTCCAGTATACTTCATATTGTTGTCTTTGATGAGATGTCCTTGTTTCCATCCCAGACTAAGGCCTGACAGGGATGTCAGAGAAAGCTCTTAGGGATCTCAATACAATTCCTGGAACTGAAAAGAAGGTCGAGAGCTCCAGTAAGGCATGTTTAACTATGCCTTCTATTGACAATGTGGATGAAAATATTCAAGATTGGCAGAAGAAAAAAAATTGTGCCTCCTTAGTGTCTCCACCTGTCAATGGTAATCAGACAGACAACTCTCGATTAGAAATTGGAAATGCAGAAGTAGAATACATTGATTCTGAGAAATTGAACGATTTAGAAGATATTGATACTTGTCTCAAGGTAATATTTCTTTCATTGTTGGAGAGGTGGTTAAAGTTGTTTATGGTTCGTAATATTTCTTTAAAATTTTACGGTTAATTATTAGATTTTTATAAGAAAGTCAATGCTTGTGTTATTTGAAATTAGTTATTGGGTTTTATTACAGACTCTCTTAGCTGGACTGGACTCTAAGGATTGGGTCCTGGTATGCGAAGCCCTCAATAATGTACGGCGGTTTTCAATATTTCACAAGGAAGCACTACTTGATATGCTGTAAGTAAAAAAACATGGATATTTTTTTATTGAAATATGATTATCTAAAACATGCTTTTGTTGATTAATATGCTGTCGTTTTTTGTCTGGGGATTAATGAATTTACCAATATGCTATCTGGTAAACAGGGGGGATGTGATCACATTTGTAGTGAAGTCCCTGAAAAGCCCTAGAAGTGCTGTTTGCAAAACTGCCATTATGACATCTGCAGACATTTTCAGTGCATATAACGATCTTATAATAGATTTCCTGGACCCTCTGGTAACACAATATTCCTTCTGTATACTGGTTAATTTGGTTATTTTACTGAGGAATTTTCTCTTCTTACACTTGATTGTATATGAACATGCTCTTACATGTGAACAAATTTTTTATGGATGCAGCTAGTGCAGCTTCTTCTCAAGTCTTCACAGGACAAGCGCTTTGTATGCGAGGCAGCTCAGAGAGCTTTAGTAGCAATGACTACTTGGATTTCCCCTATATCTTTGTTACCAAAATTGCAACCACATCTTAAGAATAAGAATCCTCGAATTCGTGCAAAGGCATCAATGTGCTTTTCTCAAAGTGTTCCTCGATTGGTAAGAGAAAGATTTATGAATGGCTCATATTACGAACATTCATTTTCAAGAAATTTGTAGAGTTACTTTCTAGAAAGTATGTTCTGTTTGTTTTATTGATTATAGAAAGTTTGATACATTATTTTTTAGTATGTTTTATGTATCTTAATGCTAGAATGATGTTTGAGTTCTATGAAGTTTTTATGATGATTTATGTTTAAAAAAAAGTCACCACCCTCCCTTTCCAATCACACATGCGCGCGCGCGCGCACACACACACACACAAATCTCCGAAAAAAAAAAGCAGGATAGATTAATGATGCAGGGAAAAGGCATTTATTATCAATGAGGTTACAATCACTAATTTGCGTTTGAGACATCTGAATGAATTTGAATGGCCTCGGTTTCTATCCCAAATTTGCCTAACAAACCTTTCCTACTTCTCTGTTTGAGGGATGTTTTTACTATTTCATGTAAAGAATTCTTTATTGTTGATCTATTACCTAGCATGCTTCCACAAATAAAAGGATCAATCTTTTCTGATTGAGGTGTCCAGGCATTCATGTATACATGCCCTTATTTATTTAAACTGCTATTTCGACTAATGGGTATAAGTATTATCTTTCTTGGTTGATGTTTGGCGGCTTTCCCTGCTTATTCATTCGTGTGTACATATATACTTACATGCATGTGTGTATGTATATGGGTTATTACATATGTATATGCATGTGGTGGCAGTAGTGCAAGACCAAGCACACTTGCACCATCTGCTAATTGCTTATGGTTCAATAGTTGAATTGGTTAAAATCACTTTCTATAATGAGTTATTACATATAAGAGTCTCATGTTTTACTCTAGTGTTATTGACTCAAGGGATCCTAACTAAATATATTACATACTCTCATAATCAAGTTGTTTTCTGCAATAGTTAAATTGCAATCATTCATTGGCTTTTTTGTCTTGGAGAATCGCAATAATCACAACACTTGTTGTATCTCTTATTATAAGATTGTCACCGAGAGTGCAATTGTCAATTCCCAACTTTAATCTTTTATGCCTCAGTCGTGTTCATTCTTCATAATTTTTTCAATTGTTTCCTAAACAAATCTCCCCCTGATTTATATACTATTGCCATTCTTTGGTCAATTCCTGGTTTGAGAATTATTACTGGTTCTTTATACTGAGTGACTCGGTATATTTTATCTTGTGAATAGCTTATAGGCTTGAAGATAATTTTATAAAAGCACCGAATTACATCTACATTGTAAACCTGAACGTGCGTGGCTTTTCTTCAGTTGATATTAAAAAGGGACTATGGTGGAAGAGCAATGTATATGGTCTATGTACTCTTGGCACTGGACGCTGAGCACTAACATTTTCTGCCTTGTATTGTTGTATTTATTTGAAGCAGGGTGCTGAAGGCATAAAGGCGTATGGGATTGACAAATTGATCCAAGTAGCTGCATCCCAGCTGAGTGACCAGCTTCCTGAGTCAAGGGAAGCAGCCCGAACTCTACTACTTGAGCTTCAAAATGTATACGAGAAATTTCATGATCTCGTGCCTGCTACTGTTTCTGAGCATCCGGAGCTGGGTTCATGGGAGAACTTCTGTCAATCAAAACTTTCTCCTCTAAGTGCTCAAGCCGTACTTCGCGTTACCAGTATTGCTCGGGAGGGTCTTGTTTCATGACACATACCATGCATGAATGTCAGTTAGTGTACTTCTTTAATGAGCGTCATATTTTTCCCCCCCTGTATATACAGTGAAAATTGAGATGGTTTGAATTGCGGTTGAAGCACGGATTGAACAGGAAATTTATGATTCGGTTACGTATGTCACCTTTTATTGTTAGATATACAAACTACATTACTTCCTTTTTCTCGACGCATTTGTATTTGATTTGATTTTAGCATTCATTTCGTCAATGTGGATGTGTTTTGCAGTCGCTTCCAATCCCATGGTACCTTATATCCATCAAGACCTTATTTGGTATATAGAAATGAATAGAAGAAGAAATGAAATTAAAAAAAAAAAAGCAATTTTATAAATAAAAAAATAAACTTCATACTTATATTTAAAAAAATAAAAAATTTATTCAATAATAATAATAAGAAGAAGTATATAATATATATTGCAAAAAATATGATGAAAATGGTACCAAATGACCCCAAGAACAAGAAATGGCATTTCTTCTGTTTATTTGCTAAATTAATATGTTAAACGATTTCGCAGCATTAATGTTCAAGGCCTAGAGGGTATAATATCACGTTTTATTTGGAATAATCATGGTATATTGTGATATACATAGTTGATTCTGATCCTTCTCCCACTTAGAATTGATTACTACAAAACTCGTGCTGTACCCGTCCCTGACCTTTCTCCTTCATAATTTGGGGATTGCATTGTGCCTCTGATGTTGTGGATTATCTTGAATTCTGCATCACGAAGGTTTCACAGATTCCATAATTGAACTGTGGATGGATGAGACCAGTGGATTTATTAATGTGATTGAAAATGATTCAAATTGTGACTACAGGAAAATAATACGTCATTGTGTTACAAAGAGCAATTATGAGAAAAGCAATATTACCTAACGTATATCTTGTCGCTAAGGGAAGCCTCTATGCGAGGATATGGGCAAGTGAAAGGCATAGGGGACAGTCCCGAGAGATGCCGTTTCTTCCCTCATATAAACATGCTAGTAAGGTTTTTATATGGAATACCAATATTTGAGAATTTAAAACAATTAGTGCAATTTTTTTTTTTGGTCGAAAGGTCAATAGTATTCAGGAATGGAAAAACAAAAAAAGAAAATATGTTAAATTATTTTTAATTATAATTTCACTCGATTTTTAATTTAATTTTTAAATAATTATAATTAATTTTTTTAATTCCTGCCATTATACTTCTATCAATCTTTTATTAAAAAAAATTAAAATGCATTTTAAACTTCTGACGCTTTATGTAGTGTTTTTTTCTTCTTATACTGCTTTCAATTTTTTTTAATTCAAATATCTTTTAAACCTTGAGTTATTTGTAAATATTTCCTCAACATTTTTTTAAAAAAAAAAAACTTCTTTGATAATCACCTTTCAAAATTCAAACCCTTTTGTCCATATTTTCATTAATCTTATAAACAAATATGTCACCTTAGATTCCATCATTTGTTGTTTGCATCTTGTGATACTAACTGGAGAGCTAATTTGGATGTGGCTACTGCATTTACTTTGGTTCTAGCACCATCATTTGAGGAGCCAAGAAACAACCTATTATGAGTATAGATGCTTGGCAAACATAGTTGCTGAACTCACCTGGTTGAGGTCTCTATTTGCAGAACTTAAAATACCCATTACTCAAGCTCCAGTCATCTCTATTGTGACAATTGAAGTACAGTTCTCTTGTCAGCTAGCCTTGTTTTACATTATCGGACACAGCATATAGAGCTTTATCTTTCATTTATTTGGGAAAAAGTACAGCAAGGCCTAGCTAATGGCTGTCACGTTCCAAGTCCAGAATAAACAGCATATGTGCTCGTCAAACCAAATAAAAGAAGAAATATGCTTCTTTTTTTTTCTTTCTCTTTATCATATTAAACAATGCGAGTAATAATTCATACACTTTTTTTTTTATTTCTTTTTCTTTCTTTTGTACAATTTATTTCTTTTCCTTCCTTCTTCTATCATCCTAAACAAATCAATGTTGATAGCATGAATTAACCAAGATTTAATAGTTCAAACAAAATAAGAGAGATTGCGTACCTGATGAGAAATCCATAAATGCAGTTATTAGTTTAATAAGTAAGAGGAAGAGAAAGATGGATCATACAACCAACTTTACTTCTTAGGGTTTCAGAATGGAGAAGAAGAGAGAGAGTTCGTGCAATTTCTAATATAATACTTATATTTATAATTAATTGTCTTCTTATCTTCTCTATATAGGCTAGTCTTATGATAGAAAACTACTGGCTACTAAAGGGATATAAGTTGGGATCTTATCCCAATGTATATATATGTAATCCAATCTATCATAGATTACATATTTTTAAACAAAATCTAATTTGTTTAGGACTCAATTATCAAATACAAAACTAATTGTTTAAAGATAATATATATTATTATCTTATAATTAATTAATATTAATCTATATTAAATATTAATTTATAAAATTAATCTAATAATCTCCCACTTGGATAACATTAATTAATTACGCACAAAATAACAATAAACAATCGGTGCATATTAAGCCATGTTTGGAAAATCAGACCGGACCTGCCGGTTCGACCGGTTCGTCCAGGAACCGGTCCCTGGTCCGGTTTGGTTGAGTTAGAAAACCGGTCAAACAAAAAACCAGTCAAGAACCGGTCAAACCGGTAAAAAATCGGTGAAAACCGGTAAAAAATCGGACAAAAAAATCGATCAAACCAGTGTGAAGCAATTTTTCTTTTTTTTTTTAAATTTTTTTTATATAACAGAATAATTCATTTTAAATAATTTTTACAAATTAAAAATAGAAGGTAATAAAAAAGATGAGGGGGTTGAAATATGATTTTTTTTTAAAAAAAAGAAAATATAAGAGAAATAAAATGTGTATAATTAATTATTTTTTATATTTACTTTTTATCATATTCAATTTCCTAATAATATTACTCTCAAATATCAAGATACTTAGCTAAAATTATTATTTATTATTTTATTTTTTAATAATAAGTAGAATCTTAATATAATTTAGAAATTTTAAAAATTTAATATTAAATATTATTAATTTTTAATCATAGATAATTTTTATTTTAAACTAAACATTAATTTTTGTAATATCTTAAGAAATGTTAAATTAGTAATTAAATATTTAAAATTTACTAATATTTATTTGTTATATTAAAATTTTAATACATAAAATTTTTTTAAATAATATATTTAATTATCACCGGTTCGACCACGGTTCGACCAATGAACCGTGAACCAGTACCTCCACCGATTCAATGACCGGTCCGATTTTAAAAACATTGATATTAAGTCATAAACAAATCCAAAAGAATTGACTTAAAATCACTGAATCCGATAAGGAATCAAGTGATTTATAACGCATTAACACACAATCATTGAATCCAATAGGAAAATAAATGATATTAAACGCATTGATAATATCTCAATTTCTTATTGAGCAAAACAAAATTGCATAAGTGGTCTTAAAGTAAAACAAAAAAGATAATCATATCTCAGTCTCCCACTGAGCTAAGGTTACATGAAAGATTTAACAAGATCCATATGAGTTACAGGATTCTGAAATACTCCTATGGGTAAGCCTTTAGTCAACGGATCCGCAAGTATTTCTTCACTCGGGATATGTATATTGCGAGTTTGTGACTCAGCAACTTTTTCTCTAACGAACAAGAGCTTAACATCAAAATGTTTGGTACGACTAGAATTCTTGTGATTATGAGAGAAATATATAGTAGATGAATTATCGCAGAAGATGGTTAAGGGTCGTGATATAGAATCAACTAAACGCATGCTAGAAATAAACTTCCTCAACCATATTTCCTGACAGGTGGCCTCATAACATGCGATATATTAGTGGAGGTGGCTATAAGTGTCTGTTTAACACTTTTCCACGAAACAGCTCCTCTAGACATTATGAAGATATACTCAGAAGTTAACTTGCGATCCTCTATACAAGAGGCAAAATCTGAATCTGAATAGCTAACAATCTCAAGTACATTAGATTTGTAAGTCAACATGTAGTCTTTGGTACCTTACAAATACCTCATAATCTTCTTGGCAGCCTTCCAATGAGTCATTCTAGGATTACTCAAGTATTTCCCAAGCACACTAATAGCAAAGGCTATATCTAGACGAGTGCATACCTGTACATACATAAGACTGCCTATAATGGAAGCATAAGGAATCATATCCATTTCAGTCCTCTCAGCATCATTTTTAGGGCATCGTGATCGAAACAATGAATCACCTTTTTAAATAGGTATGGGGCTAGATGCATAATTTTTCATTTTGAACTTTTTAATTACTCTTTCAATATAAGTTGTTTGAGATAGACCTAAAGTGTCATGAGATCTATCACAATGGAATTGTATCCTTAGAACAAAAGATGCCTCACCAAAATTCTTCATTTCAAAATGGCATGATAACATATGTTTTGTCTTCTTCAGAAAAATCATAGAAGTGCTGGCTAGTACAATGTCATCAATATAGAGTACCAAAAAGACAAAATTGCTCCCATCAAATTTTTTAATAAATACATTTATCCGAATTGTTCTCAATGAACCCAAGAGAGGTGATGACCTCATCAAATTTCAAGTACCACTGCCTAAAAGCTTGTTTCAACCTATAAATGGATATTCGTAATCTGCATACTAAATGTTCCATTCCAGGTTTAACAAAACCATCTAGTTGAGTCATATACACTTCTTCATACAAGTCTCCATTAAGAAAAGTGGTCTTGACATCCATATGGTAAAGTTCAAGATTAAATTGTGTAACGAGAGTCGTAACCACCCTGAAAGCATTCTTTGTAGATACTGGAGAGAAGGTTTCTGTGTAATCAACGCCTTCTTTTTTATTGTAATCTTTAGCTACAAATTTGGCTTTATATCTTTCAATTTCACCAGAACTTCCTCGTTTAGTTTTATAGACCCATTTGCAATCAACTGGTTTGCACTTATCCGGCAATTCCACAAGCTCTCACACATGATTTTGATGCATGGAGGCAATCTCATCTCTCATAACCTCTATCCATTTAGAAGAATTGGGAGTAGACATCGCTTACGTAAAGGATTCGGGATCTGTACTTTCACTAGTATCAAACTCGAATTCCTACAAATAAACCATATAATCATTTGGTATTGTAAGCCTTCAGACTCTTTGAGAATATCTCAATTCAATTACCGGCTCACCTGCTTTTTTCATAGGGAGTTCTGCATCCACTTTAATTGGATTTTTTATAACTTCATCTTCGTTAGACACAGGGGGTGTCAAGATAGATATAAGTAAGACGGTGCTCTCATCACGCAAATTAATGATTCTAAGTACAGAGCTCCCACTATCTAAGTCATTGTCAAAATAAAATACCCAATTAGACTCGATGATCTTGGTAGTGTACATAGGGCAATAAAATCTGCATCCCCTTGAGCTTACATAATACTTAATGAAAAATCCACTAACTGTTCTTGAATAATTTTTTTTTTTTTAATTGAGGATTATATGGCTTTACTTCTACTTGGATTATATGGCTTCACTTCTACTTTATAACCCCATACTTGAAAGTGCTTTAAACTTGGCTTCCTTCTAGTAAAGAGTTCATATGGAGTTTTTGGCACTGTTTTACTGGGTACTTGATTCAAAATATAAACAGAAGTTTTCAAAGCATCACCCCACAAGAATTCTGGCAAGGAGAAGTGGCTAATCATACTTCTAACCATGTCCATTAGGGTATGATTATGCCTCTCTGCAACCTTATTTTGTTGTGGGGTCCCAAGTATTGTATAATAGGCTTCAATGCCATATTTCTATAAAAACGAAGCAAATGGACCTGGATTTCTTCCTGCCTCAGTATATCTCCCATAATACTCTCATCCTTTATCTGATCTTACACATTTTATGGCCCTACTAGTCTTCGATTCAACTGTTGACTTAAAATTCTTAAAGGCATCCAGTGATTTTAATTTCTCACGTAGAAGATCAATCAAACTATATTTAGAATGATCATCTTTGAAGGTAATGTAGTATTTGAATTTTTCTATAGTCGCAATTGCAATGGGCATACATATGTTAATATGAATTAGATCCAAAATATTCTTAGACCTATTTACTTCTTTGTTTCTAGCTCTAACAAAAAGTTTTCCTTTAATACAATTAATACAAGTTTCAAAATCCAAAAAAAAATCTAAATCTTACAACACACTTTATCTGACCAATCTCTCCAATCTATCTCTAAAGATGTAGCTCAAATGACGATGCCACAAAATAAAAAAAATTTTCATTAATTTTTGGACGTTTATACCCAATCATAGTATTAATAAGAGCATTAGAAGATTTAGTAGGACAATCTTTTAAATTTAAATAATATAAGTTAATGAGTTTCATAATGTATCCTTTAACCCCTGACACTTCATCATAACTAGCGTTTATCAAACAACAACAAATAATAAACCTTCTGAGTTTTGTCAAGTCTCATAAGTTTCTCCATAACTGCATTCATATACTCTAATGCAGTGTTTTTGTTTAGAATGCTCTCTCTAATTCCTTTTTTTTTAATAGTGTATTTAATCACTGCTAAACAGATCTGATTTGACTCATACATTACTTATGATAGACCTTATCAATAGAACTAGATTCAAGTGTAAGATTTTCAAGCTTAGATTTCTAAGTGCCAAATCTTTTTTTTTTTTTTTTTCAGAAATTGTCAAGTGTATATTCAAGAACTCCTTTCATCATAATTCGTTCTATCAAGAGTCTTCACCACAAATAGTTGCTAGAAAACAAAAACTGATATGACCACAAATTGAGAAATAATTAATTATGTGTGCACAACATAATTATAATATAAGATTCTCAATCAAAATTCAGTTAAGCAACTATACAACAAAGTTGTGTCAAGTAAAATTCATATATACTATAAAGATTTGGTCTTTACAAAGAGTCTATACAATATGCATTTAATATATCCATACTGAGAGGGTATAAGAAATATTGAAAACATTAAAAAAAAAGCTATTTGCTTATTTAAAAGAGTAAAATCCAAAAGATTACATGAATAATATCACGTCGATAGGGTGTATCTATAATTAATGTAATACATACACATGCCTTTACTATTTGCTTATCCAAAAGAGTAAAATCCAAAAGATTACATGAATAATGTCATACCGATAGAGTGTATCCATTATCAATGTAATACATACACAAGCATTTACTATTTGCCTATCCAAAAGAATCAAATCCAAAAGATTACATGAATAATGTCACACCGATAGAATGTATTCATCATTAATGTAATACATACATAGGCCTTTACTAATTAGAATACTTCAAGGGTTGGACCCATAGTAGATGATGCAATCATTAGTAATACAAAAAAATGATCCATTATACTTTAAAACATCTATATTTAAAGTTTAAAAATTAATCTAATATGGCTACACTTATAATTGGGGAGAGTGGCTCATCACCAAAATGCAGAATATTACAAAGTATATTCATGAATTTTCTCAGCCTAAAATCCAATAAATAAAGCATATTTATTTATTATATAAATTTTCTAAAACCTAAAATAAATATTTTTAGACTCGATAAAATTATAAAAAAATAATAATATTTAAATATAATTTAAAAATTAATAGGCCCTAGGTCTACTAGGCCAAAGACCCAGTGTGTGTATCACATGCGCATGGGAGCGCGAGTGGGTGTGCATGGCTAGAGTTGGTCATCTTCTCCCCAGTTCCAGCCACGCAACAATTTAGGTTTCACCACCATTGTTAAGTTTTTCATCTCCTAAATAACCCCCTTTCACAGATTAAATATTATAAAACTCTTCCTGACAACGATGCAACTAAGATGCAGCGAACAATTAGAGAAAATAAGCATTAAAATCTTTTGAACAAAGAACTCAAAATTTTCAAACAAGACTCTTTTCGATCTGCATCTTTTTAAGCTCTATTCTTCCAATTAAATTATGATTCTAGTTCGTATGAGTGTATGGAAGATTTATATAACATTTAATTTGATTTTCATGTAAAGAAAGAAGAAAAAAAAATTCAAAAATATGAACGCTAAGCACGAACTTGAATGTTTAATATGAAATTACTGATGAGAAAACTCGAATTAATTACATTATTGATCTCATATACAATACAGATTTCATTTAATTTCATGAAATTAGTCCACAATTGAAAAATCCCAATTCTTAGGGTTCTTAGATTTAAAAAATTAGGATTCTAGAATTATTAATATAGAAGTTCGAATTAAATGAAATTAAACATGCCAATTATATCATTAAACTCATATATAATATAGATTTTGTTTAATTTCATGAAATTAGTCTGCAATTGAAAATTTTCAATTCTTAGAGTTCTTAGGTTTGAAAAATTAGGATTTTTTTTTAATAAATAACTAGATTAATAGTCCAAACAAAATAAGAGAGATTAAGTACCTGATGAGGAATCCATAGACGCAATGGATCACACAACTTACTTTACCCCTTAGGGTTTCAGAATGGAGAAGAAGAGAGAGAACTCGTGTAGTTTCTAATATGACGCTTATATTTATAATTAACTGCCTTATTATCTTTTCCATATGGGCCAATTTTGTGATAGAAAACTACTGGCTACTAAAGGGATGTAAGTTAGGGTCTTATCCCAATGGATATATATGTAATCTAACCTATCATAGATTACATACTTTTAAACAAAATTCAATTTGTTTAGGACTCAAATATCAAATACAAAACTAATTGTTTAAAGATAATATATATCATTATCTTATAATTAATTAATATTAATCTATATTAAATATTAATTTATAAAATTAATCTAACAATCAATACATAAGTTATTGGAGTTTAGATTCTTTAAAAAAAATTTTAGTAAATTTTTGATAAAATTCAAAGAAACAAGGAAAAAAAAAAGAAAGAGCAAGAGAAAAAAAGGAAAAAATAGATTCTATCCACATTTGTATTCTTTTTATTACTTTTTATTTAAATTTTACAAAAACTTTATAATAAAAAACTCTATAAATCCTTACACAAGTCATTGAGGTTCGTTTGGTAAAAGATAAGCCTCGTTGTGCCTAAATCCTAAACCTCCACAAATTAGTTAGACCGTGTAACACATCTGTTGGTTCTATTAGTAGGAAGCCCAGTATCTTAACTATTTCAAAGACGTTAATATATACATGTGTAACCTGCACATAATGAATCAATCAGAAATCATTTCCATTCATAAAGTTGACCTTTCATTTTCTCTCTGATTCTCTTCGTATTATAATGAGGGTGAGAAGCTTGATAAGATGGTGTAATGAATTTCATGCCTTGAGCTGGTGTTATGCTCAATTTCTTCATGATATGACTCGAGTTTCCAAAAAAATCACCCTTCCAGAATGGTTTGTTATTGTGGTTTTTTCTTTTTAAGTAATTTGGTGTCAAAGTCATTGAAATTACTGTCTTTAATTGAAGAAGAAAGATTAATAGGTCTCTTTGGCGTGGGAAGGAGAGATTTTCTCTTTTTTTATTTTAGTTTTAATGTCTATTATGTTTTTATAATTATTATTTAATAATTTTTTTTCTTTTTAAAATTAGAGTGTAAGAATAATTTTTTATTCTTAAAATCATTTTTTAATTATATTTTTTTTTATTTTATATACCAAACGAGTATGTTTGTAAATACGCTTCTTTTATGGAAAATTGCTTATTAATACTCTGTTACTCTAGTCTTTCTATGGTTCATACCCACTTGAGCAATGCTTCATAGATTAGATTGTATCATTATGCTTCAGATGACTGGACAGACCTTCTAAGTATCCGGGTCTCAAAACAACTGAAGTTACTTGAACACAAGTCCAAAAGTTCTTCAAATAAATATGATGAAATCTGTTGGTTTAAAATAAAGCAAGCTCAAATAAAAGCTTGATCTTTATTGAAGTAAAAAAATTATGATTATTCTTAACTCAGTTTAATAAATAAATTGAGCTTAAACAATTTACAAAGGAAGCTATGATATAATATGTATCTATACACACATATAAAATTAATTAAATAAAAAATTGTTTTTATACTATGTGTGTATATATATATATATATATATATATATGTATGTGAGAACATTTTATGACATAACATATTATAATATTTTATAGATGAATAAATTTTTTTTATTTATCTATAATTTTCAATAAAATTAATATTAAATATTTATATACAAAACAGTATTTTATTATTTATTGCTAGCAAGACTAACGAGTTGAACATTAAATTTTTAATTTTTTTTTAAAAACTCTCAAATCTTGAAGTTGGTAAACTATTTTACCTTTTATA
This sequence comes from Erythrophleum fordii, assembly GCA_032878935.1. NCBI lineage: Eukaryota > Viridiplantae > Streptophyta > Magnoliopsida > Fabales > Fabaceae > Erythrophleum > Erythrophleum fordii. Next base: position 16,241,594 of record JAVQMF010000049.1, on the reverse strand, counting down.
TATTGCCTACTAAATTAATCAATAGTAAGCAACCTGAAAAAAATTAATTTTTTTTCATTAGAAGAAGGTTCAAGAAAGTGTATATCAATTTACGAGTATTGAGTTTATCAAAGTGATAAAATTTCAATTCGCAAGCATTATATTGAGCGTGTATATATATATATATATATATATATATATATATATATATACATATGAGTATTCTAAGCTTCGCAGAACAAGAAAATGGAGTCAGTTGGTTTGGATGAATCATGGGCGCCTCACGTCGTCCTGTTTCCATTTATGTCCAAAGGCCACACCATACCACTCCTCCACTTCGCCCATCTTCTCCTCCGCCGCAACGTGGAGGTCACCGTCATCACCACACCTTCCAACCTCCCATTCGTAGCTCAATCCCTCCACCACTCTTCCGCCTCCATCATCGACCTCCCGTTCCCCGGCGGCATCGAGAGCACCGACAAGCTCCCTTCCATGTCTCTCTTCTATAGCTTCGCCCTCGCCACCCAGCTCATGCAGCCCCACTTCGAACGTCTCCTTAGTTCTCTTCCACATGTCGCCTTCATGGTGTCCGATGGCTTCCTCTGGTGGACCTACGACTCAGCTTCCAAATTCGGTATCCCCCGGTTCGGATTCTTCGGTACCAGCCATTACTCACATGCTGTTGTCAGAGAAGCGATTCTGTCCGGGCTTCTCAGTGGGCCCCAGCCCCATGACGAGTTAGTGAGTCTGACTCGTTTCCCCTGGATCCGAGTCTGTAAGAACGACTTAGAACCTCTCTTTGACTTGGATTCCAACAGTCTGGCCTCTGAGTTTCATATGAAAATACGTTCAGCTGGAACCAATAGCTCCGGTTTCATAGTGAATAGCTTCTATGAGCTGGAGCCCGTTTTTACTGATTATGTGAACACAGAGTGTTCTCCTAAGTCATGGTGTGTTGGGCCTCTTTGTCTAGCTGAGCAGCCACCCAAGAAGGTTCATCAAGAACAGTCCAATGGGAAACCAACTTGGATACAGTGGCTGGACCAGAAGCTGGAAGAGAAGTGCTGTGTTGTGTACGTGGCGTTTGGGTCACAAGCAGAGGTTTCTCCCGAGCAACTCATAGAGATAGCAAGTGGGTTGGAGGAATCGAAAGTGAATTTCTTGTGGGTGATCAGAAAGAATGACTGGAAGCTACCGGATGGGTTTGAAGAAAGAGTGAAAGAGGGGGGGCTGATAGTGACGGAGTGGGTTGACCAAAGGGAGATATTAATGCACCAGAGCATTCAGGGGTTTGTGAGCCATTGTGGGTGGAACTCGGTGTTGGAGAGTGTATGTGCTGCGGTGCCAATACTAGCGTGGCCAATGATGGCGGAGCAACCTCTGAATGCGAAAATGGTGGTGGAGGAGATCAAGGTGGGTTTGCGAGTTGAGACGTGCGATGGTTCAGTAAAAGGGTTAGTGAAAAGGGAAGAATTGGAAAAGAAGGTGAGGGAGTTGATGGAGGGGGCGAAGGGAAATGAAGCCAGGAAGAAGGTCAAGAAGCTGGCAGAAATGGCCAAGAAGGCCTCGGAAGAGGGTGGCTCATCTTGGCGCACGCTAGAGACACTTATTGATCACACATGCAGGAAGAAGGAAACCAGTGGACAGTAGAGAATGCTACCATGATGTGGCGCATCATGGTTTGGACTTTGGAGCCGACGAGATCATTCTCTAGTCTTTTTTTTTTGGGTCTCTGTTGCGAGTGCCGTGCTAGTCTTTTCTTTTTTCGTTTTTTTCCTTTCTTTCTCACTTTTTGTCTGCGTTCGTAAGTGTGCTGCTGTGCTGGATCATCTCTGAATAAGATTGCGCGCATGTAAATATCTGTTTCAATTGGTATAGATAGGGAAACCTGTGGTAGGGATACATTGCCTTGGATTAGGTCCTAGTGCTGGAGGAGTCTTCAAATCTGGGTCGTAGTTACGGTGTTCATCATGTCTATTATAAGATCCTTTGGGAGTCTTTTGTGGTCCGTTTCCCTTACAAAAGACACAATTTAAAAAAAAAAAGAGGAGAAAATCACAATTAAAGATTCAGCCTTTGTAAAATTTATAATGAAAAATTATAAAATTTTAATTTGGAGCCTTAAATTATAATTTTTTACATAATTTAAATATTTAATTATTAAATTCTTTCACTATAAATATTTTTTACTTGATATCCTTGATTGTAATTTTTTATTTTATATTAATTAATAAAAATTAATTTTCTAACTATTTTTGACACCAAAAGTATTTTAATTATTTACTCACTATTTATTTTAATTTTTATACTATTTTTATTTTATCAAATATCAAAATAAAAAATATTTTTTATATTATACTAAATATAATTTTAAATTACAAAATTTTATTACATTCTTATTTCTATTTTTTTATTCTCTTAAATTTTTTTTTTACTTTGTCATCATTGCCCTAGGTTCCTTTTCATCTTTCGTGACGGGCAATGGATAACGATCCTATGGTGCGAATTCATATGTCTGAGATGTCTCTGAGAGTGTTTCGATTGGAAGCCAGATGGGTAGGGGCCATATATTGTTTGCTTCTGGAAAAGTTGAATGAGAAAGGCATGGTTGTTAATTACCAGATGGTTGATAAGAAGGTTTCTGTCTGGAAATTATTCAATTTCAAATCTATACCTTATCACAAATTTTGTCCGTATTCTACTGTGTCTGCTAGCTGATTATGTATAATTCTGGACATCACAATGGAGTGTGTCCACATCTACATGAGACAAACAGGCACATATTGAAGACACTAAAATACTGTAACTATGAATATCAATAAGATAGACAACCGATGGAACGATGAGGACAAATGGATATTAGTTTGTCTTCCTGTTGTTTTCCAATTCTCTCTTGAGCTGTAGCGAGAAGTTGTCATTGACATCATCATCATCCCAATCATATTCCCATTGCTGGGTTGTTGCTTTTCCTTCTTCTTTGTCATCTCATTCTGTAAGTTTTAAAATATTGTCAACCTAGGGGAAACAACATACTCTAATCCTCAATAAAAATAAACTGCAATAATATTATTGCCATGCGACAGAAAATACATATTATTCAAGCAGAGAAAAACACACACGTGCAACTACATCATCGTGATAACTTATTTAAATATAGTTACATACTGTTCCCCAATATCCTGCATGGCAGATACAAACACAGCCTAGTGCATTAAACCTGCAAAATGACATGGTTGATAAAATAACATTCAGAAAAACAGTCAGGGAAGATCATTCAGATTTTCTTTTAGATTTAGTGACTTCTTGCCGGTCTTATCAGACAAATGCTTAATTCGCAGTCTCTCCCAAATTTTTAAAATATCCTGGAGCTAAAACAAAATTTAACCAGCAGCTAGCACTCATAGCCCTGCTATTGCAAAACTTCCAATTTGATCTGTTCTGTTATCTCCATGTCAGAACACATCCTTTCCCACACATTATTTTCACTAGTTATAGATAAGAAGCTCATAAATTGCAACATTAATGCTATTGTTTGTCACATTTTCTGTCAATGTATTACTATATACCAAAACTGTACCTACAAACTTCACCGGACTTCGCACTGGCCACCTGCTCCGGGCACAAAGGTATCAATGCTGAAGCAATTGGGATCTGTAACATGAATTCTCTACTACCAGTCTGCTCCATCCAGGACTATATTTTCATTTCCGTCATAATCACATCATTATTTTAAAGACTCCAAATGTAATTCTTGATTTTTTTTAAATACATAAGTCCCCATTTAATCCATCTATCTCTTTCTGTTGATACATTAATATACTTATGCTTCAGATAACTGTATAGACCCTCTAAGGAGACTTCCTTGTCTCAAACAATTGATGTTACATGAATACAAGTGCAAAGAATTAGATATATGAGCCATGTAAGTTTTGACCCCTTACATGACACAGCAGCGAATCAATTACATCACAAAATTCATCACGGGTCAAGTTAAAAATCCATATGAGACTTTAGAAATTGACAATTAATGACAGTCTGTCAGTCCCTTGTTGCTTTAGCCTTTAGAAGGATGTCAACTTCACATTGCATAAACTAAAAATTTTGGGGCAATTCTTCTTTTTTTTTTTGGTTTAATTTTTATTCGTAATGCTTAGCCATATTAAAGTGAAAATAAGTGGATTTTTTTCAATAATTTCAATTTAACCTTTTTTTGAAGGGTTTAACATTATAACGGGAGGCTGGACAGAGGACTACTAAATGCATTTAAATTTAATTTTTTTATATCAATCACATGTTTTTTAAGTTAACAGTTAGAAGTATTCTATAGTTTTTAACTTTGAGACGGGTCAGCTAATCCAACTCAAACTCATTTTGAATTTGATTAGTTTGAACTCTCCAAAAGGTGGTTTAAAAACCTAAATTCATTACTAATTTATGGAAGAATTAATTCAAATACTTTTTCAATGAAGAGTAATGAAATTCTTAAATTAAATCATTTTTACGTGATGTTTCAAAATGTATGTAAGTGTGACATTTTGGACTACTTATTGCATATGGACTATTAGACAACCACAAGCAAGGTTATAAAAATTGGATTAGGCCATTGGTTTAATTGGTTGGACTAAGAATCAATTCTTAATCTAGTTCAATTAGCTCAAAATATAAGTCAAAAAGTCAATCAAAAACTAATTAAACTGTTCAAAAATCTATTGAATCAATTAAACCAAACTAGTCAAAAATTAATTTGAACTAGTTAATAAAGTTTTTTTTTATATTTTTTCTTATATAATAGAATAATTCATCTTAAATAAATTTAATAAATAAAAAATAAAAAATAATAGAAGAAAGAGTGGTTGAAATATAAAGAAATTAAAAAAAAAAAAGAGATGATACAAGAGAAATAAAGGGGACATATTTAGTTATTTTTTGAGTGTGTTCTCTATTATACCCTATTTCGTAATAGTATTTTTTTTCAAATATTAAGAAATTTGGCCAAAATTACTATTTATTTTTAATTTTTTAATAATAAGTAAAATCTTAATATAATTTGAGAACTTTAAAATTTTAATATTAAATACTCTTAATTTTTAATTATAAGTAATTTTTGTTTCTTAATTAAAAAATAATTTTTTAAATATTTTAAAAAAATTGAATTAGTAATTAAATATCTAAAATTTAATAATATTTATTTATTATATTAAAATTTTAATATATAAAGTTTTAAAAAAATTATTTAATTATTATTGATTTGATTACAATTTAACTAATAAACTATAAACTAGTACTTTAGTTCAATAATTGGTTTAATTTTAAAAGTATTGACCACAAGTCATTCTTAACTTTTTATTTTTTTGGAGTCTTATTTTTTTCCAAAGAAGATTTTTAAGTTTTATTCTGACAGAACTCTTAAGTAGAGTCTTGCAATAAGATAAAATTTTTAGTCAATTAATAAAATATATCTAGCTAAGAGAATATAACTATTTATTTAAAAATTTAAATATTAACTATTCAATAATTAATTATCTCGACTTCCTAATGTTCTTTAGATTAAAATTTATTCCATTATAAACAGATAAATGTTCTTGAACCGTTGGTGGCACCTTGGCACTTCCTAATGCCGTGACGTCCATGAGTCAGTCATTATAGGCTATCAAAATTTATTTATTTATTAAATTTTGATAGAAAAGTCAAAGATTACACTAAAAAACCAACGAAAAAAAATCCCCAGTGATCTTTACAAATTTTAATTAGAAAATCCTGACTTCTTCCCCAGGGAACACGTTCCTTTCGACCCCACTTCCTTTCAAAAATAAGATACTGAATATGCCATATGGAACAAACGATCTGCAGATTACTCCTATATTATCTCCTCGTCCTCATCAAATTTTAGAGTTAAACTTCATACCCGATGCTCTTGTCACTTCTTTTTTGGACAAATATACTAGAGTGAGAATTACCTATAGCCCACAAGTGTGGAAATTGCAAAAATGGCCCCTTGAAAAATGTTAAAGCCCAACCAAACTTGGGCGTCTCCTCTCCCCTACAAGCCAGCGTAACATATTAGCTTGCCCTTTCCCACCAGCCTGTTTCCCAAGTTAATCCGTCTTCTCCGTTTCCCACAAATTTCTCAGCGTCCAAAATGACTACTCGAAATAACTGGGTTTGATGATAGTTTTAGGAACTTGAGTGAAAAGGGTGTTTGAGAGACAGAGAGAGTGATGGTTTTTGAATTCTCTTCCTTAATAATGGAACTCTCATTGTTAAAAAAGGAAAAAAAAAATACTGAATCATAGGCCCCTATTGGATGATTGCCATTTTCTTAACAAAATTGGTTTGGGTTCAATTAAATTTATCTGAGAATTAGGTAACAAAGGGACATGCAAATTGCAGCGCTACCCTAAGGTCTCGTTTGATAGAAGGTAGAGGGCATTATAGAATGAGAAAGGGAAGGACAGTGTAAGAAAAACACATTTGGTATACATGATGACTTTTTCTTTAAAAAAGTTAAAACTTTAAATATAAGAGAGTGCATACCTTTACAACTTTGATGAAAAATAATCTAATTTAAGAGAAAGTAAATTTTTAAACCATCTTATCTCTGTGTTTGAATTTCTTATGGTAAAAATAATTAAAATATTATTATTATTTATTATTATCAAAAATAAAAAATAATTATTTTTCTTATTTTTTATTATTATTAATAATTAAAAATAATTATTTTATTATATTTTATAATTATTAACAATAAAAAATAATTAAAGATATTTTGGTTTTTTAACCTCTTTTTTATTCTATTTCAAATATAAAAAATAAAAATATTTTTATATTTTTATTATATCAAATATAATTATAAAGTATAAGATTTTTTTTTATTTTATGTTTTATTCTTATTTTATCAAAAATTAATCCCTTGTACCAAAGGGGGCGAAGAAGTTGGAGCTGAGAGTAGCTTTCATGTGATCAACAGGTTTGGTAAGTGACCAATAGAATCAGTCAGTTCCAGCAAGGGGGGCCAACTGGGATATGTCATTTTAGTAAGTAACTTCTGGTGTGTTTAGAAACCCGGTTGGCAAACCACGTTATATAGAAGCAACTATTTTTTGCTTCTTGCAAACCATAGTTTGCTTCTTACAAACCATAATTTGCTATTTCCAAAAGCTCATCCAAACATGTTATTGCTTCTTGTAAATGTCTCCTTATTTTAGCTATCCAAACACACACTTCACTGATTGCGAACATCATTTTCCATTCCCGTTTAGTTTCCTCTGATGGCGACCATCATTAATTTTGGCTAAACACGACTCTTCCTACAGTTTTAGTGTGTCACGGCACCGGCCAGCTGGAAAATGCAACAATACTACAAAGGATGAGAAATAGTAATAATATGTTTGGTTAAAAGGTATAAAAAAAATGTAAAAAATGAGAAAGTAAGATAAAAAATAATTTTTATAATTATATTTTTTAAAAAATAATTTTATTATTTAAATAATAATGTAATAAATAGAATAATAATTATAAAATATATAAGAAATATTATATAAATTATATAAAAAAAATGTTTATAACTCACTAAACCAAATGGACTATAAATTTGTCCATAAATCATTGTGCTAGTACTATCATAATGATAATGACCTAATATTGTTTGTATGCCGTCCTTTCTCTTGAAACTCTACTAAGATGCCTTGTGTAAAAAAATTAGTGCTTCCAAAATGATGGGCGGTGAGAACTCAAAAGATGAAGCATTTATAGAAGATTTATGTTTGGTTAGATGATGTAAAAAAAAAAAAAAAGAGATAAATAGGATAGAAAATGATTTTTATATTTTTACTTTTAAAAAAATAATTTGATCATTAAAATAATAATTTGATAAATAGATTAATAATTATAAAAATATAATAAATATTGTACAACTAATATAAAAAGAATATATAGTGCAAAAGCAAAGAAGTAGGAACAAAGCCAGATATTCTCTAAGGTTCCAAAGGTATACGCAGGTCATGGCCACTTAAATTCTTTACTCAGGGCATTCTATCGCTTATTTTTTTGCCTCTGCTTCCATACATTGTTTGAGTAATACTACTATCTCTTTTTAATCTTTTGAATGTGCTTTATGGATGGAGGGTTATAAAGTTTCTTGGTTCTATATGAAAGATTATTGGTGGAGATGAAACTGAAAGAAATAGAAAAATTAAATAAACAGAATTAAAATTGAAGTGTCATATATCTTTGCTTTGTATCATTTGATTGTCTAAATGATTGGATAACTATATCTTCAAGCCCGTTGAAAATCATACTTAGAAGACGGTGAATATATATAATAAATAAGAAGAATAGATTTTACGAATTTTTTGAACTAAGGAAGTTGGAATTCAATTTTGATAGATTTGGAGTGCACTTTAATTAAAGTATGTGAACCTTGGATTTAACTCTAATTTTGGAGTATTGTTAAAAGGAGTAAAATAGAAAGAGAGTTAAAGAAAAGAATAATACTACCAAATTATTTTGGTTTAATTTCTTTAACTTATATTTAGTCTCTTTAAATTTTAAGTGATTTTTTTTTCAATCAAACTTAGATTATAGGTTGGATAGTTTTACACATACTCACAATCAACACAATGTTTACTATCTCACCTTAAATTACTAAAATATTTTAGTTTCACATAAACTCACCCAAAACTTTATACAGTGGGTTTTTTTTTTTAAAAAACTCACAACTCACTCTTTTTCCACTTAAGAAAGATTTATAAAAAATATGAGACCAAATTTTAAACCCTTATAAACAAAAAGGATATAATAAGCTCATTCATTTTAAAGTTTTCTCAAATTAAATATAAATAAAAAACTATGTTCAGGCAATATGATGAAGAGAACAAGAATTAATTAGCTTTTTTTTTTTTTTCCTTCTAGTGCTCTATTTTCTTTTGTTCATCTTCTTGTTATTATATAGAAGCACAATAATACATCGGTTGAACTAGCAGCTTCTAAAATAATCATTGAAAGAGAGAGAAATTTTATTTTGAAGCATGGTCAACTATATAGACAACTTTTGGCTTGCATATTTCTGTATATGTAGATATAAAGGAAAAAGACTTCTTTCTTCGAATTGTTTTTTATCTTTATTTAATAAGTCAAACAAAGCAAGTGAAAATAAAATAAAGTAAAATAAAACAATAATATTTTTTAACAAAATACTATTCAAACATCCTCTACTTTCATCTCTCTAAGTTCCTACCAATCTTCTCTTTTCTAATTTCTTCTGCTGAGTTTGCTTTTTCAGATCTTCTTCTTATTCTTTTTTATGGGATTTTCTCTTTTTCACATGTCGATTTTCCTTATTTGCGTGAGCTCCAACTATTATTGAAGAAGTGATCCAGTATCTTCACAAATAAATGAACGCACTTTAAATATGGCAACACCTTATTTTATCTTTCTCCTACTTGCTTTTTGATCTGAATAATTTGTGTTATGAACGCCATTTCCAGCCATAGGAGAACTTTGGAGACACATGCAACTTTGTTCAAGGATGAAGAAAAGAGTGATACCAAAGTTGTATCTTCATTTACGGTTTTTTCTTACATAGCCTTTCACTATAAATGCTTCAATAGAAAAAAGAAAGAAAACTTCTGAAACGTTCTGTACAACTTGCAACACATTTTACTCTCTTGCATATGCCCTTTCTTTATGCCATTTCCTATGATCTCTCTTGGGTCATATGTGCATATCTGTTTACAATAGACAAGGTAGAATTCAATAACTTGATAGGCTTCATAGGCCTATGAAGATGTTTCTTCATTTTAGTCCAGCCCCATAAACTTGTATTGGCTGTTAATGTTTCACTTAATAAAGAAATTATTGGCCCAATAGTGGGATGATCTGCGCCTTTGTGGTTCTCTGCTTTCAAACTGCTGGAGCACAGGTTCGGTCCCCCCCCCCCCCCCCCCAAACAAAAAAAAAAAAGATATTGGCCCAATTAGTTATATAATTTTATTCCACTTAAAGAAATAATATATGTTATAATATTTTTTGCAGTAATGCTCTGTTCATTATATAATATACAAAATTGTATAAATCAATGAAGCTCACTAAGTTAATGCAAAAGACATGAAACTTAACATTTAATGTAGATAAAATGACTCAATCAAAAATATTATTAATATGATGTTCTATTTTAATATATTTTATTTTTTTTGAATAATTATTATTACCTATTAACTTTAATGACTTTTAATACAATAAGTAATAAATAATATTTAATTATTTTTAACTTAATATTTTTTATAAATTTAACTTAAAAATTTTATTGTCATCAAAATAATTTAAACTCATATCAAAATTTTAAGACAATGGGTTAGACGTACCAGTGGAATTCATGAATCTGCTGCGCCTGCTGCTGAGGTGCGTATTATACCAGCCGTTCAAATAGAGCACACTCAGCTTCTCATTGATGGACAATTTGTTGATGCTGCTTCTGATGAATTTCTTACCTTTATAAACATAATTAATTACAGGTTCAAGAGTGTATGTACAATAAAATTGAAAAATAAACGTCTCCATTTTTTAGGAAAAACTTTCCCAACCTTCGATCCTAGGACAGGAGATATAATTGCCGATGTTGCTGAAGGTGACAGTGAAGATGTAGCTCGTGCTGTCTCTGCTGCTCGGAAGGCCTTTGATGAGGGATCATGGCCAAAGATGACTGCTTATGTATATTTTTTAATCTAATTTTTTGCCCATTTTTCTTTCATGAGTTTCAGAACATACCTGTGTAGACAAGGTTCTAATGATGAGTTCGTTCATAGACAGGAATTTCAGCCAACTTTATGGTTTTCTCCAGGAAAGATCACGCGTAATTTTGCGCTTTGCCGATTTACTGGAAAAGGCACAATGATGAAATTGCAGCACTTGAAAACATGGAATAATGGAAAGACTTATGAGCAGGCTGCAAATGTCGAAATACCTATGGTGACGCGTGTTTCTATATTATGTTGGTAGGATGATCTTTGTGCTCCTGTTTCATGCGGTTATATAGCATTGCATAACAAGTTGACATTCTTTGGGATGCTTTCTGTTTTCTTGAAGTTGGGCATATAAAATCATGGTCTTACAGTTGGATGTAGATCCCCTGAAGTTCGCTGCCTCTGAAGTTCCCTGAAGTTGGTCGAATCTCATTCGTTCGTCGTGTTGAAGGCAAAGATGGTGCCACGTCTCATTGAAGCATTGAAACACACCGTTTCAATTATTGGAACGGTGTGTTTTGGAGGGCCAAAAGATGAAGCTGGAGCTGTGGATGCTAGAAGGGAACAGCTGAAATGATAAGTTTTGGAGGGAAAAATGCAGCTTTGCTTGATCATGTAGTGCCAGTTTTATTGCTGCATTTTTTTTTCCTCGAATTTGCCTTCCATCATCTAGCGCCATTTTCTCTACTAGTAGTGGTGATGGAGAAGCTTTTCTTTCTTTGTACATGGTAAAGAATGTTGACAATATGAAATATATATATATATATATATATAAAATTGTGAACCAGTTAAGTCCAGGAAGTGCATTCATATCAGCATACACTTTCTCCAGGAAGCCAATGTAGAACCCAAATTTCTTAATTTCACCAACATAAAGTGCAAAAATCAAACAAGTAAAAACTTCAAATGCAATGCACAGACCAACAAATCAATCAAATTCATCTTCTGCAATGCGTGATCACAGACCATCTTCATTGGAAGCCTCTTGCTTTGAAATAATCGTGGGTATGCTAAGAGACCATAATGCATAAAACTAAATTCATAATTTGACTAGTTTTCAGCCAATTCAGAATTCATAATCATATAATGAGAAGAAGGATCTCACCTAAACATAGGAGAAGCCCAGATGTCAAGTTGGAGAAGTCGAACACCGTGAATAACAGGGACGGGAGTCGATGGTTTCCCTCACTAGATTTCTGGTTCACTTGAAGGAAGGTGCAGCTACTCGCATGCCATGGATAATCATAGCTAACAAGGATGGGAGGCACATCTCAGACGTGAAGGAGAGCTCGAACAACATGGATAATAGGGAGCTTTGTCGATGGCAGAGAAGGGGCCTCTCTAAATGCACCTAACCTTGCATTTTGTGGAGAATAAAACGCCAAACTTGTGTACGTTTTGAAGCTTTAGGGTGACATGGCATCATCTCTGCCTTCAACGCGATGGATGATCGAGATTCGGCCAACTTCAGGGAACTTCAGAGGCAGCGAACTTCAGGGGATCTGCATCCCCTTGCATGAACCCAATTGGGTAGCAGGTCAAATTATTCCTTGGAATTTCCCTCTTAAATATTCATGGAAGGTTGGGTCTGCTTAAGCATGTGGTAATACAATTCTGAAAACTACAGAGCAGACACCTCTCTCGGCTTTTTGTCTCAAAGCTTCATGAGGTAATTTATTTCTTAATGAACTAAACTGGAATCAAAGAAATTAGCTCTTTTCTCAATTTTACACATTTTCGCTGGGACTGCATCATGCTGTACCAGTAGAGGATTTTTTTTTTTTGGCTAGGAACAAGTGAGAGGTGCATACTTTTAATATTTAACCAAAATTGAAATTGTAAAATTCGAATAAGATAAATAAAAAATATATAAAACTTATTTGAATGATGAATCTCACTTGAAGAGGTAAAAGTCACTTAATAATAAATTTTACACACTCTGCTTTTTTTGTGTGAAAATTAACACTATAAATTAAACAAAAAAATAAAGAAATTAAGAGTACTCATTTTTTGGTGTACGCATCTAGACAACAATCTCGTATTTAGTATTGTCAAAACCCACAAGTCAGGTTTAAACTGGTGGACCAATTGGGTAAAAATATCCTGGACCCATATTTTCTATCTATTGTACTTCGCATTATTACTAGGGAAGCCCGGGTTAACAGAGAGGACCCAAGATATCAAGAATGCATTAACACAATAAACAACGAGTATCCAGACCGTTCAAATTAGAGTTTGTATGATATGACGCTTTTAATGGGTCACTTTCTATTGGCTGTACGCAAACGTGTGGGTTCTGTTAAGATACACCATGCCACTACCACATGCAAAGTTAGATACAAAAGAAAACCTCCCCAGTAAAGATCCAAGCAATCAAATTTAAAATTCTAAAATTTGATGAGCGTCTTGCTTGACAAATTTTAACTTTGGAAGATAACTGCAGAAAGAGAAAGTTAGAAATAAAATTAAACCACCAAATATATCTTCAAGTTATAACTTTGGGCATCACAACAAAGTTTGTCCACATCTAGATGAGACGAATAGGCACATATTTAGGACCCTAAAACACTAGGGTTATCTTTTGCCTCACTGTCAAAGTAAATATCAACTAGACAGACAACCGATGGAATGATGAAGACAAATGGAAATCAGCTTTTCTCCGTGTTGTCTTCCAATTCTCTCTTGAGCTGCAGCGAGAAGTCGTCATTGACATCATCATCATCCCAATCATCTTCCCATTGCTGGGTTGTCTCTTTTCCCTCTTCTTTGTCATCCCATTCTGTAAATTTTAAAATATTGTCAACATAGAGGAAACAACATATTCTAATCCTCAATAATATTATTGCTATGCGACAGAAAATAGATATTATTCAAGCAGAGAAGAACACAAACGTGCAACTACATTATCGGGATAAATTATTTAAATATAGTTATATACGGTTCCCCAATATCTTACATGGCAGATACTACAAAACATAACCTAGTGCATTAAACCTGCAAGATGACATGGTTGATAAAATAACATTCAGAAAACAGTTCGGAAAAATCATTCAGATTTTCTTTTAGATTAAGTTTAGTGACTTCTAGCCAGTCTCATCAGACAAATGCTTGAAACTAGTAAGCTAATTTGTAATCTCTCCCAAATTTCTAAAATATCCTGGAGCTAAAATAAAATTTAACCAGCAATCAGCCCTGCTATTGCAAAACTTCCAATATAATCTGTTCTGTTATCTCCATGTCAGAACACATCCTTTCCAACATATTATTTTCACTAGTCGTAGGAGAGAAGCTCATAAATTGCAACATTAATGCTATCACATTCTCTGTGAATGTATTACTATATACCAAAACTGTACCTACAAACTCCTCCAGACTTTACACTGGCCACCTGCTCCACACAAAGTGGTATCAATGCTGAAGCAATTGAGCTCTGTAACATGAATTCTCCACTACCAGTCTGCTCCATCCAGGACTATATTTTCACTTCCGTCATAATCACATCATTATTTTAGGGACTCCAAATGTAATTCTTGATTTTGTTTTTAAATACATAAATCCCACTTAATCCATCTAAGTCTCTCTATTGATACATTAACATACTAATGCTTCAGATGACTATACAGACCTTCCAAGCAGACTTCCTTGTCTCAAACAATTGATGTTACATGAATACAAGTGCAAAGAAGTAGATATATAAGCCATCTAAGTTAGTCTATCCTTGGTGTTATTGTCTAACCACACTTGACCTTTTACAAGCCACAGCATTAAATTAATTACATCACAAAATTCATCACAGGTCAAGTTAAAAGTTCAAATCGGACTTTAGAGATCGACAATTAATAACCGTCTGTCAGTCCCTTGATGATTTAGCCTTTAGAAGTATGTCAACTTCACATTGCATAAACCAAAAAGGAAGTTCCTAGATTAAAGGAAGCCAAAAATTACAACTTATACATCAGTGTCCCCTCATATTAGAAATATATCAGCTTCAAATTCGCATGAAACACAAAGGGATGTTTCTCGAGAACCTTGACTAAAGAATGCCAAAACTTCCAACTTCTACCTCAGAAGTCCCTCTTATTCAAAATGACTCTCTCTCTCCGTGCGACAATCCAGTATTTCAAAGTGCATGCCATTGTAACATTATAAACAAGATTATAAACATGTAATGAAATTTGTTCGAGCTTTTCAATCATAAAATTTCTTATTTAGTCAATGACTCAACATAGATCTAACAGTGATAGGGTAATTGAGACAATGGGTCAATGGCGATGATAGCTTCTCACAGAGTTATGAAAAGAAAACCAACCAAAGCTACTTCAAAGATTCATATATGTTAAATGAAAGAACTAGTTCAAAGGATCAAGTTATACCGAACACTAAAAAAAAATAGAAACTGTGGGAAGAGTCCTACGTTTTATATTCTTTCCTTGTTTGAAAATGATCTAGCTGGAGCCAACATATTTCAAACTACATATTGGATGCATACATAGCCCTAATGGCAGAAAATGGCAGAAAACCCATACAAGATGCAGCCTAGAATATCAACTAGTTAAACCATCCCGAGCTAGAACATCGATCCAATCTCATTACCGCTACTTTCCTCGTGGCTAATGAATGCTATCATTCTTAATGTTCTGAAAGAAGTAACTACCACACAATGACCAAACTAAGTGGCCCAACATATGTTGCTTTCTATCATCAGTTGTTGCAAAAGGGTACGCTATAAGCAGGTACTTTATAATAAAGCAGTATCTCACAATATAACTAGTTGCTTATAGCATGAATCACGATAGCAGGAGGAGAAAAATAAAATAAAATTATGGCTACGTTTGCCATAGTAATAGTTCACTATCGAAGCGAGAGCACCGTAGACGGTTTTATTTCTTTTGTTTATAAAACATTTAAGCAACAGAAGGAAACCCGTCATACTAAGAATACCCCTAACCTCACATAGAATATACAATGTATAAATCCAAATGATAAAGGACAGTGAAAGTAAAAGTACCTTCATTGATCTCAAATTCTTCAAATTCGTCGTCATCTTCGAACAAATCGAGCTTTGGATCTTCAACTGCTACCTTGGAATCCTTCTCCATTGTCGAGTGTCAAAACCAGGTAATAAATCTGCACCGATCTACAAAAGAGAGAAAACAAGCTTTCAATTTGAACGAAAATCAAAATCAAACAGAAAAGTAGATGACATGATTTTTACATCGCAGAGACGAACTCAAAACGAGAGTCTAGGCGTTCATAAACCAGAAGCACAGAAAGTTGAACAGAAATTGTAAACCGACAGATATGACTCACCCTTCTTTCTCAGAACCCTAATTTCCCGAAGTTGAACCAAGAACTAGAGACAGCTACACCGAACAAAAGAGAGAGGCGTGAATAATACTTGGCTTGTGAAAAGGGTTACTCTTCACAGTTCGCACGCGATGTCGGTTGCTTTTTTTTTTTTAAATAAAAAAATTTTGGATAATTTTTTGATAAATTATATTCAAAAATCTAAATCTTATCAAATTTGTAACAAAAAATTTTAAAAATCATAATTATATTTAAATATTATAGTTACTACTAAATTTTAAAATATATTTAATAATAATTTTAAAAAATTCAATAATAAATCTTTTAAAATATGATAATAATTGTAATTTTTTTAAATAATTTTAATTTTTAAAATTTTTTTATTGTAAATTTTATAACATTTAAATTTTTAGATATAATTTTTAAAAAATTTTTTGGAATATTCTCAATGTTTATTTCTTTTTTATTTTTTGAATAATTTCGATTTGACCTTTTTTTTTTTTTACTGGGTTTAACATTATAATTGTGGTTAAAAAAGATGCTATCGTTTTTCCTGAATCAATTTTTATATCATTTAATTTTTTTAAGAATAAATTAAGACGGGAGTCTTAGGATCCCCGCAGTCAGGCAAATTGCAGGAGATGTGGTTACTATTTTTTAGACGTTATAAATAGTAAGTAAAAAATAAAAATTATAATTATAAGGATAAAATTTTTAATTGTAAAAAATTATATTTAAAAAATTTTAGCTAAATTATACAATAAAAATATTTTAAATGTAATTTTTCAGTTAAAAATTTTATTTTCATAATTATAATTTCTTTTTTCCTACTTAATATTTGTAACCTTCAAAAAAAAAAAATCCAGAACTCTCCCCTATCTATATGGGGTCCGTATTACATTTTCCCACAAACAACCTTCTTGGATATGATTTCTATCATATTGTTAGGATTAGTTGGGTTTTGAGAAATAAACCAAAACATAGGAGAAAATAACGTTTGAGCAAATATAAATTATGAGTTAACAATTGTATAGACTCTTATTTATTTATAACTTTCTTTATTAAAAGAGACCACTTTGATTAGGTAATTAAATTGATTAATTTTATATTTGAAGAATCAAATTGATTATATAATAACTTTTTAAGAAACAAATCATTATTTTACTCATTTTCTTAGGATTAAAATTTATTTAAACTTTTCTAGTGTATAATGGAATAAAAATAATCTTTTTTTGCTCTTGCTAACTTGTTAGCACTATGGTAAAGAGCTTCTATTCGAGGCTTATTTTCAAAGTTGATCATATAGTACTTAACCTCCCCTCCCCACCAAAAAAAGAAAAGTTAATTTTATAGAATGAAATTATAAAGAATTTAATATTTTTAAAAAAATATAACTCTTTATCACATAAGGTGTTTTATAAAATTTTAATAATTTATAGTTTAATGAAAAAATTAAAGTTACAAATTTCAAGATGCATTTTATGGCAGAAAGGTCAATTTTTTGGAGTGGAATTTCTCATAATTATTATATCAGGATTTGATAAAATTGATTTTGAATTTCAAACAAAAGCTATTTTTTATGCAACATAAAAGTCAGGTTTAAGATTTACTGTTTAGCATGATTTTAGCATCCTTATAATAAAAGCATAATTAGGTTGTGGGCATTTTTTTTCTTGCTCGAGATTTTTTTTTAATAGGAAAAGATTCGTATTTTTTTACAACAAAATTCTTACTTTTGACTATAAAAAAAGAAATGGAAATAAAAAATTATTTTTTAAGGTAAAAGTACCCCCATTCAAAATCACTAAATTACCATAGTTTCCTTTTTTTTTTTAATCTATCATGTTAAATGCATGCTCTTTTAAATAATTTGACAATAAAAAGTATTTCTTTTGAAAGATTTGCTAAATATAATAGTATTGATAAAAATGTTTACCATCTAATTTTGACAAATACAAACTGCTTCATTTTTATAGTACTATTTTTTTTTAATGAAACTCAATTTAGAAAGAAATAATTTCAAAATATGTAGAAATCCATAGCAATCTTAGAAAGACCCTTCATCACAAATATAACCAATACTATGTGATCACTCAAATAATTGGTTTTGTCAAAAAAAGAAAAGAAAATATTACAAAAATCTATCTTTAAATATAAACTAGTATTGTATTTTGTGTTAATGTATAGGGTTCAAAGCTATTTATTTACTTTTTTAAGTGAAACTTACGTGACAAAATATTCAAAAACGACAAATTTTTTATACTTTTGTATAATATATAAATTACTTACCTTTGAATTGTAAATAATGGTAAGTTGAATTTTGTGCTTCATTCTATGTACTAGAAAGTTTTGGTTAACCCCAGCCTTTCTAATTCAGTGTTGTGCCTGAAAGGTCTGGTACCATGGCGGTGGTGGTAGCACTAATATGATATATTTCCCTTCTCAAAATTTGAAGATAAAGAAAGTAAATATGTTATTCATGAACAAAATTTAAGTACAATTCTTTAATGTTTGTTATTAGGTTTAATTTTTTTTAATAAAAACATAAAAAATAAATATTTATTACACTTTATCACTGTTGGGTGTTTAATTTTTTTTTCATATGTCATGCATTTATCAAAAAATTTAATAACAAATACATACAAAACTTCACGTAGTTTGATCCATTTCAAATACCTCTCTTAAAACTTTTTGGGTAAATTTTAGTCTTAAACTCTTAATATAAAAGAAAATAAGGTTCAAATAAGTTTTTTATTTAATTACATTGGACGATTTAAAGCCCTAGCGCCACCAGTACTTCTTCCCCAGCCTCGTCACCCCGCCTAACCAATGTGGCAGTTCAAAATATGTTCTACTTTCAGTATAAGTAGATAAATGACAAAGACTGAACATTACATGGTGGGGTTACCAAATTTATACAGAGAAAATTACATATAAAATATAAGCACTTCAAATTTTATAACAAAGGATTTTAAAATTTAAAATTATTTTTAAAAACTAAAAAACTTGATATTTACTTATATTGGATGAGAATGCCCTTATCTAAAAATTATAAAGAATTTTTAAAAAAGTTATAACAGTAAACTACAAGTTACTATAAAGTTGTATAAAGGTTATAATTAAATTTTGAGAAAGTTATAATTAGATTTTTTAAGAAAGATGCAAGAAACTTTTTTAATTTGAAAGTTATAATTAAGCTTTTCAAAATTACAATAGACTTATAAGAAAGTTATTATTAGATTTTATAAAATTTACAAAATTATTTCCTAGTTTTAATTTACATCAATATTAAGTTACAATATCCAAGAGTTATAATCTAAACTTTCCAAAGTTATAAAAGACATTTAAAAAAATTACTACTAAATTTTAAAAATTCTATAACTTTAGTCTCAATTTTTGTTTATACTAATGCTAAATTACAATATTTAAAAGTCAACTTAGACTTTTCGATATTAAAAAGAATTTTTTAAAAAGTTACTATTAAATTTTAAGAAGCTTACAATCTGACATTGGAATAAACTGACTTATTTTTAGAGATTTTTAGGAAATATACTATTTTAGGATAATTATTTATGATTGTAATTAATGAGGATGAGATAATAACCAATTTAGAAAAACTAGCGGCTCGTAATGCAGTCTAAACTATTTCTATTCAAAACTAAAATGCTAATGAACTTCACAGCAATATCCAAGCTAAAATTGTCTCTATTCTAACTTAATTCCTGTGTAAACTATTTCTGTTCGAAACTAGAATGCTAATGAACTTAACAGCAATATCAAAGCTAAAATTGTTTCTATTCTAACTTAATATTATTAACTTGATACTCCTTGTGAATTTTAATTTCTCTGATTTGACGATCAAACGTATCAAACAACGCGAGGATTTTGTTATCAAAGTTGAGCAAATTGCTAGTTAGGAATCAAACAACTAAGAAATCCTATTATGAGTGTTAAACCTTCTTTTAACGCTCAAAAAGAGATGGTGCTAGCCTAGAAGCAAGCTTATATCTTTATCTTCTTTCCATGCAAAGTTTGTTAGACCTTCTTCCTCAATTATTACAATTGTTGCAGTTTTGGTTAAATAATGGGTACTGAATCATGGCATTTACAAATTGATGTTCCTGATGTTTTCTTTGATATATACACTTAATCTAGCAATGGATTTTCTGTTTGCACTGCTAGGGGTTCCTTTCTTGCTCTCAAGAAGACATTCTTGCCCTCTCAAACAAAGGTTCAGATAATTTCAGAGTTTGTAGGTTTTGGTTGATTGCTTCATTGGTTTTAGTAATCTTTACTTGAATGAATCTTTCGTCAATAAACCTTCCTGGGTATCTTTATCGGCTGATTGACTATGATTTTGCGAATGGTGAAAATAAGTAGTAGTTGGAAGTTAAATAACTCCCCACTCTCCCCTTAAATCAATATATATTTTTCCATTTTATCTATTGTAACATGTAGCTTGTGAGACCAAAGACACTAGAAGGCCCGAAAGCCATATTAGTAGTATGGATATTCCTCCAATTTCACACAGTGACAGAGTGTTGGGTTTTTCCCAGAAAACCAAACCAATACACCAGTAGCTAATATAGCAGTAAAATTGGCAGATATCAGATATGCGAATAACAGAATCAACAAGAAATATAAATGCATAAAATATAAGCATATTAGCATTTCGAGATGCAAGTCATCTCCCCCACTACCTTTACCAGAATTCATCTGCCCTCTCTCTCTCTCTCTCCCCCTCTTCTTATTTCCTCCAATAGACTCCAACTGACTTCCATCTTGTCCATCTCTGACTCTGCACCTCATCGCCATCCTTCGCCTCTTCTTCCACGACTGCGTGCTAGGGGCTGCGACGTCTCCGTTCATCTCCGGCAATGCCTTCAACGCTGAGACAGAGAAAGGTAATGCCCCTAGAATACGACTGAGGATATTTTCGTCCAATCCAAATCAACATCAAGTTTTTTATCATTGAAAATAATTTTATTTTTTTATATTTTTTATTATAAATTTTGAAAAGTTTAAGTACTTATATATATATAAATGCCGGATGTGTCTGTTACCAAAATGTTTGATTTTCTTGAGTACATAGAATGCGGGCACAGCGTTTGGGAGTGAGATTGTCAATGTAATTTGCAGGGTACATTCATGGTTGGACAGAATTGCTATGAAAGCATCAGAAACAAGAAGATAGAATCAATGAATCAATTATTTTCTGTTCGCTGGTGGGTCCAAGTAATATTTTATTTGTTGGAACAGCCAGCATGTTGCCAGATTAACCCTACCATCAGTAACAACTGTTTAAGTTTACGCAGTTCATTCACCACTGCTTATACCCCTGATTGTTTTGTTTGGATAGAGAAAATCAAGGCTTTCACCAATTTCTTTGACCAGAAGTAACTATTTTTATTGTCATGAAAAGGTGTAATTTTTTTTTTTTGGGGTTCTATCTTAAAATTCCATCTGTAAAAGAACAGTAAATCGTTATACATTGTTCCAAGTCACAAAATCATATTTTAAAAATGAAAAAAGAATGGAAGAATGAACGGTGAAAACGATGTCTAAGAGGGGTTTGCATTGGCCGGCAATAACACCTATTGTACAAAAGAAGGAAACGAGGTGTGATGATGCTAATCAGTTAGTTTTGTTTCCATCTGGACGGTGCACCCTAATCTCTGACAATGCTTTTCCTTATAAAGTTTCAGTAAACACAAAAAAAGCGTGTCTTCAAACTCTTAATAAAACAACTTGGAAGATATTCCCGTTATGTGCTTTTTCAAGTGCCTGTATAAACAATTCCAAATTCTCATAAGAGAATGTCCCAATCTCCTTCTTTTCCTTCTTCAGACTTCTCTCTCACTCACTCACCATACATACACTAAATACACAGTACATACAAAGAAAGAGGAAGGAAGGAACGTTCAACCTGTCCTGCTACTAAACAGATGTCCACGTTCCATTGCAAAATCCCATCACTATTAGACCTTTTAGTCACTTGTTGTCATAGTTGCAATATTTTTTCTCATTAGATTACCTATCATGCTTCGACTCCCAGTGGATTATTGGAATTGGAACAGAATTGATTTTTCAAAATCTGTATTGCTTATTAGCATCTTCACCCTCATCTGCACTAAGTTTGAAGCTTCTTCGGCTTCGGAGACAGGACGTTGCAGCCTCAAAATTCGACCTTCATCATTGTTGAATGATCCAAGCTGTCAAGAGGGCGACTGGGATGGTTTCCTGCACAACAAACGCTGTGGAGCAGCATTTGATGCTTACCTCTATGCACTAGGTCAAGGGGCAAATCGAACGGGCAAGCTTTTCTTAAATTCGACGGAGCAAAGTAATTGTCTTTCTGAAATGAAGGCTTCTAAAGATGATGTTCTTGGGTGTGGGATTGAGAAGCTAACAAGTGGTGCTGGTGGATGTTCTGACTTCTCTGTTGATGATGTTTGGAATAGATTAGGAAAAGAGCGTACAAGTTTAGATGAAAACTGTCAACTTCAGAACGAGCAGATTCTATCATGTCCTTCCTGCCTCATCACGTGGAAAGCCATAAAAGGAACACATTCTGGAAACACCACTAACGAAGGAGCAGAAGTCGAAGCTGATCTCTGTAGAATTGCTGTTCTGGTGTCACTTATAAGCAGCAAGATTGAAAATGACATGTATGTCCATGCCCTTCAGATATGCCTTGGAGAAACTAATTTTAATGGAGGTAACTAGCATTGTAGCACTCTAGATTTCACTAACATCAGCTTTGGATTATTTTACATGTATTATTACGAGTTACTCTAGATCATCTGTGATCAGTCTTCTTTTCCGAAGCAGAAAACCAAGCATCAGAAAGCAACCAGAAGATGAAGTGTAAGAGAGGTGCTTAAATGTCTTATAACATCAATCACATTTTCAAATATGCAGACTATTATGTGCTTTTCTCTCCCTTACCATCAATGCATTCTTGTGATTTTAGGTATATGGCTTCTTACTGGAGCAATCATAGCAGTTGTATTGATAGTTGGTGTAACTGCATACATCTTGTTTCGTAAATGTTTCAAATCAATCCACCCCAAAAATGAAGGTATTACCTAAATTATATCTGATCCAAATTGGATAGCATAATAGCAGAGGTGAAGCTTATTATCCTTATGTCGTCTACTTTGTAATCCACAGCAGCATTGGGGGATGCTTTATTGAAGGAAAATGCTTGTCCAAGAGTTCCTCTTAAGGAAGTGTACACTGCCACAAACCATCTAAATGAAATGAATATCATTGGTGAAGGAACTTTCGGTACGATTTTTTTTTTTTCTTCTTTCTTGAAATGTGGTGGTTACATTTTTATTTTCATTATTATTATCATTTTTTTGATATAATGGTGAGATTTTTGCTTTCATCAATCGATGAATAGGATTAGAAAATATATGACTCAAATTACTTAAAATTTTATAAATAAATAATTATAACCTATATATGTTATAAATTTGTAAGAAGTCATTATTATTCTAAAGCGGTTAATAGCAATTGTTTTCTATCTCGGACTACATGCAATCAGATTTTTTTTTTTTAAACTTTTGGCTCTTTTTTTAAAAATTTGACTGATTGGCATAGGTCCCCATACATTTATACGGAGCTCACACTTGGTATATAATAGATGTAAAATCTTAGTATTAGTTGAACAATTTGTCTATAATTATTTCCATTTTTATCAATTACAATAGCTTAAGCTAATGTTAGAAGACAAGACTTCTAAAATTGAAATCTTGGTCATCTGTTTACCAACAATTGAACGTATCTAGTTGTTTGTTTTTACTTGTCAAAGTCTTTAATATTTACTAAAAAAGAAGTCCTGTTTCTGGGTTTTGATATTAGGAAAGGTTTATAAAGGCACAATGACAAATAATCAACATGTTGCAATAAAGCACATCACCAACGATGATGGAAACATGGAGACTTTTGTCAGGGAAATTACGAGCTTATCGCACGTCAGACACCCAAATCTTGTCGCTTTGTTGGGTTGCTGTATTGAGGGTGATGAATGTTTCCTTGTCTATGAACTGTGTCCCAATGGGAGCCTTTCAGAGTGGCTATTTGGTAATATTAATTTATCACTTAATCTGGCATGAAAGCTTAAATTTGTAATCTGTTTGATCTTTCAACTATGAAGACTTGACAAATTCTGCTCATCAGGCAAGAACAAGGTCCTGTCCTGGATGCAGAGGCTTGAGATTGCAATTGATACGGCAAAAGCTCTCTGGTTTCTACATACATATCCAGGAGGCTGCATCGTTCACCGCGATATCAAGGTCATTCTCTGAAGTCTAAACACATACCATAAACCTCTGCCCCTACTATATTACCATTAGAAAGGACTAAATCTTGTTTCTATTTTACTCTAGTTAGAACTAATTAGGATTCCACAAACGTATGTGTGAAACGTCCTATAACTCTTGGACGACGGTAGACTTTTGATAGAACGATGCTTTTGTCTCATGCAGCCAACAAACATTCTACTGGGGCCAAAGTTTGAAGCAAAGCTATCAGATTTTGGACTGTCTAAGGTTATTGAGGAGGGTGAAACATATGTTAGCTCAGAAGTGAGAGGAACTTTTGGATATGTTGATCCTGAGTACCAAAACAACCACCATGTAAACTCATCTGGCGACATCTACAGCTTTGGCGTGGTACTTCTACAGATCCTCTCAGGGAAGAAGGTTATAAATTTGAAACTAAGGAAACCCATGACACTGAGTAAAATGGTCAGAACCTAAGTGTCTTAAATTTTCAATTCTATCTCATGCATTATTTACATTTTTTGATATCATTCTAGCATTTCTTAGGCAAAAGCTCTATCAAGGAGTGGCAACATAACAGAATTTGCCGATCCTAAACTTCAAGGGGAGTACTCAGAAGAAGCATTTGATTTTACCCTTCATCTGGCTCTGTCATGCACAGCCCTTAACCAACAACGTCCATCCATGGAGCAGGTTGTCACAAGATTGGATGAGGCCCTACTAATTTCAATGAGGAAGGTTTCCGCAACAGACACTCCAGTGGACAGTCCTTCGACTCTATAATAGAGTGATTACTAGGATCAATTGTTTAGCATCAGATAATTGGTTTCTCTTGAAAAATTGTTCGCGGTTTTATAAGTACTTGTTATAAATGAATTAAGTTTTTCTTTGATTATCATTCAGAAAGCTTATATTTAGAATGCTAGCCATGCTTTGAAATGAAACTCAGTAAAAAAATAATAAGGTAAACCAAAAAAGCTCGTCATCAGCAAAAAAGTGGATGCAAAGAGACACAAATCATCGCTAATCACTATCACAAAGTAACTGCAATAAGTTGTGACAATTTAAACCCATCAAATATACTCCAAGTTCAAGGTGCTGAGAGATGTGGTATTGATTGTTAAATAGAGAAAACTTTCTTAAACCCCTTCAAGTCAGCAATTATAGTACCATTTTCTTCATTGATCAGATATTAACCATACTTGTAGATTCTGGTTCCTTTACAGACAAGACATCATGAACATAAACACTTATTTATTGGAAAACTACAACCATGCTGGATTTTTCAAAGGAGTAACAGCAGCCTTGACTTGGAGGTAGTTGCTAAGGCTGTAGATTCCTCTTACTCTCCCTTGCCCACTCATCTTATACCCACCGAAAGGTATTGCTGCGTCAAATACATCATAGCAGTTGATCCATACTGTTCCAACTCGCAATGCACGCATCAAAGTGTTGGCGGAGTCCATATCCCGAGTAAAAACTCCAGCAGCTAGCCCATAGGATGATGCATTTGCTCTTCTTATTACCTCTTCAAGATCCCTATAATTTATTTCAAAAACTAAATGACGGTGGTTTAAGAGTAGAAAGTTTTTTAAAACTATACAATTATCATTACACAAGTATTTCTGACTAGTGATTTACAGCTTACTTGAATTTCAAGATAGTCTGCACTGGTCCGAAGATCTCCTCTTTTGCTATCGGCATGTTGTCCTGACAATGTGATGACGAAATCATTTATGTACTTCTGTTTTGAAATTTATCTTGCTACTTGACCACAAATAGAACTATATATTGGAAACTTAGTACCTGAACATTTGAGAAAACAGTAGGTTGGATGTAGTAACCTTTTGAACCAATTCTTTGACCACCAGATTCAAGAGTAGCCCCACTGTCAGTGCCTGATTTTATGTACTTGAGTATCTTCTCAAATTGCGTAGAATCAATCTAGAATATAAAAATTATGAATGTCATCACCTTTTGAGATGTCATTTCTTAATATTTAAAATGTCAAAAATGTTTATAAGGAATAAACTTGATCATAGGCCCAACTTATTTAAAAATGAGTTGAGCTTTTAAAAATATTTAGTAGCAGAAATGAATCTGAGCTTAGGTCCTATATTTCCTTCTTCCAAGCCTGACTTAGCCCAGCCTAACTGGTCCTTTTTTGTCCATTATTAATATTATTTTTTCATATGTAATGAAACTATTTTAAAAGAAAAAACGTTAAAATTGTTTGATATTTCTACAGTAAATTGTGAGAAAGTGGGGCTGAAAGTTATGAACCACATGAAAGCAACACACTACCAAGTTTGTTCTGAAATCATTTGTCAAAAAGGGCACAACTCAGATTTCACCCTATTTTTGGGGGGATCCAACAGCAAAAAGGTACGTGGCTATGTTGGTTCCTACTAGCAATAGCCACATTTATCACAAGCATTACAATAAAACATACTCCATCATGTATATAAAAATATTTTAAGATGAAAGTAAAAAGGGACAATTTTAGTGTACAAGTATCTTAAAAAAAAGATAGTCAAATTGGGCTTAAAAAAGGTCAAAGTTCAACCCATTTTATATATTTGAATTTTTTTAAAAAATAAACCTATTTTTTATTGAGTTTTTTTTCTCTTAGTTCATGTTCATTTTTTTGGACGAAGCTTATCGGACGCAGGGAAGAGGGTGAGAAATACCTGAGGACCTTGCTCAACCCCACTCTTGAAAGGATCTCCAACAACGCGTTTGAGCGCACGGGCTTTTGCTTTTTCCACAAACTCATCATATATGCTTTCATGTACAAATGTGCGAGAACCAGCACAACAACATTGGCCCTGTGGACACAAATGAAGAAACAGCTTCACCCATATTGCCACAATTCGCGAAACACTAGAGAATGCTTACTTAATATAGTGAATAAGATAAAATAGGATCTTCAAACCTGATTAAAGAACAAAGCAGAGTGTGCAGTCTCCACAGCCGCATCAACGTCAGCATCCTTGCACACAATGAAGGGAGACTTTCCACCCAACTCCAGAGTCACTGGCTTCAGATTACTTTGTGCAGACAGTCCCAATATAATCTTCCCGGTGCTACTGGATCCTGTGAAAGCAAGCTGCAAACATTTAAGCAATTTTTAGTGTCCAAGTACCAAGTAGGCCATATATAGACATAAATGAGGCACTTATTATACTAGTGTATAAGCATTGGCTCTATATCAACAGTCTCAACTCACAGCTATGTCTGTCAAAAAGCAGTCCAATGGCTTGTTCACGAAACACAGATCAGAAGACTTAAAAAAGGAGAGATTCATCAAAATTAAAATATGTTTTGGTATGCCTTGTAAGTCGTCCATTGATATTTCCGAGAAAAGATTACTCCCTTTCTATTCGTAAAAATATGCAAATTTCTTCCTAAATCCTAAAGCAAAATTTAAATTATATGAAGTACCTTGTCAACATTCATGTGACTACATAGAGCTGCACCAGCAGTAGGACCAAAGCCAGAGATAACATTTAGAACACCAGGAGGAAGTCCAGCCTGTTGCGTCAAATACATCAGTGAGGATAATCACAAATATGTAGAAGCATGTAGAACCTCAATCCATTTGTTCTTGTCTTTTTTCTTTTTCTTTTGAACTTTGATGTAATAAGGATTATGAGCAGGCACAACAAGATACTTTTCAAACCAATCAGAGTGCAGATACGATAATACAGTATTTAGACATGCGCAAGTCCAAGTACAATGATAATAATGAAGATTCACTAGCGCATTTCTTTGCAGAAAGAGCTAACTTCTTTAATTCCAGTATGGTTCATTTAGAAATAAATTACCTCATGAAATAGCTTTGAGACGTAAAGGGCAGAGAGAGGTGTCTGCTCTGCGGTTTTAAGAACAACTGTATTGCCACATGCTAAAGCAGGCCCAACCTTCCATGAATATATAAGAAGAGGGAAATTCCAAGGAATAATTTGGCCTGCTACCCCAATGGGTTCATGCAAGGTTTGGACATGGTGGGGTCCATCAGCTGGAACTGTGAGACCATGAATTTTATCTGCCCAACCTGAAGAAAGCAGAAAGCAGAAAGCATCTCAAAGATTGTCAACTTGTTATACAATACTATATAACCGCATGAAAATGGAGCACAAAGGTCATCCTACCAGCATAATATCGAAACACGCGTGTCACCATAGGTATTTCAACATTTGCAGCCTGCTCAAAAGTCTTTCCATTATTCCATGTTTCAAGTGCTGCAACTTCATCATTGTGCTTTTCCAGTAAATCAGCAAAGCGCAAAATTACACGTGATCTTTCCTGGAGAAAACCATAAAGTTGGCTGAAATTTTTGTCTATGAACGAACACAGAGCATTAGACCTTGTCTACACATGTATGTTCTGAAACTTATGAAAGAAAATTGGGTAAAAAATTAGATTAAAAAGTGTACATAAGCTGTCATCTTTGGCCATGGTCCCTCATCAAAGGCCTTCCGAGCAGCAGAGACAGCACGATCCACATCTTCACTGTCACCTTCAGCAACATCGGCAATTATATCTCCCGTCCTAGGATCGAAGGTTGGGAAAGTTTTTCCTAAAAAATGGAGATGTTTATTTTTCAATATTATTGTACGTATACTCTTGATTTATGTTTATAAAGGTAAGAAATTAACCGGAAGCAGCATCAACAAATTGTCCATCAATAAGAAGCTGAGTGTGAGCTACTTGAACAGGTGGGATAATAGGCTCCTCGGCAGTAGCAGTAGCAGCAGCAGCAGCAGATTCATGAATTCCGCTGATACCTCTAACCCACCATCGATATAGACCTGAAGATATAGTCATCCAATCGTTCAGACAATCAAATGATACATACCAAAGATATACAAGACTTCACTTTTACTTCTATTTATTTAATTTTCCATTTTTTTCAGTTTCATCTCCATCGATAATCTCTCATATAGAACCAAGAAACTTCATAACCCTCCATCCATAAAGCACATCCGGAAGAAGAAAGAGAGATAGTAGTATTACCCAAACAACGTCTGGAAGCAGAAGCAGAAGAACAAGCGACAGAATGCACTGAGTAAAGAATTCGAGTAGCCATGACCTGCTAAAGCCTTTGGAACCTTGGAGAATATCTGTCTTTACTCCTACTTCCTCGCCCCTGCACTATCTCAGAGTCTTTAAGTCTTCTACAAGCGCTCCATCTGCTCAGTTATCCCCACCCATCATCTTTGGAACATTAAAAAGTCTTTGTTGCACAAGGCATCTTAATACAGTGTCAAGTGAAAGGACGGCATACAAACAATAGTTGGTCATTATCATTATGATGGTACAGGTACAACAATTTAAGGACAAACGTACTGTTCCTCATCCGTACTTCATTTTCTAGCTCACTGCTGCGCTTGTGACACACTGAAACTATAGAAATAGTCGAGTGTTTAGCCAAAATTAATGATGGCCGCCGTAACATGGAACTAACACCTCGTTTGGTTTGATGATTTCTGATTATATTTCATTTATATAATTTATATATAATTTATTATATTTTTATATAATAATTATTAATTATTATTTTAATTATTAAATTATTTTTTCACAATAGTCATTCTCAATTTTATTTATTCACAAATTGTGTTCTCCTTCTCATTACATAATCGAATAAAAAGTGATGTTTTCAATCAGTAAAGTTGCTTACAAAAATGACATATCTCAACTGGCTCTCTAGCTGGGACTGACTGGTTTGATTGGCCACTTACCAAGCCTGTTGATCACGTGAAAACTACTCGGCTCTAACTTCTTGTGGTAGCTCTGCAATTAGCATGTCCTTTTGTCACCTAATTCTTAGATAAAGTTCATTGGATTCAAGCTGATATTGTTAAGAAATGGACAATCATCCAATAAGGGCCAATGATTCAGTAATCTTTAAAAAACATTGAGAGTTCCATTAAGAAGGAAGAGAATTTAAAAACCATCACTCTCTATTTCTCACACACCCTTTTCACTCAAGTTTCCAAAACTATCATCAAACCCAGTTATTTCGAGGGGTCATTTTGAACGTTGAGAAATTTGTGGGAAACGGAGAAGACAGATTAACTTGGAGAGCAGGCTGGGAAAAGGAAAGCTATTATGCTATGCTGGATTGGAGTTGAGAGAAGACGCCCAAGTTTGGTTGGGCTTTAACTTTTCAAGAGGCCATTCTTTTCAATTTTCACACCTGTCGGCTATAGGTAATTGTCACCTACGGCATGTTTGGTTGGCTGAGGAAAATGGAAAACAAAATAAAAATTTTGGTAAAATGTTATTTTTGTTATTATAATTATTATTTAATTATTACTCAATATTATCTATCTATTATTAATTATTAAAAGTAAGAGTATTATAAGTATTTTTTATTTATAAAATTACATTCTTTTTATTTTTATTTTTAACTTTCTATATATTGAACTCATTCTTAATATGTTGTCCAAAAGTGAAATGACAATAGCATTGAGTAAGAGGTATAAAATTTAATGAAGACAAGGAGACGAAATAAGAGAAATATGCGAGTTTTGAATCTTTCAAAATTGTTTGTTGTAAGAAGTTTTAAAAGAAAAAAAAAAGATAAAATAGAAGAAAAAAAATAGATATTATATACACTTTTACTTTATATATTACTCTTTTTTCAAATTTTACAAAAATTGTATAATAAAAAACTCTAAAGATTCTTGCACAATCTACATGTCATTCGCTCCATGTGAAGCATAATCAGTATCTTATTCTCACAAGGAAGTGGGGTTTTCTAATCACAGTTTGTAAAAGGTTTTCAATTCTTTCGTAACATAGTTATTATAAGGTTTTATTTTCCTGATTTTTCGTTTTTTGGTTTTTTTAGTGTAATCTTTGGAATTTGTATCAAAATGAAAAAAAAAAAAGGTAAATTAGTTTTTGGTGGCCAATAATGACTGACTTATGGACATCATGCATTAGCGAGTGCCAGTATGCCGCCAACGGTTAATAGTAACAAATCAGCCAATTAGGCACCATTTCTCAGAACGAAATGTAGCTCTAGTGAAATTAGAATTACACAGGCATCTGAGCCTTTTTATTATTTTCCCGCTTTCTATCTTTCAGAACCTTTGCACGTCAACTTCAATTCTGAGAAATGATGCAGCCAAAGGAGAACTAGTTTCAGTATTTCTGGGATAAAGCAACATTGCATACATTAAATCGCTATAAGCTTCTTATATACTGCAAAATTGACAAAAAATCAGAACTAGAACCTCTTGCTCATGATCATGTCCTACGATTGTAACATACATATGCTGGCCCTAGACAGACTGAGACACCACCTTCTCAGAGCTCCATTTTTTACAGTCATTGAAGTAAACCACAAAGGCTACCCACTTCAATACATTTGCCACGCAAACCAAACTAATGTACACTATTGTGATCAAAATCTTATTTCTTCTGCCATTCCATCCCACGAACCAGTATCCTAGTCTCAAGCAGAGCCTCCATACAACACAAACAAGCATCAATAGGCTTCCACTACGCCTATTACCTCTGCTAATATATGCAGATACCAACAAAGCCTCATCGCCTTCTTTCTCTTCCAATATTGAAATCAAAGTGCCCATGTTCCATATGGCACTCCACCTCACATACTGTACAAACAAAGCCACAAACATGGCCACAAATAACATCATGAACAGAGGGTAAAGCTGAGTGATATATGCGTATAATGCAAAGGAAAGCAGCCCCGTTGATAATAGTGAAGTCAATAGGACAACCCAAATGGATGTGACAAGAGGCTCTTTAAATCTTGAGTCCATAATGTGTTTGATGAACATTTGCTTGAGAGTCAAGACCTTTTCCCCAGCATATATAGTTGATGCGGAATTTACAGTGGTTATAGCGTTGAAAAGGTCCAAGAAATGGAGAATCCCCAGATGTAATATCACCAATAGGAGAAAGTTGTGAGAAACCTTCCCTATTAATCTATCCACAGCTTGCAGGGGTTCCCAACTGTAGCAGAAAAAGCAATCTATGCCAAGATCATCTTGTAAAACCTTAGCCGCTTTAGTTATGGTTTGGAGATATATAACTTCGTAGATGAATAAAGAGCAGAACATTGGAAGAGAAGTGATGAAACCGAAGATTATAAAAACAGGATTCTTACAAGGGATTTTGATAGTTTCTTTCAGGATCCCAAATAATCCTAGCTTCTCTTCCGAAACTTCTACTCTTTGGGTGCTCTTCATCTTCTTTCTGCAAAATCTGGGTGCCTTCTTTCCCTCCCACTCTTAATGAAGAATTGCTTCAAGGATAATTGGTCTTCTCTTCAGCTGTGTAGGAAGTTGACTTGAGGCGATTCACCGTTTCCAAGATTATGACAGCATTAATGGATGATAATCTATTCCATTGGACTGTTTGACAGCGATTTCATCACCAGTCACCACCAAGTTTGTGGAAAATGGTAACAAAGATAATAAATTCTTAGGGTGTAGCTGTTGAATTTGTGCAAATGTCAATATATTAGTGATATTCTCAATTATTTTTTTTCTCTCAAATCAAAGCTTTTGCGACATAGACTTGTCCCTTCACTGTTAAGGTTAAAATATTCAGAGGCGACTTTTGAATTCATGAAATACCAGTCAAGACGTTTATTGTGTTGAGCACCAAATATTGGGCAAAAGCATGTGTGTGGGAAGGTTCTTATTAATTCGAACTTGGAGGAAATGACGATGAGAGCGAGATTAGTAATGGGTATAGTGCCTTGTGTGTCTCCTTGACCATTTTAATTTTAGTTTATTGTATGTTGTGAAGGATCCAAGTGAAGGTGGATGTTAGCAGATGACCCTTAAATCCTTCCCAAAACTACAATATGGCTTCAGAAGCCTCTTCAATGTATCTCTCCAAGATTAGATTACCTATGACTAGAGTCAATCGGAATGAAACATCAGCGAACTAAAGAATAGTTTTTAATAGATGTTCTTCTGAAAAAATTAACGTTAACAGCACGAAGCCAATACAAGGAATCCAAGCGAAAGACAGGACGGCGGTATTGGGAACTTCTTCAGTTAAATATTCCTCGAGTATCCCAAGGATAGTTTCTTAGTTTTTTTTTTTTTAATTTTAACGATGTTATCAATGTTTTAAACCTCAATTGGTCGTTAAACAATAAGGAATAATTTATAATTTAATGATTTCATTGCCATCCAATCTGGATTGAATCATTTTTTTAATATATATATGTATAAATATATAATATATTGTAATTAACTTAATATATATTATAAAATAGTATTAAAAATAGATATACATTTTAAAAATAAAAAATTAGTTAAAATGTTTTACATATAACAAAAAAATTTAAGAACAATAGATTAGATAGAGTCATTAAACATCACAAATATCTATCATAGAACCCAAAACTTTGATAAAAAAAAAAAAAAAATTAGTTAGTTTACAGTCAAACTCTGCTAGTTTCTATTGATTTTTGATAATTTAATCGGTTTTTAATTAATTGCGAAAATGGAAAAAACCAAAGCCGCAATTGGTTTATAGATTTTTTCATTTGAACCAAATGGTTGGATTCAATTTTTTAACCTATGGTTATTGTGGAATGTTTGCCCTCCCAAATTAAGTGTTTTTCCTTGCAAATTTTTTGTTAAAAAATAATAATTTTTAGACAAGAATAAGAATCCTATGAAAATAACACTGAACCTCATTTTTCTTTTATGATTTTAGTCATGCTAATTATAGGAAAGGCTGGGTATATTAATTAGCTTTTTAAGTTTCTCTTTAATATTGGTTTTGTTTAGTTTGTTTTGGTTTGGGTTTAGGAAAGTTGAGCAGAAGAAAGAAATCAATTTATATTAAAGTTGAATTAGAATAATAATTAAAATTGAATTCAACTGATTGATTTGATTAGCTAAATGAGAAGTTGGACTTTAGTTCGATCTGGTCAATTCACAAAGCCAAACAAATAAAGAATTGGCAGAACCGATTGGGTTATGATTTGAACAGTTTATTTATTTATTTTTTCAAAGAAGGAAAAATCACTAACTACAAAGAAAGAAAGATGAAATTTGAAGAGAAAAAAGGGAGATCGAAGAGAATGAAACGTACATATCTATCTTGCTTGAATATTGATAATTGGGTTAACTTGGAGATCCAAATGCGGCTAGATTCAAAGAGTAGAGAGAGACATTACGATTTTTTTCTTGCCGTCCATTGTGATGTGGACTTGTGATTGACAGCAATATAGCATATTAGAAAATGAAAAGACAGCCAAAAAAACAAAAATGAAAAAAAAAAAAAAGTGTAGTAAGAAAGTAATTAAATATGCACAATAAAGCAGATTTTCATATATTACTGTCAAATTGAGGCATGGATTTTGAAAGGTTTTCAATTTGTATATTTCAAATAAATATTAATATTAATATTTAATAAAGAATGAAAGTCCATCTAAAAAATAAAGATATAAAAAATACAGAGTATTGAAAAAGAAAAATTATTAAAGCCTATATTTATTAGTGATAATTATGTATTTATATAAATTTTTTAATATATAAAATTACTTGTTATATTATATTTTTAATTCATAAAATTAAAATACATATTTTTAATTATTATGAATTTAGTTATAATTTAATCATAATTAAATTAATAGACTATAAACTAATATTTTTATTGATTACCAATTTCGAAAACAATTGAAACTGGGCCCACCCACTTCACGCAACATCACGCTAATCCGAAGTTAGCAAGTCTATTTATTACTGGGTCTACCTTTAAGGCCCAAAAAAATGGAGGACCTGTTAGCTCAGCGTTGTGGTCCATATTTTTATTGTCATTGCCCACACTCTTTATTGTGTTCAATCATAGCACTCTTTTTCTTTTTTCTTTTTTCTTTTCTTTTTCCTACGTTAGCCTCAGCCGAAAAAGAACAAAGGAATTTATGTTAGGGCAGTTTTAATTTTTATATTTAGAATTAGATACTAATCATACATATCACTTTGCACCGTCGCATTAGGCTTTCTTTTTTGTTACCAAATTTTTTAATAAAATATAATATGTAGCAGTACCATTAATTCTTATGAAAAAAATTGCATATCATAATTTAATATAAAATACTTAATGTATAACAAACATTTATAGAAATGCATAATATCATCCACTGGGGCTTCAACTTTCAACTAAGCACTCGAGTTGCATTCCACCATTTATGTTAGATTTGGTACATATAATGTTAAATATATAAAAAAATAAAGATGTAAATGAAAATAACTTTTAGATCTCTAAAAAATTAATAAAGAAAGATAAAATACTGTTGTTAATAATAATAACAATAAATATATAAAAGAAATAATCTTAATTTTTATGCACTCCTTTTCCATTTTCGTTGGGCAACTACACGCAATCTTAATTAGGAGATAACCAGCCTGTGTGTGCCACACGGATCACTTTCATGCGAAAAAATTTCGTGTGTATTAAATATACATGCATGCATTCTAGAGTTAAAGTTTGACCCGTATATATAAGATTTGTCGTATGTATCAAATTTTGACCTTTGAATCTATGTACACTTAGTGCGCGTAACAATTTATTCTTTTGTGCATTTGAAGTGTAGATCATTTAGATATTTTTTCAATATGGTGAACCGATTAAGTTTATTTTTAGATATTAATATATAAATGAGTGAAATACATAACTAAAAGGTTTATTGAAGTTTTGGAAAGGAGAAATACGTATAAAGTGAGCCAAATAATTGAGTGGTGTGGGGTGTCCTTTTCTTAAGAACAAAAAAGTGAAACAGGTGCCTAAAGTTATAATGAGATGATGCCCAGTGTGTCTCTCAACCACATTTAATTAGACCAAAAAGGACAAACCACCATTGTTATTGTTTGGCAAGAAAGCTAGACAACAAAGGCGGCCATTGCTACTGCAACCATTCATCGGCGAGAGTCACGCACACACAAGTAGACTGCAATCATATATAGTTCTAATTAACCCATCTGATCCCACTATATTTATTTTTCAGTGAAAAAATTAATTAAGATGCGCTTTTGTTATACCCAAACCCAAACCTCATTTACTGTGGTAGCTTGTGTATTATATATATATAAAATATGAATTAATTCCATGTTATCATATTAAGAGATCCATATGATATTTATGTTTGATATGGTATTTAGTGGTAATCACATTTCAAGGATGCAAAACATATATATTTATTTATCTATATTAATCAATATCATTTATTCATTAAAATTTTAAAAATATCCTTTCAAATTAAAATATATTTTAAAATTAATACTATATTTACTATTTGTGAATGGAAATATTATCCAAAAACAATAATAATAAACATTTTATGTGTAATTAATTTAGTTCTTACAAACAATAAAATACAATATAATTTTTAAAAAAAATTTGTATATTATTTTACATGTGTCTTATAATTTTGTATAAGTAAAATTTATTATAAAATTAATTATCAAAGAAAAATAAAGGTAAAATATAACAAGAACACAAACAAACAAACAAACAAACAAAACTCAACCTGTTGCTGTTGGGAATATGACACAAAGAAAAATAAAAAGCTTAATCTAGTAAGATAATAGTGTTTAACGTGAAGTATACACGCGGTACAGATCCTTTTCTCTTTGCTATAAGAGAAAACACTTTGTCGTTGTTAATGTAGAATAATGAATTTGACAAGATCACGATTCTATAGATAAGGAATGCTATAAAGGTTTTCTATGAATTATGGCTTATTTTCTTTTTATAGCAAGAGATTTATGGCCACTGTTGTGATTGGTGAAATGATAATGTGAAGATGATTGCATGGCAAACGACGTGTGTGGTGGGTAAATACTTAGAGAAGGGACCCAGTTGAAGTGTAAGGTTTTATGAGAGTTGTTTTCATGTGTTTGGGTTAGGTTAACATCTATGGATGTGTGGGAAGGAGAGTGCCTTGTGGTAGGGAGTAGGAGGTTGCGATTTAAGTCCATGACGGTAGGGAACCAAAAATATCAGGATGGTGCATAATGCAGACGGACAACAAACGTAAAGATGCTGTCGTTCATTACCTCCACAACCTCAGGACTTCAAATCTTCAATTAATTGAATAGTCACGCGCCAACTTGTCAGATCATGCATGGACCCCCCCCCCCCCCCCCATGCGATCATGGACGATGGCCTGGACTACCTACCTTCATGTCTCAGCCCTCTTTCTTCCTTCCACCCCCACCCACTGTGTGTGTCCCTGTGTGTGTGTGTGTGTATATCGGAATCTAGTTTTATCAGAGAAAAGAAAAAAGGAAATAATATTATATCCATGGGAAAATTTTCATCGAGTGAGGCATATTTATAAATGAATAATCAGAGAATAATAGCGATATATATATATATATATATCCATGACATAATCTTTTTATTATTATTTTTTGTATATATAGGGGGAATTGCCGATGATACATCTAGCTAGTGTCTAAGTGTGGCAGACCACTCGTTGAAGGCAACAGAGATTCTTTCAGAGTATAATAATTAGGCCTTAGAAGAACTAATCAACAAGCTTAATATAAAGAATTTCTTGGGGTGTATATATATATATACACACACACACACACACGTACACTGTACACACACGAATTCAATGTATAATTCAGCCTGGCAGACGGTTGCAATATTGAATAGCATCGATAAATATGGTTGGAGGAAACATTAATGGAATGAATCGGAGACAATAAAATAAGCATAGAGGGATACATGTTTAGCGTCAGATGATCCACATAGCGTGGATGACACTAGAGTTGTGTCGGATGTTAAAAAATCATTTTCTTAGAGATAATTAATATATGCTAGTGCTGGCTGTGATATCAGCGGTGTTTAATGGAGTCTTACCAATGAAGAGTTGACAGAGTATATGACCCGGATTTTGAGGAGTCCCCCTCAATCCGAGTGGGATTTATAGCTTGCCTCTTACAGTCAGCTTATCATTATTTATTTATAGTTTGAGATGATAACGGCATCATCTTTGCACACCATTGAAGATTCTTTATCACAACGATGATTGATAATGCCAAATGCTGTGTAGTGCGTACTAGTGGGACATCAACTTTTGGCCTCTCAAATGGTTTTGTGATCATCAAAATCACCGCTTCTTCCACAGTTACCTAATTAAGTCTACATCTATCCATTTTCCAAGTTACTGTCCAAAAAAGATTCAGGACATGTTTAGTGCTGCGGGCTCCCGATGTTAAATTCTCTATATTTTTCTGGGTTTTTGTTTGTAACTAGTACCCACTTCCTCCGCTTCTTGTTTTGGTGTCCACTGTACATATCCACCCCCATAACCTTAGCTTTGTAATTAAAGAATTTTTTTCTTTTTTTTTTAATACTAATGGTGATGGGGAGAGAAAATTTCCCTAAAAATAGTTTGAAGATAAGGACAAGAATTATATCCCGCCTTATACGTATTTTTCCCCGTGAAACTATAAAATTGTCTTTCACATTTCTATGTAAATATATTCATTTGAAATGTTTTACTTATAACTGTCATTGAAGATATCTATTGTTGTGCCACTTCATGGGGTCCTCGCAAGAATCCGCAGAGATGAAAAGAATGAGAAAGAGGAAAAATTTTCCCCACAATAAGAATCAGGAACATGAACGGAATTCGATGGCGGGGACTCTGCCTGCCCCTTTTTCTGGTTCGCAAGGTGATCATCCCTACCTCCATTTTCTGTCTCAATAAAATCCAAAAAGAAAAAGGCGGTGGGTTATGCACCATTATAAAGTATGATGATGATTGAGAAGAGGTGTGATTTGATAGGGGAGCAGGTAAGGGAGGCGAGTGGGGGGAAAGAGTTGGAGATTCCATGGCCATTCATCACAATAAGGGCTAACAAAATGGACATCTTGCTCATAAAGAGAAGTGGTCAGTGGTCACCTACCCAGAATTCCTCCAATTGTCACTTTCGCTTATCCCCACGTTATAATACTCCCAAAAAAGAAAAAAGAAAAAATCTCCCAACCTGATTCTTATCTCATCTTCCACCTCACTTATTATTATTATAAGTCCCCTTTAATTAGGTGAAGAGATGAAGCCAAAGGCCTGCCCAGTTATTCCCTACAAGGGCAGGAAAAGTGGTGGGCGTTTTTAGCTCTTATTTTGGTTTTGATGGATGTTGTATTTGAAAAAAAATACGCAACAATATTCTGTTTCTAAATTAGACCTAAAAAGGAGGATTGCATGGGACCCTAGTCATGGTTCACATCTATGTGCCTGTTGCTAACAAACGTTTGAGACAAATAAGGTAGGGTTTGTGGTTATGGGGTCCATCAAAACGTTGGTTTCTTCACAATTTCCCCGTGGAATTTATTGAGCACGGTGTAAACTTGTCGAGGCTTCTTACAAATTTTAATCTAATATTAAATGAAAGTTGTAGCTGTTTTCTTTTCTTTTTCTTTTTTTTTTCTATGACAACATCATGTTCTAATTGTTTTTTACGTGCTTTGAGAATGAGATGAAGTTAAATAATAATAATTCATTAATTTATTTGAATTATATTCTTATTAAGCCTTACTTTGAATCCGTGAAAAACGCTTTTTAAGTTTGTGGAATTTCGTTACCAGAAAAAAAAAAAAAAAAAAAAGAAGAAGTGCCAAAAAACTGTAGGATTACTCTTGTAAATGAAGGAGAGACAAATTGGGGATGCTAATCTTTTGGGTTGCTCCAAAATCTTCCTTTTGCTTAATTCCAACACGAAGATAAAGCAGTTTCACTTTTTCATTTAAGTATGAATGAATTCAGGTTAAAGCTTAAAGGCAGTGGGAATCTCTATATATGCACATCACTTAAGATTCGTGCTCGCTCCAGGAATAAGTTACATTCTCTCTTTATACCGTTCATTTAATTTTTGAGTCCATTTGGCATTATTCTTTATATCATTCGTAATTTCTACATATATTCTATCAACTTTTGCTTTGCATCTGCAAATGGCAAGTGTAAAACTAGGGTGGATATATCACTCTGATTGTGCTTTGAGTAAGGGGACCACAATCTTGACTCAAAGATGCATTGCACTCAACTTTAAGATGATATATAATTATAATCATAATAAAATAATTACAATCACTTTTACCAATCCTTAATTTAGTATGATACTTGATTATCCAGTAATTCTCACAATAATGAGCTGGAGTTTTTGGACTTTATCTGTAATCCTTTTAATTAGCGTAATGTATATTAATTGTAATTTATATCTCAATGCAAATTTCATTAATTTCTAAGCGAGACTTTAGCAGATTCCGATAAGATTCACGATTTTAGCTTGACTAGTCTATTACATAATTATTATTATTATTATTATAAAAAGAAAACATTGCACTTATCCATATATTGCAAATTTGGCATTATTTGGATTAAGGACAATTAATTTTTGGAGTATTTATTGGCTTACCAGCTTTATAAATAACAGTATGTGAAAATTTGGCCAAGTGACATTCTATGAGGGCGCTACTTCTTGCTTTTCAAACATCGCTTTCTTTCTCAAATCTTCTATAAATCACCCAGACAAATATTGTTTTTCACTCCCAGACCTTGTATGGTGGATGGTCTATCTTTGTCCACATATTTTATTTACTCAGACTTTTCCACTAGTTTTCTAATCTTTTTAAATTATGATGATTTGAATTTTATAAAGCAGATTCAATATCAATCAACAACACTATTATATCTCTCTCTTTATTCTCCTTCCGTTCTGGGCGAAAGGAAAGAGAAAGAAGAAAATGAGAACATGTGATCCGAGTGAACCCGCGCGAATTGAAGTACTTGTCACAGCTGTGAAACTGACTCGTCCTTATATTATCATTATTATTTGAATAACTTCATATATTATCCCCTAAATTTTATTAAAATTGTACATTTTTTTAATTTATTTTTAAAATATACATAAAAATTTAGTTACAAATATATTTTTTAAATCTTATTAAAATTATAAATTTTTTTATTTTAAAAAATATATAAATCACTCTTAAAATAAAAATTAAATTATACAAATATTTTTTGATCACATACAATTATACAGATTCCTCATCCTTATATTATTATATAATTTTTTTTAAGAATAAAAGAGAAGATTATATAATTTTAATAAAATTAAAAAAGAATTCTATATATTTTAAAAATAAAAATTACGTAATTTTAATAAAATTTAGGAGACGCGTGTTATTTGCTTTTGTTATTTTTATTCTTACGTGAGAGATATGTGGAAAGGTCCCTTTCCCTGGACAGCGTAGGTGACTCTTCAGAGATTAAAGATTTGCAATTAGTGCATGCTCTTTCCCACTCGCATCCAACTACTCTTTTTTTTGGCAACCCAAATTGTTCTGTATAAAAATCTCAACCATATAAAGTTACAGCATAGGATAAACAAAAACAAAAAAACAAGGACCTAAATTCACCACTACTCACTCGGAAACAAGCTGCTCTCTCTCTCTCTCTCTCTCTCTCTCTCTCTCTCTCGCACACACCCACCACCCACTTATTATTCTAATCCCTGAGCTTCCATTCCAACAACTCTTCCTTGTTATAACTCTTCTCTATATGCACTGGTGGTGTTTCGTGCATTTTGTTCTTCCTTTGTCCGCATTTTTGGCTATTGACCAACCTCGCCCACCCTTCATTTTTTTAAAGAAGAAATACTAGTAGGAGTTATCCAACGCCAGTTTTGCCCAAAGTTTTGGTTTTTCTTTGATTTGTTTGAGCTGGGGAAGGTGTCAATCCGAGAGTAGTCGTCTTTCTCTCCCTCAACTAACTGAAGAAATGGATGCTCTGTATTTCTGAGACAGCCCCTCATGGATCTGGAGTCTGTGATCTACAAAGACTCCATTAAGGTAACACATTTAGCACTCTGGTGCTGAATATTAGGACCCCACCTATAAAAATCTTTCCTTCCTGATCATGCTAACCTCTCCGCAGAAGGAATCATGGAAGACAGTGTTAACTTTGGCTTATCAAAGCTTGGGTGTTGTCTATGGAGATTTGAGCACCTCCCCTCTTTACGTTTACAAAAGCACTTTCGCTGAGGATATCCAACATTCAGAGACTAACGAAGAAATATACGGGGTTTTGTCTTTTGTGTTTTGGACGCTTACACTCATACCCCTGGTCAAGTATGTGTTCATTGTGCTTCTAGCAGATGACAATGGCGAAGGAGGGACGTTTGCTCTGTATTCTCTGCTATGCCGGCATGCCCGGGTTAGCTTACTGCCTAATACCCAGCTCGCAGACGAGGACTTAACGGAGTATACGAAAGATGGGATTGTAGCATCCGATAAGAAAAATGTTGGGTCTGGCTTGAAATCGGTGTTGGAGAAACACAGGGTGCTGCAGAGGGTACTGCTTGTTCTGGCTTTGATAGGGACTTGCATGGTTATTGGGGATGGCGTGCTCACACCAGCAATTTCTGGTATTTGAGATTTGCATTACATTTTGGGTATTTTGATCTCAAGCAGTGAAAACGGGAATTTGATAATTCAATTTTCTGGTTTTTGGTCATTATGCAGTCTTTTCTGCTGTGTCAGGCCTCGAGCTTTCCATGTCAAAAGAGCAGCACCGATGTAAGTTCCTTCCTCTTTTGACACTATTTACACTAATAGTTTTTCTATCAATTCCCTTTTCCTTCAAATTCTACATATATGAACTTTTTAACGCAGTCGAAATCCTAATCCAGTTTGTTGTTTAGGGAGATTAATTGGCAGCTGAGCAATTGGTCTTCAAATTCAATCGCAGAAAGCTATACTACTTTTTAATAAATAAATAAATAAAATATATTTGTTCAATCAAAATTTAATTCTATTGCAGATAAAACTATAATGAATTTAATTTGTTTTCCAGAGTTGGACTTTGAAGAATGGATTTAGAAAAACATGATGTCTGGAACTATTCTCTGGAATATTTTCTCGATATTTTAGAAGACTGAAATTCAGAATAGTTTACATCAGTTGTATGCGATTCTGCGGTTGTCTTGGCTTGGCTATGTATTCTCAAAGAGATTCTTGCCCCCTCGATCGTATATATGCTGTGAGGATATTAAAAATAAAATTATCGCAGTTAGGTATCGGAATAGGCTTATTTGATGCTTAATATAAAATCTTATTTGAACTTTCAAAAGCCATCTTTTTTCCATACCACATATTGCATAGTCGTTTAAATTAGTGGACAAAAAGGGAGAACCAAATGCTTGCAAGTGTATGCATTATTGTGGGTCCCTATAAATACAATCAAGTTAAACATTGCTTTGATCAAGTCAAATCACTGTCATGCTATAAATTATATTTGAATACATAATCCATATTAAATTGATTATAATGAAGTAAAGATGAAACGAGTAGCTAAGATGAAAATTTAACCTCATAAATTAGAAGATTCAGCATAGAAAAGTAGTCCCTTTATAAAGTTGAGCTTTCATGATATTATGATTTGAAGGTGAAAGCATTGTCGTATGGATAAGACTTTGAATAAATCTCTATGGAGTAGTCTGTAGTCTAGAACAGTCAGTTGATTATCTTATTAGGTGACAAAATTAGGTATGGCTATTATTGAACTGGTCATAAACATTGTTTGCGATTCCACTACGATGCTCAAATAATAATTATCTATGGTGTCTTTCAACTAAATCCAGACCTAATTCTGTCCAATTTTAAGGCATTTGCAGCAGCAAAAATAATAGTATGAAGTCATCCTAGTGATATCTTTGTCTACTGACCTAACTTTGTCTTATGATTATAATCTGAATGACTACTTACTACTAATAGCAACTTTGAATTTTTTTCATCTTCAGTTGCAAAATTTCTTATTCTCATCAAATGTTTCTAACCTTCTCTTGGAAGTTGTCTTTTTGCTA
Source organism: Erythrophleum fordii (assembly GCA_032878935.1). Classification (NCBI taxonomy): domain Eukaryota; kingdom Viridiplantae; phylum Streptophyta; class Magnoliopsida; order Fabales; family Fabaceae; genus Erythrophleum; species Erythrophleum fordii. The sequence continues at coordinate 16,197,389 of JAVQMF010000049.1, read as the reverse complement.
GTGGGTAATGATATGTCTCCCTTTAATGACATGGCCTTACAACTTACACTGCTAACTTTTACTATTTGTCAGCAATATGATCACAATTTTCCACTTGATGATCATTTGCGGACCAATAAGATTATCAAAGTTAAGTTGATATGCTTTTGATTTATTATACAACCTTTTCCTTCAGCGTTCAAACACTACTGTAGTTCAATAGTTAATGTTACTCTTTACTTTAGTATATAGATTGATGTTGGAAAATTTCGTTTTCTATTCTTTGCTTTTCATCCCCACTCCTGATAGCTTAATAGACATTTTATATATGCTAAATCAAGCCCATCGTTGGTTCTAGAATGATGGCTGGTTCATGAATTTTCATTTTCTTGCTGATTGTCTTACTCAAGATAATGAGTTATGCTGTACTTGGGTTTTCTAAATTTGAAGTGCTTTTTCTTTCTTTTAGTGTCTTTCACTCCATCCTGAGTGTTATACTTAGAAGTCAAATTCAAATATCAAAATTAGCATCTATAGAGTTAAACTTCCTTTGGGAAATTTTATGGAATGAGTAAAAATAAGTAATGTATCAATGTAAAATTAACCTGCTCTCTGAGTGGTTTTGCTGGCAAAGGAAAAGGCCCATCTATTAGGTACATCATGCATGTTTTTATATTCTGCTCTAGACCTGCACATTCCCACTCCCTTTTTATTATCTTATTAGACATCTTTTTGGACCCCCAGTTTTGCCTAAGAAATTTTCAGCAGCTGAATTTAGAATTTGTTGCTTTAATTTAACCTGAAGAGCTCGGACAATTCTTGGTGCATTAGGATGATCTATCATACCACATTTTCTTACAATGTACTTGAACATATTTTGCATCTCCTGAAAGATAATTGGTTCTGCAGATGTTGAGGTTCCAGTTGCTTGTATAATACTGGTATTTTTGTTTGCCCTCCAACATTATGGGACCCACCGTGTGGGATTCCTGTTTGCACCTGTTGTGATGACCTGGCTGATATGCATCAGTGCCATTGGTGTTTATAATATCTTCCATTGGAATCCACATGTATATGAAGCTCTCTCCCCTTATTATATGTTCAAGTTTCTGAGAAAGACCCAAAGGGGAGGTTGGATGTCCTTGGGTGGAATTCTACTGTGTATAACAGGTATGGAGTAAGCAGAGCAAATGGTATTATATTTCAACAAAGTTTGGGCATATGCTTTATCTTTATATGATATCATCATATGTATGTTTCAGGTTCAGAAGCCATGTTTGCCGATCTAGGACACTTTTCACAATTGTCAATTAAGGTATACAAAAGAAGCCATTTGTTTGGAACTTTGGATTTTATAATTATGAGGCAATATTTAAACGGAAAGGATTGAATTGTCCCAAGCATAAAAAATTTGCTAAAGCAAACTTTTTAATTCCATACATGCACATGCACAGACATACGGGCACATTTTTATTGGATTCATTTGTTACTGAGAATTTCACATTAGTACCATTATGTCAAGGATCTTTACATGTGTAGTTTTACTCTCTTGTTTGCGTACTTACATTCTATAGACAATTATGATCAGAATTTCTACTTTTTGAAGTTGATTATACCTTCCTTGAAATGAAACCACATTTTCAATTTGCAGAATTGGAAAATGGCTGAGGTTGCAAGTAATTTTTATACTCATAATCTATTTGATGTTAATGACATCTAATGCTCCTGTAGGAATCGTTGAGATCCATTTATTCTAGGACAATTTTGGTGTACATTTAAGTTACCCAAAGAGTTACCTCTTAACTTCAGATTGAAAACTTAATGGGTTAAGATGTTTGCATAGAATGCTACATGAGCTAAGATGGGTAAAGTTGGTGATTATACCTGAGGGGGAAAATTAAATTTTTTTTAACAAAAAAGTCACTTACCTGCAGATTGCTTTCACCTTTTTGGTATATCCTTCTTTAATCCTGGCATATATGGGACAAGCTGCGTATCTTTCCAAGCATCATTCCCTTGAAAGTCACTACAGAATTGGCTTCTATGTATCTGTACCTGGTAGGTTCTTTTGTGTTGTTCTCATTGAGCAAGCATTCCACAGAACCCTTGAGTTTTTGCTGTTTGTCTTACTTTTCTGTTTCATTTTTCCTCAGAGAAAATTAGATGGCCTGTTCTTGTAATAGCCATACTTCAAGCTGTGATTGGAAGTCAAGCTGTCATCACTGGGACTTTCTCAATAATCAAACAGTGCTCAGCTTTGGGCTGCTTCCCCAAAGTCAAAATCATCCATACATCTTCTAAGATACACGGTCAGATTTACATTCCAGATATCAACTGGAGTTTGATGCTACTTTGCCTGGCCATTACTGTTGGATTTAGAGATACAAAACGCATGGGAAATGCAGCAGGTACTACCTCCACAAAGTAGTTTCATGATGTACTTGCTTATTTAGAAACATCAAATCCTAGAATCATTACCCATTTTGTGGCTTTACTTCTAATGTTAAATATGTAATTATTCTTAATGCATTTTTTGTTTTCTTTCCATAAACAGGATTGGCTGTCATAACTGTCATGCTGGTGACCACTTGCCTAATGTCTCTAGTTATAATCTTATGCTGGCATAAAAGTGTTGTTCTGGCCATTTGCTTTATATTCTTCTTTGGCTCCATTGAAGCACTCTACTTCTCTGCATCCCTCATCAAGTTCCTTGAAGGGGCTTGGGTTCCTATTGCCCTCTCCTTCATCTTCCTTATTGTCATGTATGTATGGCACTATGGCACGATTAAGAAGTATGAGTTTGATGTTCAAAATAAGGTCTCCATTAACTGGCTTCTCAGTCTGGGCCCCACATTAGGAATTGTAAGGGTCAGGGGAATTGGCCTTATACACACTGAGCTTGTATCTGGGATCCCAGCTATTTTCTCTCACTTTGTTACCAATCTCCCAGCTTTTCATCAGGTTGTAGTCTTTCTCTGCATCAAATCAGTCCCAGTGCCACATGTCAGACCTGAAGAAAGGTTCTTGGTGGGTAGAGTTGGCCCCAAGGAGTATCGGCTTTATAGGTGCATAGCACGGTATGGTTATCATGATATTCACAAGGATGACATGGAATTTGAACAAGATCTTGTTTGCAGTGTAGCAGAGTTCATCCGATCAGATACTTCCAAACGTGGCTTTGGACTTGAGAATGTTGAAGATGATACAAAGATGACGGTTGTTGGGACTTCAGCATCAAAATTAGAAGGTGTAAGAATGTGTGAGGATGATCCAGATTCTTGTCAAATCGAAGGTACTTCAGAGTTGAGGGAGGTTAAATCTCCTGAGAAAGTTAAGAAGCGAGTCAGGTTTGTTGTGCCAGACAGTCCAGAAATTGATTTAAATGCAAGGGAGGAGCTGCGGGAGCTAATGGAAGCAAGGGAAGCAGGAATGGCATTTATAATGGGTCACTCATATGTGAGAGCAAAAAGAGGATCAAGCTGGATAAAGAAAGTTGTGATCAATTATGGGTATGATTTCCTAAGGAGAAACTCTAGAGGACCAACATATGCCTTAAGCATCCCTCATGCATCTACCCTAGAGGTGGGCATGATCTATCATGTCTGATTTTTGGTTAGCAGTTATATAGCCTAGTTTTGTAACTAATGATCTTCTCAGGTTAGTTCAGCCTTGTAAACATGATAAATGGTGGCATTTTGTATAGCTCTCCTCCAAGCTTTCCTGGCAAGCTAAGTGTTGTCAGCACTGAGGTTCTAATGACCAGATCATTGCTTCTTCTTCTTTTTAATTCCGCTTCTGTATTGTCTTGGTATATAAATAAGCTAGCAGGAGGAGTAGTTCTTCCATTATCTAAGCGCCTGTCCTATCCCAAACCTGAAGTAAGGGTCAAATTTAAGTTGAAAAGGGATTTTATGGTTATGGGTTTTAGAATGAAAAGGAGATAAATCAGACCAAAAATAGAAAAAGAGAGGTTGGTATTTTGTGGCTGTAGCAAGCCCTAGAAACCTTTGTATCAGATAGGTACGTTGTGCTGTTGTAACTTGATATAGGATCCCTGCTTGTGTTTACATATAATTGATATCCTCAGTTACGCAGCCAAACCTGAGTAAATGACTCTAATCACTAGATCATGCAATATTTTGTCTCGTGATAAAGAATGTAGGCTAACATTTGTTAGTGTAAAAATACGTGGTGGCTCTTTTGCGAATGCTGAAGCGCTTAGATTCCCTGAGAAATACAAATTTCAAAATGGCGTCTGGGAATCTGAAGAAAGATGGTATTTCATGTCTCGCAATATTTTAAATATTCTTTCTAACCTTTTTCTTTATTTGCTAGTACTTCACCTCTTATATTCTTCACCCCACTTTCGCTTTGTATTTTCTGTCTCCTACGCTTTCTTGCAACTCAAATATCCTGATTCTTGTCATCTCACTAGGTGGATACATTACTATTTCAACAATTGTAACCTGCTTCAAGGTTAATCAGCAATAATTTCTTCTGATGAACCTGTATCAATCTGATCGGTTCTCCCAATAGTTGGGTCGGTGATCTTATATATGATTGGATCCTATGTAGGTTGACTCTGTTGTTTAAGTCAAAGATATTAAGAGAAAGAAAGCATGTAGTATGAGATAAATAGGAGAGAGAACCTTGCTAGTTAAGTGAAGACACTGGACAGTCAAGTTATCTTGAGAGTATGTCTAAGTATTTATAAAAGAGGTTTTTTAAGTATAATTAAATATCTTTTGGCAACTTGACAGATCCTAGCCCAATGGTAGAAGGAGATCAAATTTGTATTCATCATCTAAATAAGGAAATTATTGTTCAGCACATAATCATGATGATACCCTCTTCAGCACAAGATAATGTTAAAATGCTATTATTGATTATGTAATCAAACAGCTTTTAACACTAAAGTGAATCCAAAACTGACTATGTAGCACTTACATAAGAACCAAGCACTCCTTAGATTTCAGTATAATGATAGAAAACGCTGGGAAAAGCAACAAAGAGAGACGGGTTACATTTGGCCCAAACATTTAAAGCTTTAATATGGGTATGCAATGGCAGCTGGAGGAATTGATACTCCGAGTAGGTGGATGCATATGAATCACACAAAATAATGATACAGCAAAAGGCATTTGCCGCCATGATTGATCAGGGGAGCGTAACCTAAACGTTGCTTACTTGACTAAAGGAGAAGACAAGTTTTTTGACTGCCAAAGAGAACAAAAAAAGGCAGAAAAATCAGATTCGAACAATTTATAAAAACAAAAATTTTCGGTGACAACACAACACACACAAATAGAGGTGGCATCGGCTCTTGATCTAAACAAAAAGCACATGATTGGCCAAGAAGAAAATGCACAAAAAGTGAGCATTCGAGGAGAGAAAAAGAAGCCATTTCTTGCTTTGACGCTAGTAAACAAATTGATGCAACTTTCTTTAATAAGCCGCGCAACTTTCAGTAGTTAGCATTCTTTAATTTATTTCTTAATTTTTTGGGTTATGCTGTCCTATTCCTAAAGTATCCCTCATGCATCTACCCCAGAGGTGGGCATGATGATCTATCATTCCTTTTTTTTTTCCACAACAATCTATCCGTCTTTAATTATCACCATTTATATTTGGACTAAGCCACGTAGAAATCTAATAAAGAAAAAATAATTGTGAGATATGTTAAAGGTAATTGTATTATTGCTATCTTGAGAGTGCTTTTTGAAATAATGAGTTGCTGACAAAAACAGTTATTAGACCCCAAAATAAAAAATAAATAAATAAATAACTTGCATAGAGCACTGTATGTCTTATAATGGAATTCTCGTACATCTCTGTACGTTAAGGCGCTTGCTTGAAAATTAGAAGAAAATTTGTAGTAGTGGAGATTAAGTATCGCAAATTAAAATTACATCAGAGTCAGACCCCGCTTTTACCTTTTCTCTCTCTTTTTTTTTTTTTTTTTGCCTTAACTAAATTGAAATGGTGACACTAGATAAATGTGATGTGTAGCAGACATGACATTATTCGTAGCGGGAAAGCAGAAGCAGAGCCTGCAAAATTCTATTTGCGCAGAGTAAAAATCACCTTGTCGGATGGACTTAAAAGGACACAACAATCAAACCACAATCTATGACTCCCTTTCATTATCAACTCCAAACTCTCTCCTCACTGCCTATCTACTAAACCTTGTATCATCACTAAGTTTTCTTTTGTCTATCTCCTCGGTTTTAGAGAAGGGTCATACTGATTGACATGTTCCAAAAAGATAAAAAAGATGAATAGCAGATTGCTCGTGGGTTCTCTTACTTAAGTGGAATACTTGAATTGCGGAGCTTAGACCTCTATATACGAGCATTTCGTAGCTAGGTGCTCTAGTACTGTAAGATAACAAACGATGGTTAAAAGTCGTTTTGTTGTGGTTCTTGTTTTTTTGGTTCTATTTGGTCTCTTCTCATCAACTTCAGCCACACCTATTGCGAGTGAGCATAACATGTTAGATGCTAGTTTTCTTCAGGCCCCGTGAACATTATTTGATCTAAAATCTTTGTCTGTATTTGAAATTCATGTGATACGCAGAAATTGTGACTGGTGTGGTCTCTAATGCGGTTTCTGCTCTTCTTAAATGGCTGTGGTCGCTAAAATCTACAACCAAACCAGGTAAGGGTCTGCCAGTGAATGCCCATTTTCGAGTTTCACCTGTTACTATGTTTTTTTAAGTTCTAAGGTTGATCTGATGTTGTGCTTGATGGATTTAAGGGAATCAATTTTCAGTGCAGCACAGCCGTTCCATGGTGAAATTCGAGAGCGGCTACACTGTGGAGACAATATTCGACGGAAGCAAGCTCGGAATTGAGCCGCACTCAGTTGAAGTATCGTCAAATGGGGAGTTTCTGGTGTTGGATTCTGAGAACAGTAACATTTACAAGATCCCAAGTCCAATGTCTAGGTGTAAGCTTCCTTTGCTGAGATTGTCTATGCTTGATTATGCCCTTCCTTTAAATTTAAAAGCTTTTTAGTGATTCAGTATTATGGTTTTGAGTTGCTTCATTGTGTGGGGTTACTAGATTCACATGTCCTAAGAATGTTTGCTGTTTGAGTTTTATCTTTTACGGTACAATGACTTAGCTTCATGTTTGAGACATCTTTGATTCGGTTAAGGTGTTTGTAAAGAACTAAAGATGCTTAAGCTTTGGTGAAGCGCAAGCCTCTACTTTTCAAAGTACAACATGCCTTTTCGCTGTTCTGCCAACAAGAAATCTGTGTGGACATTCTGTTATCTTTTACTTTCCAAAAATTTTAAAATGAATGAAGAAATAACGGAAAAGAAAAAGGAAAATAGAACCTAATACAATTTACCCTCTATCGACTTTTGAGTTGATATTGTTTCTTTGCTTCAGAATGTAAATGTTATATATATATATATATATATATTTTTTTTTTTTTCTTAATATGCTTATATGAAAGGCACACTGCATCTTTGCTTCAGTGTTATGATTGCCATTTTAAGGATCAGTTCCTAATTGGTTTGAGATTTGTTCTCTTTTTTTAAGTTCCTTCTAGAGTCCTCTATTTTTCGTTTCATTTTTTTGGTATACGCTGAAATGCATGAGTGAGTCACAGATAGCAGACCAAAAATACTTGGTGGATCGCCTGAAGGGTATACAGGACACATAGATGGGAGGCCTAGAGAAGCAAGAATGAACCATCCTAAAGGGCTTACAGTGGATGACACAGGCAATATTTACATTGCAGACACAATGAATATGGCCATCAGAAAGATCAGTGATGAAGGTATACCTGTTTGAGAATGAAATGAATGTAATATATCTTAACCTAACTGCTGGAAATTTAAAGAACACAAGATCACTTCTGTGTTTCCTCCTTTGGGTGTACGAGAGATTCAATTACCATCCATTCTCCCATTTCTATACAGGAGTGACAACAATTGCAGGTGGAAAAAGGGGGCAACTAGGAGGTCACGTCGATGGTCCAGGTGAAGATGCAAAGTTTTCAAACGATTTTGATGTAGTTTATGTTGGTAGCAGCTGCTCTCTTTTGGTGGTAGATCGAGGAAACCTGGCAATTCGAGAGATTCAACTCCATCATGATGACTGCTCTACTTACAAACAGGATGACGACGACGACGTTAGTTTTCACTTAGGTATGATCACTAGGCCATCCATATCTAATCTCTTTCAAGACATGGAGGCCTAAAAGATATGCACTTTCACATAATCATATTACAGGAATAGCAGTTCTGGTTGCTGCTGGATTTTTTGGCTACATGCTGGCATTGCTGCAGTGGAGGGTCAGAGTAATGTTTTCTTCTCATGATGTAAGCGATATCTACCGCATTATTTTAGGATTTTCTTCCATAATGTGATGTTATAGTTTACAATTTATTCTTATTTGATATTTGCAGGATCCAAGAGCTTATAATATAAGGAAAGGTACACCAGTTGCAGCACAGCAAAGGCCTCCTAAGTCAGTGAGGCCTCCGTTGATTCCAAGGGAAGAAGAATATGAGAAAGAAGATGAGGGTTTCTTTGGTTCTATTGGAAGGTTTTTCGTGTATTCGGGGTCGGCTTTTGCTGAGATATTTGGGGGTTTGTTCAGTGGAGGCTCTAAAAGGAAAAGGAAAGCCCTGCATTATCAAATTCAGCAGCAGTACCAACAGCAAGTGAACAGACATCCCAATGTGTGGCCCATGCAAGAGAGTTTTGTGATTCCGGATGAAGATGAACCTCCATGTTTAGAAACAAGGACACCCACGCCTAAAGAAACCTACCCTTTTATGTACCAGAAGGACCTGGAAAAGCCTCCCCAGCAACACTTGAACCCAACTCCAGGGGCTTACTTGAGCAGCAGCAGCAGCAGGTGGGATGGTGATTATGATCAACACATTCAACAGCACCAGCAACAGCAACGGAAGCACCAGCTTCACAAGCATTATTCATCGAGCCCTCAAACTTACTATGAGCAGAACTGCGAGACAAATGAGATTGTGTTTGGGGCAGTTCAGGAACAGGATGGAAGACGAGAGACCATGGTCATAAAGGCTGTTGACTATGGGGATCCCAAGTATAATCACCACAATCTCCGACCTCGCTTGAACTATGTGGGCTATTCCCACGGTTATTGAAGATCCTTGGGAGAGCAAATTATATATTCCTGCGCAACAAAATCAGAATCTCGAGAAAGGGACTCATCAGTCCTTGAATGGTTTCTTCTAAGTAAATGCTGTAAATTCAACGAGTACTAATGCTTGTGTGAAATTTTCTTCGTTAATTGTCTCTTCCAATTTATAATGCGTTTAGAGATGCAATTTAAAAGCGAGAGTAAGCAAAGAAGCTGTCTATTTCGGAGTTCAGACTGGTCCAATTTAATAACGGTCAGAACAATATTCCAACTAAACACCTACCAAGCTATTCAGTACAGATTTCTATATGTGATATAATAATACATAAATGTTAAAAAAAAAATGGTTTAACAGATAAAATTAATTTCAGTGTCCAATGAAAGGGTGAAAGAAAAAAGGCTCTGGTTATGTTACATCATCAAATGTCATTTTTATCTGTTTATTAAAGAAAGATCAACCCCACAGGTTGGCGTCTGAGTACGTTAATAGCAATAGCCAAATTTCATAGCATGAGAGGACACCTCACAGCAGACGAGGTTGACAAGGAAAATGCTGTATTTATAACTAAAAATTTATCACAAACAGCATATGTATTACATGGAGAAAGAAAGAAATAGTTATAGAGAAAAACAGGAGAGAGAGAAACAGAACCAAACAGCTTTCATATATTCTCTACGATCTTCGCAAACGAAATAACCCAGCTTCTGGATAATCAAATATCTTCGGTTCTGTCTATATATGTAGATATGGTCGCTGATTGCTGGAGCCTTGAAGAGTGCTTCTTAGAACAATAGCTTATGATGTGAAAAAAATAAAGAATTTAAAGCTCACCTACCTGTGCACAAAGGAAACCTCAGACAAGGAAAGACAAGATATAACAAAACGTAAGGAAACCATGAAAACCCACGGGGTAATAAAGCCTCAACATTGTGGGAGATTCTTGTGGTTTCTCCTCACAAGGTTAAGGCTTTATTACTTGGTGGGTGGTTTCCTTAGGTTTCTCTCAATTTCTAGTCTTCCGTCGTGAGGAGGTCCCTTGCACATATAGCGCATGTTTCAGCAGTTTTGCACCTTATCAGTTACTTGGTCTGCTTGAAGTGCAATGATCATCAATGGATGTGTGATGTCATTAGCTGCAAGGCTATTTGTTGGTTACAAATATGAGAGGAAAGTTTTACAATGTATAAAATTCAATTTTGAGAGGAGTATACAGGTGAAAATAGCAGTTTTAATGATTTAAGGTCGAGAGTTAAAATATGATATTGAGTTTATTTATATATAAAATTAAAATAATAGCTTTTTCTAATTCAATTTGAACCTTCTCTAGTTGAGGATCTATCAAGATTAAAATGATTTTTTTTTATTTTTTTTAAATTTTGTTAATTTACAAATTTTAAGTATAAAGATAAAAATTATAATGATAAGATAAAAAATCTTCATTATGACAAAAAATTATGCTTTACAAATTTTAAAACAATATAGTTAAAATTTTTAAATTATAATTTTTCTTTGCAATTAAAATTTTTTATTATATAGTTATAAATTTTATTTTCACACTTAAAATTTGTAACCTAAACAAATGAAAATGGTTATTTTGGTCTTGACCAGATCCTCTCCAATCACCGCACAACTCAGGAGGATTTGCTTGCTTCTAACCTTTAATTTGGATCCTTTGAAGTTAAAAGCTAATAAAGTGCATCTAAAGTAAAAAAGAAAATGATATAAAAATTGAAAGTACGTATGAAACTTATTTTTTCTATTTCTCTTTTACTTCAAAAATACTCTACTATGCCGGCTAACCAAAAAGTTATATTGGGAAAAATTTTATGTCAAATCCTAATGTGAAATGCAAATGCTAGAAAATAGCCCGTTTGGATGTACTTGACCATGAATTTAGATTCATAGGTGCCATTAGTAACGTGGATTTATAGAATCCAAGTTGTTAATGGCCATTTTATATACACACACACACACACCCGTATACACACATATATATACATATATATTAAAAGAAAAATAATAAATTGAAAGCAAGGTGGTAATTTTACAAAATAGCATGGAACTTGTAGAAACCAATTTATCATATACATACATACATACATATATATATATATATATATATAATTAAAGTGTTACTAAATTAATATGTGTGTGTCTCTATGTGTGTGTGTATACTTTTTTAGGCATAATTCGACAAAGGTTATTAAATAATAATTTGTATAATTTTTCAATTAAATATAAATTAAACTCAAGATTAAGTAAAATACATAAAATGAAATATGATAATAAATTACAAAATTATATCATATTTGATAACATTACACTAGCTCTAAAAATAATTATTCATAGTAAGTCTAGTGCCACGACAAAAGCTCCTTCATACACAATGTGATCACTACTCCAATTGTTCTTTGTTGTTGCTTCCAAAATGGATTGTTAATATTAACAGCATGAGGAGAATTTAAATCTAAATTTTAAAAATTAAACTAGAGGAATTAGCAAATGCAGCATTAGAAAACCCTTATCACAACAATCCCCTAGCATCAAAGTACCAATTTTTGTGTGTAGTACTAAATGATAGATCAAAAAGTAAGTTAAAGAATGACCCAAAGGCACAAAACATCTATTGTGGGGTCAATATAAACAATGAAGCCTTAGATGATCCCAACTATGACATTAGCAAAGATGGTATATAATAAGAGTGCTTGGCTCCTTTAAAGTCATCAAATTAGCTAGCAAACATAAGAAAAAATAGACTGTCTATGCCAAAATCTTGTTACATTGGTATGAGGATATAAGAAGAGGAAGTGACACTTGCAACAAGTGTAAATGAAGTTTTCACAAGGTGTTATGATGTTGGCACATGTAATGTTCCTAATTCCTAATTAAGCTAAACAACATAATTAGACTTTAAATTAGTTGTAATTAATATATGAAATTGTATAATGGATTTCCAAGATACAAAAGAAAAGGGAAATTTTAAATTTTTATATCAACAAATACACTATCAAGACCATACAAGAAGATTCATATTTATATGAAAACATAATTCCCATTAAACTTAGTTACCTCCCTCAAAATACCTTCAAAAAGTAATAAAATACATGTATGTTAAGCCACTAACCATTATTCATAATTAACATAAGGGGAACAAGTCTAAAGAGGTGAATACTGGCTTCAAGATTCAAGTTACGACTTAAAAAAGTTGAATAATAGCTCAAATGGTCTTTGGAAACTCCTATGACCTCACGAGAGCATTTTTGCAGCGACTTAAAGGCTTTCGCCACAGTTAGACTCAGGTTTGGACCAAAATTTCACTAAAATATGATTCTTGCCATGGCTCAGGTTGCCCACGCTATAGCAAGATCACTCTCAAACTTAAACAACGCACACAATCATATTTCTTGTCACAGCTCAACATACTCATGCTATGGTGAGATTGGTCTCTAGCCTTAAAAATTTGCTAAGTTCCTTTATTTGTGTCGCAGTGAAGTTAGCCTCTAGAATACAAATGATACATTTTGGCCCTGACTTAAAAGGATTTAGTCGTAGCTTAAATGCATACTGACCCTAAACACTAAGATATACAAACTAACAAGTTGCTACTATATCAAACTTAATCTTAAGGTTCTTCTGTGGCAAAAATGCAAGGTTTTTAAAGACTTCATTTTTCTGTAATCACTATTCAATTATCTTACCTAACTCAAGCATTTAGAAGCTAACCAAATCAATTAAACATCAATATGATTACATAAGGACTCTTTTATAACAGAAAATGGTAAGGATCAGCTCCAAGTGGCACTCTAAAATCCACAATACACCACCTAAAATCATTTAATTACTTGAAGCAAGTTTCAAATGACAAATTAAGCTTGTTTACCTCCTCAGAACTTTGACATAACCAATTTAAAATATGATCATGTCACACCCCAAAATCATCCTAATAAGACTTATGGCAACATAATATACTATGATAACACCCAAAGATGGACCATTACACCTTCACATGATCGAAGCACCAAAAGCACATTCCTAAGACTTCTACTCCACCATCCCAAATAGAACCACCTATACACAGACATCAACATTGAAGTTTTACTACACATAACAGCAACTTACCTTTTGACAGTAACAAGGCCAATCACAAGAGTAAGTGTCATAATTATATTCATCATTTGGTAAAGTAATCCTTCATACACACATATCAAACCATAATTACTTAATTACAAGTAAAATCATCAAATTAAATATAAGTTAAGGACTAATCCTATGAGGTTTACTCCAAATTATAAAATATCAAAATACTTACACTTGGTAATATATAAATGCAACATGATGTTATACATAGTTAAACTATAAAATTTAGCATCTAAACCAAATTACCCAAGTGCAAAATCCCACGCAAGGCTTCAAGTTAGGGATTGTCATCCAATAGTTTTTCTTTATCCTTAGTAGAAGAACCTTTACTTGAAAATGTTTGACCCATAAAAGGGATGAGACATGAGTTTCAATAACTAAGAAAAATTCCATCTACATGTATAATATAATCAGTATAATGCTTAGCATAAAGAATAATGACAAGGAAAATTATGCAGATGTTGAAATAAACGAGTTTGACTACTAGCACTACCATCTCATAGTAGCAAATATATAACATGTTAATGGCCAAAAACAAAAAAGAAGGGGCCCAATCACAACACAAACTCTCTATTGAGTATGATTACAACTCGGTGCATTCCAAAGAGTACGATCATAACTTGGTGCATGATCACAGTATAATGTAGAAGTGGAAACATGTTCACAGCTCCACATAAGGATACAATTATGGTTCAAAAATAATAAGTATCCAAACGAATCATTTACTTTAAAAGATAATATGTGTAGCAAGCATATGATTAGCATTAATATATATATATATATATATATATATATATGGAATTTAAAACCCTAATTACCTCACTTAAATACTAATTCCTCAAAAGCTAGCAATAAGTGCCCAAAAACACTGTAAATGTCCTAAACAGACCAAAAGCAATTTTAATCAACATCCACCAAAAGGGTCATACACTCATTCATTCCATTTATCATGAATCACTTAAAAAATACTTACTTAATCTTCCAATAGATCAAATGAACTAATTGGAGCCACAAAAACTCAGAAAATATCAATAGGTCACCACTAACACTTGATTTTCGCACATAAAGGCAACCACAGACCAAAGTTAGCTTACAAGATAAAATTTAAGTATGTTAACACTTAAAATAAATGGAAACACTTATCTAATAGTTCTTCTAACCCCAAATTTCAAAAATTATGTAAGAAAACATCAAAAACATAAATTTCAAACTTAAGATTTTAGTGAAAATTCACTAAATGAAAAATTAATCAGACTAAAATGAAGAGAGGGATGAGAGGATCAATTTTTATATCACTTACTTTAGTCATATCTTCCTTTAAATAAGCACATCAAGGCCAAATAGCTAATAAACCCTAGCTCTCCCTCACTCGTGCATTTTTCTCCTTTTGCTTTTGTTGTCCAAAGTGTTTTAGCCCAATTAATGAAGTGTGCAGCATCTCTTTTAGGGTTTAATGGGAATGTGGCTAACCTAAAGGTATTTGTGTCCAATTAGGTTTATATCTGAGTATTGTGTCATGGCCTGATAAGTTCAGGTAGATTGAGTCTTCATTACAACTTAATTTGGGCCCTTAAAAATTATTTTAATAGAGTCAAACAAAACTATTGAACTCTAATTTAATTTTCCAAACTCCACTAATTAACTCTTCTTATTAAATTGAAATTCTATAATAAATTTTATTTTTTTACCAAAAATTACCAAATTATTATTATTTACCTCAAAATGCCTAAAATAATTATTTTCCTTGAAAATTTCTATTTTTCATATTTTCCTTAATTCTCATGATAATTTCTTATTTTCCATAATTTTGCTTACTCAATTTTAGAATGTTACAATGCATTTCTACAACATTAGCTTGTTGGCTTGACATGTAGCATTAGTGTATTTTCCCTAACCTACTTGCCAGAATTTAAGACCTTGGTAAATCAGGTGTTAGTTCAACAGGCTAGTACATCATTGCAAATCATTGTTCTCTGAGAGAAAGCAAGATATTCCTAGAGCCTTGGCCCATAATCTCTCAAAAATCCATGGCTAGAAAGTCTTATAAGTGCAACCTATACAATTTGTTTATTAGATCGACCTAAACAAGAGAAAGATAAAACATTAAAGGTTTACATAAGATTTACTAAGAATAGAAAAACAAACAATGGTAATAACTATTTAAAAATTTGCTGTGTAGGCAACAACAACACTAGTTAAATCCATTCACCATTGGGTATATCCCGGTACCATTGCATGTACTTAGATATGCAATTAGGAAGCTCTGGAGCATAAGGAGTCTAAGCTATAGTGTCTCACTCGTATTCCATGCAATGATGAAACATGCATATTCTATTATCTAGGTGGTCTATCTCTTTTTCAAAATTATATGGCATGGATGACATCCAAATTTACCAAATCATAAAGGATTGGCTAATACAAGCTAAATTGGCAGAGAATGTGATTTAGATGGTGCCACTTTATAATAAAAGGAGATGAGTGGAATTGAAGCCCTTTAAATATCCAAAGGTATTAAATAGTACTTTGAGATTAGTTAGTGCACATGATATGGTTATGAGCTTATTGAGTACTTATATATCAACTCATATATGAATTGAGTAAGGTTAAGTCGTAGGCTTCTTTTATCACCTCTTTTAAATCTCTCAAAGTGATATCAGTACCAACTATTATTATTTTAAACATAATGCACATGGCACTTTCATTTGCTTATATACCAACAAGCATATTTTTCCTATCCATCTTCTTAGTAGTTTTATATCTTCAAATTTTAGGGAATTTTCAACATAATAATTAGTTAATAACAACCACAATAAAAACATAAATATAAAAAACATAAATAATTAATTTATCTACTAAAAATAAAAGCATAAAAAAACTACATAATAAAAAAATTCAATTGAATATAGAATAATAAATCATAATAAAAAAATATAACAACCAATTAAGAAAATACATTATATAATGTAGAATAAAATGCTAAATAAAATACATAAAAAACTACAGAATAAATGAATAATAAATACATAATAAAAAAGAATAAATTACTATAGAATAATAAAATGTAATAAAAAATAAAACATAATAAAATTACAAAATGTAAATTACAATAGCCAAATAAAAATTACAAAACATAATTAAAAAATTACAGAAACAAAAAATAAATATAATAAAATTTTTCTTCATTTAAATAAGAGTATATTGCTATAAAATAATCGTCCTAAATGCATTTTTTTTTTTTTTGCAATATCTAAAAAATGAAAATAATACAAAAAATGATGCATTTAGAAAAAAAAAAAAAAAAAAAAAAAAAAAAACCAACATTTACCTTCATTACAGAGAATAAAAAGACAGAGAAAAGATTTGACAGATCACAACTTGCAAACTAAACTGAAGAGAAATGAAGACAAAAGATGTAGCTGAGCAAAGTACAGATCTTAAACTTCAAAAGGGGAAATGGCTAGCTTACATATTAGAGCAACTAGAGGTAAAATGGGTATTGTGATTTAAAAAATAAATTATTTATCTTGACTAGACCAATAAGAGAATGCCACATGGCATTGTAATCTTTGCATCCAACCACAATGCGCCATGTGACATCTTTGTTATTTCTTCAGTCAAGCTTTGATTAATCAGCCAACATGACCAGTCGATTACACTTACAAAAGTATAAACTTTCGCAAGTGGCTTGCACAAGCTGACTACACCTACAATGACCTTAAAGTTTACTCAAGTTCAAAGAATCCGAGTCCATATATATAAACGGGTGTGCATGCACACAGGCATGCACATTTCGCACACATTTGGATTCTTTTAAATTCGAGTTCATTAAAAAAAAAAAACTCAAAGTTCATACAAAATAAAGGAGATTTTAGATTCATATAATTTGTGTGCATACAAAATATAAGATTTAAATTAAATACTTTTTATCACGTAGGATTTGACTAATTAAATATTGTTTATAGGATTTTATTAGGATTTGACTCAAATCTTGCACCTTATTGATTTCTAACTTTTGAGGATCCGAATTCTCTAGCCTTGGAGTATAATGTATCTTAAGTGCTTGCCAGTTTGAATTGGTTTTGGATTTCATGTCCTGGAGAAAATAATGATATAAACATAAACAAAAAGATAAATATCCCTTCTCACACTAGGGGAAACTACGGAGGGGTTTGATACAAAACTTAACCTGACAACTTTATATTTGGATAGAAAAAAAATATCAATATCACCCATTATAATTTTAAGCAATCTGACTTTTAAATATTTTACTTATCGTACATTACCTGCTTTGCAAAATTCTAAATCTGATTTTAAATAAATATTTTACTCACACAAATCCATTAACTCAATTAATTTTTTTTTTTATTTAAACAAGTTGACAAGCTATGCACATGAGGACATCCATACTCTACACCACACAGCTGGTTCTCTCTCTCTCTCTCTCTCTCTCTCTCTCTCTCTCTCATTTGTTCTTCATTGTCATCTCATTTTCATGAAATCCTTAAATTATTTATTCATTATTTTCAAATAAAAGAAAAAGTATGTTAACAGCATAAACACAATAACTAAATAAATAAATAATCTGCACCTACCCTGCGAGGGCCCATATTTTCCCTCTATAAAATGATTATTAAAAAAAAAGTATTTCTTGTAAAGGTTATACTAAATACATAACAAATACTTTTAAAATTCTCTTTTTATTCCAACCACAAAATAATACAAAAAGATACTAATTATTGAAATGAATGGAACTGTTGTTTAATTCATTTTGAAGTTGGTAGGCTGGTTGGTTTCTCATCAAAGCTGTGCCAACTAAAATATGCCTGCCAACACCTAAGCTCTAACGATTAATTAAAATGACTAAATTATAATTGCAATTAAACCACCACTTGCTGTTGGATCGTCTGCACAAATCTTAAATTATGAAGATGAATCAGATGATTAGAGTATTATGTCTTCATCATCCAAAATATTATTGTTAACATAACGAAGAGAATCTTCTTTCTCTCTCTCTCTCTCTCTCTCTCTCTCTCAAATATAGCATGATTTGTCAAAAATGTATTATTAGAGGGCAGTTAAATATATATAATTGGCTTAAATATACTTTTAGTTTCTGTAATTTAAAATAAGATAACGTTTTCTTTTTATTTTGAAAATGATTAATCAATTTTGTCTGTCTTCTTTATAACTTATCTAAAATTTAATATTAAATTCAACAATATATTATCTTAGACATCAAATTTAAATATAAGTTTAACGTAAAACTTGTATAATCTAAAATTGGCGTGGACCACGTGCATGGGGCCTACAAAAAAGCGCTACTTTTTTAAAAGACAAAACCAAAAAAATAGTAATATCATGAATAAAAAATTTATAGAAAAAGTACAAGAAAAACAAACTCTTCATATATATATATATATAATCGGTTATGAAATAGATGAACAAAATTATATTATTTTAAAAAATAAGAGAATAATATGTTTATTTGTAAATTAAAGGAATCAAATTATAATTTTATAATTAAGTGGATCAAAAGTACATTTAATTAGTAGTGAGTGATTTAACTAGCTTGTGGTCTATATTAATTTGCACATAATCAAAATAAATTTTGTTTTCATGAACATTATATCTATACTAAGATACGCCACATATAAAAGAAACCTCGCTTGCATATATCATTGGAAAATCTAAACAAAGAATTTCATTCCATATATCATGGCGAGATAAAAACTCATCATGACAATGGGACACGCTTTTAATTACAAGGGGGTTAATTAAAGTAATCATGTCAATCAAAATTACCTTATAAAATAATCTTGGAAGCAAGAGAGTGATCAAAATTACTTTATTTTTTATTTACTACTAGCGTTGAGCCAATTTAAAATTTGGTTTTTATTCTTAGTATAATTGAAACAAAATTTAGATATGATTTTTAAATATTTGCTATTAAATTATTTTATCAAAACATGATAAAGTAGGATTTTTTTACAGTTAATGCTACTCATCGTTGGTACTTTTAAAAAGTTCTTTGATATATTATAATTTATTAAAAAGCTTGATAACAAACACTTAGGCTTTGTTTGCTTCATTGAAAATATTTTATATAAATTTTAGGGAAAGAAATTTGCGTCATTATTTCATTAAAAAAAATATGCTTTAAAAAAAATTCCACCAATTTAAATTTTACTTTAATTTTTTAAAAAATTATTAAAAGGTAAGTAAAAAAAATTATTTTCACTTTTACTTTAATCCATATTATTATAAATTTACCAACACTTCTATCACTTATTACAGGACAACATCATCATGAACTATATTTAGACACAAATTAAAATTTTGTTTAAAAAAATAATGAAACAAACAAGCGAGGTTTAAAGAACTTTCCAAAGTTACTTAAATTTGGCTTGACACAGCAGGAAGAAAAAAAAAAAGAATAGAAATTAGAAAATGAGCTGTATGAAATGAACCGGTGCCCGCGCTGCAACAAACAAAAGGAAAGACATCTGGCAACGGGCATTTCCCGGTAAAAGGTAACACTGGCATGTTCCCATCGAGGCTCCACGGTGTTTTTCCGTTACCATTGTCACACACACACACATACATATATATATATATATATATATATATATTCTCTCCACTCGCATCTCCAGGCTTCCCCACACAGTCCCAAGCGACGGCGAGAGGGAAGGGGAAAGAGAAGAAAACTCACATCACAGGCTAACCCCTCACTCACATCCATTTCTCTCTCCATTTCTCATTCTCTCCCAATTAACCATGCCTACGCCAACACCCGAGGCCACCTTTATCGAATACGACGGCGCCGCTAACGACGAAGCGGCGTTCGCTAAGAGGGGTTGCTGTTTCCGGATGCCCTGCATAGGATACGACCCGTCTCTGTCTCCGTCCTCGCATGGATCGGTGTGGTGGGAGCGGATGCGGGGCCCCGACAGCCAGGATCACTGGTGGACCCGGGGGTGGAAGAAATTGCGAGAATGGTCGGAGATCGTGGCCGGACCCAAATGGAAGACCTTCATCCGCCGCTTCAACAGAGGACGCTCCGGTGGTTATGTGAAGCAGGGCTCATTCCGGTACGATCCATCCAGTTACGCCCTTAACTTCGACCAAGGGCAGGAGGATGAAGAAGATTACTACGTCAACAATTTCTCCACACGGTACGCGTCGATTCCGGCGTCGGCGAAATCCTCGATGGACCTGGGAAAGGACGGGCCCACATTCACGTGAGGAGGGTTTTGGAATTTGTGAGATGAGTTCTTCTTGCGTGAACGTCCGAGGATGGAGCGTTTTTCGGACTCTGGCACGGCGTCAATGGAGGCGGATACAGATTGTTGCGTACGTTGTGAATTCTGTGGTCCCCTCAATTTTCATTAGTTTTTTTTCCCATTTTTTTGTATATTTTGAGATAAATTATAAATGTAAGCAATTTTTAAAAAATCTTAAAGATAAATTTTTCTCCAGAAAAAAAAAAAACCTGCGTTGTTTGATTGAAATTTGAAAGAAATATTTGGTATAATGCTATCTTGAGTCTTATAATGCATAAACTAATGTCTTGAACTCGGCAAATTAGAACTTTAAGGTGAGTCTGTAACGTTGACATGTGGAAATTTATTGGCTTGCCAATTTTTAACGGAGTAAGAGTAGAAATATATGGAGGGAGTGCAAATGCTCGGTCAAAGAATCGGGGGGTGTGTTTTATTTTATTTTATATGATATGGGTTAATCTGAGACTAAATTCTTTTTTACCTAGTACATCTGAAAAACAAAAGATTTTGTCGAGTACTAATTATAAGATTTGCTTTTGGACTGAATAACCAAAATAGTAGCGGGTGGTTTTAACTTCAACAAGAATGAAATGGGACAAAGCAGATGCCCACTAATATGCTGTTTTCTCAGTGAAATCTATCATTTTAAGTAAACTCTACATATTTATATTTATCCTCCTTCAAAATTAATCTGTCAATTTCCAAGAAAAATTAAAAGGATCCGCTTCCTGGTTGATCTTGTTCCAAATTGCCTATTTTAGTATATCCCAATTGATCGTGTGAGTATTTTCTGTGTTCGTGTTGTATGTATCTCCCATGATTTGGTTATTATCTTACATTAAAATAATTCTCTCGCAAGATGAAATCAATGTTTGATTAATTCAGTTTGGTTAGTTTACAACCAGTTATAGCTAAACAAGTATTAGTTTAACTATTGATATTGACACCTTAAATAATTTTTTTAAAAATATTTGGTCGACCTGAAATTGATAAACAATCTAAGCCAATAGTACTGCCATTTTCATAAAGATTTGAATGGAAGTGAAATATGGGTGTGGTAGTGTGTTGATGTTCCTAGAAAAGGGGAAAAAAAATCATTATTTAGGAATAAAAAAATTGTGAAGCATTTGGCAATCTTGACATTGGCAGTCGCTAATCAAGCTTCTTTGCGGGTTACGACACATGAAGGTTTGACTCGTGGCTAAGTCAGCAACCCGATCAGACAGCGGTAATTGATATTATTGGAGATGGTGCATTAGCATGTTTTATTTTTTTTAAAATTTAAAAATGATATAAGATATTTAAAAATTAAAATTCAAAGATAAAATTTGAATTGGAAGATAAAATTATATTTTATAATTTAACTATAAAAAATTATATTTTAACTATAAAAATTATAATTTAAAATATATTTTTTTATAATTGAAATTTTTATTTTTTTAACTATAATTTTCAAATATCTTACATTATTTTTAAATCTTTAGAAGAAAAAAGCCTGAAAAAGCTATTGCACGGTGTACTGTAATTTTATTTACTATAAACAATCCATCTATATAATTTAGTTAGAACTTGCCATAAAAAAAAAAAAAAAATCTTTGAAATTAGGGATGATCATAATAAGGTATGAGTATAGTATTATAATCTCTGTCTTTAGATACCAAAATCAAAAGATATCTCTGTCCCCATGTCCATAACATAGCGGGTGGCAAACTCAATTCCCGTTTGCTTTCCTATTGAATCCTTAACTTCTTAGATCCAAATTTATTTATCAGAGAAATTTTAAAATTTGTAATATTCTTTTTAAATGAAACTTGTTTGCATAAATTTATTCATAAAAGATTAGACCCAAAAAAAAAAGATTGTTTCACAGCTATTAATATTATTCAAATGCATAATCAATATAACTCAAAATTATTTAGTCTTGACAATTTGGAAAAGTGAATTGAAGGAAAGGACAACTAAATTTTTTGTTCTAAGAGTCTAAGTAAATCTGAAACAAAAATATATATTAAAATAAATACGTATATTTATTACAGGGCCTAAGACAAGGTGGATACTACTTTTTCTAAATTCACACTTGGACCCTTAAAAATCTTTTTAAAAAAACCTCTAGATTCGAACTTAAATCCATTTCTTTTTTTTGGTTTCCAAATATAAATAGATAAATTTTACACATACTCATTAAATGTAAATATTTTGATCATCCTTAGAGAGAAAGTGTGATGTGAATGACAATTGGAATACATTTTTACATAGACCATTTATATTAAAAAAATATAAATATTAATAAAAACTCAAGAAAATAATATATTAGTAAAAGATTATCCTAAATAAGCATTTATTGAACCTTACAGAAAAAAGTCTATCTAACAATTTTTTTATATCATAACAGAAAGAAGTATAAAAATTAAAAAAAGATGAAATAATTTCGTTTCACAAAATCATTGTATTTAATTATACAATAATTGATAAAACTTAATTAACGTTATTTTTGGTTTTTTATTTTTATTGTTTTTATTCCGCCCCGCCCCGGGGGGGGGGGGGGGGGGGGTTGACTTTGTGCGCCAGTGAGACAAGATGGGGCACTAACAAAAAGTAGGCGTTAAGTTGGTTCGTGTTGCGCGTGTATGCGTAATCAATTGTTCATCCATTGTCTCCGACCCGCTCAAGTGAAGAAAAATTCTTGAAAGAATCAAGCGTATGTGTATTCAATGATTCAGATATTTTTTATAGATTAAACTTTTGTGCATTTTATTAATATATTTATTGTTAAACTTTTTAATTAAAATATAAACATTTAATACTAATATGACAAACGTAAGATTTAATAAAAAATTATATAGTTATTTATAAAAATTATATATTTGTTATAATCGTATTAGAAATCCTAATAGTAAATATATAAGTAACGAAATATAAATTTGTTTTCTTATTTTATATAGCCTCTATGTAGGATTGTGTTAGACGGTTTATAGTCAATGTAAAATTTTGTTAAATCTTTATAATATGAACTATCGATATATTAGAGGTAATGTTAAATTGTTGTTTAAAAGCAACGTTCTGTATAATTTGAATATAGTGTAAAATGAACAAAAATCACTGCATTAACACTTGGGGTGTAGTAAAAAATAAGTAAATATTTTCATATTTTTGTGAACGAATGTAGATAAAAAAATTAGTTCACGAAAGTAAGATTCATTTTAAAACTTAAAATATAAAATACACTTACGAGTAACTTAATGAAAATAGTAAATACTATAATTAGGAGAATGATTAATTTTATGTGTCTACAAGAAATCAAATGGATAGAAGGAAAAAAATAAAAAATTAGACACATCAGGTTTTAAATTTTGATATACTAGCAAGGCTAAATCTAGAAGTGAAGTAGGTATAATTGTGGATAAATTTTAAAAAAATATTGTGGTAGATGTGAAAAGGTTAAGAAATAAAATTATTGTGTTAAAATTTGTAGTGAAAATTTTTTTTTTAATGTTATTAATACTTATGCATCATAAGTAGAGTTAAAAAAAATATTACAAGGTAAAATTTTATGATAACTTAGAATGTTTTGATTTAAGAAATATCATAAGAAGAAAAGATTCTTGTATGAGGGGATCTTAATGGTCGTGCAACCTAGAGGCTATGGGTGTGTGCATAGGGAATATGGATTAATTTTAATAAGATTTTTTATCTAACTACATAGTACATCTCCCCCCCAAAATAATTTTTATTTCATTCGATGTTAATATTGATGTGAAATATAAAGATGGAGTGAAATAACATTTAATTCCTATATACCTGAAAATCAATTTTTTAATTTAATGTTATATATGTCTAATAGATCATAACATTAAAAGTAGGTTAAATATACAAGATATTTTATTGTTATTTATTAAAAAAGATAGAAAAAAAAAAAGAAAGAGTAGATGTATTTTTTTATCCTAAAGATATATACCTCATCTATTTAATTTTTAAAATTTAAAATTATACAATTCAATCTCTAGGAACTTTTAATTCGGTACTTGTTAATTTTTTAAGCTTATAAATTTGTCTGGCTTTTAATTGATACAGAACTAATAAATGAAGAATTAAAATTTTTTTGGAAAGGCAAAAGTATCTTTTGTATTTTTTTTGGGTCCCAAAAGTTTGGTTCACATTACATTGTGTTATCACCATGACCCTTACATGTTGTCGATTTAATTTTCTTCTATCCCTACTCTAATTTAATCAAGATTTGGTTCTTAGTTATAAGGAGTGGCAAAGCCATGTTACGAGGAGGAGGGGCAGGCGCTCCCTCAATTTTACCCAATATATATATAGTATTAAATTATGATATTGTATTTTTATATCATCTGAAATTTTGATCCTACTAGATTCATAGAATTCACTTTATATATATATTATTTAATATTTTACATTGAACCCAATAAATTCACACATTTTTTCTTTTATTTCCTTTTGCTTTTCCTAGTTTTTTCTTATCTTTTTTTTTTTCAGTTCCTATTTCTCCCACATTTTTCTATCTTCTTTTTTTTTACCAAATCATCATTAATTTGTTAAACCATATAGAGTTATTCTTCTCTCCCCTATGGGCTCCTATCCAATTTTTCTTTTATTTTTTAATTTATATTTAATTAATGTATGCCTTTTACATATTTTTTTTTTATAAATAGTAGTTTTAAAATAATTTAGTAAAACATTATCAAATTCAAATGTGAATATATTATTTTTAGTTAAACTAATAATTATTTTTGAAATTAATGCAAAACTTTTTAAAATATTATTGAATAAAAAGAGTTTATTGTTGTGCATCATAGATATATATTTTTACAAATTGAAGGTAATAAATTTTTATGTTTTATCAAATATAATATTATAATTTGATATGTAAGTGGTGAAATTATAGATATTATTATGAAGAGTAATTTTTTATATATTACTCATTTAAAGTCATATTTGTTTCTAAATTTAAGAGAGAGAAAGTCAAGATATTATTAGTAAGTTAATTTTATTTAGCTTATTCCAAAAATTTGAAAGAAAGTTTTTATTTAAATAATATACTATAAAAATATAAATTTGTTAAAATAGATTATTAAAAAAATTCTGTTGAGAATAATGTTTTGCCCCATAACTCAAGTTCCTGACTTCGCCACTTCTTGTAGGCGACTTTTCTTAGCATTCCTAACTGGATCAATTAATGCGGGTGCATTTGTAAGATTACGTGTATGATGGATCAGCTAATTTGATAACTGAGAAGACATTGTTACTATGTACGGTGACATTGAAAAGTTTTACAAATATATATATATATATGATAAAATAAATATAAAATAAATATTTAAGATAAAATTAAAAATAACCTTAAAAATTTGAGAACCAAAAAAAACAATGCATTTTAATAATTGAATTATATATTTTTAATATTGAACAATCGAAAAATTAAAACAGATAAAAGGTACATTCTCTCGAACGAATTAAAAAAAAAAAAAAAAGCAGCCAACCACTGATACGAGGTACATATTCAAGGAAGTGAGGGTAGGTCCAACTCATTAGACAATTAAATTTGGGATCTGGATCCCCTTATTTAAAAAACAAAAAAAAAAAAAGATGTGGCTCTATGTAGTTGTATGGAATCCATGTTAATTATATGGTTTAATTCAAATTTATAAAAAAGAAGTGAAAAAAATTTGGAAAATAAAATAAAATGGAGAAAATTTGAAAAAAGAAAGTGAGACCATGAATAGTTGTAATCCATTATATATATATATATATATATGATTTGCATAATATTATTATATAAGGAGAGAAATAGGGGCATTCATAAATTTAGTTTCATTTGATTTTGGACAAAAATCAAACTGAATTGGCCTAATTAATTTTTTCAAATAGTAGGCCCTTTTAGATTTTTTTTTTTTATAATGGGTTTGGTTCAATTTTTGGTTGGTTAGATTTAGTTTAGATTGGTTTAATTCATGTTATATATATATATATATATATGTAATTTAATTTTGAAAACCATTTACATTATCGTATTTCTATCATATTATATTACTTTGTCTTCAATAACATGCTAGTAAATTAAAAGGGAAATAATGCTAAGTAACATGCTCTTCATATTTATTGAATAAAATTATTTTATAAATTCTACAAAATTCTTGTCTCCTAATATCATTTAAAGAATTTAATGTTTGTAAGTCAACTTTTAAAATGGGTTTTATATTTATATCAATTGTCCATTTTCTATTTATTTGTCAATGAGAGATAAGAATGATTATATATAAAATATAAATAAGATATTATAATTCTTATCTCTAAATTCATAAAAGAGAAAATGCACAAGTGGAAGAAAAAAAAAGGGAAAAAAGTATAGATTTGATTGGATTTGGTTAAAACAGAAACAAACTTCAAAAATCCAACAACCAAATCAACTTTTTTGGTTTTAACAAGTCAGAAATTGATTTAGACTTTATTTTAATTCATTGTAATCAATTTTTATTAGTTTGGTAAATTTAATTTATTTTAATTGATTTTAAACACTCTTTCTAAAGAGAGGTAACATACAGAATATATATAAATATATATAAATACACACACACACACACACACACACACACCCACCCACGCACGCACATACACATATGAGATCTATCTTTCAAACAAAAGTCACCTTATGTTTATCCTTTTATTCACATGCGAGCTCCAAAACATACAGGATTTAAATCCTCAAATTTGGCTCTAAAAAGGGGGGAAAGACAACAGTAATAACTAACTGTAAACGCGCTGGCGGAGCGTGAATGATATTTTGTCGCTATTACTCGTTGACCATAGGCTGCACGATTACCAACCCCATACCCCCCTAGTACCACTCCACTGATTACTTATGGGGCCGATCGAGCCCACTACTCAATACTCCTCCCTCCCTACTCCATTGATTTTAAAGTGGAGTCCAGATATATATATATATATATATATATATTTTTTTTTTTTTTAATTTTAAGATTTGTACATAAAAAATAATAAATTATTTTACATAAATTTTAAAATATTTAAAAATAGATAAAAATCCAACCATTCATAAAGTTAAGTCCTCTTCTAAGTTCTAACGTTACTCTCACCCAAATTGTAAGCGTGTACTACTCCGGCATTTTTTATTACTCGATATTTGTTTGTAGCTCCAACACACACATTATCATTTCACATGATCCCTTTTTGGAACTTACTGATATACCATTATGTTTAACATATTCCACCGACCACTCTTCCCTTTCATCAAATTCAAAATTTAAACTACAACATCACTAACAACATGCCACCACAAATTCAAAACTGATGAACTATGTGCATATACTAGTTTAAAAGAATCAAAATCATCTCAATTCCCCTTCCCCCTTGGCATCTGTGCTTCCGATGTTGGCAACCCACTTCTTATTCTTAAAGGTTTTTTTCTTTCTCTTTTTGCTAATACTTTTCAAACGCGTAGTATACTACTATTATGTGAATTTACATTATCTTTCTTGTTTCCCTTATATTTTAGTAGCTAGTCTCTAGATCACCACCATATCAAGCTAAACTTTGGTAGTCCTAAGGCTTTGGGCTTTGGGATAGATACAAAATTTTTAAAGAAATGTATTGGGAGTTGGGGCACATGTCAATGTACAGTATCTATAGATATGCTTCATATTTTTATATTACTCTAATTCATTCCTCTAAGCACTTTCGTCTTCTTTCCTTCCTGCAATTTCAATAGGGCTCCAGAAAATCAATTCTGGAGTTTAGCTCCGTGTGTGGACTATGCTTCCTGGTGATAAAACAAGATGCATGTCCCTCTTCAACTAACCACCTTTATTATGGGACTAATCCATCGTCATTACCATAGACAAATATTAAATTTGAGTGCTAAATTTCAACATGGACACATGGCAGGTGTTAAGAAGTGACCCCACATCACTGATGCTAGAGCCAATTTTTGAATCAAAATTCATCTCACAAGTTGGATAGATAGATAGATACTGTCACCCAGCTTTCATGGATCCCACCACCACTGCACAACTGTCCACCCCTAAAAGATCCACTTATTCACTATGCTTGAAAAGGTTGTATTCACATTCTCCCAAAAGGGGCTCTTAAAGGAAAAGGGGATTCAAAGAAGTCCAGCACCTCAAAAGCCAAGAAAAGAAAGCAAAAGCACTTGCCTCCCCCCATAGATCATGTAGGATGAGATAACCTTGACAGTCAGAGAGTGACAAGTCTGCTTTGAAATAGGCTCCACCCCAAAACTTAATCAACTATCGTAAATCTGCCAATAGTAATTATTTGATGAGCAATAGTACAAATCTGTCGGACTACAGAGGTTAAAAAGAAGAAGAAGAAGCTGAGAATGAGTGCTCCGGAAAGAAACACCTTTGCTTCTCAAAGAAGTATTTGTTGATGTTCGCAGAATGAAAGGCAACCAATAAGATCAGATTAACATTTGCTATTATAAATCAAGAAAAAATTCTAGTATCTGGACTCAAGAGATCTGTTTGAAGTAAGAAGTGTTGTCATTATAATATCTTAACTCAAAATCACAATACATCAACAGTATACCACAATCAATCATCAAAAATTCAAAATCAGCATCCCAGAAAGACAAGCTTTGACCAGTGGATTTAAGATGGCTTAACGTGAAAAATGAAAAAATCATGTGGATGGATACCTTTCATGTCCCTTCTGTTCTCCTCATCCATGGCAAGTCTGTATTAAGAGAAGAAGGCATGCCCATTTGATCTTCGGAAGAACTAGAAAACTTGCTCTTCTTGGACCACTGCCAGATCTTGGAAACAGAATAGCTCTCACCTTTGCTGACACTTCTAACCTTCTTTGCTTCCTCCATGGAAAGTTTCTCAGAGTGTTCTGGTCCTTTTGTGAGCCTTGCCTCGAGACCTCGCACGTCATGGTTTAAGGTAATTCGAAGGTCCGAATTCCCAAGCACATACTGGTAAGATCCCATTGAGTAACATCTTCTTGCATCTAAATTACTACTGCTAGTCTCTCCTCCTCCAGACTCCCCTGCCTCCACATTCAGCCTTCTGAATTTACCGAGTTTCACAGGGAACATCCCTTTCTCTACAATTTCTTCGATTTCAACTGTTTTCTGTCTAGTAGTTGTGAATCCGTTTTCTCCATTAAATCCATCCTCTTCCCTTAAATCATCAAAATCAAATATTGGGTTTTCAATTGAAAACCCTGGAGTTAAAAGGGTTCCTCTACAAAGTGGACATGTGGAATTGGATAGAAGCCATGTGTCAATACAATTGATATGAAAGGCATGGCTGCACATTGGGAGCAATCTGAGCTTGTCCTTCTCAGAAAACTCACACAGACAAACAGCACAATCAAATGGCTCTTTCAGACCGACTATCTCTTTATACTGGAAAACAGGAAGTGCATCAATGAAAGCTTGATCCAGACCAGAGTCATGAAGATTGAAAAGCTGTTGAAGTTGTCTTTGAAGTGCATCGGAGGCTGAGATTTCTTGGTGTCTATTAGATTCAGATGCTGAGGAAGAAGGGTGCTTTATGAGAAATCTAACAAGCAGGTGTAGAAGACCAGAAATGAAAAAGAGTACGGCTAGAATCACTATAATGAAAAGAAGAGCCGGACTAATTCTAGTACCAGATGAGGAAGGTGGTGATGATGATGATGAAGACACCGTTTCTTTGTGGAAAGCACCGGGGTATGGGGGTGAAGATGAAGGCAAAACTGGTGGTGGGTAGCTCAAGTAACCATCTTTTTGTTGGATTTGATGATGAATCCAAGACATCTTCAAGTGGGTATGGTCAAAAAACCACTTATGATACATGCTTTCTGACATCCCACAGATCATAAAGGGAGACCCATTAAACATGCTCTTAACAGTTCGTCATGGAACACAATCCTAGATTTTCACACTAGACAGAGCCAAAACCCTTCAATTTCTCAGCTTTTACTCTCAGAATCCAGAGAAAATAAGTGCACTAGAAGGAAGAAGTAGATGCGGAAATAACACTATGAGTACCTTTTTGCTTTTAAATATCGCAAATAATTTCGATAAGCAAAATCTGTGATGAAGCAATAATAACTCACCTATGGTGTTTCTGGGTAGTCCACCATTCCTGGGCTTTCTCAAAAGCTCTTGAAACTATAAATTGATAAATGAAAATGCTCACCCTTCTACAGGGACCAAGGTTCTAGAATAAATACCCAAGGCGCAGGCTTTCTTAGTTGCTTAAGTAACTGAGGGGACGGGGAAAGTGAAATGTCATCAGCTTTCTCTTGACTCTTTCGCTCGCCCTCAAGGAATTTTCTCTCTCCAGTCTCTATCAGGTGTTTGAGCCAACGAAGGCAAAGGAGTGAATATGGCACCAGTTTCCAAAGTGGGAGGTGAAGGATGACAAAAAGAAACACTAGTAGATTTGATAACCCCACCCGCCATAATGGAGCGTGCAAGTCAATTTCGTCGGTTCTCATCTCGCATGATTTTTGTTCTCCGAGAAAATTTTATGGGCTTTTCTTAAATTTTTGTTAAATTGATATAAAATGTTTTTAAAACACATAATTTTTTAAAATTATCTTATACTTTAATTTAAATTTAAATTTTTGATCAAAATATTTTTATTCAAATTTTTTAAATTTTAAACAAAAGATATTTTGGTCAAAAAAGTTAAAATTAAATTAAAGCATAAAAATTTTGTTTTAAGAAAAATTTATATATTTTTTAAAAATAAATGAGAGATCTATTTAATTTTAACAAAATTTGGGAGGTACATACATATATATATATATATATATAAAATTTATTCTTGCTCTTTTTTATGGCCAATTGCTCTGTGTCACACAAATGTATTTTATTTAAACCATAAATATATTTTATAATTCTGTCTTTTAAATTTATCATAAAAGAATCTGTAAAAAATAATTGATATAATAATTATTAATTAATTTTATCAAATTAATATTTCTTTTATATATTTTATTACAAAATAATTTATATAATAAAATTAGAACAAATTACACTAATCTCTTCAAAACCTATCTAAATTATACATAGTACACTTCTTGTTTTAGAAAAAAAAAACCATTTGGCATCTTTCATATTTTATATATATTATAAAAATCTCCTCTCTAATTTATGTATCATTAATAAAATTAAATTTTTATATAATATGAAATTGTAATTTATTTTTGATATGTTTGTAAAGGCAAGTAATTTGATATTAAATTTTAACATAAAACTATGATGTTATTCTTAATATGGTAACAAAGGCAATTAATTAATTTTATTTTTGAATAGAATGTATATTATGGAAAAAAATTTATTGACAAAAAATAAATTTAAAAAATTTTTGTAAAATATATCAAATGTTAGGGAAACCAAATAATAATTTTTAAACCATAACATACTAAATATAATTTAACTAAATTTTAAAAGATATCAATATAATTTATTCATAAAATTAAGACTGGAGACGTCAATTAATCCATATATATAATTTAAATATATATATATATATTTATTTCTTTTCCTTTCTTTCCTTCTTGTTCTTCTTGGTTTATCATATTTCTCAACACCCATTTCCATCGAAAAGGAGAACATTAAGGTAGAACCCCCAAAAAAAAAAAAATTAGAGCTCAACTTGGGGTCTTGGAGCACATAAACAGAAGCCGATATAGCAAAATCAAGCTAATATTAAAAGCTGCTAGCTAAATTAAATAGTACAAAAATTCCTCACAAACTAGTACTTCACATCCCTAAATGCAGTTCCCGTCTAGTTATTCATAAAACCATGCAAATATTCTACATACATTAGATTGGAAGGATAAAATCCTCAGGATTTTAAAGGTGGGATAGAATGAAGTTCCACTTAACAGAGAACTCAACACATATGATTCAATAAGCATGAGCACCAGCAAAATCATACTCCATAGATCAATGATTTCTCTTCTTCCTCTTTTATAGTGTTAATCATGAGAGCAACCTGGTTCAAACTTGGCCTAGCCTCTGGGGAACGATGAACACATTTTATAGCCACTCGAAGCAAATTCACCATCCTCTCTTCACTCGCATACTCTGATATCAGGGACTTGTCAAACACCTCACCTGTCCATTCTTCCCTCACAACAGACTCGACCCACTCCGTCAAGTCAACCCCATTGTTCTTCACTAACTTCCCTGTAAGTAGCTCAAGAAGAATTACCCCAAACCCATAAACATCTGCCTTCAACCCATTTGGTGCACCAGAAGGATGAGGACTTGCATAAGACGAGCTCTGTTCATCATCCATAACCATCACACCGTACTCGCTTATGCGTGCCTCCATGTTATAGCTTAGCAAAATGTTTG
Organism: Erythrophleum fordii; assembly: GCA_032878935.1. Lineage (NCBI taxonomy): Eukaryota > Viridiplantae > Streptophyta > Magnoliopsida > Fabales > Fabaceae > Erythrophleum > Erythrophleum fordii. The sequence goes on along the minus strand of JAVQMF010000049.1, from coordinate 16,164,493 downwards.
AGGATTTCAGGTTTCCATGTGCAATACCTTTTTCCCCAAGCGCTTCATGCATGAAAGCTAATCCCTCAGAAATCATAGCTGCAATTCCAAGCCTGCTGGTCCAGTCAAACCGTTTTGACTCACCTGAAATACATACATAGTGTTACGAAACTTTGCAAGCAAATAGTACTAGTTGCTTCATTCACGAGTCAAGAATAGAAGAAAAATTTTCATATGTCATGTTGACACTTCAAATATATATTATTCACGCTTAATCAAAGAAATAAAGATAGATGATAGAATGAAATTCGCACACATGCAACATGTGATGCCACCCATGTGTAGTGACTTAAATAAATTGATATAACATGCACATTTAATATACTGATGTAAATGACATAATAATAAAATTTTAATAACAGAGATTAAATTATATTATTTTAATGAATTATAAGGATCCAACCACAAAATTTTTCTGGAGTGAAGAAGAAATTAAAAATTGAAAGAAAGACAAATAGAGTAATTTAACATTAGAAGATATGATATTTACCGTGAAGAAGCTTGAATAAGCTGCCATTTTCCTGAAATTCATAGACCAGAAGCTTCTCTTGATTGGAACAATAGAAAGCAAGTGGTGACAGTACATAAGGGTGCTTCACTTGGCCCAGAGTTTCCATTTTCTGCTTGAAGTCATGGCTGGAAGTAGCCAAGTCCTTAACCCTTTTTACAACCACCGTCTTCCCGTTGTCCAGCATCACCTTATAAAGACTACTATACTTCCCTCTGCCAAGCAATTCCGCAGGGGCCCTCAACAAGTCCTCAAGTTTCAATTCACTTACCACTGCTTGTGTAAGAACTATAAGTGACTGAGAAACCATCCCACTTTCAGAATTGACTGAAAACTCAGATCTGTTTGTACCTGATTTTTGTCCACTTGAAGCATTTCTAGGTTTGTCAACCCCATCATGATCACTACTTGCTGCTAGTTTATTTACTGCTTCAGCCCTTTCTGTTTTCTTTCTTGTACACAGTTTATAAACTATGAAAAGGATACATACCAAACCCAATGCAGCATATCCTGAATACATTAGAATCTGGTCTTTAGAAGGACCCTTTGATCCATTTGATCCTACTGAGTTGTCATCAACAGGCAGTGCAGAACAGTTTTTCTGCAATGGTTCTCCACACAGTTCAGGATTACCCAAGAAGCTGTCTTCAAAGAAGTGGCCATGCACATCTGGAATTCGGCCACTAAAATTGTTAAATGAAATATTGAATTGATTAAGGTTGGAGAAATCAAAAGCGGGTATCTCTCCACTGAGCTGATTGTTCTGAGCAAGGAACACATTCAGCCCTGAGATTCTGGACAAGTCTGGCAAGTGACCAGAAAACTTATTGTTCGAAATGTCAAGTCTTTTCAGATTATTTAACGTGGCAAGTGAACTAGGAAGTTCCCCAGAAAGCTGATTTCCACTTACATGCAGGCGAGTTAGCTGTGTGCAGTTTCCAATCTCATCTGCTATTCCTCCACTGATGGTGTTTCCGTCAAGACTGAGAATGATCAAAGAAGCAGCAAGAGGTTGAATGTTGCAGAGCATAGCAGCATCAAGAGTTCCTGCTAAATTCAACCTGTCAAGAAATAGCCTCCTTACTGATACATTTCGAGAATCGCAGATTACGCCTCGCCAGAGGTCCTTGCAGGGATCAGAGTCTGGCTTCCAATTCATAGTAGAAATATTCTGTTGACTACTGTTAGAAGAGAGTTTCGTAAGGAAGCTTATCATTGTGCTCTTTACCTCGTCCTCCACGCAGTTTGTCATGCTAAGGAGGAAAATACATGAAACGAGGACTACCCACACAGGAATTCGTTCCATTTAGGCTGATGTGATGATGGGATTTGATCCAAACTGTTGGGTTGTGAAGTATGAGATGGTGTTTGAATGTTATGATGGATTGGGAAATATTGAATTGAGAAAGTCCTCCCAAGGATCAGGTAATTGTTGCCGGAACTAGAATAAGTCAAATTGGCTGATTCTACTATGAGATCATTTGTAGTGTAGTGGGCGTGAATCCCTTGTTCTCGAATTAGCATTTGATAAATATGGGCCGGCAGCCACAACAGTTGAAGTAGAAATGTCATTTCCTTTTCATCAGTTTCAGTCATATGGCATTGTATGCTATGCTGATAAAGATATTAGCCAAAGAGATTCTATTTTATAATACTATCTCCTGGTAAGAAGAAGCCTATGAGTCTAAGACCAATATATTTGCTTGGAAATATTTTGATTAGCCAGTGATACTGTGTCAAATACTAGAATAAGGCCAGCGTCAGAGTGATACAGATGGATGTTGTGGAGTGGATGCGAACCCATTAGAAAGTTTCCAATGCAAATTTTCTTCTTCTTCTTCCCCCGTGTTGAAGTTGTCTAAGCCATTGAGTACCTATGTGGTAATCATTTTGGGTTGAACTTCTATATTAGATGACAACTTTTCATAGCTTTCCTTATTTCTTATATACGATTCCCACCTGTCAAAAGGTGGCTTTTGCACTTGTCTATGCGAAAATTGAAGCAAGATGCTGCAAACGCATGAGACAAACTTGAACTAACACATACTATGTCATAGTTCCAAACTCAACTGATTTCTCATACACGTGCGTCGTATTGAGCATAGAACGCTGGAAAAAGGAAATAAGAGACAGACTGCGTTGCGTTTATATAGGATAGAAGCTTTTTTATACCAGAGAGCTTTAACGCAATGCTCAGACGCCACTTGCAGTTAGCTTGGGCTGCAATGCCTAGAACTCGATGCTTCTGATGACTTTGATCCTTCAATCTTGAAGAAAACTATTATCTTTGTATCATAGATCATAATTTGATGATCGAACTGGATTGCAATTTACTACCGAATATGATTCTCATTTTTCATGGTTTCAAACAGAAGTTCAAATGGATCCTATATCTAACATATTATTATTACTATTATTATAATAAATGTGAGCATTGCACTCTCAGAATTCATTTAGAAATGTTACATCTAAAAAATCACATTCCAGTGGCATCCAATGTAGGTAATTTCTTGAGGATGGCTTGAACCCAAATCTTGTGCGAGAGGGAAGAGAAGGGCACAGCGCTTCGTGGATGTGGTATATGCACCCTTGTCATGTCTCTAACTATGTATTAAAATCAAAATTTTCGTTTGGATGAAATTTATAACCCAAAAAAAAAAAATGTTCGTGGTATATCATAAATTTGTATTTAATCCAAATAATCACTCAATTTTATATTTAAAATATTAATAATCACTATAGTATCTGATTATTAAGTTGATAACGATATATGAGAAATTATTATTTTATACATGTGAACTTTTATTTGATGATTGTATTAGAAATAATAAACTATTTGGGAAGGGTTCTTTCTTTTCTTCTTCTCTCTCATAGCCATCAATTTTTTCTGCAACATTAATTCTATCTTTTAAGATTGGTGGCAAAGGCTAGCACTGGGTGCAACTCACCACCTTTCAATTCTTACTCTTTTCTTTTCATTTTAATTTTTTTTAACAACTAAACCTTTTTAAATCCATCGTTTATGAGAAATCTCAAAAAAGTCTACAATTTGGCTTTCTTTGTGTTGGATTATTAAGCCTCCTTTAATGAGTTAACCTAAATCAATATGTTAAGTCCAAATTCAAGTTCAATTAATTAAATAATTATTTAATAATTAATTGATTTAATTAATTAATTAAAATTTTAATTTTTAATTTTTGAGTTTAAATAAATGGGTTAGCTACTTTGGAAAAATTGACCCATAATATCATTTATGCAAATATCTAAAAAAAAATGGATAAAGAGTCTATGAAGTGACTTTTTGAAGAATATACACAGATAGATTTCCTCAATTTAATTACTATTCCTTTGTAAGATTTAGTGTATCTATTGCGATTTTTGCAATCCAAGTCCAAATCATGATTGTGATCCATTGTGTGGGACAATAATAATAAAAAAATTATCTGCTACAAGTAAGTATTCTGACTAGATCTATTTAAAATTCAATCAAATTGTAAATTAAAAAAAAAATTATCCCATTTTTGCTAGTATTTTTATTTTTGTTTAAGCAAAGCTTTCGTAATTAGTTTTATTTGGTTTAAAAATTTTATATGATTATAAAAGTGTTATGTCATGTGTGCATTATGTGGATGTGAATATTTTATTAGATAGGCATATCAAAAAGTTATAAGGAAAATTTTGTAATAATAAAAAAGAAGTTTATTTTGAATTTTATATTCACTATTAAAATTTACTAATGATTTACATTCTTTTTTGCACAAAAATTATTTTATTGCAAGAGACAAGTTTGAAAGATAGAAAAATTGTCTCACTTTTCTTATTTTATTTATTATGATTGAATTTAAGTAAATTTTTTTAAATTATATATATATAGGTTTGGTTTAGCCTAGTAGTGATATATTTTTTAATATAGTGACTTTTCTCATTTGCTAATTAATAAATTGCAAAGAGATATGTATAGAGTTAATGGATATTGTTGATGATTAGCAATCTAATACTAACAAGTTAAAATCAATTCAATAACTAATGTTGTTGATACTATTTTTGCCCCTGATGATTTTATACCTTTTAATTTGATTAGGCCTCCTAAAAAGACAAAAGTGAAGATAAGCCAAGTAAAGGAGAAAGAGAAAGAGAAGCAAAAAGAAAAAGAGAGAGATAAGCAAATGGAGAAAAAGCAAGAGAAAGAAAAAGAGTTTAATAAAGAAATACGTAAAGGAAAATCTATAAGACCTGAGTCTTAGGTGTGAACTCATTTTACTTTTATTAAAAATTATGATCCAAAATACTCTAAGGCTTTATGTAATTTGTGTGGCGTAGACAATGCATGCCATTAAAGAAAGAAAAAAAAAAAAGGAAATGGAACTTTTAACATGGCATTTCACTTAGAGAACAAATGTAAAAAAAAAAAAAAAGTTGGTAGAATTTGATATCCAAAACAACCCATACTTTCTTTCTAACCAAAAAGAGGAAAAAAAAAAAAAGGAAAGATGTGGAAGGAGTTAGAACTAACCTCAATGGAGCTACTTTGGATGTTAATAAATATAGGCAAGCTCTTGCGAGAAAGATATTGGTTGATGAGTTACCATTCAAACATGTCAAACGAAAAAGGTTTCCTTACTTTATGTGTGTTATGCAACCTTCATTTTCTTTTCCATCTTGTATTATAATGCTAGAGATTGTTAGAATCTTCTTTATTTGAAAAGGCTAAGTTAAGGAGTGTATTATGTAAGACACGCGAAAGTGTGTGCCTAACCACTAATTGTTGGTTTTTTATATAAAATTTAAATTATTTATATCTTACTACACATTTCATTGATGATAAGTGAAAATTATATAAGTAAATTTTGAATTTTTATCAAATATTTGATCATAAGGGTGAGATCATAGACACAAAGATATAAAAATTGTTTGTTAAACTAAGAGATTGATAGGGTTTTTACTATCTCTGTTAATAATGCTAATTTTAATGACATTGTTGTTTCTTATGTAAATGATAAAATACTTGATTGGAATGGACATATAATAAAAGAAGAATACATGCATGTTAGATGCTATGCTCACATCATAAATTTGGTGGTCAACGACGATTTGAAAGATATGTATGAATCTATAATTAGGATAAAAAATGCAATAAGATATATTCATGCTTCACCTACTCATTTCCAAAAATAGAGTAAGTAAGAATACAAGAAAAGGTATGGTGCAATTAGATGTTCCCATTAGATAGAAGTCTATATATCTAGTAAGGGTGAATAAAATCGAATAAAACCAAAACTGAATCAAACCGCTAAAAATCGAATAAAATAGATTAAAAATTAGTTTGGTTTAGTTTTTATGATTGTAAAACCTATTAAATCGGTTCGATTAATCGAACCAAACCGAACCATTAAAATTGTAATTAATTAAATTTTAATATTTTATTTCTTTTTAGATTAATAGGATCTTTTGTCAATTAAACTTGTATCAAAACTACATTCTTTATGTGGTTCAAGAAATATACAAATTATTTATATTATTTTATTATAAGATATTATTCTTATTTTTTTCTCACTTTTTAAAGCTTATTTGTGAATGTATGAAATTTTTTTAGGTAAAATATATATATATATATAGTAAATTATTCCAAGTTATTATTGGTCAACATTTTACGATATGTTAGATATTAGAAGTTAAATTTTACATATTATAAGGAACAAATTTAAAAAAAAAATTACTTTTGGACAAAAAAAAGAGAACCAAACTGGACCAAACTGAACCAAATCGATTAAAATTTAAAATCGATAAAGTCCAACAAAATACTAAACCGATTAAGTTGGTTCGGTTTAATTTTTGTTCAAAACCAAACCGAACCAAACCAAGCCTTTGAACACCCCTAATATCTAGTACTTGAGAGTACTTTGAAATTTTAGACAGTATTTAAGAGGTAGGAAGAAAAGAATGTTCAATGTATCTTGGATAAAGTAGGTCCCCCAATTATTGAAGACTAGTATAATGCCTGTGCTTTTGTAAAATTCTTGAAAATTTGTTGATGTAACTAAAGAAGTATTTAGTTCATTATTTGTTATATCATCTTAATATTTTTATGAATTTTGCTTGGTGTTGAATACTTTGAATAATTTGTGTGGAAGTGATGATTCATTATTATAAGATGGGTGAAAGAATGAAAATAAAACATAATAAATATTAGAGAGATGTTAAAAATATTAATATGATAGTTTTTATAGTTATGATTCTTGATCTAAGATATAAGTTGAAATTTGTGAAATAAAGCTTAAAAAAGCTCTAAAGTGAAGATTTGGCGTAATCAATGACTTAAAAGATGAAAGAAACCTTTAACAAAATGTATGAAAGCTATAAGTCTTTTCATGGCCATGGAAAAAGCCAAGTCATTACTTAATGCCAAGATATAGATGTTGTTCCCTATACAAAGAATGAAAAGGATTCATTTGCAATAGAATTTGATAAAGCTATAAATAAGGATAATACTATAAAGAATCAATCAGAAGTGGAGCTTTACTTGATGAAAAGTAGAGAGAAAATGACAATCAAGTTTGACATATTCAATAGGTAGAAAGTGAATCACTTTAAATACCTAATTATTAGACAAATTATTAAAGATGTGTTGGCTATGTTAGTGTTTATTATAGCCTTTGAATTTGCTTTCAGCTAGGAGTCGTATACTTGATCAATATGAAAATTTTGTGTCCAATGACAGTTGAAACCCTTGTTTGCATAAAAATTTAGTTTTAATCTAGCCTATTGTCAAGTGATATTGAAGAACTAGTGGAAGATATTGAAAAAATTGAGTTAGGTAATATTTTTTTACTATTATGATATAAAACAATTTAATATCATTGATTATGAATTATATTACTAATTTATGTTTTTTTATTTTGCCTCTATTGAATGATTAGATATTGGCATAGTCTTACTAATGAGTGAGGATAACTATTAAGGACCTTGATTTATTTTATTTATAATTTCTCTTGGTGTGTATATGTAACAAATTATATTTTATTTTATACATTATCATTTAATTTATTTAGTTGATCTATTAACATTTTTTTTCAAGTGATAGAATCTAAAGTATGGCATTAGAATAACACAAAGAATGGAGGCTTTTTTTAAAAAAAAATTGGAATGTTTAACTTGAATGGATTCATATTTGTCCTTTAATACAAATGCATTTTTTGGAAGATGAAGTAGTAATGATGCATTTTCTTTTGAATACCATTATTTTTTTAATTTCATTTTTTGGAAGATGAATACCATTTCATCTACGTTGGAATTTAGGAAGTCAATGATTAAATGAAAATATTCTTGCCTCTATCATGTACTATTTTATTTGGATATAAGAATTCAAAATTATCTAATATGGTAGAAATAGCATTGTCGTCTTCCTAATTTACTAGCATGTTACTTAGCATTATCCTCCTTCTAATTTACTAATAAATTGTTGAAAACAAAGTAATCTAATACGGTAGAGATAGTATAAAATAGATAGTTTTCAAAATCAAATTAATTTTGGTGAAAAAGTAAAATTAACATGAACTCTAAAAATTGAACCAAACTAATTACAAAAGAAAACTAAAAAGGTTTACTACTTAGAAGAATTAAGTAGGTCAATTCAACTTGGTTTAGTTTTTGTTCACGACCAAACCAAACTAAACCTATAAAGACTTTAGCAATAAGATAGGTTGCTTCTATTTATAAAAAGGGAAGGACACTGAATTAGAAGGGTAGACAACAAAACAATGGGAGTGCATTGTCTTTGTGAACTACTATATCCCATGGACAACAAAAAAATGTGTGTCTCTTGTGTTTTAATCACAATTATTTTCCTTTTAGTTTTATTGAGGTGATATATAATGGGATAACAGAGTTCTTTTGCCATTCTTGAATAAACACCTTATTATTTAGAGATTAAAACAATCTTCTTACTCATGTGATAAGGACAAGTGTAGGTCATAATAACAAGAACAAGTTTGGATCAGAAGACAAATAAGTTGCTTCCACATTCCATGAATTAATGACAAATTGTAAACTTAATTTAAACATTTTGCAACCTTAAGGGTTAGCTGCTTATATGCATGGCTCTTCCTACAAGCAAGAGGAATTAGGCTCAAGGGATAAAAAACATATCTTTATTAAATAATCAAAATGTTCAAAAGGTTATATTTTTATTGGAGAAAATGTAGATGGAAGTATAACTTAAATTGAACCAAAGGATACCACATCTCTACATAATGATTTTCCTAATAGAGAGAGAAAGATAGGGATATATCTTTTAATAGAACACATGTTCAAGTTAGTAAAAAAAAATATATATATATCTCAACCTATTAATTCATGTAAGAACTTGGTGTAAGATGAGAATGTTGCATAAATAACCCCATTACATAAGAGTAGTTGAGAATGTGTCTAAGTGCCATTTAAAGATTGAAAAGGAAATAGTTATAAACGAGCCAAGTATAATTCAAAAGTTTCTCTCATGTCTTGATAAGGAAAATGGATAAGAGCAATGAAAGAAGAGTTGAATCCAGTGAAAATAAATTATTTCTAGGACTTGGTAGATCTTTTATCTGGCCAAAAGATAATTATAAACAAATGGGTTCTTGAGATAAAAAGTAAGGCAAATGGTTCCATAGAAAGATACAAGACATGCTTAGTTGATAAAAAGTATACATGGCAAGAAGGTATAGATTATAAAGACACTTTTTAACACATTGTATAGTTTAATTCAGTTATGCTAATCTTAGCTATAGTTGCAAATTTGAATTTAAAGTTATATCAAATGGATGTTGAAATCATATTCTTAAATAGAGAATTGGATGAAGAAATTTATATTGAACAACCACTTGGTTTCAATAAGAAAGGAAGAGAGTATGAAATTTGTAGACCCAAAGGTTCATTTATAAACTAAAATAATCATCCAGTCAATGGTATTTGAGATTTTATCAAACAATCACTTCACATAATATTCAAATGATTGGTGAATATTATTGTGTTTACATTAATCAATTTAAGGGAAATTTTTTAATATCGTCCATTTATAGGATGATATATTATTAGTTGAGAATAATTTATATTCTATTATTAGCATTAAAGAGTCATTATACTTACACTTTGGAATAAAAGGATATAGGTGAAGTATGATATATCCTTAGTATTAAAATCTGAAGAAATCTTTCAAAGAAATTAATTAGTTTTTTTACAAAAGGATTATATTAAGAAAATTCTTTTATCGATTTAATATGAAAAATGGCAAATCCACTAATACTCCTATAATAAAATGCGATAGTTTATTAAGTGTCTTTAGACTGAATTTGAAAAGCAATAATGAAGAGAGTTGTGTACTCTCACATTGTTAAGAGTTTAATATATACAATGATGAGTAATATGACCAATATTTGTTATGTTATTGACCTTGTAAAAAATATTGAAAAATTGTCAAAGGAATTCTAAGATACTTAAAGAATACTACTAGCTATGCAATATGTTATTAATAACATGCTTTGCATTTGATAGGATACTTCAATGTGGATTGAGATGGAGATTTAAATGTGCAAAAAACAACTTTTGGACATACATCCTTATCGGACTATGGTGCCATGTCTTGGGACAATAAAAAGTAGACACGTTGAGCACTATCCATTATAAAAGCAAAGTTTATTGTATGTTATGTAATAATGCAAGAAGCTATATGGTCGAAGAGGTTTATTGAACATTCAGGAATCACTAGTAAGATATAAGTTTAGTGTTTAATCTATTATGATAATCAAGTGGTTATATCTTACATTAAAGACCCTAAATATTATAGCAAGACTAAGCACAAATACACAAGATATGATTTTATCAGAGATTGATAGCATAGAAGAATATTTTGTTGTAATATATCATTATGCACAAAATGTTAATTGATCTTTTGACAAAACCTCTACATTGATACTATAATACATGATATATTGTACAGATTAATGAAATTGACTCTTTTATACAAGTAATCACTTTTGGTGCTCATTAGAAGTAAATAAAAATGAGATATCTGTATTTGACATATAAGATAGTAAAAGTGTTAATGTGGCAAAGAAAGAATACAAAATATAAATATGTTATCTTGATAAAAAGAAAATAAATGTTAAAATGAAATTAAAAAACATAACTATATGTATCAAATTATAAACTCCCACGATCCATAATACTTGTAATCAAATATGAGTTTTTTTTTTTTAAACATTATGAGAGGTGAGTCAAATGATAGAATTTGGGTTAAGTATTATTGTGTCTAAAGTAAAATTTATATGATATTAATAAATAAATCAAATCAAAATATGTTTTTATGAGATAAAAGAAACATTATAATATATATTTTATATTGTCTATGCTAAAATAATTGCAATTAAAGAATAAGTTAATAGATTTCTATTTCATTACTATATGAGTCTCATAAAAGAGCAAATGTTTTTATTTGTGCTCTTATGACATTGATAGTATTATAAAGAGATAAGTTATTGTTCACTATTTTAATGTACATTCTATGATTATCATAATTTAACCTAAAGTATTATTGTTATAAAAATAGCTAATTTTGATATAAGTAATTTGTGGACAATAGAAAAATTATATATAACTATATTAGTGCTTGCGCTATGTCTATTTGAGTTTTTTTGTTAACATCATAAATGTAAATATTAGATATGCAAAAAGTCAATTTGAGTAAGATTTAATGTTTTAAAAACTAGACCAATTAATAAATTAGGATAAGTTATTGTTTAAGATTTAATAGTCTAATTGTAATTGAATTATTTTTTAAAATATTAAAAAAACATATTAATATAATTACATTTATATAACCAATTTTATTATAAATATTATTAATATTCAATCTTTTAAAATTTAATACTAAATAACTTCACCATAATCATTTTAAAGAACCAAATCTACAGCCTATTTGTGTTTCGAAGGTCTGCAAGTTTGCACGATTCATATTAAGGCGACTGCCAACCATTCATATTAATGCAAAGTTCATTATCACTTTCTTCTCTTCGAAATGATGCTGCTGCGAAATCTAGTAAGAGGGACTTGAAAGTGGCATCCAAATGTGTCTATTGTAACGTTTTTCTCTGAATAAAATAGATTATATTTTTATTTGTTTAGGTATTAGTAAAATAAATTATTAACTTTACATAATTAATTAATTGTGTGCTACATATTTTTTTATCTAATTAAAGTAAATTAGATGAAGTGTGTATATTTGTGAATTGTGGTATTTTGCTCAGGCAGAAGAAAATTTTAGAAATTTCATACAATATAATTAGATAAAAATTTAACTAAGACTATATTTACGCCGGAGCTAGATTCTTAAGGTCTGTTTACATTAAGTTTAGATTTCTCTCATGCTAAACTAAACATTTTAATTAGATAAAAGTTAAAATCCTTTTCATATCAGACTAAATGCTAAAAAGATTTATTTCACACTTTACTATAATAAGATTTTTTTTTACACTATGATTAAAATCGAACTAAATTCTAATTAGATCCTAACAAGATCCCTTTTGCACCTAATCAGATACTAAGAAGTATTACTTTACAGTTAGTCCAGATAAATGTGATAACAAACTAAAACATTTATATTAAGTCAAATAAATCATTTTCAAGACTTAGCCAATTAAATAAAATAACGGAAATGAGATTGAAAAATGCAAAAAAGCTTGCTACAATGTAAGAGGCGCCAGCTTGGTCTACAAAACTCATAAAACTAATTAAAACATCATTAATCCTAAAAAACTAATGAAATTTAAAATAAAGTTAAGAGATTATACAAGAATAAAATAAAATTGATGAACAAATGTAAAACTTAAAGATAAAGGTGAAAAAATAAATTAAAATAAAATAAATTTAAAATATGAAAATAACATTTCAGATAAAATTAAAATAAAAAATGTATTTTAGGCAGATAAAAGTTTGACCATTTTATTTTAGTATAACAATGTTGAAAAAAAGTATATATTATTACTTTGCTGAGATGGAGGCCGAGCGCTACTAATTTTGAACTAAGCTAAAAGATGAGAGATATCCTGCCAACCAGTTTGGCTCATCCTATAGCAAAAGAAAAAATTCATATTTATTTAATAATAATATAATTAGTATAATTTTTATTGATAAATATATAATTTTTATAATTTAATATTAGTTAATTAAGTTTTCTGAAAAATTTTTATGTATATTATAATTTTTTGAATAAATTACAAATACAATTATAAAAAAAATGGTATATAAAGTTAATTCTGACTATAAATTCCCGAATTAAAACGAATTCTCCAAATTATTAAAAAACCGACTCGAACTGCTCTTATATGTGTATTTGGGCAGCGCGGCAAAGGCAACTGCGTGAGCAGCAAGACAATGGGAGTGAAGGATCTGTGGGAACTACTCGCCCCTGTTGGTCGCCGGGTCTCCGTCGAGACCCTTGCCGGGAAGAAGCTCGCCATTGGTGCTCCCTTCTTTCCCCGTTTTCTTTCAATCCCTATCCCTAGGTTCAGGTTCTCTGTTAATCACATCAAAATCACATAGGCATGTGAATTTTCGCAGATGCGAGCATATGGATGGTACAGTTTATGAAGGCGATGCGGGACGAGAAGGGGGAAATGGTTCGCAATGCCCATTTACTGGGCTTCTTTCGCCGAATTTGCAAGCTCTTGTTCCTGCGGACTAAGCCTGTTTTTGTCTTCGATGGCGGCACCCCGGTTCTCAAGCGACGGACTGTGATTGCGCGTCGGAGGCAGCGGGAAAACGCTCAGGCCAAAGTTCGAAAGAATGCCGAGAAATTGCTTCTCAATCATGTGAGTTTATGCTGTTCTATTTTTTATATTTGCCCTATGGTATGTCATTTCTGAAGATTTTACCTTTCGGCGCAGTTTTGCTTAAATGAACGTTGCTCATAAGTGGGTTTCTCTGCTTCATGGGAGTGAAAACTGAAATGGGTGTATCTATACTTACATTGTTCCAAATACTTATGATAACGACTAAATGATTGTCAACATCAGTAAAATCCATTATAGGCGTCTTCTATCATTTGCTCACTTGTAAGCTATGTTGTGCATATAATAAGATATTCATTCTGTATTTTTTTGAGGCATTTGTATCCGATTCTCTATTCCGTGATTTTATCGGTTTCTTCTTCTAGTAATTCATAATGATGTGCAGTTCTATTGTTCTGTGAGAAGTGAGGAAAGGATACTCAAAAACTTGAAATTGACTATGTTTTTGTTTTGATCTTTGAAATGTGAAGATACACTTTTATTAAACCTTTGTCTTAAATTGCAAACGACTTCTGATTTTAGGGCCGTAGGTATCTGAAGATGTTGGATTTGGCCCTTTCTACCTATTGTATTTAGCATTATAGCACTATCATACAGTTTTATACTAATGGTTAAGCAGAAATAGCAAAATAAGTACATTAAGGTGGTGCATACAAGTGTGTTCTTGTTTTGATCTTTGAAATGTGAAAATACACTTTTATTAAACCTTTCTCTCAGATTGCAAACGGTTCCTGATTTTATGGTCATAGACATCTGAAGATGTTTGATTCGGCCCTTTCTGCTTATTGTATTTAGCATTAAATATAGCAGTAGCATGCTGTTTATACTAATGGCTGAGCAGAAATAGCAAAATAAGTACAATAAGGTGGTGCATACAATCTATTGTATTGGCTACTATTCAGTTATCTTACCTGTTCTTTTTCTTCTTTTATTATATTTTTTAAAATTTTGTTTACAGTTAAAGGCATTGAAGTTGAAAGAACTGGCGAATGATGTTAAGAACCAGAGGCTGAAGCAGAATAGCAATACTAAGGGTCAGAAAAAATCAGATCAGATGGACTTGGTTGGTTGTGATTCAGAAAGAAACAACGTAAAACAGCTAGATAAAATGTGAGCTGCATAAGCTATTGTGATTCTGATGTCTTTATAAGAGTTATAAGCAAGCTTAATTTTTGATTGATTTATATATTTAGATCTGGAGTTGAGGTAGATAATAATTTATCCCCGACTCTGGTATCAACAAGTTGCAATCACGAGGATCTCGATGCAATGTAAGCTGCCTATACATTTATCCCCAGCAAATGGGACATAAGGCAAAGAATCTTATGCAAAAATAACAATTATCATTTTTTGGTTGTGTAAGGGTATTCTTGAATGAGGTGGATAATTCTTCTATCATGTCTGGATGTGCTAATATAGGTTGGCGACATCTACGGTTGTGGAGGAAGATGGATTATTAGCCAGCAAAGTGGCATCTGGTGCAGTTAGTCTCTCTGAGGAGGAAGGTGATACGGATCTAGAAATAATACTGGTAAATTTGCAAAAATAGATAGGAATGACCTGAGTCATAGGATTTGCCAAAATGAGGCAGCAAATTACGCTCTAAGGTGTGAACTGGCAATCTGGGAGCTGATATGCTCACCGTTGGCAAACTTAAATTTGCAGTATACAAATTACGGAGCGGTCATTAAGACTTGTTAAATCCGGCCCATACTACCTGTATTTGACCAGAAAACAAAGCTTATAGTGTTGAATTTTTCTTTCAAAGTCGAATAAAAATTTGAAGATTTTTAATTGTATTTCCCTAGTATTTGATTTTTATTTTCTTTAAAAGCAAAGTTTATCTTTGATCTACTAAAGTTTCCTAATTGTTCTCCTTTACTGTTGAAATTTAATTCTTTGTGTGTATATGAATGTCTCATTTCCATTTTTTCACTTAATCATTGTAGATTATGGCTGATATTTTAGTTTAATTCTTTGTGTGTATATATTATATAGATATACTGCACCTGCACTAGTAAATTTATAAAGTTTGACCCTTTTGGGCATTCACACCCACAGAATAAATTTTGTGATGGAGGGAATGAATGCTGGCTGGCATTACAATGCTATGAGCTTTCATATCATTTTTGTGGATACTTTAATTGTAGTTATAGCTTTCTCAGAATGTGTCCTTAAATTCATAGTGGGATATAAGGGAATATCTCTTTGTAGTTGTAAGATCCTAATGCTCTCTGTTAATTGCTTTTGAATTTCTTAAAATTTTTGCATACCTCAACCTACTTGTTTTTCCTCCTCACAGCCAGCGTTAAATGCTGAAGTTGATCTATCTGTGTTAGGTGCTTTACCGCAGTCAATGCAACTTGATATTCTCTCTCAGGTCAGTTTTTATAGATACTGTTGATGGTCTTCACTTAAGCAAGATAGTTTTTCATTTTCCCTTTTGTTTTGGGGTTAAATTTAGAATTATTTTATTCAGAGTACATAGCAAATGGCATGAATTGATGGAACTAGATATGACATTTTCCAGAATTTTATACCATATAATGTCTTCCTTCATTAGTTGGATAATATTTACTCTTAAACATTGTGTGTTGACTACTGTTGGTTGACTTGCTTGCTACTCTGATAAGATATGCTGGCTTTTGTTTATATGTTCTAAGTTTATATTTGCTGTCTGATAATAGCTTAAAGGAAAAAAAATAGAAGGACTGCCGAAGGGTCATGACAAGCAGAAACCATATGAGGTCAATGATAAGGTCAAGGGCAAGGGTAAGGGGATTCTGTTGTGTGAAATTGACACGGTAGAATGTAGCTCAAGAAGTGATGATGTGATATCAAGGAAACAAAATCAGGAAAAAGTGGATGAAATGTAAGCTGCATGGAATTTCATGATTTTCTAGTTGTCCAGCTGTTTGGCTTGGTAACGGTTGGTTATTTTGGTGGATTTATTAGGTTGGCTGCATCTATTGTGGCAGAGGAAAATGAAAAGTTAGTAAACAATGCATCAACATCTGTTGGGGCTTTCATCTCTGAGGACGAGGATGACATTAATGAGGAAGATGAAGAGATGTTTCTGGTCAGTTTACGTTTGAGTCTTGAGTTACTCTTCTTCTCATTGCAATTTCTGCAAACTTTGAAGTCTGCTAGAGTTCATCATATAAGGGATCATCTTGGAAAGTCAATTGAAGAATTTGAGGCTGGCTTATTAAACACTTGTTTTGGGAAATAAGACTTCCTATTTGTGTTGTGAGAGTTTATGTATCAGTTATAATGATTTTGATACTTTTCTAGGCATAAAGATGACGTGCTAATTGCATATAATTCAATTCTGCAGCCAGCAATGCAAGGTAAGGTTGATCCTGCTGTTCTAGCCTCTTTGCCTCCATCAATGCAACTCAACCTTCTTGGTCAGGTAAATGTGCTGATAGTGAGTATTTTCTAGCTTTAGCACCTCCTTTAGTTTATTCTGATGTTAGTTATTGATAAACATTACTGCAGATGAGAGAGCGACTTATTGCAGACAACAGACAGAAGTATCAGAAAGTCAAGAAGGTTGGTCAGAACCCAGAAGCATTCAGATGTTTTGATGATTAATGAAAATTTAAAACATATACCCAATTGCACCTGTGGCATCAATGCTAAATAGTAGTGCATACTGTTAGAAGTTGCTTCTTTGTCACTTGTTAGTAGAATTTGAAGTTAAAATGCATTTCTGCAAATTATTGCTTCAATTGTTAAAATAGAGTTTTAGGATTTATCAATATTGACATATTGAAATCCTGTTTATTAGAGCCAATAAACACAGAGTAGTAAGGATAGACTAGAAAGTGGTATTGAGCGCAAAGTTTGGAGTATCTCTTATTTATTATTTTAATGGAAAAGTGAGGTCTGGACTCTGGAAAGAAAATAATGCATTACGAGAAAATAGGAAAATTTGCTGCTCTCTTATTAAATGCTACTTAACTGCTTCAGTCTTCAGCATTGGCGTGAGACTGAAGACCCAAGTTGGTGGCAGATTTGAGTAGGTTTGCTAACTAACAGGCACTTGAGGTATTGATGCACTGAAATGTAGTAAGGATCTTTCACATTTGTCAACTCAGTTGGTTGTCATAAAATAAAACATGTGATTTTGATGCTTTATCTCCTGAAGTTTTCTATGAAAAAGTGATGGTTGAAAGTTTGGCTGCATAAATTCGTCATCCTTCTATGTAGAGGAGGACAGAGTAGTCTCTTTCTAATGTCCTGCTTCGTAGATTGTTTATTTAGCATTAATTTGTGTTCTAGACTCAAAGTGGGTGGTATAATTTCTTGTGAAGTTTTACATATGGCTATGTGAATTGTCTTTGCAACTTCTTTGTTGGTAATCAATGGTGGATTTTATGCAAGTATTGTCAGTAATTTAGTATGGCGTTATATAGAAGATTTACTTAGTATATGCTAGATGGGATCTATTTATCTCTTTGCCATCTCATGTAATATTGTTATCTTTTGATTACTTTTTATATAAAAGTAGATATTTTCACTCCTAAATAGTTAGGTGTTACTGTACTCTAACGGCATCTTTATGGCACCATTCAGGATCCTGCAAAATTCTCTGAACTGCAAATACAGGCTTACCTTAAAACTGTTGCTTTTCGTCGGGAGATAAATGAAGTGCAGAAAGCTGCTGCAGGGGGAGGGGTAGGTGGTGTGCAGACTTCACGTATTGCATCTGAAGCCAACAGAGAATACATATTTTCAACATCTTTTACTGGTGATAAACAGTGAGTTATCTTATTTCATTATCTTTGTGCTAATATTAGCCCTAATAGCAGTTGTCTTTAATTTTGCTGGATATTTACAGTGTGGTGTGTACTGATTGAGTATGATGGTGCTGGATTTTTTGCCTCAACAACTTCTTTTGCTCACTGCATTTTTATATATGGCAGAGAACTCACCTCTACTGGATTAGAGAAAAATAAAGATACACAACAGAAGACCGCGGGAAACCATTTTTCACAGGGTTTTGTGAATAGCAATGAGCCTGCCAATGATTTTAGTGCTGCAAGTGGATTAGTTCACAAAGAACCTGGAAGTTCATCTGATGAGAGTATCCAAACATATCTGGATGAGAGGGGCCAATTTCAAGTTAGTAGACTTAGAGCTATGGGGATGCGCATGACCCGTGATATACAAAGAAATTTGGATTTGATGAAGGAGATTGAGGAGCAAAGAACAGATGCAAATAAGGCTACAAATAATAACACAATTCTTAATGGGGAGAAAAATGTTGTATCAAAAAGTTCTAGCAACCTGCCTGTTGGTACATCAACCAAGAAAAATGTTGACTTAGTTGGAGAAAATTTGAGAAATGAGCACCCTGTGTTAGTAGGGGATGCTTCTATAGAGATATCCTTCATGGATGATGGTGAGAATAAGTGTCTTGATGATGATGATGGTTTATTTGCTACTTTAGTAGCAGGTACTTCAGGGACAATTTCTTGTGCTGACAATACCTCATTGAAAAAACAAGTTTCTGATTCTAGTTCAGATTGTGACTGGGAAGAAGGAATCATTGAAGGTAAGAATGATGCTCTTTCTGGTGATGTTATTGTGGAAATGAAGCCATCTGTTGCAAAAGATAATTATAGTGATGAGTTTGATGTAGAATGGGAGGAAGGAGTTTGTGATGGTGCTAATACAACATTGTGTGCAGTTGAGCCACAAAAAATAGCATCTCAAGGTTGCTTGGAAGAGGAGGCTGATTTGCAGGAGGCAATACGGAGAAGTCTTGAGGGCATGGGAGATTGGGAATTTAATTGCACATCATCCAGACATGAGCATTCAAAAGCTGATGATGTCAAATCAGATGATGCATTAAACCAAGATGATAACTTAGCTGGTTCTGGAGCGGAGGATATTTATGGCAATATTGGAGTGCTGAATAGAGACATTAGTATGGGTGAGTCCACTTTGCAAAGGGAAGATGGTGCTGAACAAGGTGAATCATGTTATAAAATTATGGATGATAAGCTGGATAACACAGCAAGAAATAACCAACAAATTTCCCAGTCTCCTGGGGGACAGTCAAGGTCACCTGTGGCATTTGATTCTGAGAAGACAGTGACATCTATTAAGAAGCCTTGTACATTGGAGATGGGATCTCATTCTGAAGATTTTTTGTCTGATGCAAATGAAAGGAAGAGGAATGAGGTCCACAAGGTTACAGAGCAATTCTTGGGTACCTTCAATGAAGATGGTAAGGGATCTACCAATTGTAACAAATCTCTTGCATTTGATTCCCTTGGTGCTTCAGAAGAGGAGAAAAAGAATTGTAGTGATGAAGTTGAACCCCTCAGTAATTCTTTTGAGATGCCCAAGCCTGTTGCTCCTTTTGTGGAGTTATCCTTGGAAGGATTAACAGAAGACCTCGATATTCAGCCAGAGTTGCCTAGAGAGGACAACTGTGGAAGCTTTGAGGAAAGGAAGAGTAACCTCAGCAAAGATGGAATGATGGCCCCAGGTTATTTGTCTGTGGAAGACCTCAACACTCCGCCAGAGTTGCCTAGAGAGTACAAGCATGGAAGCTTTGAGGAAGGCATGAGCAACCTTGGCAAAGATGCAATGAAGGCCCCTGGTCATTTGTCTGCAGATGCAGTCAAGAGTAGTTTGGAGGAAGAAATACGAATTCTTGGTCAAGAATATACCAACCTAGAATATGAGCAGAGGAAGCTTGAACGTAATGCAGAATCTGTCAACAGTGAATTATTCACTGAATGTCAGGTTTGAAACTGAACCTTGTCTATGCATCACCGACATGATAGTACAGCTCTTTTAACTTTTACCTTTTAAAAAAAGTTGTTTCTGGGTGTTTTATGCTTTTCCACTATTTTCTTCCTTCTAACACCTGTCATCCACTCATGATTCAGTTCTTTAATAATTAATTTTCATTGATGACTCAAATCAGCCATAAACAAGTAGATTTTGTTAGTGCTTAATGCTTATTGCTCTGTAGAAGCTGTTTTCATATGTTGTGTTAGATATGTCCAAGACTGTTGTTAATAAGTTGAAGTTATGGGGAAGTACACTGGACTTTAAACATGGATAAAGCATATGCTCAAGCTCTACCTTGTGCTGAAAGAACTATTATTTTGTATTTGAATTTATTTTTAGAAGACTGGGCAGCTAGGATCCCAACATAGCCCACTTGTCAACAGGTGTCTGATAGCTTTTCAAAGAACGAATCAGCCTAGAAGTTTAAGCTAGTAAGCAACAATTCAAATATAACTCTACAAGCTGTGAGATGGTATCAACTAGATTAGACTCATTTTAACTTTATGACTATCTCAATGCACGAGTTATCTTATAGGATTTGTTTTCTTTTCCACAGACACAACTTATACATCACTTGTTGACTGAAGTTATTCTTGTTTTTGGCTGATAGAGAAACAAGTTTATGCTCTCTATACTTATAGGGCACACCTGTCCAGAGAAAAATTCTTTTGGAATTTGCATAACTGGGAGATCTACTTGTAGGAACTAATTTACAGCAACATTTTTATATGAATTGATTACTTGGTCATGTACATATGTAACCCAGATGATGATATGGTCCTGGTTTAGAGCTAGCATTTACTATGGGCCTTCAACACTGGTTGCAATTTGCTTTCATCTGTAGTGAAACTTTATTCTGATCTCATTAATATACTTCTTGATGAGTAATGTTCCATACCTGTGAGAAATTTAGTCGATGCATCTTATTTTTTGTAGGAACTGTTGCAAATGTTTGGCTTGCCATATATTATAGCTCCAATGGAAGCAGAAGCACAATGTGCTTATTTGGAACTTGCGAAAATGGTAGATGGTGTTGTGACTGATGACTCTGATGTCTTTTTATTTGGGGCACGTAGTGTCTACAAGAATATCTTTGATGACCGCAAATATGTAGAGACATACTTCATGGAGGTCTGTACCTGTGAAGGATGAGTGAAATTTACACTGTAATAGTTTCTTTCTTTTATGCTTTTCTTTCTTCTTGGTTCAGGACATTGAGAAGGAGCTTGGATTGACGAGAGAAAAATTAATACGCATGGCATTGCTTCTGGGGAGTGATTATACTGAAGGTGTAAGGTGTGATAACTAGTACTTTAGTAGGTCTTGGTGTTGTTATGGCTAGTGATGCAATGACTATCTGCCTGGAGATGTCACCACTCATATCTGATTTTTCCTTTCTTGTCTGAATTGAGTTATTAACATATATGATAGATGTCCAATTACTATGTTTCTTTGCAGTTCAGTGATATGCTTCTATATAGGTGTTGAATTTGTGTAAATTGACTACATCTTCTCGATTGTTAATGTTATCGTAGTGGGATTGGAATTGTAAATGCCATTGAGGTTGTAAATGCATTCCCCGAGGAAGATGGCCTTCTGAATTTCCGGCAGTGGGTTGAGTCTCCAGATCCCACCATCTTTGGAAGGTTTGATACAAAAAGCGGATCCACTACAAGAAAGAGAGGGTCAAAAGTTGAAGAAAACATTACTCGCTCAAATTGCAATATAGAAGAGACTATTGAAGATCAAAATGTTTCCTATACTCAGGAACAAGATGACTCATCAGACCACATCCAAGAAATAAAGCAGATATTTATGAATAAACATGTAACTATATTTCCTGCTCTATATGTTTTCATTAATATATGTGGATGGTTTTGCATTTTTGCATATTTGAATATGAGTTTTTCTCTTCTATGGTTTCTTTTACAGAGAAATGTGAGCAAGAATTGGCATATTCCTTCTTCTTTTCCAAGTGAAACTGTTATATCTGCTTACTCCAGTCCACAAGTGGACAAGTCAACTGATCCATTTGCATGGGGGAAGCCAGATCATCTTGTTCTGCGCAAGTGAGTTTAAATGACATATTTCCTTCCCTCCATAAGTTTTTAACTTCCACTAAGTGAGCATTTGGCCCAGTGAGCTGACTCTGGATGGGCATTTGAGAAAGAGGGGAGTATAGGGTTATCTCTCGCATCAGAATTCAATTGAGTCAATGAGGCTTATTATCTGCATGTGCTTTTTCCCATTGATAATGCTTGCCTTTTGCTTTTCACACTCCGATATACGCTTCTTAATTCTGTTGGCACCTATTGTAGGTAGGTTCTTTTTTTTTTTTTTAATTAACAAAGGAAGCACAAGGCCTTGGTAGTAGGGAATAGGGAAAGGGGCAAGACAGGAATTGAATTCACATACATTAGGACCCCCTGACACTTGTGTGTCTGGGGGAGGTCTCACTTGAGCCAAGGCTCTCGGGTATAGTAGGTAGGTTTATTCTGTCCTGAGGTGGTATCAACCTTTTATTAATATGGATTCAGTTTGAAAATTTGGACATTGGGAATTTGGTTTTTTCCTTTAATTGATTGTTACTTTCTATTTTTGGCATGTAATATATTATAAGTTTTTTTGCTGGTTTGTGGTGTCTTTTGGTTAGCATAGAATGCAAGAGTTTTAAATCAGAGATGTTTTTCTTTAATTTTTTTGCCACTCTTCCTTGTGAGGATTATTTTTATGTCCTCTCTGGATTTCCACAAATGGTTTTGTAAAGAGAAAAAAAAAGGGGGGGGGGGGGGGGGTTTGGGCCCTCGTGGATCTTCAAAGGAATTGAAAGGCCCTTTTGAGTTAGAGGAGCCTGGATTGTTTTCCATTGTTTGGGAGGGATCTCTTGTCCTCTGTTTTTTGTAATTTTTTGTATTGTTCTCTCTTAACAATAAATTCTTTTTTTTTTGTTTTAAAAGAAAAGTGTTACAAAGTATAATAAAAATTGTTCTTGGCCTTCACTTAACAGATTAAGCTTCTGAGTTGAATGGTCCTTAATATTATATCAAAGCCTTTATGACCAAGTGGTTTAGACTAATTCTTGCTGGCCTCATTCTTCATAATTGAAATGAAATTTCAGCATCAGGTAAATAGGCCTCTACTTTCTCTACACTTATAGCCCAATGGGCTTTCATGTGAAGAGGCCTGTTAGAAATTATAATAAAAAATTATTCATGGGCCTTCATTTGTTCTATGCTCAAACATTAGAAATGGATGGATTAGTCATCTTCCAGAAGCCAATGCCTGCTTTGTTATGAATGTATTCAACCTAATAGCTGTGCTGCTGTTGCAAATATCGGTTTTTGAGGCTTTACATATGGACAGAACTATGAAAGCTCTGAATATAATGGCAACTCCCCCCTCCCCCCTTTTGAAATTGTATTCTGGCATTTTATGATGTTCTGAGTAGCTATTTATAACAAAAATTATTTATAGGCTTTACTTAACAACTTAAGCTTTTAAGTTCAGCTTTAGATTCTACTGTGGGTTTTATCTTCAGTACTTCATTTGTTCTATGCTCAAACATCAGAAATGGATGGGTTAGTCATCTTCCCAGAAGCAAATCCCTGCTTTGTTATGAATGTTTTCTATCTGCAAATAACTGTCTGCTATCCCAAATATTGGTTTTGGAGGCTGTACATATTTGCAGAACTATGCAAGTCCTGAATATAATGGCATCCCCCCCCCCCCTCTCTCTCTCTCTTATATGTGTATTCCAACATTTTATGATGTTCTGAGTAGCTATTTACATACAGATTGTGCTGGGAGAAGTTTGGGTGGACTAACCAGAAAGCGGATGATTTGCTATTGCCCGTTTTAAAGGAATATAACAAAAATGAGGTTAGAGTTGTTACATTCTTTATCTCCTCCTGTTGTCAAACATGCTGCTACATAAAGTATTGAGTATCTTCTATGAAAAAATGAAATTAACTTGGTCCTTGTAAATTTAGGAAGTTTTTCAATGGAGTATTATCTAATGTATATTTTTTACACTTTAAATTTTTTTTTATAAGAAATGCTGATTTACATTTAATCTTTTCATTTAAGACTCAACTGCGGTTGGAAGCATTTTATACTTTCAATGAAAGATTTGCAAAAATCCGTAGTAAGAGAATTAAGAAAGCTGTGAAAGGAATCACTGGTAATCACTCTTCAGAGTTGACAGATGAATCTGCAGAAGACTGTTCCAAGAGTAGGAAGAATGGGACAGGAAGTCCTGCTGAACATGGGATTAACAGATCAGAGACTTTTAAGGGAACAGAAGAAAGTCCTTCTGACATGAAGCGATTAAATTTTAAACAGTCAAGGAAAAGGAAGAATTCTGGAGATACTGTTGCTAAAACACAGTCAAGGAAAAAGGGAAACTTGAGTGCTCCTGCCTCAGCTTCTGGCCTATCTGAGGTAGATGTCCAGACACGAGAAGAGCCAAATGATGGGAATGGTTTGAGTTGGAACGGAAGTGGCAAAGGCAGAGGCAAAGGTGTGAGAGTTCAAATAGGGAGGGGAAAGAGAAGTCTTGGTTTTGATTCATGTGAAACCACATCTAGTGATAGTGGCAGTGATGACCATGAGCCTAAAGCACATGGTAAGAAGTCCAGAGGGCTGCAAGAGGTGCGAAGGGTAAGTTTGTTCTGTTTCCACTAATTGATAACTTAAAAATGTTGGAATATATTGCCTCTTTAGATGTTCTGTTGTTATGTAGTTTTTTTTTTTTCCTCTTTTTTTTTTAGTTCTTTTAAGAGGAAGAAAAAGAAAATAAAGGAGGAACTCATTTGGAGAGTAAACTTGACTTCTGCAGTTTGATGTGGAATGTAGACTTAATCTATGCTTCTTGTTCCTCTGAACTTCATGAAATTTCTCTGTCGCATAGTGCCCCTGGGCAAGGAAGAAAAATCATCATATGTTGTTTTTTTAACAAAAAAAAGAAGTCAAAATGCTGGTAGGTTGGAGATTATGATCTCGATAAAACCTAGGTATAGTTTCTAGGTATTTCCTATCAAGTTCTCTAATGAAATGGATCTTTTTTATAAATCAGCACCACATGATTGGTTCTTGCAAAAAATTTCTTCCACGTTATATTTTTATTGGCAAACCTGATAGAAAACACTTGAGATTTTTACCCAAGTCTTGTCCTTTCTGCTTCTTCAGTGAGAACCTCTCACTCTGATAGGGCTTCGTTAGGACCTATTCTTAATATGTAACTTTGTATTGTGCCGCATGTGCAGGTGTTTCATGTTGGGCCTCAAAGAAACATCTTGTTTGTTTCTTAATATGATACGATTGTACAATTTT
The DNA here is from genome assembly GCA_032878935.1 of Erythrophleum fordii. Taxonomy (NCBI): domain Eukaryota; kingdom Viridiplantae; phylum Streptophyta; class Magnoliopsida; order Fabales; family Fabaceae; genus Erythrophleum; species Erythrophleum fordii. The sequence continues at coordinate 16,138,975 of JAVQMF010000049.1, read as the reverse complement.
ACATTATATCTTAATTTTCACTTCTATGAAACTCGCACAATCACCCAAAAAAAGGGGGTTGGGGGGAGTAAAAGTTCCTATTTTATCTTGTGGCTTATTTACTTGTCACATACCATTTGAGTGGGGTTGCATAGAAGCCTCTCCCTTGGAAATTTATGGCGGTTTCCTTTTTGTTATTTCTCTTGTGGTTCTTTTAGCTGCTTTTCACCTGTTCCCTTATAAGCTAAAGATGATGCAATGATACTGCTAAGTAGATACTGAGTTATGATTATAATTTTCATGCTCTTCTGGTAACCATATTTTTTACTAGTATCTTGCCACTAGTTTACAGGCTTCATCTTTCCAAAAATTTTGATTACTTTCTTTTTCTGTTTTTTGTTTTTTCCCCCTATTTTTCCAGTCTACGCGGTCTCGGACGATTATCAACTATGCCATGGAGGATGTTGAAATTGAAGACTCTGGTGACTCATTTGGTCAGAGCAGGAAGACAAACTTGAATGAAGATCCAATAGATGAAATATTATCTTGTATGGATGGTGCCTCTGGAGATGCTGTCACTGGTTTCAGCAGAGATAAAGAAAGCACAATAAATCTTTCTCCGGAAAGGTCTAGAAATTATCTTGAATCTGGAGGTGGGTTTTGCTTTGATGAAGATGAAATTAGTCATCCAGGAGCTGGCAATTATGATAGTTCTGTCGATGCTGACTATCTTAAAGTGGGAGGTGGATTTTGCCTAGATGACGATGAGAGGGGTAGCAAACATAATGAAATTCATGACGACACAACAACCATAGTAGAGGATATTGCAGACCTTACACATCGTTCTGGTTTTTTGGATGGGGCTGACTATGATAAAAATACTACATATCAGTTAAGTTCAGTTAATAAAAGATCTGGAATTGAACTACAGGATAGAGGGACGGCTAGGCATAAGATTGAGCTGAATCACGACCGTGTAAATACGATAAGCAATTATGATCAGTCTCCGTCTGACACGGGGGTCTGGATACCAGAGAATGCTCATGGCGATACTGAAAGCTCCATGGCAGCGTTTACTGCCATGCCTTTTCTAAGAAAGAAAAGGAGGAAGAGCTAGAACTCTTTTAGATGGTAATTTTGTGTATATATGACCTTACCTGCTCTACTGGTTGTTTCTCTTGTATTTATTTTTTCCCCCTTTTGTTTGATTCTTTAATCATTGTCTAGTAGATTTGCTTGCGTTTCTGACGCCCCATATGCCATACTGGTTGAGTTGCCAACTGGAGAGACCCTGTAATAGGGTCCACCAATTCTGACGCCTATGCAAATGCTTTATGCTCGGTGAGTACATCTGTAATGATAGTCTGCCTGTCTCCGAAAATGAGTGATTTCAAGTTTCAAGCACAAGGTGCACCAGCAACCGAAGGTTCTTTAGTGATATAAAATCAACCTTGGCACCTAGATTGTGAAAGTTTTTATGTAAAAATCATGGAAATTTACAGTCTGTAGAAGTCCAAAATAGTATTTATTCATATTTTAAATGTTATGAGCTATACATGATGTAAAAATAAATAATATTAAATTACCTGTGTGTGTGTGTGTGAAAGGAAAAAAATTTAAAATTTAAAGGTTGAACTTATTGATTGTCTTACAAGTTTTAATCAAGTTCAAAAAATTAAAAATTCAAATAATAAATTCTACAATACTTTAGGCAATGGTGAGTTGAGAAAAATATTCAGATTGTCTTATTTTATTTTAAAGTAATATAAATGTAAATAAAGTGCCTAGAAAAGGAAAAAGGTAATAAATTATGTATATAAAAATTTTAAAAATATATATATAAAACAAAGAAAGTTTCTATGGGGGCAAGAGATATGATTTCTATTGATGTCCCCAACTGATTTTGGAGAAGATTTTTTTTCCTTCATCCCCATCCTTATAGGGAAAAAAAAATCTTTAAATGCAAGTCTCTAAATGGAACAGTTTCTGCAAGGGTCTCAAATTTAGAAATTTTTGTTTTCCCTAATTGAAAGAGGCTAGGGAAAGCAACTTAAAAGATTTGTTTTTGAAAATCCTACTGGGTTCTCGTTAACCTGGTTCAATTCAGGTACTAATAAAGCAGAAGACATGCTATTTCGTCTATTTTTTTTTATTAAAAATGCTAAGCCTAAACAAACATTGGACTAAATAAAAGCCCAACAGCACTTGCAATAATTGCAAAAATTTCAAGGCTAGAAAAAAAAAATCTATAATTGTTTTTGTTGATTTAAAGATAGATTTGATCATGAATTAGGTTTGTTTAAAAATAGGCCAAGATTAAAAAAAATTCAAAAAATTTGGGCTTAGCCCTTGCTTGTTACTGTTTACATAGAAACGTTCAAACTTGACTAAAAATGAGCCAAGCTTAACCTGATCCTTTTTAAAATAAAAAATAAATAGATTATCAATGCCATGAATATACCATTTCATCATGCTTTATAGATGTAAAAGAGGTTTTTGAAAATGTTATTTGAATATACCACTGCATTCAAAGAAAAGAATGGTTATATATCACCCTAAAGTCATTTCCTTCTAGAAATGTGAATCATGCGATAATTTTTAAAAAATATGATTAATATTATCAATTTATCAATCAATTTGGCACTGCACGATAAATATTGCCCTAGTTAATATTTTAAAATGAATTCTTTAAATTAATCTAACCTTATTTAAATTATATTTTCTTTATTTAATGATAGGTAATTCTTACAAATTACATATAGGTCAAAAGTATTTATATCACTAGACATATTAGAAAAAATAATGTTAAAGGATCTTACATTTGACTAATGTAATAAATAAGAATTTCAACTGTAAATAAATATTAATTGATAAATATTTCTCACTTTTCATAAAATTTAAAATTTATCACTTTAAATAACGAGATTTACCCACTTTAAATCAAGAAAAAAAAAAGAAGATGAAAGTTCAACTATATAATGATTAATATATTTGTTATTTATATATATATATATATATATATATATTATAATACAGGCCTAATTCAGACTTGAATCGAATTTTGAAAAAAAAAATTTAAGTTTGATCTATTTTCTATTTGAACTTCTTAAAAATGGAATTTTTTTTTAGCTCATACCTTCGAGACCTATTGAGTCAAATAAAATTTTCAATTTATGATCAAATCCATTCAAAAGATAATTAAAAGTTTTATTGATCCATTTTCTAAAATGAAAATTTGTCACTTTTCTCGGTGTTGCAACGATCCGATTATATCCATTCCTTTCACATAACAAAACGTAAATTAAATGAAGGGAATTTGTTTGCGTTGTCTCTCAAGAGTAGTTGGTATAAACTTGGAAACCAATAGTTAGGTGGTTAGGTACTATTTGATGCGACTTTCTCTACAATTAAGTTGAATTGTTTACTGCAACTACGGAGCTATATATTAAATAACGAGGATGTAGTGTTTTCCAAGTTGACTTTGGTCCCTTCTAATTAACAATCCATTTCCAGCTCAACCTAACATTACATTTGCTTTTGCATTTGGACAATTCATTGTTCTTTTACTTTAATTTGTTGACTTCAGAAGAGAGAAGATGCGAGAGGCAGAAGATGGATTATTGATTTTGGTCCCTTCCAATTAATAATCCATCTTCTCCCTCTCGCATCCTCATTGTTCTTTTACTTTAATTTGTTCACTTCAGAAGAGAGAAGATGCGAGAGGCAGAAGATGGATTATTGATTTTGGTCCCTTCCAATTAATAATCCATCTTCTCCCTTTTCCATCCTCACTGTTCTATTACTTTAATTTGTTCACTTCAAAAGAGGGGAAGAAAGACCAATCTAATTTTGCTGATTGCTCTGCTGTCATCTTATACCAATTTTCACATTTATGCTAAAAAAAGCACTTTTCAAGCAACATGTTTGATCTTTCCATACTTTTCAGAACTTGTAAAATGTATGTTCATAATATAGGGTGTAAAAGGTGGATTTAAGGGAAAGCAGCAGTCAAGCCGAATCTTTGGGTGTCACTGTAACATTATCAGGAGCACTCATATTGACCCTAAAGAGACCAACAATCCTGATGGCTTCATCAACTTCAACCTTTCTTCAGCAACTTTTGTACTCGCAAGGTTCAATCTGGGTCTTTGAGGGTCGTCTTTCCATTGCTTGTTCTTTGGCTGCTGCATGGAACACTGTTCAGGTAAACAGGAATCTGGGCACTAATTATTGAACCTGAAATACTACGCTTGGTATGTTCGGTTTGCATACTGAAGCGTAATTTCTCTGATAAATTGTTGACCCCAAAATCCCAGACGCAAAAATCGCAGCTTGGATCTTTGTTTTTGCAGTCAACTATGATTAAGAAATACCCAAATATGATCACCGCTGTTTCTCTGTGTTTTCTTAATTGAATTTTTTTTTGGATATGATTCTTAATTGAATTTTAATCTTAAATTTCAATTATATGATTATTTTGTAGTTCTTTAGTTTTAATTCCATTTCAATCAAATAGGTAGGTGGAATTAATTTTTTTTTAAATAAAGTTCCAAATTTTCCTTCAAGTAACATATTTCTAGGATGCTTAACTTCAACACTTCATAAAATATTTTTTATTATTAAAATTTTAAATTAATTTCTATCTTTAATGAAGAGATTTGTCTTAAATTTTTTCCCTACTAATTTTTGATCATCTCTAAGATTTTTTTTTATGCATGTGTTTGCACTTAATATTTTAAATAATTTGCTTCCTAAGATTTCAAAATAGATAATAATTTCTTTCTTCTAAAGTTTTTTTTTTTTTTTTTTGGGGCCAGAGTTCTAGAGTTAAGTCATATGTTTAGCATAGTTATTATTGATCATCCCATAGTTAAGCATCTTTGGATGAAAGAAATCTTATGATAGGTGATCCTTTAGAAAGTCTTTTTTCAAGTTACTTCAAATTTGTTGTAGTCACTTTAAATTGGAGGCCTGAAAGGTAACTTTAAGTTAACTCAGATTAACTTAATGCTAGTGAACTAAAAACTAGGTAGAAGCATATAAAGATATTACAAAATCATGCATATTTATTAAAAAGTCTAATTTAACATAGTGTAACAAGTCATCCTAAAAATAATTATATAATATATTTTAAGAAGAGCTTACAGTCGTGAGATCAAATTGTTCATTCTCTTTACAAGTCCAGATTCAGCCTTCTGCGAGACAAACTCGATGTGTATTAGGATTTGTTTGGTATACAGGATTTTTTGTGATAAAAGTGAAAAGAGAATACTAAATAAAATACAGTTGAATCATTTTGTTTTTAATATGAACTAAAAAGAAAGAAAGAGAATGCTTTTTTCTTTATCTATTTAGTCGAATAAAAATAATAATAAAATAAAAAGTAAATGATAATAAACGATTAAAATATCTTTAAATTGAAAAAAATAATATAAGAATAAAAAATAAGGTATATATATTTAATAATAATATATTAAATATACACATTGTGACAATGCATTATCACAATGCATTCTGACTTATATTCATTTGCTTTTTTTATAAATTAAGTTTATTAATTATTATGTATATTAATTATTAATTATATAATTTATCATTTTTAATATGAAATATTATATTTTATTATTATTTTAATGTCAACCAAACTTTAATTGCAAGTGAAATTTAATTTTTATACTTTAATCAAAATTTAATATTTAACATGGCACTATTTTTAAAATTATGCAAATTTAAAATTCGTATAGAGTAAATTAGCATTTTTTTCATTGATTCTTCAATCAAAAATTGCCCTTTTTATTGCAGGAAGAAAGGATGACAAAATTATAGTTGGTATGACATAGAAAGAAATAAAAATGTTTTTTTATTTATCGATTTACTAAGATGAAAATAGTGATGGAATGAAAAATAAATTATAATAAATGATCAAATATTTTTACCAAATTTTTTTTGGATTTTTAATTATTTAAAAATTATTAAAATAATATTTTTGGCTTTGTTATTAATTAAAAAATTAAAATAATAATCTTTTTGGTCTTGTAATTAATTAAAAAAAGTAAAAAAATAAGAAATTTTCTTTTCTTAGCCTTAGAGTCCTTCTTGCTAAAATAAAAATAAAATATTATATATAAGAATTAAAAGTAATATCTAAAAATTATTTGATTTAAAAAATATATAAATTAAAAAATTTTAAACAAAATTAAAAAATAATGTATTACGTAAATAAACTTCAAGTGTTTTTTCCTTCTATTTGTTAAACATGAATTTTATATTTAATTAATAAAGCATCTACCGCAACTTAATCTATATTTAACTTTTTTCACAAAAGTTCCGTTTCAACTTGTATCACAGGTACATTATGAGCCTTTTTAAATTTTAGCTCTAGAACCTTTTTCTCTTCCCACACCCCAATGCCACAAAAAAAAAAGGCCAGGATAATTTTCTTTCCATCATTTGTTCTTGCTACCAAACACACAAAACAAGTGATTCACTTTCATTTTCTACATCCACAGTGATGCCAAAAGGTCCTCAGATATCCGTTTCTATCTTGTTTTTGCAGCCATTGGGATATTCTTTCTATTATGTAAAGTTTGCATTTGTCATTTTATTAACTGATACACACCCTGAAGGTTTAATCTCAGGCTGTGCATACATGGTGCTTGGAAAAGAAGGGGTCCGTATTCGTAGCCATGTTTGGACCCTTTGTCTTGGCAGGCACTATTCTCATATATGTTCTCAAATAATTTCAAAGATAGCCATTATTGAAATAGATGGAGAATCTAATTTATTACAAATAAATTGATGCCCTTTACATAATTGAAAATGCCGTAATTTTCCTCTTCTGCAGTATGATCGGGTCAATCATAGTTACACTTGGGTTTTACACTGTCATGTGGGCTCAAACCAGAGAAAAAGGTTCTATTCTCGATAAGGGAATTTATTATTTAGGTCTGTCTAGCACAAGGACCCCTCTCTTAATATGCATAGAATATTAGAGATGATAATCAATTTTCATTGATTCCCTTTTCACTTACTGCGTCTTTGTAACTTTTTATACCAAGTTTAATTTAACTTGGCCGGTAATGTACCATTGCTTAGTTTGGACTGGTTTAAAGGTGGGCAATGATATGAATTTAATGAAGGAAATTTCTTGAGTTTGGGTTGTCAACCATTGTTAGATAATAATTTGTGAAATCATTGTCTATAGACACTGACAGGTGCATTGTTAAAACAAAATTGTCAAGATAATTTTTTCCAGAATTATGTTATAAATAGCTTGTAGCTATATTCTTTTGAACTTTCAAAAGCACCTTTCTTAATAAAAAAAATTCAAGTTTAAATTTATGAGAATAAATTGAAATAAGTTGCTAATTGCAATTTATCCTTAATAAAAAAAATAAAAAAATGGACAGCATGGCGTCCTATGTCTTCACGCCAACTTTTCTATAGGAGGCAGAGGGAAAGCCACACTAATTACTTTCTTTTGAAACTCGTTGCCCGTTTTGGTCCAAAAAAAGAAAGTCGTCGCCTTTTCAATGAAATCTTCCTTTTGTTGGCCAGGAAGGGAAAAAGAAAAATAAATAGGTCGTCCCCTCTCTCGCGAATTAAATTATTTCGTGCGCTATATTTCTGAACTTTAAGGGATTCCCTAATGATGGAACAAATAATTACTTCAATATCTTGTCCATAGTATTTAGCATTATAATTAACTGTCAAAAGTTTCCTGAAAAATGAAAGAAAAAAAAATTAAAGCCAAAAACGACATAGAGAAGAAGCTACTTTTTTTTTTTTAATGCTATCTAAGTTGCCTTAAATATATTAATCAAAGCCAATACTGCTTGAAGGATAGTGAATGTAAACTAAATCATTATATTTTCATCGCTTGCATACCCATAGCCCAAAGGTGAGTACACCCTTACGATACACAAGTCCCGTCCATGACAGGGAAGGAGGCTAAAGCACAAATAATTTGAAACATGATTTTTTTTGCCTCCTGTTCTCCTCTTAAGTTGCGCAAGTCTCAAAAGGTGGTAGAAATTTCATACAGCCACACTACTGCTACCATCGAAAACAACAAAATGATCAACTCCTCCATGGAAGAGTGGTGCAGTATTAAAATCCTACATGCCCCTCTGCCTGCTAGAGAAGAATACAGATGAATATCAAATATTTCTCATGTTTTCAAGAATTCTTCCTACAATACTCCCTTGTTTCTTCCACAAAATAGTAATTTTTTTGTATTAGAGAGGATAAAATGGGAATGTTGGATATAAAAACACATACAGAAAACCTCAACCCCTAATACGAATTAATGTGCTTCTAAAAAGCCTTTACTTCTACTAGCTGATGCTTTGGTAATTCAAAGCCCGCCCCTCAGCCCTCTATCAACCACTCCTTCTCCCTCTCTCCCACCCCACCCCCCCCCCCCCCCCCCAAAAAAAAAAAACAACTCCCTCTGTGACCTGATATATATCCCATAGTACTTTAATTCGATAGTGAACATGGAGTACCACGTAAAAGATGAATTGTGCAGCATCAAGTAGGACGAGTAATTGTAGCACCTTCTTCACCCAAACTATTTAAGTTTGCAGGTCATCAGACATGGCAGACGGTATGCAGTGTGTTGTAAGAATATCTGAAGTTGCTGCCTTGGCGGTGCTGGTCTTTAACACTACTATCTGTGGAAAAGGTTTTTAAAATTTTAAATTAGAATTGATCAAAAATCCAGGAAAGAACTACAGAACAAGGAAATAATTCAGCAAATGCTCGTGGCTCATCCATTTCCTTTTATTTCCCAAATTTCTCCTGAGCTTCATAGAATTTTAGAAGACTCCTTATTTAAATATTGAACCAAAAAAGAAAATTATAAGTAAATTTTTGCAAGCATACAATTTGGCTTATAGATATGAATTTCACCTTAATAGTAATATGCAGACAAAGATACAATTTAAAATAAATATGAATCATTCTATTTATGATTTGAACAATAACTGCATCATTATCTCTTAGTGAATACATATGATAATTTATTTTTAACCTCTCTTCCTTGTGTATAGTCTTCAAAGATTTTTATATATGCTATGCGAAAAAGCACTTTGGTTAGAGCAAGGCTCTGTATTAATACAAAATAATAGTACATCACTAACAGAAATCAATTCTTTAGGATTAACAACAAAATTAATAACCATAAAAACTTGAGAAATTCTGTTCAAAACAATATGTTTTAGGCATTTACTTGTAAATTTTAAAGAGGATAAACAGAAAATGCAACAAGGAATATGCCCATTAGAGGAAACCTGTTGATATTCCAGATCAAACTTCATATATTCATCATCACAGCTCTCGACCATGAAGGCCAAGCTCTTCAGATTCTTCACAGGCTTACCATTGAAGGCAAGAACCTAAATACATGCATAGAGCACATTTGAAGAATGTTCAACTTATACGGTTATACCAGATATAAATAATATCTATCAGATGTTTTCTTACCTGAGTGTTAACAATGTCCTCATATCCAATATTAATGTCAGCCACTAGAACCTAACACAGATAATTTCAGGTAAGAGCAGAGCCTTGTACTACAACGGTGACAGATACACACCCTTTTTTTTTTGAGGGGGGGGGGGGGGGGGGGAATGGATGAAAAACCTGAGAAATAACAAGAAGCTGTTCATTAACAGACTGTGCCATTGCATGTAAATGCTTGTCCAGAAGCTTGACGGGGGCATCAAATTCATAATCCTTTCCATACTGGAAAAAAAGTGAACACTCAATATTAACATTAGTAACAAGTATAAACCCAGAAATATGATACATTTCTAAGCACATATAAATATACAACTTGCAATAAGAAACCACAAAATCTTCAGTCTGAAATCCTTACTTGACCAAAAATTTTACGCATATATACTTCCAACTTAAATAATTAAACAATAAAAATTCAGCATTTTTAAAAATGCACACCCAGAAAATATGTATTCCATCAAGAGACCTGATCATTAAATATAAGCCAGTTCAAACATAAATTAAACCAAAGTACCAAACTATGCTAAATTACTACACCTGTCATCGCTCTGTTTTAAGGATATGTTTGGATTGAAGAGAAGGAGAAGGGAAAGGGAAGGGAAAGGGGAAGGGAAAAGAAAGGTTTGATTTATATCTAAATCAAATAAAATTGCTATATCAACCTCCCTTTCCCTTCTCTTTCCAATTCTCCTAAATCCAAACATACTCGAGGTTGAAAAATTCAATCTAAACTAGTTCCTCAAGGATTTAGTCCACATAAAATGCTCAAAACGAATAAATGAATGGATCATGCCATCTCTTTATATTAAACCAAATGAACCCTTCAATCCAGCATATAACCAACTCAGATACAACGACGACAACAACAAACCTTTTCCCACTAGATAGAGTCAACTATATGGATCAATTAACACTATAAAATCTTATCGTAAATCATATTTTTAGACAAACCATTTAAATTTAAATTCTTCTTAATGATTCTATTGGTCTTTTTCACACATGCTCAAATCATTTAAGACACGATTCTACAACTTTTTTCACAATAGGTGCGACTTCCACTTTTTCTCTAATGCATTTATTTTTAATTCTATCTTGTCTGGTGTATCTACTAATTCAATGCAACATTCTCATTTCTGCAACATTGACCTTCAATGATCCATGAAACAAGTAACCATGTTTTGCTAGGACCTTCACAGTTCAAACTTTTAAGGTTATCTAAAATTACCTCCCCAAGGAACTTATCCAACATGCAAAATAAATATATGCACATATAATGGATTAAGCCCTGTTTGGTTCTACGGAAACAAATTGGAAGTGAAATAAAATCCACATACAAACACGTTTGGCTTTGAGATCTAATGATAAAAACAGAAAGTGGTATTACTGTGCACTTGTTTTTTGGTTACCGGTCATATTTGCCTAGCATTTTTCAAATAGATTCAAACAGATTCATATTGACATTTTTGCCCTTTCCATTCACTCCACTGGTTTCTATTGTATATATAACATTATATATATTATAATATTTTATATTTATATTTATATTATATATATTATTATTAAAAAAAGTCAAAATTCACGCAACCTCAATGATTGCCACAATAAATTTTATTTATATATATATATATTAAAATATAAATAATATTATAATATATAAATGTATTATTTTTTGTATAGACTAAAAAATAAATAAAATATTTAAAATTTTATTATAAAACTAATTAATAATAAATATATTTTAAAAAATAATAACATGTTTTTTAATATTAAAATTAATAAATTATATATATAATAATAATAGAAAAGAAGTCACTGACTAAAATTTAGTCAATGGCATGCGACCAAATAACAGTCAGTATTTTCAATCGAATGATGATGCATTGCCACATTATCATCATATTCATATATATATATATATATATATATATGCGTGGGGTTTAATATATATTATTTATATATTAAAAGATATATAATATTATAATATATAAATATAATTAAAAATATTTATTATATTTATATATATTATATTTAAATCAATTCATATATATTAAAATAATATCTTTAAAATTTTAAAATAAATAATCATATTTATTGTATTAAAATAATAATTTATAAATAATTTTTTAAAAAATAAAATTTAATTAATGCAAAGAATATATTTCTTTAAAAATATTTCTTAAAAAGTAAATTTTAATTGAAGTATAAATTAATTTAATATTATTTTATTATAAAAAAAGTTATATATAAAAATATTTTGTTTAAAAATTTTATTAAAAAACTTATTACACAAAATAATATACATATATGCAATGTTAAGGACATAAGGTGGAAGAAAATTATTTTGGCAGGGTATTTTGATCTTTTTACTTTTCTTACTTTCTATTCTATTCCTATTTCATCTAACCAAACACTCAAATAAAAATATAATCCTTTTTTTTTTTCTACTCATATCAAACACAAAATTTTCCATTACATTTCATTCATCTTTCCTTTTCCTTTCCTATTACTAAATTTTTTGTGTACCATACGAGAACTAAGTATCAACTGACAATATTCTCAGATATTTTAAAACAGACTTTCATCAATATCCAAAACTATGTAAGGAAACAAGCAGGAAAGAGATTGAAAAAACACATTGAGACAGCCTACTACAACAGGGATAAGAATGATAAATTTTCTTGCCATACTGAGTTTTGCTTCACATTAAATAAAAAGCACTTCAAATCTACAAGTAAGTACTTATGACTAATCCATCACTTGAAAAATTCATCAAGCATGAAACCTCAAGAAAAGGAACAGACACAGACAGCAAACGGTTGTTTTACTGCAATTCCCCAATGAAGCAGTGGACAAATTAACCAAAAAGGGAAAAGATGAGGTAGAAAAAGAGAAAGAAGTAGTCAGATGGTAACTAAAGTATGTGAACAGCATATACACAGGAACAGCATACACATACAGTATAAAAGTAATTGTGAAATCTGAAAGATAACTACTCACCTCAGAACGAAGATAGGGGACAGAAACTGCAGCAAAAACAAATCCAGCAACAATGTAGTAAGAAGGTGGTCTGCCTTTGATGTGGGCTGGGATAAGGCGCTTATGAGTTGCAAGTTTTATGTTAAATTCAAGTATCTTTGAATTACGGAGAACCCTCACTAAAGCTGTATCCCCAGTGTATTTTTGAGAGACAAGATAACTGAAACCAATGCGCTCCCCATGCCTGAATGGAACTACAAATATATCCCAAACTAGATATCAGTTCTACACCTAAGAAACAATATAAACAAGAGAATTTCCAGAAGGCTTCTGCAGTACTAAATTAGTACAAGTAAACAAAGCACCAAAATCCAAACTATTAATATTCATAATAAATGTCCAAGTGACAGCTATAAATACAGGATTGAGCATAGTTAAGCCAAATTTGTTGTATGGTTCCTTTTGGCCGCTGTAGCCAAACTCTATAAGCTCATACAACACAGTGTAGCCTTATCAGATGTTTCATACAGACATTGGATTTTGTGAGCTTAAACAATTCCCCCCTCTTATACATCAACTCACCATATAAGTCCATCAGGTCTAGGGGAGAGGGACAAGACATCATAAGAGAATGCTGTAAAAGGGCTGGAGTAAAACAACTAAAACTAATCAAGTAAATTCTACACTGTCAAGTGAACTTTATGCTATTTGGCCTCATTCTATATGACATACCAAACAAGGTCTATATGTACTGAATGTCTAACAAAGCACTACAAAGTTTTAAGGGACGTTTGTGTATATTTTCATATTAGAGGGGAGAACTATGTATCAGGGGAGAGGAGAGTATTTTACTCTTTGAAATAATTAAATTGAATCCCATTTTGCAGCATTGATTGTCAAGCAAGATAAAGAAGTAGGTTTAACTTTTTTCAAATGCTTAAAATGAATCCCATTCAGGCTCAAGAGGAGTCCAAGATTGGTAATTACTGTCCAAAATCATAATATATGTGATGGGATTGTGTAACAAAAGCTTTTACATCACCAACAAGCAACGTTTTAAAAATCAGACAGGTCATTAAACTAGAAAAAAAGAAAAAACCAATTTATAGTTTAATGGTTAGACTATGGTCAAATCGTAGTTGAACCGATTGAATTAATTTATTTTAAATATATATTTTTAAATAAATATAATTCTTCATAAAAGTTAACTTAATAAATATTAAGAATATAATTATAAATAGTATACATACACATATATAATATAACTTATTTTAACTTAGATGTTTTTATATATAATAGTTTGCTTTATTATAACAACAAGGCAATCTTGCAAGCATGATTTGGCAGGCCGATATCAACCATTGTGGTGGAGGTTCAACTCCAGATGTGTCATGCTTTGCAATAACATACAAATAAAGCTCCAGGACCAGTTCAACCATTGGTTTGCTGTTCGGTTTTGTGAGAACTTGCTCGGTTCTATCTGATTTTTGACCAAGTTTAACCAGTTTATTAGCTCACCTGTTCAGTGCCACTTCCAGACCAGACAACAGGCTGGTTCACCGGTTTTCCAACTGATTACCACAAATCTTATTTATTTGGAAGAACTGTATATGGAAGCCGATATTTGTGTATGTGTCTCTGTGCATTCTAAACCCTTATTGATTGTCAAGATAGATTCATAATTTCAGATTGAAAGGTATGCTGCTATATAAAGTAACAAGTGAGAACATATATGCAAAGGAATACCTCATTAACAAGCTACCAAGTTACCAACTGCTATATATGTATGTATGTATCTATGTTTTGTTATTCATTCCCCCATGCTAAAAAAGTGATCATTCAAATATAAACCAAAGTAAAAAGTCAGTTTTATGTCAAAAAGATACAAGAAAAAGCACAAAATTATAGTATAATTCATCTCAATGGGATAGCTAACCAACTAAAAATATGGGGCTGAGATTACCTGTCCCATCATTGGCAATATTAATCCCATCAAAGCTAAGAATGACATCAGATGGCTTCAGAACATGAGATTCTGGAGCCGTGGGTTCAATTCTTCTGATACGCACTCCTTTCTGCTCGGGTCCCATTCCCATTGACATTCGCAGATCAGGATTTTCCATCTTCTGCCACTCAACTCCAAGAACTGGAAATCCTGCCAAGGATAGTACCAAAACTAATTTAATTTAAGGAAAAACTGGAATCATCCCATCAAACTCACAATAACCAAAGTTCAAAATTACAATAGCCAGTTGGACAATGACAGTAAATTATAAACAAAATAAAATAACCAAAAAATAAAAAAGAGTAACACCAATTTTTAATTGACTTCTCCATTTAATCCCTTTTGGTTTTCAATTTTCCAGCTATTAATGATTATCTGTTCAATGAAATGAAACACTCCCTTAGGTACCTGTATATGCCCCATTCTTTTCATAATCTTGGATGAAATGTAAGATAACTGGAGTGGGTATCACATATCCTATATTCTCCACATCTTCATGCTTAAGAGACTGGAATGCAATCCCCACACATTTTCCCTTATCACTGAAAGCAGGTCCACCAGAATTTCCTGAATTTATTGCAGCATCTATCTGCAAAAGTATTTGAAGGGACCAGCAAGTTAATCACCGCTTATCAATGAATAACTTCAGAGGTTAGACAACTTATAAATTCTAAGACTATAACCTGCAGTCCCAGAAGTTCAGTTGAACCATGAACATAAGAGAGTATCTCCATGCGTGAGACAACACCACTAGTCACAGAGATTGTGTCACCTCCAATTGGATATCCCACAACAGTAACAGCATCTTGAAGTGCAGGTAAATCTCCAAACTCCACAGGTGAAACTCCATCCCAGAACTCATCATCAGTCACCGTCAACAATGCTGAAGCATTAGTAGAAGGAAAATTAGTATGATATATCAACTTGTCAAATAAACAAATATGGGAAAACTACCATCCAATATACTACTTCCAGTCTCATATATGAGAAACAATTACTGACTCACAAAAATTAAGAAAGTTGATTAAAAGCAATTAATTTTTTTAATTTTATCTCAAATAAAAATTATTTTCCAAGAATGCCCCTATTTAATGTTTGTACTTTTCCTTGAAATTAATAACAACAACTAGTCATATTTTGAAAGACTCATTTAATGGAGGACATAATTGAAATACTATAATTAATATATCAGACATTAATTGTTTATTTTTTATATTTTAAACCAAATCAAACTTCAGAAAAATCTCTTATATATGAGACCGGAGGTAGTAATCATTAATAAAAAACAAATAAATAAGTATTTTGTTGATACTTGCTGCTCGCTTGGATGAATAGAATGGAATGGCATGTGTTAGAGAATAAATAAAATCATTCTCAAATCTTCTCCTAACGCCATGAGCTTTCAAGAGAGTTGGTTCATCAGAGCCTCTTTATCAAGCAATCAAGAGTTTAATCATTGCCTCCCTTATTCTTCATCATTAAATCAGCACAAGGTTAAATGGGCCTCTACTTTGTTCACTCTTCAAGCCCAAATGACTTTCGCATGAGGATAGTCATTCTTGAGCCTTCTCCTAACAACCTAAGCTTTCAGGAGAGTTGGTTCCTTAAGATAGAATGGAAAATAACTTACAAAAGCCTCCAACTCCTTGAATGAATGCATTACCATAAAAAGAGAAATAAAACCAAGGGATGTTTTTGGTTACAAAGGAGCTGGGAAGCAGAGAGTGGAGAAAGGACATAGGTAGGGATCAAACCCTTGGCATCACGCTCATTGCAATCTTAAAAACTGAGGCTAGTACCATGTGAGCTATAAGCTCATTGACAGAGCTAAGGGAATTTGCTGTTCCCTAAGTCACATTTTTCCTTAACCTTTTGTTCTCTCAAAAAGTGGGCAGACAGTGAATAAATGGAAAGTTATCTGAAAAAATTTTTGATTTGGATGAAAAAGGAATTTATTGAGGAGAAGAGAGAATAATACACAAAGGTTCAGAGAAAGAGGACAAAATATCCTCCTTTGACAAAGCAAAAACAAAAGAATACAAACTAAGTTCTAACTCAAGAGAACCTTCCAATCCCTTTGAACATCCACAAGGGATAAAACCCTAAAAAACCATTTACAGAAACCCACAAAGAGAACATAAAGATAATCCTCTCCCAAAGAAGATGTGTTGCAAGGTATTGTTGATTAAACACTCTTACATTCCATTCTAACCAAGGACACCACAAACTAGCAAAAACTGCGTATTGCCAGAAAACTTTATGTTCCTTTGACCTCCTAAAACCCATAAACTTGATAGCTAGAAAGGCCCCAAGATCAGCCAGACAAACCCAACTCTCATCAAATAAATCAAACAGCCTATTCCAAATATGCCAAGCCACTTCACAATGCAAGAAGAGATGGTTATTAGCTTCTGAACTCGTAAAGCGCATTACACAAACAGCAGGTGATGAGGCCTTATTGGGTCTTCAAATCTGAGGCATATCACTTGTATTAATTTTATTAATAAGAAAAATTTTACGAACTTCTAATTTTTAACGTTTTTAGAAATAAAGCTAAAATGGTAAATTTCTATATAAGCTCTTCCTTTCCAATTCCATGCTATTACAAATTCCTTCTTGAGTCTTTTCACTTCTGTAGTGTTCCATTTCCCTAAGCGAACCTAAAATCCAGTAGATATTAAAGGTATGATCTTATGCATAAAAGTAAACAGGCTATAAGCTGAGGATTTCAACCTTGTGACCTGATGCTCATGTGTCACAACTTTAGGGCTTGTTTGGGAGTTTTGAAGAGAATGGAGAGGAGAGGATAAAGTGAAATGGGAAGAGAGTTCCCACCCCGTGTTTGGATTTTTAATGCAAAAATAGATGGTAATTATTTCCCGTTATTTGGAAGTTAAAAGATTATCAATGGGATGGAGCAAGTCTAAGTACAACTTTCTTTTCTAGTATTATCCTTATAGAAGAAAAGAAAACTGAAGAATAACTGGATGATGGGGTAAAACAGTGATTTGAAAAAATACATAAATAAATAAAAGACAGCAAAAGGAAGCAAACCATCCCATCACACCCCCCCCAAAACCACCACCACCAGAAAAAAAAAAAGGATGGGTTTGGAAATTGGGGTGTGGGGAGGGTAGGAGGGTTTGGGAACCCATCCTAACCCACCCCCTACTCCGTTACATTTTCAACCATAGAAAGAATGGTTTGGAAATTTTTCTCACCCCACACCACTCAATCCTACCAAAGAAGCCCTCAGGAGTGGAAGCCCCAGATGACTAAGTTGCCTGTAGCTTGTGACTTATTTCACCATCCCATACAAGCTAGATCTCCACAATCGAGGACAAAATATTAATTAACGTAGATTATATGGATACCCAGAGCATTAGTCCCAAACCAGTAAAAAAATAGCAATTATATTTCTCCAGGTGCAATTTTCACTATCAAAGAGGAAAATCCTAGCCGATTAGCTAGAAAAGTTTTACTACATTAACATGGTATGTTAACTAAGACCGAAATTCAAATACCAATATCGCACTCGGTTCCAATGGCTAGCACTGTTGCTAAGTATTTCGTATCAGAACCACGTTTCTTGAGCTTGACCTGGGTATGATGCTCCACAGAATGCGCATTCGTCAACACCCTCCTCCCCGCAATAATAAACCCACTGCTACTAGAGCTATACTGCCTTTTTCTCTGCCACGGCAGGGAGAAATTCGGCTCCGTATGCACACAAAAAACCTTCACCACAGCGTCCATGGAAGGCACCACCTTCACCACGCTGTTCCACTTAGGCATCAATGGCTGTTCAACAACCAAACCCGTAGGGACACAATCTCTGTTCTGCTCAGCAAGTCTCGAACTTCTCCGCTCCGGTGAACCTGATATATGGGGTTGCCACTTCTCCTTGCGCTTGAACATCTTGGGGCGGCCGGGGCGACGGCAGGAGGAATCCGGAAAAGTGGCATCGGCGGTTTCCACCGCGGAGGGAACTGAAACAAGATCGTTTGTTGAGGTGGTAGCGTTGTTGGGGTAGTCTTCTTCCGCAATGGTTTCATCGGATTGGCTTTTAGGTTTTCGTCCACGTTTTCTCTTATTTACTACACCCATTTCCTGAAAGGGAAACAGGCGATGAGCCTCTGAAAGCTGTACGTTGGTTTTAACAGGGGCTCCGCTCAGCTTTTTTGTCAGGGCTTTTGGTTATTACAACAGTACTCAATTCTTTTTTTTTTTTAAACAGTATATTAGAGGATCCAAATTTTTACTGTGCTCGTTCATCAATGTTATCTTTTCCGAACACCTATATATTTAATAGTTAAATTTTACTTTACACATATATCTTATATGCACTACACATAAATTTTATTTATATAAATTTAATCTTATTTACTAATTTTTTTAAGTATATCAAGTGCACCTAAATTTTTTTTTACCACTTGAGTTATTCCAAATGACCAGTGTTCAATTCTAAAATGTCAGCTTTTAAATTATAATCCTTTTTTCTATTAAATATTGAGTCAAATCTATGTTCGACAAAAATAATTACCCAAATCTCATGAATTGGTCAAAGTGGGATCCATCCATTTCAATTTTGGTGTAACACAATTTTTAAGACAAAAAACTTGATTTATGAGATACAATGAAGAAAAAATGATTAATACATAATTAACTAATAATTAATTAGTTAAAATTAATAATTAATAATAATTATTAAATTATTAATTGTTAAAATTAGTTGGTATTAATTTATTTTATGAGTAGGTGATATTGTTAAAAATTAATAATAATTGTATAATTAATTGGTTAAAATTAATAATTAAGTTGTATGATTAATTAATTAAAATTAGTAATTAATATTTGTTATGTAATAATTAATTAATTAATTTACTTAGATAGTAAATACTACCAAAAATAATTATTAAGGTATTAAATAAATAAAACAAATTAAAATAGGGAACAATGGAAAAAAAAATTGTATGGAGATATAAATAAAATTATAAATTATTATGTCAAAAATTAATAACAATATAATATACTTTTAAATATGAGATAACCTGAATTAATACCACTAATATTATTTGTAACAATATACAAAAATAATAATTTATTTGATTATATATATATATATATTAAAAGTAGTGATTGTCAGTGCCACAACAATACCTCCATTTTTCACGTTGTAGTCATCATTGACCTATAAGTTTTTTATGTTATTGATTTGGTAGATTGTTAGTAGAAGTAGACAATGAAAAATTTAAATCAAATATGAGAAAATGGACTGGAGGAATTGGTTGCTAAAGGATCACAAACCCATAACGAGATGATCCCTCAATTTCAAACAATTGACCACTGTATTCTATATTAAAGATTATTGGGTTATCAAATAATGACATAAAAGACCTAAATTAAGAGGTACCAGGAGATTCAAATTGCAACAACAGTAAAAGAAGCACATGCTAGATGTATAATTTAACTGCATGCATTACACTTTTAATAAAGTGCAGCTCAGTGACAACTTAGCGACACTTTATTAATAAAAAAAAATTAAAATCTAGATGTTGGAACCATCCAATAATTATTTTAGAAAAATTTTAACAAATGGATGTCGACATTCGTAGGTTCTGACATCCATTTAAAAAAGAATTTTGCTTTAAAAAAAATCCTAAGTTGGAATAAATAGTTCTAACTTCCACTATATCTGTGGGATCCCGATGCAATATTTTGTACGAGCAGGGATTTTGCAATTTTTTTTCAAATAAGAGCATTTAGCTCAAAAAGCCCTAAAATGCCTCTTTCTTCTAACTTCTCATGGAATCACAGCCATAGGCACAGCCAAAGACTTACACTATGTTTGGATGGGGGAGAGGAAAAGTAGAGGAAAAAAAAAGTGAGGAAAAAAGGGAGAGAAGAAAGTATTTTCTTTTCATGTATTTGGATGGATAGAGAGAAAATAGAGAAAAAATAATTTATTAATTTAGAATGACAATAATACCCTTACCATATAATATTAATAACTTTTATATTTTAAAGATAATTATGTTTTAAATATAAATTAATTACTTTGAATTTATACATATTTTTTTTTAAAATAAGAATAATAAATTTATAGAAAATTACATTTTAATTCTTTTTCAAAAAATTTACAAAACCAATTTTAAAAATTTCAAATAATTAAAAAAATCATTTTTAAATAAGGTTAAAATTTTTTTTATCAAATGAAAACACACTCCAAAAAATATATTTTAAAATATATTCTTCAAATTAATTAAATTTTATTTTTAAATAAATTATTTATAAATTATTTTATTATAATATAATAAATATAATTATTTATTTTAAAATTTTATAAATATTATTTTAGTATATATTAATTGATTTAAATATAATATATAAAAATATAATAAATATTTTTAATTATATTTATATATTATATATAACATATTATTATATTATTATATTATAATTATACATATTAATATATAAATATAATATATATACATATATGCATTGCCTGTGAGGCAATGCATATATATATTTGGTCGGATAATATATATTACTCACATCGGACCGAAATTTGGTCGGATGATATTTGGTCGTATATCCACCAATTGTATTATAGTTGGTGGTCTCTTTTTTTTTTTAATTTACTATTTTTAAAAATATAAATATTTTTTTAAAAAATTATTAATTATTATAATATTTTATATATTAATATATAAACATTATATATTTATAATTAATATATATATATATATATATACATAAAATGTGTTATTTGACGCCATCCAATTGAATGGCAGTCGGATTATGTATCCGACTGTCATTTGGTTGAAATTATCCGACTACAATACAATTGGTTTTTTTTTTCTTTTAATATCTAATTTTTTAATTTTAAAATTAAAAAATATTTTAAAAAATACATTTTTTAAATTAATTAAATTTAGCTTTTCAAAAAATTATTTATAAATTTTTATTTTAATACAATAAATATGATTATTTATTTTAAAATTTTATAAATATTATTTTAATATATCTTAATTAATTTAAATTTAATATATACAAATAAAATAAATATTTTAATTAAATTTATATATTATATATTATAACAGTATATATATTAATATATAAATATTATATATTAAATATATAATATATATATATATATCTCTCTCTCTCCTTTGCCGAGGACGAAGCTTTGTATAAAGGGTAATTTAGGAAAATAAAAAGTAAATTACGTTAGCCAACTATTTTCTCTCTATAATTTCTCTATATTCGAGGAAAAAATTTTTATGTGTGACTCACTATACTTTTCTTTTCTATTTTTCTCTGTTTTCTTTTCAAACCAAACGGGAGAAAACATTGTTTGTCTCCTCCCTTTTTTCTCTTCAAAATGCACTATTAGGGCGAGACAGGAGACGAAGGGGATTATATTATTGTAATTATTATAATTTTAATTATTTATATTTTGAGAAAATTAATTATTCAATTTTTATAATTTACTTTAATTTTTAAATTTATTTTTTAGTTTACTTTTTTTAATTAATCCTAATAGTTTTCAAACATTTTACTCTCCACAATTTACAACCATACAAAAATTACTACTTATTTAATCCATGTGTGATAACATCGTAATAATGAGAGTAGATCTTTTGAAATTTTGTTTTTTGAATTTACATGAAGTCACTAGCAAATTTTCCTTTTTTATTTTGAAATATTTTTCTTTTTTCCTTTTTCTTCTTTTTATTTTAAAAGATGGAAGTTCTTGTTTGTGAGGCAGAATTTTTGGTGATTTGCCCTCCCATAATAACATAGCAAACGAAGCTGAAATGACTGATACAATGGACACCAAGATTTTGGCTTCTTCTTTGAACTTTCCATTGGTTAGCTAGGGACTCGTTCTAGGAGCATTTTTCTTGTGTATTCAAGCAACGCGCTCACTATTGTAGAAGATTTAGCGCCTCACATTTTCATGGTGGTGATAACTTTTTTTTTTTGAAGAAATGAAAGTCTAAAACAACAAGCTCCTTCATCCACAGGTTCGACAGTAGCTGGCTTAGGAAGTTGGCTTCTCTACAAGCCTTGGAACTAGCGGCTTTGAAGTTCACTCTGCTGGGTAGCAACATTGTGAACCATCATCTCGAAGTTCACTTCGTAGTAGAATTTAATTGCTTTCTTGAAGATTTTTGACCCTCTAAGTATGTTGAAGAGGTCGATTCTAGTGAGATCACTTTCGTCAGATTCCATTTTTAGTTTTCTGATGCAATTGCTCTTAGACACTAGCATGGATTGGCCCATATTTATATTAACAAAAAAATCAACTCTAATTACAAACACAGAATCACAGACCCATAAATAGAGACGTAACAAATAGTTTTGGTACCTTATGGAGAGAGAAACTTGTATCTCCAGCCTCGACTACATATAACATCAAATGGTAAATCTTGAGAGAAAACCCTGTCAATATACAAATTAATTCATTATTCACGTATGGCATTATAACATACATCATTTCTTTTCATCAGAATAAATATATAGAACCTAAACATGGGGGCTTGAGTGAGGGAGAAGAGGAGTACCATTGGCCAATTCTTTCCATAAGGGAGAGTCCAGTGGTGTTGGGATCCCGCCAAAGAAGGTTTGGTCATGGTGGCTGAAAGGGACAGCCAAGGAGAAGAGTAGTTCAAAAAAAATATAGGTTATGCTGTCGATTAATATAAAGAGATTTTAAAGCTTATAGGATACTATAGCATTGTAGCTTTATTGTGATTTTGTTATCATTTTTGGGATTGTTACTCACAAATCAATTTTGTTAAATGCGATTTAGAGAAGAGTTCTACCATATTCTATTATCACATTTATTTATTTATGAATGTAATTGATAGATAACATAACCAATATAACTTAAGCTAAAAAAAATCTTATTACTAAGGGAAAAAGATGCATGAAGAGAGTAATAGCAGATGGTGAAGCGAGTGTAGTTGTTGGCCATCATGCATGGTGGTGTAAGTACGGCGGTCCCAATAGATGTTTCCTCCACTCCAAAATGAAAAGTTCAAGTTGTATGAAAAAAATTAAGTATAGTAATAAAAAAATATGATTTTATAAATAAAAAATATTTATAATATATTTTTTATTAATAAATAATATTAAATAATAATTATAAAAACAAAATTAATATTTTATCAAATTTTTCCTTTTCCTCTTGTTTTTGCTCCTCTTACAGAAGTAGGCTTCCACAGGACAACGATTATGGGAGAAACTAGGCCGTAAATTCATCCTGCCAGCACGGACTTCCGCATGTTGGATATGCCTTACTGTGTTCCTCACCAACTAATGATATCTTTACACGTGTTGGGAAGTGAGAAAAGTAGGCTATTTTTCAAAATGATGGAAAGCTCAGAGAAGAAGCTCAGGGTAGGTTGTTTTCCACATCAGCATCATTCGCCATGTCATTATAGAGTTATCACATGGCCATTGAGGAGTAATCTTTTTAATGGTAAAAAATTATAAAAACAAACCTTAAACTATTTAGAAAGTATAAAGACTAATTTTAAAATAAATTAAACTACAAAAATCAATTTAAAAATAGAGATAAAGTATATAAATTAAACGATTAATTATTTTTTTCATTTAGATATCTTTTTATTTTAAAGAAAGAAACTAGAGAATGAAAATAGATTTAATCAAAATTAAAAAATTATTTTTATCTTACATTTAGTTTCTTTAAAATAACAAAATAAATTATTAAAATAAAAAAAATAAAACTCTAAACCATCCAAATATCATTCAAGAAAGTAGCGAAGTGCTTCAAGGAGCAATAGGGATTCAAGTCTAAACCAAGGAAAAGCTATAAGAATTGAGCTATAAAAGTGGACCCATTGAAGTATTGGGTCTTTAAGCTTGGTCCAAATTATGGGCCTTACATCCATTGTGTGGATATGGTTATTATGAAAAAAAATAACAATTTAAAAATATATTACCAAAGTTGAGTACAAGTACATTGTATTGATAACTTTTCTTTTTCAACTTCTTAATAGTACTTTCTATCTTATGTTAAAATATTTATAAAATCACATATTGGTCAATTGGTATGAATAAAGTGAAAATATGAATAGTATCAAAGTTGACTAAAATATTATATCATTTAAATTTGAAAACTTACTAATATAATTAATAATGATAGGGAAATAAAAAATGATAAAAGATATTTGTGCGCTGCTTAGTTAAAAAATTGTTGAAACCTGAAATTTGTGCATGAATTTAAAAATGTAAGGAAAGAATTGGAGGGTAAATAATATGTGAAACTTGGGAGGTGATTGAGGAGAACATTCCTATCTCATAATAAAATCAAGTATGTCATAAATCATATGGAATATTATCACATATTACAACTTTTATTGCATTAATTGTTAACATCAAGTTGAAAAAAATATAAATTATAAATTTTTTTAATTTTGGTATGAATGGGATGTATTTAACTTAATTAAATTGGTAAATTTAACTTAATTTTATTATTCTATTGAAAAATTTTCACCTTATATTATCTATTGTAAAATTACCTATACAAAAATTAAGTTGATGCAATTAAAGTTTCAAAGCAACATTATCGAAAATAATTTTACTGTCCGAATAAAAAAAAACAAAATTATCAATGAATTAGTAAGTTGCATCATGCCAATTTTAAAGATTGAACTGAATATATATTAATAGTTAAATTCCAACTATATTCTTTACTTTTAACATCTTATGCATAATAAATAAATGTTTAAAAACAAAATTTAAAGTTAAAGTTATATAGAATATTATCCTAAGAAGAGTAAAAAGTGTTCATCCTCTTTAGATTATCTAAATTTGATTTAGATAGTTCTAATTTTAAACTTTTTTTTTCCAATTTCACTCATCATTTTTTTATATTGACAATGGAAAATTGATTTTTATTTTGATTTTTGCTTCATTAAAAAAATCAAATTTTAAAAAAAATAAAATATGGATCCTCTAAATCAAATATGGATAGTCCAAAAGAATAAATAATGGGATGAATGGAAAATGAATTAGTAGATAATCCAATTTCCCTACAAAAATGGTAATTAAATTGGCCCTTTCAAGTCCATACTCATCAATATATATAAGTTAGTTAGGGTTATAGTATTTATACCATGATTTTTCCTTTCAAATCATTGTTTTAAAGGCATATCAGCCTTGGCTTATCTCGTACTTTGTGTGTGTATATGTTCATCATTTCGTTCTCATTTATTTTTCTATAATTTTGAACTCAATGTTTGTATCTATTTATATATTTTGTTTATTATAAAACAACTAATGCCCCATTTGATGATATGAGATAGAATGAAAAGGAGAAGAATTCTATTGAATAATCATATTTGGTACACATTTTATAAGATTGGAGAAATAATGCATTTCCATTCTATAAACATATGAATCAAGGATAATTATTATATCTAATTTATGTAAAATCTATTATGCTATTGTTATCATTGTTTTTTTCTTTCATTCTAATGCTATTTTTAAGTAGGGATATGAAAGTCATTTTCTCATCCTTCATTTTCATTCATGTACAATTTTTATCTAACCAAACATATAAATAGAATGGATTCTCATTCCCTTCTATATCATACCAAACATAAATATCCATTCCATTCACATTCTTATTTTCTTTTCTATTTCTAAACCTAACAATTATGTGTACTAAAGAAGACATATGCATTGATACATGTCATTATCTCTTGAATTTTTTTCATCCATTATGTACAGTTCTTTCTCTGTGTGTGTGCGGTGTGGTGTATGTGTACTAAATAAGGTAATAATATGCATTGGCACATGTCATTTATCTCATCAATTTTTTTCCATCCATTCTCTACACTTTTCTCTCTCCCTCTCTCTCCCCCTCCTCCCAAATATGAATAACTCATGTATAATATATAGTTTCTCAAATTAAAATATTATTCAAACATGTAAGTCAATGACAAAATGTTAGACTAAATGGATATGCAAAATGATATTTAAGATATCCAAACCAAGAAAAATGGAACAAAATTATACCTCTAGTCATTATCTCCGTGCTTTATTTTGGATGGAAGTTTTATGAAGGTTGTAAGGGTGCTTTCAAACTCTAATTATTACAAAGTAATGGTATTATGCGTAGAAGCTATGTGTGAACCGAATTTGGGGACCCTTATATATAGCCCAAATTCCAACTATAATTTTTATCAAATTACCAATGAAAATGCAACATCCACGAAGATAGGGTGTACACATTCTAAACCAATCCATAAAGCCCACAATTTTTGGACCACAATAAGGGTGGTTGTAAGTGAGCATTGGTTTATTACCAACGTTCAAACATCCAATGTTTTTACATTATTCCACTTGGTTTGAAAATCATTATACATAATGGCTTATTAAGATTCAAATATTCAAATAAAACCAAATGCATGAATCATAGTGGTAGATCCTCTATAAATAAGTAATACCTTCCATATATCACAATGCATTTAGTTTCCTAAATTTACTATATTTTAACTTTATAAATAAGTCATATGCTTATTCTAATTTATCTTAATGTTGTTATTTTCAAAACATAATGTATACACATAAAAATGAAAAAACAACTCAAAATGAATAATGACTTTATTACAAATAATTTATATAATTTACACATCAATAACTTAATGTGGAATCAAATCCCATTTTTAATACATGATCCCTAAACACTACTAGTAGTATGCCTTTTGTTAAAGGATCAGTTATAATCAACTTAGTGCTAATGTGTTCAATAGTAACTTTATTTTCCTTGATATGTTTTTGAATGGCTAAATACTTATATGCTTACTTCAACTTCCACTTTTATTGTTCTTAGTTAAAAAACAACAACTAAGTTGTTATGATATATCTTTAATAGCTTAGAGATAGTGTCGATGTTTCTAAACTTATATATAAAGCATTTAAGTAAATACCATGCGAAATTGCTCAAAATAATATACAAACTCTATCTCTATAGTAGAAGTAGCAGTCAAAATTTGTTTTTCGCTTCTCCAAGATATAGCTCTACTAGCAAACATAAAAATATAACTTAATATTAATTTTTGTGAATCAATGCATCCAACGAAATTTGAATTTGAGTAGCCAACTACCTTAAGGTTCTCACTCTATCTATACATCAGCGTGTAGTTCTTGGTACCCTTAAGATACCTTATTACCTTCTTTGCAACTCTTAAATAATGTATACCTAGGTTACTCTAATATCTACCTAACATTTTGACCACATATACAATGTCAAATCTCGTACAAACCTGAGTATACATAAGGCTTCTGACAGCAAAAACATATGAAATGTTATACATCTATTTCCTTTCTAAATCATTCTTCAGACACTAGTTCAAGTTAAACCTATCATCTTTTATAATAGGTGCTACACTTGATAAACAATTTTTCATCTGAAATCTTTCCAAAACTTTACTGATATAGGTTTTTTATGATAAACCTAAAATACATTAATTTTTGTCTTTATGAATCTTAATACCAATGACATAAGATGCCTTACCCATATCCTTCATATTAAAATTTTTAAAGAGAAACTATTTCACCTCATATAACAACCCTTTATTATTAGCTGCAAATAATATATCATCCATATATAGTATAAGAAAATAGATTTTACTCCTACTAAGCTTCTTGTATATACACTGATCTATGATATTTTTCATAAATTCAAATGAGGAGATAATATCATAAAATTTTAAGCACCATTAGCGATATGCTTATTTCAATCCATATATAAATTTCTTAAACTTACACACCAAATGTTTGCTAGCGCTAAAGGAGAATCCTTCAGGTTGTTTCACATATATCTCATCCTCCAATTCTTTATTAAGAAATGTTATTTTCACATCCACCTATTGCAAGTCTAAGTCAAAATGGGCAACCAATGTCATTATTATATGGAGAGAATTTTTTTTACATGTAGGAGAAAAAGTTTTCGTGTATTCAATTCCTTATTTTTGAATGGATCCTTTGGCCACGAGTCTTGTGTTATATCTCTCGATGTTGTCTAATAAATCTCTCTTCATCTTATAGACCCATTTGTATCCAATGGCCTTAGAACTATTAAGCAACTTGACGAGATCTCATGCTTCATTAGACGCTATGGAATCTATCTTTTTCTTCATGGCATTATGCCACAATTCAGATTCTTTGCAACTAATGGCTTATGAAAACATTTCAAGGCTATTCTTGGCTCTTATGTTGTAATCAAATTCTTGTAGATACACAACATAACTATTAGGAATTGCTGACCTTTTCATCTTGATTGATTTTCTTAATGTTGACTTAACATTCTTTTAGAAAGCATGTTATTCAACTAGATGTTCAATAGTTCTTGAAGGCCATTCATCAACCGAATCAACTTGGTCATAGTTAACAAGTTGTAGATCTTCAATGATTAGTTATTTAATGTCTGTTTGAACTTGAGGGACATTGATCACAATCAACTTATCACTTGATGTAGGAGCTCAAGTATTAGATTAATCATTTTCAAAACCTATGTTATAAGTCTGATCACTCCCACTAATCAAGTTGTTCTAAAAAAAATTTTCATTTCTTGATTCCATAATCCTAGTACTATGATATGAACAATAAAATCTATAACCCTTAGACCTTTTAGCATAACCAATGAAGTAGCCACTGATAGCCTTAGGTCTAACTTCTTTTCTTATAAATTATAAACCCTTACCTCAAACTTGGTTTCCAAGCTTTCCATATCTCAAATGGTGTCTTTTCAACAGCCTTAGTTGAAACTCGGTTAATAATATACACAGTTGTCTTAAGGGCTTCAATCCATAAGGACTTAAGAAGTTTGGAGCTGGCTAACATGCTTCTTACTATGTCCAACAATATTTGATTTCTTTTTTCAACTACACTATTTTAGTTTGGTGACCCATGCATGGTGTATTGGGCAACAATCCCACATTCTTTAAGAAACCGAGCAAATGGACCTGATGTTTATCCATCTTCAATATATCTATCATAATACTCTCCACCTATATCTATTTTCATTATTTTGATTTGTTTAACACATTATTTCTCTACTTTTGACTTAAATATCTTAAAGACATCTAGTGCCTTATTTTTATTATTAAAGGTGATGAAGTATTTCTAATTACTATAATCAAAATTGAACTACAAATATCTGTATATATGATTTCTAACATAGTAGAACTCTTCTTAACACTTCTTTTAGTTTTATTAGTTAGCTTTCCTTTGATGCAGTCTATCCAAATGTTAAAATTAGTAAAGTCAAAAGTATTAAGTACTTTATCATTTACTAATTTTTTCATCCTTTCTATCGAGATATGGCCAAACTTACTGTGCCATAACATAAAAAATTTTTTATTAGTAACATTTCTCTTAATACCTATATTGCTAGAAACATGCATTAAATCATGAGAGTTATTGTCTTATAATTGAATTTGGAATAGACCATCACAAAGTGTACCATTACCATTGATATTAGATTTTTACAATAATTTAAATATATTATTTGAAAAATTCAAAGTAATATCCCAATGATACAAGTTTGGAAATAGAAACCAAATTTCTAAAGAAAATTGATACATAAAATATCTTCTTCAAATTCTAAACAAAACCAGAATCAAGAACTAATCTGCATGTTCTTATGACTTCGGCAGTTAAGCCCATTTTATTTTTTAAATATATATATTGCTCATTGCCTACCGACTTTCTTTGATTTAGAAAGCCCTGGAACATATTAAAGATGTAAATTGTTGAGTCAAAATCAATCCACTATGTGTTACTATTAGTATTTATTATATTAAATTCATAACAAAAATATAAAATTGAATTATCTTTCTTTTAAAGCCAAGCTTTGAATTTGACACAGTCTGTCTTCATTTGTTTTTTTTTTTTTTTCAGAAGAAGCACTTGGACTCTTTCTTAATATCTTCATAGATGGATACCTTGCCCTTCCCTTTTACCTTTACTTTTTTTTTCTTCTTTTCTTATATTATATGTGCACTTTCACCTATCTCAATTAAGAGCTTTCCTTCCTCTTAAAGACACATGGCCAATAGTTGATTTATCAACCATTTCTCTTTTTGTGTGTTGTAAGTGATCTTGAAAGGCCTAAAGTCTTGTTTGAGGATTTGAACTATTCATTAATAGCTTTGAGCAAATTTTGAACGTTTTAATGCTATCTTATAGACCCACAGATGTTAGCCGATATTTTACTCTTAATGTACTTTATACTGAGGTGATTGAATCATTCTCAGTCTTCATAAAGGTTTATAGCTAATGCACTACTAGTGTCCAAGGGTTTAAGAGTTTCATCTTTTCAAATTGCATCATCAACGTCTATTTACCCTAATTAGAGAAGTATTTTCTCCTTTTAAATATTATAGTTATCTTCAATTAATTTAGGAATTTGAAAATCAGAAATATTCAAAGGCTAAAAAGTTACACAAATTTATATACTATGTTAATAATTTGAAACAAATAAATATTCTAAATGACATGTCATGCCAATGCAATACATTTCTACTCAAATTATAAGTGTGGTAACAAATAAAACTACTTATAAGTTAAGTTTTTTTTAATTAGACTCATATACTAATGATGAAACTAACAAATTTTATCTCTTATCGTAATCCCTCTGGAAAAATTAAAGTAAAGGAAAATTTACTATCCTACCCTAATTAATTATATAAAATATGATAATATTTCTGTAGGATAATGACTATCATATTAAATATATTAATTGCAATTGATGTCATTTTCTTTTAGGTGATTTTAAATTTAATCTTAATAATTAAATTCTTAATGTACAATTTTTGGGATAATTAAGAGTGCTGTGGTTAAACTTTAATTAAACTAAATTATATAGGTCACATAATATCAAAATTAAATGTATAAATATGTCAAAAATACATAAATAAGCATCACATAATGAGAACTAATTAATTAATTAATCATCTAAGCCAAATGTGACTAACTAATTAATTTGTATTCTCCAATAATGCCTAATAATCATTTTACTAAAATTAGGCATAAATTAATTGTAGTTATAACAAATTTTGACAATAAATTCATAAATATTGCCAAATATTAACAAAGTCGACCAAAATTAATTAACTAAAAATTTGGTCAAAACAAAATAGCATTTAATTATTAAGAAAATCAATTATTGCTATTTTTTTTTTTGTATAAAATAGGTCTAAAATTATTTTGCTAAAAAATTAGCCTATTTAAATAATGTTGTTTAAAAGTGATTAAATTCACCCCAAAGGTGAAAAGTTTGTATATATAAAAGCCCAAATAAAAGTTATTTTATTTTAATTATTTTTTAATAAGAATATATATATATATACACAAAAATTTAAAACATTTTCAACAATCGTAGCCACAACATAATTTGCAATTGCGTGAACCTCATAAGATTACTATCCCGAGTTTGAGTATACAGAGTGCTAGCTTTCAAAACTTTTTTTTAATTGAAATGAGAATAGTCCCAAAAAAACAAAAAAAGAACAAAAGCCTAGTACAAAATAAAATTAAACAAAATAGGCTTAGGTCCAAAAGCCAGAGGCCCAAATGAAGTAGCCAACTCAGCACCCCTTAAGTGAAATGGTGTGTTTCACTATAGCTAAAGCGAAATAACATGTCATTTAAAAGGGTCCAAAACACGGCACAATCAAGGTCAAAACGAATGTCATTTACAGCCAATGCATAAACAACCTGTTATTTAAGTCGTCTTTAACCTTCCATCAGGTTATACGACCTGACCTAACCTGGAGATGAACCCAACACTTGATTTGATCATTTTTGGCACTTTTTAGCTTTGTTTTAGGTGATTCAAGAGTCCATTTTATCAAAATTTCATGAAAATTAAGTTTATGATATCATGAAAATGGCTTTAAAAGCCAACCCAAATTAAGCACAATAATGATAAGTTTGAGCTCAAAAAACATCGCAAGGTAAAGGCATTTCTAGCTTTGATCCCAACTGTTAGACTAAATGGATATACAAAATGTTATTCAAGATATCCAAACTAAGAAATATGGAATGAAATCATACCTCTAGCCATTGCCTCCATGCTTTGTTTTATATGGAAGTTTTGTGAGTATAAAGGTTGTAAGGGGCACTTGCAAACTCTAATTATCACTAGGTGATGGTGTCATGCTCAGAAGCCATGTGTGAACCGATCTTAGGGGACCCCTTTATACATATAGCCAAACTTTCAACGATCACGTCCATCAAATTATCGATCAAAACATAACATTCACGGAAATGGGGTGTAGACCTTTTGAACCAATCCACAAAGGCCATAATTTTTGGGCCACAATAAGGGCAATTCCAAGTGAACGTTGGTTTGTTACTAACATTCAACGTTTTACACAAAATTCTTACAATTTAGTATAAAAAATTTCTACTCACTAAATATAAACATTTTAGAAAATAAACGAAGGTAAACTAGATATAAATATCTTCACTCATGCTTGAAGAATTTGAAGCAGAAACTCTAACTCAAATACATAATCTTAACACCCAAAATCACAAACAAAAGAGAAAAAAAATAAAATTTTGTTACAAGTTTCTCATAACTAGTGTAAGAGACCTCAATAATAGTAATTTTCTCATAAAGTCTCTCTTGACAAATAACATCTCAATATTCAAAAAATGATTAGTTGTCGTATGATGCATTGTCATATCATAACTACTTGTAATGACAATTTAAAAAAAAAAGAATATGACAATCATCCATAATATATTTTAATATTCAAATAAATGGAATATCATAAAATATACAAATTAATAGAATAATGAAAAATATTTTTTTTATAATTATAATTTTAAAATATATTCTAACATTTTCTCACTTGATTTGAATATAAATAGTCACATAGCATATTTATAAATAAGATTAAACACATATTATAAAAATTTTAACGATAAGTCATGTGAAAGTGAGTATTACCTTTCATGCTTAAATTTATAGGGCAATTATCTTTATGAACAAACTTCAATTGTCTACTTGGTTTCAAACTCAAATATGTGTTATTCTTACAGAATATGTACAAACATATAAAGATAACAAATCATAATTCAAAGTTTCATAATTTACGTACTTCAACCAGACCAAATATAGTCTAACACCCATTCAAGACATATGATCCTTAAAATCTTCCAGATCCATCTCTTTAGTCAGAAGATCAACCAACATTCCTTTTAACAAAATGTGCTCTATGATAGCTTAATCAATTTTAACATATTCTCTTAAGGTCTGTTTGGTACACAGAATTTTTTTTCATGGAAATGACAAAAAAAAAACATTGATTGAAATGAAATGAAATCAATTGCATTTGATATGAATGAAAAGGACAATCAATGCATTTCTATTTAAATGTTTAGTAGGATAGAAATAGTGTAGGAATGAAAAGTAAGATATTACAAAAGACTAAAATGCTTTCATTAAAAAGGGAAAAAAATAAGAAGTATGAAAGAATTGATTTTAATATTTATTTAAATTATCCAAAAAAAATTCATTTCCCTTTTAATTTGGTGTGAAGGAATAGCAATTTTTAAAAAAGTTATTATAAAATTTAATCCTAATTTTGTAAACATAAAATGTATTATAACAAAAACGTTATTATAATATCTTTATTCTTATTTGTCCTTAACTTAAAAAAAAATCCTATTTCTCTAATCTATTGACCATGTGGCTTTTGCATCATCTCGCTCCTTAATCCTTATGGTGTTCATGGCTTCTGCATCAATGAAGAATGAAGTGAGTAGATCATATTAGAACTTAGAACTTAGGCTCCTCTCAGCTTCGTCTTCTATAAGATCAAATTAAAACGCAAGAATCCTTGTATTACCTTTTTTATTTACATTAATTTGCACTCTAAGACTCCTTTCATGTCTCTAGTTTGGTTTTTCTCCTTCTTAACCCACTTTATTCTCATTGCTTTGTTCTATAAAAAGTATAAAACTTTATGATTTGCATTATTTCTATTGGAATATGATAGTAACCTCCTTGATTCCTAAGTTACAAAGAAAATAAATGAAATACAAGTTCAAAGAGATTAAGACTTTATCAATTATATTATGTTTGCGTTAAAAGGGAATGGTATCATTAGAATGGCTCTTCAATGGTCTCCTAAAGCTTTTTCTCCTTTGTTTTTGTGCTTTTCTTTATGGCTATTATGCATTCGTATTGTAGCTAATCTCACACTTTTTTTGCCATTTAGAAGGGCATAACTGACCTTTCTATATTTTGACTCCAAACCATCTTTCCATTGGCACGTTATAGTGCTTGAACTTGTAGTTTCTGCCAAGCTTTCCTAGCTACCTACTTTATTTGTGCTAAATGATTTTTGCCCTTGGATTATATTTTTGTTTCCATTTCTATAAAGATACCAAACAAGTGTTAAGGCTAAGTATTTGATATCGATGTGTTTGCTTTGACTTCTACTTTTGTTATTTTTGGCCAAGAAAACCATGGTTGTATTATCGTAATGCACTTTAACAAGCCTAAAGATTGATTCTATAGTCTTAATCCCAGTAATAAAATTTCTTAACCATATATCCTATGAACTTATCTTAAAATAGGAAATAAACTCAGCTCCCATAATGGAGGTAGTTAGCAACACATTTCTAGGAGATAGCTCCCTCGATTAGTAGAAAAATATATCTAGACATTGACTACTTTGTGTTAACACATCCTACCAAATTTAATTATAAATAATCAATAACCTCTAAGTTATCGATCTTGTTATAAAAAAACATGTATTTTTTAGTACCTTAAAAGTATCTCATAACCTTCTTTGGAACTTTTTAATAGTTAATCCTTAAATTACTTTGATATCTTTCTAATATACTTACAACAAAAGCTACATTGGGCTTTGTGCAAAGTTAGCATACATAAGGCTTCCAATTGTTAAAGCATAAGAAATATTCTCCATTTCTTTCATTTCTAACTTATTATCAGGACATTAAAACATGCTAAATTTTTCCCATTTTACAATAGGTGTTATACTAGGTGAACAATTTTTCTTCTTAAATTGTTTAAGAACTTTATTTATATAAGTTTCCTATGGTAGTCTCAAGATTCATTGAGACCTACTCTATGGCTCTTAATGCTTATGACATAAGATGTTTCACTCATATCTTTCATTGTAAAATTCTAGAACAAAAACTATTTTACCTTATGCATTAATCTCAAGTCACTTAAAACAAGTTGTATGTCATCCACATATAAGACTAAAAATGTGGATCTTACTTACTAAGAATATGATCTTATTCCTATTGATCTTACGATATATACAATTATCTATAATGTTCTCAATATAACTAAAAGATATAATTACATCATGAAATTTAAGGTACTACTATCATGAGGTCTACTTAAGTCCATAAATTCACTTTTCCAGCTTGCAAACTAAATTCTCATCAATATTTAAGGTGAACCCCTTAAACTATTTCATGTCTCTTCCTCAAGATTCTTATTAATGTAAAAGGCATATATGAAGGTCTTTCCATGATCAATTCTTTCCTTTTAAGTAAAACCTTTAGCAATCAACCTTGTCTTGTAGCATTCAATATTGCCTAGTTAATCCTTTTTTTTATCTTAAAGACCCATTTACAACCAATTGATTTGGCCCCATTAGATAACTTTACAAGGTCTCAAATATTGCTATTTACTATGGATTCCATTTCATCTACCATGGCATTATACCACAATTTAGAATTCTCAACTTTTATTATTTGAGAAAACATTATAGGGTACATTCTCAATACTTATATTATAGTGTAATTTAGTAAGATATACAATATAATTACTAGATATTATTGATTTCCTAACCCTAGTTAGTTTTCTCAAATTCAACCTATTGTAAAGGTTGAAATTGCTTAATAGGAATATCCTTTACAACCAGTTGAGATGTCTCTTCTACATTACGAGTTGTCTTATTATAAATGATAGGATCTTGAGGATGAAGGTATTTTTAATTTCTAGCATGATCAATGTAACATCTACTTATTTAAAGTATTAAAAATAGTGATTTTTTTTATAGATGCCACACAGACATAACATTACCATTTCATTACATATTTTGGCAACAAAAAATTATAGAATTTGTATATAAAATTTCTTATAATTGTTCAAATACTATATGTTTGATAGTTATACAAAATATAATACTAATACTAATCACAATGTATTTAAATTATAGTCCAAAAATCAACATAAATCTAAAAAGTCTAATTCATTACATAAAGCCTAAGTGGTACTCCTAGATAGTATACAGATCTTGTCCTTCTTCATTGATAACCATCCATTTTATATTCAAGATCACCTAAACTAGTCCTTCCTCTGTGATTTCGTACCTAATACACTCTACCTCTACCACAAACTTATAGATTAATATGAACTAATAATTTATCTAAGCATATTACCTAAGATAGTGAGAATTTATATTTTCAATAAGACAATAATTAGTTAAAAACCAATAATGGTCCAACAGTATAGCATATAGAAAATCATTTTATTTTACCTTTGCTCATTGCATATCTACATAAAAGATAATAAATCATAGATAGAAATAAAGAATGCAGCAACCAATATATATATCAAAGTGATCATAATCACATCAGTGCACAATAAAAAAACACCATGGCCACTACTAGTAAGGGGATGTAGAGCCCAGCCAACTTATATAGTAGTGCTTAAAAGAAAGTCTAATGATAATATAAACTTAAATTATATATATCTAATATCATGAAAACATAATAATCTTTCAATGTATCATAACATAAGTCAGTAAGAAATAAGATTGGCAAACTATAAATATTTCTTACTAAGGTATTCTTTAGAATGGATTCACAAAAATAAAGTAATCAAAAGTGTCCTCCTAAATTATCATCCCTCATTTCTTAAGGCACATCTTCGAGACAGTCTGTTGCTGACTAAAATTTAGATGAATAGTAAGAAAGCATATTCAATTATGCAGATACATGCTTGATATCTTAAATAGCAAACTCTCAAAAACCTAATATTCTTACCATACTTTTTCAGTCTTGAGCGTCTTTTAAAGTTCTAGTCCACAATACGTTAATCATAGGTCATAAAATCTATACAGGTCTAATCATGAGGTTCATTGTCAAGGTCCATAGATGTCTATATATATTTAGTTATAAGTTCACATAGGCCTATTATTAGGGAATTAATACTTTATTAGATAACTTACTAATCTTTATTAGCTTCCTCTTATTTATATATATATATATATATATATATATATATTTATTTAAATCTATATACTAAGTTTTTATTAGTTTGTTCTCTAAATGCATTTCTGATTAAAATGATTATTATGGAAATCCTGTCAAAATATAATAGGTATTAGGAAATTAAAGCAAATTATAATTAAATTATGTATACTTCTATCTAGCCTTCATAATTCCCTAAAATGCTCTTAATTATGCTTAAAAATGATCCTTATAATTTTTTAGCATAAAAGAAATCAAAAATAGGAAAAACATAATTCTTTTCTATTTTAGAGGCTAGGCATTGCAACGTTGGGCATATAAAACATATAATAGGGCATTGTGACAATAATCCTATGGCGTCGATGCATCCTAGCTTTGTCACAATCTTACATTAAACTCAAATGTTGGCTAAACTTTGAAAAATCATATAAAAGCATGTGAAGCTTCAAAAATTACCAAATTCAAGATATAAGGTCCTTAACATATCTATTTACCATGGTGCAAATATTAGGTTCCAATAAAATCATCTAGTCCTTCAAATTTTCTAAAATTCCACTATAGCTCAGAAAAGCTTTAAACCCCTAAATTTCTATTTTTTTTCTAATTTAAATTTTCTACAAAGTTTTCTTTTAAGTTTGCAACTTAAAACCAAAATATTCTCTCTTTGGGACCACTTTCCTTTTCCTCCATGGACATGGTCCCCTTCATAGGTCCCCACAAGATGAAGAAGACAAGATCAACATAACCAAAAGCTTTTGTATATGTAAGAGCAAAGTTGTCACTCTTTGGATTTCCTTCAAATTCTTTAATTTTCCTTTAAAATTTCACCTTTTTCTTCTTTCCTTCGTTTTTTTCTCTTTAAAGTTTTTCTCTCTCTCCCTCCCTCGCCCCACTGGTTTAACTTCTCCTCAATTTCATAATGTCCCTTCTTCTTCTTCTTATAAAAACAAATGTTTTGACTTAATTAACAAGTCTAAGAAAAAATATCCCATTTCTATTTCTTTTTTTTTCTTTTCCTTATCCTTCTAGTTTTCTCCTCTTCTTATTACCTCTATCTGCTCACACGTCACATACGTCTCAAAAAGGAGAACAATTTAATCCTTTTGAAGTTAAAAAGTCAAAAGCTTCCTTGTAACTTAAATTTTTTTTGAATTGAACTAAATTAAGGTAATTCAATTTGGTTTTTTAAGTTAAAATCTTAGGGCTTTTCACTTGGTTTCTAGGTCTTCTAGTTGTCTAAAAATAGGTCTCAAAATCTCAAATTTTAATTTTATAAAAAATTACATTTTGACCCTTAGTGAAAACTATAAGTTTTTACTCTAATTTCTTGAGTGTTTTGATTAGTGTCCAAAAATTACTCTAAATATTTTTAATTAATTGTAATATTTTTTATTATAACTTTTATTGAATTAAAATTAATTTATTAACCCTCACAATAATTTTATTTAATTATTTTTCTTATTCTATAAATATACTAAGATTTATCAAAATTTTTACAAATAACAAATAATTCAAAATAAATTATAATTTAATAAATCAACACAAATAATTTAATATATTTACTACTTTTTAATTTTTAATTTTGGAAGAATATTACAACCAACTGGAATTTTAAAAACTATGTTATGTTTTACATTCACCCTAACATAATAAGTGTTATGTAAAACCAATGTTTTCCCATAACTAGTTGAAGTAGTTTGTTGTATATGATCATCCTTAGTAATTAAGTCGTATAGTTAATCATTCTCACTAATTATATCTTTTTCAATGAACTTGGCATTCATAAATCCCATAAATCTTATTAAATGTGAAGGATAATGAACTCAGATTATTTGGATTTCTGTACATAGCCAACAAAATTTGCTGTAATAGTCCTTAGGTTAAATTTCATTTTATGTGGGTTATATACTCTTAATTATGCACAATAGCCTTATACATATATAATTGAAATTAAGTTTTTAACCTTATGTCGTAGATATAGTTTTTTGTTATAACCTTATTTAAAATATACACTATTATCTTAAATGCATTTTTTCGTTAAAAAACAAAAGGTCAAGTCCTTACTATATCAAATAGTGTTTTGTTTCTTCTTTCAATCACACCATTAATACCAAGTGAACCAAGCATGACGTTCAATGCAATTACACTATATTTTTTAAGGAACTTAACAAATGGATCAGGTGTTAGTCCATCACCAATGCATTTGTCATAGTATTCATTTCCTCTATCAAATTTTACTATCTTAATTTATTTTTTAATTATTTTTCTTCTTCTGTTTTATACTCTTTACTTTTATTACAAAGAAAGTAGAAGCTAAAAATCGCAAGAAGTCATCAAGTTTCATGTTGGGTCCATCACAGATTCAAGTCAAGTCAGAGTAAGCCGACTGAAGGTCAACTTAAGTGAAATGTTGCATTTCACTTGGGGTGGAAAACATCAATAATGATGATTTTCTCATAAAGCCTCTCTTGTCAAGGAACCACTCAATATTTAAAAATTGGCCAGTTGTGTATGATGCACTCTTCCAATTTATCATGAACTAACTATCCACTAACCCACTATCTTATCATAAATGTTCACATTAGCATTTTCAAAAAATAGAAGATATGAGGATCATCTAAAATATATTTTAAAATTCAAATAAATAGAATATCATAAAATATTCAAGTTAATAGAATAATAAAAAATATTATTTTTCTAATTATAATTTTAAAATAAATTCCAACATATTTGACTTAGTTTAATGCATTTTTTCTAGTATTAAAAAGAATTATTGGGATGAATACAGAGATAAATATTATTACAAAATGTCTAGCCATTGATCTATGCTTTTTAAATGACTTGACAAGTGTGTGTTTCATTTATAAACCTGAAAACTTTGGCATAACCATCTGCTCAATAATTGTTCAAAAATAAACATAATATTCCTACATTTTTATAATTTTCATATAATATAGTAAGAAAAGAGTGAATCGTAAAAACATAGTTTAGTTTTCGCTTTCCAACAAACTCGGGAATTGAACGAAGAGTCTCCCCTTTCTACCGCCCATGGACTAAACCTAAAAACAGGCCGTTTCAAATCGCGGTTCGGGTTGAAAGAAATCGAAACTCATGCACTCGGTATCATATAATATGACTCGTGACCTTTTATTTGAAGCAGGTAGGACCTTGCTCCTCTCATCGACTTGGAAGGTGGTTGTGACCGGCAAGGTCTCCTCACTGTGTGGGTTTGGGTTTGGGTTTGGGTTTGTGATCTCCCTAGTATTTTATCTGTCTCTTTCTGATTGAAACCTTAACCCACTTTTTCTCACGTGATTCTTCATTTTTCTTCGATTTCTCGTCCACATCTGAACACTCTTCCCTGCCCTGGATTTGCCTTTCCCTTCGTAATTATTGCTCATCTTACTTTCGATTCTATCACCCCGTTTTCTTGTTACCCACCTTCAATTCGACGTATTTATATTTTATTATTCCTGAATTGTGGTCGAATCTGGCTTTTTTGACTTCGTTTACTTAGCAGCTCTGATTTCATCATTTGTTTTCCTCAATTTCCTTCTACTGGTGTTCCGAGATCTTTGTTTTGAATCTTCACTTTTGCTTCTTAAGCTCTGTTGTTATCGAGTCTCCTTCAATGTCACAAGGTTACGCTATTGAGCTCTACTTCGATCCTGCTCTAGAAAACCAGGTTTTGAAGGCCTGGAATGTACTGGCTCGCCGACAAATCAGCACCCATCTCATCGAAATCGAGTCTCGCCCACACATCACTCTCTTTTCCAGCCCTTTTGTTGATTCCGCGAAGCTTGAATCCATCGTCAAGAGTTTCGCTGCCAAGCAAGAACCCGTGCCTCTATCTTTCTCTTCAATTGGGTGCCTACCAAACGACAACAATGTCCTCTTTCTTTCACCGACACCTTCAAGCTGGCTACTTCAGTTCCAATCGCAGTTGTGTGATGCAATGAAGAAAGAAGGCATCGAGATAGGAGATGACTATCGCCCAGATTTCTGGATTCCTTATTGCGCGGTTGCTCAGGAAGTGCCAAAAATTAGGATGGCCGAGGCGTTTTGTGTCTTGCGGGACTTGAAATTGCCGGTTTCTGGGTATGCCATGGATATTGGGCTGGTGGAGTTGTCTCCCGCTCGCGAGCTCTTCTCATTTGTGCTTGGTAATTCAGTAGAAGCATGAGTTTGTAGATTACTCTAGAATTTAGTTTTGTATCCTAGATGTGTTAGTGTGTTACATCTTGAAATGGATTTAGATTGGAGTCAATGTTGCTATTATTGAACACTACAATTGGAGAATTGCATTTTACACTATTGATTTTTACTTTTTAGCTTCTTGTTTTCTTAAGTTTATGATTATATTATCTTTTGATCTTAACAATGTATTGGAAATCTTAACTCTTCCTATAATTTTCTTGGTATAATGAATGTGAGGCTGGTTGGCTCAAACTTGGTGTTCACAAAATATGATAGATGGTTATTAGTTTATCCAAATAGGTTCCTTTAATTGATTAGCGGACAAAGTTAGTCAACTAGTGTTTCTTTTTCCTTTCTTTGGATAACGTGTATTATGTGATAAAAATTCAGAAACTTTCGT
Organism: Erythrophleum fordii; assembly: GCA_032878935.1. NCBI lineage: Eukaryota > Viridiplantae > Streptophyta > Magnoliopsida > Fabales > Fabaceae > Erythrophleum > Erythrophleum fordii. Next base: position 16,096,601 of record JAVQMF010000049.1, on the reverse strand, counting down.
CCCTTCTTACATAGTTGCCCTGCTGTCCTTCTTATCTGGAATAGACATTTTTGAACTTTTGGATAGTCCTAGATTTGCTTATAAAATTCTGAGGATTTGGGAGGAGTAAGAGGCAAGATTTCATGGAGATTTGCTTTTTATGCTTCTGTTTGGTGCATGGGGCTGGAGCATGGTGCTCGTATCTGTAAGAACAAGTCTCTGTCTTTGCCATTGTTTTGGTGGCTTCTCTTTGGCTTACAGGACATGGGCTTTTTCGGGGCGAGGGGTTTGGGGTCAGTGTCTCTTTGTTCGATATGCAGGGTGAGTGGACGGTTTTTCTCACTGATGTTTCGTCTCTTCTTTCTTTGGGTTCTGTTAAGGTCAGTGAAGATGTCTCATCCTCTGTATATGTACTCTTCAAGGTAATAATACTTCTATCACCAAAAACATTGTAGTGGATGTCTGTGAATCATGTCACTGGACCAAGGGAAGTGGGGCCAAAGGAGTTTCTATAAAACATGACAACTATTGCTATTTTGAATCTCCGACTGCAACCACTTTGTCTGCCACTGAAGCTTGTTAGCTGCCTCCTGCAGTTTTGAGTATCATTATCATCTAATGTCAATGTTTTATCCGTGGTAACTTAAAGGGTTTTCGTTATATGGATGTCACTCTGTAGTCCTAGTTTGGCTAACACTGATTTGCACCCTGTCTGGGCATTAGACTCTTTTTCTAATGCAAGGGTTTTGTCTGTAAATTTGGATTAATGTCTTTATTTACTACTCATTTTAATACTGTTTTGCAATTATCAAACACTAGGAAGTAGGAAACATAGAAATGGACTTTACAATAAGAGCATAAGTAATATCTACGAGATAATATGCTCATGACACAAGAATCTTAAGGATGGCCAATATAGCTTTCATTGCTGTTTTATTTGATTCCTTCTAAACTCCCTTACCATTCTTAAATGGTACTGCAATCCCTTCAAAAGATTGCAAACGCGTTTAGGTTGTTCATTGATGATCTGTGTGAACTTTATTTACTGAGTTGCAAATATATATATATATATATATATATATATTTAACAGTTGAAATCGTCTCTCTATTAGCATCATTCATAAGTAATGGGTATCGATACAGATCATTTCTTGTTTGTCAATATTTTTGTAGCTTAAGCTACATTAGAGTGAAATGTGTGCTATGATGAATTCTGGCTTTTGGAGCAAAAGTTGGCACTTGAGCTTCAATTGATACTGCTTCACATAGTGACAGATGAAGATAACTTCTCCTTGGACAGAGTTTAGATATTGATGAGTTTTAAACTACCAAAAAACAGAATAAACTAACAGATTTGAGCTATAGAACAGCGATGCCAAACAAGAAACATAATACTTCTCATTAACAACTAGATACCAGAACACTTCTTACAGCATTTATATCAAATACCACTCACTAAAGATAAAACAGGTAGGTCTCTAACTTTCGAGAGGCTAGTCTCTCCCATGACACAATTCTCCATAATTCCTTCCCCTCCTGTCTTTGCACATTCCCTTTGAATCCTTTCAGCATCACTCTTTCGCTCTTCCACTATTTTTTTGCAGCCTCTACTGGTGTTAGAGTTAGTTGCTCCTTTGTCTGTTCCTTCTTTTGTCTTCATCTTGTTTCTCCGGGAATAAGTCTTGTGTACTTTTAGGCTAGCGGCCATATTTGTGCTAGCAGTCATATTTAGGCTAGAAGGCACATTTGGGCCAACAAGCCCATCGATACCCATCCCAAAACCTTGTTTGCAAGGTTAAAGTGAAGGAATTGTTGGTTAATAGCTTCAAAATCTTCCTAAGTATTCTCAAACTTAAGAAGTTCAATCCACTTAATGAGTGATAGAGTTCTTATTTGCCAAACTTCCTCTAGTTTCACTTATAGCTCTAAATCTTTTGTCAAGGCTAAAAGGATTTCTTGAGTAGGGACAACAAGTTGTAGAGATCGTTTAAGTTGTGAAACATGGAAAGCAGGGTGAATTTTAGTAGTGGCTAGAAGCTCCAAACGATAGGGCACTTCTCCATGCTTAGTTATAATTTTGTAGGGTCCACAGAATCTAGGACTAAGTTTCTCATTTAGTTTCTTGGCTAGTCTCCTCAACTTGTAAGGGCTGATTTTTAAGGACACCGAATCTCCTACATTAAAGCTCACCTTTCGTTTATATCAGTCTACTTGAACCTTCATTCTTGCTTATGCCTTCTCCAAGTGCTCCTTGAGTTCTGTCATGATCATATTCCTTTCCTTAATATGCTCATTAACCTCTTCCACCGAAAAGTAAGCATCTTACATCTTGAATAAGGTGGGAGGGTCACATCCATACAAGGTGTCATTTCCATTGATCTATTATAGTTAGCGTTAAACCAATATTCTATCCAAGCAAGCCATTTTAACCAATCTTAGGTTTGTCCCCCAAGGTTTTTATTAACCACTTCTGTTTGCCCATTCGTTTAAGGATGGTAACTAGAATTATACTTCAAAGTAGTACTTACCATTTTGAATAACTCTTCCCAAAATTGACTTACAAACACCCGTTCTCGGTCGGAAACAATGGATTTTAGAAATCCATGGTGCTTGACCACTTCCTGAATTTCCTGAATGAAGGGTTTTGTTACATCCTTAGTTGAAAAAGGATGAGAAAGTGGCATAAAATGGGCATACTTGGTAAATCTATCTACCACCACCATTATAGTGTCAAATTGACGTGATTTAAGATGTCCAATAATAAAATTTATACTAATATCCTCCTAAACTTGTTATAGGATAGGCATGGGTTATAGTAAGCCAGCTAGACTCATGGCTTGGTATTTATTTCTTAGGTAGATTTCACACCTGGCTATGTAATCTTCCACATCTAGTTCCAAGCCTTCCCAATGAAAAATTGTAGCTAATCTTTTGTAGATTCTTAGGTAACCTGAATGCCCTCCAATTAGTGAAGAGTGGAATTCTTTTAACATTAGAGGGCTTCAAGTAGACCTTTTTGGAATTGCTAAGCAGCCCTTAAACATCAAACAGGCATTCTTTAAGCTGCAATCCGAATTAGTGGTCTGCCCTGTGATTAAGTGGCTAAGTATACATGATAACTTTTCATCTTGCTTCATCTTTTTGTCCCATACTTCCAATTCTACATTTTGCACCGCTGAGAAAGCTTTAAATTCCATTTCTTACCCTCTTCTTGCAAGCACATTTGTTGCCTGATTTTTCGCGCTTAGTTTATACACTGTGTTATATTTGATTCTCATTAATTTTGAGGTCCATTTCAGCTTATCTGAGTCCAAAACCTTTTGTTCTAGGAGATATTTCAAGGCCTTTTGGTCAATTTTTATTATAAAGTGGTTCCCTAACAAATAATGCCTCCACTTTTTTATTGCAAACATAATTGCCATCAACTTCCTTTTGTAAACTGAACTTTGTTGAGCTATGGGACTTAAAACTTGACTATAATATGCAATAGGACATCAATTTTTCATCAATATAACGCTTACACCAGCCATAGAAGCATTGGTTTCAATTTCAAATGACCGAGAAAAATCAGGCATAGCCAAAATGGGTACCATGGTCATGGCTATTTTAAGGTTGTCAAATGCTTGTTAAGCCTCTTCTGTACACTTGAAGATGTCTTTCTTAAGTAAATCGGTGAGTGGCGTTGCAATCTGGCCATAATTTTTTACAAATTTACAATAATAATTTATTAACCCTATGAAACCCCATAAGGACTTGATATCCTTAGAAATAAGCCACTTTGTCATACTTTTAACTTTGCTAGATCTGCTTGGACCCTCTCAAGTGAAATAATGTGTCCTAAATACTCAAGTTTGGGTTTCCTAAAAACACATTTTTTTGAATTGATAACCAACTGGTAGCTGTTAAGGATTTTCAAAGCAACTCGTAAATGGGCAAGATTAGTGAAAAAATTGGGATTATATATGAATATATCATCAAAAAACACCAATATAAATTTTCAAAGATGCTCCCTGAAAATTGTTGTCCACCAAGAACTAAAACGTGAAAGGAGCATTAGTCAACTCAAAGGGTATTACTATGAACTTATAGGTGGCCCTCATGTGTCCAAAAGGTTGTCTTCTCCTCATCATTAAGTTTGATGCGAATTTGATGATACCTAGATTTTAAATCAAGTTTTGAAAAAATTGAAGCTCCTAGCTACCCTTAATTCATCTAAGAGCTTATTTATCACAAGAATTGGGAACTTATTAGGTATAGTTATTTTGTTTAATGTTGGGTAATCAACATTAGAGTGTTCAAAGGTTCAGTTTAATTCAGTTTTGAGCTAAAACCAAATCAGTTTAGCATTTCGTTGGACCTTGTCGGTTTTAAATTCTAATCAGTTTGGTCCGGTTTGATTCATGTTTTTCTTTTTTTGCGCAAAAGTGATTTTTTTAAAAAGTTTTTTTTCTTGTAATATGTAGAATTTAACTTTTAATATCTTATATCTCTTAAAATTTTGATCAATAATAATTTTAGAATAATTTATTATTTTATTATTTTTTTGTTTAAAAAAATTTCATACATTTAAAAAAAAACTTTAAAAAGTGAGGAAAAAAATTAGATCAACATCTTATAATAAAATAGTATTGACAATTTGTATATGTTAGTCTTTTTGAACCACATAAAGAATGTAACTTTGATGCAAGTTTAATTGACAAAAGATCCCATTAATCTAAAAAAAAAATTATTAAATTTTAATTAATTGCAAGTTTAATGGTTTGGCACCGAACCGACTTAATCGATTCTAAAATTACAAAAACCAAACTAAACCTATTTTTAATCAGTTTTTAGCAGTTTGATTTGGTTTGATTTGGTTAAATTGGTTTTATTTGGTTTTGTTCACCTTTAATCAACTTAAAGTCACCAATTACCATCCTTTTTTCTTATTAACAAAATTGGACTTGAGTATGGACTATTGCTTGGTTTGATAATTCCTGCCACCAACATCTCATTCACCAATCTTTCAATCTCATTTTTTTGTGAGTATGGGTAGTGATAAGGATGAATATTTGGTGGTGGATAACCTACTTTAATAGTTATAGCATGTTCTCTAGATCTAGTGGGGGGAAACCCATTGGTTGTTCACTCACAATAAGGAAATCAATAAGTAACTTCTATATCTCCCCATCCACTATGAACTTTTCTTGCTCTTGTAATTGTGTTTGCCCAAATTCAATTAGGAATCCTTGGCCACCTCTTTCTACTGATTGCAATGAGGCTCTTAAAGAGACTAGTGTTTTAGCTAAAGTAAGGTCCCTTGTTATGTGGATTTCTTTATGCTCAAATTTGAATTTCATACTGAGATGCCTCCAATTAACCTTTACCTCCCCTAGAGACTCGATGCATTCTACACCCAACACCATGTCAACCCAACTAAGTTCAAAAGGGTAAAAATTATGTTGAACATTGACCCTTTGTAATTCAACTATTAAATCTTTGCATATACCATTCCCCTTGACCGTATACCCATCCCCCCCTGTAATCTCATAAATGAGTGTCTTGTGGACAGGTAACAATAACCTTTCCACCAACTCATATGAGATGAAATTATGAGAGCCACCATTGTCAATTAAAATCAAAACTATCTCACTTTGTAATTTTCTGAATAGCTTTATGGTTTTGTCTCCAGTGATCCCTACAATTGAATTCATAGATAGAGCCATAAGAATACTCCCAGTGCCTTCAACAGATGGTTCCTCCTCTTCCTCGGTCATGGATTCATCTCTATCTTCTTTGTCTTCTTTAATTTTCTCTGACAATATAATGACATTCAATTGTTTATTTCTACAACGATGGTTGGGTTTGCATTTCTCATTACATTTGAAGCATAAATCCAGTTTCTTCTTCTTTGCAATCTTTATCTCTGTAAGTCTTTGAAAATTTCTCTCCCTTTTAAGTGACAATGAAGCAAGGATGGTTGCATTTTTTCGACTCCATGATGACGTTACTCACATCTCTTCCACCCCCTTTCGATTTGATGTCTTTCGTTGCTGCTATTGATGCAAGACAATGCTGGTCAATGAAACCTGTAATCCGAGAGAAAGATGATCTCAGCCCACTCCATTTTAGGTTTGTTGTTGGCTTGAAATTCTTTACCTATGTTACCACATGGGATTTCTCTAGTGCTTTATTCTTTTCTTCTATACTTTGGGCCAAACTCATGACATCCTTAAGAGATTGAGCCTTTGTTAATCTTAACTCAGCTCTAATTTCTCCTTTCAACCCATCTAGGAATGCTCTCATTAGGACCTCATCAAAAGCCTCCCTCAATGACACCGATAGCATCTTAAATTGTTCATGATAGTCTACAACACTCCCCTTCTACTTCAAGGCCATAATCATCTCATATCTGCTGCCTCTTTATGAATAAAGGAATCACTCTAGGATCTCATTTTTGAACTCTGGCCATGACATGACTAAAGCTCTTGTATCTAACGAATGGGACCAATTAAGTGCCTTCCTTTCTAAGCACAATGCCATTATTGCTATCTTTTCCTCTTCTAGTGCCTTGTTCACTGAAAAATAGCATTATACTTTGAAAGCCCACCCGATAGGATCCTCCTTGGTGAATATTGGTAGTTCAAGCTTCCTGAACCTCATAGCCTCCTTCTCCACCATTGTTGATGTGCTCCCCACCTCATTAGTGCCATCGCTTGCTCCTGCTAGTGCTGAAGATTGAGCCTCCACTATAGCTTTCTCTCTTTCAACCACTAACATATGCCCAGTGAGTTTGTTTATCCTTTCCTTAATTTCAACCATCAATTGCTTAATACTTACCATGTCCTCTTCCAAATTTTCTATTCTACTTTCCATTCTAGTGTTAGCCATGCCCTAAAAATCTCACTGCTTTGATACCAAATGATGAGTTTTGAACCACAAAAAAAACAGAATAAATTGACAGATTTAAGCTACAGAGCATCAATGCCACACAAGAAACATAATACTTCTCATTAACAACTAGATACCAAAACACTTCTTATAGCATTTATACTAAATACTACACACAAAAGATAAAATAGATAGCTCTCTAGCTTTCAAGAGGCTAGAGTCGCTCCCATGACACAATTCTCCAAAATTCCTCCCCCTCCCTCTTTTCTCTACATATTCCCTTCAAATCCCTTCAGCAGCACTCCTTCGCTCTTCCATTACTCTTTGTGACTTTCATTAGTGTCAGAGTTAGTTGCTCCTTTATCTATTCCTTCTTTTGTCCTCATCTTGTTTCTCTTGGAATAAGTCTTGTGGGATTTTGGACCAATGCCCATGTTTGGGCCAACAAACCCATTAGATATCAAGATGTATACCAGCATCATGATCTCTTCTTCAAGTTCACATGACTGATCTCATGTTCTTATTTTCTCAATGAATGGCTTAGTAAAGTTGTAAAATAGGTCAAAAATTCGTTGGTTGGATCAAAATAATTCTATTATTGAATAATCTTTTATATTTGTAAATTATTTATTTTGACTTGCTTTTTTTGTTTTTCAAATCTTATCTACTATCCCTCGTGTCATAACTAATAAATTATAAAGGGGGTTAAACTAGGTCTACTAGTTGGATTGGAATCATCAGTAGTGAGGATCCTAGTATTGTACCCTTATAGTGGCATATATAAGAGAAGGAAGATGGGATTTATAATATATACATATATATGTATATATTTTAAAAAATAAATTAAATTTTATGAGATATTTTAAGAGGAATCGGAAAGAATCACTCTAAAGGATGCAATTCCTACTAGTTGCCGCATTGCACTTTTGCTGCCTATGAGTCAGCCTTTTCCTCCATTCATAGACTAGCCAAAGGGACTATAATACGGCACGAAGAGGAATAAATGATAAGAACGAAGATAATGTCTGATCATAATAACGTGCACAGAATCAGATTTTTGAGGTCATTCAACTTTTATCTGAGTTTTAATTGTTATTTTCTGTTTTTTGGAATTAACTTCCGATTATTGCTTTTATATTGAGATCGTGATTTCAGTCACAGAAATAAAAGGTGGAAATGAACTCTTTAAGCTAAAAGCACGAGAAGAGGACACGTTTGGAAACGAAATTTAATTACTATTCATATTAAATCGAATGCAAACAAATAATCAGGTACTCAGTTTTCATCTGACAAATCCTTAGACGCATGCAAAGGCCGGGGAAGAAAAGCCTATTACTTGAGAGGCATATATAGGAAAAATTACATTTACAGATCAAGAACTGACAAAATTTATTTTTAAGGATGTGTTACTATTAAGTTTAATTGTTTGTTGTTAAATTTAGTGATAATTATCTTAAAATAAGTAGTAATAGGTCCTTAAAAATAATTTTTTTTTTTATTTTTTGATCCTTTCTTATAATTTCATCTCATATATAGGATGTGTCTTTTAATTTGTTTTAAACATTAAAAAATGTCTAATGTCTGTATCTAGTATTTTTTTTTTAGTAGTATGTATCTAATTTATCTATTTTATATATTAAAATTTAATTTTTTTATATTATTCATAACTTATGTATAATATGATACTTTTTTTTTTGCTTTTTTTAACAAATCATTTTCTATATTTTTTTTGTTAAAATTTTTCTGTTTTCTCGCGGAGCCCCACCAGTATTATTTAATATTAAAGATATTTGGAAACACATTGTTTTTGGTATCACATGTTGCTAAAAAAAATGAGTTCCATGATTTATAATATTTAATTTTTTACATTTTATTTTAATTATCATACTAATTTTAAAATTTCAAAATTCAACCTGCGTCCATGAATTCCTGATAAAGGTCCCCCCCCCCCCCCGGGGATAAACCTGATAAATGGTTTTAATTAAATAAATTGGTGAATTTAAATGTTCTCTATATCCGATTGCTTGCTTGACGCTTGTGAAAATATTTCAGTCTAAGATTGCCTTTATATCGAAGTTTTATAGAATTTTTTCATAAATATTTTTTCAGCGAGGTCGAATCCCTCAATTTAATGAAGTTGTAATCATGCAGCAAAAAATCCATATTCTATATTTACCTATAAAATGAAAATGAGAATGCATCCTATGTTTCGTTTGAGTATTTTTCGCCAACGATCATGGACAATATACATGGACCTAGATTTCATTGGAATAATTTCAAATATTCCACAACCTACACACCTTTTTTTATACCAATTTTTTTAACAAAAAATCAATTAATTGTAAATAGCATAATTTTAATTCAAAAAATTTATAACTAGCCTTGTAAACATATTATTACATCCAAAGACATTAGAACTAGTTACAAAGCTCAAAAAAAAAAATTATGAGGATGGATATTATTAAGCTACGTAAGAAAGAATGGGGTATAAATTGATATAAACTTACCTATATATATGTATTAAGGGTTAGAAGAAGCCTCGTTCTGGAGGAGAAGAGCCAGCAAAAGCTCGCTCCAGAAATCCACAGGACCAGGCAAACACCAATGTGTACAATCATTATAACCCCTCATCCACTTGTTTCCCCAGTGCTCCCCAGGATGCCCATCTGGTCTCATCATCATGGCTTTCGTCACATCCACCACCTCGTACCTCTTCCCTTTCTTCTCTCCTTCTCTTCTTCCTCTCTCAAACTCCTCCAGCTGAGCATTCCTAAGCTGCCAGTCAAACCTCTTCCAGTCAACCTCTCCTTCACTCACAGGACCTGTCCTGTTGCAGTACCCTCCGTTGTTCCAAACCCCGTTTTCAAAGTGAGCTGGTGCGAATGTTCTGACAAAAATCAGTGTTTTGTTGCAGTTGTCACAGTTGTTGATGAAGTTGAAAGCTGCTCGAAAGGCCATTCGGAAGGGGAAGTCGATGTTGTAGACTGTAACATTTGGTTGGTTGCAATATACGCAGCCTATTAAGTTGTCTCCTTGGTGTAGGTACATTACCCTGAAGAACCAATGGCCGTCTGAGATTATTGTGTAGTCTAAGTTTGGGAGTTCGTTGGCCCAATCTGGGTCCACTTTGTCTAGCTGCATGTCGAATATGCTTGTTCCTGTTCCGTTCGCCATTCTTTCCTCTCCCACTATTAGGAATCTACTCCATAGGCTCATCACGGTGAAGGCGCTGTTTGGAAAATACCATTTCCGGAACCTATCTTCTGAGTCCTTGTAAATTTCCTCTGGAGTTTCCTCCTGCAATATTTGTGATCATGATTTACTTTTTAAGGGGTTATTGAATGAGACCCTTAGAGGTTTTCTATGCATTCTTCCATTATGACATCAATCAAGAACGTTTTATCAAGTTACTATCATGATGAGATCATTGGGTTAAACGAAATCGAATCATTGTACATTATCAACAAGTACAAGCAAATATATACTTCATGACATTAAACTTTTCTTTCTCACTCCTTCTTTTTCAGCTCTACCAAACACCTCATGATTAGGAGAAGAATCAATAGAATATGAATCATTTCACGACAATTAATAATTTGATATCATAATGTTGACATTATATATCAAGTCCGGAAGTAGATCCTGAATCCTAATCATTAAGTGCTAGCTAAAAGACAACGGTGACTCGTCAATTAAAATATTTGACATAATGAAATATTAAATGTGAGACTTCTTTCTAGGTGTCTAGCGTATATTTGTTTCCATATATTTTATAATTTGTGATTATGTGCCGACAGAAACGTTCGCAGAACCCACAGTTCCAGGTTTGGTGATTGGAGTTTTCCAAAATCTAAACCAAATGAAAACGATTTTCTCCAAAACTAACTATGAAAAATAACCACTGAATTGGTCAACTATTCCAATATTTGGGCTCTGTTCTGCTCTGTTTCATTCGTTTTCACTGCCCATGACCCACATCCAGTAATGACAAGTAAAATTCTAAAGTAACGTGCCAACTGGTGGTGAGTTCTTTCCATATCAATGTAGAATAAATATATACGTGGAATCACATTCAAGCTTCAAACTTTTTTCTCTTTCTCCCACATAATTCGGTTAAGAGAATCGAATTTGCTTTGAGAGCAAGCAAGGAATTCCAAATACACCTCAACGCGTTAAAAGAACTATGGACTGAAATTTTGACTGGTTCAGCGTAAGAATAGGGGAATTTAGTTTGCATGGTAATTGGACTGACCTGTGAAAGGAGACAAACGAGGGAATCCATGTGGTTCCTAGCCACAGAATCGCCTATGAATGCCAACTTCTTCCCTCGAACGAGGTGGAGAAACGTCTTGGGGTTGAAACTCTCAAGGTCACACTGCTCAGGCTTCCATTTCCAGTTCAGGAAATCACTGTCCTTTCTGCCTTGTTTGAAACAGTTCTTAGACTCAGGAATTGTGGTGCAGCTCCAATTGGTGTAATAAGATGACCCTCTTAAATCTCGAACCCACTGGCCATTAAACAGGTCACAAGTTTTGTGCTCTGCAGAACACAAAAAAATAAAATAAAATAAAACTCGATTAATTACAGACCCAAATGAAAATCATCCTAAGAGAATGTTGGATTATTTGGAAGTTACCCTTTTGTGGTCTGGGTGATGGTTTGGGTGAAGTGACTCTAGTTGAAGCATGCTCTTGTTGCTTCGGGGGGTGGGTTTGGATGATCTGAGAGGGTTGATTAGGGATGAGAGTCAAAGGGTTTGGGGAGTAGAGAAGGAAGAAGCTAAAAATGGAGGCTACGAAGAAGGAAGTCACAACGAAAGGCACAGCACTCCCTATGTCTAAGCATCGCTCCCTTTTGCTCTTGCTGCGAAATCTGTCCTCAAAAAGCGTACTAGTGGATTTCATGGTGTTCGAGACAGAGAGAGGCAAAGAGACAAGGAGAGACAGAAGGTGTTTTAAAGAGAGAAAAAAAGAAGCATGAGAATAATACTAGGAAGCGAGGGAGAGAATGAGAATTGATAGCGTTCTGTTTCTGAAACTGCCATATTAATGATAGAGAAATCAAAGCGAGTATTGACTTTGGAGTAATTAATTAGTTAATTACCATTTATTGTCCGCTTTGCTTTAATATGAGGAGGAATTGAATAATGCTGATGATAATACAAGACTGGCGAGAAAGAAAGGGAAAAGGAGAGAGAGAAGCAAGTGCATTTTTTGTCAAAAGAGGGAAATTGACACATGGCGAAGTGACATAATGGAAGGCATGTGAGGCTGCTGGGGGGTGGTGGACTAGACGAAAATGCCCGAATTTATCGGCGCAATCTCTAGGGTGTTTCAACTTTTTAGTAGGATTCACGTTGGGGTAGCGTCAAGGCGAGGGATGTTTGAAGAGTGTACTACTGGAATTCATTGTAGCTAGTACATTACAATATTTGTTGAATTTTATTAAAATTGTATAATATTTTATTTATTTTAATATATATATATAAATCTCTTTTAAAATAAAAAAAATTATTTTATCTTTTATTTTAATTTAATTTTTTTTTCAAAACATCTTCTATTAAACCTAAATATATATTTGTTAACTAAGAAAGTTAAATAAATAATATTTTGATAAAAAATTTTAAATTAGATTAAAGTGTAAAATAACTTATTTCATGAAAGATCTATATATATTTAAAAATAAAGATATATATTTTAATAAAATTTAAAAAAAATTGTGTAATTGACTATTATTATTATTTTGATGAATAAATATTTTTTGTTTAAAATTTAAAATCCAATTTAATTATTTTAAAATTACCTGATTTTTATTTAAAAAACAAATTAAGTTACATAGTAAAATATAAATAACAAATATTTAATAATCAACATTGTGTGAATGTTGAAAATAAATTTTTAATTACTTTTCATATGACCAAGGTAGCAGGAAAAGACCAAATGACTGCTAAAAATTTGTGTTTGATTAATATGGGTAATTATTTTCAACTAATAATAAATTCATTTTTCTGTTATGAAGGAAAAATAAGAATTAGAATTCTACTTATAAAGCATATTCATAACAAAATATTGTTTTTAAATACAAATACCCTCACTCAAATGAAAATAAATAAATATAAAAATAAATTTTAACTCAAAATAGAAATAGAGACTATTTATTAAAAATTTAATCAAACATTAAATTACTTTTATATTATAATGTTCTTACAAAGTTCAAGATTATTTATTCAAACATTAAACTTGTAAGTTCAAAAAGTTCGTGTGGGTCACACAAAGCGATGCTCGTCCTCAATTTACACGACTTTTTTTCAAACAAAGCAAACAGTAAAGAGGTACGTCAAAAATAATAAATCAAACTTGCACACAACCAAACTAGACATGGTGAGGTGTAGATTCACCCAGCTATATGTGGCCCATGTTTTTCTTGCGACTGGAATTATGCGTCCATGACATTGACGAGTGAATCCAAATAATCTTGCTCTACGTTGTTGTCAAATCCTAGTTACACATTGAGAGATGCTACATTTTGCTTTGCGAGTGTCAAGTATAGTATTTTCATGGGAAGAAAACCTCTTTGGTAGGGCAAGAGAGAGTGAAATGAAAGGGGATTTCAGTCTCTTGCAATATTTGGCAGCTAGATTTTGGGAAAGAAACAAAAACCAACTTCACTGTACACTTTCATAAGAAATGCGCGCTAGAGTGACGAATGTTTTGGAGCCAAAAAAACAAGATGACGGATTTGCCCCTCTCCATCGTATAATCTGCTTCACCCTTCCAGCAGAGGTGAGATCGGTCACTAAGAAATGAAACTGATCCACCATTCTTCTCTGACCGGAATTGAGAGATGAAACCGATCGCCAAAAGAAAAAGGTGAAAAGATTGACAAAAGTCGTCTAACATCAATTACCAATTACAATCAAACAAAACCAGATTCAGATCAATTAAATTTGCCACAAAACAAAAATCATCAAAAAGCTTAAACCAATAAAGAATGAAGGCAGATCAAGAACAAGCATTAATATAAACAGGGCATTTTGAAGCTCCGGTGCTTCCCTTTAGGAAGATCAAAAAGGAAGACCCTCTGCTACTTATTCATGCTTCTCGCATGGGGTGGAGGAGGAGAAAGACGAAGGTACCTTCAATCTTCTCTGATGGAGTGGTGGAAGAGAGAAATGCATGAATCTTGGACAACTTGGAGGAAGAGAGGAAAACGCTGAGGAATGGATAATTAGAAGAGGAAAACGTGTCTTGCTGGCAAAATTTAAGAACGCATGGCATAATTCTAATAGTTGGATGAATGGACAGTTGGGATTGATGCAAGTTCTTTTTTTTTTTTATCTTTTGAAATTTTAATATCAAGAATACTTTATTCATTTGCTATAACTTAATTTTTTATTATTTTATTACTTTCATTCTAACCAACAAATAAACGAAAAAAATTCAATTTCTTTTCATACCAAATACAATTACTTTTACCATATTCCCTACGGTCTACTTTTTCTATTTCTATCAAAGAAAATTTTGTTCACCAAACAAAGCATAATGATTCAAATAAGACTAGTATATATTTCTTACTTTTTTCCCAGTTGCCGGTTCAGGTTCCTAAGAAGCATTTTTCTATATCTTTACCCTATCTAGGGAGAGAATTCCCGCTTTCAACGCATGTGTCAATTGTAAGGCCATCGATCGTACAAGATACATCCCTAACATACACAGTTTCAGGGGGTAAAAAACACTCTTATTGAATTCCCAAACGACTTGGACTCCCTTGTCACAAACGATTTCTAGGGGCCACATCAATCCAATTATTGGTGTAATGATACCCACTAAGCTTTTTTTTTTTTTTTTCAATTGCTGCAAGAATCAGACGAGGAGGCAAAAGATACAAAGTGACACATTCACCCTGGTGGCTAAACCTGTGCATTATCAATACCCAGAATGTGATAAGTGACAAAATTCGGCAGTCAAGACTACAGCAATAACTATATATGTAACAAGAAGTTGAAAAAAATAATTGAAAGAAGACCCAAACTGGCCTCACGCCTAAGCCAGTTCATGCATCCAATCTTCTCCGTCCAAATGCTCGAGAACGGATTGGAATTCGGTACTGTTGCAGAGCGGTCATACACTCGATGCCAATTTCCCTGAATCTGAATCTAGGCGGCATTGTCACATCTGCTGTTTAAGTTAGATATCTACACAGGAAAAACTTTATCTGCAAGAGGCAAATCAGTTCCACGCAGATTCATTCAAAACAACTGCATCAGAGGCCCAGATCCCTTTATCAGTCAGAAATGAAGAGGCACAGCAGCAGCAAGGGTGTAAAATCTCTGCTCCTCGTTCATGGCTGGCTTAACAGTTGAATGGTCCTCAATATTCTGACATTACGAACAAAAGCTGCATGATGGCATAACAGTTGAAATTATAATATATTTCGAGCATTAATGGTAAGAAGAAAAAGCAGGTACATGCAAACTTCTTTGTCAGAACATATGACCTATAAAATGGGTCAACAGAGACAGATATTTCAACCGAAAAAGTCATATAGCAAGTAAAGGGAAGTAAAGGGACGCTCCTAACATACGTAAGATGATGATAGCCGTTTAGAAGATGCTAGTACCTAGCCAAACCGATGGAGCAGCAAGAAAACTAGTTTGGTTCACATGGAACTTAGCAGTTAACCCAAAATATTTAGAAAATCCAAAAACTGACTCTCATAAGATCCCACGTAATCATAGCCACCAAGTATATTTGAAACAACGAAATACCATGAGTTCATTGACATAAATATTAGACGGTTTGAGAGGGCTTACAAGGGAGCTCAACCTCCTGAAAATTTGCTTCAAACAGCCATGATCCTATTGCCAAGAGGGTTGTTTATAGCTGTTGTATCTATCAGCTCCATCCCAACCACCATCAGGTTCCTTTCTCTTCAATACACTTCCTGCCACCTGAAACATCTTCATCTGTTCCTCCATCAAGGCTTGGGAACTTGAGACAGAAAGCTGCCTCAAACCTGAAGGCAATCTATCATCTCTCCGTTCTGTATCTGCACCACCAGGGCCTGAATTAAGATCCAGACTTTGACTTCCCCATTTTCTACTTTCAGGTATCACATTACTTGTACCACCTGGCAGACTCATAACATAGGGACGGGGATAATTGGGTGAGACAACACTACCAGGCCCACCCAGCTGTGAGGGCATGGTAGGAAAGCAAAGTCCACCTGCCGGTGAGGTGTCCATAAAGGCTGTTGAACAGCCAGGAAAGGAATTTGAAGACATAGGAAAATTGGTTTCAAAAGGAAATCCTGGACACTGAAATGGTGGATTGGGTGGATAAGCAACAGCTGGAGAGGATGAAAGCACTGGCCCCCCCCTGTAGATTTCAGGACCAAAAGAAGTGCTACCTGGAGGACCCAAAATCCGCTGTGCCCCACCAGCACCAGCAACAAAACTCTGTTCTCTACCAGGTAGAAGTGGTGGGACATTGATTGCAGAATAGGAGGTGCCTGAAGGAAACCATGACGAATAATTCCCAAATTCAGCATTATTTGTTCTTACACCATGAACAGCTGACGGCATTGGTACAGTACTTTTTATCTGCTGACTACGAGCTGGAGCTTCAGCGCCAACTTCATCAAGGCCTGGCCCATTATTTAAATCAAAGTCTCTTGATACATTTCCACCGTTGGATAATCCACCAGACAATGAAGGTTTAGTTGGTAAAGAAGGAATATCCAATTTGCCCATAGAAAAACACCCAGAATCAGGAGTCTCATCAACTCTGTTTAAATCAAGATCAAGTCCTGCAGTCCCACGATCACGAGGCGTAGATTCTAAACAAGTCTCTGAAGAGCCATGGGAAGCCACGTCCTCAAAACTTCTTTGATCAGGGACATTCAAATCAAAATCTAGAGGAGGACGGCCTTGCTTGGTAGCACTGCTATCACTTGTATTTAATGGCTGCTCCGTGTTTTTCCTGGGTTCAGCTGGTCGGAATGCACTAGTAGCAGCTGACCCTTTCCATCCAAGTTCCCCCTTACTCCGCAATGGGTTCTCTGGTGGAACAACAGGCCCTTTGGCAGCAGAAGCCACAGTAATTGAAGCATGGAAGCCCCCAGACATGGAAGAGATTGGAAAAGGCAATGGACAGGGCATATGAACAGCAGATGATGTGATAGGTTCTTCCTGTCTCACAACTTCCCCTTGATTCACATCATCAACAGGAAATCCCTCATTCAAATCGAAGTCCAGCTTCACTGCAATATCCAGCCCTGCAGCAGTAAGTGAATCACTAACAGTGGAGGCATGCCGTTCTGCTGCACCATCAGACACAACTCTGTCCAAATTAAACCCAGAAGGCTTTTTGTGCACTTCATTCTCTTGTACAGAATTTTTTGGAGACTCAGAGTGATCTAATAATGAATCAGTCTGGAGACCAAGAACCTCTTTTCTATCCAAATTCTCTTCAGCACATTGATTGTTACCAGCGAGACCTGATGAGTCCAGATCCCTTTCTCTTTCCTTACGCTCTACCTCACATGGTTTTGTGTCAACAGCATTTGTAGACTTAGATTCCTTCAAAGGATTACTAGAAGCAGAAGGCGGAACCAATACGTTCTCATTTTTGCCCTCAACAAACTGACAGTTTTCTGCCAGAGGAGATGGCTTTTGCACTGAGATGCAACTACCTGTCACTTTCTCCACATTAATCTGGCTCTCATTACCCACACCTGTAGATGATTCAGGTGATTTTTCACACACTTCCTTCTCTATCTTTAGACCTACACTAGGCCCTTCAGAAACTGACACTTCATTTTCCACGTTCCTTTCATCAACATGATCAACCTTCTGATCTTCATCAATGGAAGAGGTCCTTGATTTTATTTTTGAGTCTAAACTATTGCTGCACTTAGCCCCACGTGTTTCCATTTTCCTCTGCTCATGAAACTGACTAACTCCTTCAGGCTCTGCGACATTATCCTTTTTAGCACACGATGGTGTTTCAGAAGCATCCTCTTTGGTTTCAGGCCCTAAGCATGGACCTTCCACATTATGTGACAAGTCTGTAGGGGAAGAATTCATTTGATTTCTACCATCGCCAATTTTCTCTATGCAACCACATGGTGTGGCTTCAACATCTCCAGACAAATCACATGACCTTGGTACCACAGCATGCCTTACATCATTCTTGAACTGCAATGAATCAACAGTGTTTACATGATCTCCAGTAGCCCCACCCTTGGATTGTTCATGTGTGCAAGCCACTGCTTCGCCCGAATGTTGTAACTTACCATCATTGCCTGAGCTTGATTCATCTGCCACAGGAGACTTCCTCCCAGGAGAAACCACAGGTGTCACATTTTCTGATCTAGATATTTCTCCAGCAGCCACAGTAGCCAGTAGGTTCATCCCAGCATCATCTCCAGGGGACACAGAGGGACTTGCTTCAGAAAATTTCACACAGCTTTCAATTAATGCATTTATGGAGCTTAAAGAAGCATCATAAGTCTGCCCTGATCTGGAAAGAAATCCTGATGAACTAGTTGGTTTTGATGTTTCTGCCAGTTTATCACCATCTTCACTGGCCCTGCATCCTTCGCCTATTGGCGAGCCATTACCTTCCTCATAACCAGTCACAGCTTCGTTAGCATCACAAACATCAGTGGCCATATTCAGGGCATTATTAGTCTGAGAACCATCAGTTTTGGATTTCACTCTTCTGTCCAGATTCTCATGCTTATCTCCAGGAGGCGAGACTTTGCCACACAGAGCAGCAGGATCTTCACAGCCCCCACCAGCTCCCCTGGCAGGACTGCGGCCAGTGTTTGGCAACCTGACAATCAGCCGCTGATTATTCCCATGATCAGCAAGAGGCACGTCAGGTGATTTTTCTTGGGCCGGTTGAGTCGGTGACACCTTCTCAGAAGCTGAGTTTCTACTCAAGTTCTTTCCAGAATGGGGCTCCTTCTGAACTGCAGTTAAAGCAGACCCATGCAGACCATTGCTTGATTTCCGGGAGCGAGATGCACTACCAGGAATTTTGCTCACACTCATTGACACAGCAGTGGAGCTTCTTGCATCTTCCCTACAAGAACCAATAGTTTTTGCATGTTCACTAGAACATGATAAGCTGTTGTTTTGAGACTGACTAGAGCTGCTGCTCCTTTCCTCCTTAATAGGGGTCAGGGGCAAATCTGAAGTTCCAGCTCCAGCCAACGATTTAATATTTTGATCCTTTGAATTACTGGCCACTGGGGTAGTCATTGATTTAGTTGAACTGGCAGATGGGGAGACCTTGGACAATGCTTCTCCTGAGCTAATCTTAGCCTGCGAGTTTTTAGATGCTGATGGTTGCATAGCAGAGCTCTTTGCAGCAATCTCAGCAGATCCTCCTGTTTTCCTACTTCCAATATGAGATACCTCAGAAGATACAGGCTTCGCTGGCCAAGAAACACTGCGGCTAGACCCAGATTTTGTATCACTAATATTCATTTCAGCCTCAACACGTTTCTTCCATGTGTCTACTAAACTCCTAGCTTTCTTTTGAATTTCAGAATTTTTGTGAGTACGTAAATGATTGACAGACTTTCCAATATTACAGGTCTGTAAAGCGTGAAGGTTCACAGGAAGCTTATCCAATGCACGAAGTAGAGCTAACAGCAATTCTTCAACAGACTTGTCGCTTTCTTTAGGCATACTACCATCACCAATTTTCCCCTTATGGACCTCCTGAAGCCATTCATCCAATACAGGCAAACCCCTGAGCTGCACAAACCAACCAAGACAGTCAATCCGGTCTGTGACTGCTATTACATCAGCAAGCATTATTCGCCCAGCCAAATCTATTTTTTTATCAGCACTGTCAGGTTGCATGAGTTGTACCAGTCTTTCAACTCCTTCAAAGTCCAAAAGACCACCATTATCAGTAATTTTAGCAATCTCTGACTTCAACATGTTTTCTGGCCTAAATTGACCAGTATCACCATCTTCTGCTTTAATTAACCGTTCTCTTTTAGATGAATCAGATCCCTGATCACCCCGTTCTCTCTTCTTTCCCTTACCCTGTGAACCAAAGGAAGAACTATTTTGAACACTATCAGAACCAGATTTCAGTAATGGTGTTGATGTTGGACCATTCAAGGGTTTTGGAGAGCGGCCTCCTGACTGCACTGCCCCATGCATTTCTAGTCTTGTCTTGTCTAATAGCTGGTCAACTTCTTCTTGTCGTTCCTGTATCCATTCAAAGTTCACAAACTTACCAATAAAGCCATTATACACAAGATTATGATACAGAAAAAAATAAAAAAAATATAAGAAGACTGACATTAATGTAGTTTTTATCAGTTAGCCACCATAAACGCTCACTGTCAATGTCATACACTCGTCTACAGACAAATGCGGATATCCCTGAAGGAAGTTCAACACCTTTACGAAGGAATGCAACTTTACACGGATGGAGTAATGATGCAGCAGGTGTTTCATCCTTGTGAAAGGAGTAGAAGACCTCGTTCGGCGCAGCTTCCAATTGGATCCCTTTTGCAAGCTTCAGATCAGCAGGTCGGTAAAGCCAATTC
This sequence comes from Erythrophleum fordii, assembly GCA_032878935.1. Lineage (NCBI taxonomy): Eukaryota > Viridiplantae > Streptophyta > Magnoliopsida > Fabales > Fabaceae > Erythrophleum > Erythrophleum fordii. The sequence continues at coordinate 16,076,174 of JAVQMF010000049.1, read as the reverse complement.
ACTTCTAAACTTGGACTTTCCTCTTTCTTCAATGTTAATTTGCGAATTATTCCAATAAAAGGTGGGGAATCTTGGGGTGGCTTGAAAAGTGCACAATCACCAACACGGATCTTGCGACCATCCTATGAGAAGAAAATTACACAAATCTTTAAAATATTGCAACATAACAAACATTAAAGCAGTCCAATCTGAGATTGGTAACAAACAATATTTTGATGAATAAAGTTCTCAAAAATATGGTCTACATAATTCATTGAAATCAATGTTTTTGTAATAATCTTCTCAAAATCAGGATTTTTTTTTTGGGGGGCACTGGTCTTCTCAAAACCAGAACTACATTTTGAAAAAAAAAAACACTGTATTTGTCCTTGCCCAAAAAATTAATTGCTTATAAAAAAAAGAATACAGAAAATTCAGAAAAAGAAAAAGAAAGAATGGCATACATAATACATTATCCAGAACAGAATAAGAGTTTCAATGAACAACTATATGATTTCAATGGGAAAAAGCCCATTAAGCAATAAACACAAATTTCCACCTTCATAGGTCAACCATTCTCCTTCACTGCTATGTTAGAATTAAAATGCCATACCCAAAATCATCCTCAAGCCACCTATAGATTTCTCCCAAAACAAAATTTGAAGTGACGCCCACTGAAGAATTTAGCAAACAGTCCCCTGGGCATACCACAATTAGAATGGAGCTCTAAGCCTTTAACAAATTAAATCATCAGTAAGAACTACTACAGCTAAATGGGTAACAACAATTATCATATTAAAAAAACAGAAACCAAGATATGCCATTCTACTCATACAAATTGACTGCCAATTGAAACTACGTCCAGACATGAGTTAGTCACAAAACGAATAAGCCCAAAGAGTGAGGGAGAAAGATATATAATGTCGAAGCTCAAATTGAACTGCAAAGTCTATTCGCCCAAGAAAATTGAAATCCAAACATAAGGCCCAAAAAAAAAAAAAAGCCAGGAATACAGTACAAGACTCGTCTCGTCTCGTCTCGTCTCGGTTAGGATCGGAAAACATATGTCCCACAGTCAAACGTATACCCAATAAAATGAACATGTAAACCCAGGCCCGATGAAGATGAAAAACCTCTAAAAGGAAAATTTTCAGGTAAAACTGGAAATACAAACATTACGAAGGCTAAAAAATTGAAAATTTTAGGAGATTTTTATCATAATTCATAGCCTAAGAAATAGATAAAAGACTAAAACCTCAAAATTTGGGCAGAGTAGGCACGTGGTGATAGTAATTGCAGGGATAAATCGTGCAGGGATACATTACGAGCAAAAACTGAAGTTCCCCGTAGGGATACCACAGAAACAGAAGAGACAAACAATCCCCAAAAACGGAATAAGGGGAGCGCAATTATACTTTGCATGTGAATTCAGACGATGAAGAATCGGCAGCGGCAGCTACAGTCGTCGCGGTGGGAGGGACTGGCCACATGTGCCGCCTCTGTTTCCACTCCTCACCTCCCGACACATGCATAGCCCTCCATGTCCCTTGAATACTGAATCGATCCCAACTTCCTCCTTGAAAAGAAACATCAATTCCAATCGAATTCCACCTTCTTGACCCGATGAGAAACCCTAGATTCGTATAATAGGGGCTACAAAAAAAACCCTAGATCGGATGTAGATCTTCAATTGGGTATAACAAAACCAGAATCAGCGATCGAAGAAGCTGTTCCGAATAGCCGGAAGTAGGGCTTAGGTGGCGACGGTTAACATCGAGTTATCAAAGAGTAAAGGGAAGGATTTCGCGTCATTGGGATCGATAAGGAGTGACTGAGAGTAGCGAAATCCAGAGATTTTGTGCGAACAAGTCGCGATGGGAGAAGGAGAAAAGAGATTGAGAGGGCGATGCGCTACACGAATCGGGGAATTGGAGAGAAGATGGTTTTGGGGCCAAGAAATTTGCCGGTTCTACAAAGGTAATGCTTATGGAGACAATGCCCACGGCGTCGTTTTTATCACCACCTAAACGACACCGTTTGCAACAGCCAAGCCAAACAGCCACGTTGCCCATGGCCAATTAAAAGTCAAAGAAGTGTAATTAAAATTTAAAACCCTTTCCGTAACCTTTCTTGGTTAGCAATTAACACATTTATATTAAAAAATAATTATAATTACAAATCATACTTGGATAGTTCAAATGGTTATAAGTGATACAGCGCAAGCTCTGTCATAAATTTTAACGCCTAAATAGTTACATTAAAACTACAATCTTTTTTATTAAAAGATAATTAATATAATTTGGGATGAAGGTAAACTGTATTAAGACAATATAAGTTAGTCGCAAAATATTACCAACATAAATTTTTATGTATTACTTGGAAGTAAAATATCATTTATTTTATTTTGGCCAATTTGTAAGCATAGAAATTTTTTTATATAAACCAAAAAATTTTATTAACTAAATATATTCACGTTTTTTTGACAAAAACAAAAATATGTTACAAGAGACTGTCTCTTATGTGTAATAATAATAGGAGCCTTTTTGGGAAAAAAAAAAATTACTGGCAGGTTGTTTCAATATCAACAGTAAGGGAGCGTATTCTTTTTTTTTTTTTTGGCTTTCTCTATTTTCCGTGAGGGAGCGTATTCTAATAGTCAAGTTAAATACCATGTCTAAAGTTTAAAATTTGAGAAGAAGAGTAAAGAAAAAGTTTTTTTACCAAAATAATACAGTGAGATATTTATAGAAAAATCCCTTAAAAAATCAATAATTTTGTGTGCTAGATAGGATGTTTTAATTAAGCTGACACAATAATTCCCACAGCATGATAAATTTGATTTTTAAATTAGAGTAATTAAACATATCCTTTGAATTTAGTTGAAATTATATAAATATTTCTTCTATTTTTAAATATATATAAATTTCTCTAAAAATAAAAAATATTTTATATTTTATCTCAATTTTAAAATTGTTTATCAAAATACTCTTTATTTATTTATTTATTTATTCTAAAAAATATGTATTTAAGTTAATAGAAAATATTTTAATCTAAAAATTTAAAATTAAACTAAAATATAAGATAATTTTTATTTAAAATTTTTCATATATTTTAAATTTTAAAAATTATATAATTTTAATAAAATTAAAAAAATTGATATAATTTAGGCTTTAAATTATGCAAAGCTCATGTTGTGCAAAGATTGATGACCCCTCAGATGAGTGCCTATTAAGGCCTATATAAAAGGACTTTCCCCTATCGCTCCCATAAACATTCTTATTTTGCCAATTTTCCTCTAAAACTTGAACATCCAACACTCAATCGTTGTAAATGATCGGGTTCTTCTTTATCAGCCTTAAATGTAATGTGTATTTCTTATTTGCAGAATTTTTAATTTATTATAAAAGAATTTTTATAAGTAGGATTTTATTGACAGGTCCTAAATATACTTTAGAAAAAAAATAAATATTATGAATGCATAACATTATGAGCCGGCTGCTGAAGTTTATTGGATAGGAGATTTTTTCGAGTATTAAAATTAAACTATTCAATTTTTAATAAATAGATTATAAAAAGTGAGTTCAACTTTGATCAGTTCTAAATATGCATATCGTTGCTACATACGCGCAATAATATTCAACTCTAACCATTCAAACAAGTTTCTATAGACTTCAAATATTCTTGGCTTCTAAAAGAGTTAATTTGTATAGAGAATGACAAGTATTGACTAATTACGCCTAACAAGTAAAAATGATAATATTTCAGTAGAATTGTGAGATTTACAAGTAAAAATTCAAAAGTATACAAGTGGTAAATTAGAATACTATTGGTTGAAATATCAGTACCATCCTATCAGTTAAAATTGAATAGATTTCATAAATGAGTTTTGATTCAATAGTACTAGAATCATCTTCATAGTTAAAAAATAAAAATAAAAATTTGAATCCTTATCAGAATTTAATTAATAAAAAAATCAAATAGCTAAAACTAGTTGTTTCTTGATTATTTACTACAAATATTAACTAAAATACTTTTTTTTGTTACAAAAGATGAAGAATCCGAGTTTGAATTCCTATCAAAATTAAATGAATAAAAAAGTCACTAAACGGTGACATAATAGTGAGGAATGTGAGTAGTTTAGCAACTGATATAGAATTTAAACACTTGACCTATCATTTACCAAAAAATAATTAATAAAAATGGAATAGTTTAAATTGGTTGTTTCTTGCTTGTTCATTACTAATATAAAAAATATATATAATTTTTTTTAATTACAAATGAGGTATGAGGCCTCGAAATTAAGGGATGAAGAAATGATTGAGGTAATAATGGAATCCTTGACATCATGTTTAACTAAGGATTTGTTTGGGAATGTTGTGGCTTTCGAAAAACTAATGAGCGATCGGTGTTTGTGAAAAAATTGTTGCTTCGAAAGGGTAAAAATTCTATAAAAGTCACTTTTAAAAGTATAATTAATTGATGGAATGGCTAGTAATGATTTTTAAAAGTTGCTAGAAATGTGTAGAATGACAATAGTAAATATATGTTTGAACATTTTTCTATTTTTCAATACTAAAAGTTCAAAGAAATTTACATCGAGTTATTAAAATAAGATATATTAGTTAAAAGTTAAATTGAAATAAGTAATATAATGAAGAAAGTAATTGATTCATCAAAATAGGAGCTATAGAATTATGAAATTGAAAGAATGTATTTTTATCATACGAATAATATATATATATATATATATAAAGTTTGTGTATCTAATATATGTGAAAAATATAGCAATAAATAGTGTTTTCACGAGAAACTAATAAAAATATAACCTAAAAAATCAAAAGAGAAGCTAAGAAAAACATACGAATACTATATATGTGTATATATATATATATAGACAACAATATAAATATAAATCATAGTAATAGGTTTACAAATTATAGCAACAGGTTTACAACAGGGATATATATGCAATTTAATTAAGATATAAAGGTTCTTCTAGACATATCAAATTTGCAATAGCCAAAAATTGATTTTAAAATTACTCCCACTTTCCTATTGTGGCTTTTAAAATGTATCAAAAGAAGCACCACCCAAAAAAAAAAAATTGTATCCAAACATAAATCTGTGACTTTTACTGAAGAAAAATAAGTACTAGAAGCAAAGGTAAGGTCAATCTCTAATGGAATGGACCCCTAGACTTTCAAAATTATGTCATGTAAGTTTATAAACTAACCGGTAATAAAAATATGATTTCAACTGGTTAAGACATGGAATGATATATTATTTAAATACATATAAAAGAAGATTATATAATAGTATACACAATAATTTTTTTTTGTTCGTTTTATCCTTTTGGACTGAAATTAAACATCAATTAAGTCACTCTAATGGTAATAACCTACACTTCAAATGTCTATTTTTAATATTGCGATAAAGTTTAATTAAGGTAGTGTAATGTGTTTCACGCTTCTCTTTGTGATCAAACCAACAAAGGAACCACCACAGGAATCATAGAGTGTTGATGATCTTATGAACTTGTTTGGCTCACAAAATTGTCAGTGATAAAATTATAAGAGAAATAATGAAGGAAAATGAATTATGTAGTTTATATTTAGTATGATATAACAAGAAAATGAAATGCTTTAACTTTGCATGTTTGGTTGCAACAAGATAGTACTGGAATGAAAAGATGGGATGAGAAATTGACTAAAATGCCCCAAAAAAAAAAAGAAAAGAAATATCAATTGTTTTATTCTAGGTGAATAGAACAATTATATCTCAATTTTCTTGATGCACCTAATAGCCTTTTGTTACCTTGGCAGTTTTAGATGTCTTCAATAACCTAAAATTGTAGAGTTTCTTCTGATCTTGTACATAGTGAGAGCTCAGACGAGCTATTTTCTTTGATTTATAATAGGAATTATTTATATGAGGACTAGAAGGCAACTAGGGATTAAGGAGAAATAGAAGGGCAGGAGTTGCTATAGAGTCTCACGCTTGAGTGATGTGGTGGAGTCAAGGGAAGGAATTGCATTTGACTCAAGGAAACAACTAATTTCTTTTATCAAAGAGAAGGAAGGGCCAAAATGTCTTTCGTTCTTTTTGCCATTAACGGCTTCTTCCATACCTTGCATATAGGTAGGGGGTTGCTTTGCATTAAAGGCTCTCTATGTTATCGCAACCTTTGAAACAAATAACCAAATACAATAAAATGTGTTACCTTTTACCTTTTACTCATAGAACCAAATAGGCCATAAGATTTAGAATAGTGTCATCATAGTTTATTGCATGCTCACGCAAGCACTAAAGAGCTCAACATGTGAAACCCATTCTCATACGCACATTATATGTATCCTCAACTCGCATAATCCCTAAATTTAAATGCAATCCAGATAGCATCCAAGTAGTGACCATTGGCCAAAGAATAACACCAATTAATATTTTTTCCATTGCTTTTTCTTATCAAGCCCCTAACTATTTTTGATCCATCTCCCTCTTGTATTCATCTTGCCCCTAAAAAGCGAGAAAAAGGTAACCCTTCTTTCTTTATCCTATTGTTTTTTGTTGTGAAATATGAGTATTTCAAAAAAAAAGTCTCACGTTGCTTGGAATGAAAAGTTGTAAGTATTTATATATTGAGAAGTTATATTGGGCTTATAAAGAATTTGGAAGAGAAGTAGGCTTGCACGAATAAGATTGGGCCAAATTATCCAAAAACAGTGCAAATTGTGAATTTGCCTCCATACACACAAGTTAATCGTCTAAATTCACTTCATATTTTTTAGATAGACGGCTCCTCCATTATCTAAGCATTTTTAACTTTTAAATTTTAAATTTGTCTCATATTCTCAGATTATTTATTTATTATCTAGCTCATTATTTCCTTAACATTAATATTCTAACGTCATTATTTTAATAATAAAAATGATTACATCCAAATACATTCCTTTAGCTACACCTTTTTCTTGCTTTTGACTACTATGTTACATATAATTAGCTGCTGTTTTATCACATGAATCTTTTAGAAGAATTTGTTTAATCCTGAAAAACTTTTGCATTTAATTATACATTGTGGTAAAAATATTTTTTAATGACAATGTACATTCATGTGACTCAAACTATTGTTTCTCAATTTAATTTTTGTGTCTACCATTGATAACAATTGTATAAATAAATATTTTCAATTCTATTATCTTACGATAAATTTAAAAAAACTATTAAAAAAACATATAGATATCAAATTATTATTTTCATGTAGATCAACCTTATTTATCTTTCCTTCTATTCTTCCGAGTTGTCATCCATGGCAAAATAAAATGTTGTATAATATTTCGTTCTATCCTACTGACATCTTTTTTTGACACACTTCCTAGTGCTTATGTCACTTTGAAATGGAATTTCTGTGTGTGCTCTTAAAAATGAAAGTCAAGATTCTTGTGATTTTTAAAGGATTAATGATTCTAAAATGTGAAAGAAACAAATGTAGTAGTATCATTGTAGCGCTGACAATAATGAATAATTTTAATCTAAAAAAATGGATTCGGAGAGCTATTAGCTGCCCTTTAAATCAACAAAAAAGTTACAAATTTTTTTTTAAATTTCTGATTATTAGACCTGAGATTTCTATAATTGTTACAAGTGCTGCTAGACTTTCATTTTGTGGATTATTTGTGCAGGGCTTAAAGCCTTCTTTTATATATATATAAACTTCTGATCTACTTTTTAACTTTTAATAAAGTAAAAAAAATACTAAAATAAGACAACAAAAAATTCTGTACTATAAAAAAGAGTGGCTTCGTTTTCTGGTCATTTCAGGACAATATTCCTAGAAAATCACCAAGCATGCGCCGTGCACCATCATCCCCTGTATATAATTTCTCTGACGTTTTTGATGTAGAAATGGTAGAATAGGGTTAGTACATACACCATATAGTCAAGGCCCTCACATGGTTTTGTCTTTACTCAATTTGGGGCCAATGAAATAGATGATGGGGCTTGGTTTATGTAAATATTAGAGCTTTTGAAAATCCCCACGAAATAGAGAACCGTCCAAATCCCACGGGTCTGTGATGTTGATATGAGAAAGTGATTGAATATGTTGTTGTTTTCTTTGGCCGTGTTTAATTATGTTTTTTAAAGCAAACTTTGAAAGCAACATTAGGCAACAGATCCAAAAGTACTGTCTTTATTTTATTATTATTATTATTTTTTTTTTTTATTTGAGATTTGATTAGGACTTTATTGTCTTTATTAAATCCCAACAAAACAACTCGGAAAAGAGAGATAATATGTGGAATTAGTTAGAAGGAGGATTAGACAAGCATTACCAGTTCTTCTTGGACACTGTTGGGTTGGCTATCTGTTATGATTACGACTTATCTCAATCATATAGTCCATTGATCAAGATGGGCCATACCTATTTATAATATTTAGTTTCCTCTTTTTTTAATTTGTTCATCCAAATTCATTTTTTAATGCTTAACCACAGTTAAATTCTATAATGAGTTGTGCTTCTCTCACCTGGGATAAATTGGAAGTTCCTGTCTCCTATTACCTTATAAATTTATATAGGTGCTTTCACCTGTATTTTACGGAGATTCAAAGAAATATTTTTATGGATTCCATTAAAGAAAAAAAATTAATTAAATAAATAATATTTATATGGACATATACGAATATAAATAATATTAGCACATAGTCCGGTGTAGAGTTGCATAATAATCGGCTTAATTATGGTATAGTTCTATCATAATTTATATATATATATATATATTATTTTCTCTGGCTAAAGTGCTTATTTTGTTATATCTAAAGTGTAATTATGCAATTTAATAAATTGTGATTAATCATGATCTATAAAGATATAGAACATTCTAACAATTACTAAAGTGAGAATATTTTATTAAATTCATCAAAAGCAAAGATCTGCAATCTAATTCTTATGTGGAAACAATTATTATATATATATATATATATATTATAGTGTTAAGGTTTCATTTGGCATTTTTTGTGTAAAAATAATTTTTTATATAATTTATGTGTAATATTTATTATATTATTATTATTATCATTTAATATTTTTAATTATTTATTTAAAATAGAAATACATGAATGATTTTTATTTTAAAAATTATTTTTTAATCTTTCTCCAATAGCATAAATGAAATCGTACCTTTTGTATTATCTAAAGAAAAATAAATATTCCCCTGTATGGAAAAAGTGTAATTAACAAAAACGAGATTCTTTTTCTTTACGTTGTTTGAATTGTGGAAGATGGCTTAAGGTGTATCAATCGTCATTTTCGGTAGTCATTTTCCTTCCCCGTCATCATCTACATAGATCACCATGAGTGATTGATGCATGCATCAAGGCCAGCATTTTCAAAGCTTGATCTTATTGACAAGACGAAGAGAGAGAGAGAGAGAGAGAGAGAGAGAGAGAGAGAGAGTCCCGCTCCATCAAAATATAACATTCTCTATCTTTCTTTCTCTTAAAGGAGTATTGCGTATGGCCTTTCAAAATCTTTAAATGAATCATTTGATAGACAGAAAACATAACCATCGGATTGAGATCCTCGAATTTGTAATCAAGATATATTGAACTACTTGGTCAGGTAATCACGCACTACCAATAGTTCAAGCACGTGAAAGGGTTGGACGACTTTAATTATTTCTTGTAATAAAAAATTTTGATGTGTAAAATCTTTGATTAATAAAAGCATTATATTTAAATGTTATATTATTTTAGAAACTCAATAGCAATATCATTGAGTTTCTCATATTTTAATTTTTTTTTAAAGTTTTGAAGATTCTTATCTCCTAAAGTTTTGAAAAAGTTGGAAAAAAATTTATACTTTTGTATATTTTTTCAGTTGATTATGAAAGTAGTAAAAAATTTTGGAAAGAATTTTATTTTATTTTATTTATTTTCTAAGCTATGTGTACTCGATATATGATGTGGGAGAAAATAAAAAATAAATTGTTAATTTAATACAATATACGAAAATATAATACAATAAATATAAAGACACAATTAATTTATAACATAGTTATTTTGTTTGGTAAACAATTATTTAGAAAGAATATGTAGTTTAAAAAATTATTAAAAAATTTTGAAATTAAAAAATTATTGTTATAAATGTATGAAAATTTAGAAATCTAAAATTTCTTAACAAGTAATAATAAAAGATGTAAGAATTAAAAAAATTATATAAAAAATAAATAAAATTCAATTATGTAATTATTTTCTCAGTTTAACTGATTTCCTTCTACAACATCTTTTTCTTTATTTTAAAATTTTTTAATGATTTCAAAAATAATGAATTATTTTTTAATTAAAGAAATAAAATAACTACATGTTTATATTTTTATTAAAATAATTTCACAAATATTTAATTACTTATAAATTTTTTTGAAAATATAATAAATAAATATAATATTTTACACACTTAAAAATTTGACATATTACAATTTTTTATTATAAAAAATGGCTCAAAGAGTGGGGTTTGACTCAACGAGATCCCGACAAATTCATGGTGCAAATTATCCTGCTTTCTTAAGGATTAAGAGTCAAAACATTACAGCAGAAAATGACAAGGCCAAAAGAGTCATGCAACTAATGCACGGTATTACACCATGATGTGTTGGTGACGTATGTGCACACATTTACCAATTACCAAATTAAATAATTTTTCTTTTTGCTGTATCAGAATTTCATTCATTAAGAAACAGAGGAAAAACCTTCACAAATGCAAATATTAGTAGTGGAAAATACTTCAAGAACGAACAATTGGGTATACTAGATTTGATATGAAGAGGTGCACTTTTAAAATTATTCGAATAAAAAATTCAATAGTCCTTAATCTCAATAGAAAAATAGAGGAAGAGAGACAGAGAGAACATCTCCAAGAAGTTCTTTTAGAGCACTCACCCCATATGTACCCAAGCGCCTCCAAGCCACCTTATTACGAGGTCGCTTAACAGCATTCCAGATATAAAAAGAGACCAAACTGGGGAAATTGAAACATTGGGAAATCTGTAATATTGAAATTCCAAATCCCACGAGAATTGAAGAATCTGAAAGGTTTAGGGCCAGAAAAGGCTTTTGGGACGAAAAATAGAAAAAGAGAGTAAGTTTTCTTATGAAACATCAGTTGTATGGTGTATATAGTGTAGAATTAGAATAGCTTCCATTTCTGATGGATCAATGTCAAAGTGCTGGATGACCTCAGGCTTCATGATATGGGCGTATTCTACTTTGACAAAATTGGGAAAAGGGGGAAGGGGGGTTTGTGCGTGTTTGAGATTACAAAGTATGGGGCGGGAGAGGTGGGGTTTGAAAATGAAAGATTTTGACGGCTTCTAACAATGACAAATAATAATAATTGTACACATGAACTGCTTTAAGCCTTTATACACACATGCATGTCCCTTTCAGCGACTCTGGCTTTCGTTTTGGATGTCTTAAAGTCAGTTCTTGCCTGTTTGGTATATGATGTCTTGGGCTTGATGGGTGGACCAGCACCAATAGCTGTCTCGCCACTTGTCTCTCTTTATGGAAGCCCACTACACCACATGATTTTCCTTACCTTAATTTTTTTTTTCCTTTTCTTTTGTCTTACTCTAGCCATTCTGAGACCTTTAACTTTAATGCATCATAATATGGTTTTATTACTTTATGTAGCGTCCTTTAGTATTTGATTTAACAGCAAACTGGATGCTGATGCTGAGACCCAAAAGTGGGTTAAGCAGGCTGGTTAAAACTATGACCAGAAGATGCCCACTTTGCCAGGGAAATTGATTGTGCATATCAGATGTTTGTAGTTACGCCCCTGGGCTGTGACCCTATGATATGAGGACAGAAAAGCGGTGAGAAATTTTCTTTTCAACACTTCATCACAGGATACTCATTTCTCGCTGAAAAAAAGGCTGCAGTTTGCTGAGAGTTAGTAGCCACCGGTATCCTATGCTGGCCCTTGGCACCATTTGTGAACCACTCTTTACTGCTTTAACTTCATATTTTAGCATACTGTTTGGTTTCTGGGGCAAACCCAGCACTTGGTTAGCCCTTAGCTTCAGGTCATTACCACTATGTTAAATGCCTTTTCAGGACTTGCCGGGCAAATAACACAAGTGCTTCATGCTGGAGAAGTATTTTTGCTTTTTCAGCATTCAAGTTATGCAAATTCCTGCATTCCTAGTACTTATTCAGGCTATTCTCGTTGCTTTCCGAAACTCGTGGTAATTTTCCAACTTAGGAAGGAGCCTGGGCAGTGGACACATTTTGATTGTCATAACCAACTAAATGTGATGCCTGTAAGACTCAAAAGGAAAGCACAATGCAAATTGTTGTTAATTCCTCGACAATGCTTGCTTAATTTAAAAAACATTGAAGCTTGGTGTTTTTTAGATAAAGAGGAATTGCAGCAATAGGAATTAAAGGAGAATCATTGGCACGCACTCTTTGTATCGGGCATTTCAGCAGTACCTGGTCAGATTCAATAGAGAAGGGCTGCAAGGAGTTGCTTCGTTGTTGAGATTGAAACATAAAGCTTTCACAGTTTTTGAGTTTTGAAAGTAACATGAGCGGCCGAATCAGATTCATGCATTGTAGTGATTTGAGAAAGGAAAAGAGGACGTACTGAAAATACCGAACTGAGCATGGCTAGTACTTGATTGCTAAATCATTGATTTATCCGTTTGACCCAATATGGAAGTTTATTTGATATTAGAAAAAACTCCTGCAGTCAGAAAAGGTAAGGTGTCTGATTTTCCTTTGAACTCTGCTGGTGGGCGGATAAGTTGAACTGGGGTAGTGAAAGGTACTAAACAAATGTATTCTGCTAAAAATTTGTATTCTTGGGCATTGATTGAAATCAACACTTTCTTCAATTTTGTCACTATTTATTATGCTGATTAATATATCGCAATATTCATTTATTCTGTCCAGGAATTGAATACTGTTCAGAAGTCCATTGGTTCTGCATGCTTTTCGTAACAGTTGGCATCCATATGGAATGGAAACCTTGAACCCATGAATGTAGCGATGCTGGCATGGGAAATAATAATAGTAAAGTACAACTCCTACGTGAGAGTTGTGGAACATGCCTATGTGGTATAGATCTTTAGTCAAGCAAAGTCTATGCAGGAACAGCTTGTTAGTTCAATCATACAGTTGCAGTTAGACACTTGACTGTCTTATCTGTATTGGCAGGGTCTCTTACAGGGAAAAAGAAAAAAAGTATTGGCTGGAGGTACAGTAAGATGAACCAAATTAACATTAAATCGCCCGGAGGTGCAACATCAAATTTCCTTATGATCAAAGACAAATCATCCTAGTATATTTTATAAAATTACTTCTATGACTATAGTAAGTTTGAATTGGTAAGGATAATTGACAGATTTACGGCAACAAAAAGGTTTGGATATACTAGTTTGAGTAATCTGCTAACATAATAAGATCTGAAGGGAACACTATAAGACTAGGTTCCCTCATATATGAGACATGATCCTAACTATTAGCTTACCAATATCTTAAATTTTTGGAACTATCTTTTCTATGCTATACAAAAATTTTTTAAAAAGGTTGTTCTAACTTCTAACCACTTCTGCTAGAGACCTTTTCCCCAGAAAAATGTAAGAGACCAAGGTAATGGTTCGTGACAAGAGGGTTTGGCTTCCTTCATTAAGTATTGTCATGATTTGCAGGTTATGAATAGTCCAAATCATAATATTGATAATTAAGAGCAAGACATAGTAATGGCTTTGGCACAAAAGGCCAGTAGAAAAGGACTTACCAAAGAATAGATGAGTAGTGAAATTTCAAGCAGCATCTCAACACATTGGCATATCCCATTGTGTCCCATTATTAACAAGTTGTTTTCTGAGGTGCGGTGTGTTTGTTTGTCTTCGCTGAGAATGCTGTAGCCGGTGAAATACTGAAGTAGCTCGCTTGTGGATCATAAAAATGTGGAGGGTGTTGTCTTCTGGTTAGGGTGCATACTGGATTCATATTTCATAAATAATACTAATTTGTTATTTTGAATCGTTTTTGGTGTGTGGCATGTTACTCTTGTCGGCTTCACATAGATAAAAGGTATATTGTCTTACGATTTAGTTATGGTTAACCCATGTGCACCATTTTTGAATCAGGACTGATGACAGGGTTCGCTTTGCAGGATCCTTAACCATGCATAAACAAGAGAAGGCTTAGTACACAACTAAACTTGGTCAAAGATTATTGAAGGGAAATTCTTATTAATTAAAGAAAGAAAAAAGTTGTTAAGCGAAAGGCTTATGATCAACTTAAAAGAAAATAAAGAAATCTTCCAAATTTTCAATCATATATAATCCTTGAATGAAGCTGGTCCTGACATGTCATGAAGCTACTAATTTCTCCTCTCCTAAAACCACAAAACAAGACATGTGGAGCAGAACATCAGAACATCAACGAACAAATAATTCACATGGCATCTACTATATTTTTTAATATTGAGGTGATCTTACTCCAAAATGATATTAAATTTAAATTTCTATATTTCAATTGTTTAGAGAAATGATGCATTTAAATAGTCATATATACATACAGTTGTGTATGATCATGTGAATTGGGATTATAGTGTAAATACTCCCGAATTAACATTAAGAAAGTAATGAAGACGCTGCTGGAAACTTAAGATCAGCAGACGTTACCTGGGAATCAAGCCAGAATACATGGATCTTGGGGAAGTGGTGATCTGATCTCCCATCAAAATCGAGGTTGGATTCATTAGATCGATATTGACGATGATATATATCATTTTAATATATGCCAAAATAATTACTTCATTTATATCATATTATGGTGAGAATAATATGTATGAAAAACCCAGATATGAGATTGAGCGTGAATTACTATTATTATTCTCACAAGTGTGTTGAGAACGATTGATGGGGACAGAGGACAGGTATGGCCAGGGTAGCTGATCACATGGGGACTCCTTTGTTAGCATTCTAAAATCACATGTGAGTCTGCTCAACACCCAACACTCACACAAATCCCATTGAGATTTACATTTTGTGCCTTTTCTTTCTTCTGCCTCGTTAATTACTGGGCTTTCCTGGATCAACCCTTCTTTCCCACAAAACCATCAAACACTTGCTGCCTCCTATTGTGTTTCCTCACCATCTTACACAGCCTGTGCTTCTGCTTGTCCTTGCTATGTCTGATTGACCCCAAAACCTTTAATTCTCAGTTTAGACGGTGTAAATTAATAATTTGTTCCTAAAATATTATTAATGTTAAATTTTGAAATTTAATTACTACTTAACATACTTGTTACACATAATTTTTTATCAGATGATTTAGAAATGTTAAAAGAATTAATGGGCAAAAATTTGTTTTTTGATGGATTAATTTTCCTATATTAAAACCAATTATGTTTAATAATTCAAAAATTCTGGCCAGGTAATTCTAATAAACTAGTGCTTTAACAGAATCTCTTTTCAGCTATATATTTGCCACACTGACAATAGGTAGACATCAATATGAGGACCAGGCTTGCCAACAGAGGGACAGAAAAGGAATTTACTTTATAATTCTAGTTGTTGGAGTAAATTGCGGATAGGTTTTTGAAAAATGATTAATTTTTAATTTGATTCTTCAAAGTGTAACACTTTTGATTTAGTTACTAAATAATTTCTTTTTCAATGATTTTCTTGTTTTGAAAGACTAAATTAAAAAAGTAAAACTTGTAACTTTAATAGATAAAAGGACAAAAATAATTAAAAAAAGTTATCAAAAAATTAAATTGAAAGAATTATAATTTAAAATTCAAATTAAAAAATTAATATTTTTAAAGAAGAAAGATAATAATTTATTTTTATTGTTGTTTGTTTTAACATCAAGGTAAAAGAGACTTAAAAAAACTCATGTAATGAGAAAAAGAATAATGTAAAAGAGTAAGAGTATATGTAGGTTTCACTTTTTTTTTTTGGGTTCAGACCTGATTTTTTTCAAAATCTTTCTTTGACTGTTTTATATATAGCCAATTTATAAGAACAAAGATTTAAACTTCACATGAGAAAGGATCAAATACGTTTTATGCCCGCTAATGAAATTATCAATCAAGTAGTCTCTTCAATTATGTTATACAATCCTTCAAAGTATAACTGCTTCCCAAGCTTACTCCTTTCAGGCGAATCAGAGCAGAAACTTTTGATGAATGATCAAGCTCTTCGGGTGGCTTTAATGTTGTTAGAAGGACTGAGAGACAGGTCTACTAACCTACTCCAGTGTACAGTGATGTTTTATAGACAAAGATGGACTTTGGAAGCAAATTTCAATAGCGTGATTCACATGCATATTGAAAAATGTATCTAAGGCAAAAAGTAAAATGAACGTATCAAGTGTGTTCACAATTGATGTCCATTGGATGAAGACTTACACATCTTTTGTGCGTGTGTGTATATGTGTGCAATGGATAAGCCTTCAAAAGAAAAGAAGGGCCCCACTGCTCTAAGTTCTTCCCCTTTGATCTACTGATTCTTCGAAAGAAAGGGTTTATTAATGAGCACAAATATTATTGATTTTAATCTCCCACCGACACACCCTGTGATACCAAACCATACCCAGAAGTTTTCCTTCTTGTGGGTCTATTATGTATTTAAAAAATTAGTGAAACACCAATGAAATAATAATAATAATAATAATAAAAGTGTATGATTCTTTTTAACATAAGAAGAAAATAAAAATCTGAAGTATCCCACCATCCCTCCCGGAACATACTAGGGGCTTGCTCTCTCGGTTTGCAATTATGGCATTTACGTTTTAGGCAAAATGGTCAAACTTGGCTTACCTGTGCCGGTTTATGATCATCACACCCATCCTGAGCCTCCTAATTTTGTATGAAAAGTCCAAGAAATTGAGTCAATTACGTATTTTTTTTTTCAATAATTCAAATTCTACTATTTTTTCTTTACAAAGAAGACTTGCAACATGAGAAAAAAAAAGAAAGGGGGGGGGGGGGGGGAAAGAGAGCGACAGACGGGATCGAATGCTTGAGTAATGCCATGTAAATTATGGGTTCATTAATGAGTGACATAACTCATATTACAGTTGAAACTAACACTCATATTACAGTTGAAACTAACTATCATTAATTAGATTAGTCTTCTGTATAATGCTGTAACTTTTTTTAAAATAAAATAATGGCTGAATTATAGTTTAGGGCCATTAAATGCTATTAAATAATATCTGAAAAATGATCTATGTCTAAAAGAGCTATAAATGTTTATAAATTGATATCATTAAATTTTCCATTAACTGCTATTTATGGGTGCTTAATAAGGAATTGAACGCACCCCGAATTAATATAAGCACGCCGCTCATAGTTTGACTTCAACCCTTAAACCCGGCATCAATGAAGGCAAAAATGTTGTCAATTTCTCTCATTCATGTTCCAGCAAGAGACTCTGTGGTTGACTTTCACAGCTCGAAATCCAACTAACAATGGGTTCATCTCTGAAACTAAAAATCAAACCAAAAGTACCAACTCGAATTGACATTTTTTATAATGTGCTTCTATTGATGTTACTGCTACATAACGATTTATACAACGGTCATTAAATAAACCAACAGAGAGTGTACTCATTTAATGCCGAACCGAAATCGTGGAGGAGGTTAATAGTCTACACTTTTTATAGAACCAGATATATTCAGAAGCATTTCTTTTTCAATTAGTGAGTGACAGAGGATGGAAGGAAATTTCTGTGGTGATTCACAGTGCGCAATTCAGCAGACAAGAAGAATTTTGCCGTGTGGTGATATGCAGTTTGGCTGTATCTAGTTGTCACTCCAAGAAACTTCATTGAGAAAATCAGGTTAAACTCCATAGGGTGGGGCTGCTCACGTGGCCAGCAGACATTGGCCAATGAGGCCAGGTTGTTCATCTATCAACCAATCAAACTTGTAGATACGCTATGAGTAAAAGAGGGTTGACTGCAGCTGATTATTATTTACTTCACGTAAAATCATATTCTTAAGCTGGTACTTTAGTAAGAGCGCTCTACTTTATTAATACCTAACTTGAGCTTGTCAAAGTGGCTCCCTCTCTGTCCGTCTCTTATTCTAAACAAGACTCAAACTTTGAGCTCAACTGATATGCAAAATTTAATTTGAATTTCTGGGTTCTGGTTAGATTCAGAATTCAGTGGAAATTTTCCGATCAAATAGCCCCTTTGACTGTTCGTTTCTGCTCTTTCCGACATTCATGATGCTGAGGAAACCGCAGATAAGCTCCCATTGGTGACCATTGCTTGTGTTCCCAAACTTTTCATCTGGGATCTGATTGTCTTCCTTGATTTCTTCTTCCAACTTGAAATCCAAGGAAAAGTGATGGCTCCCAATTCAGTTCCGGTGACAATCGAGAAGACCAAGGACTTTTCCTCGATACAAGTTGACGATTCGGAGTCTCCCCTGTTTCCCGAGAAGCAAAAGGCCACAAGTCCCAAGCAATTCACATGGGTTCTTCTCCTGAAACTCCACAGAGTTCTCACCTGCTTCTCTTGGCTGACTATGGCGTTGAAAGCCATGTTTTCGTTGGTCAAGAAACGCATTTCCTTGTCCGACGTAAGCGACGAAGATCCCAAGAACAGAGGAAGGCTGTACAGGTTTATCAAAGTTTTTCTTGCTCTTTCAATTGGGGGTTTGGCTTTGGAACTTATCGCTCATTTCAACAAGTGGAATCTGCATGGTATGATTCAACCATGGGAAGTCCTAGGCCTTCTTCAGTGGTCCTACATGGCTTGGCTCTCTTTCAGGGAAGATTACATTGCTCCAATAGTCCTATCGGTCTCCAAGTTCTGCATTGTGCTGTTTTTAATTCAATCTCTGGATCGGCTCGTACTCTGTATTGGGTGTTTCTGGATCAAGTATAAGAAGTTGAAGCCCACCATTGAAGCAGATTCTTGTGACATTGAGGACCCTTCAAGCTTGCCAATGGTCCTAGTTCAGATTCCCATGTGCAATGAGAGAGAGGTAACAGAACAGAAATTGATCTAGTAGAATTCAATTGATTTGTTGGCGTTAATAGCTCTACAATTTTATTAGCTGAGGCATTGAATTTAATTTTATGAAGGTTTATGCTCAATCAATTGGTGCTGCTTGTCAACTGGATTGGCCAAAGGACCGAATATTAATTCAAGTGTTGGACGATTCAGATGATGGAAATGTGCAGCTTCTGATCAAAGAAGAGGTTTCCTCTTGGAAAGAGAAAGGGGTGAACATTGTGTACAGGCATCGATTGATCAGAACTGGGTACAAAGCTGGAAATCTTAAGTCAGCCATGTCATGTGACTATGTTAAAGATTACGAATTCGTGGCAATTTTCGATGCAGATTTCCAGCCAAACCCTGATTTCCTTAAACAAACCATCCCCCATTTCAAGGTACTAATACTATAACCCAAATAACAACAAGTCTGAAGTCTGAACAAATCTCTTAAAAGATGTTGTGACATTTTTCTTTTACAGGGAAAGCCTGATCTGGGTCTGGTTCAGGCTAGATGGTCCTTTGTGAACAAGGATGAGAACTTACTCACAAGGCTTCAGAACATTAACCTGTGCTTTCACTTTGAGGTGGAGCAACAGGTGAATGGTCATTTTCTTAATTTCTTCGGATTCAATGGAACAGCAGGTGTATGGAGGATAAAGGCCTTGGAGGAATCTGGGGGATGGCTAGAGAGAACCACAGTTGAAGACATGGACATAGCTGTCCGAGCTCACTTGAATGGGTGGAAGTTCATCTTCCTTAACGATGTCAAAGTGCTTTGTGAATTACCGGAGTCTTATGAGGCTTATAAGAAACAGCAACATCGCTGGCATTCTGGTCCAATGCAACTTTTCCGTCTATGTCTTCCTGCTATAATTACTTCCAAGGTCTTATTAAACTTCTCTCTTTTAACCTATGAGACCATTTTTAGTGTCAAGTTCTTCAATAACGATAAGTGAAGATTTTTTATGGACCAACATTATACGAATAGGTCTTTTAAAAATATTTTTTTCACTTGTTACTTTTATTAGCGAGTTTGATAGAATTTTATCCAAGTCTTGGACTTCTATCTAATATCTAGTCCTTATACAGGGATATCTGTATATGATCTTCTCACATCTGATCTGGTTTTGTGCAGATAACAGCATGGAAGAAGGCAAACTTGATATTTCTGTTTTTCCTACTGAGGAAACTTATACTTCCCTTCTATTCATTCACATTGTTCTGTATCATCCTACCCTTGACCATGTTCATACCTGAAGCTGAACTACCCCTATGGGTGATCTGCTATGTCCCCATTTTCATGTCTTTCTTGAACATTCTTCCAGCTCCAAAATCTGTCCCATTTTTAGTCCCTTACCTGCTTTTCGAGAACACCATGTCAGTGACAAAGTTCAATGCCATGGTTTCTGGGCTGTTTCAGCTAGGAAGTGCTTATGAGTGGGTGGTGACAAAGAAGACAGGTAGATCATCTGAGTCAGATTTGTTAGCCTTGGCTGAGAGAGAATCGAAGTCCTCGAGTGAAGATAAAATACTAAGGAGGCATTCCGAGTCTGGCTTGGAGTTACTAAGCAAACTCAAGCAAGTGGAAGCCCCTCAGAAGAAGAAGAGAAACAGAATCTACAGGAAGGAGCTTGCACTTGCTTTTCTTTTAATCACAGCATCTGCAAGAAGCCTTCTATCGGCACATGGGGTTCATTTCTATTTCCTGCTTTTCCAAGGATTGTCATTTCTGGTCATGGGTTTGGACTTAATAGGTGAGCAGGTGAGCTGAAATAATAAGGCATGGAATGATCAGCAGGCAAGAAATGAGAGATAAAAGTAGATTTGATTGTATAATGAGAAAGTATAAAGAATAATAAGCACTGAGGATCCATAGGAAAAGAATCTCTGTTCATTTTTTCATTTTTTTTTTTTTTGGTTTTAATTATCAGAAAGTGGTGATTCGTTGGCTTTCGTGGATTTTACTAATGTAAAGCTTTTAGACCTAAGAATATATTATTAGAATATAATTGTATTTATTGTCTCAGACATCATCAGCTTGTGAAATGGGAGCACTTTTCCTCCAATTGCTTATAATATGATAAAGTAAATCTCCATATTAAGGTAGAAACAATAGTCCAACCAACTTCATCTGCGTCAGTAATTCCACTAATAACAATTTGAGCATAATGATTAATTTTAACTGCTTGTGGCACGTGCCCATTTTACATCTCAAATACAATCCGCTTCAAAATTTGGAGTTTAACTTCCGAAGATTCATGATCTCAATTGAAACTATCATTTCCACTTTGACGAGATTATCTCACAATGAAAGAATGGCCATTTAGGATTCGTTTTTGCAGACCTTATGATTGCATCAATATTCCTCTTGCGCTGACAGTTTGGAATTAAAATCAGGTCTTCTTTCCTTCTTTTCACAATCTTTAAGAGCAGCCAAAGGCATTTTTCCTTTCTTGTTTCATACATATATCGTCCTTTTGTTTTTTATCATAAAAAAAATATCTTTTTTCTATATATATATATATGCAAATACCAATTTTTTCGGCACTAACAAATTTTTCTTTTAATTTTCCCCTTCATATGTCATCGTCTTCGTTCATGACATTTTTTTTTTTTTTAATTTCAGCGTCATTGCTCTAGATGACGACGTACTCTAAATTTCTAAAAATACTACGTATTTCATGACTCATTGTCTAGAACAACGACGCACGCTTAAACCTTCCCCATCACGTACATACACCCCTTCCCCCAAAAATTTTATATCTCCTTGATATAAATTATGAATAAGTAAAAATGTGAATTTAATTATTAAAAATACTTAATAATAAATATAACCCCATAAATTTTAATTTAGACATTCTTTTGCTTAAATTTAATTTTCCCTCTAAAATATATTTAGAATAATAATATGATGCCGCAATTAATTTAGACACTCATTTTTTCTCTTATTTGATTGTAAAACATAATTTTTAATTGCTTCTCTACCACCTTTTTTTTTTTCTTTTTTCGTTTTTCCAATTCTCATGGCCGTATGTCTTTTCTATAACTAAAATAAAAAACTTGAAAATAATTTTTGTGATAAAGGTGGGATCAAGATGTAAATAACATTAAGGGTTCAAACCTTCTGGTTTATCCCAAAAAAAAAGGTCAAAATTTTATAATTTAGATTAAGCCTTTCAAAGCAATATTTTACATATTTTATTTCTAGTAAAGGGTGCAATGCACACAGTGATCGTCCAGATGCAAAGAATGATCTTGTTAGATTGGAGTTCGTAAGCGGTAAGCACGTGGTGGCCCTCAGATAATTTCATTAATGGGCCTTCATGGACCATCTACCCTTTCCCGCCAAAGCCCAGTAACCTTACTTTCCGCCGATTGCACCTTACCAAGCTCCTTCCCCGACACGCACTACTTCTCTCTGCTCCTGTTGTCTTTTCAGCCTCACTCCCATTCACGGATCATATTCTTTCTCGCTGTCTAGTACATACGGTTTGAATCATCTATCGCTCTTCAACTTTTTCCTCTCATTGTTCGGTTTTGGTAATTAGGTTTTGCGGTGATCATCAGTGATTCTGGAACTGGGTTGGTGCACTAGGCAATGAACAACTTGTTTTACGGTAGTTATGTGATTTTTTTGTCTTCCTTTTGTCAACTAAAATGCTGGTTTCCTCCTTGCAGATTCCCAATGTCGGAAGAGAAGGATGCTTTCTATGTTGTTAAGAAGGGTGATGTTGTTGGCATTTACAAGAGTTTGAGTGACGTCCAAGTTCATCTTGCATCTTCGGTAAATACTTTTAAGCTTAACCAGTTTGTTTGGCGCATAATCTGTCTTGGGTTGCACATTCGAGTTGCGAAGCATTTTTATTTTCAATCTGTAGTTGGAATTTCTTTCTAAGTAAAACTATCACTAAGGGGATTGACTTTTGGTTGCTGGCAACCATAATTTCTTCCTAGCTTATTTGTGTTCTCCCATTTGAGTACTCACATTTCACATGTTCCAACAGGTATCTGATGGCTCCTTAAAGATTTACAAAGGATATTCTTTATCTAAGAACGCTGAGGAGTACCTTGCCTCACATGGGCTTAAGGAAGCTGCCTACTCTATCGGCGCTGCTGATGTGAGCGAAGGACTTTTTGGAGGAATTTTTGCATGTCCTTATCAGGTTCGAGCACCATAGGCACTGTTCCTTTTTGTCAAAGGGGTTGATAATGTTGGCTTATCTTTGTTAAACTCTTAATTTTCTTTTCCATTTGTTACTCTAGAGCTTATGCCATTTGCTACTCTTGCAAATTTGAAATTGAAAAAACAAAAGATAACTTCAACGGGATTTAATTTTCTTTCAGCAACCATATCATTCTGGAGGAAAAGCATCTGACTTAAATTCTCCATCGAAGAGATTGCGAGGACCTGATCAACTTAATAATATTGTAAGTTGTTAATGTTAACATAAAATAAAATTATGCACCTCAATGTTATTAATAGCAGTATAGGACGCATTTGGACCCGTTTTCTGGCCACTATTGATTTGAAGATCAAATAACACATTCCTTAGGTCCAGTGTGTGTGGTATATTCCCTTTGGTTTTTGCTGGGATTTAAATTATAACGCGAAAGCTATAATCCTAAAATTTGGGTGGTTAATTATGATTTATTATATTTGCCAGTTTTACTGTGTTTTCTACTTGCCCCCCTTTTTTTTTCTTTTTTCTCACTGAAGGTGGTTGGATCACCTTTATTTTCAACAAATTCTGAGAGGCGTCAAATTCAAAATGGAGCCCAATCAGATTTGTCCACTTGTGTAAGTTGGTTTGTTTATGATCTGCATTGTTAATATGTATGATCTAGAAAATGGTAGATCTGTTAGTTCTGGTAGTCATATTTAAGTGTGTTATGGACATTCTCTTGATGATTTATATCTTAAGGTAGTTGTTTTCATTTCAGGGCTTGCTTACTTTTTAGTACATAAAAAATTTATAATTGATGCAAGCCTGTGCATTTAACGGTCCTGTAGCTGAAGGCTGGCTGCGTGTACTGGCCAGCCAGAGTAAAATTACACTAGTACCATTGGGCCAATGCAGCAATCCATCCTGAACTCCTGATTGACATTGAGAATCTCAAGGCTTATAATCATTGTTAATGATTATACGCTTACCATATAACTGAGTAGCTGAAAATTTCCAAAAACATATGTGATGTTTTATGGAATTTTTTTTTTTCTACATGAGAAATTTGAACCTTGACGCTATAGATGAAGGTAGGTGAAGCACATATGAGTCCTGTTTTACTATTAAGGTTTAGCTATGCATTTCACTGGTTGTCATGTGTTGACTCAGTGCTGTTGATGCTATTTGACATTCTTATGTCTCTTTCTGACATTAGAGAGAGAGTTTCAAACTTGCAATTTTATTAAATAAAGTTGCCAGTTTTGCTGTGAGAGCTGGTATGTATAATGAATTATCTTTGCTCCCCTGATTGGCTGGGCTGGGATTTGTATTTGGTATAAAATATATTTGAAGGACCAAAAATTATCTCTTTTTGTATGACAATATATTTACTGAAAGCTTTGTTATACATCATAGCCGTAAGATGTGGCAATAGTGTACATGGGGTCAGTAGATCTTTAATTTGCGGTAAATGTTTTAGAAGTTTGTTTCTCTTTGAAACTTATGCATTTGACCTTTAGATATCTGAGCTTTTTTATTTTTCATTACTGGTTTTATCACATATGGTGTTTTTTTTTTTTTTATTGTTATATTTATCTCTATTCCTTGCCATAATATGTGGCATACCTTATCAAAACAAATATTGCCAGCAGTGAACCTTAGACATATATTATCTTCAGCTTTCTTGTATTCTTGAGTTTGATGGTGCTGCAAAAGGAAATCCTGGACCAGCTGGTGCAGGAGCTGTGCTGCGTGCTGAAGATGGAAGCATGGTATATGTTGTATGCAAGATTTTTTTTTTCATATAAATATTCTGTGCAAAATGTGGCTCACTAAGTTGCCTACATAGGTCTGTCAATTGCGTGAAGGACTGGGTATGCAAACAAATAATGTTGCAGAATATCGTGCTTTGATTTTAGGATTGAAACATGCCATTAGGAAAGGATATAAACACATCCGTGTCCAAGGAGACTCCCTACTTGTCTGCAATCAGGTTTGTCATTTCCTTTTCGGAGTGTGCATCATTCGTCATACGTTTAATTTATGTATATTGCTCTCCATCCCCCCTCTCACTCTCTCACTTTTGTATGTTACAATATTAGATTGTATCCTAAGAGAAAATTGTAATGAAATTAAAATTAAGGAAAGAGAGAGAACAGCACATGGAAATTTGAAGTAGTACTTCAAAGCAGCAATTATTGTTTTTACCTTATTGGCACCCCAATCAAACAAAAACCTTTGGATTCATTTAATTCAAATCCTTCTGCAGTGTCAGATATTGTTGAGTTGAAATTAAACTATCATTTGCTTTGTAGTTATTGCACATTTTCTGCTGGTTAGTTTGTGTTGATTTCTCTTGTAACAGATGAAGGGTTTATGGAAAACAAAAAATGCGAATATGGCTTACTTGTGTAATGAGGCCAAGGAGCTGAAGGATAAGTTCTTATCATTCCAAATCAACCATATTCCTAGGGTACTTTGTTATTTTTAGCTCTCTATTATATATTAGATTGAGAAAATTATAGCAAAATGCCTCCCTTTCTTGTTTACCTATTGAGTTGTGCAAATTTCCAATTAGAAATCTCACAAAATTTTGATGGTGTGATTGAGAATTTTACTTTATCTGGAATGTAGGTTGACAGAATTACTACCGTCTTCTCTTGTAATTGCTCTATGGTTACTTTTGTCTAATATTGAGTCCATTGTGACATTTCCAAGAGAAGAAGGAAAAAAAAAAGTACTTATACGTGGTGCACCTCTGACTATATGCAAGACTAACAAAGAAAAAGGAAGGAGACAATTGAATATTAACATGGTAGCTGAGAGTTTTTGCATTTAGATTAGAATTTTTTTTTTCCTTAAAAATGTTGAGCTGTTAAGCGTATGTACAGCTCTCTAAAGTTTACTGGAGAACCTACACTAAGTACAAGTCACTATTTAGGAGTTTACATTTTGCAAGCAAGATTTTTGGAACTAAAGCTGGGGATTTAAAAACATCTATTCTCGCATTTAACAATCATTTTTTCTATAAAACGTGTTGAGATAGTTTGCCTGTATATCTTTTCCAAAATTAATTTCTAATATTTTGTGTTGTTTCCATGGTTCTTTTGTGCACCTGCTTTCTTATGAAGGGGCTATTTGATCCATATGCTTAAATAGCTGAATTTTTCCTAATAAAATTGACGGTTCCAGTTTTAACAGGTTTTTTACTAGCACAGATAGCGTTAGGTGTACTAATTATGTGAGAATATAAACGTAGTTCCCTCTTTGAATTTGATTAGATGATAACTCTCTTGATCTTTTTACCTCACTGGTAATCGCTGTGTGAATAACATACTTTTGTTCATGTTTAAGGAATATAACTCCAAAGCTGATGCCCAAGCAAACCTGGCCATAAATCTCAAAGGTAAAGCCCCCCAAACCCCCCCCCCCCCAGCGGGGGGGCGGGGGCTTTTATTTTATTATTTGAGTTCCAACTAGAAATAATTTTTCTTTCTTTCTTTTTCGTTTGCATTTCTAATAAATGAGAATCTTTTTACCGCATGCAAAACCATAATATGTTGCAGCCAAAACTGTTAATAAACCTCAACTGATTTTGCATCATAATAGACTTGGTGATGGAGCCCAGAAAAATGGATTTCTATTATTTATAGTTTGGTTATTCGTTCTCCTTGATACTGAATCTCCTTGATACTGAAGAGAGAAAGGAAAACTGATACACTAGGTGATGATTGAGATTGATAACAGAAAAGAGAAGATAGCTGAAATGTAAAAACAAACAGAAATGAAAGAAAGAGCTCAGCTCCCCATCCTCCTAGCTTTCGAGAGGCCAGGTTCTCTCCCTTACCTCCTTCGATACCCCCTCCAGCTACACACCTCCCCCTCTATGCTCTCCGTCCTCCCTTCCACTTATTCTCTCTCTGTCACCTGTCCCCATGAGGTCAGAATCAGTTATAGTTAGTAACTCCCCATTTTGCCCTCCTTCAATCACCCCTTTCCCCTGATGGCCTTTATCCTTTTTTTTTCCTTTCATAAACCCGCCACTCCTTATTGGGCCTAATGGGTCCATCACCTGGATACTATAATGCTGCACCTTCTGCAATGATATACATCTCTTTATGAACAACTAAACATTTTATTGACCATGTCATATTTATATACTTATATTTGTTAGGATGGAGAGAAAAAAAACTTATTGGGTTCTATGCTTTTGCAGCTGGCCAAGTTGAAGAAGATTGTAAGTTGCTTGACTGCTTGACCAGCAGCAGTGCTAGTGCCTTAGCTTTATGCAGGTGAAAGTTAGGTAGGTGAAGAAGTCTGTTAAATTTTCTGAATATATGTATATACACTAAAGCCCCATTTTGGCCCTTTACAAATGGGGGGTTTTCTTAATTTGGTCCCTCAGATTTTTTTCCCTCAAAACAATCTCTCATAAATGAAACCGTTATTATAGTTAATCCCTCTATGTGCCATCCCCAGATTTCTTGAACCCTCTCTAATTACACATTGTTCCCCAATTCCTTTCATAGTGGATTCTTGGCTCCTCAACACCCACTGCCTTAATTATCATCCTCTTATTGTGGCCTTGACATAGAGTGGTTGTATATGCAAAACTGTCGTAGCCACATTGATCTTTGTATCAACTTTTGATATTTCATCTTCCAAATCATTTTACATCAAATTTGAAAGAGTGAATCATTTGGGAGATGAGACATCGAGAGTTGATATATAGCTGCAATGTAGCTTTGGGGTTTTCCTTGGGGCTAGAAGTTTGGGTGCCACTTGATGTCAAGGTTGACCATAAAAGGGTGAGAATCAGGAAGTGAGCATTGAAGAGCCAGGAATCTACCATAGAAAGGGAATTGGTAAGCAACGTGGGGATCTTGGACAAAATGTTGTGGGTGCATTTGTGTAATGGGGGAGAGCAATTTCAAGCAAAAAAAAAAAAAAGGCAACCAAAGCACATAGGTTTGATTATGTTGGAAGGAAGAGGGGAAAATAAGCTGGCATGGTATTTAATGTTGCCATGTCAGCATTTGATTGTCCTTTCGTTGAGTTTTTAAATGGTTGGCACACAGAGCAACTAACTTGATGACAAGTTTATGTGTGAGGGACTGTTTTTGAAGACAAATATCTACGAGGAATCAAATTGAAAAGATCTTATTTGTGAGGGATTAAAATGGAGTTGTAGTCTATATATATATATATATATATATATATACAAGATGACTAGTAGTGATGGCAAACCCAATTAATCCTTAATAAAATCAAATTATATATGATGGGAATTTAGAAATTTGGCAAGATTAAACATGCTTAAAAGTACATGTTGGCTATATTTACGACTCGAGGGTTCAAATGTTGTGCAATCTTTGGAAGGCATTACCTTTCTGTTTATGTAATAGCTTACCCTAAGTTTTAAAAAAAAAAGTGTCTGATTCTGAACCTCCACTTGCTTATGCTTGTTCATGTTTGTCTTCAACTTACATAATTCTAGCTGTTAGTTTGAAGATAAGTGTATTTTCTAAACTAAATCTTGTTATGCCCCAAGGAGAAGATTCATTTCCTGCTATATACAAGTAGAATTGATTCTGGTACATCTGATGAAAGGTCTGTTTATATATGGTTATGTGGACAGACAATTCAGCGGTATCTGATGTGTGTCAATCATTGTTGAATCCTTCTAATCATTCATCAAGTGTTGGGGATGAATTTGGAAATCCTAGTAAGGTGATTATGATATCTGTACACATCGGGGAGGATTTGGATGGCTAAGGCTATGTTTAGGATGTAGAGAGTTTTTTATGGGAATGGAAATGAGAAAAGAAGGGGGAATGTAATAGAATTTGTATAGTTAAAATTATGTTTGGTATGACAAAAAAGAGAATTGAAATGTTTTACATTCCTTTGGTTGGTTGCAGTAAAATAATATAAGAATAGAAAGTAACATGCAAAATTGACAAAAATATCTCTAATTAAAAAAATTTTAAAAATAAAGTATGCCTAGATTTAAATGTAAAAACAAGAAAAAGCTTTACTTACCATTGAAGCCATCTTTTCCAGTCTCTTAATCTACCCGATGTCATTTCCCACAGGCAAAGAATTTGGCATTTGCATTTGGTGGTTGTTTTCGGTACTTATTCTCCGCAGGTATGGTATGTTGATACGGGTAGGCTAATTTTGGCACCAGTTGAGGCTCTATGGCACAAGTGGAGATTGTTTGTGGGGAGCGAAGACGAGAAGTTGCAATTCCATCTAGTGGGGTTAGCATGTCACTTGGATCTAGAGAAATTGGTAGATTAGTTCTTGGCTTTGTACAATTTCTGTATGTCACAGTATTGTATTTGTGTGCATGAGGGGACCAATGAGTTGAGTAGAACCCTCGATTGTTGAGTACGATACAAGTATAATTAGATTACTTCATTATCGATTGTTTCTCTAGTTAGATTTTGCTTCCAGACAATTGATGGTGATTTTTTTCTCAAGTACGGTTCTCAACTTCAGATCAAACTCAAGTGTTTGATTTTGATAAAGTTCGTTAGAAGACCTTCACTGAAAAGTGCTATGTGGACTAGTTTAAAAGGGTTTTAATTCAATGCACTTTTTATCTAGTAAGTGGGGTTGTGGTCTTATGGATGTTACTGTCTGAACAATGTGTCATTGTGATGCCGTTAATTTTATGTATATCTTAGGTTTAAAGCAAGAGAGATTTTTGTATCCCTATGGTGGACCATTCCACCAATGAACCAAACCAGTGGGAATAAGCAGTTGATTTGACATTTTCAATTTTGGGATCCGCTTTGGGCGGTTAATCTAAATGACTTGTGAGTTTTGATTGTCATTAATTGGTGCATGGCTATCATTAGATGGTTATATTGTTTAGGTATGATGGAACCATTTGTAAGTGCATTAAAATAATTAGGAATACACACTAGCTTGGCAGGGTGATGCTCAGTTAAATTTTGCCTAGACCAGGTTGAGTTGAGTGAAAAATATATATATATATATATATATATATATATATATATATATAGCAAAGGTAGTATAACGTGTGATATGTTGTAAAAATATTGAAATGAGCTAATTTGAAAAATAAGTTCCTTAAGATGAGTTATTTGAGATCAAATAAAATTTAGATAAAATTGTAAATAATAGAAAATAAAGATTTGAGTCTTGAGTTGTTTAGAAATTGGGATCAGAATGATTTGAAAAATTTATAGAAAAATCAGTGGAATTTTTGTAAATAAGTATAATTTTAGAAAAATATTCAGGAGGACTTTTTAAACGAAAATTTTGAGTTGTCCAAAATTCTCAGAGATATCGAAAACCATGGGAAGCCTAAGGACTATTAAAACCCATTCGGTGTACTTTTTTCAACGTTGGTTGACTCGAATTTTAACCGATTCATTTGAGAATGTTTTAATTTTGATTTGAGTTATTTCAAAGGCATTTTATTAAATTGGGAACTTAAATTTTAGAATGAAAAAGACGATTCTAAAAAATGAGTTAAAACGAAGCCAAATCAGAAATGCCATTACGAAAGGACAAAAATAAAAACAATTTTAAAAAGAAGCTTCATGGTTCTTCTTTTAAGATTCATGTTCCCTCTCCTCCCACTTAGACCGGCATTCCTTCTGTCCAAATTTCAAAAAGGGAGCAACTCCTTTAGGCGCACGAATAGAAGGAGAAAAGGGAGGAAGAAAGCAAGGCAAAAAGTGAGAAAAAGTTAAGAATTCCATACTTCTTCTTATTGGAACCTTTCTTCTTCTCTTAAGTTCTTTTCCCATGGTTTTAAAGAGTAATATGGTTTTGTTTTGGCCTTGAACCAAAGAGGGAAAATTGGAGTTTCAAAAAGGAAGCTAAAGTAAGGAGAATGACTCTTGAAGGGAGCTTGAATTTAAGGTAGTTTCTCCTCTTTTGTTGCTTCTTCTTCTTCTTCTCTTCCATGGTGTGGGATGCCTAAAATAGAACCATGAAGGAGGGAAAGTTTCGGTTCTAAAATCAGTAAGTATTCATTAAATTAGGTTATGGGAACTTAGGTTATGCAAATAAATTGCAAGGAAACCTAATGAATTTTAAGTTTGGAAAGTGTAGAACTCATGAACACAATGTAAAAACTAATTTGATTCTTGAATTTCCTTACATGTGTGAGTATTTAATTAAGATCCTAAAACCTCTAGAAAGCCTCCCAAGTAACTCTCCCATCAAGAAAAAATTTGGAACTCTAATAATCTCATTCTTGTCCATAGGTTTGGCCAAGGCAAGAGCATTAGGTTAGGGAGTGTTTTAACTTGTTCTAACCTTGGTTTAGGACTCCATATGACATTAGAATATGGGAGGAACCATTAGGAGAAATTTAGGAACCATGGAATGAGAGATGGAGAAATGATATCCATAATGGTGTTTTAAGAAGCAACTTAGTTTTCTAATTGTGCAAATAATTATGTGATAATGTCAAGAACCTTGAATGAGATCAAGAAGCTTAGAAATGAAAAGAAAATGGAGTATAGAACTTGAAATATGAGAGTTACTTTATTAAGCCAATTATGGAACCATAATGCCAAATATGAACCAAGTGCGGGTTTAAACTTTAGTTTAATGTCTTGATTTGCTTCAAGTATGTGATTATGTATTCCTTGTGATGTCTAGGTCAAGAGAACATCTAACCGCCTAAGTGCTCTTGTGAAATCAAAGAGGGGAAGGAACTAGCAAAGTAAAATTTACATTAATTGAAAGGTAGCTCTCCATCTCCTTCCTTTGCATTCTTGTATGCATATGTATGTCATTGTGTTTGTATATGCTCTTGTGATTTGGTAACATGCCACATGATCTCTTGAAATTGCATTGGTACCAAATGTGTATCCTTGAATAACTTTGAATGTGAGAATGGTTCATAAGGGTGAGGTGATGTTAAAAATCCTTTAAAGTGGATGAGGATGTGCCAAAAGTCTCAAGGCATGGGTGAAATTAGGCCAAAAGTCCCTTAGATAGGTAAGTCTAAGTCAAAAGTCCCTAGGCCGAGAGTAAAGCAACTCTAAAAGTCCTAGAAATGGGGTGAGACAAAACTAAAAGTCTCTAGAGCATGAGAATAATTTTGATGTATAAATGTGGCATGAAAATTGTAGCTTTGCACACTTTATATTTTTATAATTGTGCTATTGATGTATGTATACCTTGAATGTATGTGAATAGATATGTGTGAGCTATTGAGATTCTTATAATCTCACTTCCTTTTCCTTCTTCCATCTTGAAATGTTTAGGTGGCTCCCAAGGCACAAGAAAAGCAAGCCAAGAGCTTTATATGACTACACTTGGAGGATTTTGTGGTTTTCCTTGTATCTATATACCAAAGTGGTTTTGTATATATTATTTTTGTAATGTAAGATTATGAACAAATGTAATCTAGTGTATAAACCTTTCATGGCATGAAAGCAATGGAAATGTGGATTTTTGACTTCTTGATAATGGGATGGATTAGTGTATTATTGGATGTGGGATACTCAAATTGAGATGCATAGTGTTTGAGACCATTTGGGTAGTGTTTATAGGTCATAATTCTACTTTTAAACTTACCCAAGAGGTGCCAAACATTTAAGAAGATCATTTGGGTAAAGATGGTACCTTAAATGGAGCAAAATTTACAAAAATGGTGAGCTATACCACTTTTTATCCAAATGAGCTCTTCTTGGTTTGAAATTTGGCATGCATCTAAAGCTTGTTGAAAGTTTTTTGGGAAGTTAAAGTGGGTATTATTTGAAGATCTACAGAGTATTTGATAAATTTTTGAAGTTAAAAATTTTTTTCTGATATGGTCATTGCTACTGTTTCAATAGTTCGAAAATGAATCTTTGTCAAATATAGAGCAAACAATATCCAATTGCCATGAAATTTTATAGACAGAAACTAGACCTTCCTAGTGACTTATGCTAACTGGAATCACCTGTGCTATTGTTTGATTGGTTTTTGTGGTCTGAACAAACCTGGAATGGTCTGGAGTGATTTTTTTCCTCTAACTAACATCTATAGCTTTCTAGATTGGTATCATTTGCATGGATTGAATTTTTTTGGAATTAATTGGACATTTTTAAAATTTATATCAGAAACCTGTATTGGTACCAGTAGCCAGTCGGACTTCTATACATTTTTCGATGTCAAACGTGGTCCAGATGTTATGTTCATGACTTGAAATTATTTTAAGTGTAAAGTTAACACTTAGAGATTTCCAGAAGACTATAGTTTGTGTAATTTCGATTTTTTTACATTTAGTTATGAATTTTTAAAGTTTCCTATGAAATCTGCCTTGTTCTGTCCGCGGGAAAATGAAGAAAATTCAGGGATTCTAGCTTGCAATTTGTGGATTATTTGATGTTTTGGATTATTTATGATTTGTATTAGTGATAAATGGGTATCAAATGATGTTAAATACTCCCCGGGGTTCACACAACAAAAAAATGAAAAATTCAACCCCGACGCGACATATTAAAAGTGTAAGAATTTGATGTTTTCCCTTGAATATTTACTCAAAACTTGTAGATATCTAGGAAATTAGGAATGATAAGGATAAGAACTATATGATATGATAGCCAGGCTAGGCACCAAGCTGGCTTTGTTGATTAGTTTGGCTCAGCCCAGTGAAAATTAAAAAGGAAAAAAGTGATTATCAAAATGAAAAGAATTCCTTTTTTAGAAGTTTTTTTAAATAATTTTAGCAAAAAATTTTAAATATATTGTACAAATTATAAATAATTAAGGGGTCAAGGTCCTTCATGAGTGTGATTGTTATATTTAAAGGAAAGAAAATGAAATAAAAAATGTATATTTTTAGAATTAAAAGCAAAAAAACTTAAAATAGAAATAAGTATGTATTTTTTGGGAAAATAAGTGAATTAAATTGCTTTTAGCTATTTGCATCATATTTATCTCAAAGAATTATCTTTAAAAAATAATCTAATCGAATTATCATACTTCAAGTTATGATTTTTTAGAGTTTTATCTTTTAGTCGTCCATTTTTTTTTTTCTATTTCTTCTTTTGGTGTTATATTTTTTTATTTCTACTACATAAGTCTTGTAAAAACATAGTAAAATGAGATGTCATTTGCCCAAAATGATTAAATAGTTACAAAGATATAAACATTTCAAGTTTAAAAGTCGTTCAAAATTAAAAAATGAAAATGAAAAACTTAGTTTGGGCTTAGCTGTTTAGCTTGGTTTTAGACTGGGCTAAACATAGGCTTGACTAGCTTACAAGCCTTATTTTTTTCCTCAGTTTAAATTAGGCTGAGCACTAGGTTGAGGTGAAACCCAACCTAGCTTGGTCTATGTGCAATCCTAAAAATAACTTTTAATATTTTATCAATTGTTTCTTACTTGTATATCCCCTAATTTCATATAGTTTTTTCTTCTTCCTTGTAGATTATGATGTTTATATTTAGAGAAAGCAGTAAGAATACTAGCACGAGGGCATGTCAGAGGTAGAGTAGCTTACATCAAAATTTGTAGTTCGACAAGGATAAGCCTAATGTTTATTGTTTGTAGTTTTACAAGGATGAGAGGCCATGGTATGATAGTCTCAACTTGAGAAGGAAGGGATATAAAAGCAGATGGAGCCTCGACATGCATGCCAACCTGAAGGGTAGGCTCAAGTCTTTTTCCCCCTTCTAATCCACGGCTCGTCTTGCTTGATAAAATGCATCCAAATAAGATTATTAATCCCAATCTCCTAAGAAGATATCACATCCTCTTTAAAAGGATCAATGCTGTGGTGTTGTAGGATGGGGATGGCGAGTGACCTATATGATAATGGAGAAGATTCTTTTTTTACAAATCCTATCATTTTTTGCATTGATAGATACTATAATGCAATACATGGAAAACGGCTTAGAATCACTGGCGTAAGATAGGTTTTTCATTTTTGTTGAAAATGCAATGGGCAACCACAAAATATAACAGCTTATTCTCCATAGTTAACTTAGAAGACTTCAAGTGAGGATCATTTGTATCAACCTCTTCATCAGAAAACCTAACCATACAAACTTTCTTGTTGAAAGCAGGGACTTTTCTTATAAAATGAGGATTATCAATAAACATGCGTCTTATGGGTCTAAGTAGCTATAAAATTTGAGCTATAGTGGCATGATCCAAAACAATTCTTCTACCCCTTACCTCAATTATGACGATGTTGTAAATTTTGTTATAGGTCAAATTGGTGTAAAAGGCTTTCACAACTTTGGACTTTAATCCTCTTTCAAAGACAAAAAGTAATCAAGATTCATGGCTCTAAATTATTTTAACATTGCAATTTATCAAACTCAAAGAAGTCAAAGTTGACATATCTACATGGCAATACTCCTTTCTTTTGAGATAAATCTATATAACACTTTTCTTGACTCTAATTAGAGAAGAGAGGAATAGAATCTGAGGAAGATGACCTAAAGGTAGTGTTTTTTGTTCTTGCTCCTTTTGAATAATGTTAGGTAGCCATTGAGATGAATAAACTAAGAGTCATAACTCCCTAGTTAGGGTTTTCAACCGATGTTAAAAAGACACCTAGAAAACACCTTATGATTGTTGTGTGAAACACCCCTAGATGAGTTGTCTTTGTTGAAGAACATATATAAGCATACTTACAAAATAAAAAAAATTGTCAAAATCTACAAATATTAATGAAAGAAATTGAGGGAAAAAATAAGGTTTGGCCAAAAGTGGTATGGGTGTGAGAGATTGAAAGCGACAACTTTGAGAGAAAAGGAGATAAATGAATGAAATTAGGGTAATTGACTTTTAACACCATTAGTAAGGGCTAAGCCAATCAATTGGTCTTATATATTAGTTGATTGTCGCATGTTAGAAAGGAAAGAACTGGCTATAAGAAACTAATCAGTCAATTGTTGTTAAAAGGCATTTGATTATTGAGATACAAAAAGGATGGTTTGGCCTAAATAGTTGGGGTAGTTGACTATTGTTAAAAGGTAATCAATTGTCAAGATACTAAAGGGTGGTTTGGCTTAAATAACTAGGGTAATAGATTATTGCTAATAAAGTTCAAAAGCAATATGTACATATAAAGGAGCAGTCGACCGGCGAGTAACAGCTAAGCCCTCACTGTCAACTCACGGAAGAATAATTGATTATTCTTTATTGTCAATTACTTGTTGTGCCCCAAGAAGTTGCAAAACTTAACTTTCCTCTAATATTAAGCTAATATTGAGCTTCTCAGACCTTTGATACAGATGGACTATACATAAGATTTTATAGTTTATTAGAATAAAGTAAAGGCTGCTTAATACAAATGAACTATGCTTAACTCATATAGTAACATGTCTTGTATGTCACACCTTTGTTAAATTACTTCTCTCATCATACAATCATACTCCATATGCTGAAGAACACTTTTTAAAACCAATGTGTCTTAATATGATAAAAGCATGGTTACATTTAATAAAAAACAATATCCACCAACAGGCAATAGAAGTTAAGCACAAGGAGTGAAGTTAAAGAATATGGCTAATCATATAATTACCACCTAATATTTACACAATTAGATTGATATATGTTGAGTTACATTTACTAGTCCATTTTGTGGTAACCTATGGCCAACATTGTATGTAGTTACTTTACAATATATTGAATCTATTCAAAACACTTTACAACCTAGATTCAATGACCACATATATATTACCATCATACTGATAAACAAAAAGAGTTCTCCTATGACACATTCATGCCTACTCAATCACATATCAAATCCATGTAACCTTTCAAGCATCTGGAATGGTTGGAAACCTAATAAGTAACATGTAATCAACAAAATTTTAATATGCACATGTATCTCTCATGCTGTGTTAGCCCATCAACCTTGGCCAACTCTAAATACAGTAGCTCACTTTGGCAGCCATGTTTGCCTTATACATGACTTGATCAATATAGCTGCATATTTTGTAAACTGCCAATTACAACTCTTGCTCCATATTAGCATTGACTTCCTTAAAGGCATTGACAAACTAGTCATCATGATCACAGCTCCTTTGTCTCTTCTTCTTAGATGTAGAAGTTGCTAAACTTCCATTGTTGGGGGCAGTTTAGAATAAGCAATGGTAGGGTCAATTTCACTACTTACTTCAATCTCTTTTAGGTTATAACTTTAGCTCTTTTTGTCAATCTCTTTTGTTGTGTTTGCAATTGATTAAGTATTTTTACTCATTGCACGGTCTTTTTCAAAGACTATGCAAAATGAGTTAAGGTGCAAAAATAATCTAAATTTGAAGGGTGCTGCCTGTTTATGAGTATACAATGAAAATGATTGAAGCTAATAAAGTATGATAGAAAAATAGAGCAAAATAAGAATAATATTAAATTAATAGCAATATATATCTTGCTAGTTGTAAAGTGATAAAAAAACACATCATAAATAAAAAAGTAGAAGACTGTAATTGGTACCTAAAAATACTTGCTTTAATCATCTAGAGCATAAGTTTATGAGAATAAAATGTTTTCTCAATATTTGAACCAGAGCTAGTAGATCAACCTATATAGGGGTTAACTATTATATCAATACAAGTATATAAATATCTTAAAAACTAACTCCCTTTAACTAGGAATATAAATAATACTTCTATGCATAAAGGACTATATTAATATTTTACTTTCAAATACTCATCCCATATGTCTTGGTTAGTTGTAACGCATTTCTTTTCAGGGTCCCATCCAAAGTCACTAGTGTTTGTCCCATAAATCATGTCATAAATAACTATCTAACTACTTTTCAATGTTTTCATAGGATTGTATACGGGAAACTCCTTTCAAGCTAGATGTTGGAGACTTATACTTAGTCCAAACAACCTAAAATCTCTTAGATTTGGTTTGAAAGGGGCTATCTATATACAGTCTCATTTGAAAACACTAAAAAGCTAGTAGATGGTTATTTATGGCATGATTTATGAGGCAAACACTACTAGCTTTAAATGGGACCCTGAGAAGAAATATGTGATGACTAACTAAGACAAATGGGATGAATATCTAAGGGTAAAGTATTGATATGGTGTTTTCTACATAAGAATATAATTTATGTTTCCATTTGAAAGTACTTGGCTCCAAAGATATTCATATACTTGTATTACTATTATGGTTAAACCCTGTACAAGTTGATATGCTAGCTTCAATTTAGATGTTAAGAAAATTTTTTATTCTTATAAAATCGTGCACTAGATGACTAGAAGTAATTATCTTCAATCGCCACTTGCATTTCTTTACTTCTTATTCATAATGTGTTTCTAATTACCTTGCAACTATTAGGATAAATATTGTTATTAACTGAATGTTGTTTTTATTTTGCTCTATATTTTCAATCATACTTCATTAGTTTCAATCTTTTTTACTATGGATCCACAAAAGGGCAGTACCTTTTAGATTTGTGCAAGTTCTACATTTTGACCTTTTATGGTCTTTGGAAAAGATCATACAATGGGTAAAGATGCTTAATCAACTACATACATTGTTGAGGAGATTGAGAGAGGGGCCTAAGGTTGTGACTTAAAGGAGACTAAAGTGGATAATGAAATTAACCTTAACATTGTTTATTCTGAACTACCCCCCAATAATGGTAGGGGCTTTTGTGTCACTCTAGTTGCTTGGCTTGTGTTCATTAGTTGATTGATCTTTTACAAGTACATATTGTCTTTGAATTTTGCTTCAGTAATTGATCGATCTTTAGTTGGGCCAAACCAACATTTTTATATCTTAATGGTTGATTACCTTTTAATGATAGTTAACTGTCTCAGTTGTTTAGGCCAAAATACCTTTTTGTATGTCAATAATTGATTTCCTTTTAATGATAGTTGACTGATTAGTTCCTTATAGTTAAATCCCTCTTTTTTAACACTTGTCCTAGCATTAACTAACAGTGTTAAAATTCGACTATCCTAATTTTGTTTATTTTTCTCCTTCTCTTTCAATGTTATTTCCCTCAAACTCTCACACCAAACCCTGCCTTCTTTTCCTTAATTTACTTCATTAATCTTGTGGATATGGACTTTTTTTGTTTTTACTAGAGTTTGCTTATATTTGTTCTTCAATGAAGATGACTCATTCAAAGATCTTTCACATGACAGTAATAAATTGTTTTTTGGATGCCTTTTCTGACATTGATTGAAAATTGTAGTTATGGGGGTTGTAACTATTGGTTTGTTCATCTTAATGGTTGCTAAACATAATCTAAAAAGAGCAAAAGCCAAAAACGCCGCCTATGAGTCACCTTTTTCATATTCTACTCTTATTCTCTAATTAGAGTCAAGAAAAGAGGTATATAAATTTATTTCAAAAGAAAGGAGTATTGCCATATAGATCTATCAACTTCAACTTCTTTGAGTTTGAGGAATTTGAAATGTTAGACCACTTTAGAGCCATGAATCTTGAATACTTCTTATCTCTAGAAAATGACTAGAGACCTAAAGTTGTAAAAGCCCTTTACACCAATTTTAACTATAATAAAATTTACAATACCATTACAATTGAGGTTAGGGGTAGAAAAATTATTTTGAATCAAGTTATTATAGGTTAAAATTTGAAGTTACCCAAGCCTATAAGACACATGTTTACTAATAGTCCTCATTCTATAAGAAAGGTCATTAGTTTCAAAAGGGAAAGTTTGTGTGGTTAGGTTTTCTAATAAATGATCATCAATTGAAGTCTTTTGAGTTATCCACGAAGAATAGGCTATTACATTATGTAGTTGCCTATTGCATCTTCAACAAATTTGGCACATGCTAGTGATTTTGAGTTGTTTGCCATATATTGTATTGTTGAGCTTAACCCATTTTAGATCCTTCATTTGCTTAGATGGAATGTGTAAAGAAGGAATATTTTCCATTGCCATATAAGTCACTCATCATTGCCATCTTGCAACACCATGGCATTGATCCTTTCGGGCAGGATGTGGCACGTTAGCATGGGTGGCCTAACCAGATTAGGAGTCCAAATGCTTCGCTAGTAAGAGGAAATATGGAATAGATTAAGGTACTATAGAGAATGGCTTTGATCTGGAGGTAAAGCTTGTTCTTGTTTTTCTTTTTAAATTTACGTAAAATTATTATTTTTTAATTTTTTCTATCAAAGATATTTTGGTTAGTTTTACACATTACTTTCTATTCTTGTATTATTTGACTCTAACCAAACATAGGAATGTAAAAGTTTTTTTTTTCCCCTTTTTTTGATCATATCAAACATGATTTTGACTACACAAATTACATTATATTCCCTTTTCTTTTTCCTCATTTCCATTTCCCTTAAAACAAATTTTTCATATCAAAATAACCTAATGCTTTTTTCTTATTACTTGATGCTTCTATTCTTTTTTTATAATCGAACTGAAGAAATCAACTTTATCTGGGTGTCGTCTGGTGATGACTAGCAAGGTATAAGAGTCGGTAGCAAGAGATTTTAAATTAAATTTGTTGTTCTATTACGTATTAAAAAAAAAAAAGTAACAGTATTTGATTTTATTCATTTTAAAATTATCTCTGTCTTCTTCTCGCCCTTAAATGAAGTGTAAAAGACTGGAGTCAAATGATAAAAATATATTGTATTCGATTAATAATTCCATAATAAAGGCATATATAGAGTTGTGAATAATAAAAAGGGAATGTAGAAATTGGTTCTGGAAAGATACACTCTTATAGTTTAGTCAAGATATCAAATAGTTTTTACAAGTTACATGTTCAGTAATCATTAGTCCTTTTATTGAATTAAGTTAATTATTAATTCTATTATAAAGAATACATTCAGTAAAAATGTTTAAAAAATTAGTTTGCTTGACATCTAATTTTAGGAATCAAACAATAAGAAAGTGTATCTTTCAGTGATCAATTTATATATTCTCTGTAATTAAAATTATTCTAAGAATGGAGTTATATTATGATAATTTTTGCTAGGTTAGGAATAATAATGACTCATCGCAATAGTTTTTTTTTAGTAGAACAAAAATTTAAACTTAAAATCACTTTGCTAGTTGTCTACACTTGTCGCTATTAACTAATAAACTAGAGCCAGCGGGTTATGCAATAGTTTTGTGATTTGGATTTTGAAGTGCGGGAAGATAAATGACTTCTAAAGTATTTTATATTTATTTTATTTACTTTTTTAATATTAATTTTCAATAACAAATTTTTTTACAAATTTATATTTTAAAAATAATTCACAGATCCTTATTTCAAGGATCCGTGTCCATGGTTTTGTAGCGTGCGGTTTGAATGAGCATATGGATCGTTCAGGTCTTATTATATATATATTTTTAATTTTTATTGTCAAATATTATTATTTTTAAATCTATAATTATAAAATTATTTTTATTTTATATATTACGTTATTTAAAACTAAAAACATAAAAATTTTAAAAAAATAATAAAATTTAGACCGTCCAACGGTCCAGATGCTCCTTCCCGCAGAGAAACTGCGGGCAGTTTTGTAACCAAGGAGAAGTAACAGTGTTAGCTTTTGGCATCCGTCTAAGGCACGTGGCCTGTTTTAATTGGAGAGAGTAGAAAATCTCATTGGAAATGCTGGCGGATAGGGGGCCATATTGCAGGAGCTGTTTAGGACACCCAAGTTGGGCTCTTCAATTCCAAGCTTGAGTCAATTCATCAAGGACACACGCAGTGATTCATGATGGTCTCAATATCTGCATTTTCATCTCTCCTTCCAGTTTGCTCCACTCGTAGAATTCTCAGTCCTTCATTTCGAAACGTTCACTTGCAGTCTCGTCTTACCCCCACTTCAATTTTCAACCTTGGTGCTTTGAAAGAGCAGAGAAGTAAGAACCGTAGACTGAGAATGGTGAAGGCGGTAGAAGGAGAAACACAGATTCCACAGCAACAAGACCTACAAGAAGAACCATCAACTTCCGAACAGCAACCCGTTGTAGTTCCCGTTTCCCCATCGGATACTCTTACCATGTTCTTTCAGGTACCCCTAGTTTTTCTTCGACGAACAGCTGTTTGTTATAATGCCTATGTGAAAACTTACTTGATTTTTGACAATTCAGATAGCGTACTAATTCTGTTCCTGTTGTCATTGATTTTGCTCTAAAAAAGCCATCACTTACTTATCCAAGTAACAGTTTCCGTAAGCAATCATACTCGATCAGAACCGATTATGCATTTATGTTCTTAAAAAATGACCAGGAAACCTGCCAAATCTTTTGATTCAATGGTTTGTATATATTGTTGCAATTAGGCCTTCATTTAGAAACTTTATGGTTTGTATCATTCTATATGTGACTTACGGTTTACCTGTTTGAAATTTAAAGGCAGAGGGAGCACTGAATGAATCAGCTATTCCAGCAGTGACCAAAGCCTTAGAGGTAAATGATTTGACACTCTTTATTTACTTTCTTTTTCTGTGAATATAGTTTTGAAGCAAATAATAGCGTTGCTTGCTTAGTATTGGAATTTGGTTTTTAAAATGATCATCTATAGTTTTCATTTCTTAAAGACATGGGCACGGTTTTATTGGCTGGTTGGTACTGATATGAAATTTTTATGAGTTGCCCATTTTGATAACATGCCCTGAATTGGAATCTGAATCAAGCTATGATATTATCTGTATTAGTTTTCGGCTAAAAACAGTTTTTTAAATCTGTCGGTGGTTACATCATAAGATTACAGTATAAAATCTTTAGTATTTAAATACAATCTGGTCAACCTGGGATCATAATATAACTTAGTAGAAAGATTGACAATTTATGCGGGGATTGGGGAACCATAGTCAGCCTTGTATTTGAATTGGAGGTGAAGAATAGAAAAACGAACGATGACACTGAATTATTAAGTGAAAGTATAAAATAATATGTTCATACTCATACCTGTAATCTGTTACATTATTTGAAATTTCAGCAAATAAATTTGACATGCAGTCATTAATATATAGTACATACTGCTTTCACAATGAAGATGAAGTGGAGCTAGTATGTTTCTTGTTTGTGGCAACGACTGTGGCTTAATCTAGTCATATGCGTTTCATTTAACTTTATTCCTAGAATCAAAGTTTTATAGATAGAAAATTGCAATTCTGTGAAATAATTTGTTGATTTTGTTTTCTGTCATTTTTTTAATGACATTTTTCTTTATCCAATTTGGCATGTTGACCTCAAAACTTGCTCATTAATGTTCCATCATACTTTTATAGGAGATAGAAGGTGTTACGAATTTGAAAGTTCAGATTATTGAGGGAATTGCTGGTGTGGAGGTATGTTTAAAGTACTCAAATATTATTACTATTGCTGTTTGTTTTTAATAATCGACTCTATATATCACCCGATTATACATCATTAGAATCAGCAGCCAACAAGATTTAAATTACAATATCATACACCTTATTTGCTTGGGTTGCAATCCTCAGAAATGCGTCCTAATGTTCAATTGCAATAGTAGATCGAAACATATTATATCCTTGTCAACTATAAATGTTGTCAAACGTAATACCTTGCAACGTGGGCCCTGGCAGACAACTAAGGATGGAATAATATACTAGTCAACACTAGTCTATTTGTCACTTTTTGTTTTTTAAGTCAACATTATATAACTTTGCTGTACTTCAGTCATACAACTTGAAGTTCCAATGTCATTACTAACCATTGGTGCTCCGTTTTCCGATGCAGTTGAAAAAACAGACTACAGTACAAGCTACAGGAGTGGCTTCGGGTCTGATAGAAACCATACAGGGTTCAGGCTTTAAATTACAAACATTAAATCTGAGTTTTGAGGATGAAGAGGATGCAGCTACTTAGACTCGATATGTTGTGTTTTGAGGGTGAAAACG
This sequence comes from Erythrophleum fordii, assembly GCA_032878935.1. Classification (NCBI taxonomy): domain Eukaryota; kingdom Viridiplantae; phylum Streptophyta; class Magnoliopsida; order Fabales; family Fabaceae; genus Erythrophleum; species Erythrophleum fordii. The sequence continues at coordinate 16,032,195 of JAVQMF010000049.1, read as the reverse complement.
TTTCACGTTTTCTTGATTATAGCCTACTACAGTCATTCCAGTTTGGTTAAACCACATTAGTGGCGTTGATTAACTTTTTGTCTCTTATTAGCTGAGGGAGCAGCTAAATCATTTCATTCTAATATGGACTGTTATTTGAATGCAGGATGTTGAATGTATTGTGATTTCACTTTTAGTGGGTAATATTCATCTCTCTCTCAGATTGGACCAGTCAGTGCTAGTAATGCATTTTTTGTTTCCACGATTCTCTGCTAAAGCTTAATTAGAAACCTTGCGAGAAGGTAATTTTATCTTGTCATTGCCTCCAACTACGTGATAAATGGTATATGCTTTCCCCTTGAACTTTCTGTTGCAGAGATTAGCGAAGTAATGATTTTCATTTATTACACAACTAGAAGTTTTTTAATTTTTTGGCCAAGCACAACTGGAAGGTTGAAAAGTTTACAATTCAACTTAAAAAATTGATGTATGCTGAAGTATTTACCTTTTTTATTTAAAAAAAAGGATAAAATATTATGACATGTAACAGTAATTGTTACAGAATTGCGTTGATTATAGAATATTTTAAATAACTATAGATTATGTGGGCCTTCAGGATTTATTGGTTGATTAGGTAGTTATCTAAGCTATTAAAGATGTTTGACGATTAGGTTGGATGCTTTGAGAGAAGATATCAAAGTCAGAAATTTTCTTTTCTTGTCTCATTTAGTCAAACCATAAGCTTGGTAGGTTGAATCAAGCTGTAACGCTGAATTTAAATCAATTCAGCTCAACCTAACCCAATTATATGACATTAAGTTATGTTGGTACCATCAAGAAGTGTAATTTCACTTAGCATGAATATTAAATGCAGGGAATGATGTGATTCTGCATATGCATCCCTTGTAGAGTTCATTCAGCCGTTAAGAGGTTGGAGCTTCAATAAAACAAAAGCTATTTTTTTAGATCGAATGATAATTAAATGAATAAATAAAATCTTGTATTTTTTCTGGCATTAAGTGGGGATATATAAAATGAAAATTTGGTCATTTGAAGACACATTGATTTGTATATGGTTGTTCAGAGTTAAAAATGGTGAACGACTGCTCAAACTAGTGAGAATTTGAAATGAAACTCTTAACCCTCCAAATGTTCGAAGTTGGATTCTAGTGCTTTTGAATCATTACTTGATGGTGTGTTGGAGACGCAATATATTCGGTAGCTATGAAAACGTTGGAAAGGAGACTAAAAGGGAGAGGGGAAATTTAAAAAATCTTTTTCGTACACTTGAAAGGTTTTCCTATATGGAAACAACTCCTTATACACTATGCTGCTATTGTGTTTTCTATCAAATTGTAAATGAGAAAGATATTGTTCAAAATAAAAAGATTCAGCAAAGGACTATTTTGTCCCAAATCACTACAACAGTGTCAGTAGGCCAAGGTCGACAAATCATAGATGTTTTATTGCCATTGTATGTTTAATTAATAAAAATAAGGATCTTAAATTTTTTTTATATAGAGTATTTTGATTATTTGTTCATATTTTATTTTCATTTTACTAAATATCTAAATAAGAATATTTTTGTTCTATTTTATATTATGCTTTTAAATATAAGATTTCATTTTATTTTTATTTTTTAAAAAATCATTTCTCTTTTAAAAATAACCTACATGAACCATAGATATCCTGCTGAGGTACTGCCCATACCATTTTTCTTTTTATACGGAATAAGAATTTGAAGCTAAAATTCTTCGTTAAGTAGTTATCTCTCTACACTCCTCACTAGGCTACACCAAGTAACTTTGACACTGCCCATAACTAACGCAGGGATATGTTATGGCAAAATGTCTCAAGAGAAGGGACCCTGTGTATTAAGATGATGAATCTAATCGGAGTGCTGATATTATTCAAATTAATTGTGCAATTCCCTAATTCTATCCAAAATAAATAAGTCAATTGCAATCTACTAAATCTTAGAGCAGACATGTTGACTTGCGGGTTCAAGGCATTCCACGTCCAGAATGAGAAATCCTGCTAGTCTAGGTTGACGAGCAGGTGTTTGTAAACTGTAATACGCCTTTGATATCGGGGAATATTATTATCAATGACACCGAGCAGTTACGGAGCTTATCTCACAGTGAATTCAGGGTATCATTACTCCAATTTATTATTTTACTTGGATCTTCACCTGTCCATTGTCCAACTACTTTAGTTATTGTTATATAGTTTTTTTAAATGCTTAGTTGCTATACCTAAATTTTCATTTAGATATACGAAACTATTAGGGATATTATATGTACAGAAAATTTTTAAATTTTTTTTTTCATTTTTTACATAATATAAAATATAATATTCTTGAATAAAAAATGTACTAAATATAGATGATCAATTATTTTATTTACTTAACAACTTCCAATATTATATCTAACCCAAAAAAAATTTAACATCCATCTCTATATATCTTCCAAATTCAAGTGAAGAAATTGATTAAATTCAGCGTGTCGGCATTACATAAAATATATCATAGGAGTAACATTATTCTTGGCGCAAGGTCATTTACTTCCAAGTATCGTAGGCTGTAGTTCATCATAGATTCATGTGTTATGTGTTGCCAAGTTCATGTTTTATTTTTCCTGACCTATATTCCACTTTTTCCCGCCATCGGTAACATTTGAAAGGCCAAGCCAATAATTTAACCTGGATCATAGTGTAGTCCTTTCCATGCTGGTCTTCAATTATGTAAGCTTCCACAAACTTACAAATTTCTCACACCTCGCGAGAAACTTTACCTACTTGATTACTGTGAACTCTGCACTATCATTAGCTGTGTTACATATATCACAGAGCTGTTTTTTTCCCTCCTCAATCAACCCTCATAAAGTTGACTTAAAAGCAGAGAAGAGAAGGAAAAGCTACAAAACCCGTACGGTGACAGCCATTGTCCCGGCCCACCCTTCCCCTACTTTTGGTCAGGTGGGGTGGGGCGCTTATTAGCTGTGATCAAGTAAGTGACCCTAAACTTGATTGAACTGAACGGGGTGTCATTTATTTTGACTGCTAAATTTGTTAAACCGAGATGGGTGGTTAGAACTCAGAAGATAAGTCACGCTGTCATGGACCACAGAATGGTTTTCAATCTACTTCTTAAAGACAGGCATCGTGTGAAGAAGCATAGGATTATTAGCAATACACACTCTTTAGGGGAAATAGAGATGCTAGATTAGTAGAAAGAGTGTTTAGGGACCACGTGGGTTCAAAGCTCTTTCACTCGGTAATGGAGACAGCAATGCATTAGTACCCACCTTCAAATCTCCCCAGAATTTATCTGCACTGTAACACTGATCTATCCAGCGAAATTGAAATTTCCCTCTCTTCTTCAGGTGCCTCTATTTATACCACACTCTGCTTCTGCTTTAGCAATAACATTATTCACTACCTTGCTCTTGCTCTTGACTTCCATTCTTGTCCTAGTCCTGCTCCAGAAGAATGGCTTCCAAATCTCTTCTTTTACTGCTGGGCATATTTGTTCTGTTAACTACAAATGTATGCTTCACTTTCCCACCCATTTAGCTTAAACGAGTAAACATGAAATTACTTTCTTGCTTTGAGCGTCCTAACATAAAAATCCCACCTTCTTTCATTATATTATATGCAGGTTTCTTCCTATGACGAAGAGCTCGTCATGCAGGTACGACTTTGCTACTTGTTGCACAGTATCCTGATCCATTTCCCTTTTGGTCTGATTGACTTCTCATGACTAGAAAATCCAAACTGGAAAGTTCAAACCTTTCCCTAAATTAATGTCAATTTTTTGGCTGGTTCGTTCATGATTTCTTACTCTACATAAAGTCTAGCTTTACACGCACACCCTTTGCTCAATCAACACTATATTTGTTTATGGTATTTGAAACAGGTGAACTATGCAGAACCTCTAGTTTCTGCGGTGGCCCCCACACCAGCGCCACCAGTGAAGCTACCAACTCCTCCGCCTCCCTCAGCCGTAAAGGCACCAACCCCTCCACCGCCGGTGCAACCACCTACTCCGGCACCTCGGTCCCCAGTGAATCCGCCTGTTGCTCCAGCTCCAGCTCCAGCAGCCCCCATAGTTAGATCAAACAAAGGTACAAATATCATGGTTCATCTTTACTCTGATATATATATATATATATATATATATATATAATGAACGGTGGTTAAAATTGCATTATTTGATGGGAATGCAGATTGCGTTCCACTGTGTGAGAATAGGTGCCAATTGCACTCAAGGAAGAGAGTGTGCATGAGAGCATGCAGCACCTGCTGTGAGCGCTGCAAGTGTGTTCCTCCGGGAACTTACGGCAACCGTGAACTCTGTGGCAAGTGCTACACCGACATGGTGACCCACGGCAACCGATACAAGTGCCCTTAACAATACCATCATCTTCCTCTTCACAATTTACTACTTATCAGTATATTAAATATTTAACTACTTTTCTATTCCTAGTGTCTTAAATTAACTACTCAGTGAGCAGTGTGTTTATATACTGTACTATTGCATATGTGCCCCATAAAACGCCAATGCTCTCTCTGCGTGTTGGGTTGTCTTCCAGATTTGTTTCAACAAATTTACTCCCTTTCCCATCGTAATCTTTTTATTTTAATAATCATGATGAAGCAATAATGTTTAGTGCTTTTGCCGCTTTGTTGAACACTGGTAATATTCAAGTCATCTATCGAATATTTGTGTCTCGAGTACGTACGGGTTGCATTGCTTTCTTTTGTACATTCATGGTGGCCCCTTCAGACCGGATTCTGCATTTCTACAAATATTGGAATCTGGATCCTCTGCTGTTGGATTTCTATCCTGTTGTGCTGTTGGGAGGAAAACAAAGTGTGTTTTGATTTTTTTTTTTTTTTCATTTCAAATTAATTTCATTCATCCCACCTTTTCTTTGAATTCCTTCTAACAGCAGCAACTGTTAACAGCAGACGATCCAATTCCCAAATATTGAGATTAGGCCAGGTGGAGATGTGATTTCATTGATATGCTCATACTAAACCATGCGATCTACCTATTTTAAAGCATATGACGACGCTCACATACCAGATATAGTACAAACAGATATTTCTTTCTAGACCTAGTCGATTCTCCAGTTTCAGACTCAAATGATAATTGAATTAAACCCAAAATTAAAAATTAGTCAGAGACTAACTAAAATTTATGCTTAATTTTAAGTTGGCCAATTGTCAAAACAATTGAATACACTGTTGGACTCAAATAAATTAATATATCCCTTCCTGTTATAGCTGCATCAACGTCATTCTTTTAATGTTTTGATTAGTGCAGTTAAGTATCATATTTGAATAAGAGCTATAATCGATCGTCTCATATAGCTTAATCTTTTTATTTTAATAATCTAATCGATAACAACGTTCGTAGTTTCTCCGGATTCTTTTTCTTTAGATCATTTTGAAGGGATACTCTTTCAGATTGGGCTAGTGTAATAAAGATTTTTAATTTTAAAGTATTTTCCATAATAACCAAAATAGATATTATTTCTTTTTATTTAGTTAATTTCTGTGAAAAAAAATTTAATACATTTTTATACACAATTAGATAGTGTAAGAAGACATTCGTGGATTTTTATCAATTTATTTGCAATAACTGATTTGTATGTATACTTAAAAATTTCTCATTTACATATGAAGTATGAATCTCATCTTAGCTCTTAAAACAAATTACAAATTAATTGAGACCTTAATCATTAAGTGCCTCTTCCCACCATATGGTTTCATTTGCTGTATATGTAACTAGAGATGTCAAAATAGACCAATTTAGTTCACATGAGTTGGCTCGGCACTCATTCTGGATTAAATGAGTTGGGCTAGATTGGCCCATTAACAAAATGTTGAGTCAAAATATGTCTAGTTCAGCTCATCAATAGGATTATACAGGCCCATCAGAATCTTTAAAAAGAAAATAATAGCAAATAATATTTAACATTGCAATAAATAATAGAAATAAGTATTCAAAATCCAAACAATTAGCTTAAACACTTAAGTTAAATTTTAAACAATTAAACAACTCCTTTAATAATAAGCATCGTGTTATTATCATCAAATAAAAATAATTAGCGCAAGTATCGTAGTTTCAAATCAAATACCTAAAAGTGAAACAGGTAATGAAAACTTGGAAATATGGGTTTATTTAAATTTTTTCATCAAGAGCATTTAAATCTTGTTTTGAAGGTTCAATTACCTAAAAATTAATAAATCTAGCCATACAAATTTTATTTAAAAATAAAAAAGGCCAACCCATAGATTAAATGAGTTAGCTCATATATAACTTGTAAGTTAAATTAGCTAGATCAAAACAATATCAGAATTATGTGAATTTTGTAAGATTTAACTCAACTTACTGTTTTAATGGGTTAAATAGGCCAATACGGTTTTTGATGAGTTCGATCGATTATGACAATTATATATACATACATTGTTTATCTTTATTTTACCATTGCAGTTTGTAGTGTTTTCCCTCGTCATTTTTGGGTAATATATATAATAATATTTTCAACAAAAGTCCACTTCCTAATCTTTGAAGTTCAACTCAGGTTTCAATTTGAGATATTTATTTTGGTTCAATATAATTATTAATGTTTCAATATTATCCTTTTTCCTGATGCTATCAATTTTTATTAATAGAAGTATATCATGTAGTTTTAAAGATTGAATAAAACACTGACATAGTAGATCCAACTCATATTTATACTTCAAAAAGGCTAAAATATATAAGATATGAACAAAAATGATAAAGAGAATGATTTTTTAGCATTAGACTAATCAGGAGAAGCAAAATGGTGTAGTTTAAGTTTGAGTTTTTTACATAATTATTTTATTTAACTTGTAAAGTTATAGGCAAGGCCACCCAGACAGTTTTGTTAATAAAATTAATGTCGTTAAAAACAAAAAGATAATATTACATATTTTTCCGAACTTTAAAAATTGTATTAAATCAGATAAAATTTATACAACTAAAATAAAAAAAAAAACTTGAGTGAAACTTTGATATTAAAATTTAATTTTTGCTTAATATTTTGGTTTAGGTCCATTGGACCTTGGCCCACAAAGTACGCCTATGATGAACATACACAAACCACGGGGAAAAGAAGAAGGACAAATTGGATTTAATTTTGAGGAAGTTTTATATCCACTTAATCAATTACTGAATTACAATGAGAGTAACTATGTGGAATATAAATATATTTACTAACGTGTACACCTTTTTTTTTTTTTGGGAGCCAACGTATTAACGGGTACACATGAACGAGTCTTTGTTAGACTACTTTACTAAAGAAGAGTGGAATAGAACAAGTCAAAATCAGAACTTTTGGTGAAATTTTCATCATTTCAATTTTCTACATTCTTGGGTCGAGTAATTAGTGGGCTTGCCGAGGCAGGAAGTTTCAAATCTTTTTTCTCGAAACGAAGGAAAATAAAAAAAGGACAGAGTTAGTAGTAAGCTTGATCGAAGACGAAGGGACACAAAATGCGCAGCGATGGGATCTTAGGCAGCAGAGATGCCCAGGGAAACAAAGTGGCGGCAAGTAGTAGAGCCAAGTGGTTGAAGAGGCGGGAGAGATGGCTGGTGGTACTGGGTGTGATTCTTCATGCAGTTTACATGCTCAGCATATTCGACATTTATTTCAAGACCCCCATTGTTCATGGCATAGATCCCGTCACTCCTCGCTTCACTGCCCCTGCCAAGCGTCTCGTTCTTCTAGTTGGTACGATCTATTGCACACTCTCTGTTTGTTGAATCGTCTGTTTGAAATGTTGCCGCTTTGTTTCTGGGATTTGGTTAGTGAATATGGGTTGAGCTGTTTGCGGAATGGTGTTACTTACAAAATGAATATTTGTTTTGTGTACTCGTATTATATGATAATCAATTGACTATATAGGTTCTTAGTTTGCTTTAGTTTATTGTGTAAGTAAGTTGTCCATGCCTTTAAGCTTTAAACTCGGCGTTTTCTTTGACAATTCGTACTCCTAAGTCTCAGTACTCAAGGTTGAATTTTAACCATTGTCTGTGTATATCTAGAGAAGTAGTGTGAAGTGTCACTCTTTGCCTTGAACTTTCTTAATTGATTGATATAGAACTCCTGCTGGGAGCCGACTTTTTTCGTTACATGCTAATTCGCAATTTTACTTACTGGGAGAAGCTAAAATTATAATGCAGCTGATGGCTTGCGAGCTGACAAGTTCTATGAGCCGGATGCTGAAGGAAATTACAGAGCACCGTTCTTAAGAAAAATTATCAAAACACAAGGTCGCTGGGGAGTGTCTCATGCTCGCCCTCCCACAGAGTCAAGGCCTGGTCATGTTTCCATAATTGCTGGCTTTTATGAAGATCCTAGTGCAGTTACGAAAGGTGGGTCTTCTATGACCCGTTAGCGTTTGATGATTTCCATGACTTATATGTCCACTAAAAGATGCTTCACGTTTTATGCAGGATGGAAGGCTAATCCTGTTGAATTTGATTCAGTCTTTAACAGAAGTCGGCATACAATTTCTTATGGAAGTCCTGATATAGTTCCAATATTCTGTGGTGGCTTGAAACACAGCACTTGGAATTCTTATCCCCATGAGTTTGAAGATTTTGCAACTGGTCTGGCAGCAGCTTCTGAACTCAAATTTTTCAATGATTAAAACATTTCCTACCAATAATTTCTTAATTTTGATGAGTAAAGTAAAATCAGAAAATTCATCATTGAATTCTTTATCTATTTTAATACTTGCCATATATTAGTATTTTTCCTCCCTTGCTACTATTTCCCATAATCATGATTATTTATTTTAAAATTCTATCTGTTGTATGTGTTATATATCAACTTCTCGAATCCTCAACTTCATTGGATAATTATTGATTCAACACTCTTAAATTGTTAACACAGATGCATCCTTTCTGGATATGTGGTCTCTTGATCAATTTCAAAGCCTTTTGAATAGGTCCAGGGAAGACTTAAAGTTGAAGGAGTTACTTCTGCAGGATAATCTTGTTATATTCCTGCACCTACTTGGTTGTGACACTAATGGCCATGCACATAGGCCTTATTCCACCATCTATCTCAACAATGTTAAGGTTGTTGACCACGTAGCTGAAAGTGTTTATAATCTTGTTCAAGATTATTTTAAGGACAACCGTACAGCTTACATCTTTACAGCAGATCATGGGATGAGTGACAAAGGTTGGAATATTTTTTTGTACCATATTTATCTCTGGATAAACTTTTGGTTTGCCACATGCTCAAAGTTGTGATAATTTCAGTATAGGTTGTTGAAACATGCTGAAGTTGGACTTTGACATATGGATATCACAATATCTACATTTTAGTAAAATTGATGTGCTTTACTATGCTTGTTACTTGGTCAAAATGCGATAACCCCCCTTGACTTAGGGTGTTGTGCAATTTAATCCCTTCAACTTTAAAAGTTGACTAGTGATCCCCTAGACTTCTAGTTTTGTGCAACATAACAACTTTATTAATTTTTTTGTCTAAAACTTTAGCACCACTTGTTTATGTATAGGCTAAGTTGGGAAAAAATAAACCCAACTTGTCATACCAAGTGGCAAATAAGAATTTTTTTGTCATTTCCTTCCATGTTTTTCTGCACATGGACAAGACAAAGACCCCTTATTTTGCCACTTGGGATAAAAGGCTGAGTGTATTTTTTGCTGACTTGGCCTATATGGACAAGTAGTGTAAGGGTTTTGGACAAAAAAGTTGACAGAGGAGTTATTTGCATAAACTGAAAGTTTAGGGAGTTTCAAATCAACTTTTAAAGTTGAGGGCAGGAAATTGCCGAACCCCTTAAGTTGAGGAGGGTTCTTTGCATTCTGGTCTTGTAGTTAAAAGACAGTAATTGTGGAAAGCAGCAAAATCTTACCAGTTCCTGACATATGCACAGTTTATAGACTCACTTGGAGAACAATAATAATGAAGTGCAGTCTGTGTCTAGATTGCATACTCTGGGTAGCAACTGGTGTCAGAAGTGCTTATACTTTCAGAGGGCTGACACATCAAATTGACCTCTATCTTTTCCCCGTTCTTTCTCTCTCTTTCTCTCTGTTCCTGACTATCAATTTACAAATAGTAGTGGAGTATAACTCAATTTGCACAAGGAAGCCATTGGTGTGATCTTGGGGAACTATGACATTCCATTTTCCCAGTACTTGGGTTTTTGTCAGCTATATTTTCTCTCACAGCCTGGAACTTCTCCATATTCTTAGTTGAACTTAAACTTGGTACTTGCCTTGGATATGAAAGTGTTATCTGTTTTCCAAGTACTTGAATTGTTTTCTCACCTGTATCACAGTTACTCCCTCTGTTTCACTTTAAGAGTCTCACTTCCCATTTGACCAATACCAAAACAAACATGTCTTACTTTGCAAGTAAAGAGTAATTCCTTTGCTATCCTTCCTTTTTCTTTAAAACTCAGAAGGTTAAATGTACTATGGAAATACGCTTGATGTGATATGTTGACCTATAAAGTAAAAGCATACAAACACATGGCATCCTGTATTGTATAGTAAAAGTCTTCTTAAACTTTGTAACAATTCAAATAGGACACGCACAATGGGATGGGGTGAAATTTGATTGCTGTGTTGAAATAGAGAAGGTGACATAGTTATGGTTTTTATTTTATAGGAAGCCATGGAGATGGGCATCCTTCAAATACTGATACTCCCCTTGTTGCTTGGGGAGCTGGTGTTAAATATCCAAAGCCAATTTCCAGCAGCAACCATACTGATTGTGGTTTTCGATTTGTTGATGACCATGTGCATGACACGCCAACACCAGCTGAATGGGACCTCCATGGAATAGAAAGGGTTGATGTTAATCAAGCTGATATTGCACCACTCATGGTTGTGCATTTTGTTTTTGAAGATTTCTGTTCCAATTTTAAAAGTAAAATTCTCCAACGATCCTTAAGTTTCATTGATCTGATATGTTAATTCATTTTTTTGACAGTCGACACTTCTTGGTCAGCCATGCCCTGTTAATTCTGTTGGAAGTTTGCCCTTAGACTATATTAATATGACCAAGGTATCAACCCTTAGCTCTAATTGATAGAGAGCTTTTTCTTGATCTTCATGAATGTCAGGCAGATGTAGTGTTGCTTACTACATTCAGTGGAATATTTGCTAATTTTTTGTTAATTTGACTGATCCTACCTGTGGTAATAGGGTGGGAAAGTAAAACTTACATGAATAAGTGCAAAGTATTGTGTTAATTACAAGAGTTCAAATCTGCAATTTGAGTGGGCATTAATGGGTAGATGATCTAACAAAGACTTCAACCTTGTGTTATGTTGTAGGCAGAAGAAGTTGAAGCTGTGCTAGCCAATACAAAAGAAATTCTCAACCAATTTCTTCAGAAATCACGTATCCTTTGCCTAGATTGATTTATTCTCAGTGATATTTACTGTATTGTTTTCTTGAATGCCTTGGCATCTTTTGGATTACTTACTTTGGTGCCATTGGTTTGATTGTTGGTGCTTTCAAATTTTCAATAATTTGAAATAAATTTTTGTTTTATTTTTAAATATGAATATGCCAGGGGGCATAACCATTATTCACCAGACAATACAAAGAGGATTAGCTAAGAGCCAATTTAAGAGTGAAATGTTATATCTCTTTTACTTAGAAATTAACAATAGAGTGATGTTTTCTCTCTCTCTTGATGACAATGTAGAAGGGGACTAGGCTAGAGAATTGCTTATTTATGTTGTATTCATTGACAATATCAGATATTAAGCAGTCACATTCTTTTTACTTTAAGCCCTTCAAGCCACTCACCCATTATTCCTCTATATTGGACAAAATTGAGGGTTTGATAATGGCTAGAGATTATGAAGCTGCAATGGACCTGTCCCAGAACCTAAGAAGTTTGGCATTGCAAGGACTTCATTATTTTCAAACTTATGACTGGCTGATGCTCATGACTGTAATTACTCTTGGGTACAGTGGCTGGATAATTTATCTTGTTCTTCATGTGCTGCAGTTTTATACTTCATTGCCAGGAATTAATTTTGGAATGGAGCAAGCAGTTCAGAGAAATAAACTTGGAAAAGTAATGTTTGTGTAAGCTTAGCATTTCCATAATATTATTCCCAGTTATCTTAACTTCTTGTGAGTTGTAATTATTGTGTCAAGTGGAAGAAAATTGAGAGATGTTATGGAGAAACACATACCATCATGTAAATGAGAATGTATGAATGATGTGAAGGCTCAGTTGATTGAATTTCTTAGCTGAAAATAATTGACGTCAAATTGATTTCTTTCTAGTATAATTTCTTTTTTTCTATTTTATGGTTACCAATTAATAAAATCTTGTTTCTTGTTTTGCAGTTACACCTAGTTGGATGTTTGGTGATGGGAATACTTTCTTTTCTATTATTTCTGGAGCACTCTCCTCCTCTTTATCATGCATACATGATAATGACCTCATTTTTGTGGATGCAAATAGTTAGTGAATATCAGTTTCTAAAAGCACTGTGGAAGCATTTATCTGGGAGAAGAATGAATTATATCATTAAGCTTCTAGCAATTACTGCTGTCTCAATTTTCATTCTTGAGTTCCTGGTATGAATGTTAAACACATTTCTCTAGCCTTGTAAAGAGATATTCCATCTTATCAAAACTATTTGGTTCCCTCTGCAGGTGAACAGCTTCACAGAAAGGAAGCTCTATACTTGGTGCTTCCTGATTGCAGGGGCCACAGCTTCTTTTTATCTTTTGAAGTCAATTCCCTGGAGACCGGGGATACCAATATTTGTTTGCCTTGCATGTTGGTTCTTGTCTCTTTTCACATTGATGCCAGCAGAAATCCCTGACAACAATCAGTTAGTGTAAGTTACTTCCTTTAGTTTATCCTTTGTATAGTGTAAAGGAATCCACTCAATATTTGAAACTAACAGAACCTGCTGTGCTGAACTCAACTCACAAAGTATCTAGTTTTTAAAATTATGAAGCATGATAATCAAATTTTCCCACTTGAATTTTGTTGCATTGTATATTAATTTTTTTCTTTCAATGCTTAGGGATATGTATTCATAATAATAAACAAATATTATCTTTTTATTGTGGAGAATTTTATTTTTAGCACACTTATGTATAGGACTCCAAAGGGATACAATGAATAGAAGCTAATATTTACTTGCCGTTTGCATAGCTATGAAGATAAAAAACTCTTACTGACAGTAATGATTCTTTGTTCCTTTTAATCTCTCTTACTTGGTGGAATCTCTTTGTCTCTTTCATTACTTTTCTGTGTAGCATAAGGAGGTGAGGAGAATAAAGGATTTTCAACCAATGTTTCAAAGTTTCCCTTCCTTTAAATTTTTAAGTTCCCCTAGTTTAGGAGATTTTGGCGGATTAAATAAGGGGGAGGGAAATTATCATTTAACCAACTCCTGCCATTTTCTTTGGATTTCTTCTCTTCTCCTAACTCCAAAATGTACCCCTTAGTGCTTTTTTTTTTTTTTTTGAAAACTTCTATGCAGTTGGCTTAAGAAGTAATATACAAATTTTGATCATGTTTTGGATTCTAAATATACTCTCTAATATTAGTCTTTGACCCTAATTTTTTTAATTGTTAATTTTGTGTTATAAACCCTTTCCATATTTTTTATTATTTATTGACAACATGCAAATGCACCTTTATCCATACTTCAAAGAGGTGTTAATGTGTTATTTACCCTTTGTACCATCAAGCATCAGATATTTCTTTGGTCATCCCTGTCATAAAGATCTTCCCATATATCTTCAACTTAACCTTTTTTCTACTTCTTTTGACTTTATTTATCTTCTTCTTCTTCTGTTTGAGGTGGCTTGTCAGTCACTTTTTCTGTCTCATATCATTCTACACACACTGAATTTAAACAACAATGTTTAGCGTATAAATTTTTTATAACTGTGTTTGCAGAGTTGCTAGTGGAGCTATTATCATTGTTATAGGAATAACTGCAAGATGGTTAGATTTAAATGCTGGTAGGAATAAGTATTGGCTTAGTATATGTAATCAAGAGTTCAAGAATCCCAAGTTTTCAGCTCTGTTTTACTTACAGGTGCCTTTTCCTCCATTTGGCTTGGAAGCTCAATCATGTATAATTTCAAACATATCCATTGATTACTATTTTTTGGTCATGACTAGGCTATTTTAGTTGGTTTTTCTTCAGTGATGGTGTATATATCAACATCTCACAGAACTGAGAAGCAAGAACTTCATGTATTACACCAGTTGATTAACTGGTCCATTGCTGGTATGCTATTGATTCTTCTCTTTTTGCTTAAGTTTCTTAGTGCTATTCAGACATTTTTGTAATGGTAGCATCATACTATTTCATTTTCTTTATTCCTTCTTGAAATACACAGTTTTTTGGCATATATGATATGGCACTTGTTTTACTTCCTTGAATATGGTATTAATATAAAAATAAGATATTAGGTTAAGGCCTAAAATGGTTGTTTTATAACTAGAGCATAAAGTGCACATTTAAGCTGTGGATGTTAAAGTGAGGATGCAACTACAGAAATTTTGCTATGTGTAACTATGAAAATGAAAATTTTTCTTAACACAACTAATATACACAGTTTTATTTTTGTTGCATACCTTGAAGATATGCCTTGTATGTCAATTATTATAGGTATGGATTTGAAGGTCTGAACTCTGAATTTGTTTCACATAATTGATTAACATCCTTTATTAGCTTATTAGCAATCATTCTTTATATAGGCTACATACTACTCTGTCATTTGATTGTTCAAGAATCAAGATACTCAGTTTTACCATCTTACTTGTCATTCATTACACTGATTGCTTGAATTAAGGCAGTTAAAATTGCAGGAGATGCCTTTTATCTATATTTATTGGTATATCATTCTCAAATCTTGTCTATATTTTTGCAAAAGTTTAAATCCTCTTAAGATTAGGTGTTTTATTCCTCTATTTCTTTTTTACCTTATTGCTTACTTTTAAATTATCTTGCATTAGGTTTTTCGATGGTACTCCCACTATTTTCAGCAAATAGCCTCTTATCCCGGCTCACTTCCATATTTCTTGGTTTTGCACCTTCATTTCTTCTTCTCTCCATTGGGTACATCTTATTCATCAGCCTGTTTGGTTTTGGATGCCCTTTGAACTTCGTTAGTGTGAGCTTACAGATGTTTAATCTCTCTCTTCTTGAAACCTGTGCAGATATGAAGCTGTATTTTATGCTGCTCTTGCTCTTGTACTTATGGCATGGATACTATTTGAGAACACAATTCTCAATTTAAATATCGTGAACAGGTCATCAGTTTCCACTGAAAGCATTGAGAATCATCTCATCCTTGGATATGATAATAGGTCTTTGCAATTATCTGATGTGAGAATCCCATTAATCTTTGTAAGTCTTATTCTTTTCTTTGTCATATTTCGTCCTAACCATGTTTGATTTGAACATCTTTTTGTTTTTGTTTCTTTTTTAAATTGAATTAACCTCTTCATTAGATGAGTTTTCTGCTAGGACAGTTTGGAGAATGAGATAAGAATGTATAATCTTTTAAACATTACGGCTATTTTGTTAAATTGCATGACTTGGAATTTATTCTTAATTAGTAATTTGAGAGGTTTAATTATGGTTTCTTATCTTAGTAGATTTAGGATTACTTTATAATTTGTTTGTATAGAAGGATCATTGTATTTTAAGAGGACAGTTTTGAATGAGATTGGTTACCATGATGGACTAACTGCTTTGAACTAGCTGCTTTGGTGAGGTTGCTATTTTAAGGAACCGTTCCATCTAGATTTCTCATGGTTTTTTAAGTATGTGAATGGTTTTGTGAAGTTAAAGTCAAGAATTTCAAACCATAAAACCTAAGTGTAGCCCTACAGAGGATAAGATGAGGGAAGTCAATAAGATTATTTGGCCTGGATAGCAAAGAGATTTAAATGCTCTGGTGCAGCATAGGTAGATGATTTGACTTGCAGTGATAAAATGTCCAAGATGAAGCTGGAGCTGTCTCCACAAGTGGTGTAATGGAGAAATAGATCTTTAAAGGATTAAATAGTGAAATAGATTTTATTCAGCTGTCTGTAATCAGTGTCTCATTAGGATCCAGGCCAACCAAGCTTTTAGAATTATGCTGAGCTGTTCTTGTTGTAATAATGTATATCAGATAAAGCCTGACAAGTTATTTACTTGGTTTTGAATTTGACATTTATGCAAACTATTGTATCCTGCAGATGGTTTTGTTCAATGTTGCCTTCTTTGGAACTGGAAATTTTGCAAGTATCGCTAGTTTTGAGATTTCATCTGTCTATAGGTTCATTACTGTCTTTAGTGTAAGTAAAGGTTGAGCTTTTGAAGAAATCTTTAGTTACCTGTCTTTAATCTTCTTGAAAACTGATATTGTTTGCTTGCAATTGCAGCCATTCCTGATGGCAGCCCTACTTATCTTCAAGTTATTTATACCATTCATGATTGTCATGTAAGTGGACCTATGCAGTGTAGCTATTTGCAAATATTCTACGATATTACCTATTTGAGACTCAATTATGTTTAACGGGTAAACTCCTTTCTTTCTGATGATGCACGCCAACCAAAATGATGTGTTTATATTTGCTATTTTCAAAGCTGTGGATTTTACCATGATCATCACCATCGTCTTTAATGAAAATCAAAAGTCGATGAGTTGGCTCTAAGGTTGACCAACTCATCAGAACAGTCACTTAATTTTTTATTTATTTTTGGGTAAGAAGACTAGTCACTAAATTGTATTTCATTGTTGATCTTAAATGTATATGGTGCTTGCAATGAATCGTAGAATGAAAGAATAGTTAATGGTTCTAAACTTATTTTAACATTTCTCAATTTTATATTACTTACGATGGAGTGAAATGCAGATGTGTATTCAGTGCGGTAACCAAATTGAACCAGGTTCCAAGGATGGGATGCTATTTTCTTGTTATACTATTCTCAGATGTGATGACCATTCACTTCTTCTTCCTGGTACAATCATCTTATTCTTGATAATTTCACTCTTTTCCGGACTTTACTTCATTGTATCAAATCCAAGGGGTCAACTTAATGGTTAGAAATGTCTTAAATAATGCAAGTGCCTTTCTTCTTTTACTATCAGCTTCTAGCAAATTATTATTATTATTGTATTGTTTTGTTTTGTTTTTGGCTTTTTTTTGGGGGTCTTTTTCTTCTTAGAATCAAAACTACTAATAATTACGAAGATCTAATGAGGACTTAAAAATTTTTATTATGGAATCAATTGATAATTGATAATGTCTTTTCTAAGTTTAGCTTACCATATATGAATGATTTACTTTGTCCTAATCTCTTTTTCATGCTTAGTTGTCTGTAATGAATCTTTTACAATATCTAATCCGACAATCAGATGGTAATTTTGATTTTTTAAATACATTCATCAATTTCTTTCTTTTTTTTCTTTTTCTTTTTTCCTTTTTTTGGGTCTAGTTTTAGGATCTGCAATGTTTTCCTGTTATTTGTTGGCGGGAACCATCTAGTACTGATCAACCCAGACTAAGAATGAACTCTTCAGTAAATGAGTCTTGTCTGTGTCTAAAACTTATTCAATTTTGACAATGCTTTATACTTGAAATAGTAGTCGGACCATCTCGCTATGTCTGTGTTCATAGTAGTGTCTACATTTCCTAGACTGCAGATGAATATAGTTCCGACTTTAAACAACCATGGTAGTTATTGGTTACCATTCTTTTAAGCAATATTACCTAATTCATCAAATCCTGAAATGGCAAGCCATCTATCTGTTATCGGTTAAAATGGTCATCAAAACTCTAGGTTTTCTTGGTTTAATGGCCTTATACTATATTGTCCGATGTAAACTTTATCCGTGCCAATTGTTGACTGTAATATTTAGGGATGACATATGAACATAGGCACGCTACTAATGGTATCGATGATAACAGGTTAAAAATACAGGAAGTTGGATGGAAATTGGCAATAGTATCAGCCATTTTGGGATCGTGAGTGCCCAAGTTGTTTTTGTTCTGCTACTATTTGCCCTCACAAATACATACACAAAGGACATTCGTTGTAATTCAGCAGTCCCATCTGCTCGAAAGGCAATTTAGTATGCATCAGAGTGGGATCTCTATATGGAAATAAATCAGCTACCTTACAGTGAGATGACTCTTCACCTCCTCACATCTATGCGGCAGTTTTGCTGATTGCATGACCAGCTTCTCACCAACCATGAGTTTGCCCTGTCTTCCTCATCTCTTTATTAGCTTCAGACTAAAGGGTTTTTATGTGCTCTCGTGATCGTCATAGAGATGAGGCTGAAATTTCAGCATGTTTTAACAGATTTTTTGGTTAAATATTAATAGTCGCCCACAGGTTGCAACTACACCAACATTGAGATTTGGGGACAATGTGAAGGCCATCAAACATTGAGCCTCAGCATAGTTTTGGAATCAACAACTTGCATTTGTTATTTTCTTTATCCCCTGGTTATTTGAATTGTATTCAGCTGATAAAAAAGCTTCTGTGCGTAAACAAAAAATTGTTGGTTTGATTTCTAAGGAAAAAGAAAATTAAATTATCCACCCCATTAGATCTCCCGTGCATTGACAGGTGTTATTATCATAGGATTTTAGAGTTGCATTCACTTAGTTTGTTCTACGAACATGATTGTAGAAATATTGATACATAAAACTTCTGACAAAGTACTTTCAGCTAAAGATCGAAATTCAAAACAAATTAATGATCAATGATAATTTCACAATTCTTAAGGAATTAATTTCTTCTGCAAAAATGATTTTTCATTCATAAAGGGGCTATAGTAATAGTGAGAAAACCATTTTTTGTTTTTGGTGAATGGAGGGGTCAGTAAGAAAACTATTTTATCTTGTTAAATTTCACCTCAAAAATGAAATTATTTTTTATACAGAACTATATAATATTTTTTAAGAAAAAGTAGTCTCAGAAACGAAGAAAGTGATTCCTGTCCTTGATATGGCATAAATTTCATAAAGATAGTAATCTGAGCCTCAATTGTTTGTCACATTTTGCTCGGGTTGGATAAATCAGCCGTTGAGCATTAAGATAGATTTAGGTAAAACTTAAATGTAAATGATTGTGGTCAGGGCGTGTATGTCTCACTTTGTTACTCACTTTGTTACTTACAGCCAAGAGTTGTGTGTGTGCGTGTGTATACATATTTTAGTTCATTTAAACTTTAATATAATATTTACAAGAATTATCTTTGTGATTAATTTTCAAATATAAAAAATAAATTTTTAATTAATTTAGTAAGTGTTTATAGGTATATTTATTAATGATTTAATATGAAATTCGTTCTTACTAAAAAAATATAAATGTGCAAATATAAATAAATATTATAATATGATTTGTTTCACTCAATTCACTAAAAAGTTATGAATGATTTAATAAAAAAATTATTACTAAAAAGTTTAAGTTGTATAATTTCCTATAAATAAACAAAATAATATACTCATTCAAAAAAACTTTAAACTTAAATGACACTCTCTCTAACCTTAAAGTGTTAGAAGAGTTTGTTGGCTTAAAAACGACAAAAAAGTTATCAGAATTTGATATACTGAGATTTAATGCTTATATCACCAAGCTCGGATTCTCTGCCAATTGGAGGAGATGAGCACTAAATTGTCCAGTTTTAATTTAAATGGTTTAGATTTTATAATTTTTTTTTATTCTTTTGATATAAAATATTATTTTTTGTATTTTACAAATTTATTTTTATTCTATATATTATATCTTATAAAATTAAAAAATTAAAAATTAAAAATATTTATAAATTCTAAACTATCCAAATTAAATTAAATGCTCACGGAATCTGTGCGTCTATCTCACCCGTGCAGCTCTCAACTCCCTAGAATAACGAAATACTCGTCCCAATTCGTCGCATTGCTACTTCGACGCGTACCGTAAGGCAAGGGCGAGAAAATGAAGACAAACCCGAATTCACCATACTTGCATCAATCTCTCCAAGAACTTACGTCAAAAGTTAAATAGAAGATTGGTGATATTTGAGTGGAAAGATAGAGCGTGTAAGCGACGCTATCCACTTTTTACATTTGTCAAGTAATCTCTTTAACAAAAAATATTTGATAAATTATTTTTTAATCAAATTACAGATAAATTTTATCTGTTTTTCACTTAAAATTATTTATATATTTCATAAAAAAATTAACCAATAAGATAAAATGAAACATATTTAAAAACTATGTACGCTTTCATATTATGTATCGTATTAATGTTACTTAAACTGTTAAAGCTATAATCATGATGCGTTATTTTACAAATGATTTTAATACAACATATTATCTTTTTTATATCATACAAGTGCTAGTTTAATTTCTCTCTCAGGCCCAAAACAAAAATAATTTCTTTTATCTAATATATATATATATTTATATTGTTATAATTTTTTTCTTAAAATATTAAGTATTATACCTCATAGTGCTGCCCCCAACACCCTTTTTTCTTTTTTGCTTCGGCTCCTGATAAGGAAATCAAATTAAACAAACCCTAATATATCCCTAACATATACAGTGGAATTGGTTTTGTATAACAAGAAAAAAAAAACGTTATTCTAAGATTTTTCGGTGTAATGTTGTAGGGCGTTTTTTTCGCTGACTTTAAAGTCACTTAAGGTAACAGATGAAATTTTGGTGTTCTTTTCCTTCTGGCTTATCAAATTGGTGGTCCCATATAAACCCTTACTTTTTGGTTTTCTCCGAAGACTGAGGCTCCGTTTGGTTCAACGGAGGGGAGAAAAGGAGATTTAATGAGTTATGTTTGGTTGGAAGAGAGAGGAAGAGAGGGAAGGGGAGATTATTGTTTGGTTTAGGGAGGCCTCTCCCCTATCCTCTTGAACCAAATAATAATCTCTCCTTCCCTCCCCTCCTCTCTCTTCCAATTAAACATAACTCATTAAATCCCCTCCCCTCTATTATCCTCCTCTCTCCTCCGTTGAACCAAACGGAGCCTAAGCTTTTTAAACCAGTTGGCGCGTATTGACTACAGCAATTTCTTAGTTGCTTCGCATAAGATCATTCCAATTTCCAGTGAGTTTCCTAGGAAACTGAATTCATTTACTGTTTAAAAATAAACCATCACAGATCCCCCTTACCCATTATTATCTTCAACCTTCTTTCCTTTCCTTGTTTATCAGATTGCTGTTTACAAAGCTGATTTCACATAGACGTTTGAAGCGGGTTTTACGCTCAAGAGTCTTTGCAGGAAGAGGATGAACCAATCTACCCCACATGACAACAAAATGAGGTTATATACTTCTCTCAGTTTGGCATTTACTGTGATGCACGTTAAAGAATTTAAGTGTACGGCACAATTAGTAACAACCTTTGATCGTGTTGATAAGAGTCTCTTTATATGCTAGTAATGTTTAACTGAAATGCTGATAAGAGTCTCACTATATGTTAGTAATGTTTAACTAATATGATAGAACTATTTAAATAATATTGAGGACAAGCCATTAAAAGTGTTGGTTATAACACATTAGCTCTACATTTCTAGCCCATTGAATTGCACCGGCGTGCTTAATTCTTCCATATGCACTTGAGAAGCCAACTTATTCTTAATTTTTCTTGGTTTTGTTTTGTGCACATGACAAATTAACATAAAACTATTGGTTCTTAAGCCACTGCAGATTTAGCGGTGGAGTAGAGTGTGCGAGTTTTGTTACGAGCTCCAATCTTCTGAGCCGTCCACTGGAGGCAATCTTGGAGCTTTATGCAGAAATCAGTGGAAACCAGAAGCTATCTTTCAAAGTCAAGAAAGAGTCGGATTTGACAGTAATAGCATTTGTGACCACTCCCATTTGTACTCAATGTTATCTTCAAGTAGATTTTGTTTCATCCTCAACTCTCAAGGGCAACAAGTTCCCTCACTTCGACTACCTCTGTAACGAAAAATTTCCATGTTTCTCTGTTCACAAGGCTGCAATTTCCCTCTTCTACGATCATTGTCAGCAGCTCCATCAACTAAAATCCCAGGTACATCTTCTTTTATTTCAATAATCAAAGAGTAAATTACAAGAGAGTCTTCCTCTGTTGATAATTTATACTCTTCTACTAAAATTGAAATATGTATTTCACTAACTTCTATATAATAAAAGATGAACTATAATTATATATATTTTGACCAAAAACTCTTATATCTATCATTTATATAATATAATCAATATTAAATATAAATTTGACTAGTATAAAAATAGTTAATTTTGTAAATTTAAAATAAGAATAAATTAGATTTATAGTTTTATTCACAAAATAAATAATATTAAAATAAAAATTAAAGAATTATATTTTTATAAAAAAATAAAATATTATTTTTTATGATATTTTGATCATATTTTAACTTCACATGTTTGAATATATTTTCATAATAAAAGGGAGACTATATAATTTAAGCATTTCTTACGAAAAAGGAAAAAAATTATCATTTAAAAATTTGTAATCTCAATCTGACACTAAAAAACCCTTAATATATTTATTCTCATTCTACTTCAATCATCAAATTGCATGAACTGTGTCATTTTATTTTTCAAACATAGATATCAATTTTAAATACATATTCTCATTATATTTGAATCTCCAACTAATAAGAATTGATTCAATTGGTACGATTGAATTGTATCAACCAAAAGATCTGAAATTACCCCCCAAAAAAAAATGATTAGTCAAGATGACTTGGCTTCCAAGTTATCTACCAGCTTATCTTAGAAAATCCCATTTTCCAAATGATAACTGGAAATGGTTCATCGTAATGCAGATTGATAGTTCCAAGCCATTGATAGTAACTGGACATGCTCTTGGGGGATCAATTGCTTCTCTCTTCACTCTGTGGCTATTAGAGAAACACTCACCGCTCTGCATCACCTTCGGTTCACCCCTTCTGGGTGATACAACCCTTCAAGAAGCCATTTCACGAGGCTCTACCTGGAATTCATGCTTTCTCCACGTGGCCTCACACCAGGACCCACTTCCTACGTCCTTCATTTCAACCAATGTGTACAAGCCCTTCGGCACATTTCTCTTATGCTCTGATCAAGGCTCTGCTTGTATCAGTGACCCTGAATCTATTTTGGAACTTTTAGCAGTAATGGGGTCAACGATGAGTGATCCAAATCAAGAATTGCACATTCATCATTATGCGGAAATTGTGCAAAATCTCCACCGTAGGGCTATTTACAAGGCCCTTATTTCACTGCCTCAAAACATGGCTCATTGTGATTCACAAGAAGCAACTATAATCATCCAGCTTCTTGCACTTGGCCTTTCACAACTACAGCAGGTACCTATAACCTACCTCAATTTCTTCTTCCAGTAGTGGCAATCACTGTTGCTTGATATTTTCTAACTGAACCAATCACTTGACACTGACAGCATGTGGTGGAAAAGATGAAGCTGCGAGAAACCACATTGCAACTGAAGAAGAAAGATTCGGATCCATCCAAGAGATTGAATGAGGTGAAGATATACATGGCCTACCTTGAATGGTACAAAAAGTTCTCTAAAGCTCAGGAGACAGGAATGTACGACATGTACAAGAACAAGGGGAATGCAAGGGACCAAGATATTGTTTGCTGGAAGAAAGGGCTCACACTTTACTGGAGAGAAATGGTTGAAGAGGCAGAGACGAAGCCTCAGAAGGAAGGAGCTGCTTTTCGCACCCGCTGGCTCTTTGCTGGCACTAATTACCGTAGAATGGTTGAGCCACTTGACATTGCTGACTACTACATAAGTGGGGGAAAACACTATGAGACTCAAGGAAGGTCCAAACATTATCAGCAGCTAGAGGAATGGCTGAAAGAAGAAATGACACCTTCATCGGGGCGATTATTATGCACCACGAATAAACAGAATGTAGAATCTATTCTGACGCTGGATTCTTGTTTCTGGGCACGCGTGGAAGAGGCTCTCATTGCTTGCAGAGAGATGAAGAGCAGTGAAGAATCTAGTAGGCCGAAATTGAGTGAGTTTGAGGATTATGTTTACGGGTTGCTCAAGAATTATGCAGTTTCGCCAGAGATTTTCTTGAAGCACAGCACCTACATGCGTTGGTGGAATGAGTACAAGCTACTCAAGGGACCTTCCAGTGATTCCAAACTCGCTAGCTTCATGAGGAACCCTGACAATTACAAGCTCTACTCTGCGGGGGCATTTGATTTCCTCGGAGGTTTACTGTTGAAGACTTGAAAGCATAATAAAGTAATATATTAAATGCTTTATTATTTCAGTTTGTAAAATGTATTATGAGTTTATCTCATGATTCTCCTTAATCTGCGCTAATACTGGCACGATTTGTCTTTATTGTCTTTTTTTTTCCCCCCTATTTTCTATCCAACACCCTCCCCTCCCCCAAAAGAAGAACCTGCAATTACGGAGAGGAAAGAGTAATGCAATGTTGGGGAATGAGGACAAGGAAGATATTATAATAATAATGATATAACGTAACAAATCTAAAGATGCTGCCAAAGCTGTCATCTTCATGCTCTTAACTGGCCTTCAAAACAAGCGTTGTCTGCCATTGAGAATCTTGGCATTGTGTTTCTTAAAAGGCCAAAAAAATTGAGATAAGCTGCTGTTGGCATGGGCCACAGACCAGATGGGATGGATAGTAATAACATTGAGCTAATTTTTTAAAATTAATTTTCTCTTTTTGAAGTTACACGTGTCTGCAGAAGAGAGCATGCAGGCTATGAGGCTTTTGATATAGACAGGAGGAGCATGTATGGAGGTAAAACCAGCTAGCACGTGCATCTTATTACAGAGGTGATCATCGCAATTCGCATGTGCCTGTCCCAATCCATTTTCTAACTTCATGAATATTTTTTTTGGCCACATACTTCATTCATATATTTCCATCCTCATACTGTTAATTTTTATTGTAATGGGGTTCCCTGAATCTGAAAGTGGCTTCTTTTTTGTTGGTCCGACATCGAATTTATTAGAAGTACTAGTACTTTCCTTCCAATAACTACTTTTCTTTCATGGCCAACAGTTCTGTCTCATATATTGTACTCCAAACGAAGAAATGGGAATGATGGAATTCTATTTTCTGACAAAGCTAGTGAAGTTGCATTAGGCGAAGGTCAGATTTCATAATTCATGTGAACAACAACGGAATAACCTGGGTGAAAATCGATATTTCTATCGTGGAAGGGAATTCAAGTTTAGCAATTGAGTCCCCTCATTTTGGAAGTTTAATATGTCGTTTACCATCGTCCTTTCCTTTTTCCACGATCTCTCCATTCAACCGAAATAACCGCATATGTAACACTTTTTTTTTAAAGGAAAAAAAGGGTTTTTATTTCTCAACCCTAGCGCACCGTCTTTTAGCCATTAATTCTATCATGCAGAATGCAGAAGCAGTGCTCGTTATAGAATTTGCCAAAATTGCAGTGCAAAACAATGAATATTAGTTTTTGTTTGATTCTGTCTCGTTTTAATATTTTTAAAATAGGTATTTTGAAGAATAAATTTTGAAAATAAAATAGTTAAAAAATTTATTTGAATCATTATTTTAAAAATTAGATTTAAGAACAAAAAACTTTAAAAATTCGTTTGAAGAAATTGTTTTTAAAATAAGTTTTAAAAATAAAAAACAAAAAACTTTGTTTGATTAACTTGTTTTATTTAACTAATATTGACATTATTTTTTATAATTATTTAATATTATGTTGTATTGATAAACTAACAAAATGATAAAATTTGAATAGATTGATCAATAAATAGTATAAAAATAATTTTTTTTACTAACAAAAATAACATAGTTAAATTTCAAATCGATAATGTTCTAAGCAAAGTTTTAACAATAAATTTATATAAGTAGCACAATGTTAAATTTAATTAGTAGAATTGTTATAATGAAACCACATTCTAGTTGCAATACGATCACGGTTTGTTGCCATCTCTGCTGCACTTTCATTAGATAATCTTGACAAGTTCTCTAGATTATAACTTCTACCTTCCATACTTATGTTTCCATTCAAATCTTCTACTGCTAAACTTGTGTTTCCAGTTAAATCCTCCACTTGTTTAGGATTTATATTCTCCCATTCCATAAACAACATATCACGTTGGCTCCACTTGCATATATAATTGTGAATTGCACAACATGCCACCACTATAAGACATTGTCTTGAAGGTTTGTATGGTGATCTTAACTTTAGAATTGGAAATCGAGCCTTCTCCACAGCATCGCTCAATCGTCATTCTTAATAAAAAATGACTAAAATTAAAAAGCTCTTTAGAACTTATAGCATGGTGGCCTCTACCTCGGTATTCTTGTACATGATATTTTTTTCCCTCTGTATGGTGGAAGAAAACCACCAGAGCAAGGATATCCATAACCCATAAGATAAAATGATCCTAAGACAATAACAAAACATTGATTTAAAAGACGATCAATGACATATAACAAACATTTTATTTAAAATTATGCCTTTAGAAGGCCAAGAGAAATTTGCTTCAGGATTAGTAATTGCATCTAACAAAATCTCTGCATCATAAGCACTACCTTCCTAACCTGAATAAACATAAGTGAATATCATATTGAAGTCACATATACATAACATTTTGCGTGACAATTGTTTTTTGTCCTCTACATGATGCTTGCTTTTCAGAAGGCGCCCAAGCACTTATATGCGTATCATCAATTGTACCTACACAATTCTGCATGAAGTGTATATATATATATATATATATATATATATGATATATATAATAAAAATAATGATAACATCAATTATAGGTCATTAATATCAATAATTCAGACTTACCCTGAACCAAGAAAAATACATTGGGCTATTTCTAACATGTTTAGGCAACTTTGTCGTTGTTTTATGAGCTCTCTTCCTAATCGGCATACTTCTCTTAACACTTCCTTAAAATAGTATGAGACAGTTTGGGTAGAATGTTGAAAATGTTTTGCAACTACCCTTTGTCTAACATTGTGGCCTATGATATATAAAAACATTGCAATTTTCTCCTCCAATTTCAAATTTCTTGAATCTTTTAAATAATTTTTGCTCATTAACTCATTGCACAAACTAATAAAACATGCTTTTTTCATTCGCAACAACTTATAACAAGTAGTTCCTAATCCTCTAAAAGCTCATTAACAAATTCTTGACCTGTTAGTGCACATGTATAAACTGAAATCTTATTTAAAAACTTACTTTCATACTCACATATCATATCAATAAACATTAGTTCTTCTAACTCGTTATCTTCTTCACTTGACCTGATGAAGATATAGATCCCTCAACTGATGAGTTACCATCTACGTTCATTGTGTATACAAATCAATGAACTGTAGAATATAAAACATGGAAAAAATAAGAATAAAAATTACACAACCTACTTTTGCATTATAATAAACAGTCACATCACATTATTTGAAAATATTAATCAATATAAAATACATAAGTATTCATGACATTTATAGTTCACCAAAAGTTAACATAAAAACTCCCACCAAACATAGTTTATAAAAAAAAACAAGTTACCACCTAATATAAAAACTACCAACCTAAATAAATCACTTTAAGCCATCTAACCATGCCTTCCTCCTCTTTAAAGGCACAGCCTTAAATAATTCCCTATAAATGATTTCAATAAATTTATCCATTGCCTTGACATAAACATCGTTAGGGACATTATTAATCTCATTAAGAGCAATGATACAACAAGTAACAGAATGGCCCGATGATGTGGTTCTGGCATTACTCGCTTCGACGCTCCTTATTCTCCATCTCTCAACCTTAACAAGTTGGGCTTCTGCCCTTGCCTTAGATGCCTCAACCCATGACCAAATTTCTTTCCTCATTTAAATAAACCTATGTTCTTTCTTTTTCTTTCTATTAAAGACTTCAACAATGCACTTTCCACTGCGATTCATACTCAATTGTGTCTAGGAAAACATCATCATCCCTATCAAGGTTTACATGAACTCCACCATTAACATATTCATTTTCAAGCTGAAGCTCATTTGAAGAATTTGATGGATCTTGGGTAGATGCATGATGAAGTATGCCTGTGGTCGTGTTTTTATTAAAAATTATACCTAATAGTTTGTAATGTTCTAACTCATGCTTCTTGTATTGTGCAACTTCAGGATGTACCTACAAAAATATACACAATAAATAATCCATATATATATACACTATCCAAGTTAAATAAAATTAAAGTGGTTATATACCACAATGTAGTTTCTCCAAACCTCCTCATTAGCTATAACTGTGTTGGTTTTGGCATCCCAACTAAATTTAGTGTATTGTAGCAACTGAGAAAATTCTCTATGCTTTGCCCACAACCTATTGAACTTTTGATTTGTTTTAAATTAAAAGAGTGCTCGAACTTAGCATTCAACTTTTCCAACAAAGTTTTCCACACTTTTGGTGTAAACACACCATTATTCATATTTCCTTTGATAACTTCTTCAACCATGATATCAATGTAGCATTTAACAACATACTTTGGCCAAATTGAACTTTTTAAATATTCTTTTGTTCCATTAGTTGCCATTTATAATATACATAGTATATTAGCAAAAAAAGAAAATCATAATAAATTCAATTATGATAATTTAAAGGAGACTACACTTGTTAATAAAACCACTTCAACAATATAAGTGATTTATAATATGTTAAAAATTACTATAAATGTTTCCTTCTTTATGTCTAAATAAGACTTTCAACAGAGTTGTAAGCAAATC
Source organism: Erythrophleum fordii (assembly GCA_032878935.1). NCBI lineage: Eukaryota > Viridiplantae > Streptophyta > Magnoliopsida > Fabales > Fabaceae > Erythrophleum > Erythrophleum fordii. The sequence goes on along the minus strand of JAVQMF010000049.1, from coordinate 16,003,416 downwards.
AAATGATATCCCATTTAATTTGAAAATGAGAAAATAATGCAAAAAAAGAGAGGAAAAGTTACAAGGCTAGTCAAAGACAGGGGGTAAAGAGAATTTTCTAATGAAAAGTCCACACAAAATTCATGAACATATGCCAAAAATCGGATTCCCAATATCTCATACATGATATATATAATAATATTTAAATTTATATAAGAAATCATTAATAAACTATTAGCACCCCATTTATAATATCACTTTAAACAATGAAAAGCTATTGGCAAGAAGTTTCTTTAGCATCTCTTTCATTATGAAGACACAAGGTATCATATGTTAATTGCAACCATGGGTCTAGAATAGACGGGATTGCATTATAACCTACAATAATGGAATCAAAATGCTTTCTGATATTCCAATTGCTTCTGCTTCTATAGTGTTTCACCCTTGTTTAACTCCTCTCACCATTAAAAAAATGACGAGCAAGAAACCCAAACTAGAGAATGGCCATAAAACAATATTCAATCACCACTCCATTGAAATAAGGTCTAAGAGGCTCGAATATAAATTCTTTCACGTTGACGTCCCATCATGTTATTCATGTTATCTCTAACAATAAGGGGATTCATCCTAAAAAAAAAAAATTATATAAGTGACATGAGCAAACATAAAGGAGAGTAAACACGAAGGCATCTATTCTTAGCTCTAAACATCTCATCTGGTGAAAAAAAAAAAAAATTGTCAATCACATGAGCAAACATAAAAATAGAAATCTTGTAGCTAGTAATCGAAGGAGCTCATCAATATATCATGGGTATAGGACTTGCAAATGGGGACCAAACAACTTTTTTTTATCCCAATAATTCATCCTTTCTGACTTCCTCAAAAGGTTGCATCCAGTATACTAACAGTGGAGTCATAAGTTGTAGATCTTATGGTTCAGTAGCCTCATGTTCACTTTTTCAGCTATCTGCTAATATTGACTTTATCTATAAGGATTTGGTTGATACTCTCGAATTTAGTATGTCTCTCTACCTAAATTCCTACCCTGTCTTCCTTAATATTAATATGTATCCTAGGTCATTGAACTTTCTTCTCTTATGATATAAAGCGAAATTGTTCGTCTAATGGTATCTTGTATCTTGTATAGGATCTGTGTCCTTACCATATGCATGGTATGTTTAGAGTGAAAGATCTATTCTAGCCGTTCTTGCTAACCTAACCACTTAGGAAATTTTATTCTCACTTGAGAGATGCGATATGTAAAGAATATAATAGGTTATATCAGTGAATCCGATCTGGGCAATTAGGCTAGGAGGGTAGTGGAATGAAGAAGAATAGGTTTCACGAATAGGGAATGCTTGGAGGAGTTTTGACATAAGAAGGCACCCAGAGGTTTTTATTCCTTTACTTTAATGTAATTCCTTCATTTAAATAAACTTCTCTTATCAATAAACAAGAAAACGGATGCCGCGAAAGGGCTTTCGCGTTAGGTTCAGCCTGATTTGATTATACACACAATTAATGAGCCTAAACTAAGGGGTACTCGTGGGAAATAAACCCTAAAAAAAAGTGTGTATTTCCAGTTTAGGAAGAGAGAAACTCTAATTCCACTAGAGAAACTGGAATTGCACTCTTTAATATGAATTAAACTAATAAGAGAGTGGGAGACCCCAAAGCAGTGGCAAGAAGCAGCACACCAAGAGGTGTGGGATGAAATCCTTATTTTAAATATTCCAATTGAGCTGTTGGCAGGTTAAGTTTAATAGAAAGCCGAGTCAAGCAGTAGTAAGTAATTGCCAGTCGATGAACATGAAACAGCGACCATTGAACACAGATTGAATTAGCAAGGAGAGGCCACCTAAAGAAAAGAATCACAAAGAAGAAAGGGGAAGGATGAACCAATTTATTGGGTGAAAAGGGGACTTGCAATGGGAACCAACAACCAACAGGGAATCATGGCCAAAGAAGAAGAAGGAAATTTGGTACCTGAATATTCCCTGTATAGTGCATGACGAACCCGAGATCAACAACAGACCTACGAGCTCTGCTTCGGGTGGTCGAAGGAGGACGAATGATATCTCACAGTGGCAATAGCAACCTTCTTGGGTGGTAGGCGATGGACACAAGAAGGGTACAAAAGTCAGATGGAAGGAGACGGCCGAATGAAAGAGGAGGAATGACTAGAGTTGCTTTTGTTTACTTTATTTACAATATTGCCATTAATGAAAATTGGTGTTCTTCGCTTTTCGTTGATTTTGCAAAACGAAGTTAACAAAACACTATAAAAATATTTTAATTTTTTAATTCTTAAAAATAAAATTCTATTTTTTTTGTTTTATAAAATAGTTTATTAAAAACACATTAAGAAATAATTTTTTTTATTTTTTATTCTTAAAAACAAAAAATTATTCTAAAAATAAAAAAATCAAATAGACCCTTAATCTCTATGTTTCATTGGTGGTTGTGGGCGTTGTGGTGTAATATGGAAGAGTAAACATTTGAACATGTCAAACATTTGCGTATATTATATTAAAATTTGGCTAATTTATATTTAATTTTTTTTAAATTACACTCAACTTTCCTTCATTTTATTAACATAGGATCACCAAATACTGCAGACCACAGCAAGGTGGTTGTCGAGAGTTAAAAACACCGCTCTTCATTATAGTAGAATTAGAAGCATAGGAAACTGAATGGGACCCATTCCTGAGTGAAGTATTAAACTCCCATACCCACCTTCATCTCCATCTCCTTCTAGTATTATCCACTGTCAATGTTATTTTATAGGTAGTGGCTGATGGAGTGAAATGCTGATGTGTATTCAGTGCGGTAACCAAATTGAACCAGGTTCCTAGGATGGGATGCTATTTTCTTGTTATACTACTCTCAGATGTGATGACCATTCACTTCTTCTTCCTGGTATAATCATCTTATTCTTGATAATTTCACTCTTTTCCAGAGTCTTCTTTCTTTACTTCAATATATCAAATCCAACTTAATGGTTAGAAATTTCTTAAATGCTGCAAGTGCCTTTCTTCTTTTACTATCAACTTCTAGCAAATTATTATTATATTGTATTGTATTTTTTTTTTTTGGTAGGGATTTTTTTCCTTCTTAGAATCAAAACTAATACTAATTACGAAGATCTAGTGAGGACTTAAAATTTTTATTATGGAATCAGTTGATAACTGATAATGTCTTTTCTAAATTTAACTTACTATATATGAATGATTTACTTTGTCCACTAATCTCTTTTTCATACTTAGTGATCTGTAATGAATCTTTTACAATATCTAATCCAACAATCAGATAGTAATTTTGATTTTTTAAATACATTCATCAATTTTTTTTTTTTGGGTCTAGTTTAAGGATCTGCAATATTTTCCTGTTATTTGTTGGTGGGAACTATCTAGTGCTGACCAATCCAGACTAAGAAGAATGGACTATTCAGTAAATGAGTCTTGTTTGTGACTAAAATTTATTAGACATTCATTTTTGACACTGTTTTATACTTGACATAGTAGTTGGACCATCTCATTATGTCTGTGTTCATAGTAGTGTTTACACTTCCTAGGCTGCAGATGAATATAGTTTCGACTCTAAACAGCCATGGTAGTTATTGGTTACCATTCTTTTAAGCAATATTACCTAATTCATCAAATCCTGAAATGGCAAGCCATCTATCTGTTATCGGTTAAAATGGTCATCAAAACTCTAGGTTTTCTTGGTTTAATGGCCTTACACTATATTGTCCGATGTAAACTTTATCCGTGCCAATTGTTGACTGTAATATTTAGGGATGATATATGAACATAGGCATGCTACTAATGGTATCGATGATAACAGGTTAAAAATACAGGAAGTTGGATGGAAATTGGCAATAGTATCAGCCATTTTGGGATGGTGAGTGCCCAAGTTGTTTTTGTTCTGCTACTATTTGCCCTCACTTATACATACACAAAGGACATTCGTTGTAATTCAGCAGTCCCATCTGCTCGAAAGGCAATTTAGTATGCATCAGTGTGGGATCTCCATGTGGAAATAAATCAGCTACCTTACAGTGAGATGACTCTTCACCTCTTCCCATCTATACGGCAGTTTTGCTGATTGCATGACCAGCTTCTCACCAACCATGTGCTTGCCCTCTCTTCCTCATCTCTTTATTAGCTTCAGAATAGAGGGTTTTTATGTGCTTTCGTGATCTTCATAGAGATAAGGCTGAAATTTCAGCATGTTCTAACAGATTTTTTGGTTAAATGTTAGTAGTCACGGCCTACAGGTTACAACTACACCAACATTGAGATTTGGGGACAATGTGAAGGCCATCAAACATTGAGCCTTAGCATAGCTTTGGAATCAAAAACTTTGCATTTGTTCTTTTCTTTATCCCCTGGTTATTTGAATTGTATCCAGCTGACAAAAAGGCCTTTGTGCGTAAACAAAAAATTGTTAGTTTTGATTTCTAATGAAAAGGAAAATCCACCCCATTAGAAGATCTCCTGTGCATTGACAGGTGTTATTATCATAGGATTTCAAAGTTGCATTCACCTAGTTTTTTCTACGAACATGATCGTAAAAATATTGATACATAAAACTTCTGACAAAGTACTTTCAGCTACAGATCGAAATTCAAAACAAATTAATGATCAATGATAATTTCACAATTCTTTAGGAATTAATTTCCTCTGCAAAAATGATTTTTCACTCTTAAAGGGGCTATAGTAATAGTAAGAAAACTATTTTTTCTTGTTAAATTTCACGTGAAAATGAAAAACATTTGTCGTACAAAACATGACCATATATATATATATATATATATATATAATATTGTTGACCCCATATATTTTCCATTCTTCTTGTGATAAACGAGGAAATCAATTCCTGTCCTTGATATGGCATAAATTTCATAGAGATAGTAATCTGAGCCTCAATTATTTGTCACATTTTGCTCGGGTTGGATAAATCAGCCGTTGAGCATTAAGATAGACTTAGGTAAAACTTAAATGTAAATAAGTGTGGTATGTCTCACTTTGTTACTTACAGCCAAGTGTGTGTGTGTGTGTGTGTGTGTGTGTATATATTGGTTCATTTAAACTTTAATATAATATTTATAAGAATTATGTTTGTAATTATTTTTAAAATATAAAAATAAAATTTTAATTAATTTAATAAGTGTTTATAGGTATATTTATTAATGATTTAATATGAAATTCATTCTTACTTAAAAATATAAATGTACAAATAATATAAATAAATATTATAATATAATTTATTTCACTCAATCCGTTAAAAAGCTATGAATGATTTAATAAAAAAATTATTACTAAAAAATTTAAATAAAATAATTTCCTATAAATAAACAAAATAATATACTCAGTCAAAAAACTTTAACTTAAATGCCACTCTCTCTAACCTTAAGTGTTAGAAGAATTTGTTGGCCCCCAAAAAAAAAAGTTAAGAAGAATTTGATATACCGAGATTCAATTCCTATCTCACCTCTGTGCAGCTTCCAACTCCATAGAACAAAGAAATACTCCTGTTCGTCGCATCGCTGTTTCGACGCGTACTACAAGGCAAAGGGGGGAAAATAAAGACAAACCCGAATTCATCATACGTCGTCAATCTTTCCAAGAGCTTACGTCAAAAGTTAAATAGAAAAATGGTGATATTTGGGTGGAAAGATAAAGCGTCGAAGCGATGCTATTTAGTTTATACATTTGCTAAGTAATCTCTTTAACAAAAAGTTTTGATAAATTATTTCATTATTATTTTTATCAAATTACAAATAAATTTTATCTATTTTTTACTTAACATTATTTATATATTTCATAAAAAAATTAACCAATGAAATAAAATAAATAAAATGAGACATATTTAAGAAATATGTCGGCTTTCATATTATGTATAATATTAACGTTGCTTAAACTGTTGAAGCTATAATCACGATGCAATATATTATCTTTTTTATATTACACAAGTGCTAATTTAATTTCTCTCAGGCCACAAAAAAAAATTTAATATCTTTTATATAATAAATATGTATATTGTTATGATTTTTTCTTAAAATATTAAGTATTATACCTTATAGCGCTGCCCCCAAAAAAAATTTTTTTGGGCCTCGTCCACTGATAAGGAAATCAAATAAAACAAATCCTAATATATACAGTGGATTTGGTTTTGTATAACAAGAAAACATGTTACTGTAAAATTTTTCGGTGTAATGTTGTAGGGCATTATTAGCTGACTTTAAAGTCACTTACGCTTCGTTTGGATGGGGGAGGAGAAAATGAGAGGGGGAGAAAAGCAGGGGGAGAGAGAGAGGCGGAAAAAGAAGGTTCCCTTCCCCTGTTTGGATGGGACGCGGGAGACGGGGGAGAGGAAAAGTTTGTAACTATTCTTCCAGACAATTTTACTCTTGAATATAACCGCGCAAAGACTTTCACCTTTTTCACCGACAATGCGGGTATGCATGAATGCAATCGTCCAAATTTGATCCTGCAACGCCTACCAATTTTTTAATTTTAAAAATTCTAGAACAATTTCTTAAACAAACAATTCGAAAAATAAAAATGATGTTGCCAAAGTATAATCTTTCCCTCAATTGAGTGAAAAAAATAGTATAATAATTCTAGAATTTTTCTATGTTTTGTTTATTCACTCTTATAAAAACAAATTTAGTTTTATCCACTTAATTATTTTAACATAATAAAAATATATTACTATTTAAGTGAAATAAAATATGTTAGTTATCACTTCAATTATTATTATAATATAAATATTATTATTGATTTTTTCACATAAAGAGAAATATATATATATAAACAAATAAGAAGAGTTGACCCTTGATTCGTGTGATAAAGCCATCCTGCAATACATTCACGTGGCTTCCTTTGTCGTCACTTGTGTCACCTCACGTCCTCATCCCTTCCCTTATCATGTGGTAAGCTTTTTCATCTTCTCATCCTTTATCATCTTAACTTGTCTTTATCCTATCTTCTTCATATGGGAGCAAATTTCCTTTGGCTTCAGCTTCACGCGACGAGCAGTAAAATGGACATGTATGCAATGTACTTTGTCTTCATCCTATCCTTTTCGTTTAAAGTGACAAAAATTTAAAAGTGATCTGCATGCAGAGATAAGGCTGTAGTAACTGACATGAAGCTATGATCAATATATTTGAACTTCATTTCACTGATAGTGAACATCATTGTGAGACTTAACTTTCACATAGAAACTACAGTAAATTCATTTATATCTATATAATTTCACTGAAACTACACATTTTAATTTTTTTTTTAACTGCGGAGGATGTATATTCTACATGCTTTCTCTTTTCCTCCTGCTTTTGTGTAGATGGGTAAAACGTATGGAGAAGTCTTATATTCTCATATTCAAGCTAGAGTGGATATAGGGAAACAAATTATTCATCTCGTTGGTGAAACCGGGTATGAATTCTATTTCAAAATATTTGAATGCTATAACTTTATTTTACATTATTTTTTCATCTGCATTGATTAGATTTGCACCCGATGAAAATGATGTCATCGAGTATATAGTGGCAATGATGAAGCATAATTATGTAGAACCTTATAATTCATGGAAGGAAGTTCCTGAACCCGTACAACAATTATGGTTCAAAGAATTTCAGGTACAGTTCAATTGAACTAAGAAAAAAATTTGTTACACTTGTTTCATTGAAGCACATGATTTGATAAATATTTTTGGATGACGTTGTCAAAAATATTATGTTTGGGCAATAGAGGATCATCACCAAATTTACAAGAATTTTAAAGATCACGCAAGAAATCGGTTAAAAGATTTGATTTGTTATGTTAGAAATAAAGGGAAATAGCCTATTTGGATAAATAAACATATTTGGAATGATTTATGTGCTGATTAGAATAAGATAGAATTTAGACGAAGAAGTGAAAGTGCAAAACAAAATAGAGCTTCCAACTCAGTAGACGGCCCATCTCTTTACACTAGTGGCAATATTTCATTCACTGATCATGCTGTAACTCTAGCTGAAGACTTCGATAGGCCTATAACTCCAGTAGAACTTTATGTCTGAACACATCAGAACCCAACTTTTGGTCTTTGGGTGGACAAAAAATCTGAAAAGACTTTTGTAAGTCTGCTAACTTTGTATTCCTTTATGTGAAACGCTCTTACATATATGTATCACTGCTATATAATTTTTCTTCCTTGTTTTGGTTAAAAATGAATATGCAAGACTCAAAACCAACATTCCAAATGCTGCAAATGCACAAAATTTCTCACTAGCAAATAAGGTTACTCTGTGGACAGAAGCTGCTGGAGGGAAAAAAAAGTGGAGGCTCCGTGTATGGCTTAGGAAGTGTTGCACATAAAGTAGAAAAGGACCCACCTTTCAGTTATAACTATCAACAAAAAAATGAGTTCTTATCGTTATCATATCCAAGCGTGGTAGGGGCCATATACCCACATGGTCCACAAGGTCGGCTACATCCCGATATTGAGCACAAGTTAAAAGATTTCAAGATCCAAATGCAAGCCAATGAAAGTGCAATATTTGACATACAACATCAAATTCATGAATATTGCGCGCAACATAAAGCTTCAAGTTCCAAAAAAAAAATAATAATAACCAAGTTTATGGTTGTAGACGTTCAATTGTTGGACATACAAGATCTGCATGTTTTGCATGTTTTGTTCCAGTGTATAAATGTGTGCTGTTATAAACATGTGCTATAATTATTGTAATATAAAGTGGAAAACAACATTTTTTGCTACTAGCACATCCATGTCTGTTTTTAATTTAATTCCTAACATCTATCAACATAGGTGCACTATTATGCATATTCATCGGGTCCCACAGATATTGCCATTATATGTCAATGGAATCTTTCTCACTTACTTGGTTTGTACTTTTACCTGTATAAAATCACGTGGCATTAAGACCATATGACATTACTTCTTCTTCCATGTTTGTATTTATCTTTGTCAGTTGGTCCCGCATGTCACACCATCTACAATAGCACACGTACACATTATTTCCTATAGATAAACATAACTTTCTATATATCTCCCCCATAATGTTTTACTGAGCCCCAACACATTCACCAAAGAGGAAGAGGAAGTCACTTAAGACAGCATTCACAAAGTTCACAAGGTAAGAAGGGGAAGCTTGTGATGTTATACTTATATTCAAACTTAAGAAATATACATATAGTAAATGGTATCTATTTCATTACAGGATGTCTTCTAGAACGGGCTAGAGAACACGAAGTAATTTGTCACAACCAGAGTCATTTAATGCTAGAGAAGAAACACAGCCAACCCTGGGAAACTTTCAACAGGAGTCTAACGACCCTCATGATGAGCAAGCCAATGAACACTCCAATGACCAAGATCAACCTATGCCAACACTGATTAGACCTAATGGCATAGGGTAGATCATTTTGTTTCACTATTTGTTCTAAAAATGTTATCTGGACAATAATAATCTATTTCATTATTTTATATATTTGTAGATTTGCCCTAAATGATAAAGACATCGGTGCTGCTATTGTCAAGATTTTTAAAAATAAATATGATGGCCTGTGGAATTACTGGACTGAAGTGCCACCAAAATATCAATACCTCTGGTTTCATGAATTTCAGGTGTCATCTTTTTACTCTTTATTACATTGCAAATAATAACAAAATAAGTTGCACCAAAATAAATTACACGTATAATTCCTATTGACATCCTATATGATTTGGAAGAAACTATATTGCTAGGAACTAAGACATCATCATGATATCTGGGGAAACTGGAAAAATCAGGTAAAATCTCGATTGAAGGATATAATTGGACATGTACGTGATACGCGCAAATGACCGGAATGAATTAAACAATCCATCTGGGACGACCTCTGTGGCTATTGGGATTCCGAAGGATTTCGTTCTAACAGTGTATAAAAAAAGAAAAATCGAGCCAGTGCTTCGTTGCACACAGGAGATTCTACATCAATGGAAGAACATGCTAGAAAATTGGTATATAGATATTGTATTTATTTTATACTTTTTATATGGCATGTTTAGACTAATTCTTTTTTATTTTGTTGTGTAGGCTCGTGAATTGGGACGAGATCCTTCATTTTTTGAAGTTTATACGAAAACTCATCAACGTAAGTCTACTCAAGCATGGGTGGATGAAAAGTTAAAAGCTATATGGGTATGAAAATGAAAAATATACTTACATATTTTATTTGTATGTTCGTTTATTTTGGGTGTTAATCATCTGAATTTTTTTCATAGGATGAATATATGAAACAAAGAGATACCACCTAGGGTTCAAGTGATAATGCATCTGATATGAATATGTTTATTAGCGCTATTGGTAGAAAAAAAAGCGGCGCAGTTTACGGTCTTGGTAACATATTTTGCAAAATTTTTGGAAACTCTAAACAAGGGTACACTTATAATGAAGAAGTATCCTCAAGTCAATTACCCTTTTATCCACATTCAGATTATATACAAGATATGTTACGTAATGAATTTATCGATATTTCTACACAATCATATCAAAGTATGTTTCAAGACCAACAAAGACAGATTGAAGAGTTGCGCACCCAACTACAACAAATAACTCAGTGTAATTATGGACAACCAACGGGGAGACGTGCATCCCAGAACAAAAAAGGTGCCCCAACAATGTCTCTAGATAGAGATGAAGATGATGATGATGATGGAGATGATAGCGAGGAAGAATAATGTAGAGATATAGTGCTTTAAAAGCCTACTAGCATCACAAAATAAAAATGTTTTAACCTAATGTTTATGAACATATATATTTATATAGTTTGCATTAGGTCAATGAGTATGAATATATATATTTATATTAATATTTATGAAATATATATATTTGACCTTTTAATACCGGTATTAGTGTATCCGATCCAAATTTTAGTACAAACACACACACACACACACACACACACACATATATATATATATATATGATGCGAATATATTGTACATATCCTACTAAATAACCTTAATGACATTTATAAATTTGTTAAGAAATATATAAAGTTCTTAAGCAATGAAACGCAAAAGAAAAAAATAAAACAGGACATTATTTATTTTACGAAAAATAAAAGTTATTTATATATATTTTGATATAAATACCATTATATTTGTATTTTATATAATATGATAAGTATTAAATATTCATTAAATTAATATAGAATAAGAACTTTTTAAATTTTAATTATATTAAATTTACAGTTTTCAACGCACAATAAATAATATTGAAATAACTCTTTACATTCTAACATGTTATATTTTTTTAAAAAATAAAATTATCCTTAAAAGTATGTTGATTATCTTTTGATTTTAAACCAAATTTATGTATATTTATTTTAATGTTATTGTGTATTGAAAACTCTAAATTTATTATATTTAAAATGCAAAAAAGTAATTATTTTTCATTAATTAAATGAATATTTAATACTTATTATATTATGTAAAATAAATATACTAGTATTTATATAAAAAAAAATTTTAAGAAACAAAACGCCTTAGGTATGTAAAATGAAAGAAGAGGAAATTCTTTGCATAACGAAGGGACAAAAAGAAGAAGAAAAAACGAAAAGAAAAAAAAGGAGAGATAGGGGCAGTGGGACCGTCCAACTACCCTACAAAGCAATCGAAAATGGGTCCGACCAAGCTGTAAAATAAAGAGAAGAGGAAATTCTTTGCATAACGAAGAGACAAAAAGAAGAAGAAAAAAGGAAAAAAAAAAAAAAGGAGAGATAAGGGCAATTAGACTGTCCAACTGCCCTACAAAGCAATCAAAAATGGGTCCGACCAAAGCTTGGTCGGACCCTGCAATCGAACCTTGTTGTCTGACTGCACAACAGTCAAACCATAGGTCCAATTGTCAGACCGTCCGATTGCAGTGCAGTCGGACCAAACTGATTTCCCTATTTTTTTTCCCTTTCAGTCTTTGTTTTTTTCTTTTCTTTAGATTTTTTTTTTGTCTAAAAACGTCTTGGCATTTTTTCCCAAAAATTAAACATGTTATTCTATCCTTTTTTTTCTCTATTTTGTTATGTTTTATTTTTGTTACTCATTTTCACTGGCTTAAAATTTTTTCCCTTGCTATATTTAATATTTTAACTTTTTCTCTTCCAATTGTTTATCCCTTTACCCATCGGCTGAAGTTATATTTTTTTGTTATATTTTGTTGAGAATGGCTAGCCCTAGTTTTTCTATCTTCTTTTTCTTATCCTCCACTTCTAAACCATGTAAGTTTACTAGGAACACAAAACCAGTCACTACAAAATAATGTATTTTTTTCCTTCCTGAGCTGTTACTAGACACCGTGGTAAACACATATAGGTGAAATTCAAGATTTTAGATCTCTAGCACATAATGATAAATAAGACTCAAATTTCATTGCTAATCATTCCAATAATCCACAAATATCCACTAGCTTGTCTTAAATTTCGATACATTCTAATTTTTAACAAAATTCTGACAACTAATTCAACAAATAACGGTGAAATAAATATCCTGCACTATACTACAAGCTCAGTATCACCACGGTCATATAACAAAAATGAAAGAAACATTTTATCATGCCATTATATGTCAATTACGATATACCAGCATCCCTCATCATTTGTATCAAGGTTTGCAGTCGCATGTGCCGTGGAACCCCAAAAAAGGTCTGCTTACTCTTTCCTTCCTTGCATAAAAAGAAATAACATTGCAATTTATATTCCTCGCTTACTCCAATTTGTTCAACTTCTACCCATCCCTCTTCTTCACTATAATAACGAGGCCTACTTTTTTCAACTATAGCAAACCCCTTCTCCACAATTTCAGCTTGTTTCTCAGTAACAACCACTTGCCTTTCAGATAAAGATATTGACTTATCATGCAAAGAATTATCATCTCGCATGACTTTAGCTAGCTCTTTAATCCCTGAAGTGATTTTTTCATATTTTTCTTCAATAGATTCACTAACAACTTTCTTACATTTTTGTCCCTTTGAGGATGCAGTCCCCGTAGAGTGATTAGAGTTGCCACCGGTTGGACTGAATGAATCCATGTTAGCTGTTGATTTGGTGGGCTCATATCCCCAGTTGAACTCATTTTCGCTGATTATATCATTCATATTTGTCCCTTCAACAGAATCATTTAAATCAATGCACTCTTTTTGCCAGCGTTTCAACTTGTCCTTAGCACTCTCAACGTACTTTCTTGTTGCTCTATCTACACCAAATAGTTCATACAACTTATCATAATATACGACTGAGGTACTCATCAACTTCTTTGCTTGTGATTTTTTCTGCAAATAATATAACAAATATATCAAATCATACACTAAATAAGTATGAATGAAATAAAATTGCAAATAACCTATCAAGACATAAGCTAACATGCACAAGAAGTAGATAAAACTACCTTAATTAATTCATTCCAAATCTAAGTATCTGCTTCAAACATTCTAGACATGGGACTCTACGAGAATCCGCTTAATCCATTAAATAAGTCATACAGCTCTCTAAATTGCTGAGACAACGTCTTCTTCCAATTTTTCAAGTGATGCTTCGTTATATGCGGCCCAAAAGAAGTTCTCAGCACTTGCAATATGTTATCATATGCAAATGTTGTAAATGTCCCATCAGGACGATTCCCTTTCATCATCTCTTCTAGTGGAGCATCTAAAAAAGCTTCATCCATTTCATGTGTCCAACACAGATTGTCCTTAACTAATTTTGGGGCCATCATTGAGTGTTTGCATAGAATACCATATCATGAAGAACCAATTTGAATGAAAATTGAATAGAAAAGGCATAATTCAATTCATATGAAGTTGACATGAAATAGATTATTTGAAATATACCAAATAATGTCACCGATAAAATATTTCAATAACGTAAACAATAATATCATACATTATTCAATCAAACCCTAGTTAACCTATAAAATAAATTAATATATTCTAAATTATGATCCACTCTGATAGTCATGCCACATCTAGCACGTGATACTATCTCTTAAAATTACTCCTTGTCTGTAGTCTTCCTTTTAACTATGGTTAGAAGTCTCCTCACTATGATCAGGTAGGTTAAGTAGTAATTCACGATCAACTTCAGCGATTAGATTCTCATTAAGATCTACTTCTATCAAAAAATTATGTAATACACAACAAGCTATCACAATATCAATCATAGTCTGAAAGGAATAATATGGTTCAATGCCACTGGCTATAATCGAAAAGCTTTTTTTCAATACTCTGAATATTCATTTGATGACATTCTGCAATGAGGTATGTCGATGGTTAAAAATTTCTTTTTCATTTTGCGGTGCCCTTGAAGAATATTCTTTCAAGTGATAGCAAACTCCTCTATAAGGTGTTAAAAGGCTACGCATTAGTGAAAAATTGGCATCTCCTAAATAAAACTTTCCTATAAATGAAATAATAAATTAGAGAGAAGAAAAAGAGATATAACTTTAATCTAAATCAACACATTATAAATCCATAATTACATATAAACCTTGTAGAAATATAAGGTTATCTTCTTTAGACAGAGCATTCTTTAAAATTTGGGAATCAGAAGCAGATCCTTCCCAACCAGCTAAGACATAAGAGAATTTCATGTCAAATTAACATGCCATAAACACATTTTGTATGGGATAATCTTTTCGTCCTCGAAATCTAGTAACTTTTTCTCTAGGCACCTTTGCTCGAACATGAGTGTCATCTATAGCTCCAACACAATCCTATCATTTTAGAAGCAATATATGTAATTTATAACTCATTGTGTATGAAGTATAAAATGTGATATGGAAAATATTGTTATATACCTTAAAGTATGGGTAAAATCTGCTATTATAAAAAATTTAGCCAGGAACCTCTGATCCAGAAGGCTGCACAAGGAACTCGGCCTCAAGCGAAACCACCACACGTAATACATTATGAAAATAGCGATTAATAGTTTCTCCTGAACAATAAAAATAAAAACACATAGTCCTAGTCTTAACATTATGGGCTAAAATGTGTAGGAACTTGGCAACTTATTTTTCAACTGTAACCCAGCATGAGTCTTTAATTCTCCTAGTGTTTTGAAGTTTCTCACATAACTCTTGAAAAGTTTGTGGACCCATACGCAAAATATCCTGACAACTTTTTTCATCTTTAAGCCGTATCATCAATTGTTTTCGTATATTGTATCGCTCAATATCACTCACCTTCATGGGTTTATTCACTACGGCTGACATTTCTTCCAAGAATTGTATGGCATATAGCATCAAACAAATAGTACATACAACACATGTATTCCTCTGTCTTTCCAAGTCCTCAATTAAATGGTTCAACCTTGAACCTTCAGTTGTCACTTCAAAACTTATCAGATGCGTAACTTCAAAGTTAGAATCGTGAATGTCCTCAGCAACATCATTTAAGAATTTTATGATTTCCATATTACTGTAGGTGTGCCGCTAGTGAATAATTATGCAAGGTAGGTAACAACATATTTTGCAGAATTTAAACTAAATAATTTTAAAGGAAGTGGAGACAAATTTGCTATGAAAAAACATTTAAACTGTAAGATGGGTAACCGATATTACTACCCATGATTAGTGTTTTTCAATTAACCATGTTTCGAATAGCTAATAGAATAATGCTTGAAAAATTTTGTTATTTTTACTGACAGTTCACACTAGGTAACCATTGTCATTACAAGTATTTAGATGCCCAAACAAGGGAAAAGAGGGGTGCACGCCTCTTCTTTCAGAGTTGCCAAACTGATTGTCTCAAATTGTACAACATGCTAGAGAAGTAATAGGAACAGAGAAAAAGAAATTCTGAAAATAATGTCAAAACTTTTTGGTATACAAAACAGGACAACGCTGGAGTAGGGGCTTTTCAAATTTCGCAAAAATTATATACTTAGAGCTTGATTATAATCCATGAGCTATGATGAAAATGTAAGGATTGATTCTCTCATCATATCATATTTTTCTTCTTCCTCATGTTTGCCTGTTGGCTTATTTTTTCCTTTTTTTGATCTTTCCATGTTAGCATATGGGTAGAAAACAAAACATGAATGCAAAAATTAATCCTTTCAACTTTCACACAAAATCGTGTTCGTGGTTTCATTCTACAGGATGTGAGGACACAATTATAATAGTGTTATGAAGCATAGCAATAATCAGCCTATCGCATCTAAATAATACAAATACACTGATATTATGGAAGATGATGAGGAGGAGGAAGACAAGGAGAAAGAGAAGATACCTTGCGGACAGGGCGATGGGTGAAAGAGCAAATCGAAGTTTCAGTTCAAAATGGGAGAGTTCTGTAGCAACAAAATGAAAAAGACAACCTAGTTCGTATAGCCATTAGACGGGGGAGGAAGACATCAAAAAGGAATAACGAAGGGCAATTTTGGAAAATAATGTCAAAAATTGTTGCCAAGGCGTTTTCTCCCCATAATCTCTCCATATTCGGGAAAAAAATTTTCGCGTGAATCCCACGGTACTTTTCTCTGCTGACTCTCTCCTCTCTTCCATTTTCCCCCGCCCTCCCTTTCTTTTCTCTCCAATAATCTTCCCATCCAAACGCAGTGTTAAAGTAACAAATGAAATTTTTGTGTTCCTTGCTTTCTAGTTTTTCAAATTGGTGATCCCATATAAACCCTTATTTATTTGGTTTTCTCCGAAGACTATGCTTTTAAACATGTTGATGTGCGTATTGACTTTCTCCGAAGACTAGTGTGTTTGGATAGGGGGTTTTTGGAGGGAAGGGAAAGGAAGGGAGAGGAGGATAAGATGTTTGATTAGACAAATTGGAGGGGAGGGAAGGAGATGGGAGGCAAATTTCCCTCCCCTCCAAATTAGGGGGTTTTAGAGGGAAGGGGAGGGAAGGGATATTTTTTAAGTTATAATTTACTTTATTGTCTCTTAATATTTTAATATTTAATAAAAATTAAGATAATTTTTTATCAAGAATTAAAAAATAAAAAAAGATTAAAATTCATAATTTTTTTTAAAAAATATTGATATAAATGACTTTTTATTAAAAGAATTAAAATAATATAAGAGTAAATTTGTCCAAATATAATTATTTCACCTCTCCTCCTAAACCAAATAATAATCTCCCCTCCCCTCCCTTCTAACTAAACAGAATTCCTCCCCTCCCTTCTAACTAAACAGAATTCCTCCCCTCCCCTCCCTTCTAACTAAACAGAATTCCTCCCCTCCCCTCCCCTTCATTAACCTTCCCTCCCCTCCCCTCTCCTCCATTGAACCAAATAGTAAGCTTTTAAACAAGTTGACGCGCGTATTGACTTCAGCAGTTCCTTGGTTGCTTCGCCTAAAATTATTCTGTGACGACCCTAAATTTTAATATCGGTGATTATAGCTAAATACACAATTAATAAATAATGATCAAGGTTTGGAGTCATTGCAATTAATTACATTAATTAAATATAGGGGAAATTTAAACATTGATACTACTAGGATCATCAACTAACAACCATAACGGGAACATGCATTAAAGGGTTTGTACCATCATTTAAGGTTTAGGATTCATCCATTAATCAAGTTCAACCCACAAAAACATCCCGCCAACATGCTCATGCTATTCCCTAACACTAGCCTTACTGAAATTTAGATTTTTAGGTCAAATATAGGAGTTTGGGGACCTGCGCCGTGACCTGGGACCTTCCCGCCGCGGCTAAGTTAGGTTCTGGAGTTCGAAAACTAAGTTTTTAAACTTGCGCCGCGGCTCAGAACTTTTTCGCCGCAGCCAAGTTGCTCTCGAGAAATTTCGCCGCGGCGAGTTGGATCTGCGCCGCGGCCAACTTATGTGGCGCCGCGGCGAGTTTTGCTACTGTAACCTCCTTAATTAATTTCCTCGACTCGTGCCGCGGCGAGACTTCTTGCGCCGCGATGAGGTTACGTTCTGTCACCCCCTGGGCGATTATTTTCACTCCGCGCCGCGGCGATATTTATCAAGCCGCGGCGTCCCTCGCCACTGTCACTCCCTAGGCCGCAGCGAAGCATTCTTGGACGCGGCGTGACTCCCTTCTGTAGCTGTTTTCACTATATTTCGCCCCCTACACTCCATTTCTCTTCTTAGGGACACCCTAAGGTCACTTCCCCTCATTTTATATGGCTCTAATGACATTTATCTACCTTATTTATTAGCTATGCTTCCATTACCAATTCAAAACTTATATGCCAATTTCTTTCCTATAATTACCTCTTATCAGCAAGTTTATGGAATAATAACAACACCAATCATGCACCGTTGATATTTAACATTAGATACACTTTCTATTATTAGCCAATTACAATCATAAGGTTCAATTCCATGATAATCGAATTACATATACAATCCCTATACTTGGCAACTCATGATGCAATGCAGCAATGATACAAAACTAACAATTTAATTACAATACATTTTGTCAAAGCTCCCAGACCTATGTGCTACCAAACCATTTAACAGGCTCTCGTTAATTTTCTCCTTGCCACTAAGAGGTTCGATCCCTGAAAATGTTAGCCCACAACGGGGTGAGATATACAATCTCAGTAACAAAAGGAAATTTCCATATATATGTACAGGTCAATCAATCCAAGACAATCTCATGTCATCAATATCAGAATCATCAATTCAATTGGCAAATGAACTAGTTGAGCTACCAATGACTACTGTCCCATACCAGCAATCATACATAACATGTTAATGGCCAATAACACCAGGAGAGGCCCGTTCACGGCACCTACTCCATCATGAGCACAACTAGGGCTCAGTGCATCTGGGGTTTGATCATAACCTGGTGCTCGATCGTAGCACATGCACAGGTGGCAGCCGCACCACAGTTCCACCATGAACTCACAAGGTCCAATCACAATAACAATCAAGTAGCCAACCAATCATTTAACATTTCAAAATCAAACATGTGTAACAAATAGCAGATTAACATGAGCATATACATGGAATTAGGAAAATAACCCAGTTACCTCAACGAAGCCAATTACTCTTCCCCTAGCTACCATAATAATCCAAATGTACACCAAGCCTATAACAAGCATCATTATCATCATTTCTGATCACAATCAAATATTCAAAGAGTTGAACTACTAATAACAAACTAGAGGTTATTCACCTAATTACCAAGGGATTTAACTTCGGATTCCAACTTCCCCACACCAGAAATTTCCATAGTTCACTCCAATTTCTGGGTAATTTCACATGAAACCAAAGCCCATATCATAGGTCAACTATAGGGGTCTCAAACTAACAGAAAATGCATCAAAATGGGGGTTTAAACTCACCTAATACCAACCCCAACCTCAACCTACGAATTTCCTCAAGGAAATCCCCAAACACCCACATTTCAGATTTTGGGTATGATGAAATTACTCTAAATGAAAAAACTAATCGGACCAAATTAAAGAAAAAGATGAGGGGATTAAGTTGTATAACTATTACATTGGCCAAATCTTGCTCTAAGTGGGTGAAAATGTGGAATTAAGCCAAGAACCCTAGCCTCTTCTCCTCACCTCCGAATTTCTCTTGTGGTTCAGCAAATGAAAAGTGGCTGAAGCAATTAGGGTTTTAGGTGGGTTTAAGTTGGGTCAAGGGGTTGGGTCATGGGTTGCTCCAAGTCCACATTCAATTGGGTTTCAAATTTAGCTTATTGGGCCAGTTCTCAATTGTTGGGCTGCAGAATTTCATTGGGCCAGTTTTTTATACATTGGGTTGTTGAAGTTTAATGGTGTTTGGGCCCAATTTGAAGGGCTCAAGGGCTTGGGTCTGCACAAGGGTTATTGGGCCACTTATAGGAGCCTATACAAGGTGGATCTTGGGCCTCTATCACATTAAATTGGGTTGGGTCTACCCCTAACTCATTGGACCTCCATTAGCCTCTTGTCACATTTCATTAATTTAGGCCTAGGTGAAGTTTCTATCTCAATTAATTCTCAAGCCCATATTAATAATTTATCTATTTAAAATCCCTATTTACTCAACCTGCCCAATCATCCTATATTAATTATTCTTAATTAATTTTAATCCATGATTAACACCTTAATTAATTTTTGGGGTGTTACACATTCCAAGTTCCAGTGAGTTTCCTATGAAATTGAATTCATTTACTGTTTAAAAATCAACCATCACAGATCCCCCTTACCCATTATTATATTCACCATCCTTTCCTTTCCTTGTTTATCAGATTGCTGTTTACAAAGCTGATTTCCCATAGACGTTTGAAGTGGGTTTTACACTCGAGTCTTGGCAGGAACAGGATGAACCAATCTACCCCACATGACAACAAAATGAGGTTATATACTTCTCTCAGTTTGGCACTTAGTATGATGCACGTTAAAGAATTAAGGGCACGGCACAATTAGTAACAACCTTTGATCCTGCTGATAAGAGTCTCTTTATATGCTAGTAATGTTTAACTGATATGCTGATAAGAGTCTCTCTCTATGTTAGTAATGTTTAACTGATATGATAGAACTATTTAAATAATATTGATGACAAGCTATTAAAAGTGTTGGTTGTAACAAATTAGCTAAACATTTCTAGCCCATTGAATTGCACCGGTGTGCTTAATTCTTCCATATGCACTTGAGAAGCCAACTTATTCTTAATTTTTCTTGGTTTTGTTTTGTGCCCATGACAAATTAACATAAAACTATTGGTTCTTAAGCCACTGCAGATTTAGCAGTGGAGTAGAGGGTGCGAGTTTTGTTACGAGCTCCAATCTTCTGAGTCGTCCGCTGGAGGCAATCTTGGAGCTTTATGCAGAAATCAGTGGAGACCAGAAGCTATCTTTCAAAGTCAAGAAAGAGTCGGATTTGACAGTAATAGCATTTGTGACCACTCCCATTTGTACTCAACGTCATCTTCAAGCAGATTTTGTTTCGTCCTCAGCTCTCAAGGACAACAATTTGCCCCACTTTGAATTCCTCTGTAACGAAAAAATCCCATGTTTCTCTGTTCACAAGGCTGCAATTTCCCTCTTCTCCGATCATCTTCAGCAGCTCCAACAACTGGAATCCCAGGTACATCTTCTTTTACTTCAATAATGAAAGAGTAAATCATAAGACAGTCTTTGACAATTTATATTCTCCTTTTTTAAAATCAAAATATGCACTTCATTAATCTCTGTAATAAAAGATGAATCAACTCTACATATTTTGACCAAATACTCTTAAATATATTATTTATATAATACAACAAATATTAAATATATATTTGATCAGTATAAAAATAGTTAATTTTTTAAATTTAAAATAAAAATAAATTAAATTTATAATTTTTATTATAAAATAAATAACATTGAAATAAAAATTGAAAAATTATATTTTTTAATATTATATTTTAATAAAAGAAATAAATATTATTTTTTTAAAATAGTTTAATCATATTTTAGCTTCAGAGGTTTGTTTATATTTACTCATAATCTAGACTTTTTTTGCTCAGTTTGAGAATTTGTAATCTCAATCTAAAACTTGTAAATCTTTAACATATGTATCCTCATTTTATTCTCATCCAACTTTAATCGTCGTATTGCATGAACTGTATCATTTTCTTTTCCAAAAGCAGGTTGATGTGTTAGACCACACAATTGATCGATTTTAAATATATATTCTTATTACATTTGAATTTCCAACCAACAAGAATTGATTCAATTGGCACGATTGAATTGTGTTAACCAAAACATCTAAAATTCCTCCCCCCCCCCCCCCCTCCCAAGAAAAAAAGACGATTAGTCAAGATGACCTGGCTTCTAAATTATCTAACAGCTTATCTTAGAAAATGCCATTTTCCAAATGATAAATGGGAATGGATTCATCATAATGCAGATTGATAATTCCAAGCCATTGATAGTAACTGGACATGCTCTTGGGGGATCAATTGCTTCTCTGTTCACTCTGTGGCTGTTATAGAAACGCTCACCACTCTGCATCACCTTTGGTTCACCCCTTCTGGGTGATACATCCCTTCAAAAAGCCATTTCACGAGGCTCTACCTGGAATTCATGCTTTCTCCACGTGGCCTCACACCAGGACCCACAAGCCCTTCGGCACATTTCTCTTGTGCTCTGAGCAAGGCTCTGCTTGTCTCAATGACCCTGAATCTATTTTGGAACTTTTAGCAGTAATGTGGTCAACCATGAGTGATCCAAATCAAGAATTGCACATTCATCATTACGGAGACATCGTGCAAAATCTCCACCGCAGGGCTATTTGCAAGGCCTTTACTTCACTGCCTCAAAACATGGCTCATTGTGATTCACTAGAAACTACTATAATCATCCAGCTTCTTGCACTTGGCCTCTCGCAAATACAGCAGGTACCTATAACCTACCTCAATTTCTTCTTCTAGTGGTGGCAATCACTGTTGCTTGATATTTTCTAACTGAACCAATCACTTGACACTGACAGCATGTGGTGGACAAGATGAAGCTTCGAGAAACCACATTACAACTGAAGAAAAAAGATTTGGATCCATCCAAGAGATTGAATGAGGTGAAGTTATATATGGCCTACCTTGAATGGTACAAAAAGTTCTCTAACGATCGGGAGACAGGAATGTACGATATGTACAAAAACCAGGGGCATGCAAGGGACCAAGATATTACTGGCTGGAAGAAAAAGCTCACATTTGACTGGAGAGAAATGGTTGAAGAGGCAGGGATGAAGCCTCAGAAGGAAGGAGCTGCTCTTCGCACCCGCTGGCTATTTGCTGGCACTAATTACAGAAGAATGGTTGAGCCACTTGACATTGCTGATCACTACATAAGTGGGGGAAAACACTATGAGACTCAAGGAAGATCCAAACATTATCAGCAGCTAGAGAAGTGGCATAAAGAAGAAAAAACAGAATCATTGGAGGAATCATCATGCATCAAGAATAAACAGAATGTGGAATCTATTCTGACGCTGGATTCTTGCTTCTGGGCACATGTGGAAGATGCTCTCATTGCTTGCAGAGAGATGAAGAAGAGCAGTGAAGAATCTAGTAGGCAGAAATTGAGCGAGTTTGAGGATTATGTTTATGGGTTGCTCAAGAATTCTGCAGTTTTGCCTGAGATTTTCTTGAAGCACAGCACCTACATGCGTTGGTGGAATGAGTACAAGCTACTCAAGGGACCTTCCAGTGATTCAAAACTTGCTAGCTTCATGAGGAACCCTGACAATTACAAGCTCCACTCTGCGGGGGCATTTGATTTCCTCTGAAATTTACCGTTGAAGACTCGAAAGCATAATAAAGTAATATATTAAATGTTTTGTTATTTCAGTTTGTAAAATGTATTATGAGTTTATCTCATGAATCTCCTTAATCTGCACTAATACTGATACGATTTGTCGTTATTATTATTATCTTTTTTTTCCTATTTTCTATCCAATACCCTCCCCTCTCCCAAAAGAAGAAACTGTAATTACAGAGAGGAAAGAGTGATGCAATGTTGGGGAATGAGGACAAGGAAAATTTTATTATAATAATAATAATAATATAATGTAACAAATCTAAAGATGCTGCCAAAGCTGTCATCTTCATGCTCTTAACTGGCCTTCAAGACAAGCTTTGTCTACCACCAAGAATCTTGGCATTGTGTTTCTTAGAAGGCCAAAAAATTTAACCTGAGCTGCCGTTGGCATGATCCACAGACCAGATGGGATGGATAGTGATAGTACTGAGCTAATTTTTTAAAATTAATTTTCTCTTTTTCAAGTTACACGTGTCTGCAGAAGAGAGCATGCAGGCTATGAGGCTTTTGATATAGACAGGAGGAGGCATGTATGGAGGTAGAACCAGCTAGCACATGCATCTTATTACAGAGGTGATCATCGCAATTCGCATGTGCCTGTCCCAATCCATTTTCTAACTTCATGAATATTTTTTTTGGCCACATACTTCATTCATATATTTCCATCCTCATACTGTTAATTTTTATTGTAATGGACTTACCTGAATCTGAAAGTGGCTTCTTTTTTGTTAGTCCGACATCGAATTTATTAGTAGTACTAGTACTTTCCTTCCAATAACTACTTTTCTTTCATGGCCAACAGTTCTGTCTCATATATTGTACTCCAAACGAAGAAATGGGAATGATGGAATTCTATTTTCTGACAAAGCTAGTGGAGTTGCATTAGGCGAAGGTCAGATTTCATTATTCATGTGAAAAACAACGGAATAACCTGGGTGAAAATCGATATTTCTATTGTGGAAGGGAATTCAAGTTTAGCAATTGAATCACCTCATTTTGGAAGTTTAATATGTTATTTAGCATCGTCCTTTCCTTTTTCCACGCATCTCTCCATTCAGCCGAAATAACCGTATATGTAACACTTTTTTTTTCAGAAAAAAGGGGTTTTTATTTCTCAACTCTATCGCCCCGTCTTTGAGCCATTAATTCTATCATGCAGAATGCAGAAGCAGTGCTCGTTATAGAATTTGCCAAAATTGCAGTGCAAAACAACGAATATTAATCTCTATGTTTCGTTGGTGGTTGCGGGCGTCGTGGTATAATATGAAGAGTAAACATTTGAACATGTCAAACATTTGCGTATATTATATTAAAATTTGGCTAATTTATATTTATTTTTTTAAAATCACACTGAACTTTCCTTCATTTTATTAACATAGGATCACCAAATAATGCAAACCACAGCAAGGTGGTTGTCGAGAGTTAAAAACACCGCTCCTCATTATAGTAGAACGGCATAGGAAACTGAATGGGACCCATTGCTGAGTGAAGTATTGAACTCCCATGCCCACCTCCATCTCCATTATAATTTTATAATCACCTCTCCTTCTAGTATTATCCACTGTCAATGTTATTCTATAGGTAGTGGCTGATGTTTAATAAAGAAAAAAAAGATCCTTCATTTACACCTTTAATCCAGGAATCCTCATGTTCATATAATGGCGTCTTTTTAGCCCCATTAGGATAATGGTGGCCCTCGATGATGCCATTAGTGAATGTTGGCAGCATTCAGTGTCCATGTCAATATGAGTATTGGTAATTTCGCAGCGCCTTGTTGTTTTAGCCGTAGCACGTGTCACCATCCTAGTCGTTGTCTACCATGCACTAATTAGGAACTCACTTTTAAAGTGATTTTTGAGTTAAAAAAAATTATACATATTTTCAATTCTCATGTTTTTTTTTCTATTTAAAAAAACTTTATCGTCTAAATTCAGACTTCGAAATACGCACCCGGGCATGAAGTAGGCCCTACCCCAGTGCGACCCCGACAGCTCGAAGCCCGCGTCCCGTGGTTGATGGTCCAGGGTGTAGGGCGTGATCTCCCTCTCTGTCTGTCCCTCCTTCTTAATTGCACTCCCACTTTTTTCCTTCGTTGCTTTCTTTGTTCTTCACCCTTCGCATCTAGAGATTGCTCTGTGGCTGTACTAGAAGCTTACAATGGAGGGAGCAACGATTCTCGCGCTCTTCCTCACAGTTGTATCACTTGTAAAACCCTCAGAGTCCACTCTCACCCTCGACTACTACAGACATTCCTGCCCCCAGTTCAACCAAATCATTCAAGACACCATCACCAACAAGCAGATCACCAGCCCCACCACCGCCGGCGCCACCCTCCGCCTCTTCCTCCACGATTGCCTCCCCAACGGCTGCGACGCCTCCGTCCTCATCTCCTCCACTTTCTTCAACAAAGCAGAGCGCGACGCCGACATCAACCTCTCCCTCCCCGGTGACGGCTTCGACGCCATCGTTCGTGCCAAGACCGCTCTCGAGCTTGCCTGCCCCAACACCGTCTCCTGCGCCGACATCCTCGCCGTCGCCACTCGCGACCTCGTAACCATGGTTGGCGGTCCCTACTACAATGTCTTCCTTGGTCGGAGGGACGGTCGAGTCTCCAAGGCTTCGGCTATTGAAGGCCTTCTTCCGAAACCGACAATGTCGATGTCGGAAATCATCGAGATCTTCGAGGCCAGAGGGTTTTCCGTTGAAGAAATGGTAGCTCTGAGCGGGGCTCACACTATTGGGTTCTCGCATTGCTCTGAAATTAGCAATGATATCTACAATAACAGCAAATTATCGCAGTACGATCCTCAATACAACCCTCGATTCGCGGAGGGGTTGCAGAGAGCGTGTGCGGATTACAAGAAGAATCCTACATTATCGGTGTTTAACGACATTATGACCCCCAACAAGTTCGATAACATGTACTTCCAGAATCTGCCGAAGGGTTTGGGGGTTTTGAAATCGGATCGCGGGTTGTACAACGACCCGAGAACGAGGCCGTTTGTCGAAGAATTCGCAGCGGATCAGAACAAGTTCTTTGGGGCATTTTCACAAGCAGTGCAAAAGCTCAGTGTTGCTGGAGTACAAACCGGAAGAAAAGGAGAGATCAGGCGCAGGTGTGATCAGATAAACTGATTTGAAGGCAATCGTTAGACATTAATTCTTTGTTGGTTGCGAAAATCCTATAGTAATATTGATACATGCCAGTGTATGAATGAATTGTGATATTTTAAGCTCAATTATACATACTTTGTGTAAGCAGGTATGGCCTTTTGTTCTCAGGCTTTTTTCACTTTCAGATCAATAGATGAGTGTCTTCAACTGTTATCAAATTCAATAAAGCTCCTTCTTTTTGTGATGTTACTTAAAAGCTGGCATTTGTGTTGATTTTGGTGAATAGAATCACTGGTTTATGAAAGTTGGTTAGTGGATTTGTCATGAAAGAGCGGGTTTTTCAGTTTTTGAAAGTAGGATAGATTATTGATTCAAGAAACTGCCTTAAATTATTGAAGGGCGCGGAGTCAAGTTTTGGTAGGGATTTAGGTAATGAATAACGACGAAGCCCCTTTGTTTCACAGAAAAAGAAAAAAAATAACAACAAGACAAAACTAAAAAAAGGCAAAAAACAAAAAAAAGGATAATGAAGAAGAATTGATCAAGACAATATTAAAATGGGGGAGATGCTTTTCGATTTGAAAAGATAATATTGCGTGTAGATAGCTTGAATTTGGTCTCAGAAAGAGCTGGTTTGGTGTCCCATGCATGTGTCTGCCCTGTCCATCTTTAATCATGCCTAGTTTTATGCTAATAATATTATAATAACCCCACATTGCTTGATACTTCTTCTTTTTCTAATAATAATAAAAATGGAATATAATATTTCTACTGAAATTCTTTTATCTTTTTTATTGTAATTAGCGATCCAAAAGCTCCAAATTTTATATCCTTATTGTTGAAAATCGTATTTCAACCAAAGAAAATTGAAAGAGGAGATGTGATACGTCCTGAAGTGAAGTTTTGCTTATTTACATGCAATGGTACTTTGGATTCCCTTTTTTAGGGGTTAGGTGTTACTTGATTTGAGGGTGTGGGGTTTAAAAGTCTATTGATAGTCTATTTTACAATAATATTATTAATTATTAAATAAATTTGAATGTTCCTGTTTAATGATTAATTTTATTATCAAATAAACGAAATATTAATATCTTATGGTATTACAATATTATATTAGCCTTATTTAAACATACAAGATAAATTCTTTTTTAAACTTGATTTTTAAAAAATAAATCAAAAAAATTAATTATTAATACATATATAAATATCTTAAATGAGTTTTATTTGTCTAAAAAAACTTTATATGTTTATAATTTAACTTATTTGTTTTAATAGATGAAATTTATCTCTCTTTTTTTTTAGCAAATTACATTATCCTCTTCTAAGACATGTTTAAATTACATGATCCTCTTCTTTATTTTAAAAATTTATACTCCCTTCTCCTGCAATTATATATATTTTACCTAAAATACTCTTATATCTATTATTTATATAATATAACAAGTATTAAGTATTTGACTAATATAAAAATAGTTAATTTTAAATTTTAAAATAAATTAAATTTATAATTTTAATTAAAAAATAATATCTAGTCATATTTTAATTTTAAAGAATTTATTTATTTTTTATAATGAAAAAATTTATATGTAGTTCATTATATTTTTTTTATAAAATTTTTCAATTAAAATATGATAAGTGTATAATTTTTTAATAATATCATGATAAATATATTATTTTTATAAATAATTATCTAGTTTTTCATTTAAACTATGTACTTGTTATAATATTAATGAAAAACTACATATTTATTATATTTTAATTGAATAATTTGATAATAAAGATATAAAAAGACTATATCTAAAATTAATGTTTTTATAATAAATGAGGAAATTGTTTAATTTAAGTACTTTCTAAAAGAGAAAGAATAATTCATTCCAAATTTTTATAAAGATATAAGGTTTTCTTTTCGTGGTCAAAAAGTTAATAATGGTTTAGGTTGGTGTGAGGTCAAACCGATGAGTGTTAACCAGGCTGGATATGTTCATGATTTTTTTGTAGTTTTTGTAGTAGTGGGCCAGTTATCATCACCCTTTTTAACATCTTTTTAACGAATCTTTGGTAATTTGTATCCTTGTGCGTCGTTATATTACAGAGAGACAGAGGGAGAAATACAAATAAATATATATATATGTCTTTTTTTTTTTGCTTTCTCCTTACTTGCTTTTTTTTTTTTTTTAATTTCTTTCTAACAAAAATAACACACTGCTCATACTAAAAAGAAAGGAATTTGAATTGTTTTAGAGTATGCTGCCTCTTTCCCAGGCATAGGATGCTTTTCATTTGGGTCTCGAGATGTTGACCTGTGAAGCCCAATGGGCTTACTCTACTAAGTCAGTCCACATGGGCCTGGCATTTGCACTCTTTTCGGCCCATAGATCAGCTACCGGAAGGGCTCATAACCCAAAACATGCTTCTTGGATTCATTTTCCTTGTGTAAACGGGTCTTTGTATTTTGGGCAATCGAAAACAAGCAGAAAATAATGAGTACCGTTAAAAATTAGCTTAACTTATTTTAAATATTTTTCAAAGTAATTTTAAAATATAAGATATGTCGTCGATTTAAAACTTACACAATGGATGAGAGAAATTTGTACACAAATACATAAATTTGATAGAAAAACATGACTCAATTTCTTGTTTTTTCTACTAATACACAATTTTTCCCCCAGTTTCCCATAACATATTCCCACTCATTGAGGACTTTCCAGGATTTCGGTCTGAAATTCATTTAAAAATTTTAAAATCTAAAATAATGAGTGGCCTACTTGCATGTTAATAGATAATTTGATCATTTAGAGGAAGGACAAGAAACGCAGGGTCTCAAAATACTAACCTAAAGTAAATAACTTTTAAAAGTAACATTTGGGTTTGGATTCTTTCTTAGACCTTGCTTTTCTAAAGAAATTGATTTAGACAACAAACAAAGAAAAAGTAACAAGTCAAGAATTGATAGGTAACAACCTCAACTTTCCCAGATTTCGGGCTATTAGCACCACAATATAATGTAATTAAAAAAATAAAAAATAAAAGACACCACAATAGTACTACTTAACTGGATTGAGATGTGTATAGAGTACAAAAATTTTAATTATTTATAAATTAAATTGTTAAAATTATCTTAAAACTTACTATTTTACCTATTTATAGTTGACAAGAGACCGATTATTCACCGAACTGTCAATTTGCATGGTGATGAGGCTTATGGCAAAACTTTATTGGCTTTGAATATTGGTGCTCATACTTCAAGAGCTTGTTCTGCTGCTTTATGAAATTTCCAGTTAAGTTGTTGGTAACATATATCCCATTTGTTAAATAAAAACATGTCCTCAGCTCTTTCTAATCTAAGTGGAAAAGACATAAGAAGCGAATATTGGAGAGATTAAGACAAGAGAAAAAAAAAAAAAAAGATATTTGAGAAATTAAAGAACACACAAGTGAAAAGAAAATATGTATATGGATTAGTAGAAGAAAGATAAAGACTGAGTATTTAAGAGAACTCTCTTTTTCTGAGAAATACTTAATTTATATAACATTTTTTGTGATGGAAATATGTAAAGATAAAAAGGATATTTTAATCAAAATATATATAATTATAGTTTATTTTTGCTATAGAAGTAGCTAATGACACATCTTTAGATTTTAGAAAAAAAATAGATGATAGATTTTTAAAATATATGAAAGAATAATATAATTTAGATATTTCAAAGGAAAAAGTACCTAATTTAATCAAAAATAAAATAAAATATTTGAAAGGTTGAAGAATGTATAAGTAGGAGAAGAGATTTGAGAGAGAAAAATAGGAAGAAAAATAAATTTTACTGTAACGAAATGAAAAAAAAATATAAAAAGAAATAGAAAATAAAAGATAAAAAAAAAAAACACAAAGAGGAAAATACAAAAGACAAAAGACATGAATTTGTGTTTAAGTACGCTTATTAATTTAAAACATTTTAGGTAAGATAATTAAGGCAATCTTAATCATTAATTTTGTAAAAGAATTCAGATTTACTCCGCAAAGTACATTGCGCTCTAGAAAAATCAATCCCTGCTTAAAGAACTCAAGCATTTACAATTACGAACATATTTATAAAAATTAGACTTAAATTTAATTTTTTATATCTTTATTATTAAATTTTAATTAAAATATAATGAGTAAATAAATATATAATTTAATTAATGAGCTATTATTTTATTATTAAAAAATTACATACTTGAAAGAACTTTATAATAAAAATATGAAGACTTTGCATATAAATTGTTTCCTTCATATAAATAATTCCACATAAATTTTAAAAAGGGGGGAAGAGGCCCACGTGGGAAGACCAAATCACCAAAATTTGGGCCGCATTAAATAACTAACTTCTTGTTAAACTAATCTAATTGGAATTTGGGAGTAAATGGGCTTTTGTGGGTTTTAACTTTTCAATTTTCCCCATAGCTGAAAAAGAATGGAATTGGTGTCCTACTTTGGCAGTTAAAGGTTTCACATTCTGTGTGTAAAAGGAAAGGAAAATAAAGGCGAAAAGGGAAGTTTGGCAGCTTTGAATGCAGGAATAAAGTAACAAGAATATTCCCCCTTAAAAAATCTTCTCTTTCTTACTTATTCCATTCAATCTCTATTCTATCCTTACCATCCATCCTCTTTATTCTTCTACATAGTTTTCACACCTCATTTTGAGCTCAAAATCCACTACTATTTCCATCCTATTCTTCATAAATTTCAAAATTAAAAAAAATTTATTTCCATTCATCATTAAAATCACAAATATAGGTGGAAGAAAACACAAGAGAAAGAAATAAATTTCCCCATCATTCACCAGCATGGTTGGTGGTAAGACCCCTTCAAAATAAATAAAAAAGGAAAAACAATTTACAGTCAAGAAAATAAAAAGGAATAAACAAAAGGCTGTACTCAAAACTCGGACGAGTTAGCAGCAGACTCGCCCAACCCACTACGAACCCGACTCCGACTATTGAAACCCGAGTCAAGAAGCGCCTCCCAATCCACATCCTCCTCTTCCTCTTCCTCCCTCACCCTCATCATCTCCGATATCCTCCTCACCTTCTCCCTCGCCCTCTCACTTCCCATCTTCTCCACCTTTCTCAACACCTCCATCGCCCCCGCCGCCATTGCCACCGCTTTAAACCTCAACCCACCGTGACTCAGTGCATAGAGCACCGCCACACAGCTCTCCCGGGTCGACCCGGAACCCAAGTCCCCGTTCAACAACCCCACCAAGTACTCCACCGCACCCGCATCCATCATTGCCGCTCGCCCATCCACACAAGACGCCAAGCTGCATAGTATGAGTAGCACCCGACCCGTCATTTGACCCGACTTCACCATACTCATTAGGATTGGGACCGACCCGAGTTTCACCAACTTGGTCCGGTTGCTCTGTACGAGGGAGAGGTGGTACAGTGCAAGCGCCGAGTCGTGCCGAGTTCGCTCGCTCTCGGATCGGAGCAAGTGGAGCAGCGGTGGCAGGGCACCCAGCACGCCGATTGCAGTCTTGTTATCGTCGTGGAGGGCCAAGCTGAAGAGTGCACCGCAAGCGTGTTCCTGCGCCTCAGGGAATCCTCCCTTCAATACGTCAATCAACGGAGGAACAATTCCGGACCGTAGGATCTTTACTTTGTTCACTTTTTCCAATGAGAGATTCACCAGAGCTGCGACCGCGTTCACCTGAATATTGGTGTACTTCGACACGATTAAGGATCGAAGGACGGAGAGTAACCGAGGACTGCAGAGGTGGGCCCTCGTATCCTCTCTGGTTTTCGTGAGCTTTCTGAGTGAAATCACGGCTTCTTCGATCTCGAACACTTGTGGGCTTTTCAATTTCGCCATGATTTCTTCTTCTTCCGGTGAGCTAGGAGTTATGACTTCGATTTCTGAAGACGAAGGAGAAGAATAGCAGCTTGGTAGTGTTGAAAGTTGCAGAGGCGGAGTTGAAGCACAGGTATCCACCGATTCCTCTGAGCTCGAGTAGAAGTGGGTTGGGCGGCGAGTAACCTCGGTCGCTGCGTGATTGAAATTCACACGGGGGTTATCCTTCATCCCTTGAATCAACTCTTTCTCTGTGATTACTACCTTCTGCACCTCTGTTTTGCTCTGGGTACTTGATTCTGGCTTCTGGGTCTTCGCCATTAGAGTATGTACGAGCTTCTCAGCAGAGTTGACATCAGGTGGCTCGGGAGGGACGTTGGAGGAGTTCTGGCACCATTTAGCAATGGCAGATTTAAGGGCAAGGTTGGGAATTACTGTAGAAAGATCGGGCGTGGAGCCATCGGAGAGAAGTGGTGTAAAGTTCAAATTTTTACACGTTTGAACAGAGACTCGCTCGAAGGTGTGGCCTGAGGAGACGATGACGGGGTCTGCCATGAGAGACCCTGATATGGGACAGAGAAATTCTTCTGGGGGCTCTTTCTTTTGGGGTTTTGATTGTTTTGAAGGGATGGCCGACGATGACCTGTAGAAGATCTTCCATTTTCGCCGGGGAGCGACGGCCTCGGCAAATTTCTCTGCTTCTGTTGCTTTATGAGAAACCCATTTTTTCTGTACGGGTCTCTGGACCACGAACTTCACACTCTCTTGAAACTCCATGGTTTTTGTCTATTAACAGAGTTCGTCAATTTTGTGTACAAGTATCAAATGAGATGTTCAAAGGCGCGTGGCCGAGATTCCATCAGTTGAAATCAGAGATTCGAGGTTATCAGAACTCCACTAACATCGGATTTGTATGAACCGAATTCCCGGAAATTTGAGAGAGTTTGATT
The DNA here is from genome assembly GCA_032878935.1 of Erythrophleum fordii. Taxonomy (NCBI): domain Eukaryota; kingdom Viridiplantae; phylum Streptophyta; class Magnoliopsida; order Fabales; family Fabaceae; genus Erythrophleum; species Erythrophleum fordii. Next base: position 15,970,270 of record JAVQMF010000049.1, on the reverse strand, counting down.
TTCAGAGAACGATGACGAGCATGATCGACATGGAGCAGGAGACGGTCTCAGTGCGGTTCCACAACGAAACGATGTTGCTGAGCCTGAGAGAGTCAAGTGTGGTCTATAGCTGTTACCTGGACAGTTTCGATTCCTTCGGCTTCGGAAAAATCGGCCTATAATTAGTCTCAGTTCACTCTAACTGATTAGTTAAAATAACAATATTTTTTATTGCTTTTTATTTTTCCCTAGATTTTTTGCCGTCCCTAGATTGATTACTAGTTAATTAGTGCGGTTATCGAAATTTCTCTCTCAATTATTTGTTTCATTGGTTGTCTAGACTAGGCTATAGGGTTGTGTTTTTCAGGTTTGTCTCAATTACTAATTTTTGTTGCTTTCTCTTTAAGCTTACAGCATGTGTGTTACACACTAAAAACCACCTGATGTAAAAGATTATAATTGGGAAAAATTATAGTCAATCGCCAATCACTCTCAAATTTTTTAACTGAATTCATAAAATTGTCTTTATAAATTTAGAATGAGATTAAATTTTGTACTAAGAAATTATGATTAAACATCATCTGCTGGTGGCCTACCCTGTTTTGTTGATAACAGTTTTTGGTAAATTTATGAATAAACATAATGTATAATTCAGTATATAGATATTTTCATATTAGAATCCCTATTATTCAAAAACAAGAATCAGTCTTTTGATGATGGTGACCATACAAGCTCGCATGTGATATATTCAGTCCATCCCCTGCGTAACACCATTCTATGTGGCCAGCTTTATCATGTTGCAACAACTTTGGCCTTTTAGTCTTTTTGTTCTGCAGAAAGCTTCTTGTTTGCCACATTTGCACAGATCTCACGCCAGTTTGATTTAAACCAACCCTGTTTCTATAATTCTATTGTTGAGATCATGAGCATGTCTCTCTGTTCTCCATTGTATCAAACAGAAGTGAAAGTATAAAATCGTTAATGATTTTGAAATACCCCGTTTTATTTCTAATTCTATTTCCAATCTGCAGGAAAAGGTGAATATTTTGGCCAAATAGATTTTATTGTAGAAGGTAGCAAGAAACTGAAAGCTTTTCTGTGAGGAGAAAAGAAAATACACGACATGTAGATAGTAAAAAAGACGAGTTATGAAGTCAATTTTAAAATCAATTTTTAATGTTAAAAATTTTAATCTTTTTCTCTTTAACTATACCCAGCAATACTACAGATGATACATTAAATCATGAATCAACCATCAGTGTACAGCAGAAGTCAAAGACAAGGGTGTTTTTCTTTGTCTTCGATAGGCCCCACCTCTTCGCTTTACCATTTTAGCTTTTCGTGAGCAAAAGCCAAATGGTATCTTACTGAAATGCTTTGCATGGAGAATGCAGTTTTTCCAACTAATAAGCTACGCACTGAAGCCATTAGTGTATCCTTAATAGCTAAGTTTCTGTAGAACACTTGCTTAAATGGACCTTTCTGAGTGTCCTAGGCTGGACGTATCTCACTCCCTTTTCTAAAAGAGATTGCTCCCTTTTTCCTTGCCTGTCCCACCCCATAACACCCTTCCTTTTCTTTCTTTCTCGGTACACTATTCTAGATTCAGCTAAATTTAATTTCAGCCATGTTTCCAACCTTAAATGCTTTTGCATTGCTCTGCAAATAAATTCATGATCTCCTCGTCCCAAATGATCTCATCTCATTCATTCTTCGTTTCATATTTTTCATATACAAGTTAATCCGAGTTGTCTAAGGTTCTTTCATGTTTGTGGGGACCAATATAATCCTATGGCCATGAGATTAATTAATGCAAACGACAGTGTGTTTTGAATCTAAAAGCTGAGGGAAAAGCCCATTGTCTTGAAACATGCATTATTAACGGTGGTTTGTAATACACTCTTTCATGAAAATGTCTGAGGTTTAGGGCGTGGTGGGGTATTAGTGGGAATCAATCTTTTGCTGTATTGGGCATTAACAAATTTGACTTTCTTACATAAGCCTCTTAATCATGTGACGCTTTACATGAATAAAAGAAAGATCTACTTTGAACTTTACAATTTGTTAAGAAACTTTTTGTTTACTAATAGTCAACATGATTCTTTTAATTTGTCTTTGCCGTAGAGAGTTGAGATCCAATGGAGATTTAGTCTGAGATATTCTGATGAAGAATGTAACTGCAGAGGACTCCAAAGTCCAAGTCTCCTTCTGATGTTGTTGGAAATGGGAATCAATGATAGAGGGTTTATGTAAATAAAAATAAAATCAATCTCTATTTTCATATATATATATATATATATATAAAATAAATATGATTTTAGTTACCATGTTAATCAACATTTGCTGTTTGTATCCATTTACCCAGGACAAAATGTATTCTTGATTTTTTGAAAAAAAAAAATTAATATGAATTTTCAATTTAATCATATAATTTTTATTGTTTTAATTTACTTTTATCTTTCAAAATATTGATAATTTATTCCTTATCTAACTCAATGAAAATCACTAAGAATTATCTTCTACGTCATCTCAAGCATTTAAGATAGCTCAAAAATGTTATATATATCTAAGTACACTAAATTAAAAATTTGTATTACCAAAAAAATCCATGACACTTTTTAATATTTGTTAAAAAATTTATTACGTATGAGATAGAAATAAATTTGATTTGTTAAAATAATACTTTAAATGTTAGGATTTAGTAATCAAATTCAATAAAGAAATAATAGTTATCCTTAAAACTATAATAAATATTTTTGTTGCAGTTATTTGTGGGTTTACGGGAATTTAGTTTTTCAATATTTGTAACGCATATTTTTATTTAATTTCACATAGATACATAATATTATTTAAAATAAAAAATAATGAATTGTGAATAATTATTTAAAAAGTTATTTTGAAATTTCAAATTGAAAATAAAAATAAATATGAGTAGTAAGTCTGTTCCGTTTGGTTTGAGGGAAACTCGGGGTAGGAAGAAGGAAAGCGAAAGGCATTTTGGAACTACTTTTAGAAGTTCTATTCTTGTTTTTTTTTTGTTTTTAATAGTTTGTTTAATACATAAAATGAAAAGAAATAAAATAAAATAATTTTAAAAATTTGAAAATAAAAAATAACAATTATATTTTTACTTAAAAAATAAATAAATAATATTAAATAATAATTACAAAAACATTAAAAGAATATTACATAAAATAAATAATAAAAAAATTACCTTTCCTCCAACGTAACCAAACAAAACCCCTAGTTCCTTAGTTCTTTCTTGAGATCTGAGATATACAACTTCTTTTATCATTTTTATTATTTTATAAACTAAACTATTATCGATAGTTTTAAATTGAAAATTTAATAAAATAACAATTAGACTATTAGTTAAATGTGCTCATCGATTTGCGTATAAATAATGGAGTCAAACCAAATCAATTGATTTATGGATTTGGATCAAAGGATGAGCAGGTACTTCTCTAAATCTAGATCATCCAGATTTAATTTGGATGGTTCAGATTTAATATTTAATATTTTTAATTTAAATTATTATTATTTTTAAAATTTATATTTAAAAAATTATTTTTATTTTTATTTTATATTTTTTAATATAAATAAAACATCAAAAATATAAAAAATTAAAAGTATCAAATTTGGACCATTCAATTTTAATCTAAATGTATCAAATCTGGTTACTTGATTCATCATGGACCTATCAAATTTTTGTTGCAATGATGCCATCAAATCAAACCACCGGCAATCAGCCCCATCGAATCAGTTTTAGTTTTATTTTTTTTCTAAAGACCCAATTGATTTAAATTATAATTAACCAAGACTTATTTTTACAAAAATAGTGCATAAATATTTTAAATAACCTTTATAAATCAAAATTTATACAATTTTAATTTAAATTATAATTTAATGTTTAATAAACAAGAATAACAGGAAAAATTATAAGTATAAAGAAAAATTATAAAAATATATATAATAATCGAACGATTTGATATTACTCAATCTAAAATTAAAACTGAAACAGTTTAATTTTATTTTAAAAAAATTAATTAAACCAATTTTAGTTAACTTTTGAGTTGTTAGGTCAATTTTAAACACCACTTGTATCAATAATCCTGTAAGTTTAGATTATCTTGTGAAGATTAGAGAAACTTCCATATTATTTCATGTGAAAATGAGTTAATAAAGTCAGTCGAAGAGAGTGAGAAACTAAGAGTCACCTCCAATGGAAAGATGGCGTGTAGGACTAGAAATGTCTACAGGTTACGGGAAGTCCGAAAGCAATTCAAAACTACACGCTTTGTTCCTCATGGCCAATCCTATGTACTCTATCAATGTAATTATGTATTAGCATGACAAGTGTTTTGACCCGTGCGATGCACAGGATATTTGGATTTTTTTTTAGGTGAATTAAAAAAATATTTTTGTAAATGAATTATGTACAAATTTAAAATTAATTAAGGAGTTCAGTGTTAATTTTTTTTTAAAAAAAAAGAGAATTTAATCTAGTACATTGAAACATTATGTCAAAAAGGAATCTAATTGATTATTGAGAAGTATGTAATTAATTTTGTTTGAAAGGAATTTTTAAATTGGGTAGTATATAGAAAAAACGATTTTCACGAAAATAAAAATAAAAAGTTCTTACTAATAACAAATTGATTGGGTGAAGATGGATGGCCAAACTCCTAGTTTAATAGAAACAGTAATAATAGATCCATATAATTTATGAATGTGATGGACAGGTTATGTTTATCTAATTTTATTCCAAGCTACCGTATACATACATCAAAGGAAAAGAAAACAAATGTCAATTTTAACACTAGAAGCTGGAAATAAAATGCTATCTATGGTGCATTTGAAAATAGAATGGTGTTTGAACTTTTTTTTTTTTTCTGGGGGTGAATTAAGAAAAAAGAGAACATATGTTAAAGAAAAGAAGATCAATCTCAACCAGGATTATTACACTAAAGTGGAAAGCATGAGCTAGAAAAATCTCTTTGTTTGTTGACTATTATATGTGAATCAAATTTTAACCCGTGCAATGCACGGGGTATTTGGACTTCTCATAGGTGAGTTAAGAAAACAGAAATGAATGGAACATATTTTATCTTTTAGAGCAAATTAATATAACTTTTATTTTTTAGGCTAACTTATATTTATTATAATAATGTAACTGATATTTACGCTTTGCAATAATTCAATGTACAAAAAGGACTTTATCTAACACAGTAGCAATTGTGGTAGCTTCTGTTATAGTAACATATATAGCATCTTTGTGTCCCCAAAAAAAAAAAAAGCCTTTTGTAATTTATTCAATAATTAAAAAGATAGTTGGGTACACATAGGTTAAGTTGGTAGACAAGATGGAGATTGAAACTTCATAAAAAATGTAGTTATACTAATATCTATATTTGGTCCATTGTAATTTTGATTTTACAATTAAGTGTTCACAATCTTAGATATGTTTATATATATGATTTATTTATACTACTATTTATAATTTTGGAACCTTTTGATTATCGATCCCTGTCATATCTAATTAAGCATAATATGAATGATGTGAAAAAAAGAAAAAATAAATTAATTTCTTAAAAAATTTTAAATACTAATTTATTGAAATCACTATCAAAATGTTAATTATTTTAAAAAATAAAACTTAAAACAATATTTTTAAAAGGAAATAGAAACATAATTTGTAAACCAAAGATGAATTTGAAATTCAATTGTGTTATAAAAAAAATATTAAGCACTCTATAACACCGAACAATTATTTTAAATTAATTGTACAAAATTAATATAGATTTAATTTTATTTAAGTTATAATTACCAATCACATGCAAAGAAAAAGAAAAAAGGAATAAATTGATTGAAAGATGATGATGATAATTTACAAAGAGAAAAAGAAATAAAAAAAAAATATTTACAAGATTAAAAAAAAATTAAATATTTATAAAAACAAACTTAACTTAAAAAAGTGACTTAAAGTCTACATATTTTTTAAAGAAATCAAAACCTATGTAGTTTGAATGAAATAGAAAACTGTATCACTTGCTTAGTGCCTTTTATTTATATTTTGTATAAAAAAAAAGAAATTAATTTAATTTTACAAATAAAAAAACACTTGAGATTAGTTAGTGTATTTTAATTTATAAAATCCAAATGAATTTCAATATTTTCATCAATTCATTTTCTCTCTTTTGTTTTTTTTTTTTAAATAAATTTTTTCCTGTTTTTTGATTCTTGAAAACAGAATAATTTAACACACATGGCAAACTCTACAGGTGAAAATAAAGATAAAATAAAAATAGATTTTCTCCCAAAACATTAGCAGGAGAACCCCAAAGCAACTTCGTTTTGGCCACTAAAATTACGTGTTAACAATATGGAGCATGGAAACAAAATCATTGATTATCTCATGCAGCACAAGCACTAAATAATTGATTCTACTTTGTCAAGAAAAGCATAACCTGCAATTCAAGGTGTCAGTCAAAGAAGCAAAACAAAACGTGCAACGTATTGTAACTTAAGCCAATACCATCCAGTTTGCCCAAAAAGAAAAAGCTAATACCATCGACACCATGACATTCCTCTTGAAGTTTACCTCTGTTAGACCGTCAAACAAATCCTAATGGAACGCAGCCCAACTAGGATTTCATCTTAGTACGAAACTACACTGGAAGTGGTAGCAAGGAATACTGACTAGTTAATAATAAACTTTGAATCATCTCATCAAACATATACATAAGTATATGCCAAAGGATTTTCCTATGCATTCTCAGACTTCAAGATGAACTACAGAGTTAGATAAGAACATGCATTAATTGCTCATGAGATTATCAACACGAATAAGTTCAAAAGACTAGAGCGGCGTAGTAAGAGAAGTGTGATTAGCACCAAACCCCCATCACTTGCCAAAGCAACATGCCTCGCAACTCAAAATGTGATTCATATGATACAAAAGCACGGAGAGAATCAAAATCGATATACTGGCATACCCGCAATCCCCGCATGCTCGAAGCTGTGGTAGCGCAGAAGAGAAAAAACCAGATTCTCCAAGTAGAAGCCCCTCTTGATTTCTCCTTCATTCTCCCTCAGCTCGCTCTCTCTTAGTGTCTCTCTCTTCTTTTTCTGCTTCTCCGTCCACTCTCTCAATCTGTGCTCGGTGCTCCCCTGATTTCTCCCTCTGCCCCTCCTCCGTCCTGCTCACTCCATCCTTGTTCTTTAGAATCTCTTCTCCATTTGCAGCGAAGTTTTGGTTGTGCCCCACCGATACAACCCTGATTCTCCGTCTCAGATTCACGGTGATTTCCGTCCACCTTTGCCTCTCTTCAGACTTTCCCCTTCTTGGACCTTCTGCGTCGAGCATCGGTAGCCAATCTTCAGGGAGGGGGTTACTTAAACGCAGGGCAATCCTGCGTTTTGCCCATTTTCAATCCTTTTTTTTGGGGGGGAGTTTTGGGCTTATTTGGACTCATTGGGCTGGCCTTCATTTAATGAGTGTAGAGCCAATTAACTAGGGTCTTAGGTCAATTTATTTATTCATTTGTTTATGAACGGTTTTTTTTTTGGATTACTTGGGTTGAATCCGTGTGTTTAGTTTTTAATACATGGCAAAAGTTAAAAAGTCCTAATTTTATCCTAACATATAATTTTCTAAATGTAAATTGGCTGAGAATTAAATATGATTTAAATAATAAAAATGGTAACAAAATTGAATTGAAATTAATTTAGAATTAACTTGACTTAAAAGGAGTAAAAATGACTAAAAAATTAATTCAAAACTGACTAAAATTTTGAATAAAAAAAGCTGGTAGCAAAATTTATTATTTTTGTAAAATAGTCGAACAAAATATAGTAGTCATAGTCTTAAAAATCATATCTATTGCCCAAATGTCTTATCTATATTAATATTTAAATGTTGCATGTGGGGGAGTTTCAATATTTTTTTATTATTTTTGAAATATAAAATATTAGTAATATTTAATTTTGCACTCGAATTTTATTTAAAAATAAATTTAAAAATTTCGCATGCACTTTTAACGCACTAATCTATATGATCTCTTTAAGTCGCACTTTGAAATTTATTTTAAATTGTGATTTTTTTTTTTATATTTGGAAAGATCCCAGTATTCATCAAACATGTATTTGGGATTGTTTTAATATTGCTTTTGATTTTTTTTTAAACAATTTTTCTGTTGCTTAAAATTATAGAATTAATTTTATTGTATTAAAATTTAAAATAATTACCATTTTCTAAATTTAATTTGAATAAATTTACTTATTGATTAATAAATTTGTTTAGTTGATAAATATTAGAATAAATTGCCTTAAATTTCCTCGAAGTTTGGCTAAATTAAACCTAATATCTCTTTTATTAAAAACAATTACACTTGATTTTTTTCTAATTTATTTTTTCTTAATAAAGTTAACTTAATTATTTTTATTGACATATTAAAAATAAGATCACAATCTCATATTGGAACATAACATAAACTTAATTGTCTTTACATTATATTAAAAATAAAATCATAATATTATATTGTGTAAAAAATGGACTTTTATTACTCAAAAGTTAAAATGGAAGTTTCTACAATATATATCATAAATTAAGAGAATTGGGTGTCATTTGTAAAAGGTTAAAATATACTTTTAATCCATTAACTTTATTTTTGTTCTTATTTGGTCATTTAAATTTTAGATTTCACTTTTATTTCTTAATTTTATTTTGTTATAATATAATATTTAATTAGACCTTTAAGTTTCACTTTTGTCCATTCAATTTCATTTTGTCTCAATTTAATCTATTAACTTATATAAATCATTCAAAATTTTCCTTTTTTCTAACACTACCAAGTTGTATAATGAAAAAACTTTTATGTAGCTTCTTGGTGGATTAACTTTAATATCCTTTTACTAATTTGGATTTTAATTTGACAGAAAAAGAAACCGTTGAGTAGTTTTTAGAAGTTAAGGAGTTAAATTTGAAAAAAAAAAAAGAAACAAAAATAAAACTTCAAATGAAATTAAAAGTCAAAAATGAAATTAAAGCTAAAAAATAAAAGTAAAACTTAAAATTAAGTTAAAGCATTAAATTAAAACTAAATAAAATTGAAAAATAAAATTGAAATCATAAATAAAGTTAAAGAACTAAAAATAATTTTTTTAAAAAATGAATATAATTTAACTAATTTTTTTTTAATTTAACATGAGTTACTTTATATAAGAAAAAGAAAAATCTTATGTACAAATTTTGATATATTTATTATTAAATTCTTTAATTAAACATAAAAATATAATTTTTATAAATTATTATTATATTTTAATTAAATAATATAGTAATAAAGATATAACAACCTGCGCTCAAATTTAATCTAACCGAAATTGGTGAAGTCGGTTGAAAAAAAAAAATTCCGACCACGTAGTTTCCGCCAAATAAAAAATTGAAAGATGGCGCGTGGGACTAGAATCTTCTAAAGGTTACGGAGAGTCCAAATGCATACCGAAATCACACGGATTGTTCGTCTTGGCTTACCCTCCAAGCCATGCCATGCCCAATCCCAAATCTATATATGAACAGACCGCCTCCTTTGCTTAGTCAATAATCGTTCATTCTTCAATTCTCAGAATTCAAACTCAACAGCAATAGCTTGACAGAGCCATCGATGGCGGGTGGAACTGAAGCTTTCCCAGATTTAGGAAGACACTGCCAACACAACCATTGCAACCAACTCGATTTCCTCCCTTTCACGTGCAGCGGTTGCCGACAGGTGTTCTGTCTGGAACATAGATCTTACAAGTCCCATAATTGCCCCAAATCCGACCATAACAGCAGGAAGGTTGTGGTGTGCGAAACATGTTCCATGTCGATCGAAACCACCGGTCACAACGAAGAAGACGAGAAGGCAATCTTGGAGAGGCATGAGAGGTCTGGAGATTGTGACCCTAAGAAGAAAAAGAAACCCACTTGTCCTGTTAGGAGGTGCAAGGAGGTTTTGACGTTTTCTAATACAAGCATGTGTAAAACATGCTACATGAAGGTGTGCCTCATGCACCGTTTTCCAGCCGACCACGCTTGTATTAGGGCCACTTCATCTTCCTCGTCAGCGGTTAAAGCTGTTAATGGGCGATGGAATGATCGGTTTTTGGCTGCTCTGGCGTCGAGGAACGCACAAGACTGTGCCAGGAGTTCTACTTCTCCTCGTACTCCTACTACTCCATCTCTAAATGCCTGCTGAGACTGGAGATATGACATTGATAATTGATTGAAAGTGATTCTTGTACGCTTTGATGGCAATTTATGGATAAATGTTCATTTGAGATGAAATTACTCAAATTTTAATTTACTCCTATATTTTGTAATTGAATCTTCATAGTCTTAAATTTTTTAATTTTGTCCATGTTATTGAATGTTTAGTTATCCGTTAAATTTTGTTTGACATGATTGATAACTAAGGCTAGTTTGCTGACACAATGTCAGAATACATCTGCAATGCTCAGAAAGAAACACTGTTTCTATACATAATGAACATGTCCATAGTTAATTTTCCTACATTATTGCATAGCAATCTTTCCTGTAATATAGATGTCCATCGACCTCAACTCACAATATAATACAGCACTGCTTTAAAATTACTAACACTCAGTGAATTAGCTAAACAATGTTCTAGGCAGTTCTCAGATTCATGGAAATCCTCTCCTTTATCAAGCAGCTATTTCAAGTTGCAAATTTGTGGAAGTTGCCGTTTCGAACGGGGCAACAGAGCCTGAAGAATCTTCTTCCTTGGTCCCTGAAAATTCAAGCGCCTTATGTGAGAAGGAATCCGACATAGATGTGTGTTATATTAGATCGACGGGGGATAACTGCGTAGCGACTCCTAGATTATGCACACATAACTTCTTGTAGGATATATCTAAACAGAAAATAGGAAGGTTTAAGCTATCCTTGTATCCTTTGGTTTCTTCCTCAAATCAACCCCTCCTATTCATAAATATGAACTTAAGGCTATTCAGAAATAACCTTTTCTATAAAATAATGTAGTGCTGCAGCAATTATTAGGAACCTATTCCTGTAAATGCAACTACATAGCTCATCCAACAGAAGTTCTCTGCTTAAACCAGTCTGCGGGTAAGTCTTTCCATATGATTATTAATATCTACTTTTCTTTATTCTAAATGTTGCCAACAGGTTTTGAAATTTTACAAGTTTAGCTTTTAAGTACTCGTTTGGTGGCCAACAACTTCAAGGTTTCCGAGTGACAAAAACTAAGTTTTTCTTTTCTTTAGGGACTTTGATATAGGTTCAAGCTCAGGGCAACCTTTCAATTTCAGGCCTATTACCTCTTGATATTTATATCGCACTTGTAGTTTAAAAAGGTCATCCATTTTCACTTCTCTGCCTGGACCTTTGACCTCTTGTACTAACCACGAAAAAAGGGTTCAGATTTCTTTCTACCTATACAATCGGACATCAAAATTCAATGTAGGCCCACATCTGCAAACAAGACACTCCTTTTAAAGCTCTATTCTCCCCCATGTCCATCCTCTGATAAACAATGGAGTTTCGCATTCTTGCATAAAGCTCTAGCACGACCTTTTCAATTACACATTAAACAACAGACTAGTATAGCCAAAACTACAAGTCAGTTGAATCTCCACTGACAAAGTCAAGAATGGTGGGCCATATAAACTAAAATGAGTTTGGATGGGGAAAAAAGTTGGGGGGGGGGGGGGGGGGCGAATAATAGTAGTAAAGTGAGAGTGAAATAATTGTACCATTGGTATCCCCAAGTCTTTGAGGTCCTTGTCTCCCATTTGCTTCAATGCTGTCATATCTACCTGTAAACCAGATCACCCAACAATTAAATAATGTCTGTTACTCTGTTTATGTATGTCCTACCCATTATTCAAATGGTCAAAACCAAAAAATACTTCATCATAATGGAAACACGCCCTTATAAAGGTGTGAGAGAGTGAGGGAAAAAGAGAAGAAAGAGAGGGTGGGGGGGAGGAATTAAACGAGAAGCAAAACAAAAATTACATGAGCTGATTTAAATAAGCAAAATCTACAATAAAAGCAAGACACTTACTTCTTCAGCGCAAAAAGCAATCTCATATTTTTCCAATTCAAGTGAATGCAAGAGAACAGAAACAGTATGATGTACCTCCCCCTGCAACAACATAATATAGGAGAGAGACATATGCAAACAGGGGAAAAAAAGAGAGGAAAAATGAGTAACAACATAGTACTACTTGGGAGTCCACAATGCCATCCATTGGTGCAAGTTGTGTAACTGGTTTGCCATTCTCAACAGTGCCTTTGAATGTAGGAGGTGTGAACCCAATTGGCCTCGAAGCATAAAAAACACCATTCCTCTTAGCTGTTAAAACATCAGTTGCCCTTATGGATGAAAACTGTTGGCGGCCATCATAATTTGTCAGTGGTGCTATAGCCCTAGAAGATTTTAATATGATGTCTGAAGGTCTAGCTCCGACCTCATTTACAATCCTAGAAGAGTTGAGTTTCCGCATTGAATCCACCTGATGCATGTGGTCAGCATTTTGTGTGTAGGATATTTGCCTTAGATGGAAACTTTCTTTTGCCTCAGGCCTTAGCTGAAACCAACTATTACTTGCTGACGGTAGAGAAGATTTGGCTCTCTTTTGATGCAGGTGGTCTACCTTTCTGTGCTCTTCTAAACCACATTGAATTCGTTTTGACCTTTGGCGCATTAGTTTCAATCTGAGGTCTTTTGCAGTCAGCCCCATTTCTTTGCTCATCTCAAGAAAATATAGCCATTGAAAATGGGAGGAAAACAGAATAAAATGTAATAAAACTTGTTGAATATAAAGATAAGATGTTACCATTTACTCTGTTCTCATGAGCACCCTGATATGTACCATATCGCAGCCTGAAAATTAATGCTTCATCATTACATAGCTGTAAATACATGTTCTGGCAATGATAATGAATAATAATTAAACATGCATTCCTCTAAGGCCACAATTTGCCCTTTCTAGAGCTCATTGAAATTGTGTGCTGTAATGCTCCCAAGGCCTAATGCTGCAAAGATGGAAAAAGTAAACAAATGCTATAACTGAGGTTCTTCTACTATTCTTAAAATGAAATTCAAATAAGCATTAGCGCATGGTCCCAGAAGGAAGCTTTAGAGAACCAGCTATTGTGAGAACTACTCTCAACATCAACTTGTTTCAAGGACTGGAGTTCAGGATGCCAGTGGTTGAACTAGGGACAATGAGGATAATAAATTTCAAACGGAGTAGTACACTCGCAAAATCAAAAGTGTGTAGCACAAAATATACCAAATTCGGTTATCTTTCAGTCAAATTACAGATGTACAATACAACGTCCTCCTTTTGTATACTCCTTACTTGTAAGAAAATAAAAGAATGAAACCACACAACGTTAAAGCAAAAGCATGGTAGGAGAGAACCACCGCTTGCTTGAGACTAACGAACTACGAGGATAAATCCTCAATGCATCCCCTATAGATCGTTTGCTTCCAGACCGTGGCCCAGTATCACAGCGTAGTTCTCCAGAGTTTGATCCTGTTCCGCCTCTCTCTACCACCTGCAAAAATTTTTAGATTGAGAACATTTAGATATCCATGCCCATTCAGTGATGCAAGTGCAACTCATCCCTATAACAAGAGTTACATATCCAGAAATTTAATACACAAATTCCACAGTCATCAAATCATTTCTATGACAATACGCGGGTTTCAATAATCCAACTATCATATGAAATAAAAGAGGCAGCTTTGGCTTAATTACAGTTAGAATGAGACCGAATAGAAGCATAAGTGGAATAACCTCCAGCTAATAAAGCATATGGGGGTCCTTTGCGAGCTCAATGTTGCAAAATGAAACTAAAGAAAGAGGAAAATTTTCAGGCTGTTTTCCAAACACACAACATTATTTTTTTCTGTATCTTGGTCTGGAGGACTTCTGGGCATAGAATGTACCTGACCAGTGCGCCCCAAGGTGATGAAGACTCGGGGGTGCGACATTTGTGATTGAGCTGCGAGGATTGTGATAGGAAAAAGCTTGTGATATGCGATTGTATATCTTCTAAACCAAAAAAGAGAACAAAGAACGACGATTTCACGTCGCAGAAGGAAGCAGGTCGCGTTTTGGAGGAAGAGAGTCAGCTCCAAGTCACGCACCGGTCTGGGTTACTTTATTTTATCAATGATATTTTGATAAATTTTATTTATGCTTTTTTATTTTAAAAATATTATATATTTTTTATATATAATATATATCACAATTTTGTTACTATTCACTTTTTAATAATAAAATTAACTTTTCACACAAAATATGCTTTTGTCAAAGCTTGAAACTTTCTTCTCCTTTTTCATTTTCCAAAACAGACCTTTTTTTTTTTTTTAATTTTTACTGTTTGTTGTGTATGATGTATGCTATTTATTTGTTAAAATATCCAACCAAAATTATGTATATCTCGTGTCAAGTTCTGACATGATGTTATTTAATTTTAGAAGGAAGGCATAAAAAAATTTAATTAACAAAAAATAAATAATAATAAAATTCATATATGTGTATACAGCGTCACAGAAATTAGATAATATTTTTTAAATAGTATAATTTACTCCTTTATACCTTTATATTTATATTTTATGAGTAAACTTACTTTACTCTCCAATTAACAGAACCTAATTTAGTTATCCTTAATGTTGAATTTGGTATGTAGAGATAATTATAAATAAGATATTATAGTCTTATCTCTTTATAGATAAATATTTTCTCTATCCTTATATCCATATTTTGACGCCTAACAAATTCACAGCCCATCCACTTCATATTGAATTTTGAAATCTCTAAACCTGTTTACCCAAAAATATTTTAAAATAAATAAATTTTTACCAAATTGAGATTAGTTTACATAAAATTAATTTATGAAAAATTACAACAACAAAAAAGTTTCAAACAACCATTAATATAATTTAAAACACAGATTGTATTTTTGGTGATTTTTTTTTCTAGTTTTCTAGTATGTTAAATTGATATCCAGACCCTAAAAAATAACAAAAGAAAATTTTCACATTGAGACTCATATCCTTTTTCATCCCATACCCAGAATCCCAGACTCAAGTCGGAAGTTTTTGCGAATAATTATAAGATTTGAGTATTCTGCCTATCTCTTTGAGTATTATAATTTCTAAGTATTTGAAAACCTAACTATTAGAAATTTGAGTTTATATATATATATATATATATATATACGTATAACACATACAACACGGAGATTTCAAAACTTTTATATTTACTATATGAAAACATCTTATTAATAATGTGTTTGAAAAATTAAAATGTTCACATACCAAACACTACTTAAAAGCTTTACTATGTTTGAGCAAAAGAATATATGTAAACAGATGGTAAAAACATTATTTAATAAGATTTAATCCATATGAATATTTTAAATATTTCATGGTTTTTATAAAGTACAAGAGGTGATATAAATTTTACAGTAAATTATGTTGCTCCTGAAATAATACCATTTTTATTTGGTTTTTGAAGTTTAAGTCTCTCAATTTTTTCACCCTATTTATTTATTTATTTAATCAATTTAATTTATTTATTTATTAAATTGACATAAATCTAATTAACTTACGAACTTATCTTAACAGAATATTTATGTAACTGTTAAAATAATAAAATGACTATTTTAATATTTAGAAAAGTGAAAAAAAGAATAATATAATTACCAAAGTCACGATCTTTCTTCAATTTTCTAAACACATGATATAGTTACTTCATCTCACAATGGCCACATAAGTATTCTACAAAGTCAATTCAGCTTATCGCAGTTTAACAAATTGAGAGGCCAAAATGATTGAAAGAAAATTATTGGAACACGAAATAAAAAAAAAATTAAAATTATGATTTTTCAAAGAAGAAAAGTGTACTTTGCTTTAAATCTTATCATCAAATTTACATTCATCAAATATATATATATATATATATATATAGCTTTATTATCTTTTTTTTCTTAACCTAATTACATGATTTCTCAGGTTAAAAGTATTCGAAAAATATTATAAGAATTTATTCTTTATGGCTACTTATTTTAAGTAGAAAGTTAAAAAATTGAATTAAGCTGGAATAGTGAATTGATTTTTAATAAGTAAAGAAATAAGATTTTAAAGGCAAACTACATATAGAATAAGTCAAAAAGATATCATTTGGATTGTCATTACATATTTGTTAATTGGAAAAGGTTAAAGATACATATGCCACGATAGATTTACATACAAAAATGCGGGAGACCTTTGTTTAAAAAATTACAAAAAAAGCTTTCCTCTCCTTACATTTATAATCAATAGCTACATCGGGTCTAATTTATATCTTGTGCTACAAGTCATAGATATCGTGGATTATTAGAGGGAGGCCAACACATGATAGATATATATATATATATATATATATATATTCTCATACGACCTCAGCCTCTCTCAAAAGTAAGTTAGAAGGAGGTCATTTTGATATAGACACAACGTAAAAAATAATAAAAATTTACATTTCTATTAGATATGACATGAATAAAAACCAATGATAGTGCTAGCTGTATAATTAAATTGAAGCAAAAATCTTAACAACGATACTTTTTTAACATAAGTGGTCACCTAGTTTAAATTAATTTCATGGACACAATTACTATATTAATTTAGACATTCACAGTATTAATAACATTATAATTGTGGCTAATAAAATGTTAAAAGAGATAATATTATTATTTTTACCTCAAGATGAGATAGCTTTCTTTCTCCTCTTTCATTCCCCATTACGTCTCTCTCTCTCTCCTTATTTATTTAACGCCTCTCTCTCAATTTTCACCCTTTCTATATCGCTGATTCGGATTGGTGAAAAAGTGGGGGAAAGAGGCGTCTATTATTGTGGACGCGAAGGAAGGATATTGTGCCAAGTTTCCATTGCTTAATCTTTAATTACCAGTAGTGTTGGACTTAGGATGATGGATGCATGCTTACGTCAGAAGGTTATGTGGTGCCCCTACGGACTACCTCATTTCTGAAGCATGTTTACAATTGGATTGCTTCCTTCCCACGAAAGCTTCCTATTGTGACACATACGCTTTCTTCATGTGTGTGATATCATATGGGGATTATGATCCTCTATCGTATCATATCATATATTTAGAAAATAGAATAACTTAAAAATAGTTATAGCTTCCTTTTTCTGTTTTATCCATTTTTTCTTTATTTTTTATCTAATATATTTATTTACTAAATACAAAGAATCCATATCTTGCTACCAGGTGGCATGTTCCTTCTTCTTTCCAACGAAATGCTCCTCATTTTTTTACACCTAATATTATTTATTTACTCATTCTAATATCTCATACTTGCCAATGCCATTTATTAATAAATTACCCACATCATTGTTATCACAAAACTGTCCTTCTCATCTTTTACATTTTCAATTTGGATGGCACCGCCGTAATTTTAATCCTTTGGTTCCCTTTTCAATATTTTGATAGATTTACAATTAATTTTTTTATATATTTTTCAAAATGCCTAAATGAAATATTCCCTCATGGTTTCATTCAAGTAAATTAGTAAATTAATTTCGATTACCTGGTGTATTTATAAATATTACTTCCTATATTTCAATCAATTTTTCCCTAGCTATTTTCAAGACAATAATGTAATTATTCTATGTCTAATCCTAGAGTAAGGAAATTATTCTAAGCTTCTCTAATAAATTTTGCCCAACTCTATTATTGCTAATAAAGTATTAAATTAATCCTAATTTTCTTAAATAATTAGTATTTTATTAAATAATTATTTATATTTTCTTAAAATTGAATTAAACATATTATACATCACATAATTTAAAATAATAAATAGCACAAAATGTTTTAAAATTAAATGAGTATATTTATTTTCTAAATATACCTATTTAAATTAATAACAATTATATGGGGCACAAAATGTCACAAAATCGAATAATTGTTTTTACTGATATTTTAATTGAAACATATTATCATAATTCACATAATTTATTTCACACAATTAACTAAATAAAACATATTATCACATATCTATACATAGCCTAATTAGAAGAGGATGATACACAGTACACAATAGTCTGTGTGTGTTACATATTTGCCGTTGCTGATTTAATCTCTTCCAAGGTGATCGCCTGCAAGAAAAGAAAATGTTGCATTGCATCAGAGAAGGAAATAAAGTTTAATCGAAACGTGCATAGACGTGATATGTGGAGGAAGAAAAGCAAAACGCTTGTAGCCAAAACAACGTATACAACCAGCTGCTTTGGTAATTTCTTCATCTTAACTGAAGGACAGTAATCCAAATTTCAACAAGACAGTTAAATTTTCCAGGGTCAATTCAAGAGGTTCATTTAAAAGAATGAATTAAAGAATTACCTGTTCACCGCCAGCAAAATCGTTGTCAGGAGTGAGAAAGAGCATGCAGTGGCACTCCTTCCTACAAAATTTGAGTATAAAAATGCATGCGAGACAAGGGAAGGATTAACTCCAAGTTTCATAAATAATTTCCTAGTCCACGTTTGACAACCATAAAAAATAAAAAATACAAGATAGACAACTAAAGCACTTCAATTGCACAAAGATATTCCAGTAGAGTGGGGATCATAACAATAACAATACAGCAGAACTCGGAGGAGCCCTTTAAATCTTACTCCAAGGCAGCAAAAGGTTAGCTAAATAATGCCAAGGACAAATTAGCTGAACAAAATAAGTATCCCTAATTAATGCCATGATTTTTTTTTTTTTGGCTAGCTAAATAATGCCATGATTGATATCAACCCTTTAACCATTGACCACGGGCAGAGCTAATCAAAGCTTACAACCCGCACCCACGTTTCCAAGATTTTAAAAATACCCTTGTGCTCTACTAATAATCTTGAAAGACTATGTGGTTGGCCCCTTCAAACTTTTATGTTTTTCTTTAGTGCTCTCAACTCTATTATTTGGCCTCTTTACTTATCCTATCCTAGTCTAATCCCTGATGGTCAGCATATTTAGTTTGCTGGGAACAAACAGCCAACTGATACATCTATGTTCTTTTTGAAGCTGAATGATCTTATCCTAAGCAAGACTCTTAAAAATCCTGGCAGAAGGTTCTTTACATGTCTTCTTAAATATTTTATAATTCCAACATAAAACGTCATGAAGCTATAATGGTGAAAAAAATATTTGGTGCAGTTGTTTAATGAGATGAATATGTATTTTAAATCCCCAACAGAAGAATCAAACAATATGAAAGGAGGAAAAAGAAAACTTTCACGCTGTTGAAGTCAATAAAGCATATACTAAGAAACCCAATTGGCTAGTGGTTGTTATTATGTTTATGTATAGTTTCTAAAGGGTTAATCAAAGTCTCTATGTTCTTGTTACTATAAACAGTGTATCACATCAATCAAGAATATTAATAGCCTCTTCGCTTTAACTTGATCTATGCCACTCTCAGATACTAACTTTGTACTTGCAATGTTTAAATCAATGTCAAATTCAAACGTTTTGCTCTGTAAGAATCAAGCACAAGTCTTGTAGATGCAGACATAAGACCAGTGCAAAGAATATAAATGCGGTAAACATAACATATGCTAGTAATAAACATTGTTGCTCATGAAAACAAGTGGTTTCTAACTTGACATCTTACAAACATGGAAGCCATATATTCTCACAAACAAGGAAGCCATATATTCTCTAGTGATTATGGAGATACGCCTACCTCTCTCTCATGGGAACACAAGGACAATTCCAAAAGCCCTGTCCAGCCTCAGCAGCTTTATCGTCATAATGTCTGAAGTAGAAAAATTTTGTTATAGAAACATACAAGTTAAATTATCTGTGCAGTCACCTACAGAACTATAGGATGAAGACAAAAGCTCTGGTTGGAAACACGATAAAAGAGTGAGTATTTACCGACAAGGGCATAACGGTGCACCCAATGCATCTTTATGGTCGGCCAACCCCTATTCCAAAACAGAAATAACGTAAGGAAGAAACATTACTAGTGAAAGCAACTACTTTTGAAAACAGTTATATATTGTGAATTCATGATGTAAAATTAATAGCAAAATATGTGAATATAAATAATATGCACACATGTATACGAACATATTCATCTGTCACATTATGAAAAACTGAAGTGTGTGTTATTACTGTAATATGCCACTTCTTCAGCAAATCACTATCTAAGAATCTCATTCTCAGAATTTTTACAGTTGTGAAAATTCAAACATAGAAATGTGATTTTCTGCAGTGAATAGCAATGAATGAACGTAGAAAAATTATACAGATGTCTATTTCAATGTTCCACAATTCAAACAATGTGGCCTACCGCATCAAAGTTCCTATCTTCTATTTTGTAAATTTCCCTCCGTGAGATTGGTCTTTACACATGATCAATTAAGCAACTAGAACATATGAAAGCTGCACATTCTGTATAGGAAAACTGGGGGAAAAAATTCCAACGGATGCTTTACCTCACCAAAAGTAGAAATACGAAATCTACATTAAAACCTTCCCACAAGTGCTTTGGATATTCAGACAAGGTCATATCACACATACAATGCTCAAAATATTTCTCATTAATCTTAATTAAGACATCGTAACATTATAGTAATGCCCAAAAGAGTTCTCCAGGTTGAGAAGAGGTAATTAGGAAAAGCAGCTTCTAAAAGTAGATTTTGACCTACTTCTAAAACCAATGATGCAACATCAGTTTTCAAGGAGTGGTGAGAGTCCTTAAAAGTTTTGCTTTAAAACAGATAGGTAAGAGCATCTGTGAGAAGGAATGCCAAACTTATCTTCTAAAACCAAATGGTCACACTCAATGGTCTAAGATTTAGCTATCTAAAAAACTTATCAATTCATGCAATTATCCATCTAAGCATGTAGCTTACCATGATCCATACATGTGTTCAAATTAAGATCAACCACCATTTCACAAACTCATAGTAAGATCCTAAAAGCCTCACAAGATAGCTTACAAGAGCAGAAAAACAGCATTTGCAACCATCTTTTGACTCATGAAACGAGCTAAGACGGCCACATCCTAATATACAAGTACCCGTAACCTCTACAGAAGAAGTTTCCTAACATGCAAGTAATATTGATAAGAAAATTTATGTTCCATAAAATGTAAATATACCTTAATGACGACAGAAGTGACTCCCTTGTCAACACAAAAGTAAGTTCCTGACTTGCGAGCGTATTGCTCTGAGAACTTCCTCATTATTTCAACAGATTTATCTGATGGCTCCGCTGGAAGAACAAGCAAATTACTTCCTCATAAATATGATGTTTACAAAATTGGAGGCAAAAGGCATACAACGAGCGGGAAGCATGAACTGACAATCGAAACTATGAAATGGGGTCCTAGTTTTCAAAATTAATTTATATTAAAAAAAAAGGAAACCTATTTATTCCTTTCTAAACATCGATACGCTGCAACACATAAACAGTTGACCAATTTTAACCTGCCTAAAGTTCCCGCAAAAACAATAAATTTTCAGTTTTCACTACTAAAGAGCTAACGTCGAAACCAAATTCACACATTACAAATTTATTGGGCACATTTGAGTGAAATTCATAATTCCTTCACTCAGATAGAGGATAACACAAACTGCATATGGATAACAATACAAAGGAAATAACCATGAAAACTTAGACATACAGCTACACCCAATTTAGCTCTGGAAAATAGCCATCTGAATCAATATCATCACTGATGACGAAATAAGAAGAGTAAGAGCGAATCAGAGCGGAGATAGGCGAATAGTCGCATTGGGAGTGAAGCATGGGTTACCTTGGGCTCGAAAGACGGGGAAATTACGGTGGCGTCTGACGGGGGATGAGAAGGAAGGAAAGCCAACAGCGAAGGAGGAAGCTTGTAAACTCATTGCCAACGATTTCTGCAACAGACAAGATTTTCTGTGACTAATAGTCTCGTAGACGAGAGACCGAAAGAAACGAACAATGCTCTGTGATTTATATTTTATGGCCTGTGTCTCATTTAAATAAATTTATTTATTTATTTTATCGGATAAAATTATAGGATTTATGTATAAAGTTGTCCCCGCCACTCGTTGTAAAAATATCGGCCTGGACTGGAAATTACGTAGGCCACTTGGCTTTAAATATCTATCTCTACATGCCACCCACACTGAACTATGATTCTTTCCAGTTCAGGCCCATTTCAGGCCCATCCATGTCCAACGATGCCCAAAAGAATTGAAAGCCTTCTCTTTTTTGTGAAATCAATTAATGGATAATGTGTCTTTCGAAAGTCAATTTTGTAGGAGGCTTTTGAATACAAAAGTTGAGTAAATAATATCTTTTGAAAAATTATATTTTTTATTCTTACTATTAAAAGAAATTTTAAAGAATATTGTTTAGCTTTTTTGAAAAGTCTCACATATATATATATATATATATATATATATATGTGTGTGTGTGTGTGTGTGTATATGCCTTAGATTGTTTCATTTATAGAAACAGTTGAACATCTTAGTTAAAAAAATAAATTAAATTAGCCCTCAAGGACGGGGAAAGAGAAAATAAGCGACCAAAATTTTACAATAATTTGTATGGGTGAACTCCACTGATCTTTAATTGCTTCGCATTCGTTTGGGTTTTTCCTTATTTCCTCCGATATATATATATATATATATATATATATATATATATATATATATAAGAAGACAATCAAGGAAAAGAAATTAAACAAAGAAAAAAAGGGCGAATATCGATGGGATCTCTCGTACCATGTCGACAAATGGAATATTGACGGGTGAAGGCAATGAAGTTATTGGAATCCTCAGCTCCGTATGCTTGCTGCTTCAAGTGCGAGGCGTGGACTGCGAAAGGGCTTCTGAGCAGCCTCACTCTCCCTTATATCTACCTTCATCATTATATATTGAAGGCCTTCAAGGGTCAGAAAAATGACTTTCAGTTAAAAAAGAACAATCAGAATCACATGGCTTAATGTTAGAATGGTAGCTGGTCACCTGATGTTCTCGAGTGTTTTTTCACTTCACATCATAAATTCTCATCCAGCAGGTGCAAACCCTGAATTCCTACACCATATCTTTTCATGAAATAAGTCTCGATCGTTCTATATTTGCATAGGGGTGTTGACATATTTTGATTTGCCTAATCTTATGTATTTATGAAGCCAACTCCGCATGCAAAATCAAAATTTATTTACCACTTTAAATGGTCTATATATTAGAACAATACTTTATTCACCACTTTATTAGTTTAGGAAGCTTTATATAATTAGTAAACTTTTGGACGATTTATATAGGGATTAATCCAACTACGAAAGTGCACCGCCCTCACCCACAGTACAATAATATATTTCATACATATGTTTATAAAATATATGGGGCACTTGTTTCGAAAATTCGTATTAATTAATGCTTCAGGTCTTGCTCTTTATCACTGACATTTCCCTCTTCAATGTAGTATAACCTATTCGCTTCCCATACAGAGTCATAATTATATCTAGTAAAGGTAAAGTCGAGTGATCACAAATTTTAAAGGTATGAGACAGGGAGCGTATGGTCCCATTAGAAGCCTTCATTAATTTTTCTTTTTTTGGAGATAAAGAGTTTTCCTTAATTTCTTTTCCTATCGTCTAAGAAGACAACCACTTTAAGCTTCCATTTATTTTGCGGTACGGGGCTACGAACGGCTTAGAGCAATAGTAAAACTTTTCAACCACTGATCAACCTTATTTGTTGAGTATCTTAAAATTTGAAGTCTTCGATGTACTAACATAATGTGTGAAATCTTAGAATTGTTTTGAAAAATACTTAATTTTGAGTAAAATTTGACAATAGTATACATGTTACAAGGCGTTTGATATACTTACGTATTGGCCTTGGCATATTAGATTTCAATTGACATTTAAATAAAGTATAATTTGATGGTGTCATTCAACATGCAACATTTTAATTATATTTTATACTATTAAAAAATTATAAAAATGGCATGTCATACTATCTTTTTTAATTTTGTTAACCTATAAAAAATTTTAGATGCATCATTTTTATATAAATTTCAAATTATTATATAAAACAAGCATTTTAAATATATATTATAATAATTTGTACTTTAATATCCTTTATCATAAATAACATGTGATACCACATAAAACTTACTATACTAAACACCTAAAAATTAAAAAAAAAAAAATTAGGACGTAGCATTTACTAAAGTAATAGTATTTATAAAATATTTTGTTATATCCTGAGCACTGATGTGGAGCTCCAATTTATCTGTGTCACGTATTAAAAAACTTCGAAATTTTGTAAGCTAGATAAATTATTATTTTTTAATTCTAATTAAAGCAAACGCATTGCGATAACAACTGAATTCCTACCTATTGAACTAACTTTTTTTGCAAGCAAATATCATAATATCAATTTAATTGATAAGTTAATTGCATAAAAATTTAGTAATGATTTTTATCGTACAAATAATCTGATTCGAGATTTCTTACAAATAGCGATTTAATAATGAGAATTTTACCTATTGAGAAATCAAACTTCCGTAGAATCACACTGTACAAATTGTGTGCTTTGTATTTAGAAGATGAAGCATATAAATGCCAACAACCAACAACAGTTAACTCATTGATTCTGCCTTATTAGTTAGCAGCCATGGCAGCTTCAAACACTAGATGCGGATTCATATTCCAGAAGCACAAGCACGCTTATTAACGTGAAACAATATTACATACATATAATGTCATTCATAGAACCATATAAGGGGATTCATGGCTTACTAGTTTACGCCTAATTAAGATAAACTGAACAAGTGAATCCTAAATTCATTCATGTATATATTAAGAGCCGGCCTGAGCTTTTCAGAAAACAAGTTTGAAATATATATATATATATATATATATATATATATATAAAGTATATAGATAAATAGTTGAAGGTGCACATGGAGACGAGAAATAGCATGATCACAATAGGAAGAGATCAGAAATCCAGAACACCCAAAAGTTCAGTTCCCGATATATTAATTAACAAGTTTCTCTGCTATGAAAAATTAACTAAATTTTGTGTTTGTCTTCTTAAGAATGATAACACTTTTATAACAGATGGGTTTTCCTTTTCCCGAAATCTCAAGAACATATATAGAATAATATAATTTCATTATATCCATAGATGTTCTTTTTCATTAGTTGTAGCTAAAGTTTCCAGAGAAAGTTCATAGAATTAAGGCAACCAAATTAGTCAGAAATAGATCTACTTACACCGCCGATGGAGACCATCCAAATTATTTTCATTTTAGAAGCATATAACTCGATGAGTTCTTTGTTATCAAAACAGAAAATAATAATATCATATACTTCCTCAACATCAAGAGATCAGAAAGCTTCATACAAACAAAATAGTAAAAGCAAAGTGATAAGTCAAAGCGGCATATGTAAATATTCGCTTGTACACACACAGTCACATAATAAGAGAACAATAGTCAAATATCCTACTCTTGAGATAACATGGACCTTACCCTATATAACTAGTAGATTCAAGAAGTTTACCTGAGTAAAAGCAAGGAAAAGTTTGCTAAAAGGAACAATAGAGAGCTAGAGTACATGTAATTAATTTGCTTGATGTAGCAAATTAATAATCGGACCAGGATGCTTGATTCCCCCAAAGAAAAGACTTTGAAGTTGTTGAAAATGAAGGAAACTGATGATGAAGGGATCAGAGTAGCCTTCTTCAGTCAGAACTAAGCAAAAAGCTCACAGTAGACAGGAAAGGCCAAAGGGTGTCTTTCGGCCATGTTTCTGAAATCGAGAGTATTCTTCTCTTTCTTCTCGTTGGAGTAATGATGGTGGCTTTAGGTTTGTGGGGTGTCGTTGAGGATGGAGGGACCAAAGCAAAGAGGATGGTGTGGGAGCAATGATGGCGATAGAGAACAAAGCAAAGAGGCATGATGATGACCGGCGTTGAATCAAATGCGAGAGAAAGAAAGAGAGATATTCAAGGTTTTTTGTGCACCCACTCTTTATCTATCTGACATCGTGAGGAGAAATTAAATAGTACATGAGTGAGAAAGAGAGAGAAAGGATCATCCATGAAGCCTAGGGTTTCCCTAAAATAATATAATTAAGGTGAATATGACCTTTTTTTTTTTTTAAATCTCTATGCATTTATACAATAAATTAGCAGTAATATTATTTGCATAGTTTTCATTTAACAATTTTAATGATATTTATCTTTTTAAATTTAAATGTGATCACTAAAGGAGTAAAATTGAGTAAACAGTTTTTTTACTAGACAAATTTCAAAAATTACTTTAATAAAAATGTTGAATGCATAGATTTAAAAAAAGGTGTACAGATGACTCTCTTTTGTTTCCCAATGATGTTGTTATAAAATTTTTTAGGCGGTGCTCGTTCAATATGGTTCGTAAATTTTAATAGACAGGTAAAAGTTAACATTGTTGAGATAATGTTGACAATTAATAATAATAATAATAATAATAATAATTCACTCCATCAAGACTTGCCCTAATTTTCTGAACACTTGTATTTGGTGGTGGCAGCCGTGCAGTTAATTGATAATGCGTACAAGTGCATAGTACAGTTACGCGGTATTCCCAAGCAATTGACTACTCTGGCTGATTCAATGCGTGCCTTTTTTCCTGCGTCAGCTTTAGAAGATTAATGGATTTTAATTTTGATTATTTCCCATTAGAAAACTAAGGTGTAACAATCAGAAATTTAATATTGACTCGTGATTTGTAGCAATCGGAAAAAAGAAGGGACAGATATTCTATAAGAACATTGAAATCAAGGACAAGGACATGAGCAGATGGAGGGCATATATTTATGCTATTTACTTTCGTTGTCCAATGTTTTTACCAATCAAATAACATTCACACAATTTTTTTTCAGTCAATGGTGGCTGAATAAAGCCAGTTTCAGATACTGTTAAGGTAGAATAGTTTGAATCCTCTTTATGTAAAAGAAAAAATCCTGTAGGATAAAGAATTAAAAAGTGATTGACTGAATAGGGCTTGTAAGTCTCTTCTGAAGTTCACTCTCACTTGATTACTTTATTTTTCATTGGATTTCTGGACAAAACTTCATCCTATGCTTCGGTGTAGAACAGATGATGTGAGTTAGTATCATTGCAAGGTATAAAATTTGAATCTTGCGTTACAATTATGTGATTTTAATGTGGAGTTAACATATGTTTTTGACACTTCAATTTTGAGAGCTAACTTTTGAATTATGACTACTATAAGGATTTGTTGTGAGACAAGGATAGAGTACCGGGATAGGATCAATGATGACCCAAAAAAAAAATTCCTTTCTCCGTAAGTTTCTTATCTCTCATTGTCTCTTGTTTCTCGTGTCTTTCTCCTCTTAGCCTCTCCCATTTTCTTCCATTGAATTAGTTGCCATTCAATGTGATTTGGCCTCGCCTTGAAAGTTTGGTCCCTGAGAGGAAATAGTGAGAGAACGAAGGGGTTATTTATATTTTATACACGAGATATATGAATATGGATCCTCTGCTGTTGAATTTCTATCCTGTTGTGCTGTTGGAAGGGGGATAAAGTGTGTTTTGATTTTTCTTTTTCCTTTTTCATTTCAAATTAAATTCATTCATCCCACCTTTAGGCAGAATTCCTTCTAACAGCAGCAACTGTTAACAGCAGACGATCCAATTCGCGAGATATATACACACACCCTCTCAATTTATGGAATAAGGTAAAGGAATAAATTCATGAAGGAGACAAAAGAGGGAAGAGAGAGAGAAAAAGTAGATAAATTTCATCAAGTCTTATACTTCTTTCGATTTTTAATATAAGTCACCAATACTTATCTCACACGTATTAATAAAATTAATTAAAAATAATTTAATTAATTGAATTTATATCAAAACATAATTTTTCTTTTCATATTTGCCCAATTAAAGAACTTACCTCCATCCTTAATAAATTATATTAATTTTAATAACTTTTTATTTAATTAAGGATATTTAAAAAAAATTATTTAATGATCAAAATAATTTAAAAAAATGATTTATATTTTAAACTAAAACAATCCTTTAATAAGTAACTTATATTAAAAATCGAAGAGAGTATACTTTCTCATCACTCTTTCTCTTCTTCTACAT
This sequence comes from Erythrophleum fordii, assembly GCA_032878935.1. Classification (NCBI taxonomy): domain Eukaryota; kingdom Viridiplantae; phylum Streptophyta; class Magnoliopsida; order Fabales; family Fabaceae; genus Erythrophleum; species Erythrophleum fordii. The sequence goes on along the minus strand of JAVQMF010000049.1, from coordinate 15,942,091 downwards.
TAATTTTACCCCTTCACCTTATACTTATATTGAGGGATCCATTTTCCATGTGAATTGAAAAATAGATTAAAATTAGAGTAAATCACAATAATTTTTTTAATAATTTTAACTAAATTATACTTAACACATTTCTTATTTTAAAAATTATGCATAACCTTTTTCTAATTTATTTTTTTAACAACGAAATTAATTTTTTACATAATATATTTTCTTCTAAAAATAAAATTACTAAATTATCTTTATTATCATATTGAAAAAAATCACAATCTCATATTAGAAATTAACATCAACTTAGTTACTTTTACTGTCATATTAAAAAAAAATCATATATAGAAAACTAACTTGCTTGACAAAAAATTAAATTAAAAAAATTGTAACATATATCAAAATGTCAAAAAAATCAGATGTAATTTTTGACATAAGAGAAATGTCAATATAATTTAACCAAACCTCATATCGGATTAGTATAATTTACACAAAATTAAATGAGGCTCTCCTTTTTTGTTTGTGTCACTTTCTTTTTCTCCTTTTTGGTTGTTCCTCCCTCTTCCCCTTGACATCATCTCTAGGCCCCTCAACGAATACCAATTTTCATGTATATGATTTCACAATTCCCTGACAAATCCCACTGGGGACCGCGTCATAGGCAGTGCTCGTGGATAAATATCTGCAGCAATAAGTCAGTGGAAATTTTGATCTCTAGAGAGTTGCGTCTTCCGTTTGTTCCCCTGTAGTCCACATTCAATTCTAATGGCTTCCAGGAGTTCAGGAGACACAGCGGACTTTGCCCCTTCCTCTTTACCCTTACCCACGTTATTAACATTCATTTCAGATTTCTCTCCTGCCCCCCAACCCCTGTAAAGTATGACCTTGCTGGGTTCCTGAGAGACTAGAACTGCACCTGTTGCTTGCTGCAAGAAGAAAGGAAGAAAATTTTCAGGACTTCTGATCGCCTAAGAAAAGAAATAAAAATTCAGAGAGGAAGAGAAGAAGTGAAATAGGGAAGAAACTTGCTCCCACACCTCTAGTTTGAAAACCACCTCTTGAACTGACGTCCCTTTCGCCCTGCCTTTGACATTAATTATGGCAAGAGGGTGCTTTTGGAAGTGAGCCTTGATTGCTTTTGCGAGACCAGTCACAATATTGCTCTTTCCTAAGAAGTGGCGATCCAACACAAAAATGTCATTCCTCCCATTTTGAATTAATTTTGAGGAAATACACGAAAGAAATATAAAAGAAAGTAAAGCATGGGGCAGCAATTTAGAAGCCATTGGCGCTTAAAACCATCCCGCGCGTATCCAGAATGAACATCATTCAAGATGTTGATAACAATTGTACATTTACCAAACACAAAAAGTGATAAACAAAAAGGCTAACAGTTTTTGCCACTTGTTAATGCATAAACAAGCCTCAGATGAAGTTTCCACAATGAATGCTGAAAGAATTGAAAGAAAAAAAAAAAAAAGGAGCAATAAAACACTATAAGCAGCAACAAAAATAATGCCAGTGGTAGTTTAATCTCAGACAGCAAGAGTAGATCCAACAAACAACATTAGCAAAGGGAAAAAAAGCTGAAAACCATAAGACATTATAATACCTACTGCAAGGACAGGCCGTTTCTTCATTTTCAAGGCCTGCTTTCGTAGAAGAAGTCTCTCTTTATTGGAAAGATATACAGATCTAGAAGGTAACTCAATTGAACTCTTTTTATCTATCGTTGGAGCAGATGATTCAGGATCACTTTTGGATAATGTGATTGACGATTCCATTGCCTCATTGTTAGGAACACAATGCCTGGCATCAACAACAGAGCCATTCACCTCATCCAACTGAAATCCACATCAATTTTGCAACATCAGAATTTAGAAAGGAACAAAGACACAAGGAAAGAAAGCCCAGACATAACCATATAATATACAGGGTGAAAATTGCAGTCAATATTTCTATATTCATTAGTCATATCCATGATGTGCTTGCCTGGGTTTCTTTATGAATCCAACCAGACCTTGACAAGCTCCATTATTATCAATCAACTTGTTAAAACTAATCATTTTAATTTTCCTATGAGGCTAAGTTTATGAACTTTTTATTTCTAGTGGACAAGCTCACAAAGTGGACCATGTCCATGACAATAAACTTAAATTGCAGATAGACAAACAAGAATCTTTGGTAACTATGTTGAGTTCACATATTATACATTCATATATTCATATAATAATTGGATAAGGGGATTAGATACATTACCCATGTCTGTTTTTCTTGCAAAGCAGGTACTGTAGAAGAGGGAGCATTGATTTTGAGGGCAGTTGTTGATCCTGAATGATTAATGGATTGCCTACTCTTTATCTCCTCTTTGACCTTATGGAACAAAAGTATTATACATCCCATTTTTGTAACTAGAAAAATAAAGTGCAGAGTTAAAGCAGCATGACATAGCTCACCAACTCAAATCTTGATGCATCAGTTATTTGCTTATTCTTAGCCCCCTTATCTTTAACCTGGTCAAGTGAATAATCAATAACATGACTTAAATGAATGGGGAAAAAATAAAATATTTCAAGATGGTGATGATGATGATGGTAAGAATATTATTATTATTATTATTAAAATAATTAAATAATCATTAAAAGAGGACCACTTACCAATTGAAGTTTCAATTCATCTATGTTCTCATTCAACTTTAAAACATGAAGCTTCAATGACTGCAAGAAAAAGTGAGGAGAAAGGAATTACAAGGTGATATATGTATAGGATTAGCAAGCAGTCAGTTCCTTTTTCAGAAATAAAAAAGGACAAATTCAAGCATGATGAAGAATAGCCAAGACTAGCAACATAGCATTTAACTTTATCAATCTATCTAGTCTTCATTTTATAAGTCGCTTGAGGAACAAATGACAATCGATTAGACTACCAGGCAAATAAATCTCCTTTTCCCCCTTTCTTTCTCCTTTTATGAAGGGTAGAAAGAAAATTAGCAAACACTCCTACATGAATACAAGAAATAGACAATGCAAATTTTACCTCTCGGCGCTGAGCTTCTATAGAACGCTTCATTGCTGCTTTTTTGTTTAAAAGTGTCTGAGGCCTCAAACGTGCAGGCCTACTATAATTCTTTCCACGATACACAATGATTGCATAACCCTTGCTCACTCTTTCTACAGCCACTAATATTCCACCACTTTCTGCTTCTAAGGTCTGAGCTATTTGATGGACATCTTTCAGACATCCTTCTTTACAAATTATCTTCACAAGTTCCCTATACTTCCAGTGAAGGTGCATATTTTCAACAGTTCCATCGAAAACCCCTCGTCTACCTGAGGATGAAGAAATCTATCAGAGATAGATTTGTTCAAGTCAAATGTTTTAAATAGTTCTAAAGATTCCATTTATACACTCCTCATGAAGAACAACAAAAGATCTGCAACTGTGAATTTGAACATCTTATTCTAGACTCACCCAGTAACAGGAAAGGCTTCATCTTCAAGCCAATCTTCCGTAGCATGTACCTCTCTTCTTCAGTTATACCCTCTTTATCTAATTCCAGATCCTGGGGGTTCTCAGCCTTTTCCAGTTCTGCTAGCAGTTTTTCTGCCCTTGCTTTATTTTCTAATGCCTGTATGGGAAAAAAATGCTATTTGTAAATCCCCAAAAAAATTGAATATAAATCTGCAAACTGAATTTTATTGATGAATTCATACCTTTGACAACTTGATGCTGGTCCTTTTAATAGCTGCCTCAATCAACCTTCCTTCTTCAGAGATTGCTGCCTCTTTCCAGCAGGGAATATCATTGCATTCAGGACCACACTCCACAGTTCCATGTTTTTGTTCTGGAGTGGTTGTAACTGATGAACTGTTTTCCACCTTCAGTTTGTCCTTGTGGATTGCATTATACCTCCGCTCTTCAATTGCTGAAGACACTGCAAGTGGCAAGAAATCCTTTCCTCTATATAAAACAATGAACTCCTTATCTCTAGCAAGAAGAGTTGCTCCAGTCAATAGCTGCAGGGAAGTGAATCTTATATCAAACTGACATCCAGAAAGAACAATAACCTAAAGGTTTTTCCTTATTGAACAAGATTGTGCTGAGTTAAGTTCTCACAACTGACTACTCAACTACTATCTTAGCATAAATTAATAAGATTGGTTTTACTGTTGCCACAAAACCAGTGTTTCACTGACTCAGCTAATTGTTGTGCTGTAATGATGCAATTTGAACTGCTGGCAAATCTGTGTTCTTTTTCATTTTTTGGGCCCACTAAGAAAGAAAGGAAGAAGTAACAGGCCAACTCTTTGTCAGTTTAAAATATGACTCCTGCCTCATGAGTCATGAAATAAAGGTCAAATGTGGTAACTAAAATATAACTCCTGCCTATCCTGTCTATTCTGAGCAGACCAATTCAAAGAAACGTTACAGGACAATTGCAATATTCAGCACCAAATTTTGAAACAAATGACCCTCTACATACATCAATAAAAATTTTCAAATACAGGTTGATCAATCAATATCACATTATGACATCATTAATTTACTGAAAATTGTCCAAATGAGCATTGGTTAGCTGATTATTTAATACTCAAGACACCATTGTGACCTCATAAATTTACTCAAATTTCATCAAAGGAGCTTTTGATGGCTAAAACCAGATGATGCCACAATCAGGATTCTAATTACCAAAGTACGTGCCAATGGATAAGAGGTATATAGACTCCAATGACATCTCTAGGTCTTCTGATTATTCCAGTCTCATGCACATTCATAAATCAGAGCCCCCTGACCACAAATTCGCTGGGAATTTGATTCATCAATGCAATGAATCAAATGGGATACACAAACACCCCCCCCCCCCCCCACAAAAAGAAAAACAAAACAAAACACACATCTGACAAATAACAGTGAAATATTTTCAATTTTTCTTTAAAAAGAAAATAGTCCAAATTAGACCAGATCATGGGTCAGGTCAGCCCATAATTCTACTTGGCCTGTATCTCATGTGTTTGATACCCATTGGCCTGAAGACTACAGGCTTGAAAAATAAATACCAGGCTTAAGCCTCTTCAACCTTGGGCTGATCCTGAACACTAGCCAAACACTAAAAGGTGAGAGTGGAGGAAGGGGTGTACTGATCAGAGAGGATTTGTTGGCTTGGGTAACTGTAATTGCAGCGATTATGTGTGGAAGCTACTCTACAGTGTGCTGTAGCTTTCATGGGTCTAATTACTAATGGGATACTAAGAGTGTTATATCACTATTGTATTGATACTTGATAGTCACACACGACATTTTTCTTATTTCAAGAAAAATCTATACTTATTTTTACATTTTTTATAATTCAATAGATAATTTACCATTATTATTTTTTGATACTAGGAAAAGCCATGTCTTATAATTATGAATATAATTACAATTAATGTGAGTGCATAGATTCATCCTCAAATATTGTTAAAAAAATAATATCATAAAGTTATTTTTGTAATTACTGTACGGGAGATATAAGAATAAAGATGTTTCAAAGTATAATAAATTAAGAGATGCCACTTAGAATATGTCTTCCAAGAAAAGTCTGTATAAGATTTTTATCTCTAACGAAAGGTTTGTGTAATGAAAGTAATAAATGATGAAGAATTTCAGAAAATAATGACTTTGAAATTTTTTATTTTATTAATGGAGGGAGACGAAATTATATAAAGAAGTAGATAGCAATAAATCTGCCATCCAAGCCCTGAAATAAAGCCCCTAATAATGTAGGAAATCTTAGGATCTAAAAAAGGGGGGACTGTTCACAATCCACACTAAATGACCAGATTAGACAACAAATAAAATACAATAAAAACAAATAAATAAAATGCACAATAAGGAACCTAATTAAGGTCTTATTACAATCACATAAAAAAGAAATAAAATGGGAAATAAATAAGTTGACTCTGATGCTAAAATCCCATGTGATAAACAAGTCTAATCAGAAAATGAATAAGCCCATAATTACGGAATTCCAACACCCCATCAAGTTGGGAACAACTTGAAGCTAACATTGTCAATCTTCTTCTTTCTCGGAATTTTTAGGTTTTTGGCTTCCTCACTCCACTTTGTAGTGAGGTGCAAGTCTTCTTCCTTACCCCACATTAATGTGATATGCAGTTTTCCTTCTTCTTTTCCCCCTTTTAACTTCCTCACCTCACTTTGTAGTGAAGGTCTTCGTTTTGGACATCCTCCCCTCACAAAAAGTGAGGTAGAGGTCTTAGTTCTCTTACACTAACTATTAATGTATGGTTTTCCCATACTAACCACCAACTTATTCAAGCCTTATAAGCCCTAATACCATGAAGAATTTCACACAACAATGACTCTGAAATTTCTTATTTTATTCATGGTGGGAGGAAAAATTATACAAGAAAAGAAGATGGCAACAAACTTGCCACTCAACCCCTGAAATAAAGCCACCATTAAGGCAATGAAATCCTAGGATCTAAAAAAGGAAAAAAAAATATATTGACAATCCACACTAAATAACCAGATTAGATAACAAAGAAATAGATGTATAATAAAGGACCTAATTAAGGTCTGTTTACAATTACATGAAAAGAAAATAAAATGGGAAATAAATAAGTTGACTTTGATGCTAAAATTCTATGTGATAAACATGGCTAATTAAAAAATGATTAAGCCATAATTATGGGATTCCAACAAATGGTCCAGTTCAAATCCTAAAGATGAATTGAGCTGATTACATAATTAATTCAATTTTAAACTAATTATTTTATGAAGCCAACATGAAATGTCACCTTAAACCTTAGGATTAATCTAGAAGTTAGGTTTTATTTTATTATTTTTTTGTTGGGTACAAAACAGAGTAAGGATTTGAACCTCACTACTAAAACATCACCCAGTGGCTTTGTTATGCTTTAATTTCATTTCACATAAAATTCAAGAAAAAAGTACATACACTAAACTCTCTGTAATAAACTAATCTAGAATTTTTTTTAGCTCATTCCCTTATTTACAATCAATTTGAAGTTTATAGTTGTTTATTCAAGTTATAATTTTAACTTTTACTTTTTCATCACAAAAACTTATATATTACGACATGGGCCAAGCCCAAACTTGGTTTATGGACTTGGACCCTTACTAACCCATGAAAATGGACCATAATTAAGATGGGCTTGGACTTGGGCTCAAGCCCTTATGGGCTTAGCCCAATCCCAACTTGGCTCGACTTATGAACAACTCTAATCCAAATTGTGCTTTTTTCTTTTTTGGGGAAAAATTAAAAAAAAAAAAACTTAATTTCTTGTGTAGCGCTTGCCAGCAGTGCATTTTAGGATGCTTGCAACATCCGCTAACAACAAAAAGGTAGAAGGCATACATATCCAGCTTGTCTTGCAATCCACTTTTGGCTTGCAAGTTGTTGAGAAGGAGAAAGTTGATGTATGTTAAGGACAACAACCATGGTGCTTCAACTACATGCATAGTCATATAAAATATATATATATATAACAATACTTTAATTAACAAGAATGGCTACGAATTGCTCGCCCCACATGTTCTCCAATAATTTACAAGCTGCTTCAAGAAGTAATAGGTTTTTGCATAAATGGCATTCATTCACATCATATGATACTAAAATAAGGCATAGGCATTAACAGGTTATACAACTTCCATTCACTATTTTACCATCATAAAAAAACTTGAAGCGCAGAATTTCATTAGTTGAAATTAACTGCAAAAATAGCAACTGACCTTCAATTCTTCAGCCATCATCTCACTATTAGTATTCTGCACCCCTCTCTTTATAGCAATCTTTGCAATTTCACATCTTTCCCAGAGCTTAACGATTGCAGCAGCCAGTCCTTGAAGATTCCTGTTTCTACCTGTTGACCCCCAAAGGAGAGAAAAAAAAAAGTATAAAGAAAAGCAATCAAACCAAATTTTGGTCAGGTTACATCAAGTATGATGCCAGAGGCCAAACCCACCTAATGCAAAATGGCATGGTAATGGTTTGCCAAGTCTCCTTAACGTGGTCATTTCATCATTTGTTAGTTTCGGATTCACACCATATGGAAGAAGACGGAAAGGCTTCCTATATCCAGGAATAAGAGCAGGTAGAAGATCAGCGTCAATGGGTAGAGTGTCATATCCCCACCAATCAGTAAAACGTGGGCCAAGCCCCATTAACAAGCGGTCAGCTTCTTCCGCAAGCTCCACCTCACCTGGCAGTTGAAATCGTACTTTATTGGGACTACCAACACCTTGTATTAAACTTGGCTTTTCTGTTTTAGAGTCTGACATTTTCTCAGGATATGTCTCTGAATTTGTACAAGATAATTGGCTCTCTGTTTTATCACTGTCTGAATGCTGTAAAGCATCACCAAGGCTGTCATCCCTCGAGACTTTATCAGCTAGGAAGTAAGGATACTTATAATCAGTCCCTCTGTACAATATTATCTTACTTCCAGATCTCCAAACAACCAGACCGCCACTTTTTCTCTGAGAATGACACAGGAAATGAGCTAAAATAAGACAATTATAGGTTAGGCACCAGCACAAGTGCTCCAAAAGAAAACCATATAATCAGTAACAGTTTATAATAAATGCCAGCAATGAAAGCAAAGATTGACCATTCCCTGATAGAAGTCACTCTGGGATAAGACTGTTTTATAGAACAAAAACACTCGTTAAGGTATGTAAAAGTATTTTACTCAAACAAGCTGTGTCCCATTTGCCGTCAATATTGGGCTGCTTTTTGGGGTGAGGCTTCTGGATTTGTTGTCTCAGTCTTCTTAACTAATTATTTTGACGAGGAAAAAAAAAAAGAAAAGGGAAAAAAAACACTTAGAGTTGGTTGATGGCATTAAAAATTTTGATGATGATGAAAACGAAAATGAAGGAGAGGACAGGGAAGATTGTAACAACATTGCTTCTAAAGATGAAGCTAGAGGAGATAGTGAAGGCGAGACACTAAACCAAGAAATTAATGATGATAATGCACTTGAAGAGGAAAACAATGAGGATAATGATGACCAAATTATAATGATTATTAGCATTTAACTATTTGGTTGTTTAAATGTTTTCGTCATTCTTAATGATGATGGACAATAAAATATCACTATTTTAATACATTGCTTCATTACTTGTTACTTGTTAGTCATGTTTCACATTTAAAATAAGAACAACTCTTGTTTATATGAACTTTTTTAACAATTTGGTCAACACTTGATTGAGAATTAAGAACCTTTTATTTGATATTCTAAGCTATTATATGCCTGAAAGAATTGAAACTATTGACTTTAGTGCTTGAGCTTAACTTGATACACTTATCTACCAATGCTTATATACTTATATATCCCTATTCTCTATTAGAGGAAATTTCATATAGTACGTATAGTGCTTTTACAAGACCCCCCAAACACTTTTAAGTGAAGGCTCGATTTTGACAACCTTGGTCCAATGTTAAATAAAATTAGACAAATTGGAAGAGAAAGATCCGCTCTTTGAAGAATAATATCCTCATGATATCATACACAAAGCATCCAAAAAGAAAATATCAGGCAAAATGAATGGCAAAGTCCAACTGTTTGAACAATATAGCAATCCATTGACCATACAGTCCATACATGAAGTATCCAACCTAACTCCATGTTAACCAAAATGAATATGAAAATTGGGCTGTCTGGACAAGAGCACTGGTAATCACATTAAGATCATCTAAATTTGCAGCATAATGGATTAATTTACAAAAGCAAGCCTAGAAGTCTTTTGGCTTTGCTTATGGGAAAGGGTAGTGGTACCTTTAATAGTAATTGTAAATCTATTTAATCCTATACTTGAATTTATTGGATCATTCAAAACTTTTGTGAGACAAAAATTAGAAATATGTTTGGTGTGCTCAGAAGCTAACTTCCACATGAGTAAAAAGGAATGAGAATGGCCTCATTTTTAATACAGCCATGTTGCTTGGACACGTAATAGCTTTCACAAAAGATATCAATTTTCTATCTTTCCCATTTCCCAGTTATACTTTATAACTTTGTTAATATCTCTCCACATATATTAAAAAAGCAAGAGTCCCCAAAGTTTATTCCACTTCTTAAAGTAATAACGCAATTTCAATAATCGTACTAGTACACATTTGTCGCATGCTAGCAAGAAATCAAACTAACATAAATTACTTCTCTACAGTATAATACATGGAACAGATAAAAGAGTCATGAGTTTCGAGAAAGGCCTCTCACCTCCAATAACTCATGAGTCCTTTTCATGTTCAATTTAGAAATATCCTCGCAAAAAATCTTCACAACTTCCGACCGCCTCCACCGCTCATGAATCCCATTCACAATCCCCTCCGTGATCCCAGCCTTCCCAATTTTCAACTTCTGCTTCATACGTATCCCTAGAGTCGTCAGTCTTCTCAATTCCCCATGCGATAAAGTCAACTCTGCCAATGTCGGCACTTTTTCCTCTCTCTTATTCCTCCCCAGCTCCTTCTCCAATTTCTTCTGCTTCTTCACCTCGCTTGTGAGTTCATTATATCTCACTATCGCAGTTCCTGTGCCCGGTTGGGGAGTTGGGTTCTCGGGTGTGCTCCAACTTGAGTCGATTGTGTGCCCTATTCGGTACTTGGGCAACTGCTGCGGCAAAGGAACAAATATCTTTCCTGCCGAATCGTTCTGAGCGGATTCACCTTCTGGTTGAGGAGATTGATTTTCCTCAGTGTAACCGAGGCTGCGGAGCTTCTCCGCAATTCGTTGGATGGCAGATTTGGGTAGGGTCTGGGTGTCGGCGGCGGAGCTACGGACAACAAATTTGGGGGTCCTGGATGATCGTGGAACGAGGGTTTTAGAGATTGGAATAGGGAAGAAGAATGAGGACGAAGAAGAGTAAGAAGATTGATGTGATGGGAGTTTTGGTGGGAGGGAGAAGGTGTGGAACTGAGTTACAGGAAGCGACATTTCAGTAATTCATGAAGAATAGAGATAGGTTGGAGAAGGCGGGAGCTCCATACTGGGATAAAGATCGGATTATTTTATCACAAAACGTGCCACGGAAGACGGAACCAGATCGTTTCAGCGTGTTTGGATTGCCGCTCGATTCCGCAGAATTAATTTTGAGTAAGAGTGTACTTACATGAAAGCGATTTATATTTAAAAATTTTAATTAAAAAATAATTATGATAGAATTGATTTTGTTTAGATATTATATATTAAAATTATTTTTAAGTATAAAATTTTTAGAAAGAATAATTATATTATTTTGTTTGATTTATTTTTATAATATTTTTTTAATAACATTTAACAAATAATATAGTATAATATATTTTTTTATTTTTCTTGATATTAAAATTAAAATATAAATTAAAAATAAACATTTTAGTTAAGTCTACAAATGTGTATAGTATAAAAATATAATATTATAATTAATTAAAATTATTAGTTATTTCATACATGTAATGCAATTTGATCTCGAATTGTGTCTTAAAATTGATTTATTTTAGATGAGGAGACAATATTTAAATTTGGCAATAGATCTAGGCCAATATGTTTATCAATTTCTCCTTTAAATTTGCTTTAATCTTCAAGATGGCTGAACTCAGATTTATTTTAGAATTCTTTATAATAAAATTATGTATATCCATTGTCGCACTAACTATTTGCATTTGTGTTTCAATTTTGAACTGTGTCATGCACCACAAAATTTTAAACCTATTTTTTCATACTCAAAAAGTTTTTTTTTACAGTGCACCTCAAACTTGAATGGTAATAATTGAATGAGTCATTATCATTTTTAAATTTAAAAGAACGTCTAAAGTCAGCGAGATGAGAACGCTCACATTTATACATACTAATGTATCCAACTAGGGTTAAATAGCCAACATCCACCAGATAAAATTTATCTAATAAATAATTAAAGTATTACATATTAATTATTATAAAAAAAAATTGTAACCATAGTAATAAGGGCATGAATATACCTGGAGGAGGATGGGAGAAATTCATGTTCAAAGTCGTGAGAGCATGAGAAAATACACGAGTATCATGGGCAGTGTCTTCCCATCCAAGCAAGGTAAACATGAAACACATGTCCCAATCACATATAACCATAACATTTTGTGTTGGATGCCATTTTCTACCAATAAATCTTGGTTGTTCACTAGGACTAACTACGCATGGTACATGAGTTCTATCAATTGCTCCAATGGCGTTCTTGAAAAATAGCCAGTATCGTGGGTCGTTTTGAATCTTCAGATGGGTTTAACAAAATGTTTAATCTCGTGGCTTAATATATTTAAAGGCCAATCTCATGCAAGCAAGTAATGCTGCATGTAGATGCTTACTTACAACCTCTCCAGAGCGCTGAAACATTTCTTGTAGCATTCTATTACATACTTCATACCTAACCATGTTTAAACACATCGCAACCTCTCTTCAATTCCCATGTGTGTAGTGTGGTTTAACCTATATTCAATTAATTCAATGCAAAATTTATGAAACACGTATTTTTTCATGCGAAACATCTTATAACAACAAGTGAAATGCCCTTGCAATATTTCTTGAACCCAAGAATGACTAATTTGTTTACTCATTCTACATGGTTGTTTACATAAATATGTCACTGTGTAGTTACCAATTAGTGCAACCGCATAAGCTTGTTGCTCTCGAGAAAGAACTTGTGTTGTTTTAGTCTCATTTTCTCCATCTTGTATTTCCTTAAATTCCATTTATACCTAAAAAAATGCATTATGTGATGAATATAAACCACTAAAGCATAGTTTGAATATAATGACAAATTACAATCACAAATCCATAAAAGCATTAACTAAATACAAAAGCACAATACCATCACAAACTCATAAATCATTGTTGGAAGACAAAAGCATAGTACGAATATCATCACAAAACATAAAAGCATAACCTGAATACAAAAGCACAATCCAAATAGAAAAACATAGTACCATCACAAGCCCATAAAACATAATCCAAATACAAATTCTAAGTCAACTCATGGTGGAGATTTCATGAATGGAAGTGGATTATCTACTGCATGTCAAAGCCAAATCAACCTCCAATCCTCATAACTATGAAAGGTGGCAAACATCTCCTAATTTTGTATATATATCATCATCTAACAATAGTTTGTATACCACACTGAATCATTGACAATCTCATTGATTAAGTTCACTCAGTCATTACTTCCTTCATTGATGTTCCAAGTGGTTCTGTAGGATCGGAGCGACATGTATTGTATTTGTAATAACCAATATTTTTAAAACCGGACCGGTCATTGAACTGATGAAATCACTGGTTCACGGTTCATTAGTCGAACTGTGGTTGAACCGTGGTCGAACCAGTAATAATTAAATATATATTTTTAAATTTTATATATTAAAATTTTAATATAACAAATAAATATGAATAAATTTTAAATATCTAATTATTAACTCAATATTTTTTAAAATATTTGAGAGATTATTTTTTAATTGAAAAATAAAAACTACTTATAATTAAAAGTTAATAGTATTTAATATTAAATTTTTAGATTTTTAAATTGTATTAAAATTCTATTTATCATCAAACAATAATAATTTTAGCTAAACATTTTTATATTTAAGAGAAATACTACTAGGAGATGAGATATAATGAAAAGAAAATATAAAAAATAATCAAGTATATGTTTTTTATTTATTTTATATTATAAATTTTTTAATTTTTTTATATTTCAATCTCCTCTTTTTTTTAGTATTTTCTATTTTTAATTTGTCAAATTTCTTTAACATAAACTATCCTATTATATAAGAAAATTTAAAAAAAAAAAATGGGACTGACCGATTCAAACCGATTTTCAACCGGTTCGGTTTGACCGGTTCTGTCGGTTTTTGACTAGTTTGACCGGTTTTTGACTGGTTCTCTGCTTGATCGATTTTTTGAGGTTAACCGGACCAACCAAGGGACCGGTTCCCGGTCAAACCAATCGAACCGGCCAGTCCAGTCCAATTTTTTGATCAATGGTAATAACACTTATAGCATTAGCTATCTTTTATGCTACAAGGACTTTGGCCTTACTTGTCCGTTCATCAGGGTCAGCTCTCTTTCTCTTCCCACCATTTATCTGACCACTAGTTCCATGGGATGCGCATAGATTGATATTTGTAAATACTTCAGTTGCCTTAACACTGTCATCTCCACTATCACCAGATCCTTCCTCTATATCTAGCCTAATATTGTCTAGGTTCAAGCGATACCCATCCTCACTTTCAAGCGGGCCATTAGGGAATGTCATCGACGATAGTGCCCATGCAAATTGTCCAATTGCAATTACATCTTAAAAAAGTATAGTTAACTTTTGAGCAAATGGAAGTCCCTTGTACCTAAATTTTTCATATTGTGTATTTTCCTGCATGTATAGGACAACTCATCACTTTCACAAATAATCAAGCAAAAATATTACAATTAACTCACAAATACATATAGATGCATAACGTACCAATTCCTTCTTCTCCCACCACTCATCAGGTGCATCACCAATTATCTTCACACTATCTCACCTTAGGCCTGTTTCTTTGGTAAACAATTTATATCATACTGACCATTCTTTTTTTAAGCTATCATATTTGTTTTTAAGTTGAGTTCTATCATAATCTTGTCCAGTCAATCCATTGAATTGCTCAATGGCAGCCTTCCACCTTTTTTTCGTTAAGGTTGTTTCATTGCGTTCTCCCTTTTGGACTTGGTCCAAGTATGCTTTAATAAAATGCTCAGTTATTTTTGGATCCCACATAGCCTTTTTTTGAGAACTCATTTTTCTATGTAGCCAAAAAAATGATAAACAACTAAGACCAGCATGCACAACTTCTCAACAAGCCCACATACATTAATAAGTAGCAAAATCATTAATATTGTTAACAAAACTATTAAGTCTCAACAATTTAAGAGAACAAACCAAAAGAATATGAACCTAAAAAATACATGGTTCTTAGTTATGAAAAAAATAAAAAAAAAAAAACAAAAATGTAAATGATCACATCCACAAAGGTATTAACAAGAATGAAAACCTAGAAAATGCATGGCTCATGTTATAACTCTAACATATGAGGATATGCTTAATGTCTACATATATGTTTTTATGTTTATGACCATGTCATACTTACATTTAATTAGCCTGTATTGTGAATCTCTATTGATTTGTTTAGTTGAAAGCCATAAGCTTAAACATTTTTTTAATATATAATATATTATGGGGTTATTATGGATGTTTCTGGAATAGTTGTTGATTTATGAATTTCATCATAAATAGTCCATAGATTATTATTTATTATTTCTTGTCCATGTTTCAATTCTTCAACTATTACTCGGGTTTCATATATCTATTCATTAATAGGTTTAGCTTTTAATTTGAGGTTTTGTTACTTCTGCAAATACGACTTCATTATATAATCGCATCATATTAATTTCTGGTCGTTCTGTTATTGGTTCTAAAGTATTTTTGATTCTTAAAGTTTGACTAATTTTATCTATTTTTTAATTTATTAGATGTACTTTTGATCCTACTTTTTGAAGTTCTTTTTTTAATTCATATACTTTTTGTTCTAATGGTTTGGCTAATTCTATTAATCTATGTATCCTATTTGATTCAGGTTCTTTTTCTAATATTTGTTTTATTTCTGTAGGTGGATGTTCTAATGTTTATATAGTATCTAAATAAGGTATTAAATCTTGTCTATCATGAAAGGCTTTTCTATATTCAATTATTAGTATTTCTGATAATAATTTAGGTAATTTATGATAAAATAAATCTAAATAAAATATTTTTTGTTCATAATCTTTAAATCTTGCTTCATAATGATATTTCTGGTATTCACAAATATATTGATTTAAGATGTTCGGGTCTAAGGAACATATTTCAATTTGATGTAATTTTGTTATTGCTCTATCAATTTTTCTTTGTTCGTTTGCTCCTACACTTCTTTCTAAAAATTTATTTCTTAATACTTGTTCATATTTTCTTAATAATAAAGCATAAAATTCTCTTCGTGTATTATAACTTGTTGTTTGTCTTACATTTTGTCTAAATTCTTCTGTTAAACTTTTCCACCATTCTAAAACTATACCTGTAAAGCAAGATTCAACTATTAAACTTGATGAATTAGTATCTTTTCTATAACCCGGTTTAGTTTCGGTCATCCCTATTCCTAAATCTAAATTCTTGTTGAATGGATAGCTGATCTCTGCTCATTCTAGGCTGTCGTCATAATGGTATCGAGCATCTGTAAGGGGCTCCTAAGACGGAGATTTCCTGCTCACCTGATTGGGGGCTCTCGCCTTATGATAAGTTGTTATAGGGTCTGGGCGAAGTAGGGACTCTTATCCCAACAGGTCCTGCATTGTCAATTGGTGGCCTTTAGTGCCCCTGGGACTTCCAAGTTACATTGGTAGTGATGCCATGTGTAAAGTTCGATCCCAAGTGCCTTTCATGGCCTTACTGGTTTGCGCTTCCCGGCATACCGGTTGAAGCCACCGGGCTGACATGAAATGGTATTATCCTCAACTAAAGTCATAAATTGATCTAAATGGTATTCATGTTGTTTTTTATTTTCTGAAAAGATTAAAATATCATCAATATAGATTACAGCAAGGTCCCTAATAGGTAATAATAATTTTGTTACATGTTCCTGAAATATACTAGAACTATTATGGAATCCCATTGGTAATACATTCCATTCATATAATCCTTCAGAGGTTAAGAAGGCTATATACTTCTTACTTGGTTCTTCTAACTTAACTTGGAAGAATCATGATTTACAATCAAATTTACTAAATATTTGCTTTCCTTTTATGATGTTAAATAATAATTCTATCTTAGGAATAGGATATCTATTTCGAATAACTAAATCATTTACTTTCTTATAATTAATAACCATTCGAGATTTATTTCTTCGAATTTCAGCATATATCATTACTATCATTGTTGGTGAATAATAATTTGATCTACTTTCTCTAATTAAATTGTATTATTTCATTTCATTTAAATGCATAATAAATTATTTTTTGTCGTTTTTTGTCCAAGGGTAAGGTTCACTAACAATATCTTTACTATAATCAAGTAATTCTATTTTTGTATAGGGTTTAGATTTTTCCCAGTGGACTAAAGGGTTTTCACTGTAATTATCAATTAATCTTTGTTCAATGGTTTTTCCTGTGATATGGGATATAGTTCTTTTTGTGTCTATTTCTATAGGTTTGGTATTTGGAATAAATTGAATTTCATTATCAAATTTCGTTCTTCTAAATATAGTGTCTGTCCTATTATACGGGTTAGTAATCCTAATTGCCCATGCTTGGTGTTTACATGTTGTAGTTAATATTAATACTTTTTGGGTAAAATGTAAAGGCATATATTGTTCTAAGAAGTCCATTCCTAGAATGATATCTGGAGTGGTTTCATTATATTGATATAATGTTGGGATTTTTAATTCATATTCACCTATTTGAATAGGGATTTCTTTAGCAGATAATTCTATGAAATGAATTTCTTTTTCAGCACTACTCATCCTAATAGGTTTTTCTTTTTTCCATAATTCAGAGGGTAATATGTTGTATTTAGCAGTAGTTATATTTGCTCCTGTATCGATCATAGCATGATACTTTTTTGATTGATACTTAGTATAATTAAATCTTACGAAGATATAGTAAAATTTCATTTATCTAAATTAATTTAATTTTTTTCTAAAATTACTATTTGGTGATCAATATTAATTAATATCCTATTTTCTTAAAATCGATAAGGTTTTACATTTTCTAAGAAATCTTTTCCTAATATAATTTTATGGGTTTGCTTTGTTATTTCCAATTCAACATATAATTTTACCTTAATCACATCTCTTTTATTAAATCTTAGCATAGTTTAAGCTCTAGTTTCATCTTCATTAATTTCTATATTATTATCAGTATACTCAATTTGTATTGTACTTTTATTAATTTCAGGGTTTATTAAAAGCTATTATTTCTATCCATTTTTCTTCTTGAGTTATTTCTAAAATGATAAAATTTTATAATCTTTAGGTTAAATCTATTTCTGGTATGTTTAGTCGAAGTTTAGCTAAATTTGATCTTATAGGTATTTCAGCTAATCTATTTGATTCATAATTATTATGGCTTCTTGATCTAATTAAAGGCCTATATTCAGGTCTAGATTCCTGGATACTTCTTCGAGGGTTTATATTAATATCAATATTAGTGGGAGTATTGATTCGGATACTCCTACTTCCTAATCTATTATTGAAAGAGATTCGAGAGGAATTTTCTTCTCCTAATTCTCGGGTATTATCTAATTCTAATTGTAATTGTCGAGGTATTGTTAATCTATTTCGATCTAAGGGTAATTCTTCTAGTACGGGCATAAAATGTCTATCTACTGTTATATTGCCGATATTTCTTTTATATATTTTATGTTCATTTGAGAATACTAATCATACCATTCCGGTAATACTAATTATGCAACTTCCTGGAGGCATTTTTATTTCTTGTAATTTGTGATAAATAACTAAAGTTCTATTCATATTTGTTTCAGCTCTAAAGATAGCAAAATTTGTATTTACTGTAAGTTTTAATTTTGATAAATTAAATTTTCATTTAAAGCTCCTAATACACTATTTGGTACACTATCTATAATTCTATTATCAGTAATTAATAATTTTATGGGTGTATCTATTCCAGCTTTAAAATAAGCTTTAATTAATAATTGTACTCCTGGTATATAGATTTAAGTTATTTCATCTTTTATGTCTAATTTTTGAATCTCGTGTTCTATTCATGTTTTATTAATTATAGGTATTCGTAATATTCATTCAGTTAACGTGGCTTCGATAGGATGTTTCTTTTCTATTATGACACAAGCATATTTTTCCTTTTTCTTAGCTTTGATCAATTTTTCTAATTGTTTAATTATACTTGTTTGTGTTAAGTCATTCGGTGTTAAATCTAGTTCTTTATATTGGATTTTATTATATTTTTTTTTATTAAATATCATTCTTTTTTCTACAATTCCTTCATTAGAATTTCTAATTTCCTGAAATTCTTCAAATTCATTTTCTTGTTGAGTACTACTTGCACCTTGCATCATATTTATTTCATCTTCCTCAGATATATAATTAAATTCTTCAGATTCACTAGAGGGTTTCATATTAGAGTTCGTATCTTATTCTGATTTAACGTTAATTTTGATAACTTATAAATTTCAATATCTGAATAATCTAATTCGTCATTGATATAGTTATTAAATTCTAAGGGTTCTAAAGCATAATCATTTAGCTAATTCCATAATATTCATGCTCTTTTTATTTCTAGGTTTTTTACACTCAGTTGTTATATGTCCTAATTCTCCACAATTGTAATATTGACATTTTGTAGGATATTTACTATAATTAATTTTTCTTTGACCTTTCTTAAAATATTTTCGAGGTTTAAAAGGTTTCCTAAATTTTGATTTCTGTTGGAATTTTGATTTAGGGTATTTTTTAAATTTATATTTATATCGCTTATAAGGTGATTGAAATTTCCTATATGATGATTTTTTCTTTTTTTGATATTTTTTCTTAGGTTTACATCCCTATTTGTGAGGTGTTTTGAAAGCATTACATTGTAAGATTAATTTATTAGTTTTATAATATTTATTATTTCTCCAAGCTTCTTTACATTTGTTAGATAAATATTCTCTTAGAAAATCTTCTCTTCTTCCCATTGTATCTAAATGAGGTATTAAATCTTGTCTATCATGAAAGGCTTTTCTATATTCAATGATTAGTATTTCTGATAATAATTTAGGTAATTTATGATAAAATAAATCTAAATAAAATATTTTTTGTTCATAATCTTTAAATCTTGCTTCATAATAATATTTCTGGTATTCACAAATATATTGATTTAAGATGTTCGGGTCTAAGGAACATATTTCAATTTGATGTAATTTTGTTATTGCTCTATCGATTTTTGTTTGTTCGTTTGCTCCTACATTTCTTCCTAAAAATTCATTTCTTAATACTTGTTCATATTTTCTTAATAATAAAGCATAAAATTCTCTTCGTGTATTATAACTTGTTGTTTGTCTTACATTTTGTCTAAATTCTTCTGTTAAACTTTTCCACCATTCTAAAACTATACCTGTAAAGCTAGATTCAGCTATTAAACTTGCTGAATTAGTATAAGTTTATCTATATGCTAAAGCAATTAATTGTGATTTAATCTATTCTTCTAATCTTTTTTCTCGATCTAAATTTAACCATATTCCTGAGTTTGGGATTGATCTAGTTTTATATTGTTCTAATGGAGGAGGTACGAAACTACTTTTTTCAGATGGTGTGTAAATCGTTTCAAACATAAATTCATTACTATCTTTTAATGGTTCTTTGTATCTTAATTCTTGTTGACTTATTTTGGTTTCTCTATCTCTTATAGGTGGTTCACTACTTCCTGTATTAGTTTGATGATATCCTAATGTTGATAAATTAGGTGGGTTGAAAGTTTAAGGTTGTGGTTCTTCTATTTTTACAGCTTGCATATTTACTTCATAATTATCTTATAAATTTAAATATCCTAATTCTTCTTTAATAGATTCTAAATTAATTTCTTCTTGACTCATTCTGCGTTCTATTTCTTCTTGTTATAATTCATCTAATATTTGCATCATATTAACCTGTTTTACTTCTACTTTAGGTGGTTCAATTTTAGGAATAAAAGGTAATAATTCTTTTTCATCATAATCTAATCTATTTAATCTTCTCATAAAATATAATCTTTCCTTATCTAATCTTTGACATTCTTCGGGTGTTATGTATTCTGGGGTTATTATGGATGTTTTTGGAATAGTTGTTAGTTTATGAATTTCATCATAAATAATCCATAGATTATTATTTATTATTTCTTGTCCATGTTTCAATTTTTCAACTATTACTCGGGTTTGTTCATTCATAGGTTTAGCTTTAATTTGAGGTTTTGTTACTTCTCCAAATACGGCTTCATTATATAATCGCATCATATTAATTTCTGATTGTTCTGTTATTGGTTATAAAGTATTTCTTATTCCTAAAGTTTGACTAATTTTATCTATTTTTTGATTTATTAGATGTACTTCTGATCTTACTTCTTGAAGTTCTTGTTTTAATTCATATACTTTTTGTTCTAATAGTTTGGCTAATTCTATTAATCTATGTATCCTATTTGATTCAGGTTCTTTTTCTAATATTTGTTTTATTTCTGCAGGTGGATATTCTAATGTTTAGATAATAGCTATGTCAGGATCGACTACATATCGTAATTGTTTTAACAAATACATGTTTGTCCAATTACATAAATTCCATGTTATATCACTTTCACTGCCTAACATGAAAGGTGAAGCTACTAGAGTTTCATTTGGTATGGGAATAAAACTACTATTTGGTAAACTACCTTGATCTACTTCATAAATTCGAGATTCTATTCTACTTAATAAAGACATAATTAAATGTAAAGCAATAGAGAGGTAATCAATAATCAGAAGAAAAGCAGTAAGCAAAGAAAAGAGAAACGAGATGGTAGAAAGCACAAAAGGCAGGAACTGTAATAACTTGAATTAAAGGAGATTAAGTTTCATATTTCTTTTCTTATCATTCCATCAAGCTCTGATACCAATATAACGACAGCCTGGAATGAGCAAAGATCAGCTATCCATTCAATAAGAATTTCATGTCAGCCCGGCGGCTTCAACCGATATGCCGGGAAGCGTAGACCAGTAGGGCATGAAAGGCACCTGGGATCGAACTTTACGCATGGCATCACTACTAAGGCAACCTGGAAGTCCCAGGGCACTAAAGGCCACCAATTGACAACGCAGGACCTATTGGGGTAAGAGTCCCTACTTCGCCTAGACCCCATAACAACTGATCATAAGGCGAGAACCCCCAATCAGGTGAGCAGGAAATCTCCATCTTAGGAGCCCTTTACAGATGCTCGATACCATTATGACGACAGCCTGGAATGAGCAGAGATCAGCTATCCATTCAACAAGAATTTAGATTTAGGAATAGGGATGACCGAAACTAAACCGGGTTATAGAAGGAACTCTGCCCTCTTTCATGCAGAGGTCTTTCCTATGACTTTCATAAACAGGATGAGCCAAAGCTCATAAAGCCAAGACCTTCCTCCTTCAGCTTAGTTCAGCACAACCTTCCATCATTTCCTACCAGAGATGTACTATTCTGATATCTAAATAGTTATTCAAAGGATCTCTAATCCTCATTTCAGTATTATCCCATTAACGGATCAATTCATAACGGATGATAAGATCGAAATACTACACTTAATCTCCGAGAAAGAAATTAGAAGTTCATACCTTAATCAGCAAAATATTCTTTGTTGAGAATCTTGAGAGTACAAGAGTGCAGAGGGAATTCAGAGAGAGGAGGATAGAAGGATTCAGAGTTAATGGCAAAACTCTGATTCTTCGATTTTCTGATGATTTTATATATGGGATTACAAGGCTTTATAGGCGTGAGGCATTCTTCAGCTATTCCTATTCTAATAATTTTGATACAATAATGGAGATTCCGAATGGATAAATGTCGGCAGCTTTGAGTCAAATCCTTCTTTAATCAGCATCTTCTCTTTTGTCATCTTCATCTTTTGCTTTAGTCACTTCCACTTTGGAATCTGCTTTTACTTTTGTCTTGTCAATACTTTCGGCAAACTTTAGTCATGTCTTCTTTTGCTTTTAGTCAAATCAGCATTTGTTGGCCGCTACTTTAACCTTCGAGGATATTGATGGATGTCGGCGGATCAGCCTTTTTTCTTTGTCTTTACAATAGATACAGATATGGCTAGGATATTCGGATAATTATCAGCATATTCATTTTTTGGTATCATCCAAATTTTTCATTTTATTGGTTCTGAGTTTATCATAGAAGGAAGTGAATAGTATGCTATTTCGGTTGGTTCTTCCTACGAAATAAATGCAGGTATTTGGGCTAGTGAAGTAGGTTCATTGGGCCTCATCACTGGTTAAGGTTTGATTCATTTCGGTGAATAAGGTATCAATTTCTTGGGTTCTAATTTTGGAGATAAGAAGACAGAATTCATCTTGATCAATTGACGATTTTACAGATTCATCGAATTCGAAGGGTTGCCTAGTGGTACCAAATTTAATGAGATTAATTGGAGAATAAAACTTTTCGAGAGTTATTTCAATTACGATGGAATAACACCGTATATACATCGTATACTGGGTAATAATCTGGAGATAATGTTTAGCAGCTTCCTGAATGGATTTTGGGAGCTGGCTAAGTTCTTGGAGGTTTTTGGATGGATATATACAATGAATTAATCCATAACTAAAAAAGGTATAAACTAATTGAGGATTTGTTCTGGGATATATAACAGCTTTATTGATAGAATAATGAGAAATATATTTGATGGTAGAAGTGGATATCTGACAATGGTTAAGTTTTTCAATAATCAATTGGAAATATTCAAATTGTTCATGTAATTTTCTTTGGGCAGTTTGATTTAGTTGTGGAGTAGAGGAAGAGGCCATTTGTGTTTTCCTTTGGGCTTCTTCATGGGCTTTTTTAGTTTCCTGTTCTAGGATAGCTACAAAAGAGGGTGAAGTTAATCGTGATGTAGATGAAGTCATTGGGCTTGGTTATTGGCTCTGAGGTGTTGTTGGAGGAGATAAAGTTACTTGTTTTTCTATTTGGATTATTCGTCGTTCTAACTCGTTTATATGGGTACTAAGATTTCCCATAGCTTGAGTCAGATAATTAAGAGTGGCTGCAAAATTATTTGTTTGATTTGTTGTCTGAGAAGAAAGAATACTTATGTTAAGTTCAAGAGAGTTTAATCTGGCAACTACCTGAGCATTACTGATATCTTCTAGTTGTGGACTACTTGTCGCTTTACTGGTTTGGGAGGACTGATCCATGTTTGCTTAAAAAGTAAGCAACAAGATTATTTTTCCCTTTGATGTATTGAATAGTATAATCATAATAAGATAAATCATATTGCCATTTATATAACATTTTATTTGATAATTTAGTAGCTCGAATTCCTCATGATAACCAATGTTTTACTTGGGTATTATCAGTATGAATAATGAAATGAGTATTAACAATGAATAATTCAAAATTTTCTACAGCTTTTACAATTGCTAAAAATTCTTTCAAAATTGAGTGATACTTACTCTGACTAGGATTAAATTTACCACTAGTGTAACACGTTATTATTTCTTTTCCTTGAGTGTTTTCATGATAAAGGGCAGCACCCCAATAATTATCAGATGTATCAATATAAAGAATCCATTTGATATTATCATGAGTTGGAATCATTAATTTTGGTAAATTACTACACAGATCTTTAATGTTATTAATGATTTTTTTTTTGTATCATTCCATTGCCAAGGAGTTTTTTTCCAGCTAACTTAGATACTTTAGCAGTATATTTACATAAATTAGGAATAAAATTCCTAACTTGATTTACTAATCCTAAAAATGATTGTAGTTCTTTTTTAGTTGTTATTTTCTTAAAATCTTTGACTTTCTGACTAATATGTTCTTGTAATTCTATTCCATTTGAGGTAATATAATGGCCTAAGAAAGCTAATCTTTCCTTTCTGAGTTCAGCTTTTTTTGGGGAAATATTAATTCCTTTTTCTTCAACTAAAGTCATGAATTGATCTAAATGGTTTTTATGTTATTCTTTATCTTTTGAAAAAATTAAGATGTCATCAATATAAATTACTGCAAAGTCCCTAAGGGGTAATAATAATTTGGTTACATGTTCCTGAAATATATACTAGGGCTATTATGGAATCCCATTGGTAATATATTCCATTCATATAATCCTTCAGAGGTTAAGAAGGCTGTATACTTCTTACTTGGTTCTTCTAATTTAATTTGAAAGAATCCTGATTTATAATCAAATTTTACTAAATATTTGCTTTCCTTTTATGAGGTTAAATAATAATTCTATCTTAGGAATATGATACCTATTTCGAATAGCTAAATCATTTAATTTCTTATAATTAATAACCATGCAAGATTTATTTCTTTGAATTTCAGCATGTCCCATTACTATCATTGCTGGTGAGCAATAATTTGATATACTTTTCTTAATTAAATTGTATTGCTTCATTTCATTTAAATGTATAATAATTTTTTTTTGTCATTTTCTGCTCAAGGGTAAGGTTTACTAACAATATCTTTACTATAATCAAATAATTCTATTTTTGCATAGGGTTTAGATTTTTCCCAGTGGACTACAAGATTTTCACTGTAATTATCAATTAATCTTTGTTCAATGGTTTTTCCTGTGATATGGGATATAGTTCTTTTTGTTTCTATTTCTATGGGTTTAGTATTAGGAATAAACTGAATTTCATTGTCTAATTTCTTTCTTCTAAATATAGTGTCTGTCCTATATTTAGAATCTATTAAAGAAGAATTAAGATATTTAAATTTACAAGATAATTATGAAGTAAATATGCAAGTTGTAAAAATAGAAGAACCACAATCTCAAACTTTCAACCCACTTAATTTATCAACACCAGGATATCATCAAACTAATATAGGAAGTAGTGAACCACCTATAATAGTTAGAGAAACCGAAATAAGTCAACAAGAATTAAGACACAAAGAACCATTAAAAGATAGTAATGAATTTATGTTTGAAACGATTGACACACCATCTGAAAAAAGTAGTTTCGTACCTCCTCCATTAGAACAATATGAAACTAGATCAATCCCAAACTCAGGATTATGGTTAAATTTAGATCGAGAAAAAAGATTAGAAGAATAGATTAAATCACAATTAATTGCTTTAGCACATAGATAAACTTATACTAATTCAGCAAGTTTAATAGCTGAATCTAGCTTTACAGGTATAGTTTTAGAATGGTGGAAAAGTTTAACAGAAGAATTTAGACAAAATGTAAGACAAACAACAAGTTATAATACACGAAGAGAATTTTATGCTTTATTATTAAGAAAATATGAACAAGTATTAAGAAATGAATTTTTAGGAAGAAATGTAGGAGCAAACGAACAAACAAAAATCGATAGAGCAATAACAAAATTACATCAAATTGAAATATGTTCCTTAGACCCGAACATCTTAAATCAATATATTTGTGAATACCGGAAATATTATTATGAAGCAAGATTTAAAGCTTATGAACAAAAAAGATTTTATTTAAATTTATTTTATCATAAATTACCTAAATTATTATCAGAAATACTAATCATTGAATATAGACAAGCCTTTCATGATAGACAAGATTTAATACCTCATTTAGATACAATGGGAAGAAGAGAAGATTTTCTAAGAGAATATTTATCTAACAAATGTAAAGAAGTTTGGAGAAATAATAAATATTATAAAACTAACAAATTAATCTTACAATGTAATGCTTTCGAAATACCTCACAAATGGAGATGTAAATCTGAGAAAAAAAATCAGAAAAAGAAAAAATCATCATATAAGAAATTTCAATCACCTTATAAGCGATATAAATATAAATTTAAAAAATACCCTAAATCAAAATTCCAACAGAAATCAAAATTTAGGAAACCTTTTAAACCTCGAAAATATTTTAAGAAAGGTCAAAGAAAAATTAATTATAGTAAATATCCTACAAAATGTCAATGTTACAATTGTGGAGAATTAGGACATATAGCAACTGAGTGTAAAAAACCTAGAAATAAAAAGAGCATGAATATTATGGAATTAGCTAATGATTATGCTTTAGAACCCTTAGAATTTAATAACTATGTCAATGACGAATTAGATTATTCAGATATTAAAATTTATAAGTTATCAAAATTAACGTTAGAATTAGAATTAGATACGAACTCTAATATGAAACCCTCTAGTGAATCTGAAGAATTTAATTATATATCTGAGGAAGATGAAATAAATATGATGCAAGGTGCAAGTAGTACTCAACAAGAAAATGAATTTGAAGAATTTCAGGAAATTAGAAATTCTAATGAAGGAATTGTAGAAAAAAGAATGATATTTAATAAAAAAAATATATAATAAAATCCAATATAAAGAACTAGATTTAACACCGAATGACTTAACACAAACAAGTATAATTAAACAATTAGGAAAATTGATCAAAGCTAAGAAAAAGGAAAAATATGCTTATGTCATAATAGAAAAGAAACATCCTATCGAAGCCACGTTAACTAAAGGAATGTTACAAATACCTATAATTAATAAAACATGAATAGAACACGAGATTCAAAAATTAGACATAAAAGATGAAATAACTTAAATCTATATACCAGGAGTACAATTATTAATTAAAGCTTATTTTAAAGCTAGAATAGATACACCCATAAAATTATTAATTACTGATAATAGAATTATAGATAGTGTACCAAATAGTGTATTAGGAGCTTTAAATGGAAATTTAATTTATCAAAAATTAAAACTTACAGTAAATACAAATTTTACTATCTCTAGAGCCGAAACAAATATGAATAGAACTTTAGTTATTCATCACAAATTACAAGGAATAAAAATGCCTCCAGGAAGTCGCATAATTAGTATTACCGGAATTGTAGGATTAGTATTCTCAAATGAGCATAAAATATATAAAAGAAATATCGGCAATATAACAATAGATAGACATTTTATGCTCGTACTAGAAGAATTATCCTTAGATCGAAATAGATTAACAATACCTCGACAATTACAATTAGAATTAGATAATACCCGAGAATTAGGAGAAGAAAATTCCTCTCGAATCTCTTTCAATAATAGATTCGGAAGTAGGAGTATCCGAATCAATACTCCCACTGATATTGATATTAATATAAACCCTCGACCAAGTATCCAGGAATCTAGACCTGAATATAGGCCTTTAAGTAGATCAAGAAGCCATAATAATTATGAATCAAATAGATTAGCTAAAATACCTATAAGATCAAATTTAGCTGAAATTCGACCAAACATATCAGAAATAGATTTAACCCAAAGATTAGAAAATTTTATCCTTTTAGAAATAACTCAATAAGGAAAATGGAGAGAAATAATAGCTTTAATAAACCCTGAAATTAATAAAAGTACAATACAAATTGAGTATATTGATAATAATATAGAAATTAATGAAGATGAAACTATAACTCAAACTATGCTAAGATTTAATAAAAGAGATATGATTAAGGTAAAATTATATGTTGAATCGGAAATAACAAAGCAAACCCATAAAATTATATTAGGAAAAGATTTCTTAGAAAATGTAAAACCTTATCGATTTCAAGAAAATAGGATATTAATTAATATTGATCATCAAATAGTAATTTTAGAAAAAATTAAATTAATTTAGATAAATGAAATTTTACTATATCTTCGTAAGATTTAATTATACTAAGTATCAATCAAAAAAGTATCATGCTATGATCGATACAGGAGCAAATATAACTACTGCTAAATACAACATATTACCCTCTGAATTATGAAAAAAAGAAAAACCTATTAGGATGAGTAGTGTTGGAAAAGAAATTCATTTCATAGAATTATCTGCTAAAGAAATCCCTATTCCAATAGGTGAATATGAATTAAAAATCCTAACATTATATCAATATAATGAAACCACTCCAGATATCATTCTAGAAATGGACTTCTTAGAACAATATATGCCTTTACATTTTATCCAAAAAGTATTAATATTAACTACACCATGCAAACACCAAGCATGGGCAATTAGGATTACTAACCCGTATAATAGGACAGACACTATATTTAGAAGAAAGAAATTTGATAATGAAATTCAATTTATTCCAAATACCAAACCCATAGAAATAGACACAAAAAGAACTATATCCCATATCACAGAAAAACCACTGAACAAAGATTAATTGATAATTACAGTGAAAACCCTTTAGTCCACTGGGAAAAATCTAAACTCTATACAAAAATAGAATTACTTGATTATAATAAAGATATTGTTAGTAAACCTTACCCTTGGACAGAAAATGACAAAAAAGAATTTATTATGCATTTAAATGAAATGAAGCAATACAATTTAATTAGGGAAAGTAGATCAAACTATTATTCACTAACAATGATAGTAATGGGACATGCTAAAATTCGAAGAAATAAATCTCAAATGGTTATTAATTATAAGAAAGTAAATGATTTAGTTATTCGAAATAGATATCCTATTCCTAAGATAGAATTATTATTTAACATCATAAAAGGAAAGCAAATATTTAGTAAATTTGATTGTAAATCAGGATTCTTCCAAATTAAATTAGAAGAACCAAGTAAAAAGTATACAACCTTCTTAACCTCTGAAGGATTATATGAATGGAATGTATTACCAATGGAATTTCATAATAGTCCTAGTATATTTCAGGAACATGTAACAAAATTATTGTTACCTATGAGGGACTTTGCTGTAATCTATATTGATGATATTTTAATCTTTTCAAAAAATAAAAAATAACATGAAGACCATTTAGATCAATTTATGACTTTAGTTGAGGATAAAGGAATTAATATATATTAAAATTAATTATTAAAATTACATTTGTATAGTTATTTGGGTCTGAGTTAGGTTTTAAAACATTAATTTTTTATAAATAAATTGTATTTTGTTAATTTGCAAAATGCTAATAATTTAATTTCGGTTAATTATATATCATTTTTAAGTAAGGGATTTTTATCCAATTAGTTGCATTTTTTTTATATTTGATTTATTTATGTCCCTTATTTTGAAAATTAATGTCTACATTGATTTTTTTAAAAAAAATATTATACTATATATTATATAAAGAACACTAATGGAAAAAAATTAAAAAGAATACTACATATAAAAAAAATTCAAAAAGATAATCATGTAAATTATATAAATGAAAAAGAAATTATGTTATTTTTTTTAAAGATTTATAAATGATTAATAAAATTAAAATTAAATAAACAATTGGAAATTGATGTCTACATTGAGTTTTTTTTAATATTATACTATATATTATATGTGGAAGACTAATGAAAAGAAAATTAAGACTATTCGATATACTAAAAAAAATTAAAAAGATAATCATATAAATTGTGTAATTTGCTTCATCTATAGCATATATAAACCACTAACATTGCATTGTCAAATACAAAATTATTACGAAGTGGCTTTCTGCTCCCACAAAAAAAATCTCCAAATAATTCTCCTTGTTTTCAATTTTCAAAATAATCGGGCCCAACTTTTCTTTGTCTTTTTTTTTAAATTTTTTCTCCATGGTTAAAAAGATTCTGTACGAGATTCCTTTCTTTGTCTTCAAGTATAACTAGTATCTTAAATTAGCTCCACAACATTAGTAGTCATGCATGAAAAGAAGGCCAGTATGAATATGCTTCAATGATGTTTATAAAAAGAGGAAAAGAAAACAACATGTAGCAGACGAATTGGTGAATGACATGAGAGAAGTGATAGCTTTGGGTAAAGCTAAGGCATGCTGCACGTTAAAAGAGCTGGTAGAGCTTGAGAAGAATGGATGTTACCTGAAATAGATTAGAGGAAGAAGATGAAAGAGCAAGCCTAAAACTTCAACCTGGGTCGTCCGAAATGTTCACCTCTGTAATGTATCCGCAAAGCAGAGTCAAACAGAGGAGCAGATTCCCATGCAACGAGGTTGGCAGAGATGAGATCTAAACACAAATGAAGGACCACAGGATGAACGAACGTTGTATTTACTATATCATCTGATTGGTTTGAACCTTGGATATAAAGGACATTGGCCGTTGAAGATGTTAATGCACTTTCAATGCAATACGTTCACATTAGCAGAAAGTGAGTATGAGTCGCTTCAACCTTATGCAATTTTTTGGACATCCCAGAACCATGGTGGGGCATGTGTACACAAATCCAAATATGTTGTAAATAGGTTTTTCTTATGCAAACTAAAATTTGGACCGAAACGTGAGTAGATTAACGCTGTTCCAAACACATTGTCAATTTTTCTACTAGACGTGGGGTTCAATATTTTAAACACGGCTCCCACATTTTTATTTTTCTGAAATTAACATTATCTTTGTAAAATTTTTTTATTAATTATTTTTAATATATGCCAACCTGATATGTTCATAAATATAAAATACAAATAATTAAATAATCTATCATTAGTACCCGATTGAGAAGTTTGTTGGGGCCAAGAAATTCCAAGTTTCATGCACTTGGATGTTTAATGACTTTGTTATTTTACTTATACTTAAATTAGTATTCTCTTACTTTTAATATGATTTTTTTTATTGTGAATATATATAACTATTCTACTAAGTTGATAAAAATATAAAAAATCTTATGGAATGTACAAGCGCTATACTTGTTTAGTTCAATAATAGTTAACAACTTATTTTCCTCGCATCAAAGTCGAATCACGTGACATTAAATTGTATTATTTCAATTTATTTATGGGACTCAATATCTTAAATAAGATTTATATATTTTATATTTATCTTTTTTCAAAATTAATATCATCAATTTTGCAAAATATAATTAAGAGGATTTAAATTCTATTTCATTTTATTATTACATTTTTTTTTGGGTTTGTGAATAAAGAGGCCAAACACTCAAAAGGAAAGCAAATTAATTGAGATAGTTAAGCCATCAAGGATGTAGTCCAACCTACGTTGTGAGAAAATTTCCTCAATTAACATGATGATTTGACTATTTTTTTATACAAGAAAAGAGATTAAAGGAATGGAGAAAAAAAAAAAAAAGAATAGATAAGACAAAAAGTGATTTTTTATCTAAAAAATAATAAATATTGATAAATATTATTGAATAATAATTATAATGATATAATAAATATTTTTTAAAATTTTTCACAATTTTCTTTTTATTAACCATCAACCCTTGGTACCAAACCTACTTCTTTTTTTTTTTTTTTACACTGGGTTTCATTGCAGCATTATATTTATCCACAAAACTTGGTATATCTTTCCAAGCATGGCTTGGTCTCTCAGGATCATCATCAATATCCCACCTAAAGAAACTAGCTTTAAAAGAAGGCCTGACAAGTATTCTTTATGACTTACAATATGTGTTATATAATTTACAATTTTAAAAATTATGTTGATTTATCTAATACATATATTGATGATTAAAAAGTAGAGTACATGTTTATTAGTTCATTAAATAAACAAAAAGTTAAATGTTTTTCTTTATGTTTAATAAATAAAGGGTTAAATATACATATTTTTATATTCAATAAACAAATGATTCAATACACCTAATTATTAACTCCAAGAGTTAAAGGTATATAAAGATATTTCCTTACTTAAGCATAAATAAACCATTAACTTACTGAAATATGATTGAAAATAATAATTTACAAGTTTAAAATATTTTAAAAGTTATAAGAATGTGATGAATTTTCTCAAAATTATTAATTAAGAAATTCACAAATGTTTCATTGTATTATATGAAAACATCTTTATTATCTTTTTAATCATTACGTTTAAGAATGAATATCTCTTTAAAAAAAGTAATTTAGTTGTATTTTAAAACAATTTATCTCATGTAGTAATATTAGTTATATTTAACATTATTTTCTATCGACATACAATAAGGGGGTTTTACCTTCTTCAGCCTTATATTGTCTTAAGATTTCATGAAATTAGGTTAGGTCAAAGTCATTAGAATTGATTTTTTTAATGAGACAAAATTAATATTAGGTTAGGTCTTTAAGACAAACTTTTAAAAAAAGATTTAAAATTGTACAACTTGTTTTTAGAAAAATTATATTTTTAATATAAAAAGGACTTTGCTTGACACAAAAGGATTAGGGCATTAAATTTATGCTTAGATTGAAACGAATAAAAGAAAAAAAAAGAAGATAAATAAAAATTTAATTTGACATTTTTTAAATTTAAATTAAACAAATGTTTAGATTGAGAAAAACA
Source organism: Erythrophleum fordii (assembly GCA_032878935.1). Classification (NCBI taxonomy): domain Eukaryota; kingdom Viridiplantae; phylum Streptophyta; class Magnoliopsida; order Fabales; family Fabaceae; genus Erythrophleum; species Erythrophleum fordii. The sequence goes on along the minus strand of JAVQMF010000049.1, from coordinate 15,909,173 downwards.
AATGAGAAGAGAAGAGGAAAAAAATTATTTTTCTTTTTTTCTTATTCTTATCAATATCTACACAAACCAAGGGTTTGTGGCCTCCAAAAAAAAAAAAAAACCCCAAAGATCAAATTGCAATGAAATAGCTCCAGTTAACCCTTGAGAACTCTCACAATCTGTTTGACAATAAGAGGAAAGGTTTTATTTTTTATAATATTTATTATAATTTTATAATTATTATTTAATATTGTCATTCTGTTTTATTATTATTATTTAAATAAAGATATAATAATTAATTTTTATCTATTTTATTTTTATTTCTGTATATAACATTTTGCATACTAAATAACCCTTGAATTAAATGCTTAAATGGTACAAACTCGTGAATGACGTGCATGACTTTTTTTAAGTATTTTTTTTTGTAGTAGAAATAGAAAATAAGAGTTGAGAAAGCAAGCAAATCAAAATGTAAAATGAGAAGAGAATTTTAATCTTATCACTAAATCTGATTTTGGAAAGGGTTTTATAAAGTAATAATTAGTTTGAATCTCTTATCCATGTATCAATTTGTGTAATTTTCTCAGATCAGATCAAACTGAATTAAACTAAACTTGTTTATTTGGATTTTCTCAACATACTGGGAGAAGGAAAACCCAACCCGCTGTAATGATCCAAATTGTGGATGGCGTAAGGGGAAACTATTCAAACCACCACAAGTTTGGAAAAATAATTTTGAAAATTTTAATTATAACAAGACCTTTATTATAATTTTGCAAATTAATGATCCTTCACTGTAATTCTCTCCTATTTGAAACAGGGTTCGTGTGGCACACGGGACAGAAATGGGTGTGTGGCCAGAGAAATTGGCAAATTAAAATTTTTTTCGTCTTCGAAAATTAGAAAAGCAAGCGACAGCACAAGCAAAGAATTCCAACATCTTCGAACTTCTTCATCCATGGCTTCCCTTCTTGCCAACGGTGTCTCAAGCTTCTCTCCGCAACCTAGTTGCGAACTGAAACTTCCAAAAGTGCTCTACCCCAAGCTCGAAGTTCCTAAATTTCCAAGTTCGAAGGCCAAAGTCCAAAGCGTAGGGCTTCTGAAGGTTCGAGCTGATGTTGGGTACGATCTCAGTTCTTCACCGGGTAAGTCCTCGACTTCAACCCCCAGCTCTAATGAGAAGATCCGGGAAATTCTTCGTAATCGCGATTACGATAAGAAATTCGGATTTACTTTTGATATCGATTCGTTTTCGATTCCGAAAGGGCTCTCGAAAGAGACAATCCGATTGATTTCTACCTTAAAAGAGGAACCCGATTGGATGCTTGAGTTTAGGTTGAATGCTTTCGAGAAATTCTTGAAGATGAAAGAACCTAAGTGGTCGGATAACAGATACCTACCCATTGATTTTCAAGATATATGCTATTATTCTGCGCCCAAGAAGAAACCCACTTTGAAAAGCCTTGACGAGGCCGACCCAGAACTTCTCAAGTACTTTGATAAACTGGGTGTCCCTTTAAATGAGCAAAATCGTTTGGCTAATGTTGCTGTCGACGCTGTTCTAGACAGCGTATCGATCGCAACGACACATAGGAAGACACTGGAGAAGGCGGGTGTTATCTTTTGTTCGATCTCTGAGGCTATTAGGGAGTATCCAGATTTGGTGAGGAAGTATTTGGGAAGAGTTGTGCCTAGCGAGGATAATTACTATGCAGCTCTGAATTCAGCAGTGTTTAGTGATGGATCATTTTGTTATATTCCTAAAGACACCAAGTGCCCTATGCAGATTTCAACGTACTTCCGAATAAATGCGTCGGAAACTGGACAGTTTGAGAGGACTTTGATAGTTGCAGATGATAAGAGTTTTGTGGAGTATTTGGAGGGTTGTACTGCACCTTCTTATGATAGTAACCAGCTTCATGCTGCTGTTGTAGAGTTGTATTGTGCCGAAGATGCAGAAATTAAATACTCCACTGTGCAAAATTGGTATGCTGGGAATGAGGAAGGAAATGGGGGGATATACAATTTCGTCACAAAGCGAGGCCTCTGTGCTGGGGCTCGCTCTAAGATATCCTGGACACAAGTGGAAACAGGATCAGCAATTACTTGGAAATATCCAAGTGTTGTTTTGGAGGGGGATGATACAGTGGGTGAATTTTATTCAGTTGCTTTGACGAATAATTATCAACAAGCAGATACAGGGACGAAGATGATACACAAGGGGAAGAATACAAAGAGTAGGATTATCTCTAAGGGCATATCAGTTGGATATTCACGGAACTGTTATAGAGGTCTTGTTCAGGTTCAGTCAAAAGCAGAGAATGCTCGAAATTCCTCCCAATGTGATTCAATGCTCATTGGTGATCAAGCAGCAGCCAATACCTATCCTTACATACAGGTAACATTTTGCTCGTTGTACTTTTTGTCTTTAATTAATTCTTTGTTTCTGTTTATGCTTCAGTAACCATCAGTATAATGCTTTTGGCTCAAACTGTTTAAATGGTGTTGATTAACCACATAGAGAATAAAAAGAAGGGAGCAAAAACAAAGAACGAAGGAATCATAAGGGGGGAAAAATTCACAAAATTTGTTCAATTAATACTATGTCAAGGAAGAATGACTTAAGAGAGGCCATTTGGTATACAGAATTGTTAGGTATGGAAAGAAAAAGAGAATGAAGATGTGAATGGAAATGACCTTTATACCCCAACCAAAAATAATAATAAAAAAGACAGATATTATTAAATAATAATAAGAGCATAACAGATATTGCATAAATTAGATTTTTTTTTTCTTTGTGCTTTCCTTCAACCTTTTCTGTTCTTTCGACCAACCAAACGTCTTGTAAGGCTTATTTAGAAAAGTGCTAAATGTATTGGATAAAATAGTACTCCAATAAGTCCAGAATCTGAGCTAATATCTAAAAAATAAAAGGAAACCATTGCAATTGAATTAGACAGGTCCAAAGTCATCTGATAAAGTACTAAATAGATTAAATTCAAAAGAATCCTTATGTTTATTCCTTTTATAAATGTGCTGCTTTTTGGTGAGTAATGATTATAAAATATAATAGACATTATACAACTGAAAAGAAAAGGAATCCTTTTCCATGAATCATAGCAAACGGGAAGCATCTTGGATGTTCTTTTACAGCATGAAATGATTGTACTTTTAAGACAACTGAACGCGTAGTCTCTTTCAGGAGGATCTTGTTTGAAGAAGACAGTAAATTATTAGTATCTTCTAGAATCCAATATTTGGTTTGCATCCTGATTCTCATCTGCATGTTTTCCAATCACCTTTGATTAAATGAATTTTCTTTGGGGGAAAAATGGTCGGAGGTTCTATTTTGTTTCAGAGAGGCTAAAAGCTTTTCCAGAAGAAATCTTTGCATAGGAATTTGGTCGTCAGGTAGCTTTAGTGAGTTAGGGTCTCCTGTTGTTGATTAAAAGAGTTTATCTACAAAAGGGCAGCGAGTTATAAATCTCTCGCATATGTTTTATAAGCATTATACTATGTTGAGTTTCGTTTCCTTACGGATCCTTTTCAATAATTTTCTCTCTTCCATGTCTAATTTGTGTACAGAAAGTCAGAGATTTATGCATGATTCTTTAATTTTGCGTAACCGTTGCAGGTTAAGAACCCCACAGCTAGAATTGAACATGAAGCTAGTACCTCCAAAATTGGTGAAGATCAATTATTCTACTTTCAACAGAGGGGAATAGACTATGAGAAAGCTATGGCTGCAATGATCTCTGGGTTTTGCCGTGATGTATTTAATGAGCTTCCTGATGAATTTGGTTCTGAGGTGAACCAACTAATGAGCTTGAAGCTTGAGGGGTCGGTAGGTTAAGCATCTTGTGAGGATTAAAATCTAAGTTCTTGAAAGGGAACTTGTTCAGGCCAGTGATTTTTTTTTTTTTTTTAATTGTAGTAGTCTTATAATATTTCAGACAAAATAGTAGTGTATAAGGAAGGATTTATACCTGATGTAAATAGATTTTGTCTCAAACTGCATGGCATGGGAGTAATGAATCATGGTTATGAGTTTTTAAGCCTTAATATATGATCATAGTGAAAGTAAGTTTCGGTATGTTGTGTATGGCTTTCTGCAAACAGTGAGCCCTCTATTTTTTATTTTGATTTTAAATCTGTGGCTATACTGCTATAAAGCCTATCATCTATACAGCTATATATTATATAATCCTACCAGAAGTTGCACTGCTCCAAAATTATGAACAGTTAACTTTACATTGCCAGCAATTTTTTTCAAAATTCTGTTTTTTTTTTTTAATTTCAAAAACTTTTTACAAGCCCCAGACAAACTACTTAGTTGTATTGGTTATGTTGATAGTAGGTTTTTCTTTTTTTTCGGTTGATCTAATTGGAAGTTTTTTTTTTTTCAAAAAAATTATTTTTGAGGCTATACTACTGAAGAGACTATTATTAGTTGTTTATTAGTTATGTTGGTAGGTTCGTGGGTGCGCAACTTCTTCCAGCTATCCACTCTTATATGCCTTGTAGGCTCTGTTTGGTTCAACGGAAGGGAAGGGAAGGAAAATTATGGTTTGGTTCAGGAAGGGAAGGTAATTATATTTGGATAAATTTGTCATTATATTATTTTATTTTTTTTATAAAAAAAGATATTTATATCAATATTTTTTTAAAAAAAATTATGAATTCTAATCTTTTTTATTTTTAATTCTTGATGAAAAAAATTATCTTAATTTTTGTTAAATACTAAAAAATTAAAATATTAAAAAATGAAAGGATAATAAAGTAAATTATAAATTAAAAAATTTTCCTCTTCTTTTTTCTTTTTCAAAACTCCCTAATTTGGAAGAGAAGAAAATTTGCCTCCTTTCCCCTTCCTTTCTCTCTATTTTTTTTTTAAACCAAATATCTTATCCCTCTCCCTTCCTCTCCTTTCCAGTCTAAAAATCCTTATCCAAACACACCCTTATTAATCGATGTCCAATCCACTGACCCAAAAAGAAAAATCACTAAATAAAGTGAACTTAAAACAGTAGTCAACAGTTCAGCCAAGTATACTATCTTTTTCTACAATTTCTGTTAAACGATGTATTGAAAAAATAAAAATAACCATTTAGAATAGAATGACTAGTAAGTTCTGTCAAAATTTGAAAGATTTACAAATAAACAAATATTACACTTAATATTTCTAAATAAATTGAATTCTTGAGCGAATGTTTTCTTAAATAAATATAACAACTCACTGATTAATGAAAAAATTATGTTCTTTTATTTCAAAAACTTAATGACACTGTTAGTCCTAAGTGCTTTCACCGAATTGTCGTAAGATATATATATATATATATATTGTTTGGTATAATCATAAGAAATGGATTTTGAATAATATCTTTTATACTTTTGTAATTATTATTTAATTATATTTATTATTTTACTAAAATAAGAGTGCAAAAATTATTTTTTATCTATAAAATTATCTTTTTTCTTTCTATTTTCGTTTTTATTCCTAATAATTTTAAATATGGCCTCTAAATGATTCTATCTATAATATGCTTAGGTTCATCCTTCACAGTCACTAGATATTAGATTAAAATAATGATTTAGTTTTTGAAAGATTACTTTTTTCTTCATTTTTATCTGGCCAACCACTTTTTTCCCTTGGTTTAGTCAAGGTTTTTAAATTTAATATGCAAAAGAGTATTCTTCAATCAAAGTAGTCTTTCCACTAATTTATTAGACTTGCTCAAGTAACAATTTTTTTCCTAAATTGGTGTTGTTTAAACAAATTTCTTCCAATATGTCATCGTTTTGACTCTCACTTAATTTTGTAAAATTTATTTGAATAACTATTATTTAGCAAAAAAATATCAAAATTAATGGCTACACAGATTTTCATCTATTAATTAGAAAAAAATTATTTCATTGAAGGACCTTTTTGATTGGGAAAAAATTTTAAAAGGCTAAATTAAAAATTTTTATCTCTTTAAATCATTCATTTACTCTAAATATTTACACAAATAAGACTTCGGTGGGAACATGTTATCAACATTTACATTGTTTCCTCTAGAATAGTATGGCGGCTTGAAAAGCTTTCCCATGTGGGAGGTATAACCATGGTGCAAAAGATATTTGGACAAAATACTGTTATAGACATAATTTTCAGCATTTGGCACCAAGCCAAAACAAGGTTGTGGTGTATGAAACATTCAATTGTTTTAATTCCAAAAAACTGAACAATTCACCATAAACATTCAGGTCAGCTGAAAAACACAAAATTTCCAACTCAGATTTTCTCAATTACAATTTGGATTGTTAACATGGCTCTGAATGGTTTAAATTGCATTTTTTTTTTAAATTATAAAAAAAGAAAAGAATACTAAATGAAAACAATCTTCTCATTACAAATTTTATTAAACAATAACAACAACAATAATGATAATGATGGCGACTGAGATTAAGAAATAAAAACTTTAAAATCTAAACTGTCCATATTGCTCAGTTGAGCAATCAAAGGAATCCCTTAATCAAGGGAATCTGAGTCGCAAAAATTCAGGTCGTAGGTACAACCAACACCAATTGATGTGCAAAGAATATATGCTGTTGCGGTAGTACACATTGTCACTATGACTTGCCTGTCTCCGTTTTACCCGAGACAGTAAGATGAGGTGTGATAGTGATAAATTACAACCAGTATAGATCTTATTTACAAATGCACTAACTTCATCGTATGCACATTAACAGATAGCACATGATAGGAACGACCATGAGAAGAGCACTCATAGAATGATGGAAATACTGTTCCTGTAATGGCAGTCCCAAGTTGGGAAGGAACAATAGGTCAGCAAACATAAAATCAAACAGCTAAGAAATGACACCACTTCATTAATTTTTAAGACTTTTGGCTGTACAAGAGTAAGCATTTTCCTTTCCCAACAATTTTTATTTAGGTGCTATTTCATTGCCATTACAAACATAGAATCCCTGCTCCAATACTCACATTTTGGGGTGTAAGTACTGTGCCACAGTGAGAGGTTTGGGACCACCAAACCAATCGATTAGAAATATATTTGCAATTTCTAATTTGTAGACTTCAAAGTCATGATCCTTAGGCCAGCCTGTAAATACATTATAAAAAGTATGGATCAGTTTCTTAGCAACCAATGTGTATAGCAAGAAAAAGGTGGTAATCACAACTAGTCACATGAACAATGAATGAAGATATGCTTCTGATCCATTAATTCTTTTGGGTATTACCCTTCATCTCTGAATGCTTGGAAAACAAGGCACTTCTAGCAAATTCGGCTTCCTCAGACTTCTTGTCAACTAACTTCAGCTGAAATGCAAATGCAGGGATGTCAAATTCCAAGAGCCTACTTTTTATCAAAGGTATCCCAAACTCTGTGATTTTCCCCTTTTTTGAAGGCAGTTGTTATAGAGGTAAAATTATTTTGGACTCTGGAGAAACCTAACTAAATAATGAAAAACAACAAAATATTAAATTAAGGACTTTCCAATTTCATCATATATGAATTGTCACAACTTTTCCTGATTTGATCATGGAGGTACCATCACCAAACCTAATGAATTTGAATAATTGCAGCCATTTGCAGGAAATGAGGTAAGAGCTGCATCAAGTTTTGAAAGATGTTTCACATTATACCTGGCTTGTTATTCTGATGTTAACATTTTAATGGTCTTTTGAAACATTACACACTCACAATTAATGCAATGGAAACTGAGTAAAATAGTATACAAGTAAAAAGGGGAGCATGTCCACTATCATGGCACCTTTAACTTCCACATGGGCAATCCTCTATTGCCAGGGGATAGAGGGACAGCTTGAGACAACAGGGTTGAGAAGCTTCTTGGTGTCAATTCTCAGGATACATACATAAAAACTACAGCAAAATATGATGTTCATAACTGGTATGCACATGAATGAAGACCAAAGACTATAATTTAGCAACATAGTGCAAATTGCAGAAAGAAAAGCCGAAAAAACTCAGACTTTGAGGTCAGAGGTTACACACACTGTACAATCAGATTCAACAGCATTCATTTTCTCATGTACCTTTCCAATTAGAGTAATTTTAGCACAAGTAGGATTCTCTGGATCTATCCTGCCACAAGTTCCAAGAGGGTATTCACTGACTGTGAATGAAGCTCTTTCATCCTTCAATGCATTTCTTGCTGTTGGATCTAGAGTTGTCAAGTAAAAGTATGGGATGCCACTGCCTTTGTTAGGTAGTCCATCACTAAACGATACCACATTCCTGCAAATATCTAGTACAATATTATAACTATTTTTGGAAATAGACAATGGAGGAAATTTTGGACTACTATTATGATGGAACACATGACAAATAGTTGTTAGAGATATATATTAAATCCATCCTTGAGACTTCTCCTAAGAGCTTAAGCTATTAGGTTGAAATGACTATTCATATGGTATCATAATAATAGTTCTTGTCCTCAAAATTAATAATCACAATTTTTCATAGTATCTGATATTAACCAGTGAAATTTTAAAAAGCATGTGATATCAGTAGATATTTATCTTCAGCATAATAATTGTTTAATGATAAAAATAATACATCCTTACCCAAAGGGCGCTCCACCCAAATCACTTGAGATAGTGCTGCAGAGAAACAAAGAAAGTAAGATTGTAGCTTCATTATATGAGTTTCACAACAAGATAAAAATATGAAAGAGAACTCAGTACAGATTACAATAACTCGAGTTGGAAAATTCCTAATGGATATGCAACTTCTTTGGTTTCACTATGAAACTGTTGAAGGATTCTGAAGTATGATCAGAACTTCATGAGTTTACATTTCAATATCAGGATGATTGCTTTCATTCTTAACCACAATTTACTTACTTAGCCCAAGATGTGAGTCATTTTGATTGGTAATATATACATAATCAATCAGTAAAATAATAAGCCATTAACTTTTTAATTGAAGAGGTGAATTAAATATCTTTGAGCCACATCCTCCATGAGGAACATGTCACAACAAGAAGCTACAATTAACTAAACCAAGACTTCCAGGAAGGAGAAGCTCTATATGCCTCACGGATTCTACTTCGGTTTAAAAAAGAAGGCAGAGATAGGAGTCAGAATGGAAGGTGAGAAAATTCACAATTTATCAACCCCCACCCGCTCTAATCTCACTGTGACGAAGCACAACACTAAATTCCGGCACTTAAGATTGAAGAAATTGATACATGGTTAATATGATAAAAATTTGCCAATAAAGCAAACTTAGCAAATTATTACTGCATAATATGTCACTATAATGCCCATAAAGCAGCATTAAAGATGTTATAGGCCCAACAAATAGTCAAGCATAAGAAAAAGTGAGCACCATAACAAACAGGTTAGGAGCGGCAAAAAAAAAAAAAAAAATCGGGTCCAGAGCCTAGTGGAAGAGAGAAAGGGAGTTACTTTAAGACCCCCCAGGAATTCTGCGAAACCAGCCAACGAGCAGTGGCGGCAGCATCATTCGGGTCGGGTTTTGTTGGGATCGAGAGCAATCGCCCATGGACGCCCATTAACAAGAAGACCAATTGGACGACGTAGAAGAGGGGCAGGACCTTGAGAACCATACCCATATTCGGTGTGTTGGAAGTTGCGAAGCGAAATCGAAGACCCCAAGAGACGATGAGTTTGTAGGTACACCCTTCACTACTTCAGTACATAAGACGATATTCCTGAAGTTGTAGCTGAGATTCCGCAACTCGTCGGTGTCGGGACCCATAAAGTTGGGTTTCGCAAGTTTTAAATGGGTAGTTACGTGATCCAAATTCTGAGTTGGGTCGTTTATCATGTGCGTCTCACGTGTTTCGTCTTCCCATTTTCGGATATTCTGCCTTCAATCGCGAAAAGAATATAGCCTGGTTTTCATTTTTAAATATCCTCCTGGTTATCTTTTTAAGTGAGTGGTATATTATTTTAAATAAAAATTAAATTTAATTATAATTTTTTATATTTTTATTATTTATCCAATTAAAATATGATAAATATATAATTTTTAAATAAAAATAAAGTAATTATATGATTTAATTAAAAAATTATATAGTTATATGTAAAATCTGTAAATTTATTATATATTTATTATATTTTAATTAAATAAATTATAGTAAAAACATCAAAAAAATTATATATATAATTTTTCCTTTAAATAATGATGCAATCATGATAAGTGAAATAAAAATAATTATTTTGCTCTTTCCTTAAACAAATAATATTAAAAAAAATTTTACTTCTTCGTCATAATTCAAGAGTTCTTTAAATTATTCAAAGAATGAAAATGGTTTTGGTTTTTATGAAAGCATCAGTGTAATAAAAAAAATCATATAATTATTGAATTCTCTTAAAAAAATAGTTATGGTAAAATGAATTTTTTATAAGATTAATTAGTTATATAATGCATAAGGTATTTATCGAATATTTTATTTAATTTCAGATATCACTACATATTTACATATAAAAGTATGTAGTTATATATATAAAGTTTATTTTATATATATAAAAACATATCTAATTATGTAATTATAAAAATTTACAGCATATATCAAATTGCCATAAGTATTCAACTTCAAAACATAGTTAGCTTAGGAGAAGGGGTAACTTGATATTGCATGCCTTAGTAATGTCTAAACCTGATCATTGGTCAAGCTTGTATAAAAATGTGCTAGGCCTATAAAATTATTTGTCTAAAAAAAAGATTTAGGGCCAAGCCTAACTTGAGACTATAGCAATGTAATCAAGTTGGGTCCAAGTTTGATAAAAAATGGGCTGAGCCCAATTAGTTTATATAAAAGTTTAATTTATTTTTTAGTGAGCTATTATAATGCAACAAAAACAATATATAAAGCAACATATAAATTTGTCTAGATTAATATATAGAGTAACATAAAGAACCAATACACAAATTTGCACACCCTGTTTGCAACCAATACATAAATTTGTCCGAAATATAAACCACAAAGAAATAAGAACCAATAAAAACCAATACAAAAGGCAACATAAAGAACCAAAACACAAATTAAAAACAATACATAAAGTCACTAATTCACTTTGTCCAAAATAAAAAACAATACATAAAGGCTCACAAAGTAATCCAATTAAAACACACATTACATAACGTTAAGTTGCAAACTCTCAATTCAAATCTTGAAATCCTCACAAATTTCAAATTTTTCATGAAGCAACAAAAAAAAGGTATTAATTACAATATCATTAACTTATCTATAAAGAAAACTTATAATGCTAGAAAACTTATTAGAAAACACCCTTTTAAAGTAGTGTTAGGACCAACTTTATCATCAGGGGAAGCCCATCATCTACTTGAGACTCCCTTGAAAGGCCATAATAACATAGATTTAATTTTTTTAAAAAAAGAAAAACCTTAGCAAAATCAATAAAATATTGGCAAAATATTTAATTAAAAATTATCCCATGTAAAATCTTTTCACATGATGCCAATCATTTAAATATACTAGAGTTTCAATAATATATCTATTTAATGAACTCTTTTAAGAATTGGTTACCTTCTTTCCAATACTAAAAGTTGATTCAAAAGCCATTGTAGATATTAGAATTACTAAAATATCTTAACCCATTGATAATAACCTTAAAAATCGTGCAACATTTGAAGTTTTATATTCAATTCATCAATTGGTTCTTTTAATTAAATGTGTGTCTTTTTTTTTTTTTGAAATCAAGAATTGACTATAATTGTAAAAAAAAACTTCTAGTAGTTGATTGCAAACTAGTATCTCCAATATCTCCCCTAATTGATGTTGGATTTACAAAATAACATTCTTTATAATGCTCAAATATTGCATGAGGAGTACTATTATCTTAACCATTTACTCATTAGCATTAATGAAAAGTTTGTTAAAAACATACTCAACAAAATTTAACTTTTCCCTTAGATCCAATATAATAGTACAAGAAAGTAACAAATTATATTTATCCCAATATTTTTGAAATTTTGCAATCATATATGTCGTAAAATCAAGAGGATTTTTATATGTTTCAAACAAATATAAATGAATCTAACACACCGTTCTAAAATAGATATTAGAAGTTGGACTCTTAGTGACAGAAAACTCAAGAGTAGTATCATAAAATGGGTTCAAAAACTTATGGAGTATTTTAACCTTATCACGCTCTTCATCAGAAAGCACAAAAATACCAAAACTATTATTCCTTTCCCTTAATGTTGGAACACTTTTTGATACTAAATGGCATGTTCAAGCATTAAAAATATTGAATTCCACTTCACACACATATCAATTCTTAATTTCCTAGTTGTAACTAAGCTAAAATTTTTTTTAACCTTTTCATAAAAATTATTTTGCCTAGGAGTTGACTTTTTAGTGAAATTTATCTCTTCATAAATCTTTGCAATAACAGTGTCTACATTTTTCAAGCTAGTTTGTACAATCAAATTCAAGATATGATAAGACCATTGAATTTGAAAAAAGATATTATCACACACCAAATTTCTAGAAAAATAAAACATCATTTTAAAATAAGTAGCCACTATATTATTATAACTAGTATTATCTAATGTAATGCTACCTATTTTTCTCATAAATCTTTCATTCAAACAAGTAAGTGACAACTTCATTAGCCAAGGAAATTCCAGTAAAAGGTAGAAATATAACTTTTAAGCAAATTATTTTTTTCTGTAATTTTCTAATCTATGTTAAGCCAATAAGTTGTTATACATATATATTCATCACCTATGTCTTTAGCTCTCCAATTATCAAAAGTTAATGCAATCTTATCATGTGTTTTCGCCTATTCCTCCATTACAAATTGTTATTCATTTAAATAAATGCCCATAAGATCTATCTTAGCTATATGCCTACTCATGGTCTTATTTTCTAGCTTAAAGAGTTGCAAAATACTCCATTCGGTCCATATTATAAGGCACTTTTAATTACTTCACACAATTTAATAAAACTACTTAACTACCTCAAACTTTTCAAATTTATCACTTTTTTCCACTTTTGTCCTTATTTATGGAAGAGAGAGAAAAAGAAAAAAGTTAAACTAACATTTCTTTTTAAAAAAGAAATTTGGAAAGTTAAATCAAAAGATTACATGGTGCCTTATATTTTGGACCAAATAAACCTTTTAAAAAATGGCTTATATACTGGACCGGAAGGAGTATGTATAAGAACAGGTAACTCAACAATACCAAAAGAAAACTTTGTATAAACAACAAAATTTTCAATTGTCCTTTGACTTTTATCCCAATCAAAAGTTAATGATGTTAAAGATATTGACCCATCAATTCCAGTTGCACTACCCAACCTACTATAATTCCTAATGTCTAGTAATACATATGTTTTACACACAACCAAGTGACGAATTAAGTGAGAAGTATTTTTATGTGACTCTGCCACAATAATATTTTTTGCATGAGTTGCATTGAGCACTTTAATCTTCTAACTTTGTTATTTGCAACCATACTTTAAAAGTCAACTTCTTTTTCTTCTTAGCTCGAAACTCAAGAGAATTTTCATCCATAGTATCTATGTGTTGCACAACTACCTCAGTGATACTTACTACCAATGCTATATCAAAGAAGCACTATTGTAGCTAAAACATTGAAAAACCAAAATATTCTATGAATCCATGTAACTACATTTTTATTATAAAGCAAAAATTATTTATTAAAGAAAAAAACACACAAAGAGGGATAGAGAAAGATGCAAGTGATATTTTGTGGTAGAGACTATCTAGATGATTATGTAACTTTTTGAACATATTATATTTATCTTTAGAATGTACTTTACAACTTTTAGAACATATTAGGTAACTTTAGCATACAATATTAGCCAATGAATGAAATTCCATATTGATAACTCTACTTTGATGGGATAAACACCAAAAAAGAATAACCTTAAAATATGCTAAACTAAGAACTCTAAGTTTAGTGAATTGGCAAAGCATTTTTTTAAGCATAATGTGTAATCAAAATAACATTACAATATGATAATTAAGTTCAGCTCTCCAAACATATATTAACTGTGAAGTCATAAGAACCTATAGTGAAGTAATATTAATTTTGCTTCATTTAACCTATTATCATTTTATTTTAATATATCCAGTAAAAAGTACAAGGTTATTTTCAATTATATCATGCCAATTGCTTAGATTATTGTCATATAAAAAAATTTATATACATGCTTGGACACCAAATAAAACTATAAAGATAAGCATAATGACAAAAGAATGACAATAAAAACATAAAAAAGGATATGGAATTTCATTCATTATAAGAAGCTTGAACCATGAAAATAAAGTGATGAAATTTCATTCGTTATAAGAAGCATGAATTGCCAAAAAAAAAAAAGTTCATATACATTATGTATAGAATTAGACTCATCCGCTTACGTATCATGGTTTGTAAAATCCAACCTATAATTTAACTCTCAATAATGAATAATGCATGTATAATTCCTTAGCAACACAATAGACAATTTACATCCTAAGTGAATCTTTAAGATTGTGAACCTATCAACAAAGCCTAATTTCTAGGTCATGGTTCCTATTCATAACACTAACACAACTTAAATCCTTACCATTTAGAAACTTAAAAACAAAGATTAAGATTAAAGCAACAAAGAGTAGATACCAAAAGAACTATTGTAAAAGGACAAAAGTTGGGGGAAAACTAATAATCAAATTTAAGAGAAGATGAATCATGAATCTATGGCATTGGGTATACAAAGAAGTAAGAAGAAGACGCACATGCAAGATAGCACCATCGATATATATCCAACTCTTAAGAAGTAGAAGAGGAGAAGACTTCAACAAGCTCCCTGTTAGTGCTTCCAGTGGTCGTCTAGTAGCTCAATAGCATCATCGATGGTGGAGAGGTTGAAGAGTGAGGCAAACTAAAGTGATGAATTAAAGAGTGAGCTGTGAGATGCCAAAGTGAGAGAGAACAAAGGGAGGGTGAAGGTTTTTGGTTAGCTACAACCTATAAGAAGGGAGGGAGTTGAGGGACTTATGGTTAGAAACTTAACAAATATTATTTTAGTTAATGAAAATAAAAAAACAATAAAACGGGCTTAAGCCAACTAAAAAAAAAGTTTGAGCCCAACTTTTTTTTTTTAGAGCTTTTTTTCCTAGGCTCATGTATGTTTTTTTAGGGTCAAGCCAAGTGGGTATCTTTGGACTATGATCAAATATAGTAATATCTTTATAGAGAAATTTGAGTAATGAATCAACATCTAGCTTGAACTCATATAGATATTTAGCAACACCTATTTCACTATATCTTATTACCTACAAATTCCAACATCTATTTCATCTATACCTCAAACCAAGAAAAAACATATATGTTAAGAAAGGCATAATGGTATATTAATAAATTGTTCAAATCCAAAAAAAAATGGAAAAAAAATAAATTGATTATGCCACTTAATGTAAAAAAGAAATGTAATTTGATCGTACCATTTGAAAATGACGAATGCAAGGATAACAATTTTTTTTCAAAAGAATTTTTGTAAATAATGCCTTAGGGTCTATATAGGGAGAATTTCTTCAAAAAAATAAGGGTGTGATAGTTTTTTCCACCAAAAACATAGGAATGGAGATAAAGATTATATTCCTTGTTCCATGGAATTCTCAATCTACATATTAAAATAATTATAATATCTTTCATTATATTTAATTATTTAAATATATATGCCTAGAGTAGTATTTTGATATATTATTCTTTGGAGATAGATTTAAATATAAGATAATCTTATTTTGCTTTTCAATTTTCTTAATTTTCATAAATTTTTTGAAAAACCATTACACCATATTAATTTCATAATTTTAAAACCAATTTGAGTGGAGAGGCAATAGAATTTTTCTATGCACAACCACTACGCCATATTAATTTTCTAATTTCTCAAAATAACAGTGAAGAAATTATTTCTAAAACTACACAGCTATGCTCTTTTTTATAAGTCTATCCAATTAAAATTGTAAATCTTCCCCTAAAAAATCCAAGTATCTCATCCAATAGAACCTAAGTTTTCTAATGCACTTCCACTAATATCAATGAAGTTGTGAACTGCATAAATATGCAAAAGGTTTTCACTTAGGAATATATGGAAGATTAGAATATTCATATGCTTATATATGTGCACTATTCATAAAGTAAAAAACTAATAAATCTACTTAAAGTATAATAAAATAGCACTAATAATCAAGTTCAATCATATACCCCCTTTAAAATCTTAAGAACTTAGCCTTTAAAAACATCTTAATCTTTCTTTCTATTCACTCAATTAGACATACATTTTATTGGGTACTTTTAAAAAAGTTACTTTTATATCTTAGGATACTTACAATGAACTCTTAAAAAAGTTACTAATACTTTTAACTTTATAACAACAATCAAAAATTACTTTTAGTTTTAGGAATGTTACTACTATATCAATGTTACATGATATTTTAAGACAATTATTTGTATATTTTAGAGAATTATAAATGACTTTTAGTAGAATTATCTAAGTTTTAGGGATGAAATATTTGGTTGCTAGAAATCAAGACTATGTATACAATCATGAACAACTCAAATCTTAGTTAGAACATAGCAATGACACAATAAAGAGGCAAGGCTTAACTGAAAAAAATTAGAGCTAATAGATAAAACACGTTAAAGTAACAATAAGTCACTCTTAACATTTGAACAAAGAGCTATAATATTATTCAAGTGAAATCTTTCACAAAGGATTATATTAGACATCAAAAATGGAGTTGTAAATTACAACTTATATAAGCAACAAATTAAATTTTATCCAAATTATGATCATTCAAGAGAATGGATGACCCTTTGCATAAGACTACGAGTGCAACAAATCTTAGCGGTGGAAAGAATTCTAGCTTGGAAGCATGGGAGGTGAGATTAAAGTCAAAGTTTGCACACACCTCAAGAGACAAAAATAAGGCTTCGTTTGGTATAAAAGATTAATTTTTTATGGAATAGAAATAGAAAATAAAATGAGAATAGAAAAGAATCTTATATTTCATAGTTATGTTTGATAGGATGAAAGAAAAAATATAAATGTAATTATTTTTTAATATTTGATAAAATATAAATACAATAAGAATAGAAAAGATAACATGAAAAAATATCTAAAATGACTCTTAATAAAAAAAAGTTATAAAATATTATTTATATTTAATTAAAAGAAACAACAAAAATATGATTAAGCTTAAAAAAAATAAAAACTAAAAAACTAAAAATTCAAAAATGCAAAATGAGAATCCACAAATGCAAAAGGCTAAAAAAATAAAGCAACGTTTGATAACAAAAAAAATTTTCCCCGAAGGCAAAGTACATCCCATCTATAGATTGAAGATTTTTTCTCTCACATTTAATGGATTATGCTCTCTTATGGTTTCAGCTACCTCACATACTAAACACAACTTTTTAGCATTCCCACTCTCTCTTCCATTCCGTCAATCCCGTCTCCCCTCTACCATACGATACCTAAGGATTTACCTTAATGCTTTACTATTGTTGCTGAAATTTTCCTTTTCTTAATTTATTCTCCTTCAACCTTTCTTTTTTTCTTATCATTCCTGCATTGCAATTTTGTCTTATAACTCAAAATCAATTAAAAAAGTCAAAATCTAAGAGAAAATCTAAACATACCTGAGTTATAAGAGAAGGTGCAAGCAATTGTCGATAACAAGAGCAAGGAGAAAGAAACTATTAAGCTTGTTATGACAGTGACCTCGTTGGGATGGGAGCAAGGGGGAGCTTGGAGGACAAGTTTTTAAGGAAGAAGGACATCGTGGAGGGAAGCAAAGTGGAGGTTGCTGTTGATGGGAGCAAGGAGAAGGTGACCATCGGACAAGGGAGAATCAACGAAATGTTTTTGCTCACCAACAAAAGAACAAAGTATATTTTCATCTTTTCAAACAAGATGAGTTTTTTGGTCTTAAAATATAATTAAAAATTTTAAAGTCTCATATTATAATTTTTCCCAAATCAATTTTCCCTCTCACTGGAGCCACACGAAACGAAGCCAATAATGACATCAGAATTTAGAACTGCAGACAAGCAAAACTACAGCCTGACTTCCCAATAATCAAACATGACGACCAAACCCCAGCCTTTGACCCAAATTCATCCTCCTCCTCTTCTTCCTCTTCTTCTCCCAACGTTGAGATCCCGATTTCTGTGATTACGCTGAAGCAGAGAGTGCGTTACACTTGACAATGGAGTTCCTCACCTTCGCCGTTGCGGGCGGTGGATTCATTCTAACTGGGGCTCGAGAAGCTCTCAACGCCTCTATTTCTGATCCAAACTCGGCCCATACCCTCATTCCTTCTTCTCCTCCCAATTCTCTTCACCCTTCAACGACAACATCTCCGATATCGCATTCGCAAACCAAGAAAAACCCTACTTCCTCCTCTCTGTCTCTC
The DNA here is from genome assembly GCA_032878935.1 of Erythrophleum fordii. Classification (NCBI taxonomy): domain Eukaryota; kingdom Viridiplantae; phylum Streptophyta; class Magnoliopsida; order Fabales; family Fabaceae; genus Erythrophleum; species Erythrophleum fordii. The sequence goes on along the minus strand of JAVQMF010000049.1, from coordinate 15,890,740 downwards.
CTCTTCATTTCCGTCTTTTCCTTCTTCGTCATCCTAAACTCCTTGGTATCAATGATTGACGCCCACAACTCACGCGACCCTGTTGGATCAGCCCTTCAATTGCAAGTGTTAGCCATCGCTTTGCTTTTCCTATTGTACTCCGTCCTTGGTCTTTTGGTCAATTTCACAAATTCTTTTCCTTTGCCTTCCTCATTGCTCGGCTTGGTTGGGGTTTTTGCTTTTGTGGAAGAATTTTTGTTGTTTTACCTTCAGAGGAAAGACCCCACTGGAATTGAAAATCGTTATTATGATCTATTGCTCGTGCCTATCGCCGTTTGTGTATTCTCTACAATCTTTGAATTAAAATCCCCCAAGTCGAATCTCCCAAAATTGACTCGTGGGTTTGGATTGATTTTACAAGGAACATGGTTTCTCCAAATGGGTTTGTCTTTTTTCACCAGTTGGATGGCTCATGGCTGTTTCCTGCACCAAGTGAGCAGAGGGAATTACACTGTAAGGTGTAAGGGACATCCTCAATATCACAGAGCTAGAGCAATCGCCACGCTTCAGTTCAATTGCCATCTTGCTCTCATGGTGGTATTGTTTGTTGGGTTGTACTCAACAATTTCTTGGAAAAATGGAGTTCCTATGGATTCTACGCGATATAGGCCTCTCGGAGCGGAAATGCAATCTTTTCAAAGTTCGGCCCAATTCACTTTGGATTCTGACGATGATGTCGATGAAGAGATTAAAGAAGACAATTCGGCGATGCAGAAGTCAATTGTAGTGGACTCGGGTACGAATGGTTATGGCTCTCATCATTGAGATAGATCTGTCACATTTGAGATGGCGAAAGAATTGATGGATCATCTGATTCCGGTATCATTTTCCTCCTCTTTGCTGTTGGCAAGGATAATAACATCATTTTATATAAATGATTCAATATATATTTGTTTATATTGTTGCTGGTGTTAAACTTCTAATTTTGCTTTTATGTCCATGTGACACATTATATGCTGCAATATCTCGAATTGAATTCTGATTTCTTTGTCCTTATAAGTTTGTATAACTCCATATTCTATGGCGATATGATTCATGTCATTCTGAGTAGTTGTAAGTCTAAGTTCTTCCTTAACGACTGTGTATTTTGAGTAGTGGTTGGCAAAATTGATTATTTGGCAAGTGTAAGATCAGAGCCTTTAGCTGGCCAATGGTTTGATTTTACAAGGAACAAGGTTGTGCTTGTTTACCAAATGTGTCAATAATAGGGCTACCTCTCCTTTTAAGTTTGTTTATTATGATGTTTGGGGTCTATGTTGTATTTCATCTATTTTTGGATTTCAATATCTTGTAACTTGTACTAATAACTATTCTCGTTATACTTAGTTATATTCAATGAAGAATCATTCTCAAGTGTTTTCCATTTTTTTAATCTTTTTGTGCTGAAATACAAATTCAATTTCATTGTTCTATATCTGTTTTAGAGAGTGATAATGCATGTGAATGTTTTTCTACTCTATTCCAAACATTTATATCTAGGTAGGGCATTATTCATCATTCTTTATTTGCACATACCTCACTCCAAAATGGAGTAACTGAATGTAAAAATTGTCATCTCTTTGAAATCACCTGTATTCTGCTTCTCTATTCCAATGTACTTCTTCGTTTTTGGAGTGATATTATTCTTATTGCTTGTTATTTAATTAACCGTATGCCTTCTTCTCTGTTACAAAATCAAGTTCCTTACTCTGTTTTGTTTCCCTCCGATTCTTTTTTTCACGTTCCTCCTTGTATTTTTTGTTGTACTTGTTTTATTTATGATTTGGCTGTAGGGAAAGATAAACTTACAGCTAAATCTATCAAATGTATCTTCTTTGGGTATTCTCGACTTCATAAAGGATATTGGTATTATTTTTTAGACAATAACAAATGTTTCATCTCTGCTGATATGGCCTTCTTTGAATCCACTTCCTTCTTTTTCACTATAACAGTTGAGTCTCAATCTGTGTCAAATGTTCTTCCTTTCTCCTACGTTGATCTTCCAGCAACTACTCTTTGTTGTCCATTTCAAACTTATCATCGTTATCCTCAACTAAAACTTCCTATAAGCTCTACTGATGTAACTAATGACTCAACTTCTCCAGCAGTGACCCTTGATTCAGTCCAACCTTCCTTTGAGGATCTTCCAATTACTCTTTGTAAAGGTACTCATTCAACCTGTAATCTTCATCTCTTTTATAGTTTTTTTGAGTTACCATTACTTGTCTACACCCTATTATGTTTTGTGTCTTTTTTGGATTCTGATTCCATTTCTAAGACTGTTAGTGAGACACTCTCTCATTTTGGGTCGCAACAAGCAATTCTTGATAAGATGGTTGCCTTGCATTCTAATAGAACTTGAGATTTAATTTCTTTACCTCTAGGTAAATCTCTCGTTGGCTGTCAGTAGATGTATACTGTTAGGGATGGTCTTGACAGTAAAATTGATCGTTTCAAAGCTCGATTGGTTGCTAAAAGTTATACTCAAACTTTTGGCCTTAATTATGGTGACATTTTTTTTCTTATTGCTATGTCCAATTACTTTTTTCTATGGCTGCCATATGCCATTGGCAACTTCATCAGTTTGATATTAAAAATGTCTTCATCCATGGTGAGCTAGAGGAAGAGATTTATATGGAGCAACTATCAGGCTTTGTTACTTAGGAGGAGAATGACAAGGTTTGTTGGTTGTGTTGATCACTTTGTGGATTGAAACAATCTCCTCAAGTTTGGTTTGGTAGGTTTACTTCAATTATTCACAAGTTTAAGATGGTTAGAAGTGAGGCAGATCATTATAAATTTTATTGACATACTCCATCTAACCAGTGCATCTACTTAGTCATTATAGGTGGTGATGAACAATGTATTGATGAACTTAAACAACATCTGGCCAAATCTTTTCAAACTAGGGATCTAGGAAAATTAAAGTACTTCTTGGGTATTTAGGTGACCCAATCTCACAGTGGAATTGCTATATCGCAAAGGAAATATGCTTTGAATACATTGAATGAAATAGATGTGTCAAATTGCAAACCAATTGACACTTCTATGGATTCAAATGCCAAACTCCTACCAAGACAAAGGGAGCTTATTGCAGACTCAGGTACATACTAGAGATTAGTTGAAAAGTTTAACTACTTTACCATTACTTGTCTTGATATCTTCTTTGCGGTAAGTGTAATTAGTCAATTCTTACAATTTCCGTGCAACAGTCATTAGGATGTTGTGATTCGCATTCTCCATTGCATCAAAGAAGCCCCTGGTTAAGGTCTGTTATATGAAGATAAAGGCAATTCTCAAATCATTAGTTACAGTGATGCAAACTTGGTTGGATCTCCTATTGACAAATGCTCCATTTTAGGATATTGTGTCCTTATTGGAGGCAATCTAGTCTCTTGAAAAAGCAAAAAATAAGATGTTGTTGCAAGGTCTATTGTAGAGACTAAGTATTGTGCTATGACTTTAGCGACATATGAATTCATATTGCTCAAGCAACTCCTTTAGGAATTAAGATTTGTAAGTATCGAACAAATGAAGTTGATTTGTGATAACCAAATTGTAATATATATTGCTTCCAATCTAGTATTTTATGAGAGGACCAAACATATCGAGATTGATTATCACTTTATTAGAGAGAAAATTCAATTTGAACGTCTTGTTACCAAATTCATTAATTCAAATGATCAATTGGTAGATGTACTCTGTCTTTTAAGGGTCCTTGAATCAACTATATATGTAACAAGTTAGGTGCATATGATTTATATGTTCTAATTTGAGGGAGAGTGTTAGAATATTGTACATAGTTTCTAAGTTCATTGTATCTAGAGTTGTACTACACTAGTACTATACTTGTATTCTACTTGTTTTTTACCTATAAATAAAACATTGTGTTAAGAGGTTAGATACATCTTATAGTTCATTCATCTATTTTTTCTCTCTAATTTATCAAAAGCATAGTGATTAGTGAAGGCTACATGCCTCACTAGATAATAAATATGCACATAGCAGTATCTGACTTCTTTAAAGTTTTATCATTCTTTCGTAGATAAGCTGTTATGTATGTGTTGTATGGAGAATGGAGAATGGAGAATGGACTTGCCTTCTGCCTTTGCAGAATGAGGAAGACTGAAGCTGTAGAATATATGATTAAATGCTAACTATACTGTTGGTTTTGAGAAATTGTTACCAGAGCGCAAATCATCAGGATTCCTGAATGGTCTGACATAATTTGATTCGTTTATGGGTATTTTGGTTTGCCTCTGCTGGCATGCATAGAAGATTAGTCATGAACTACCTTAAGTAGAATTTCCGATAGTTCAGAATTCTTTTGCATTTGTGGCCTTCAATGAGTAGAAAGGATATGATACATGTGCTTTATTTTAAAATAGGGAAGACTCGTCAGTGCTACTAATCTTATCAAAGCTTATATTCCTGTTAAAACTTCCAAAAATGGAGAAAGTTGGAGATCCATTTGATCACATGCAAGTTACCTCTAAAGAGAATGAGTTTGCCAATGAAATATGAGTCGTAAGTATAAAAAGCTTGAATCTTGAACTGGAAGTTCAAAGAAGTCCAGCATTGTTGCACGTGTGTGTGTGTGAGAGAGAGAGAGAGAGAGAGAGAGAGAGAGAGAGAGAGTATTTAAGTAGAACACTTGTATTAAATGTTTTACTTTTTTTACTATTAATTTATTATTTTTTTTAAAAACCCCAGTCCTATCCCGGGCGGCTTTGATTACTCAATAATATCATCCATGTGGTTGAGGGCCACCATAATAACATGTTGTTCAGGTCTATGATCTACCTCACACGTCATTACGTAATTTAGGAGTACATTTTTTATGCGTTCATAAATGCATCTTGGGTTTGGTTTAAATTTGTTATTGAGTTCGGTGGCTGCTATTCAACAAATTTCTACCATTCTATCAAAGAAGAAAAGTTATGAGTTGGATGACAGAAATCTTAACTCCGCATATTTTTTTTTGTCTTATTTAATAGGTACCTAACAGAGAAAATATTGAATCGATATAAATTTAAATTAACTCATAAATTCATAGTGTATAAATATATATAATTTGGGACTTTCTTGTGATTAGTTCTAAAATCATATATATTAGTAAGTATAAAAAATTATTAACCATATCATTATGAAAAAGTAAAACTGTTTATAAATTATGATAACTATATGAAAAGAGAAAGTTATTAATTACATAAAACGCTATCAATCCTCCATTTTCTTGAGATTGTAGAAGTGAGAGTTATACAAAATTATTTTCTAGAATAAAAAGAAAAAAAATAAAAGAACACATTGGCATGCCTCTTGCGATACATCAAGCCACCAGTATAATGATGATAGTGTAAATATGCAATTGTTAATAAAAAGCAGTAAATATATAATCTGGTCTTTTTAAAAATAAACATCCTTATATTGAGTTTTTTTATACAAATTAATCTTTTAAAATTTATAATTCACCTCACATCACGTGTATATTAAATTAGTCATTCAAAGTATGCTAAATATTCAATTTGGTCCAATAAAATGATTAACAAGTAATAAATTATAAATTTTAAAGAACTGATTTGTAAAAATTCAAAGACTAAAACATTAAAAAAAAATATATGAATTGAATTGTGTATTTACTTTTACAATAATTTAAAGTTAATTAAAAAAAATAACAAATTACTTAAAACACAATAAAGAGGTTTTGAAATATCAATGCACAATTGCATACGCTGATTCCTGAGCAGAATGTAAATGGTGGCTTAGGATGTTTGACTTGTAAAATTATAATCCTAATTCCTACGTGAAACTCGAGGACCCAATAATTTCACCGTGGGCGTACGAGCCATTGAAACAAAGCACCAATAGTGAATCTCCACGTAGCCGGCAGAAGGCACCGACGTGTACAGCCCGTTCACAACACAGAACGTCACAACCAACGCGATTACGACCTGACCATCGAATTCCGTGAGTTCGCCACGTGGCATACTTCGTTGGAGGAGGTTGAGCCCAGTCCTACATTATGATGCATATCCTTCACATCCCTCTCCGGGGGAGAATAGAGACACAGAACTCTAACAAGTTTCACCGCAGTTAGTTGCTTCACCCTTTTCAATCTGTTTCTTTCGTTTTTTGTTGAATTTCTTTTTTTTAGTCGTTACGATTCTGTTCATGAAATGAAACTACTCTCTCTTCTTCTTTCTTTTTTAAATTGTGCTGTTTTCTTTTGTGGGAATGATTATGATAAAGGAGGAGTTGTTGGTTTGAACATTCTGAAATCTTGGTGTCAATCTGCGCGTGTATCCTCCAGCGGCGGCAGATGGAGTGGTGGAAGAAGCTCATGTACCCGATCCGGAGTGTTTGGATCAGCGTCGCCACCCTCCTTGGCATTCGTAAAACTGGTAAGCTAGCTGCTTCCCTTGGGATTCTACGCCTTCCTGTTTTGTTATACTAATTGCAGTTCATGAGTTGATGAAGCTCTGTTGCTTGTGTCTGTCTTCTCTCGTCTTGTTAATGTTTCTGGGTATTTTATTTAGATGAGACGACGACGATTTGTTGTTTAATAATTAGTTAGATGGTCACTGATTTGCAACCTAGGCCGTTGTTTAAGGTTATGATGTCATGTAATTGTAATTGTATTTGTAATTGCGGTTTCAAACAAGTCTGAGTTACTGAGTCATTTGACTGTGTTTCATGACTTCCCGGGGGAGGAAGCAAATTTCTCAGGTTATATGGAGCATATTCTCCTTCTTTATTTGTGTATATAGGAGGGAGAAGAAACGGTGATAGCTAAATAATTGGGAAACTGATGGTGGACGCAGGGTATCTGTTAATATTTTAACTGTTGACTTAGTGATGGAGAGAGACTATCCTGATTGTTTGATTGAGTATTTTTGTCAGAGAAAAAAAAAATAGATTGACAAGAAACTGTTTCTGGTGCTTGCTATTCGCATGGAATAAGATGAACCCTGCTGGAAGTCAAATTTACGATAATGTTAATTTGTCATATGTCCTTCAAGCTTCCATTGTTCTCATAACAGACCTGTAAAGACAATACTAAGCAGAAGGACCATTAGGTAATTGTCTGGGTTACCTTTAATATGGGAAACTTGAGAAGTCAATGAGTTATAGGGGGCTGAAACGTTATAATATAATAATTATTTGGGTAAATTTTTAAACAAGACAACTGATTAGAGTACTATTACTAGGCTCTGTTGTTTCATCATTGATACTTAGCGCCAGAATTTTGTTTTGAGCGATAAGAAAAGTTGCAAACGATTGATGTTAGAGGTGGTGTTTGGAAAAATGTCCAGGATTACTGAAGCTACGACATGATGTGAGGGCTTGTGAATATGAGGATATACGTGTTATGTGGGAGATGCTGAAAAGAAATGAATCAGAGTTGGCTGAATCTCCTGAAAAAAGCAACAAGAGGCACTATTGGAAGCTGTTCAGGTGGGCTAGGTGTGCTCCATGTATTTGCCGCTCCTGATGATCGTGCCACGAGTCTTTCTCCTCCCGGAAAACACCACCTGCAGTGTTGAAAAGAACTATCGTTGTGGATTTTGCTTTAATCAGTAAATAAAGAGTACAGAGGGTTCTATGTAGTGCAGAACATGGTCTCCTCTGAATCAAGTAAACCATCTGTAAATATCAACCGCACCTGCCACTTCGTTTCTTTCATCTACCTCTGTGGTCTATCCCATAGGAATGCGGCCTATCCCCTGCTATCTTGCTTTGTATTGTATGAATTACAATTGTATCTGTATTATGTGCTGTGCTTCGTCATCTTGTTATGCACAATCAGACATTCATGTATTAGTTTTACAGACTATAATATAGTGTTAGCTTTATCTTTTATTTTGGTGAAGGATATTACTTTTAAGCGTTATTGTCAAATCTCAGGTATTTATTTCACTCCAAATTTAAGTTGTCATATCCGGAAACTAAATAAGTTGGAACTTACTTGGGGAAGATATGTATGATTGTTTACATAAATAATTAGTTGAATTCCTAGATGGTGAGGGGAAGAAAAACTAAATGAAAGAAAAGCAAAAAGTGATTCTGAGAGTGACGGTGAAGCTGCCTCTTGCTATCAGTTGTATAGATCTCTCATTTTGTTGAAAGTTTTTGGCCTTTCTTCGCAATGAAGAATTGTTTACGGTAATACTTTCTGAGAGGGCACACGAATATATTCCTTTTCAGTATCCCATCGGAATACTGGCACGTAGAATATTGTAAAGCATCACCTTTTGTTTAGCAAATGGTACATAGAAAAATGTCAGAGACTAGCATCTACCATAGCTGCTGTCTTTAGCCAGAAGAGAAGAGAAGACAGAACTTATGGCTGGCATTTGTGCATAAATTGTAGTTGTACACTGTACACTCGCAGTTATGGCTGGGAAGAATAGTTGATCAGTCTAACGAATCACAATGCCAATAAAAGCTACAGTTAGTAAAAAAAAAAAAAAAGAAAAGAATGAAAAGACCCGTTAACATGGACGCAAGGGCAAATTTACAAAATCCAATATCTAAAAATGAGATGTATGTGGTTAGATAACTATGTAAATTTATTAAGGTCAAGTCATAAGCAATTTTTTAATAAATTCTTTAATACAGATGTGACTGTAATAAAAAAAATATATGGTTGGGACTTGGGATTGGATGGTTATCCCTCATAAGTACGGCGTTAATAGTTGAATTTGGGGGTTACGGCACTGCGTGCTGAAAGGTAGGAGATATTTTAATGTCTACAGGTAGCGGTTTGATCTGTTGGTGATAACGCTCCCTCCGTTTAATATTCTTCTATTATGGCCTTTCAATTATTGGGATTACAGGCACTTAATCATTGTGGCTTTCACATCACTGAAAAAGGATTTTTTATTGTTCGTAAATTGTAACCACCTCTGAATGGTTGATTAACTTGATTTCACTTCATCTGCTGTTTAGAGATTCCAACGTTAAAATGGAAGTGTGATGATTCATTCATGTAAGACAACTTTAGCCAAAAAGAAAAGCTTGAAGGCCTTTCGGCGTGGCGAGAATCACCTCCGAAGAAATGCAGAGATAAAAGAAAGATCAGTAGTAATAAATAGTTGAGAATAATTATACACAACTGTTTATATTCTCATTCTTAAATTTAGATAATATCAAATTAGATGTAAAAGCCACTTATGAGGGGAAAGAACAGCCTTTATGAGTCTCTCCTGGTTTCTAGACTTTTTTTAAATCTGATTTCGGCTTGGATTATATCGTTGGAACTTATTTCAAATTCCATAATAGGAGAGAAAATAGAAAATTAAAAATTAGGGACATTTGTCTAAACATCATAGGCTGAAAACATATATATCACTATCATTAAAAATAAAGCTATTCAAGTAGCTTGACAAAACGAGGGCCCAAAAAAAAAAACACAAAACTCAGCAAACTCAATGTTCATTATTCTCTGAGTCACTCTTTTTTTGGTAATATATAGACAACAAGGCATACAATATGAAGCTTACTCCACTTAACAACGCAAGAAGCCAATAATAATTGTCCAAGCGTGCTTCATTCATATCATCAGAGAACCAACTGGGTTTCCCATTTGAACTCGTAAATACTTCCACAAGCGTGATCAATAGTGCACTCACAAAGCTTCCAACCCCAAAAACACTAGTATACAACGCAATCCCCATCGTTCTCATTGCCATTGGAACTTCACTATAAAAGAACTCCTGCATTCCAACAACAGTGAAGATGTCTGAAATGCCCAGAAGAATGTACTGCGGGAGCAGCCAGAATATGCTCAACGGGACCGTTTCAGTTTTCATTTCTCTCCCAATTTCAATCCTCTTCCTTTCAACCAGAGCTGCAATAACCATGGCTATGATTGAAAGGACCATTCCAATTCCCATCCTTTGCATTACGCTTATGCCTTTGTCCTGACGAGTGATGAGCTGGGTGAGTGGGATGAAGACCCTGTTGTATAGTGGCATTAGTAGGATTATGGAGAGTGTGATGGCACTTTGGAGTGTGGCTGGTGGGATCTTGAAGTTGCCTCCGATGTTCCTCTTCATAGTCATGCCTTGTTTTGTGAAGAACGTCACTGGTTGTTGGAAGATCACTGCGAACATCAGAAGCATTGTCCATATGGGCAAAAGCCGAAGCACAACCTTGGCATTTGCAACCATGAACGTCCTTCTTTTGGGAATATTCTCGTTCATGTTTGTGAGGTTGTCCAAGTTTTCATGACACAGAGACCTCTCTTGAAGCCTGTCACAAGAAATTTAACAATGTGCTAAGATGTAATAATCAGCACTTACATGAGTTATAGTAATTAAATATTACTCTCTCCAAAAGACAAAACTGGTCTAAAATGTTGAAGTATTTGCCATTAAATTTTAATTAAAAAAATATATACAGAATCTTTTTTTAAAAAATCAATTATGTAGTATTAAGTTGTAAAAACATATTTAGGTGTTATATTTTTATTAAAAAAAATACAAATACTTTATTTAATTTTGAGCCATTTATAAATACTTCTCTCAATTTAGAAAATTGGAGAGTGAACACAAAGGTTTAAATCTTGAAGAGGATATTTTTTTTAGTTTTCAAGGTTAAGAGAAGTGTTTGCAAATGATTTAAAATTAAAAGGGGTATCTGCATTTTTTTTTTTCTATTTTTATTAGAAAAAGTTAAAAGGATAAAACTATACACAAGTCTTCTACCTATTTTAGATATAAGTCTTAATATTGCTAATTTTATAAAGTACCAATTATATCATTTTTAATGATAACTTTTAATTATTATACTAAATATATGAATTCTTAATATCACATAGTCTGAAACACCAAATATGGTGTAAGATACTAGTGTACTAAACGGCATCTTAAATATGGAAGTGGGAACTTACTCAAGCTCAGACATTTTAGACTTGTCATTGGGTGGGGTGGTTCCACAATGTAAGCATTTCAGAGCAGAAGCTTTAATAGCTTGAACTATGTTGATGAAGGGTTTCTTAGCTTTAGAATGGTCGTGCTGTTTGTACAAATAGATTGGGCTTCCACATGAGAAAATCAGAATAGAGACACCCATTGAAACTGCAGGGATGGCAAAACCTAGTACCCAGCCAAAGGTGTCTTGGATGTAGGACGTGATGGTGACACCCAATAGGCTTCCGCCACATACTCCAAAGTACCACCATTGGAAGAACAGTGTCTTCTTATTGGAGTTTTCATCGTCCTTGCTACAAGGCAATTCTTCCTCGTCATCGAGCTGGTCTGCTCCAAATGCTTGCAGAGATGGGTTATATCCACCTTGTCCCAATGAAATTAAGTAGAGAGACCAAGTGAGAAACGAAGATGGAATTGTCTTGTGACGATTAGGTGACGTCCTTGCTACTGCTGTTATCGTCAATGCTGCAAGTCCCTGAGTACGAGGATACAAATTATGAAAAAGCTGTTTCGATTTTGTTTATCAGATTAAAATTTTTAATTCTTTGGCTTTTTATGAAAGAAAATCTTCATATAGAAAGCATCTATGACATTCTTTAGCCAGAAATGCAGCTTCCTTGTGACCAGAAGTTGACAGTTATGAAAGTATATGCCAGAAAATTAACATAGTAACATTTTCCATCCTATGTAATTAATGTGCGCAGTTACAACATCTCTTGGATTACTTCCACGAAACTGCATATCATCAAATCAACTTTTATTAGGCATACTTGAATAAATCGAACTCTGCAGAGAGAAGTTGCCGGTGCCCTGTGATTATGGTAACAAAATCCATGACGTGCAAAAATGAGTAATTAAGCACATGTTCTTTGGTACATTAGTATTTTGGATTCCTAACTACCTTAGATATTTTATGTATAAGATCCATTATAATATTTTATATTTCTATTTCTAATGTGACAACTTGAAGTTATAAAAAAAAAAAAAATCAATCAATCAATTATGAAAGTTGTAAAACTATATGTTAATATCATAAAGTAATAAAAAGAAAAAAGTTAGTAAAAACATGAGTCAGACTCCAACAACTTATTGAATCATCTAATCTAATAATAATATAAAATATTAAACAAACAAGGCAACTACATTACCAGCCATGTGTATCTTTGCAAGCCACATTTAATTAAACAACAAAGAGGCCAAATATATAGAGGAAAAAGAACTGAAAGGTGAAATTTATCCAATATACTTTGTGCTCATATATTCTGAAATAAAAGGAAAATAGCTTGTGCAGGGTAACTTACGGCAACATAGAGGAAAGAGGAGGCCATAATGGTGGAATATTTGTGCCAATAAGCGTCAGAAATTGGTGCAACCAGCAATGGCATAATGGAGGTGAATCCACACCAACTGTTCACCATCTTTGCTGCAGATGAATTGCTCATCTTCACTACATCTGTTAGATATGTCACTAAATTTGACGCCACCCCCTTAAATGCAAACCTCTCTATACCAGCAATGGCTGTCACATAACAAAAGCATAAACAACCATAAGTTATATTCTTATACACATACAGAAACACAAGGCAAGAACATTGGAATTAATGTTAGTTAAATTACTGATATCAAAAGATAGGGCAAGCACTACTTTTCTCTGTTGTGGAAGAGTTCAGATCCGCTGATCCAATAATAGTCCAAGGGTGACCCAATTGGTAGGGAATAAAAGTGGGTTTAGACCTTTTGAGAGAATCATTTATGGGAAATTGTTCTCTTTTCTCGTTCATGAGCAAATTTAAGTGCAATATGGTTGGAAGATAAGAAGTAAACATGAGTATATGGTTTACCTATGAGGAGTATACACGACTTGTTGAACCTCTGTGGTCTCTGCCCGCCAGCCATGAGGGAAAAAAAAAAATTATTCACAAAATGAAGCTTTTCTGCACTCTGAAGTTTATTGAAAAGACCACAAAGAAGAGGGCAATAAGAATTGAAACCAAAAGGGTTTGTGTTTCTTCATGTGTAGGTGAACATTGTATTTCGTTTTGGCCTTTTCAGTCTGTATATTCAGTAGACACTCTGAATTCCTTTTGTGGTTATATAGCGGAGGATTTGGCTTTAGCTCTTTAATGGGGCCCAAAGAAAAAAAACTGTTACTATTTTACGTATAAGATTGGTTCAGTGTCTCTCTTACAACTTTTAAGCTTAACGTCCCTACTTATGATCTTTGTAATAGATGTAGCTCTTCATATTAGATACAATTTTAAAAAACTATAAAGAAATAAAGCAGCACTCTTACTATCAACTCGAGCTTTTGGTACAATAATAGATGTTTAATTCTAACAAATAGTATCAAAACTAGGGTGCAAGTTCAAATCCCTCTCTAACATGAGGAATTGTTGGATTTATTGGTCCAACATTTTGCATTATTCTTGACTCATAAGAAGCAAAGTGGGATGGCACACTTTAAGGATTGAATTTGATTAAGAGTGGCATGTCATCATAGTACTATTGAGGTCGATGCGGATTTGGAATCTGCCAAGCACCCTCTCCTGGATTTCACCTCATTGATATATGTGTTTCTTGACAAGTAGGAATTGTGGTAGAGGAGCTAAAAAGACAGATCTTTTCATGGGCCTTCGCAAGTTAGACAATACATCTTAATTTAAAAACTTAGAAGACATTAAATCTATAGATCAATTTTATTATATGGTCTTCACTTATTATATACCCTTTTGTTCTACTCACATTTGAATCTCAACAAATTGAAGGCCTATGCCACTTTATCCAACGAGAATATTCCAAATATCAGAACTCGGATGAGGTGTAGATAGATGTTGTTATAATGAGTGACAAAGACTCTGGCTGAAAGTGGTCAATTGGACCAAACCACTTTCAAGTTAGCCAGACATGCATGTGCTAGTCATCCTCGATCAAGCTCTAACAATTTGAAAAAGATTCCTACATAGTGTGGCCGCCTTTCTTTGCCATTCCAATGTCATTTTATCTTCTTTATGTTCTTCCACCATTTAAGCTTAAAGCGAATTGCCTATTCAATGCAACTTTTATTTTTTGATATTATGTGATTCCAAGCTTAAAAAGGTTGGGTCACTACTCATCACAAATTGCACTTTGGGAGGTGGATTAGCCTTTTACGTTATGGAGCAGAATTGCATTAGGGACAAACTATAACACGTGAAGTTACAGGGCGAGGCACACTCACACGCTACACACAGCGTGCACAAAAGAGAAAGAGGGAGGTTACAGAAAAAGAGTCCTAAATATCGAAAACATGATAATCATGATCAGGAGGCAAGGTTGCAGATACTCGCCATACTTGCTGTGTTTGGTGCTTCAGTGAGATGGATACCACTTTTCTTTTGATAATGTACAGTACCCACATGTCGTTGTGGTGGATTTTGGCGGATAGTGAGGGGATGCAATAAGAATTACATGTAAGTGTATTGGAGTCAAGGAAGTAAGAAGAAGTATTTGTGTGAATTTACCTCAGAAATTAGTTTAAGTGGAAGTCAAGTGTAGGTGAGAATGCCTACGCTCAAATTAAGTTGAATTAAGTAGAGTTGAGTGTATTTGAAAGAGTTGAGTAAATTATAAGTGAAACTGAAGCTACGTTGAGTTCAGGGTAATACCCAAATTTGAGTTAAATAAATTGAGTGTACTTATGTGTACTTTTTTTTAAAGTTGAATATAAAACTTTTTGTTAGTTAGTTAGTTTTTTTTTTTTGTTTTTTGTAACATATTTCAATATATTAGTTATTTGGTGAAAAATTAAACGTTAATAACTATTATTTTAAGAAATATCACTTTATTATTATTTTTTTCAATTTTAGGATTATGATTCGTAATGTTCAGAGAAAGAGTTAAGTATTTAATATTATTTAATTAAATTGCAAAACTTTGACTATAAATTGGTAAATAAAACAGAGCACCTTAAACTCTATTATTTGAATTCTTCTTTTGCCTTTTGTTTAATTCCGTAACCTGTAATTCTAACAAAGTGTCACGTTTCATGTGATGGTTTCTTTAGCTTAGGTGGTCATAGGTGATTTCTGGGTGTCTTCTTTCAGTGACTGCTATATATTCTTCTGTTTGTTAGAATTCCTCACCGATGCGAGGAACACGAGTTGGCGTGAGTGCGCTAACGTACTAACTGTTGTTCAATTCAATCCTTCGCTTTCATGCTAAAGAAAAGCCAACATGCTTATTTATACTAGAGATTTTTTTTTTTTTGTTTAAGATTCAACCTACTACATATTATTCATAAATTATTCTTCCCGTAAACAAGTAAAATTCAACAATAAAAAAATTATAATTTTAAATTATATATGACAAACATTATAATTAATTGGACTGAGGCTCCACAAAATGGAAAGCTAGCCATAATAAAAACTCGTCACGATAAGTTTATCAAAGAATCCCAACACTTGAAACATGTATCCTAGTATATATGAGTTCTTATTGACGCTTTACACTTATGAGTTAGTGCAAAGAGTGTGTATATATGTTGAGTTGTAACAGTGTGCGTAAGAATTCCTTATCTTTTGTAACAAAATGCATTTCCCTTTCTTCTTTCTTGCCACTACGGGTCTAACTCAATCCCATGAAAGTCCCCACTAAGATTACGTAACTATTCAAGTTGTTCCTTTTTTTTTTCCTCTTTCTGGAAGAGAAAAAAACAAAGAAGAAGAGAAAGCTGTAATTTCAAGAAGAGAAAAAGGATATAGAAAAGTTCTATACCAAAATAACAAAACACCTCTAAGTATACGAAAATCTTATAATTAGTGGGAGCTAGAGTGGAAACTTGCTAAGCCAAGCACGAATGGTGTTGACATGAAATATCTGTAAGAGAGAGAGAGAGAGAGAGATTAGCGTCATATATCCATGCAAAAAGAGTCGTAGACGGAGTAGCATGCATGAATAATTGATTTAAGTAAATTAATGGGAAGGCTTTTACGATTAAAAGTGATGTGTTTTTGGATGAAATAATTGTGAGGGACACTATCATGACGTTCAAAAGGAATTCATAGACCATCTGCTTTAACTTCCACTAAACATCAGAAAGGAGGTCTCTTACTGGTATTGGTTTCAGAAAAGGCTCCTTTTTCAATGGACAAGATCGGGTGACTCCTCATTTATTGAGTGAGTGATCTTAAAATTGACCATAACAGTTTCTAGTGTTGAAGGTACCGCATTGCTTTAATAATTTTTGTCTTTCTTAAAAAAGAAAGAAGAGTTATCTTTCTGGTTATATCAAGATTAGCTCAAAAAGAAACTAGAAAGCAAAAGAGGGGGGAAAAAATGAAAAACGAAAAGGAATTATCACTGTTCAATCATCAGAGAGATCAGGCCATATATTGTAAAGAAAATTATCTACTTAACTGATGCAGACGATGATAATCAATTATTCTCATGGGTCAAAATAAAGAAAGAGTATGTTGTTACTTGTTACCTTGGTTTTTCTGAAGAATAAAGTGAAATAGGCATCTAATAATTGTATCTGAAAATGATGGTATAGTCCACTGGTTTTCAGATAGCACGGTACAGATTGACGCTGATCATCAAAATTGTATTATAGCGAGGGGTGAGTGTGGGTAGGCGAGTAGTTTGTTACTTGCTGAAGTATCCGTAAGGAAAGGCTGGCTGAACCTGGTTGGAATTGTTCTTATCTCCTTTGTGCACGTCTGTGGGTACGTGTGTTTTTTTATTTTTATTTATTTTTCCCCCTTTCAGTCTTCGTGGTTTGTTTTTTCATAACTTACCCTTCACTATGCTGCCTTCTCGGAAAGAAATCTATACATAACCTACTTATAGTTTAATTATAACTTTAATCGTAAATTGTCACAAAAAATAAAAATATTACATGTCAGTCAGTTTAAAATTAGTCATGTGAGTGTCTGGCAACATCTTATATATTTATTATCTTTTTAAACCTAGACTGGATTTCCTGTAAAATTGCATGGGAATTAAGGGAGAAAGAGTTAATAGAAAACAAGCAAAGAAAAAGAAAAGATATGCATGCAGCTCAAGATAAGTCATGACTTAAACGAATTGTGAATAGTATTTCTATAATAATAATCCTCTTTAGAGTTGACGGAGGATATGTATGGAATTTCCCCAAATTTGAAAATGTGACATTGAAGGGAACTTGTTTTACTTCTCCTACCCAATGATCATGCAGCTAATGATGGCGGGATGGCATACATGGGTCATGCTTCCCTTTTATTTTATATTGCTAATGAGCTGAAAGAACACTTGTTATTCATTCCCCGAGATTAGGATGAATTTTTATTTTTTCAGATTCTATACTTATCCCTTGTCACTTTCTTTTATCCAATTTAAAAAGGAAAAAATTTAGGTATGATTTTTTTTATCTTTATTGTTAAATTTTCTAATAAAACATGATAAATATATAATTTTTACAAACAAAAATATAATTTTTCTAATTCGGAATTGCATAATTAAATTTTTGAAAATTTTTTACATACATTATAATTTTATTTAAAATTTGATAATAAAAATATGAAAAATTTATATAAAAATTTTTTACTACGCTTATTTTTATAGTGTCAATGCTTGATAAGCCGTAGCTTGTAACTAAGTTGAGTTAGCCAAGTCATGTTTTAGTAAATTTTTTTAAAAAATAAAATTTATATAAATTCTTATAAAATTACATATTACCTTTACAATAAAATAAAATAAAATTTTTGCATAAGTCTTTATAAAATTACAATTTAGCCTCGCCAAAAATAAAATAAAATTTTCATATAAATTCATAAAAAATATTTTTTAAAATATATGTGGTCAGTTTAAACTAAGTAAAACTAACTAACTTAATTAGCTCGATGACTAATTAAAATTCTTTTCTTTTTAATTTTTTTTTTTTAACCTAACCCAACCTAGCCTAATATTACCAAGCTAGATCATGTTGGCCAAGCCACCATGTTTGGCGTGCACTCCTAATCAAAAGTTACCCTAGCAAAAAGAAAAAAATAATTTAACATGTCCAAATAATTAAACACATACACACACATAAAAAAACTTGATATATAAATGACTTGGACTAGGTGTAACCTCTCTACTCAATTATTAATTATTACTTATTTATTTATATCTTGTAATGGATATTAGTGCATTGCGAAATGTAAAATTCGATGATATGACAATGTACACAAAATTTTATCACATGTCAAACCTCATGTCTAACTTGTTTCATATATCTTTTTATGATACTTTGTCCTTTCAGACTATTTATTGTAGCATTTTACTAGTTAAAACATTATTTAAGAAAAGTCATGGTATTAATATATACAAAAATGCATCGAAAATCGTCCATGACTTTTAGGTCAGCAACTTAGGTCTTAAGTTGCCCTTGTGTTGCCCTACGTAGTGAATAAGGCTTGACCGTTCTCATTAATAGTTGACCACTTCATACTTACAATGACTTGCACGTGTCTTACATATGGGATATTTACATACATCCCCATTCAACTTTAACTACAAATCTTACTATCAACATGGTTACTGTCTATATTTGAACACATTTTTTTTTTCTTTTCTCTTATCTAAACATATAAAAGATAGCAAGGAAAAATATCACACATAATTAGTAAGTAGTAGGATAGACATATTTTCTATGCATACATATCAGAGTTATTTTTAAACAAGTATCCTAAAATCATCCATTTGCCTCGATATCATCTTTTATATATATATATATATATATATATATATATATATATATATATCTCCAAAATATTATTAAATCATATAACAGTATTTAATGATAGGCCTACCATACTTATAAAAAATATAAGGATCCTATATGTATAATAACAACTACATGCTAGATCATGTACAATCGATTATCAGAACCACTAATATAGAGGGTATTGATACCCAAAATCCCCACCATCCTATTCGTCGTGAGGAAAATGAGACTCTGATGATAATAACAATTCCACATATTTGTATGAAATGACATGTAAGAATTAATGAATAATATATAGACATCATCTAAAAGTAAAGCAATCAACATACTTATCTTATAATTCAAGATGTCATGCTCAATTTTTATGTAGCTTAACCTACTTATTCCATATCATGAAATAACATATTTCTTTTGGGCATTACTGCAAAGGAAGTGTAGATAATCCATCTTTAAAAGCATTGTTTATAAAGAAATCATTTTTTATAAGTATTGTATTAAGTATCACATCCTACTTAATACAAAATTAGATTTTCAAATTTCATAGGCCTAGATTTTCAACATAGCCAAGAAGGAAAAACTACTCTCCCAATTCATATCTATTTGCATATTATGAGAATACAATAGTACATTTCATAATCATCATTTACAGACAAAGAATGTGATTACATAAACATACTAGGGTGTCCTTTAAAGTGAATCCATAGAACAACTTGTAATTTAACATTACCTTTATGTTGGGACTTTAACTTGTGAGGAACTCTAACTTTTGTGACCCACTTGTCAGGAGTCTAACTCGTATAAGGGACCTTATGCCCCTTAAAAATACTTTCTTATATTAACGATATCATGAAAATATCATTTCCTCTGTCTTTTTGTTCCGTATGTGGAGCATGAAAAGTATGCACATGGTCACTACAAATGCAACATGAGCAATTATAATCATAGTTATAATGTTTTAAAACCAAGCATATGCATATACTAATGTATCCAAATCTAAAAAATACATATATTAATATATTCAAATCTCATGGAATACAATCACAGGTTGCTTGTACAAATTCTAATTAAACCTTTTTCCTATTATATTATGTCTTTTTATGTTTTTAGTGTCTTAAAAAGTTCATATTCTAACCCATGTCAAGGTCTTCCATAGTTAAAGTTATCTATGCATGGGAATAGTCCATGGTTCATTCATTTATGCATAGGGTTCAAATTACTTTGTGCACAAAGAATTATGTGAGAAATTATTTGACTTAAGTTCTTCATGTTTCAAGAGAATTTAATATGGCTACCAAGTATATTAAAACATATAAACAAACATAGATTCACATGTCATGCAAATATTAGATTCATACATCATGTAAAACTCATATTTTCCATTCTCCATGCATCACATGACCTATGTGGTTTCACAAGGCTAAACCTTGTATTTCCTAGAGTTTTACACGTGTTGCAATAGAGGGAATTACATGGCATATGTGATTTTACATAGCCAAGCCATGTTTTTTTTTTTTTGGGTTTTTTGTATGATGTATTATTTAAATGACCTATGTGGATTTACAAGCTATGTCATGTAAGTTGTAGTAATATGTTCATAGCTTCATGGCCCATGAGAATTTACACAGCTAGGTTATGCTTTTTCCAAAAACAAGTCCTTAGGAGCACAACCCCTGTATTTTCAAATAGCCAGCCCATGCAAAAGGTCCTTGTTTGACAAAACAAAAAAGCACTATACTTCACTTGAAAACATGATTTTCTTCAATATTCAGCAAGCCAACATGATTAATACAACATACACACATCAAAACAAGTTGGAAACAACTTTAAACCCATGGATTTATATAAAACAAATTTCTCTTATTTTGAACTCATTAAGATAATTTCCATAATTTTAGCAACATAAAAACTCAAAAAAAAGAAGAAGAAGAAGAAGAAGATGAAGTTAAAGAGGATTATGCCATCCCTATATATGTAGACAGGGTGTTTTTACCTTTGCTCTCTTCTTGCAAGCTTTTTCTTCTCCTTTTTTGAATTCCACTTCCTCTTTTCTCTGTTCTTTCCTTCTTTCTCACCTTTCTCTCATGCTCTCACTTTCTTAGGTTTTCAATGGTTAGGCAAAGCAAAAATGAACTAAAGGGTCCTTTAAATAGAAAAGTAAGGTCAATTGGTTTCCTCTGGGTCTCTCTCTCTTTTATGCGTTTGGCTTTTGAAGGAGGTCATTAAAAGAAAAAAAACTCTAACTCATTTATCTAATATGAAGTTTCCATTTGTTTGGAACTAAGATTAAAAATTCTTTTTAATCATTTGTAATGTCGTTTTGTAATTTTCAACTCATAGATTCATCTAAAATTTAACAATTTTCTATTGAGAAAAATTGTATTAACTTTTGAAGTCCTAAAAATATAAAAAATTTATTGAGAAAATAAAAATTAATATCAAAATATAATTGTTGCAAGTTTAAAGGTCAAAGTGTAATTCCAGCCAAAACTGAAATATAATTTTAGGCAGATTCAAAATTATCAATTAAGCATTTATTATTATTTATTATAAATTATAAATATATTCCAATAATTTCCTAATTGATTCTACAATTTTCCAAAATCCAAGAAATTCCAAAATTATTCTAGAAAATTAATAATCAATCATCTCTAATATTATTTAATTTATCCTATATCAATGTAATTAAATAACTAATTTAAAAGGGTGTTACAGTTAGGGAACTAAAAAAAGACGTCACTTAAAAGTAATTGTTGTATATATATATATATATATATATATATATATAGTCTCTTCTTTTACAACAAAAGTACCAAGATATTTTTGTATCTTCCCAGAGGTTTTATTATATTTTTTTTAAAAATATTGTTTGTAATTTTTTGATATATAAACAATCACTTTTTTAAAATAGTGATTCTTTACACTTCAAAGCTTATTTTTCCAATTCTCCAATCTTATATTTCTAACAAGAGTGATTCACTACGAAAAAAATAGACTTTTAGTAACAACTTTTAGCGGTGACTAAAAAAAGTTGTCATTAAAGAAAATTTTTAGCAGCGACTTTATTATGTTGTCATTAAAAATACTATTCTTAATTTTGATAAAATTTTTAGTAACAATAAAAAAATTGCCACTAAAACTATTTTGTAGCAACACAAAGTCGCCATTAAATACTTTTAGTGACAACAATATTATCGCCATTAAAAAATTACATTTAATGACAACATTTCAATTGTAGCTAAAAAGTTGCCACTAAAGCTGACTTTTAGTGGCGACAAATTGTGTTGCCATTAAAGGTAACTTTTAGTAGTGATGAGCGTCGCCATTAAAAGTTTTATCATAACTTTTAAAAGATGAAAAAATTTTGTCAAACTTTTAGTGATAGTAAAAGGTGTCGCCACTAAATACTATTAGAGGCAACACTGTTAGTCGCTACTAAAAGTTTTGGCACAAAATTTTTTATTTATTTAAAATATTTATGCCAAAGCTTTTAGTAACAACATGTTCTAGTCGCCGGTAAAAAGTAAGTTTTAGTGACAACTATTTTAGTTGCCACTAAAAGTTTTAATGCAAAAAAATTAAATTAATTAAAAGTGTTATGCCAAAGTTTTGAACTTAAAATCTTTTTAAATAAACAAATACGTAAAAATAAATAAATTAGACTTGAAAGATAACTTTATCAAAGAAAATAAAAATTTTTAACGCTAATAATATTAATTAAATTAATTAAATTTTATATACAAATAACTTAAAATAATCTTTCTATAAAATTCTTAATAAAATTAAAAAAACATTTTTACACACAAATAAGGTGAAAAAATAAATTATACTTAGAAATGTAACTTTATCAAAAAAATTAATAGGACTAAAAAAATATATTTTTCTATTAAATTCTAACATATATATATATATATATAATTATTAGTACAATTACAGTTCACTACATTGAAACAAATGAACCATGAATTAGTATTTTTACTAGTTTGATTCATTACATTTAAGATTTATTTATTTTTAATTTAATATCGTATGATAAAATCTTTTTTAAATTATATGTATATATCATTTTTTGATAAAGAGTGTTCTAAAAAAATAACTAATTTAATCCTAAATTTCAATAAAATAAATATTAGTTTTTATAACAAAACTACTCACTTAATTTTTTCCATTAAAAAAATCTAATACCACTTATATATATGTTGAAAAAAGTCAAATCAACAAGAAATACATTCAGTTTGCTCAGATGAGATTCATTGTAATAGTTTATTTTAAAGTATACTTTTTTATAATTAATTTTTCTCCTTCAAATTAGATACTTTAAATCATTTTTTATCCATAAAAGAAATGCCTCACATGGTGTTACTGCACATGGTGTAATAAAATGCTAGTGCTAAAGATTTGGATTCCAATTTGTCATTTTAAGTGGTAAAAAATGACAAATCCAATGTATGTTTTGCTAATTTGACTTCTTTCAACTTTCATGGACAAGTAGTTGTGCGGGTTTTGGACAAAAAAATTAATGAAATGGTTATAATGTACAAAATTGAAAAGCTTAAAACTTTGTAGCGAACTTTTAAAATTGAAGAAATTAAATTGCATGAATTTCTAAGTTAGAAGGAATGGCTTGTGCTTTTGCTTATAATAAGTAAAAACTTTTTACAACTCAATAGTATAGAATTAAATTTTTAAAAAAATTTTATATATGATTTTTTATCAAAAAATTGTAACCAAAATGTTAAAAATTTCATCTAAATTTTTTATTGAAAAAAGTTGCACCTAGAGATTGAACTATATATTATTAGTTAATATTTTTCTCACCTCTCTAATTTCTATTTTGTTGTGTAATAAGGAAGAATACCCCTCTTCTCTTATGGAATGAGATTATTGAAATAGATAATTATTAAAATATTGTTCAAATATATAAAAATAATTAATAATGATCTCATTAAAATATATATTTGTTGTATAAAATTTTTCTTTTTTATACAACGTTTATTGAAAGTAAAGTTTTTTTTTAATTATTCTTTATTAAATTTTTAAAATGATCTAATCATTATTTATACATAATAGCATTATACATAGGTTTTTTTTTTCTGTCACACCATCATAATATATAAGCACCCATAAGCTTTAAAAGAAAACCTTATATTCTGGCCGAAGACCTTGTCGACAAGGTCCCAAATTTCTCAATGTAAAATGTAAGATCTTGTCGACAAGGTCTTTGGCCAGAGTACAAGGGTTTTTTTAAAAGCATATGAAGGCTACAAGGTTTTCTTTTAAAGCTTATAGGTGCTTATACATTGTGATGGTGTGACATTTATCACTAGACTTTTGGCATATTTTTTAGAACTACTCTGACTCTCATTTTCGGGTATCTTGGATCTTAGGTTCTCATTTTTTATTATTTAGAATTTTATCCTAATCTTATTTGACCTCAAATCACCCTTTCTGAGAATTTTTTTTTGTATCCAGTGAATTTCATACGTTAACGGAGAAATTGTATGTTAAGTTTTTCATATTTTTTCTTATTTTCAAGGAACTGGATATTACATTTTCTCCCTAAATTAGCTAAAGGGAATCATTGAAAATTTTTACTCATTAAAATTTGTTGTAATGCTGATAAAAAAAAATATTTATAAAAACGTTTAACAACATTACATTAAAACTATAATTAATTGTTAAGACTATGATTAATTGTTAAGATTTTAAAAAGTATGTATACAAAATTGTAATAAATAAAAGTAAAAAAATAAATAAATAATACATTAAATTAATTTTTCAAGATTGAAATTAAAAATCACATAAAGATTGAAATTAAATTTAAAAAGCACATAAAAAAAGATAATTAAATTTAAAAAGCACATAAAAAAAGATTTATCTATTCATATACTTCTTCGATCAAATTCAAAATTCCATTACTCATTTGTCTATTCAAATCTACATTTTCTTCTATAAGCCACTATATGTCAATCGAAACTAACACTTAATCAAACATACGTCTATTGAAAGTTTTTTTTATTAAAAGTTATTATATAACGTTTATTAAAAGTTTATTTTTAATTATTAATCAAACATAATAGGGTTGTCCCTCTAAATACAGATTCAAAATAAAGACTAAAATGAGTAAAGAAATATATTTTTAAAAAGTATATTTATAATAACACTTGGCTAAACGATAAAAAAATTTATTCATTAAAATTTGCTACAGAATTTATTCATAATTTATCATCGTAGATAAAATTTTAATTAAATGTTCAAAATTAAAAAAAGTATGTATATACAGTTTTAATTAATTGATTAAAATTTTATAAAAAATAAAGCATTTTATTTGATTCAAAAATCCATTATTTATTTATTTATTTACACTCAAACTCTCCTTCTTTCTCTTTATTCAATCCACCTAAACTAACATTGAAATTTTATCTACTTATCTACTTATTATCTCAAATTCAAAATCTAGATTTTAGCATTATACAAAAATTAATCAAATATATAAAATAAATCAAATGGATATTATGATAACTATTTAATTTTTAGATAAATAATTACAATCTATTTGCTTTTTAATAATTGTGATTTAAAAAATCTCATGGAATATATTTATTAGAAAAATTATTTTTTATTTATACATTAACGACTAGTAGTTTATTTTTTTAAAATTTTTTATTTAATTTTATGAATTATTTAATCATTAATTAAAAAATAAAACTATAAATAAAATTATCATAAGATATCAAATAATAAATTTTTTTTAGTTAAGTTTTAAAAAATAATATATTATTATTTATAATATTTTAGTATATCTAACATTTCATATATCTAAAATTTCAATTTTAATTTTTTAGGATTTATCTTATTAATAAAAACTCATCCATCCATTTTTATTAAATTTTTATGAATTACCTTCAAATTTTAATTCCCTCCCAACTAAAAACCAATGCAGCTCCAATCTTAAAGTTTCTCCTATCCTTCTGAAGCAGAGCAAACAACAAAGAAGCAAAGCAAACGAAGGAGAAGAAGGGAAGGGTTGATTCCGTTTATATCATCTTCGAAGACCAGTGAATACTGAAGACAAGATCACATCACCACTCAACTACTAAAACTTCAGTGCTTATCTAGGTCAAGGTATTCCCTATCTTAGATTATTGTTATTGTTGTTTTATGCCCTAATCTTTGATTTAATTTCTAATTGCTGCTATAAACGCTACAACATTGTTGATAGTAGATCTAAACTAGAGTTTTATGAATCTAACCTTCTGAAAATGCTCCAAAACAATTTCCCATATTGGTTTCTCGTTCATTTTTTAAAAGGGTAGCAGAAAATCGTCTCTTTCGAAATGTGCTGATGGACTTCCAAGTATTTTGGACTTATAATTGTTTCTTTGCATGTTTACATATATATTGTTCTAAGACTTTCCTTCCATTTGAGAATATGACTTCTTAGAACCTTTAATACTGTCACTATCATAGTATTCCCTATGTTACTTCTATTTTGTTGTTTACCTCTAACTCCCATAAGTGAATACTCTGTATTCTGCATTACTAGTTCTTGTTTTACTTGAGTTATCCAACCTAGCCAATGTATAGCTAGTCGTCTACTTTCCTCTACAACAAGAATGACAAATTTTTTGAATTGTTAATACGATTGCAGCAGCTCTCTCTATTGCTCTGTTCCATAGGTGTTCTTGTTGGTTGAGCGAATAGCTACTCTTGTTATTTAGTTCTCTGGCTAACATAACATGTTTAATGTTTTTCACTAAGATTAACATGTTATGAAGTGCATTAATCTTATTTCATCTTTTGCTTGTTACTCCAACACTCTCTCAGCCTTTCTTCCTTTCTGCCATGTCCTATAATCATGCAATTATTAGTGATAGTATGCTTGATGTTTATTTCTCCTCTAATGACATGACACGTATGAAACAACAAAATATGTAGTGTATAAGTGCAATGTGAAGCGTGGTGTAATCCAAATGTCTAATTGATGTAGAGCATCAAATGTCCTACAAATGACCTTTTAGAACAAGTTGAGTGTCTGATAATATTTTGCATATTATTTTTCTTGTTTAATTCGGAGATTTATCAGGATGGGCATCACTACCTCATAAATGAGTACTATTTATTTATTTTTAGTTGGCATTTTATAAATAATATCATTGACTTAATTTTTTGGTTTTATGATTAGTTTGTTAGGTTATTGCTATGCATCTGATGTTCTGATGGTATGATGCTCAGTTGGTCTGATAGTTTAATGGTTTGATGGTCTGATGGTTGTATTTAGTCTGGTGCTTGTATGTGGTATTTAGTATAATGGCTAGTTGTATTTGGTTTGATGGTTGTTTGTGGTATTTGGCTTGATGATTGTATGTAAAAGCCAAGCATGATAATTGATAGTGTGATCCTTAAAGCTTGATGGTATAAGGAACCTAGGTAGTCATATTTTGATCTAGAGATTTCTTGGGAGTTTGGAAAGTTCTAATAGTCTTGAAGTATGATTTGAAACTTGTTAGAAGTATTGGGGTGGTTAGTGGAATGGTTTAAGGCCATCATTTGCCCATATATACTCTTTAGTGTCAAATTTGGAACTTAAATAGAGCAAGTCTGGAAAGGGATGCATTTGAAGGATCAAATGGTGGAGTTTAGGTGTAAAACTTGGTAAACAGTTAAAGGATATTTAGAGGTTTAATTTAAGTATAAGATGATAATTTTTGGAGTTATTTGGAATATTTTTTAAATTTTCAAAATTCATGATAGCAAAAGGTAAATCTGCAGAGTTATCACCCAGACTAATTCTATTGTCATGCAATTTTTGAGTAATAAAAGATATCGGATTGAGCTAAAATTTTTACAATATAAAGTAGACATATGGAGCTTTAATTAGAGCTAAAGTTTACTAAATTTGGAGATTCCTAGCTCAAGTTATAGACTTTTGCATTTTGAGGTCTAAACATGTTCTTTTGAAAAGAAAGTAAAACAAAAATCTCAAAATTAAAGGCCAAAATATGCTTTTTTGAGAAAAATAAGTGACTGGACCGCCTTTGTCATTTGCCATTGCATAGATCTCAAAAAAATACCCAAATTAAAAAAAAATCACTTTAAACAGACTACCATACTCAAAGTTATGCCTTTTAGAAGTTTGGAAGCTAAAATAAGAATTTAGAAATTTAGGGCGCAGCTTAGTAGATCTCTGTTGTGGCTTAAATGGGTGCTAAAACCTCTAAATGCATTATAATAGGATTATGTCGCGGCTTGAATACTCCTCGTCGTGGCGTAGTTAGATTCTGTAACTCTCGAACAAAAATATTAAACTTGCGTCGCAACTTAAAATACTCACACCAAGATGCAACTCCCTACTGGAACTAACATATACCAAATCACGATCCTCGCTGTGACTTGAGATTACCATTCTGCAACGCAACTTCCTACTGGAACTTACATATGCCAAACATGATCCTCGTCATGACTTGATATGACCACGCCGCGGCGTAGTTGTGTTAAGTTTTCAATTTGCGCCGTGGCTTAATAATATGAGCCGTAACGCTCATTAGTTTTATATGAATTTTAGCCATGACTCAAGTAGTTTTGGCCGCAACTCTAATTACTTGTGATTCTAAACTCTTAAATATTCATCCTAACCATTTGGTACACCCTCTAATAGAGTTTTAGAGCCTTCTTGTGGCTAGATTACTTGGTTTTATTGATATTGGTTCTCCTATCTACCTCCCTAAACTAGCACTTATCATTTAGGGACTTAGAGATTAGTTGAATTCATTGAACTTTAATTTATACTAGAACTTCAACCATTATATCAGCAAAAGTATACATTTTCTTACCAACAAATCTTAGATGACCTTGGTTTCAATAGACTCAACTCTTTAAAACTCTAGAACAACCCTAAATACATAATATGCTATAGAACATCCCCAATTCACTTATATCATTTCTAGCATCAAGAATCACTTACTTAGTCTCCAATGCATGTATGTGGGGGATTCATTAGTTGGATAATATAATACTTATAGTAGTGGATAGTTGAATTTTGATTATTGTTTTAAATTTCTAAGTGTGAAAAACAAAACTTAGTTTTGATTGAATTACAATTTCTTGTTCATAATGTGGCTAGCTCTATGCAACTACGTGAGAAATTGAAGGTGTGGATTGATTACAGTATGGTTCTTATTATTGCAATTTATTGCCTATGTTACCTAATGTAGGAAAGAGAGAATAAGGATGGATAAAAGTTAGATAATGATCAGGAATAGAGCTGATCCAAGATATATACGAGGAGTGGATAGTTTTCTCCAATGGGCATTTCATCAATCAGGGGTTAATGATATGATTCGTTGTCCATGCAAAGTGTGTAGGAACACAGAGTTCAAGCTGAGACATAGAATAAGGGAGGACCTATTCAAAAAGGGTTTTTGTGAGAGTTACCAAGTGTGGGATTCACATGGAGAACTTCGTCACCATGCCCAAAGTTACCCGCAGGAGATTGACGAAGGTATGCAAGAAAATAATAATAATAAGGAGGATGATATTATTGAGATGATAAATGATGCGTATGGCCATACAGAAAGAGAGGCAGGGAACTATGGCTCAGAATATAATAACTCGCCAAATATGCAAGCTAGGCATTTCTTTGAGTTATTGAAAGATGTTAAAACTGATCTTTATCCAAGTTGTAAAAAGGCTTTCAAGTTGTCTTTCATTGTAAGGCTACTTCACTTGAAATGCCTCAACTATTGGAGTAATAAGTCTATAGATGCCTTGCTTGGCTTATTTAGAGATGTACTTTCAGAGGGAGCACTAGTACCAAACTCTTATTATGAAGCAAAGAAGGTTATCCGAGAGCTTGGATTAGACTACACCAAGATAGATGCATGTGAAAATGATTGCATCTTGTATTGGAGGGAGTACGTCGATATTGAAAGATGTCCTAGGTGTAACCTATCCAGATGGAAGTCAGATAGGCATAGAGGCAAAAAAGTCCCATGTAAAGTGTTACGCCATTTTCCTATTACGCCTAGGTTACAAAGGCTGTATATGGCTTACAACACAGCTAAAGAGATGGGGTGGCATAAGGATGCACGAAAGGATGACGGTGTGTTAAGACAACCATCTGATTCCATTACATGGAAGACTTTTAATGAGGAACATCCCAACTTCTCTGATGACCCTAGAAATGTTCGCTTTGGCCTAGCAAGTGATAGGTTCTAACCTTATGACAATATGAGTGCTGCACATAGTATATGGCTAGTGGTTTTGGTTTCTTATAATTTACCACCTTAGCATTGCATGAAACTACCATACTTTATGATGACACTCCTAATTCTAGGTCCTAGGTGTTCAGGTGATGAAATAGATGTATATCTACAACCAATGATTGAAGAGCTACAACATTTGTGAGAGGAAGGAGTGGAGACATATGATGCTCATTTGCAATCCAATTTTAAGATGCGAGTAGCCATATTGTGGACAATAAATGACTTATCGGTGTATGAAAACCTTTCAAGGTGGTCAACTAAAAGGAAGTTAGCCTGCCCTTATTGTCATAAAAACACGCATTCAGTTTCTTTGTGT
This sequence comes from Erythrophleum fordii, assembly GCA_032878935.1. NCBI lineage: Eukaryota > Viridiplantae > Streptophyta > Magnoliopsida > Fabales > Fabaceae > Erythrophleum > Erythrophleum fordii. The sequence continues at coordinate 15,860,488 of JAVQMF010000049.1, read as the reverse complement.
AGCAAGGTGTGCTTCATGGGCTATTGCCGCTTCTTACCTATTACTCATCCCTGACGGCGAAATAGAAGGGTTTTTTATGGGAAGGTTGAAACTACAAGAACACTTATATCTTTATCCGGAGTTAAAGTACTAAGGCAATTAGAAGCATTAGGCAATGTAAGCTTTGGGAGAGGATAAAAGAGAAAGTGTGATCGCCTAACCAGTGCTTATAATTGGAGGAAGAAGAGTATTTTTTTCAATTACCATACTGGAAAACCCTCATACTTCGACACAACCTAGATGTCATGCATATAGAACGAAATATGTCTGAAAACCTTATTTCAACAATAATGGGTATGGGTGGAAAGACCAAAGACACATTAAAGAGTCAGTATGACTTGGTGGATTTAGGAATAAGGTAACAGTTGCATCCAATAGAGGATGAGAATAGAGTATTAATGCTCACAGCTTGCTGTTGGAGATTGTTCCCTAGGCCAATCATTGTATTGCAAATATTATTTTTATTACGAAATAAGAGTTTTCTTTTTATTACATTATTATATTATTTGCATGTTTATATATAATAATATCCATGGATAAATCATTTTTGAATTATCCAAAATATCCTTAATCAATCATCCTTGTAGGAACAACGATGAATTAAGATTAGTATGATTTTGATTGATTAAGTGTTAATCATGTATGATGATATGAATCAAAATCATAGGCATGTGTTAGAGAACAGGACGTTGGATAGACCCGTTATGAGATAAGCTACATGGATTAGGTCATAAGTTTATCTCATATATAACTGTGTCATTGATCCCTTAGACCTGAGATCACCATAGATTCCTACATGAAGGACACTGTACTTTGACATAGTCTAATGTCACCTTTAACCAGATAATTATAAAGACTATGATCAGGTATAATGGAATTCATGCAAAGGAAGATAAGTGGTCAAGATAGAATTTGTCCCTCTGGTTAATAGAGAGATATCTCTGGGCCCTTCGATGAGTGTGATTGAGAAATGCATGGCCATGCTCAAATGGAAAGGGTTCCATCTTATAATCAGTCTGCTCGGAGATCGAGAAAGTTATGATCGAGCAAGTTGAGGATGACATTTTCATGCCTCATACTCGATCTAGATATCGTGTGACAAAAGGGATATGATAAGGTTGTAAGATAGGTTGCATCCGATCACCGATCTCGTATGATTTGGGTAGTCACAATGTCTTGCTAGAGGTCGCTTGTGATTTGTGGGTTAAACAGTGTAGTTGGCCCACTGCCAACATCATATGGGCCTGTAGGATCGCACACAAGAACGGACCAACTTGAGTTAAAATGTCCACATTCATTGAATCAGAAATGTGTCTAGATTCAATTAATATTTAGGATGGAGGAATTATTTATATATATATATATATATATATATATAAATAATAAAATTCAAAATATATTATATATATATATATATTATATTTGATATTATATATATGTATATATATATATGTGAATTAATTTAAATTTGATTCTATCAGATAGATTTAAATTTAAACTAATCAGATAATTTAAATTTAATTCTATCAAATAGATTTAAATTTAAACTAATCAGATAATTTAAATTTAATTCTATCAGATAGATTTAAATTTAAACTAATCAGATAATTTAAATTAAGCTCTAGATATTGTTAGTTTAAATTTAAACTATAGGATAGATTTGAATTTAAACTAATAGATATATTTAATTAATTTTGATTAATTAAATATATCTAAAACTCTAGTCTATAAATAGGGTTTCCATATCAGAAAATAAGAGCTAGAGCTAGAGCTGCCTCCAAAATCCTTAGAGAGAGGGACACCGTACGGACGTCGTACGGACTGTACAAACAGACTGCTAGCACATCGTTTTGAGTTGCTAAACCCCGTTCGTGTGAATACCAGTAGAGGGAGCTGATCTGCGGTCAGTTCCTGTGATCCAAATAAAAGTAAACAGCAAACTCAATCGACAGAAAAAAGGTAATTCTTGAACCTATTCGGTCTAAGCAATTTTGACGGATCTTTAATGGGAATTGGGATCAAAATTTTAAACGTTTCCGCTGTGTGCCTCCCATAATTCCCAACACTTGCTATGCCTTGTCGCCCCATGAGAAATCGAAGGTGTGCAACTTCTTGGCAAATTTAAAGGTTCCAATTGCAATATGCAGTTTATTGTCTAAGGAAGTGTCAGAGCCGATAATAAGGTTAGGTAAATTTTTCAAGAATTTATATTCTAAGTGTCTAAAAATTGAAGATTTAGAATAACTTGAAACTCAAATTGCACTCATATTATGCAAATTGAAAATAGTATTTTCACCGGCTTTCTTTGATGTCATGGTTCACTTGCCCATTCACTTACCAAAAGAGGCGATGCTTGGTGGACCAGTACAATATCGATGGATATACCCTATTGAGAGGTATTATATTTCAATATGTATTTTATTCAATTTCTCAAATCTTCCAAACTATTTCTCTTTTCAACCATCTACCTTTTACGTAGGTACTTATACACGCTTAAATCTTATGTTTGTAACAAGTCTCGTCCAAAAGGTTCAATTGCAGAAGGTTATTTAGCCGATAAATGCCTTACCTTTTGTTCTCGTTATTTAAAGGATATGCCAACCAAATTTAATCAGCCTCCTAAAAATGACGATGGACCTATAGACAATGGCAATAAGTCCATCTTCAACCAAATTGGGAAGGCAAGAGGGTGTTATGATTCCATTACTTTGCCTGAAGCAGAGTTCCATCAAGCTTGCATGTATGTGCTGTAAAATTCTATAGATGTTTTGCCATTCATGGAGTAAGTTATCACTCATTTGCCAATCGCTATGACAATAATTACCATAAATATTTTCTAACTTCTTACTGCAATTACAATGTAAGGAGCACCAATTGGAGATTGAAACTCAAATTTTCAACTACTGAAGACTTTACCAAATGGTTTTGTGCATGAGTAGGTTCATTTGTTGAGTAGCATATTTTGAGTCATGATCCTTTTATCCAAATAAAAGATAATAGAGTATGGTTAATTTATGCAAGTTTTATAGTTACGCATACAGGGCCAAGCTAATGATGACCTCATCAGTTTAGCACTTGGCCCAGGCAAAACAGTGTATCGTTTTTCTACTTATTTGGTCAACGATTTTAGATTTCATACAAGAGATCATGCCTTAGGGAAGAAAATTGACAATACTGGAGTTCTTGTGAAAGAGGATGACTCAGATAAAGGGAAAGAGTATTATGACATCTTAGAGAATATATATGAGCTTTCATATATTGGAAATAAGAAAGTATATCTTTTCAAATGTCATTGGTGGGATGTGAGTCACCTAGGAAAAGGATGCAAGGTTAACAAGTTTGGCATTATAAGTACAAATACTTGGCATTCATTGGATACAAATGAGCCATTTGTCTTGGCTTGCCAAGCAGAATAAGTGTTCTACCTGAAAGACATCATTGACACAAAATGGCTAATTGTCGTAAAGACAAATCCTCGTGACCTCTTTAGGCTCTCAGAGGTGGAAGAAGGTGAAGAAAGTGGCGAGAATGATGGTCTCCTTCTTGATGAGGCATATCAACAAGATGTAGTCCAATTAAATCCAATTTGGAATGATAATATGGGCATTAACCTTGTGATCCTCCTACATCTGGATGATGTTGAACTAGAAATACTAAGCTATACAAGTATAAATGCTCAAATAAGTGGGCATAATGCAAGGGGTGTGATAGATGATTTCATTAATGACAATAATGAGATTGGGTCTACCAATGATGAAGAAGGAGAAGATTTGCTTAATGATGACGATACGGAAAACACTATAGAGACTAAATGTGATCAAGATTAGTGTCAATCTTACTAAATATTTAAAAAAATTTATAATTATAATTATTATACAAACATTCCCATTGTATGACTGAGTGATTAAAGCATTTGAAGTTTGGTATATTTTGTGTCATATACGTTTTATATTGTTTACTTACTTTTTTTTTTCTATATCCTTGTTATGTATGTGTTTTATTATGTATGTATTTTATTGTCTACTTTTGTTTACCATTAATATTTGTTTCATCGCATCTTGTTACTTATACTATATATGAACAAAAGGTAGCAAATGTTAGGTTCTGCATGAGATAGGCTGGGAGGTCGAAGAGGACGAGGCATTGGGCAGGATAATGGCCGAGGTCGATATAACCCCACTGGAAAAGTGACATCACCTAAGCGTACACAAAGGGATTTAGTGCCAAGAGGTGCACTCTCACCTGAACATGGACAAGGGGATTTGGAGTCAGGAGATGCACTCTCATCACTTCTATCACAGAGGGATAGACAAACCATTTATAATGATTCGCTTCCTACATAACAATCATAGGTGTCGAGTAGTTCAGGTATCATTTCATGGAAATAATGCTTTTTTTATTACACTTTTGCCATATATATACACCAATGATTAATTTGTTTACTTTTTCTCACATACAGCAGCTTCTTGCAGCACAACTAAGAAGGGTAAGAAAAAATATAAGAGTATATCAATAGACATGAAGACAAAATATGGTTCTAAGATCAAAGTTTATATCTCTGAGAACTCAAATAGACCTGTTGGAGACAGGGCCTATGACTTTGCCAACTACTTTGGTGCGGACCATAGTCTGTCTTAAGGATGGTGATTGGGCCAAAGTTTATGCTAAATACGGGGATACTTTGTTATTGAAAGTAAAGGTATTACATTACATTTGTGGGTCATTTTTTCGCTATGTAGCATTTATAGTATTTCTCCATTAGTTAATAAGTTTGGTTTCTTATATTTTATGTCGGACAAATTTGATGTTCGCGACAGGTGCCCTGAAGAGAGATTAAATAGAACTTGTGTTGAAACATTGCATCGACTATACCGATCTTGGAAGGCTGACCTGCATGCAGAGTATGCTAAGTGTGACACAATTGAAGAGAAGGAGGCTGCTCGACCAAGTAACATCAGTCGTGATGATTGGGAGTGGCTGATGCATTATTGAGAAAGTTCAGAATTCAAGGTAATTTATTTCTAACAAGAATTTGAAGGATTGTTTGCTTTGTGTTTACATTATATCACCATCCAATTGTAGGCTACAAGTAGCAAGAATAAAGTAAACAGGGCAAGGCAAGTGACAAAGCATACATGCGATACTCGATCATTTGTAGAGGTTGAAGAGTCTACAATACGTATTTGTGTTATACTTAAGAAGTTTCTAAACATTTCTTTTTGTGTCATTTCTTCTACGGTAGCATGGATTATCATCCAACAAATATTGTTGAGAGATCCCATTACCGGAGAAGTGGCACCCCCTGACCGAGTTTAGGAACTTCAACACACCTGTAAGAACAAGGACAGAGAAGTGGAATGGGTAGATCCCAAGTCACAAGAAATCCATGTAAGTTACTATAGATCATTAAGCTTCAATTATTTATTGCATTACCTTATTATCTATGGTGTTTATCTATTGTTATATCACTAGGGGCGTATTCAAAAACTAGTTCACCAGTAAGAAGCAGAAGATAATGAGAATCAATTAATAGGAGATCAAATTTTGGCCACCGTGTTGGGGGAGAGGTCAGGGTATATTAGGAGGAAAGGATATGGAAAGAAACCGATAAAGAAGAGAATTATGGACTCAACAGATGTGGATTCAAAGGTTTCAACAACGATGGAATAAATGCAAGCTGAAATGGAGAGAAAATTACAAGAAGAGAGGGAAAGGTTACGGGAGAAAATGCAAGCTGAGATGGAAAAGAAGCTTCAAGAAGAGCAGGCTACAATGCAACAACAGGTTCAGTCAGAGATTCAAGCTCAATTGGCTAGTCTTATGGCCACCATGTAACAGGTACTTGTAAATGATTTTCTACCTTAATGTTATGTTAAACAATAACAGTATATGATTAATGTTATTTTTTATCAATAGGGACAGAATGTTTCGACCAATGACTCCTCTCGTAGATAAGTTAGGTGAAGAAAAGGTGGACTTATGTTTTTTTGTTGATGGCCATTTTGATGTATCAATTTATGCCATTATTTCATGTTCTAATAGATATTTCAATATAGGTTCTGACATGTAGGACGTTATGAAAGCACTTATAATTATAATACTAATTATGATATACAATATTAAGAAATTAATATTTCTTGAACATGTCCCTTATTTTTAAACATGTCAACATGTAGGACATTTTAATTTTCTTTAATGTTAATTTAATTTCAATGTACATTATTCATTTTAATATATATATCAACCCTTTTACCTTTAGCGGCAATAAATTTTGACATTAAAAGGCAAATTTTTTGTATGAAAAATAAAATAATTACCACTAAAACTTTACTGTAACACCAAATGTTGCTACTAAAACTTAATTGCTATAAAAAATACCATCACTTTTTCATTTTAGTCACCATAATTTTTTGTTACTAAATATCTTTAGTTATGAGTATAATATCATCCCTACAAACTTTTAGTGACAACAACATGTTGTCACTAAAAATCTTTAGTAGTAACTATAATTATGTTACTAATTCATTTTAGTGGCTACCACATGTCATCACTAAAAATCTTTAGTGGTGAACATGACTATGTTGCTAATTCATTTTCACCCGCAATAAATGTTGTCGTTCCATGTTTCTTTATAGTGACAAATGACATTTACCTATAGCAATAAGTCATTCTAAATATATATAGCAGCAATTTTAGTAGTATCACTAATTATTTTTTCCCATAACAAACTATTGTCACTAAATGTGTACTTATAGTGACAACCTATGTTGTTGCTAATACCTTTTCATTTAGTGGCGACACTTGTTTCACTTAAATGTAACAGGTACTTGTAAATGATTTTCTACCTTAATGTTATGTTAAACAATAACAGTATATGATTAATGTTATTTTTTATCAATAGGGACAGAATGTTTCGACCAATGACTCCTCTCGTAGATAAGTTAGGTGAAGAAAAGGTGGACTTATGTTTTTTTGTTGATGGCCATTTTGATGTATCAATTTATGCCATTATTTCATGTTCTAATAGATATTTCAATATAGGTTCTGACATGTAGGACGTTATGAAAGCACTTATAATTATAATACTAATTATGATATACAATATTAAGAAATTAATATTTCTTGAACATGTCCCTTATTTTTAAACATGTCAACATGTAGGACATTTTAATTTTCTTTAATGTTAATTTAATTTCAATGTACATTATTCATTTTAATATATATATCAACCCTTTTACCTTTAGCGGCAATAAATTTTGACATTAAAAGGCAAATTTTTTGTATGAAAAATAAAATAATTACCACTAAAACTTTACTGTAACACCAAATGTTGCTACTAAAACTTAATTGCTATAAAAAATACCATCACTTTTTCATTTTAGTCACCATAATTTTTTGTTACTAAATATCTTTAGTTATGAGTATAATATCATCCCTACAAACTTTTAGTGACAACAACATGTTGTCACTAAAAATCTTTAGTAGTAACTATAATTATGTTACTAATTCATTTTAGTGGCTACCACATGTCATCACTAAAAATCTTTAGTGGTGAACATGACTATGTTGCTAATTCATTTTCACCCGCAATAAATGTTGTCGTTCCATGTTTCTTTATAGTGACAAATGACATTTACCTATAGCAATAAGTCATTCTAAATATATATAGCAGCAATTTTAGTAGTATCACTAATTATTTTTTCCCATAACAAACTATTGTCACTAAATGTGTACTTATAGTGACAACCTATGTTGTTGCTAATACCTTTTCATTTAGTGGCGACACTTGTTTCACTTAAATGTAACAGGTACTTGTAAATGATTTTCTACCTTAATGTTATGTTAAACAATAACAGTATATGATTAATGTTATTTTTTATCAATAGGGACAGAATGCTTCGACCAATGACTCCTCTCGTAGATAAGTTAGGTGAAGAAAAGGTGGACTTATGTTTTTTTGTTGATGGCCATTTTGATGTATCAATTTATGCCATTATTTCATGTTCTAATAGATATTTCAATATAGTTTCTGACATGTAGGACGTTATGAAAGCACTTATAATTATAATACTAATTATGATATACAATATTAAGAAATTAATATTTCTTGAACATGTCACTTATTTTTAAACATGTCAACATGTAGGACATTTTAATTTTCTTTAATGTTAATTTAATTTCAATGTACATTATTCATTTTAATATATATATATCAACCCTTTTACCTTTAGCGGCAATAAATTTTGACATTAAAAGGCCTATTTTTAGTATAAAAAATAAAATAATTACCACTAAAACTTTATTGTAACACCAAATGTTGCTACTAAAACTTAATTGCTATAAAAAATACCATCACTTTTTCATTTTAGTCACCATAATTTTTTGTTACTAAATATCTTTAGTTATGAGTATAATATCATCCCTACAAACTCTTAGTGACAACAACATGTTGTCACTAAAAATCTTTAGTAGTAACTATAATTATGTTACTAATTCATTTTAGTGGCTACCACATGTCATCACTAAAAATCTTTAGTGGTGAACATGACTATGTTGCTAATTCATTTTCACCCGCAATAAATGTTGTCACTCCATGTTTCTTTATAGTGACAAATGACATTTACCTACAGCAATAAGTCGTTGCTAAATATATATAGCAGCAATTTTAGTAGTATCACTAATTATTTTTTCCCATAACAAACTATTGTCACTAAATGTGTACTTATAGTGACAACCTATGTTGTTGCTAATACCTTTTCATTTAGTGGCGACGCTTGTTTCACTTAAATTGTAATAAGTTTTAGTGGCGACTATAGTCACTGCTATATATTTGTACTATCAACTTTTAGTGGCGACACTTTGTCGCGGCTAAAAAGTATTAGCGTTATTAGAGTAGAATGACGGAAAAGATGTCGCTACTAAAACTTATTAATGGCGACATTTTGACTTTTAGCGACGACTAAAAATTAATTTTTTTGTAGTGCTTCCAATAAAAGGTCAAATTGATTAAGAACTTTAAAGGTGGTGTCCGTTTTAATTATGATTATTATATTCACATCACAAGAGAAAGTAAAGTCTCTATTTGATTAGAAGGGAATCAAGATAAACATGTCTTTCCTAACATGGGTGATTCCATCGTACTTAGGTGCAGTGGAACCATCTCAAAGTTGATACCTTTGATGTGTGGGCATGCTCGAACAATCTTAAAAAGTGATCTTCTAATACCACCTCCTACACCCATTAAAGATCCAATCTTGTTGAATCCATCTCTATACCCTGTGTAACAGCTGTGTAAATGGGAATTAAAGTAGGAAATCATACGGATCATGATATGAAACAATCTTGCATTATGACATAGAAAGTTGATCAAATTAAAAGGTATGCTTATTTCAATTATACTTTTGGTTTTATGTAAATTGGATGTTATGATCTAATTGTAAGCAAAATGATATAGTAACTAATGGATGATTGAGGAATTTAATTCTATTATATCATGCATGGCATAGTATTGTATAATTATGTATCAAAAGTGGAAAATATGTCTATATTTGAAGACTGCTGATTTTATATTTGAGTGTTATTTAATTTAATAATGGAGAATTAATATAAATTTGATATGGAGTGGTAAATAAATGTGTTTTTTAGATTAATGATCATCATGTTTATTTGAAATTCTAGTTTTAATATACATAATTATTGATAATTATATTTTATAAAAATCTAATTTTAATTATAATGGATAATAATTGTCTTGTGAAATTCTAATTGTAATTAGAATTTTATAAATGTAATAATAAGATTTTGTTTGGTTGGTATTATATCTATGATTGAACAATTTTGGTGATCAAAGATAAGTCAAAGACAAATTTTTTTTGTTGAAAATTTGATAATAAAAGCATAACTACAGCTACTGTTCTATGTATATTAATGTCAGCATAGAGAACCATCCTTCATCTTCTACATAAGACAATGCCTAGGAGTGCATATCAAATGCCCAAAATTTTGAACGAATTTTAGTTTATGACTATGATTCATACTATTATAAAAAGTAGGCTTTATTATTGTCCAAGCCTTATTATAGTAGTTCTTAAATTTAAATATTTGCAATACTATGGAGGGTTTGGAAATGTTTTGTTTTCATCTTGCCTAAGCCATAAGTTGAAGTGATGCACAAAATAACTATATTTTGTGGGTAAAGTATTTTGTTTTAGAGTTATGATTATTTTAATTTAGGAGAGGTCAAATTTGTTGGAAGTTTGTCTAAAGGCAAAAGAGATAAAAGAGGATATTGCTTTAGAGTTTTTCAAGGCACATCTTCTGTCATTCTTTTCTTATATCATGAAAATTGTACATGTCATTTACAGTATGACTTTACATATATTGAAAGTCTCAACATAGTTGTTTTCTCATATAAATTTGCTTATGTGAGGAAGTAGAAAATATTCTCCTAAATATTTATAATCCACTCTAAATGTGTGAATATGTGATATTGGATTATTTTAATAATCATTAAAATTGTTAGATTGTATCCAACTATTTGGACAATTTGCGCATGATATAATATAAGAGTAATATGAATAAGCTTGTATGTCCTCTTTTCATGTTTAGTATGTGCCTGTTGGGTTATTAGAAATTGTGTGTCTTTAAGAAAGTTATATAAGTATGTGAACTTACAATTATAATTAAAATAATGACTATAGCAATTTTGCATAGGGATATGATTATTGCAATATGTGTGTGGGTGTGTGTGTGATGTTAGTAACGGCATAAACTATGGTACATAGGATGCCATAATATTTAAATTTTTCTCTCCATATTCTTTAATAGAATTGTGTGTTAGTGGCATTATTATTGCAAAAATCCTTAATGCTATTGTCAAGTTCTAAAAGTACACTTGTAATTGTGGTTTAACATACTACATGTAAAAATATATGATTGAAGGCATGTTAAAAGTTGAGTGAAAATTTTTGGAATATTTATCTAGTTATTAAAAGGGTTGACTCATCTTTAAACATTTCCTTCTAGTATGAAAATTATCAAGGACTAAAAGGGTATGTAGATTATAAATTTATCTTAAGCTATTGTTTCATAGTTGAAATTAATAAATAATATTTTGGTTAAATATGTGTCTTGAGACTATCAATGATTATTTAGACAAAATTATGAAAGTGGATAGGTTTATTTAAGTTTTCAAGGTTAAAGAATTTGGACAAAATAAAATGTCACTATCTTATTATAAATATGTTGTTAGCCATAAAGCATCCATAAGATGTTACTTGTTGAACAAATTTGATGTGCATTAAATACGGATGGTTAGATTGTTGGAAATATTAATTTATTATTATTGATTAGTATTAATTAATTATTAGACTAACTAATAGATTATATTATGCTAATATCAAAATAATTAATTTAGTAACAACCACTGTGTAAATAAATTAGTTTTCTTGGCAAATTATATATAGCTTGTAATGGGTGGACTATCCATAAGTCTATCTAGGGAATAAGGACTTAATTCATAATTCACTTAGAGTTGGTTATCCTATTTATACTAGTTACAATTAGATTTTATGATACAATATAATTTTAACCTGCCTTCTGGTGTTATGGGTTGTAAACTCTACTCCTCCATCTATTTCTATGTGTTGCTATTTTCTTTGCATAGATTCATATTCATAGACCACCATATTATATCAAGTATTATTTGAATTTAATCTCCCATATTTCATCATAAATTACACTTTTAAATGGTAAATAATATGAAAAGGTAGACATGAAATAATTTAAAGGATTTGTATGTATTACCAAAAAATGTGATGAAAGTATAAGAAATAACTTGATTTCCAAAACATATATAGCATCAATGAGAAGCTTGTCTTATGGTTAAGCATAAGAATTATAAGATATTTCTATACTCATATCTATATTTGTTGAGATAAATATGGTCAGTATGAATAAAATTATGATGTATCTAGAAATAAATATTATTACAAATCTGCTAGTAAAAGACATTGTGGGGGTTTATTCATCCATTGTTTTAAGGTTATCAAGTTTAAATAATTGAGTGTAAAAAGTTGTTTGAAGGTTCTTGAGTTTAATACTTGATTGCTAAAAAATCATTACCCCTTATGATGTTTCACATATATGAGTTGAAATTATGATAAATAAGTTACTTTAATTGAGCTATTGGAGTTATTGGAAATCATGTACTTATTAGTATTATACATGCTAGATATTGAAAGTTATTATTAAATGTCCTAGTATATATCAAAAGAAAATAATTATAGAATTGAATTTATAAATACTTTTATGTATTATTAATGGAAAAATTGATGTTACTTAGATAGCTAATATATATGAAATTAAATTTGCATATATATGTTGTTATGTTTATCCACAATAAAAGAGGGCTTTTTGATTGACATCCTACGTAATTATTTAAACTTGACTCAAAACCCCTTTGACTAAAAAGATTACTCTCAAATCTCATATGTTGCACCAAAATCGGAATGGATAATTTTGATTTCAAAAATTTTATTTCTTTTTTTTAATATAAATACGGAAGTTGGAGTTTTAAAAAAAATAGTGAAAATTATAAAAGCAAAAGAGAATAAGTAATTGGGCTCCCATGTGATTCCTTTCACAATAGCATGTACATGAAGCATTTCACACTATTTCTTTATATGTTGAAAAATTTGGAAGATGATGAGTTGAATGATTTTTTAGGAAATACATAAAGATAAAAATAAAAATAAATAATGTTAGGAATAAAAATTATTTTCATATTTTTTAAAATAATAAAAGAATAATATTATTCAATAAAAATTGGAAAATTATTTTATTATTGATTTGTTATTAGTAAATAACAATTATTTATAAAAAATAATAATATTTTTATTATTTTATGAAATAGTTATTATTTTATGAATAAAAATTGCTTTCATAATTTTATAAAAATTTCATATTTATTTCTAAAATTAAAAACTAACTCCAATTGGCCCCACTTCAACCAAGTTCATTCGTAAAAAAATTAGGAAAAAAATTATACATAAATATTCAAATTCTACAAAAATTATAATAAAAATCTTAAAAATGAAAATTATATTTCAAAAAAAATTTTATATCCTAAAAGAGTATTATCTATAATTTCTCGATATACAAACACTTTAAAGCTTATTTTTTTTCAATTCTCTAATATTATACTTATAGAAAAGGTTACTGGAGCTATACTCAATAATGCTATCTTAAACTTACCCATAACACAACTATTCATCCAACATCATTAGGAATGGCACATTTAATGTTATTTCCTATGTGAAGGGGCTTACTTCTCATAAAAAGATTGATAACTTGACTGTTGCCAAGCAAAGTAAGAATTCAACATCATCTTGCAAGCAAGCTTTTTATTGAAGTATGATATAATTTAGGGGTGCACGTGCCAGGCAGGGTTTTGGCCTTACTCGATGTCCGCCCCGATTTTATTAAGGCTTCAAAATTGAAGCCCGATGCCTGGGTCGGCCCGACCCGATTTAATATCAGGCGAGGTTGGGCTAAATCGAGTGGCCCGACATTTTTTTTTATTTATTATAAAAATTGTAAAATAATCTCAAAAAAGAAAAATTTTATATAAATCTTTATAAAATTACATTTTATTTTTAAAAAATTAAAATTTTGATATAAATCTTTATAAAAAAATATTTTTATTTTTTATTTTTTTAGACTTAATTAGACTAATATATCTTTTATGGCCAACCTAAATTTATTATTAAAATTATAAAATAATACTTAAAAAAAATTATATAAATTTTTATAAAATTATATTTTATCTTTATAAAAGATTAAAGTTTTGATATAAATCTTTATAAACAGATATTTTTTAAAAAATAAAATTATTTTTTGGGCCGAGCCTGGCCAATATAGCCCTAAAGGTTGACCCGATGCCCGGCCCGACCCGATTTTGTGGCCCGCCCTAACCCTAAATTTTTTTATGCCAGGCCCAACCCGCCCCAATTTGACCTGGCAGGGTCGGGCCCGGTGAATACCCCTAATACAATTGAACAAACCATAACAGTAACCAATGTTAAATATCCTAAGAGGACGTAACTGGTTACCCTTGAGGGATAGTAGAGAAGTAAACCATACTATTTTAACAAAAGTGAAATGAATGGGAATAGAGTAAACTACATAGATATCCTTTAAATTTTACTAACATTATATATACTTTCTTTATATTTTTAAAATATAAGAGGACTTTTTAAAAAAAAAAGAATAAGTTATGTTATTTTTAGTTTAATTTAAAATTTTTCACCAAAATACCATTTGTTATTCAAAATACTTTTTTTGTTAAATTTAATGAAAATAAAATCTACTTTTTTATTTTTATTTGTATATATTTATATATAATACATATTTGTATATATATATTAGTTTAATTTAATTTTTTTAACAAAATACCATCCATTATTCTAAATACAATTTTTTGTTAAATTTAATAAAAATAAAATATACTCTTTTTTTGTTTATTTGTACATATTTGGACATAATACATTTTTATATATTTAGATTAGTTGAGGATATTTTGACTAAAGTATATATTTTAAAAATTAAAAAAAATTGTATAATTTTAATAAAATTTAAGAAAAATTCAAATAATTTATTCATAAAAATATGATTAATAAATTCATTACTCATCTTGTTGAAAGTGCAAATAATTTCAATTGGCATATAGTGTTGATGTAGGATTGAGATTGCAAAGCATTGGTAAGCAGTCTCCAAACAAGCAACACTGTTATAAAAGGTAATTTTAATTTTCATAAATGCTTCCATTCCTTGAAACAAAATTGGATCCTTTATTCTTTTTTTCTGTACTTATTTCTTACTTATCTTAATTCAGATTGTTTATATTAAATTTGGATGACCTAAATTTAATATTTTTATTTTTATATTAGTTTTTTTTAAAAAGATACAAGATATAAAATAAAAGTAATCTTTTAATTGCTAACTTTTTTAAAAATAATAATTTAAATTAAAAAATTAAAAAAATAAATATCAAATATGAACTATTCAAATCAAATTTAAATGGTTTACATTTAAAAATACACATACATATTCTTTAGAATAAGTAGATGGTTCAGACTCTATTAAAACTACACTCCTTTGAAACTAAACTTAATCAGAATCTATGTTGCTCACAATAAAACAAGATAACCGACTGTGACCATGTATTGACCACTTAGTTTTCAGACCAAATTAATTAATTCTTTTTCATCCCTTCCATTCATCTTCTCCAATCAATCTATCCAAATGATTTTCTGATTTCTCATAAACTCACCTTCATTTCTATCTCTTTTAGTCTTGTCAAATACTCCATGCTTAATACACTCTTCTTACAAAATGCAATCAAAATATGAAAATCATAAGGACTGGCATAATTGCTTATTATGAGTTGGGTTCAGAATGAGCTATTTAATTACATTTTTACAAACACTTTGAATGCATTATAAATTCCTCACCGTGCTCCTGTTAGTGTTCCAATCCCAACTGTCTGAAAGAGGAACGCCTCGGGTACAAAAGACCCCACGATCCCACAGCTTGCAAATTTAGCAGATGAAAAAAATTCGATTAGCATTATTAAGATTGTGGGCGGTGGTGCTCAAACATTTTTTAGAGGAAGGTTTTTAAGCTAAAATACTTGACAAGAGTAAGGAAAAAGTAGAGGGGAGCCTGCGGAAGATAAGAAAATCATAGATACTAAAATAGATTGAGGGCAAAAGATGAAGCCCCACAAAGTAACGTTAAAATAGAAGAAGGATATTTTGGTAATTTTATATACTTAAATTTATAAATTTAAATAATATGGTAATTAGATGTAAACTCTATATAATTATATATGAGACTCATATTAATTATATAACCTAATTTAAATTAAAAAATTAAAAAAATTAAACTTATAAATAGTTTGAGAATAATATCTTATTGTATAATACATATATATATATATATATATATATGCGCATGTATGATGAGGTTAATAAATTAAGGGTGGATTATAATTTTTTTACATATTATAGAAATATTATAATTAAAGGTAAAATTTAGAAGTGAATAAATATATTTTTTATGAATTTTTATTATAAAAAAATTAAAGTAAATTATCTAAAAATATAAGACGTAAGTATCTATACAATATCTTATGATATCTTTTATTTTGAAATTTGATTCCTTGTTAAAATTTTATTTTAAATTTAACTCAATTAGAGTCCGTTCCCTTAAGAATTTGCACTGAGCAGAAGCCCGATATCTCGGCGGATTTCTTCTTCTTGGAAACCGCAGTCCATTATGGCTGATCTCCGTCACCACCACCACGACCACCATCAACATCCCCGCACCGCCTCTCCGTCTCACAACGCGCGACCACGACCGCGACATTCGCCACTAGTCCCAGAACATACCCTATGTACCCATATACGCCAACAACCCCGTCATCAACTCCGTCCAAACGCCGTCTTCCCTCATTCCCATCCTTCAATTCCAAACCCTCAACCAAATCCTCCCTTTCCTTCTTCTTCTTTTTCTTCTATTTGCGCTCCCTTTACTCCTTACTCCCTTTGCTCCGCTTCTCCCCTTCGTTTTCCCTCTTCCCTTTTTCTTTCCTCTTCTCTCTTCTCTCATTCATTCTCACCCTCTCTATTTCATTGTTTTCCTCATATTCTTCCTCTTCCTCATCCAAAGACCCATTTCACCAGAACAAGCAAAATCAACCCATTTTTGCACTAAGCTTCATTACACTGTCTCATCAGAGGCTTTTGGTTGCCAAATCAATTCTGCTGGCACTAGTTTTTCTCCTTCGATTTCAAGCACTTCGATACTGTGGAACCGCAGCGATGACTCTCGCTGAATTAACTGGCAGCTTTGCTGCCCGCTTCGTTGCTGAGGGGCGAAATCGGTCGTCTAAAGTTCTCGGGTTTCTGGCATTGTTTTCTGGATTGTTTCTATTAGCTTTCAGTTGGGATCGCGTTGCATGTTTTGCTTTCTCGACTGATAAATGGGGATACGCTGTATCACCAACAGAGAATTGTGCGAGGATTTGGCCAATGTTACTTCCGTTTCTATCTGGATTCCTAGGTTGTTACGAACGAATTTCAATGGGTTGGGGAACAATTAACCAACTTGGTCATAAACGAGTTCGACTAGTTACCCTTTTTTTCACTACAACTGTGCTTTTTATTCCTGCTATAATTACTTTTCTTATATATGGAGTAGAAGATAGTATTTCAATCAGAAATTTAAGTTGGCCTCTCCTCAATACTATTGTTTTTGGCGTCCTTTTGAGTGAGAATTCCAGTGGTGAGAAATTGGTTAGTTTGAAAAACCAAAGGGAATTTTTAGTCACTTTTTTCTGCACACTGGTACTAGAACTTTTCTATTCTCCTGAGCTTTCCCTTTGGGCTTTGTTGCTTTGTGGTTTACTGCTCTATATAGCCGTTAGAGAATTAAATCCTTTTCATACAAATTATCTTGAATCAGGTGAGGACTATTCGGTGTTATCTTTTAGAATGATTATGAAGCCTATCCGACATATTTTGTGTGAGAAGAAGTCTCGTAAAATTGCACTTTTTCTATTGATAAACGCTGGATACATGGTTGTGGAATTTGTTGCCGGATTTATGAGCAATAGTCTTGGGTTGATTTCAGATGCATGTCACATGTTGTTTGATTGTGCTGCTTTGGCAATTGGGCTATATGCTTCATATATATCTCGTTTACCTGTAAATAGCCAGTATAACTATGGTCGTGGGAGATTTGAGGTTCTTTCAGGATATGCTAATGCTGTTTTTCTGGTTCTCGTGGGAGCATTGATAGTGCTTGAATCACTTGAGAGAATTTTAGATCCTGAAGATATATCAACTAATGGTTTATTAGTCGTGTCTATAGGAGGGCTCATAGTCAATGTGATTGGCTTGATATTCTTTCACGAGGAGCATCATCATGTCCAGGGAGGTTCTGGGTCATGTTCTCATTCGCACTCGCACTCCAATAGCCATCACCACCATCATGATCTATGTTGCCATGGTAAGCATGATCACGAAAGGCATGAAAATCATTAGGAATTTAATACTGTTTCCAGGGATAGCCATGAAAAATTATGCTTCTTTAATTGCGGCCGTCGACGCCACCACCACCGTTGTAGTCATGATGGGAAAGCTGACTGTCATTCAGAAGATAACATCATTCAGAGCTTCGGGCATCATGACCTCCATGATCATGCCCGGCAGCATGTCAATCATGACCAAGGTGATCATCATGATCAGCATGATTTTGCAAAGCGCCATCATACTGATCACTATTATAATGTAACCTCACTTGTTCACCCCTTGGAGGTTTTTAATGTTGCCAGCTTGCATGGTGAAATAGTTTGTTCGTCCCCGAAAAATTGTGATTTACAGCAGAGAAAGGCATTATCTGATTCAAAAGAGCCTCAAGAGCACAGCCATCACCACATTGACCACAATATGGAAGGAATATTCTTGCATGTTCTGGCAGATACGTTGGAGTACAAGGGATGGCTTGTTGCTGATCCTGCCTGTTCTGTATTTATTTCAGTTATGATTATATCCTCAGTTATACCTCTACTCAGAAACTCTGCTGAAATTTTGCTCCAGAGAGTTCCCAGGGCGCACGAGCAAGAGCTGAACGATGCTTTAAAGAATGTTCTGAAGATCAGGGGTGTTTATGGCATTCAAAAGCTCCATGTATGGAGCTTCACGAGCACAGATGTTGTTGGGACACTACATCTACATGTGTCAGCAGATGCTGACCAGACATCTACCAAGTCTCAAGTGTCCCATATATTACGTAATGCGGGAATCAAAGATTTAACATTGCAGGTGGAATGCGTTGGGTAATAACTTTCATATAGGTCTCATCAGCATTTAAGAGTGTTCTTAAAGATAGTAGCCATGACTATGGCTGCCATTGGGGGCTGTGGATGAGTCTTGAAATAAGCTGTTCAGTACAAAGATGCAAGCTTTCTTGGTCGCTTCTCCTCTTTTCTTGGAAACTGAGATGCTCTTAGAAGCCAGCATTGATTGTTTTGTAAGCAAAATATGGAATGCCGGTTGATGATATCTTTGAGTCTCCCTTCGACTGTGAAGGCCGATGAGTGGGGATCCTTGGCACTGAATATTTTCTGGTACAGCAAGATTGTTGCACTTAATGTCCGTGGCTCATTTGTCAGTCATGTTTCGATTGATGGTCCTATTCTTATAACTGTTGCATGTTACTGATGGATTATGATTTAGTTTGAAATTAGACGCTTCAGAGATGCCAATAAATGTTGTTTCATTACACCATTGCATGTCTGGTTGCTGTAGTTTAAAGTAGCTCTTCAAATTCTGCAGTATGACTAACAAAGTAATGAAACCAAAATCTATCCGGAACTCTCTGTGAATTTGTTCTGTGGTGTCCCTTTTCAGTTCTAAATTCTAATTGTAGCTTGTAGTGCTAGCTTATCAATTTGTTAAATGACCTGGAACGGATAATTTCTGCCGAACAAATTAAATAGCTAAAAGCCTAAAAGGAGCGAGGATAAGCAAAGTTATCATTTTTTAATAAAAAAAAATATTGCGAAGCAATCTATTTCTTAATTAGTACGAAAATAGAAGATATTAGATGTGGCTTGATAGTAAGGCTTTTTAATAGATTGTTTGCAATCTACAGTCCAATGAATAATATTATTTTTTCTGATTTCAAATATAAGTCATTTATTAAAAAATTATTTTGGTCTAAAAATATAGGTCATTTCTCGAAATTGTTTTGATCATTTTTTGAGAAACCTTCTATTTAAGAGTGTATAATATTGGGTAGAATGTGATTTTTATTTTTTATTTTTTTATGATTCGTCTCTAAACAAGATCGGATATAATTTGATCATTATAAACAAATTCAAAATCTTTACAGATAGAACCAATCATTAGTTCCCTAACTGATCACTGATATCGGAATAATTTGTTTCCTCTCTTTTGTCTTAGTCCATGATCGGAATGAGTCACACATACACCCTAGTACATGTTCCTCGGGGCTGAGGGCATCCCCGAAGGGCGGGGAATTTTGTGACATTTCTGATTAGCTGTCTTGTGTTTTTAATAAGTTGTCTAATAGTTGGCATGTTGAATCGTATACATAATGAGTTGGTTTAGATCAATCCTAACCTGATGATTATGAATTACTTATATTTTTAAGTGAGTTTTTTTTAAGTACACCTAATTAAATAGAGAGTGACTAATACAATTTAGGTTATTTAATTAGGAATAAATATAAAAAAAAATATTTTGATATAAATTTAATTAGTTAAACTACCTTTAATTAATTTTTTTTAATATTTGTGAGGTAAGTATGTGTGACTTGTATTTGAGATTAAAGGGAATACATAATGTATTGGTGTGGTGAATAACGTCACAACATGGTGGATTGGGGTGCTCGTTTTGTGAGATGGGTCAACCCTCCTTGTGGCTTTAAGCTGGATACAGATGGAAGCTGCTTGGGTACTCTGGCTCTATTGGTGCTGCTGCTAATATGCAAGCTGATTTTAGTGCTACTGGTGAGGGGTTGATGTTTCTGTTAGATGACACGGGCGGGCAATGGAGGAAGATACTGAAAGCTTCTGGAACTTAGAGTTGATAAAGCTTTTACTGGGTCCGATTGCCTGGAAGCTTTGCACCTCATCGATCACTCGAATTCTTACATGTTGGGAGCGATTATCTTTACACCAAGTGCAGTTGGTCCATGTTTTGCGAGATTTGAATTTTCTGAGAGAATTTTGTTAGAAAAAGAAGAGAGGGGAGTAGGATGGATTCCGCCCATCTCTGTCTTTCTTTTTCTAATTGAATCCTAAGGAAAGAATCCATCCAGTTCCTAATTATTATCTCTGTTAACGCATGTTTACAGCTTTTTGATATCCTAATCGAACAATTAAAACCTTAAAAATAAAATAATAATTTTTAAAATATAATTGTAATTTAGGTAGTTATCTAATATTTGTAATGCATATTTCAATTATAAAAGAATATAGATGATTATTCAATAATTTGTAGTTTATCACTACTTTTTTAAAAAAACATTTATATTTTTCCAAAAATATCTTTTAATTCCCATAAAATACGAGTGATTAAATAGTTTATTTTTTTAATATAAATAATTACAATATTTTAATTCAAAAATTTAAAATTAAATATTTAATTATTTTAATTTAAAATAGAAATTAACATTCAATAAAAGCAAATTCTAATTTTAATCTTTAAAATATAAGAGGTCGCATAAACAAAATTTGTGTGTAAATGTTGACTTCTATATATTTATGGCATGCATCTCCGATCCGACTGTGTAACAAGTTCGAGCCACGCAAGACGCGCCAATAGGGACAGAAAGCGCCCCAACCTTTGTCTTGAAGCGCAGAGTGAGCAAGCTCAGTACGCGAGTTCAAGGACAAGACACCGGAATTGAAACGTCGTCCATAGTAAACCACCGCCTAGCAGTCCCTGTATTTGGTTTCTTTGATGCGGGGTTTTCTTCAATTTATTCAGCAACCAATTTTCATGAGCTAAAGAACTGAGCTTTGGTTATGGAGAGCTCTGAGAAGGTGGTTGCTGTGATTATGGTGGGCGGACCCACTAAAGGTATTGGCTTTGCTCCTAATAGAACTTGTCTCTCCGCTGGGATTTGGAGTTCTCTTTGTGTAACTTTGTTCAACTGTCTCTGCAGGCACCAGATTTCGGCCTCTTTCGTTCAATGTTCCGAAACCCCTTTTCCCCTTGGCTGGTCAGCCAATGGTTCAACATCCTATTTCTGCTTGTAAAAGGGTTTGCTTCGCTGTTACTGCTCAAGTACCCTTTTTGTTCACACTGACTCGGTTCCTAAGCAGTTTGAGAAAACTATGAAGAAATCGCAATTTGAACGTTGATTGGCATCTTATTATTATTATTTTTTCCCTTAACTTGGGTTCTGGGTTCTTGATATTGGCAATTAATTTATCAGATTTGGCTCTGTTAGTATAAAATTCTCAAATTAAATCAGCTTTGAAGCTGATGAAGTGGAAACACACATTCAGATCGAAACTAATTCACACATGACTTGAGTATGGACTTGTTGCTTACTGATTTGTCTTCTACAGATACCCAATTTGGCTCAAATATTTCTCATTGGATTCTATGAGGAGCGAGATTTTGCATTATATGTCTCTTCAATTTCGAATGAGCTGAAGTTACCAGTAAGGTGACTACTGCATCAGTGTGAAGTTTTTGTAGGTGTGCTTGTAAGCTCTTTTAAAGGCTACACTTTGCTTCATTGTGTTGCCAATTTTGTCCATCTAGATATTTGAAAGAGGACAAACCACACGGTTCAGCTGGTGGCCTATACTACTTCAGAGATATCATCATGGAAGACAACCCAGTTAAAAACACTGCTCTTTTGGCTATTTTTACAGTATTGTGGATTGACTCCAGAATGATTTATGCTTATATTCTGATACCACTTTGATTGCAGTCACATATTTTCCTGCTAAATTGTGATGTTTGCTGCAGTTTTCCACTATCAGCCATGCTTGGTGAGTGTTTCACTATTAAGTTATACTGGTTCATTGGAAGTATGGCGCTGCTGAATCACTTTGTGTTTCCTTTGACAGAGGCCCATAAAAGATATGGTGGGATAGGGACAATGCTAGTAGTCAAGGTTGGTGCAGACTCCAGCCAATAAAACTATATGTATCTATATGTACTTGCGAATGCATACAGGTAGAAATATGTATCTGTAAATAGACATCCCTGTGCTTCACTGAAATCAATTTTTTCTCCTTTTTTTTTTTTTTCCTTTGGGCCATTTCTATGTGTAGGTTTCTGCTGAATCAGCCAGCCAGTTTGGTGAGTTGGTTGCTGATCCAATCACTAATGAACTGCTGCATTATACGGAGAAACCTGAGACTTTTGTGAGTATATAGTTTAGTCTACTTCTCTTCTTGTCATTTCATTTTTATTTTTTGTACAAAAATAATCCAATGCTGGAGCTTCATTGGTATAACAATATTGTTCTTGATAACATGCAGGTTAGTGATTTGATAAATTGTGGTGTCTATATTTTCACTCCTGATATTTTTACTGTCATCCAAGATGTATCCATTAATCGAGAAGACAGAGGTTGGTCTTGTTCCATTAAAATTTCAGCCCTTACATACAAGGGTCATGCCTACATTGGTTAATTCTAGTATACACTACATGTCATTGTGTCATGTAGGAACAAACTTGACATTGACATGTATGATTTTATTAGCAATGAATAAATAAAACATGTATGGTTTCATTCTTGTTTCATTGCACCTTCAAATCTCAAAGAGCATACACACAATCATTCTTTCCGTAGTCAGCTCTTCCTTTTACAGAATATTATTAATAACGCATCGATTGTGTGTGTATTAATTTCTATCATTGAACTTGATTACTCAAATATATTTGGTGTCAAACTGATATTTATTTTAATGATCTTGTACAACTTACCTTCCAATTTTCAAGCATCAGTGGCCTTCTCTTTTCATTTAAGCTCTCTTCAATCCTAGTGGAGTAGGGAACTGATATCATATCTTTACATTGATGCCAAAATACTATACTGACTAGACCAACTAGCAAATTTGGCAGGCAGGCATTGCAAGCAAACATAGACAGTTCTTCCCATTTTAGGTGTTAGTTAAATTAGGACTTGATTGAAGTTAAACATGTATATACCGTCTGATCAACCCTTCTCTGATTTCAGAATGAATTCTCTTGTTTTTTTTAAGTCAGGGGAGAAACTTTGGGATACTTAATAGCTTAATATGACAGAAAGCATATCTGCTTAGTATAATCAATCAAACAATTGCTGTCTATGTTTGCTTGCATTAAGCACAGTGAATTTACACTGTTGGAAACTGACTTGAATTTGTTGACTGCAGCTAATCTGCGCCATCTGTCCAGTTTTGAAGCCCTCCAATCTACCACAACCACAAGGTTGACCAATGCTGCAAATTTTAAAATTTTCAACAAGATTCATGTTTTTATTTTTATTTTTTTTCTTTTAGAGGCATACACAGATACACTTCTTGACAACCTTTTGGGCTCAGATCTGTCTGTACACTTGATTACTTGAATTTTCTCTGTAATAGGGGTTAAAGGAAATTTTGTCCATTGTCATACAATAGATCTGACCTTTCATCTTCTAATTCTCGGTGCTTCAGTGAATATCATGACATATGTCACCTTATTTCCAACACAGTTATCCTTCGTACATTTGTTGCCTTTTAGAAACTGCAGTTTCTTCAAAATTTTACAGATATATTTTTCCTGCAGGACTCTTCCTGCAGATTTTGTAAGACTGGATCAAGATATACTATCTCCGCTTGCTGGAAAGAAACAGTTGTATACATATGAAACAACAGATTTCTGGGAGCAAATCAAAACTCCAGGGTATGGTTGCCTTAGGCCCTTGGTATCTTAATATTGCCTTAAGCTTTTCAATCTTGGATCATCATTGGGCACTGCCTAATGATTTCAACTTGACACGAACAGAATATCTTTGAAATGCTCAGAGCTGTATCTCGCCCAATTCTGTGTTACTTCACCCCATCTTTTGGCCAGTGGAGATGGGAAGAAGAATGCTACAATTATTGGTGATGTATATATTCATCCATCTGCAAAAGTACACCCAACTGCAAAGGTATTTCCATTGTTGCCTATTTAAGATTTTAAATTCCTTCCCTCATTTATGCAAACCCCAAATATATATATAGAGTACCTAAGACTAAAGAGCAAGATCCTTCTGAAATGATAAGGGAATGAATTCATGGATCTATGCTTGAGAATGTTGACTTTTAAGAAGCTATTGTGCTGCATTTGTTATGAAAATGTTATTATTAAAAAAGGACTGTTTGATAAAAATCTTTAAAAGATATTGTGGATCACTGTCGAAGGAACCATTTGGTAACTGTCACCAAATAAAGTGTAAACATCCATCAACTATGGCTTGATGATATTAAATATTAGGAACAGGGTTAGGTAATTCTAGAAAAAAGGTTAAAATTTTTGCAAGATCAATTGTACTTTATGTTTGAAAAACTCAACAAGCTTTTAGAAGTAAATCTCTTGCTGCTTTCTGGGATAGCCTGATAATTATGAAATAACATCCAAAAAAAAGACTTACTAAACATAAAATGTCTCTTCTGTTGAAAGAGAAGCCATAGCTGTTATAACTTAGCATACTTAGTAATAGGGCCTAGTTGTAATTGATATTTTACTTACATTCTGATGCTTTTGGGTTTTTTGACCTTGCAAAAATATAATTTCAAAATGAATAAACATCTTATACTTTGCTAATCTAGGTAAGAATGTTTAAACCATGTGAAGCTTTGCTTAGCAGTTTGTGCATTAGAAGACTGTAGTATTTGTAACTCATATTGGATTATTGGAAGGTTTTTCCATGTAGCTGTTATTCTCCCCCCTCCCCTCCCAAAAAAAATTATGACATCTTCAATGGTATTGTTACTGAAAATGTTAAAGTGAAAAAACTGCCTTGTTAAGCAGAAATTCATTCACTCTAGGGTAGGTTGGTTTGGAAACCTTGTTGAGGATTTGTGAGGGCTTTGGCATTACTATTCAAAGGTGGAAAGAGCTGTAGTGTAATCCTAAGAACTATTATTTTCCTCGTTAGCTCCCACTCATCGCCCAAAAAAATTAATTTATGGGTGAATTGGTGCCATTGTAGAAGTCTGGGATTAACTCGTTGGAGTGATTGTTTTTCATGCACAAGTGATGATGACAAGAATATTTATAAATGTATTGGTTGTAAGTAAAACTAGAACATTATCATCGAAAACCAAAAGTTGAGGTTAGTTCATTCTTCTGGACTTGAGAAATTTGCATGAAGCCTAAATTTTGTTTTTTCTTTCTTGAGCAGATTGGTCCCAACGTTTCCATATCAGCAAATGTTCGTGTAGGTGCAGGTGTCAGGCTTGTCAGTTGTATTATTTTGGATGATGTTGAAATTAAGGTAATGAACTGGATGTGTAAAATGTTTGATTTTTTTTCAACGGATAAAGAAAATGTGTTGTTTCTCCTTACAGGAAAATGCAGTAGTCATAAATTCTATTGTTGGATGGAAGTCATCAATTGGGAGATGGTCACGGGTGCAGGCACGTTCAGTCCATTATATTTAGTGATAACATTTTGGTCTAGAGGATAAAGAAAATAGAAATACTTTGAATAATATGGAAAAGTTGAACAATCCTTAGGTCCTGCAAAATTTGCTAATTAATCTTTTGGCATTTGTTTAGTGGCCATTTTAACCTTCCAAGTATTTAGAAATCCATTTATAAGTTATTTGAATATGACATATATGAATATTTCATGGTCCTCACGGTTATGACATATTAAACATGAGAATGCCAAAATTTTTATATTTCATTTAGTTTCCAAGTGATTGGATGTCCACTACAACTACTTCTGATTACTGTGGCTGATCAATTGTCAATTGAATGGTTCAGGCTGATGGAAACTATAACGCAAAGCTTGGAATAACTATTCTTGGTATGCATCCTTGGCCTTCTAGTATATTTCAAGACAAAATTCTAGTACAGTTTTGAAGTGTTTATTATTGGATTATCTAATAACAACTTAGATAAGTTAATATTTTTTACAGCTCAATTTTACGTTGTTGAATCTTTAATAAAAGTTTGACATCTCAAGTAACCTACTAACAAACACAAAAGAAAAAAACTTTATCTAAGTTCTGCCCTTTATTCCACATCACTAGTTCTCAAAATCTGATATTTTGATTCATTCTGATTGCTGGCTTAGATCACTTAACTTGCTTAGTTCTAGTATATTTTCAAGTCAAAGACAAATTGATATTTCTTTACAACTTAATACCACGTGGTTGAGTCGTTAAAAAAAAATTTTGACAAGTTATTAGAAAATTTAATAACAAATATATAAAGAATCTTATCTAAGTTTTGTCCTTTATTCCACATCACTGGTTTTCATGATCCAATAGGAGAAGCTGTGACGGTTGAAGATGAGGTGGTGGTGATCAGCAGCATTGTTCTTCCCAACAAGATGCTCAATGTCAGTGTACAAGAAGAAATAATCCTATAATCCTGACAAGAGAAAGTTTTACTGGCTTCTAGAGACTTCTAAAAAATTAAGGTTTTAAGGCGGTTCCATTTTAGTTTTCCCGTTTCTATTATTTCTTTCTAGGAGTGATAAAGTTATATTTTAGCAACAACTTACCAGGCTAGAATTCCAAATCTTTATTGCTTTATAGCCGAGAGATTTTTCTAATCTTCAAATGAATTTGATGGTCTGATTTTTGTAATCTTCAAATAGAGTACCTTAAAATGCAATGCTAGAAACGTGATTCTAGCGCGAATTTTTTTTTATTTTGTGATAATCAACAAAACTAATACAAACAGACACCTAGAGAGATACATTAAGACAGTCTAAACTGCAAAATCCAATTTCCTGTCTACACTTTTCCTGAAAAGAAGCTTTGTGGGCCTCAGAGATTTCTTAATTGGTAACAGAAAGAAATCGTCCAAGCACGGACATCCTTCCTTCTAACCCGTTCTAACCTGTAGAGAGGCGAATGTTGGGCCTGGATATTGTAGAAGTTTATATTCTAACTTTCTAAACACGAAAGCATATGTTGGATATTTCTGAGGATGCTGTATTAATTCCTACTACACTAGAAAGACTATAGTGCGTCGAATAGCCTCTCAAACTACTACTTTGGGTCTAGATTGATGCAATCTGTCCAGTTAAACCCATTTCTTGAAAAGAATATGACCAAATCAAATAGAAATCGAGACCCTCTTTTCCTGTTGTCTAGTATTACGCTTAGCAATTCAAAGTAACATTTGCCAACTTGCAAAATGAAGTTGTTGATCTGGCGGTCTAAAATTAATAGGATTACTGTGACATTGAGTCCAAGTTGGCTAATGGGAGAATTGATTATATTATTGTTGTAATTGTCAAAGTAATTGTAATGCAAATTTTAGGTTGTAATGTGGATCTTCAAATATTTTCTTATTTCAACCAATAATCATTCATGGGCCTTTGATTAAAATTGGTTGGGTAAACTAGAGTTGAAGCCGTACCAAAATGTTAGGAGGACATAATTGATCAATTCACATACCGAGCGGGAACCAAACCAAATTGCACATACAAAAAGACGTAGCAAAAATGTATGATTAACAGATTTTTTAGTGGATCAAAAAGGACAACACTTCTCTATATTCAAGTCGTGAGCACGAAGAGTAGATGTTAAAGGAAATGCATTTCAGGGTAATCTCCACAAAAACACTGCAATACGAAATGGAATGTTAAACTTCTATTGATTATGCCATGATGTAAATTGGGTTGAATGGTACGCATCAAGTCATTTGTTAAACTATGATAACCATCCACCGTTGAATAGTGGCTCGAGCTATTACCTAGCAGATAAAAAAGTCCACTTGCCCTTTTATTGAAAAAGGAACTTGAACAATTTGACAAACCTGCTCTAAAGAATTAAACTATGGTAAAACTTGCAAGTTCCAATATCCACAATCATGCAGAATAAGTTCATCAACTTTCTCTCTTGAAAATGATGAACTTGATTGCATTTGCCAACAACATTGGCTATTTAACGAAACATGCCTTCCATCCCCAACTTACCATTGAGGATTATCACAAACTAATGAACTTGACTTCTAAATGCCTTTCCATATCCATGTCACGATAGAATGATTATTTAACTAACTAGAATATCAATCCTCATAGCATTTGGGCTGCAAAATATGAACAAAAACTTCGAGTCATTTGCCATTAGTTTTTAAACATGCTTGGCCAATAGAGCCTAATTAAACATTTGAGTTTATTGAATACCAATATGTCATAAATGATAAGGTAGACAAACATCTTACTATTTCAACAAATGAGGTTTTGGTTTTAACTTGGAGTAGCCTTAAATTGCAATTTTGATGTCAATTTCATGATTAATATTTCTTAAAAAGCTCAATACTAGATAAAGGATATGTTATCGTAGAATTGAGAGTAAATTTGATCAAGATCACCCTGTCAGCTTAGGAAAGTAAGGTAGCTTTCCATGCTTGCAATTTTTGATCAATCTTATCCATTAATTTCCAATATAAGAGTGACTTAACCTTACCTATATCAACTTGAGTACCAAGATATTTATCTAATTTGATTCTAAATTTTACTCCAAAAACCCTAGCTAATCTTTTTTTTAATGGATGTGGAAGATTAAAAATAATTTTTGACTTATTTTCATTAATGCACTAACCTTAAAGTTTACTATAAAACTAGAGGATTCCTTGGACCTCTTTATATACTTGTTCTAATGCTTTAAAAAATAATAAGGTGTCATCAGACTACAAGTGAGAAACTAACTTTGGACATTGACAAATTCACACACCCTCCCAGGTTTAATTCTATTTAGCTTTTTGAATAATGCAAGAGAAAATGTTAGCACATAAAATGAATAGATTAAGAGATAAAAGGTCACCTTGACAAAGTCCTTATTAAGGAAGAATCACTTGATAAGAAATAGTGGTGACATATTTTATTATAAGCTAGATCCATGTGATGGAAATTGCATTTTCTCTATAACAACTTGTAAGAATGGTCAAGACACCTTATCATATACTTTGGCAATATCCTTAATATACATAACATCCAACTTAAGGTTGCCTAGTATGATGTAAATTATGTAATAATGTGTAGGTTAAAACAATATTGTTCGTAATCAACTGACCAAGAAGAAAAGCATTTTGTTAAAGAGCAATAGCCTTAGTTAAAACGTGCTTTAATAGATTACAAATAACTATAGAAATTAATTTATAGACCGCATTACATAAACTAATTAGTCTATAATCTTTGAGAAAAAAAAGTTAAGATCATTCTAATCAAATTATCTATAAATAAGTCTCAATAAGTTTGATAAAACTTAACATGAAATCTATCCAATCTTGGAGCATTGTCAAATTTTAATTAGTAGATAATTGTTTTAATTTCATCCACATAAATGGTAAACTAAAGAGTTTGCACTAGAGAAGCAAACAACATAGAAATATCCAATTGAGTTAGCTCTTGAGAAATTTGTGCGATTGATAAATTTGACCTAGATGTAAAAACTAAGTGAAAATATGATCTTGTGGTATTTTGAATTTGTTGAAAATCCTTAAACCCACTGCCCTTCATCATTTTTAGTTATAGAGATGAAATTATTGATTCGAGATTTTTTTTAACCAAATTATGAAAACACTTAATATTCTTATCTCCCTATATTAGCCAAAGCTATCTAGCTTTTTGAGCCCATAATGGTTTCTCACAAGTAACAGTCATATCAAAACTCTAAACTCTCTTGTTTCTCATTCAACTAGTTCCATATCTTCCATTGACAGCCTAAACTAGATTTGTTTTAATTGCCTCTTTAAATCCATGATGTGATATTTAATATTACCAACCTAAGATTTATTCTAATTTTGAAGAGCATGTTGAAGATTAGCTAATTTCATGACAACTTTATATGCATAAGACCTACCCATTTATTCTATGTGGTATTTACAGTATTTTTACATTATGGAAAGTTTAAAAAAATTTCAAAATGGAATAGGCATTTCCTAAAAGGCAAAAATAAATCAATACTAAACACTAATGGAGCATGATCTGAAGCTGCTAAGTTGAGTGTTTGCAATTCCAAATGTGGACACAACTTAAGCCATTGGGGATTGCATAAAACTTTATTTAACCTAGCCTAAAAACAAAAAGGCCCTACCTGTTATTAGTCCACATGTACCATATTTTGTTAGATTTAATATCTACAATTGACAAGGATCTATCATATGTCGAAAATGACTCCTACCCTGGTTTAAAGAAATAACCTTTTTTTTTTTCCTCTTGTAAGTAAAATGCTTGATTAAAACCATCAATGGCAAACCAAGGTTGAGAAATATATAATGCAATAACTTTAAATGATTCCTAAAGAATATAAAAGTCTAATAACTTAAAAAATCCATAAATAAAAGTAAGAAAGAAGTGCTAACCTTAGGTATATGAAACTTGAAGATGAAGCCAATGCGATAAAGAGTTTAGTAGTTGGCAATTATACCTATTTCTAGATCCCAAAAAAAAGAAAAAAGCTATCATTGTGCCTCACCACATCTCACTTAAAAGGCTTGAGAATATCTAAAAAAGTAGAATTGCCTTAACAACCCAACTAAAATTACTTAGTTTTCATCAAAAAAATAAAAGTAAAATTATATTCACATATTAACCTACATAAGCGCGAAACCATCATGGCTTTACTAAGACCATGATAGTTCTAACTAAGTGCTATCATAGTGATAGTGAAAGTCTTTTTGGAAAAACCTCTAAAATTCCTTTAAAGAACCATAACAAAAGCTCCATGTACTTATCATTTTCTATAATTGCATCAAGGCCAGAATTAAAACATCTTTTCTTGATTCTTCTTATAAATGATTCATCCTTCCATTGTCTTTATCTTGGTAGAGAGATATGAGAATACATGGTACAACACCTTGGATACTCTATGCCTAATAAATAAGCATTAACTATGTCACGATATTGGTGAATTGTATGTGGTATAGGAGCATTACATTGCATTCAGTTAGTTGACCTGAAAATGGAAGGACACATATGTGGATCAACCCATTAGAAATTTGGAATAAAGTGGTGATATAGGCTTTAAGTCTTGTGCTTAGGCATATATAAAAGTGAGTAGGCTATCCAAACCAATGAGAGTATGCATTAGGAGTTTATATTGAAAAAAGTCCAATCTATACTGAAACTAAGATGAAACTGAATGTAAAATCCAAAAGCACAACCCAAGTGAAACATTTGAGAAGCCTAACTAGAAAAAACCAAATGTAATTCAAGCCAATCCACCTTCAAGGTCTTATGTAAACTAGTAGGAGAAGACATAATATTATAAAAATTTTCTAATTAGGCTAAAGAAATAGTAGGCCCCCAATGAATCAAGAAGTCTAAATATGCTAAATAATCTTTATCTAATAAAGATGCATGATCAATGCTAAAAAGTTTCTCATGCATAAGAAAAAATTTTTGGATACTCTTAGAATGACACATAATTTATATTCTCTCTAATAAAAAATGTCCAAATCAAACAAAATGAGATATATCTACTAATAAAATAATGTAAAATTATATAATTGGATCCTACATTCAATTACATATTACTTTATTATCACATAAATAAAGCACTATATAGGGCCCACCTTATATTATCCAATGTGACACCACTATTGTGTAGGATCTATTATATGATTTAGCTCTATTTTCCTAATTGGTATATAGATAATGTGATACACTAGATTTATGTAATAATACCTCTATGCTTAAGTGGCAACCCAACACAAAGTGGCGTATTAGTATCTTCCATAATGCAATCCATTTATGTTTCAAGCTTTACACAAAATGTATTAATGCCAAGATCAGTTAGTAAAAAATTACAATTTAAATCAACCTTCATTATTGCACCCAAATCTATCACATGTTCCGAGAACTTAGTACCACCTTGTTCATGACCAACTGAAGGATGCATCATCCCATTCTATATGGGAGCCAACAAATTAAACAACTCTTCATCTTGTGCATATTAATCACTAGGTGCAACAACCTATCACTATGAAGCTGTAAATCCTTTACATCATGGTTTGGTATAATTGAACCTAACTTTTGTTCCATGTCCATTAGAGCATTTTGGGCATTTAAATCTTCCTCTAGATTAGGTTCAAAAGAAAAAGAGATTAAGGATTTAGATGTTGCGGACTTCTTAGATAATGCTATATAATTCTTATGTCTTTGACAATAGATCTTTGGCTTAAAGAATGATATAGGCTTAAAATCACAAATACAATAAACCCACATTAAGGCTTTTCACACTATTGAATCTTTGTAGCTTTCTTAGTCACATCTTATGCATAAAAAGCCACATTAAGTTTTGACATAAAAGAATTATTGGAATCTCAAGTTATGAAATTAAACAAAAGGTAAAGAAAAAATTTAAGGAACAAAGCTTGATTTACTCTGTTTCATTCACTAATTTATAATTAAAGATTTACAACTTAATTAAGCAATATTAAATGCTTAACCATTACACTAGGAATCATGATCCTAAAGTGAAAGAAATAACAATGTGGCATTTTTTCAAAATAGAAACCATTAACATTTAGCTTTTTACTAACTAATGTAATGGGTCTTAGTGCAAAAAGCGAAAATAGACAACAAAAGATTTGCACTCAACTTATCAAAAATTATGCACCTAACTATACTCAAGATGTTTAGCTTAACTTTAGGTGTTTAACTTAACTCAACATAAAGTCCTCAACCTTGACTTGACTCGAAGTTTTCAACTCCACCCGTAGTATGATCAACTCTCTTAAGTGCTTTAACCTTTCTTAACTTAACTTGAGTGTACTCAATTTTAGCTGCACTTAACTTTGACTTAAGCTAATTTTGGAGTTAAGTTTATTCAAATACTTCACCTTAACTCCTGAACTCCAATATTCTCCTCCTTAATTTAAAATTAGTTTAAAGGAAAATAGAGAAAAATTAAAACAACTTCTTAATGCAAGTGCTAAATCTGACGCTAAACCTTTCTCTTAGAGTTTCGAGCTTATTTTTTTGCAAGTTTTAAGTGAAGATATCCACCACTTGATCTTCTGTACTATAATGAAGGAATTGAACTTTATTTTGTTTTACTACTTCTTTAATAAAATGATATATGATTTTGATGTTTTCGTCTTTCCATGAAATATCAAATTTTTAATCATTGCTACAACTGACTTGCTATCGTATAAGATCATTGTGGAAATACTTTGAGGCATCCTCAAGTCACTTAGCACCTTCCTCAACTAAAGCACTTGGTTTATAGCAACTGAAGGTGCAATTTACTTTGCTTTAATTATTAATTGGGCAACAATTCCTTGTATCTTAGAACTCCAACACACATTTCTAAATTTAAGAGTAAAGCAATATCTTAAAGTGCTATTTATGTCATCAAGGAAGCTAACCCAATCACTGCATGTGAATCTTCTCAAGTTGGCATTAATAGATTTTTTTTAAAATATCCCAAAATCTAAAGACCCTAAAATATATCTCAGCACTTACTTAATAGTTGAAAGGTGATTTTCAATTAGAGTATTCATAAATCTTGCTAGAACATTTATGACATATATTATATCAAACCTGGTGATAGAAAGGTACAAGAGTTACCTAATTATATTTTGATACACTAAAACATCTATTGAACCTTACTCATTGTTTTTGCTTAAGTTATTTCCTTAAATTGTTGATATGCTCATAGTCTTTACCTTAGTTGAATTTTCTTAAAACCTTAATGACATATCTCTTTTGAGAGATAAAAATAAATTGGAATGATTGTTTTACTTCAATTCCTAAAATATAGGACATACTTTTTAAGTCATTTCATTTTGAAGATTTCCTTCATTTATCCTTAAAAGAAGTGAAGCGACTTAAGATCACTTTTAGTAACTAACAGATCATTTACATAGATAGAAACTATAAGGATTTCATCTTTTTATTATTGGACATACAAGATAGCTTCATTATAACTTCTTTTGAACCCCAAATAGATAAAAAATTATCAATTTTGGCATAATAAGCTTTTAGACCCTGCTTAAGGCCTTAGAGAGCTTTCTTCAATAGGTACACTTTGCTGCTATCTTGTGAAAATCCTTTTGGCTATTCAACATAAATTTTCTCCTATAGAACTCTATGAAAAAAGGTTGATTTAATATTAAGTTTGAATTACTTTCTAGCTTTGTTGAACTATAATTGAGAGAAGTAATCTAATGGTATCAAATCTTGCAACAAAAGTAAATGTACCAGTGAAGTTTATACCTTACATCTGTTTATAACTTGTCATAACGAATCTTACTTTATACTTATTTATGGACCCATTAGAGTTTAACTTGAGTTTGAAAATCTATTTTGTGTCAATTAAATACTTGTTGCTTGGTCTTGGCCTCAGTGCCCACATTATTTTTCTCAATCATTCTCAACTCCTCCTCTAAAGTAATTTTACATTCTGTTGACTTTAAAGTATCTTTAATTCTTGTGGGTTCTAAAAGGATAATGTTGCATCTAGTATGGATATCCTTAAGAAATCTTATCCTTCTGACTACATTATCTTTATCAAAATTGTCTTCTTTAAAAGTGCTAACAAGTTTTTCAACAATGTTTTCAATATTTGGAATTTAACTAGAGGAAATAGTAGTCATCTTCTTCTAATCCCAAGTTCCACTTTCATCAAAATTCACATTTTATTTATAATAATTGTTGTATAATAGGATTAAAAATCATATACCCTTCAGAGACATTAATGTGGTATACAAAAATATCAGTTTCTAATCTTTAATTAAGTTTGGCCCTCTTAGCTTTAAGAACATGAGCATAACATAGACTTTTAAATGCCTAAAGGTTGCTTACAGATAGCTTTTGACCTATCAATGCTTCGTATGAGATATTCTCCTTCAGGGCTTTAGTTGGAAGTTAGTTTTGTAAATGGATAAAGGTATTGCCAGCTTCTATCCATAGTATCTTAAGTAAGTTATTTTCAAACATGAGACATTTGGTCATATTCATGATATATTTGTTCTTTTTCTCACTCATACCATTTTGTTATGGTAAGTAAATTGCAATCAGTTGGTGATGTATACCTACTTGTTAAAAAAACTTATTAAATAATTAGAGGTATATTCAGTCTCATTGTCGATCCTCAAGATCTTGATTTTGAATAAGTACTAATTCTTTACCATTATTTTAAACTTTTAAAACTTAATAAATACTTTTGACTTATGCTTAAGGAAATAAACCCAATAATATCTTATATAATCATCAATGGATAAAAAGAAGTATTTGTTATCATTTAAGGACAGTATGCTCATTGGTTCGCACGCATTTGAATAGTTTAGTTCTAATTTGCCAACTGCTCTTAATACTAAATCAGTAGAGAAAAAGTGTTTTAGCCAACTTTTCCAACTGACATACTCCTCATACACTATTGCAAGTATTTATAAATTGTAAATCTGATACTAATCCCTTTTTCTTGGAGTAACTTTAATGAAGAAAAATTAACATATTTAAGTTTTCTATGCCACAAATCACCATTTTCTTCCACACCAATATAAGCTTATTCTTTATAGTCATTCAACTCAAAAGAAAAACTTTTATTGTTCATTCTAATTAAGAAAATTTTTATGCAAGTAGAATCAAATATTTTACATATTCTTAAATGACATAATAAAATTTTTATTGTATTCAATGCTGAGGAGATTTTGACTTAACTTAGATACAAATAAAATATTTTTTATAAGTTTATACCTGAAAGTGTTCAAGGTTTTGAAGGCATTGAAATTTGTTGTCATTTGATGCATGCATCTGCTATCAATAAGTCACATATTAGCATCCAAGATTGTCTTATAACATTCTTCAATAATAGTAGCTACAAACAACTTCTCTTCATCAGCTTCATTATTATTAAGTACTTATATTGATTGGGCTTGGGATTGTTGTCTTTGATTCTCCTTGCATACTTTGTCAACATGACCAAATTGCTTGTAAGATCGGCACTAAACTCCAAGTTTGAACCAATAATAGTTTTTAGCATGACTTGTCTTTTGGTGATAAGGATATGATGGAAACTTGCCCTTCTTAGATTTTCTTCTATTCCATTGCTACTACTCCTTCTTCTATGTACTTTTTTTTCTATCATTTTGCTTCTTTGAGGTACCATCATTTTATGGTTTTGGCTTTTATATTACTACTAGTACAACTTCACTAGCACTAGCATCTTCTACAAAGGCTTTTCTTTTCTTTTTCTTTTTTTTTCTTTTTACATATCTTGTAATGCATTTGTAAGTTTTGTTATAGGATGTTGCGCTATGTCTCTGGTGTTTTCCTATAAGGAAATCTTTACTTTAAACCTCTCAAAAAGAGTTAACATGACTTTTTCCATAATCCTCCTCTTCTTCATTTCTTCCTTAGGTAACCCGATCTTATTTACAGTCATCATGATTATGGTAATATAATCCTTCACTTTGTCAAAATTTTTCATTTTTTACAGCTAAAACTCTCTTCTTATGTTGTAAATCTACATCCACCAAGCCTTATCACTTCCTTGAAACTCTACTTCGCTTTTCCCAACCTTCATTCACAATTTTTCAAGCTATTATCTTAGTGAAAGTAACTTCATTAATGGTTGAATGGATGACAAAGAGTACTTCTTGGTTGTCTCCTCTGAATGATTTTTGATCTAGTTTACTGTTAAATTAGTTGATAAGGAATATATAGTTTTATCAATTTCAATATATTCTTAAAGATTAAATTATCTAAAGTAAATTTTCATCTCAACAACCTACATTTGATAATTTTGCCCATTAAAAATTAGTGAAAAAATTCTAGAAATGTTAAAGAAGGCCAAAACAAAATAAGAAAGAAAAAATAATGACTCAAAGGTGGGTTGTGACAAGTTTCTCTATTGATTTTTCCCTTATAGTCCCTCAAAAGATCATTACAACTTTCATACCACTTGTTGGAATCACAAGGTATGGAATTAAACAAAAGGCAAGGGAAAAAATTGAAGAGTAAAGCTTAATTTGCTCTATTTCATTCACTAATTTATAATCAAAGATTTACAATTTGATTAAGTAATATTAAATACTTAACCATTCCCTTAAAACTAAGAATCATAATTTTAAAGTGAAAAAAAAAATTAACAATATGATATAATCCTAAAATAGATACTATTAACATTTCAACTTTTCACCTATTAATGTAACAGGTCCTGCTGCAAAAAGTGAAAATGGACAAAATAAAAGATCTATGCTCCACCTATCAAAAAGGTGTGCTTAACTATACTTTGGACGCTTGACTTCTGATACTCAACTTAACATAAGGTCTCCAACGTTGGTTTAGCTTGAGGTCTTCAACTTCACCCGCAATGTATTTAATTCTTCTTAACTTAACTTAAGTGTGCTTAACTTCAATTGCACTCAACTTTAACTTAAGCTAAGTTGAAAGTTAAATTTACTCCAATACTCAGCCTTAGCTCTTTAACTCGAATAAGAATATCTAAAACAAAGCTAATATCAAACCTTTTAAAAGACGCGGTTCTTATAAATTTGCATGGCATGTTTTACATTTGTTGCCTCTCAAACACAATCATGATCAATATGACCTAATCATCCACATTAGCAAGTCCTAATGATTTATTCACATAAGCATTCAACCTAAATACGTCTTCCATCATCAAGCTTTACACAAACATTCATAAGGAGTGGAAGGTAAGGACCAACCATGACCTTAATTTGCATAAATATATTATTATAAGTTAAACCCTCCATGCTATCAAACTCCCTAATATCACCCAACATGTTCCCAATAATGTTTGCTATCTCTATTAAAATACACTAACGAAAGACCTTATACCTGTGCCATATAGGAATTTACCAAACACACAATTTTGGCAACACCATATTTGGATTCCAATGCTCAACAACTAATAGTGAGTTATATATCACCCATAGACCACTCTTATAAACATACTTCTAGTCTTCTTCATCTTTAAAATATAGCATATACATAGACATATCTCGACCAATTACTATAACTACACCTTGAAGTTTCCATGTTGTTGCAAGTATTGTTTGCAACCAATGCACTGGAATCTCCTTTTTGTATGACTGTACCTAACAAATAAGTAACCTAAAACTGCCTTTGAGGTTGAACAAGCAAGGAGTCAAAGTTGACATAAGGCCCTTTTCTTAAAAGCTTAAAAACAAGGGACCCTACTTTCGTAAATGAAGGATGCATAATTTCATGTCTAGATGAACTACATTCCAACCAATCATAATCCCAAGAAAATGCATAATGCTGATATATTTTTTGTGAAAAACTAGCACTCCAAAATCCTTAAATCAAAGTAACAATAAAGCAAATCCCAAACACACTTGAAGATAAACTTTAAATATGAAAACAACAATAACCAACAAATTGAACTCCAAACCTTGCGCAAGTAACTCTTTCATGCACCTAAAAAGCCAAACTATCACTAGTGTACAAACGCAATTAGAAGATAAAGGCGAAGTGAATCTTAGAATAAAGTCATACATCGAAACTCATAGCCTTTTTTTAAAGAGAAAGAAGAGCATCTTCTCTCTTATAAACTTGGATTCTTTATCAATACTTAGGTAGTTTAATTTGATTTGTCATTTTAGTCCAAAATAAAAGAATGATTATTGAGATAATTGAAAAATATGTTCACATAGGTTACAAACTAATTTTAGGGATTGTGAGGAAAAGGTTTAACAAACCCTCATAAGATATTCAATAATTTTATGGAAGACTATGGGTGCATATTAGCTTAATTAACCAAGCCAAATTATGCTGATTTAAAAAAAGAGCTAAATCAAACCAAGTTGCATAGCCAAGTCGGGCTAGACACTGAGCTAGGCATGCTGGCTAATTTGGCCTTATTCGACTTGTCCATGTATAATTAAAAAAAAAAAAGACTAATGTGAAAAGTTAACTTTTTTTCAAAAGCTAATATATAATTTTACAAATATTTATATAAAAGCTTTATTTTTTAAAAGGCATTTTGTAATTTTCACTAAAAAATTTTAAACACGTTTTATAAAATGATAGAAAGCCAAAAAGGTCAAGGCTACGGGTGATCATGATGTGATAACCCAATCAACCTGGTTACATGGCGTTGAGTTAAGTTGCAACAAAAAAAACTAGCATATCAAGTCAAACCTGACACCAAATCAGTTATATTAACTAGTTTGGTCCAATCCTTTTAATTTTTTTAAAAAATAATTTATAAAAATATGTATGAAAATTTTATCTTTTTAAAGGCAAAATATAATTTTATAGAAATTTATATTAAAAAATTATTTTTTTAAATGTCATTTTATAATCTTTATCAAATATTATTAAAAAAAGGCTAAACCAATTTGACACTAAATTGAATTGGGTTGGGTCAAGTCAAGCTCGGGCACCAAGCTTAGAAAATGAAACCCAGTACAAAAGTGAGTCAAACACTAAGTTAGACCATTACCTAGTTTGGTCGACTCAACTTGGTCTATGATCACTTCTAGTTCAGACTTCTATCAGTCCCTTTTTTAATATAATTATCATATTCAGTTAAAAAAAAAAGATAGAAAACATGTTTTTGGAGTTGAAAGTAAAAGTATCAAAATTAAGATAAAAAATGAATATTTTTTAAGAAAATAAGCAAACAAATCACCTTTAGTGTTTGCATTGCCTTTGTCTTAAAAAATTACTGTAAAAAAAAAAATCCAAGCAAACCACCAAACTTTGAATCATGACTTTTTGAAGTTTCACTCTTTATACTTGTGTTTTCTTCTTATTTTCTCTTTTAGACCTATATTGTTTCATTTCCATTATATAGATTTTATAAAAATATATCAAAACAAATGATTTTATACTCAAAATAGTCAAATAATTATAAAGCTATGAATACTCAAAATTTCTAAGTCAAAGGAAAAGAAGAGTAGGTGGCTTGGTTAAGTCCACTCAACACACCCCGGCTCATACTTGAGTCAAACTAGACACCATACCTTTGATATAAAATTAAGCCGAGCACAAACTCGACCCGTCCCAACTTATTCCATCCTATTCAGAAAAACAATTCAATGAGCGCTAATCCATAGATCAACATATCAAGATTGGCTACGGATTAAAGAGCGGACAAACTACAGCTTCTTGTCTCTTGCTGTGAATTATTCTACTAACTTGTATCCATGATTGGGAAGAATATATGGGGTTAGCGGCAGTGTTCACTAGACACAAAGAACGTGTTTCTTCGCATAGATACAAGGAATGAATATGTACATGTACCACTAGCCCGAGAGTAAAAGGCTTTTCTGTTCTACCGCATGAGTTCAGGAAGATCTAAACAGATGCTACAGTATCTCACTTAACAAAAAGGATGCCGCAGATGTTAAAAACTCATTCATATTTTTAAACCTGCAATTTACGGAAATCCCTCGCCCCGCTTCCCCAACCGGTGTAACTTCTTTCACTTCCACTATGTATAGACATTTACTGAAAATCTCTCGCCTGCACCAACCTTCAACTCAACAAATGAGAAGGAAGTCTAGGCAGGAACAATTCATCTCTATCATTAGTGAAGCCGTAACATAAATCACTTCCTTGGAATTTACCCAGTTCAACCCAGCGGCAATGGTGACTCAGTTGTGAGTATTTAGTACTGTTGTGGCCGGAACTCCAACTTGTAGGCTTGAATTTCCATGGGAGATATGTCAACATGCCCCTCTTGTGCAAGATCTCCAAACTGCCCTGTTAATCCCAGCATCTCTGGGTCATCATGCAAAAGATTTAAAGAAGCTGCTTTAACCTTCGAAACAGCAGGAGTCTTGAACATGGTGAAGATATTCACCGACTCATTGGCCAGATTACTGCATTGTGATATTCCCTTTTGACAGTATGAAGAATCCCAATGTCGCCTGTGCAAAATTAGAGCAAATCTTAAATCTTCAGGCGGTCGCTGCAAGAATTTTAAAGGTTTGGGAACCTTAAAGTTCACTATATGCAAGTCACATGGCAAGGGAGCAGCAAGAGGAGAAAAATATCTAGGTGGTGGCTGCACAGATACTTCCTGTGACTTCTTAGCAATGAATGCATGTAATGGATAGTTCAGGTGAGCACCAACGCAGTGAGAGAAAAGAGAGGGGTTAAGAGGTAAAGAACCAGAAACCAAATTTGTAGAGGAAATGATGGATTCTACAGTGATGTGGAAGACAACATTCATTACACGATTATCCTTTACTCCTTGCCCCAGACCACGTCCATCATCTCTTACCAAACGACGATCAAGCATGATTTCCAGCCATCCGTCTTTAAGGTTTGCCACACCCAATGATTGCCGAGAATGGACAGAAAACCGCTGACCATTGGATCCCTGCATAAATGCAAGAGAAGGCATAGGGTAGTAATTGCCTTGGAGAGGAATCTTATCATAAGTTTCTCTTCGGCTCATCTGAAATCCATTTAAATCAGAATAAAAAACCCTTTTGTTATCAATATCTGTTTTATATCTAACTATTAATTCTTTGTCATCAAAATCATCTCCTAGAAGCTCAACATGATATTCCTTTTCAATGACAAACTCCTGGATAGTATTCTTTCCATTGTATATACGGGTGCTATGGGAGATGGGAGCTTTCTCCCATGCCGTCATGGGATAAGAGTATACTTCCTGCATCAAAAGGCCCTCTGAGATCAGCAACTGCCCACCTTCTTCAACAATAGATTGGGCATCACCATTGGGCTTGAACAAGTAGGCCCCACTATTTGAACTTGAATACATATCAATTTCCTCGTTCACAATATTCTGGGAACCATTTTTGAAGCTTATCTTCTGTAACAAACCATACTTTACATCTATAGTAAGCTTCTGATGCTGATTCTCAATTTCAGCCACATCAGCTTCAATTTTTGAGCAGGGGTATGGAGTAGGACAAGGAATTGAATCGGATCTGGAGAAAAAGTTCAGCTTTGAAGGCCTAGCCTTTTCACAACCAACAAAACCATTGCCAATATAATATGTTTCCAGCCCCATTGCAGGAACAGAGACTTCCCAGTGCACCCGATGCCTACCAGTAAAGATCTTGCTTTTATGATGCTGCAATTCAGGAGAAATTTGGCTTTTGACACAAGTCCAGTTAGAGTCAACCACAGTAATGTCAGGACTGTCAACAACAATCATTACAACTTCTTCTCTGATTTGTTCCAAAGGATTAAAGAAGATTACTGTTTGGTATGTCCCCTCATGAATATTGATTACTCTATGCAATGGCTGAGCGTCAAACCTTAATCTCACCAGTTCAGGCTCAAACCGAGAAATACTATGATCCAATTTCTCATAGCGGATTCCAAGAAGTGCTTCAATTGCTTTTGACATAAAAATCTGCAAGTCCTGCATTGAGGTATGCATTCGGGTTCCATAGTCTGCAACCACATAATCTTTTGCGGTACCAGTTACCCCATCATGATGTTGAAAAAGAGCTAAGTTCCTTCTAGCTGCAGTCAACTTATAAGAAAACCCCACTGCAAGCTTTTCACACTGTTGTCTCCGACAAAGCCCAAGCACCAGAGCTATCATCATTTCTGTGGCACGAAGTGTCTGCTCTAGCACCCTATCAACAGCCTTGAAGAATGGTCGTGAAACATAATAGCCGCTCCAGTAGTCCTGTTGCCGATCAGCATAAGTGAAGAAGTCACCTGACAGAGAAGGAAAACCTCCCACTATGCCAGACCCTCTTTCATCAGAATGTGTATAATTTATTCTGTCTGCTTCATCACGAAGGGTTTGGAAGTAGTCTTCCAAGGTACCGAACTTCACCTCTGTATTCAAAGTGGGGTTTGAATTGATATAATCAAATAACAATTGGTAATTTCTGAACTGGGCTTCAGCTTCATCAGTGCTTACATAGCGAAAATCATCTCCAAGAGGAATAAGGAGAGTATTTGTTCGGAATAAAGTAGATTTCTTCCTGTATTGGTCCAGTATTTTAAGTGCCCTCTCCTGAACGTTTTCCTGAGTGATCTCTACAGGATACTGTCCCCATGGGCATAGTTCATAAATAGAACCACGTGTGCGTGCGAAGTCAAACTGACAACAAATAGCAGGCTCTGGACCACATGTATGGGGTATATCATATGAATAAAAGGGCATCATATGGACAAATATATCAGTACTTTCCTCAGGATCCCAGCTTTGACGCCATATGTATTCTAAATTATTATGCCATGCAAGTTCCTTCTTCAGCTCATAATGGGTCCTCTGGATAAGCATGTTGTCAAAACCCATCCGACGTAGAATATATGCCATGGTAGGTGAGTAACCAAATGGATCTATGGCCCAAGAATTTTTAGGAACAAACCCAATGGTATCATTCAACCACAAGTTTCCCTCTGTCATCTGACACATAAATTGTCCAAAATTAAGCAGCAAGTCAAAATCACATGCAAATCTCTAGAGCAACAGAATCATAACCTGATATGAATATGAAATCACATTACAGGGACAGGTTAAGACATAACATTTACATAGAAACAGATTTATGCTCTTTGAATGAATACATTCTAAGTTTATACATAAACATAATAGGAAGCGTAGGAAGAGTTCCATCCATACTTTTGAGTAGAATTTAAGCTCTCCAGAAATTTCCATGACCAATGTACACAGCTCATTATGTGGTGTATAGTTTTTGTTTTTTTTTTTCCTTGGTATTACTGCTTGTACCAACACCACGTATAAGATGCCATCTTGATTGATACTTTAGATTCAAAACAAATTATATAGAAAAATTATTGCATATATTATATAGACAAATATAGGAAATGATCATCCAAATTAGACAACAGCATAGCTAACAAAGTATTAGTCATGAAACATAGACCCATCCAGAGAAAAGTACTTATTTGGTACAGATAAAAAAGTGCATGTGAAACATCTTTTTGCATCAATCTACAAATCATATTGGAAAAAATTTATATGCAATTCCTTATATCTTTGTTATTAAGTTCTCTAATT
Source organism: Erythrophleum fordii (assembly GCA_032878935.1). Classification (NCBI taxonomy): domain Eukaryota; kingdom Viridiplantae; phylum Streptophyta; class Magnoliopsida; order Fabales; family Fabaceae; genus Erythrophleum; species Erythrophleum fordii. The sequence goes on along the minus strand of JAVQMF010000049.1, from coordinate 15,815,731 downwards.
AAAACATGACAAGTGTCTAGTTTTCTAAAGTGACAATTTCAAGGAAAACAAAAAAACAAAAAAGACACCACATGCATACAGGATACCAGCTAGTTCTCAACAGTTAGGATCACATTCGTTAATTCTATATTAATTCTATATTAGATTTATTCATTGGAAGCCCCATATTTTGAGTTACAAACAAATGTGATCCTAACTGTTAAAATTGTCTAGTTTTCTAATAATAATATGACAGGGTTAAAGGGACACTCAGAGACATAAAGAACAGAATCAAAAGTGATGGAAAGGAGAACTGTAGTTTGATTTAGCAACAGTTGTAGAACCATTGGATAGAGTAATAGGAGAAAGATAAACAGAAGTAGAAATGCAAGAGAAAATATCCTTATTCTTAGAAATATAACAAGTGTATAATTTTCACACACAAGTATATAGTTCCTCAATTAAACTATACACTTCTTATATTTTAATAGGAAAATTATACATTATATTTTAATTGAAAAATTTGATAACAAATATTAGAAAATTATCTAAGTCTAACCCAATCCTATTATAACACCTGAAGTGAAGTGTAAACAATCCCAAAAATTAAAAACTAAAGGATGAAGACAAAGAACAAAAGGCTTTTTAATTTATATAATAGAGTGCTCCCCAACATCATTATAAAAATTATAAATAGAGTGCTCCCCAACATCAGTTATCTCAGTATCTCAGTAGATAGAGGAGTATCATTCACAACAAACATGGAGGCAGCACAACACACACATCAATTTTTATATGATCTCGAATAAAACATATAACTTTAAAATACTGAAGTTGTAGAATTCACAATGCTGATCTATATCTAGCACCCATCTCAACATTTTCCACCAAATATTCCGATCTTTATACAATAACTAAACAATATTAAGACAGAAAAGACTAGGCATGCATCAACAACAGTTTCTCACATAAACTTCTGATTAAATAAATAATCAAATTTAAATGTATCATTTCCAGCCATTTCCCATAATTTTACTATATTGCTAAAAGGAGTGTGGAAGAAATCATTTCCACAGGCATGCCAGGCAAAATGTGTTAACAGGAATTCTCACCATCATTTTACTAGATCAACATAATAGATGTGGCAAAACAATTCCAAGAAAGCCAAAAAAGCAATGTATGCAATGGCAAACATAGAGAAAGCCTTAGGTATACCTGTTCGATTATAGCAAAATAATGAGAATTGGCCTGCATAAAGGAGAAAAAAATTAAGCATAAGCCAAATCTCCACAAATAGACCATTGGGTCCAGCATACGCCAGCTTCATCAACAGGAAAGTTTTGATGAGGTCCTTACTTTGACAAAAATACTCCAGATATATGTACATTTATAGAGAATGAATTTCATTAACAGGAGGATAAACTTATATGTCAAATAGCCTTTGTTTTATAAAGCTTAAGCAACATCTCAATTTAACTTTTCATCCATATATGAGCAACTCCTTTCTGGTAAAAAGACCAAATCTGGAGTGATAGCATTTATATAGAAATACTGTTAATAAGATAAGATTCATGACTCATGAGACCAACATTACCTCATCATTCATCACCCAGCCACCTCCAACAATTTCTAATTGGCCATTTTTCACTAAATTAATGAATGCTTCCTTCATGTCATCTGCCGCATCCCTCAACCATCTCTCTAAGTAAGACATCTCTTCCCATATGAACTTGCGACGATGATCCTACATATCCAGGTCCCAATAATTCAGTCCATATAATAGTTCAAGCTGCTCTTAAATTGGTAACCTAATAATATTATTAACAAAAGTCCAAAACAGATTAACAGAATTGACAGGTTTAAACTCAAAAGATTTTTTCCTGCATTTCAAATATACTTAAGTTAGGGATACATGATGGACTCAACTGTGTAAGAAACAAAGTTAACGACATTTTCAACTTTTGTCGTCACATAAAGTGCAGCTGTATACGTTGTACAACTTTGAAGCAGGAAGTTAACTAGTGTGATCAAGAAAATTTACGCCAACACCCCCTCCTCCAAACTAACAAACAAACACAAAAAATTAAAAACAAATAAAATAAAATAAAAGACCGAATAGAATTCACCTTGGAAAGTGCTTCAACAATGGTATCAAGTATATGACGAGATTTCTGTTCATAGTACTCCTCCACAGTGAGTTTCCAACCGGGATCATTATGGGAATGGGGTACCACGAAAACCTTCAATTTTTCGGAATCCCACTCGTTCCCCATATAAGACACTTTCCAACCTTGCTTCCAGGCCCCACCATCTACATCCAGAAATTCAATCTTATCATACAAGTCCTTGGTCGTGATGTCAACACTAGCAGCTAAATGGGAGTGGTTCCCATGGTTGGCCAATATAGGTCTCCGGTTAACGTTTTTCCGATAGCGAGATGCGCGGGATTTGAAGTGAGAAGGGACGGGTCTGGGGACCCCAAAGCGAAGGAGAACGAAGAGGAAGAAGAAGAGGGAAAACAGAAGGCCGATCGTGAAGAAATTAGCAAGGAAGAAATCTTTAAGAGCGGTTCGCTTGCGTGACTTTCTGGGTTGAAGCTTAGATTTGGGGTTTGAGGATGATGGAAGCATGGATTGGACCCAGGCTCCACGCCTTGCGTTGCCAATGTAGGAAGAGAAGGCCATGGCTTTATGCCACGAACAACGAAGAAAGCAATGAAAGCTCGTAAAAATGCTAGCTTCTCCTTTTGCGTGGAGTGCTGGTGGACGAAGATGAAAAAGCCACTTTCCAATTGCAACAGAGTGAAGCCGAGTTGGCCCAAAATAACAGAGCAAAAGGAATTCCACGCCTTCTAAAACAATTATATTATATGGAGGGGAAAATCGGGGGGTGTTGGATCTATACACGCGCGGGCGAGCGCGCATGCACACGCAAAGTATGGTGAGGGAGTAATACTTAAGTACATTATAATATTGTACAATTAACTTCAAATTAAATCCACACGTGAGTTTCACGTGTATAAATCAATATGAACCTTTAATTATACAAACATTTAATAATTTTTTTAAATAAAATTATGTACGAAATTTTTTATCAAATAATTTATCCATATAAGAAAATTTTTTTGGCCAATTATCTAAGAAATAGCCTGTCAAAACAAATTATATATAGCGTCAATCAAAAGGTCTATTTTTGTGGGTAATTATTGGTTAGCACAAAATACGACATTTGATTTTGGAACTAAAATAATTTATTTGACCCGTGTCTTTTTTCAAAACAAGACAAAATTCTACGTGGTGTTAAAACAACGTCCCCAGAAGTGTTTTATTATAGATCCTCTGACCATAGGAGTGAGTATGGTTGTTGATTCAATTGAAAAGATCTACTGCGTTTGCACAGTCCATCTGATTCTTAAAATTTTAGACATTTACCTAGACGGTCTCAAGCAAACGCCATCAGATAATGACATAATGTTGTTCCGTAAAGTCGGGTTTGGAACTTGCTTCAGACTTAACCCTCGTCGCTTGCCTGTTCGAAAAACTCACGATAATGTTCTTATGTGCATTAAACTGGGAAAAATATGTCCAAAGTTTTCATTTGTCTTTGCAATATATTGATCGGGTCAAGTGTGAGTAAAATTGAGAATAAATTTTATTTTGAATAAAATTAGATTAGATAAGACATATTTAAATAAAAAGAATCAATAAATATGATATCTCGAGGTTTGATGTTAAGAAGTAGTGATAAATTTATATTTGAAGAGGAGATAACACTTTTTTTTTTTTAAGTTTAAATTCTTTGTAGAAACACCCTAATAATGTGGGATAAGAATTCGCGGTTTCAATACTTCTTCGCTTTTTTTAATAATATATTAAAGGGATTAAATCTTTAATACTGTCCATATTTCCACCCTACTCTTATTACTTGGACTAACCTCAAGTGGCTATAGCTTCAATGCTTCTCTTATCATAAACTTTTTAATGAAAATAAGAATTTAAATCAATCAGTTTTTTCACTACTTGTTATTATTAATTTATACAAAAAATAAAATAAAATCTAGAGAAAAAGATAATATATATCAATGAAAAGGTGAATTCAAAATCTTAGTAATAAAAATAGGAAAAAATTTAAAAAAATATAATAAAATAAATTATATTTAATATAAATAAAAAATAAAAGATTATATTTGCATTTATTTATTCAGTTAAATAAAATAAAAATAGAATAAAAAGTAATAAAAAATATCCTCATCTAATGGGCTTTTTGACTGATATATGTAAAAGTAAAACACAAAAGAAACATATATATATAATCCTAAAAACCAATTCCAGATATATATAACTCTAAAAATTAAATATTTTTTTTTTAAATTTGGAACGCGGAATTACTGATTTCACATTCTAAATTTTTAATTTTTTTTTTAAATATCTGACCCTACATGGGTCAGCACTGACCTACGTAAAGTTAGTGTACTGACCCTTTACTGACCCATTGAGGGTCAGTGAATCTGACCCTCAACGAGCCAAAAATTCTAACCCCTAAAATGGGAGTCGGGAAATTTTTTTTTTTTATATAACCCTTTCATTTTTTTTGAATGCGTTTCATTTGTTTACATCCTTTTTCTCTACCTCCTCGCAGCTCATTTCTCTTCTTCTTTAGATTTCTTGAATGTTTTTGTCTCTTCAGTAAATTTGCTCTTCCTCTTCATCTATATTCTAAGGTTTGTATTTTACTTTCAAAAAATTTTATTTTTCCTATGCTTAACAAATATTCATATTTTTTTCTCCTAAAAAATTTATTATTTTTTAAAATTTTTAACAGGTTCTCAAGCGATATCCTCTTATTTAATTTGAGGTTGTTTTTATATTATCTATTGGTCCAGTTGTGTAGAAGATTTAAACTTTTTTATCAACTTTCAAATTCTTATTGAGGTTTGTAAATTATTTTTAAAATATTTTTTTATTTCTTATTTTCTTCTTATATATTTTTATTTTTTTGTAGAAAATGCTGATAATTTTTTTTCTATTTGTACAGATTCTCAGGTGCTTCTATTCTACATGAAAACTTTTGTTTGTTTGAAATATCTTTTGTATCTTTTATCCTTGATCATTTTAATATATTATTTACACAAAGGCACCAAGTAAAGATTGACAATGAATAGAAGGAAGGAAATCATATGCATTCATGCAAATGGAAGGATTTTTGACACCAACGAAGGAACAACATTTGTTTGTGATAAGGCGAAATTATTAAGAGTTGACCCTGACATTAATCTCGAGCAGTTGAAGGCTGTGGTTGGAGAAAAATTACGACTTCAGTCAAAACAGTATGTATCTGAGTTGGTGTACCGATACCCACGATCATTTAATCCAACTTAGTACTTGCCATGCACATTAGAGGACCATTCAGATATCCAAACCATGTGAGAAGCGAACCGACACTTTCCATCTCAACTAAGGGCACCTGAATTATATGCACATATCTCAACTAATGATGTAGGCCAAAATGTTGAAGAGACTGATATGATTGAACTGTTAACAAATCCAAGTGCAAGTGAGCTTAATAGACCGGATGAATTGGTTTCCTTGTTTAGCTCTTATTTCGAAAATGTTCATCCATTTGAGACCCAACTTTCTAATACTCAACCAATACTATTCATAAATGATATATCTCAACCAAGTTCATCGAGAGGTGAGATGTGTCATAACAATCCTTCTAGTCCCCCAGATACAACTGAAGATATAATGGATGAATTTGAGGCGGAAGATGAATATGATGCTCCGCCAGATGTCAATGAATATAGAGATGATGATATTGCTGCGACTGATACTAAAAGGAATCCTGTAACTCCATGGAATTTGCATTCTGAGCAAGCATTTGCTTTTTTGTCTCAAATAAGTAATGACAATGTGAGTGAATTTGAGATACCTGACATGGAGGGGGTCATCGATCTAAATGATGACCAAGAGATGTATGTTGGCATGCGATTTTCTAATAAGCAGTCACTGAGTCGTGCTGCAAAATTTTATTCAGTCCGCAAACACCACACATTCAAAGTGCATCACTCATCAATGAAGTACGTGGAGTATCGTTGTCTAGAGTATGGTGTTATATGTAATTGGCGGATAAGAGCATGTCAATCTGAGGGAGAAAATGATTGGCGAATAACAAAGTTTGCGGGGCCACACACTTGTGTTTCTTCAATGCTATCACAAGATCATCCGAACTAGATTCTGATATAATAGCATCAAATATTGTATCGATGGTCACAGAAAATTTCTCTATTTTGGTTTGTGATATCATTGAGAGAATTCATAGAACTTTTGGATATACAGTGTCTTACAAAAAGGCATAGTGGGGTAAACAACGAGCCATTGCAATCGCTTTCGGGAATTGGGAGCGATCGTATGCAGCTCTCCCGAGATGGTTATCTGTTGTCCAACATTTTAATCCAAGCTCGTACTTTAAATTTGTGACTAAGGAATGCCCGCAGACAGTATCAGATACAGAGGTAACAATTATGTTTCATAGGGTATTTTGGACATTTAAGCTTTACATTGATTCGTTTGATCACTTGAAACCGATTATTCAAATAGATGACACATTTTTGTATGGGAAATATAAGGGATGTTGCTGATTGCCAATTCACAAGTTGGAGCTAGAAAAGTTATCCCCCTTGCATTTGCCATTGGTGAGGGTGAAACGTATGAGACATGGGGATGGTTTCTTAGTAACCTTAGGCAACGAGTGGTACCAAACAAGTAAGATATTTGTTTAATATCTGATCGTCATCCAGGAATATTAGCAGCAATCGCAAACCCAGAAAATGAGTGGCAACCACACCATACACATCACATGTTTTGTTTACGTCATATTGCGAGTAATTTGAATATGACGTTCAAGCTTAAATGGTTGAAGAAGAAGTTTGTGAATATCAGCTATTTGAATGAACGTCATTTAGTCGATGAACAATAGGCTCAAATTTGACAGTTGCATTCAGAAGCTACGAATTGGATAGAAGATATACCGAGAAGTAAGTGATCATTTGCATATGACGTGGATGGGCGTCGTTAAGGGTACATGACAACTAATTTAGCCGAGTGTATTAATAGTGTATTCAAAGGTGTTAGATTCTTGTCCATTATTGGCTTGATCAAGGCAACAATGTATCGGTTGAATAAATATTAGGTTGAGCGGGCACAAACTACATTTGCTCAAATGCAAGTAGGCAGCGTATTCTCTGAGGATATCCACAAGAAGATTTCAGTCAGAATTACAAGAGCATCTGCTTTATTAGTCCATGCGTTTGATAGAAGGGCTTCAAAATTCGAGGTTGAAGAACCCTACGATCCCTCCAATAAACAATATGGGCGAACTTGCAAGGTTAGCCTGACAAATAGAACATGTGACTGTGGCGAGTTTTAACTCCAAAAGTATCCCTGTCAACATGTCTTTGCTGCATGTGCCAAGATTTGTCTTGATCCTCTACAATTTGTGCACGCTGTTTTTCAGCTGGAGACAATTCTAAATGCTTATAAGACAGAATTTCATCCAATGGGAGGAGACGTTTATTGGCCTTACACAAGTGGGTCTCGATTGGTCCTTGATCTTTCTATGATTTGAGATAAAGGTCGGTAGAAATTTTCATGAATACGCAATGAGATGAATTGGCAAGAAAACTCCAAGGACAACTAGAGATATGGTTTATGTAGACAGATCGGACACAATCGTGCCATGTGCCCGGCTCGTTAACCACGAGGATAGTTATAGTTATTAAAGCGAATTAAATATTCATTGTCAATGATCATTTGTATATGAATTGCATATGAATTATTAATGATTAGTTTGGAAGTGCCTATTTTATTATATTTTTCTTACATATGAATTGTTGTTCATTATTTTGACGTACTAAAGTTATATTATTGGTTTATGATTTGTTATTCATCAGTTTGATATATTAGTATTACTATTAACAGATATTTGAGTTCTTAGTTTCTATTATGGACCCTCACCAGAGTGCTGTTTATCCTGGACCAGAGGATGAGACTTTACTATATTTACAGTCTCGCCATATGTCCCAAACTGTGTGGCAAAGACAGTGAGTAAAAAATTTACTTTATTATTCATTGTTGAGTTAACTAAATTTATAATTAAATTTACTTTATAACTAAATTTATAACATATTAGTGTTTCTCTAATATAATTACGTAGGATGATAGAATTCTACGCATAAGACGAATAGCGCAATAAGATAATATATTCGATCCCCCTCCGGCCATTGTCTCATATCTCGTACATGTTGGTTTTTATGGTGTTTTACGACTCGGTCATTTTGACTTCAATGTCATCCTTGTGTCAGCCTTGATTGAGAGGTGGCGCCCAGAGACACATATATTTCACCTCACCAAAGGAGAGTACATAATCACACTGCAAGACGTCACTATCCAACTGGGTTTACCTTGCACGAGGAATGCAGTATGTGGTTGGACAGACTTTAATTGGTCAATTGTTTATAATGGGTTACTTGGTGTGATACCGCCTTTTGAGACTTTGGATGGACAGAGGTTGAGCATTTCTTGGTTGACTCAGACATTCAACCACTTGTCAGATGATGCAGATGATGATACTATTCGCCAGTTTGCACGAGCATATATCTTGTGTTTGATTGGGGAGTACTTAATGCTAGATAAGACTGGACATAAAGTTATGTTAATATATTTTCCACTACTTGCTGATTTTGTAAAAGCTGGTGAGTACAGTTGGGAATCAGCAGTGTTGTCCTATCTATATAGAGAAATGTGTAATGTCACTTACTATGACGAGGTTAACATATGTGGTTGTCTGACTTTACTTCATTTATGGGTATGGGACCAATTTCCTCGTCTTGCTCCATGAAGACCCCCACAACCTGATCGTTGGATGGCTATTTATCCTACTCGACCGCCACTAGGTTTCAGGTATAGGCATATATATTTTTCAGATGTGCTGTTGTTCAATGATTGATAAACTAATGTGCGTTCTCCCTTTCCTCACAGGTGGCGGGATGTTCCACAATATTCTCGCCCGACAGCAGATGCCTTGTGGCAGTGTAGAATATTGTTAGATTAAATGAAGGACAATGAGGTTTGTATTAGGGTACTTACTTATTTTTCATTTTACAATTATACTACTGAGTAACTATCTTCTATTATGTAGGTCATTTGGCTTCCATATGACTCACTCAAGGTTGTCCAATTGATTTCGGAGTATTGCTTACTAATCTCTGATGTATGGCGTGCATTTGTGCCTATACTTTACTTTTGGATAGTTGAGTGTCATCATGCTGATTGTGTTCTCTGTCAATTCGGTAGGGTGCAACATATTCCAGAAAAATCATTTAATATCGGATCACTACATACTCTCCAATTAAGAGGAAAGATTCATAAAGACTAGCGCGAAGAGCATGTAGTTTTCATTACAGCATGGAATTCGTGGCCCTTGGTAGTAGCACAGAATGACCTTACTAATACACCATTAGATCGCGCATCAGACTATATGCGTTGGTATTGGTGACATATGCGAAGATGGATCCATCCTGCTAGTGGTTCTCAAGGTTTTGTGGTATGACTTTTACATAATTCTTATCTTCATATTACGTATCTTTAAATAAATATATATACGTATAGTTTTTAACAATTGAGTTTCTTTTTAACTGAATAATGTGTTGGAGGACTTATACAGACTTACTATCACTGACCCCCCGACGCTTAGTTATAGGGATTTTAGGCAAAAAGCAAGTGGTGATATTCGAAACATGTTGCATGCTTTAGGAGAACATCAAGATATGTTCATTTCTCAACCAACTCCGCCAACACTTGATTTATCCAGACCTCCAGAGCCAGAGGGGAGACCAGGAAAAAGAGGCCATGGGTTCCCTCATATAGGGAACCAATGTCTGGTGGAGAATTTAGGGGATTGCACACGAACATGCCATCATCATCTTACATGACAACTCCTATATCTGGTGGGGACATTGATTATTCTTCTGTTTTACCACAAACTATCAGTGGGCATATTTTGTAGATTATAAAATAATTAATTAAAAAATACTAATTTCTTTAATCTTAAGATCCCTCTTATTTAAAAAATAAAAATATTATATATGAATTAAAAGTAATATTTAAAAATCATTTGAAATAACAAATATATAAATTAAAAATTTTGGAAAAAAATTTTAAGATTTACTTTCCCATACTACACCGGTTGCTTATCATAGAGATATTATGGACTTTTCAAAATTTTGACTGCTTTTCTCTTTCTATGTTTCGTGCCTTTTTCTGACTGAATCTTTTTCGGTTATGTTTTCTCGTTACCAAACAAACTTTGCTACTGATTCTTTTTCAATTTTTATTTATATCGTGATATTAAATGGGCCTAAATTCTTACAAACACGAAGAAACCAATGTAACTTTACACTATGATGTGGTGCACGTAGATTTATGCATGTGGCGTTGACTGTGACAAATTTGGAGATGCAAAAAATACAAATAGAGCCTCAAGTGTCAGGGAAAAATATTGCTTTGATTGACAATTTTTCCCATAAAGTTTTGTAATTTATGTTTATTTCACCAAGTCTTGTAATTTCTGTTTATGTCAACAAGAAATTCAAGTTAACCCCTCAATTTTACAAATATTATAAATCGTAGCCCCAATTCGACAAGCCACTCCAAAGACCGTAGCCCGAAATTAATTAGAGCACGTACAACTTGAAGCCCGTTCTTCTTCTTCCAAGAAACCTTAGCCCAACCACTCTGAACACCCCAGCCCCAAATCTATCGTAACATCTCCAGTTCAAAGCTCGTTCTTCGTCCTGCAAGCTCTAAGCTCTTCTCATCCTCTAAGCTCGTTCTTCATCTTCTTTAACTCCACTCTGAACTATTATCTACTCATTCGCCTCGTTCACCATGTCCAGCAACCAAGGGCCGTCATTGTCCAAAAAGGTAGGAACAGTAGGATCCATAGCCTCATCTGCTTTGTCCTTCTGATTTGCCTTTTTCTTTTGCACGATTTTGGAAGAACAATTTTTAAATGCGGCTAAATTGAGTCGATTTTTATCTTGTCCTCAGAACGAAGCAAGTGGTCTTCCAAACACTGGTTGTGGAAACTATAGCTAAATGATAACTTCTGTTTTTCTGATTAAGATGCTTGATGTGAGTAAAAAATTATTTACTGTTGTATAATCCCTTTCTTGTTACCTTGGCATTTATTGATCTAAAACATCTTTTGTTTTATAAATATGAGAGTAGATGTGTCATAAATAGGTGAAACCATCGATGCTGTGTAAGTGGTATTGGCTGTTGTACACAACTTCGTTTTCAGATAGTCAAGGGCTGTCATAATGGTGCTAATATGAAGCCGAACTACAATGTAAAAGCCCGTGATTGAAACGAGGAGGAGATGGAGAATAAAGAGTTTATTGGGGTGGAAGCTAATCCAGAAGAGGATTCGAACTTACAGCCGTTGGACTGGATGACCGCATTATGGAGATGCTAAGATGAGAAGTTTTTGTTACACAAATATGCAGATTTAAATTGGTTGCATATCTTGGCCAGTTGTGTACTGCTCATAAATGGCCGGAAGAATGGGTGAGAAGTTTCATAAAGAGGTATGGAAAGATTTTTATCGTAACATTGGTGTTTCTAGACTTGTGTAGGTGAAGCATGCTTAATTCTAGAACCACCACTTAAAAAAAAAAAAAAATCCCACACCACTTTCCGTAACTTCTATAGTCCTCTTCTGCCCATGCATGATTGTTACAAAACTGGCCAAGTTATGCAACTACGTTAAATTGTACTGAAAACTTTTTGGTTAGGTTGTAATATAATATTTGTAATTATGCATCTTATCTATCAAAATTGTCAGTTGGTTAAGAAAAAAATTTGTTAGGTTATACAATAGTATTTCTACTTGAGAGTGCACATCTGAATATGATACGTGAGTTGGCAGTAACCTTGATAATGGGTTAACATGTCACTGGACATTGCACTTGACCTGAATGAGCCAACTGGGATAATTGTAATTGGAAAATAAATACTTGAAAAATGACAAAATTAAAGTTTTATAATGCCCGAATTAATGACAAAAATAATAAGGTCCAGATTAAATTATTACATCATTTCATTATATATATAAAAGTAAAATGTTTTGATACTGTTTTTAAACTATAGTTGATGTGACCATAAGTGATGTGATTGGTTTTTTTTTTATTAGGGTGCAACAAGCCAAATTAATGACAAATGTGCTTAATCGAAGGAGGCCCAAATAATAACACGTAATAATGTGACACATCACTACCGTAAACTTGCCCTCAAATCTTATGGTGTCCCAGAAAATGCACCCAATGAAATATAATGATATTAGTGGCTTTTGATATATAAAAAATTAAATATATAAATAAAAATAATTTAAAAAATTAAAATTAATTTTATTAATAATTAAATAATAATTAATAAATAATATAAAATAATAATTAAGTAATAATTATAAAGATAAAATAAGTATCACCAAAAAAAAAATTTCTCTCATTTTTCCTTGTATTCCTTTGCATTTCAAACGGGCCTAGATTATTTATTAATTCGTTTGAGAAGTGTATTTTGGAAGTAAGAGTTACATAGACACTTTATTGAAGTTTCTCAAGGTACTTGGCTCCCGACCATCGAAGATGAGGTTGTCGTTGCGATGGTGAATGTGTGAGCACAAAGGGGAGCGGAACTCTTATTTGTGCCTTCAATAATTAAGTTAATAAGATTTTGAAGTAACTTTAGCATACTAATTGTATTAAGGATAATATCTTAGAATATAGGATGATGTCCTATATATAAAGGACATGGTTGGTTATCTAACCATTGAGTCAAAATTACTAAATGATTGTCAAACACTATGAAACCATATTTGATATAGAAAAACGAAAATGAATGAAATAGAAAGCGAATAGAATATATGGAAAAGGACATTCATGTTTATAATTAAAAAAAAAAAACAGATGTTGCTAAATAATAATAATAATAATAATAATAATAATAAACATCATATACTAATTTTTTTTCTCTCTTTTTCTTATTCTTCTCTCTCCTTAATACCATGCGTGCTCTAAGAGTAAATGAGAAATCATATGTCACGTATGGATTAAGAGTTAATCATGGATAGTTACAAAATGTCCATGTATGATGAATTGTGTAAAGCTTGGAATGGGCCTGTATGTATTGAATCCGAAATTGGGTTGAGTGACAGATTTATTTCAGCACATATTTATATAAAAAGTAGTTTATTTTATAATGAAGATCTCATTTTTAAATTACAAATTATATTTTAAATTGTATTGAATACATTTTATTGACTATAACTATTAATAAAAATTAAAATCAATCTCTTTCAAACGCCAAATTATATCTATCAAGTTATATATCTATTCACGAATAATTTCGTGTGGCAATTTTTATAATACATAATTAATAGTCCGAAAATAAGCCCCCAAAAAAAGTACTAATGTTATGTACAAAGTATTCAACAATACGTATCAGTTATTAATTATAATACTACGTTTGCTTCTTAGTACATAACACACGTTAACATATACATTGTAGTTTTATTATTAACTAATATTCTTACTTGTTATATGTAAATTTAATTTTTCATTTGTTGACTTGAATTCAACCATTCGTGCTATTGTATAAGAGATGCTTCATTAAATATGTCTTTCTATTTTTAGCACGGAAATAATTGGATGATAGATAACTATAAAATATTATTAAAAAAATATTTAATAGCTATTTACATTTTCTCTATCATGTAAATTTTGCTGTAATTATGATATTGTTGAAGCATCAGCGATGATTTTTTGAATGCAAATTCTTTGAAGTGAGAATTTGTACTTAATCTACTTGAAGTGCATACTTCAAATGAGGGTAAGAGTTTCTCATCAAAAAATAAATAAATAAATAAAAGACATGTTGAGTAGGATAAAAAAAAAATAAAAAAATAAAAAATTATATATTTTAATTATTATTTAATATTATCTATCATTTATTATTTAATTATTAAAAATAAAAATATTAAAATTATTTTTAATTTTTAATTTTTAATTTTATACTTGCATAACAAACGAAACGTACAAAAAATAGACTATTTTAGAGTTTAAACAAGTTCTATAGATCTTCACTTCAAGGGTTGCCAAATTTGGTGGGGCAGTCTGTTATAAAACGTAGTTAGGGTAAAATTGTAAATTCACTCTTTACAGAGTCTGATACCGAACAGCCCGTCTTGGTCTGAATTTGAATTCCCGCGACCTCCATGACGATAACAGTCTAACTCCATCTGGGTTAGACCGCTCTCTCTAGCGTATTAGAATTTAGAATTCAGAACCCTAATTTCGAAATTCAAAGCCCGCCAAGCCACCGCTTTCTCCCTTCCCTTTTAACGGTCCCTCTATTGCATTGTTCGAAGGATCTCACTCAACTCAACTAGCCTCTTGTTCGATTCTTTCTCGGATATGTCTTCCTCTGTTCCTCAAGAATCTGAATCCACCCCACAGATCTACTGCCGGAAAGACAAGTCTCTCGGATTACTTTGCTCTAAGTAAACCCTCCTTTTCATATCTCAGATTGGATTTTGAATCTTGTCTTTTCCAGCTTCCAGATTTTTCTATGTTAATTTGGACATGATTTCTTTGCGTTCAGCTTCTTCAAGCTATATAATCGCGAAGGTATTGGGACGATTGGACTAGACGATGCTGCTGCCCAACTAGGTTTACGTGTTGATCCGCTTTTATTTCCAATTTGTTTCCATTTTTACTTGCGTTTTTTTTGGCCGCTGAGAAATTGCAAGATGGAGAATTTCGACAGTGGAATCGGTCTTGCTTTTTCCGAGATCCTGATTCAGGTATTAACAACTCAATTGAACTTTCAGGAGTTCAGCGTCGCCGCATGTATGATGTGGTCAACATATTGGAGAGTGTTGGAGTAAGCTGGGTTATATTTTTATGATTTAACCAAAAAAAAAAATCATCTTTCGATTGTTTATTTTGAACTACTTAATTTATTGCATTTGGATTTTTTGAAACTTTAGATTGTAGCAAGAAAAGGGAAGAACCTATACTTATGGAAAGGGTTCAGAGAAATTCCTCGAGCTTTGAACGAGCTTAAGGTAAACAGACAGTTCCTTCTCACGAGTTATTTTACTTGAACTCGGCAACTTGTGAGGTGATCTGTTCTATATTATATACACAGGAGGAGGGTATGAGAGAAAAATCCGATGCAGCCTACTGCAGTTCAACTGAAGTAAGTTTGACTTTTTTTTTGGTCACTTAAATGTTCTAAGGTTGTTCCGTTGCTGGCAAATTATCCACACTTACACTGATACACACACAAGGGGGGAGAGGGAGGATCCAGTTTTTGATATAACTGAAACTTAGGAATTTCCTTTTGAGAAACTTGGTGGAATGGGCTGGATTTCCATCTTCTTGCATTTACATACTTTTGTCGTCTGATACTATCGTTTTAGAATTTTTAGTGACTTTGAGTTAAATATATATGCCAGGCGTTGAAGAACAAAGAAAACGGTGGTTCTGAAACTGATAGCGAGGACAATCCCCTGGCAGCGGCATCATCCAAAACTGGTAACCTCTTCTTCCTCCTTGTTCTCACACTAGAGGTTGCAAAATGAATTACTAGCATTTAATATCGCTTATCCATGCGGTAAAATATGCCTCAAATTTTCCGCTGGGGACTGGTTAACTATAGTGCAAGATTATTTCTTTTCTTCTCCTACCATTTTTGGCAATAACTTATATGGAGCATTCCAATTTATAGACAGCTGCAGAAGAGACAAGTCTCTAGCACTTTTGACGGAGAATTTTATAAAGCTCTTCCTCTGTTCAGATGTATGTGAAATCTCTATGATATATATCAACATATTTTAAATTGTTAGCCTAGATGTTTGATTGGTTTGGCACTGCTATCACTTTCTTCAGGTCGACGTTATCATGCTTGAAGATGCTGCAAAGATAATGCCGGGCGATGCCCATAATTCAACTGCCTTGAGAAGTAATTGACTTTACACTCTTTAGAGTCATTCATCCGACATTATATCATCAATTTGAGGAAGGAAAAAAATGAATGAGATTGTCACTAACTTTTATCTTCTTATATGATTATGCAGCAAAAGTCAGACGTTTATATGACATAGCAAACGTCCTTTCCTCCATCAATCTGATTGAGAAGGTAAAACAAATACCCACGAATACTTCTTAAGCTCCCAAAATTTGATAAAGATGAGTCCAAGTTGTGATAACATCTTTTGACTGATTTTTTTCACAAATGTGTGCAGACAAATCATCCGGAGAATAGGAAAACAGCATATAGGTGGTTGGGAGGGAAAGCCAGTAGAGGATCTGATGGCACTTTGGATCAGAGTGCATCCAGGAAGAGAGTGTTTGGAACTGAAATTACAAATTACAGTGTAAAGAGAAATAAAACAGATCCTTTAATGGATTCGCAGTTGCATGAAAAGAATATGCCAATGTATAAAAAACAAGATGAGTTGGAAAATGAATACCAAGGTAAAACTTTGGAGCACCCACCTAAAAGCAGTTCAAAGGCCATAAACTTTGGTCCTTTTGCCCCTGTCAAGCTTAGAAGAGAAGTTCCAGAGCATAGAAATATGAGACAAGTTCATGACATGGAGACTATGAGTACTAAACATCGCCCAGAGTATCACAACCAAGGTAATTTTTCAATGTTACTCTATCGGTCACAAGGATCCACCACTGTACTGTGCATAGTTAATTTGATTATATGATTGTAGCTGATCTACATACGTGCTCAAATTATTAAAGCCAGTACTTCTTGATTCGGCTGATCTATTCTTTCGCTTCCTCCTTCTCTTATTCACTGAAGTCGGAGAAGGAAGAGGTGAAGGGGCCCTATGGACTATGATTTATGTGAGTTAGAAATCTGCTGCCCTTGGGTCTCTGGGACTAGAAATATTTGCTTATTTTATCCTGGACGAAGGTGCAGTTGCAAGTCGATTATGAGATGCTCATCTGAGTTGTGCTTTAGTTGCCCTTGAAAATTTGTATCTCATTTCACTGAAAGAATCACGACATGCATCCATTTCTTTCATTTGCGTAAGTAGCGCAGTTTTTCCATTGGTGGTGTCATGCATTCTTGTTAGTTACGCTATTCTGTCTCATTGTTCTGGTCTCAGTTTTTTGAAAATATTAACTTTACTACATAAAACTCAACTTATGTTTATAATGAATATGCGTTAATGCTAGTTAAAATATCAGTCTACGTGCTTTGCATGTTATGACTTGTGTTATGCTTTAAACCATTGCAGCAACCCAATTATAAGGGATAAGTTTGTTGATGATGTGACAGCTCTGAGCGACCTCTTTGCTCATTACATGGATGCGTGGAAGTCGTGGCTTGTTGAAGCAGCTGCGCAGCAACAGATATCTTGATTCATTGGGGGCCAATTCTTCAAACTTTTCATTAGTGAATACGTCACTTCCACTCTAGCCTTGAGTGAAATATACATTTTCATTTTCAGTGAAAAGGGTAAAGGGCATTCGTTGTATTCCATGGGTTCTCAAGATGTCCGAGTAGATAGCCCTCTGACCATGTTAACATAAATTTTCTTTCGCATTGTCATTTATGTACATTATTGATTGGGTAATAATTTGGAGTCTGGATGCTTTAGAATTTTTTATTATAAAGTTTTTGTAAAATTTGAAAAAAAAAGAGAAAAGAAGTAAGGGAAAAAAAAAAAGAGGAATTGAGTTTAATATGTACTTCTATTTTGTATTAATCTTTCTAGACATGTGGTTAAATTTCTTATGTTATATTTTTTGTTTTAAAAATATTATCTAACTTTTTAAATATTTGATATATATTACAAAAATTTATATTATTTATTCTTTCTCACTAAAATTAATTTTGTACAAAGAAATTAATATTTATATGATATATACTGTTACTGCATAATTGTGATGCTAAGTTTTAACATGGACATTGATTTTATTTTTAATATTAAAAAAAGTCAAGTAATTTGTTTTATGAAAGGAACATATTTTGAGAAAAAAATTAATTTTATTAACAAAAAATAAATAAAATGGGTGGTTTTTACTCTCTCTTTCTTTATATATATATATATATATATATTGAATGTTAAGAGAGTTGAATAATATTTTTAAAATAAAATAAATATTAAAAATAATTGACATTAGAAAAAATTAGTATAATTTACTTGAACTAGAAGATCCCTTTACTCCTTAGTCTTTGCATGAGGTTTTATACATTCTCTGTAGACGCAACTTTTTTTGCCCTTGCTTGTTTTTAATGGTATGATAGAAGAGAGAGGGGAAAAAAAAAAAGGAAACAAAATAAGCAAAATAACAAAAAAAGGAAAAAAGAGAGAAAAAATGAATGAGTTATTATTCATCTATTATCTATTATCTATTATTATATAAAAAGGAAAGAGTTTGCTTTTTAATATAGAATAATTCGTAAATTATTTATGATATGATAGTTTTTTTCAAAATTTTTTATTTTTGTTGGTTTCTTCGAGCCTTGTGCACGAGATCTACCAATGTTAGTTTTGTTTAGTATGATGAAAGTATTTTTTTCTCTCTTAATTTCGTTTTATAAAGAGAAAGAAGTATATAAACAAGATATTAAATTATTTTATTATTTTTCATTTAATTAAATATATTTATAATAAACATAGTATATATGATGCTTATTTGTTTATCTTGATATAAGTATGTATTCTATTTAGTTTAATTTCTTAATTATTTATTTATAATTAAATTATAAAATTTGTGTCTGATTTCTTTTTTTGTTAGTGTGTTGGCAATATAAACATACCGAACAAAAAAAAATAAAATCCCTCTACCAGTTTCATTCCTTTTGTACCTCTTCCCTCCGACCAATAAATGCACAAGGAAATGTGAAACCTAGCTTGTGTTCTTTCTAAAGTTTACATTATGAAAGGATTTCAAGTGAAAAAAAGATAACGAATAGAAGTGTCACATCCAAGTCCACCGTAGTTATCATTCAATTATCTAGCCTGACAGGGATAAGACTCTGTTTATTTGGATAGAATCTGTTATCACTTATCCCAACCCGAATGGTATTATACTGGACTTGGCAAGTAGGGTTCGTTCATGAGTATTGGTGTCCAGGAAAGTAGTTAGAAAGAATCAGGGTTTTCGTGGTGTTAAGCCGCTGCGAAATGCACATCAACGAACCAATCCAAGCCACACCAGCCACTAGGGTAGTATGGTCCCCTTTTGAGTCCTGAGGGGGTTCTATGGTCCCCTGTCTAGGATAGGGTACCTATCGTAGTCACAGATTCTTCTTATTTATTTATTTATTTTTTGTTTACAAGTTTTTTTTTCCTAATTTCTGGTTCACTGCTATCGCTGAAATTTTGAGATCCTCCATTGGAACAATTCCTTGCTTCGACGTCAATCGGATCTTATTTTGTGTTATTAACGGTTGTTACGTGTTTACCGCAATTTCTTTCCGCTGAACGGAAGCATATTTAACATTTTTATAGGGAAAAATTATCGATTAAAAGTTTAAATTAAAAATATTTATATTAAATAAATTTAAATTTTAAAAGATTATAAGATCAAAAATTTTAATTTTGAGTTTTGAACTGTAATTTTTTCATTTTGGCCTTAAAATTTTTAATATAATTTTAAATTTTAAATTCTTTTTATATAAATATTTTAAATTTAAGAGTTTGAACGATAATTCTTTTTCTTTTTATTACTCCGAAAGATGTGATGTCCAACATCAAAACATTAAAGAGCATATTTTATCCGAAAAAGTTGCTGAAATTGATATATGTAAGAATAATGATTAATAATTAATGTTTCAGCTGCACCAACCATCCAAATCTAAATAAAAGGGTCATATTGTTGCCCCTCTGAGAACGATTTTGAGAACTTGAATTGAGCGCAAAATAATCAACAACGAATGTTGGACGATAAGGATGCCTTTTGAAAATTCTTTGCACAGAAGACACGTGAAATAAATTAATCAAAATCCAATTAATATTATGTTCATGCAAGAATGTATATAAATTTCTTTTTTATTGTAAAAATTTGGCGGCGATTGAGTCGATCAGCATTAACTAGTACGTTTGGTTACACGTTTGAAAAAGGCAAACCACGTTTACAATCTCATTTATTCAAACGTTACAATTTCTTATTTCTAACAAAATCACGTTTTGTCTTTCTCAACGCGGAGCCAAACACAGGCAACGTATCCTAGTATTTGAATTAATCACATAAATTGATAATTTTACTTATATTTTAATTTATTGCTTTATATTTAAAAAAAAATTATTTTAATTTACTGAGTTGGAATAAATTCAAGTTATCTTTTTAACACTTGAATTGGTTGAAAATTTTTATTAAACAATTAGATTAATAAAAATCCAAAAGTGAACCAAAAACCACGCATTGAACATATTAGATTTGTTTAGTACACAGAATAAAACAAAATAAAAAGTAATCTTATAATAAAAAATAATTTTTATATTTTCATTTTAAAAAATAATAAAATAATAAAAATTATTATATAATAATTATAAAAATACCGTAAACATCACAAAAATAAAAAAAATTATATTCAAAAACTGAAATCTTATCAAATTTATGATTAAAAATATAAAAATTAAAATTATTTTAAAAAATTATAATTATTATCAAATAATAAGTCTTTAAAATTTATTAATAAATTTTTTAAAATTTGATTATAATTATGGTTATTAAAAATAATTTTAATTTTTAAAATTTTTTATTTAAAATTTATAAGATAATATAATTTTTTCAAAATAAAATATACCTAAAGGCCCGTTATTTCCTAGGTGCAAGTACAAAATATAAGGAGCAATATGTAATTCAGTCAAAAGGGCAGGGTACATCGTTCACCAAACAGCGAAAAACTATGCAAACAAAATAGGGGGCTAAGATGATGGCCAGATTCATCGTTGTCGTACGCGAGAGACAGATAGACTTGCGCACGCAGATACACACTTCTTGTTTCCAGAAGCTTTAGCTCTTCCATGGCGGTCTCAGCCAGAGCTTTCATTCTCTCTCGCGTCCATGACCTTTCACCCAACCCTTTCCATCCAACCAAGCCGCCCCCTCGTCTTCCTCCTTCCTCTACTGTCGCCGTTAGGCGCCGTCGTTTCGCTTCGTCGGCATCCGTCGTGAGCTGCTTAATCTCCGGTGTTGATGGTGGAGGCGTGTCCGACGACTATGTTTCTACTCAGAAATCCACCTTTGACCGTGGGTTCACCGTCATAGCGAACATGCTCAAGCGAATTGAACCTCTCGATGCGTCCGTAATCTCCAAAGGTGTTTCTAATGCCGCTAAGGATTCCATGAAACAGACCATTTCCACGATGCTAGGTTTGCTACCGTCCGATCAATTCTCCGTTACCATTACTGTTTCAAAGCGTCCTCTCGATCGCCTTCTCGTCTCATCCATTATCACCGGGTAGTAATTTCTTTTGGACTTCAGCTATTAAATTTTTTTTTCCCACAAACAATTTCTGGCGTAAATTCAAACTTTTAATAAACCTTTTGTAATATATGATTCATTTGCCTTGGTTTTTAGGTACACTCTGTGGAATGCGGAGTATAGGATGTCCTTGACGAGAAATCTCGACATAACACCTAATAATGGAAAGCGGTCCAATTGTCCAACAGAGAAGGAGGTTTCGGAGCAGCAAAATAGTGAGGATAGGGATACTGAGCTTGGTTCTGATTTGGGGTTCAAAGATTCGGAATGTTGCAGCCCTCGCTTGTTTGCAGGTTTGTCTCCCGAAGCTCTGAATTACATTCAGCAATTGCAGTCTGAGTTAACAATCGCGAAAAAGGTAAATCATAGCTTTTCTCTTTGGTTCACAATTTTAATGCAATTGATTTTGGATGTTTCTGAAATTGTAGTGCCTGCATGTCTGATTCTGAGTGGTGATATGCCTAATTGATGGAGTTATTACAATGGGAATAAGACTTCAGTTTAATGAGTTCTAAACTGTCGGTTGTATGCTGTGCTTTTTGTGTGTGTACAAGGTATAGTTTCCGTTGATTGATTTGAGTTTGAACCTCAACCACCTCAGAACTCAATATTTTCCTTGGATACTCCCTCCCTTCCGTCACCGTTGTGTTGTTTATAAATAATTTAACTTCGAATTATAATTCAACAGATATTAATATAACTTTTGGAGTAGATGGCATTTATTTTCATGAATGTGCTTGTGCTTCCTGAGTTAGAAGGCTGTTCGGAACTTGGAAGCATAATGATGAGATTTGCGTCCACAACCTTGTAAGTTATTAATTGAAATAATGAAATGCCCCCATTGTCTACTTGCTTCTGATGGTTTAATGCCACAATTTTAATGGCTTTTGCGTCTCAGAAGTTGCATAAGTTCGTTTCATCTATTGGTTTTTTAGTTTTACGGGCCATCAGAATTCTTTTTGAATTATCTGATTTTGATAAATTATGTATTTTTTTTCTTGATTTATTATTTTCCTAATGCTTTTAATGCAAATTGCTTTAAAATTTCTTTGGAATGCCCGACTAACAACTGTGCAACTATATCTGCAATCTGCACGTTTTTTAGTTTAAGGTGCCTTGCGATGGTCTTGTAATCTAATTATACTGTCTTCAATGTTAAACTCAAGGAGTCACCTTGGTCCTTTGTCTGAATTAGCAATGACTGAAGCACCACCCCTGTTGTGTAGTCCAAATTTTCCTATTTTCATCCTCTGTCTACCAAATTAAAGGGTTCCCTTACTCATTTGAAGTTATTTTAGAGGCACAAAGCTTGAGGTTTGCACTCCAAGTTGACATGAGAATGCTGTTTTTCTTCAGGAGTTAAAAGCCCAGAATCACGAAATAACACAAATAGGACATGAAAGAGGGAACAGGAATGATTTGTTGGAGTATCTACGGTCTGTGGATCCTGATATGGTAATGACTCAAAACCTCTTCGGTTCAACTTTCTTTTTTCCTTAAAACTTTAGATTGGAAAGGCTCCGTCCCCCCCCCCCCCCCCTTCCTTCTCTTTTGCTTTTTTACTTGTTCTTTCTAGTAGGTGCTGAAGTCACACTTGTCTTGACAGGTGACTGAGCTGTCTCGGCCTTCGTCAGTAGAGGTGGAAGGCATAATTCAGCAACTTGTTCAAAACATATTGAGGAGATTCTTTTCAGATGACGTTAGCCCAAATTTTATGGAACAATCAGCTGGAGGAAATTTAGATAATCAGGCAGATGGTTATGATGAGTTTTGTCATACAGTAGACACACCTCGTGATGACCTAGCAAAGTTGCTTTTCTGGTTAGTACTTCTCATTGCCATCTAAATTTTTGGTTTTGGTATAGAGTGAGCCATATCTGCTAATTAATCATGTGTACCTGTGAAATCTGCCCTTACATTCCAATATGCTAGCTCATAGAAGCTTGTCGCCCTCCCTTTTCCTTTCCCCCATTGAGCCCCTGTTCCTTTAGCCAGTAAAGTCCTTCGGTGTGTGTGACCTTCTTGAGATTTTCTTTCCATTGGCAGGTGTATGTTATTGGGTCATCACTTGAGAGGCTTGGAGAACAGATTGCATCTAAGCTGTGTTGTTGGATTGTTATAAAGAAGGTGAAAGTATGTATATTCTTTTCCTTCCTCTTCAAATTTTCTATAACGTTAATATTCTTCAATGAAAAGAATGGAATAATTGCACGTCTTCCTTGGTTTTAGCATTCTTCTCCTACTTCATCATAAAGAACGCCATTCTTTAGATTTTACCCATCTTGGCGGAAAAGAGTAGAGCCACTTTTGTCTGTCTCTGAAATTTCCCATTTTGTAACAAAAATTTATGCCGTCATTTTGCCTTCGAGCCCCAATCATGCGAAGGCTGTTTGTTATACATTTCCAAAACGATATGCATTCCCAACACGTGCATCACTCGAGCATAGTCCTGCACATTTTTTCTATGTAAGCTCCTGTTTTGGTGGTTGCCATGGTCACACTTTTCTGGGAGTGGTAGTTTGTGCTGGCCAAATCATATTGCACCTGAAATAATGCCGTTTCATTCTCCGAAAAACATTGACTAGATTTGCATGCAGTGGAAGATTCTGATTAACCGGATGAATAGCAAATCGTGCGTTGAAAAAAAAGAACTTTAATTTCATAATGGACTAACCGGATGAATAGCAATCATGAGTTGAAAAAAAGAAAAACTCAAG
The DNA here is from genome assembly GCA_032878935.1 of Erythrophleum fordii. NCBI lineage: Eukaryota > Viridiplantae > Streptophyta > Magnoliopsida > Fabales > Fabaceae > Erythrophleum > Erythrophleum fordii. Next base: position 15,791,460 of record JAVQMF010000049.1, on the reverse strand, counting down.
ACTCACCTAACAACTCTCCAATCCGCCCAACACCCATTCCCTGTGAGCACGCTACACGACAAAAATACTCTGTGCATACCTTGTGTACCAATCGTGGCTCCCCACACAAGAATCCTCAAAAGCTACCCTACTGCCGCTCTCCGCAGTACTGTCACGCTCTCCTATAGAGGACAATTTCGATTTTGTAAACCATGACATAATCAACATATATTTGCATAATATCTAAAATATTTAAATATGCTATTCAATGATTTTTTCAAAAATTTGGACGAGACTCCATTCTAAATAAGGCAATTATACAATAGTTAATTCAATTAATTTTCTCAATATATAATCTATGAGAGCTGTTTTTACGAAGAACACGGAAGGGTTTACACGAACAAAAGGTCGGACTCACCACATAAAACACAACACAAATTATACTATGGACGACATACAAGGCTATACACTTACGTAACATGAGAAAGTGAAGAGAGTAAATTTTGGAGACTTAATGAAAAAATAATACGCACCATAATAGAGAAATGGGTAGAGGCAAGGGGGTTTTGATAAAAGCAATTTTAAATAAAATATTACATTAATAGAGAGATTAATATAAAATTTGGAGTCAAATTAACGCATTATCAAAATGGAGTATAAATAAGAGAAATTCAAGGACATTAAAGAGGTTAATATGAACCTTGAAGCATTATTAAGACAAAACGTGTATACAAGAAAAGGCCCAAAAATAGAAATAAGGGGAAGACTCTCAAACACAAGTCATGAGGATAACTAATCAAATGTGAGCACACAACTCACAATAGCAATATCATATATGAGCACATAACTCGTGGGATATCTAACAATTATGGACAGCTCGATAAATTGAATTCCCTCTAACACGATCCAACCAAGCCATGTGCGTTGACCTCTATATTGGGTTAGTGTCACTTTTACACCTACTAGTTGGGTTTAGAACAGGATATAACATGGGATGACAGTTATTGTTGTTAGCGTATTTTGAAACAAAGTTCCTTCTAATAAAAAACAATTAAATATAAAACAATTATATAAGTACAATGGTTCAAATGTAGAAAAAATAATAGAAGAGACATGGTCAATAGCCCATCGAGCCACACAATTTTTGCTTAAAATTTTTTTCCAATAACATAAAATGTAGAACTCATGCAATGGCAATTTATATCACAATTCCAATAAAATTTCATCAAAGGCTAATACTATCAATAACTTTATCAATGCTAATTGCATAGGCATTTTAACACAAATACTTAAATCATTTGAATATTTAACAATATGAAATTATAATTTAATCTCAAGTATAAGTCTCTTTCAACTAATTAACTACGACTAAGTTCAATTCTTAATCCCATAATATCTATTAGAGAGCACTTATTAAAGCTTATCTTGTTGAGAAAATTAGTTTGAAATTAGATAGTTTGACATAAAGAGATAATCAGATAAAAACTAGGAAAATTCATGAAATGGATAATTAGTGACATTTAAGGATTATATTTTGAAAATGATAAAAACATATTATGGTGATATTATCTCCTCTCAGAAAATGTCGAGATGATAGTGGTCCTCCATGCCATTCTGGGTCCTCAAGAACGATAAGCAAATCCCCCCCATTTGGAGCTCACTTTCAAGTAGGCCAAGCAAAAGAGGAGAAAGGAGCTTTGGGTGCACGATTTCCAGCATTCCACCAGCTCAGTGGCGACATTGAATGACAGTGGAAGGGATAGCATTGACAATGGAGTTGTGGCACGACTTGGAGCTGAGTTTCAAACTTCCTACGGCATGGCCGTAGAGAGGGAAGCTCTCTTGTCCCTGGTCAACGACAAAGTTGGCATCCGTGACAGCTATATGACAGAATAACAATGGTGGATGGCATGGAGGAAGGGAATGATGCTTGGGATCTTGGTTGGGTATCACACATTGATGGAAAGTTGAGGATGAACAGAAGTGAATATGAAGGGAAAAAAGCAAAAGGAAAAAAAAAGGAAGGAAAATAGAAGCAAGCGTAGGCAATTATTATTCCTTTTCTTTGGATTTAGAAAAGAATAAACGAGTTAGTGTTTTATACAAAGAGAGGGGGAACAAAGTTCCCTTAGAGATTTTCAAATATCATCGTCTGGTCATATCCTTTAAGTCAAATTACAGCCAAAGTCAAACCTTACCTTCCCTTGCAACTTAGCTTCCATCGTTAGAAGTTGCTTTCTAATATTAAGCCTACACCCTCAATTTATCTGGTCAACTACATGGCATCAATTTATTCTTGAACTGCAAAGGATGCACCCTACTTCACCTTCTACACAACAATTTGGAGTTTTTGTATTTGAAGGTTAATTGCATAACATACAGTTGAAAAAAAATAAATTGAGAGAAATCAGATCAAGCAGCTTCTAATCTTAGAAGTTGAAGAGAGAAGCTTCTAATATTAGAATTTGAAAGCTCTTTTATCTTTCTCTCTCCAAATCACGCATTGTACAGTGTTACAAAAAATCTATTTTATTCTACACGAACCTCGAGCCATGGCACTTCGCCCCATCACATAGAGCCATGCCCATGCAACTTAATCGTCACAACGCCCAGGATGATCTCAGCTGGAAAACCTAGAGCCATACGGAAACTTTACCCTAATCGGTCTACACTCTCATTCTCAAACCACAAGATTCCCAAAGTCCCAACTGTTGGTTATGGAAACTCAAAAGCCATCCAAGCTCCTTTGGAAAGCACTTCAAAACGATCTTTCCCCTGCTGCCAAACTTCGCTCCTTCAACTGCATTGCCTCCCCACTTCGTAGGGTATGTTCTACTGAACCAGAAACAGTGTTGCATATTTGGAGAGAAGCCCAAAGATTGTTGATATATGAGAGCCTTACGATACCCAAAATAACTTCTTCAGCCTCCAAATCGAAGACTGGCTTCACCAAAACTACACCCCAACACAGCCCACCATAGAAAACGTCCCTTCGAACGCACTTTTCGCTTGCACCGTACGTGAGAAGTATCTGAATAAACCGAATTTGCTCCGTCGCCAAATATCAAAAACCTGGAGATTGAATTTGACTCGCAACTGGTCTTGAAGCTTCTAAGTAACCAAAACCTGACTTCGCATCATCCTCTGAAAAATATTGTTTCAAACTGCAGATCCCATGTTTCTTCGTTTGATAGCTGGACCATCAAGCATGTAGTCAGAGAAGCAAACTGTTGTGCGGATATTTTGGCAAAAGAAGGAAAAATACTGTGTTCAATTGCTGCTACTTTTCTTTTTGATCTTTTTGGATTCTGCACTTCTCGTAGAATTAGATGTTAGGCCCCTATTATTCTTGCATGTTTTGTATTCTATAATATTTAGATTTGTTGTACTCTGTTTCGTCCTTTTAATATAATTCCACTATGCACCCCGAAAAAAAAATTCATTTCTTTCAAACTCTATCCAATTAATCTTACAGTGTTATTAGCAGTTATAGCTCCTTCCATGAATTCTCTTGTCACTACAACCAAGATTTTTCTACCATTTAAGTTTGTACCGAAATAAACCAAATTTTAAAAAAAATCATTGAAAGCATTACTGGTCTTTCATGAATTGGATATTTCATAGCCCTTTCGACAAACACTCTTTTACTGAAAATTTGGATATAAATTATACATTTGAACTTTGAAGTTAAAAAATTAATTATCATGCAACCATTTAAGAGAAAGGAAGGAGAAAAAGAATCGATCATTTTAATGAACAGATAGCGCAATAACGATATTTGATTTGACCTAACTATCTCCACAATGAACCCAAGGATGACCTTGAGGCTCTAATTTCATTATTACATTTGGCAGATAACAAGCTAAGTAGATTTGCTTGTTGAAATGCCATCATGTTTTGGAACTACATATCCTTGTTCAATGTCATAGTAATAATTAAAAAAAGAAGAAGATATTCTTGTTTAAAACCCCTTGCACAGGTTATGGGGCCATCACAACTCACCAGCAGCTTTGGCATTATAGTTGGCTGTTATGGCATCCACATGCAACCTAGTCGTAGCACTTTTGAATGATGCAACCGTTGTTGAGTAGTTTGAAGTTCCACATTGAAATGGGAAAATCCATGTGTCGTGTTCCTCTTGGTTAAGTTTAAATTTTTTTTGAATTAATAAAAAATAAATATTATTCTTAAAAGTATTTTAATCATTTTTTAACTTTACAGAATAAGTATATATTTCCAAAATAAAAGAAAAGATTGTATAATTTAGACAAAATAAAGTCATTTACCTTAACTTTTATACTAGAGATGTATTGAGTAATAATTTCTTTAAACTCAAGGACTGTGATGGTTATATACCCTATATTAAAATTTTGAGTAATTAGTTATTGAAATTAAAATCACAAATTGGTGAATCAAAATTGACGTGAATCATTTGTAATTTGGCTTTCTACAATATGAATACACATTGCCCTCGCATCGCAGTGCAAATTGTTCTTGATTTTTATAATTGAAATCTTACACAGGAAATTTTGAGTGTACTGTTTCTCAGCAAAATGTATAGCAGCACCTACCATGAGGATTGCAGTGCCAATTCTTGTTTTATATATTTGAAATCTTAAACATCACGGCAATTTAAATCCGCCGTTCCTTTGTAATTCTAGCAACTGATGTAGAACACTCCTACTCACACATTTCCCTTCAAATTTAGAATTGTAATATCAAAATTTGTAATATCACCACTTTAGTCCACCGGTTGGTACAAATAGAAAGATGTTTATTTATCTCGAAGACATAGAATGGTCCGAAAAAGAAAATAATAAAGGCAAAGGATATTGAAGGGAAGAAACAACTGTGACACTAGAAAACAAATTTCTACAAATACATTAAGCAGTGAACTATTTACAAGGGATTGGCCGAAATGCCACCCATGAGACCCCATAAACATATATAACTCAGCCCTTATCTACTCTCTTCCTCCAATTTCATGTGACAATTACGATAATACGAAAAAATGGCTACTATGACATTTTACAGACATAATTGTAAGGCTGCAAGCAGAGCCACTCTACAACGTAGTTACCTACGTACTGTCCCCTCACAACGGGAAATACAAAATCACATCGAGCCTGATAAAAATCTATGGAATCTCTCAATTCTAGCCCTGTAATGCTTAGAAGATGCGCTCCCCAACGATGTTTTTCGGTTCTTTCTGGGACGAAAGAAGAGATCTTCTGTGTCCAGAACATAGGAGATCTGCAGATAAGACCGGCTAAATAAGAAAAACAGCAGAATATATTTTGTATGCCAACATATTTATGGCTATGGGTGTATAGAAATTACAGACTGGAAGATGAAATTGCCTTGAAAATATGGCTCTTTCCTATGTTCACATGAACAAAAAACCTAATTCCCGTTATTACTTTTCATATTTATATATAGAGCCACTTGCATAAATTAAGCCATTCATTCTTCTCTCCTCTTTCTAAAATAAAAAACTCTTGAACCTGAGAAAGATTTCAATGAGACATTGTCTTCCCCTCCATTCTCCTACCTTATTCTTGATCTGGTATGCAGTGAACTTATGAAATGCAGAGTCTAAAATCATTCAACAAAATGTGCTTCTACAGTGTCTGGCGGACAAAGACAAAACCTAACATCATGGTTTATTCTGCAGTACTAGACCGCAACCCACATAATCAGTATCCCTTCCCAAACCTCTTTGTATAAATTACCAATAGTAAATGGTCAAAATATATAATTTCAATCATTTCCCAATCAGATAACCAGCATTCTGGCCCAGGGACTTGATGTGACTAGAGTGAAAGAAGGAAATATAAAGAGCAACAGTACTGCAGCAGAAGCAAAAATGATAATATTTATAAATAAAGCAGTAAACCACTAAAATGGAAAACCAACAAGCATAGAAAAGTAACATACCTTGGATGAGTTGCAAGCCATCTTACATTCCAACCCATTAATTATTTTAACACCTTCTATGGCTGAAAGCTCATCTAAGTCACCGTGTTTGCGCTTGTTCCTGCATACATCATTATAAAAAGCATCAAGTTATGCATTACTAATTGAAAACATCTTGTAACATACTTATACATATGTAAACATGCACAACCAATCTATTATGCCCCCAGTTAGCAAATTAAAAATTAACTCGAGGTTGGCCTAAACTAAAACAAGAATTACATTGGTATATTTTGGACATATCTAGAATTTACGCCATAAGGGGTGGGGCTAGTGGTAAGAGCTTTGAATAGTTTGTAGAATGTCATAGATTCAAACCTCCATGCCTCATTGTAACCTACCAAAAAACCAAAAACAAAAAACAAAAAAGAACAAAAACCCAAAAAAAAAAAAAGAATTTGGAAACACTGTACAGTTTTGATGACTTTCCTTTTCATCAACAAGAAAAGAGAAATTTTATCAAAACATACATATTACTCTGCAGCATCTATACCTTTGTAGTATAATGCCATGGGGTTCCTTTTTGCCAGGAAAGGCTGATAGAAAATCATTGTAAAGATAAACGACAAAATTTGGATCAATAGAAACGGCAAACACCTCTGGCTTTTCAGTCATATTGTCCGTTAGCTGGATAGACAGTTGGGAGGGGCCAGAGGACTGCAATAAGACAAGATTGGCAAACAACGTTAAATAACAATAAAGTAATTCATTAAAAAATTCTGTTTGTGAATCTTCTATTTTTCCTTTCAGTGGTTGGAGAGGGGAAACATAGTCTCAAAGGACCTACACATTCCAAACGATATATGTTCTCCTCATGAAGGATGACACGTGCATTTGCATGATACACTGAATCAGTTAATCTCCCAGGTTTCCGGGACTTTTCATACTCAAACAATTGAAGAAGCTTATTGTCTGTCTCATCAGTTGCGACAGCTTGAAGCTGCAGGGGGGGAAAAAAAGAAGAAAAAAAGAGACACTTAGAACCTTAGGAGTAAATCAAGTCATGAGTAAGTGGAAAATAAGACAGAAAAAGAGACAAAAATACCTGTCTAACCAATTTATATATCAACTTGTCCAATGTGAATAACATGTATGACTGGTTCCCAATAATTGCTCGGCATTCATCCTCAAACTTTGCATTGTCAGCGGATCCATCAAGCAAGATGTACAGTGCATTCATAAATCTAGACGACCATAAACACAATCAATTCAAAAAGTGCATTAAGCACTTCTTTAAAAGAAAAAATTCAGCATAAGATGTCGAGATATACCTTGAATACGGATCTGGAGAATTAGCATCCTTTCCAATTCTCCGTTTCACTTCAGCACTCATTGAATTTGTTTTTGCTGATAAGATCCTTTCGTAAAGAATCTGCCAAGTTCAAAGAGTATAATAACATCTTGACCAATGAACAAATTGCAACATCAAACACTAAGTAATAACATATCCTTACTTGGTGAAGCCTAAAAAGCACATAGAAATCATCATTTCCATAAAAAACCCTGGAATCTTTTCTTTCTTCAAGTGAAATTGGTGATACACGCTTTGTAAGAGGCTTCACAGACAAAAGAGACCTTTCTGACAATAGCAATGATAAGCCATCTCCAGCACATCGTGTATTACACATTCCCTCAACTTCACCTTCACTTTCAGCTTTATCATCAATATCATCACATTCCATATCTTCCTCTCCCTCGTGCTCTTCCTGGGAGCATTGATCACCAGCAGACTCACTACCTGAGACATCTTCACCAGCTTCAGAAGCATTTTCAATGTCCTCATCATCAGCATCTGCATTATTATGAACCCCAGCCTCCAGAGAGCATTCTTCCTCTCCATTTCTGGATTGATATTTACTTCTTTCAAGATTGAGTTTTGACTTGGGTGTCGCTTGCAGATTGGCATCTCCATAGCCAACACAGTTATCCTCTTCAGAATCACCATTGGGTGTGGGCGATAATTCACCCTCTTCCTTTTCAATTTTGCAAGGCCCAGCAATTTCTTCGTGGTTACTGCTTTCAATTGGCACTCCATTGGCCAAGGGAAGTGGAGTTGCAATGTCACATCGCTGAAGCACCAAGGTAAGAAGACAGACACGTCAATACCAATTTAAAAAGAAACCCCTTGATTTAAAAGAAATCAAAAATAAAAATACAAGAAAATGATTATGTAACAACTGATTACAATTAGGTCATCACCACTCTGAGAAGTGTGAACTCATACCTCCACCAAAGATACATTACCACTTTGAGACTTGGCTACAGAGTCACCATCACGTTGTGTGCCAGTAGGACAGGAGGGAGTAAGGACACAACCTTGAAATTTAAACAACTCTTAGTATTTTGACAAGATAAAAATTCAGTATTGAAACAAATGGATAATTATTAAGTGGAGCCAAAATCATGCAGTATACCAATGTTAAAACTATATTGTATACAGACCTGAGGTCATCTCCACGCTGGTTCTGCTCAAGCTATTTTCTCCTCTAACTGCAATTGATGATGCATTGTAGTCAGCTCCTTGTTCATTAGAGGCAAATTGTTTACTAAAGCCAGAGACTTTAGCACTACAATCTACATTTTTCTGCCCTTTCTCCATCAGAGCATCATCTTTACAAAGGTGATCACCATCAACAGATCCAATTTCTTTATCACCGGCTGCTAAGCAAGTCTGGTGAACATTCTTTATTTCAGTTACTCTACCATCAGCTTCATTATTATCAGATTTTGGTTGCCTAGAATTCATTAACAAAGAATCTCCAACAAGGCGTCCAACATCTCCTAAATTTGATGCAACAAAATTGGGAACACAACGCCCATCTCTCCTTTCCTCTACATCTACTGCCCCATCAGACCGAGAAGGAACACCAAGCATCGGCTCCAAAAAGGTAGTCCAAAGTCTCAACATTTTATTTAACAACTCCTTACTTGTGAAGACCTCTTCACATGAATAACGAACAAGTTTATATAGGTCTTCATGAATCCCAATGTCTAAATATTCAAATTGCATATGTGGAATTAGAGACTGCTTATTTCCAGCAGCAATGGCCTGAAGAACATCATCCTGTTTCTGCTGCTTCTCTTTGATTTCTTTGATCTCAGCCACCAAAGCTGTGTGTTTAATTAAAGACTGTGTAAAAGCAATTAACAAGATAACACTGAAAGAAGCAAACACTGAGAGCTTAAAATACAATTTTAAGCTCTCAACAATATCACTACGAATAAGTTCTAGCAGATGCAGAGGACTACTAAGAGTTTTGTCTCCTGATGAATGCCTTGCGTAATTTAACAGCTCTGAGATCCACAACTTCAAATAAATAAATTGCTTGGAATATCTGGAGTAGATAAGTAGGAAGCTTTGGCAAATAAGACCATTTGTTAATACATTTGAAAGAATTTTAGGCAAGAGAAGATAAGGACCTTTGGATCTACAGGGTTTATGATGGTTTATCTTGTGCAATTAAAAAGGAATACTGAATACGCTGGTAATTGTTCTACCAGATTATCCATGAAATGATTATAAATCTATGATTTATGAGTTTATTTATAACATGTAAAAAATATGGTTAATTGATTTTGTCTTGGTTTCGGAATTCTTGATCAAGTTCCATATGTCATATTAATTTTGCAAAACTTGGGCTAAATTTAATATTTTGAGAATCGTATTCATGTTATAGATATATGCTTCTTTCAAATTATGTTTTTTAAGCAATTTGTAAATTTGCTACTTCATCTTAAGGTACAATATGACTCAAGAATTTGGAAATATGCCTTTTGATTTGTGATAAAATATCAATTTGCCAAGTACGTCAGCATGCATTAAGCACTTCCATTCATGCTCATGCCACTGCTAGCCCCAAACTATCTATTGTAATCACAGTATTACAAACTAAGCCATTGTAGCCATACAAGCATCCACCAGAGATATGCTGCAGGCACTATAAAAACTGCCTAACTGACCCATGTGACTTTGGGGTTCCACTACTTGCACCCTGTCTCATTGATGCGTGTTCATGTTTCATGCCATGTCAAAGCAATAAAATCAATACACATACACACAGACACACATAAGCACAAAAGCAAACAAAATTAAAATTCACTTACATTTTGGGTTCAAGTTCTTTGAATCTTGTTGCTTGAAATAGAAGCTACGATGATCAAGTGATTTGTAGTGGTTTTTAGCATAAATTTCAGCCCAAACCTTGTTGAAATCTGAACGACACCTACTCCACTCCTCTTGTTTCTGCTTTAGACGAGTCAATATCACAGGCAAAGCAAGAGTTGAATTTTTACGTAATGTCTCTATAGCATCAAGACCATGGTCGCCATATAGACGTTCAAGGCACCTTAAATTTAGAACTGGAATATGAAGCCACATGACAGAATCAGTTTAAAATAAAGCTCTAACAATAGTAAACAATAAAAGGCTTCAAATTAACATTTTAAATTAAGTTGATTTTGATACATACCACTAAAGTGTTCTTCAATACAGATTGGACCCTCCATTTTGATCTTGTTTTCAATAATGCTATTATACAATTCCTCTGCACGCTTAGCAGCTGAGCTCACAGACTCTAATAACATGTCTAGCTCAAATCTACATTGGAAATAACAATACCATCATGTCAGATCTGAACACTTGATCTAAAAGGCCGGAAGGATAATTGATATCATAGAAAAATCATGTCAGATCAAAGAAAAAAGAATCTCAAATCCAAAATAATGAGACCAAAAATATTTGAAAAATAAAAGGCCAGGAAACAGCATAAGTTGTACCGGTCATCTTCACATCTGAACAAGCTTTCTTCATACTGATTCCTTCGCATATGTTTGAAAGAGTAATCCTCACTTCCTGAAGTCACAGATACCCAGTGATCATTCAATACTTGAGCACCCAGCTCAGATCTCTGACTAGCCATAGGAATTGGATACTGCAATAGTTAATAACACAAATGAGTTCCACAAAGATAAAATTGACAAGGCCAAACAAGAAAAGAAATCCAATAGAAATTCTGTACATCTTCAGGCAGACGCCGGTAGCTGGGAGTACAACATTCACAGTTGCTGAGGTCAAGTTCTTGAATTGATTTTCCCATGTATTTCTCACGGTACCTTTCCCTCTCTTTAGGTCCATCCATCCCATGCTTCTGATCTCTATCTTTGTCCTCCAACTTTGACGATCCGGTTAATTGACCATCACTACCCAATGACTCTGAAACCAACATGTTTCACACCATCAGCTTTGACCCATGAAATAAAGGTCGGAAAGCCCATTTAAAATAACCCCGGCTAATTCAACAACATAAACATTTGAATGAAAACTTCAAAAGAAAAAAATTGAAAAGATCAACAAAAATAAAATCATACAAAGAACTCAGTCTTTGAATCTAACTGCTAACCTCCCCAAGGTTTTTTAACCAAAAAAAAAAGAAGAGGGGGGGGGGGGGGGGGAGGTAATGAAAAAAGAAAGTGCAAGGAGGACAATTAACATGCATAAGATTTTGACATACTTTTACTTATGACACCAGCAAGGAACCCATCTGCAAGAACAATTATGTCAGGTACACCCTTCAGGTTAAGGTATGAGAAAATAAAAAATAAATAGTAAGAAAGTTAAAAACAATCACCAATATTTTCACATTGGTCCACGAAATCATTGAATTCATCCATAAGATCAGGATATTTTCCAAGTAAACTGATTACCTGAAATAAGATTTTGACGGGGGAAAAAAATTAATACTATTGGTGGCCGAAACTCATAAAGCTAATAGCCTCAAAACATAAAAGCATCGTCAAAACCCATTATATTTGAGCTGAACAAAAGTCTGCTCATCACCAAGATCTCCTTAGGTACTTGATGTATTTACATATTCTGATGCATTGTTCAGAAGGCCTATATGTTAATGCTTTTAACATACGATTAAAAAGCAAAGCAGAAGGAAAAAAAATCCAGCCCCCTTCTTACTCTCAAGAGTTATCAAATTTACTAAAAGGAGCAGTAATGTCTTCAGCCTAGTAACCGAAAAAATGATTTAAATATATGTACTATAAACCCGGCTGTGACAACCAGGGACCAGCACTAGGATTTTACAAAACCTAAAGTATCCAAGTATAGCATAAAATAAAAATACATAAAATATGATATTAGAAGTACAGTCTCAAATAACATTTTGACCCTAAAGCTAAAAATGTAAAGTAGAAATATAGAATAAAATAAACTGGAATTTTGTTACTCTGGTAACATCTGTTATCAAGAACAACTGGACTAATTAGAGGGGAAATGCTACCTAAATTGTGACAAACTACCACCAGTGAAATTTTCCCAATTTGAAATCACACTTCATACAATTCTGAAAAGAGTGAAGGTACAAATTAAAAATGAAGAGCAATGCAACTAAAACAATTTGATTTTATCAAGAATATTGAAAACTGAAGTTCAGGGGGTACAAGCAGACAGATGTAGTCGGGTATGACTTTAAGTCTGGGATTCACAAAAGCAAGACAATATCACATACCAAATCATGTAAATCATGCCTTTTTATTATTCCATTGCTGAAAATATGAAGGCACTTCAAGAATGCCTGGTAGTCATCTGAGCTGCCCAACTTCTCCTTAACTTTCTCACAGAAACTAAATGCTTGGTTATACATGCCTGGCATGAAGTCAAATCAACAGGTTACAAAACTATACATGTCAAAACGAACTTTAAACAATCTAAGATATTAAAAACAACATAATAGAATGCTTACAGATGTTACAATCTCACAAGATGCATGGCTTCCTTATTTTCAAACACAAAAAGGGATAATGCGGTGATACAGGTCCCATTCCCTCCCCCCTCTGCTTCCCAAATTATATATTTAAAAATTCAAAACATGCATCTTTGGAATAGATAAATAAACATACTAAGAAGGCAAATAAATGCTGATAAAAGGAACTTTAAAATTTCCAAAGAGCAGGTTATGAGTTATGACTGAATTTTATTAGCCATAGGATTCTAAAATACATACCTTAACATATCAAAACTCAAACACCTAATGGTAGTAAGATCTATTTATCTTTCAAACCTTTCAAAAAGAAGAGATAAATAAGTGACTAAGAAGAAATATCACATAAGCAACATTAAAAATTCCATAGCAATTGATCTATTTACACATTCACTCATACATTTATTGAGGTAAACCAATTTAAACAACTGCACTGGTTTATGGTTTACGCTGTGCATACAGTTTTACACCCAATTAATGTAATCAACACTTCCTTTCCTCTTCCTTTTTATTTTCTTTGATGGTGATTGCTTCAATAATTGCTGTGGGTTACATTGTTTATGGACATAGAAATAAATAAACATCAACTGAATGTCAATACTGACCCACAACACCAGTAATGTTGAATTAAAAAGGCAACTTTGTGGTCAAACAAAATTGGAAAATGTGATCAGTTACTGCTTAACCAAAATAATTAGATGAATGTAAGATACAAAAAGCATGAATCATGAATTCAAGCACTGCAATCTGTTCAACATATAGCATAATGGCTTACCCTTTAAGGTATCTTTGTCATCATAAGAAGGAAAGTCAGCAGTCAACCCAAAACCTTCAGCCTTCTTGACAGATTTTTTTTTGTCAGGAACACGTTGCAAGTTTAAACCCCTGTTGCTATCAAAATCAGGTTCTCTCTCATTCCGACTGTGAATTCTCCTATCCCTACTCTCCTTCTCAACATGCTTCCTCTGCTCCTTATGCACTTTAATCATTGCTTTGTCATCATCAAGCTCAGGGCGATCAACACTAAGATCGTGATCATGAGAAGTAATGAGCTTATCTCGTCGACAACGTTGCTGTAAAGATAATAGTTTCTAAACCAATCAGTAAAAAGGAGTTCATAGAATTCACTGAAGAAAAAGAGAGGAACAATCATATTGCCTTTTCCAGTTGCATTTGCCGCATTGTGGCTGCTGTAGAACTCCGCTCATTAAAACGCTGAGATGATGTTTGACCATATGGAGCATGCTGTATAGAAAGTGTTCCAGAAGTATTTGGCAAAAACCTAGTGAACTCCTCAAGCAAGTCAAGATGGTCCCCAAAAAGGGCAGAAACCTAAAGCATAAAATTATTTTTAAAAAAAATTACTACATATTATGGGAGTTGGTTTAAAAGAATTTACAATTAGTTAAGTAATTGATTAGTTGAGCTGACTGTTTTACCCTTTCAAGGGTAGGCTTATAAAAGGACTGTTTGATAATTGTATAACTCTCTTGGAAGTTAATAAGATTGGTTCTATATTGACAGCCAGAGAAAAACTATCAGTACATTTTTCATCATGAAAGTTCTTTTGGACAACAAGATATTCCAAGAAAGAGCATCAAAAACTGAACAGAACATTTTACCTCCTTATAGACCTCATTTGTGCACTTGTTCTCCTTGCGGTACATATTCAAAATGTCCAAGAATGATTTATATACATGCTCATCATTTTGAAATCGTTTCTGTGGAAACAAACCCATCAATTCAATTAAAAGGATAGGAACCAACAAATACAGTGAAAAATTACTCCAACTGAAAAAATAAAATTCACCTTTATCTTGTTCACAAAACTAATAGCTTCTCCAAAGTCAACTATTTTCTTTGGAGGAGCCTCATCCTCGTCAGGTGTTATCTCATATCCTTTTGGCAAGAAGGTGTTAAAACCAAAAATCAAATTGTTGTGCCCTTTGAATAGTTCCTTTACCCTTGCTATGACACCAGCAGTGTCAGTCCTGCAAAGGAGCAAAACATATTGATGACTATTACTCCTTTAAGTAAAACACTTATCACATATTATAAAAGGTTTGCAGAGTCTACCTTTGAGCCTTGAAATCTTTCATGACCTCAAGAAACATATCATATTTTTCTCTTTGGTCCTGAAACATTTCTTTCACTTCCTTTAAATAGGATAAGGCATCGGTGGTAGTCAATTTCTGCAAAGTAGCTCCTCCTCCTCCTCCAATATTACCACCACCATCTCCTCCTCCTCCAGGGACACGGGATTGACCATTGCTTTATACACAGCGTACCACCACATATTCAGATACCCAGAATATAAACAAATTATAGCATGTTAATCTATACAAGCAACATTTATGATAGATATCAAATGCTCTCCTTGTTCAATGGCTATACTATCCAAAATTTAGAACACCTAGCTTTTCTTCATGTTGAAAGAATTCACTCAGAGTCCTTCTATCCATTTTTAAAGTTTTCATTTTTCAACGACGTATCATAGAGCCTTACACATATTACTTGCTTGGTAAGATTTGTATATATGACTACAGGAAACCACATTTATTAACAATAGCCAACAACATCCGTTCGTTTTATCCAATGCTCCTACTGGAGAACCCATGGAGTGCTTAATTTGAGTAAAACAAAAGGTAACCCAGGGAAAATCCACAGAAATTCATAATCAAATATCACCGAGAAAATCATCATCTGCGACAATATTAAACTCCCAACAATGCCAGGCATGTTTTGATTCATCGTTGAGGTAGCGAAAGCCAAAAACTTGACGAGAAACACTCGCCAAATTCTTCCGGCATAGAGAACAAAATGAAGATGAACAAGCAATTCTAGAAAGAAAATCGAAATCAGCACACAAAGGAATGCATAGAGAAGGAGATAAACGTACGAATCCCCGTGTGAGGAGCAAAAGGTTGGCTTAAATTGCGAGCCAGAGCCAGAACCAGCATAAATATCATCCCTTGCTCTCTTCATCTCTGCCTAAGCACAAAAACAAACAATTCAAGAAAAAAAAAAAATAATAATAATAATAATAATAAGATAAACATGGAACCATATCACGAACTCTAAGAAAGAGGGAAGAGAAGAGAAAGATACTTTATCAGATTCTAGATTTTCTGAAGGAAATATGTGAGGAAAGGAGTGAGTAGATCTCTGGAAAGAGAGAAGAACTACCTAAGGGCTTGATCGCCCAACAACAAGTGAAAGGAAAAGGAACAGATTTCTCCCTACCTGTTCTGTCTCTTATTTTTACGTTAGAAGGAAGAAAATTGAGGCAACTCTGAAAACTAAAGAAATTTAAAGAGGTGGCGACAAATTTTATGTGGAAACTGGAAAGGGTGGCTTGGTACGTGGAACTGGTACTCAAATTTTCAAGTCAAAAAAAGCAAAATTTCGAAAACGGACCAGGAACAGCTTATGTTGGAGGCTTCGTCCCAATCTTTTGTTTATAAGTGCTTTCATGCGGCTAAGCCCACAGCTTTTCTTTTTCACGATATCGTTAAAATGAAGTCTCTATTTATCCCAAAAAAAAAAAAAATGAAGTCTCTATTTATCCCAAAAAAAAAAATGAAGTCTATATCAAATCCAAGAGCTTCGATTCAAGGACATTTCTTCTAAACTTAAGTTTTAGAGAAATGAAATTTTTATATTTTTCTTATCAAATTTTTTAAATTTATAATTTTTATACCTTATTATTGTGTAATTAGGCAATTTTTAAAAAATTAAAAATTAAATTATATTTCTATTAAATAACTTAATAATAAAATATAAAAAATTCATAGTTAAGTCTCTCGTTGATACGATAATATGTGAAATATTTTTAAAAGGTTGAATGGTATTAAATTATTAAAAAAAATCATTTAGTCATACTTTTTTCAAGAATTTTGATAATGAATATTTAAAACAATTGTATATAAATTTATTATTTTTATTTTTGACCTTTTCGATTTTATCTCAATTCACTATATCTCTTTTAACTTTTGAATTATCTTTCCTGTTCCAGTTTGGTGATTGGATTCCAAAACCATGATGACTCAGACATGCGCAATCTAAGAAATCACAGTTCTACCCTGCACTTTCAGCAAAGTAAAAGTTTTACCACAAGTAATACAGACTACATTAATTACATTTATATATCACCTTTTTTTAAATAGAAACATGTGTATATCACAATTTATAGTCAAGTAATAAAGTAATTGCGTATAATTAAATTTTGTAAATTTTATAAAAGAATCCTTTTATAGAAATAAATTATATAACAGAAAAAACATATTAAAATTAATTTTTACTTCTTTTTTAATGTAATGTTCACATTTTACAATTAACAATATAATGGATATATAATAATCACTGTAATGCAAAACTAAGACTTCATTTGCTAGTGCGAAATACTAATTTTTTTCTCTTTTATTTTTTAATGTTTATTATATCTTTATTATTATTAGTTAGCATTTTTTTATTATCCTTTTAAAAATAAAAAGAATGAATATCTTTTTTTATTTGTAAAATTATTTTTTTATTTATTATTTTTCATTTCTTTTCATTATGTATTCCAAATAAGACGTTAAAAAGGTAACACTCATGCCCAGTACTTAATGGACCACAGACTAGGTTGGCATTTTTTTTTTCCAACCAATATTGTATTTTGATATTTTAAATAATATCTTTAAATTGCACAAATATTGAGTTTTATATATATATATATATATATATATCAACTTAACACTAAAAAATTAAGACAATATGATAGAATCAAATTCAACAAAATACAAATTATATGTTTAATTGACAAATGAAAAATCACATGTATAATACTATCGTTCAATCACATTTGGTAATACAATTTTAAAATATTTAACAACATTATCACATTGCTTCTGATTCAATCAATAAATGAAAAAAATTATATACAAGTCAGCATTACTTTCACAAGTTAAGAATAATTTCTTTTTAACTTACTTTTTATACAATTTATAGTTGAAATTATACAGTTATCTTTTTTTTTAATAAAGTTGTACTCATTTTCTCTTAAATAAAAGAATGTGCAACATTAATTTTCTCATACAAAAAAATATAAGTTACAATTATATATTTTTAAATTTATTACTTATATAATATAACAAGTATTGAAAATATATTTTACTAATATAAAATATTTATTTTTTATTTAAATTTATGTTATGAATACAAAATAAGTAATATTAAAATAAAAATATTTTTTAATAAAAAATTTAATATTATTCTTAAAAATATTTTAGTTATCTTTTAAGTTTAATTAAGATTTGTAAATATCAATGACATATATATATATATATATATATATATATATATATATATATATATATATATATATATATATATATAGCTCAATCCCTTCATTACTATTTATCCCTGAAGTTACCCTATTCACTATGAGACCCAATTTTTTTTAGTCGTCCATTTTTTTTAACATTCTCTTTCTTGGTCCTTGTGCATTTGCACGGGCTCCACCTTTTAGTTTTTTTGTAATTAATGTATAATTTAAACATACTTCAAAAAATGAGAATAATTTATCTATAAAATATCAAACTACAATATTAATAAAAAAACAAAAAAAAAAGTCAGCTTGATTTGATCATCTTTGTCTAATGGTTGAATTGGGCACAAACTAAAAGTCCTTGTTCTAAACTAGCTCCTCGCCAGCCCACCCTTACTTATATAGTTAAGCAATTGTTATAAACTTATCTTTTTATCACATTTACAGTTCATTTGATATGCAAAAAATTAAGTATGAAAATGTAAAAAAAAAAAAAAAAGAAGATGATGTTGTAGATAAAAAATATTTATAATACTTTTATTTTTAATAATTAAATAATAATTAATAGATAATATTATATAATAATTTAATAATTATTATAAAGAAAAAATTAATATTTTATTAAATTTTTATTTTCCCTTTTCCTTTTCATCAGCCAACCAAATATGTCACTAGTTGTGAATCATCAACAACCTTTTTTTTATGGTAAGAAAAAGAGGTTGAGAGGCCCAAAGAAACAAACAAATAAATTATATGTTACCTTTGGGCTAAAAAATCCCTAAACTATTAGAAAGAAAAGTTAAATTAAGAAAGGAAAGAATAGAGGTCCAAAAGTGAACTCTCAATTTAAGCTCTAGGGTATAGTTGGCAAGTAGGTCCATACATTTGTTAGCTTCACAAAACATGAGTTATCTTGATAGACTAGTTCCTTCCAATAATACCTCTAATGAGCATGATCATATGATTAAGGGGACTAAGGCCACCACCATCACCATCACCATTTAAGGCCCTTGCTGAGTTAAGGGATTCCAATTCAAAATGCACCATGAAAAAACTAAAGTTCCAAGCCAACTCAAGACTTGTATACACACCCTAAGATCCTGACTACATAGATGACCACCCACCTAATATTACAAGAGAAGCCACCTATTCATTGCCATTTAGAGTCTCTAAAAATACCTTCACACATAAACAAACCTAAGTAAATGTTGAGTTCACTAAGAGATTATCTTCCAAAACATGAAAGTGAGTTTATCAACAAGAAAACATTTAATCAGACATGAGGAGATCTCCATCACACTTTTCTTCCCATAATTGCTTATAATGTTTGTGAATGATCCATGGACATGAAGATCATTTTGGAATTAATTTTGTACAAGTAGTATTGACCATCAGATAGGATTCAATGAACCAAAAAGCCAACACTCAAAATTTTAGGAAAATTTATAGTTGAGGGCCAAAAATTAAAAATATTTATATTGAAAAATCTTAAAATTTGAAATTAATTTAAAGAATCCAAGGATTAAAAGTATAAATTTGAGATTCTGAACTATATTTTTTATGTACAGTTTAAATTTTTTATTCTTAGATCATTTGGAATAATTTTAAAATTTAAAATTCTTTAATTTAAAATATCCTTAACTTAGGATCAGTAATTATAATTTTTTGAAATTTTCAGGTAGTACTATGAAAATGGGCTAAAATTCAAAGGATGCCCCATTTAATCCGTTTGCTAAATGAGTCTAAATTTGTGTTTTAATCCATTTAAAAAATGGGCTTGATCCCTTAGGGAGGGGGAAAAAATGAAGAATGGAATGGGGTTCCGCTTCTGCCGCCAATTGAAAAGAGATATTAAGACAAAAAGAATTGGTAAAACATGACAAATTAAGACTTGAATCATCCCACCGTTTAATGACATAGTCATAAATAAATATTGTATTATCAATTTCTTGAATTATATAGTTATTATATATTATTAGAGTGGGGTTCCTTACACATTCATATCAATTAGTCAAATTTAAAAATATAAGCCAAAAGTCCCCTTAAAAAACAGTGCTTATGAACAGTATTTTAATTTAGAGATTATATATACAATTATGTAGATTTTTATATTATTACTAAATTAAAATAAAATTAATTTTATCTTTCTCACAGGAAATAAAAGATTGCATCGGTGAACATTTTATTGAATGGCCTTGAATGAGGCTTGCAGAGATGCCAAGTCATTTGGAATTGTTTCAAAAGGCCACTTACAAAAAAAAAAAAAAAGGACAATACAGTCGAAAAAGGAAGGGTAAAAAAAAAGGTTTGGTCAAATAAGACAAAATAATAAATTTCATTTAATATAAAATTATTAAAATTTAATCTACATAAAAATAGAGTTTGCAAACAAAAACAAATTCTGTGTGGCAAATTTTATTTTTATTTTTTTAAATCGTACAACCTCTTATTTAAAGGGCTGAAATTGCTCCCAGAAGAGCAGTAAAAAATCTAAATTATTTTGTAGACCAACTTATTTAATCCCTTAGCCAATATATATTTTTATTTTTAAGCTAATATATGAAGTTTTATACAATTACCTGTTTATTAGGTTTGACCCTTGTGGTAGGGATTTTATTGGAGATGGATCCTCTGCAGTGAGCCTGCAATGAAAAACTGTAAGAGGCACAATTTTTGAAAAAAGAAAAAGAAAAATATGAAAAGAAAAAAAAATATCTATGAGGTAATGCAGAGGCAATTTTGGGATCCTCTACTGCAGAGGATCCCAATCCGATTTTATTGCAGGCTGTGAAGTAAGTCTTTTTTCTTTTGAATTAAAATTTTTAATTAGATATTTAAAAATTTTAATTGAGAGAATAAAAATTTTAGTTATGCAAAAAAATTATAATTATATTATATAGTTAAAATTTTGAAATTGTAATTTTTTTATAAGTAAAATTTTTATCTTTTTATTAAATCCTAAGCCCTTAAAAAATCTTAAAAAAACTTATTGCTACACCGCATACAATAAGATCTCCCAAGGGATCCAAATGGGGAAGTAATGAAATCAGGGCCTGCTGCTCCAATAGCAATGATTAAATACTAGTGAGTTCGCGTGCATTTTTTAATTTATTTTTTAAATATAAATAAAGCCTTTTATATTTTAAAAAATAAATAAAATAATAACAAAATAGCTTTTCATTTTCCTTTCATATCAATAATTATATAATTTGAAAAAACAATAAAAAATTAAATACGCACTCTCTTCTTATATTAATATATAATTTTCTTTATATTAGCTCGATTGCCCCTGTTACGCAAATTAATTAATTAGGGTTCTTTGTTATCTAGTATTGAATCCTAGGGCGTGAGTTTCCCTAAACTCTCATGAGACTTCGGAACAGGGCGAGTATTTGGCATGTGACAATGTCAGTCAGCTTTTTTTTTTTTTTGAAAAAATGATCGAACACCATGAGTGTGTGATAGTCCACCAATACAGTGGTTGACATTAATGAGATTTTGAAGTCATTTGCCGTGGTTCAGTGATAAAGAGTTAATGTAATTTACAAAATGTCTTAAATTCAAATTTCCTTAAGAATGTTTGTGTGAAAAAAAGATGATTTTGTGATACCTATCACCACATGATCGGGGCTATTTATGTACAAAATATACTTCTTGGCTAAGAAATTCTTCTCTTAAAACTTGAGAGATTTCTCCAACAAAATCATATGAGTAATATAAAATTTCATTTTAGTCCTGCATAAATGGTATATTTTGTAATTTAATTCTTTAGGTAATTGTCTTCTTAATTTTTTTTTTGGGCCAAACAAATTGGATTTTATTAAGACAACTACTAGAAAAACAAAGATCCAAATAAACAACACAATTAGAAAAAGAATAAAGAGAAACAACAAAAAACTGGATCTAACAACAAGCAACCTAACATCAAAGAAGTAACAAAAATGAGACAACAAAGTGAAACAAACACCACAAAAAAGAAAAAAGCATCTAATTAAGGAATCCATAACATTTATTATCTCAACTAACTCCTTTTGCATCAGCTTAATAGTAGCAACACCAAACCTTAAAGAATCCCTAGCTAGAATGTCAGGTAAAGGGAGTGAAGATAAAAATACCAACGCATTTAAGCCCACTTCCTTTGTAGTAGATATTACTAAACAATTAACAGCACAATTTCCTTGACAAGGTATTAGAGAAAAGGAAAGATTAACTATTGAATTTGCAAGGTCTAAAACATCTTGAACCACCACTGAACTTTTTTAGTTAAAAACATCAATATTCTTTTTAGAAACCAAGCCAAAAAGCTCTACACAGTGCATTTCTATCATGATCTTCACCTGAACAAATTCTATAGCCATCAAAACAACCTTTTTTAATGCCAAAGCCCCTATTATAAAAGCTAAATTTGTTATCACTACTTCCCTAATCCCATAGACAAAACCACCTTTTGAGTTTCTAAATACTACTCCAATTCTTTCTTTCATTAGCTTTGGCTTAAATGAACTATCACAATTTACCTTCAAACTGTTCATAGGGGGTGGCTTCTAAATAGTTTTATTGTTGCAACTAAGATTTTCATTTAAGATAGATTTCAAGAAACTATTAGCTAACCAAAATTCATAACAGCCAATTGTAGTGATTGAAATCACTTTTCTAATATTATCTTGTTTAGAATAAAAAATAACATGACTTTTGTCCTTTTAAATATTCTAACAAAACCAAACAAAATAAGCATGTCCACAGTCTTTTAGATCAAAACTTCTCATCAATAGTTTGATGCATTATTGTTCAAAGTTAGCCATATTTTCTATATTAAATTTGAAGGTTAGAGGGCATTTAAACCAAGCCATCATAACCTATGGACACAAAAATAATAATTTTTTTAGGGTTTCATGTTCCTTCTGACAAATTAAGCACAAAGGGTTGACACTTCATCTCCTTTTAAACAAAACTTTTTTGGTGGCAATGGCTTTGGAAAGGGCTTTCTAAGTAAAATGCTTTGTTTTTAGCGGTAGCTTCAGTTTTCATATTGCTTTCCAAAGGTCTTTTGGGATCACAAAGAACCAATTGGGCCTTGAAGGAGAGATTAACACTTTTGTCTTTCTAGCCTAATGATACCCAAATTTTATAAAATAAGAGCCATTTTTTGTTTTAACTAAATCTACTTACCTTCTTTGCTAGTAATAGAAATAGAAATGTTATTAATTTGTTCTCTCACAACTAGAGGAACTCTATTAGCTAATAAAGACAAGTCCCATCTCCTATTAACAATTATCTCAACAACTATTCTTTGGCTATCCTTCTAACCAATACCATATGAACTAATACTATATCCATCCACATTTGTAATCCATTTATCTCTTTAAATTCTTACTGAGAAACCATTGCTAATATGCTAACACAGGTCTTTTTCTAGTTACTTTCTTCCCTCTAACAAGTTAAACCATGCCCAAGAAGTCTTGTAACCTATAGTAGCATCTAAGAAACTCCAGTTTAGGAAATATATCTCTTTAATAACCTTTACCCACAATTCATCTAGATTTTGCAATAATCTCGATGCATTTTTAACTAGCAAAGCATCATTGAAGTTAATAAAATCTCTAAATCCAAGACCACCTTCATTCTTTGGTTTTGTAAGAGAATTATAGGCTTTCTAATAAATCCTCCTTTTTTTAACATTTTCACCTTACCATAAACTAATTATTAGGCTATAAAGTTCCTTACATGTTTTCTTAGGGAATTTAAAACAAGATATGAGGAAGATAAGCATTGCATTCACCAATGCTTTAATCATCACTTATCTTCTTACAAATAACAATATTTTCTATTGTTAACTCTAAATCTTCTTGCTAATTATGTCTCTGATATAAGCAAAAGCTTCATATTTAGATCTTCCCCATAACATAAGAGACTAAATATTTTCTTGGATTTTCTATTTCACCTATACCAAGGATCCCATTCGCTTATTCTTTAATAGTAAAGGGTGTTGCAAGAATAGAAGATACACAATTTGTCAAGGTTAGCTTTTTGTCCTAATGCTTCATAGAAAACTTTTATAATCTCACTTAGCACTTTACAATTCTCCCTTATTGCACTCATAAAAAAGAGGGCATCATCCATAAAAAAACTATGTGAGAGAATTGAACAATTATTGGCTAATTCAATGCCTTTTGAATCTCCAATTTCCACATGTTTTACCACCATACTAGGTAACACATCTATCACAGGAATAAAGAGATAAGGTGAAAGGGGATAACCTTGTCTTATCCCTCTTCTAAGGGTTATTTTAGCAACTTTTCAACTAGACAATTGAAGATTAAACCTTACTAATTTCATATACTTCATTAACCCACCCATACCTTATGGAACCTACACTTCTAAAGTATCCCTTCCAAAAAGTCTTATCCAAGTCTATCATATGCTTTATTCATGCCCAATTTTAAGGTAAATTCAAAATTTGCTCCTCTCTTCTTGTGTTTAAGATAATGAAAGATCTTATGGGCAATGATTATGTTATCTCAAATCAACCTCCCAGGGACAAATGCTCACTGGTTTGGAGAGATACACTTGGTAAATACTTCTTTTAGTTTATTAGCTAACATCTTTGATATAATTTTGTATGAAAAGATGTATAGACTAATTAGTGTAAATTGCCTAACTTCTTTTAGTCTATTAACTTTAGGTATAAATATAATGTTTGTCCAATTAACTTCATCCAATGTTGTCTTATTTTTAAAGAATCTCCTTACTATTTTGAAATTTTCATCACTTACTTCCTCCCTGCATGGTATAAGTGACTAGAAAAACCATTTGGCCTAAGTGCTTTTGAAGCTCTAAGTTAGAAAGCTTCTTCTTTCACCTTTAGTTTCATTACAAAGCTTATCAATTTGTAATTATCAAAAGCATTCATATGGCAATTAACATAACCAAATGCCAAGTCAAGTTATCTCAAGCCCAAGTAGGAGAAAAGGTCAATGAAATAATTAACAATATTATGAGTAATATCAACTTCCTTTTCTAGCCAATAACTCTCATCATCCTTCGACCTCAAAATTTTATTCATTTGCCTCCTATAAATTATGGAAGAATGAAAGAATTTTGAATCTATATCTCTTGCCTACAACCAATTGATCCTTGACCTCTGCCTTTAATAAAGTTATTCTCTATCACATGCCTTCTTTATTTCTTTAATTATCTCTTTAGCATGCCAAACCTTTTTTTTTTTTTTTCATTTAGCATTTCTTCATTGTAAAAAGCTAATTCTCTTATAAAACTTTTAATAGATTTCCTATTATTTGGAAATACCTTCCTACTCCATTTATTCAAATCCTTTCTACAGCTATTTAGCCTCTTAATCATTTCATCCACCTTGTCTTCATCACTAACTATAGGTTTATTCCAACTATAATTGATAATTTTTGGGAAATCAAAATGATTAACCCATAGACCTTTAAACTTAAAGCTTCTAGGAGTTTTATAATCTTGGCAATAGCATTTTACAAGCAATAACTAATGATATGATTAAATTGGTTTAATATGAAAAACTTGAGCCTTTAGAAAACTATCCCTAATGACATATTTCCTATGACTCTATCTATTCTTTCCTTAATATAAGTTTCACCTAGATTCTGGTTGCTCCAAGTAAAATGGGCCCCTTTGAAGTTTAGATCAATCAAATTATAATAAGAAACAAATATTTGGAAATTAAGAATTTTTTTTATAGCTTTTGATTTATCTCTTTACTTTTCTGATAGAGAGAGCATTCCATTATAATCACCAACACATAACCATGATCCCATAATACTGTTTGATAAACCATCAATCAACTTCTAAACTTCTTTTCCTTCTTTTTCCTTAGAAAGGCCATACACAAATGTAAGAAAATTTGGAGCCTCAGTAGCAGAAGATAGAATTCTTACATAGATTATATTGTTTAGACTAACTAGAATCTCAATATCAATATCCACATTCCACCATAATGCCAATCTACCTAACAAACCCCTTGAATCCACATGCCAGCCTTTCATAAAACCACACATCTTTTTAATTTTTTAAACTTTTTCTATTAATTATTTTGTCTCCATAAAAAACACCACTATTAGCTTTTTTTTTTTTCATACTTCCTTTAAGTTTTAACTACCAAGGTCACCCAAAGTCCTTGGCAATGCCATAATATGAGATTCATGACCCTTGGGTGGCTATATTAGGCTAGCCATCAAAGCTTATGGCTAAATGCATATTAGCATCCTCACTTTTTTCAACTTGAAAAAGAAACCGATCATTTGAGAACTCAACATCAAGATTTATAGAGATTGTCACCAACTCACTTTCAGTTAACAAATTCTTACTTCTTAAATCCTACTTCACTTTCCTTACACTTCTTCTAACGTCATTTTTCTTAGTTCTTTGGTAACTTGCCACTGTTGCGCTTTTGCTAATAGTATCTTCAAAAAGCTCTCTTTTTTCCAACTTATGCGCGCTACTTAAATCTTTCACATTTCTTTTTATACAAAATTTTTTCATTTCTTTAACAAAATGAATCATGGGTAAGGTTTAAATAAAAAGGATTATTGTTTTTGTATGGTCTTTTTAATTTAAAAGAAGCTTTATTATGTCTTGATGGTATGAATTTTTTTTTCCTTTTTGTGTAGCTATCCACTACTCTTATTTTTATTCTTCAATCTTAATCTTATTGCTCCCACTTACTTGACTCAAAGATAACTGGGCTTCAGGGTTTTTACCTCCACATTCTTTACCTTGACCCACATGACACTAAGGCCTACCTTTTCTAGATGTACATCTAAAGGCCTTCTTACCCCTTACTATTCTTGCAAACTTCACCCTTTCCTTGATTTAGAAAATTTTGCCCATGTGTATTTTTAACCGAATCATTCCCTCTCTAATCATCTTTAAGTTCATTATTCTCATTTCTCTAGCCTTTCATTCTATTATAATTCAAGTTTTCTACTGTCCTACTTGCTTTCCTTACGTGTTATTCATGTGTCTTATTCCTCTTTCCATCCTTTGCTCCACGCTAATCATCATGGCATTTGATGATTGCTCCTTCCTAATTCTTCACTAGTGACGTACCAACCCATGCTACGAACATTGGCTCTCGTGGGTTAATAGTTGATTCCTTTCTTTGAATGTTATAGCTTCTTGACTCATGCTCCTCAGTCTCACACCTATAACAAAAATTCTAGAGTTGCTCATACTTCATTGTGATTTAGACTCTTAGTAAATTAGGTCAAGGGATCTAGAACCTAGTAATTAAAGGCTTTCTTAAGCCCATCAAAACTCTAACTTGTAGAAAAATTTAAAGCATTCTCCTATTAAGTATAGGATTTTCTGCCATTACCACCCCTTCAACTACTGATCCTAATTTAATAACATTACTCCTGCTCATAACTTCTAGCAGAAGATTGTGAACTTGAATCCAAAATGGACAAATGTCAAAATTCACCTTTCTAAAAGCCATACATTTAGACCATAACTGTATATTTAGCAAACAACTTTGGATGGTCCATGGCTTGCCTTTTAAAATCCAGTTATATTCATCAAAATTATGAAATTTAAAAATAAATGCATTGTTATCTACCTCAAGGATATCCAATCCCTCATGTAAGTTCCACTCCTTTCTTATCATTATAGTAATCATATTTTTGTTCATCACCTTTTTATTGATCAGTTTCCTAACTAAATCATTGCCATCAAAGTTCTATGTAGCCCTCACATTCCATTTCATATTAATATAAATATCATTATTGCCTTGATTGTTAGTATTCTCCTCTGTATCCATCTCCATTATAATTAATGAAGGTTTTTGGTAGAGAAACATAACCCCTTGTAACTCATCTTTAAACAAGGAAGGAGAAGAAACCTCTTATTATGGAGAAAGACTAAGAATTCTCTAGATGATAACGTCTACTTGTTCAATTTGAGTTTTCACATCTAAAGTATTTCTCAATTTAGAATTTTATAAAATTAACTTCTCAAATTGGATTCTCATAAATGAGTGTTTCTTAATTTGGTCCTTTAAATAAAATCACTATCAATAATGTCTTTTTATTAAATTGAAAATCACTCATACATGAAAGACTATTATTGATTATAGTTTTATTTATGAGAAATTAAATTAAAAAATATTTTTTTTTGTGAGAGACTATATCGATAAAGTAATTTTATAATAAACTAAATTAAAAAATAACTTATCTTTAAGGAAGTAAAATAGGACTTTACTCAAGAATGTAATAATGTTTCACATACTCCATACAAAAATGTAAATACCAAGAATGAAGGAAAACTCCAGATTAAAATGGCATAATGAACAATAGCAAACATCATTCAAGAATGTAATGAACCCTCTGTTGTGTACTTGTGTGTGTGTGTGTGTGTGTGTGTGTATTTTGTGTAAACCAGGTTTGAGGCATTGTTCAATATTATCTACGAAGAAATAAAGAAAACCATCGGTTGGAAAATTAATTTAATTCAATCTCAATAAAAAAACTAATTTTTAAAGAAAATTTTTGCCTCAGCAAAAATATATTTATAAAAAACTAAAGTAAAAACTATCTGCCTAATGAATTCAGATAATCACTGAATATAACCTTAAGCTAGCTTATATTATCTCACATTATATACACTTAAAACATAAGAAATAATAAGTTGGTTATTCTATTAACCTGGATGTAGAAAGAAAATTCTAGCTAGCTCAAAAGTTCTTGTATATGTACATTTAAGCATGGATGGCGTTAGGCATTATTATAAAGTGCAAAAAAAAGAAGGGCAATGCAACTTGAAAGTACCATATATTTTTTTTCATTGCCGTTTACGAACTTGATCTTTTTCGATGAAACAGAATGGATTAATTTATGGGAAAAAAAAAGTAGACGAAACTATTAGAATTGTAGGATCTTGTATGAAATAAGAACACCAATTTTAATATTAGAGTAAATATCATACCTGTAGTTGCCATAGAGAAGTTAGATCTTCTTCTTTATCATCCTATATTTAGATGAGTGGCTTTCAATGGGACTAGCACTCTTGAATTAGGGTTAGAGAGAGGACCAAACTCTATTTAAAGTTGTTTTATTGGGCCTTCCCATCAAGGCTTTAATAAAACTGCTAGCCTACACTTTAATCCGCTCACCAGACTCTTTTAATTAAATGTGTGTTAAAACCCATTAGCCTTATGATCACTTAATCAATAATTAGATTATGATAAATTTAATGGATCATGGTCAACCCAATTTTAAAAATCATGAAAAGAATTAATGTGAGCCCACATAGAAAATTTTCAACATTCTCCCACTTAGGGCACATTAATTTGATTTTAGGAAAATTTATTTATTTTTTTATAAAACAACTCCTGGGTTGACGAAAATAATAAAACTTTATGTGCGCACTTTATTTAGAAAACAATGGTCCTTAAGAAAGTACATCGTACACAATTCGGTCCAATATAACTACCAATAAAGGATAATGGTAATCATCATGCTCTTTAATGACATAAGATCAATCCATACTCACACATATTGGATTATATTGACATGGATCATAAGTCTGGAAGTGTGGTAAGAAATAGCTCTCAAAGTAATTAATAATACACTATTTCTTATTGGTCCTCCGTATGATTTCTCAATATCTGTATACTAAACTACAATGAGAAATAATAATTTTTCAATATCCATATGCTAAACTGTAGTGAGAAATCATATGACTCATAACAAGTCTACACGCCTAAAAAACTTATCTCGAGAACACAGTAAAGTGCCATAAGAGACATATCATAACAAATACAACGGTAATCCTTAAGACCAGTACTTTGTCTTAAGGTATATGTTGTATTCAATCCTTCCACAAGTAAAATATTAAAGGTGATGATAATTAATAACATATCAAATATATAAAAGTTCATAAAATTTATTTATATAAACAAAAGATATTTGTAGAATCATCGCATAAAACAAAAAAAAAAAGAAGGCAAAATATGTGAACTCCCACCAATTTAAAAGATCAAAAGACCCTAAGATACCTATATTCTCAATATATTTATTAAACTGCATGGGTCTTAATCCTTTAGTTAGAAGATCAGCAAACATTGACTCGGCATTTATGAATTATATGACATCTCCTTTCTTAATTATTTTTCATAATATTTACTACCATGATCGGAGCTAACTATTTTGATAATATTCTCTAATTATTCCTCAACCTTTATTTGATAAATTTTCAACATATCAAGGGCCTTAAACTTTTCTCTAATGAGAAAAACATATCCGTAACGGGAAAAAATCATTAATAGAGGATAAGGTCCACCAATATCTATGTGTATTATTTCTAGGAGGCTTTTGCTACGAGTTGCACCCTTCTTCTTAGTTTTAGTCAATTTTCCCTTTATGTATGTATATTTCTTTATACCATAACAATGGTTGGCAATTCTCAATATTGAAAGATAAATTGTCAATTTTGGAATTCAAAGACAATTTGTATGGTAAGATAAAATACATTTGCCAATCATATTAGAACCATAAGAATTTTCAATACCATCCTTTTTAAAATTAAAAAATATCCAACTTTATTAATCAATAAAAGAGAAACTTAATATCTCAAAAAAAAAAAAATTCTAAACAAAGTTGATAACCATATCCCAAAAATAAAAGAAAGTTAGAAGTAAAATGAAAATTCCTATATGTTTAACTTCAACGCTCACTATATTTTCTACTTTTAATTTGGACTCATTCTTCCTTAGTTTCTTATTGATTCTAAATCCCTTGCTCTCTGTCCTTCTTTGCTAACCAATCTTTATATTTAAAACAATCAGCCTTTTTATGACCTTTCTTCTTACAGAAATAACAACTTATATCCTTTATTTTATCTCCATCATTCATAGCCTGACGCTCACCATGTCTTTTGAAGTTTTGATCCCTTTTAGGAGCATGTGTTTTCTTGTTCTTAAATCTTTCTTTTCCCTTATGGAAATTTGGCCTATTGTGAGAAACTAAGTATACATTCTCATTCTTTTCCTTCTTTAATTTTTCTTCCTCAGCCACACATTTAGAATTAAGTTATTTAGATCCTAAGCCTGATCTTGTAAGTTGTAAGTAGTCTTCATTTGACTAAATTCTTGCGGAAACCAATTAAGTGTGTGATGAATAACAAAGTTATCTGGAATTGGAATATTATGAGCCTTAAAGTTAGTTTGAGCATGCACCATCCTCATAATGTATTCTCTAACTCCCTTAGTGCTATCATATTTTATACTTGTCAATTCACCTATGAGTTGTCCTGCCTCAGTTTTGTCAGACACATGATACCTTTTTCCCACAACATCAAAAAATTCCTTAGCATTTGTGGTTTAAGGTAAACCACTCATGAGATGTTTAGCAATTGATCTTTTTATAGCTATGAGACTGAGACAGTTAGATTTCTCCCACTTAGCATAGTACTCCTTTTGTTCAGCAGTGTTATTCATAATGGGTTTCAAAGGTTCATTCTCACGTAGTGCCAGATTTATGTCCACTATTCTCAGAGTAAATTCTATATCTTGTTTCCACCTCTTATAGTTGGAACCATTTAGGACCTCAATGGTAGTGTTATTATTGTTCACAGTAAAAGAGACTGTAGATAAAATTGCAATATAGTCAGTAAATCAAGCAATTTCAGAATAATTCAAGTTGAACAAGCTATCCTTGAGAAGCACCTGTTGCATTATCATGAACTCCCATTTGGGTAGAGAATATAACATGCATTAGGCATCTCTAGCATAAAGCTAATGTAAAGGAGAATATATAGTATTAAGAGCCTTATCCCCTTTGGACAGATAAGTCTTTCAAACTACATATCTCTATCCAACAAGAAAGATTATAACTGAGAAAATTCATCCTCTTTGGGCAGATAAATTCTCTTAACTATTTACTTCCACTAACACATTTCATGCCATACCAAAGTTAATATATATAATAACCCCATTTGGGCAGGTAATTATATATAGTAACTCAATTTCTATCAATAAGGAAATTCAGCAATTTTATGTATTTTGATGGATAAATATCTTTGGTGACAAATATCCACAAATTAGAACAAAGGAAATTGCCTTGCCTCCTATCAACAAAAAGAACTAAACGGTTTTAATAATTTTGATGAATGAATCACTTTGGTGATTTATTTGCAACAATTTATTAAAACAAAATTCCTAAATTAGGAGAAAATTCATATCCCATTAAGATACTTTTATGTTTGCATGAAAATTGTGAACAATAACAATTTTCTTTAAATAAAGCTTAAATATTGATGTTTAATAGCTTAGCTAGAGAGTATAATTGTTGTATGTGTATCCAAGAAGAGTGCACCTAAATTTCATACTTTATATTTGTCAAAGTATTTTCTTGAATTTTTCTTTAATTTTCTAAGGCCATTTGCTTATCCAAAATAATTAAAAACTCTATTATTAATTAAAGAAATATAAAAATTAATAAATGCTTTTTATGAGCCTAAAAAAATACAATAAAAATAATAGAAAATTAAGAAATCAAATTATTTAAAAATTAAGATGAAGAACACTCCAATTGGAGTTGGGGGTGGCCCACACGCGCCACCCCTAAAAAACCCTGCGTGTGGGGCTCGTTTGTCCAGCTAGAGGTCATCTTCAACCTCCAACTAGGTCACGACAGGTCAAAAAATGGGTTTTTTGACCCGTTTTTGACCCGTTGCGATTCAGTGTTATTATAGACCCTTTTGCTTCGTATTTTGTACGTTTTTGATCAAAATTCATATTCCTAAGATATCTAAGACATCAATTATCCATGAAATTAATCAGAAGAAAAGATTCAACCTAGTTTTTTTCGTGGGTTTCATGGACATGGGCCTTGGCTACACGAATTGCGTTTTGAAGCAA
Source organism: Erythrophleum fordii (assembly GCA_032878935.1). Lineage (NCBI taxonomy): Eukaryota > Viridiplantae > Streptophyta > Magnoliopsida > Fabales > Fabaceae > Erythrophleum > Erythrophleum fordii. The sequence continues at coordinate 15,758,534 of JAVQMF010000049.1, read as the reverse complement.
TTTAGAACTAGAAATCATGGGGTTTTGATGTAAAACAATATTCCTAATATGTCTGGATGGTTAATTAAACAAATCAACAAAGGAATTTAATGAATTTTATGAATTTTTGTATGGATTTCAAAACATGAACCCTAAAACCTCAATGTGCAATTTGAAGCATTTTACCATAAAAAATCATAGGGCTTTTGTATAAATAATAATTTTTAATATGTCTGTAGAGTTAATTGAGCAAATAAACAAGAGCATCAAAGTAATTTTGGATTTGTGCATATGGTTTTCAAGCAAAAACCCTAGCCTCTTCTTCTTCTTCGAATTTCCAACCAATTTAACGAATTTTAATATAATTAATTGTTACAGAGGGGTCAACAAACATGAGATGAAGGTTTCGCATGCAACAATTCAAGCAAAAAACTTCAATTTTAGAGGAATCGAAAATAAGTTGAACTTGTATAATTCAAAATTTTGGACCTTAAATTCTCTTTGTTCAGTTAGAATTAGGAAACAAATAGCATATCATATGAAAGCTTGTGATATGTAGAACAAAAGCATTAAAGTAATTTGGCCAATTAGTAAACAACCACGAAAATATAAATCACTAAAGTGATGCGAATGAACACTAAATTTATTGTCAAATTTTAAATCCTAGGTTCTAGATTTCATACATCACCAAAACTCTGATACCACTATTAGAATTATAGGATCTTGTATGAAATAAGAACATCAATTTTGATATTAGAGTAAAGATCATGCTTGTGGTTGCCATAGCAGCAATCTAGAAGTTGGATCTTCCTCTCTATCACCTTATGTTTAGATGAGCGACTTTCAATGGAACTAGCACTCTTGAATTAGAGTTAGAGAGGGGATCTAACTCTGTTTAAAGTTGTTTTATTGGGCCTTCCCATCATAGGCTTCAATAAAACTGTTAGCTCACACTTTAATCCACTCACCATACTCTTTTAATTAAATGTGTGCTAAAACCTATTAGCCTCGTGACCACTTAATAAATAATTGGGCTTATGATAAACTTAATGGACTATAGTCAACCCAATTTTAGAAATCATGAAAAGAATTAATGTGCGCCCAAGAACTCTCTAAATGAGAACGTCTACTTATCCAATTTGACTTTTCACATCTAAAGTATTTCTCAATTTAGAATTTTATAAAATTAACTTCTCAAATTGGATTCTCATAAATGAGTGTTTCTTAATTTGGTCCTTTAAATAAAATCACTATCAATAATGTCTTTTTATTAAATTGAAAATCACTCATATATGAATGACTATTATTGATTATAGTTTTATTTGTGAGAAATTAAATTAAAAAATATTTTTTTTGTGAGAGACTATATCGATAAAGTAATTTTATAATAAACTAAATTAAAAAATAACTTATCTTGAAGGAAGTAAAATAGGACTTTACGCAATAATGTAATAATGTTTCACATACTCCATACAAAAATGTAAATGCCAAGAATGAAGGAAAACTCTATATTAAAATGGCATAATGAACAATAGCAAACATCATTCGAGAATGTAATAAACCCTCGGTTTGTGTACTTGTGTGTGTTTTGTGTAAAACAGGTTTGAGGCATTGTTCAATATTATCTACAAAGAAATAAAGAAAATCATTGGTAGGAAAATTAATTTAATTTAATCTCAATAAAAAAAAACTAATTTTTAAAGAAAATTTTTGCCTCAGCAAAAATATATTTATAAAAAACTAAAGTAAAAACTATCTCCCTAATAAATTCAGATAATCACCGAATATAACCTTAAGCTAGCTTGCATTATCTCACATTATATACACTTACAACTTAAGAAATAATAAGCTGGTTATTATATTGACCTGGATGTAGCAAGAAAATTCTAGCTAGCTCAAAAGTTCTTGTATATGTACATTTAAGCATGGATGGCGTCCGGCAATAAAGCGCGAAAAAAGAAGGGCAATGTAACTCGAAAGTACCATATATATATATATATATATATATATTTTCATCGCCATTTACGAACTTGATCTTTTTCGATGAAACAGAAAGGATTAATTTATGGGGAGAAAAAAAGTAGACGGAACCTATCTGAATAGCTTCATAATTTTTTTCTTATTTTCTTCAATACAGGATCCTGTACCCGCCATTCACCCATGCAAAATTAGCAAATATGGATCTCTTCGTTTTCTGACGCAAATATAATAACACCGTGTTAAATAGAAATAGATTAAAGAGTGTCAACCTTATACACTCCTAGATTCTCATATCCTGAATTTTGATGTCATTGCGTTAATATCAGAACATGTGGCGATCCATTCTCAAAATTGGCTAGTGAATTGAGCGGTCGGCGTTGGGTGGTGTCCTCTGAAGACTGACCAAAGAGTGATAGGCTCCGGTTGGTCCCTTAGCCAACAAAGATGAGTGGGTCCCTTTCTCCACCACTTTGCCTTTATCCAGCACAGCAATTAGATCACAGTTCTGTATGGTGCTCAACCTGTGGGCCACCACCACGCTGGTCCTCCCCACCATCACGCGCTCCAGTGCATCTTGCACCACCTTCTCCGACTGGCTATCAAGCGCGCTCGTCGCCTCATCCAGTAGCAACACCCCTGGGTTCTTCAATATGGCCCTCGCTATTGCTATCCTTTGCTTTTGACCCCCCGACAGTTGCACTCCTCTGTCTCCACACGACGTGTCGTATCCATCCTTCAGGCTTCCAATGAAATCATGAGCGTTTGCTGCCCTAGCAGCTTCTATGATCTCTGTTTCATCGACCTTATCCGACGCTCCATATGCTATGTTCTCTCTTATAGTCCCACTGAATAATGTGGGCTCTTGGCTAACCAAGGCTACGTATTTCCTTAGTGATCTGAGTTGATACAACTTTATATCTCTGCCATCGATGGTCACCATCCCTTTAAGTGGGTCATAGAATCTCTCTATTAAGCCTATTATGGTTGATTTGCCAGACCCACTTTGGCCCACTAATGCTGTGGATTTCCCAGCTTCGATTTTGAGTGAAAACCCTTGAAAGATCATCACATCGGGTCTAGCCGGGTAGGCAAAATGAACATCGCGGAGTTCTATCTGGCCTGTTATCTTATCGGGCTTGTACCCATCTGGGTCTTGGGGCTCAATTTTTGTGTATTTGTCTAGAACTGCGAAAACAGAGCCCAGTGAATCGGAGCCCTTGGCAAGGTCTGAGGTCATACTTCCAGCATCGGCAATGACGCGGCCTGTGCTAACCAAAATCATGAAGGTCTCAAACAGTGATTTGGCAGTGATGTAGCCTTGGGAGACAAGCCTGCCGCCATACCAAAAGTCTAAAGCCCAAGTACAAGACATGAGGCCTTGGGAACAGCCAAGCCCAATACCCGCGTACCAGGATTGACGAATGCTCTCTTGCCTTGGGCCTTCTTGGGCCTTTTCGAGCATTTTAAGTATGCGATCTTGGGAAGAGAAGGCAGTGACGGTTCGAAGATTGGAAACAGCTTCGGCAGCTAGCTTGCTGCTTTCGTCTTGGGCTTTAATGGCTTTGCTAGACATGCTCTTGAGTAGGACGCGCCTAGTGTAAAAGCAAACGATGATAATGGGTTGGATGGCTATCATAACAATGGCGAGCCTCCATGCAATGACCAAGCCCATTGTGCACGCTATTATCACTGCTGAGAAAGTTTGTACCAGTAGAGCCATTCTATCTCCCACCAAAGACCTCACCTGTAAAATAAACAAAGTTTTTACAACAAAATGATCCAAAAAAGCTCAAAAGGTTGAACCCATTCACCCAAAAAATTCTTCAAAGTTACAGACAAGACGGCACTTTCCATTACGGCCGGTGTGGAGGCAACTAAACTACAACAAAACGTTTACAACTTTTTTTTTTTCGCCCAATGCGACATGACTTGTGACAAAAGCCCAAAAAACTTGCATTGCAATTTACTATATAGCTTTAATTTGCTATAGTTAGAAGTTTAATACTTCCATTGATACTTTATACAATACAATGTCGCTAGGAAGATTATAAAAGAATTAGAAAAACTTACCACATTGGCATCTTTGGCAAGTCTAGAGCAAATAGCACCACTGGAATTTTCGTCCTGATCGAACCATCCAACCTCAAATGTGAGTATCTTTGAGAGCATTCTCTCTCTAATCCTTTTGGTCAGGTACTCTCCCATGTAAGCAAAATAATAATGCTGGCTTATATTAATAAGCAAAGAGAACACAGCCAACCCCAGAAAACTGAGCGCGTAAATCCTCGTCTTCTTTTTGATCTCATCGTGGTCCGTCAGAAAATACACAGATATCATAGACCCCATTGCGAATGCATACAGTGGCTGAACCGCACCAAAGAGCACAGCACTTGTACAACCCATACTTGCCTGCTTCCACTCTGGGAGATTAAGAGCCAACAATCTCCGAAACGACGGAACTGGGAATTTCTGATCTTCTATAGCATAATGACCATCATCTTCATCAGCAACGGAAGCTGGATTCCGTGCAATTGAACTGGCAGAGCTAGAACGACTCACCAGAGAAAGCCTGCGGCTGCTTGTGTTGTTCATGTCTCTATTTGATATAGACGACGGGGCATAGACGATATCTTCTTGGGTTTTGGATTGTTGGGTTTTAGATTGTTCTGTTCGTTGGAGACGAACCAGAGAGGTGTAAAGGCCATTGTCGTTTTCACTGAGCTCGTCATGCGAGCCCATCTCCATGATCTTTCCGCTCTGGACAACGGCGATGACGTCGGCGTTTCGGATCGTGGATAAGCGGTGAGCAATGATGATGGTGGTGCGACCCACGGCTGCTTTGTCCAGAGCTTCTTGAACGACTCGCTCGGATTCAGAGTCTAGTGCGCTGGTTGCTTCATCTAGCAGAAGCAGTCTTGGTTTCTTTATTATTGCTCTTGCAATAGCGATCCTCTGCTTTTGTCCCCCTGACATTTGGACTCCTCTTTCGCCAACCTGTACATGTAATTTTCATGAATAAATTATAGCCGGTCAGAGTAAATAGTACTAATTCTTTTTTTAAAAGGCAAAGTCCCCATGATTTTACTACAAAATGTGAACATGATTTATATAATAAGTTGGGGCAAATAAAATAATCAATCATTAAGTCATTTTAGAGGTGGCCCAGGGGTTATTCTTCTTTACAAAATGTGTGGGGTTTCGGCCAAAAAATAAGGTGTGTGGGGAAGTTTCAGTGCGATGACTATGGTTGATTATATTTCAATATGTTTACATGATTTTATATAATAAAAAAGATCAAATAAAATAACCAATAAATGTGAATTGTCTTTTTTAGATTAAAAATATGCTTAAAATGAAGTCAACCACTAATGTCTTCCTGTATTTTGCTCAAGGGACTCGCTTAGTATACGTTGCAATATTATGTATCTTTCCTTGAGTTGCTTTCATAGCACTTATAGTGCGCGATGCTTTTTTTCAAACACTGATCAATCAGACCATGTGGCACTCGTATATGTAACAGATATGGAATGAGTGTAGGAGTTACAATTGTGCATATTTATAACTACCTTGTACGGTGGATACCGTAATAGGAGTCATCATCTTATGTTTACATGATTATAATTATTAATTATTAAATAAGTTAATATTTTAAATAATTATTTAATAAAACATTATTCTATGTTTAATAATTAATTATATCATTTTCGACAACATAACATCATCAGTCACTGTAAAATTGCTTTTTTACTAGTATGTTTATTTTAAAGGGTGCACGAAAAGACTGTTACTTGAGCATCTAATAACAAAATAGGCAAGCTAAAGCTCGGTCAAGTTATGAAACTTCTTGTCATGAGGATTGCACGTTCGAAAATTGTAATTTGACTGGAAAAGGTGAAAAAAAAAAAGGGTTAAAAATGCCGTATGGGGATTTTGTCTCTTAAAGAGGCATTTACATGTCTGGAACTTAAATAAAAAAGGGCATCTTTATGTATGTGGACGACCAAATAATTAGTGGATGGATGACATGAATTGATATCACTATGGCAAAGAACATTGCTTTTTTTTTTTTTTTTAAACTTTTTTGAAGAAGTTACGAGGAAGGTACTTTTTGGGTTGATCATCAGCACTGAATATTTAGCAACAGTCTTGACGGAGGATTTAAATTTAGTTCTTTCAATTAACTAAAAGCATGCCCCATTTACTTATGTCATGTTTGGATATGCGGTTTCCTCTTCAAATCATGTTTTTGACAAAGTAATAAACTGTTACTTTTATATATTGTAAATAAACAAAGTGATTTTTAGATTTTCCCAACGCATATCCAATCAAGATATTAATTAATTATCATTATTACTCGTTATGAGAATTCCATGCCTTTTGAAAAAATTTTCATAACCCCTTTAATTATAAATTATTTATGATTTTAGTATGTGAATTTTAAAATATAACATTTAATTTTTTAAATTATTACAAAAATTAAAAAAAAAAAAAAAACTTAAATATCAATTAAAGCTAACATCTAAAAACTACATGATTATTATACCATACTTTAAACAAAAGAAAACAAAAATCAAGAAGATGAAGGAAACATAAAATATTGCATAATTATCACATTTTAAAAATTTTTTGCTTTATCTTATATGTAACATTTTCACCTTTTGTAATAATTTGAAGGGTCTAAGTGTTACGTTGTAAAATTTATATAAAAATTTATAATTATGTCATGAATTTGGATTCTCTAAAATTTTTTATCATAAATTTCTTATAAAAATTGAAAAGAGAAAAGTGGAAGTGGGAGAAAAAAGAAAAAATGAGCCTCATATATATATCTCCACTCTTTGTATCATTTTTTTTAATTCTACAAAAGTTTTACCAAAAAAAAAAAACTCTAGAAAATCCTTAAATCAGGTTAGAGAAGTTTCCCTTATTTTCTTTTTTCAAAGCTTGAACTCTAAAATAACTTTAATGCAGAATAATCTTTTGTTAATATTTCGTTAGTCATAGCTGAGAGAAGCAGCTAGCACTTACCTGGGTATCGTATCCTTGAGGCAACTGTGAAATGAAATTATGAGCATTGGAAGCTTTGGCAGCCTCCACAACCTCTTCCATGGTAGCGTCTTCCTTTCCAAAAAGTATGTTTTCCTTGATGCTGGTTGCGAACAGAGCAGGCTCTTGGCTCACCAAACCCATCTGTGACCTCATCCACTTGAGCTGCATCTTCTGAATGGCCACCCCATCAAGCCTTATCTCTCCCCCAAGAGGGTCATAGAATCTCTGCAAAAGGGATATTACTGTAGATTTTCCTGATCCACTCCCACCCACTAAGGCCATGGTTTTCCCTGCTGGAATCTTCAAGCAGAAATCGTTCAGGATGATGCTAGCTGGCCTCGATGGGTATGCGAACTCTATGTGATCAAATTCCACTTCCCCAGAAACGCCCTCTAGAATCTCTCCACTCATATTGTCAGAGTCAATCTTGGGAACTCTTTTTATCACTTCCATTATGCGTTCCCCTGCTGAACTTGCATCCGAGAAGTACTTCACGTTAGATAAAGCAGCTCCTAATGATCTGTTTCACAAGGAGAACAAAAAAAACAAAGACTATTTCAGTATGAAAACTGAGAACTTTTAAAGTAAGTTGAATGGTACGAGTTTCCAAGGATATGTTTGGAAGGTATGAGAAACGAATGTTCAACATTTCCTTTTGTCCAGAACTCCCATCTCATTTATATTTTTAAGCGTCTTCAATTTAAAAAAATTCTAAACGAGAAAGGTTTTTAGATAAAAGAGAAGAAATGATTAGTTAATCATTCTTTTTCCTTTTTGCTCTTCCCCAGAAGTAAACTAAGTCAATGATCAAGATTTACTTAAACATATCATAGGTGAATTTTTTAAAAAATTATAATTGACATGTTTTTTAATGATTAATTTAATCTACGTGTTTTTTTATTAAAAATTTTTTGAGAGGTAAAAGATAGAGATAATTACAATCCACCAACAGCTATGGCAGCTCCAACAGCGAAAACGGTCCCGCCTCGAGCGCCATGGTACATGACGAGGGTGCTACCGTAATAGGACATGAAAGACCATATGGCGAAGACGATGCCGTTGCTTCCGATGGCTAAGCCTTTAGCTAAGCCCTGCTTGAGCCCCAATTTAACAGATCCTTGTAGAGAGTCAGAGAAAGTGGATATGGTCTTGCTTTCCCCTACAAAGGCATACACGGTTCTGATGGAAGATATTGCCTGCTCTGCTATTGTACCAGCCTGGTTATACTCTTCCCTGATCTTTCTCGCCAACCCCATTAGAGTTCTACCGTAGATTAAACCAGGGATCACAAGAACAACCACGAAAGGGAACCCTACAATAGCTAGCCTCCACAACATTGCAAAAGCCGCTATGTAGCTCCCGATGAACATAAACACATTCATCAAGAAGTTTGGAACCTAAGTTTCATCAAAATCCAACGAAACTCTCCATGTTACAGCATGTTCAATATCAAATTGAGGAAATTTTCCGAGTTTTCTTTTTGGGGGGTTACCTTTTCGCCAAGAGCATCTTGAATTACAAGGCTGTCGTTGGAGACGCTGGTGATGACCTCGGACGTGCTTGTCACGTGCAGATCAAAGTAAGCCACTTCTTGTCTGAGCACCGCTTTCAAATACCTGGCTCTCATTCTCGCAGCTTGTCTTTCACCTGTTCTTGTCCAACAATACCCCTCTGAAATTGCCAAATCAAAGCCAGGAGAACACAATCATTAATACTCTGCTATCGTATGAGTGGCAAAGAGGACCAAAAATCAAAATCATATACAGCAAAACTGAAAATTAACTCACCGAGGAAGCAAGCGAAAAACGACCCACAAGCCAAATATAGCAAGGTCACGGCATTCTATATCATAAATAAACCCAAACAAACTCTGTAAGCTACTTATTTGTCTGTGTGTGTAAGAGATACATCATATATATATATATATATATATATATATATATATAAACCTTACCTTACTAATGTTATGGAGAAAAGCATTTTGATCCATGGTAGGACCACCGCCAATATTGTTCATCAAGCGGCTACTGATAAAGAGCATCAGAGGGGTGGTGAAGCCGTCCCCCATGGCCCCAACCACACCTAGGACCATGAAGAACCAATCAAGGCTATCGGCATGCATGAAAATGGATCGAATAGACCCATTCTGCTTCTTCTTCCTAGCCCCAGCGGGGACACTTGTTTCCTGATCCCCATCCATTTTCCCAACTTTTTCTTGGGAACAAACAACAAAGCGTATAAGATTCGCGCACTACTTCCCTGAGCGGTTCTGCGTTGGCTTCCTCCTGAAACTAACTTCGTGGTTCGTGCCTTTGAACAAGCAAGGTAAGCTCGGGACAAACAAATATTGCGACGTTCAATATTTATAGGAATCAGGGCGTGCGCGCGGGCTTGTAAACGGGCCGGGACAAGAGACAAAGGGAAAAGTACATTCACGATTGCAAAAATTTTTTAGAAGAATTTGGTTATAATTTAATTTTGGAAAATATCTTCTAATAATTTGAGATAGATTTAATTGTAATAAGGTCTTTTATTATAAGTTTCACAAATTTAAAATCATTAATTGTAAATTTTTCAAAACCTAACTACCAAACATGGTAAATATAAATTTCTCTCTTCTTTTTCTCTCAAATATTCATAAAACTTTAAGTTAAAAATATCACTAAATTATCATAGAAAATAATATTATTTTAATTCACAATATAATTTATTAAAAAATATATTTTTAAATTTTATTTGTAATGCTATTTGTTTTAGGTTGAAAACTATAAAATTAATTTATTTTAAATTTTAAAAATTGACTATTTTTATATTGATCAAATACATCTTTAATATTTATTATATTATAGAAATAGTATATATAAGAGTGTTTTGATCAAAATAAATATAATTTTAATCCACCTTTTGTTGCTGGAGATGTTAATTTAACATATGCTTAGGGGAAGATAATGTATATTTTAAATAGAGAAGATCATCGTGTAATTTGGACATATTTTTGAGGGAGAGAAGTATAATTTACCCAATAAATTAATAATGCAAAAAAAAATAGTAAATTCTTTTGCTGTGAGCATACCTCAATCTCATCTTCACTTTTATAAAATTAAAAACAAAACAAAACAAAATAAAACAGAACAATCATCCTCACCCGTCAGGGAAGATTTGAGAGAGAATACAAAGTTACAAATAGCTGGAGCTGAAATTTGGGGATGGTAGAGTTGATCGTGCGTGAATTAGAGTCCAATTTCTATTAATTTCTAAGAAACTAGAACTAATCTTTACTAAATTTTATGTAAAGAAAAATTTAAATTTCATTTTCAACTAGATCTAATTGATAGTTACATAAAACGGAACTGAAATAAATAAATGGTGTTAAAATTAAATGTACCCTTCATGTATAAAATAAAAGGCTCAATTTACAAAATTTCTCTAAATTTTATATTATATACAAATAACCTAACTTGCGTTTCAAACTTGACAAAAAATTTTCAAACTTTTCAATTTGTATAAATGACTTCTTATCGTTAATTAATTAATTATTTCACTAATAGAACGTGATACATTAATAGTAATGAATCCCTCTAAACTTTATATTTATACAGATAATTCTCTTAAATTTTGAGATATGTACATATAATTTTTTTAAATTTTTATGTCATGTGCCAATAACTCTCTTATATTTTGTTAATAAAATAATATATTAATTAATAGTAAAGGAATTATCTATATAAATTTAAAATTTTAAAAAGATTTATCATCAAATGTTAAAAATTAAAAAAGTTATTTGCATATAATCTAAGACAATGATATATAAATTAACCTTAAAAAAATATACATTCTTGTAAAGATGTCCATTGTATAATAAGCATGCAGCTATGCGTGTGGTGTGAGGAGTGAGAAGCTATAAAGTTTGACTTCATAGTCTCTCTGCAATATCGTCATTAGTGACGATAGGTTGGTATACAGGGACCACTGAGAATTAACAACATGTGATTTTTATTTTTTTTAACTTGGAGCAAAAGCATACGAATAAAGTAATAGGGGAATTTTGTATTGATATAAGATATGAATTGCTTTATCTCAAGGTCAAACGTATATAGGATAAAAATATGCATTCATTTCTGAATCATGTGCATTCCACCTAAATATTTTGGTTCACCAATGTAAGAGATAGAGATAGCAATTAAACTTCCTTGTCTTGGAATGGTCGACTACTTAATTTAGCCTGCTTGGCTGTCCTGTTGTTTGTTGAGAAGAAGCACTCTCGTTATGGAATTCAGGTGCGAAAAACCAGAAGATTTTTTAACACTTTATTGGGTCCGGTTTCTCTGTTACAGGAACATCTGGATCGTTTAGAATAAAATCTGGACCGTCTAAATTTTATTTTTATTTTTTAAAATTTTTTAAATATCAAACATTAATTTTTTTATAAGTTTATAGTTATAAAATTATTTTTATTTTATTTTTTATTTTTTAAAATTAAAAAAATATTTAAAAAATTAAGAAAAGAAATAATAAAATCTGGACCATCCAAATTTTAGTTTGGACGGTCCAGATGACAGGAGCACGCAGAGAAACCGGATCCCACTTTATTCTAGTTTTAGTGTATAGGCATTTTTTTTTATAATTTTATAAGTTAAATAATTGTTTATTATTTTAAAATAATAGTTCAAGTGTAATTCACTAAAATTGATGACATAGATTCCTCTAATCTAGCATTCCAAACATTGCTGAAACGTATAGCTACAACATCTGATACAACTTGTTCTATAAAATTATAGCATACACTTGACGTTGATATAAATATTTTAGAGAGTAAAAGTCAGTATAAATTCGTTTTGATTATAAATACATTAATCATTTACATACTTTTATTCAAAATTTTAAAATGGATAAAAAACTGAATTTTGACTAAAAAATGACAAATTTTATTTCTAGATAAGATCACATATCAAACTATTTCCTTGAATGCACCCTTTTTATGACCCATCTTACACCAGTTAGTGCCCTTTAGAAAAAAATTAAATACAAAACCGATTGAATTTGTGTAATTTTTAAAATTTTTTATAATATATACTTTTCACAAGTTTCCCCATCAAAATGTATGTAAAAACTCTCTTTTCCTTTATATAGCTGATAAAACAAGAATAGGTAGGTAATGATTTTAACTTCCAAACATGTAAGTTATGTAATATTAATATTAAGATTAATTATATTAATATGCAGGTTATGTTACATTAACTTCTAGTAAGTGAATTTATAGCCTACATGGCATTGTGGGATCATATGACACTAGTTAATAATTGACTTGTTTCTATGTCAAGGGTTTATTCATACTCATATCTTTTTGAAAATAATACTAGTTTATTATATCAGTACCAAAAACATAAAACTTAACAACAGTTCCTTGAACTGTCATTAAACCAAGGGCTTAATAATGGTTGCATCAGCCACTGTTAAAATAAGGAACCTAATAGTGATTTTATTCAAACCACTATTAGGCCATGCCTTAACGATACATTTAGGCCTAACATGATCGAATGACAATTAGGCTTAACTGCTTAAACCTAATCCCCCTTCCTCTTCATAATTTTCCCTAGCCCCCAAACCCGAGAACCCTCTTGTCAGCTTTCCTTAGCATAAGTAAGCTTCAGCCACATAGTCTGTTAATATCATTGAACGCCCACAAGTCATCATCATTTGACACTCATCCCTCTGAAAACATAGTCCTGCCGCCATTTGACCACCATCCCACGCATCCCTCCTAAAACGTCTTTCTAGCTATCATTTGACCACTAGGTACATGATTTTTTTTTTGCAATAACCTTTCTTTTTCTATGAAATTATATGACATAATGAGCCAACTATTGTTCTATAAACGATATAATATTCTCCTCTCAATAAGATTTATTAAATAATATCTATATAATTTTAAAATAAATTAACTAAGATTAAAAGATATTCAAAAACTTAGTAATCACCAAATGGTGAACATTTAGTGAAATATAAATTTATATGACAAAAAGAAATTTTTTTGAAAATTTTGGGAACTTTCAAGAATTATTTAGAATTCATTATAAATATTAAATAGAAAGAAATGAAGAGACAAATACTCAAGAATGTAATTTTTAGAAACTCCAGAGGTTGAAAAGGCATTAAGAGTATAAGAAAAATATTTGAAAAATAAAAATATTTCAATCACATTTTGGGTTAAAGTATAATTATTAAAAGTTTAGGATACAAAGTAGTAATTTCCATTGAGGCTAAAATACAATTTTGGTGGGACCAAAATGTAATGTTAACTTAGGCTAAAACATAATTTTTCCCAAGAAAAGAATGTTGCAATAATAATGAGGCCAAGAGTTGGAAATTTTAATATGCATATTTCCATAATTAGGAACAAATTCTACACCTAGTACTAAAGAAGTAAGCAAGTTTTATAAACAACATTTGTTAAAGAGAATTATCAACTTCTCAAAGAAGTCAATATTGTAAGAACGAAAGTCAAGATATGTAGTTAGAGATCAATATTATCCCTATAAATTCCTACTCTCACCCTCTATTCTCATCACTCTAGTAGAAAAGAAAAGAAAGAGAGATACAAAGAAAGAAAGAGGAAGTGCAAAGAAGAAAAAAAAAAGAACAAAGAAGTAAGGAAGGAGAAAAGAAGACTACAGCAAATTCAAGCCAAATTCAAAGTAAGACTTTCTTGTCTTACTAAGATAGCAATTTCCATGTCATCCTCTTCATCTCCTCCTTAGTTTCTCTCTTTAGAAGACTTGATGTTCTTCAATGGTGAAACTTTAATTCTACTTGTTTTTTGCTGTTTCATACTTGAAATGATACTTGTGATGAGAATAGATATTTATGATGTTGTTAAAACCCCCTAAAAGCTCTATCTCTTCACCATCTTTATCAACACTTATTTTGTCTTTCTAAAAGGTCTTGCATGATGAAGCTCTAATATTTGTTTTAATGATGTTTGATGCTTTAAACAGTGGTTTTACTAAGGTTAAAAGCTAGTGATATATTCAGAAGCAATAAAACACTCAATTATCTCCATTCCTCCCTCTTTTTATCTTTAAAATGGCTTCCATGGCAAATCTTATTTTAGATTATTGTTTCATGTTTTAAGGGTTGTTTTGCTGTGGCATGATGTTTATGAAATGCTTAAAATGGTCATTTGGGGTTGTTAAGGTCAAAAAATGAAAAATCATCTAAATGAATAGTAAAAACGTAGGTTCTAGGAGAGAAACAAGACATGGCTTCGTGACATCGAGCGCCACGCCATTCATTTTGTCCCCTTGAGGGATGAAGGCATGCCATAGCGCTACTTCAAAAAAAAAAAAGGAAAAGTGAAATCTGTATCCCTTCCTTTTTTATGGTTTTGCATCTAATACTTATTATACATGTTAATTAGGATTTGTAGGGTATTATGAACTTTTTATAAGTCTTTTGGTAACTTGAAATCCTTTGATACAAAATGATTTCATTTAAGTTACTTCTATTAATTCCTTCGAAACCTTAAAGAGTAAGTGAAGGCTTAAACTTTTAACATTAATTCCTTATAATAGAAAGTGTGATTAAATCATACAACTAGATCCCATGTATAGAAGACTATACTTTAGAATTTGCCTATACATGAATGACAGAACTTCTTTGAAATGCCATGATTTCCATACATGGAAGACGTAACTTGAACGATACCCGTGTAACAATGACCAATGCTTGTATACCAATTTTAGACTATAGGCTTCTAAAATATTTAATACACTAAATGATATTATATAAAAAAAAAAGTTCCCTTTGAATTATTCGTAATAGTTAGAAATACTATTTTATTTATGTAGGATGCATTAGACTGTATTATGACCTTTATCTTTGTTTATATGTTAAGCTGATATGTCATATGTCTGATTGAGCTGGGGATACTTATGACTCTTTAAGAATGTCTTTTTAACATGTCCATGTTTACATTTTAGGCATAAATAAGATTTTGAAACTTATGATACTGTTAATATCTAGGACAAATGATTTTTACAGGAATGATCTCCACAACTTCTTTTTAGAAATGTACAAACTTCTTTATAGAGATGTATTATGAAACTTTATTTGTGCTTGTATTGTGAATCCACTCTAAAAGACACCCTGAAAAGCATGTTTATGGTTTGATTTCTTATTATTTATGGATACTCTAACAATTTCTTTTACAAATATGAAAAAGATAAGGGAAATTATCCTTCGTCCTAGTTATATAGTGAATTCAAAAACTAAGGTTTATGTTCAATGGTAAAAGATATTGGATATAGCTCCTATGAATATTTTAATTTAAAGAAAAATGTATTTTTGAGGATAAACGAGTCATGTTTCCATGGGATGAGACTATGATAATTGCCTAATATGCCAATTTACATAATGAACTTATTAACATGAGATGTTATTGATAGCTAATGCATATGGCTTGATTATTATGATATGGCTATGAGATAATTTATGATGTTCTTATTTGATGTCTTGCTCGTTTTATGTTTTGATGGTGCCATGCATTTTGTTACCCATTTGTATAATGTTAGTGCTCTTTAGATAAATAGGAGTAATAAAAATAATTTTTGTATGTATAGCAGTTGAATTATTATCAATTTTTAAAGTTGAGGTTGCCTTACTGAGAATTTTATTATGAATCCTCATATGTGTGATTATGTGTTCAAAGAATAAGAATGCCACGTACTAGATATGTCATGAAAGAAGAATGGATATAGGTATTGGCCAAGTGAAGGCAATAATTAATATGAAGACTACCACAGTTATATAAGAGACTTAAGAGGTTCATCCTAGTACTGACATGTCAGACTTAAACAATTAGACACTAGGAAGTTTAAAGAATTATGTAGTTATTATGGAGTCCTTTTTTATGTATTATAATAGCTCCTTTACCTAACTTAGTATTTTGTGATATATGTGTGATTTATGGCACTTTTTTGTCATATGATGATGTGTATATGTATGCCCTTATAACTAGCTAGAGATAAACTTTTAATGGCGTATTAGTGGCGAAAACCCTACGTGGGGTTATTTGTCCAAGAACTATGGTGATAAAAATCTACCATTCTAAGTAATTATGATAATTTAGCTTATATATTTATGCAATATGTGATTTCCTTATGGCTTTACTTGAAAAAGTAAGATGATAAATAGTTTCCACTATGTATAATCTAACTATGAGGTCATTAATTAATACATGTAGAGTAAGGGGGTTACAAAGGATAAGTTAGAACCATTGTTAAAAAAAAAAATGCCATTAGTACAATTTTTTTGTTGGAGTGTATATGAGTTTGGTTTTTCAAATTTAAATATGTTTAATTAAATGCATGCTTAAATAAGTTAATGATAGATGGGCCTTAAAAGAGTTAAACCAAAAAAAAAAAAGTGCCAACTAAAAAACAAAAAATATTTGTGTACACATATTATATATGTATTTATATATATAATTGATTAATAAAAATTTAGTAAAGTTGATTTTCAAATTTAATAAATGAAGAAAGTTTTGAAATAGTTTAATAAATAGGCTAACCCACTTTGGTCAATTGACAAGACTATAAAATAACTTAATATGTATTGCATGTTAAAGAGTGATTTGTAAGAAAGGCGAAAGATAAAAAGTAAAATTTACAAGATATAATAGTAATTTTAAAATTTCAAAATTATGGTTTTTTTTGTTAAATTAATTTATAAAAAAAAAAAAAGAAAGAAGGTCCTAATAAATTAAGTATTTCAAAAATAAAAATACAAGTGCATAAAGAAAGAAGGTCCCAATAATGTCATGGGAAAAAAGGAAGCATTTAATTGCATTTCTTTTATATGAATATAGAGCCACTCATGCTAGGAGTCTATTAGCCAAAATCCTTTGTCATTCCAAGAGCAATGCACAATTGACAGTGCATGTTATTTTTTGCTTATTATATCATTTGATGCCAAATGTCATGTACTGAAGGCAAGAAGCATATCAAAATTGAGAAATTTAAGTAATGGATCATATGAGGTTTTTCCATGGTACTATGACTTAACTACTTTAATGCATAAGACACTAATATTTTAGTTTACATAACAACAAGATGACTTAAGGGCCCATTTGGCACACATATTAGGCCTAATAGGATAAGTTAATATAATAACATTATATAATTATTAGTTATTTAGTGCAAGCACTATATTGTATAAATTTGTACATTAAACCCTTTTTATTTATTAAAATGATGGATAACTTAATCAGGCCTTTAGAATTATATTTGATTAGATTTTAATGTACAAGTTTCTCTCAAAAATTTGCCATTTCAAACCTAACACCATCATATCCTTTATACCACATATGAACATGTGAGCTTGTCTTCTTCATCTTATGCTTTTTTCTAATTTTGTCTACTTAGGATGTTTTCACACTCATTTGGAAAAACCTTGAGAGAGCCTTACCATTTTGTCCAATCTTTCACTCACTAAAAAACCACTATCATCCCCTTTTGTTTTACCATTAATTTTGTCGATTTGCTACTATCTTTGTTTGAGAAACATGCTAGTTAGAGCTTCTTTTTTTACCTATAGTTCCCTACTTCTTCACTAATAAATTATGCAAGACTAAAGGTTTGATTTGCTTTTTTCTTTTTTAATTGAAAAAGACATTGGATTCTGTTGTTTAGTTATAAATAAAACATCCAAGATTAAGGTTATTTTTTGTTTGAAGTTGCTGCCCATTTTTTCCCTTAAATCTATTCTTCCATTTTACAATAGAAAAAACTAAGAGTGTTCAAAATCAAACCAAACTGATTAAAAACCAAACAAAACCAAAAGAAAAGTAGGTTTAATTCAATTTTTTATATGTCAAAACCGGTTTAATTAGTTTGGTTTGACCAAACTAATGACTCAAGTGTAGAAATTATCAACTTTTACAATATGATATGTGAATAATACATTATTAATGATCAAGTTACCTTAAAGTTCAATATAATAAACTATGCAAAAGACATAAAAGTGTAGTTCGAGATGGATATATGATTGTTAATTTGTGATGTACCTACTTGTTACTTATCTAAATTTAAAGTTCACATGAAGTAGTTATTAAATAATTAGGTCTAAATTCAATAGGTGTACTTGTAATTAAGTAATTTTGTATTTAGTTGATAGTACAAACACACCCATACACACACCTACACCCCACCCACTCATATGGAAAATAAATGTCTGGAAAACAAAAAAAAATCAAATCACTTGAAAAAATTAGCATGGATTAAACCAAATCAAATTAAACCAAAATGACTATAACTTAAAATCAAATAGGCCCTCTATTTTGCAAAACCAACATGTCTAGTTTAGGTCATTTGTTGACTCTATTTTAGTCTAAAACCAAATTGAACCAAAACTTTGAATAACCCTACCCAAAATGTCTTGACTTAAGGTCAATTGTTGGCGAAATTTTTGCAAAATTCTAAGGTAATGCTTTTCCTGAAATTTTGCAATGCTTTTTGAGTCATTGGATTGTTATTTATCCAATAATTAATATATTTTTAAAGGGTATTTTGTCCAAGGGTTAATTTTTATTCTATTCAAAATTATACAATACATAACTAAATACTATAATAGTATATAATATCATATACAATGTCACACCAAGCATTACATTGTTTTAACATTTTATAGGTCTTATGTTATGAAGTTTCATACTATCAGCCCTAATTTTATATAACATATCAAATGGTCCTAAATAATTTAATACATTAGGTTGTTATATTTTGGTTTGTTTTCTTACGAGATGTAAATTGTAATGCATCTTTCTACTATTGGACATAGCTATAAATAACACTTTAATTTATAATCATATTTTATTATGATTTATTAATTTCAAAAATTATGTATCTTATTTTTATCCACTTATATGACTTTCAATATCTTATAATAACTTTTATTTAAATATAATTGAAAATTGATAAGTTTCAAAAAATTTAAATTATATATAATACAAAGAAATTACAAATAAAATACAAATTAGTTATATGATAAACAATTAAAAAAAAAAGTGCAATGGTGTAGGGTGTGTAGATTGCAATGTGTGGCAGATTGAGGGAAATAGTTTAAAAAGTAATTTGACCTATGGAGTAATTATAGTATTTGCCATTTTTAAGTCAAAAAGCCAAGAAAATATATCACTGCTCCTAGAGGATGTCGATTTCAGCTTGCAAGTTGAGGCCTTGGACAAAGTAACTAACATGAACGTGAGCGCCAACATATCTTATATTGTGCAACATAGTGTTGTGTAATACAAAATCCATTGGATCTTTCAAAAAAATTAAAAATAAAAAAATGCCCCCTATGTGGAGGGCCACAATCTATACAGCACATCAAGCATAGCATGTTGTGCAATAGGGAACTTGAACGTAATTTGAGCTGACAATCCTAATAACTAATAAGCTTTTAGCTAAAAGAAATATTGTCCTAGTTTGGATATATTTTTTAATATATAAATATCTTAATTCTCCTAAAATTTTTTCTTTTAGTTGTTAATTTCATTTTGATATAAGCATTTTTTTCCACATAGTTTGCTAAAATTATGTACTAATCCATAACACATCAAATCAAAAGATATTAAAAGAAAATCTTCACATCTTACGGCATGTTTGGTATGCCTAAGGAAAAGGAAAAGGAAATGCAAAATAAAAGTCGAGGAGAATTATAATTTTATTTTTATAATTATTATTCAATCATTATTTAATACTATTTATTAATTATTATTTAATTATTAAAAGTAAAGATATTATAGATATTTTCTATTTACAAAATCACATTTTTTCTTTGTCTTTCCCTTTCTATACTTAACTTTTTATGTACTAAATGGGCCATTAGTAGATAAACATTTTTCTTTTGAGTCTTATTTGGCAAGCAGAATAAAAATAAATTGAAACATAAATAAATAAAATTTTATATTTTTATTTAAAAAATTAAAAATAAATACTATTAAATAATAATAACAACAACAATAACATAATAATGAATATTTGACTATGCATATTAAGAAATTGGATACAAAACTTTCACCATCTTAAAAAAAAGTTATGAAAAATAAAAGGATCAATTTTACTATGATTTAAGTGCATTCTACCGTGAACTTGAAATAAATTAGAACATATTTCTGCATTTTGTAATAAATTCAAAAATATCCTATAGACCCTACAAAAGAATTCAAAAGAAAAAAAAATAGTACACAAACAATATATGTACGGATATGAATAATGCACTGAGAATATAACAAAATGAAAACTGCACCAGCTACGAATTGTAAACAATATAGCTCCCACGAGTTTATATATATATATTATTTATTTATTTATTAGATTTTATATTTAAAAAAGATATTTAATTTAGATAATAATATAATTTAATTAATAAAAAAATTTATAAAATTATGTAGAGCCAAAATACATTTATGGCAACCCCCACACCATGGGAAAAAAAAAAACTCATCATCCCATTGAAGTGCCTGACCACCCTAGCCAGCATACTGCTCGAAGAACCACATCTCGAGAATTTCTCAACCGTTCATTGAGAGGATTCCAAGTGGATCATTTGTCATAGAGATATTTGTTAGTATTTAGTAACAATTATATATATAGTACATCAAATTTAATTTGAGTAACGGTCTTTGATTTTTAATCAACTATTGCGTGTTAATAATTAAAATAAAGGAGCTACCGATTAAAAATAAAATTGTATATGACCTAAGGATATGAGCTAGCTAGCTAGCACTGATGCGTTGATCAATTATGCTAATTCTGTCCTTATCGATACCAATTTTCACTTAACTGAGTTCAGAGACAAAAGGAACAGGACAATAGTATATGTCATGAGTATGATTTTTTTTTTTTGGTTGTTACTGTTAGGATATCCTCTTGAAATACTTGATTCGTCTTGATCAATTGCGCGATGGGGCTGCTCAACTATGATTTAGCGTGACTTGTTTTATTATATGCAAGACCCATTAATTTACTCAGAATATTATGGTTTAGGAAATCAAATCGGATCGGATTGGTTGATAGGATTGAAAACCAATAGTGAGTTCGGTCCACTTGATCTTGAATATTGATTAACAAAAAATTAATTAAAAATGAGATAAATTGATAAAAAATTATAAAGATTAAGTAATTTGACACTAAATTAGTTAAAAATTGATTTTTTTGGTTTAAATTAAAATTGTGATATTTTGTAATAAAAATTTATAAAATTTATTAATTTATGGTCATATGCATAATGTTTTAACTGAATATATATTTTTAAATACTTATATTTATTTAAAGTATTATTTTGCAATAAATATATTAATTTAATTATAAAATATTATACATATTTATCATAAATTATTCCTATTTTCAATTCATTGACCAAATTGAATTTTTTTTTTTAAATTGCATTCTCTACCTTTATAAATTATGAAAGGCCCCAAGTTAGAGCTCTAACTGCAACAATCTTACTATTTAAAGTATTCACAGTAGAGCACACGATCTTGCCTTAAACATGTTTTTTCCCCCCTCCGATTTTATGAGAGACGAGGATTATAGTATAAAGCTATAGGCATTCTGGTGAAGAACCATGCTCCTTTCTTCCCGCTCATTTGATTGGATTTACAAACTGTATATAGACAACTCAGGTAAGGCGTTAGGAAAATGACATAATTCTCCTACTTAATTATTTCATATCGGATTACCCTTAACAATAATTAATTAGTAGTATCTTCAAGCCTGTTTGCTTTGACATGGGGGGTTGTTTATAGATATTATTATGTTATTATCGATGTGGTTTCCTTAGACATGTAGACAATAGCACGTGCGTCATGTCAAACGCAAGTCATGACGTTTAAATGTGGTTTTTGTTTAAATTAATTTTATGTCCAAAACTCAACTCTCCAAGAAAGCTTTTAACATCAATGTAGTTTTTGTTTTAATTATGTTTTCCTTCTGAAATGATACGGTGAACAAATCAAACCATCCAAGCGTCTCGTTTGCTATATCAAAATTTCTACGATAAAAACAAGAAGTGAATGTTTGATAATATATAATAAAAAAATTATATTTGATCTGACAAAAAATAAAAAATATATATGTTTGTATATTTTTTCTTAATTGAATGAAATATAGATAGAATGGAAAATAATTAAGGATAAAAGATAAAAATACTCTTTAAAATAAAAAAATAAACTTAAAAAAAAATTCCAACTAACACATAGTTGAAAAATATTTTTTTTTTAATTGAAAGTCAGTTAAAAATTTCTAACAATTAGTTGGTTGGATTCATTTTTTACTAACGTTTAGTTGATATAATTTTTTTAATATTTCAACAACAAAAAATTTTTTATAAGACAATAAATTTAAAAAATATCTCAGTTTCAATATCAAATAACAGATCTTATTATTTTTTAAAGCAGAACTATAATTAATTTTTTTAACATTTTTATTTTTTTATTATTTCTTTTAAAAGTACTATTAATTTTTTTTTTTGAGAAATAAATGTTTGCAACTAAAAATTGAAGAATACTCACATTTTAGAGGGAAGAAGAGGAAGAAAGAGAGAGGGAGCCAAAGGTTGAAATTGATGTTCATCACATAACGGGTCAAATGGACATTTACGGTCCTAATATACGATCACAAGAAACTGACATAAAAAATCATTTTCCTTTCTTTTAAATTTTCGATTTACCAAATACATTTTTGTCTCTAGATTCGGTATGCATTTTCATTTCCAAAATGCCACCAAAATGGGGCCTTGAGATATAGGCTTCCTCCGGTCCGTAAATTATGTTTTCCATCTCAAATATTTTAATACCTCTTAAAAGAAGGGGCTAATTTAAACAATACAAAAATTAGCGCAAAGTCATGATAATTAAATTTAGGCAGGCTAATATATATATTATTGTTTTGTGGCTAATAGATATTCATGGACTTTCCCTCGTAGAAATATAGGTATTCTTTTGTCTATAAATAAAAATTATAGAAAATTTCTTTTTTAAAATAAAAATAGAAAAATAATATTGAATTAATTTAAAATAAAATTTTAAATAATTCTACAATTAATATGTGCCACTAGAAATTTTAAAAAATATCTATTTGTAAATGATTTGTCATTTGTCTTCTATTACTTATGAAAGTGAATTAAAAAATTAGTTGAGTGCATGACTATGCAAATTGAATTGATCTAGTCGGTCGAAACAAAAAATTGATGAATCAATCATAAAATTAATTCATTTGACCATAAGAACTAGCTAAAGAGAAAAATCAATTAAGAACTAATAAAACCAATAAAAATTAATTGATTTAACGTTGAATTGGTTAAATTTTAATTTTTGATTTTTTTTGTTTAAAATAAAGTTTTGACATTTTGTGATAGAAATTTATAATGTTTCATATGGATCAGCAACAGCATGATGGTCCCTTATGCTTCAAAATCATTGTCTTACCAGCAAACCACATCTGAAATCACTTCTTCCCTATTCTCTTATTGGTTGTGTTTTTCAGGTGATTGTATTTGAATGATTGTTGAAGGTATGTGTAATTATTGCTACCACTTTAGGATCTCTTTATGTATGATACGGTTACAAGATATACATAATGTGGATCTAAATTTCTATTCATATAATCATGTGATTGAACTCTTGTAACTAAAAAGAGATTATTTTATGATTATTGTAGGCTAATACGTGACAGAATCATGCATATAGGCTTACATAAATGCACATTAGACACTCACGAATAGGGGCTTAGTGGTAGTTTGGAACCGCTGTTAAAGTTACTAATCAATGTTACCATTGGCAGTTTAAACCACCACTATATGCAAAGAAGCCATTTTTATTTAAATTTTCTCTTTTAAAAATTCTATTCCTCCAATTTTATTATCATACAGACCTGTACCTTCATATAACCACAAGCAATGTCGATTTAAAGTTATAATCACAAGCAAAATCAATTTTGCCACTCAAATTACAACTTGTGTTAGTCAACTACAATTAGAAGCAAGAAGCAAGAAGTAAGAAGCAATTTCAAGTCATAATTAACAACAAACTAAATGCACATTAAATTTGTTCTTGTCAAAAAAAAAATTGCATCAAACGTAGGCCCCTATCAAGTAGCTAATTACAAATGAAGCTAGCTAGTCTAGATACATTAAAACCATCTTCAACAACTTGGTCCATCTTCGTTCTTCAAAAGAATTCGCTCTCTATGCAAGCAAAAAAGTTGCAGTGAGATACAAAAATGTAACAGAAGCAACTAATTTGAATATAAAAAATAATGGGGCAGAACACAATATACTAGTGGTAATTAGGAAAGATGACAAGAAAAATCTAGATTAAGAATAAGACCATAGAAAATTTTTAAGATATTTTGTCAAATAAAACATGAAATTCAAGATGTTCTTCCTCTTCTGAAAGGTACGACCATATTAATTTTGTTAATTCAAGTTATCATAATTAAAATATGAGGTTCTGAAAATGCTCTCTATGAATATGTAATAAGACCCAAAACTCTTCTCAAATTGAAAGTCATAATCATTTGAAGTCAGAGTGCTACAAAATTCCATAGTTATAATATTCATTAAAAAAGAGTGGGCTCAAAAATGATGTCACTTTACCAAAAAAAAAGAGATTGATGATGAAATATTCTATCTCTAAATGCAAAAAAATAAAAAATAAAAATATAGTGTTGGACCTGGAATTGGAGACAAACATTTTTATCTTTAATTAAAAAAAGTCATTTTTACTAAAATGACATAGAATTAAAGATGAAAAATTTTGTTGTTAATTTTTTTTTAAAAAAATCTTATCGCAACTTTACAAAGATTAAATAAAATATTTTTATAACAAATTAGAGACAAAATATTTTGTGACAAATAATTTTCTTTCTAAATCAGTTTCAAATCTAAAAAAAAAAATTATTTAAAAATAAAAATCATTCTTAGAAAAATTTGAGAAAAAATTGACACAAATTAGAGAGAGAGATTTTTTTTCATTTCTAATTTATTGTTTTCTTATAATGTTACAACAAGAGGAGAATGGTATCCTATCATTTTAATTATGTTATTTGATATTATGATATTTGGGATGGCAAGATTAGATGATAGTTTCTGGTACATGATATTATGCATAATAAAGTGACATTAAGATAATACCTTGATATCGCACTTCGACAAAAGGGTATTCTTTGATGACTCTCACATAGTAACGGGCAATAAAATTTTTTCTTTTCATATATGATCAATTTTACTTTTATCATAGTAATTCACTTTACGACAAAATTTATTTGTAGCATATTTTAATAGTATAAAATATGATATATAAGGTTTTAGAAAAATTTTGTTGTATTTTATTTTCTATCTAAATGAATAGGAAATACATTATACAACTGTTTAAATACATTATGCATGAACTATTTAATTTTCTTCAATTATATTTCTATTGATAAATAATAAAAGTAGTATGACTTTTTGTAAGGAATAGTTGTGTTTGTTACAACAAAAGTTAGTTAAGTTGTTGATAGTTTTTTTGGATTATTATATGCATGTAAGGTATGTTTGGGATACAGAATTCTCTTTTATGCAAATAGAAAATAAATGTTAAATAAAATATAACTGAATCAATTATATTTGGTACGTTAAGAGAAAAAAAGGAATATCTTTTTATATATTTGTTTAGAATGATGAAAATAATAATAAAATAAAAAATAAGTAATAGCAAATGACTAAAATATCCTTAAATTAAAAAAAATGTAGGAATGAAAAGATAGGAGAAGAAAATGACAAAATCACCCCATATTTTTTTAGGTGAAGAAAGTAGATACACTTTTTAAATTTTAAATTAAATAATTAATTATGTTTAATTATTTCATTTAAAGAATATATAAATATTTATAGTTATAAATAATTATTGTAAATAGAATCATATAAATATAATTAAAATATATAATAAAGATGAAAATGAAAATAATATATTTTTTAGAATATATATTCTTATATTTTATTAAAATATTAAAATGAAATTGAGAATTAAAAAATAAAATAATAAAATAATTAATATTAACAATATAAACAAATTTACATCCATTATTACACCCCATTATTCATTTTTTATCTCCTCTTTAATAATTTTTTTTTTTACTGGATAGTGAACATTTGTAATTTTTTTCTGCATTTATAAGTGCACTTTTTTTCCCTTTTTTATCAACTTCAATTTTATTCTGCATTTGCAATTAATTTGAAAGAGAGATCACATAAAAATGGAGAGGCTTGTGGGTGAAGAAGGTCAATATCGTCTTTTCCACAATTTGCCTCCAAAGCTGCTGAGATTTGACTGCCACAATGTCATTAAATAGGTTTCCTACACCCTTTCCATTGTCCTAGCGAATTCTTGTGCCAAACATTCATGTTGAATAGAATCTTTTCAATTTCTATTTCTCAATTGATACCAAACAGGGCCTATTGATTGTGTTGATTAGTGGCTACTAATACAATACAATCACTTTGTTTTTTTTTTTTTATTAGCACAACTAGACGAAAACATTTAACATATGTATTACTCATACTTGTAAAATGTGAACTTATTTATCCAATATACATACTCATTATTACTGATGTGGGAGTTAAACCCCACCTAAAATAAGGTGCAATCACTCCATTCTTCTCTTCACCTTCACCTTTACCTTCACCTTCTTTCCCTTTCTTCTTCTTGTTCATTTATACCATTGATTTCTTCATGATATTAGAGCCATGTAATTATTTAAACTTAAAATAATATATTTAAAAATTTAAGAAGTTAATAGCAGTGATTAATATATGTGCCACTAAACATTTGAATTTTACATTACTAAGATGTGAAAGACCATCCATCCCCATCCCAAATACAAGTATCATAAATTATCATGATATTTCATGCTAATATACCAAATACTTTCTAAATCTCTTGTACTAGGGCTTGCTTGAAACGTAGTCACAAGTTAACACCAACTTTGATTCGATTGTATATAGATTTTATATGAAATTGATAATTTAAAGCCATTAATTGTCATCATCATTGAATAAAAAAAATTAATAAAACTTGTAAATAGCATTTTTTTTTCAAATGAAAGATAAATCATTTTAATTAGTTATTGCGAAATGGATTGACCAGTTATTAGAATCAAAAGTTTGTTGAACAGGCTATCGTGTGCTATGAATGTGACATTTTAAACTATAAAATTTCCATCAATGATATAAGACATGAGAAGAGTGACTCTATAAGCTGAATGAAATCTATATCAATCTTCTAATTAAATAGATGATCATGAAAACTTCCTATCGTAGATTGTACGTTTGGGATTAACAAGGAGCGAGTGAGTGAGAAAACTTTTATTATTATATACGTACGATCGATGATAACCTTTTTATCAATATTAACTTCCTTATGAAATGGATAATAGCCTTTTTATCAATGTTAACATGATTGTTTAAATAAAGATTCAATTTCATGTTTTAAAAATTGAATTAAATATTAAATTGAAATAAAGAGTAATTTATAAGTCAAATTATTTTTTAAAAAATATATATATAATATTTTATAATTAAATTAATGTATATCATAAAATAATATTTAAAATAAATATAAATATTTAAAAATATAACTAATAATTAAAACATCTTGCATATAATAGTAAATTTATCTAAAATACTCTGAGACTGAGTGAATTGAATTTATAAAATATTATAATTTTTTATTAAACCTAAAAGTCAAAAATTATTTTTTTAATTAGTTCAGTGTGAAATCAGCTAATTTTTAGCCAATCTAATTGATTCTTAACCAATTTAAAAAATTAAAATAACTAATTTATTGATTTTTCAATCCCACTAAATCAGTTGGCCCAATTTTGTTAGGAATTGATTTCTCTGCTCCTGTAAAACAGGAACAGAGTGTGCTCCTATAATCTGGACAGTCCAGATTTTATTTTGAATTTTTTTAATTTTTTAAACATTTTTTTTAATTTTTAAAATATAAAAAATAAAATAAAAATAATTTTATACTATAAACTTATAAAAAAATTAAAATTTAATATATAAAAAATTTAAAAAAATTAAAATAAAACTTAAACCGTTCAAATTTTATTTTGGATAATCCAGATTACAGAAGTACACTCTACTCCTGTTTTACAGGAGTAAAGAAATCGATTTCATTTTTTATCACCATGCATTTAGCAGGCGCCATGTATAAAGAATCTTCAATTATTAATTATCTGACACACGAAGAACAATCATTGCAAATAAATTGATAAGACCGGAAAAAATATAATAATAATTTAGGGTCTCTCTTTGGGCCACTTTAGTTAGCTATCACATGTGTCCCCTTAATTATATTAAAGTTTGGTACTTAAAGCACCCGTGAGATGTGAAAGCAATATATATATATATATATATATATATATAAATAAAGATGTACGATTAATTACACTAATCTGCCATGCTCCTAAAGGTATATTTTCTTCGTGGTGCACTGATCTTAGTTGAGAATTGATTCATCACTTAAATGTGACTAGACTCCACATCCATATGTGACCGACAGTGGAGACATCTTTAAAGTGTTCTCAAGATTTGAAATCACTACTCTAATAATCTCCTTCATTCATATTAATTATATAAAAGGGGAGCATAATCATTTCTCTTTTTCCTTTTCTAAGACAAAGTATATCTGAAATAATCTCGTGTGGCCAATAATAATTTCTCTCACAACAAAATTTGTTCTACTACTTTTTTTTAGGTGATGCTGTTTTATTTTTAGTCTGAGTATCTCTTTTAGTCCAATAAAAGCGTTATTGAGGAATTGTTGTTTTTCCTTTTTGTTATAAGTTTATTCATATACAATTGAGTGTGCCAAATGATCTAGTTTATAGTTTTAATAATTTTTTTAACAAAAGTAAAATTATGAATGTATGAGGCACCGTATTGTAGATTGGTGCGTCATGAGATATGTATTCACTCTGTTGCTTTAGAATAATATCATAAAAGGTATCGTAATTCATGAAACATTATTTTAAAATGCGTCATGTTTTAAAATATTAAAAGTTGCTCTTTAAAAGGTAATGACGTGATACATACCTTTTTTTTCTCTCCTTCACAACCTTATAACATTGCTTGTTATATGAAAGAAAATGTTACAGCAAAATTCAACTACTCTAACAATACAAAGTTAAAAATGAAAATAAAAATAATAATTTTATAAAAAGAAAATAATTTTTACTTTTTTTAAAAAAATTAATAATTAAATAAATATTATTAAATAATAATTATAAAAATATAATAAATAGTATATACAAATTTTCTCTTTCATTTCATCTTCTATTTAGATATCAAATATACTTTAACTTTTTAACCATCCTGATCAATGTTTAAAAATTCAATAGTAGTTGAATTGGAGAAAAAAGGACTTACAATTGTAATTAAATTGCTTTTAAATTGGATAAATTAATTTATTTAAAATATATTAAATATAATTTTTTATACAAATTGAATTAATAAATGTTAATATTTTATACAAAATTATTTTTAATTTATATATATATATATATGGAAAAATTATGTTTAAGGATCGAGAAGTGAAAAAATTTATTTTTGACGACCCTTATCACTAGGTTTAACTGTTTATTGCTAAATTCAGTGATAATCATCTTAAAACTAGTGATAATAGGTCCTTAAGAATAATTTTTTATTTTTGGGTCTTTTATTATAATTCTTCATATATATATTATAATACTCTCTCCGGTCTCTAATAAAAGTCACTTATTGGAGAATTATCTTAGTTTAAAATATAAGTCACTTCTCTAAATTATCTTGATTATTAAATGACTTTTTTTTTTAAAATATCTTTAATTAAATAGAGAATCATTAAGATTAATATAATTTATTAAAGATGGAGGTAAGTTCTTTAATTAGGGACAAATATAAAAAAAAAATTATGATTTAATACAAATTTAATTATTTTTAATTAATTTTTTTAATATTTATAAAATAAATATTAGTGATCTATATTATAAAACGGAAAGAGTTGCATGCGATAGTAGAACAAAAGGACAATCATGGTATCTTGGAATCTTGCACGGCACGCTGTTTTGGTTCTTAAGAAATAATAAAGCACGTAAAACATTAAAGAGTTTTTTTGCGAATAAGATATTTGATACGTCTTGTCCACATGATGCATCATAAGTCGCGCGTGGATGCCATGATTGCCAAGCAGACCAGATCAATCCTGCAGCAGGCTATGGTTAAGAATGAGAGATAATTACATTTTAACATCATTGGTTGAAAGATATTTTTTATGGAAAATTTTAAATTTTAAAATTATTTTAAAAATTTAAGGATTTTATCTTTTTTAATAACAGAATAAAAATACCTTTATTTACTTATATAAATTTATTATTACTTAGGTTTTTTTTAAAATTATAAGTAATTTTTATTATTTTTACAACTGGATTTTGTTTATTATCATCCTGTTCTAGTATTTTTATCCTTTTATTATTTGCCAAAGCATCCTTATCTTATTTGTTTTCATTTGTTACGATGCATATTTGTTACCACTTAAAGTTTTTTGGACTTACAAGTTTTTTTTAAAAAAATTTTACTATTAAAACTTGCGTTTGTTATCACTTTGATTCATCAATTTTTGTTATATGTATCTATTATCAAGTGAGATAAAAATGTTGAAGTAGACTAATAACAAATGCAAAACTAAATAATAAAAATAATAAAAATCCTTAGTAATTAAAAAATTTGAATAATAACAAATTCACATAATTAAATAAAAAATATTTTTATCTTATTATTGAAAAAAATGAGATCCTTGGGTTCTCCAAAATAATTTTGAGATTTGAAGTTCTTTATAATAATGTCTTCAACTTATGATTTTGAACTGTAATTTTTTTTTTTGTAATTTTTCTTAAAAATTAAGTTTCAGTTAAAATTATTAAATGAATATGCGTTGCAAACTTGTGCATTTGTTTGGTAGTTCGCTTAATATTTTGTTGAGAAGAATGAAAAAAATTATTTTGACAATAAGTTTTTTTCGTGATAATTTGTAAATAATTTTTTAAAGTTTTAAATTCATAATTAAAATTGTAAACTTTCAAACTTTGAAAAATGTTTTTTTGGTCTAATTTCTTTTCGACAAAACTAATTCATTTGACATCTTAAACTCGCATATGCCAGCTTATTGTACTGAAAAATATAGTGTAAAGATATTTATTTTGACTTGTGAGAAATTTAAAGTGACAAATAAGTTAACGCCGTTAAAAAAAAAGTGTGTAAAAATTTAAAGATTTAATTTTTAATTTTAAAAGTTGATTAAGTTACTTGCACGGGATTCAAATTTCAAAAGGATTAATATGCATTGCTTCCTTTTTTTTAAAAAAAGTTAACATTATCTATGATTTATTATACTAATACCAACTTCCCTAACTTTGGCTAGTAATAATTAAGCACACTTAAGCCCGTACCATGTACAATTTTTTCAATATTTTGAAACAGAAAAACCGAAATGTGCAGCATTAATAGCATGTGCTTTATATGCACAGACATCATCACAGAGTTCCATCACAAATTCCTACAACACTATCTGCAATATGACATTAGCCTAATTAATCATTACCCGATTGATTAACACCTGATCCCTCTCTCTCCTCCAAGTGGTTTTCCAAGTTATCAAAGTTTGAGTAACTAATAATTGCTTAAAGCAGATTATATCCTCAATATTGCAAATTGGATAGCGAAATGAGATTCCTCCACCAACTAGAATTTCCACATTCTAGACATCAATGTGCTTTGAGGTCGTTGCGCCTGTCATGGGCAATAATTAAGACAGTAAAATGGACGATGACGAGGAGTACTAAGAAGAGTGAAATATCTAATTTTGCCTGTTATATATATTGACGAATCTTATAGGCAATACCATTTCTACGGACTTCCATATTGTGCCAAACACAGCATTCACAAATGCTATGCAGTCATGGAAATGTAGCAGAAATATTTTGTTTGGTTATATATAGACCTTTTATTAGTTATTGACGCCCAAAAAATGTTGGTTGAGTTCAAAATTTAGACGTTTTAATTGTATAAGAAGTTAGTGATCTAGAGAATAAGCAAGAGGTATAGATTGAATTCAATGCATCAAATTTAACTCAATTTTAAATATTAAGAAGTTGATAATTCATGAATTTTCAGTTCATTGTTCAAAATATAAATTTCATTTATGTAGCAAAATTGTTTATTCAATCAATTTACTAGATTGTATTCCCCACCTTAGATTCAAGATATGTTTGGACAGACGGCAAGTGATTGAATGCCAAGAAATGGAATGATTAATATAGACTAATCCATTGTTTGAGAGTTTTTTTTTTTTAAAAAAAAGAATGAAAAGAAATGGTAAAAAAAGGACTCAAAGACCCTTCATTGTTATCTAAAACCTAAATTTTTGTATTTGTCTAATTTGGATAGTTTGGGATGGAGTGAAATAGATTAATGATATAATTACAATCATATTCTCTTTGATTAAGAATCTACTATAATTACATTTTAGTTATAAAGGTAATATTAGAAAAACAATTTATAAGTTATTCAATTCTAGTAATGACTTTTTTTTTTTTCCTTAATTAAACTTTCAAATAATGAGATAGTGCATATAAATACTTGTCATTCCACTCATTACCTTTCTAATTCATTCTATTATTTGTCATTCTATTACATTCCTTTGTTGGTTCCCAAACATAGCCTAAAATTTTAGGTATGCGCTACCTATTTAGTTGTGAGGAATTAAATTAATTTATGAGATTAGATTTAATAATGTGCAACAACTTACATTATGAAATCTGGTAGAATTTCGATTCTAATACACCTAATAAAACCATATTAAATGAAGCCACGTTGATTCAAATTCAATATGATAATTAGTTGAATAAAACATTCATTTTGAATAGCATTGCTCAAATGATAATGTTTCTGGTTTGGATCTGACAATAAACGAAGATGAAATCTTAGAGAGAAAAAGAGTTATATTAGGATGTCAAGATGATATAAGATAAGGATTTGGACATTCACATGTAAGCTTGTGAGAAGCTCAGTTTTGAATATGTGAGAATAGTAGAACTGCATAAGTGATTTGGGAGTTTGAAACTTGGTGTGGCTTGAGATGTCTTTAAAAGTGTCTATCTTGTTAACTTTAGGAAGTCCTCTATTTATAAGCATCCTTAAAAAGCGTGTCAATAATGATGATTAGATCAAGTAACCAAACCATTCACTCAAAGTGGCTTATTGTGTTTAGTTATTTGGAGTAGTTTTGTTCAAAGCAACTTATTATATCAAATTCATTACATGTGATTTGATGGATTAAAGTTGCTTAATTTTTCAAGTCTTGGTGGAGTAGATTAGACTATTGTGAGACTTGTAAAACACTTACGCCTGAAGGACCACATAATAGAGAACAATACAAATTAAAACTCATTCACGACTCTCGGATTAGCAGTTTAAACCACTTAAAAATCATTGTTCAACTCGGCATTTGCATTCATTCATCCAACCGAAGAAGAAAAACCTAAAAAAAAAAAAAGAACAACAACCAAAGAAGAAGAGCACAAGAATCGGAATCCATTACAAGGTGGGTCATACAGACAATAATAAGCGTGCTCTATTTCCAATTATTTCCCAGTCTGAATTATTAGATGAAATGAAAATCAAATGGAAGCACTGTTTGTAATAGCTAAGTACACCTGCTTTTGTTGTTTCTGGCAACATTGAGTGGTGGTGGCGGGGGACTGCTACCTTTCCTTGGGTGGGGGTCTGAATATATGTGTGTGTGTGTGTGTGTGCGTGTGTGTGAACTTTTCCTTTAAAAAGGAAATGCTTGTTTGTTTATTTATTGGGAGGGAGAAGAATCTGCTCACTAGATAAGGGAAGTGGTGCTTTTATATATCTTGGGTGTGTCCATCGAGAACTCGGATCAATGGAGGGGGAACTAT
Source organism: Erythrophleum fordii (assembly GCA_032878935.1). Lineage (NCBI taxonomy): Eukaryota > Viridiplantae > Streptophyta > Magnoliopsida > Fabales > Fabaceae > Erythrophleum > Erythrophleum fordii. Next base: position 15,724,482 of record JAVQMF010000049.1, on the reverse strand, counting down.
TTGCTTGGATTCGATTAGGGAAGTGGGGCTTTATATTGGGTTTGTCTATAAAGAATTTTGAATTTTTTTTAAAAACATCGTTGGACTGTCTTAAAATATAGGTTACTATTTTAAAATTTATAAAAATTAATATTTTATAGTTATACACAAATCTCATAATACAATCAACAACAGAAAGCTCTTGCTCTAGAAAGTTGGAAATATTGATATAGCCATCCCTCTGTATTTAGACATATGGTAATGGTTGGTCTAGTCTTGTTCCTTTATTTGTGAGTATGAAAGACCTTTCGCCATCTGTTCCCTGTGCGCACTTTAGTTGATTGATATTGAAGCACATATTTAGGTGCTGTCTTGGAGAGAGGTATATGAATTAGGGAGATACCATAGCACACAAGCCAATAGTTTACTCTCTGATCAGCGTGTTATATCAAAGAGGGCCACACCCATAAGTCACGGATGCTCGGCATTTACTTTTAGACTTCTATACCCTTTTCTCCTGTTCCCAATTCCATCATGTCTCACCCTTTTTCTGTTTAAATTATACATTTATCTCTCTTATTTTGTTGAAATTATAAGATTTTTTATTTTATTTTTAAAATATACATAAATTTTTTAAAATAAAAATTATACTATACTTGACTTAATTTTAATTTTTTTAATAAAATACTCTCTATTAATATATATATATATATATATTAAAATTAGAATATCCTCGATCTGACACAATTTTTTTATGGAGGGTATTTTGGTCAAAAATTTAAAATTACTAAAACATATATTTTAAAAACTAAAAAGAAGTTTATGTAATTTCAATAAAATTTTAAAAATATCTATATAAATTTTTATTAGGGCAACTATCCTCCGCACATTCATTGCCGCAAAAATAGAAACCAGAAAAAAAAAATACAAAAAATTAAGAGTTTTGAGTGTAGCTAAGGACACAACCCCATAAGACAAGGGCAGAGAGTGCCTTCTCGCTACTTCTCCCCATCTTCAATTCTCATTACGAGAGAAATTTCCCCTATCTCCGTTCCTTGAATTCTTATCTATTTTTGCCATAGATAAGAATTGATGATTGGTTCTTGTGTTAGATTATTATTTTTTATTTTAAATTAATATAAATATTAATAAATAATATGATGTCTAAAATGAAAATAATTAATAATATATAAATAAATATTTTAAGAATATTTATGTGAAAATGACAAGAACTAGAATCTTGTAGTACAAGAAATATGATCTACATCCCCTTCTTCATCCTTAAATTACTCTAAAAGTGATTTTTTTTCCCTATCTTTGTCCTTATTGAAAAAATAAAGATTCCCTAATACAAGTTTACAAATTTTTGGAGTTTAAAAATTTAGCCAATGAAACTAATGTTAAATTCTAAGATGTAAATATAATATGGGGTTTGTACGATCAGAGAATCCAAATTAAATTCGTACATAAATCTTACAAATACGGATTCAATCTGCATCTGCACCCAATAATTGCTCTAAATGAACTCACATCGCATGAAGCGTGCTCTCGGAAATGCCATAAACTCGTTAAAACGAAGGTGGGGGGGGGGGGGGGGACAAATGAAGGAAAAGTACCAAGACATGGTTTTGTGAAGCAGTGAGATCAATCCAAGTGCAATGATAGTTAGCAGAAAAAGAGGTACTGTCAAAATTGAAGAGTGGAAGGTGTTGCGTGGAATTAAAATCACGAACCAACACCGAACGGCACTTGCGGGCATGCGTGCGTGTGTTAATGGAAGCATCAACACACACCGCAATATAGCAACTAAGCAATTAATCCGTCTTCGAATCACATGATAGTGCAAGCCCAAGTGGCCCTTACTGCACCTTCAACAACATTTTTCCCATTCACCATGCTTTGCTCTTATCTATGATCTATAGACAACGATAAAACGACCTCCGCAAGAAAAAAAATAGTTAGCAAAATTAATATGCAATTACATTTACAAACCATAAATTATTAAAGCTGTGTTTGGATATGTATTTCCTTCTTCCCCAGATCATGTTTCAGAGGAAGCAAAAGATTATTACTTTTATTTATGCAAACATGATTTTTCAGCATTTATCCAAACATGTACCAAGCAAAACATCTATTCTTAACGAACAAAAGTGAGGTTTAAAGTATTTATTATTATATTTTTTAATAAAATATGACAAGTAAATATTTTTTTTAATTTAAGACTTTTTAAAAACTTTTTTAATGAAATTATATTTTTCACAAAATTTTTGATAATAAATATCTTAAAAATTTTATCCAAGTCTAATCTATTATTAATTCCTTTAGATTTAGATTTAGAGATGGGATCCATCGATCTTTTCAATTTTTCATCATTAGCATGCTTTTGAATATATATATATATATATTTGGTTATGGATACTTTATAGATCCAAAATTTGTACATATCTAAAATAATTCAATCTATACTATTAAAACCCAAATATCTTATGGTTTATAACGGCCCTAGCTCCTGTCAAACTATATACAATTTACTAAAATAGTGAATTGTTGAAAGATTACGGCTAAAGATGACAAATTGTACTGAATCTAAACACTACGGCTCCATCAATAAGAACATGATAACTTGATTGAAAATTATGGATTACGATTAATTTATCTTTCTTAAGAATATAAATAAAGTTTACGCAACATCATCTACAATACTTACAATGCTTATTTGACACCTATATTATTTATATACTTTCATGTTTAGACAATACAACTCTCTTTCTCTCTTTTAAGTTATCTCTCTCTTATTATTGTCATCTCTTATCTTCAAAAGGCTAAATCCATTTCTTTGTGCAGACCAAAGATTCAACTTATCAATATCATGATATATATTTTTTTAAATTTAGTTTGAAAGTAGGAGTGGCTTTTGAACACCTATATATATATAGTAGTATTTTATGCTTATGATTTAATTTTTTGAAGAAAAAAATCATAAGTAGCAAAGAGAATATTTCAACAAATAGCTAAAACATGAGAATGCTAATTGTTTTTATATAAAAAAAGATCTAATAATAGAACTGGTAAATGACGAGAAGATCGTACATGTCCTATGCGATGATATTTGTGCGTACAGAAAGAAGCAAATGGGTGGCTAATCCTATCTTTTGGTTCGTACGCTATAATCACCTATTGAACTATATATGAAGCATCCCACGCGCTCATGTGGAAAGCTACATTTGATAGGTTCAAAAGAAAGTGGGTCTGCTTCTAAGCTCAAACCCTTTAAATGATGTTGAGAAGGAAGATAGTTCAAAATTTATTAATGAAGAGATGGTAAAATGGGTATTAAATAATATGAGGAATATTTTAGTAACTTATAGATAATTAAAGTTAAATTTAACAATCAATTTAAATGGTAAATGATTTATTGTAATGAAATTAATCGATTAAGAGGTCAATTGAAAACTTTCATAAATTAAAGAAGATACTGTAATTGAAGGCAACTATTATAATATGTAAGTATAATTTTTTTCTTTTTTATACTTGTGTGCACTCTAACTGGTTTGTTATGATTATTAGTCTCTGAAAATTAATGGCGTCAAGAGATATGCGTGACTTTGGTATTAGTGTTTGAATTTTTTTGGGCCCAAATTTAGTGTTCTTAATTAAGTACATTGTTAAATTATTGTTTCACCCGCTTTTTTTGGGGTTTAATCATGTTATGGGCTTATGTTATAAACTATAAACCTATAAAGTTCATGTAACGTGATTCAATTGGGACTATTGGGCTTCAGGATGTTCGTGGGTTCATTTGGCTGCCATGATCGTTGTACTAGTTGTATATGGGCCTTACATTTGACCTTGTGGCCACTATCTGCATTATTTGGGTTGTGTATAGGGCTTTCAGTTTGATTCTCGTTCGGGTTCAGACTATTTTCCCCTTCGGATCTGGAATCTGTTATTCGGGGCTCGAACGCCTGGAAGTCCAGAACCCAGAGCCTGTAAAAGTAAATACGCCAAGGAAGCAAATCAAGGAACTTAAATCTGAGCAGAACGGGGCCAATGCGGAGCAAGAAAATGCCAAGCGCAGCAAAGATCTCGTTGAACAGGAGCTTACAGGCCAGGTTGTGAAGTTCAATTGTTCTAGTATGAAGCTTCTGTTCAAACGCGTGAGGTTGGTTGCTGTCCATTTTATGTCAATGAAATTTCTTTGCAGCCATGGCATTTTCTTCGGATGAAAGTATTCTGAATTGTTAAGCGTGAGGATAGGCTAGAGTGTCTCTCATTCAAGATGAGATTTCTGTTGTTGGATTTGATTTAGAAACTCTCATCCGCATCCTTGTGTGGTTTCCAATTGTTTGCTCATTGAATCTGTGGCTTTTGGCTTTACATTGTTAAGCTGTTTAAAACTCCTCATTGAACCTGGATTTCCTGGAAATTGTGCCTTGTTTTCCAAAGAATGGCAAATTGCCCCTCTCCGCTCTTCATCGGCTCATTCCATTGCTTCTGAAAAAAGAAATGTCAATTAAATAGATGTCCAATGTTCGCATGTGCGTTAGATTTTCTTACTTTTAGGCAGTGAGGAATTCATAAAGCTAAACGCTAAGTCTTATTTCATTGGTAAAAAATATTGTACGATCTCTTTGTATCATTCATTTTGTACTCGTTCTCTTACAGCCAGGACATATTAAATGAATTCCATTGACAAATCTTGATAAATTCCACTGAAGTACTGGCAGGTTTTTTTATTATAGATTTCATATCTTGGTTCTGTTTGTTAGAACTGCTGACTTCTGAATCCATACTGCTGATTGTTGGTGGACTTCGTTGAAGTTTGGAAGCTGTCAGTGATCTTCTTCGGGCAAAAGAGGATAACCAATCATTGTGAATAGCCACCTTCTTAGCTGAACATTTGGAAGGTTGATATTATCGTACTCAAAGGAGAACTATTCTTGGCTGTCCTAGCTGCCCATGTTGTGTGGCCTATATTTGTAAAGACCTTGCATTCTAACAATGATGAATAAGGATAAGTTTTGCACAAAAGTAGAAAAGAGAAAGGGGGTGAGAACATAGTATGCTATTTGTTCTTTCATATATTTAAAACTTGTTTCTCAGTAAATTGTTTGAGTTCTTGGCCATTACCATCTCTGAAATTCCAATATTTCTATATTGCAGTTCTTTCCCTTTGCCTGGTTAAGGCCTTTCAACATTAGCGGTAAGATACATCTTGATTCTCGGCAGCAACAATATTACCATAGTACTATACCTTCCCACTAGTCTTCACCTTCTAAGTTCCCTCATCCCCAAGGAGCTGGATTAGGAGAAATTCAGGAAAGATTGAATCATTTTTCTGATAAACGTGGCCTGAGTGACAACATCCGTTTAATCTACAGTTTTGCTAGTATGTGCAGCCTTCAACGTCTTGAGTTAACAATGACAATAATGTAGATTTCCTCTCTTCGTCTTGTCTGTTCATCCCCTGCTATATAATTAACAGGAATCATGATTTTAGACGAGGTTTCAAAATTAAGTGAGGCCATAGTATTATGATCCTAATAGAAATCCTATATAAAAATTTGTTTGTCGGATAGAAATCATGGCTGTCAAACTAGCATAAATAACTTACAGGTTCTGAGCGCAATATGGTTGGGGAATTATTCAGCAATGCAACAAGCCCTGTGCTGGATGACTTAATTTCAATCTGTGTAGAGAACAGCGCAGAAACTGGGCGATGGTCAGAGAACTTGCTTTCGCTGCGGAAATAGTGGAGTTGGTTTACTGCTTTCCCGTACCATAGAATTCGGTCACACCTGCCACCGTAATTTAGTACATTCTGATAGCAAGAAAATCGTGGCCTATAGTGAAGAACTATGAGAAGTTACTATACCATGCTGGAGTTCTTTGCTTCTCGCCGGATCTGCTTGGAAGGCCGCCAGAGTATCTATTGCAATTTGAGGACGAGTATTTATAGGTAGGGGCGAATTCTAAGCTACCCTCTTTCCAACCCTCGAATACCCCACCTTCTTCTTGCTCTTTCCGGAGTTGGTCATACTCCTGCAACGCTCTCCAGTCTTGCTTTCTTATCAGCTGCCTGGCAAAGCTGTCCTCCAAGTATAGCCTATAGTTGAGATCCCCAAACCAGAATATCCGACTGTTTTGAGGTTAGTGCTACAAGGTGAGACGTTTTTGTTGCACCATTTGCAAGAATTACACACATAACGAAGGTGGGGAATAATTAAATTGCGAAACAAATCGTTGACCACTACATGTATACCCGCGCACTAATGCTTTTGTTTAAATCAAGAATTAGAGTCTTACACATGGGTTAATTAAAATAGATGTAAAGAATAAGTAGAAGCTTATCAAAATGAGTATGTCAGGTCATCTGAGGTTTAAAAAATAGGGTGTGTCAGACGATTTCTTCACACCATCGCCTAAAACACTCAATTTGTACTTTGTGCAAAATGTGTACCTGAAAATTTCCCTCGATACCAGAAGATGAAAAGCAAAGGAAAAAGTTATTATACATCAATTAAGTGCAAGTGATCTATACTTTCAAACTTTAGAAACGTACTTACAAAGACTTGAACGTATGGGTGGGGACGGGGGATCTGTTTTGGGTGTATGTCAATTCAAATTTATATTCTGAAGCGGAAACATTATTATTAAAAAAAAAATTATGCTTATTAGTTCAGTTTGATTTGGTTGAGGTTTTTATTAAACCATGAATTGAATTGGGGGAAAAAAAAGCCAAATCAAATCAGTATTATTTATGAGTGATAGCAGACTAAAATTTGGTCCAGTTTCAATGATTTGGAAAATTTCTGTGCGAATTACTAATTAATCTTAGTGTAACAACCAGTGTTCATGACTTGAATTGATAGTCTGTTTTATTATATATATACACTTTTTTAGTTTCTTATTGTTGTTTAATTTACTTGAGATGAAAGCTTGTCATTGTTAGTATAATTGTTGTCTCTCTGTGTTTTCCATACTCATATATGGGGTTGCGTGATATCTTAATAAATCTGACTAAACCAAGCAGGTCAGCCCAATTCATTGCTTTTGGTTGGTTTTCTTCTATTTTAGGGTTAGGTTAATTTGGAGATCTTCAAACAATATGGTTCAATTTAGGTCAGGGCTCAAATAATTTTTATGCAAAATTATGTCGTTTATTTTAATCGTGCATGCTGACCCTATATTTCATTTGCTGGATATATATTATATATGCGGTCGACTTAACTACAATTTTGGTGGATAAATGTATACAATTTTAGGCAGACAAGTAAGTTTAGACTTAGTTAATTAGTTAATGGTTTCCAAAGTCTTTATTTTAATTCGAAAGGATCTAGAAATTGTGGAATAGAAATATCATTAAAAGGCCTAATAATAGAAACAAACTTAATGCAAACGATTTTCTATAGTTTAGAATCTTTAGATTGATCAGTTTCTGAGCGCTCAATTTGGATTCGTGTTAGAATTTAGATTATATATTTGGGTTGCTTTTAATCAAATCTTAACTCGGAATAATAACCGTGTACTCTCCTAATTGGTCCTACCAATAGAAACAAAGAAGGAAGAAAGATGGATGAAGAGACAACTTACTCGTGGCCTAAGATGGTAAGAGGACGAGGATAATGATCGTCACTGGGAATTCTTGGGAAACAAGTTCGCCTAAAAATCTCCAAAACCTGGTGATTTCTTCGGCCTTCATCACCCTTCTTTTCCCCTGATGCCAAGTGGGCAACTACAAAACAAAAACTTGTTCCTTCAATTAACATGCTAACTGCGACGGAACCTTTGTTTCCCAGATAGCCCATCATGCCACATGCCACTGAACAAACTTTCACATTTGAGATATAGTACTTCCTGAGCAATTCCTGTCTCATCCACACACTGATGAATACTCCAACCATCTTCTTGCTTGCCACCAGCGTGTAATTACTGTCTTCTTTCGGCTTGAAATTTTGGGTCTTCCATTCTTCCGTTGCCTGAGTTCCTGCGTGGCTGCTATAACTCGTTCTTTTTTCAGAGTTGGGATTCTCCTCATAGAGATAGTTTTCCCCTGATATTGAATTTAGCATGGGTGTTAACCATGGACATCCATACTTATCGTTCAAAGTTCTTCCCATAAGCAGGTTCCAACTTGTTGCCACTGTTGGGTCTTCTGCTCCTATGACAGTTAAGGTGTTCAGCGGTACAATCTCCTGAAACCTGAAATAAAATCTTTTCAGTGAAACGTAAAGTTCTTAATTATAAAAAATTTTAAGTCGATTACAGGGACTCGGGTTCGAATAATACCCAAAAACATATATATCTGCAGCATTCTTGAGATTCAACCACTCATCCAAATCCACGGCTAAGCTTCCTATAGGAGACCTTCCAGCAACGTTCCAAGTACCTACAAAGATCCTAAAACAGGCAAAGACTTTGTGTTACTATATAAGCCGAAGGCTAAATTCACTATTTTCTTCCTGATCTATTTTCTTGGGAAATAATTTGAAACTATACCTTAGTTCATTTGTTAAAATACATGGGTCAAATTCCAACGATCGAGGGGAAAGATCGCCGCCGGTGTCATCACTTTCAGCTTCAGCTTCATCTGTAATAGACGTCCATCCAAAATTACATTATACATTATTTATTGATAGCAGAAGAACAAAGATATAAATCCGATTTGTCTTTATTTCTATCTTCTTGAATAAATGTATTGGAAACCTCTTCTTTCACCCAAACTGTGTGATGGTTTGTCTCCCTTGTGACTCCTAGTAAACAAATTGGGAAGCCTCCGAGACCTTGGCTTCCGGTTCTCCTCGTCCATGGCTGATCAGGTGGTCCAGTCCATGCAGACCACACCGATGACAGGAAGGAGGGTAAGCACTTTACAGCTTCTTCTACATCAAGTTGAAAGCTTCTTAGTTTATTTTTGAGCGCTGCGGCTAGTTTTCTACTTTTTTCTCAATAAAATACCACTATAGGATTTGCTGAAATGGGTTATTGTGTTATTCGCCCTACCCCAGTTAGAGAACGAGACAGAGGTAGCCAATGCTGGATTTAGGCCCCTGGCGTTAAACACGATGCAGAGACATGACGCGGCAAGTATCTAAAATAAAACAACGAGTCATGAGCAAAAAACATAAAATAAAATAAGTAAAATGTCAACTAAGTGGGAGGGAGCTTCTTTCTCCATCCCGGAAGGTTGAGGGTGTAATTAATGATTGGATCCAGAGGCAAACAGGAAAAGATAAGTAGGCCTCGCAAGGTTCTATCACCTATTTAATCATCGTCGGCGCTGTTAGGTGGTGTTTGCGATATGTTTTATGTCTCCTGTCTCGTGTTTATCTACCTGACATTGGTGTTGTTTCATTCGTACATGATAAGGCCAAATAATTTTTTAGATTTAGATCTTTTGATGTGAAAAGCTAATATGATAATATAGATAGACGCTGTGTGTTTGTGAAATCCGCCGTTCAAATAAAACTTACCAATCAAATGACTCTTGCGTGCTCTTATAACTGTTTTTCTCTTCACTTGATGTCTTTGGCTCCAAATCCTATTTTTCCGCACTAATACGGAACCTTCGGCTCCTAGTGGGTCGGTATTCATATGGTTTTAATTAATTACAATCTCTTACTTTTGCAACTTTTGTCTAAGCAATCGGTTTTCAACCTTTTATTAAATATTGTTGCTAAATATTGTTACAGTATATAATTTCTTTATATATTAAGCTAATTATAGAGATAATTAAAATATTTATATTTTATAGATACCCACAAAATTTACTTGTTTGAATCTAGATATAGAGATAAAAAATAGATCTGAATTTGGATCTAAGGATTTAAAAAAAAAAAAAGTACGAGTAAGGGTGGTACCCACTTCATCCCGACCTCTCTAGTATGTGTATATGTGTCAAGATTGCAATGTTAGAACTAACTTGACAAGATTAAGACTAGACAATTTCAAATCAAGTGGATTGTGTGCTTGAATAATAGTAATGGTTGTGGGATTTTTATTTAGTCATTTTATTTAAATAAATTTCATGTAGATGAGTCGTAGCTAGAGAAAAAATTGTTGATTTTGAATTTTTTTTTGAATAAGCGAGTTTAGGATTAGAAATTTAAGGATTTTTCAGCAAGTAGCAAGTTGCTGGATCTATGCAGGAGTTGTTGATTTTTTCTCACAAGGTGAAAAATCTTTTTTAAGTTGAAAGGAGGATGGGAGAGGATGATGGACAGGTCTGGAGAGGAAATCTGCAAGGATATTATTGTGACTTTTAATATGTTATATCCTAAATTTATAGCAAAATAAATAATCTTTTCAACGAAGCAATTGCTTATCAGGTAGAAAATCATGTTTATCCAACCTTCCTTTGTGGATCTCACAAAACTTTGATCAATTGATTCTTGTGCCCAGACCAATATATTCAACGGATACAACTGATCACTTTGTGAACTCAGGGGGAATCCAAACTAAACCATTGTAGCAAACTTAGTTGAAATTTAAAAACTTAAGCAATCCCAATCATAATTTTGGACTGCTAAAATTTTAAGAGTAAATTATATAAGTTCTTTTTAAATTTTACTAAAATTATATTGATTTGTTATCTAATTTTAAAACATATACTTTAGTCTAATTTTTAATTTTTTTAACTAACGTACTCTTTATAAAAAATATGTATTTAAGTTAACAAAGGTTATTTTAATAAAAAAATTTAAAACTAGACTAAAGAGAAACGTAATTCTTTGTTTAGGGAAAGTTTATATATATTTTGAAAATAAAAAAAAATTTAGTAATTTCAATAAAACTCAAAAAAAATTTATATAATTTATTCAAATTTTAATGCCAAATTCAACCCAGTTTTTCGTGATACTCCCTCTACTAAAAAAAGAAAAGAAAAGAAAGACACGCACACATACACATACATGATGCCCCTTGGACTTAACATTGGCATTGCACCTCAAAGTTAGTTGCTACTGTATTGAAAAAAGTTTATTTGTAATTTTTTATATCTTTATTGTTAAGTTATCTAATAAAAATATGATAAATATATAATTTTTTTAATTAAAATATGTCAAGTGTATAATTTTTGTAGAAAACTATATAATTATCTAATTAAATTATATACTTGTTATATTTTTATTAAAAATTATATACTTATCATATTTTAATTAAAAATTTTAATAATAAAAATATAAAAAATTGTACATAATTTTAGTCCTAAGATAATAATTATCATCTTGCACTCTGCACCAAATTTCACAACAATTCCTACGCTAACTCACAACAAATTATGTAAAAATTTGGATATGAGTGTTTTTTTTTTCAAATAAATGCTTTCAATCTTTAATTAATTTATTTTTTTAACCTACACTTCTTAACATCAAGGCCTCCTTTGTTTTAAAAAAGGAAAAAAAAAACTGAAGAAATCAAGTAATCAACTAACAAAGCAATTTATTTATTTATTTAGTTATTTTCTTTCAATAGACCTTACATTATAGTATAGACAACTCCAACGACTCCAGTTTAATCTTAGGATGTTCGTCTTGAAATTCGTACATATCTATTAACATTAGGATTAAACTTAAGTAAAAAATTTTATGTATTTGTTATCAAAATTTTTAATAAAAGCATGATAAGTTGAGTCTTTTGAAAAATGTTATTCATACAACATGTTTGTGTTTAAAATATAATAACAAAGACATAAGAAATATACTTACATATTTTAAAGAAAATATGTTGATTATCTTAGCCAAAAAAATTTTGATTTACTTAATGTACCTAAATCTTTTCTTTTTTTACTTTTTTTTGTGGGGGGGGGGGGGGGGGGGGATGGACAATATTCATTCCCACCCATTTAATCACTCAAACTCAACTATATGATAATCCCATCAGACCCCTTGTGTTGATCCAAGAGACAAATGGGTTGGGTCAATAATTTAACTTACTAGGATATGAATTCTTAAGGTCAACCTATGGTTAATTTGTGGACCACCTCATACAAAAATCATTTTAAAAAGTGTATTTCAAAAAATTGTATTCATGTTTTAAGAAAGAGTGTGGGCACACATGTATATTTATATAGATGCACACATATATAAATATGTGCATGTACATATGAATGCACACATACCTATATAAAGATACATATGTATACATACAAGTATGGACACACACACACATATATATAAACACACAATAATGGCTTGTAAAAATTTGAATGAGTTAATAGTTGGGATGTGTTTGATCCTTAATTAATAGGTTACGGGTCATATAATGCTCCCTAATGAGTAATAAGTGTTTATTTACATCATAACTGACTTCAACTTCTTTTATCCAACTCAAATTTAACCATTTGTCATCCCTAGTTGTTCTTGGTTCAATTTGATTTTTTTTTTGCTCAACTTGGCTATTTATCAATTATAAATTTTTGACCGACTTTAACCAAAATTTGACCTTTTTACTAAACCTATTAACACATGAATATTAATAGCTCAAGTTATAAGTCAAACTAATATATATTAATTGTTAATCACATGATTAACTACTTTGGGATGCATTATGTGCTATTTATATTATTTTTGTTGCTTCGCTATAAATATAAATTTGCTTAAAAAGTGAGTATACATTATGAAAGCCTGGCTCAAATCCTAAGGCCTCGTTTGGTATAAGGGATTAGGTTTTGATGGAATGAGAATGGAAAATAGAATGAGAATGGAAAGAAATCTTGTACTCCATAATTATATTTGGTATGATGGAAAAAAAATAGGAATGTTTTTACTTTTTTATACTTAGTTAGATAAAAATGACATAAAAATAAAATGAGAAGAGAATTAAAAAATTAAAATACTTTTAATAATTATAAAATATAATATAATATTTTATTTTTAATTACCAATAATAATAAAATATAATATAATTTAAAAAATTATTTTTAATTTACCTTTAATAAAAAAAATTATTTGAAAAAAAATAAAATAATTTTAATTTTTATTCTTCTACTTAATAAAACTTTTTCCTGCTCAGTAAAACTCTCTTCCACCACAAAACAATAGAATAGACTTTCTTATATTAGTGGGAGACAACTCAAAAAAAAAAAGTCTTCTATCTACTAAATATATCTTTCTCTTAATCCCACTTTCTTTCTTTTTTTATCACTCAACTTTCCCCTAAACCAAACGAGGGCTAAAAGCATTGAGAGTTTCAGTAAGAAAAGAGAATAGAGCCATAAAATGAAGGATGTGACTGAATTTCATATATTTAGAGGATATTCTTGCTGGGATATGGGATGTCGTGTATTCCAGCAATTCATGGCCTCTCATTGCGTTGATCCTCGTCGAGCCACATCACATTAGAAACCTCGAAACACATCGTTTTGGATAAGTAAAATGATGTGTTTCAAATATATATGTATAGATATTATTTTTAAACGATAAAGGTCAAAAAACACCATTTAATTATATGAAACAATGCGTTTTGACTGGTACTCAGGCTTCCAGCTCACGAGCAAAATGCACCCTCTCTCCACCCCCAATTCCCTTAGATTCTACTGCCTCCACATCCTTCACTTCCAAAAGCTTTAATTCAATCAGTACCGCAATGTCATAAGTCCGCACCATATTTTGTGTCAAGCACAGAGCTATATTCAAATTTTAGCATTTCATAATGTAGAATGCTTTTTACATGGAAGTTATCCATATAAATACAGTCATGACTTATCATTGAATTGAACAAAACGATTGGAATCATACATCAGCTTCCGGCTATCAGGTTATCCAATGAAACACACACTATGCAGAAACTACAAGGCATTGCCACAAACTCATCATGCATAAGCCTTTGGCTATTAAGTTATCCAGTAAGGGAAAATACAATATTTGTGAATAGGAGAGACACATAAAAACCGTGCTACCATGTGAGAGGTTTACAAATTCTCCCAAACCGTTTGCTCTTGATCCCTCAACAAGATGCCAGGACAGTGGCACACATAAGTATATATGTAAATGGCCAAGCTTACATGTTGAGTCTCTAGGCTAGTCAGAAGCGTGAATGGGCCACAAATCACCCCCACTAATAGAGCCCTCCATCTTGCCGCCCTAAACTAGAATAATAGAATCAATACGAATCAGAAGTACACAATTTCAAAATGAACCATTTACTCTGTAAATTTTAGATAGCAATAATTGAGGGAAGACAAGTAAGGAAAGAACTCGGAGACGCCAAAGTGAGGGAAGATGATGTCATCCAATGAAGCACTTGGAGATGATCATGCCGAGTGCCGACAATGCACTTGGGTTGCCGGAGTCTGATGTTAGAGAGGAACCCATTGCATCAAGACCGAGCTTTTGGAAGGGAAGGATGTAAAACTAGAAAGAATCGAGGGATGGGGGCAGAGAGACGACGCGTTTTGCTCTTGAACTGAAGACTGAGTACTGGACTCTTTTTTTTTTTTTTTGGGGCGGGGGTGAACGAGTACTGGACTCAACATGCACTGTTTCGGATAACCAAGGAGCGTTTTGACTTCCATCGAGGGGAAAAAAAAGTTCAAAACACGCTGTTCTTTTCATAAGACGGAAAAACTCGATACACGCTGTTACTTATCTGAAATGGTCTATTTCAAGGCTTCTAACACGACGTGGCTTGATGAGGACTGTTGATGCAACGGGTGGCCATGATTTGCTGGTACTCGTTGAGGATTAATGCTTGGGATATGCTGTAAACTTTTCTTCAAAAGTTTTGTGGCTTCTGGTTGAAAGACTTGAAGCCTAAATATTAAGGGAGGTAGAGTTTTAAGGTATGCTTGAGGGTTGGGAAAAAATTATAGTTGAATGATAATTTTTTATTTGGTTAAATAAATTTTATCTTTTAAAAATTTTAAATTAAAAGAATTGAAAAAAATATTTTTTTGGGAATTTAGTTATATTTTTTTATTGTTCTCTCTTTCTTATTAACAATTATTAATTAAAAAGGGAAACTTAGTTACAAATTTTATATTTTTATTATCAAATTTTTAATAAAAATATGATTGAGTGTATATTTTTTATAAATAAATATATAGTTTTTATAGTTTAACATTATATGATTGAGTTTTTAAATAAATTTTTAACATACATTATATTTTTATTAAAAATTTAATAATAAAAATATAAGATACTGTATTTAACTTTAATACATGAAAAAATATTTTGTTAAAACTTTTTCTTTTTTTACTGTTTTTCCTCTCAAGACAATGAGACCATGGGAGAGTCTAACTTTTTTTTTTTTTTTTTTGGGCGCCCCCGGGGGGGGGTATGGCCATATTCCAACTAGAATTCAAACAATTTGCAATTCTTTAAGATTTCTTTCATCCTCAATAGCCTAGACAGGGCCCAATACAGATCTTTTTCTGTGTCAAAGTTTAAAATCTTGTACTAACTCAGTGTTCAAGACAAGTATTTCCACCAAAGGTCAAACTTTGATTTCGTAAAGATTTTCTTCCCTATTTTCTTTTAAACAATGCCTACGCAGGTAAACAAAGATGTCACTTAAACTGGCGCATATTCTTGCACGTAATGCGAATGATCAACTTTTTTTTAAAAAAAAAAAGCAAGATAAAAAGGAAAAAAATGTGTTAAAAAATAGTAAAACGCATTCTTCAAACCGCATATAAATTATATTGGGCAAAAGAACTTATTATATATTTGTTCAAATATATGTGTATATGTGCGTGTGTGTGTGTGTGTAACAAAAGAAACAAATAATAAGAAGAAATGAATTAGACATTGGAATATTCTTTTACTGCGCCAGCGCGGCACTACGACAACAAATGGGAATCCTGCACCCCCCCCCCCCCCCCCGGGGGTTCTCACATCCTTTGACATTGCTTTGTTTAGCACTTGAGTTAGTCCTTATAGATAACCTTGCTCTTTAAATATAAGTATTAAACATTTTAATAATCAATTATTTAATGTTGAATGAATTATAGTTCAATGCCTTTCTTGGTTTCTCAATATTGCGAAATTAGAAAGGGGCAAAATGGAGGATGGGAGTAAGAAGTTAGATAGAATATAAGAGCGGCATGGGGCCAATATGGAGGGTCTCGTGCGTTAACGAGTCAGAGGATCTGATTAGAAGGAAAATAAAAATAGAAGAGGAAATTCCTTTTTTTTTTTCTTCTTAGGATAATGCTACTGAGCTAGAAACTGTTAAATTTAAATATAGTTGTATAGGTCTACAAATGCAATTATTTATATTTTATAATTGTGATAAAACAATAATGTAAATAACATTACTTTTTAATAGAAGCTTTAATTTGAAATTTTTTATGGTATGATATAGTTAATAAAAAACAACTCCTGCACTAAAAGTCAGAAACATGGATCTGAGCCAGAACAAATATATTAAGACAAAGATAGTTACTCAGCTAAAGCACTGCTAGAGTTGAGCATGTGACCTTCAAATGCGTCATGGATGCCACTTCTAATTGGTGTTAATCAAAACTGAACGTAACATGCAACTTACTAGAGTTGTGTCTGATTTTCATGCCGAATTAGGATAGCAAATTTTTATACTGGTTATTAGTGAATGAAGTTTTTTTCAGTAATAATGATTATCAGTAATTATAGGAAGGGAGTAAAGATAGTGTAAACAAGAGGTATGCAAATAGAGACAGCCCAAAAAAATGTAAGAAAGGACATTTCTCTTAAAGAAGAAAGTTAGGAAAGAATACAAAATTGTAGCTGTCTTTGGGACTCAAGCCTCTACAATAAGACACTTTAATCCTCTAGGTGTCATGTTTGAGTTTTTGTGGAACCTGTAACTTTCAGCTTGTCTAGCATCGGAGACCAAATGCTGCCTAAACATGGCGATGAAAGCTTCCACTCTTTCATTTAGTTCCTCCTTTGACAGCCGTGGTACCTCATCTTCCACCTCCACCACCACCTCCTCTTCCTCCTTTTCATCTCTCTCATTCTGAAAATCACTTGTCCAACATTGTTCATTGTAGCAATCTTTTCCATCTTCAATTTCTTGAGAACACCCACATGCCGTCTTCTTCTTCTTTGTCTTGTCATTCTTCACTTCTTCAACAATGCCTTCATTTGCTGAACTTCGAGGGCGCAGAGACATGAATAGAATGGCTAAGAGGATGAGATTGAGGATAAGAAACACCCAGGCACGCCACTGCTCAACTAGAAAGCGTTTCAGACACACCATTAGAAGAACTGTACCTGCTGTGAACACAATTGTGTGCATTGTATCCTCCTCGTGCTCTGTCTCCTTGGCTTCTCTCTCACATTCCCTGTTCCTCATCTCCATATTGAGTCTTCCTTTCTTGTATGGATTACAGAGAGAGATTCACTTTGGGTTCGCCTATAGAGCTGAGCTAGACTTGACCATATATATCACAAGGAGAAAGTGAATCCTGTGCAAGAATGATTGTTTTGTTCGTAATGTGAGGGATTGCATAATCCACTCTTAGGCATAAAGGTGTGATGATGAGAGGACTTCACAACAATCGGTGAGTGGTGTAGGCTGCTGAGGAGACAAGCAAACATAATACATACAAGGCCTGCTGCTCTGCCACTACTGCTAGATATTCCATGTGTTCATGATTGCCAGCTCCAACTTAGGATTTAGCTTTGTAAGTTAGTGTATGTTTGAGCTTGGCGTGCACACCAGTAGCCACTAGCCCCAAAGGAGTGATTGGCTCTTGGTATTGGTTCATTGCGGTAATTACAATTCCTCATTGAAGGTTACAATGGCCATTCCACTTCCAAACTCTTTTTTTTTTGGTCTTTACTTTTTCAAATCTTCAGAGTATAGACTTCTTTCTAACAAAGTGAAGCAAATGGGCACAATGAAGGAGTGGCATCGCTAGAAAAGCACATAGAAAAGTGGGGAATTGGAATCTCAAAATTGAATTACTTGCGGGCCCTTTGTGAAAGCAGTTTTTCTTTTTTTTTTTTTTTTGGGTGGGGGGGAGGTGGTTCACAAAGCAGGGGGATCAAAGCGTCCCAGAGGTGCTGGAGGATAGACAGCAAGGATTATAACGTGACGAGCAAAAGCACGCCTAATCCGCACATACAACAACAGAAAGACCCCGCATGTCCTATGACTTAAAGCTATGTTTCCTTCTTGCTTTATGCTAGTTTCCCCAAAAGTATTCAACCACAGTACAGCATAGATTCTTTCTCGGTATAAAGGTCGATGTTTTTTAACCTACCTGTGATGTGATCTTTTATTACGAAAGACTAATAAAGTTTTCTATTTCTTCACTTTATTAAATTTGGTGATGATTTTTTATTATTGTTATTATTATTATTATTATTATTATAGCAAGTCCAAAGCTGAAGGACATGTGTTTTACGCTAAAATAGGGCAATAATGTAAACCAAATCAGATGGTCGCTCTCTCAATTATTTTTTCCACACCAAGGAATGGGGTTATAAATCGATGTTTCTTTTTACAACAAGCAGAGCAGTCCGTCCAGTGCAACTTAATGAATCATCTATGGTAGACAATACTACTTGTTATATGATCAAAGAGAATAGATGTCCATTGTTAGAGTTAATTTAGAAATATACTATACAGTTTTAAAACAGTGTAAGAATTTTAAACATTAAAAAGAAACGATTCAGAGAAGTAAGAATTTAATTTTGGTAAGGTATAACATTGAGAAATGCTGTTTGTCCCACTCCTTACGTGGAACCCACTCACCTAAATTACTGCATCAATCATATAACGTTTCCCCCTTTGTATCCCACTCACCTTTCTTGCGTTGAACGGAATTAAGGTTTACATGCCAACGAGAGTGCACCCAACATAATGACCGGAAGAAGTGACCGTTAAGGCATCCGAATGCTTTGCCACCAGGTCCTGTCTTAGCTGTGTTCTTGAACCCAAAACCCAATCTAAAAAATTAACCACATTTAGCAAGTTCGTGAGACCGTAGCCAGTCAAACAGTGCAGGTTCCTGAATTACCCTCCTTTCCAGGATGCATTTTTAAAATTGATTGAATTCAGAAAGGTTATCAAATTATAAATTCATCAGTCATGCCCTTGGATGACATCCAGAATAAGCATACTGGCATTCTCATAATTTTCAACATCACCCAAATTCAACCATCAGCCTGCCTAGCCATATGCCTGAGAAAATATAAAATCCATAAATTATTTTCAACAGATGATCAGTGACTAGTGAAAATACAATCAGAACTCATAAGTTGCAAAAAGAAAGCAAGTTATAAAACATCCTTGTGTACAAGAGCTTATATGTGGGATTGAGTAATGGTTTTGACCAATTTCATAATAAACATAACTCGCAAAAAGACATTTATATCTGCGGTAAACGAGTTGGAAGATCTGCTGGGACATCTGCACTTGCCTGCCATGTGAAGAAACAATTTTAGTATAGGTATCATGGAAATTAATAATGCCTGTACCCAACAAAAAACACACACAATAAAGGCTATGCCATCAAGCCAAAGCATTAATCTATATGAACAAGCCAATTCAGCAATCTTCTATAATGAAGCAGAGCATGATTTCATTCTCTTACGGTTTGTGTTGTTACTATCAACCAAAAGAAAATGCCTCATAACAGAGTTTTTTTTTTTTTGGGAGAAATATGTCCATGATGTTATTTTGTCTGGTTATACCTATAACCCATGTACAAAATAGTTATTGGATAAAAAATCAGAGACCAAGGTTTGGCGTCAAATTGTATTTGAAGTGCAGACAGTAATTTGCATCCATAACTTCTAAACTAGCCCCAGCCTTCATTAGGAAGAAAACTTTTCTATTCTTAGTTCTTATTGGAGCAGAATGAGGGTTTGTCATACCTGAAGATATCTTGTTAACATTGTTGTAGTACTGAAATTGAAGCCCTGAATTGGTTCTCCTTTCGTTCGAGATGCATTAAGTTGCTTTCTAACCTGAGTGGCCAATGACTGCATAAACATTCAAAATTAAAAATGTTTAGAGAAGAAACATATCCAATCAGAAAGAGACAAGACAACTAAAACAGCACATTTCGCTACAAGGGTAAGAGCATAATGGCTACGGTCACTTATACTAGTGATACCTTCTTTAATCTTGGATGATTATTAAAAGCAGTTAACTATTTAACAGAAGAAATGAAAATTTTCTAATTTATGACCTTGATGTTTTAGTCAATAAACTACTAAAACTAAATCATATAAAAAATGTTAAAATTAAATGTATAAACCTTGGGTAGAAAATTTTTGAACAAATTATTGTTTTAGGCTGAGAGATGACTAACTTCTCAATTTGGTTCCCCAAAGGATAACCCTATCAATTTAGTCCCTCAATAATTTTTTTTCTCAATCATTTTCATTCCTTCATCTGATAAAGTCACAAGTCCAACTTCTCAATTAGATCCTCCAAAAGGATGAAAATAATTAGAGGACAACGGTCATAACTTGGAGGACCAAAATTGAGAAGTCAGTCATCTTTCATGGATGAAAACAGTAGTTTACTCAAAGATTTTTAAATATATCATAGTAATTAGTAGTATACTAAAGTACTATATTTATTGGATATTATAGTATGGATTGTAATCTATAAGTCCAAATTATTTCTATCCATCTCAAAAACCATATATTTTCAATAAAATTGTACATGAACTATAATAAAACAAAGATATTTTAGACTGTCAAAATATCGGACTAATTTAAAAGAAAAAAAAAAACTGTGATACTAAAATTTAATATTTTACTGAAAGTTTTAGCCTTCTTCCATTTTTTTTCCTCCAAAAATCATTTTAGCTTTCTTGCTTTGGTCTTTCTGGGCTTTTCTGCCAGTTGATTTTCTTCTAAGGTGTTTTCTTTTGATTATTTGAAAGAGAAAATTTTTTAAAACAATATTAATTTGCAGAAAAGGAAAAAAGTTTAAAAATCCTTTTATTCATGGCATTATATTTGGTAAGCGTTAATTGCAGGAAAAATGTCATTTATTATTTTAAAAGTATTTTTAGAGAGTGTAGCATGTAATTTGACCATTGATTTTGTAAATCAGTTAGAAAACTAGCACTTTACTTCGCACTCTAAACTGCAATGTGCAATTGGAGCCGGATTTCACTTATTAATACATACCTTTCCCAGCTCCACTCCCCACTGGTCAAAAGAATTGATGCCCCATATGAAACCTTCTACAGCAATTCTGTGTTCATAGATTGCCAACAACTGGGAACATAGAAGAAAGTTTATATTAAATCCAAGAACACAATTTGTATGGAACTCATTACAAGAAAGCGTGCATTAGTGTTATTAAGATTTAGTGCACGCATCATGATGATCAAAGACTTCAGTCTTTAAAGAGCTGAAAAAAGGTAAGAAACTCTGATGAATAATAAACTGATCAGGCATGTCAGACCCACATCCAACAGGCACAATTATACTATATCAGAATAATCAAAATCTTTTTGAACAAAATTATTTACATGACTAGTGATGAGGAGAAAACAATATAAATTGGTGGAGGAAATCAAAATTCATTACTTTAATACATCCGTCAAATAGAAAAATCATGCATGTGATTCTTCTAAAACAGATATTCTAGTAATATAAAGGTGAAAATTGAGGGATGAAAATCATAAATGAGCATGATTCTGAGCAGGAGCAAGGATCCTAAACAAAATTGCATTGCATGTCAGGCTGTCAGCCAATGCAGGACTCATGTTCAAAGAGGCATCTGCAGTTATGCACATGAAAGCACTTGAGGAGACAGTGGACACTGTAAGGGAGACCGGTAAAGAAGCCAACCTTTTATATTTTTCACCTAAAGATGTATCTATAGTTCTCAAGTACCAGTCCTTGTACTACCGGTCAGAATATATTTTAGATCTACTATAGCAGAATGGATGTTCTCAATGCATAGGTCAGGGGAGAATCCAAACACAAGGAGGAAGGACAAGCATAGTTAAGTGAGGACCAGCACAGGCTTCCAACTTTGCAAGACGAGTGCCATGCGTCTCTTAAAAGTATTGGTAATATGGCACAACAAATGGATAGTAAAATATAAGATTTGCCCAACCTTTCTCAGAGGTAAGGGCATTAGTCAGATAAGTCTTTTTAACTTTTGCCTAGGAGAACAGAGGTGATTCTTAAGAGCCTTCTATTAATTGTAAATAATTTCCTTTTCCTTTTTATTAATGGCCATCTTATCAGACAACTATCTTCATGTTTCATTTGCCAGCAGCAAAAAAGAGAGATCTGAGTTGACAGGGCTAATGATTGCAATAAATGCTTCATGGTTTACTAAAATTAATCTGAAGTCACTCCAAAAACGAATCAGGAATTCTTCCAGCTGAAAAGTGTTCCACTGTGTAATGCCAAGCTTAGAATATGACAGAAAATTAGATATCTTTTCAGGAATCAATGTGATGTGTCAGATAAGTACCCAATTTCTGATTGAAGATGCTCAAAAAAGGAGATGCTCAAATATAATCCTATAATGTCCAATCACAAGAAGCTTAAGGATCTCAAACCTGTCCAATATTATAAGCATTTAATGATGGAAGCAAAAGGCTGAGAGAAGGGCGATTGCCTGAGAATGTCTGCAACAGAAAATGGTCAAAGATAAGGGCCACTTATTCAGCTATAACTTAAAAAGTAGCACAAAAACAGAAGGGAAATCACCTTGTGAGGAATAAGATGTGGGGCAACATTCTCTTTCTGCAACTGTTCCAAGGTCTATAAGACATTTAACAGCTAATTATGTCAAGATAATCAAAATAATACAAGTAAAATATGGCCCACAACAGGAAAAAACTTATTCACAAAGTTCTCTGCTGTCCACCTGTCTCACTTTCTTTGAGAAGAATGCTAAATTACACAAAGATTATAATAAAAATATTAAAATAGAGGGACCTTTAGTTATTGGCATGAAGATAAGGTTAATCTAATTGTTTATTTGGAATTTAACCATTACAAATAGTCATGGATTTCATCACTAGTGTCAGTTTCCTTTTTCTTCCCTTCTTTGTTACTTTTTCTCTAAAGAATGACATTTGGATACTTTATATATATATATATATATATATATATAGATAGATATAACTTAGATAAGAAAAGAGAGAACATGCATACCTTCCCATTTGCAAGGGCATCAGGTTGTGCAAAGAAGTTGGACATTAGCTCATCATGGTTGCTCACTACCTCACCTTCACAAAAAGCAAATAAAAAATCATTTTCATTGCTCAAAAACCAAAATATCAGAGCAGAAACTTCAAACAAGCCACCATCCATGATAAAATTAGATCATGGAAATAGAGTCCTTACCTCTCAGGTAAACTGGTTGCTGACTTTTCACAATTCCAATAAAATCACATGGAATAATGCGCCCCTAAAGTTAAGGAGATGATGTGTCATTCAACAATCGATAGCAAAAAGTTCATTCATGCTGAGAACAGAATCTAACTTCTGCATTGAATTATTGAATGAAGCAAAACGAAAGGTAATCAGGTACATGTCACAGAATGTCATTATCATCTGCCAGATGGTATTATATTTGGTGTTCTTTTCATAAGAGAAAATTGTTGAATATAAAGATTTTGTTCAATGAAAAGTAGCCCTACTTGAAAAAGAAAAAAGAAAAAAAAAGGGGGGGGGGGGCGAGAGGCTTCAAGATTGCTAAAACTAAACATCCACAGTTTGAGAGTAGTATGGTAATTCACATATAATCATCCCCCTAAAAAGGGGGGGGGGGGGGGGGGGGGGGGGGCGGGGGGGGTCATAGTATCCAATATCATAGTTTAGTTCGGTTAATGACAGGATGTCCCTGCATCTGGATATAAATCCAAGCAAGCCTTTATAACTACAATTGGAACAAATTAATGAATGTCAGAGCTCGGGAACCAGTTAAGACAAAGTCAAGTTTTGCAAGCACTTAGAACACATATCACTTGGCAAATTAATGTTAAAAAATGTGCTTATAAAGAAGAGGTTTCATATAAGAAAATTGAATGACAAAAGATGTGAAAAAAACCTATCAAACACTTTAGGATAAGTGTTACAGAGGGTCAAAAAAGGGATACTATTTTTATCTGGAGATCAGGTTATCAGTCTAGTTGTTTATATTGTGTTATCTGTGTATATATCATCATCTTCATTAATACTATAATTAGAAAGTAGGAAGCAGCCATCATAAAGAAGCTTTCCTTTTCCACCGCATCTCAAGCATGAATTTCAGTAAAGATAAATAATTCAAGCATATGTGGTGAAAACAATCTAATCACCACTTGGCTTGAAGGGCAGGGAAGGGGAAGGATAAGAACACTTTCATGCAATTTCTGAATGAATTTATGTCTCATCAACCATGAAATCTGATGTGAACTAAGAATTAACATTAACAGAGAGAGCAAACTAAGATTCAAATACTAACTGGAAGTCTACAACACAGAAATCTGGGCATAATTTCATAACAATGTTTGAAGTGTCAAATTAACTTGCCATAGTCATAGAAAATTAACATTGTCTTGAATAGCTGATATTAACTATGTTAAATCCCTCAGACAAGTAATATTTCCACTTTATAACGGTCCACCAAAGTTTATTACAGACTTTTCCAGTTCAGATATTCAGGGTTAAGTATAGATCACCTGGTGTATGAGTTGATAAAAGCTGTGCTGCCCATTTGTTCCTGGTTCACCGAAATCAATTTCACCAGCTTCAAATGGTAAAGGGACACCGTCAATTGATACACCCTTGCCATTACTTTCCATGCTTACCTGAATGAAAGCATAGGGGAATCTATAAGAACAGAAAGAAACTGAAAAACTTTTAGAAAATGTCTGAGGCTTTGAGCACAATGCTGTGACCAACATGCCTGTTGAATGTGTGGGGCAAACTTCTCCAGGGCTTGAGAGTAAGGTAAGATAGCCTGGATGAAAACAAGAAGTTTCAAATTAAAATAAGTTGGTTAAGAATAACGAAACCTAAAGAGCTTAACAACTCACTCTGGCAGGATATCCAAGAAATGAAACATTCCATATGCTCAACAATCCCAGAAGAACCTGGAGTATTGACAAATAACATGTCATCATGAGCTTGATAGAGAAACATCTCTAATACTTGAGATATGTATGGCCCTTGAGCCAAAGTAGGGGAGAAATCTGCAGCGAGCTAAATTCCAACTCACTCCAACATTCTTTATGCATTATCACTTTTGATCATATATTAAAGAGTTAAGCACAAGATAATTAATTGAAGAATTAAATGGAATCAATAGAGAGATTTATTTATTTATTATGAAATAACTAGAGATTTATACAAACATACAAATCCAACACTACATTGCGATTATAAACTTAAAATTATAAATAAATCTTTCCAGGGACTTATTCAATGCCGGTATTGCATGAGCTAGAGAAACATTGGCATATTGATGTATGAATGTGCAGGAGATCCACAAGTGCAAAGAAAGCACAAAAATACAGATTAGTATAGGAGTACTCACAGGTATATTTCTTTCAAAAGGTGCTGAATGTGTATGTTGATCAATGCTGGATGCGCCCTTTAAAAACCTTTAGAAAAGAAATACATCAAATACAAATCACATACACAAACAAAAATCTATTCTTTCACTCTCTCTTAAAAGAAAAAAACACTCAAGAACGGAAATAGATGGAAGACTCTTTACTTTCTTGGCAATGAATCAACTACCAAAAATAACACCTTATACAAGTAGAAGGTAAAAGTATTAGAGGCACTATGCATATATACTGTATAACTATTATCATTTATCAAAACATGAAGTTTTTGCCTTGATTTTTTTTGTCTACTATAGCCACCATTAAGAAGATGCAGGAAACTATCCAAATACACGGGAACAGGGGCATTGTGCCCCCTTTCTCGTTCTAAATTAAGTCCACAGGAGCATATGTATAAGAAGAACCCTTTTCTACATCATCCATGTCTTGTATGAAGTTGCTTCTTTGCTGTGCTATTTATGTTTTTATACAGAACAAAGTCTGTCTAATCCACAGTGCTTCCTAAGGTGCATTAGACAATAAGCACCAAATAGAGTTGAAATAAATTAAGCTAGGGCTAAGACAGTTTTCCTTCAAAAGAAGTACTTAAAATAGAATCATGTCAATACTTTAAAAAAATTATTTAAAATAAAAAAACCTACTTTTCAATTACTGAGAAACCATATTGTAGAGATAATGGCAACACTCCAACAGCACTGCAAACTGCAAGCGGCATTTCAGATAACAATCAAAATAAAATATGTACAGCACTTCAAAATATGACTCTTAAAGAAATGAAACCAGCAAACAAATGTACTTACCACTATACCGGCCACCAACCCAGTCCCAAAATGCAAAAGCATTATTAGGGTCAATGCCAAACTTCTCCACAAGCTGCATCAGAGATTAAAGAATAGAGAGAAACGTCAAAGGCTCAGAAATAAATAAGCATACACACATACACACAAATAATACAAAAGAAATGAAGAGTCAACAAAGCTTAGCTGGCTAATACAAAAGACACCCAAAAAAAAAGGCAGTACCGCAAGATTTGTACTGACTGCCACCATATGCTTTGCTACAGCAGAGGGCCTGAAGGAAATGAAATTATGAGCCAGTCTTCAATTCAATATCAAATTCCATTTTGTACTCCCCTACACATTTTCAAGATACCAATAGGGGTGCATATGTACATACAACTAGGTCTAAAAGGTATAAGTTCCAGATCCTTTTGTACAAAATTCCACATAAATGGAAGGAAACTGCAGGACACCAAAACAGCCTTTACACTAGTATTGATGAACAAATAGTCTTAATACTGCACTTACCCTAGAGCAGATGAAATCCATTCCCTGAGGGTTCGGGCATTCAACATGGTTTCAGCAGTTGTAAAAGTCTTTGAAACAACCACAACTACAAAGAAAAAAATACCATCAATATGATACACAAGGTGCAACCTCCATATCTCACAGAACAAATACAAATGGGAAAAAAAAATTCATTTACCTAGGGTTGTTTCAGGATTTAATCCTGTGATATTCCTAGCAACATCAATTGGATCAACATTTGCAAGACTGCACATTGAAGTGAAAAATGGATGAGGTTGATCTTGCAAAATAGTTTAGCCTTCCCAAGATATATAGCTTCAAAAAGATAAACTTGTAACTGCACTATTACACAAAGGCAGTATGCCAACCCTTGATAGACACACACACACTTGTAGCACATATGCTAGGAGCATCTCTAATCTGAGCCATCAAATATCATTGTCCCCTTGAACTGGGATCATGTAATACCTCTAACACCATCCATTAGACAGCCAACTTTACACTCATTTACAGACATATTTACATGCATGGATACACAAGCTTCAAAACTAATCTGCATTGAGTAAATCATGAAGTATCATCTAGATGAAACTTCTGGAAAAAGGCCTTCTACAAATTAAAGTTAGCTTTTAAATCAAAGTATGAGACAGAAAAATAAAGGGGGGAAATCATTAAAAGCTTGAGTGGACAGCCTCATAAAATTAGAACCACTTAAGCTGTTTATTTAGTTAATAGGAAACCACAGTAACATAAAAAATATAAAAAAATTATTTAAAAAACACTTACAAGCGCAGCTGACGACCTCTTGCATATTCAATAGCTTCAGGATCTGTAAGATGCCATAAATATATATTCAACACTTCTTGGTTCAAGATAACGTCAATGGTGTGTGTATGTGCTCAAAGCAATATTAATATAAGGACAACAAAAGAGAATAGTAGGGTTGCAACAAGAGACTGACAAGCATCACCAACCTGTTTGAAGAGCAGTGTGCACAAATAATGGACCTAAGAAGCTGCCACCAATACCAATCGCAACAACATCCTTCAAAGCCTTTCCTGTAGCTCCAACCTACAAAAAATAAAAATGCTTAATATTCTGAAGTTCTACAATAGTCCTTAAGGGAAAATGTAGTAGCACATTACCCAAGATCCACTGCGGACCCTCTCAGAGAACTCCCGGATCTTATCCAGAACTTTCCAAACCTCTGGAACTACATTCTTTCCATCACTCTGGATAACAGCATCCCTTGGAGCACGAAGGGCTACATGAAGCACCGATCTATTCTCTGTGCTGTTTATCTGAAAGTCCAATCAAAGGTGCACAAGAATTAATATTTGAGACAGAGAATTCAGCAACTGAATCCACTATATATATCACTAGTATACTGCAGTGTTACAATGTATGGAGGATTAGAGGCAGGAATTTCAGACATTTTTTAAAATACAGTTAAAACTTTTCATCCGAAAAAAGAAAAAAGAAAAAAAATAGTGTTAATATATGTACATAACTACTTACATGCTCCCCGCTGTACATGCTGTTTATCTTTTGGTTGAGAGATGCAACCTATATAAGAGCACAACCAACAATAATCAGATGGCAGTATATCAGTTTGGTATTTGACTTTTGTTTTAAAGAAGGGACCACACAAGTGCCAAAAAATAAATTAAGTTCTTGAGATACCTAGATGCAATGAACTGACCTCAGCCAATTTAAAGAGTTTTTCCTTTGTTTCAACGGTAGCCTGCTGCCTTGAGTAGTCCAACAGAATTCCATCAAACTCACTACAGGGACAGAGCATGCCAAAGTCAGAAAGATATTCATCACATTGCAGGTGTGTTGGTGTTGCTTAACTTTCTGAGTGCAAAGAAAAATATGATCTTTTTATCCTAATCTTTCAACTTTATTAAATCCTTATAAGTTCTAAAACAGATAATAGCACATAGTAAGTATATATAGCATCATACACCGCCATTGATTGGCATCTCTTAACATCACCCAAAAGATCACGTAAATGGGTCTTTTTGATCTCATCAACATGGACCTGCAAAAAATGAGCAGCTGTTAATAGTATTTTTCACAACAGTTTCACATTATACATATGAAAGAAGTATTATCCATGTTACCTTCAACTCCTTCCAAGCTTGAGTATCACTAATGAGAGTGGAGGAAGCCATTTGAAATTATGATCAATAGCCTGCACCAATAAGTGCCACCAGCTTAATATTTGTTTATCCAATTGTCTCGGAACAATTTTTTATACGTTTCTACAATTTATCAGCATTTACTCGTGTGTGAAGAAAAACTATTAGATAAAGAAAAAGAACAATTAACATTACACAAAAATCAATACTTCAAAGAACTTCAGTGCAGATAATAGCCACATGCCATTAACAGACCATGATCAAGCTAATATATGGATAAGGGAATCTAAGCCTCAAAAAGTATACGTATATTAGCGTTAAGTGATTTGTAGCAATTGTCATTTGCAATTATGACTAATGCACATATAACAAGTATGAATACTCAATACTGTATTGATACGTAGAACGGAAATGAATTGCTAAAAAAGTATGACTCAAAAAATTAAAATTCAAGAGAATAAAAGGTATAGATACAATTACTTAATGATTATATTAAGAATACAGGGAGTGAAATCCACCTTTTTTAATATTCTTGTCCTAAGGAGTTTCATGAGAAAATGGGTATTTATGGCAGAAAAGGTTATTTGTAAGAAATAATAACCTTCTCACAGAAAGCTATTCGAATTTTCACTAAATCATAGCCTCTGATTAGGAGCTGGTCTGAAGCAATGGCAAAAAAGCAAGCATTGGCAAAAAATAAATAAATAATACCATATGATGAGTAAAGAAAATAAATATGCTGCAACAGAAAGCTTCCATTCTAAATTCTGGAGCAATGAAGACCAGAATATAATGCATTAATATTCAATGTGGAAGTTAGATTCAGTTCCATTCTGGAGCAGTGAAGATTCTTGTATGTTGCAATGATTTTCTAGAGCTGGAAGAGTATATTGCCACACAACACCAAATTAATAGCAAACCCAAACTATCCTCAGTTTACAGATAATCTAATAGGCACTCAAATTGTAAACAAAAAGCCATTGATTATTCAAACACCGGGCACATTTAACAAATTCAAAATCAACAAAACTCCTTTAGCCCAACAAAAAGCATGAGAGTAGGTTTTCTTTAAACTTTTTAGTTACTCCAAATACATGATTAAACTCTAACACCACCCACCAATAGCTATTGAAACTGAAAGAACAACAATCAGATGCAGAACCAGGTTCCTTTGAGCATTTAATCAAGCACCATTTGTGCAATGACCATCCGGTTAAGTGGCAATAGAAATTAAATGTATACAACTCTGAAATAGATTTGTATCAGCATACAGAACATCAAATGGGCACCAAGTCGGCAAGTAAACGAAGCTTTTCGATCAAAATCAACCAAATCCTATCAGCCATGATGAAACACACAAACATGAATTGTAAGCTAGTTCTGAAAGTCACGGGGGCCAGATCTTGGTCAGATACTCCGGTAGTATTAACAGCCAAATACCGAAGGAGTAACAGGATAATAAGAGAACATAAGCAAAAGACTCAAATTCCAAATATATAAGAACAAGCCTCACATCACTTAACTCTCTAACACTAATCTATGAATTTATTATTGAACCCAGCCTTTAATGCACATTAAACACATTCTTCGTTGAAGGAACTCCAACATAGGTAATCAGCAAACCATACTGATACAACAACAGCTGAATTTAAGCTACTATCAATTCAGAACCCAAACACTTAATCTGATTCCGCAGACCTTTTCTAATTCATATAGCATTCACTAATGATGCGTGAAGACAAACAAACAGATGAAGAAAAACAACGTTAAAGAATACAGAAACCTCAATTTCAATAAGTTCAGTGCAAATAAAAACCCAGCCGCATGCCTTTATCGGATCGGATCATTTTTAAGCTAGCATAGATATAGACGAAACCAAGATTCAAAAACTAAATATAAATTGCACGCAGTTTCTGCCAATGGTGAATAACAACAATTGGTTAGTATAGAATTTGAATAATCGGTTTGATACCGGGAAAGAAAATGAATATGCTAGGAGAGAAAATGTCCAAAGATTATGAGGCGGAAGGAGAAGAAGATGGCTTATAAGTAGAGATGGTTTGACTTTACCAATAGTAGAAAGAAAATGATGGTGGATTCAGGTTCTGTGGATGGAATGCAGCTGAGAATGGACCTTTCAGAGTCCCCTGTGATGGCACATAGCACACTGGTTGAGTGGCGGCTCACTGGATTAAACAACTCTGGGTCGGTTTCAACGCCACGTGGCCGGTGTGCCACATTTAGGCTTTTTCTTTATTATTCTAAGCAAAAATTCCTGAATTTAGGAAGTATTTGATACACAATTATTATTTTGATCCGACATCTTAGATGTTAGTTGATATTTAATATGTTTGTATTTAGTATAAAATTATACTATATCTTGAATTTAAAAATTACGGAGCACTTACATCATACTTTTTATTTTATTTTATTAGTTTTCATAAAATAATGCTTGTATTTTATTTTTAAGATTATTTTTTAATTGTCAAACTAAATATAAACATCTCATATATCAAATATTTTTTATTTTTTTATCTTATATCATAATACCTAATGTATCATAGGATGTGATATAAATGTGTACCATACACCTTCTTAATCTTACATTTAATTATAGAATAATGAAGTGCAATTATTTACCAGAAAAAGTGAAATTATTGTGTACAAAATTAATTAAGCTTAAAAATCCACCAACTATTTTTTTATCCTTTAATTTTAAACTCAATTTTATTTTGATATCTCATTTTTATTTTTGTTCTATTCATATCCTTAAGCTAATCAATAGTTATTATATTAGTCTCTCATGCAAACTTTTTTAATCTCACAAAAAAAAAAACTATTGTTCTGAGTTTCAATTAAATTTGAAAACACATATTTTAGACTCATAAATAGCTAAAACAAAGGGATTAAAATAAACCCTCTACATCAAGAAAGGATAAAAATCTCCAGAATCACAACCACATAAATGTGTTTTGATGGAATATGGGGTTTTGTAGTTCAAAACCCCAAATTGCAACTTTTGATGGTTATGTATTGGAATGGTGTTTGCAATTAGAGCTCGAGGGTTGCAGATTTGGCACATTTCTTTTGTTGGAAGCAAATCATTTAAAGTGCCCGTATCATGAAGTGCCTCTAAAGTTTCATTTAATCTAAGTCGTTTGTTCCATCAATGGACAAGAGGTGGCCACATTGTGCTTTAACTCAAAACACAGAGTTTAGCCTAAAAATCCTTAGTAGAGCATGGCCATGGCTTTGAAGATCTTTGATCTTCTTCGATCTCTAACTCTCCCTCATGTTCAAACAGACTACAACTGGACGACAGTGGCTTCTTTTTTGTCAAAATCCTTAACATTGGGGTTAAGCTCGAGGTCTATCGCAAATCGTCTAGATTATTATGGTTTTTGTTGTGTTCACACTTAAAGTTAGCTAGAAGTAACTAGGAGCCGAGAAAGGAATTGAGTTTTCCTTTGTTGTTAATCCTTAAGAGCTATTATTTATTTTGCCTCCTTCACTTTTTATGCATTTGAAAACTGATTCGGTTACACTAGATGGAGGAAAATGTTTTGAGTTTGTTTCAATCTCATTTAGTAATATGGGTTAGGAATCTATTAGGTTTTGTTTTTATAGTATTTCGATCACAGTAGTCATTTCGTTCTGATTTTGTCAACTTATCTTCTTTTTCTGTTCTCTTCCCGATCCAAAACTGGTGCTTTACATTAATTAACATTCCAGCTCCATGGTATAATTGATTTTGATTTGCTTGAATAACTCATAAAAGTTTCTAGGATATGGCTCTCCTATTTTGAACTTTGATAGAAAAGTAATTGTTTATTCCCTTCTCTTGAATTTGTGGCATTATATATAGTCAATAAATTTTTGTTTCTTTGAATCATATGATGAAAACACTCAACTAACTTAAGACTATATGTTGTTAATATTAAATGATTCTACTCGTGTCTGCTTGAGCTTGATATTCATTTGAAATGAAACGTTTATATTTAAAGAGTATTGTGAACTCTTTGACATGTTAGATAATGGAATTAAGTCAACTAGGTTTAGATCATCGTGATTTATCTATGATTTGTAAGTGTAGTTGGGTGCATTCAATTAGAGGTTGGTTTCACTTTCAAAAAGCATTGAAATTTGCATTATTCTCTCATTTTAATTGCCTAAAGCTTTAAAGTTTTAAACAAACTATAACTTGATAACACTCATGAAATTTGGATAAGTTTGTCTTTTCTTTTTAATAATTATTAATCTTTTATAACTTTTTGAATGTTCATCAAATAATAATGACAATTAACCTGATAACATCAATAATTTCATGTCAATCCCTAAATAAGATACAAAACCAAAAGTTCAAAAAAAAAAACAACTCATAACAATCATAAGTTTTACGGCCAAAAATAAAAAATAAAAAAGCAACTCATCAACTTATATTGTAGAATACTACTGCATTGCTGATGTGTTATTTTGCTCCATTTACCTCATCGTTCAATTCCTTCTAATAGCATTAAAACACTAGATACAATTGTTTATGTGTAGTCTTATGTTAAAAACACACTTTATATTTATCCTTGTCACCATTGCATTGCCATTTCTTGGTGTTATTTCCTATTCCTTCTTTCATTATCCATATATGTATTTAACATTTGTAGCTGGCAAAATTAAATATTTCTATGGCCTCTGAGGAGATACCTAAAGTAATTAATGTGTCAACTAATATCTGATACTACAAAAAAGAGGAACAAACATATATATAGTGTTCCTTGGTAGAAGCTTTACATGTGATGCTTATTATATGATTGAGCCTCATCTTGACGATACAATGTTACATTTTATGTTCTTTGATACCTATTCCATTCATTTATCTTAGAGATGCAAACAATTTGTAGGTGTTCTTTAAGACCTAAGTTGTTTTTCTAATGACATTTGTGATAAGTAGCACAATTGAAGATCAAATTCAAAAATTATTTGAGATTAGGTTCTAGTGATAATTAAAGACAATTTTATGACAAGTTCAAGAATTACTTGGTTGCCTATAAAGTTATAACAAGTTCTGTGCACCACATCAAATATGGCCATGCTACACTACATACAAAACCAAGTAAATTTTGCCAATACCATATATATTGTAATGGTGTATTAAAGTAGTATAGTAAAATATATAATAGGAATCAAAATGTATAGTACCATTTTGAAACAACAATGAAGTTGTAAATTTTGAAATTTGGATTTCTTTTATAAAATCAAGTTGTACATTACATATTTAATAAAAGTTGTCTATTTCTTTTTAAAAATTAGTGTACATTTCTTTTTTATAATTTAGATATATACGTGGACATCTTGAACATAGCAATACACATTACAAAATACCAAAGTGTATCAAATGTAATTTACAAAACTCATATTTGTACAATAAATGCTTCACATTGCTCAATCTTCTTGAGTGTTAAGATATGTAATTTCAACCTTTTTAAGTGACTATAAAGGATGGTCATGTTATGCCTATATTCTAAAAGACAAAAATTAGAACATCTAAAGTATGCACTAAACAAAATTTTAGTCTTTACTAAAACTTACTATCAATAAATTAGTATAATTAATAAAAAGATCACCAGAGGCTTAAGGGAAGGCATTGATCTTTGGAATTGTTAAATCATATGGTTCATAAAGAAGTTGGCTTAGAGTAGCTTTGTTACGCTGCTAGATGGAAAAAAAAAATTGATTTATTTAATGAAAGCAAAGAAGTTGATTAAATAAATACTAATAAGTATAATCTTACATACTATAAATGTTTGCGAGTAGGTATTGATTATTGTAGCTGTTAAATTAGATGGTTTAAACAGCACTTAGCTTAAAAGAGCTTCATTATCTTGCCAAATAAACAAAAAATATTTATTTATTCAATACCAACAGAGAAGTTGATTAAATAAATGATGACAAGTATGATATTACACGCAAAAAATGGTTCAGTTTGATGCACATTAGCATGTTGAAATTTCTTTTGTCTCTCTGGTAGATTTTTAACCCAGCTTTTTTAGCATTTCTTTCCCTTTCTTCTCTCTTTCTTTTTTGAAGCTTTTTACTTATGTCACTCTTCCATTACTGTTTACATTAATTGTAGTGTCCTCCATGTCGTTGTCCAAGCTTCTTTGGTCACAAAATCTCATATACTTGTTTGCTTAACTCACTAATAACTTTACTTACAAGCAAGAATGCTTCCTAACTATTAGATACTTCAATCCTTCAATCTCATTGCCATTGACATCATGAATAATATTGCCTTTAACATGTTTAGTCCATCTCTTAAAAATATACAAATCAGACATTAATTTAACATCCATGATATCAAACACTTTCAAAGCATGATAATATATTATACCAAAAGTCTCAAAAATTCTATAACTATAATAAATGGAATTATTACACTAGCCAAATGAAAACTATCCACTCTCCTTTCTTACCAATCAAAGTAATAACATATTCAAACAATGACAGAATTTCATTCCTATATTTTATACATGCAGTTACATATTTGTCCTACTCTTCTTAAAATAAGTCAAGAATTGGGTAAGGTTAAATCTATGTAAGCTAATGCAATATGGGTAAATGCTGACTTTTCAACTTAGGTAATTTTTGTTATCAGTCAAATTCACATTTCAATTTATTGTATCTTTTGTCTTCCACTATCCTTTCAAAGTAACTAAAGAATTAAATGATGTTCAAGTTTAGTTTTATCTAACTCTTTATGTTTGAATTTAAGTTTTCACTAAATTGTATATTTTATACGCTAAGTGTCAACACTTTTTACATGTGATAAACGGCCCATTTTTCCTTCATGCTATAAACTGTGTCAACCATATGTTATCATAGACTTCATGTGTAGAAAGTAAGCTACTCGAAGCTACCTCAAGCTATTCTTCATTTTCATAACTATATATGTAAGTCTTGAAGCCTCTTAAAAAGTGAAAGTCTTCTTTCATTAAGTTGCCTAAGTGTTTGATACCATTTTGCATCAAATGCCATATACATAATCTATGATATGTGTCAAGCATCACTTCATGTATTATTTTGGTCATTGCTTGATCCTAATTAGTAAATATAATTTGTGGCCTCTTTTGACAGTAGATTTCAAAGAAAGTTTCAAACAACCACTTAAATGATTTGATTATCTCGTCATACCACAATGCTACCTTAAAGATTACCACTCCTTTGTAGTGATTGAATCCGGTGAACAAAGCAAGTAGTCTATGTTGACAGTTCATACAATATATTGTGTTAACGCAAATGACATTATCGAAATAAGCATAATCGATACGCATCTTTGCGTCAATCTAGAATACATTAGTTATTTGTTCATTCATATCCATTTGGTATGCATAATAAAATTATAGATTTTCTAACAACTGCCATTGGAAGTATTTAAACAAATAACCTGCTTCCTCGTACATATAGCATTTCTATCTCTTGGTGCGAAGATAATCTTTTGATCTGAGTGAGTATAGTCTAAAGTATCTCTTTCTCCTGCTTGTTTACTCATTAATTCAAATGGTAATCTTTGTTAGAACACAGATTTATCTACTAACTCAATCTAATACGCCTGAACATTAGATACCTTATGCTAAGATGCAAATATGTGAATGGTTTCGAGGTGATAAAATTCATAGTTATGTTCTTCCACAAAACCATATACTCTAAATTTTTCACCCATGTGTGTGACTCCCATTCTTGTTAAGCAAATAGTTCTAATCTCTGGTTAAGAATTAATAGTTAGATGATCTCTTTTGTCTTTACATTGATCTCTCTGTTTGTAGCACACAAATCTACATATAGTTACAGAGCCCTTCTTGTTCTTATTAGTGTATAGCTTTCTAACTCTAAACTTGACTTTTTTATTATAATCAACCAAAAACTTTTAAATTGCTTCTAAGGTATCAAATAGCATTTCCACTTTAGGTTTCAAGTTTGATTCAAACTTAGTATTTTCATATAGTGGATAGCTAAATACATTTAATTCCCTGAAAATCAAATTTTATAACGATTTTAGAACATGGTAAACATGCTTATATAAAAAAATGTCTAACACTTACTTGGTGAAAGAACCTTTATAAAGTCACCAATAACTTTCAAATTCCTTCCTTAGTCTCTCAAGTAGTCTTGGAAAAAAAAAAGCTAATTCAAAATAAATCAATCAATTTACTCTTCTCTCGATCCATACTAAATAAAAGTCTAACAACTTAATGTATTGGATGATGAAATAAATAGATAATAGCAACTTCTTATAAGACTTTTAATAATGTTCATGAATCAAATTTAAAATATTACTTTATAAAAAATATATTACAAGGTGAACTTTATACAAGATTTATATATTACAAGGTGAACTTTATACAAGATTTTTAATTATGTTCATAAATCAAAATTAAACTATTGCTTCATAAAAAATATAGTGAAATATCAACTTCATCCAAAGTTTTTATTATGCTTATGAATCAAAAACTAAAATATTATTTTATAAAAAATATATTACAAGGTCAACTTCATTCAAAGTTTTTAATCATACTCATTAATCAAAATTAAAATATTATTTAATAAAAAATATATTACAAGGTTAACTTCATATGAGGTTTTTAATCATGCTCATAAATTAATATTTAAATATTACTTTATAAAAAATATATAATTATCTAATTAAATTATACACTTACCTTATATTATATAAAAAAATTAATAATAAAGATATAAGGAATGAAAAAACTTACATAACCAGCCTCGTATATTTAACATCAATTTCTCAAATTAGTTAATTACATGTAAATTTTTTTTACACCTCATAAGCTAATCACTCATTCTGTTATCTAACCTTTTAATTTAAAAAGAATTCCAAAAATTGCCCACGTGATTCCAAATTCCAATCTTCCGTCTGTTCATCTTCTACCCCATCTCGCCTGAAGTAACTGAGGTTTCGTCTAACGCGTACCATGGCATCGTCGTAGTTGTACGGGCGGGAGAAGGCGAAGAAGACGAGAAGCTGGGACCAAGGGCGGGGAGTGGCGAAGAGAGACTGTGAGGCATCTCTGGCGCGGGAGATGAAGGAAAGATCCGACGTCAATTGCGGTTGAGGGGTTGATGATGGTGGTGGCGGTGGAAGGGGCGGCGCCGTAGCCGACGGTGGTTTTGATGGACATTAGTGGGGGTAGGGTTGGATCTGGAAGGGAAGAAATGAGTGTGGGTGGCTTCAATTCAGAATGGAGGATGAAGAGAAGACCGAGTGGAGCTGTGAGGCATCCTTGGAAGATTAAGTACGAATTCGACGATGAGATCCACGACTTCGATGGTGAGAGCAGCCTCAACATCTTTCTTGGAGGACCTCGACGGAATGGGGGAGAAGATGAAAAGATGGAAAATCGGAATCACGTTGGCTTAAAATTTTTGGATTTTTTTTTTTTCAAAATTGAAATGTTAGTCAACAGCGTTAATAGCAAACTAATGAGATAGCAAACGATAGAAAAGGGATCTAAATGCAATTAAGAATCTGATGTTAAGTATATAAATTTTTTCTAATAAAAAACTAGACGTGAGTTAGTCCAAATAATTATTTATGCTCCATCTTTTTCCCTCTTTATTTATTTATTTAAAAAATTTTATATTAAAAATAAATAAATAAATTGGATGGTTTATTTCTATGATATTTTTGGTTCTCAATTTATTTGCTCTTTTCCCTTGACTGCGCCAACCCTATGTTTTTCCTAAAGCATTTTTCAAATCAAAACTTTTGGCCAATGAAAAGCAAATAAAATGACAAAAAGCCACTACGACAGAAAAAGACTTCATTAACTATAAGAATTCACTTAACGCATGGCCAAACAAAATTTTCAAATATAAGAATCCAAACTCTTATCCCATATTGCTCATCACGATTGCCCACCTTCTTCAATCGGGTTTGATGATAACTTAACAAATATCTCAGAGTCATCGCCAAATATTCAGCAACGGAATAGAACGATTGCTATAAGTCTATAACTTCATGGATCACTGGCGTAAGAAAATGATATTGAAATTGAAAGAAAATGATAATGAAATTGAATTTGACTAAGGCCAGAAAAATTAGCTCATAATAGCGAGACAAAAATTTATGAAGAAATCCTAATGAAAGGTTTGTATAAGGCTTGAAAATAGAAGTGAGTTAATATCTAACCACAACTAGAACTTAAGTAGACCATATGTTTCCCAATAATACAAATTTGATTAGCAAACACTGCTCCAGAAAAGCCCTCTGATATGTTATCTTTCACAATCAGTTGATGTCATATTTACTTTAGAGTTACTTTAAAGTTTAACCACGAAGCCTTCTTTTAAATAAATTCTAGTTTTTTTTTTTTGTTAACAAGAAATTAGTTTTTTATTTATTTAAAATATCAACTTAAAGCGTTAGTGACTTATGAAAACATCGCGCCGCCTGTTTGATTACATGCAAACTAGATATAATATAATATATATATAATTTGTGTAATATTTATTATATCTTCTTAATTATTCTTTTATCTATTGAATCATTATTTTAATTATTAAATCACTTTTTTAAAATAAGAGTATAAAAATAATTTTTTCCTCCTTTTACGTCCTTCAATCAAAGGGAGCCTACTTTGTTATTGAATTGCTTTTTTGCTAAAGGATTTTGAGCCAAAGGAAACTGTCAATCGATGAGGTTTTTAAATTATTATTTTTTGCAAGAATTATTTAATAAATTTTGAATAGAAAAAAAAATAATATGTGGAGTCTACTAATTTATCAATAAATCTCCCTTATTTGTTTCAAATGAAAATCCTAGATCACTTATCTTCTTTTTTTCAACATTTTTTAGGTGGGGTGTTCACATCATATTTGCTCTCATGCAACGTTTAAACAAGGATAGAGGGGAACAAAATTGAAACATTATTATTGATGGAAACATATTCGTGGAGTTTTGAACTGCTAATATACTATGTGCCCGCTTTATTTTCTGGTGCAACATAATTTCCTTTTAATACCAATTGCAGAGAATAAGAATTTTGAACAGTTGGTCTTTTGCAAAGTTGAAGTGAAAATGGGAAATTAGTTATTTTAATTTATTCATTTATGTTTATAAAATCTCATCCCACCATCATACATACATACATACATACATACATACATATATATATATATATATATATAGTTGCTACTTTTCTATTCGTGTAAACCGAATCATTGATCCAAAAGTGAGTGATCACCTTATGAAATTGAACTGGTAGATCTGAAAGTGAGCCATCAGCTCAATTTTAGCATGGAATCAATCAAAATGTGTGAGACTCTAAGATGAATCCATTCTCTAACCTTTGACCAGTCGGAATAGAAGACCAATCAACTATGACAAGGAGGCCACACCTTTTAGCTTTGTTCTTTCATGCTAAAATACATACAAATTCTTTAACTCAGGGTCATCAGCAATTTAATCTCTTCAATTTTAAAACTTGAATAACAACCCATAGGGGCACATTTGGTAAAGAGGAGACAAGATTATAGAATGGAAAGGGAGTGGGAGTGTCGAGAAAACGTATTTAGTATGCAGGGTAGTTAAAGTCTAGGGCGAGAAATCTTTTATACGTGGGAGAGGAGAAATCTTCATACTATAGGTGCAAGGTCCAATTTTTTTTTTTTTGAAACTTTAATATTTTTTATTTTAAAAAGAAATAAAATGTAAGATAAAAATAATTTTTCAATTGTAAGTTTTAAAAGAATAATTTATATTGAAAATAAAAATAAAACATTTAAAATTTGAATTATCCGTATCAAATATGGATAGTCCAGATGTGTAGAGAAATTATACTCCTTGAATCTATCCTTTGATCTCTAACGTACCATGATTCCTTTAATAATTTGTGAGTAATGACATATTTGATTCATTTCATATTAGACATCACAAAACCATTGGATATACCTGCCCACCACGACCATGTTTTATAATTTGGTGTAGCAAGTAATTAAGGCCTGAACTATGATCTACAACCTTGACTTTATCGTAAAGTATGGACTTTCTTTTTCCTTTTTTATAATTTGGAATTTAGAAACCCTAATATTCAACTCATAAGTTAATTTTATTCCTATTTTAAATTAGCATTCTATATTCACTAGCTTACTTGAAGTTATATATTGTTTGTGTAATTTTTGTACTTCATTCTTATAAGGGTATGAACAAATCCTTTTTATTTTTTAGTAGTTATATCTTAGTTGAACATGCCAATCAAAATTACAATTTTCAAAAGTATTTCTAGAGCTATTTGGATAGGTGTTTGAATTTTGTAAGAATAAAGTGATAATTTTTTATTTTGTTGAAAGGATAACTTCTTCAAATGATTTATTGTTTTTTATTTGAATTTACAAAAAAATATATTACTATGTGTAAAATTGAGAACTCCTTATCGCAAAAAATTTCAAGTGACTATTTAGTGGCTAGGGTTTTAGAAACTAAAAGTGCTGCAATTGAGTTCAAGAAATTAGATTAGATACTTGGCCGTCTCAAATGTATGAATGTTGTGGTAGTAGGATTTCATCATCTAGGCTTTTCTTATTTGAAGTTGTAGAATAAAGCGGCGTAACTTAAAGCATAAATAGCAAAAAAAGACATGTAACAACAAGTGGAGGTCAAAAATGCTAAGGCTCCGTTTGGTTCAACGGAGGGAGGGGAGGGGAGGTTAATGGAGAGGAGAGGATTTAATGAGTTATGTTTGGTTGGAAGGGAGGGGAGGGGAGGGAATGAGAGATTATTGTTTGGTTCAGGAGGGGAGGGAAGGTAATTATATTTAGACAAATTTACCCTTTTATATTATTTTAATTTTATTTTTTATAAAAAAAATTATTTATATCAATAATTTTTTAAAAAAATTATAAATTTCAATCTTTTTTTATTTTTAATTTCTAATAAAAAAATTTATCTTAATTTTTATTAAATATTAATATATTAAAATATTAAAAAACTAAAAGGGGTAAAAAAGTACATTAACTTTTAAAAATACCCCACCCCTTCCTCTCCCCTCCCCTCCAAAACCCTCCAATTTGGAGGGGAGCCAAAATTGGCCTCATTTCCCTCCCCTCCTCTCCCCTCCCTCCCAATTTTATCCAACCAAACACCTTATTCCCTTCCCCTCCCCTCCAAAAACCCCCAACCAAACACTCCCTAAAAGACACTAACAAGTGAAAACAACAATGACTTTCCGCTTTTAAAGTTTCCAAAATCAATTGCCACCAAAACTTGCTAGCATACAAGCTTAAGAAGTAACTTTTTAAACTTTGTATTCTAATTAAATCATGTGAATAAATATTTTTATATTTTAACCTTTAATTTTATTACTAATAACATTTTATTTTAAATTTTAAGCACCAAATAATCAAAATAGTAGACACCTGCTCACTACTGATGGTCATTCTCTGCATTCTTCTAGAAATATGAATAACTAGTTTAGATATATTTTAATTACATTTGTACTCAAATTTATTTGTAATTGTAATGGAATATGAATATTTATTTGTAATTTAAATTGCATATGGGTTGTTATTACTAGAAATTGGTTGTTGCTGTTGGATGTAAATTGTTTTGCAGTAGATTTGTTGAAAAAAATAATTTGACCAAAAAAAAGATTTAGCAATAGTCAATATCGTTACCCTAAAATTAACATATTTTGAACTACTATTACGATAGGTTAAAGAAATTGTGGTTAGAACCATATTTAAATCATGTTTTAATCATGGTCCATTTAACCATAGTTAAATCAGAGTATAACCACAATTTTATCAACAATTAGATAAAATCATGATTAAATCTTTCACAATAAATAATTTACAGATGAATGTTATAATTATTGTTAAAAGCTTTAGTGACAATTTATGGTTACTAAAGCCTTAACAATCATTGCTAAAATCCTTAAAATCACTGTTAAAGCCCTTAAAAAATTGTCACTAATTTTTTTTTTTTGGACAATCATTCCCCACTTCATAGATATTCTCACACATACACCTCTCCA
This sequence comes from Erythrophleum fordii, assembly GCA_032878935.1. NCBI lineage: Eukaryota > Viridiplantae > Streptophyta > Magnoliopsida > Fabales > Fabaceae > Erythrophleum > Erythrophleum fordii. The sequence continues at coordinate 15,681,536 of JAVQMF010000049.1, read as the reverse complement.
ATATGGGGCTTGAAACCCCAACTTTGAAAGATGGGGTGCTAATTGCATGTCACTTGCCTTGAATGTTCAGTACCAAATATAAAAGACGTTCCCACCTTTTTTTTTAATGGGAATGAAAATGGCAAATTTTATGGGAATTACATTCTTGAGAATGTAATATTTCTAAAAATAATTTTTACAGTAAATTATATAGATTTATATTAAATTTTTTTGAATTTATAAAAACTTCTATTTTATTTTCAAAATATATACAAACCTCCTTAAAACAAAAAATTATATTATATTTTAGTCTAATTTTAATTTTTTTATTAAAATACCCTTAATTAACCTAAACACATATATTTTTTAATTAAAGCAAAATCTACTCATTTTTATTTTTTTATAAATATTTGGATATAATTCAATCAAGAACAATAATAAATGGGAGGGTATTTAGGTTACCAAATAATATAACTTTTAATTTTTGTGAAAAAAAAATCACCCAATATATATTTAGGTTAATTAAGGATATTTTAGTTAAAAAATTTAAAATTAGACTAAAAGTATATTTTAAAAATAAAAAAATGTCTATATAATTATAGTAAAATTTAAAAAATATATATATATGTAGTTTATTTTAATTTTTAAAACTAAAACAAAACATTCTCAAAAAATATTTCTAAGAACCCAAAAATGATTGCATGAATGTCAGAGAGATTGTTTGATATGTAAAATTGTTAGGAATAGCAACAAAAGTACAAAGTAAAAAATAATAATTTTTTGTATGAAAAATAAGTTTTATATTTATTTTAAAAAATTAATAAAAATAAATATTATTAAATAATAATTATAAAAATATAATAAATATTACACAAAATTATTAAAAAAAATTATTTTCCTACAGACATCCCAATCGAGTTGAACGGGGGAAACACGACAAAACACGACGGGCTCTTAGTGAGATTATAAATACGTGGAGAGATATTGAAAATGATGTAACGTGACACTCTCGACTTTTGTTTACTATTAATATCACTTTTAACCTTATTTTTTCTAATTAATTATTGACATGTAGGGGGTGGAAAAAGAGCACCATAGAGATTGTATATTTAATATTATTCACCTTAATTTTTAAGATTAAAATTGATATGTGAGTTATAAGTTTATTGACAGTTACATTTATTTTTTAATTCTATAATTTAAACATTTATAATTGAATTGAAAAGTTACATTAATTACTGAGCGAAAATTTCTTGCAAATACTAGCTATTCCGTATATATAATAGTTGAGATTGCGTCAGTGCATATGAAGAATGCGTATGGATGCAATATCAATTTTAAAACGTTGTGAGTAAGGAATTCTGAAAAATAAAAATTGGATAAAATTATAAAAAAAATTGACTTCTTTAACTATTGAATCGTTCACAAATTTATTTATCTATAATTATAAAATATTATTTATTATAAATTTCAAAAAATTTAACAATGAAGAGATGGAGGCTTATATTCCTTCAAAATTTTTGACTTCAACAAATTTTAAAGAATTTGCTTAATATAATACAAAAGAAAAGTTTATTTGATTAAAAGTGATTATAATTATTAAATAATATTTTTTGGAATTGATATAATAATTAAATAAGGTACATAGATTTGCTTCATTATTAGTTATGATACGGTGGTTTTTGGCATTTCCAAATTCCAACTAGCCAACCATTGGTAGTGAGATACAAAATATAAGGACCTTGAGTCAAATTACCTCCCCTCCTACCTAATAAACAACTTCAGTCAAAGAAGCCTGATATTCTCAAGTAAACGAAGAAAAATCCACGATAAGCGAGTCCCATTCTACTATTCATGATCCCTGCTCCGGTCTGGTAATTTCTCAGCTTCAATTCCAAACCCGCCCAAAAAGTCAATGGCGTCTCAGTCTTCGTCGCTTGTCCTGAATCGATTTCCGCGATATTTTTAAGCATTAGTTCACCGCGAACACAGAAAGCTTCCTTTCAAGATGGGAAAAGCTTCACTGGATCTCAGGAATTGCCTGCTGCTACTACTCTGCAGCTCGATGGCTTTATGGGGTTTTGCTGCCCCAGTGGTTGAAGATGACGTGAGATGCCTCAGGGGCCTCCGAGACTCGCTCAGTGATCCTGAAGGGAGGCTTCAATTGTGGCAATTCAACAATAACACAGTCGGATTCATTTGCGAGTTCGTCGGTGTCACGTGCTGGAACAACCAGGAGAATCGCATCATCAATCTGGAGCTCAGTGGTATGAACCTCTCGGGTCAGGTGCCGGAGTCCTTGAAGTACTGTGGTAGTCTGCAACGACTGGATCTTGGGTCCAACGACCTTTCTGGTACGATCCCCACTGAGATTTGTCTTTGGATGAAGTATTTAGTAAAACTTGACTTGTCGGGTAATCAGTTTACTGGGCCTATTCCCCCTGCTCTCGCAAATTGCACGTATTTGAATGAGTTAACCCTTTCCAATAATCAGCTTTCGGGTGTCATTCCTATCGAATTTGGGAGCTTGGGTAGGCTGAATAAGTTTTCTGTTGCTAATAATCATCTTACGGGTGCGATTCCTTCGTATTTAAGTCGGTTTGGCAAGGAAGACTTTGATGGGAATAGTGGGCTTTGTGGAGATCCTCTTGGATCCAAGTGTGGAGGGTTGAGTAAGAAGAATCTGGCCATTATTATCGCTGCTGGGGTGTTTGGTGCAGCTGCTTCTTTGCTATTGGCTCTTGGGCTGTGGTATTGGTACCATTTGAGATTGAGTAAGGATAAGAAAGGGTATGGGGATGGAGCAAGTGATAATTGGGCTGTGAGATTGAGGGGTCACAAGCTCGTACAGGTCACTCTGTTTCAGAAACCCCTTGTGAAGGTTAAACTAGGCGATTTGATGGCGTCTACTAATAATTTCAGTGCAGAAAACATTCTTATTTCAACAAGAACGGGGACTACTTACAAAGCAGATCTTCCTGATGGGTCAACACTAGCAGTCAAGCGGCTTAACACCTGTAAAATCGGGGAGAAGCATTTTCGCGTGGAGATGAATAGGCTAGGCCGACTCAGGCACCCAAATTTGGTACCCCTTTTGGGATTCTGTGTAGTGGAAGAGGAAAAGCTTCTGGTTTACAAGTACATGTCAAATGGAACTCTGTATTCCTTGTTGCACAAAAACGCCAGTGCATTGGACTGGCCTATGAGATTCAGAATAGGCTTGGGGTCAGCTAGGGGTCTTGCCTGGCTGCATCATGGGTGCCATCCTCCTATTATACACCAAAGTATCTGTTCCAATGTGATTCTTGTTGATGAAGATTTTGATGCTCGTTTAATGGACTTTGGACTCGCTCGGCTTATGACACCTGACTCTGACGGGACTAATTTTGTGAATGGAAACTTGGGGGAACTTGGCTATATAGCACCAGAATATCCAAGTACTATGGTTCCTTCACAAAAAGGAGATGTGTATGGATTTGGGGTTGTGCTTTTGGAGTTGGTCACTGGGCAGAAACCTCTCCAAGTCAGCAATGGGGAGGAAGAAATTAAAGGTAATTTAGTGAATTGGGTGAATATGCTTTCTGGTTCTGGTCGAATCAAGGATTGCATTGACAAGGCCATAAGTGGAAAGGGACATGATGAGGAGATTTTGCAGTTTCTGAAAATTGCATGTAACTGTGTGGTTTCTCGTCCCAAGGATAGGTTGTCTATGTACCAGGTTTATCATTCGTTGAAGAGTATGTCCAAAGATCAAAGCTTTTCTGAGCATGACGAAGAATTTCCACTGCTCTTTGATAAGCCAAATGATGTGCCAGCTTAGTCTGGAGCGGGAATGGAATTTCCACTCTGATTTCATGTTTATTATGTAAGTATTCAGAATGGTCCTCATGTATGTGGCTTGATCATTTCCAACGGCAGACCCAATTAGGTATAGTTGCATGATACAATAAACTTTATGGTAGCTTAGGTTCTTGTGTTTCATAACGTCTATTAGTTTCACTGTTGTTGTACGAGGATGCAACCCCGAATGAGGTCCCATGATATTTGGGATATGCTTCATGTTTGTATCCTCTGATGTGTAAGACTTAAAGATGAGAAATGGCACTCTACTTTGTGTTTTGTATGGATTTCTAATTAGGATGATTGATTCATCTGATCTTGCTGACTGAAACATCCGAAGCAGTTACTATCTATACAAAGAAAAGAAGGCCTAGTTTTCAGTGAAGCAAGATTTATTTAGTGTTTGGACATTATTTTGATGTGTTGAACTAGTACCTCTTCTGAAGGCTCTGTGCAACTGAAAAATCACTGTTATTCATGCAGCCCTGCAACGAGCACCAAAAACCTTTTTTTTTTTTTGGTTGGACACACACCAAGAAGAAATTGATAAATCAGTAAATCACAGTATAACTATTATTATCAAAACATACTGGAATGTTTTAGCAACCCAAAAGGTAAAGGAACAACAGATTGCTAACTCAAAATGTATGATTAATTTATAACAGGACATGCACAACAATGTTCTTCTGTATAAATGCAGGAAAGAAAATGTACAAATTATATTGCAAATTCAACTCAAATTACGTGGGTATGTTCATGTGCCTATGATATGTTCAGCATGTCGAACATACTTCGTGTGGAAGACAATTACTTCATTGAAATTCTAGAATGAAAATGACACAACAAATATACAATAACCCACTAAGAAAAGTAGAAGAAAAGAAAGCAACTTATTTGGGCCATTCCTATCAGGTCGAGCGATGACTTTGATCCTAAGTTCGCGTATTATGGAAGTTATAGCAGACTTCTTTCGAGAAAAACAAAATTGGTTTTAGTCTAATTCTAATATGAGAGTGTTTTTTTTTTTTTTCTTTTGGGTGAATGTAGGGCAGTTGTGAATGTGATCTAAGGCAGAGTAACGTTGAGCAGAGTCATCTGGTTTTGCATCCTTCAATATTTTCAAAGCCAAAAAAAAAAAGAAAGCTGGATAGGAGGAGAATCTGTTTTCAAAGCAAAAATAAAATAAAAGGGTCACTTCATCCTCCGACATGTAGAAATCAGACTACAAAGAAAAAGCAGGAGGCAACGATTGGTCCTTGGCTAGTTTTGCTGTAGTGGGGATGTGGGATACCTAAATTTGCAACCCCTCCTTAAATCGATCTAGAATCATGTGTTCAGGATTTCTGAAAGATATGGTTAAAAAATGTAGTTAGTTTTGTGGTTATGTAGTTATTTAATTTGCCTGCTTAACTAATTAGCATCACTACAATTTTTTCTTTAAAGTAATAAAATCAAAAGTCCCAGGAACGCACACTTGGAGCCCACAACCAGTGTCTCTTGTTTGGGATTACAATACCTCACAGAATGCATGCCGAGTTCTTCCACAGGAGAACAGAAAAAATTCTGAGTTTCTTGCATTAAAGGGCCTGCCTTGGAGGCCGTCTGAATTTCGCCGCTCTCCTGAAGTCACATGTTACCCACAAGGATATTGATAATGCGAGAAGTAGAGGAAAGCTTCACAATGTGAATCGAAACGACATAGATTTCTCTACTACGACAAAATGTACAGTGCTCTGATTCATCTACTACAACTGACACGGTGAATCGTTGTACATTTATCACCGCAACCTCAAGTGTCTTGAGCCACAAACCCACAAAAAAAAAAAAAATAGTGGGACCTGCGGGGTTGAGGAATAACAAGTGGCGAATTACACTTCTGAATTGAGACTTCCAAAAGGGTGGTTGTTGAATTTAAACGGGGCTAAAAGTAGTTCACGGTCCTTCAATAAATTAATTTAGCTTTCCATGGGAAGGAAAAGGGGCCAGCTGTAATGATTCTTTTTTCCAACTAAAGTAGTTCCGTTCTTCCCCCACTATATTTTTTTAGGGATTTTTTTATGGAAGTAAGAGAAAGATTGGTAGGTAAAGAAGCTTTTGAAAAAGAGGGAGGTATCGCTCTCTTCTCTGTCAATTTTTTTTTTTTTAATTTATTGTCAATAAAATGTTTTCCAATTTCAACATAAATTTTGTTTCAATTTTTTTGTAAAAAGAAAAAAATTTAAAATAAGTAATAAAACCTTTTTTATTTTTATTTTATCCCATTTCACCTGCATAAGTCAATAGCATCATCAAGGCCAATCAAAAGGACTTTAAAGAAATAATAATAATAATAAATTTTTGGAAAAAAAATTAATCTTTTAATCCATATAATTTGTCTTAATTTTTTATTTGATGGTTATAGTTTAAATTTTTTAAAATAATTCTTATTATTTTAAACCGCCATAGTATTTGTCCCTGTAGTTTTCAAATCTTAAAAGCTTCGTTTCTACGGTTGCCGAGTGACATATGGCGTGTTTGTTTTTGCGTTTTCGGAGTTTAAAATTGCATTTCTAGGAAAGCGACAATTTTTTGCTTCTGCATAAACGTAAATTTTAAACATGTTTCCAGACAGGCATATAATAATATGAAGAAACTGCTGTGTGGCTAATGTTAACCTGCCACGTAACATGCAGCTGGTTCCATGGCACGGGATGCAGCTTTGACACGAGAATTTTTGGAGGTGCTCTTGATGCACGGTATTCCATCAACAATCAATAGTAAGATTTTAATTTGTATAAATAGTATTTATGTGTAAAATAAATTTTAAATTAAATATATAAATGATGTGAAATTTTTGTTATATATAAGAATTGCTCTTGGCATGGCAAAACAAAATGAACAGGAGGAAAGTGCCGCTTAAAGAAGGCAGTCTTACAAAACACATTGAGATGGAAAAATGCTGGGCTGAAGTAGAGTGTTACTTCAACAAACAGAACGCAGAAGAGAGATGGAAAAATGAATCAGAGTAGGGCTTCACAGGACTTTGATTAAAACGCAGGCTAGAGATGGAACAAATTGGGTTCTTCTGTGTCCTTTTACGGAATGAGACGGATATAACACTCCTACTTCATCAAACTTGTCCGTTTTCACTCGTTTAGAGGCAAGAAATATCTGGGTTCACTTTTAGCTTCAGAAAATGTTGTTGCCAAAGAGAAAAAGGTTTTGGGTGGGTGTGCTATTGCTTATAGGTGCTCTTGTTGGAGATGCTTTGTGCAACGTGGAAAATAAGCCACGTCAGAATCCTGTAGATACAGATGTTGATAATGATGATTTCTTTGCTCAGCTCTACCTTCACAAGCTCAATTGATAAGAATCTGAATTGGAGGTAAGCAATTATTTTCTGAACTGGGTATTAGAATATTGAAAATTGAAATCATCCTCTGTTTCTCAATCAAAATTCAAAATACTTGTTTTTCCAACCAAATCTTTCTCTTTAGGATTCACTGTCTTTGTTGGGCTAATCAAACAACTTCATATTAAGAAGAAAGAAGGTACTTTTGCTTTGTAATAAAAAAAGGGTATAATTTAAAAGTTGTGAAGAGTAGTTCTTTGTCCTTCCTTCAACTTCATTTTCTGTAGTTGACATTGGACATGATTTGCTTTGACCATGGTAAAACAAGATTATAAATCAACCTGCACAATAATTGTTTTAAAGATTTCAAAATTGTTTGTTTTAAAGTATTTTAGCTGTATGTGTAGGGTATCACCATCAATGCAAATGCTTGGACTAATGCTGGGCACGCAGTAAACAGAGAATAGCGAGGCCCTACTCTGCCCAATTTGTTCCATCTCTAGCCTACGTTTTAATCGAAGCCCTACGTCTGCGTTATGTTTCTTGAAGCAACACACTTATCCAGCCCAGCCTTTTTCCATCTTAATGCATTTTGTGGGACTGCCTTCTTTAAGCGACACTTTACTCCTGTTTGTTTTTGTTTTGCCACGTCAAAATTGCATCCCACGTTATGTGGCAGCCCAGCGTTAGCCACATCTACTGTTTCTTCATGCCTTTATGCCACTTGGCAAACATAGGGACAAGATTTTTAAGATTTGAAAAGTACAGGGACAAATACTTTAAAATTATGAGGACTGTTTTTTAAAAAATTTAAATTATACAGACTAAATTAAAAATTAAAGCAAATTATAAGAACCAAATAATTAAATTTTTAAAATTTTTATTTTTCCATAAGATAAATAAAGCCTTCATAGTTTATTTGGTTACATGATGAAAAAAATATATATATAATTTTTTTTAATGTCTATTATACTTTTATTTTTATTACTTAATAATATTTATCTTTATTTTTTTTATTTTTTTAAATAACAATACAAGAGCCATCTTTTATTCATTTCATTCACATCCTCGTTCTCTTTCTATTTTTATACCAAACAATTTTGTATACCAAATAATTAATTAATTATTGTATAGGTCCAACAATGGTTAGAAATTGAAAAAAAAAAAGACATGAATATATTTTTACATTGTTGGAAAATATCAAACAGAAATAAAATTCCAATTTCCAATGCATAATAAAGCTCCAAGAATATCAAAAAGGTTACTACAAACATGGGCCTTTGCATTCCCGGTGAGTGATATCAACTCTATTAATATTCGTGTTTTTGTCTTTGAACATTCCATTTTTCTATTGAACCCACAAAATTGTTTTTAATAAAATCGAGAAAATAATAAGGATGTTAATAGAATGAAATCTATTACGTATGATATGATACAGAAAAGAATAAAAATATCATTCTATTTGTATGTTTAGTTAAATAAAAAAATACAAAGATGGAAAGAAATGTTAAAAATTAACAAAAATATCTCTACTAAAAAATGAGTAATGAAATGTTGAGTAATGATAGCAAAGACATAAGAGACTTTATATAAATTAGGCTTTATAAATGCTCTTGATTTATGCGCATGATTTGAAGGATGGATGTGCTAAAGCTATTTCACTCCATACTCCAATTCTAACTACCAAACATGATAAAGGATGGAATGTTGGACTTTTTTATTTGTGGATTTACATTAATTATATATTTTTGCTTTTTAAATATGAGTTAGTTAATAGTTCATTGAAATATTATAGGCCTAGAATTTTATCATGTGATCATATGATTATTAGGCTCAATATAACATTTTTAATTAATATTACTAGTTAAAAGATGTGGGCCATTTAGTTTTATTAATGCCTATGATGAGGAAGGCCAATAAGATACTACTTAAAGCAAGGTTATGTCTCATCATTAACCATAATCTACATGCTTGCCTCATTGAAAACTGCTATTTAGCATAAGGTCATAGACAATAAGATGTGTACCAAATCTAAGCATACAACTATGGAAAAATCAAGTAACATTTATCCATTTCAATTTTGATTTAGTGTTATAAATATCATGTAATTAATCTGCTATTTTTCATACATATCTAAATTTAATGAATTGTATGAATCCTCACACATGGTATCTGAGTCTAATTACATGATTTTAAAACCTAAAATTACGTTAAAGTGCATATTTGCTCTTGATTTGTGCAAATCAATTTAGGAGTTTTAATCATCTCATTATGAGCTTTCCATTGATGTATGACTTGCTTGTTGTATAGATTTGATGTGAAAGAATTTAAATTTTGAATTTTTAACTTCTTCACAAATTCAAAAATTTTGATCTTGAATTATATGAAGTTTTAATTCAATTCTTTGTACGGAAATGCTTCCTTGCATGGTTACAAGGTTGTTTGACATATTTAATTGCATTGAAAGTCCTTGATATCATACAAAAAAATGAAGGTGAGCCTTTTCAGGTTTGTTACTTGAAACCCATATCTTGATTTGGTTTCCTTCCCTTAGGTTTTTTGTTCAATTGATATTATGAATTGTTAGAAACATCTAAATTCATTTGGATCTAGCTTTGGTGGTGTGGAAAGGGGCTAAAAACATTGCTTTTAACCTCAAGGTTCATCACAAGTTCAAAAACCTGCTTCCACTCCAAGGCTGACCAAGTTGAAAGTTGAACATAACCACTAGTCATCACCAGCAAGGCTTACTCACAACTTAGTGTGAGGTGGTGTGTATAGGCCACCTTTAACCCAGTTTAGGACGGTTTATTATGCTATTTTGCTTTTCTTAATTTTTAAGATTTTTATATAATTTTATTGTATTTTTATTATACTCAAAAAATAATAGAAGAATTACCGTTAATGGCCTAAAGTTTAAAAAAAATTATTTTGAAAGACTTATTATCACTAGGTTTGAAGGGTTTTACTAAAGTTAATGGTAATCTATCTCAAAATAATAGTAATAAATCTTTCAAAATAAAATTTTTTAACTCTGGGTCAACTGTAATTCTTTTAAAAATTATTTATGAATTATTTTCTTTTTCTTATAGAAAAGTTAGTTAATTTATTTTTTTAAGATAGTAATTAACATTGGAAAATTACAAAAAAAACATTAGGTAGGTATTTTCATGCATGATGAACCTAAAATTAGGTTGAATTCTGCCTAGATAAGTATATAGTTTATATACTTTTAAGCCTAAGTTAATAAAGCTAAATATTACACTATTTCACAATTATTTCATAATTAGAATTGTTATTCATGTATTAATTACAACTATGGTCTATAATTTGATTCTTTAGGGTACATTTGGTATGGTATCCTATTTAATTGATCAAATTTAATTTTCTATGAACATCTTACAATATAAAAAATTCCTCTTGTGTTATCAATCCATCTAGCTAAATATAATCTCTATCAATGGTATATTTACAATTGAAATTTATTTGAGTGTCATTTGAATCATGTTTTATTTTTTAAATTATTTTGAACAATTCAATACATTTTGGGAGTGTTTGACATGCATTAGAGAGAATATGATAGAATTTTTTAAATGATTTAGTTAGAAATTATATAATCATTAGGAATCAAGTTGTGATTTGCCTATTGCTACAATTGATGTGCGCTGTCTAACCATATTGTCCATGTTATACCTTTAGAATTTGCCTTATTTTAAATGAGTTGAGCTTTTGGGATTTTTGAATTTGTGTACACATGAAATTTGCACATTTTGATTAAATTTGATCTTAAACCCAATGTTGCAACATTAGATGTATAGTTTATACCATCATGAGTCCTAAATTTAAAAAGACTAGGGTTATGGTACTTAAATTTCAAATTGTAGCAATAAGTAGTTATTCATGTTCTAATTGCAACAATGGTGATAAATGATCTTTAACGATACATTTGGTGAAGTATCTTGTTTATTTAATCATATATGCAAATTTTTCTAGTCTAAGAACTTTTATTTTGTAAAATTGTTATGGATATTTATTACCAAAGCAATTTATCAATTAAAATTTTACAAATATAGTTAGCTCCCTTGTTAAGAGAAAATAAAGCATTATTCCATTTTCTCCTAGTATGGGAATTTTATTTGTAAATTATTATGAATGTTTTATCACCAAAGTGATTATTCATTAAAGTTTAATAAAATCATTTAGTTTCCTTTTATATGGGAGGTAAGGCAATTATTTTATTCTAGTATGAGATTATAATTTTGTGAATTGTTATCGGTGTTTATCATCAAAATGATTCACCCCTCAAAATTTACAAAATCATTTACTTCCTTTATTGATAGAATTATTTGAATTATTATATATAGGCACTTGTCCAAAGAGAGTCATTATATGTATTAATTCTAATTCAACACATAACTTGTGGAGGTATATGGTTGAGAGGGTCTATCTATCTATCTATCCAAAGGAGATAGATTCTTCTAGATCTTATATTTCTTATTAGATTGAAGTATATAATTTGGTTGATTTATCTAACTAAAAGGGATCAATTTTTTAATATTATGCATTCTTTTTTATGAGTTAAGGTATATAGTTTTAAGGGTTTATCTATCCAAAAGGAATAAATTGCTTTTATACTGTATATCATTTTCTATTATGGTTAGCTTCACAAGAAAGGGGACCAATAGTGTATTGTAATCTCTACCTAAACGAGATTTATATTGATGCACCTGTTCTTCCTGAAAATAGCTTGTTTGCCTTTTAAGCTATTTTGAAATTGCCTATTTTACTAAGTATATTGTAATTTTATGGATGAGCCCTTTTCTTTAAGAGCAATAATAATGCTATGATAGAGGTCTTAATAGGTTTCAATTATTGGAAATAGAAGCAAGAAATAAAAGTTGTTATTTAAACACTCATATTTTGCCTATCTATGAGGAGACTATTTCCATAACTTGTTTCTTGGTGAAACAAGATCATGGTTAAATGAAATTAATTTTGTATAACTATTCTCTATTCCTATTTAAGAAAAATTGGTATTCTAGTTTTAATACAATCAAATTGTCCATATATGTGAAACTCTTATATTAACAGGAGGTGAAGTGAAAATAAAAATAGAATTGTTTACCAATAAAGCACCTTAGTCATATTTCCATGTTATAATTTAAAATAAGTGAAAAAATATTGTGACTAAATTGGTTAAAATGCTTGTAAACATTTTTTGGAATATTTTTATAGATATATTTGTAAGTGACAATTATGTAATTTCCATATAAATTGTTATAAGTGTCTCATAATGTTATAATTCACAAAGAAATTATGAAATTTTGTTAAAAACACATAAACTTTCTTTAGTGAACATATATTTTTATGAATTATATCTTAATTGATGGATTGTAAATTGTGTTTAATTCTCAATTATAAATATTTATCTTTTAATAATAAGAATTATGTGACTTTGAGGTGACTAAAGAGAAATTTTATTGTGTCATAAATATTTAAATCATATTTGAGCAAAAAAAAGTTATTATATTTGTTTCTTGATTTTTAAATATATAAGGATATATACTAACTTCTTAGAAGAAAGTTAACCAAAACTAAGAATAAAAGTATAATCTAAAGTAAAATAAGTAAATGAATGAATAAAATTTTTAGAAATAATATATGCAGAATTTAGTGGATCTGTTTTACCTATATTGTGTGACAAGAGATATAATAAATAGTTGGCATGAGATAATTCCTAACTTTGGATACTTTTGTAGTATTTTTTGGATAGATGTACACTTTGGGATTATTGTGTGGTATTTAATATAAAGAAATAAACGCACTCTGTGGTAATTTAATTTCATGTAAATTTCTTTTAAGTAGTCATAGATTTGGTATAATATCTTAGGTTTTTTAATCAAGTTGTAGTGACATGATCATCAATTAGGTTCCTTTATCACTACAACACAATGCGTAAATATTGACTCAGTCGAAAACATATTAATTTCAATAAAAAATACATAATTTCTGACTAATATTTAATTAGATGATCTATCAAATTTTTTATTATCGGTATTTGTTTCAAACGAAGTTGTAGTTGCTAAATAGTATAGCTACTTTTTCTTTGCACTGTTTGTAACCATGTCACGTCTATCTATTAGGTTTTTAATTTATTTAAAAAATATTATTTAATAAATAATAAAGTATAAAATACAATGTTAACAAAGATTTAAATTAAAAATTAATGATAGTTATTTTAATTAATATAAATAATAATAAAATTTTATAAATTTAATTAATGTAAATAATAATTGGAAAATTTTAAAAATAAAGATAAAAAATTGATTAATTTTAATTTATTTATCTAAAAAATAAAAAAATATAAAATAATAGAATTATAATTTTCTTAAAAAATATATAGTAAGGTACCGAGAGAATTATGGTAGGACAAGGAACTCCTATCATTATTCAATCGAATACTTTTTGTCTAATTGAATTATGGTAAGGCACTTATCCTACAATAATTTGGTTAGAAATAAATTTTTTAAAATTTTTTAAATATAAATATTTTGTAATGTTTTTATAAATGCAAATATTTTTTAAAATTGTATAATATTTTTATTAATATACTAATTGTTTCTTAAAATAAATATATTATTATTATTTCATTATTTTTATTTTTATTTTTTTAAAAATTTTTATTAAGTGATTATGCAATGTTTCTAAAATTTTCTGAGTTTTTGATGTTCTTCATTTTCTGGATTCATTTATGTTCATTTCTTCATTTAATATCTTTCGGGTTAGAGTTTAGTTTGATTAAATCTTTAAGTTTCAAAAATATTTCAAATCAAATCAAAATATGGAATAAAATGTCATTAGTATTAAAAAAATAAAACCAGATACATTCATAATCAAAATAGATTCACATTAAGAAAGAATAAAAGAAAAATAAAACCAAAAATATTCGTAATCAAAATATATTCATATTAATATTACAATCAAAATCAATAGAAATTAAAATTCAAATCTCAATATAACTATTTCAGTTTTATTTTGTTCACCTACAATAAGTATAAAAAGAAATGAAAGAGAGAAAAAGAACATATATGATTATGATAGATAGATGAATGGAGATGAAATGAAAGAGAAGAAAAAAGTGAAAAAGTTACTAGAATAAGAAAGAAGAAAATAAGAGCCAACTTGAAGTGAAACAAAATCAAAGAAAAAAAACCAAAGTTTGGATATATATGTATATATATATATATATAGAGAGAGAGAGAGAGAGAGTAGAAAACAAAAATTTGGCAATTGATAATTTGACAATTTTAAAATTTTACACATCTTGTCTTTGCCCATTTTCACGTGATGTGATTTTTTTTTATAAAATTTTGTATGCTTGTGTTTGTATAATATATATTATTAAATTTATTTAAGTTCATGCATAATATATAATGTTATGAAGTAAAAATATGAAATTTAAATAAAATAAGAATTAAAAAATTTTAATATAAGATAATTTAATAAAATTAAAATTTATTAAGCACTTCACTTGTTGTGCATCTTTTGTTATATGTATATATATTAATAGTAAAAAAATTAATATTAATTAATATTAATAACATAAAATTAATATTAACATCATTCAAAAATAGTGATTGTAATATTAATATTAATATAACTAATAAAATAGATATTTTAAAACGTATTAATAATAAAAAATAACAAATGTTTTTGATATAGAAGTTCTAAAAATATATTTTGCTTCGTTGAGTTGTAATATCCCATAGCTTAGTAATTTAAAAATCCCTTAATCTACTACTTTAGGAAAAACTATCACATGTTGTCACAATTTTTCCCATCCAATCTAGGAGGAGAGGGATCATTTTCAATTCTATTTTTCTTAAAAATATCTTTATTTCTTTTACAAATATGATTTCTGCATAGAAATTGTCAATGACAATCGAATCAATAATTCTTTCTCCTATACTTTAAGGTAAAAGTTTTCAAGTTATTTATATAATAAGAATAAGTTAATTTTCTAGAATTAATTCATCCTAACAACATTCTATATGTTAGAAAGTTGAACATTTCATTGTTCTATTTCAAAATCAGGATATACCATATCCAAATACTTCCATACTTATCCATCTAACAAATGACACACTTTTAGGTTTTAATGTCATTGCATAAACTCAACAGAACTTATTGACACATAAAACCTTTGCAATTGAAGGATAATTAATAAATAATGCATTCTTTTTATTAGAATCTTTTTGAACTTTATCTTTAACTAAATCGACTAGTTTTATATCAATATGTTCTACAAAATTTACATATTATTTCATCTATTTCATCTTTGCAATATAACATATTCATTAATGCAAAACTTGTAATCAAAGACTTTGAAGAACAAGTTTTGGTTCCACCAACCTTGCAACTTTTATATCTATAGTGAGATTTTTATTAACTTTTCTAATCCTGATGGAATCAAAATTTGTACCTTAAAGTCTTTAATCACACTTGAAGATTTTTTTAAGGATAAAATTTCATGTTTTATAATATATTACAAGTATATATATATATATATATATATAAACCAAATATATAATATATAATTCTATGAAGTAAAGATATCAAATTTAAACAAAATAAGAAATAAAAACTTGAAGTAAAAATATTACACTAAGCTTTTTTTTTTCCCCCTCATAACCTGTATCCATAAATCTAGTCTTTAATACACTTTCCCCTCTACTTTTTGCCTTATTTTTTAGGCAAGTATACTTATATTGATAGCAAATAAAAAGGATCAAAATCATAGGATTGTAATTACATATATAAATCAAATATAAAACTACACTTATAAATATAATTTGGGATTTTTTCGTTAACCCAAACGTCCCCACCATTTTTATGGGTTTTAAGAAAAGCTCCAGAATATATAGATTGTTTTCCTAATTCTCTTTCTTATAAAATAAAATATTAATAGTTAAATATATATTTAAAGTAATAAGTAAATATTTGGAGAAAAAAATTAGTTACCAATCTTCTAACATACTCAAATAATAAAATAAAACCTCTTATATGCAAAGATGAATCGAACTCGAGTGGAGACTTTATTCCTTCTCATTTGCTTATCTAGTGATTGGTACTTCAGAGTGTCTTTTTTTAGATACAACTAGTCTTAAAATGGATTCTTTAATCCATTTAGATTTTTTTTTTCCAATTTTTTGAGCATCACTAATTAGAGGTCTTACATGTTCAATTATTTTATGCTGTATTTTTGTGTTTAAAATATAGATATATATTTTTTCTTTATTTCCTGAAATAGGTCCAATAATAAATATTTCTTCATTATATTATCACACATTAATAAATAATCAATACTAGAAAGTAATCATTTCCAATAAAAATTAATCAATAAATAATAAAATTATGTGCTTCTTAAGAAACTAAAACCAAAAAAAAATTATTTGTACACCTTTAGAAGAAACTAAAATAAAAACACTAACCAAACAAATCTCTAGAAAAAGAAAGAAACTGAGACCAAACTTTCTAGTCAAACAAATTTGATCTCTAAAGAAGATGAAGAATTATGTAGTAAAATAAAAAAAAAAATCAAAGAACTTGAAATGATAGAAAAGAATTGACTGGAGAGAAAAAAAAGAACAAGAGGAAAAAAAAATAGAGAAAAGCAGATATAGAGAAGAAGAGAAATAAAGAAAAAAATAAAATATTAAATTTATTAAATAAGCTTTTTATCAATTAAAAATATTAAATTTCCATAAATTAAGAGTAAAAGTGCAATAATAATTGAATATAAAAGTATTAATTGTGTAAAAGTATTAATTGTGCATAACTTAATTACATAAGAATAATAAATATGAATATAATTAATATACAAATTAGTTAATAAAAATTACCTAATTTTAAAATATAAATGTAATTATAAATCAAGGAAATAAAAAGAAATATAATCATAATTATAAATAAAAAAAGAAATGAAAGAAAAAAAAACATAATTAAAAATAATTTCAACAAAAAATTGGTATGAAACTCTTTTGCCAATAGTCAAAATATTTCGATTGAACTATTTATAGCTCCCACGTAAATAAGTAGCTATGTTGGAGTTTGATAAAATATAGAATAAAGATATACAAACAAGAGCGAGTCCCAACGAAAAGGTAGAAAAAAATTGGGCTGATAAGTAATACTACTCCTAAACTTTCTAATACAAGACCTGATCCTAGAAAGATTAAAAGAAAATCATGTATTGGTTTAGGTAAATCCATTAGATGTAAAATTAAAGATAAATAAATTGAAATTTTATGACCTTATTGATACGACGAGAAAAAAATTTTATATACTAAATTTCTAATTGAATTAAGTCCTAAAAAGTGTGAATTGATATAGGTTAAGTTATAGGACTAATCTCATTGGCCGGTTCCTTACAAACTAAATTGCTTTCTCGAGTTGCTGTTACCGAAGCTGAGCTTGAAGAGCTTGTTCTCTCCACTCTTGTTGCTTTCTTTGCAATTGCTTTTGAAAGAAAAAAAAAATAATTAAAAATAATTCCAACAAAAAATTGGTATGAAACTTTTTTGCCAATAGTTGAAATATTTTCGACTGAACTATTGCCAAACAATTCATCGAGCAATTTATAGACTTTTTTTTTTATTTTTTTAATCTTTTAAATTTTTTGACAAATATAAATACTTTTTCAAGTTAAAAAATAGTTTTAATAATATACTAAGTATTTCTACTTATTATTAATTAACGTATATTATAAT
The DNA here is from genome assembly GCA_032878935.1 of Erythrophleum fordii. NCBI lineage: Eukaryota > Viridiplantae > Streptophyta > Magnoliopsida > Fabales > Fabaceae > Erythrophleum > Erythrophleum fordii. The sequence goes on along the minus strand of JAVQMF010000049.1, from coordinate 15,663,617 downwards.
TAATTAATAAAATTTATAAATGTATATTTTGGTCTGTTTATAATTAATAATAATTTATTTTATATTTATTTTAATTTCTAAAAATAGATATATTTATTTTCATTTAATATTTTTTATCTATGCATTATTATTGCATTATTTTTATTATCTTGCTGCATCAAATATTATTTTATATTGTGTTGTTCAACTAATATTTAGTCGAACCATTTCGGCTAACTAAATTTGGTAGCTTTTTATTTTATTTTTTTGGCAGCTTTTACTATTGAGAAGGGACATTTTATTTTTTTTATTGAAATTTAATTAGCAATCATGTAAAAGCAAAATTAAAAAAAAAAAACAAATCATATACGTTAGAATCAATTAGAAGCATCTGTCGAAATTTAATGACATTGTTATAGTGCAGAAAGTCCAATGAAGGAAAATATGCCAATGCTTTTAAGCTTTTTGAACTCTTAAATTGAGGGAAGCAATATTGTGTGACAAACTTATACTTGATGGGAGAATTGTTGAGATTTAAGTGTGAGCAGAGTAAGTTTCACATAGAGAGTAAATATATACATATTGAATGTGATGACTTAAGTGTTATTTGTATGATCATATGTTATAGTCTCAATATAGTGAAAAGAAAATTACTAATAAAATATATAGGACACTTTATAGTGAATTTAATTTATTGGCTTGTCATTTGAACTTCTATGGCCCATTTAGTATATAGAAAGTTAGGGATGAAAATAAAAAAAAAGTGATTTTGTAGATAGAAAATACTTATAATATCTCTACTTTTAATAATTGAATAATAATTGTTAAATAGTATTAGATAATAATTATAAGGGCAAAAATAAAATTTCACCAAATTTTCATTTTCCTTTTCCTTTTTCCATGCCCAACCAAACAAGCTGCTATAGTCATCTATTTTGAATAATATCATTAAGAAATTCTTAAAATATTATTTGGACAAAATTGATTAACCAATTTAAGAAAAGGTTGTTGCACATAAAAAAAAAGGTTATTTATATCCTTTAAATGCAATTGTATGTTTTGATTTAACAATTTGAATAATATTTTTATTTAAGTAATGTGACAGTTTGGTAAGCGATTATTTGAAAAGTTAATATGACTTTTTATTATCAAAGTGAGTTTTTTCATAAAGATTCATAAATTTTTCTTTGAATTAATGATTGTAGATTCCTAATAATTGATTGTAAGCTTATAACATGTCATTAACGTGTGATGATAATTTCAAGCATTTCAAGTTCTGTTGATATTTTTAGTCAATGGAGTAATGATGCATCAAAATTTTATGAATTAAAGGCTAAAATCCAATTAATAGCCAAATTAATTGAACAATAAGAAAATTATTTATGTGTATTAAGTAGGTCAATGTTAATTTGTTAGTTTTTCTTATTTATCATTATCTTGAGCTAATATTGTTTAATAATGAGAACTATACAGGTTGATCTAATTAATTGTCTTTTTGATGGCCTATTGAGATAGTTGATTAAAATATGTTAAATGCTTGTGAGACTAAGAAAAATAAGATATTATTGAAATTTTATGTACTAGTAGACTTTATTTAGGAGTTATAAGGTCTTTTAGTGCGATAAAACAAAATTGGCTCATTATCTTTATATATATCAATATGATTTAATAAATATTATTGAATATTTGTTGCCTATGATAAATGAGAATGTAGTTTAATTTGTATTAACAAGGATATGAAAATCCTTTGCGATTGAACTTGACATGTTTTAGCTTGTCTCATATGTGTAAGACAATAAAACTTAACATATTCAAAATTTCCAATTATAGGTAAAATGAGTCACATTATTTTCATTATTTTAGTAGCTTTTTTTTTTTTTATGATCAAGTAGGTATATATGTTGGCATTTTATACACATTGTCAACAAATTTGAATACTTGAGCTATCTTAGAGTGAGTTATTAAAATTCATAAAAAAAACCTTGTGATGCTTGTAAATTACAAAGAATATTAAACTTGCTAATTTTTTTTTTGTTTTAACTATAAAATAATTTGTTTGTGGATATTTGTATATGATGGTTGACACTCGAAATTAGTTTTTACATAAAGTGTGATATTTGATAAAACTTTAAGTTTAGTTGATTTATGGCTAAAATTTGAAAATTTACAGTATATGGTTATGTTAATGATACTTTGCTATTCCATATATTTTTCCTTCATAAATATTTGTAATAAAGAAATAATTTTGTTGAGTTCTAGAATTATATTGGATTATTTCATAGAATACATAGTTACAACAACACAAACTAAATGTTTTTATGGTTAGTGTATTTATAATTCATTTATAGGGATAGATATGTCTCATAGTATGTTGGATTAGTATGTGTTTTGGAATAAATTTTGTAATTTCACAAATTAGAAATTGATTCCTTAACTAAATGTGTGAGACCTATATAGTTTAAGATGTGCTAAATGCATGGATATTTTAGAGTTGTTTGATCTGTTGAGTTAATGGGAGTTATATATATATATATATATATATATATATATATATATATATAAACAAGCACATTTTGTATTTATAGGATAATTCTATAGATATCACTCACTTTTGTTTCATCTAATTGATGTAATTTGATGTTGCATCTATTTGATACGTTTATTGATAATCATTATTATTTTGATATTAAGGCTATGTAAAGATGGGATAGAAAATGTATCTTAAGATATAAAATATATCATAAGCATGACTATTGTTTATGTTAAGATATGTCTCTATTGACACTATATAATATTTTAAAAATAAAATTATATAAAGCATAATGGCTTATTTTAATCTAAATGATTTCTCTTGCAAGTTGAGCATAAAGAATATTAATAAATCATATGGAGGACTAATAAGGAATACTGCATTTTTTTTATCACTTTTGAGAGTTATTTCTTATCACACTCTTAGACTCATGATCCACATTAGTATAATTGTTGATATGTGTGATTACAGGTTGAGAGTATGCCAATAAAGGGTATATAATTACCATTTTCCTATATTAATGGTTATATTGGATCTAATTGTGTTTGTTATGTTATCTTATGACTATTTTTTTTTTAAATGTGTGCACATAAAGTTTTGTTATTTTTTCAATTAGAGAGTTATTTTACAAAATAAAAGGAACTTCTTTGCTACCAAACTACCCATAATATAGATACCTGTGCATGAAGTTAGCTTCATGTTTATTGCCTCTCTTGAATAGTTTGGCTTTATTTTCTATCAGGAATGATAGAGGATTCCTGTTCAAAAGTTAATTTTAAGAGTATGAATGCTTGATCCTATTGTATTTAAGGCCTTGTTTGGAATGTGGGATGTAGTTTTGATGGAACAAAATTACATAAGGATTGGGAATGGAAAGGAATCCAATAACCCTTAATCATGTTTGGTATGTGATATAAAGGAATATAAATATCTTTACTTTTTTATGTTTGGTAAGATAGAAACAAAATAAAGATGGAAAAGAAAAGTAATAAAATGACTAAAATGTCTTTAAGTAAAAAATTAATAAAATATTATTATTTTTAATCAGAATTAATAAAAAAATTGTTAAACTCCATCCTCTGCATGAATCTGGAGCTTCAGACTTCATCCATCATTCATACAGCCAAGGAGAATGAAGCACTCCATCCATTGTTTATTTTGTGCTTGAATATGAACCTTGGCCTCTTCACTACCAGCACGAGTCATTCATTTTCAGTAGAAGGCGTGGATTTTTTGATAGGGGTGTCAATTTTCAAACTCGAGCACGATTTTGGCAGACGACGTCCATTTTGAGCTCAAGGAAGTCGTAATCTTATGAGGCAAATTGGTCACCAAATTTTTCTCTCCTAAGAATGCTATACTTTCCTTCCCTATTATGGAGAAGACCAGATTCCTAAGTTTGATGGAGACAACTCCCCCTCTAATCTGACATACCACATGGACAAAATAAGTACTCCCACTCCCTCTCTTATTCTAATCTTAGACTTTCCCATATACCAAACATGACCTAAAGAATCTATGGAAGCTTTGTACTTTCTAGGCACCTCTCTTTTGCAACATTGATATGTTTGGGGTACATTTCTTAATATGTTTCATCCATTTCTATGTGCCTTGGATTTTTTCTTTGCTTCTTTTCATTTTTCATTTAATATGCATCGCTTAGGTCAACCTATTTTTTCTCACCTATGGTGCATCCTATTGTTGGACAAGAACAATATGTTATTTGCATGATTTTGTTTCTTATATCTGTTTCATGTTACAGAATGCTTCATTTAAGAAATAACAAAATTTGTTAGTGTCATCAGCGGCATCACAATCAGTAAATATTTATGGAAAAAAATTCAATAAAAATTAAATTAAAAAAATCATTTGCGTCAATCTAATTCAAATATCTTACCAATTTAGCCAACTTAGTTGGCATCAGAATGCTTCTTTTAGGTTGTAGAACGGGATGGCTACTTCTCAGTTGTTCTTGGACGACTATTGTTGATAAGTGCCTAATTCAATTAATCAAATTTTTTTTATAGTTATGCAATTATATAGTTAATAATTAAAAGAAGAGTAATAAAAAAATAAGAATATATATAATTTATTTTTTATATTTATGTTTTCTTTTCTTTCCTTTTATTTTTTTGGTTGCATTTCATGTAAGAGTTACAAATTATTAAATTTGCTTTTTATATTATGACTTTATTTTTTATTTAATAACCTTATCTAAGAAATTAGATTGCCTCAAATTAATGGGGCCCACACTTTTTTATTGTACTTTTTATCCCATGTTTGCATTTTCTAAAATTAACTAATAAACAATTATTTATTTCAAGATAATTCCTGCGTTGTAATGTTGAATCTAAGTTTCATGGAATCACTTGGATTCTTATGTACCTACGCATCATTTACCTAGTCTATCCCATGAAGCTGAAATCGTAGGTGACATTGCATATCTATTTAATTTAATTTGCAATTAATTAATGGCAAATTGTGTAACCTCTTGGAGATATGGCTAGAAAGAATTTCCAAATAAGTGTTAAAGAGATCAGAATAGATTACTGAAGGCTTGCACATTTTCTATACATTCATTTTAATATATATAATACTACTACCATCCCAGCTAGCAATGAGAAATCACGTAAAACAACCTGCCATGACACAATAATAGCTAGCCAAGAAATCTATCATGTGAATGAAAAACTATCATGTGAAAGAATATTAGTGTTAACAGACTAACAGAAGGAATATCTAGGAAGAATTTCTATATAAATAAATATTTCTACACACTACGTTCTGGCACCCCTCACAAACTTGAGGATGTATCATAGACTCCAAGTTTATCTCATAAAATCTAGAACTGCGAGTGTGATAATGGCTTAGTTAAGCAATCTGCCAACTGATTTGATGAGGGAACATAACATATCCAACTGTTTGGCCATAACTTGATCTCGGATGTAATGAACATCCAATTCAATATGCTTTGTACAAGCATAGAAAATAGGATTTGAAGCCAAAGCAATTGTGCTCATGTTGTCACACCATACAATAGGAATTTGCTTTAAGAAGAATTTAAGTTCATCAAGCAGTGATTAAACCCAGGCCATTTTAGCAGCTTAGGAGGCTAAAGATTGATACTCTGATTTAGTACTTGATCTCAAAACTACTTTCTGCTTCTTCGCTGACCAAGCCACAAGTGTTTCTCTGAGAAAAACATAATACCCGATAACTAATTTCTTGTCATCAGGACAAGCAGCCCAAACTACATCTAAAAACCCTGTAAGATTAAGAAGATCTGATGGTTTTATATGTAAGCCATAATGTATAGTTCTTTTAAAATATCAAAAGACTTGTTTTACAGCTTGCCAATGCATATTTGTTGGAGAACTTAAGAACTAGTTAAGTCTATTAACTACAAATGAGATGTCAAGACGTATATTGGTTAAATACTGCAGACCACCAATAGCTTGTCGAAACAAAGTAGGATTGTTCATTAATTTTCCTTCACCAACAAACATGAGTTTCCCAACCACCATGGGAGAGGATAAGGAGATACATTTAACATGTCAAATCTCCTTAATAAATCAGTAATGTACTTCCTTTGAGTGAGATAGAAACTGGTATCATTTTTGTGTGTTGCAATTCCAAGAAAGTAGTGTAAGGAGCCTAGATCCTTTAGAGAGAAGAGACCATTTAATTGTTGTATAAAATCTTGTAAACTATTGGAGTTATTTTCCAGTGATTAGTATATTATCTATGTAAATCAGAATAACAATTATTTATGTTTTGTCCTATGAAAAGAACAAAGAATGGTCACTTTTGGAGTTCTGAAAACCCCAATGCGAAAGTGTAGTTCTCAAATGTTCAAACCAGGCTTTAGGCGCTTATTTTAACCTATACAAGGCTTTGCTTAGTCTACAAATATAGTTGGGCTCCTTAGGATCTTTAAATCCTTTAGGTTGCCTCATGAACACCTATTCTTTGAGAAAACCATTAAAGAAGGCGTTGTTAATATCAAGTTGACATATCTCCCAGCCAAAGGTAATAGCTAAGGTTAGAATGATCCTAGCAGTTGCAACCTTGATCGCTGGACTGAAAGTTTCCCTATAGTCAACGCCTGGACTTTGTTGGAAACCTTTTGCAACTAGCCTGGCTTTATGCTTAGAGATGGTTCCATCTGAATTAAATTTGAGTTTAAAAACCCATTTGCAATTAACTAGTTTCTTTTGTCCAATGTGAGGAACCAACTCCCATGTCTGATTTTGAGTTAATGCATTGAATTCTTCAATCATCGCTTGCTTCCATTATGGTGAATTGAGAGCTTTTGCTACTAATAAAGGTTCACATTCTAAACTTTTTAGGAGATTCTGGTTTTTAGCCTCTGTAACTAGAATAGCGAAGGGAAATTTGGGTTTGAAAATTCCACACTTGCTCCTAGTTAACATCTTGTGACCTATGGTAGCTTCCTTAGTTTGAGTAGGTTCATGGACATGATCTCTTTCCATAAGATCTCTAGATTGACTCATGATAGACCTAGAATCTAGGTTCTCACAATTATCAAGAGTTTGTTTCCTAACTTCTTTAGCGTGTTGATCATTAAGACAGCATAGAGTGGGAGTTGTTGTATTGGCTTATTGTTGAATGGGTGAATTGAGTCCACTGGATGGAAGATTGGAGCTTATTGTAATAGACTCTATTCTGAGTTATGTTTATCTTGCTTCTCCACATTAGATTCCATTAGAGATTTGAAAAAGACATCTAGATGTATTTTTTCATGTCGTAGATGACCTCTAGTATTTAGAAAACCAAAAACAAAAGGAAAATCATCTTCCTTGAAAACATCATGTCTTGACATGAATATCCTACCCGTGGGACTAAGACACTTAAATCCTTTATGAGTGTTGTTATATCCAATGAAAACACATTTAGTTGTGTGGAACTAGAGTTTGTTTTTGTTGTAGGGTCTTTGACAAAGATAATAGGTGCATCCAAAAGTTTTGAGTTCCTTGTAATTAGGATATGACTTGAATACTTTGAAGTATGGTGAGATTCCTCCAAGAACTGAGGTAGGTAATCAATTAATCAGATAAGTGACTATTTGAAACATCTCCCACCGGTAGCTTGACGGCATTCTAGCTTGTGCAAGAAGAGTGAGGCCTAGTTCCACTATATGCCTATGTTTCTTTTCTGCTCTTCCATTTTATGGTGAGGTATGCAGATAGGAGTGTTGAAATACAATACCTTAATCTTGAACAATGCCAGTGAAGCTTTTGAATTCACCTCCCCAATCACTTCTTAAGATTTTGATTTTGCTTAAATTGAATAAAGGCATTTAAAGCTTCATTTTTTTGTTTTCAAGGGATATATCCACGTAAACCTACTGTAATTATACACAAAAATCACATAGAACTTAAATCCATTTGTGGAACAAATTAGAGATGGCCCTCACAGATCAATGTGCACTAGTTCTAACGGCTTGGAAGCGTGTGAATGAGAAACTTTAAATGATAGGGAGTGTGATTTGCCATATTAACAGGCTTCACAAAACTCAACTTTTGTATTTGAAACTTTTATATTACATTTAGATAGAATTTTGTCAAAGACAAGGCTAAAGGGGCGACAAAGCTTGCAGTGCCACTCCTATTTTATTGAAAGCCAAGCACGAGGTACAGATTGATTTTTAGACTAAAAAATTGTGAAACTTCTGCTACATTTCATCCACATGCTGTTATCATTTTCTACAAGTTTGTAAAAACCTTCATGCATTGTTCCTTGAAGAAGTACTAATCTTGTCTCTTTATCCTTCGCATAACAGACACTTGCATATGTGTTATGTGAAGGACATAAGTATACCTCACCATAGAACGAAAGCATATTAAACTAGATGTTCATTACCACTCCTGTCTCCTTGTCCTTCACATATCAGATTCCATTGGAGATTTGAAAAAGACATCTGAATGTATTTTTCATACTGTAGATGACCTTTAGTATTTAGAAAACCTGAAACAAAAGAAAAATCATCTTCATTGAAAACAACATGTCTTGACATGAATATCTTACTCGTGAGACTAAGACACTTAAACCCTTTATGAGTGTTGTTATATCTAATGAAAACACATTTAGTTATGTGGAACTGGAGTTTGTTTTTGTTGTAGGGTCTCAAACAAGGATAACAGGCGCATCCAAAAATTCTAAGCTCCTTGTAATTAGGATATGACCTGAATACTTTGAAGTATGGTGAGATTCCTCCAAGAACCAAGGTAGGTAGTCAATTAATAAGATAAGTGGCTATTTGAAACACCTCCCACAAGTAGTTTAACAGCATTCTAGCTTCTGCAAGGAGAGTGAAGCCTTGTTCCATTATATGCCTTTGTTTCCTTTCTGCTCTTTCGTCCTATGGTTAGGTATGCAGACAGGAGTGTTGAAATACATCCATGCTTATAGAAAGCATATTGAACTGGATGTTTATTACATATGAGATCGAGTTATGGCCAAACAGTTGGATATACGTTATTTTCCCTCATCAGATCAGTTGGCAGATTGCTTAAGTAAGCCACTATCACATTTGTGATTCTGGATTTTATGAGACAAACTTAGAGTCTGTGATATATCCTCAAATTTGTTTAGAGGGGGATGTCAGAACATAGCATGTAGAAATGTTTATTTATATAGAAATTCTTCCTAAATATTCCTTCTGTCAGTCTATTAGCATTCATATTCTTTCACATGATAGTTTTTCATTCACATGATAGATTTCTTGGCCAATTGTTATTGTGTCATGGTAGGTTGTTTTACGTGGCTTCTCATTGCCAATTGGGATGGTAGTAGTATATATTAAAATGAAAAGCCTTTAATAATCTATTATGATCTCCTAACACTTCTTTGAAAATTCTTTCTTGGTAAATACACATTATATATATTTTTTCTTTTAAGTATTATTTGGTTTTCTTAATATTTATATATATTACAAATTTATTTATTTATTTTGTGTCAATAAAATTAATTTTTATATAACATAAGATTATATTTTTATTCTCAATATGATAGTAAAATAGTTAAATTAATATTAAGTTTTAATATAAAACTGTAATATCATTCTCAACTAAAAAATATAGATATTTAAGTAATTATATATATATATATAATTCTAACTTCATTTACAATGAGATGTTTTATAATATATTAAATATTAAGAGAATAGATAATATTTTTGAAATAAAAGAGTATTAGATATAATTTAATGTAATCCATTCATTAATAAACTATTGGTAAAAAACATAAAACTGGAATTAATAAATCAATTTCAGCTCACAATATCCAACATTACATGGAAATGATCGTTCAATCTGTATTCCCCACACAAATTGTGTTAGCATTCCCTGTGCTGGGGATGAAGCGAATGGCCTTGAACAGCAATTACAGCTCACATGAGATGACCTGTTGCGGAGACGAATACTATTTAATTTCAGAATAAATCTACAACCTTATTATTCGATAGTTAATTTCTATAATTCAAATTTTCATTTTGTTTTTGCGTATATATGATTGAAGTATAATCCAGGCAATGCTATAAACCCGTAAACCTAAGCTATTTCTATGTTGATGTAGATGTTACGATTAACGTTACAGAAATTTTGTTTATCTCTTTTTTATAGGGAGAAATAGTTTCAAGTTAAATTATTCTTTTAATCTTCATAATTTTACATAATTTTTAATTTAATTTTATAGTCTAAACATTTGTATTTTAGTTTTTTTAATTTAAAATTTTTTAATTTAATTCTTGTTATTAAATATATAATTAAATTTTGTTATGTGTGTCAACTTATATATTATTTTAATATTCTTAATATACACAATTTATATCATAGTAAAAGCAACTTAAGAGTCTCGGTGTTGCTAATAAATATGACACTGACTTGCAACTACACGTATTGCTTCAAGTAATATATTGATAAGTAAAATATCATCAATTATTAAAATTAACATCCCAATCAGATCAAACAGCTATTTGAATGAAGAAGATGATTATTGAAACTTGCAATATGAAAATACTAATTAACTAAATTGATCTGAGTAAAAGTCAATGAATGAAAGAATCTAAAAATATTAATTCCCTTAGCACTTGTTAGAAACTTAAATTATTTTCTTTAAATTTATTTTTAACACACACATATATATATATGTTGTGTATGCTAGATTAAGATTTTTTATTACCTACAAGAACTTTCCCCAATTACCTATAAGTGTTAGTTTGGGCCAAACTTTTAATTCCTTATGACCTAATTACCCACAATTGCATACATCCTATTTTAGTTATGTGAGGCCAATAGATATATTTATATTTTATCAACAAAACATTTAACTTAACTCAATAAGCCTCATATATCCAAGCTATTCAATTTAAAGTCTATTCCTAATCTCTTTTTTTTTTTTTTAAGTTCAATTAAAAAATAAAAACAATTTAATTGGAGGTCAATCAATCAAGTGCCATAAAGAACAGAATTGAACAAACATGTAAATATTATTAATTGATAAATTAAGGAAAATAAACAAGCTTTAATCCATACCTAGCTCCTAATATTTCTAGCCAAAAGTGTTTACTTGCTCATTACAAATAGATTCATAACTAAAATTGAAGAGCATATTAGATTCACTATGAAAACAAGAGCAAGAAGAATAGAATAATTGAAGAAACAAAGATGAACTCGTGTTGTCTCCACGATCTCCAACTCCCTCTTACGTCTTCAAGCTTTAGAACACCTCTTTCTCCTCTAAAATTTGCCCAAAACCTCTCCAATTGTCTTCCCTTACTTGCCCTTTTATAACACCCTTACCCCCCCTAAAAAAATTAGGTTAAAATTGCATATCAGTTGCGTCATGAGGTTGCAACCCAGAAATCCGAGGTTGCAGCCTTCATTTCCAACAACTTATTTTAGCCCATTAGGATAGCAAGGTCACAGCTTAGGGATTTGAAGCTATAATTCGAAATTTCTCCATTTTATTTTATGTTCTTTTTAGGATAGAAATTCCACTTTCCTCAATTTTTATGATATTAATGCTTGGCAACTCTAAAACTTGACTTTTAAATTCATTTAGGCCCCATGAAAAAATTACTAAAATTCACTTGATAATTGCTCAATATCAAATAAAATTTGCCATTTAAACTATTAAAAATGAAATTAAACTAAGAAAAACATACCTAATTCTAAATTAACACAAAACCAACATAGCCTTTAAAATTAAAACTCTGCTAAAAAAGACCTAAAGAAATTTGCACAATATCTTGTAAAATTGACAATTAACACTTAGCTCAAGTGACATCTCCCCTAAACTTAAGTAGCATTTAATGTAATTAGATTGATTCTTAATTTGCCTCGTTCCTTACTTTTAACTCCAAAGGCCTATATCTCTTTTGTAACACAAAAAAAAAATTGTAAGGGCAAACAGGCCGCTCGATAGGTTGGCCAACTTAGTCTCACCTATTTACGTTAGTTTGAGTTGGATTAAGTAAAAAAAAAAAATTACGTAGGCTAGGTTGAGCCAAGCACTACTTCAACCATATTAACTAGTTTGATTTAGCATAACTTGATTTTTGTAATTTTTGAAAAAAAATTATTTTATAATAATTTATATAAAAATTTTATTTTTTAAGAATAAAATATAATTTTATAGGAATTTCTATAAAAAATTATTTTTTTTGAAGAGTCATTTTATAATTTTTTTATAAAAAAAATCTAGCTAACCCAACTTACTTCTAAACCAAATTAGGCTAGAGCTAAGCATTGACTTTAAAGTTGTAACTTAATGCTAAACTAAGTTGGACACGAGCTAGAGCCAAAACCTGCCCTAGCGCACCCTAGTAATTAATTTAGTATAAATTATGCATGTTTCAAATGTCAATATAATACATTATTAGCTACGTCAACAAAATTTAATAATATGTTGCCAAAAACTTTTAAATTATAAAGATCAAATTAAAAATAAAATGTAATTATAATACTTAAAAAAAATAATTTAACCAAATTTTTATGATTTCCCAGAAATGCAAAATTCCATATTAGGGGCTGGAATACGCCGGATTAGGCCACTAAGTTTTGATAATGATTCTTATCAGTTAATACTTAGACGTTAAGATTCCATTTGCTTTTAAGAATTATTATTTTTATTTGGTAGACTCCTTAAGAACTTAAACTTAAACTTGACTTGGTTTAGTCTTGTTTAATTAATTTTTTAAGAAATATATAAAATAATACATATAACAATATTTTATAATATTTTCTTTTCTTTTATTATAATTTTTTAAATACTGTACATTATATAAGTTTTAAGTTCAAAATTTTGATCCGTTTTGGAAAAAAATACTTCATTTTTTATAATATATGCATAGGTTCAATTTTATTTTCATATGTAAAAATATGTTGAAAAATAAAAAAAATAAATATGTACGGTGAGTTAAAATACACACGTGTCTCTCTGTGTGCGTGTGTGTATATATATATATATATATATATTATATTAAAAATTTAAACATTTATAATATTCCTTCTATCATATAATTCATTCAAAATATAATGTCAAAATTTAACAATTTTTTAATTTAATTTTTTTTATTTACTTAAGATTACTAATACACAGTCAAACTTGGCTCCAAATCAACATCCGATTACTTTTAAATTTTTGAATAGAGATATAGCATTAGGGTAAAATTATATTATTAAAAAAAAGATGAGAAGAGCGCATTTACTTTTAAACTAGAGATATCAAATTAACTTTTTTTATAAAATTAAAATGACCAAAAGTATATTTAAAATTTTTATTAAAAAGTTAACAAATACTTAAATAATTACATTAAGGTTTTTCTATTTTAGAGTTAGGATTATATATTAATCGTATCCTACTATTTAAATATAATGATCAAATATAACCTCTAAACTTTTATACAAAATTCGAGCAATCCAGTGTGTTCAAAGTCCAATTTATCATATCCTAATTTTTTTTGAGATATTACATATAATTCTTTAAATTATAGTTTAATTATAATTTTAGTATTTAAATTTTAAAACATAACACGTTACCTTCTAAGGAATTAAAAAGGTAAAAAAAAAATTCAAATTAATTAAAAACCAAAATTTAAAATCTACGTAATTTTAAGAGAAGTGCAACTTAAAAATTGTATAAAGAAATAATTAATAATGATAAAAAATTAAAGTATACGCAATAAATTAAGTGATTTTTAACATTAATTTTAATTAAAATATTTGACTTTTTATGATAATTTAAAAAATAAATTATTGCATTTTAAATCTTAAATACTAAAATTATATTATTACTATAATTGAGGGGATCATATATAGTTTTTTTTTGTTTTGTTTTTTGATACAACACTAAAACCGACTGCAAAACTATATTATATGAGCTTATACTAAAAAAACTAATTTCGGATTGATATTAGCTATTTGAAGACAGCTTCCAAGCATTCAGAATCTGCAACACCTGAACAAAAGCAAAACGTGAAGCCAAATGTTTACTATCCTTCCTCAGATATCGTAAGGTTGCAGGCAGCTTAACATGTGCTTGAAGAAGCCGATAATGAAACTTCGTAGATCCCAAAACAACAACGAAAGGAAATAATTGAGGATTCGAGACAAGCTCCTATTGAAAGATGACAAAGTAACGATTGTTTCACTGCATCCAAAATGACTTCAGGACGAGATTGGAATAACTAATCAGACCAACACCATTTCCAAAATAAAGTAATGCCCAACCGTGTGGAGATTAAAACTCGATACCTCCACTGCCTGGTACTATGAGGTGTAAACCAAAATGATATCCTCTAATCCTGTGACGTATTTCAGTTCCTGATTAGACTATACTTGGGCATGCAAAATTATTCTTTTTGAGTCCTAGATGGAGGTTAAGCAATATTCTCATATTGCCCGAAAGGCAATGTATCATCCTTATGGCATAGTCTAGGTTAATATTGGAATTTTCAAAGAGTTTCTTATTTCGGCAAAACTATATAACATAGAGTACTAAAGTTTTAGTGATCGTATAGTTATCAACCTTGTCCTTGATTGCACCCATTTGAGAGAACCATATTTGTATCCAAATAGCCATGTCAGATGGATAAATTTGGTCAACTCTTAATGTTAACAGTAAACCAAACAATACAATTCTCGCAAAGGTATACTACAGAAATAAATGATTTACTGATTCATTAGGTTCATAAAATAGACAAACTTTCTCAATAAACAAACGGTGTGTATGAAGAATAGATGTAAGCAGAAGAGCATTCCGCATTAGCTTCCATAGAAACAAAACAACGTGAAATGAGATGAATTTTACATAAATCGTTCCAGACTAAAAATGGCAAAGGCAGGGCAACCTCTGATCCATTTGTCAATAACCAATAGCCATCTGCAATTGCATACTGACCCGAATTATTACCTGTCCAAATGAGTTTATTGGATTGGCCGATCACTAGATATCACATTTGAGATATTTGATATACTAAAGGCAAAGAGTAAAGTTTGCACAAAACTTGAATATTCCTCATCTCACAGTTATGCAAAATAAGGTCATCGACCTTATGATATATTCAAGGCGAGCCTGACTACATGAACCACCTAAGATAGTTGAATAAGAAAATATAACTACCACCTCTTATTTATCATTGAAAATGATAAAAAATGATGGAATGAGATTTTCTAATGTTTCTTTACATCCATGTTACAGTACAGTGATTAGTTAATATTTCAGAGTAAACACCTCTATAATATTTAGGCCCTAAAGTATGAACAATGAGTGATTTAGCATTCACATCCATTAATTTTTAAACATAATTAGCCAATAACGCCTCATTAAATTAGTGAATATATTTGAAGCCAATACCACCTTTATATCAAAGAAGATAGATATTAGATTATTTAAGCAAATGAGGTTCAGCTTTAAATTTGAAAAACCCCAAAAGGAATTTAAAACTTTCACATCTATTTTATGACAATATTTTTTAGGTAACTCAAAGCATGATAAATGATATATGAAATTAAACCCTAAAACTAATTTAATCAATGCTAAACGTCTAGTGTGAGATAATAAAATTGATTTTAATGGATGAAGCCTTTGATCAATCTTGTTAACTACTTCATGATACACATAACTTTTATTCCGATCAATATTTATTTGATTTTTAAGATATTCTCTATTATAGTCTTATATTTAACTCAAAAAATCCCAAATAAAAATTTAAGAAACTTATGTGAAATGCTTGGACTAAAAAGTATTTTTGACTTAACATAATTGATACATTGCTGAGAAAAGACAATTAAAATGATGCAAAATATAGTGAACTACCTCACACATTTGAGACAAAGCTTTAAAAAATAAAACAATACTATTTGCATACATCTAATGGGACATTGGTTTAGAATTCCTACAACTCCTTACCCCTTCCCAAGTGTGAACTTGTCTAGCCTTATGAATCATACACTATAGAATGTTAATATATAAAATAATAATAATAATAATAAAAGAGATAAATGGCCACTTTGGCGAACACCTTGCTTTAAAAGAAAGATTTCAATTGGATTACTATTAACCACTATTTGTTAACTTGTTTTAACACACTGCGTGATTAGAATAATCCAGTGCTCAAAGAATTGCATCTTCTGTAAAACTACATGTAAAAACTGCCAAATTACCTTATTATAAACTTTAGCTACATTCAATTTATAAGCATTCCATCCCATCTAGGATTTCTTTGCGTAATATATATAACTTATGCAGAAGCTTGAAAGTAAAATAATATTGTCTGAGATAAGCCGCGCTTAGAAAGAAACGCATTCTAATTATGAGCAACGACATCGATGATATATATAATTTTTTAAGTGCAGAACTCGAGCAATGTGTCCAAAGTCCAAACCTAACCTGTGAAGAAATTGATATAGAGGGAATTTTGAATTTAGCAGAGTTGCAGCTTGCAAGCAATTGAGCCACCTTTTCTCTTCGTATATGACTAAAATATCTTGCTAGGGCCCGCAAATTTTTTTTTTTTCTTTTTCATGTCGTTTCATTTAGATTTTCACTCCTTCATTTAAATTTATTACAATTATGCAGGGATAAAGGTGAAGTAAAAATATGAATAGTATTAAAGATTTAACATCCAGTTTAATAAATCGGAAACAAATCAAAGGAATGGAAATGATTTGAAAAGAAAAGTAAAAAATATTTATTATATTTTTATAATCTTTATTTAACAGTATTTTTGTTATTTTTTAAAATATAAATATAAATATTGTTACTTATTTTACTTTGTTTTTCATTCTATTTTATTCTTTTTCCTGCGTTTGACTTAAGTTCTCTAGCGTACCCATTGTTTTTGTTTTTTTTGAGCCTTCTCTACCTTTTGTATTTAGCTTATCCAAATTTTACTCTTATGCTTTATCCAAAGACACAAAAATTTACACTCGTATTTACACTTTATTTAAAAAGAGTAAATATAAAAAAAAGTTTTGAGAGATAAAATTTAGAATAAATATTTAATTATTTTATTTAAAAGTAAATAGGAAAAGTGAAGAAAATATTTATTTTCACGTATACAAATTAAATTTCTAAAATTTGAAAGAAAATAAAGAAAAAATATATAAATTATAATAGTATACAAAATTACTCAATTCTGGCAAAATTTATATTTTTCATTTTTCGCATCATCTTTTATATTTCACATCGTTCTGAAGAAAGGAATTACTCTGTGTTTGGAAACGCGTTGCAGAGCTCAGAAACCACGTTTCCCCTAAGCAACAAAGCAGAGCTTTTATGTAAACAGAGATTGCAAACATAATTTTTTTATCTCTCACCGCGAAACCAAACATGCACTTAGTGTTCTAATAAAGTAAGACGTTTTTTATTTTCATTTTTTGCATCATCTTTTATATTTCACATCATGGTTAAGAAAGGAATTACTGCTTTTTCTTTAACTTTTCAATAACTTAATATATAGAATATTTTGAAACTTACATCTAAACTTGATATAATTTTAAATTCTAATAATATATATTATTTGAGCTAGCATCAACTTAGGCCTAGACATACATATTGGACTACTAAATTGTCGTATACATAAAAGACAATATAATTGTCCAAAAGCATATACATGTATGGTTTTGTTCTAATTTCAACTGTAGTAGCCCATATGCATGTCTCAGCGAGAAGAAAAGCTTGGAGTGAAAGTGAGAAACAATGGCGTAAAGCAAGAGGAAGAAAGCTTATAAGAAGCTGCGAGCATTTTGGTATTTAAAATTGTTAAGATTAAAATAAAAATAAAAAGTAATTTTGTGGACTTAAAAGAAAATTATTATTTATATATTTTTTTAAAAAATAATAAAAAATAAATTATTATTATATAATAATTATAAAAATATAATAATTATTACATGAAAATTTTTTTAAGTACACTAATTTATGACCAAAATTAAATTTATACAAATAAAATTTATATATAATACAAGTCAGATCTATAAATAAAGTAAATATTATCCAGATATATAAAGTAAATATTATCATGTATAAATAACCTGACGTAAGAATTACTCTAGTTCCAATCAGAGATAGAAACCAAATCAAAGTTCGATTTCTTTATTCTTACCAAACAGGGCCCACCGCTTTAATCATTTCTTAGTTGTGACCACGAAGTGTGTCCGAATATGCGTAACTCGTGCTCCCATAACAGTCCATTTGAACAATATCATCAGATCACGTCACTTTACAAGAAATCGTGGATTAACATATTTATTTGAATTAAAAAATTAATTAATTATGGAAGTCCAAAATATAATACAAATTTCATTTTGGCCAATAAAACTTATGATACTACAAATGATCTAAACATCTATAGTAACTATTTAGAACATATGTCGCTTTTTAACCCCAACAATTCAGGCCAAACCCTCAATTATTTTTCCAAACACTCCATTGTTGGCTAAGATTTGACATTAATTATCTTGTGAGATAGATCTAAATGTCAAACTAAATTATTGTCCAAATATGACATTTGAAATAAGTATAGTTAAATATAAAATATTCTGTGTTGACTAAAAGTTATAATTTTTTGTCTAATGATACCATTTAATTTAATAATTAGTATTAAAGTCAAAGTCATGTACTTCCTTCTATCTCCAATATAAGCCACTAATATCTACTTCACAAATATTAAGAAAGTTGGTTAAATATAGTTTAACTAATTGAATTTATATCAAAGTATAATTTTTTTTCATATTTGTCTCTAATTAAAGAGTCTACTTTTATCTTTAATAAATTACATTAGTCTTAATGACTTTCTATTTAATTAAAGGCATTTAAAAAAAAGTTATTTAATGATTAAGATAATTTAAAAAAATGACTTATATTTTAAATTAAGATAATTCTTCAACTCCAATAAATAACTTATATTGGAAACTGAAGGGAATATTAGATTTTTAACAAAATAATTGGTGAGGAAAAAATTATTGATTAAGGTATGATATAGTTTTGATTTAATAATACATATTTGATCCAACAAATTAAAAAAAAAAGGTCATTTTGTGATACTGACAGCTATTATACTTAAATGTTTATTTGTACTCATAATTATAAGTATTTTGGCACATTAGTTTTAAATTTGATGAGGATATACTCGAAATGAATTGCACCAATTTAATGGCAAAAAGTTTTTTTTAGATAAGTAATGTGAGATTTAAATAAATATATGTTAGTATGAGGTGTTTGGAAAAATTGTTTTGGGGACAGAGATTTTAGGAATATAGTTCTTTTTTTATATTATTGTAATGACTTCAAATCTATTTGCTATTTTTTTTTATCAAAGTAATAATCTTCTTCTTGAATCTTTTACAGTATTTTATTGAGTTTAGTAAAAAAGAAAGTGACATAAAAAATTTAAAATATATAGAATTCACTTTTTTGTATTTTAATTATACATATTTATTTAATAAATACAATGAATTCAAATACAATAAATTCGCCGCTATTTTAATGGAAATATGACAAAGAAGTGAAAATGGATCCCTTCCATTATTTTTCTTTAAATTCTCTGTTTTATAAGATCTTAACTATTTAAATTAAAATTTTAATGATTTAAATTTTTTAAATTAAAATATTATTTTTTCAAATTTTACAGTTAAAAAATTATTTTTATTTTATATTCTGTATTTTATAAAAAATTATTTTTAACATTTAAAAAAATAAATCTACACCGTTTAAATTATCTTCCACTGTAGAGGAGGCCTCTGCAGTAGATCCGGTTCCGAAAGAATTTCTCCAGTCCCATTCATTCTTACACGGTTTCTGCGACCTGGGCCCTATATACGTGGCACCACTCAGACGGTTCGATCAAAGCTTTGAACAGGATCTGTGGGCTCCACAGATGATCATCCTCCCCAGATGAACTCATTCGATACCTGCCGGTGTGAACTTTCTCTCCATTCTCTAAATCTCATATACCCACTCCTAAAAGCACAATTTTTTTATTGGGGAAGAAGTGGGTTGGTGCCACAGAGAGAGAGAGAGACAGAATGGGAATTTGCGGGTCCAGGCCGAAGGTGTCGGAAGAGCGTCAATCGGGATTGTCTAAGAAAAAGAAGCTCAGGCGAAGAAGAATCCTTCGAAGGCGAGTGTCCTCTCGTAAGATCGATGCCGTCCGTTCCTTTGGCGATACAAAGCTATCTCATACAAATTCTGCATTACAAATTTCTTGTCGGGCTTCAGGTTGTTGTTCACTCTATTGTAAATGATACCCTTTTCAGTGTTTGTCTTATTTCCTTTGTTAATTTGTTTATTTCCCGGTTGGATATTTCATTCTTAGGTTGTACTTTCTGGTTCCGAACTTGAATTTCAATTACGTGCACAGTTCATTGAAGCTTCGTTTTTCTATTTCTAGATGCAGCTTGGTTTGATTCTACTTCTGCCTTGGATTCTGAATGTGATGACGAATTTTATAGTGTTCACGACGGTAAGTGGTTTATTAGTTATTGAACTTTTCTTTTTCTTTTCATTTTACTTTTTGCGAACAAGTAAGTATGTTTTTTTTCACATTAATTAGTTCTATCTCTGATAGATGGGTTGTCCGAAATCGCGTCCAGACCAAGCGATTATTCTCCTAGAGCTGTAGACATAAGTGAAAGCAAACAAGGATCTATATTTGCTGACCAACAACAGAAGCTGAGGGTGCACCCGCATAATTATGGTCGAAGCAATTCTTTTTTGAAGATTGCTAAAACTTCCGCGCAACCAAAAGATTCTGCATTGAAATCGGATAGTCTTCAAGCTGAGGCAACTTCTGTTTCAGCGGGGGAGGTATCTATTAGTCATGTAGATGGAACTGGAGAGGACAAAAAACTAACTCCAGATAATTGTGGGCTTCTGCCAAACACCTGCCTGCCATTTCTTTCATCTACTGCTCTCTCTATTGAGAAAAGAAGGCCAACAAGCCCAGAAACACCAAGCTCACGCAGAAAATCACTTTCAAAACTTTCCTTCAAATGGAAGGAAGGATACACTGATATGATGTTATGTGAGTGTCCTCAATATTTTTCATTTGTATAAGTTGCTTTTATTTTTATTCTCTTGTACTTTCAGTTTTTATGCAAGTGAAAAAGTGACGATACCATGTTCGCTTACACATGAGCCTCTTTAATTGCTCTGGACACGGTGACAACAATATAAGGGGTAGGAAGAAATAAATAAAAATAGTGTTTTCTTTTATTAGCCTGGTTGATTATGTACATCTCAGTTTATATATGTAAACTACTGATTCTTTCTGGAGCTGATGCATGTAAGTGTGTAACTTATTCATGCCTTCTCTTTTGTCTCAGATTCACCAAAGGCACTTAAACAAAAACCTTTAGCAGGTTCATCAATTCCATTCTGCCCAGTAGAGAAGCAGACAACTGGTTCTTGGTCACCTATTGAGCCAAGTTCCTTCAAAGTCAGAGGAAAAAACTACTTTAGGTAGACACCAAATATTTTGATGTTCTGGACTAAGCTCTCTCACAATGATTGGACGTTGTTGTTAGCATGCACTTGTGCTGAGGACATTATTAAAAAACCTGGAACCATTGTTCACTCTTGATATATGGTTCTCTATTGCATGTTTGGCAGGGATAAGAAGAAAGAATTTGCTCCAAGCAGTGCCGCTTTCTATCCTCTAGGTGCTGACATCTTCTTGTCTCAGCGGAAAATTGATCATATTGCTCGTTTTGTACAACTTCCTGCAATAAATATGGCTGGAGATATCCCTTCTACTCTTGTTGTAAATGTTCAGGTGTCTGCTTATTTCTTTGCTTAGCTTGGTTCCTTGAGGAGTAAATACTTATCCTTATTAGAAAAATCAGACGCAAAGTTTATGCTGGATGCTGAAGCAACATAGTTTCTTAGCGCTTAGTATCTCAGTGCCAAATTTATTGATAACATTATATGCTCTGAAAAATGTTGAAGTGGAAACATTCAGCGCTTTTTCTTTTTTCATAAATACTGTTTATTGTTACATTCTTTTGCTCTTTGACCTGCAGATACCATTATATCCTGCCACCATCTTCCAAAGCGAGAATGATGGAGAAGGAATGAACGTGGTTTTGTACTTTAAAGTATCCGACAGATATTCTAAAGACCTTTCAGAACAATTCCAAGAACACATCAGTGTAAGAGGGATATGCATTGGTTTTTCTCCTTGACATTCTACCTTGTGTTTCAGAGCATATTGCCTCTATATTATAGTATGTATATACACTACATTAACGAGTTGTTTGAACTGTACATATTTTCTTGACAGAAATTGATCAATGATGAGGTGGAGAGAGTTAAAGGCTTCCCTCTAGACACAATTGCACCCTTTAGGGAGAGATTAAAAATTTTGGGTCGAGTGGCAAATGTGGAGACCCTTACTTTAAGCACAACTGAAAAGACGCTTATGAATGCGTACAATGAAAAACCTGTTCTCTCACGACCTCAACATGAATTTTACCTGGTAAATACACTACATCGGTTGAATTATCTGCAGTACAATGATTACATTCTAAGATAAGATTTATTGTGTAAAATGTGGGTTATCTTTGGTCGTGTAGCTATTAGGTAGGATAAGGCATGGCAATCTAATGTAAAACTATATGCTATGTTTCCTAGGAGTAATGTAAATCATCATCATGTTCTGTGAACAAAAATAGGTGGATGAACTTGTTGATATCAGTTGAACGTGCAAAATGCGTCAATTTATGAGTACAATTCAGAATGAGCATATTATGAGCACTATCCAGCTGCCTTGGCATTTTTATCACGTGGATTATGTTGGGATCTCTAAAGAAAATGGAAAATAGGATTTTGGATCTGGCGATAATTGGATATATATCTACATATACTAAGGGATAAGCTCAGTCACGGATTTAATGCTTCAGAAACTAATTTTTGTTGTAATATTTTAAGAACAATTTTGTAATTTAGAACACTATCAGCAATTCACCATATATTCCACTTTTCAATGTAGTTTCTTTCCCTTATTGGATAGATTTTTTTGTTGTTGGAATTTATGTTAAATATTCTCGATTTCATTCTTTTCCCAAATGGGTTAATGTAACTTTTACCTATTATTTCATTCCTCTCAAAATGCCCTGCATTTTCATCCCTTCCAAAACAAAGTAGGAGAATATGGCTTGTGTTGATTGTTTTAATAAAATTCTATATGAAGTAGCTTGAGTAATCTTAAAAGGTTTTGAGCTGTCAAAAAATTTGTGCGTTGATTCTATTTGCGCTTTACTTTTACAGGGAGAAAACTACTTTGAGATTGATTTGGATGTGCACAGATTCAGTTACATTGCTAGAAAAGGATTTGAAGGCTTCATTGAAAGGTTGAAGCTTTGTATCTTGGATTTTGGTCTGACAATTCAGGTGATAATTGTCTTTATTTAGTTATTTGCAACATGAACTTTCTACTATGTAGTAAAATTTTACTTGTGCTGTTGCACTTACAATAAATATCATTTATGCTGTTGCAATAAACATACCATTGTCTAAGTTTTAAGAAGTTTATTAGATAATGAGACTTCTATACGAAGGAAACTTCTGTGACACTTATAATGTATCAGTACCCAGCTCAGTTGGCTGCGATGTTGACTTTTTGGTGAGAGCAACCATGCCTGTGTGTTAGAAATTTTAAATTATAACAAAATTATCAATAAATTTTCACTTATCAGTTTAAATTTTTAAATTAAAATTGTTATTGACATGTTATAAGATCCTTTATGAATTCAAACTATAAATGAATCTTCATTTAACAGTTTAAACTTTTGAGTTGAATTAGTCTTGAATAACTAATGATAGTACCAATCAGGCAAGACCCTAGTACATTTCGTGTACTGAAATATTGTCTTTATATATATTCTCTTTTGCCATTAAGTAATTCTGGGAAAGATTCAAATCCTCGTATATGATAAACATTCTATTACTTTCTTGAAACAGGGAAACAAGGCAGAAGACTTGCCTGAGCATATATTGTGCGCGATTCGGCTGAATAAAGTTGACTACGCCAATTTCAACCAGCTTGGCTTTTGAGTTACCTCCTATTAGATTGATAGTTTGTAATCTGTAAAAACATAAAAGAGTTTTAACCTCAATATATTTTCAGTATGATCCTACCCCGCGCAGGTTTTTTTGAAATTGGAATGTTGTAGCTAACAGTTATATTATTGAATTCATTGAATGTATTAAAATGTACACTGATGAGAATAATATCATTGTTCAACGGCCGCAACCACTCATAATGTGAGTTGAGTTATATTACTACTCAAATGTCTCCTCTGTTTTGTGCGTTCCTTTCCTTAGTCGCTCTTTAAGAAATAAAATATACGATCTGATAATGTCATTTTGGTGTCAGAATTAATGAATACCTTACACCAACAAAAAATCACGCAAAGAATGGAGGAGTTTTAAACAGGACACCCCTAAAGCTACCAGGTCCTAGTTAATGGAATGCCTACTTCGCCTTTCAGGCGAATCCGGGTCTTGGATAGAAGGACCTATTATCCCTTTGCCTTTTTCTACTGTGTTCGAATGTCTTGTATGGTTGTGCAAGCAGAACAACAACAAAAATGGGTGGGAATCAAAGTAAGTAGACAAACTTAACTTTCATATATGTAGATGATACCACTTCATTTTTTCGAAGCCAATATCTCAGCTTACAGTGTTGTGAAAGACATTTTACATCAATTATAGAACCTTACTTTATTTTATTTTTTTGAAAGTCCATTCATCCTAAGCATAAATTAATAGTTTGGATTCTTACTTAGACCACAAAATAGTAAATTTTTTAACAAATTCTATCTCTCTTCTGTTTTTTCAGTTTCCGTTCTCACGTTATACTTTTTTTTTTCCTTGCCAAAAAACTGCTCATAGGATACATTTGAGTCGTGTGAACTTTGGTTGAATTGAAAAAAAAAAAAGAAAACGAATATCATCGAGAAAGAACAGATTGACATATTCACATAAACTGATGAAAATAACTCCGATAAATTCCTATACTTTTGGACAACCCATGCATAGCCCAAAAATGGAGGATATATATAAAACTTCTGCGTACCTTATCTTCAAATTGAGACGAAGACGATGTGCTCAGACGACTTGAATGGATACTTTCATTATCTTGCAACATTTGTAGTTTAGTGTTTTCTTTAATTTGTGATCCGTTTTCATTCCCAATTGACGCAGCATGCAGAAGCAATATCTTGTGATTCTAAGAACTCAATTTGAATATCCCGTACCATGTCCGACCAGAAGAGCCTTGTCTACTAAATGAATGAGATGATCTTCGCAACATAGTGATGAGTAGTTAATTGTTCGTTTTCTATCTTGTGCCTTTCTAAATCCCTTTCTTAATCTGTTTTTCTCCTCTTCTTTCAAGTGGATTTTTTTATCTTTCAAATAATTAGTCATATTTGATTTGGTTTGAATAAGGTCTGGATAAATCTGGATTCTTTTAGCTTGCAAATGCCAATATAGTAAATACCCAACTAAATTTGTAGGACTAATTCATCATCTTATTGATAATTAGTTTAGGTACAATTTTGACTGATGATTCATTGTGGTCTATGTCACTATTATTGGAAAATTTTAGGCATGATTTTTATTTACGCTAGTGGTAATGCTGTATTTAAGGATTTAATAATAGGATGATTGGTCAACTATCCTTACGTCTTGTTTTTCTTAATTTATGTTTACCAATTTAAATTACACATAGCCAGTGCCGCCACTTTATTAAAATAAGAAAATAAAAACTTAAACACACACTTAGAATTTTTATTTTATTATGAAACTTATACATATCTTTTAAATTTCAAAAAAATATGTCAACTAATTTTATATGTAATTGTTTTACAATATTACACAAGAGAATAATTAAGGATATACATGATAATAAAAATGTTTTAATTCCACAATTTTTTTAATTTATCAAAGGAAAAAATGCAAAAAAAAAAAAAATCCCTTGAATTTTAGATCACTTACAAATAGCTCTTTAAATTTTCAAAACTAGAAATTGGAGTTTAAACTTTCATATTTCAAAACATAAGTCATTCTATTTATTTTTTTACTAACAACATTAACTCATTTGTTACTTTAGATTTCCCACGCTTGATGTAGCAAAGCTCTCATTTGTTCCAAATACCATTATATACAAGTCAAGGCATTATAAGAGAGTCTGAAGTGGTATTTAAAGTAATGTCATTAAGAGAAAAATAAATAAAATAACCTATTTCCTAGTAAGTGAAATTTTAGAGATCTAATTTTTTGTTTTAAAAGTTCAAAGATTATTTATAAGTGACTTAAAGTTTAATATAATTTTTTTATTCATCAATGTGCATATTATAAGTAAACTCAAGCAGGCATTCAGTTTACTAAAGTAAATCATTTAATTATTTTATTATTGAACTGGTAATTAGAACGGTAGAAAAAGTGATGCATATCAACTATTAGTAAATCTAAAGGGTTTAGCTATTATCTCTTCTTAATAATTTGATTCAATTCTTATAGATAACATTCTGAGAGTATAATTTTAAATGTTCCTAATTAATGTAGAGAATTGTGTCCTTAAAATTATGTGAGAGAATTTAACTCAGACAAAATCTAATTATACTTTTAACTGTGATTTAAAAAAATAAAATAAAATAACTAGTAATCAAAGGATCCATCCAAGAGTTCAGGAAATGCGGCCCTTATCTCACTGTCCCTGTCCAAAATAGCATCCACGAATGAATCCCTTAGAGACGAAGTGCCTTCACAATGTTGCTTATTACTAACTTGACACTTCGTGCTTGCTTCATAAGCCACAACCCCTGAATCGTCACTTGCATTATTAGGAACTTGAATTTGGTTTTGTATTATGACTGAGGGACTCAACGATGACACAACCCCCCGCATGTCATACTGGTTCAGCTGTTGAAACTCGGTGCACATGAATGGGTCACTCAGAAGAAACTCGCTCCAATCAAACGAAGAATAAGGAGGAGGAACATTAGTAGTAATCACTTGTGGTGGTGAGCTTAATCGTGTGATATTAGAGGAAGAAGATGATGATGACGATGAACATGAAGACGCAGCTTCATTACTAGAGACATGGTGTGATTGGACATTATTCTCTGGGTTAGTGAGTTGGAACTGCGACTGTTGAGCTTGCTGATCATTAACCATTAAATTGGTGTTTGTAGCTGATGGTTCAGTTGTAATATTTGGGAGGCCACTTATACTTCCCAGATCAGAGAGGACTTGGGACACAGGCTTATGGGTCACTGGGTCAATTCCCATCTTCATAAGCTTCTTCCTCAGCTTTGTGTTCCAGTGATTCTTCACATCATTGTCTGTTCTCCCAGGCAGTCTCTTTGCAATCAAAGACCATCTGCACCAGAAGAAGAAAAAAAAAAAAAAAAGAGATGCCTCAAATTAAGGTGACAATAAGATTTATTGATCTTTGAAAAATAATAGAAAAAGAGCATATGGTTGGCAAGTTTGTGATGCATGCCAAATACGATGGTTAATTCATTCTCAATAAACCGAGACAGTTCAATATTTGCGTCATATCGTCATAAGTAAAGAATTGCACAACGTTTTGTCATGCTGATTCCGCTTTCTTTTCTGAGACGACTAGCTATCTGATTAAGTAACATAACTAGAAACAAGTATAACAACAGAATACAACTCACCTGCTTCCTATGGCTTCATGAAGGTTAATAATAAGCTCTTCCTCTCGTGGCGCGAAGCTATCATGCTTGAGATCAGGTCTTAGATAGTTAGTCCATCTAAGCCTACAGCTTTTACCACATCTGTTTAACCCTGCAAGCAAATTCAGAAGAAGAAAACTTGTACTTTATAGAGTTCGTGTTTATCTTATAAAGTCACGATAATAATGCTGTCTTAGAAGGAAAGGATTGAAGAAACCTGCTTTCTTAGGAACCAAAGTCCAATTCCCAATCCCATGATTGGAGATATAAGCAAGTAATTTAGCATCCTCCTCGGGAGTCCAAAGGCCCCTTTTCACGTTGGATTTATCACAGCAAGGGGGTCTTCCCATTTTGAGAGAGTGATGCAGAGTATGTAGGAGACGAAGTTGGGTGAATTATGTAATGGTGATGCAATTTGCAATAAGAGGTAACTTTAAAGTGGTGAAAGCTGTTAACGTTTAAGATATGAAGAGGCAAGAAAAGCATGCAATTTTAGGTTCCTCTTAACAACAATTGCATGAATATTTTCATCTTCTGTGAAAAAATAAAAAACCAAAACCATTTGTATGACATCAGAAACATACTGCAAGTGCTTTCCTTTCCTGCTCTCTCTCTCTCTCATATGCTTGGCTCCGAAATTCAGGTACAAATTGAATGACCTACATGGTTAAACAGTGATTGATTACCGTTGTATGGCATGCAATCGAAGCTCTTATATGAGACTCACAAGCTAAGAAATCTTCTTATGCTACTTATGGCTCACAGGCCTCTCTCTTTAGAAGCATAGTGCCATTGCCAATTCCCAACTCAACATATCCCATACAAAAACAAAAACAGGAGGTTTTTATCCGACGAAAAAAGAAGTACCTTTATAAATAGAAAGGCCATTTAGGTTGTGCATGAAAAAATCTAAAACGGAACAATTTTAATTATAAAAGAATTGCGTTCGGTCTGATATTTTGTGGTGCTAAAGGGTTGGAACAATATAGCATCTGAATTAGATTCATGATAGTAGTTCTTGGTTAAGGATGGCAACGGAGTGGGGCAAAAGCGAGGAGACCTACTATTGTCCCATCTCTGCTACTTTTCTGCCTCTTTCTCCATCCTTATTTCTTACTGCGGCCAATAAATTCTTTGCATTTCATCCCTGTGGGAGATCCGGAATCTGCAAGCATCCGTGTACCCGCAAAAATTTATGAAGATTGAGTGAAAATTTATTAAAAAAGTAAGTAAAATTTTGAAAAATCATAGTAATATAATCTTTAATTCAAATATCTTCTTATGTAAATACTTGAAATAATTGAATAAAAGGAAGGATATTTAGCAACTTGAATTCTTTACGAATTTTAAAGGATAAGTATCGCATGCTTAGCTTTGAATACTAATATTTTTTATTTTCAAAGAAATAAAATATAAAATAAAAATATTTTTTTAAATTTTCAACTTAAAAAAATAATAACTAAAATTAAAAACAAAAAAATTAAATCATTTAAATTAAATTTGAATAATTCAAAAATAGATAAGTACATGGTACTCATCCTCGATAGGCAGGGAATCCAAGTTGGGGTATTTAGGTCAATTTACTATATCACAGTCTCTACTCGAGTATATTCTTAGTGGTAGAAATCTACTCCATCCCGTCTTTGTAGTGGAAAAATTCTACCATCCCTGCACAATTCTCATGGAGAACCTCGTAAACAAGAGAAATTAACATCCTTATTCCTACGCCTACATTTGGTTATAATTAATTTATTAAAAATTACAATAATGTTTATAAATTTTCAAACAGGAGGAGATGGACGATTATTTCGTTTAACTTCACAAACATAATGTGGGCTTATTTTGTTTATGTGATTTGAACTTACAAAAGACACGAGAGCACAGGGTGAAATATATCCTCGAAACAATTTACACAAAAGCCAAAGATATGGAAGGGAGAAGGAAGGCAATAATAGTCCATTGCAAAAAATTAAGTATAAAAATAAAATAAAAAAACAATTTTCAAACTAAACAAAATTTTTTATTACGATTGAATAATAATTAACAAATAAAATTAAATAATAGTTATAAAAATATAATAAATATGTTACATAAATTTTCTTTTCCTTCATTCTTTCCCTTCTCATACCATAGATGTCCTTATTTCCCTTCCCTTCGCACCCAGGAATCAAAGATATGAGAGAGACGTGGAGGAGAGGGAGTGTCACATGCTTTGGAAAATGGATGATAGAACATCCAATCAGCAATGCACAATCCATCTTAGGAAATCGTTTCAAATTCTTTTACTATTTGAAAGAGACAGGTCATGAGAAATGCACTACATTCAAATGGGAAAATAGACAGTTCCATGTATCTGAGCCTTTCCTTTTCCCTAATCTTTAACCCAATGGATGTATTAGGTTCCCCCCGCGCCCCCCCCCCCCCCCCCCAACCAAAAAAAAAAAACTTCTCTTCTTTCTTCATGGAGATGGGTGAATAAATTGGAACATAGTTATAGCCGGACTTCCCCGTCCCAGTTCAGTAAAATTGAATGTTATATACAGGAAACTTTGACAATTTATATGACTCTACATGCAATTGAGAGCCCCACGGCCTCCCTAGGACGAACAGACACCGCAACTCTTCATACAGTAGCC
The DNA here is from genome assembly GCA_032878935.1 of Erythrophleum fordii. Classification (NCBI taxonomy): domain Eukaryota; kingdom Viridiplantae; phylum Streptophyta; class Magnoliopsida; order Fabales; family Fabaceae; genus Erythrophleum; species Erythrophleum fordii. The sequence continues at coordinate 15,633,237 of JAVQMF010000049.1, read as the reverse complement.
TTTGACTTCATCATTTCCAACCATATAAAGTGCGTTCTTCTCACATTCACCTACTTTAGCCCACCTGGGGCAATTTTCATTCTCATCCACACAATCCCTATTATCTGTTCGCTTGACTGGTTTGTCGAAGTCCCTCACGTGAATCCACTTAGTTGCAGACCACTTCTCACCCTCGATGACCGGGCAGCTTCCATGCAAGCTTGTAGGATCTGTAGTTGCATCAAGATGAAGACTAAAGAACAGCAGGGCATCACCCTTCTCTGGTTTTACTGTCAGATACAAACTGAAACCATTAGACATCATGCCCAAAAATGACAGAAAAGCTAATTGTCAGATGATATAGACAGGCAAGACAAAGTCGACAGCCAAAATATTTAAGTGAAGATAAAATATTACAGCAGGGCAACAAAGGCAATCAATTTGATCCGATACAAGACAAACTGGCTGCTAATTGCTTCATCAATAGTTACAAAGGTTATTTCTATTTCTGAACATAAGGTTTTCAATCAAACAACCTACTATAAAACAAAATTATTTTTAAACAAGATATTTCCCAATGAAGCAGCTAGTGGACCAAAACATGCTACAAAACATTGGAAAACTAATCATTATTACTTTTTTTGTTTCTCCCATTTCGATTTTGGCCAAGAACTCAAACGAGCTTTTATATAATCTAAAACTATTTAACAGCAAGCCACTAAATGTAGTTTCGTGGCCAGGGGCTTGAGTAGTTTAAAGAAAGCCTTAGGTTTAATCCTCCGTATTGCCAAGTACAAGAAAATAAAAAAGAAACCATTCAACATCAGCAGGGAATGTAGTGGATCTGGCACCTCAAACGAAGAGAAAAGGAAGTAGGAATAGTCTGAATACAAATCCTTTTTAAATAAAATCTTAAACAGAAAAATATAACTAAAATACTGGCTCATATATGGTCTGGTAGCATACTATAGACTAAAAGGGTAAGAACAAAGTATTGCTACCACAAGGAGCGCGGGGCTTGCCTTTTTGAAATCCTTCAAAATTTTCAAAAATAATAAAAAATCAAAATGTAAGAAAATGTGTTGATAATTTGTCAAAACTTTCTACTATTTATACCTGCGTAGCCTTTCTTCGCGCATTCAGACCAGTTCTCATCCTTTGTCTGGGACAACCTTGCCTAAAAAGGGCAAATAAATTAATAATGAATGCCATTTTTTTATTTTTCCCGCCCCCCCGGAAGAAGAGGGGGGGGGGGGGGGGGTGTGGGATTGTTAAAAGGAACCTTCAGATAACCATATCCCCTATATGCTCCTTACCTCAGAATTGGGAAAAACAGTCTCGCCACCCTTCTCAACATTAGACAAATACATCAGCACAGTGGCAATCCGATGGCCTCCCAGTGCTTGATTAGCCTTGTCATGGAAGTAATCAAAATGTGGCTCGTACTTCTGACCATTCTCATAGTGCAATATTTGAATAGCCTCACCGTTCTCTGATGGCATAAACGGCTTTAGAGACCAATAAAACTAAAAGAGATAACAGAAAAAGAGACAAACATTGAAATGAACAGGAGAATAATATTGTAGCACCCACCTATTGGAAGGAAGGTCCATGCGGCAATTCTGGCTTCAATAGCAGCAACTGTTTCATCCTTCCAGGTAAAACAGAAAAGGGAAAAGAATCGTCCCACAGCTTTTGAGAATAAAACTTAAGCTCATGAAAGTACAGGCTACAGCTACTTTGCCACAAGAATCTTGTACATAATTTTCCCAAAAATTTCTCTAAATGCGCCAAAGTGATATTCTAAACTACCAATACAAAGAAATTTTTTTTCTAAACACTGCAATTGGACAGGAGCTACACTCCTTGCCAGACAGCAGCAATAGCTTTCTAGGCCTATACCCCAAGGTTTACCTAAAAGTATCAATTTGGGAAGTCCTCATTTATTCCCAGTTCCAGTGTTGGCAACATGGGAATTCATCCTACAGTTTCTATATGATTCTCTACATCTTAGACACATTTTTCTTGAATCAAATTCACTAGATGAAGGAGACAATAAACTGCTCTGGAACATTTCTCATCACTAAGTACCAATTGCCCTTGGAAGATAAAAAGAACCATGTGTTTCAAAGAGGATAAAAAGCACAGTCAAAGAACATTTTGTCAATCATATTAAATATTATAATTACATGATGAACATGATAGTGTTCACATAGTTAAAAGATGAATTATTTTGATAGAACTACGACATAGAGACAAGAGAAACAATCCTGTTTGCCTCTTGCATCATATTAATTTAAAATAAAGCAAATCACCATGAAATACGGTGCAGTTTTATAAAACAGAATATCCATAATTCATTATACCTGGGCCTTGGAAAGAAACATCCCAGAGCTCGTTCTGACTTCACTCATTATACTTTTGCCCGATTCATTATCCGCCACCATAGATATCTCCAGCTTGTCCTTGGCCTAATAGTACAAATTCGGGCATTGAAGATTACATCTTCTATAAATAGAAGAAAGACCAACAGCAGCTATTTAAAGAAAACAAAAAACAAAAAACAAAACTAACCAGATTCATCAGATGGTCACACTCTTCATCAGATAAAAATTTCTTGTATATAAAAGCCCTGCATACCGTTAATTCAAGCAAAAGAAAAAAAAAAGAAAAAAAAAACTCAGAGCAGCCCTTTGAGTCAATGCATAATTTTTAAAAACAAAAAATAAAAAATCCCCAGATGGGTTAAAAACCTGGGACGCCAGGAGAGTTGAGTAACCCGAGTAGGATCGAATGTCACTGAAGAGCTGCCTTTGTTCAATGTAAGCACCGATCCATGCCTGAAAAGATAAAGAACTAATTGAAACATTTCATTCAATGTCATTCACACATCAAAAAGAAAGAAAAGCATGGATGCGTGGGATTACGTGCTCTTGTCCGCCCCCAACACCAGCGATCTAGTTGAACAAATAGAGAGATCGGGGAGAAAACAGAGGAAACAGAATGAAATTGCAAAGAGGCATCTAGAATCCATGAGAAAGAGATCAATTCACAAGGCTGGTTGAGAGAGGGAACAAAGATTTTTATAGAAATTGGAGAAACTGAAAAAAGGGTTAGGCAAATGTAATTGAATGCATTGAGAAAACTATAATGGAGCAATGCAACCGGCGACGAAGCCTTGTCTAATTTTGTGCCTGATTTTTTTTTTCCCCCTAATTTCCCTGCTTCAGACAATTCAACCAGCGCCCACTGGATTTGTCTTCTTCCCAGTTTCCATGTGTACTTTACTATTAGCCCCAATGCCACTTTCTCGAACCTTCCCGTACCATGCGAGCATCTCCTTTTTTTTAATAATTATATTTTAGCCTCTAAATTAATTAATTTATTTCAATTTAATTTTTAATTTTTTAGTTTCAATTTAATTTTTAATTTTTATTTGTGCCATATAAATTCTTTTTTATTATATCCATTCATAACTATTTTGGAAAAAAAGTTAAGAAATAAATATGGTACAAACTAATAGTAAAGAAATTAAAATAAAAATTTTAGAAATCAAATTGAAATAAATAAATTAAATAATAATTAATTCTATTTTGTTCCTTTCGCCGGAAAAGAATTTTAAAATTAGAATATTGAATTTGTCCAAAGTTTCTTTCTTTTGGTTTTTGGATAGGTAAATTGCAATTTGTAGCAAATACTTTGGTCCAAAATCAATTTATTGTCCTATAATTTAAAATGTATTACTCAATTTTATATAATTTGTATGATTATCACTTGTTAGCCCATGGTATTTTCTATCCACCAGTTAAATAGGTTTGACTATGTTTGGTATGAAGACCCAAAAGGAGAGTGATTGGAAAAATTTTGTGTAATGTATATAATGTATTTATTTTATTATTATTATTATTTAATAATTTTTGTTTTTTGTTTCTTTAGTGATGATATGAATATCATCTTTTATTTATTTATTTATTAATTATTATTATTATTATTTTACTTTTATACCTAATTGTATGTGTATCAAACATAGCAAATAAAGAGAAAGTCACATAAAATCAATTAACCATTGTTATTTAAAAATTATACTTCAAATCATCAAGATTTAATATTTGTCATTCAACCCCTTTGTGCAACACAAACATGATTTCATTTTCTTTAGCAATTACAAGTTATATTTTATATAATTTATTATTTATATTAGTTATGTTTACATTTTGCAAATTTATTTGGTTTTAAAAAAATCAAGAGCCAGATAATTGATGTTGTTTTAAGACATGGCATATCACAAGTTGTGAATGTCTATTAAAAAATAATTACCAACAAGAACCACACGAGGTTTAAATATTAATTGATATTCAAACATGTGTAATTGTCTATGCATTTATAATTATACAGATGCATTATAAATTTATGTTTAAAATATTAGTTAATATTTTTATACATATATGCATTTTTATTCTATTTTTCGTTTTTTTTTTTTGAATTATTTGATACTTTTAGGAGATTGAATGATAAATTTTAAACAATGTTAGAGAGGAATGATAAGTGCTGAATCCTTAGGGGGTTAAATGATAAGTGTTAAATCATATAAAGATTTGATGATATTTTAAAGGATAAATTATTCTTGTTTTTAAGAGATATTTAAATTATATTGTCTTTTTTTTTTATTCTAAACAATTTTACTCTCATTCTTTATAATTAAAAAATGCGCTATATTAACATGCTATATAAAATAAATAAATTATAACTATATTTATTTTAATTAAAATATTCTTATATTTATTACTTATATAATATAACATATTTGACTAATATAAAATAATTTTTTTTAAAATTTAAAATAAATGAAATTTATGATATTCAATAAAAAATTAAAATAAAATTTTAAGAAATATATATTTTTTTAAAAAGCTATATTTTTAAAACAAGAAATTAATATTATTTTTAAGGGAAATTTATTTATATATTTTAAAGGAAGTTAATATATATTTTCATAATATAAAAAAAAGGATGTGTGAGAGAAGGGGAATAATTTATCCTATTTTTAAATCATTGGGCAAATTGGATTTAAATAATTTTCATATGATTAATTCTGTTAAATTTTAGGAAGGAAATATCATGAGATAGTTAAATGATAACAAAACAAACCAATTACAATAACATAATTCAAATCACGTAGGAACAAATTAATTTTGAGCCAAAGTAAGGGTTAAACTGTAATTTATTCTTTTTTCTTTTTAGCTGAATTTAGAAACGTTTGCAATTGGACTTTTGTAACCATTACATATATATTTTCATTGTTAGGGACAGATACCAAATTTTCACAAAAAATTGAGTCCACAAAACTTTTAGACTTTCCTGATTCGTTTGAGGTGTGATTAAGACAGACTCCGTTAGGTACAAATGAGAATGCGATGCGGAGAGAGGATCGAATAAAATTTAGGGATATAAATTTTTCACTTAACTGATAATGACATTTAGAACCTTTTCACTTTTATGTGTATTTCTCCTCTTCATTTTATACACAAGTACCGCAATACAAAAATTTATGTTTATAGAACTTAGGTGGCTTTTAGTGTATAGATGCTTAAACTTTTCAATTACTTAAATATTTTTAAATATAAAAATAAAAATCAAACTCTTCATAATGTCATAATTCATAATTTTTTTTGTACGGCTAAAAGGTCACGAAAGGGCACCTCTAATCAAGTTAACCCTAGGCTAAAAAACAAAAAAGCTAACCTTTGAATAATTATTATGTAAAGATAATTTATTTGCATAAATTTTGTATAATATTTATTATAATTTTGTAATCATTATTTAATAGTATTTCATTATTTTTTAAAAAACATGAACTTAGATATTATTTTTATCCTCAAAAGTATTTCTTTAATTCTTTTATAACTATGTTTCTTTTACGTTTTTCATATCAAATGAATCTTTGGTTGAGTAGAAAAATTAACCCTGAATTATAATTGAGTATCACACAAGATCATTCAGCAGAATAGACCTTGTCCAACTTCGTAGTTTCCTGATGGATCGCAATTAATTACGAAAACCCTCACAACTAGACACATAACAAATATAATTTCTTGCTATTTATAAGAATTTAGAAAGGAAGCATCCACTTCATGACGGTATACTTAGTTCTTTATGTCCAGGCTAGCAATTGATTGGTGAAAATTTAAAAATAAAGTTCAAAATCTACGAGTTTAACGGTGTATACATTGATAATAATTTTACTAAGGTTAAATTATGCCCTTTAATTTAAAAAAGATATTCAAATTATATGATTATTTTTTGTTTTAAAAATTACATTCCCTCTTTAAAATTGAAAGTTGAGTTACATTAATTTCTTCTGCAATAAAAAAAATTATATTACACATATTTTGACTAAAATATTATTATTTTAATTATTTATATAATATAATAAATATTAAATAGATATTTGACAAATATAAAAAATTATTTTTTAAAGTTTAAAATAAATTAAATTTATATTTTCAAAATAAAATAAAATGATATTGAAATAAAATTTTTAAAAAATATATTTTTAAGAAAAATATATACTTTTAATTCCTGTAATTTCAGACAATTTTTAATTTAATCTACGTAGTTTAAAACTTTATCATTAAACCCTTATAGTTTAAATAATTTTTAATTTAGTCTTGTTATTATATTTTTGTCATTATCTTGTGATATATGTAAGTTAATTTTGCTTCATTATTTATATGTTTACCTCCTTTGTTACTACAAATAATAGGTTAAATTAGTATTTTAGCCCTTTAATTTTATTTAATATTTTAAATTGGTCCCTTAACTTTGAAATGTTTCAAAATGGTCACTTAAATTTATTTAACATTTTAAATTAGCCCCTTAACTTTAAAACATTTCAAATAGATCCCTTAATTTTATTTAATATTTCAAATTAGTCTATTAACTTTGAAATATTTCAAATTAGGCCCTTAACTTATAAAATTTCATTTTATTTAATTTTTTAAATTGGTCCTTTAATTTTAAAAGTTAAAGGACCAATTTGAAGCATTTCAAAGAACTTTGTAATTTAAAATATTTATTTTAATATGAAATATTTAAAACAAGTAATTTGAAAATATATAAAAGTTCTTTTTATTTGAAGAGGTTATGCATAAGTACTTTCTTAATTTAATCACTTGAATTAAAAAAAACACTTATTATAAAATTTTAAAAACTAAAAAATACTTTAAAAATTCACCAAAATAAAATACTTAAAAAAATAATATTTATTTTAATATGAAATATTTATGAAAATAATATTAGTGATGGATATTCATATTAAAATAAATATTACTTTTTAAAGCATTTTATTTTAGTGAATTTTTAAGCATTTTCTATTTTTTAAAATTTTATAGTAAGTGTTCTTTCTATTCAAGTGATTAAGCTAAGAAAGTGTTTCTACATAAGCTTTTCAAGTACAAATAATTTTTATATATTTCCAAATTACTTGTTTTGAATATTTCATATTAAAATAAATATTTTAAATTGAAAGGTTATTTGAAATGATTTTCCCTTAACTTTTAAAATTAAAAAACCAATTGCAAACATGAAATAAAATAAAATTTTAAAAGTTAAGTGACTAATTTGAAAAATTAAATAAATTTAAGGGGCTTTTTTCAAATACTTCAAAGTTAAGGGACCAATTTGAAATATTAAATAAAATTAGAGGATCATTTTGAAATACTTCATAGCCAAGGGACCAATTTGAAATATTAAATAAAATTAAGGGACCAAAATACTAATTTAACCTAAATAATATATATGTAGAGGGTCAAAACAATATATTATTATTTATATTAATAAAATATTAATAGAATATTAATAGTATGAACTAATTTTAAAATTTATAAAATGTAAAGACTTAATTATAAATTTTTAAACTATAAAAATCAAATTAAAAATGAAATGAAATGAAATTATAGGGATTAAAAGTATAATTTTTCTAATTTTTAAATATGTTATATTTTAATAAAAGAAATTAATATTATTTTAAAGGATATTTTAGTCATTAATTTTAAATAAATTTCTATATATTTTCATAATAGACAAAATGTTATATAAGTTCAATAAAGGAGAAGAGTATAATTTTCCTTTTTTTATTAATTGTTAGATTAACATAATCAATAAAATAGATACAATATCTAATGATTAATAACATTGCAGACAAAAACTTGTAAAAGGAGGAAGTTAAGGAGAGTTACAGAGGCATCTTCGCTATTTTCTCACAATGAAATGCCAGGGAATCTCTCTCAGGACTCACCATCGATTACTTCTTCAATGAGAAAAGTAATAATACAATATGATTAAAGTATCATCTTCAGAAAAATATGAATAAAAAAGGCTGAAACTGCAGAGGAATAAAGCAGCAGTAGGAAACATTCAAGCAAGCGACTCATACTTTATAAGTCAATATAAGAGAACAGAGGATCAGAAAGACAGAGACACTACATTTTCACGTTGCCAAATGCATCCAGTCCCACACCACACCACAACTTTTTCCATGTGTTGTCTAGTTCAAATTTTCCTTTTACAAAGTTCATTCCTTAACAAAGTTTCGGGGATTTTCAGGGTCAATTCAGATATCAGACAAATAGTGACTACGCAAAGGGGAGAGAATCTGATATATTAAAAAGTTAGACCCACAAGTGGAGGTCCCCTCACGGTAGGATAATAGAAAAAAAGAACATGAGCAAAAAGTTGCTTCCTCTTTTTGTTTATGTTTTGTATATCCTTTATCCATATATATATATATATTCTGTTTGTTCTTTACTTTTCGAGATAAGGAAAAGCTAAATGCCCACAAGAAAAAGATTTCATTGATGAAATGAATCGAATGCCAACAATGTACACGGGCCATTTCAAGGGTAACTGCTAAGCATTGTTTGGCTGCTAAAAAAGTTATTATGACTAAAAGAATTCAAAATCCAAGTAAGGACCTGAGGAGGACCTGTCTGAATCAGTAGTAGCAGCACCTTTTTCATTTGGAGGCACTGAAGGTGACTTCAATGTCTGATTCATAAATGAAAGATCAAGTGGTTTTGGAATCTCAGGAGGATGGATGCTGCGAATGAGAGCCCAATTAATACCCTCAAAGAAAGGATGCTGTTTGATCTCAGTGGCTCCTCTTCTGAATCCAAGCCTCTTCTGTGGGTCTTTCACAAGCAATCCCCTTATCAAATCCTTCGCAGCAAAACTGATGCTTGATCCCTCAGGAAACTTTAGACTCTGACCCACAACATTAAACAATGTTTCTCGATTTCCATTGCCTTTAAATGGGGTCTTCCCAAACAATAATTCATACAAGAAAATGCCAAATGTCCACCAATCCACTGCACTTCCATGACCATCACCTCTTATAATTTCAGGAGCTAGATATTCATGAGTCCCAACAAATGACATAGAGCGAGCATTAGTTGGCTCAGCAATTAGTACTGGGAATGAATCTGAGTTCGCTAAGCTGTGTTTTTCACTCTTTGGTTTAGTCTTTTTTGAGTTGAAAAAATGGGGCTTGAAGCAAGAGGGCTGCAAGCATGAAGGCTCCACGCAAACGGGTAATTTGCAGGGTGGATCGATGCATGAGGATGGCTGGATGCAGTAGGAGGATATCTGACAAGATGGTTCTTTACTGGACTGAACAAGGGTGGGACTCACACAGCATCTTAATGACAAGTCAAAATCAGAGAGCATGATATGGCCATCTTCTCTTACCAGTACATTTTCAGGCTTCAAATCTCTGTACACCACTCCCATCATGTGTAGATACTCCAGAGCAAGAAGCACTTCAGAAGCATAAAACCTGCAAAAAGAAAATGAAGTAATCAGAAAGCAAATTCAAAAAGCTTGAACTTAAGAGCATTCCAATGGCAGTAGAAGTTAATAATTATGGATGCTCGATTACCACCTAAAGAATCAAAACCGTAAATTCTAGACAATCATTCAAGTACTAAATTATGCAAATATCAGAGTGTCAATACTGGATGCTGACTAAAATAACTAATAAGGAGTGGCTATAGGATCGAGCTGCTTTTACCGAAGAGTCTACAGTTTGAGTCCTAACAGCTATGGATTATGCAGGTGAACTTAGCTGAACCAACCACTGAAATAAAGCTATATGTCCTTCCCCCGCTTCATGGCTCTCATTCATCAAAGATGGAGAAAATGGAAACTAAAAGAAAAAATAGAGTTAATAAAATTAGAGTATGCTTCTTTGGACTATGGAATGAAATGTCCCTTCCAATCCTTAATCTCGATTTCGCAAACCGATAGCATCAAGCTTGATTGCTCCTTCACATCATTAAGTAGCAAAGTAAACAGAATTGGTCACATTATAGTTCAGTACTTGTGCTATTATACTAACCTCGCAGCTTGGTCTGTGAAATGCCTGCCTTGCTGCCGCTGCCGGAGGGTATGAAGATCCCCACCACTGCAAAACTCCATGAGCAAGCAAGAGAATTTCTGAGTCTCAAAATGAGAATATAGAGTGGGAAGGAAAGGATGGTCCAACAAAGCCAAAATGTCTCTCTCAGTCTGAGCTCTGGCCAATTTCTTCCTTCCAGCCAACATGCCCTTATCCATAACCTTCATAGCGAACAAGCATCCCATCCCCCTGAGCTCAGCCAAGTACACACTCCCAATGTCCCCAAAACCCAGCTTCTTCAACAGCCTGAAATGCCCCAACCCCAATTCCCCATCTTTACCCCTCACACATTGTATCGCATCCCATCTAATGTCGTTCCCCTTGTGAGGCTTTGAAGGGGAAAAGCTCCTAAAACTGCCCTCACTGGCTTCACAATCCGTCATAGATTCAGTGCTCCTCTGAGTGTCAATGTTGCTACTACTCACACTGCTACTACACAGACTAATACTAGCACTGCCACTAACACTGGGGTCTTGGAGGCTGCTAGCAATAACAGATTCAGCATCATTGTGGTCAGCATTTGGGAGTGGCTTGTCCATGGATCTGTGAAGGGTTCGTTCAATGGAGGATGTGAGAGGAAGGTTTGGTTAAAAGTGGGTGCGGTCAAGGGAGTGGGGGTGTGTGACCGAGGTGGTCAAAGAGAGAGCGAGAGGGACGCGGGCGCGAAGGGAGCTGAACATGGGGACCCAAAAGGAAGGGTAAAATAAAAAAAAAAACCTTCAAACACAGTTCAAATTTGAAATGTGAGGGAGATGATATTTGATGATACACCCGATGACTGGGTTGGGGTTTGAGACCATCTCTTGCACAGTCCCAGAAAGTGTTACAGCTTAGGGACAAAATTACTGAGGAAGAGAGAGAGTGACCCTAATTACGAGGACGACAAAACAAAAGCCTTTTAGATTTTTCTATACAAACTTCCACATTAAAAAATATACTATCATTCAATACCGTTACTTCGGGGTCTAAGGGGAATTTTTAGTTACAGCGACACGCATGACTACGGGGTTATATTATTAACTGAGAATCATGACCGTCCAATTTCAAGGATAGGATCATCCCGGTTTGGTTGCGATGATGCAGCGCCGGGGAGTGTCTACTACCAACTCACTCCAAACTCCAAAGCAGAGCCTTTTTCAAGTCATAAGGATAGTGTGGGCTTTCTAGTACGTCTATGTGCAGCAAAAACAAACACAAGATATTAAAATGGGTGAATTTTGATTCCATTGGATATTCCCAAGACTCACAAATCATAGAAGGGGGTTAGTAAATTTGGACCCACCATAACAAAACTTGTCATAAATCAAGAAAAACAAATGGAGAAAGTCATGAATCTCTGCACTTACAGCTCTCTGTTTACTATTGATAAGCTTCGACCTATTTATTGCGAAATAAAAAAAATAATTGCCAACAACATGCGAACCAATATATTTTGATAGCTCTTAAAATTAAGTAGGTAAAAGAAACTTCACAAGTTGCACCCTAGACGGTCCTTTCTTTTTTTTTTTTCTTTTTTTCCTTTTTTGATTTCAAGGTAAAGGAATACACTAGTGTAATATTACAGAATATAAGTATGATAACCAAAGAGTTGCATTTCATGTTTTTATTGCTTGATCATGCAGTTTTTGAGCCAAATACTATTAAAAAAAATTTTATTTTGTCAAATCTTCAATTACCAAAAATATTTTTACCATGTCTTATAAATTTGAAGAACTCGATGCCATCGCCACGAGTTCTTCATAATTTTTTTTTTAACTCTCAAATTTGGTAGTAATACCACCGAGTTTTCTAGGATTCGGTGCCACCAACATCATTATACCATATTGCACATCAATTCTGTTTTTCATTTTTAATTTTGCAACCTATCTTTCTTGAGGGGATAAGAAAACAAAGAAGTGATGGGTGAAATGAGATACCAATGCAAGAATGCTGATGGATGAAGATTGATCTTCTTCAATGCTTAATAGGAATATCTTTATCTTGGAACTATTTTGTTTTCTTTCAAAATCAAACATTTACGCTGTAGTAGGTATGCCTACGTGCAAAAACAAAAGGGAGGTGGCGCGGGTGGGATAAGAAACAAACGGAAGGAGAAGATGAAGGGGGAACGCCATACCAAACCTTAAAGAGACTTGCCTCCAACAAAATTCTTCCGTAATAAAAGCCTCAAAAGGATACAGTGCAGACAATATAAAAAAATCTCAATCAAACAGAATACTATACCGTCGTTTACTTGTAAATCTCTGACTTTAACGTATGGGAAAATGAAACTTAAGCCTATACTACATAAAGAAAACAATATTACAGCTTACTTTGAATGCTTGATTTTGATAGAAAACAAAATAGCTCCAAGATGAAGATACTCCTATTAAGCATACAAGAAGACCAGTCTTCATCCTTCGGCATTCGTGCACTGGTGTCTCATCTCACCCATCACTTCTTTGTTTTCTTAGCCCCTCTCATCAAAGATTGCATCTCCTGTTCACCAAAAAAAAAAAACTAATATACAGCATGGTACAATAAACCCTGTGAATTAAAAAAATAATAATTATGGCACCGATTTTCCAAAATTATAGCATGGGGTTAAATATTTTTGGCAGTTAAGGATTTGACAAATAATTTTTTTTCCCTCTAGTACTTGGCTTATAAACCCGTTGACGTTTTTCCACAGACAAGCAATATCTGAAAAAAAAATTGACCGAAAAACAATATTTCGAAAAGTATTTACCCGAAAGGCAATATTTACATCAAACTCGGATCCTATCATGCCGAGTTTCTGCCGGGATGCAATGCATGTCTGACACGTGGAGGCACCCGATGAACTCGGTGTCATTGACGCCGAGTTCAGTAGACACGCCCCACGTGTCGCGACGGCGCGAATTCAGAACCATTGGGTTGGTTCCGAGTTTGCCTAGCTGTCAGGCTAGGCTGAACCTAGCCTGGCAGCAGCTGACCGGTCAGTTTAAATTTTTTTTAATAATGACACGTGGCGAAATTTCATTGGATGTTGGAAATTCTGGTGAATTCTGATTGGTTGAAATAAATTAAGAAAGATAATGTTACATGTAAAATGGCCAAAATACCCCTGAGGACGTTTATAAAAACTGAGCCACGCCTCTTCATTTTCATTTTCATTCTGCTGCTTCTTCTTCTTCGCGTAGGGGGTTGGAACATAATATTTTGATATCTTATTGATCTGAAAGCAACAAAACAAAGGTATGTTTTAATTTTAATTATTTTTAAATTTATTTTTTATTTTATATTTTGAGATGTGATTTAAATTGTATTTAAAGTAATAAATATTAAAAATATATATAATAAATTAAAAATATTGAATAAAGTTAGAAACATGAAAAAAGTAAAAAAATATTAAAAATTTTAAAAAGAAAATGTTAAAAATTTAAAAGAATTTAATTTTTAATATGTCTTTACTTTAGTTGTGGTAGTTAAATATTTTAGAATAATTATATAATTTTTTTTTTATTATTCACATTATTTGTATGTTATTTGATTTTGTTGGTGACAAATTTTATTTGTATGTTGAGCTGATTATGGTAGAGGTTTAGAAAAGAATAATAAATACTACGAAAAGAGTGAAAAATGAAAGAGGAAAAAATGAAAAGAAAGAAGAAAATAAGTGAGTATAATTGAAAAATTAAAAACAAGCAGTAGAGAAAGAAAAATAATTTGAAGAAAAATAGAAAGATTGGGTAAATACTTTTTAGGAGAGAAATAAAAATTTATGAATTAAAAAAAAAGAAAGAATTAAAAGTTTTAGTGAAGAGGAAAAGTTTATTTAATATTTGTTGCTTTATTTGTTTTAGTGAATAATTTTTTAGAATTGGTATATAAATTGGTTTAGATCATGCACAATACTAGTTTATTATTTCATTTTGTTGGTATAAGAAATTATTTATTTATATGGTTACTTGATTTCGGTAGAAGTTTAAAAAATAAATAAATACTAAGTAACAGTTGAAAAATGAAAGAAGGAAAACCTGAAAGTGAAAAAATAATTATGTAAGGATGATAAAAAAATAGAAAATGAATATAAGAGCAAGAAATATAGGTTAAACAAAAATAGAAAAATTGGGTAAATAATTTTGAAGAGGAAATTTAGAAATTATGAAAAGAACTAAGACACTGTAAAAAAAAATTAAGAAAAGAACAATGTTTAATCAACAAAAATGGATTTAAAAAATTTAAAATACTGGTTTTATACGAAAAGATTTTTTATTTTTTATTTTTACTTTATTTGTTTTAGTGAATTATTTTTTAGAATAATTAAATAAAGAGTTAAAAAGGAGTATAAGAACAAGAAGCGTGATTTAAAGGAAGGTCGAAAAAATGGAGAAAATGAAAGAGGAAAAAATGAAAAGAAGGAAAAAAAATAGGTGAGTATAATTGAAAAATTAAAAACAAACAATAGAGAAAGAAAGATAATTTGAAGAAAAATAGAAAGATTGGGTAAATACTTTTTAGGAGAGAAATAAAAATTTATGAATTAAAAAAAAGAAAGAATTAAAAGTTTTAGTGAAGAGGAAAAGTTTATTTAATATTTGTTGCTTTATTTGTTTTAGTGAATAATTTTTTAGAATTGTTATATAAATTGGTTTAGATAATGCACAATACTAGTTTATTATTTCATTTTGTTGGTATAAGAAATTATTTATTTATATGGTTACTTGATTTCGGTAGAAGTTTAAAAAATAAATAAATACTAAGTAACAGTTGAAAAATGAAAGAAGGAAAACCTGAAAGTGAAAAAATAATTATGTAAGGATGATAAAAAAATAGAAAATGAATATAAGAGCAAGAAATATAGGTTAAACAAAAATAGAAAAATTGGGCAAATAATTTTGAAGAGGAAATTTAGAAATTATGAAAAGAACTAAGACACTGTAAAAAAAAAAATTAAGAAAAGAACAATGTTTAATCAACAAAAATGGATTTAAAAAATTTAAAATACTAGTTTTATACGAAAAGATTTTTTATTTTTTATTTTTACTTTATTTGTTTTAGTGAATTATTTTTTAGAATAATTAAATAAAGAGTTAAAAAGGAGTATAAGAACAAGAAGCGTGATTTAAAGGAAGGTCGAAAAAATGGAGAAAATGAAAGAGGAAAAAATGAAAAGAAGGAAAAAAAATAGGTGAGTATAATTGAAAAATTAAAAACAAACAATAGAGAAAGAAAGATAATTTGAAGAAAAATAGAAAGATTGGGTAAATACTTTTTAGGAGAGAAATAAAAATTTATGAATTAAAAAAAAAGAAAGAATTAAAAGTTTTAGTGAAGAGGAAAAGTTTATTTAATATTTGTTGCTTTATTTGTTTTAGTGAATAATTTTTTAGAATTGTTATATAAATTGGTTTAGATCATGCACAATACTAGTTTATTATTTCATTTTGTTGGTATAAGAAATTATTTATTTATATGGTTACTTGATTTCGGTAGAAGTTTAAAAAATAAATAAATACTAAGTAACAGTTGAAAAATGAAAGAAGGAAAACCTGAAAGTGAAAAAATAATTATGTAAGGATGATAAAAAAATAGAAAATGAATATAAGAGCAAGAAATATAGGTTAAACAAAAATAGAAAAATTGGGCAAATAATTTTGAAGAGGAAATTTAGAAATTATGAAAAGAACTAAGACACTGTAAAAAAAAAAATTAAGAAAAGAACAATGTTTAATCAACAAAAATGGATTTAAAAAATTTAAAATACTGGTTTTATACGAAAAGATTTTTTATTTTTTATTTTTACTTTATTTGTTTTAGTGAATTATTTTTTAGAATAATTAAATAAAGAGTTAAAAAGGAGTATAAGAACAAGAAGCGTGATTTAAAGGAAGGTCGAAAAAATGGAGAAAATGAAAGAGGAAAAAATGAAAAGAAGGACAAAAAATAGGTGAGTATAATTGAAAAATTAAAAACAAACAATAGAGAAAGAAAGATAATTTGAAGAAAAATAGAAAGATTGGGTAAATACTTTTTAGGAGAGAAATAAAAATTTAAAAGAACAAGAAGCGTGATTTAAAGAAAGGTAGAAAAATGGAGAAAATGAAAGAGAAATATTTAAAGAAATGCTAGTTTCATATAAATGATTTTCGTGTTATTATTTAATATGCTTTTACTTTATTTGTTTTAGCGAATTATTTTGGTTATGCATATTATTTGTTTATTATTTGGGTTTTGTTGATATGAGAAATTATATTTATATGTGCACTTGAGTTTGGTAGAGGTTAAAGAATAGGAATAAATACTAAGTAAATGGGAGAAAATAGAATAGCAAAAAACTAAATGAAGCTGGGTTTGCAGGAAAGTGAATGGCTAGAAGAAATGAACTCTTGTGCATTTATGCAAATGGAAAGATTTTTTATAGTCCTCAAGGCGCAGCATTTCAGTGTGCCATGTCCAAATATATAACAGTTAGTACTGACATAAGTTTAGAGGGTTTGAAAGACGCGGTTAGGCAAAAGTTACGGCTCCCCGCTGGAGAAGTTGTCTCCGATTTGATATATAGACTCCCAGCGTCATTGAATCCTACATGGTATCAATCGATTGTTCTAGAAGATGATTTTGATGTTGAAAGAATGTGGCAAGCTCACTCCCGTTTCCCTGGGCAGTTGAATGCAGTTGAAGTATATGCAAAAATTTCATTAACTGACTCACGAGTAAGCGGGGAAATTCAGCCAATATTTTCGCAACAATATAATCCTCTATCAATGGAGACCATTTCCCACCCGAGTTCCTCGCATCTAGCACTTTGCCTCACTGAGCCTTATTCTCCGAACAGTTCTGAGGATAATGTGTTAGAAGACTTTGAAAATGAAGATGAATATAATGCTGAACTCGACTCTGATTATAATGATGATGATAATGACGATGATGACGATGATAATAGTGATGATGAAGAATTTGATGATGATATGAGTGGAGAGGATCTAGTGTCCCAATATGTAGATCCGGCAGCTACGTTCTTGTCCCAAGTAAACGTGGCCTTAGCTAGTGGGGATGGATTTGAGGAGGTTAGAGAAAGTACTAATTTGAGCATGGAAGGCTTGTGTGTTGGATTGCAATATCCCAACCAAAAGGCACTGCGCCGTGCTGTTAAACTATATTCTGTGAGAGTCCACCACAATTTCAAGAAATATTTGACAACTGAAAAGTATGAGGAATTTCGATGCATTCATTATGGGAATAGTTGTAGATGGCGAGTACGGGCATGCAGAAAAAGACAAGGTAAGGGATCACATTGGCAAATAACAAAATATGGTGGTGCTCATACATGTTTATCTGTGACTATATCTCAAGATCATCCGAAATTAGATTCTGATGTTATATCATCTTGCATTGTGGGTATGGTGACTGAGACACCGGATGTTTCAGTGAGACAGATCATTGAGCAAATGAAGAATTTGTTTGGTTATACAGTATCATACAAGAAAGCATGGAAAGCGAAGCATAAAGCTGCTGCAATTGCATTTGGTAGCTGGGAGAGCTCGTACGCTATATTGCCCAGATGGATGGCCGCGATTCAACATTTCATGCCTGGATCGTACATTGAGTTTGTAACTGAACAATGTCAAACAAGTGAGCCTGTTGCCGTATTCAAACGTGTGTTCTGGGCATTCAAGCCGTGTATAAATGCTTGCGATCACTTAAAACCGATGATTCAAATTGATGGGACATTTCTATATGGTAAATATAAAGGGACTCTCTTGATGGCAACAACACAAGATGGTGATCGACAAATTGTGCCTATTGCATTTGCAATAGTTGAGGGAGAGACTCAAGCTACATGGACATGGTTTCTTTTAAACTTACGTCAACGAGTGGTATTGGGAAGACGCGGACTTTGTTTGATCTCAGATAGGCATCCATCAATTCTAGCCGCTGTTGCTAATCCTGAGATCGGGTGGCAACCACCATATGGATATCATATGTTTTGCCTTTGACATGTAACTAGCAACTTGCATACCCACTTTAGATCATCAAATCTAAAGCAAATGTTAAAAAATATTGGTATATTTCTTCACGCTAAGCGATTAAATATTTCAATATGTTCATACTCATTATAACAATTCTAATGATATTTAACAGGTTATGCATACGAACGGCGATATGTTGATGCGAAGTTAGCTGAGCTAGCGACCATACATGAAGAAGCAGCTAGATGGCTTACTGATATCCCTAAAGAGCAATGGACTAGGGCATATGATGTCAACGGTCGTCGCTTTGGGCATATGACGACAAATTTAGCTGAGTGCATGAATGGAGTTTTTAAAGGCATTAGGTCATTGCCCATAACTGGTATAGCCAAAGCAACATACTATAGGATCAATCAATACTTTGTGCAATGCGCTGAGCAAGTTAATGCTCAGATGACTGCGGGCTCAGTTTATTCCCAGAGCGTTATGAAAAAGATAGCGAGGAATGTGCAACGTGTGACGACCCTAGATTCTAATATCAGTGATTATAGCTAAATACACAATTAATAGATAATGATCAAGGTTTGGAGTCATCGCAATTAATTACATTAAGAAAATATAGGGAAAATTTAAACCTTGATACTACTAGGATCATCAACTAACAACCATAAGGGGAACATGCATAAAAGGGGTTTGTACCATCATTAAAGGTTTAGGATTCATCCATTAATAAATTTCAACCCACAAAAACATCCCACCAATGTACTCAAACTATTCCCTAACATTATCCTTACTGAAGTTAAGGTTTCTAGGTCAAATATAGGAGTTTGGGGACCTGCGCCGCGACTTGGAACTTTCCCGCCGTGGCTACGTTAGGTTCTGGAGCTCAAAAACCAAATTTTTAAACTTGCGCCGTGGCCAAGTTGCTCTCTGGAATTTTCTTGACTTTCGTCGCGGCGAGTTGGACCTGCGCCGCGGCTAACCTATGTGGCGCCGCGGCGAGTTTTGCTACTGTAACCTCCCTAATTAATTTTCTCGACTCGCGTCGCGGCGAGGTTACGTCCTGTCACCTCCTGGGCGATTATTTTCACTCTGCGCCGCGGCGAGATTTCGTAAGCCGCGGCGTCCCTCACCATTGTCACTCCCTAGGCCGCGGCGTGATTCCCTTCTGTCACTAGTTTCACTATATTTCGCCCCCTACACTCCATTTCTCTTCTTAGGGACACTCTAAGGTCACTTCCCCTCATTTTATATAGCTCTAATGACATTTATCTACCTTATTTACTTAGCTATTCTTCCATTACCAATTCAAAACTTATATGCCCATTTCCGTTCTCTAATCACCCTCTATTAGCAAGTTTATAAAATAGCAACAACAGAATATACATGAATTACCAGCTACTATCCTTTAATACTCAATCAATAGGGGTTCCATACAATGGGCGTGCATACCAATATCTCAAGAGTTACATTTCCATTGACAACCATATTATAGGTCAACAAAGTTTACAGCAGATGATATGAATCCATACATAAAATACTAAGTCAAGAGGGGGTCTAACCCTTTAGTACATACATTCTCAATAAATCAAATGTTCAAGCCTACACTTGGTAATGCAGATACATGATGATGCTATACATTAAGGAATACAAAATTAGCATCTATACTAGCTAAGTCAGCCCAAGTGTAGCCATCTCCCCATAGGTTGAAGCTTATGGATTTTCATCCATTTGCTTACCCTTATCCTTACCCGAGGAACCTTCACCTGAAATATTGATCCCATAACACGGGGTGAGATATAAATCTCAGTAACCAAAATAATTCCATCATATAATCCAGTTTAATCAACATATATGCATGAATCAAAATTCATACCAGAATCATATCAGTCATTTCAGCAAATGAAACAATTAGGCTATCATGATTACTATCTCATACTAGCAATCATATATTTAACATGTTAAAGGCCATTAACACTGGGAGAGGCCCGTCCACGGCACCTACTCCCCATTGAGCACACTAGGGCTCAGTGCATCTGGGGTTGATCATACCCGGTGCCCGATCGCGGCACATGCACGGGTGGCAGCTGCACCACAGCTCCACCATGGACTCACAAGGTCCAATCATAATACAACAGATAGCCAACCAATTCATTAACATTTCAAATCATTCACATATAGCAAATATGAAATTAAATTAGATACATGCATAGAATTAATGTAAACCCCGGTTACCTCACTTGCAGATAATTGCAACAGCCACCACAAATCCCAATTTCGGATTCAAGTGTCTCCCACCAGAATTCCCAATGTTTCACCCAAAATCCTAAGCAAATTCGTACAAAATTAGTACCCATAATATAAATCAGCTATGGGGGTCTCAAACCAACAAAAAAAGCATCAAAATGGGGGGTTTAAGTTCACCTAATACTAACCCCAACCTCAACCTATGAATTCCACTAAGAAAACCCCCAACCACTCACTTTTCAGATTTTGGGTATAATGAAATCTCTCCAAATGAAAAACTAATCGGACCAAATTAAAGAGGAAGATGAGGGGATTAAGTTGTATAACTATTACCTTGGCCAAATCTTGCTCCAAATGTGAGAAAAGATGGAATTAAGTCAAGAACCCTAGCCTCTTCTCCTCACCTCCGAAATTCTTTTCTATTTTTGTGTTTCAGCAAATGGGGGGAAAGTGGCTGAAGCAATTAGGGTTTAGATGGGTTTAAGTTGGGTCAAGGGGTTGGGTCATGGGTTGCTCAAAGTCCAAATCCAATTGGGTTTCAGATTTTGCTTGTTGGGCCAGTTCTTAATTGTTGGGCTGCATAATTCTGTTGGGCCAGTTTTCACACATTGGGTTGCTAAAGTTTAATGGGATTTGGGCCTAATTTGATGAGCTCAAGGGCTTGGGTCTGCACAAGAGTAATTGGGCCACTTAATTGAGCCTACACAAGATAAATCTTGGGCCTCTATTTTATTAAATTAATTTAGGTCTACCTCTAGTTCATTGGGCCTCCATTAGCCTCTTATCATGATTTAATTAATTTGGGCCTAGATGTAAATCTCTATCCTACATAAATCCTTCGCCCATATTAACAATTTATCTCTCTAGAATACCTATTCACTAACTTGCCCAACTATGCTCTATTAATTATCCTTAATTAATCTTAGTCCATAATTAACACCTTAATTAATTTCGGGGTGTTACACAACGCGCCTCTGCTTGCACTGTGCGTGCGTTCGATAGAAATGCGCAATCATTTGAAGTGGAGGAACCATATGATCAGATGAATCGCCAGTATGGTCGGTGTTGCAAGGTTAGCTTGACCGAGCGATTTTGTGATTGTGGTGAATTTCAAGTGGAGAGATATCCCTGCCAGCATGTTCTTGCAGCTTGTACTGCAGTTTCTCTAGAGCCATTCCAATTTGTCGATCCTGTGTTTCGTCTTGACACCATACGTTGTGCGTATAACAATGCCTTTCAACCGATTGGAGGACAAGAATATTGGCCAAACCCTGGTGGACCAACATTGATCCCTAATTCATTAATGCTCCGAGAGAGAGGTCGACCAAGGGTATCCCACTACCGAAATGAAATGGATTTTAGGGCATCGGGACAACCTATTAGATGTGGTTTATGTCGACAACCAGGACATAATCGCGCGACTTGTCCAAATCATCGACGTGATAATTAAGGACCTTGTAATAAATGTTTATAACTTAATTTATATTAATTAAAATGTGCGGCAACATATACTATTGTGCCATATTTTTAATTTCTGTTCAATTTTAATATGTATTGTTTCATAAATTATACTTCATTTACTCCTGTTGTTAAATTATTTTTTATATGCTTATAAATTAATTTGTACTAAATATTTATTAATCAATGCTTTATCTATTGTGTTCTATTTGTAATTTCTGTTATGATTCATTCACTCCTAACAGGTGCATTAATATCATGGCCGCTCCACGACACGTTGTGCATCCAGGTCCTGAGGATCATTCATTGTTATATCTGCAAAGACTTCATATATCTGAAGCTATTTGGAATGGCCAGGTAAGTTAAGTTACTTATCCTTACTAATTACTTCATTATGTAAATTAACGATCGTAGGTAAATAGTTGACAATTTCTAATTATGTATACTTGTAGGACGATCGAATTCTCCGCCCACGACGTGTTCAGCATGAGGATCGTCTGGGGGATCCACCGCCGGCTATAGTAGATTACTTAAGGCAAGCTGGATTTTATGGTGTGGCTCGACTTGGCCCCTTTGAGTATGATCCATCATTAATTAGTGCACTCGTAGAGCGATGGCGTCCAGAGACACACACATTCCACACCACTCGTGGTGAGTGTACTATCACTCTTGAAGACGTAGCTGTGCAATTTGGCCTACCATGTGATGGAGACCCTGTTACTGGAAGGACAAATTGGCCTTGGGCAAATACATGTGAATGGCTTCTTGGTATTCGACCGCCAGATGATAAGATTGATGGCCAACGACTTACTATTGCATGGTTAGCTGAGAACTTTGCTCACTTACCAGATGACGCTGATGAGGAGGTTGTACGTCGATTTGCACGAGCTTACATACTTAGATTGATTGGAGGTTTTTTATTGCCAGATAGATCTAGTCATAAAGTATATTTGATGTATCTCCCACTACTTGAGGACTTTGAACAAGCTGGTCGGTTTAGTTGGGGTTCAGCAGTTCTAGCTTACTTATATCAAGAGCTATGCAATGCAACTTATAGGGACGAGAAGGGAATAGGTGGTTGCTTAACATTATTACACTTATGGGCATGGGATCGATTTCCAATGCTCGCACCAGAGAGACCGCTAACCCCTGATCCTCGTATAGAAGAATATCCTATACTTCCTCCCCTTGGTTTTAGGTATGAATTGTATTTATGTTTATTTTTTATACTTATATTTATGTTTATTTTTTTAATGTTACCAACACTCGTGATAGGTGGAAGAATGTAGGACGACCACCTCGTCCTGGTATGCGAGTTCTAAGTCAATACCGGACTTTATTGGATGCTATGGGAGACAATGAGGTCAATTATTATATATTTGTTTACTTTTTTTATGTGTGCACTATAATTCTGGCATTTTATGATATTATCTTATTTTATCCATATTTTTCATAGATTATTTGGCGCCCATATCAGTCCCAAGATGTTCATGATTTGATTCCGGAGTACTGCTTAGCTTCTCCAGATATTTGGATAGCTTCAGTGCCTCTTATATGCTTTCATATCATAGAGTGGCACCATCCAGACCGTGTTCTTCGCCAATTTGGTCGACGCCAACTAATCCCTCAAGAACCTGTTAGATTGGATGCTCTGCATGCTTTACAACTCCGAGGAAAAACTCAAACCAATTGGGCGACAGAGCATAATATTTTTATCCAACAATGGTATAACTGGCAAAATGCTATGGTGCAGTCTCCGATTATTGATGAGCTTTTTGATCGCACCTCTGCATACATGCGATGGTACTGGCGATGTACCCGGAGATGGATACACCCCCTCAGCGCTGCGACTGGTTATGCGGTAAATTTTTAAGTTGTTGTCATTGTTCTTTTCTTCATATTGGTATCTATATCACTTTAATTTTATAGTTTTAAATGTTTTTTTTTTCTAGGCTGATTTAGCAGAGGGACTTTATCAGATGCATTTACAAGACCCTCTCCCTTCAAATTTTTGCGAGATTGTAGGTCGAGATTCCAGAAATATATTATTAGCTCTTGGTGAACAACGCTTCTCATTATTTCCTCAACCTACTGAATCGGTGCCTGATTTACCCAGACCACAAATTTCGATGGGTCAACCGGGTAAACGACGTCAGGGTTACTTATCATCCCAACAACCTTCTGCTACAGAACAAAGACAGCAACATGAAGAGTCAGTGCAGCAAGACTTCAGCAGTACCATGGCTGGTCCATCTTCATATATTCCGACCCCTATGCCTCAAGATATTGGTTTAGCTGGACCATCTTCTTCTATTCCAACTAGTCATGTTGGTGGCTTTATGAGATCTGGTCCTTCACATTACATGCCATCACCACCTATGACTCATTTTGGAACACCAGAGCAACAATCTGGAGGATCATTTATTGACCTGTTGTTTGATACGTCTGCATTCACTGCTCCATATGCTGGTACCTCGTTTGATGTTGGAGGATCATCCGAACCTAGACTTGTAACACCACATGAACTGATTCCTCCAGCTGATTCTCCATCCTCTTCACCCCCAGAGCAGGAGCAACAACAGAGACAACAACAGAGACAACAACGCCCACAACGTGAACGAAGGAGGCCTCGTTGCGGCACCGGAAGTCATTTATTATAGTATGTGTTCTTTTTAATGGTTATATAATTATTGTATAAAAAATATATATGTGCAAATTAATGTGATATATTTTTCCTGTTGATTTTCTGTCCTATATGAAACTTTTTTATACGCGTGTCTATACATACTACTTGAACTATATACAAAAGAAATTTTAATTTATTTACATAATTCATGTATAGCATTAGGGAAAATTATCTTTCAAAAAAAATAAAATTAAATTTTAAGTTAAATAGTAATTAGTTTTATTATTGAATATTTTTTTCTATCTTATCAATCTTTTTCTTTTTCAATTTTTGGGCATTTCAGAGAAAAAATTAATTTTAAATTATTGATAAAAAAAATCTTGCATTAACAATAAATAATTATCTATAGATAAATTAGTGGAGGTATTAATGGTATCAACAACTTTACATAAATGATATATAATTTTATATACAAAATCTCAATTTCTTATATTAAGATGACGCCAATAATTAAAATTAATAAAATTGTCATAACAATTGACTCTGACGTAATGAAAAAAATTTATTAATTTTACATTTTATTACTTTTTTAGATTATTTATCAAAAAAATAATTATTTAATCTATATTTCTTTAATTAAAGAATCAAAGAAAAGATATAATTATTTAATTTATATTTTATTAAATTTTTATTCTTTATAATACTTACTTAATTTTATTAAAGTTCATAAATTTATTAAATATATTCTTATTAACTTGGAGTCACTTATTTCGAATTTATTAAGTTACCATTTGAAACTCGGCTTCACAGGTTCCGAGTTTGATGATTTATAGCGTCTGAGACAAATACTTTTCATCTCATTGCTTTTAAATCATTTTATACTTTGACCATTGCTTTTAGGTTGTTCTCATAATTTATGTATAGAACTAGAGAGAATTATTTTCCTAAAATACAGAACTAAATTTTAAATTAAAACACAATTTAGTTTTATTATTCAACATTTTCTCTTCTCCAATCAATCTTTTTTTTTTTTAAATCTCTTGACATATAAGAAAAAAATTAATTTTAAATTATTGACATAAAATTTTTTTGGTCAATAACAAATACTTATTTGTAGATAAGTTAGTGGAGGTATTATTGATATAAAAACCTTACATAAATAACGAATAATTATATAAAAAAATCATAAATGCTTACATTAAGATAACTCCAATAATTAGTATTCACAAAATTGACATAGCAATTGACACCAATATAATGGAAAGAATTTATTAATTTTACATTTCATTACTTTTTTTAAGATTATTTACAAAAGATATCATTATTTAATCTATATTTCTTTAATTATCACATCAAACAAAAAAATATAATTATTTAAACTATATTCTATTCAATTTTTTTATTATAATTATTTAATTTCATTAAAATTTTATAAATTTATTTAAAAAATTTACATTGAACTCGAAGTGTCTCAATTCGAGTTCAAAACAATTCCTAACAAAAAAGAACTCGACTTATTCCCCTCCAAATTTCAACTTTTATTGCTTTTGCGTTAATTGCTTTTCATGCCATTGCCTTTGAATTATAAGTTTTTATGGACATTGCTTTTAAGTGTTGGATTCTTTTTTCCTGTTGATTTTTTGTATTATGTGAAACTTTTTTATACAAGTATATATATATACTACTTAAACTATACGCAAAAGAAATTTTAATTTATTTTCATAATTCATGTATAGAATTAGGGAGAATTATTTTTTAAAAAAATAAAACCAAATTTCAAATTAAAGCACTAATTAGTTTTATTACTGAATATTTTTTCCTATTCTGTCAATTTTTTTTCTTTTTAAATTTTTGGGCATTTCAAAAAAAAATTAATTTTATATTATTGATATATAAAATCTTGTGTCAATAATAAGTAATTATCTATAGATAAGTTAGTGGAGGTATTAATGGTATTAAAAACTTTGCATAAATGATATATAATTTTATACACAAAATCTCAAATCCTTATATTAAGATAACTCCAATAATTAAAATTCACAAAATTGTCATAACAATTGACTCCGACGTAATAGAAAAAATTTATTAATTTTACATTTCATTATTTTTTTTAGATTATTTATAAAAAATATAATTATTTAATCTATATTTCTTTAATTATAGAATAAAAAAAAAGATATACTTGTTTAATTTATATTTTATTAAATTTTTATTCTTTATAATACTTATTTAATTTTATCAAAGTTTATAATTTTATTAAATAGATTTCTATAAATTCGAAATCACTCATTCCGAATTCAACATATCAACAATTGAAACTCGGTTTCACTGCTTCCGAATTTGAACGTTTATTGCTTTTGGGTCAAATACTTTTGATCCCATTGCCTTTGAATAATTAATTCCTTTGACTGTTGCTTTGACGTACAGGAACCAACCCGTTGATCTTGTCATCGCCGTGTAAGTTGTGCAAGACGTTACGCTTATGCTGAGCTAAACCTATTTACAAGGTGCCAAAAATCCCCTTGTAGTATTTGAAGTGGTGGAGCGAGGCTAGACTCTTGAACAAGCAAGTAATAATGAGATCTAGTAAAAACGAAAAAATGTAATTTAAAACAAGTGGGGTTAAATATGACTTATTAATTTAATACAAAAGACTTCAAGAAAAAATCTTGATGACATCCTAGACTAGGGTTTGCCAATATCATTTTCTAAAGTGTCATTCTAAAATTGTATAGTAATCAATGCTTTAAGAGTATATTTGGTTAGAGAATATAATGATAAACGAAATATAAAATGTGAGTAAATAGAGATAAGTGAAATAGGAAATGATTATTTTATCTCTATTTTTAAAAAAAGTGATTTAATAAATAAAATAATAAATATAAGGGTATAATAGATATTATACAAATTATATAAAAAGATTACATTTGCGATGCATTAAACTAAACATTGTATTAGGTCCCCTCTTTTTTTGGTGTCATCCAAATTATAATAGTCCACCCTCAATTATTCGAATGACCTTGTTTGTTAAGTTGGTTTGATCAATAACATTTCACACCCTTCTGTAATAGAAAGTCCTTCGTACACCACGCAAGTTAAGCTTGTGCCAAAAGCTACTTTATTTTCTTAATTGCCATTTTTGGAAAATGTCTTGTGTTGTTAAAGATTTGATTAATCATTATTTTTTTTAAGTTTACAATTAGAAAATTATTTTCATTATGCGTTATAATTTCTTTAAAAGTAAAAAATAGTAAATCTAGACTATTTAAATCATTAGTCGCATAGCAGCAAAAGAAGGCAATAGTAGTAAAAAAGAACAAAAATTCTAATTGTGATGAAGAATGTGAATAACAAACCAAGCAATTTTGATGATACCAAATCACATACAAAGTAGTCAAAAGAAGATCGGTATAATCCTTGGCTTGATTCAATGTATCTTAAGTTTAAGAAAACCATGTATGAAGCCACTTTTAAATACCTTGGGGTTGAATTTAATATTTCCAAAGAGATAGGGAGGGCCAATCTAAATTTCTCTTGTAAAGGTAAATTGCCGAAAAAGATTATTAATGCTTTTTCTTTCGGTATAATAGAATTAACAAATTGAATCAACATTGATGTTGTTGAAGAACGACTCTCATCAAATGTGAATTAGTAAGTAATTTTCAACCAAATAAAAGAATTCATAGAGATAGTTAAACCTTTCAATAACAATTCCAAGTCTAAAAGGAATTGTCAATAGGATAAGAAGAATCATTAGTCACAAGCTTATACCCATCAACCACTATATATTGATCATTCATGTTACCACTCTATATGGACTTATTTGGCTATTCGATAATGGAAAAGGTTAATTGAAAAATATGTTGAACTCACGACTAAGAATAAAGGAAATGTAAAGCTATAAAGTTTCTTGTACTAGTATCGTGCATAATAAAGGGGCTTTATTATAGTAAATTGTGAATGACCAACCCTCATCGACCGTCGAAGGCCGTTGGAAAGAGAAATATTTTCTCCATTTTTAATTTGCCAATGAAGGTTCATGCAAATGATAGAGTTTTTAAAGAAATTCCTTTTCGTGTTGCATAAAATTGTCCATTCAATTGCCTAGAAAATTGATTTTTGAAATATTTGGGTTGTAGGAGACTAACACAGAGAGACTAAGGGTTTTTATTGATTAATTTTCATATATGTTTTGCTAATAAAGCTATATTAAGGGAGTATACTCTTCAAAGCCCTTGCTTTTTTTTTTTTTGTTTAAGATTACATAAGTTTGGCTAAAATAAAAGATATAATTGATTTTTTTTTTTTCAAATTGAAGCCCTTAAAAAATTGCAATTTTGTAATCAATTTGTTGCCAATAATGTTGAGGTAAGGCAAAGCAAAACTTAGAATAAATTAAAGTGGAGTTGATCATTATCATGATTAAGGTCATACTAACTACTTAGGAAATAAGCATATCTTTCCAACTTTATAATTTGCAATCTATTTTTTCAACAATATCATAATAAATTTGAATTTTTGATCTTCCCACATGCTAAGATATTTACCACGTTTAGGTTTATAATATACACAAAAAAATGTCATTCAACACTTTACATACACTAGCGTAGATGCCTAAAAAAATTAGATAGTATTATTTATTTATGTCAAGTGCATGACAAGGTGAGATTGCTTGTTAATTTAAGACCAAACCATGTCTGTTGTTGCTTTGCTTGTGCAATTATACAAGATGAAGCATTGGAGAAAATGATAAAAAGATAAGGAGATAAATGGCTACCCTATCACATTCCTTGTCAAGGAAGGAACAAATTAGTAGGAGTATCATTAACTAATACGTAGTAGTTAACAGTGAAGACACATTGTAACACTATCTAAATCTCATTGGCTAGAAATCTCATCTTAACAAGTATGACTTACAAAAAAATCCAATATAGTATATCATATGCCTTGGTTGTATCTAATTTATACACACATTAGCTCTTGTGAGATTTCTTAGTTTTGTATAATGTATTTATCAATTTAAAAACCAAACACAATATTATCTGAGATATGTTAGCCCTTAAGGATGGTCATTTGATTAGGTGCAATCAAATTAAGCAAGATCTTTTTTAGTTGATTGCATAAGATCTTAGAGATAATTTTATAAGAAACATTACACAAACTAATAGGGTGGTAATCTTCAAGCATTTGAGGTGAATCATGTTTGGGAATAGGTGTGATATAGGTGCAATTAAGACTCTTAAGTATCCATGAGCAAAAAGGGCTAGAACCATATTAACAATATTTGCTTTAAAAATCACTCAATATTGATGATAAAATTTAGCATTCTACTTTTAATTGGAAGATTACAGTTTTGATTTCATTGACATCAAGCGACTCTTAAAAGAATAGCAATGTGTTGATTCATAAGAGTAAGGATGAAAATGTTATTTAAAGCCTGCAAGATGTTATTATATTAATAAGCCTAGGTTAGGGTAAAGATTTGTTGAAAATGATCATATATAAGTCTTTTAATAGTGTCAAAATCTTCAACCTAGTCACCTTATTTTGTTTTAATGCAAGAGATAAAATTGGTTACTCTTTGGTTATTAAGTAAATCATGAAAATATTTAGTATCCCAATCCTCCTAAAGCAACCAAGTCAAATAGGTTTTCTAAGTCTAAAGTAGTTCTTCACAATTATACAAGAATTCCAATTCCTTCATAGTAATTTTTGCCCCATTCTCCATACTTTCATTTTCAAGAGCAAATTGAACCTATTATAGTTTTTCTTCAAGTTGATTAATCTTACCTCTAATATTCCCAATTTGTGATTATTCAAATTCTTAAAGGCTAATTGAGCATTAAAAAGGTTGGTAGCTACTTTGAAAGCAAAAGAACTAGGCTCCTATCTATTCTAAACATTATGTACAATATGTTTACCTTGATTAAAAGAGAACAAAAAATCCTCAAACATAAAAGGTTTTCACCCTTCAAATAACCATTAGTCAAGCAAATTGAAAGCATGATTAGATGCATTAAGTGTGAGATTGTGTAAACTAGTTTGTGGGAAAAGATCAAGCTATTAAGGATTGCAAATTACTCTATCTAATATAGCCTATATAGCATTTAAGATTCGATCTATTGTTTGTCTAAGTATATCATGGGCCACTAGGCTTAATATTTTATAAATCTACATATATTCATTTTCTCTCCAAATTCAAACCTACCATATATCATTAAAAAAAATCAATTTTTTAGGTCATGTGAATATAATATTTGATTGAAATCTTTGATAGCTAACCAAGGATGGTGAATAAAAGACATAAACTACTTGAACCAACCCTAGGCTACATGACAATCAGATCAATTAAAGAAATCATAAATAAAAGTTTAGTTAAAAAGTTTAAATTGCTTTAGATTTGAGGAAGTTATGAAGCCAATGAATAAGAGTTTTCAACATTACAATCTGCCTTATCTACAAGCAACAAAAAGACATCCATTTATGTTGATTACATTTAAAGCACAAAAGTTGTTGTAACTTAACTACTATACACAACAAGTTACCTGAGCCATTGGCTACAACGTTTCTATTAAAAAAAGAAAATAAAAGTTAGATGATATTTACATATAAATTAACATAGTTGTTGAATTGTTGTGGTCCACTCAACCATGACAGTTCCATCTTAGTATAATCGTGATGCTTAGGAAAGCTTTTCAAGGAAAGCTTCTTAAAAACTCACTAATAATTAATAAGGATCCATAAAAGAAATGGGGTCAAAATCTTACACAAAGTAAATGGTCCTTACTCTATCTCTGTTTAGTGAAATTTTATGGTGTTTTATTGCTATTGTTTCTTTTAAAAAATGCCCTTACATCTTTAATAAACATAAGATGATAATCAGTTATAAAATTAACATCATATTTAGACAATATGCATTGTTGCCGTACATGTAGAGCATTAAGAACTTGAGGTGCATCCTTATCATAATCGTGTGACACATGCCCAATACAAAAATATTGCTAACATACCTTAAAAATCCTTTTATAATGGCACTCAGTTGAGGTGGATTTGCCATTGTTAAGTTGGATTTTGAACCCCATTAACAAGGGTAAAGTAGGGTCAATTAATCTATGAATCAATAAAAACCATATGTTCTTTATATTTGTTTCATCCAAATCATTGTCTAACACTTCCCTGTAACATTCCTTAATACTTTCGCAACAATAGAATTGTTATAAATTAAGGGCAATCCTAAAAAACAGATCTAAGCAGGTATATGGACAACAACCATATTACCTAACATCATGTTAGACTGCCATTTGTCAAACACAAGTAGAGAGTTTTGGATTGCTCAAGGTTAGTGTTCAAAGATATATTGTTGATCTTCTAATGTCAAAGGAAGACATATAATAATTTGCCTTTACCAAGGATTTGAAAATTGTACTGTAAATGCCAAGCTTCATTGATAATAGTTTCCAATTGATGAAGAGGAATAACTTTTAATAGGGATTGCAACTAGACATGCATTTATGTTGACAAGATCTTAAGGCATGTAAAATTTTTAAAGCAAATATGAGAACTAAATTTTTAAAGCAAATATGAGAACTAGTCCTCTTCTAGGTATCATAAATAGAGGCTTACCATTGCTTGGTGTGTTACTTGTGAAGGAAGAGTTGTGACCTATAGAGCTACTTTCAAACCAACCATAATCTCTAAAAGACCCTGTTAGCGGTGTATATGGTAAACAAACCAATAAAACTCCTATGGAAATACAACAAACAAAATAAGCATTTACTTTAAAAAGCATAATAGACTCTACACCTTGAAGTATATGGTACCGCATGCAAAGATTGAAGTTATGAGTACACACTAATACATAAAAGCACACTCCACATGCACTTTAGAACAATGACCTTGAAATGAAACATAAGCTAAGTAAGAAAACAAAACAGAGCTAAAGTAGCTAAGTACATGGAAGAAATCCTACTAAAAAAATCAAGAATTTTTTCCTCTCACTTAGAGAGGCATTTCTCTCACTAGGAGGATTCAAACTTCAAAAGATTCTATGTAGTCTCTCATGTTGGAGCAAATGAGCATTTGCTTGAAAATTTTTTAATTCACTTACTACTAATAATAGTATTTTTATCCTAGCCTTGTTTATGTGTGCCTTTCATGATTCATCTAATGAAAAAAGTAACTTAGATAGTTGTTAAGATAATACCTAACATAATATTGTAATCCATTCTTGAACTCGAATATTTATAAGGAAGATAGTAACTGAAAGAGAGGAGAATAAAGAATAGATACAATTCACAAAACAAAGATGAGAGTCTTTCAAAATATCTCAGAGCATATGAAAAAATATCCTAGCTAATATAAATATAATATATATATATATATAATCTCATGGTTTGTTATTAATTTTTAAGCACTATTTGGTACTGTTTATGTCCTTTTTTTCCCCCCTTTTCTGCTATCTTTGTGACCCGCATTTTTTTTTTTATTTCATGTGGGATACACTGCAATTTTTTTAAGTCTCCTGCAAATGCAGGGATAAATCCTAGTTAACTCTAAATAAATTGTAAGTTAAAACTTGTTCTCTAAACAAACTTATGAATAGTCAAATCTATTATAAAGTATTTATAATATACAAACACAATTAATTTACATAGTATTAAATATAAATGTAATTATTTAATATTATTAAAATGATAATCTATTAATTAGCCTAATAATTACTTAATACTAATTCACATTAATAAATCTTCTATCATCAACAGCATTTGAATTTATCAGTCGTAAGATTTTATATTTTAGATAGATAGCTAGATAAAATTTACATCCTCTGTCTACATAGTTCATGAATGCATAAGGAAAAAATACGTAATATCACAATTTTCCGTGATTACACGGATAATTGATGTCATCTGACGCTTCGCCTTTGATCTTACAGTGAAGTTAAGCCGTTCGCCTCGCAATAAAGCAAAAACTTCACACTGCCTCATTCTGGAGTGCGCGTGTCAACTTTTGTGTTGCCCTTACCTTAATTGGGGTTTTGCTTTCTCTCAAGCAATTAATGACAATGCTTGAAGGCCAACATTACCATAAGTCCTTCTTCCTTTTTTCTAAAGAATATCCACACCAAATCTTAAAGTACAATAAAAGAAGAATCTCGGCTTAGTGCTTAATTTTCAACTATATATACACACATCAATAGCCATTCACCAAATTGCGCGCTAATCAGAATCAGATATAATGCCGTTGCCTAAGTCTATTGCTGCTTTCTTCTTCCTAACCTGCCTTTCCATTTTGCATGGTATTTGCATTCTAAACTATTTGGTCATTTGAAGCGCTTAGAAGTTAATTAGCTCACTAATTAGTGTGACCATTGTTTATATGTCTACATACATCAAGTTGAAGATAAATATCACGGGAGTCCACATTTGATATTTCTGTGTTACATTTATTAATATACATTGAGTCTCCCAAGAATCTTTTGAATTAGACTACTTTTGATGTTCTGCTTTTAGTCTTCACTTTTCATCAACTTGCTTGTACTTTCCTCTAAATTATGTACTGCCTAATTCATTTTAATATTATTATTATATGGTATAGTTCAAAGATGAGTTTAAAATCTGATGCTAACCATTCACATCCGGAAACACTAAACCGCACCGATCGAGCCACATTAATTTGCAATTACTTATTCCTTCCATTCTATTTATGTACAGGTAATGCAGGGGTACACGAGGTCACATTCTACATACATAACAAATGCACATTTCCAATATGGCCAGCGACTGCACCAAACAAAGGCCAACCAGTCATAGCAGAGGGTGGCTTCTACCTTCCTCCAGGCGAAACCCGCCGCATCCTGGCTCCATGGTCATGGAACGGCCGCATCTGGGCCCGAACTGGCTGCAACTTCGCCGCAAATTGGAAACCGGCCTGTGAAACCGGAGACTGCGACGGAAGGCTAGCCTGCAATGGTCTCATAGGCACTCCACCAGCAACCCTAGTCCAATTCTCGCTTCAAGGTGATAAAGGCAAGCCCAACTTCTACGACGTTAGCCTCGTCGATGGCTATAACATCCCCGTTTCGGTCACATCCAGAGTAATAAACCCTACATGCACCGTCCAAGGGTGCTCGAAAGATCTCAAGAGCCTCTGCCCACACGAGCTTGAGGTGTTGAATGGTAGAGGAGAGGTTGTGGCGTGCAAGAGTGCTTGCTTGGCTTTTGATAATGACAGGTTCTGCTGTAGAAACGAATATGGAAGCCCAGATAAGTGCAAGCCCAACGTGTACTCGAAGATATTCAAGGAAGCATGTCAGTGTTATTATAGCTATGCCTTTGACACACCTCCTCCTTTGGTGAGCTGTGCGTCCTCTGAGTATATCGTAACGTTTTGTCCTTCCGGATGGGGTGCTGAGAAGCAATATTATTACTCCAGCATTTCCAAGTAGAAATTAGCTTCTTGTTGCTTTATTCATACAGGGCAATGGTATCAAGGGCTGTTATTGGAATATGTTATTTGTAAAAGGCGTGATCTTTCAATATATAACTCCTTCACACTACTCTTACTTATGGTATTTTATATCAATTGAAGCAAATTTGTGGATACGATACTGAGGAATGACGTCTACAGAGGACGTTTTGATGTTAAGGGTTCCAAATATTCTTTCATATATTTTTCGACTAACTTGTGCCTCAACCCAGATTGATTAGCACCTCTCCAAGTGGTCTTCACATTTTCCATACCTACTCCAGTCTTTTTTTTTTTTTTTTTCATTCATTTATTTATCTATTTTCCATACCTACTCAAGCTATTTTTTTAAAAATCTTTTTAGTCACACAGAAGAGGCCCACGACCTTAAAAAAAAAAAAGAAGAAGAACGGCTCATTATTATTTAAATTTTTGCACATTGAGTCACCAAATTTATTTCTCATTTTGATTGAGTTTATATTTTTCAACGGGATATAATTTCATATCACATCACTGTAAAAGCTTAATAAAGATAGTTAAGATGTCCAAAATGTAATATGACAAGTAATTAGTTAACGTAAAGTAATTGTTTTGAATATGATGCCGGTAATTCGTCATATTGTTAGCATATTATTATACAGGGGTTAACAAATTTTTGTTTAAAGTCTAGTTATTTCATTCTAAAATTATATGCAATTATATAGGTAAAATTTCATAGAAACTTAATAATAAAAAAGAATTCTTTAAGACTCCAATTGAAAATTTCTTTATCACTATTTTTGAACAGAATAGAAATTAGCTTTTTTTTGACAAAAATATTAGTCTCAAGAAGTGGGCCGAAAAACCAACAAAGTAAGAATGGGGGATGAGCTAGACGTTTAATTGGCCCAATTTGATATGGATCAGGCCCCGTTCCAACTTCCCTATAGCGCCCAACAAATACTACTCCTGCAACGTTATTTGCGGATTACAAGACTGCGAACTCTTCACCTCCAGAAAAAAGAAGAAGAAGAGGAAGAGTAAATTATACAGATTGACCGCGAACTATTCACGTCAATATATATATATATATATATATATACAAATTTTTTTTCCAAATTTCGTTGGAATTATATAGATTCTCCGTATATTTTTAAGATATATATAAATTTTTACTAAAACAAAAAAAATTATTTTACAATTTATTTTAATTTTAAATTTTTATTAAAATATTCTTTATTTAAAATTATATTTAGTTAAAAATATATTTAAATTAATTAATGATATTTTAATAAAAAATTCAAAATTAAACTAAAATATGTAATAATTTTTTGTTTTAAAAAGTGTTTGTATAATTTTAAAAAATTTAAAAAAGTTTATATAATTTACTCCAAAAAAGTTTATATATTGTTATTTATATTTTTAATGTTAAATTTTTAATTAAAATATAATAAATATATAATTTTTTAATTAAAACATGAGAAGTTTATAACTTTTATAAAAAATTATATAATTTTTAATTAAATTATATTTTATTATATTTTTATTAAAAATTATATAATACATCATATTTTAAATAAAAAATCTGATAATAAATATATAATTAATTACATAAAAATTTGCTTTTAAAATTCTCTCCTCGTCCCCATAAAAACAAAAAAGGAAAAATGCTTTGTGGGCTTTTAGTCACCCCCAAACCCATCGTGTTTTTTCTTTTTTTCTTGGGCTAACGTTTCAGTTAGGGTTTCTACATTCCAGATACTTCGCCGACTAAACCTGCAGCTGCTTATATATTGTGGCTTCAGCGGTTTTACTTGCATCCTTTATCCTCCTGCTACCTTTGCTCCAGTGGCTGCAGGGCTTTTATTCTTGATTAGGGTTGTCTACTGTAAGGTGGCTTCTCATTGTTTCTTTCTTGTGTTGTTTATTTTATTTTTCGTTTTAATTGATGTTCATGAAATTGAATCTCAATCTGTGATGAGAAAACTGCAACAATATGATGGATAAATTCCATGATTCGTTGTATTTAAGTCTCTGATGATTGGTTT
The DNA here is from genome assembly GCA_032878935.1 of Erythrophleum fordii. Taxonomy (NCBI): domain Eukaryota; kingdom Viridiplantae; phylum Streptophyta; class Magnoliopsida; order Fabales; family Fabaceae; genus Erythrophleum; species Erythrophleum fordii. The sequence continues at coordinate 15,596,046 of JAVQMF010000049.1, read as the reverse complement.
ATCTTTATTTTTTCTATCCTTTTTTTATAATTTCTTTTCTGATTTCTATGAAAATTCTTTGTAAATCACATCCGAAAGAGATATGATGATTTCTATATTGGTCCGTGTTTCTGAATCACCGTGACTGACAACTACTTACCAATTTCTGATCTCTTTTGGCGATTAATCCTTTTTTCGCTCTTTCAAAGAACTTTTTCTTTTAAAAAAATTTGTAATAAAAGAATTCTGAGAATCTCAGTGGCAGTTGCTCTGTGATTACTTGCCTTGGTTGCAGTATACGCTATTCCGACTTAAACGCTGAGTGGAAAGTATGATTAGTAATGAGAGCTGCTGCTACTTTTACTGTCAAAGTTGTTCTTATTTGATGACTTTGGATGAAATGTGAAATATCTATGATTCTTCTAATCTTCTTTTTAAAATTATTATATTTTTGTTTCATTCGTATTGGTTTTCTATTTAGCTGTGATGAATTTAGAATAAATTCACATGTCAGACTTCAGAGATTTTGAAAATCAATGAGAATGACAATTCTAAATTTATTGAGCATAAGTCTTATTTTATTTATCTTTTATTTTAATATGAGATATTGCCATTCTTTTTTATGAAAAAAAATATTCATAATGGTGTTCCGTTTATCTAGTTTTCTATTCTTCTGCTATGATGAATTTAGAATAAATTCACGTGTCAGACTTCAGAGATTTTCAAAATCAATGAGAATGACAATTCTAAATTTACTGAGCAGAAGTTATGTTATTATTATTTTTTTGTTTTAAAAAAAGTAGTAATGACGGGAGATTTCTGAGATTTCTGAGAAGGAGTTTCATGCTTTGAAAGGGGGCGAACCAATTGATATTCGCATAGGTCTCAAGTAACCGTCATAAATAAATCCTAGCGTTGATGGTACTTTCCTCCATTGCCGTGTGGAGTGGCGTCGCCGCCTTTACCATAACAATAATTTATTATATATTCAAATGTTTTTACTCCCCCCCCCCCCCTCTGTATATGCAGCAATATTTTTTTAAGGGGGGGTGTTAATGGCTTTCGAAAGCGGAATTTTTAGTTGTTGCTACTCTAATTGTAGATAATTTGCTACAGTTATTTGAAATGAGATTAGTGTGGTTGGGGCTTTACTTTTGAAATATGAACAAGCAAATTTCGGGTTTGAATGGCTTTCAAAAGCTGAATTATTAGTTATTAGTAGCGTGGCTAGTTGACGTGAGAGTAGTCTAGTTGGGGCTCTCCTGATGAAATAGAAACAAGCAGAATTACGATATGTGATTGGGGTTGTTAAGGAAGAGAAATTGTTTCCAAAGGTGAGCAAGCAGCGCAAACTAAAGATAGTGGACAAAGAAGGAAAAGAATCAGAAAAACCATACAGTGGAAGAAAGGTCTCTTGTGTCAAACTTTGCGGGCTTTTTGTTTGTTTGGTGAATCTTTTAAAGATATTCTCTTACTGATTTCTAGCCTCGTAGAAATTGGCCAACTCGTATTAAGATCAGCTTCTGTGAATAGCACCTGTCATGGATTATGGCCTACACTTCCATTGATCGGTACTAACCTGCATTCTAAAATCCTGGTGGGCTAGTTTAAAAAAATGTTTTATTTACATATGATGTATTATATTATTTATATATTATTCAATAAAATTAAATTACATTAGTGAGTTTTACAAATTGTTGCAATGGATTTATATTCCATTATTCGTATGGAATATTGTATGGGGTTTGTATTTCATTGTTTATTATAATATTGTTATATAAATTGAATGTTGTGAGAGGTTTAATGATATGATTTTGGTACACTAAACATAAGAATATTTTGCAAAGCAAAATAACTTGGGAGGTAACATTTTTCGTGTATATATATATATGGATCTGTTTTTGTTTTTGTTTTGCGAAAAAGCCCATCGTTGAGTTAGGTTATCTATGGTGGTGCGCTGCTATTTCAGTATTTACATTCTTTGAGTCTATTTTGGCTTAGATATTCTATTAGGAGAAGGTATTGTGTTGTGTGTAAGAAATTTGAGATTTTTAATTCATTAAGGAAGAAATTTCAATCCTACTTATTTAATTAAGATTTTGTTAGGAAATTAAAAAATTAAGGCAAACTTGGAGACACAATTAGGATTTTAGTTTAGGGGAAAGTTTTAAGAGATATTATGTTATCTTTAGTGCATAGAAAATTAGAGATTTTGTTTAAAATATAGGGTTTGTTTTTCGAAGGCAAGATTTAGTGGATATTCTGTTGTATGTGTCATATTTCGGATTCTAATTAGTCAAAGGAGAAATATCAACTTTTAACGCATAAAAAACGAAGGATTTAGTAAGAAAATTAAAGTATAGAGTAAATTTCAATGGATTTCAGGAAGAAGTTAACAAAATGATAATTAATGTGCTAATGGTTGAAATCTTGGACCATTAATGTGTTAATTTTAAAACTATAGGGTGTCAAGGTAAAATTAGGCCAAATTATAGAGTACCAAAACAGCAATAAAACAAAAAATGCAAAAAGTCTTATTATATCACAAAACTAAAATGTTCAAAGGGAAAAAAAAAATCTAAGAAGGCTCGGTGACAAGTGAAGAACCAAGGAATAAAAACAGAGAAGAAAAACGTGAGGCGGCCCCTCAAATTCAAGTAGAGCACGAGGTCTCATCCAACTGTCCATCCTAGTTATACCAAAATTGGAAGACCTAAGAAAAGCGGGATTCTCTAAATTAATAGAGTTTTTAATTATAGTTTATTAGAAACACAAATGTCACATCGTGCGACAAGATGTAAAGATTTAAGTTTTACATTGAAAGAAAACTTTATGAAATTTTTTTCCCATACCAAAAAATGTATAACCTGAAGAGTGATTTGATACAATTCAGAGTTAGGAGAAATCCTAAGGAGCTTTGGATGTTATGGCCACGAATGCCTCCATCAAGTTGGTTGCCAAGGTCAGTATCCTTTGTAATCTTATTGACAAGGGCGTGGCTCAACCCATGATTTCAGATATTCAAATCTTTTTATAAATCGGGATATCTAAATTTTGCAAGCATATTTCTTTTGGTTATCAATTCAAGACATTCAATTTATATAACCATCATGCTCTTTGGCTTTTATATAACAGCAAAATGATTTCTCCAATAACACGTTTCAGATATTTCTATGAAAGAAGAGTTATTCTAATCGTAAGATGTTGCCTCAAATTGGATCTAGCATTGCTGGTTTAATGTTAATTTGGGCTACATAACAGAACGGACCAGTAAAATTGTTGATTACTTTTACCCTTATATTGTAATTTCATTCCCTGAATATTCTGCTGGTGATTTCATGCCTGCCTACTGAAACTTTTTCACCAATTGAAACCTACCTTGATTTCCAGTGAATTCACCACGCTAGACGACTGGAAAGCTGAAATCATCTCCAGATGCCAAGACTTTTGGGCTTTTTGAAAAATAATTAATACTCTAATTCCCGCGCCCCAAATGTTAGTTTAATAAGAATTTTAAATTAATTAAAATGTGAAATGTTACTCTGCGTCCTTCCTCAAATATTTTAACTCTAACAAGGACGGAGAATAAGATATCTCCCGTTCTTGTTGAATATAATCTTTTTAAAATATTTAAACTTCAAAAAAGATAATTAGTTAAAAAAAGATAATTTAAATTGTTTGATTTGCACCAAAATAATCTTAAAACCAATTTTTTTTTAATTGTTTAATTTGTACCAAGATAATGTAGTATGCTACAGCTTTTGAAATAATTTATCTTTTTTGTTTTAAAATTATCTTGGTTACAAATTAAACAATTTAAATTATCTTTTTTTTTTTTAAAATTATTTTCTTTGAATTTTAAGTAATTTTTAAAAAGTTATATTTAATAACAAAAATTAAGCAAATATGAAGAATCTACTATTAAAAATCTACTTGTAAAGATGAGAATCATATCCCTTAAATATTATAAAAATTATTTGTAACCATCCAATATGAAATTTTATTATAATATTGTCTCTAAAGAGTTGAAATACTCGACCACTGCAGTTGTAACACTAGCTCCAACTATCGGGCTGCACCCTTTACAAATAATTTTTTTCTTAAAGGTCATTCCAACTCAAATATCAATCGATAAAGATCGGGTTAAAATACTTTAAGGAAGATTTCGGGTAATTCAATGAATAGTATTGCGAAATAATACACTTTGCATTCCTATTAATTTAAATTTTTCATTAAGCATTCTGATGAAATAAAATTTGCAAGAATTAGAGCATTAATTATTTCTCCTACTGTCAAAAAGCCCAAGACGTTGTGCTTAACATGGATGATAATGAGGTGTTTGACAACTTTCAATGGGATCCAAGAGATCCTCCTCCTGGATTTGGAGGAATGAATCGCCATCAACAATCCCTTTCCCTTATTATCCTTCCGTGAAAGAAAAGAGATCCTTCAAGCTTACCTTCCAGGAGAAGGAAGACCTTGAAACCATCTCTAGGAACTACCTTAAATACGTGCTACGAGAGGGGAAAACAATTAAGGTATATGGAAAAGAAAGCGTGGAGCCATATTATTTTCGAGCACTCAGCAACATTTCAAACCCCGGCTATTGAACCAAGGTTGACGGAAGGCATTATGAACGACTTGATATCTTTTACTAATAGGTAAGAGTATTACTCAAGAACTGGAAAGGCTTGGAAGCTTGGCTATCTGTTACATGGCGCTCCCAGTCCTGGCAAGTCTACTATGACAGCTGCGACAGCAAATCTGCTAAACTATGACTTTTATGACTTTGGAATTGACATCAGTTAGCAATAACATTGAGTTGAGGAACTTGCTGATGCAAGTCTGTCATTGTCAACAAGGATATTGATTGCTCCATAGATCTCATAGGCTGGAGGAAGAAAGGATTTTTTTCTTTTTTTTTTTAAATTTTTGTTTACCTCAAATGATAATGTAGATAGGTTGCTCCAATATTACGGGTCACTCCATCATATTTTTGAGGAGGCAGATGGTGATGATAGCAAAGTTACATTATCTGGACCATTGAACTTTAACGTTGGCCTCTAGTCAGCTTGTTTGCGTGAGAGGATCATTGTGTTCACTACCAACCATGTGAGCAAGCTTGACCTATTGCAAGTTTGAACCGTTTAGGATGGTGGCAAAGAATGACTTGGCAATAGATTTCCATGATTTATTTGCTACCGTCGGGAAGTTGCTGGAGGAAGCCAATATGACTCCTGTTGATGTAGCTCAGTATTTAATTCCTAAATCCATGAAAAAATGAAACATGTTTAGAGAATCTGATTCAGGCTCTTGAGGCTGCAAGGGAAAACCCAAGTTGCATGCTGAGAGAGAAGAACAGGATCACCACACTCTCAAGAGTAGCTATTAGTTCCCCTGAGAACTTTACATCAGATAAGGCAGACTACTAGAAAGTGCTTCTGAATTATAAAATTTATGTGCACTTTAGGAGCCATAACATCACATCTTTGATATTATATATCTCTCAACTTCTCCTTTTAGCATAATAAGCGTTTTCTTCAATATGAAAGCTTGATCACCAATTTCAACCACTCATATAAATTTTTCTATGCCCACCTTAGGTTCTAATTTCACAAACTAGCTAGTGTGAACCAATTTCAATTAATTAATAATGATTGATTAATTTATTTACTTGGTAAAATCATATAGAAGATTTAGTGATGTAGCAACACCATAAGCTGCATTTACAAGAAATTACAAAAGATAGTTAAATAGCACATTAACAATATATTAGCGTTGGCCAAAAGAAAGAAAGAAAGAAAAAAAAAAGGATAACATACTTATTGGCACAGTTGCACAGGTTGAAATTGTGGGCTGCACTTCGGATAAATATATAGAATTCTTGTAGACTTTTAGCTTCATCAATTGGCTGTCTGACGAGGATTATGAATTGATAGTTGATGATTATGACAATGTTGCTGCCTTATCTGTTCCACTATGAGCCTCTTTTTTTACTTTGCGTTTGCCCTCGATGACAATATATTGAATGAAATCTCTTTCACTATTTTTTTCCTTCAATTTTTAATTATAAGAGACAGGAAGCTGATTGTTTGAAGTTTCTTTTGCAATGATTTGACATTGACGATCACACTCTCGTTAGAGAGATTCAGCAGTAGTTGGAAGAGGTAAGTGTGATTCCTGCAAATGCTGCCCTGAAAGTTTGACCCTGATGCTTGCTTAGCAGAGTAACGTTAATCTCTTGAAACAGCCTTAGGAACAAGTTAATTCTAAAGCAACCGAACAATGAAGCTGATCCCATGGAGAGGTCAAGTAAAGGGAATTCAGGTAATAATTATATTACTGGTCTAGAAAACGACAATGAATATCAGGGCTTTCTAAGATTGAACATAATTTTCTCACTCTGATTTAGTTAGATATTCAGCTAATAATTTACTATTCTTTCTCTATAAAGTGATGACTTCATCCCCATTAAATATTTGTTTTATTCACCTAAAGATGAGCCAGAAATGTATGAATCATGTCAAAAGAGCATCATCTTTCCACCAAAACCTACGCATGATTTCACATATTGTATTACCCTTTCAGGCTGAAGGATTTTGGCTTACTTACAAAAGAATGGAAGAAAGGCTTTTGGCAAAGGACATAATGAAATGGAAGGAACCATCGCTCTTGTATTTGTTTCAACTTACCACGGAGATTTATAACCTAAATTACTCAAGCCTTCAACATTTCACCTCCCAGCTTACGCATTTTTTCTACCCGAACTACTAGCCTGCCTGATTCCTTTTTTAACATACTATCTTGTCTTCTACTCTCTTGTCTTCTATTAATATGTAACCAAACAAGCACGTTAAAGAAGATATGAAAGTTTGACATAAAGTCATTGTCCTACACAACCATTCAATGGAGCAGCCAGGTATAAATTGCCTAGGAAAGTGCCAAACATCTTTTATTGTTGCCTCTTCCAATAACTCAGTGGTTAAGGAAGCTAAAGTCGGTGTAGTGTCGTCTTGACAGCTAGTTAGACACATCAACCGCACGCGTCCTCCTCCTTGCCCATTAGTTCGCATTCGCCGACCAATGGGGCAATAAAGACAGAAACTTCCCAGTCAACTTTCTATATTTCAATTCACACAATTTCAAAGGATTCACAAAAGGACAAACACAGTGGATGTCCAATGGACGCCTAATCACGTGTCCCTCATCTTCTATAATGGCACGACAAACCCCATCTCTGGATGCAACATAGAAAGAAAGAAAGAAAGAAAGAGAGCTGAAGGATGAAATCAGGAGACATGGTTACTTCAATAGGATCTATAATCGCTTCCTTGATGTTCGTTTGGGCTTTGTTCCAACAGTATTTCCCGTACCAACTTCGAAACCAAATCGAGAAATACTCTCAAAGGCTCGTCACTTTGGTGTACCCTTTCATCCAAATCACATTCCACGAGTTCACAGGGGAGCGACTAATGCGCAGCGAAGCGTACTCCGCCATAGAGAACTACCTCAGCTCACGCGCCTCCACGCAGGCCAAGCGTCTCAAAGCCGATATAGGCAAGAACAATCAGTCTCTTGTGCTAAGCATGGACGATCACGAAGAAGTAGCTGAGGAATTTAGAGGAGTTAAGCTATGGTGGGCTTCTGGGAAGAACATTACCAAATCGCAGTCGCTTTCGTTCCACCCCGTCACCGATGAGAGAAGGTACTACAAGCTCACTTTTCATAAACGACATAGAGATTTGATGGTGGGCACGTATTTGAATTATGTAATGAAAGAGGGGAAGGCTCTTAAAGTGAAAAATAGGCAGAGAAAGCTTTATACTAATAACGGGTCATATTGGAGCCATGTCGTTTTTGAGCACCCAGCGACGTTTCACACTTTAGCTATGGAGCCAGAGAAGAAGGAGGAAATTATTGATGATCTTATCACTTTCAGTAAGGCTGAGGAATTCTATGCCAGAATTGGGAGGGCCTGGAAAAGAGGGTATTTGCTATATGGCCCTCCGGGAACTGGGAAATCCACAATGATTGCTGCCATGGCGAATCTGTTATGCTATGATCTGTATGACTTAGAATTGACTGCTGTGAAGGATAACACTGAATTGAGGAAGCTACTTATTGAAACATCAAGCAAGTCTATAATTGTGATTGAGGATATAGATTGTTCGCTTGATTTGACTGGGCAGAGGTGGAGGAAGAAGGAAAAAAGGGAGGAGGAAGAAGAGAATAAAGATCAAAAGCAAAGACCAGGAGTGGAAGAAAGAGAGGCCAAAAGTAGTCAGGTCACTCTCTCGGGGCTTTTGAACTTCATTGATGGGTTATGGTCCACTTGTGGTGGAGAAAGACTCATCGTGTTCACCACAAATCATGTAGAAAAACTCGATCCTGCGTTGATTCGAAAAGGAAGAATGGATAAGCACATAGAATTGTCGTACTGTAGCTTTGAGGCGTTTAAGGTTCTTGCTAAGAATTATCTCAAAATCGAATCACACGATTTGTTTCCCAGAATCTCTGAATTGCTGAGGGAAATTAAAATCACACCAGCTGATATGGCAGAGCATCTGATGCCCAAGTCCGCTTCTGGGGGTTCAGAAACTCAATTGAAGACCCTGATCGAAGCTCTTGAATCAGCAAGAGAGGAAGATGCGAGAAAGATTGAAGCATGTGGGAAGCAGGAATCTGAGTGGACAGGGGACGATTCACGAGTCAAAGCAACAGGAAATAACAAGTAAGCTTGATGCAAGGGAAAGCAAAAGGAGGGGCGAGAAATGCATCGGAAAGCGACATATAATTTTGTCATTTTAGGCCTCTAGAGGCTAAGCTAGTAAACAAATATGCAACTGCGCAAGGTCTTGTGACGTGAGGGCTAGACAGTGTTGGATTTTTTTAATGTAATAATGAGGGAGTGGTTAGGTGTTCCTAAACCCTACCAGATTATGTCTAATGATTTTAAACTCAAAATCTCCACCTCGGATATGATGTAAAAGACGGAAATTTTGATTGAATGAGGGACAATCTGTCGTTGATAAGCTTATGGTATTTCCTTTTACGCGCAAGAACGCACTTCAGTCCCGATTCATGAACCACATCATTCTGCAATAACTCTATTTCTCTCCTGAGAGAATATGGGCTGATACGAGAATAAATCAAGAGGAAAAGGAAACACAGGAAAAAATAAAAAAAATTAAAAAAGGAATAGAAGAAAAAGAGCTCTTTTCGTAAATCCCAACCGAAGAGATTCGATTATTTATCTATGGGTCCGTGTTTCTGATCTCTCGTGGCGAACAATCCTTCTTTTTTCGCTTTTCCAAAGAGTATTTGTTTTTTCAATGCAGTTGTTAATAAACAAATTCTGAGAATCGCAGGGGCAGTTGCTCTGTGATTACTTGCTTTAGTTGCAGTATACGTTAGTCCGATTCAAAGGATGAGCGGAAAGTTTGATTACAATTGGGAGCTGCAACTTCTTTTACTGTTAAAGTTGTTCTTATTTTATGACTTTCGAAGAAATGTGAAATATTAGTGATTCTTTTAATCTTTTTTCATAAAATTATGGATTTATTGCCCCTTTCGTTTTGGTTTTCTATTTGGCTGTCGCATGTCAGACTTCACAGATTTTGATGGTCCTATCCTCCGCCTAGAGCTATCTCAAGAATATTCCATTGCCTGCGCCTTTACCATTTGGGACTGGCCATGAGACATACTTTTTGACCCTGCTACTCTAACATTTAATTTATTATAGATTCAAATATTTTACCACTATTTTTTTTAATTGAATGGTAGGATCACAGATTTCGCGACCAATACAAAATATGGCTCAAAAAGCCTACATTCATAACTTATTCATTAATTTTGAAATGTTATATTCATACTGCTATGGTTTGCGAGTGAAAGCAATACAGAGGAAAACAGGGAAGAGCCACCCCAGCGGGAGGATACTACGGTTTGAAACTCTGTACAATGTTCGAGCAAAAACTGGCTGAATCCCTCGAGTAGAAATCGTGATGAAAGTGAATATTTTGATACAATACGTATAATAATTCTATATGTTGATCTAATAGTTGAGTCACAGAACATTCTTTGACGCTCACCATTGGTATTCTGTCTAATATATGGTTATTGGCTATAGCTGTGAATATCTTAGTCTATGTTATGCAGGTTAAACGAGAATTAGGTTGAAATTCGAGTATGTTGTGTTTCCCATGTTTCTTGGTAGACTACTCTGTTGTAAAGAGAAAGTAAGAAGGAGAAAATATGAGACCATTTGGGTGTAAAATTTGTCAGAGGACTGATTTCTATTCCTGCCTTATCTGTTGCGTTCGTAACAAGGAATGGTCATATTATACAACATTATTATTATTATTATTATTTGGGAGCATAACAGAAGGACTTGAATTTAAGACCACTTGTTAAATTACCTATATCACTCTCCACTAGACTATCACCTCTATTACACAAGAGTATTTATTTACTAACAAAACACAACATATTGGGAGGCAGGACCAATGGCTTTCGAAAGCTGAATTATCAATTATTGTTACTCTGTAATTGTAGATAATTTGCTATCTAAGATATGCATAGGTATTTGGCATGTTGGGGCTCTACTTTTGAAATAGGACCAAGCAAATTTCGGATTTGAATGGCTTTCAAAAGCTGAATTATTAGTTACTAGCTGCAAAGCCACTTGACATGTAAGTAGTCTGATTGGGGCTCTACTTCTGAAATAGAAACAATCAGAATTGCGATTTGTGATTGGGGTTGTTAAGGATCAGAAGTTGTTTCTAAAGGGGAGCAAGCAGTGCTAACAAAAGAAACTCAACAGAGAAGAAAAAGAATGCAGAAAAACCATACTATGGAAGAACTGAGGTCTTTGTCTCAAACCTTGTGGCCTTTTTGTTCATTTGATCTATCCTTTAGGTCCCGTGTGGTAGGCCAAAAGAAAAGTAAAGGAAAATTAAAATTATTTTTATTTTTAATTTTAATTTTTTTTAATTTTATTTTTATACTTAATTTTTTACGTAACAAATAAGTTCTTACAAATGTTTTCTTGATTGTTTGATGCCTTCTTAAATATTGACAATGTGTATTGAGGTCAGATTCTTTAGTAGCACCAGTGATAGATTATAGCCTACCCCTCTGTTAATCGATACTAACCTACATTCCAAATCTCCATGCCCAAGTTAAAAAAAATAAATTTTTTAAACTTGATATATCACATTATTTATATACTATTCAATACAATAAAGCTAAATTATATAATTAGACTTCATATAACACCTTATTTATATAATAGTATTATAGTAAGTCTTGTTAAAATTATCGTGGGCTACAATTAATTGTTAATTTTGTTTTAAATAAAAAGGAGCTAATTTATGTTTTATTGGGATGCATTTGGGCCCATTCACTAAATTGGTGATCTTATTATTTTGAGTTAAATATCTATGATTAATTAGTGTAGATAATAGCGCAGGGCCATAACCTATAGGCCTATAATGGGTGTGTACTAGAGTTTATTTAAACTTAGCTAAATCCCCTCTGTATTCATATCAAATTCTAATTCCACAACTTACCACATTATAAGTTGTGATAGAAAGTGTGAATTACAAATGAAACCCTAATCTATTCAAGTCTTCTTTAGGATTCAGAATTAACGGAATATTCTCAAATCTATCACCATGTTTTCTACTAGTAAATCAAATTAGTGTTTTAATTTTATATAAGTGTCATAGATTTATTCTTACATTTGGTATCAGAGTTTTAATTATATGATTTAAAATTTAATAATTGATATGAATACATGCTTAAAAAATTTAACTTTTTACAATTTTCATCCATATAAGTTTTGAAATTTAAATTAGATGATTTTTAATAAATTGAAACCTAAGACCTTAAAGCTTTTGTAGATATTAAAATTATGAATTTTCATGCACTACAGAGGGAGAATTCAAATTTTGAAATTTTAGGTTAAGGTTTTAAGATTGAATTTTCAATCTCACAAAATAGATCAAATTGATGAATATTTTTTTAAAATTATATTTCTCCTAAATATATAAATAAAACCTATTCTTCAATTGCATCAAAAATTAATTAATTCCATTGCAATTTTATGCAAAAACTTTTGGCCATGGTAGACATTTTTCAAAAGTTTTTTATGCATTGAAACCATGCAATTTGTGGATTAAATTTGGGGCTTTGGCTATGGATTTGTTTCGCATGAAATTCTGAATGGAACACATAAAACAATTGCAAGGAAAACGCATCAGAAGACATCCTTCATATCGTCGGCCCTAAGAAGTAAATCTTGCATTAAAAAATCCACAAATCCTCAATAAAACTTAAGGCTTTTGGTGCTAATATGTTTAGAATAAAATTAGGAATGAAACCCACATGAAAATCACGAGAAAAACACATGAAAAAAGCTCTTGAAATAGCTAGATTTCACGCAGGTCTACGAGACTTGTTTTTTGTCGCGGGTTAACCTGCTTAAGGTAGAAGAAGCTGAAATCCATGTCCACTTGCAGCTTTGGAGAGTGTGGGCTCTAAGGGTGAAATTTTTTCATGTTATTTTTTGCACTGTGATCCATATTTTAAATGTATTTTTTTAAAATATGTTTTATAATTTTTGAACAATTATAAATATTTTTTATATAAATATTAATATATAAAATATATTTTTATTTTTATTTGGATTATATTTTGAAAAGTGATACATTGAAAAATTAATTACTATATTCTAAACCTTATGATGATATTCACTTTCTCTATATAATAATACATCTACGTACTCTCAGTTTAAAGCATATGTCTTAATATATTTATTTTAGAAAAAATATGATTGTATTCTAATTTGTATGTGTGTAGAGTTTCTTTAGAAATGCTATAAAATTTGTTTATAATCAATACAAGTATTATATTTGTTACATTTCCTTAAAGACTGTATCATGATTTTGGGCAAGATAAAATTAATTCATGTGCAATGAATTTTATGAATTATTATGGATAGTTGCTACCAAAGTAGAATTGTTCATATTGAATCATCAAAATTTCCTTTGTAATTTTAAGAAAACTTCTGATTATCTTATGCTATAACCTACCCAAAAGGGATTACTATATGTTATAATTAGAAGTTGATTTGGGATGAAATTATTAAGGAATGCATTGGTTTGAAATATTTATCTGCTCGTAGGGGATAGATATTTGAACCCAGTGTATTCTCATGGATTAACTCATCTAAGATTCTAATATGAGATTGTGACCCTGATTTGTACATCCTGCCTAAATAGAAATGTGCTATTATGTAAGCCTCATTGTAATAGTTTATTTTAATTAGGGCTATGTATAAATTGCCCTCATTATTTATTTTAATGCATTCCTATCCTGCAATTACTTTTTTCATGAATAATTGTTCTGCTTTAATTAAAATTTTGACTGGATCAAATTATAACAAATAGAAACAAGACTTAGAATTCTTTTTTAAGAATTGTTGATATTAATCTAGCATTGCACGAGAGTAAGCCTGAAGTGAATGAGAAGAGTATAACTGGACAGAAAAAGTTCTTAGCCAAATGGGAGAGATCTAACAAATTTAGTCTAATTGCCATTAAGAGGACCATCTCTGAGCAACTACTTAGTTGCTTATTTGAAACCATAAGTGCTAAAAAATTTCTTACAATTTTGGGAGAAAGGTGAAGGAATATTGTCAGAAATCAAAGATAATCTATATAAATCATCCACTAAATAACCACAACTAATAATTTGAGAGTTTATTATTGAGTTTATATATTTTGGAATATATTTGATTGCTTCTAAGAGAAGGATATTTACTTCTACTTTTCTAAACATTTCCATAATTTTCCTCTCTAATTCAGCCTCTGCAATTTTTTTGGACTGTGTAATTCAGCTGGGGAATGGAAGGGGTATAGTGTATGTAAAATTCTCTCCCTTTTCTGTGCTGTTTTTGCCTTGAATTAAAGGGGGCTGTTATTCTCTGTCACATTCTTTTTCTTACAACGCATCTGTTAGAGGTGTGATAAGCCTATTTACTTGCTTGTCGCTTGTCAAAGTTATTACACTGATATTACCTCTCTTGGTCACAGGCTATGAAGGTAATTGGCCAAAATTTTGACTTCTCAACTCATTGATATTTGTTGCAAGTTAACCAATCTAAGTCTCCAAACGCGAGATTATTATCTCTATTCATTGTTGGAATTAGACTATATTTGTTGCTAATTGCTTCACTATATCTTCTAGACTTGGTTCTGACTTGTTCATTTATTGCATGGATTGTCTCATAAGCTATTGATTGCTTGGGCCAGGAGCATTAAATTTCTATTATTGCTATTGTTGGTTAGACCCATTACCATATCTCAAATTCAAATGATCTTTCCATCCAGGATTGTATGATGCTGTATAAGAATGGTATTTATTCTGTTGCTGCTGTAGAGATCTACCAAGGAAGATACCATCACATGATTTTGAATTACCTTGCAACTGGAGACATTGATATATGGCATGTGTGGTTAATAACGTTGAGTCTGGATATCTAATGAAAAAATTAACTGATATGAAGTATGATAATAATAAAGGAGTATGAGAATTTATTTTTAAAATGGTTCACATCTAAACCAAATTGAAAGCCCATAGCATTGACTTAAATGAAAACTTTGTTATTTCACATGTCTTGAATTGCCTACCTACTAAATTTACACAAATCAAAATTGCTTACAATATCTTTGGTGAGAAATGGATCATTAATGACCTTATTACTAAATGTGTGGCTGAAAAAGAGAAATTAAAGAAAGAAAAGAGTGGCCTATCTTGTGATTTAGCCTTTTTTACTTCTCATCAAAGTTCAAAGAAACCAGGTAGTGGTTAGCACCATAATGTAGAAGGTCATAAACTAACTTCCATTGAGAAAAAATATATGGTGTTTCTGGTGTAAGGGAAAGGGATATAAGAAAAATGATTGTATAAAATTTAAGGCTTGGCTAGAGAATAAACAGAAATTTAGAAGTAATCCTTTAGTCTTTATTTGTTATAAGTTTAATTTAGTTAATTTCTCTATTGATTTTTGGTGGCTTGATAGTGGTTCTATAACCCATATTATTGTGTCTTTATAGGGGTTCAAAAATTTGAGGAAGCCAAATCTAAAAGAAAGTAAGTTAAGAGTAGAAAATAATCTTAAAGTAGTGGTGAATCAATGGGAGATATCAGTTTAGTTTTGGTAACTGGATATGAAATTATTTTGAAAGACATTTTTTATGTACATTCTTTTAGGAGAAATTTAATTTCTATTTATTGTTTAGATAAATTTGATTTTTATTTTACTTTCGGCAATGAAAAAGTAAACTTAATGATAAACTTCCAAATTGTTGGTTATGGTTATTTATTAGATGGTTTATATAGATTATCTTTGATTTTTGACAACATTTCTTTATTTTTAAATACAAAAAATGTGGTTGCGAAAAGGTCGAAAATTATAAAAAAAATTCTTTTTATTATGACACAAGTGATTAGGTTATATTTTTAGAGAAAGAGTTGAAAGGTTAATTAAAAATGATATTTTACCTTTCTTAGAGTTTGATAATTTAGGGACTTGTATAGACTTTATTATCAGAAAGTTCACTAAGAGTAAAAAAGAAAGTGCAACCAGAAGTTTAAGTTTTTTAGAAATCATTCATACAAATATTAGTGGACCCCTTTCTCCTATTATTTGTGATAATAAGTTTTTTATCACTTTCATTGATAATTTTTCTCGATTTGGCTATCTTTATTTGATTAAAAAAAAAATCTGATACTCTTGAAAATTTTAAAATTTTAAAAACTAAGGTAGAAAAATAATTAAAAAAAGTCATCAAGATAGTGAGATTTGATTGTGGTGGAGCATATTATGATATGAAGTCGACTTTTGGTTACATTTTCATGTTAACAAGAGATGCGATATCCTATAAAAGTAAGAAGTAGACTCTTGTTGCCTCCTCCACTATGCAAACGAAGTTTATTGCTTGTTATGCTACTGCTACTTATGCTTATGCTATTTGGTTGAGAAATTTAATAACAGGATTTCGTACTATAGATTCTGTTGTACGACTACTAACGATTTACTGTGATAATAGTGTTGCAATGTTTTACACTAAAAATAATAAAACTATTAGTGGTTTAAGCATCTAGAGTTGAGATATTTAACTATTAGATATCTAGTAAAGAATATTGAAATAGTTGTTGAATATATTGATACAGATTCTATACTATCTGATCCCTTAACCAAAGGATTTAGGCCCATAGTTTTTATGAAACACATTGAGAACATGGGCATTGTAAGTTTTATTAATATGTTTGGTTAGTGGGAGTTTGAGATTTGTATTATTGTCTTATTATATTAAACATTTTCTTTAGATACTTTTGATATTTACATAATTTGTATTTCGATCAATCGATAATGTATTAAATTTTTGTTATTATATACCTTTGTACATATGCATGATTGCAAAATTTTTAACTCGGTGTTATTAGGACCGCTATGCCCGTGGTTAATGCTATATTGAAGTTGAGGCATAATGATTTTTTGACAAACCATACAATTTCTTTAGCTTTTAGACATTTGAGAGAAATTGCAAGGACTAATAAAAAAAAAATAGTAGTTTAGCTATTGGATACACTAGCATACTATTTTCTTATTGCACTCCACACTAATGACTAGTTGACGGAATCAATAACATTTGTAACCATGAAAATTTAATATCAATAAGAGATATGATAACTACTATGATTTAATATTATTGGCTTTAGTTGAATAAAGTCATATTTAGATATCGTATCTTGGATTATATATTTTTAAAATATGACCATATTATAAAATTAGTTATTAGCTCAAAAGTCGTTTTCAAAGTAAAAGTTTTTAAAATGGAGAATTAATTTTACTCAAGTGGGAGAATGTTAGAATTATTATGAGAATGCTAGAATTATTGTGAGCTATAATCAATTATTACTTTTGTTTTAAATAAAAATAGACTAATTTATGTTCAATTGGAATGCATTTGGGCCACATACTAAATTAGTTATCCTATTATTTTAGATTGGATATCTATGATTGATTATTGTGAGTAATAGTGCGGGCTTAACCCATAGGCCCATAATGGATGGATACTAAGATTTATTTAAATTTGACTAGATTCCCTCTATATTTATATCAAATTCTAACTTTACAACTTATCTCATTATAAGTTATGATAAGAGGTGTGAATCACAGAGAAAGTTATAATTTCTTTAAGCATTCAAAGATTCAGAATCAACGGAGTATTCTCAAATATGTCATCATGTTTTCTATAGATAAATTAATTTAGTTTTATAATTTCATGTAATTATCATAGATTTATTCTTACAGGTCTCACATTCTATTATTCATTTAATATATTGTGCGAAACTCGCATTTCATTATTTACTATAATATTATTATATAAATAAATGTTGTGTGGGGTTAAATATATGATTTAGTTTCATTTTATTAGGTAATATATAAATGACATGATAAATTGAGTATAGATAAGAATTTCTGAGCAAGTAAAATAACTCGTAGGTTATATATATATATATATATATATATATGGATGGTTCTTTTTTTTTTTTTTTTTTGGGGAGAAGCTTACCATCAAGTTGATTTGGCTGATCTATGGTAGTGCATTAGTATTGCAACAGTTATAATTCCTAAGTAAGTTTTTGTTCAAATTTTTTATTACGAGAAGATATTGTATTGTATGTAAGAAATTTGAAATTTTTTATTGGTTAAAATTTTTTTTTTAATCTTGCATAATAAAATAGGGATTTTGTCAGAAAATTAAGAAATTAAGTCAAACTTGAAAATATAATTAGGATTATGTTTTAGAGGCAGAATTTAAGAGATATTGTATTATATATCTCAAATTTGAAATTTTCATTAGTAAATGAAGGAATTTTGGTCTTCAATACATAGAAAAGTAGAAATTTTGTAAGAAAATTGAGACAAAATTAAGAATGTCATTTAAGTACAAAATTTAAGAAATATTGTGTTATATATGCCAAATTTAAAATTTCAATTTATCCAAAAAAGAAATATGAGCCTTCAATTTAGTAAGAAATTAAAAAACATAAAGCAAATTTAAATGAATTCCAAAAAAGAGTAAACAAAATGAAATTTCAAACTACTTGATTGTTAATTTTTAAACTATAAGATATTAAAGCGAAATCAAATCAAACCACAAAATATCCAGTTGTATTTTACCCCTAATTCTTTGTTTTATTATTTGGTTTTTTAAAATATTCTTTAGTCCTTGAGAGGGACAAGAAGTCTTGATATTTGGGGAGTATGAAACTGAAGTCTCAAAATGAAAGTCACCAATCCGGCAACAAGGTCATTTTATCCCACAAATGAGCGAAGATGTTACATTTATTTTGTTTAAAACCACATCAACACATAGAATATAGCAAGAGCCATTATTATTAAACTTTTAATCTCAACCTCAAACCTCTGGAACAAAATAGAGAGAATATAATATGAACATAGTGAGGAAGTACACCTTATTACAAGTCAAAAACCACAATAGAACAAAAATGCGAAAAATCTTATTACATCACAAAACTAAAATATTAAAAACAAAATTCTTTACCAGCCAACGACAAGAAAGAAGCAAGAAAAATTGACTTTTAACCAAAGATGTTACATTCTCACATTTCATTAGTTCCTCCTAGATTTTGAGATTTCATTACTGGGTCTTACCTGATGTATATTTTAGACAGGGGGAAACGACAATGAGTTCAGGGCTAATAACACAGGTGATAGCGGTCGGCATAGGAAGATTAAGTGGAGCTATGTAAATTTCAAACATAGAACTTCCTCTCCAATGCAAGCAATAAATTCAAAATATATTCACACTATTAGGTTGATAGAGGTTTGTGATAGTAACTTATTATATTTAAGTTGTGATAGTATTGATATCTGTCTGCATTTAAGTAGTGTTTACGGTAAAAGCCTTTGAGCAATTATAACAGAATTTTTCATTAATATCGGTATTCAAAATATGCTCAAACTTGTAGATTAACAGAGGTTTTAAGTATAGCATAGTTGACTAAAATCCCGAATATCACACCATGCTACAAGATGTAATGATTTGGTGCTCCTCTGCTTCAAGGCATATTAGAATTGAGTTTTACATTTATAGAAAAATTCATGAAATTTGTTCTTCCATGCCAAGAAATGTACAACCTAGAGAGTGATTTGATATAATTCAGAGTTAGGAAAAATCATAAGGAGCTTTGGATGCTACTATGGCCACAAACGCCTCCATCAAGGTCAATATCCTTTGTAATCTTATTGAAAAGGGCATGTCTCAACTAATGATTTCAAATATTCAAACCCTTTTATAAATGGGGATATCTAAATTTTGCAAGCATATTTCTTTTGGTTATCAATTCAAGGCATTCAATTTATATAACCATTCGTGCTCTTTGGCTTTTATATAACAGCAAAATAATTTCTCGAATAACACGTTTCAGATATTTCTAGGTAAGAAAGTTACCCTTATCTTAAGATGTTGCCTTTAATTGGATCTAGTATTGCTGGTTTAATGTTAATTTGGGCTACATAACAGAATGGAGCAGTAAAATTGTTGATTACTTTTACCCTTATATTGTAATTTCATTCCCTGAAGTGATTTCATGCCTGCCGAGTGAAGCTTTTTCAGCAATTGACATCTGCCTTGATTTCCACTACATTTCACCAACTTAGACGATTTATAGCATGTTTGGAAACGCGATATAGACCTTCAAAATCACGTTTGATATGAAACAAAATATTAAAACTTCTATGTAAATACAATTTTTCATTGCATTTCCAAACAGGTGCTTAAAAGCTAAAATTATCTCCAAATGCTGATACTTTAGGCTATTTGATAATAATGCTACAGGAGAAATAATCAATGCTCTAATTCCTGTGCCCCAAATTTTATTTCACCAGGATGCTTAATAAGAATTTTAAATTAGTAGGAACATGCAGGTTATTCTGCATCCTTCTTGGAATGTTTTGACTCCAATAGGAATGAAGATGAGGTATCTTCGTTGCAGTTGAATATAAAATATTTTTAAATATTTAAAATTCAAAGATGTTAATTAGCTGAAAAAAAAAAAGATAAACGAGATTGTTTACACCAAAATAATCTTAAAAAAAGGATAAATTATCATTTGGCAATAACTCTATGGTTACTGAGAGAAAACAGATAGAATTGTGGACTTTACAGGGCGTACAACCCTAAATCTTTCTCTCCAAGAGTATCTTGACTAATACAAGAATAAATGAAGGGGAAAAGGAAACATAGAATTTTTTTTTAAAAAAAAGAGCATTTGTTTAAAGACATTTGTTATCAAGATCTAACATTATAATTCAATATTATATTATCAGTTTTTTCTGAAAATCTATATATTAATTTTTATCACATGATAAATATGTAAAAAAAATTTATCTGAAAAAGCGTTTCAGTAATTTATAATTTTTAAAAACTAGATATTAACTGTGTTATAGGCCTATGGCCCAGTCACATCCGGAGTCCAGCTAATATTGGGCTTTTGGTGTGGCCTCTCGTACTGAGCAATACTGGGTATTATTGGGCCTGCAGCCTATACAATCTGATTGGACCTCAACATTTTTCCTTGAGTTTAACAGTTACAATCTTAGCAAACCTATGATTCATCAAATTGTTATGATTGGGCCCAGCAAGTTTTTTCCCCCTTCGGGTCGTTAGTATAAGAAGTAGCTATGAAGCTGTTTACCAGGTTCATGGGACGTGAAGCATCGAAACAAGACGACGTCAGTCAAGTGAGAAGACCCTACATGGAAAGAAACTACTTTGTCAAGAAAAGTATGAAAAATGAAATGTTCACCAAAAAGGAGTATCGTGGAAATTGCACACCCATCTTCATCCCTAGGTGGGTTGGCAACACAGTCTGGTATTAACTGATAAATCAAGGATAGAACCTTCTACGATTATTGTTTAATTAGCATGGTATTATATATTATGTAATTTACGACTTCGTTTCTTCTTCAGATTAACTAGCTCAGTTGGTCTAATAATTAAATATGTTTGCTCTCTACTTTGATTACTTAGGGTTAAACTTTCAGATCAACCTTTAAAATAATTTATTTTTTTAAAATACACTAGTTGATATAAGAGATATCTTTTAAGGTCGTTTAGAGAAATACTTGGTCTCGATTGACGTAGCATATATATGAAAAGAAAAAAAGATTCCCAATTTCAGGCAACAACTTTTCTAGCGTTGGCCTGGTCGAAAATTGAAAATTATACCTTTTGAATTCTAAGTAAAGAATAAATACAATGTGAAACCACTAATTAATGGTGATCGTCAAGTCTGGCTGCAGATGAATGAAATTAACATTATTATCGCAAGTCTCTGTCCTTTCAATTCATTTCTTTAATACCCGGCTTCACATATGTTGACCTGCTCTACTTGACTATTCAAAAGTCACTAATTAGAAGAAACGTCCATAAGATATGCTAAACCACATATCCTTCATCAAATTTCCTATCACATGAATATTTAGGACAAAAATACTTTTCAAATGTTATGCAACTAAGCTTATTTAAGTACTTTTCAAATATATACCTAACATAATGCATGAACCACAGCAATTCCCCCAGGAACAGCTCCGTCTTTGATTGATTTTTCAATATTCATTGACTGAGTAACGTCTTCATGGGAACGACTACAATTAATAAGCATGCATCTCTCTTTCCACATAAGTCTCTGATAAACGAGAAATATTCTTGTCACCAGAAAAGAAGACAAGAAATCAATGTGAATTGCTTCTAATATAATCAGGTTTCTTGTGTGAAATAACATTGACGTTTAATTCAATCGTTCTGCTTGGAATCTTAAATTAATGTTAAATAGAATATTCAAAGCAAAGAAAAAAAAAAAGGACAAAAACAATGTAAGAATGCCTGAGGAGTCTGTATATATAGGAATTCAAAGAAGGCAAAGAAATTAAAGAGGAAAATATATATAAAGGGGTTGAGGGGATCTTGTCGCAGGAGAGATGGCACTGCCTTTTTGGCTGCATGTTTTAATTAAACAGCGCCGTCCTCCTGTGACACGATCCCCTGCTTTCTCTTTCTCTTTCTCTCATCTTTCCGCTTTTGATTCTAAGGTTTTATTTGAGTTTTGTTTTAGTCTCAGAGATTTATTTTGATTCAATATAATTTTTAAAGTTTCAAAATGAGTTTGATATCATTCTTTTGCTTCTTCTAATCATTCTAACACTACAAAATTCAAGTCTTCCCAGCTCTGAAAAAGTAACACGGTATAGTTTAGGTCTAACTTGTTGATCATAATTAATTTCACGGCTGCTTCCATTATTTCTTTTGTTTATATCTTTAGTGTTTACGGTTGGCCTGCATTATGCTTTTCAAGTAACAAGTATATATATGTATGCATTGGCAATTCATTATTCATGCAATGATTTTCATGTAACAAAGTTAATGGAATGATACTATTGGATATTAATGTGTTAATGTTTTATTTTTTTAGGACTAATTAAATTGTGAAATTTTATTTTTGGATAACAAAATTAAAAAAAAAATTCATTAAATCATTAATTCGCTCTAAAATTTGGAATCATTTGTAATATATATATATTTTTATATTGAGGTTTGAATATTCTTAATTAAGACACAAAATAAACCCTTTTTTTTTCCGATCAAAGTATCCTTAGAATTTACTTGGTTATTTTATCTTCGGACAATCTTAACAATGTACTCTTTCATATCACCCTGGTGCATTTAGCATTTTTACTAAAAGTATTTCTTAAAAAATTAAATATTTTTTTTAAAAAAATACTATTTCTTCTTACTGCATTCGTGAACCCTTGATATAAATTTTAAGCCTTCATGTGCTTTATTCTCCTTATTGTAGGAAGCATCAAAGAAGTGATCGTGGAATTCCCTTTTAGGCCCTACAGATGTGAAATGGGAAAAAAACATGAGTTATTTAAGTTAGAAAGATTGAAGAAAAGTCCAAAGGGAAGCATATCCAGCTAGCCCTGGGTTGTCACCAACTCGACTTTTCTCTTTTTCGTTTAAAATTCCAGTTATCCTGCTGATTGGATTTTGAATTGCATTAATATTCTCAACAAACATCTAAATTAAAAGTCAATATTTAAAATTAAAAGAAAGTTCCGGTTGATCAATGACCACCCAACTAATTTCACTACATATCTATAGTCGTTAATATGCCAAAAGTTTTTAATTACATATTGCTTCGAATTGATTGAAATAGAAAAGTAATTTAAGGAAAAAGGACGAAAGTTATATTTAATTTATATGAAAAACAATATATATATATATATATATATATATATATCAAGTTAACTTTTGGCATGCGTTTAATTCCCAAGTTACATAGCTCGGCCCGATATATTTTTCATTCATTGAGTGGTGACATTTCTTTTTATTCGGAAAGATGTAAATACTAAATTAATATCCTTTAACTTTGGTCATTTGTAAACACTCTTTTAATTTTTAAATTTGAAAAATATTTTTTTAATTATTACCTTTTAAGACTTAATTTTTGTTGTGACTTTTAAACCTTTTTATTTGTCATTAGCATACTTACAGGGGTCGATAATGAAATCCAACTAAATTTTAATTCACATCCCAAATTATTCTATTTTCATTAAAAAAAACTCTTTAATTCAATATTTTCTAATGATTCAAAAGTCGAAAGAAATTTTTGAGGTAAAATTTGTAAACTAATTAATGCGAGCGACGAGCATGTGCATTTTAATTGAAAGAACGAGTCTAAAGGTGGCATTTTAATAAACCATATCAATGGAATACTAGAGAGAAGGATCTAAATCATAGAAGTTATGATAGTTCAAGAAAGTTTTTAATATAAAAATTTAAAGTAAAATGTTTGTAAATTCTAAAGTTAAGGAGTTTTGGTAATTTTCCTTTTAGGTAGAAGAAAGGGCCAAAGCCCAAGAGAAAGACAGCTGATGACTTGACGAAACAGGTGTCTCTTTATTGTGAGGAAACAAGTGAAACAGAGCCATCTGTTTACCTCGTTAGTATTTTATTGGGTAGGGATGACCAGTGTAAAATGCGTGTACGTTTCCTCATGTTTCTTCAAATTTGGCACAACAACCTGTAAGTTTCTTGGGTGGAAATTTCCTATCAACGAATAATGACATTTAAACCTTTTAAGACTCAACCTTTAAATCGGAACCTGAAGACTTTCCACAAAATCCAAGGTCATGTCCAGATATTTGGCAACTTCGCAGCACTTAATATTGTTATAGTTAAGACGAAAATAGACTTAAGAAGAAGAAGAACAGAGTTGGTGGTAACATAAAGTGTCCAAATTAAGAAGACAAATTAGGGAGAGAGAGAGAATATATACATGTATATATATATATATATATATATGTGGGGCTAAGAGTGGACTACTTAGTGTTCTTGTCGTAGCTAGGAGGGATGGCACTAGCTGTGATGGATGTGGCTATTCACCCTCTTTCTTATTATACAATGCACTTGAATTCTGCATTCATTTGTTGAACCTTCAGTACTGTATGCGTGCGTTCACGGCTCTTGAGAAAAAAAAAAGGTATAATAGATAGGTATGACTCACACTGCTCTTTTCACTTGCCCCCTGTATGAGTTACTAAATCTTAACTTTTAGCTGTAATACATCTTAAAAGTTAAATCGCAGATTGAAAATTTCAACGTTGTAATAGTTATATTGAGGTTGACCAAAAAGAAAAAGAAAAATTAGAGAGGGTAGTATTAAGTTAGAAGTAAATAGTTAAGAAGCGAATTTCATTTGTCAACAAATTATTAGCTACTCTCTTAATACGATAGAAGCATTATAAATATTTGAGGCTAGTTGTACAGCCAAAAAAAGAGAGCAGTCTAGACCTCTAAATTAGCTGGAATCAATTTATCTGCAAAAAAGAAACAGTTTAGTGACACTTTCATCCTTTATCTCTGGAGACACAACGTTACACAATTACCCTGATTCTATTGGAAATTGACTATCTATAAAATTAACGAGTAATTAATAGATGAAATTATTCAAAAAAAAAATGGGTCAAAGAAATACTATTTATATTGCTATATTTCTAATTTCGCAAAGAGAATTGTATTTTTAGTCTTGAGAAATTCAAGCAAAATTGTAGTACAAAAATAAATTTAGAAAATATTATATTTAAGGATCACAAAATTTGTAATGAAAACTTTTTAAAATTTAAATTATTTAAAAAGACCAAAAAATCTAATTTTTGGATTAAATGGACAAAAATATCTATTTATTTCTCTCTCTCTCTCTCTCTCCCGATCCTAAATTTCAGTTGAGAGAGAGTGAGAGAGAGAGAGAGAGAGAGAGAGAGAGAGAGAGAGATGAGATGATGTAGATGAGAGTGTTGTGATATCTCATTTTTTGTGCTTTGTTTTTAGTAAAGAGATGAAAACAAGTGGAATGGGTATTTTTGTTTATATAGTCTAAAAAAAGTTAAATCCTTTTTTTGAGTCTTATAAATAATTTGAATTTTTAAAATATTTTATTATAAATTTTGTAAATTCATAATTTTTAGATATAATATTTTCATAAATTAATGGGAACAAAAATTGCAATAAATAATTATTAATTACGTACGTTTTTAGATGCAATAAATAAATTTCAGGGAATGTTCAATGAACCTAGCTGCGAGTGCCATGTATATCAGAGGTAGGGTTGTTTATAGATAGAGCCGGATCAGATATTTAGTAGGCTTAATACCTGACCCGATTAAGACATTGAACTTGTTTTTATATCCGTAACCCCGCCTAACTCAAACAAATTCGATTTTATGTTATGTTAAGGTGGGTTAGGGCCACGTTAATCTTTTTTTTTTTTTTTTCTCTATGAATTAATATTTGTAATATAAAAATATTTTTTTTACAAACTTATAGGCATATATTTCAAAATAATAAGCTTTCAGAATTCCCATGTTTTTATTAGTAATAAAAAAATAACTTGGTATTATCAAACAAAATATATGTTATGTTAGCATAATGAACTTTAGGTAAACATGTGTATTTTCATTATTCAACAAAAGAAATGTCAGTAAACATGTACATTAATGATAAAAACAATTTAAAAGTAGAGAGGTTTGAGAGGGTAATAAAAGTTATAGCATGCACAGAGAATCAGATGAAAAAAGAACCAAAAAAAAAAAAAACTATAAGATGACAATATGTTAATAACTAAAAAGAAAAATAACTATTAAGGCGAGTTAGACAGAACATGTCTTCGTTCGTAACCCGGCATAACTTAATATAATTTTGTTTAAAATTCTGTTTATTTATATTTTTGGCCTGGTCGACCTGACCTAATTAGGCTAGGTTAAGGCTAGCCCCTAAGGCTTAACAGCCTAATAAACACCTGTAATTAGAGAGTTATTTTACGGATAAAAAGAAATCTAATGTATTATAAAAAGAGCAAATTAGTTTAACTAAATTATATATTTCTTATTTCAAAATTTATATTTAAATTTTTTATATTTAATATATATTTAAAAAAAATTCTCTAATTTAATTTTTAATAAAATTAACTTTATACATAATATGAATTCATGTCAAAAATAAAATTATTTAATTATTTTTATTATTATATCAGAAATATTATGAAGTCAAAACTCAATGTCAGGACAAGGTTGACATTGTTGCTTTTACAAATATACTCTTTTTATCTTATTTTTGTTATTATGATGAAATTTTAAATTTATATTTTTTAGATCATAGCAAATCTTTTGAATTAATCTCAATTTATTGTGGCTAAAAATTAAATCCATGAAGTCTATATGAATATTGTTGCTTATGCCAATTTTTTCTTCAGAAATTTTATATCCTATTTTTAAAAAAATATATTTTTATAGTATAATGTTTAAATAAAATGATAGAAATTGAAATTATAAATTTACTTTGTTACCTTTATATTAGTAAGACATAATACAATTATAAGACAATTAATACTTATAAGTTAGCAACATAGCGTTCAAGACTAAAGTGATCTATGTCAATTAAGTGTCCAAGTTTTAAATTTAGCTTCCAAATTTTAAATTGAGCCTAGAAATTACTTTAAGAAGCTAAAAAAAATTACGGGGTTGATATTACACTGTAGAAGCACCCACTCAAAAGAAAAAATAGAAGAGAAGGAAAACAAGAAATAATAATAATAAATTTTTTTGTAAGTTATATACATAACACATATGTAGGTTCATTGACTTCAAGTTAAAATGTGAAATAATAACAAAAATTACATAATACAGTTTAAATTTAAAAAAAAAATATGATAGCATAATATCAAAACTCAATATCGTGTATATATATAAATTTTGAAAAACTGAGAGGGGGCACATGAACATGACTTTTCCACTAATCTTAGTCTCATATTAAAGCTTTGCATCAATTTAGTTGGTAAAATTACAGTCTTCCATTATACAAAAAGTTAACTTTATTGACCAAAAAAATTAAATAAAAAGTTTTGCAATATATATATACATATAATATAAGGATAGTTGAATATAATTTTTAAAATAGAAAAGTTATCAAATGCAATTTAACAAATCTTAAGAAAAGTTTATACAATTTATTCTTAATTGATATCTAGTCTCATTAAATTATATATATTTTTATTATTTCTAAATATAATCCTTTAATTGGGATGATTACGGTACCCATCTACGTACTCATATTTAGCAAGTAAAAAAATCCTTTATCCTGATTGAATCTTTGAATTCTTGGACATGAATTCATTTACCTGAGAAAATTTTAAAATTGACAAGTTTTTCACAAAGAAAGACTTATTTACAATAAAATATGTTCATAAAAAGACAACAAAAATAAAAAGTTTCAAACAATTATTAATGTAATTCAAAATCCTTATAATGCTATTAGGATGAGATTTTTATCATATTTTTATAATATATTTGATTAATATATATAAATATATCTTGAATATAAATATATATAAATTATGGATATGAGATAGGGTAAATATTATACTATACGATATCTGAATCTTTAAAATATCCATTAAAAAATTTATACTAAATTCAAATAGATAAATTTTATGGGTATCCTTTGATTATTTTATCCATTCCTGTTTTGTCATAAGTTAGTTAAAAAATAGAATATGGAATGATTTATATCTTTGTTATAAAGTTTTTTAATTAAAATATGACAATTATATAGTTTTTCAATAATAACATAACAAATATATAGTTTTTACATATAATTATATGATTTTGTAACTAAATTATATATTTATCATATATATTTATAATATTTTAATTCAAATTCCTAAACCCGAAAATCTAACCATTTTATTATTTAGGGGTGTTTATTGGACTTGAAAACCTAGGCTCGTAGGCCTAGTGGGTCCAACTTTGTTCAACAAATCAAGTTGGGTTGGGCTTAGATAAAAAAATAAAAAAATAAAAAGAAATTTAAGATTGGGCCAAGCTACAAAATTTGACAGGGTTGGACACCGGACCAACCTTAAAGATTTTATCAACTCAACTTGACTCGAAAAAATAATTTTTTTTAAATATCTTTATAAAAATTTATATCAAAATTTTAATTTTTTTAATAATAAAATATAATTTTATAAAAATTTATATTAAAATATTTTTTTAATGATTATTTTGTAATTTTAATAATAAATCTAAGCTTATTCTAAGGGATATATTGGTCCTATTACATCAAAAAAAAATTTTGAAACTATTTTTTTATAATCATTTTATAATTTTAATAATAAATTAATAAAATGCCAAACTATCTCAAGATTAGTCCAACTTTATCCAATATTAAAATTTATTTTTAATCAGACAAGATATCAAAGCTTTACCCTGGCCTATAAACGCCTCTATTACGATCTACGAGAGTCCTATTCAAGCCGGCTACAACCCACTAGGGGCAAAGCTTTCCCAATGCCTATTTTCTCTATTCACAAGGCTTCAATCCGAAACCTTACTTCAGAGATTCGAGCTCCTGCCACTCAAGCCAACAAGCATTGGTTAAAACTGATACACACACACACACACACACACACACACACACACACATATATATATATATATATATATATATATATATTCTATGCTAGCTTCCACTTACCATGGGCTGACACCAATTTGAATCCTGAATTGGATAAATGGGGTGAGAAAAAAAAGAGAAGTAGAGAAAGGAGGTAAATTTAGTGGGCCCCACATCTCATTCTCTCTCCAAATTTACTTCTTTTATTTAGAGGATAAATGCAGAGTCCAATTATGGCGGTTGAGTCTAAATCCTATTTGCAATCACAAATTGATTGCATAGAGAAATAGAACAAAATAGAAAATAACTGCAAAGAGAAGAAGTAAATTTTATATACACTGTCACTCTCATATGTCATACTATCTTTTACCGCATGGTTGTAGAAAATTCAATTTTAACAAATACATGGTGAAGTCACACAAGTTTAGATTCTCTAGTGTTTGATAGTAAATTATATATATATATATATATATATGTAAAATATATAGGGTAAAAGGCCAAACATTTGCAAAAAAGAAAAAATATGTGACTTCACTTCTTATATTTATCTTTTTATCTTTACTTAAATTTTATTTATTTTTTAATATGTAAGAAGTTAGATACAGAAATAAAAATAAAAATATGATTTTATGGGCAAAAAGTATATTCTTATTTTTTTAATAATTAAATAATAATTATTAAAACAAAAATAACATTATATAACATTTTCTATTTTTCTTTTATTTTCCGTAATCATATCAAACATGCCCTTGAAACGACAACTTTATAACACGCACACGCGAAGCTACACTGCTGCAGTAACATGGAGGTGGCACATTAATTATAAATAGCTAAGTTGGTCCTATGGTTGAGTTGATATCGAATATTATATTAAAATTATGAAACATTAAATACATCAGATAATGCTACTAATAACTGTGTTAGTTATGGGACGGAAATGTATTTGTATTTAAATTCAGATGATTAAATCAACTAATGAAAGCTAAATAATAAATGGAAAATTTTTAATAAAAAATTGAAGTTCATAACTTAACGACTTTTTATTTAGCATTTATCCTATCTCCTCTTTTACCGGCTTACCTTTTTTCCCCGTTGTGATATAAAACTTTGTCAGAAAAATGGAGGATTAATGCATGCCAACTAACTAAGACCAAGTACGAAAATTCGTTGGATTTCTTTGTTAGGGGAAGGTCTACTTTGCACGTGATGAAGATTACCTGCCCTAATTTCTTTAAACTTTCTCGTTTTTTGTTCTTCAAATTTTCCACATGTAATGCCAAGAAATTTTTCTTACCACGATAAAATTAATTAATTTATGTTTTTTAAAACCGTATAACAAGATTAATAAATATAGAACATGATATTAAAACACTATAATGGGTCAGGTTGGCCTTGTGATAATGACTAAGCAGATGTGCTTCACCCTTCAATATGCATGTTATATAGTATACCACTTCAAGTTGCATTTCACTTTCTTTTTTTCTTTTTTCTCCTTCACCTTTTAATTCCCACATGCTTAATTATGCCCTGTTATTCTCTTCAAAAAGCTCAACCTTTATTTCAATTTAATTCCGCTATTACTTGTACCTAAAAGTTAATTTTCTGATTTCACGAACAGGTTCGTGGATTCGGAATTGCTGCAGGGCTAAGCACGACAGCCACCGCCATTGTTACCGCCTAACCTAATCTCAAAAGGTTTTGTTTCTATAGGGGTATAACACAAAGATAAATATTATTAAATATTGAGTAAATTATGCTAACTTGAAATGCGATTAGATAATATTTAATTAATATTTTTTTAAAAAGTTATGTTCATATTTTAATATTTTAATATATATTGTAAAAATTTCTCTTTTAATTTTTTTAAAGTTAGCTTTTTATATAACATAAGGTTGTGATTTTATTCTAAATATAAAAATAAAGACAACTAAATTAATATTAAATTTTAACATGACACTAAGATTTTATTTGGAATATGACAATAAAGGCATGTAAGCAACTTATTTTTGAAAAACATATATAATGTATAGAAATTTGAATATTG
This sequence comes from Erythrophleum fordii, assembly GCA_032878935.1. Classification (NCBI taxonomy): domain Eukaryota; kingdom Viridiplantae; phylum Streptophyta; class Magnoliopsida; order Fabales; family Fabaceae; genus Erythrophleum; species Erythrophleum fordii. Next base: position 15,564,909 of record JAVQMF010000049.1, on the reverse strand, counting down.
ATAGGAAATAAATTAGAGGATAATGAGTATAATTTTCAAAATAAGAGAGATACTATGTGTAATTTAGCCAAACAAAGGTTAGTGTAATTTAAGCTTCAATATTTCTAGGGTTTTCTGAATTAGATGTGACATGATCATTTGAATTTCAGCTTAATGAATCAGGTGTGAGTGTGTGTGTGTGTGTATATATATATATATATATATATGTATACATAAAATTTATTAACGTTAAAGCTTATTAACGTTGGTTATTCTTAAATACTAATTTTTCATATACAAAGGGCAGACTGATATAAAGTAGTTAGACAAAGCAAGTGTCACGTATGTATGCGAATCTAGAAAGATAACATTCTCATAATACCATGATTATCCTTCTTTAATTTTCCCAAATAGAAAGAGAGAGGAGGATAGAGAAAGGGCTGAGAGTTAATTTCCAAAGCAAAAAGGAAAGAAAAGGAGAGATCAAATGAAAGATAGTCATGCTACAATTTTTATTACAACCAGCAATTTTATTATTTTATCTAAATGCACCAATTTAATATATAGAAGAATACATCCTTAAAATATCTCAAATAAGAGGACTTAAACAATATTAAAAAATATCTCTAACTGTAATAATAATAAAAAAAAAACATTTCTATGCCATCCATCAGGTGCCGTGTCTATATTAGCTTTTGCATATTTAACTAATTTAAATACAATTTATATGTTTACTCCTACAGTGCCAACTCGTTGTTGTTACTGCTGCCACTGTTTTTATGTGGCAAACTGACAATCACAGAATTTAGATGAGGAAGTAAATCCTAACTCCGAAGAAAGGAAATAGTTAATTATGTTCCAACTGGATTTGAACCCCAAAAAAGAAATAGTTTCCTCCTTGTATTAACAACGTCTAATATTCCCCCGGTTATATGAAATTAGATACCCTAAATATGGCCCAATCTACTTCTACGACCTGAGTGGTGCTATATATCAATTGCTTCTTAGACCTAGATCTGAATAATTTTATGTTTTACTCGTGATAATATTTTTCTTTTCCAATTGCGTATATAATAGAAGAAATTATAATTTAATATAGAATTTTTTAATAAAAATTTTGAGATCTCGACAGCTATGAATTTCTTTTACAGATTCTTCCCCTTCTTCTTTCTTTAACCTTTGCTCTCTGCAATTTATTCACCACATACTAATTCCAAAAAGCAATTTTGTCTTTGATTTTCCAAAATAATACGGACAAGGGTCAGTTTTCAATTAGTGAGAACAAGTTATGTGTACCACGTTAATACATATGTTAGCTGTTTTTGTGATAAACTATATCATCAAATTATTTGGAACTAAGCTTCCTCCAAAGAAAAAAAAAAAGGAACTAGACTTCTTTTCTGTCTTGTTGTTTTTCTAGATAAATTGCTTGTAAGTTTCCCTTTGAAGTAGCTAGTGAATATATGGGTGATCGATGCTCAAAATCAACCTTTCAATGACTTGGAATCTTTTGGACTATTCTTTCCTTCAAATTTCAAAAGTCCTGCCGGACATTTGGGAAATGCGCAACAATTATTATCCCAATTTTCCATCGTCTTTTATATCTCTCCAATCAAATTGTCCCACGTAAGAAGTAATTAGTAGCGAGGGTTGGGGCAAGAATGGACAAATAATTGTTTTACATTAATGATAAAATTGCATTCAAGTAATCTTCTAGGAGATTAAGTAACAGATAGAGAAAGAAATAGAAAAATGAGGCAGAAATCAAGATCAGAAATCGAATCTACCACAGTGATGAAGTTCTATAAATATCAGGATGGAGTTGAAAGTTGATGATAGAGAAGGCAAAGAAACAAAAGGGGTTGAGGGGATCTTGTCGCAGGAGCGATAGCCCTGGAGTGTTATGCATGCATTGCAATTGCATATACACTTCATATGTATTTGCTGCAATCATAGCTAGCTAGGGCCATCGCTCTGCGACTAGATGCCTTATAACCTCTGTATATATGCCCTTCATTCATTTTCCGACACTATTTGTCCCAATTATATATGACAAGCTAGTTACGTTATTCGTTTGTGACGATTGTTTTGGTTACCTTAATTTGTTACTTGCTTGCCTGCATATATAATTTTTGTGTTTATTTGTTGTTTCTCCCCTTGGGGTCATGAAAAAAGATTCAAGAGGTATGGTTCAGAGTTCATTAATTTTCAGTCTATCCTTATATCAATTCACCATCATACCTCAGAGGCCAAGGTGAAGAGAATTTAGCGCATAAATGATTGCGAATATGCATGCTTAATTGTTTCACTAATCACATCAAGGGCTTATATGGAATTGGGTTTCTGTGGTCGATCTTACTTTGGCCTAACCTAAATATCCCTCCTTGTCTTTCTTCCTTTATTTATTTTTTGCAGATCGATGGATCACTTGCAAGTCGAATCAGTCGATGCTAGAAATCACAAGTACCTAACTTGGCTCTCTGGAACTGATGCACAAAATTAGTCCCATTCCTCAAGGAGCAGCTCTGTCCTTGATTTTCATTAGATCAGTACTGGGGGCAATGACTTAATCAGACAGGGGCTCTCTCAATTCATTGTAGATAATCAGGTTCAAGATGTAACATCTGTATTCCTCCTTCTTCTCTTTAATTATTGCATGCAAGCAGCTGTGTAACTTGCCTGTAAGTTTCTTGTGGGAATAATGACATTCAATTCCACTCTTCGACCTCAGAAACTTAAATTAGGGTTGTAAACGACCCAAATCAAATCAAGTTTTAATATAATTAAACTTATCTATTCAAAATATAATAAGTCTAGATACGAACTTAAGCTTTAAACAAATAAAAAATTGTGATCAAACCTGGCTTGATTAATAAACAAGCTGAATCTAAACAATTTATAAATAATATTATGAATATAATTTATATTTACATGCACATATATTATTAAACTAAATGAAAATTATGAACTTTTATACCATGTATGAACGATTGATAAATTTTTGTATTTATCTTGAATGTTTAATGAAATCATATATGATTGCAATATATATTATATAAAATAATGTTTTATTCTTGACTGAGCTATTCACGATTTTAATGAGACAAAACATTAAAATTTTAAACTTGAGTTATTTAACTAAACAAGCTTAATATATTGATAAAGCTCATTGCTTTAATGAATAAACTGAATTTAATTCGAATTTTTGACAAACTAAATTTGAGTAGTTTACAAATAACTGGGACCATTTACATGCCCAACTTAAATATATTCATAAGAGCATGATTGTTGACTTGTCCATATCTACATGCTTACATCTTTACTCTATTTGCAGCACGAGCTAGCACAACCCCACATCCAAACGGATGCTAAAAACACCCTGACCGATTAATCAAGATCTCGATTAAGATTCACTTAAGTTATTGGTATTGAAGGACATGTAGGTTGTAATTGTGGCAAGAAAAAAAAGAGGATATACAGATTTTAAATTGGTTTAACTTATTTGAATGGATTTTGTTGAGTCTACTTTATAAGTGTGTCTAATGATTAGTCTTTTTAGGGTTAGAGCATGTGAGATTAATACACAATCTCAGATTTTGTCATTCTACTCTGTAATTGCTTGAGCTTAGATCTAGCACTTCTCGGCCTATATGTTAATAACTTATTAACAGGTAGATAAAAATTAAGGGACGATTGATTACGATTTTGGAGTTGAGAATATATATATATATATATATATATATATATGTTTATCACGAATATTTGTTTTTGAAATAAAACACGATGCTTTTATTCTGATAAATAAAGCTTTACATCTGCGTCCGCAGAAGCATTCGTGCAGGTGCTTCCTCAGTCCAGAATATTGAAGGGGATTAACATTGACTAGTCTTTAGTTCTAGAGTTATTTCCTCTTTCCATTCTAAAATTATGACAAATTAAATATTTTTGCACTTTCTTACTCCCTTGTAATTAAAAAATGAGCAAGAGATGAAAGAGCAGACCAGGTCATGAGTTGCGGATAAATATATTTATGGATAATGCTAACAAGATCAAATTAGTACTAAATATATATAATAATTCTAGTTTTACTATTTAGATATATATATATATATATATAATGATGAAGTCTCTAATAAATAATCTTATTTAACTTTATCATATGATGGAAACACAAGGATTAATATATATAGGTACATGTGGTAATTAAATCAATTCCTCTTGGTCGGCTGACATCACAATTATACTCCCATGAGATCAAAGCTTCATTTCCCTAATCAATAGACTTCAAGCAACAATACAAGGTAAGAAGTTATTTAATTAGGTCGTATTTAATAGCCCGCCATAATTTGGAAAGTGCAAAAGTATATATACAATAACCTAATTTAATATGATAGTTCCGTTATCAATTAAAGAACCGATCCTCTCCAGATAGAAGGATATAATATGATGCAGGAATTAAAACAATTTCCTATACACATAATTGATAACAAAATTGTCATCAAAGTTTAATTTCAACGTTATCTTATAGAGATCTTTAATTACATCATAAAGTCAATAAATTATAATGCAAACCAAAATTGTAGTTCGTTGATGATTCAATCTGTTTCATCAAACTTAAACCTGTACTTCTTTTAAATTTTCTTTTCATGTATTTTAACAAATAAGCGAGCATATCACGTTATTAAAATTTTAAGACAGACTAATCCAAACTATACAATGAAATTTCTTGATAAGTAAGAGTCATAGATGTAATTTTACTCTTTTCCCTCGACCGTCCAAGCAGTGACTAAACCATAGAACCATATTACGTGTCCTCAGTACTGTTCGCATTTAAAAGAACTAAAGCCTTAACTAAAGGTGATTTAGATGTTAACCATTTACACGATCAAGTCTTTCCACCATTCATGCCTTTGCCAATATGAAGCATCAAGGAAGTGAACACAAAATCCTTAATTTCGCTGCTTACAAAAGTGAGCCGGAAGAAAAGTTCTGTCCAAAACGGCTACCTAATACTGTCTTTTTACTTTGGTCTTTATATATTCTATAATTACATTCTTTCGTTGCTCCTTCTAACCCAAATCCTTCGAAATTTCCAGCAAGAACTTTCTTAGGTTGGCCTTGGAAAATTATAATAGCTTTAAGACAACAATTAGCATTTCAATCCTCTTAATTATTATTTATTCTATTTAAACATGCGTCAACTTTGGCTGCAGCTAGCAAATCACTGTAAGATTATTAATTATTAGTGGCTCCATGTGACTGACTAACTTCATATCAGCCTGCTTTCCTTGTTCTTCCTGTTGGAATACCAGCTATGCATAAAAAATTGCCCAGTCCAGCAAGGTCTATTTTGCAAGTCAACAATTTTAACTTCTAACCCATTCATTCTCAATTAATTAAGAATTGAATCCACATTTTCCTTTCTTTGTGACTAGTATGAAGTTAAGATTTCTCACTCGCGTGATTTTGTGGGGTGGAGGCAAAAACAATTTTTTGGAGGAGGTCAAAGGATGTAATAAAAGAAAAAAATTATCTCAATAAAAGTTTTATAAAAACTCATTTAAAACTTTTCTTAGAAAAGTTATATGTAATTTTATAAAAATTTATATGCAAACTTTACTTTTTTTTAAACATCATACATACTTAATTTTTATTAAAATTTTAACCTAATATTACAACTAATAAAGAGTAACGGGGCCAAAAGGCCCCCCTTGCTCCGCTCGTTTGTGATAATATGAGCTGTTGCCAATTATTGGGCAATAACAATTGAATTTGGAAATGACCTTCAAGCTCAGTTATAATAATTTTTAAAATTTATAAGGATTATTACAATTTAAATTCACGCAGCTGAGGAGTTGATTAATGAAAAGTGAAGAAGACTTTTTCCCTTTGCAACTTTTTTTAGCCAAATTATTCTCTAATTTGACTTAATTAACAGTCCTCTATTTTAATATGAAAAAGATAAATTGCTTTTCTCCCTTCTAAAAGATGCTCAAATCATACAACCTCATTTCTATATTAAAAATATATACTCCCCCGTTGAAACAAAAAGAAATACACTATACTTACTTCTGTTACAATGTAAAAGATAAATTACAATTACATATATTTTGACCAAAATAATCCTATGCCTATTACTTTAAGGTATGTTTAGTATATCATATAAGGCTTGATAGTATAAACTAATACAATACATTATAAATTTATCATTTGTTTGATACATATAATGTATTGTATAAGTTTATATATCATATATCTTATACATTATGTCTAATGTATTGTATAATATAATAAGTATTATACACACACCCAAATTTCTAAATTTCACAAATTATAAAATCATTGATAAAAAATTTATTAAAAATGAAGAACATATTTGCAAATTTTTTTAAAAATTTAGCTAATTTATAGATCATAATTTAATTTCAAGGATAATATTTATATTAAATATATATAAATAACCATAGGTATTATCATAAATTTAATAAATTTTTAAAATAAAATAAATTAAAACTGTACTTTTTATTATTATTATTTTCATCTATTTTACTACTTAAGCAAGCATATCACATTATTAAAATTTTATATAGACTAATCCAAGTTAATTAAATGAAATTTCCTGATAAGTAAGAGTTAAAGATGTAAAAAAAATTGTTCTCCCTTGACCGTCCAAACAGTGACTATACCATAGGATCATATGACGTTTCCTCTGTACTGTTTGCATTAAAACGAGTCAAAGCTTTAAATAAAGTTAATTTATATGTTAATTATTTACATGATCAAGTCTTCCCAGCCTTCATGCTTTTGTCTACTAACATGAAGTATCAACGAAGAGAATACAAAATCCTTAATTTCGCTGCTAACAAATGCGAAACGGAAGAAAAGCTTTCTTCAAAACGGCTACCTAATACCTTTTTTTTTTGTTTACTTTGGTCCTTATATAATCTATAATTACATTCTTTCGTTGCTCCAATTCTAACCCAAACCCTTCGAAATTTCCGGCAAGAACTTTCTTGGGTTGGCCTTGGGAAGTCATAAACTCATAATAGCTTTAAGACAACGATTTGCATTTTAATCCTCTTGACTATTCTATTTAAACGTGCGTCAATTTTGGCTGCAGCTTCCAAATCACTGTAAGATTATTAATTATTAGTGATTCTCCTTGTAACTTCTCGTCTGTTTTCTTTCCTTGTTCCTCCTGTTGGAATATCACCAGCTATGCATAAAGAATTGCCCAGTCCAGCAAGGTCAATTTGACAACCTTAGTTAACTTCTAACCCATTCATATTCTCAAATCTTAATTAATTAAGAATTGAAACCACATTTTCCCTTTTAGGGTGGCTAGTATCTTAGAAGAAGTTAAGATTTCTGGCTCTGTGATTTTGTGATAATGTGAGCTGTTGCCAATTTTTGGGCAATAACATGATTGAGTTTGGAAATGACCCCCAAGCTTACTCATCATTCTTAATTAGATTTGTTGAGGAGTTGGTGAATGCAAAATAAAAAGATTTTTTTTAACCCTTTGTAATTTTTTTTAGGTAAATTATTCTGTGACCTAATTTAATTATACAATCCTTCCTTTTATTGTAAAAATATATACAAATATCTTATAAAATCAAAAGATAAGCAGGTCACTCTAAACTCTTTCTCTCAACTCTCTATGTGAGTCTAATAATTTTTTAAGTATATATTAGGATTTCATCATAGTTTCCTATTGAATAGAACTTTTCAAAGTTTTAATAGAATACAACTCTTATCCAATTGATAAGATATATCTAATAAATAAGATATAATTTTTTTATTTTAAATTCAAATATTAATTATTAGATAATTAATTGTCTAATTTAAGATATTCAATTGTATTAGATTTATCCCATCATACACGGATCTAACATATATATATATATAACCAATATCCAATATAAAATGGTTCACTTTCTTGAATTTAATAAATTTTAAAATTTTTTATAAAAAATTATTATTAAAAATAAAGAACATGCTCACATAATATTTTTTTAATAATTTAACTACCAAAAGATATTAATTAATAATATTTAATTTTAATAATAACATGCATGGGTATTAAATATATTTTAATAAATATAAGCATGGTCATCAATCTAAATAAATTTAAAATAAATTAAGTTTATAATTTTAATATAAAATAAATAACATTAAAATTAAATTTTTAAAAATAATTTTTATTATATTTTTAATAAACAAAATCAATACTATGTTGAGAATATTTTGGTGAATTAATTAAATTTTAAAAAAATTGTGTGTATATTTTTATATGCGTACAGTACGGAAAGGGAGAAGTAATGTAAAATCCACTTTTGGGAGATATAAATGTGCTTAATTTATTATACTCCATCGTATTATGCTAAACTATTCTCTGATTATCAATAACCACTTGCAATAATCTGTATTAGTTCTTCTTAATCTATTAATTTTGATATAAAGCAATATTATGGACATAGTTATAATTTTAAGCCCCTGCATATCCCATATATGCAGGTGCTGTGGAATCAATACTCTTCAGAGCTGGAATCAATATATGAATAGCAACAACCGATTAAACTTAAGAATCATTTATATATGTAAAAAGCCGTGGATGAATACTGTTTATTAAGCACGGTTGATAGACTGTTCATAATGTCACATCATCGGGTACTGTTTGTTTACTGTTTTATATTGTTTATACACTGTTTTGATACTGTTTACACCATTTTTTTTTTATTAAAATTTTTTTTGTGTTTTTTTTTTTCATTTAGTGTGGGACCCGCATTTTTTTGAAAACCCCTAAATTTCAGGGGTTACTGCTAGTTTAGATAAAAGTAAGAAAGTCTAAGCCACTACAAATTAAAGTAATTAACCTGCAAATATATGTACTTACATACATACATACATACATACATACATACATACATACATACATACATATGTATAAATTTATATTTAGTATCCAGCATTTCATAAAAATGAAGTCCAAATTCAGTGCTTGGATTTGGAGAAAGAGAATTGTAAATTTTTTTTAATTACTTACTGTCTACCCAGAAAAAAAAAAAATCAATGTGTATGCTATATCAAGTCATCAATTATTTCAAATTATTGCTAGTGAGCTAATGAATAGCTCATATAACACTAATCAAATTGACATAGATATTGTGTTAAAAGTTCAATCCTGATTTTAAAAAATACATTAGGCCATTTTCATCTTAAAAAATTCTTCTTACTTGTGAATTGCTAAATTTTCTATTTTCCAAAATTTGTTGGAATACTGCATGTCATGTCGATTATTGAGACAAAGTTTGGGAACTTTACTTAATTAGTATTCTATAATCTTAAAATTAATGCACCGACATATGAACTTTTTAGCCCAAATTCTACCTCCTGCAATGAATTCACACCCCATATATAGTATTCCACAAGGAATTGAACAGCTGTTCAAGAGCCCACCATTATCATCACTTTAATTGTAGTAGCTAGTAAACATCTCATCAGTGTAAATTGCTTGAAAGTTTCCTGAGTGGAATAAAACGATGTTCAAATATTCAACGTTCCAACTAGGAATCTTTTATAATTCTAGAAGGCCTGTCGTATTATTGGCAACTTCGCAGCAGTTTAAGCTGTTATAATTAATTCTACCAACAAAAAAAAAAAAAAGAACTACAATATGAGAAAGGGAGATACTAGGCATCTATATATATACCTTAATTGGTGGGAACTTCAAGTACTCGATCAATGTTTGCAAAAAGAAATATGAAGAGTGAGGGTGAGGGTGAGGGGTGTCTTGTCGCAGGAGCGGTGGCACCAGCTTCCTTGCATGCAACAATTTTGTTGCATTAAATTGCTGGTGCCATCCTCTTGCGACAAGATGCCCTTCATTCTCTATACATCTGTCTCCAATATTTTCTTGCTTCTCTTATACACACACACACACATCATTATTTTATGATTTATGAGATTAATGGTATCTGATAATCGTCATGGCTAATTAATTGCTTACCACACCTTTCTTAATTTGTCGATCTCCATGATCGTGGTAGATGCAGCTTGTTCTTTTTAGAGGAGAGGTACGGAATATGGATTATGAACTTTTCATTTTTTGATAGTTTCTTCTCTTCGTCTGGGATTTAGACTCTTAATCCATAGGATATATGTTTGGATTGAGGAGACAAAAGTTCACTCTTTTTCATTTTCCTCAATTAAAAAATAATCATCATACTAATCATGGGTTGATGTGATCATATTCAGCCATTAAACTTGTGCTACTCCCTAAAAAGTGAAGGTTAAGATATTCAGTATTTTTATGATGAACTCAATTTTGTTCAAGATTTGTCAATATGCGTCAATGCGTCATAATTTTTTTTTCCTCATTTGACTAAGCTTATCGCCATTTTCAACTTATTTTAATAACCTGCTTAATATTTAAAAAGCTTATATAAAAGTTATGGTCAATTTTAAATAGATGTCACTGACAAGCTGTATAATTTTAAGACATTATTGAACAAAAATGACCCTAACAAAAGTTATTTAACTGATCAGGCAAACTCCAAACCCAAAATAAAATGTGTTGTGCAAGAAAAGCTCTTGTAAAACCACGCCTCAAGTCCAATTTATGTCAATCAAAGGCTTTGCGTTCTTCAATTTACTTATATATATAAATGCCATAAATAATTTCCAAGTTAAATTTGTTTTTGTAATTTCACTTAATTTTTAATTTAAGTTTTATAGTTCTAAAAATTTTTAATTTGATCCTATCATTTGTCAATTTGCCATAAAATTCTGGTAATGTAACTAATCATATGTCATTTTAACACTCTAAACATTTTAAAATTAAATTAATTCAACTAAGCTAGCCGCTTAATATAAGTTACATCATGTAATATATATGCGAGTTAACTTTATTTTATTATTTATTTTGACTTCTTTTATTAATATATGTTATGTATATTATTTAAAATATCAAAATTACCCATAATTGCTCATGTCAATAGAATTTAATAGCACGTTTATAAAAGTTTATTAGGGGACGAAATGAAACATTTTTAATATCATAAAGACTTAATAACAAAATGTCAAACTATAGAAGTTAAATTAAAAATTGAATGAAACTAAATATTATATATATGTATGTGTATAGCTACAGGGAATCGCAATCTTGTGGTTAGGTGCTTCTATATTGCATAAAGGAAGAGTACTAGTTGGTATTTCACTCGTGAATTTGAATCTCCTCAATTTAAAGGATTTTTATTTCACTCAATTGTTAAGATTTAGGTTTTTTAGATTTGATTTAAATAGTTCAGATTAAATTTTTTTAATTTATATTAAAACTTTTTAAAAGGTAAAATATAAAATAAAAATAATTTTTTAACTATAAATTTAAAAATAATAATAATTGAAATTAAAACAATAAAAAAATAAAACTTTCAATTAAGACTATCTAAATCGAATATAAATAGCTCAAATCTCAACAATTGAAAGAAGTGACATCCTCTCAATTGAGGGCATCTGAATTCCCAAAACCTCCCACATGACAATTATTATCTGATTACGAAAATTACAGTCTATTAATTCACCATCTAAGGTCCAAAGATGCAGATAGCTACGTTAAGATCGATGTCATGGGAGGATGAGAGAGATTCACACAAACAAATTGGTCCCATTGATTATCTGACAAACTTAAATGGGTTTTCCAATCACATTTGGTCTTCGTGCATTCTTTTGACCCCGAGAGAGATTAATATATAGGGTTAATTTATTGTGGACAAAAAATCTCATATTTCTAGGCACTTATGAATAATTGTACAATTATTTGTATGCTACTTTTGCGAAAATAAACAAAAATTATATAAAGTTTTTATAAAATATTAATTACTCGATAACTTTTAAATTTTATCAAAATTATCTCTCATTCTTTTCATGGTTACCCATCTATTTACCTTTTACATATGACATGCCCTTTTACACTTCATGACGGAGAAATCCACTTTTGCTCATATCCTTGCCTTGGAATAATTGTACGAAATTATTCCTGCTCCCAGTGACAAAAAGGTTGAAAGTTTTTCTACCTTAAAGTGATGCATTATTCTGCACAATATTTCCAAAGGCTGTCCTCTTTCTTCTCTTATATTCACAAAATTCAATCGAAGGTGGGGTACATTGCAAAATCATTAATAAAGTGTATAATAAATATGATCAATCAAAGGGCCGTTGTGAAAAAACTGCAATTAAAAACTAAAATAATAGGACTGAAAACTGCAGTTAACCCTAAAATTTGTTGATTAATCACACTTATATAATAGAATGCATTAACGTATGCCTTTAGCCCAAATTACCATTTTATTTTTTATTTTATTTTCATTTGCGATTGATTAATTAGTAGTTGATGACAGTATTAAAATAGCTGTACCTAACTCTTGATCCCGACAACGCGTGCATGCATCATTCGTTAATTCCAATCCGCATGGAAAAATTGGAATAGTACTCAGTTGGTCAGGGCAAGTTTTTTAGGCTTATTTTCACCTCCAAATCACACTTTTACCATCATCATGTCGTCACCATGCCATACTTGTTTTTCTTTGGGCCAACAATCACCATGCCATGTTGGGACAAATATCTTCTGTAAAATGAAATGTTATTTGCAGCAAATATAAGAGCTGCCTCAGTGAACGTTCGCAATGATAATAATTGCAACAAATAAAGCTTTCATAAATCAGGTTGATCTGATTTACATCCACCATAAAGCTTAATATGTTAATACAGTGAAGGGTGCTGTATATTTTTTGATATATATATATATATATATATATATATAAAATTAGTTTTTGAGTTATTTGGCATTTTCCTTACTTTATGAAAGATCCTTATTTATAGATTGGGTTTATTCTAACCCTGGGCGCACATCCCAAAATCTCCTTTTGCCAATATAAAGGATAAAAAACTCAACACTTGATCTTGTCAGGGCTTTACTCTTATCAAGGTCCAAAATGTAAGTTATTTAAGAAAAAAAATTTTAATTTAAAATATAAGTCACTTAACATTAATTATTATTATTTTTTCATAATATTCATCATTTAATGGTAATAGTTGTATTAAAAATCTTTCATTTAATAACATCAGTTGTATTGATTACAGAATTAAAGTTGCAAAGACATAATAATATTTAAAAAATTTAAAAATATAACTGATTTTTTTTTTAGAAACATAAATTTATTAAAAATAATTTATATTTTGAACCGAAGAGAATATGAAACAGTCATGTAAACAGAAAACACAATCGTTTCATGAATCATATTTATTTTTAAGATCGTTACAACCATCAATTATTGGTTAAGGTGACCGAAGGCCAGCTTGAAATCCGTTATAATTGGTCTAAGTATATTTTGGAATCTTTTAAAGCCGAAGCCATTTATTTCACAAAAATCGTACATTTAACGTATTTAAAAACGAAATTCCGTTATATACATATATATTATATATTTTTTATTTAATGACAATTTTTTAACTATATTTATAAACTCCATCCTTACAAACTTTTGATTTAATTAAGTGGTCCTCAATGAACCTTGTCCACAAAAAATTATGCCTATATATATATATATTTAGAGCTTAATGGAAATGTTCAAAAACAAAGACGCACAAATCGCATCAATACCTGTTCCGATGCAGCGTCAACCTTGGCCACCCAAGAATAATAAATTATGACACATGAGGACATAGTAATAACTATCTTTCTTACTTATCTATGTTTTGTTTTTCGAAGAAATATGCTTTTTTTTTTATTATTCATGATTAATTTTTTATTTTTGAATTTAAAAAATATATAATTTAATCTTTAAAAGTTTTTAACTGTTAATCCCAAGTACATTTATTTTTTTTTTTAGAAAAACAACTTATATGTATTTTCTTATATTTTTATTATTAAAATTTTTAATTAAAATATAATAAGTATATTCTTTCTTAGTTAAACTATATATTTGTTGTTATTTTACTTAAAAATTATATATTTATTATATATATATATATATATATATGATGGGAAAGATATAAAAAATTACATCTAACTCTAATCCTTATTTTTATCCTATGTTTACGTAAGACTCACACGTAATATTAGTACGTTAAAAGTTCTTAGAAATTAAAGTATGCATTTTTAATTAAGTTTTAAAAATTAAATAATTAAGACTAATCCCTTCACACATTGTCCTTCTGTAGCCGGTTTCTCTTCGAGGCATGTGGTTGATAAGAATCCAAAAATAATTTATAATCAAGGAAGATGTCAACTGATCTTTTGCTGAAAAAAAAAATTGGACAATATTAATTTAGATAATATCTAACACAATGTAGTAACCCATTGTAGTGCATCCGTACAACGAAGATTACAATAGAGAGAGAGCAAGCAAAAAATAAATATAACTCACAAAACATCAAGAAAAGCTAGAGAGTACATCAAAATACCTCTAGGATATAAAAACAAATCCTAATTAATATAAATGGAATAACAAGCTCTAAGATTTCAGTAAGTCATGGCATGCTAGCTATAGTCTGTCCAACCCGTCTCTGATTAATTAGCATGTTGCCTGTTCCTTAATAAAGAAGGCAATATAAATTACCAGTGAGTTTCTGATGAAGTTCCTCTCACCTCCTACCTTAGAATTTCAAAACTACCTTTTTGTTCCAGCAATTGTTTTTTGTTAAATTCTAGACGAAAAGAAATAAAGTGAAAAGAACAATATGTATATTTGTAAGGGCGTAGCCTAACACGGGTGAAATGAAAGAGAAGATTCAGATTAGAAGGAAAATTATAATTAAGAGGAATTTAAAGGGGTTAGGGAGTTCTGTCGCAGTTGAAATCGCATCAGGTGAACTCCAAGCATGATGCGATTTCGCTGTGTCAGAATGCCCTGTTTCTACCTCTTTGGCCCTTCATATTTCTGGTTTATGTGAGATTGCTTTCAAGATTCTTTTATCATCCTGGTTTTTAGGTCTTTTTAAGTCCTTGATTCTAATTCTCATGCCCATCATCCTGCAAATTCTAGCTTAAGTTAGCATGATCCATCAGTAATCCCACCGCACTTCAACTTCACTTGCTACCGATTGTTTGTACATAATTTATGCACTAAAATTAAATAACCCAGAAGTACTCCTTAGTCTTGGGACCCATAGATTGTTTCATCACGAAAATTGCTTTGATATCTAGGCAACCAAATGGACCACACTATGGCATGCAGATTTTGAGTCTCATGTTAACAACTAAACATGGTTCAGTCTTACTTTTCTTTTAGAACTGTCTTTTTTTTTTCTTGGGTCGTTTCCTACTGCTAATTAGGACTCTATTAATTATAGTTAATTAGATGGGCTAATTAATAGTGTAGTTTTTTTAAAAAAAAAAGAAATTATAAAAGCAATGAGTTTCCCATCTCTTCCAATTTAGGTTTTCATTTAATGGGCTCTTCGGTTTCTATTCTTATTGTTGAAAAGCTTAATTTGTTTTAATTTTTATTCACCACTGAGGTAGCATAATAATTAAATATGTGGTGGAAACCTAAGTAGTATATCAAGGATTTAAAACCTCTGATATATCAAAACTTCCATTGGTACCAGCTTGCTAACATGGCATTCAAATCCAGAGCAGCATCGAGCTTCTCTTAAGGTTGGTCCACAACAAAAATTTTCTCCGAGTTTTTAAGAGCTTGAGGCAATTCTGAGTGGTATTGAATGGAAATTGTCCCTGGCTTGTTTTTGGTTGTTATTTTTCTAAATGTTAGCTTTCTTTCATTGGCAATTTTTCTTAGAAAATTTGAAAGTAAAAATAGAAATTGAACAACTAATATTAATCGTGTTAATCTTCTACAGCATTCTCAGCGTTAACCTGAAATGCAAATTATGATTCTTATTCTCATTTTTGTGAACAGATTGAAGTTGTTTTAATTATTTGATGCGGTTTTTCACTCCATATGAGCTTGAGGCGGCTTTGCAGGTGGAACCATCGGAATATTTTGCCTGTGATGTTGATGAAGGTGGGGGCCCCTACATGCATTAGAAGAAGTCAGGAAAGGCCTTCAAGTATTGATCGGTGCATATTATTAATTATGGTATATAATCTATCTCACATCAAACAATTCTTGCATGTATCAAGTGTATGTATATTTGGTGATATCAGAACAATGGTTTAGGCAACCTAACTCTATGTTTGGATCTTGGAATATTCAAATGAGTTGTGCTTGTGGTGTGATTGTCAAAAAATTAGTTGGAATGATTGTTTGTGCCATTGAATTTGTATAGATATATTGAGGTTGTGTACTTTCCAGATATCATGGTGAACACTAAAAGGGGCAAACCAACTAGGGCTAAACTTAAGGATCCTTTGCGAACCATCATAGACCATCTAAACCAACAATAAGTCATGATGGAATAGCAGAGACAAATTATACAGTAGCAATAAGAAATAATATTGCAATTGCAAAATGCCTTGGCTAAGAGAGATGATGATAAAGGGAACACCCTAGAGCCACAGCTACCTGCTCTTAACAACCTACTAGCACCCCTTCAGGATTAAGTATAGGCCTAGCTTAGTAGTCAACAACTACTAAATTAGTTCAAAAAGAATCATCCACTCTCGTTTGATAAAAAGCTAAATGTAGAGAAAGCAAAGGTGTTAATTATGTAGCCAAAGAAAATCTTTAGAGTGATTGGTTATACTTCTAAGCAAAAGGCAATGCTTGCCACCTTTATGTTAGAAAGAGAAGTTGATCATCGGTGGCGCAATATAGAGGCAATTATGCAAACTAAGAATATTCCAATTAACTAGGAGAATTTTTTAGTCAAATTTTATATGAAGTATTTCCCTAGTTCCATCTGAGATTAGAAAGAGATGGAATTTATAAATTTAAAGCAGACTGGGGAGATATCCTTTGACTAGTATATGGCTAAATTTATTAAGCTGTCTTAGTATTCTTTCTATCTCTAAAAATGTGATGATGAAAAATGGAGATATGAGCGATTTGAGAAAGGTTTGAAACCTTCTATCAAAGACAAGGTAACTCCATAAAGAATTAGAACTTTTAATATTTTTGTGGAGATCAACAGGGTAATTAAAAATAACTTGCGAGATATTGTGCCAATAATGTCTAGGGCTAGCTAGAAGGAAACCCCAACATTAAAGAGATAGGAAGACAATGCCAGCCTTTATACTAGCAACAAGAAGAATAGTAGGGTGCCCTATGATAGAAAGACATATAAAGGAAAGAAAGTCCAGCCCAGTAAGGGACAGCCATCCACAGTGACCTATTTCAAATGTGGGAACCTTGAGCATATAGCCAAGAACTATTCTTGGATGGACATGGCACCTTCACTCAGACCACAAACCTAAGATAAAGTGTTTGCCCTCACTTAGTAGGAGGCCAGTGAGTCTCTCAGTTTGATCAAAGGTAGGATCATAGTAAATGATTTTTTTGTAATTGTTATATTTGATTCTAGTACTAATCACTCATTTATATCTTATAATTGTGGAAGGAAATTGGGTCTAGCTATTGGTACTCTTCCATATGATTTGTTTGTTTCTACCATAACGGAAGCCATGTAACTACTTTCTACATTTGTTTGAGTGTTACTATATATTTTAACCATTATTATACCAACATTGATTTGATTTATATGTCTTTCCATAATATTAATTTGATTGTTGGCATGAATTGAATGGCTGTTAATAATGTTGTACTTGACTATGAATATAAAATCATCACCTTACCTGAGCATAAGACTATACATAGTATTGGGACTAAATTATCTTTCTTGACCACCACTCAAGTTGAGAGATACTTAGAATATGGATATCAAGAGTTTTTAATATTTTTCCCTATACAAGCAAAGGTAGAGGAAGAAACCGAGGATATCCCAATAGTTAGGGAGTTTATAGAGGTCTTCCCTAAAAATTTTAATTTTAGTGGATATATATATATATATATTATATCCAATTATCCTGAGAAGTGAATTTTCATTTTGTATTCCATAAGATGTTTGATTAGCTCCATTAATGACATTCAGATTTAGATTATACATTCAGCCCCAAAGTAATTGTGAACTCTTTTCAAGGGGAACCGCATTACCTTTCATTTTTTATTTTTTCTTTCCACTGTGGTTGGCATAGAATGCATTGCTTTCCTGTGATGAGAATTAACAAAATTTAGTAACATTCCAAGAGATTATTTCTTTTTCTTTTTTTCTTTTCAAATTCAGATGCGCTTATGCTAAATTGTTTTTACATGTTTTTTCTTTCTGATTTTAACAGTTAAAATTATTTTGATTTTCAAAAATCAAACAATATTCTTAAATTGAAAAGTACTTTTGAGTTGCATTTAATTTACATGAAAGAAAATTTTTATTTTCTACAAATGTTTTTGTTAGAAAAACTCTATATATTTAGTTTCAAAAGTTTATTAATTCATCAAATGTGCCTTAAACGAGGTAGTTTCACTTGAATTCATGAATTGGTCTAGGAATATATTCTCCAGTATTGGTGTATTAGCTTCTCACTGTCACCCATTCCCCCTCATATTCCCTTTTGATTAATAACCATATTAATTTAATAAGACAAAGAATCCGAATATTTCAGTCTACCGCGGATCAACTTCTTCATGGAATATCATCTTTAGTTATTTGATAGGCTATCATATGAGAAGCAGAGATTGTGTGGTGGATTTTTTTTTCTAAGAATCTGAATTCTAGCCTAACCCATTATACTCGGCTTCGATTAATTAGAGTTTAAGCTTATTCAACAACTTTTACTTCCACTAATATTATTTATTCCGGCTTTTTGGCCCCAAATCTTAGAAGGTATAATTATGGATAGGGTATGAATAACGTATATAATTTTCAATTTTACTTGATCTGAAAAAATAATAATTTTCTCATCCCTCAAACTTTTCTATTAAATTTCTAAATCCTCGAATCCAAATGTATTTACTCAAAAAAAATAAGATAAATATATAAAATTACAAATAAAAAAGTACTTTTATTTTGATCATTAATATTATTAAACAATTAAACAGGTAACTTAAGTACCCGTTAGATGAGTATTTTGATCATCCCTATCTCTGAGTTCATCTTATTATACCGGCCAAGGCTTAATACCGTCATTCACATTGCTGATTAAACTGGAACTTTTAGTATTAATTGTGATCATAACGTAAACTCACATTCTAATGAATATATTTCATTTTGAGTCCGATAATTTTTTTTTTTCAAACGTTGATAAATTGAAAGTCAACCTAGTCTATCAACTTTTCTTTTTGTTGGAATCACGGGAATAATGGAGAACAACGAATCAATTTCAGAAGCACCAATTAAAGAGTGAATGTGAATATTAGCTTTTGCTGTTATTGGGACACAGGGCCACCTCTCTATTAATACTCTTTGCCATGAAGAAGAAAGTGAGTCCAACAAAAAGAGAACAAGAAGGAAGAAGCAAGTGAGGTAAGAGTGGAGGCATGTCGCGGGAGAGATGGCACCTCCTTTCAAACTACAAGCAGCTAGCAAGGGCCATCTCTCTGTGACATACCTCCACTTCCCTCTGTCCAAGTATATGAAATTTCCACCACTTAATTCCTAGTTTGTCACAGCTATTGGCTAATAGCTCAACACAATCACGATGAGTACATGCAAACGCCCACAAAAGCTGCCCTGTCGACCTTGTGTTATGTTTCGACGTGGTTTCATATTTATTTACAAATAATTAATTTCACCTACCCATCTAATTATAGTTATATTATAAAATTAAATTTATATACAATTTTTTATTTATTTACTATTAAGTTATTCAATTAAAATATAATAAGTGAATATATTTTTAATAATAACATGACATGCATGTTTAATTAAACAATTATATTCATATTTGTAAAAGTCATACATATCATGTTATTGTTAAAAAATTATATACTTATCATCTTTTAATTAAAAATTTCAACAATAATGATATAAAAAATTATATATAAGTTTTTTTTTAATTCAATATCTCATATATTGAATAGATCTAACCCAAGTAAAGAGTGTAGATTAAATAAAAAATAATTTAATAGTTAGAGATAGAGAGATTAAAAAAAATTATAAACAAAACTATTAAAAATGATTTAAAAATAAATAATTTATTTATAGACATTATTTATGAACTTTATGACGTGGTTTAATATATATAATCAACCTCAAGTAATTTGAAAAAAATCTTTTCTTTTCTCTCTCCCCAACTATTAACTTTTTTTCCCGAGAAGCAATCCCCAAATAAGTAGTTTGAATGTTTTTGCCTATATGTGCATTTGTTGTTCTCCTTTGACTACACGTATTTCATGCACAAAAAGCCTCTCCTTTATTTATTTATTTATTTTATGATGCATTAGGACACCATAGTGATGTTGACGAAGTCGGTGTTCCTGCTTTCCCTCATCAACGTAGCTGCCACAAGCTAAAAAATGCATAGGAAAGGGTCTACTTATTATGGAGTAATAGTTTTGTCTCACACATATACTTATGGCTTGAACAAACACCTCAAAACCTTCCCTTTTTCTTTCAATTTCGTCCTATTTAAGTATATGACTTAGGTATATATCTACTTAATGAAAATTTTCCTACGTACGTCAAGGGGCTACTGTGAATCTTATTAATTAGAGCACGGAGTCCCTAACTATCATCTCCCCTACCCTTGCTCGCTCATCTTTTACACACACAAACACACACACATATATCGATTAAAATTATTTTATTAAATACAAGATTTGAATTTTTTTCTAAATTATAATCAGTTACTTACTGATATATATCTAAAAACAATTCAGCTCAAAAGTTATGTTATTAAATGAAAGTTTATAAGGTGCTGACAACGCATAAACCTATGATATACTTAATTTTCTTTATTAAAAGGAACGGGGAATAGCAAAGTCATACAGACTCTCATAATTGAATAATTTTATTATAATTTTTTAACAATATATAAAAATTGTCCACGTTCCGCTGGGGATGTGCATGACATCAATCTATGAGGTAAAGAGGAATAGATATAGATTTATGTCACATTTCTTGTGCTCAAAGGTTATAAGCATTCATATAGGTGTTTGAGTGGATGCCGTCACCAAATAGCACCTTCCCAGTATTTTAATCTTGACGGAGTGGAATTTTGAGGGTAGAATGCTGGGCTATGGGCGTCCAAGCTGCAGAGAGAGACTCAGAGAGCCTTCCTTATAAATATGGGAAACTCTGAAAGCCAGAGAACATGAGAAATGATGAGAACTAAGCACAAGCAGTGCATATAGAAGAGATGTGGTAGGGACTTTAGTCGAGGGAGAGATGACGCCTACTGTTTGTCAGTAGTTGTCATCTCTCCTCGGCTGAAGCTCCTCCTGTTTCTTTCCATTTCACAAGTTTCCTGGAATTTCAGGCAGGAGTCTCTACCAGTTCTCATGTTTATTGTCTGTGAATTTCCTTCATTTCTCATACTAGCTCGCATTATTGTTCATCTTCTTTTTTTAATATATATATATATATATGGAGAAAATATGTGAGCTCGCTAGCGTGACATGCAGATTTTTAATTTCTAACCTTTGATATAATTTGTAAGGAGATTAACCCATTACACATATGGGTAATAATTCTCTATGAATTTGCAAGTTCTCCAGTGCAGCCTTTGGGTTTTCTCCTTGTTCTCCTCTGGAGATGTAGCCTGTAGCTAGGCCATCTTTATATTGACGAAGTCACGCTAATCTTTTGTCTTCTTTTCTTTCACCAATGATTTTCTTTCCTAATATATTGAAAAGCCCCTGCTGATTAACTAAAAGGGAATTGATCTTTTACACTTACATATTTTGCCATTTGGAAGAAACATGGTTTGGTTTTTTCACAAATTGTTTTGGAGATGCCACATTCCTCATCCTTTGTTTAGATGAATTTGGTTGCAGATCATTTGTGATGGATTAGTCCAATTCCAAGTAAATATATTGGTAAATATCCCCAGGGAGAGCGTGGAAATTTTCTTGCCTTTTCATGCTCAAGGTTTATGGTTCTGCTGAACAAGATATTCAGTTCATATAGATTAAAGCCCAGTTAGTTACATCTGGTCTCTCCAGCTCCAATGCAGAATTGTCTATTACTATTTTGTCTAGTGCTGAAAGGGAGACAAAGGGACCAATCACTCGAAGTCTAAAAGTGATTTTTTGATGTTAAAAGTCTTCAAATCAAGCTTACATGGCCAATAACTTCATTCTAAACATGATCAGTTGTTTTCTTGCTGTAATTGACTGTATATATGCTTATCCAATCAACTTGTTCAATGCTCTGAAGCTATATTATTAGTTTACTGTTGAGCCAATAGAAGGGAGACATCTCAGTTCTAATGAATTTGATCAAGTCGCCTCCCCCCCCCCCCCCTTTTTCTCTTTTTTTGTTGCTGCGATTCGTGAAACATTTAAATGTCAAATTAAAAAAAATCCAGCAACTGGTAAGAGTAAACTTTGCACTTTGCAGTGTCTTAAAATGAGCTGAGCTGTAAGGCACAGAGTAAAACCTAAGCACGTGAAATCTTAGAAGACTCTCTCTATATATCTGATTTATCATGAACATGATGATTTATTAGTCTCTTCAAATGAAATGCTTGTTTTTCACGTGAAATTATGACTAATCAATTTGCACAAGATTCTGATCAGCATTGGTAAGAGGTCACAATCTCACATCTTATATGGATCTGAGCTGTAAGGCACAGAGTAAAACCTAAGTACGTGAAATCTTAGAAGACTCTCTCTATATATCTGATTTATCATGAACATGATGATTTATTAGTCTCTTCAAATGAAATGCTTGTTTTTCACGTGAAATTATGACTAATCAATTTGCACAAGATTCTGATCAGCATTGGTAAGAGGTCACAATCTCACATCTTATATGGATCGTAGTATGAACCAGGCAAGGGCCACATATAGAACAGTTGTACATTAAAAAAAAAAAAAACCAACTTGATTTTCATTTAAAAGCAGATAAAAATAAACTGACGAGTGAGATAGGGGCATTATTTGCATAATGTATTGTTCAATAATAAAATGAATAAATTATTTTTTTTCTTCAGGATTTTCATTATTATTAAAAATTAAATAATATTTGCTTAATTTTGAACGGTTAACTTTATTCCATCTGAAACTCTCAACTCAGATTTCCCATGAGGACCTCTGCCAAAATTTACATTTATTCGTTCTAATTGGCAGTCCAATTTGACCTCAATATACGAAGAGCTCAAGATGAATGTATTTATGTATTTTTTTAATCAGCTTCAGCGGAATGAATATATAATAGAAAAAATTACAGTTAGAGATTTAAGTTTTTGTAAAATTTACAATAAAATTTTTAAAAATTAAAATTATTTTTAAGAATCAAAATTACTAACACTTACTATTAAAATTTTTTAAAACAATTATTACCAAATTTTAAAAGAGTTATTATTAAAGTTACATAACTTTCTTAAAATTTAATAATATTTTTCTTAAATTTAGTAGTAAATTTTTCAAAACTCAATAGTAATTTTAATTCTTAAGATTTTTTATTACAAATTTTATACAATATCAATCCTTGAATATAGTTTTTTTATATAAATATATATTCATCAATGTGAACAGCCGAAATGGTCTCTATAACCAGGCGAGTCGGCCTAAAATGAGGCCCTACATAATTGGAGGGCTGAATGAAGACCTGTATATAATACCAACTAAGGACCTTCCAGTCAACGAACTATAATGAAGTTTGTCATTTCGCAGTCGTCTCTAATGTACCCATCCATGAACTAGTCAAATACATGTAATAACAGCTATGAAAAACACGTGTCCGAGGAATATTAGGTGCTCCGTAGGGTAGTCTAGTTAGAAATTAACCATTTGACATGTTCCAGAATTGGTCATCTCGTACCATAAGGGGGAGAAATAGGGTAAGAGTTGGTCTTGTCGTACCATAAGGGGGAGAAATAGGGTAAGACTAGCAGTTCGGCACCCAATTACAAGAACATGCATTGCCTCGGTGACGCAAGAAAATAAAGGCGTAACGGATGACCGCAACAACTGAAAAGCCACAACTGTACATAAACGTGATTTTATTTCAATTCATTTCGTCTTGGCTCTTTTGTGTTTTTCCTTCTTTTTTTTTTGGGCTTCACTTTCTTTCGTCCCCTCTTATATTTTTCTCTCGTTCCCAAACAATCAGCATTAAACTTGTTCCACATGTAAAAGAGAGCAGTAAAAGCTAAAATCAGCTCTCACATTTTCAGGTTTGTTAGTCCTTGGAATTCAGAACCTTCCATCTGGTTGCTAATTGGTAGGAAAAAAGTTGAATGGCTACTTTACTAGGGGCTAGATTCAGTTCTATCATGTATACCATATCATTATAGCAAGTACACTAGCTCTGCATATAGTCTTTCCCATATTGACTCACTTGCCTTCTCTATAGCAGAGATAATGTGTATAAATTTAATATTTTCTTTTCCTACTAGAAAGAAACATTAATTCAATGATCATGCTAACTAAATTTGCACG
Organism: Erythrophleum fordii; assembly: GCA_032878935.1. NCBI lineage: Eukaryota > Viridiplantae > Streptophyta > Magnoliopsida > Fabales > Fabaceae > Erythrophleum > Erythrophleum fordii. The sequence continues at coordinate 15,540,370 of JAVQMF010000049.1, read as the reverse complement.
TGTAAAATTAAGGCGGGCTACCAATTCTTGTCATCTACACTATCTCGGCCAGAAATTTTCATTTGACAATAATGAATTGATTAGAGTTTCTAGCTTTTTTTGTTAACTCAATAGTCTCCCAACATTTCTTGTGTTTCATGATTCTTTGCTACTTTGTATTTTGTCACTTTTATAACATGCAAAAAAGACTAGAGGCCATTTATTTAAGTAATTTCTCTTTCTAAATTTTTTTCTTATTGCTAAAAGCAAAAAGCTACTCTTTGGTTTACTTATCTCCCATCTCTGTTTATTGACCTTTGTTAAAGCAAAAGTTAATTTTGCTTCATTTTTTCTTTTAAGTCTTTAAATACACTAATAAGTATTAATGAGGATTAGACTTGATTATGGGTCAAAAAGCTCACTCGACCTGATAAACCTGACTCAAAGAAAATGAATATGAATCCAAAAAAAAAGAGCTCAACAAAAAAGGACCTATTTTTAAAAAGCTCAAATATAAAATGGGTTGACTTTGAGCTTTTTTTTTAACTCAGTTCGAACCTGAGCCCGGCCCTTATTATAATTATTTTTTACGTATTATTAATAAATAATATTATTAGAAAAACTATTTATAACTATAAATATAAGTAAAAAAAAGAATTATATAACATATATGATTATTATGTTTTTTATACTCTTACTTATTGTACAATATATTATTAGGAATAAATTATAATTCAAACAAAATAAATTATTAATCAATAATATTATTGAAAAAACTATCATCTTCAAAGGTTTTATTATCTCACATATATATATTAAGTGGTTTAAATTCTTATAACATTTTTTTGGGCTATTTGGTATTTAAAACAAAAAAAGCCTAAAAGTAATAAAATAGATATATTTAGTATTTAAAATAAATAAAAAATAAAAAATTAATTTTTTTAAAACGGGCAGGTCCCAACTCAAAAAATTTGAAAAATTTTTTATGAACGTGACTTATTTTTAAATGAGCTTTGGCCCTTTATAAGGTCTAATGAGGAAAAGATAATTGGAAAAGCTACTACATGGTGCACCTTTGTTGGACGTGCTTACTTTGTATAGAACCATGAAAGAAAATAGAGATGGTGATCTACTAGTCTAAAAGTCTTCTCAAAACAACCGAAAAAAAAAAAAAGCTACCTTACTCTTCCATGGCTACTCAAGAATCATGATAGCCTAACTGCTAAACAGATAAATATGAAGCTATTTCATAACAGCTAGAAAATTGGAGGCCTATGTAAGAAGAAAAGATGCATAATAGAGATAAGAAGAAATTACAAAGCTATTTTCATTTTAGAATTTGCCGTAATCTTCTTTATTTCAAGCCTTATCTTTGCTAAGTATCTAGTTTATTTGACTATTTGATCGTCAAATTAAGAATATACTTGTAATCCCTTGATTCATAAAGGTCTCTAAAATTTTATATTCCTTCTATGTAAATCATTCTTTAGAAAGGAGAGTCAGTTGATGTGTGAGATATTTGTAAAAATTCTAGGTAAAGTTAGAAACCTAGCATCTTTGGACCATGTACTCTTGTAAAATAGAAAAAATCTCTTGGTATTTGCAAAGAGACTAGAAATAGATAAAAAAAATCATACCAAAATACATCAAATGTACTTCTTCCATCTTTCAGCTTTTACTTACTATCATTACATTCTATTTGAAAAGCCTTATCAACAAGATCCTATTCTGCCTCTTTGATCCTTAACTGCTTAATTATATTTTTAACACCCTATCAAAAAGATCTTTGTTTATCTACAAGGTTTTCAATTTTGTATATTAGTTTAAACTTTTAGCTAGTCATTTTAATTTTTGCAAAAGCATCTATTCACTTCCCTTTAGGTGCATTCTTCATTTTTGAACTTGGACCAGGCCTGAAGGCAATTGTATTACCAATTACAAAGCAAGGACTAGTTCCATTTTCCTAGCTTCCTATGCACAACCTTTAAGAACAACCATGCCAGGACCTATAGATAGTAGTTTAGCATCAATTTTGTCTGTTACTAAATCAGAAATTCCCTAAAAAAAGGGAGCATTGTTATCAATAACCGTCATAAATTCAACTACATATTTTAATATTTGAATTAAGATATCAGATAATTAATTATTAAGATGATTAGTTATTATCTCAAAATTACTTAAAATAAATAATTATCTAATAATTAATATTTGTATTATTTGAATTTAAAAAAATTTATATCCTGTTAATTAGATATATTTTCTCAATTGCTTAAGAGCAGTATCTTATTAGGACTCTTCTTAAAAGGTTTAAAAATAGGAGGTACTTAAGAAATGAGACTCACACAAAGAGAAAAGAAAAATAAGGTTTAGAATGAGTTGCTGTAAAGCAATACGTAAAGTTCCTTATGTAATTTTACGTTACAATAGAAGTAATCGGATAAGTTTTTCTTTTGCTACAAATTATTTTATCTTTTAATTAGTGAATTATTTTTATTCTACATTAGCATTAGACCCAAATTTTCAATGCCTCTATCTAGTAGTTAATAACAATCCCTATATTTATGACATTGGTAATTTTTTGCATAATCAGAATTGCAATTACAAGTGTGATGGGGTGTTGGTTATATGGGTAATCCTAGATCTTGCTGTGCTTATATGATAATGTATTATGCCTAATAAAAATTAAAAAGGAAGCATGTATTAACGTATATGTATATGAATAAAGTTACTCATGACTTGATATGTTTTTTTTCCAGTTGTGAATTCTATATTTTTTCTATTCAATATTTCTAGAAGTATATGAACCAATAATCATAGTGCTTTCTTATTTATTAATGTATTTATTTGTTTTTTCTTTGTGATGGTTGGTTTAAAAAGTTTCAAGTTTTGAAGAACATCACCAATAATGGTGAATTAATGTGGAGATCAAATTTGAACATAATTTTTACACCAAATGTTGTTCATATGTTCTAAAACTACAATTCAAATTGGATGTAAATTGGATAACTCATCAAGAAAAAGATATGAATTTTTGGATTGTGAAAAACATGATTAACTAGCCACCTTTCAAGCATTCCCTCTTCAAGATGTGTCTGTGTCTGATGTTATAATCTATTATATATTCATTTAGTACAATGTAAGGTTCATTTTAGCCATAGTTTTCATTACAAAACTTTTAATAGTGGAAAATCAACTATTAAATATATTAAATTGACTTCCAATACCTAAAAGTAGTATGCTTTCCCATTTAATTCATAAATCACATACAAATATCTGATTTCATCTAATGGATCATGTGTATAGCTTTCATATGGACAAAGAAACCAAATTCACTATTTCACCCATCGTCATATACTGTAGTATAAAGTTTAAAAATTTATAACTTGAATTACACAATTTTAATTAATGCAAATTAGGTATTTATTTAAAGCTTATAATATGAAGTTTCTACGTTAAAAATTTTAAGTTAAAACAAATCCATTTGATCTCTAAAAGAATACAAAAACTATATTTGAATCAATGCGAACAATACCAGGGCCATAGTAGCTTTTTGGAGCCAACTTTAAAAATTTGTCAAATATTCTATAGAATTTCAAAAAATACAATAGAAAGATTCGAATGTCCTTTAAATGCTTACAAAATTTCAACCACAAACTTGGTCATTTAAATAGTTAAGGGCAAGAATGCATTTTATTGTTCATTTAGACAATTTTTTTGTTCTAAAATGATCTAATTTAGCTCTAATATGCTATCTATTGCCATGAGTAACTTTCAACTCATATATACATCATCTATAAATAATTCAACATATGAAAGTTACCTAGTATGTAAAAATCATCATCTCACTTATAGACAAGCATATGAGATCAAGGATATTTCATATACTAAAACATGTTCCCATGGTATAAATTTACATTAATTAGTCATACATTTAGGTTTAATGCTTTTGCATAGGTTGTTATTATATTTCATCACAATATACATCAAATATATCATATTTACAACTAAAGTTTCATATTTACTAATTATATGCCAACATCCCACTAACATCTTTAATTTACATTCTCCACTACACTAATCACCTTAAGGTGATTCTTTGGACTCTAGTGTACCTGAAAATTTGCTAGTCTAAAATGTGAGATTTGCATCCCAATAGTTATCATATCATTCACTTTCATACCCACCAATACACCATAATCAATTATACCATGTAACATGACTAGAAAAGGATTAACATTTGGACCTTAATTCGATCATTCACACATCATTGCCCTATACCAATGACACGCCACATAGAAGTAATATAATTGGCCAATTACATACAGATAAGCAACCTTTGGCTCATTCATGCATAGCTCATGAAAAAGAAACTTTTGTCTCAACCAACTATGAGAGACAAGTAAACCATTAACTAACATATATTATCATTCATGTATGATCAATATTAGGATATAAAAGAAATGAAATAACACCTACCTTATTTTCCAAGCATACATAAGAGTCTTCAAAATTCTTTTCTCCCCCAATACAAGTTATCAACCATCTAATTACATAACAACATAACATTGCGTATCTTTACATCAAATAGATACCTAATAGAAGCATTCTAACCGAAGTTCACTAAGACTACTTAGGTCTAAGCCTCTTCCAACTTGATATATATATGCTAATTTCATGTCAGTTGATCTCTTTTAAGCTCTTATGGTTCTACTTTTATTTCTAATTATCAATTCACCCTTTTAATTCCTGAATTAAGATCTAAAATGCAATAGAGCTAATCTTCTTCCTAAACCAAGAAACCTTAAATTTTCAAAGCTTGAATTTTCCTATTTAACTCATCACCTTTTTTGAAATCTTAGGGCCCTTAGAACTTCAATTTTTAGCCTTCAATCCATAACAAATTTATATTCAAATTGTAGAGAATTTCATCCTTTTTCTTCCCCCACCATTAGTTCTCCCAAAGCTCTTGGTCAAACTTAAGTGTTTGGAAAAACTAATTAGTTCATATGAAAGCTTTCATGAAGTTCTACAATTTTCCTAACTATGTCTAATTGAAAAGAAGAGAGAAAATACCTCAAACTGAAGTCTTTCTCTCTTTACCACCAAGTAAGCTTTAATAGAGGTTAGTTTTTTCTCTCTCCTTTTTCTCAATTTTCACCCTAATATGATGACCACTCAATTTTATTAATTTTAGACTAATTAGGATAAATATGAAAATTAACAACTAATACAAAAAATTAGAATGAGATGGCTTCATTTTAATTGGATAATAGTTGGATTTAAGTGTTAATAAATTCCTAAATCCCAAATCTAGCCTTGGCTTATCCAACAAGCCTCTTTTTAGTTTTATTTCCACATCTATTATACTTTATTTACTCTACCTATTACACTTATTTAAAACATTTACCCAATTAAGATTTTTATGACTTTTATAATACTAAATTGGCAAAAAATTCAAATTTTATATTAATTGATCCTATTATGTATTAATTTTTATTAAATTCAAATCAATTGATTTTGAAGATTATTTCCCATAATATTACAAAAATCACTTTTAATTCCCAAAATATTGTTTTTACCTAAAATCCTATCATAATTAAATTAGGACAAATATCTAGATGTTACATCTAAGTCATAAGTCAATAGAAAATTTGTTCTTCAAGCTTTCCAACGATATAAATTATGAGCAATTTTGACATAAAAGTAAGGGAGATATAAGACCTTAAAATTAGATGTTTGGCCATGAAGATAAAGTGACACTCACTATCACTAAGGACACATGATATCCACCCTTATGCCTTTTGATGACTTTTAAAATACCAACAGAATCAAAAACCCACGAGGAAGTCAATGAAGGTTTCAAATTTGCTAGAAACCCAACCCATGTGGATCCTGTACATCACGCGCTATGATAGTTACATGCATAGTGTTTTTTTAGGCCAAATTCCCCTTTTAAAAAAAATTCTAGCAACATCTTTTCCTAAAACATGTGAGGGCATGTGTGTGGTTCATTTTTTGTATTAAAATTTTCCTAAAATTATAAGCTACTTATGGGTTTAGATAATTTTTTGTGTTGTTCGAATACACATAGGAAACCTAATAATATAAAATTTATGTTTAAAAAATTTATAATTTTATAATTTTATAATATTAATATTAGTTAAGTTATAATAAAGTTGTTTGAAAAAGAAAAAAATTATTTTAATGATTGAATAGGTCTTTAAGAGGGTAAATAGCTAATTACCTAGTTAGATTTAGAGTCTTAAGTGCAAGTGCCAAAGGAAAAAATAAATAAATTTTTCACATAAATATTGGGATTAATAAGGGGCGTCTAAATTGGTAAAACTTTTGTGTGACATACCTTAACATACCTCAAAAAAATACTTTTTTTAAGTGTTTGGAACAAATATTGACTAAAGAGATATAAAAAAAAATTCAAACAATAATAAAACATAGGCTTTACCTATGTTTTTGTTGCTTCCTTGAAACTACATGCAATTATATGTATCGCAAAAGCAATATAGTGATAAGAAAATATCATTCCCTCAAAGATTTGATGTTAAAATTTGTCAAGTACCAAAATTTATACCCTAATTTAAATTAAGCGAATCAATTTTAAGTGTTGGTGTTAAAAAGAAATGATTATGGATTATTAGCTATTCAGAGTTTAAAGTTAGTATTTGAATTTCTGGGTGAATATTGGTATCTAGGATTATTATTAGTCTCTCTTGTATTTCATAGCACTTTTCTTAACATTCAGTACTTTTGTTTTCAATGGTGATACATGTTGGTTTAGGATTCATTTATTCCTACAAGTATTTTTCCAAACATCATATAAGATTATCCAATCAATTTCATAATTCCTTATAAAACCAATTAAGATCAAATTATTAGCATAATACCTAATTGGATCATGTGAGGTTAATGAGTATATCCCTATCTCATTAATTAAACCATCCACCCTTCGAGCAAAGTATCAAATCAATCTAATTGTTGGCCAATTAATCAAAGAGCATAAAGCATAGAATTAAATGAACAGATATTAACCATTGATTGCAAAATTAGAATGAGAAACAACTACTAATCCATACAAAAGGTTCTAACAATCATAAATTAGAGAGTTTAGCTATACATATTCATGATATTCAAGGAAAAATTTGATGTAAAAGTCAGAATCATCAAGATAAAATGAGAAAAATAGAAGAAGGAAAGAGGAAACTCAGAAATGGAGAGTATCTAAGTTTCAATCTTTAATCCCTAGCTTCCCTCTACTTCAAGATGCCTTCATAGCTTCTCTTTAGCGTCTACACACTTGGAACAAGCAAAAGCCAACCCAGAATGATGGCTCCCTTCATACTCCCAGTTATATGAAGAAAGAAACCCTAAAAAACTTACCAAGGAAAATGTTGCGTTTAGTTAACTTTGAATTGCGTCGTGGCTTGGACATTCGTGCCACGGCGAGATTGTTTACTGGATGGGATCTGCACATTCTATGTTATGACTTCACTTATTGCACCATGACGAATTTTGATTCTGTGTGGTTTCACATCGTGGCTTGGCTCTTTTCCTCGCCATGGCATTCAATGCCTCACCTCGCATCGCAGCTCAACACTTCCTTGTCGTAGCGAAGTCAGCTTCTAACTGAAGCTTCACTGCTGCAGTATTAAGATGCACTACGGTGCAGGTTGCCCAGCAACATTTTTCACCATTTCCTTCATTTCAACCGCGACTTGATTAATTCAAGCCTTGGAAAGCTTCCAAAAAGCTACATGAACCAACATTCTGAAGCCTCTTTTGCCAAAAAAAATGCTCAATCCTTTCTTAAACATACATCCTACAGTAAAAGCAAAGTGTAATTAGTTCTCACTATACTCAAAATAAAAACAAAAACTATCATTTCCTAAGTAAAAATTGAGTATAAAGCTATTCATCCTAAGTGTGTTTATTTTATCTATAAAAGTATTATTTATCCTATAATTAGAGGCTAAATCCATATTTACTAAGATAAAATATGTACAATGACATGAATAATGGGAAGTTATCAGTTTTCTTTAGGCTTGAAAATACAAATAAGCTAAGGTAAATACAGGAAATTGCTATAGAATTGCAAAAGAATCTAAAAGTGCAATTAATAGAAACATTGTTTTAGGATAGAGTTAAGACGAACAGGTAAGAATTTATCTGAAAAGCCTCCTGGGTTAAGATAATAATTAATTTCCTTCTTGATGACAAAATACTAGGAACTTGTGAAAGAAAACCTTAGAGCCAAGACAAGAAGGCTCAATTTTTCTTAGATGGATAAGCCATATAGAGCTCATAAAAGAGCATCTCAACACAGTAAATGTAAGGCAAATTGTTTTACTTTCTCAATTTTCAAACATGAGAAATGCAAGGCATTTTGGCTACAATATACTTAAGAAAGAGATTTATATGAAAGGTTTCTTTAAATGAATCAATTGTAAGATTGAATAGGAATTGCCACCTGAAGTGGCAAATTTGGATAGGCTATGAGTCTAAATTATTTTGAAAATTTTCAAAATAATAAGTTGACTTTAAAAAGTGATTTGTTGACAAAATATAAAATTCTCTACACACTAATTTTAGCAAACTTGTTCATTAAATACTATAAGTACATAAAAATATGATACATGTGAAATATGCTTCTTAAGAGATGTTTATTCAAGTAAGAGTTTTTGAACTTTTTAAGAACTAAAATAAAATATTAAATGCTTTTGCATAATTGAATCACAAACTTAGAAGGTTAGGAGTTCCTGAATTGCATCTGACAGCTCAAGCCATATGATCAATTATACTAAAAGATAAGTTTAAGAGCACTTCTACCATTAAACTTAGGAGGTTAATACATTTAATAGCACTTCTGCCAACCAAAAATAAAAGGTTAACTAATAAAAGTAACACTTATAGATTGCTCTCTAACAAAAAAATGAAGCAACATCTAAGAGAGATATCAAACATGATTAAAAAGCTAAAATTAGCTAGTCAAGACCACTTAGATGAAAAGCAAAAGCAAGCTATCATCAGATGCCAACTTGATAGTTGAGAGAACGTTAATATCAAAATGACCTTACAATGAAAAAATTACGTCTTTTAAAGATATTATTTTATGCTTAAGGATGAGAACCATGAGACTATTAAGACATTTGAACAAGTTTACATGATTAAGACTACTAGGATTTTCAAGCCCAAGTGTATGACTACAGGTAAGAAACCTTATAGCATAAAGCCCAAGCACCAAAAAAGATCTGGCAAGCCTATTCAAAAGGCGAAGCCTAAGCTTAAAATAAAGAAGATTATTTAAGAATCATCAATTACTTTCTAAGAATAGATGGTTCTATGTAGGAAATAATGCACCTATTGAGGTGAAAAGAATTAGTATACATAAACTAAAGTTATATGGTGAACAAAACCCACTCTTATATAATGTTTTATACATTCCAAAAATCTAGCATAATTCAATTTCAGTTGCTTCCATTCTTAAACTAGATTTTAGTGTGAATTTTTCACTTGTCGATGGGACAACACATTATAATTGTTTCCATTATAGTCAATCCATTTCAAGACATATGGTCCCATAAATATGAGGGCAAATCATAAAGCCTTGTATTTCATCTCCATTGATAAACTTAATTGGTATGGTTATATTTACTTGATCTCCCTTGAGTTCAAAGCTTATAATGCTTTACACGGTTTATGAACCTAGTTGAGAATCAATTAAATAAAAAACATTAAGCATTTGTTAGATCAATTCAAGAATTTATGTAATGAAAAAGGAATCATAAGACAAGTTGTCAATTCCTAGCACATCACAATGATGAAATAAAGTTACAAAGCAAAGAAATAGGACATTGGTCAAAATGGTGGCATAATTAAATCTTCCCATATTCAAGTGGGAAGACGTATTGATAATTGTAGCTTTTATACTTAACCGAATGCCCTTCAAAATAATTACCTCCATACTTTATGACTTGTAGACAAGTAGAAAAACCTAATTTGAGTGTATTATGATCCAAGGGTTAGCAGCATATATGTATGAGTCTTCCCATAAGTATGGGAACTTGGGCCTAGAGAGCAAGAGATGCATTTTTTTTTAATATTCCTGACATTCAAGGGGTTATGTCTTCACATAAGAAAATAAAGATGGAAGTGTGATAAAATTTGAATCATAGGATGCCACATTATTAGAAATAAAATTTCCTAGCAAATGTGATCTTAATGGACTAATAGATAAAAGTAAGGAACAAATAGTTTTACCTCTACCTACTAATCTAAGTGAGAGGACAATTCTTTCTAGAGAATAATTCCTAAAAGACAGTTGTGTAAGGATAATCAAAGAAATATTCCTTATAATTTTGAGATTAAAGGGACATCATTGATAGTTACTTTATAAGATGATGAAGAGCTAAAGTTAACTAAAGAGACTCTCTTTTACCTTATTTTGAAAGTGATGGAAAAGGAGATGAAATGTATAAGAAAAAATCATACTTAAGGCTTGGTTTATTGTTTGTTAGGCTAAAAGGCAATTAGGAACTAACGATTCTCAAAATTAAGAGATAGGCATTTATTGAAAGGAATAAGGCCTATTTGGTGGCTAAAAGGGTGTATATAGCTAAAAGGTACTAATTATGAAAATACCTTTTTGCTTGTTGTGATTTTTAGTTCGATTACACTTATTAATTATGGCTATAATTGCAAGTATAAACTTAGACTTACACTGAAAAACCACATTTTTCAATGGAGAACTATATGAGAAATCTATATGGAACAACCTTTGGTTTTGTCCAAAAGGTAAGGAGCTCAAAGTTTGCAAGTTCCAAAGGTTTAGTTATGGGTTTGAATAATGATCTAGATAATGGTATTTGAAATCTTATCAAGCAATCACTTCTTTTGACTTTAATATGATTGATGAGAACCACTAAGTGTATATGAAATAGTCTAAAATATATCTTTTACATGGTTAATATATTATTAGCTGGAAACAATCTAACTTTTATTAATGCTATTAAGATGGTCATCCTTCATTTTCAGAAATGAAAGATGTGGGTCTATACATCCTTAATGTTTAAGTCTAAAAGGATTGCTTATCATAAGTGTCAAATTTTGAGAAAATTCTTGAGTAGTTTAGAATAAAATTATGCAAGCCCACACATACCCTATGGCCAAAGGCCACAATTTAAGCTCATAAATATATTTTAAGACTCAATTTAAGAGAATGACTTAGAAAAAGTCCTATACTTCAATGCAATTGAAAATTTTGATATAAACAATAATAAGTAAGCAACTTGGCATTTATTATAAGTCTTGTAAGCCATTTTTTAGTCTAACTAGAGATTGAAAAATTGTAAAGCAATCAAGAAGAATTTGAGAAACTTGAAGGCATTACTCATTACAAATTAAGTTATAAGTAGAGTCACTTATAGTCAGTAGGTTGAAATGTTGATTAAGATGGTAATTTTTTAGTAAAGGTAAATCCACATCTAATTACATGATTTTATGGAATATGATACCATTTCTTTGAATAGCAAAAAATTAACATGCTCAATATTGTTAGCTAAAAAAGTTAAATCAATTGCACGTTTTGCAGCAATGCAATAAAAAGTATGGCTAAAAGAGTTTATGAGATGTTCAAAGATCTTTTAGTGGGCTAATAAATCCAATTATGTTATATTGTGATAGCCATAGCTGACAGGGAGGACTCTAAATATTATAGCAACACTAAATTCAGTAATGGAAAGTTTAATTTTGTTAGAGATATCATAGCATATAAGGAAATCACTCTCTGAGTAGATTGTAGAGTTATGAATATTCTTTCGTTTGGATGTTTTTAAGCATAATGTATGGATGTAATTTTGGAATAAATGAATGTTTGGGTTCTCATTTATTAATTCCATACATTATAATAGACATATACATAGTATGATAATATGTTGTAAATCTTGATAAAGTTGACTCTTTCACACTAGCACCTGCTTTGGGCACTCATAAAGAGTAAGCTACGATGAGATATTTGTATTTATTAAGCATTAGGAAAGGCTACCAAATGATGTCAAGCAACTAATAAAAATATAACAAGATTGAAAATGTCGCCTTAGTAAGAGACCAAAATGAGATCTAAAGAAATAACTTCATATAAATGATTGAATTATAAATACCTACCATTTATAATACCTATAACATAAGAGGTGAGCAAAGTGGGATGACTTGGGTCAGGGATATGACATACTTGGACTATGATTTATACGATGTGGAATGAGGGGAGGGAAAAAAAGTCAACATACACTCTTATAGAATAAAAGTGTATGTGATCAAAATTTGGAAAGCAAGGAAATAAATCCCTACTTCATTGTTATGTGAGTCTTAAAAGAGAAACTAATCCTTTCATTAGTGCCTTTATGACTTTGATAGTATCATAAGGTGATGGATTAGTACATGCTACCTTAGTATGTATATAAAGGATAATGTGACATGAACAAACATTGCTAGGAAAGTAACTAACTTTGATATTAATGATATATGAGCAAAAGAAAGATCAAGTTAAGTATTTTGAAATTATGCCTTGTGTTTGACACGTGTCCAATATAAAGCTATTTCAGAAGCATCATAAGTGTAGATACAAGTATATAGAGATTATAATAGTAAGGTTCTAAGTAAATAAAACTTTAAAACTCATAAAGGATTAGAGATACTGCGTCTAAAGTGTATATAGATAGATTTAATACATCTAAGGCACATTTATTACACTACAATTAAATAAAAGGTAGCAAACTCTTATATTAGTTATAAAATGAATTATTAGTATAAAAACTTCCAAACATAATACCTAAGTGGTTATGACAAATGTAACACCATATATTTCTAACTTTTTACCTATCATTTATAAGTCTTACATCATGAATTGCACAAAGGGAATGAAAAATAGCATTAAAATAATGTCTTATTTAGCATTGCGTCGCATATAAAAATTCCATGACACTAGCCTTTTGGCAAATTTTTTGAATTATTGCGGCTCCAATTTCTGGGTAACTCAGGGCTCAAATTCTCATTTTCTATTATTTAGAATTTTATTCTAATTTTTGTTGGTCTTAAATAACTCACCTCAAGGGACTTACTTTGAAAACTAACTCATTTCGGTGTTTTATGAAAAATCAGACATTACAACAAACACTTTGTATGAAAACCCTATAAGAGAGAAAAGACATTTTCTTTTTTCAAGGAAAACTCTATGTGAATTTATCCTATTATGTGAAAGTGAGAGATGTTAGATTTATCTGCTTATGATGAGATAAATCTTATATCCAACTAAATATCTTAATATTTGAATTAAGATATTAAATAATTAATTATTTATATGATTGGTTATATATCTCAAAAAGAGTTGAGATAATTAATTATCTAATAATTAATATTTAGAGTTATTTGAATTTAAAAAGGGGGTTATATCTTATTAATTGGATATACCTTATATCTTATTAGAACTCTTTTTAAGAGGTTTATAAATAGGAGGCTAAAGTGGTGCCATAAATCATATGGTTAAGAAATCAAACTCAGAGAGAGAGAGAGAGAGAGAGAGAGAGAGAGAGAGAGAGAGAGAGAGAGAGAGAGAGAGAGAGAGAGAGAGAGAGAGAGAGAGAGAGAGAGAGAGAGAGAGAGAGAGAGAGAGAGGGTTTAGAGTGACTTGCTTTGAAAGTAACACGTAAAGTTCCTTATGTAATTTTGGGTAATTATAGAGGCAATCAAGTAAGTTCTCTTCCACTTTGCTTAGGAGGATTATCCCAAGAAATGAAATGGAGATCACTATCCATAGTTGTGTTCTTAAACTATTAGGCATTATAAATGAGAGTGTGGAAGTATCCTTTAGGAGAATATATGAAATTTGCATAGTACATTAGAATAGTATAAGGTAGATTATCCCATTCTAATATGTAGTAGTTGATAAAAGATCTAAAGAGTACCATCCAAGTAAACCCTAACAATATGTGTATGTGTGTGTGTCTATATATATATAGGGGCTAAGAGTGTCATGTTATCATATAACTAGGAAGGATGGCACTAGCTATGATGAACGTGGCTACTCTACCCTTTTTCTTATTATATAATGCACTTAGAATTCTGCATTATTTACTGCACAACAAAAGTGTATAAGTAAGTATATATATCACACAAATAATATAATAGTAAATAGAATATCGTTCTTATAAGAATTTGTGACTAATATAATTGTTAAGTACTAAAATTATTTTCCTCAATTTAAGTCAAGCCAACAATTAGGTGATAAAAAATTAAACTAAACTAAAGATATAAAAATAAAAAAACAAAAAAGAAACACTCTTTTAGATGAAATTGAAAAGCAAAATGGTTATGATTTCTCATAATACTTTATATGAATTAATTACTACTCTTCACCTTGCCTTTAATGTCATTATTAGCCTAAAACTCTAATTTACTTACAAACATCTTTTGAATTGTCTATAGACATTTTCTACCTAATCCATAACTCCTTATACAATTAATTTAGACATTTGATCAAGACTAAATCATAATATAACTATCTAATACTTGTAGGGTATTCATATCCTATAACAAATTAATCCACTCAACATTGCAAATTTTATAAACCTACACTCTCTAATTCATGGTCAAATCCCTAAAATCTTTTTTCCAAATTTATTTGGATTATCCAAACCATCTAATAGTTTCTATATACTTAAAAGTATGAAGAACAAGGATTAGGTAAAACAAATCACAACATTGATTGCAAGTAAATAAAATAATAACAACATATTACAAGTTAAAATATATCACCATTCCAAATTAAGAAATTTAGCTCATAATTATAAGAAATAATAATATTAAGAATAAAGCACATAAATCAAATGAGCAAAGAAATGCAAAGGAAAACAAACAAAGAAGAGAAAAATTAATTAAATTATTGAATCTTCATCAAATCCAAGTTTCTCTTATCACAAATGGAGCTCCAAACTCTTCCTTTTCCTACCCAAGAATCTTAGAGTGATAATCTCTAAAAGAAAATGGTGAGCCTCCCTTAAAACCTTTAGAAAAAATGTAGCAAAAAATGTTATGTTTTGCATTTTCTGCTACAAGTGCTATGGTGGCACTCAAAAGCATTACAGCGCTATCAATTTTTTTTTTACATCGGCCACGTGCGTCATAGCACTTAATTTTGATGCCACCCCACATTTGGTTCTATGAAGAATTTATGTTTTGGGGTTAATGCTCCATTTTTTTTTTATAATAACATTTTTGGCTACCTTTTCTTTCTTTGTTCTTATTTTTTATTTTATTTTATTTAAGTATGTCCTATTTTTAGTATCTTAACCCCAAGTTTTCACAGTTTTAGTTCTAATATGACTTTGGCTTATAATTTTTTGTATTTTTTTCCTATAAAAGTGGTCAAAATATGATCTATTTTTATTCACCATCAAATTAACCAAACTAGATTATTTATAATGTCAAAGCTTAAATATGGGGCTAATTATAAATGTACATTTTGTCCAAAATTATATATTTTATTTATGAATTAATAATTTAAATATCTATTTTTAAGCTGAAAAAATGCAAAATAATAAGAATAATTGAGGGTTAACAATATGAGATATGAAATCTTTAATTTTTAGCTGTAACATTTCTTAGAAGTTAAATGGTAGGTTCAAAATTTCAACATGGTAATAGTTATATTGAGGTTGGGAAAAAAAATTAAAGGGTAATATTAAGTTAGGACTTAGAAGTAAATCATTAAGAAGCGAATTTCATTTGTCAACAAATTATTAACTACTCTTTAATATGATAGAAGCGTTATTTACATTTTAGGTCAGTTGTACATTTTTTTTTTTTGAGGCGTAATGGATGAAATTTTTTTAGATGTAATATTTAAAAAAATCAAGTGTCAAAATTAAATTTGTACATATAAAATTTATACACAGTACAAGCGAGATTTATGTACAGAATAAATCATAATCATTAAGTGTACAAATGACATGACACACTAAGTGTATATAAAAATTGCCAGCAATAGATAACTCGAATCAATTTACCTGCGAAAAAGAAACAGCTGTTTTTTAATGACACCTCCATTGCTTATCTTTCGAGCCATAACTATCCTGATTCTATTGACTATCTATAAAATCAACGAGCAGGTAATAGACTAAGATTATTCAAAATAATTTGGTAAAAAGTAATACTATTTATATATATTGCAAAGATAATTGTATTTTAAATCTTGAGAAATTGGAAAAAAAATTTCTAGTACAAAAACAACTTTATGGGAACAAAAGATGCAATAAATAACTATTGATTACATACGTTGGTGGATGACATAAATTTTACAGATTCGGTGAAATGAAATGAACCTACGCCTTGTGTGGTATCAATCGCTATTAAGAAGCAATTAATTAGTAGTAATGTCTTAATTACAGTTATTTTAACTATAATTAAGACTAAAAACCTAACTGTAATTTTATAAGAACTGCAGTTACGTGGATTAACTGGAGTTTTCAACCGCAGCTCTGCCGTGGTAACCCACACCTTAATATTTCCAACTCGCGCCATTTACAACCTAAATCAAGATGAATAGAGATTAGAGAATGAACAGGAGATCTAATTTGCCCTCAGATCTGAAAGTGCCCCAGGACCTCAACCCTCAGATATGCAACTTCCCTCAGCGACGGAAGCCCCCTGCGACCACAGCCGTCGAAAACTGTCGTACTCCTCCGCGAAAACCGCAGCACTGGCTCATTATCGTTAATTTTTTTTTTTTTTCAAAACCCCAAATGCCCGTGAGGCGGAAATGTTAAACACCTATGTCAAAACCCTAAACGAATTGGTTGGAAGATTTGATTGCGTAATTGATTCATTTGCTTGTTTTCTGATGAGCATTGTTTGGTTATAGTGAGGAGGAAGTCAAAGAGAAAATATACTCTGTTTCTACTACTACCTATACAGTTTTTGGTGCCCAGATTTCGAGAGAGCTTTCTGCAAAAATTAAAGGTAGGGTTCACTTTGATCCTTCATTTTGGCTTAAATTTCAGGCTGCTTATGGCGAAATTAGCTTATCTGAGTTGTTACTTTGGGTTTATATTTTACTTTTATTGAGAATGCTAATTTTCTGTTTTAGTGAATTTTGATAGTTCAATGTTAAATTTTTATATCTTTAGTTTGCAGTTGCTATGCAAAAGAATGAGTTAAATTTATTCTGAAGCGTTTTTGTGATATTTTCTTATAGGCATTCTGAAGTGTGTGTTGCCAACACTCTTTCTGCTAAACTAGCATATCTATTTCACATAAGAGCGTGTGTTGCTAATAATCCTATGCTTCTTCACACAATGCCTGTCTGTAAGAAGTCAATTGAAAACCATTCCCTGGTCCATGGCAGCATGACTTATTATCTTCTGAGTTCTGACCACACATCTCGGTTTGGCAAATTTAGCATTCAAAATAAATGACTCCCAGTTCAGTTCAATCAAGTTTAGGGTCACTAACTTGATCACAGCTAATAAGCACCCCACCCCACATGTAACCTCTCCTCTGTGTTGATTCTGTTTATCAAATTTTCATGCTAAAAAAGGAGATTGTATTCTAAGTAATTTGTTGTGATTCCAATTGTATTATTAAAATAAATGTTTATATCAGTTTCTATCTCTCAGTCTTTTCTTTTAAATGCAAGGTTTTGGGCAGGCCAAAGATCTCTCTGCAGTTTTGAAAATAGTGCTGGAAATGAAATCATGTCATGAGTTGTACATTGATCGGACACCTTACACTGCAATAATGGATGCTTTATTAAACTGTGGCTCAGTTAAAGGTTTACTGTTATTGTTGAAATAATTTTATTAATCATATTATATTTTGTGAATTAGCATTAATTGATTATTTGGTAAGTAATATATTAAAGTTGATTGGTTAAATTACAAGTTATTAAACTTAGAATAACATTGAGCTTCGTATATGCATATGTGATATGTGATAGGTGGATCACACATGACAGCCCATCTGGCTAGAAGCCCAACTCACAGCCTTTAGTAGTCAGTAAATTCCCTATCACAATACTGACAAATGTCATGATCATAAAATAGAGAGTTTTATTATTATTTTATAATTAAAAACAAAATAGAAAGATATGGTGTATCTGGCAGTTATTTTTGAATTAGTCAACATGAACGTTTACACGTTCATTATTTTAAGGAGCCAGTAGCACAGTATTAGGGATACACATTGTTCTGATTTTCGGTCACTCTCTCTCTGATTGATTTTGACTCTAAAATACTAAAGGCAAGTGGGTTGCAATTCTGGCCGAGAAGCTCCTTACACATCAATATTCAATGGGATCTTCAGGTACGCTAATATTACGCTTATTGTTTTTTTTTTGTGATCTTTGTTTGATTTCGATTATTATTTAGCAAATGGTATCAGAGCACTGCTAAATATAATCGTACGAATTCGTTTAACATCTTCAGCAAATTAGTAACCTTCAAATATATATATTTTTTTTCCCGCTATTAAATTTTTTTTTTGTTATTCATTTTTTTCCGAGGAACGAAGGAAAAGGGATTTTGAGAGTTTCATTTTTTTTTCTCCCTATTTCCTTCATTTTCTCGGAATCAAACTGAATGTCTTCCTAATCGTTTTACTGCTATCGCCGACGTGAGAGAGGGTCAGAAAAACGGCGAGCAGAATTGAATTTGGCGTTGGGTCGCACGCGGGTCAAAAGTCGGGTCGTAGGGATCCGGCTGAGGTTGAAGACGCAATCCACACCGTCCGTTGTGATCTAATCTGAGCCGTCAATCTCTTTTAAATGAAACGCACCGTTTCATTTATTGTGAAAATACGATCTGGGCCGTTCAAATCGTGAGACGCGATCTGATCCGTCCAATTCTTTTAAATGAAACGCGTGTTTCACTTAATAAGGAAGACGCGATCTGGACCGTTGATCTGATCAAATAGATCTGGTCCGTCCGTTTCATGTTATAATCCTGGCCGTTCAGCGAAATAATGAGATCTGAGCCGTTGGATTTAAAATTCGTATAATTGCAGCGTAAGTTCTCAGCTATAATTACATTTTAGCCCTAAATTTTTACTGTAATTACATTTTGACCCCAAATTTTTCAATAATTACATTTTAGCCCAAATTTTCACTGTAATTATAATTTGACCCCAAATATTTCTAGTAATTACATTTTAGCCCTAAAATTTTATTGTAATTATATTTTGGCCCCAAAAAAAATATTATATTAATAATTGATGTACCCTATAGGTATGATATTGTTAATATAATTTTAGGGTTTGGACTTTTAATGATAAGTATGTAGTGTAATGTTTTCAATATTTTTGGTACTCCATAGGTATGGTTATATTGAATTTTATTATGGATCTTGAGCTAAATCTTTGGTGTGCATATGAGTCTTCTTTGAGTATTTTGATACTACATAGTTGCATACCTGAAATTATATTAGAAATTTTGTATCATAATTATGTCGTGCACGCATAATTAATATTTCTAATTTTGTTTTCTAAATTTCGGTTTCAGCTTTTCAGCAATTATCACTTGTGAAGACTTTCAATGGAACCAATTATGATGATTGGAAGGAATCCCTGAATATGTACCTTATAATTTCAGAAAAAGATTTAGCTCTTGTAGAACCCAAACCAGCGGATCTCACTTCACAATCCAATACTACTGAGAAAGCTTATCATAAGCAATGGTCTGATTCAAACCGATTTTGTCTAGCAACCATCAGGTTCACGATTGAGAAAAGAATTAGGGAAAGTATTCCCTATAAAAATACTGCAATTGAGTATCTGAAAGCCATTAGTGAGAAGTACAAGAAACTTGATAAGACTCAAAAGAACTATTATCTATCTTTACTTCACAGCACGCGATATGATGGAGTGTCTGGAGTAAGGGAGCATATTCTGAAACTTGTCCAATATTATAACAAACTGAAGTCATATGGGATTGATATCGGTGAAAGTGCTCTAGTCTTCCATGTTCTTGAATCATTGCCAGCTGAGTATAATTTTCTGCGAACCTCCTACAATTCACAAGAAGCTGAATGGTCTGTAGACCAAATGATTTCGATTGTAACTCAAGAGGAAGAAGCAATAAAGAAGCACAAATCGCAATATGTGAATTATCTGTCTCAAGGCTTGAGCAGCAAGTCAGGTGGTCATGATAAGAAGAAGAGAAAGAAGCCTGAGATACAGAAGGCTGGGAAATCGAATTTCAAGAAAAATAATGACAAGGGCAATACTCAACAAAAGAAGTTCTTCAAGGGCAAGTGCAGTTATTGTAAGAAAATGGGACATAAGATAGCTTATTGCTATAAGTTAAAAAAATAAGCAAGAGAAGGAAGGTACCTTTTGTGTATATACCCCTCTAGCTCTAGTTTGCTTTGAATCCAATAGTCTTGAAACCTCATCTGACTCTTGGTTCTTGGATTGTGGTGCCACTGTCCATGTTGTGAATTCTTTGCAGGGGCTCAGAAACCAGAGAATACCAAGTGAAGCGGAGAAGTCTGTTTTGGGGATTGCAGGCAGGGTTGCAGTGGAATGCATAGGATCAATTTCTCTTAGATTATCATCTGGACATGTTTTGAATTTGAATAACGTTGTTTACATACCTTCTGCAAGAAGGAATTTGATTTCAACTTCTGAGTTAGACAAATGTAGTTATTTATTTATTCAAGGAAATGGAAAAATTGATATTTTTTATGATTCACAACTTGTTGGCACCGCATTTATGTTAAATGGTTTATATCATTTGCATAATTATACAGTCGAATATTTCGATGCTCATGTAAATGTTGTTGTTGGGCAAAAATGTCAGAGACCTAGTGAGAACTCCTCAATGTTGTGGCATCGACGACTAGGTCACATCTCTAGAGAGAGATTAGAAAGAATTGTTAGTCAAGGTATGTTGCAAAACCTTGATTTTTCAAACTTTGATGCATGTGTTGATTGCATTAAGGGAAAATTTTCCACTAGAGCTAGAAATAAAGGGGCAAAAAGGTCTGAGAGCATCTTGGATCTCGTTCATACAGACATATACGGACCTATCACACCTGCAGCTATGGGTGGTTTCAAATATTTTATCACCTTTATATATGATCATTCGAGATATGGTTGGATTGAACTTCTGCATGAAAAGGCAGAATCATTGAGAGCCTTTAAGGATTTCAAGGCAGCTGTTGAATTAAAATCCGGTAAGGCCATCAAGTGTGTCAGATCTGATAGAGGTGGAGAATATTATGGAAGATATACTGAGGTTGGTAGAAATCCAGGTCCATTTGCTCAATTTCTACAAGAACACGGTATTGAGGCCCAGTATACAATGCCTGGCACCCCGCAACAAAATGGGGTTGCAGAAAGACGAAATTGTACTCTCATGGATATGGTTAGAAGCATGATGAGTCACTCCTCCCTACCAGAGTTTTTATGGGGTGAGGCACTTAAAACAGCTGCTTATATTCTGAATTAAGTTCCGTCTAAGTCAGTACCAAAGACCCCGTATGAGATTTATTTTGGCAAGATGCCTACCTTGAAACACTTAAGAGTTTGGGGTTGTAAGGTACAAGTGAAAGCCTTTAATCCTCAACAGTCAAAACTTGATTCTAAAACTGTAACAGGTTTCTTCATTGGATATTGCATTGGATCACGTGGGTACAAATTTTACTATCCAGATCTCACCACTAGGGTCATTGAGTCTGATCGAGCTTATTTTCTTTAAGGATGCCTTAGATAATGAGAGAACTGTCCTTAGAGAAATCACTATACGTGATGAAAGCGTTGTTTTACCAGTACCGTTGTCCTCAGCTAGACCAGATAATATCGCGAATCCAGATGAAGGTGAAGAAGAAACACCTTTGGTAGATAATGAAGAACCAGTTGTAGAGTTGAAGAGATCTCAAAGAACTCGTAGACTTGCGATTTCTGGTGATTATATGGTATAATTGCAGGAATTTGACTCAGATGCAGTTGATAGTGTGGATCCCATGTCTTATAAGGAGGCAATGTCCAGTTACCAATCTTCTAAATGGTTAGAGGCTATGAATGAAGAAATTGCCTCAATGCATCGTAATTATGTGTGGGAGCTCTCAGAATTACCAACTGGGTTCAAGACAGTTGGTTGTAAATGGGTTTTCAAGACCAAACGCGGAGCCACTGGTGAAGTTGAGAGGTATAAAGCCAGACTCATAGCTAAAGGTTATAATCAGAAAGAAGGTATTGACTATACAGAGACCTTCTCTCCTGTGTCCACAAAAGATGCTTTCAGAGTAGTCATGGCCCTTGTTGCTCATTATAATCTTGAACTTCATCAAATGGATGTCAAGACTGCTTTTTTGAATGAAGACTTGTATGAGGAAGTCTATATGACTCAGCCAAATGGTTTTGTTGAACCTGGTAAAGAGCATCTGGTGTGCAAACTGAAAAGGTCTATTTATAGGCTAAAGTAAGCCTCCAGGCAGTGGTATCTAAAATTTGATGAAGTTATTACTTCTCTTGGATTTATTGAGAATATTTCAGATCACTGTATATATCAGAAATTTGAAGGAAGCAACTTTGTAATTCTTGTTCTTTATGTGGATGATATATTGTTAGCCAGCAACTCGGTGAATTTTCTCAATAATACAAAACACTTGTTATCATCTCATTTTGATATGAAAGATCTGGGTGAAGCTACTTATGTTCTAGGGATACAGATTCATCGTGATAGATCACGCAATATTCTTAGCTTATCCCAAACTACCTATATTGAGTGAGTACTTAAGAAGTTTGGAATGGATTCATGTTCTTCCACTGCTGCTCCTATCCAGAAAGGAGAAAGTTTGACCAGATCACAGTGTCCTAGTACCGAAAAGGAGAAAGCCGAAATGGCTAAGATACCTTACGCTTCCGCTGTGGGGAGCCTTATGTATGTGCAAGTATGCACTCGTCCATATATAGCTTTTGCTATTGGTGTGCTTGGAAGGTACTTGAGTAATCCGGGTAAAGAACACTGGACTGCTACTAAGAAGGTAATGAGGTACCTTCAAGGTACTAAGGACTTTATGTTGACTTATCGTAGGTCAGATCCTCTTGAAGTGGTTGGCTATTCAGATTTAGATTATGGCTCTTGTTTGGATGATCGTAAATCCACGTCTGGATATATATTCATGATGTCAAGAGGAGCTGTTTCATGGAAAAGTGTGAAACAAACACTAACAGCTACTTCAACTATGGAAGCAGAGTATATTGCTTGTTATGAAGCCACATGTCAGGCTATATGGTTGAGGAAATTGATATCTGGGATGCGCTTAGTTGAATCTATATCGCGCCCTCTAACCATTTACTGCGATAATTCATCTGCAGTTTACTTCTCTCAAAACCACAGGAATTCAAGCAGGACAAAGCATTTTGATGTTAAACTCTTGTTTGTTAAGGAGAAGATTGCTGAATCTCAGACTCAAGTAATTCACATTTCTAGTGATCGTATGCTTACAGATCCACTGACTAAAGGCTTACCTGTAGGAGTATTTAAGAGTCATGTAACTCATATGGGTGTTGTTAAATCATTTGACGATGATCAGGTTTAGTGGGAGTCTGAGACATGTATTCTATAATTTTCAATATTTATAAGTACTCAGTTCATTATGAGGTGCTTTGTATATCATTTGTTTCCCCATAGGAATCAATGATCTTGTATTATTCATGCACCTATTACTTGTTTCCCTATAGGAATCAGTAATATCGTATAATTCTCTTATGAATTGAAATTGATGATATGAAATTTCTCATTTATCTAGTATCACTTGTTTCCCATAGGATTCAGTGATTATGAGTAATTTCACTATCTGTATATGTAATAGCTTAACAAATACCAATGACTTTTATTGTTGTAATTAGAATCAAATAACTGATTAATGCTATCCAAGTGGGAGATTGTTGAAATAATTTGATTAATCATATTATATTTTGTGGATTAGCATTAATTGATTATTTGGTAAGTAATACATTAAAGTTGATTGGTTAAATTACAAGCTATTAAACCTAGAATAACATTGGGCTTCGTATATGCATATGTGATCTGTGATAGGTGGGTCACACATGACAGCTCATCTGGCTAGAAGCCCAACTCACAGTCTTTAGTAGTCAGTAAATTCCCTATCACAATACTGACAAATGTCATGATCATAAAATAGAGAGTTTTATTATTATTTTATAATTAAAAACAAAATAGAAAGATATGGTGTATCTGGCGGTTATTTTTGAATTGGTCAACATGAACGTTTACACGTTCATTATTTTAAGGAGCCAGTAGCACAGTATTAGGGATACACATTGTTCTGATTTTTGGTCACTCTCTCTCTGATTGATTTTAACTCTAAAATACTAAAGGCTAGTGGGTTGCAATTCTGGCCGAGAAGCTCCTTACACATCAATATTCAATGGGATCTTCAGGTACGCTAATATTACGCTTATTGTTTTTTTTGTGTGATCTTTGTTTGATTTCGATTATTATTTAGCAGTTATTTGATTCAAAGTCCTGTAATTGAACAGAAATTGTTGCAACAACATAAAGAATAATTATTCTGGAATTATGTTAGTCAGAATAGATTACTTTAATGGTTGCCAATGGTTGAAATTCTGCCTCTAAAATTAATAGTTGAATGCCCAAAATTACTAGTTATTAAACTGCTGGTTGTTTATTTTGCATTCTTGTAGGTTGAGTTAACATTATAACTATCAAACTGTTCTCATACTCTTCAGTTGCTATTTATCTCAAAATAAAAACAACAATAATAATAAGGAAATTGCTGTTATGTCTTTATATTTTTAATTTATACTTGCCAGTCCTGCTTGCTGATTGAATTTCAACTTCCAGTGCATCAGTTAATGAATTCGTGTGTTGTTTCTCTTTTCCTTGTTGGAATATCTTTGGAGCTTTCAGGTGCTCAATGCATTTTTGAACTCCTTGGTTCTATCTTTTACAGCTCAACGTTGCTATTTTATCGAGCGAGTAAATGATTGATTGACTATTTTTGGAGGGTTAACCTTGCTGATATACAAGGGAAGTTTCCTTGGCACAGCTCTGACTCTTCACAAGTGTTTGGCCAATCACTTTTCTTTTTCTTTTTCTTTAATTAGATGTAGTGGATATTGTTTGCCTTGGTTAATTTTGTTTAAAATTTAATGCCAATTGCCAAATATCATTACTAAGTAAAATTTACTGGGCAGGTCCTTCATCGATGTTTATTTTTTTCCCCTATAGAAATTAATGTTGTCCAGCCTATGCTTTTTTGATCTAGGTGACTTCGTGCATTGAGGCGATGCTCAAAGTCCATATTTAGTCCTTACCTACATCCCTATTAGATGAATTGTGAATGTGCGTTAGGGAATGAATGGATATATAATGTGTTTAAGGGGAGCTCATTTTTTAATGGATTACATATATGTTGTACAGGCATGGAAAACGGATTTATAAGCTACTGAATTTTTATTAAAATTCTATTAATTTAGCTGCAGTTTAAATCGCTGCTAAAAATTCTGGTTCAGCAAGATAGCCGCGGTTTTTCCTGTCGCTGCGGACGGACTACCACAGTTTCTGCAGCTCCAAAATAATTCCAACTAAAATAGTTTTTTTCTTTTTTTTGGGTTTCCCTTGTAATGAGTAGAGAAAGGGAAACAAAAAAGAATTTTGTGCATAATATGTTTGGTGCAAAGAATCCAGGAGATACTGGAAATGGTGGAGGACTGTCATTTCTCGATACTGCTGGAGTAGCCAAATTGTGGAAAAGAAAATATTGCTCTTCTGGTGAAGCTTTGCGCTGTAGAAGGCAGCTTTGCATTTGTAAATGGTGAGGAGGAACAGAAATTGGTAGATTAAAAAAAAAAAAAAAGAGCATAACACCATATTTGTTTTAAATATTGAAGCTGCAGAATAAAATTACAAAAGTTCATTAGTCCAATACAAAAAAAATTGAAGCTGCAGAGGGTAGGGAAGTACAATTGAAGTTGATTGAAAAAAAAAAAATGCATCTGCAGAATAAAATTACAAAAGTTCATTAGTCCGGCACCAAAAAAAAAAACTCAAGCCGCAGGATAAGGGAATAAAATTGAAGTTGATTTTTTTTTTTAAAAAAAAACTGCACTTATAAATGCAGAATAAAATTACAAATGGTCACTACATTTTTCCTTTTTTTAATTAGGGGTATTCTGGTCATTTAATTATATTATATTTTTTTATTTTTATATTATTTATATTTTGTCAACTAGATAAACGAAAAGGTGTTTCTTTTTCTTTTTATGTTATATTAAATGTAGTTGGTTGTATTCAACATTCTTTATCTATTATCATTAAATAGAATTTTATATAATAAATGACCCTAGTTATTGTTGGAGCAAATATTCTTACGCTGGCACACAGATCTCATGGTTGACCCACGTTGTTTTGATGAGGGGAGTTTTTCCGGAAAACGAACCCGGCCGTCGTAAGCATTATTTACTTAAAGACAAAGTTATTTCTACACTTTCCACTCGCCATATATAGACAGCCGGCTACCAGGTGAAGCTACACTACTGCAGTAACTTCGGTGTGGTTTGTTAATCAGCTAGCCAGGTTGCTCCTATCGTTGAAATGTGCATTTTCATCAGTGATTAATTTTAATAAAATTGCAATAAATTTTTTGGTGTCCAAAAATATTAAATATTATATTAAAATTATGAAACATTAAAATGCATCAGATACTGCTACTAAGTGTGCTAGTTATGGAACTGAAATATATTTGTACTTGAATTCAGATGATTAAATCAACTAATAAAATCTAAATTAATAATTGTAAACTTTTCAATAAAAATTTGAACTTCAAAACATAACGTCTTTTGATTTCGCCTCTATTCTATATCCTCTTTTACGAATTACGACAACCAGCTTACTTTTTAAAAAAAAAAAAAATCTTTTCACCTCTCGTGATATGAAAATTCATTGGATTTATTTGGTAGCGAAAGATCTACATTGAACGTGATGAAAATTACCTCCCCTAATTTCTTTAACCTTCTCGTTTTCTGTTCTTCAAATTTTTTTCATGTAATAAGTTCGTGTCCTGCATGGTTGATCTAAAAAATATTTTCTAGATGTAAATGCCAACAAATTTTTCTTACCATGACACAATTAATTTATGTATTTTGGAACGTTATAACGAGATTATAAATAAAGCATATGACGTAAAAACGTTACAATGGATCAAGTTGGCCTTGTGCGATGGGCTTGACCCCTTGATATGCATGTTACCAATCCAAGTTGCATTTCACTTCTTTTTTTTTTTTCACTTTTAATTTGCATATGCTTAATTATGCCCTCTTATTCTCTTCAAAAAGTACGACTTTTCTTTCAATTAAATTCTGCGATGACTTGTACCTAAAAGCCATGTTTAGAAAATCCGATCGGACCGGCCGGTTCGATCGGTTCGACCGGGAACCGGTCCCTGGTTCGGTTCGGTTGAGTCAAAAAATCGGTCAAGCAAAAAATTGATAAAAATCGATAAAAAACTGATAAAAAATCGGACAAAAAAACCGGTCAAACCGGTTTAAAGCAATTTTTCTTTTTTTTTTTTAATTTTTTTATATAACAGAATAATTCATTTTAAATAATTTTGATAAATTAAAAATAGAAGGTAATAAAAAAGATGAGGGGGTTGAAATATAATTTTTTTTAAAAAAAAGAGAATAAAAGAAAAATAAAATGTGTATAATTAATTATTTTTTATATTTATTTTTTATATTTATTTTTTATCATGTTCAATTTTCTAATAATATTGCTCTCAAATATCAAGATACTTAGCTAAAATTATTATTTCTTATTTCATTTTTTAATAATAAGTAAAATCTTAATATAATTTAGAAATTTTAAAAATTTAATATTAAATATTCTTAATTTTTAATCATAGATAATTTTTATTTTAAACTAAACATTAATTTTTGTAATATCTTAAGAAATGTTAAATTAGTAATCAAATATTTAAAATTTACTAATATTTATTTGTTATATTAAAATTTTAATACATAAAATTTTTTTAAATAATATATTTAATTATCACCGGTTCGACCACGGTTGGACCAATAAATTATGAAACAGTACCTCCACCGATTCAATGACCGATCCAATTTTAAAAACATTGCCTAAAAGTTTAATTTTCTGATTTCACGGACGGGTTCGTGGATTCAGAATTGCTGCAGGGCAAAGCGCTACAGCCACCGCCAATGTTACCACCTTATCTACCATGTGAATAGGTTTGGTTTCTATGGGCTAGAAGACGACGATAAATATTATTAAATATTATTATGCTTACTTGAAGTTTGATTAAATTATGGTTAATTAACATTTTTTGTTTTAAAAATTATTTTTTAATATTTTAATATATATAACAAAAAAAATTTAATTTATTTTCTGTTAGTTGAGAAAGATAATTTTTTGCATAATATGAGATTGTGATTTTATTTTAAATTTGACAATAAAGACAGTTAAATTAATGTTAAATTTTAACATGAAATTAAAATTTTATTTTAAATATAATGACAAAGACAAAGACACCTACATAATTTATTTTTGAAAAACTTATATATATTATAGAAAGTAATCCATTGATACTTGAGTCTAATTTTTAAAATAAAAAAAAAATTAAATGCAATTTAACCAAATTTCGAAAGAAGTTAATGTAATTTAATCTTAAATATTTCTATGATTTTCTGAATTATATATGAGCCATGGTCATTTGAATTTCACCTTAATGATTCAATTTTTTATATATATATATATACATAAAATTTATTTTACATATGTAACTATTAAAATGTGGTGTTCTTATTTATTTATTTATTTAAGCTCAACTCATTTAGAAATAGAATTTTACTGGATTTAGAAGCCTAATATCATAAGATTAATGTATAGATACCCACCAAGAGTATAATTAAAATTTTATGATAGATTGAATACTAGTTAAATCATTATATATATATATATACACACACACATATATAGGTGTCATGGTTTTTAAGTTATTTAAATTTAGAATAGACTTCCATGTGTCTTTATTGGTAAAGTAGTTTTTCAGATATATTTTAACCATTCTATTTAAAATAATCTGAAAGACTAGTTTGTATAGTCAAGTATAACGGTGGATTCTAGTATACTTTCACATCTATTTTAATTTTATTTTTCTAAACTGATATGGGTGGTTTATTTTTTATAGATTAAAATTTCAATTTGTGATTAAATTTGATTCCCCAAATTCTTTCAGTTCGTTGTTCTTAAATACTAATTTTTTATATCATTAGTCTTTGTTAAACACATGCATCTATAATTTGTAGCAATGGTGTCATACAATTTTTTCTTGTTGAAAATAATATAATATGTACGAAGGCCAGACTGATATAAAAGTAATTCGATAAAGCAAGTGTTTTGACGTCCCATCTAGAAAGATAATATTCTCATAATTCCATGATTATCCTTCTTTTCCGAAACAGAATGAGAGAGGAGGATAAGGAAAAGGATGAGAGGTGATTGCCAAACCAAAAGGAAAGAAAAAAAGAGATCAAATGTAAAGGTGGTCACGCTACATTTTTTTATCACAACCAACAATTTTATTATTTTATCTAAATGCACCAAATTAATATACAGAAGAATACATCCTTAAGATATCTCAAATAAGAGGGCTTAAACAATATTAAAAAAAAATCTCTAACTGTATTTTTTTAAAAAAATATTTTTATGCCAGGTGCTGTATCTATATTAGCTTGCACATATACATATGTTTAACTAATTTAAATATAATTTATATGTTTACTTCTCCATTGCCAATTCCTTGGTGGATTGCTGCCATTTTTTTAATATTGTGACACCCTGACAATCATAGAATTTAGATCAGTAATAGTAAATTCCATACATATGTGTGTGTGTTTTCTTCCTAACTCAGAAGAAGGGAAATAGTTAATTAAGTTCCAACTATACAATGGATTTGAACCCAAAAAAACGAAAGTTTCCTTCATTTACTTCCAACCTGTAATTTCCCCAGTTATATGAAATTAGATACCCCATATGACTCAGTCTACTTCTACGACCTGATTGGTGCTATATACAATGACATATTAGAACTAGTTCTGAATGATTTTATATATGTTTTACTTATGATAATATTTTTCTTTTTCAATTGCATATATAATAGAAGAAGTTATATTTTGATATAAAATTTTGCAAATGAAAATTTTGAAAACTCGACAATATCTTATGAATTTCTTTCACAGATTCTTCCCCCTCTATTTTCTTTAACCTTAATTTGCTCCCTGCGATGTATTCACTACATGTTAATTTCACAAAGCAACAATTTTGTCTTTGATATTCTAAAATAATATGGACAAGGTGTCAGTTTTCAATCAGTGAGAACAAGTTATGTGTACCACTGTTTTTTGATAAAATATATCATCTAATTATTTGGAACTAAGCTTCCTCAAACAAAAAAAAAAAAGGACCTAGACTTCTTTTCTGTTTTATTGCTTTTCTAGATAAATTGCTTGTAAATTTCCCGTTGAAGTAGCTAGTGAATGGGTGGTGATCAAAATTAACCTTTCAATTCCATGGAATCTTTTGGACTGTTCCGTCATTCAAATTTCAAAAGTCCTGCCGGACACTTGGGAAATTCGCAACAATTATTATCCCAATTTTCCATCCTCTTCTGTCTCTCTCCAATCAAATTGTCCCACGTAAGAAGTAATTACTAGCTAGGGGTGGGGGAAAAGAATGGACAAATAATTGTTTTATAATAATGATAATAATGCATTCATGTAATCTTCCAGGAGATTAAGTAACAGATAAAGAAAGAAATAGAAAAATGAGGCAGATCAAGATCACAAATAAAATCTACCACAGTGAAGAAGTTCTATAAATATCAGGATGGAGTTGAAAGTTAATGATAGAGAAGGCAAGTTAAGAAACAAGGGGTTGAGGGGGTCTTGTCGCAGGAGCGATGGCGCTGGAGTGTTATGCATGTTGCAATTGCATATACGCTTCATATGTATTTGCTGAAATCACAGCTAGCTAGGGCCATCACCCTGCGACACGATGCCCTATAAACTCTCTTTATGCATATAGATATATGCCCTTCATTCATTTTCATACACTATATATCCCAATTATATATTATAAGCTAATTACATTATTAGTTTGTGACGATTGTTTTGGTTACCTTAATTTGTTACTTGATTGCCTGCATATATAATTTCAGTGTTTATTTGTTGTTTCTCCCCTTGGGATCATGAAAAAAGATTCAAGAGGTATGGTTCGGAGTTCATTATTAATTTTCAGTCTATATCCTTATGTCAATTCACCATCATACCTCAGGCCATGGTGAAGATAATTTAGCCAATAAATGATGACGAAAATTATGCATGCTTCATTGTTTTCATTAATTGCTTCTGATTTCTATCTGCACCCCACCATGAGCCCATGAAAGACTTGAATTAATATAATTGGGTTTCTGTGGTGGATCTTTTTGGAACCTAAATATCCCTCCTTGTCTTTCTTACTTTGCAGATCAATCACTTGGATGTTGAATCAGTTGATGCTAGAAATCTGCCATGCTTGGCTCTCTGGAGCTCATGCAGAAAATTAGTTCCATTCCACACGGAGCAGCTCTGTCCCTGATTTTCCTTAGAATACTGGGGCCAATGACTTAATTAGGCCGTCCCAATTCATTGCAGATAATTAATCAAGTTCAACATGTAATTTGTGTACATAACTACCTCCTTCATCTCTTTAATTATATTATGCAAGCAACTTTGTAACTTACCTCTAAGTTTCTTGTGGGAATAGTGACGTTAGATTCAACTCTTGAATTTGGAAACTTGAATTAGGGTTGTAAAAGAGTTGAATCAAGTCATGTTTTATTATAATCAAACTTATTTATTTAAAATAGGAAAAACTTGAACACAAGCTTCCAACTTTAAACAAATAAGAAAGAGTAATCAGGCTTGACTGGTTTAATAAACCAGTCCAAACAATTCACAAATGTCACTATAATATAATTTATATTTATATACACATATAAAATTAAAATAATAAAAAAAATTATGAACTTTTATACTATTCATGAACATGAATAAATTTTTTTTATTAATCTTAATATTTAATAAAATTATATATGATTAAAATATATATTATGTAAAATAAAATTTTATTATTAATTGAGCTCTTCATGATTTTAACAAGCCAAATATCAAATTTTAAGTTTGGTTTGTTGAACTAATCGAATTGAATATTTTGATTAAGTTCTTTTATTTAATAGATGAGCCGAGCTTAATTCAAATTTTTAACGAACTAAATCTGAGTAGTTCATAAATTTCTTGTCCCATTTTATCCCTAATTTAAATATATTCATGAAAGCATGATTGTTGATCGACTATGTACCAGCTTTCTTCTATATTTGTACCGCTGAGCACAACCTCACATCCAAATGGAAACTAAAAACACCCTAATAGATTAATTAAGATCTGGATTAAGATTTAATTAATTAATTGGAATTGAAGAACATACAGATTATAAATTGGTTTAACTTGTTTGTGGGGATTTCGTTGACTATATTTCATAAGTGTGTCTTACGATTAGTCATTTTAGCTAGGGCTTGGGCATATGTGAGATTATAAGATCTTAGATTTCATCTTTCTACTCTGTAATATAGATCTAGCACTTCTCAACCTATATTTGATTACTTATACGAGTCTCATTCATATTGACCAGTCTTTGATTCTGGAGTTATTTCCTCTTTCCATTCTACAATTATGACATTGACAATTATTCTTACACTTCCTAACTCCCTTGTAATTTAAAAATGAACAAGAGAGACGAGAGAGCAGACCAGGTCATGAGTTGTGGATAAATGGATATGTGGATAATGATAACAAGATCAAAATAGTACTAACATATATAGTAATTCTAGTTTTATTATTTAGATATATATATATATATAATGAAGTTTCTAATAAATAATCTTATTTAACTTAATCATGTGATGGAAACACAAAGATTAATATACATGGAAACATGTGTGGTAAATCAATTCCTCTTGGCCGGCTGACATGACAATTACTCTCATGAGATCGATGCTTCATTTCCTGAATCAATATAATTCAAGCAACAATACAAGGTAAGAAGTTATTTAATTGGTTCGTATTTAATAGCCCGCCATAACTTGCAAAGTGCAAAAGTATATATACAATAACCTAATTTAATATGATAGTTCAGTTATCAAATAAAAAACCGATCCTCTCCAGATAGAAGGATATAATATGATGCAGGAAGTAAAACAATTTCCTATACACATAATTGATAACAAAATAGTCATTAAAGTTTAATTTTCAACGTTATCTTATAGAGATCTTTAATTACATCATAAAGTCAATAAATTATAATACAAACCAACACTGTGGTTCGCTAATGATATCAATCTGTTTCATCAAACTTAAATCTGTACTTCTTTTAAATTTTCTTTTCATATATTTTATTACATAAGCGAGCATGTCACATTATTAAAATTTTTAGACAGACTAATCCAAATCAGACAATAAAATTTCTTGATAAGAGTCATAGATGTAAATTTCCCCCCCCCCCCCCCCCCTTGACCGTGCAGGCAGTGACTATACCGTAGGACCATATGACGTTTCCTCTGTACTGTTTGCATTAAAAAGAGTTAAAGCCTTAATTAAAGTTGATTTAGATGTTATTCTATTTACACGATCAAGTCTTTCCGGCATTCATGCCTTTGTCTGCTAGTATATGAAGCATCAAGGAAGTGAAAAGAAAATCCTTAATTTCGCTGCTTCCAGATGTGAAACGTAAGAAAAGCTCTCTCCAAAACGGCTGCCTAATACTGTCTTTTTACTTTGGTCTTTATATATCCTATAATTTCATTCTTTCGTTGCTCCTTCTAACCCAAAACCCTTCGAAATTTCCGGCAAGAACTTTCTTAGGTTGGCTTTGGAAAATTATAGTAGCTTTAAGACAACGATTAGCCTTTAATTCTCTTAATTATTCTATTTAAGCGTGCGTCAATTTTGGCTGCATCTTGCAAATCACTGTAAGATTATTAATTATTAGTGATTCTCCATGTAAGTAACTAACTTCTCATCTGCTTGCTTTTCATGTTCTTCCCGTTGGAATACCAGCTGTGCATAAAGAATTGCCCAGTCCAGCAAGATCTATTAGATAAGTCAACAATGTTAACTCCTAACCCATTCATTCTCAAATATTAATTAATGAAGAATTGAATCCACATTTTTCTTTTTGGGTGGCTAGAATCGTAGAAGTTAAGATTTCTGACTCCGTGATTTTGTGGGGTGGAGGCAGAAAAATTTTTTGGCAGGACAAATGATAAAATAAAAGAGAAAAAAATTATCTTAAAAAAAATGTATAGGAATTTATATACAAATTTTAATTTTTTAAAGAACTTAGATGTAATTTTATAAAAAGTTATATGCAAACTTCATTTATTTTTTATGCTAACTTATTCTCTGATTATCAATAACGCATGAAATAATACGTATTAATTATTTTTACTCTATTTATTTTAATATACAGTAAAATTATGGATATAGTTATAATTTTAAACCCTGCATATCCCATATATATATGCAGCTGTTTTGGAACCACTCTTCACAGTTGTAGAAATTTGATTGTTTATATGAATAGCAACAACCGAAAAAATTAAGAATTTAGATAAAATTAATTCAGAAAATCTGAGCTACTAAAAATTAAAGTAATCAACATGTAAACATATAATTATATGTATAAATATGTATTTGGTATCCAAAAATAATTCATAAAAATGAAGTCCAAATTCAGACCTTCGTATTGGAGAAAGAAATTTTTTTTTTTTTTATTTCAATCCCATACTGTGTCTACCCACAAAAAAAATTAAATTAAATGTATATACTGCCAAAGTCATCAATTATTTCAAATTGTTGCCAATAGCTTACATAACACTAATAACATTGACATCTATATTGTGTCAAAGGTTTAATCCCTACTATTATTAATACTATTAATAATAATAATAATTATCATTATCATCATCTCTTTCTCTCTCTCTTAGGAAGAGAGACTACCATTGTCATCTTAAAAATTTTTTTACTTGTGAATTGCCAAATTTTCTATTTTCTAAAATTTGTTGGAATACACTGCATGTCATGCCGTTTGAGATAAAGGTTTGGTAACCTAGTATTCTATAATCTTAAAATTAATGCACCGACATATGAACTTTTGAGACCAAATTCCACCTCCTGCAGTGAATCCACACCCCATATATAGTATTCCACAAGGAATTGAACAACTGTCCAAGTGTCCACCATTATCATCACTTTAATCGTACTAGCTAGCAAACATCTTATCAGTGTAAATTGCTTGAAAGCTTCTTGTGTGGAATAAAACGATGTTCAACTATTCAACGTTCCAACTAGGAATCTTTCATAATTCCAGAAGGCCTGTCGTATTATTGGCAACTTCGTGGCAATTTAAGCTGTTATAATTAATTCTACCAACCAAAAAAAAAACTACAATATGAGAAAGGGAGGTACTAGGCGTCTATATATATATATATATACACCTTAATTGGTGGGAACATGAAGTATTCGATCGATGTTTGCAAAAAGAAATATAGAAGGAGTGTGGGGATGAGGATGAGGGTGCCTTGTCGCAGGAGCGGTGGCACCAGCTTCCTTACATGCAACAATTTTGTTGCATTATATTGTCGGTGCCATCCTCTTGCGACAAGATGCCGTTCATTCTCTATAAATCTATTTCCAATGTTTTCTTTTATCTCTTATACATACATACACATACATATATATATATATAATTATTTTATGATTTTGGAGATTAATGGTATCTGATTATCATCGTGGTTAATTAATTCCTTACCACACCATTCTTAATTTGTCGAACTCCATGATCGTGGTAGATGCAGCTTGTTCTTTAAAGGAGATGTATGGAATATGGATTATGCACTTTTCATTTTTCAATATCAATATTGTTTCATCTCTTCGTATGGGATTTAAATTCTTAATCCATAGAATATATGTTTGGATTGAGAAGAAAAGAAAGCCCCCTCTTTTACATTTTCCTCAATTCAAAAATAACCATCATAATAATGGGTTGATGTTATCATATTCAGCCATCAAACTCGTGCTATTCCCTAAAAAGTGAAGGTCAAGTTATTCAGTATTTTTATAATGAACTCAATTTTGTTTTTGTCAATATGCGGCCATAATTGTTTTTTTTTTCTCATCTGACCGAGCTTAACTCACCATTTTCAACTTATTTTAATAACTGCTTAATATTTAAAAAGCTTAGTTCACAACATTATTGAACAAAAATGACTCTAATAAAAGTTATTTAACTGATCAGGTAAATTCCAATCTCAAAATTAAATGTGTTGGGAAAGAAAAGCTCTTGTAAAACCACACCTTAAGTCCAATTTATATCAATCAAAGGCTTTGTGGTCTTCAATATACGCATATAAATATACATGAAATGATAACGAATGCCTTAAATAATTTCAATTTTAAATTTATTTTATAGTTTCACTCAATTTTTAATCTAGTTTTTATAATTTAAAAATTTATAATTGGGTCTATATAACTCTAAAAATTTTTAATTTTATTCTATCATTTGTCAATTTTCCATTAAACTGTGATGCAATCATATACTATCTTGACATTTCGATCATTTATAATTTAAGTCAATTCAACTAAGTTACTGAATATATATTATATATTATATCACATAATATACGTGTGAGTTAATTTTACCTTATTATTTATTTTGAACCCTTTTATTAATATAAGTTATGTATATTATTCATAATATCAAAATTAACATAATTGCTCATGTCAGCAATTAAGAGTATTAAAATAATGATAATACATAATTTTTAAGGAACAAATATTTTATCTCATTGGAACAAAATAGAATTTTTAAATAATAAATTAATAAAAAATTTAAATGAACCAAATAATACTAAAATTATCTTTGAACGACCAGAACACCCATTGCACACCTGTCTATAAATACAATTTTCCTTGACTTTAGTCCATCAAGAAAGTCTATCAGCTAGGTCAATGGCAACGCTAAATGTCGTGCGCGGCGTAAACCAAAGAAATGTGAGGACGAATTCATACGGCGGCTTTGAAAAGTCAGAAGCTTCTGTTGTAGTAAACAATTTATTAGCACCTTTTTTATATTTTTATTATTAGATTTTTTTAATTAAAATATAATAAATATATAATTTTTTAATTAAAACATAACAAATGAATAATTTTTTATAAATAATTATATGTTTTTTTCATTAAACTATACACTTATCATATTTATATGAGAATTATATATTATTGTAGCAATAGTTAAAATTTCAAGACTTTAATTTAACAATTCATATCTATTAGTTGAATCTTGAAAATGGGCAAATACTTTTTTAAAAAATATTTCAATATACCAATTCATGTACATTTTTTTAATTACCAAATTCAAATATTTAAAAATTTTAATAAAAAAATGCACGTGAAAATGGATTTTAAATTTGTTACGACGAGTTTAGGTACAAAAATGAGTCTAATATTTTGGTTTAAGCTTGGATACTATAACCCTACACGTTCTTTATCCATAGACATGTATTCCTAAATTCAATGGGGAATAAAATCACCAACCCAATTACATTTAATATTTTTATTAAATGTAATTGGGTTGGTGATTTTATTCCCTATGAAATGTTGTGTGTTTCAATGCCTTGTGAGTATGATTTAGATGTTTAGTACAAGCTTATGCATCAATTTTCCTTACACGTGGTTCAGTAGAAAAGATGCCAGGAGTGGTTTTGGAAATGAATGATTTTGCATTATTTCTTTTCAGAAGAATAAAGGAAGTAGAAGCATATGCCTTTCCAAGTTTAATTTAATCAAGAATAATTTGTAATAACTAGCTATTAGTTCCGTAGTATTTCTATAATTCCATTCATTATGTATGAATTGCTAATTTAAAACCATATTAGACAGAGTAAAACTTCCTTATGCTATTCTTTAAATAATAATAATAATAATTTATGACTAATTTAATAGATGTAATTTGCTGTGGACAATCTCATATTTCTAGATACTTATGAAAAATTATACAATTGTTTGTATGCTACTTTTGCGAAAATTAACAAAAATTATTTAAAGTATTTATAAAATAGTAATTGCTCGACAATTTTTAAATGTTATCAAAATTATCTCAGTTTTTTTTTTCATTGATACGCATACATTTACTTTTTAAATGTGTTATGCACTTCTACACTTGATGACGAAGAAATCCACTTTTGCACATGTCGTTGCCTGGCAATAATTGTACGAAGTTATTCCTTCTCCCAGTGACAAAACAAAGGTTGAAAGTTTTTCTACCTTAAAAATATGCATTATTCTGCACAACATTTCCAAAGGCTGTCTTCGTTCTTCTCTTACATTCGCAAAATTCAACCACAGGTGGGGTACATTGTTTCAACCTTAAAAATATGCATTATTCTGCACAACATTTCCAAAGGCTGTCTTCGTTCTTCTCTTACATTCGCAAAATTCAACCACAGGTGGGGTACATTGCGAAATGATTAATAGAGTGTATAATAAATGTGATCAATCACAGGGCCGTTGTGAAAAGACTGCATTTAAATTAATATAATAGGACTGAATTCTGCAGTTAAATTTTGACTAATCACTTGTGTATTAGAATGTATTGACATATGCTTTTTAATTACTAGTTGATGACAGTATTATTTTATTAGAATAGCTGTACCCAGCTCTTGATCCCGACAACATCATGCGCCCGTTAATTCCATTCCACGTGGAAAAATTGGAATAGTAGCAGCGTGTTGATTGCTTTTCTGTTTTTCACTTCTAAATCACACTTTTACCATCATCATTTCGTCATCATGTCCTTTTTTTTTTTGGGGGCCAACAATAGCCATGCCATGCTGGGACAAGTATGAAATATCCTTCTATAAAATGAAATGCGTAATATTTGCAGCATATATATATATATATATATATATACTTTACGAAAAATGAAAAAATAATTTAATAATAATTTTTAGTGACAACTAAAAAAAATTATTACTAAAAATATATTTTTTGCAACAACTTTATTAAAAATGACTTTGAATGACAATATTTTGTTATAATTAAAATTTTTTAACTTTTAAAAAAAAAATTTTAAACTTGTAATGACAATTTACCTTTAGTCGCTATTAAAAGTTTTTCAATCTTTTAATAGTGACTTTGCTACCAAAAATTTTGACACAAAATATTTTATATTTAAAAATTTTTGTGTCAAAACTTTTAATAATAACGGGATGTTGTTATTACTAAAAGTTTCTTTTAATCACTACTATTTATGTTGTTACTAAAAATTTTAACACAATTTTTAGCTATTTAAAAATTCTTGCACCAAGAAAAGTCACTTTTAATAGTAACAACGTGGTCTCCATTAAAAATTTTGACACAATTTTTTATATGTAAAAGTTGTAGCATTGAAACTTGAAACAAAGACCCTAGAACAAGTTATGAACATTTTAGTTGATTGTGCTGCAAACTAATTGATGTTATCTTATGCATTGTTTAGTGACAACTTACCTTTAATCGCTATTAAAAGTTTGTCAATCTTTTAGTGGACTTTGCTACTAAAAATTTTGACACAAAATTTTTAGCCATTTAAAAATTCTTGCACCAAGAAAAGTCACTTTTAATAGTAACAATGTGGTCTTCATTAAAAATTTTGACACAATTTTTTATATGTAAAAGTAGTATCATTGAGACTTGAAACAAAGACCCTAGAACAAGTTATGAACACTTTAGTTGACTGTGCTACAAACTAATTGATGTTATCTTATGCATTGTTTAATATATATATATATATATATATATATTTCTAAAGAAAATAATATAAGAAAAAATTATATATATCATATATATAATATAATATAAAAAAACTAATATATATTATTTATAATTACAAATATATTTTTAATTTGGTTAATTTTGTTCATTTGATAAATTACTTTTTCATTTGCTTTTCGTTTTTTAATCACAGTAGCATCTTAATGTAATTTGAGAATACTAGAATTTTTATATTAAATATTATTAAATTTTAATTATGAGTAATTTTTAATTTTAATTAAAAATAACTTCTTAAACATTTTAAAAAGTATACAATTAGTGATTAAATATTTAAAAGTTAATAATATTTATTTTTAATATATAAAATTTTTAAAAATATATATTTAATTATTTATCATTAGTTCAACCATGGTGAAATTAATAAACTCTAAATTAGTGTTTCCACCGGATTTTAAAAACTTTGCATATCTAAAATTTATTCATTTATAATTAAATATCATATAATAAAGTTTTTTTAGAATTATAATTATATATATATATATATATATCATATTTTATTAAAACAATTTTACAAATATAAAAAATATTAAAAAAATCAATTTTATTTTAAAATCTTATCTTTTCCCTTTCATCTGGCCATAAATCATATATATGTTCTCTTTTTTGGTACTCATTCTCATCCACATTTTTCTCTTCTTTCTTCATTCATTCAACTCCTCTTCTTCTTCTTATTCTTCATCTTCTTCAAATTTACATGCCTTATTCTCTCTTTTTTTGTTCAATAAATGAAATGTATGGCAAGAGTAAGGAAAAGAAAGTAAGAAATGGTTGGTTGTGAAGAGCATAATAAAGGCAATCAAAGAAAAGGACTTGGTATTTTTCTTAAAATGCTCAAGGAAGAATGTTTTGTTTTGTCTATTAAATGCAACAAAGTGAATGAAAATTTTCAATAATACAATTTTAAGACTTTCTATTTAATTGTTCTTTATCTAATTTTATGTGTTATCTAATCATCAATCAAAAATAAAAAATAAACCAAATAGATAATTGTATTATAATTATGTATTAAACTTTTAATAATTATAGTATAAAAATAATATTAATGTAATTTAAATAATCTCAAATAATACAGCTATCACTTAAGCTATTTTTTTAATTTATATATCAATTATCAATTGTTATTTTTAATTATTTTTTAATCCATTTTTATTTATTACAAGAAATAAAAAAATAAATGAAACTAATAATAATAATAATAATAATAGAAACAGAATAAATAATGATAAAAAATAATATATTATAATAACAATAATAAAAGGAAAACTAAAAACTTTTTGTGATTTTTTTATGACTTTTTCAATAAGTCAAATCCAATAGGTAAGCCCAGGCTAGGATTTGTTACGTCCAAAATCTCTTTAAGATTAATTAAAATAAAAAAAAAAAAAGATAAAATAAAATAAACCAAAAAAAAAATGAATGAAATACAAGAACATCTCATCTCCTTTTTCTCCTTTTGGCATTAACAAAGAATGCTTCAAGAGAAGATGCGTACGATAAAGCATAAATGCAAAAAGCTACCATGCTCTGCGAGTGAGAAATTGTTGTGAAGGAAAGAAGAAAATTTTAAGAAAGGAGGAAGCCAGTAATGACAAAAATCATTATACAATAAAAATCATCAATACTTTGTAAACAAATTTAATAATAGATATTATTATGAAATAATTAATAATAATATTTCAAGTTAATAAGAAATTTAAATCAATTAATAACATAATAAGTAATAATAAAATAAAATTTTAAATTATGTATAATATAAATAATGAAATTAAAAATATTTAAAAATAAAAAAATATTTATATAAATATAATAATTATATAATAAAACTATTAATGTATAAAAAAGATAAAATGATATGTTAAAGTTTAGAAATTTAGAAACTATTAGCTTTTTAAAATGTTAAGTTTAATAAGAGCCATTAATTCTAGTATATCATATTTTGTCTAGATTTCTTTTTGTAAATTTCAAAAAAAGCAATAAATTTAGAAAAATAGAAAAAAGTGATTAGAACAAAATTAAGATATATGATTGAAATGCTAGTCACTCCTTTCTTAATCCTAGTTAATCTAGATAACATAATTTAAACTAATTTAGATAACTATCAAATAAAAAGAACAACTCCTAAAATAAAAGGATAAGAGATGATTTAAAGAGTAGCAAATCTCATATACTAAAATTATATAATTAGAGTATAATTTTAAAATATTATATATAACTTCTTTTTAAAATTTAATTTTGAATCTCACTTTACAAAAGCATCTCTAAATTTTCACTCCACATATTAAAACCCTAACTTCTATTCTCACTCACTCCCTTCCCAAAAACCATTCAACAGTGGCGTTCATTTTAGAACTCAAAATAAGATTGAAGCACGAGTTTAATAAAGATAATAACTTTTAAAATACAAGAATAAAAACAAAAAAATAAAATTAACTAAATTTCATAAATAATACAAATGAAAAATAACTAAAATAAAAAATTTTGCAAATAAATTATTTTCTATTACTAATTAATTAATGTTAATTAATCATATTGTTTATATTTATACATATTATATAATTATATATAAGTAAGATATATAAATATAATATATTTTTATTATTATAATATATAATTAATTTTTTTTTTTCTAAAAGCGCCCCTGATAGAAATGGGATAAATACCTACTTGCCTTCTAGTTTGATTCTATCTGCTTTCTCTTTACTCAGACTCAAAATCCCCAAACACCTATATATGATTTTCGAACCCTAGCTTCTATCTCAACCTCCCCTTTCATCTGATGATTTGATCTAACATTCTAATTCAAGCAGTCGACTTCTCCTTCCCCTTTTCTAGTCTCTTCGATTTACCGTCTCGGTCTCGTCATCTCCCATTAGATTATCTTCTCTTCCTTGTTGCGCATCAGCATCATAGACTCAGAGTCATCTCTTCAATTTTGATTTCTATGTCACCTTTCTCTAGGTTATCTTCTCTTCCTTGGTGCATATCAGTATCACAAAGTCATTGTCATCTTTTCAGTTTCAATTTTTGCTCATCTTTTTTATTTCCTTTTATGCATCGACCTCCCTCAGGTTAGTACTTTATTTTATTTTATTTTATTTTTTTAATTTTATGCTTTTCCTTCATTTGTGGATATTTGTCAAATGATGTTAGCTTTGGTCCTATAGGTCTGTGTTCTATTTGTTCAGAGAAAAAGACTACTTGTGCAAAGGCTGTTGCGAAGTTTGAACATTTCTTATTTCTTTATCTGCCATAATAGCTCAAGCAGCAAGTGCTTTTATTAGAAATTTAAATTTAATTCCCTTTCCTCTGTAACTGCCTTTTTTTTTTGTCTCACTCACTGTTCGAAGAGTCTGTTATTGTATTGGGTTTTTCTTCTATTATGGTGTTTGATATTTTGACATGTATTTACTGAAGTTGAATTTTGAATTTTCAACCTAAAATTCATATGTAGTGATCTGTTTGTATTATACTTGTTTGTAGCTCCAAACTACATTGAATGGTCTAGAATCTTTAATCGATTACATTAAACAGAGTTCTCTTTGTGATCTACTAGGATTTCTGTGATGAAATTCATTTTATTATCTGTAACAAGCTGCATTGAATTATTTGAGTTAATTAAATTTTGTGTTTGGATTAAATGCCAAGTGTTTGAGTTTGGCACATAGAATCAACACACAATAAAACTATTAAAGTAAAAAAAGAAATAAAACAAATATCATGTGCTTCCCATATATACTAGGCATTAGAACGGTCGTTCTTGTACCCACCAAATTTGTGCAAAATATCATTTCAAAGAATGATATGGCGATTTCTATCCTAGCCATATATACCATGCACAATGTTTGAATTTCAATGTGTAAAAAATTAATGGCCTTTGGGCGAGTTGCATGGATTGACATGTCTCTGACTCTTTACAATCTTCATCATTGTCCATGACTCCATGTATATGACTCTTTACAATGAATGTTGTTTGACATGTATATGACATGTATCTAACTCTTTACATGTATATGACCCTTTGCAATGAATGTTGTATCTATCTTAATTTGAAAACAATTCATCACTTCATTGTCTACAGCACCTACCATTCTCTTTTATTTTATTTTTGTTTTCCCCTCTCTTGTGACTATATGGACTAGCTAAGAGGGATGTATTTTAAATTTTAGTGTGAACTTTCCTTGTTTATGGCTACTATATTGATTGAATGGTTGGTACTTTCTCAAACAAAAACTCACTAGATACAATGTATTTGTTTTAAATCCGCCTGTACACATTTCATTTCAACTTTTTTTATTTCTTAAAATAAAATAATAAAATTAAAGTTTATTAAATTAATAATAGATTAATATAAAGATAAACAATATTTAATAAATAATTAATGGTAAAATATTTAATAACTAATTAATAGATTTATACTAGAAATAAAAGTATAATTAAATAAATTAGTAACTTTAAAATTTAATACATAATTAATAGATTAAGACTAAAAATAAAAATATAATTAGAAAAATAATAATTTTAAAATTTATTAAATTATTAATAGATTATGATAAGGATAAATAATATTTAGTAAATAATTAATAGATTAATATTAAAAATAAAAGTATGATTAAATAAATTAGCAACTATAAAACTTAATAAGTAATTAATGGATTATAACTAAAAATAAAAACATATTTAAATAGATAATAAATTTAAAATTTATTATGAAATTAATA
This sequence comes from Erythrophleum fordii, assembly GCA_032878935.1. NCBI lineage: Eukaryota > Viridiplantae > Streptophyta > Magnoliopsida > Fabales > Fabaceae > Erythrophleum > Erythrophleum fordii. The sequence goes on along the minus strand of JAVQMF010000049.1, from coordinate 15,495,647 downwards.
GATTGGGATAAAGATAAAGAATTAATAATTAATAATTAATAGATATACACTAGAAAAAAGTATAATTAAATAAATTAATAATTTTAAAATTTAATGAGTAATTAATGGATTAAGACTAAAAATAAAAATATAATTAAATAAAATAATAAATTTGAAATTCAAGATATAGAATATTTCATAAATAGTTAAGATTAAATACTTAATAAATAATTAATAGATTAATATTAAAAATAACAGTATAATTAAGTAAATTCGCAAAGATAAAAAGTAATAAGTAATTAATGGATGAAGACTAAAAATAATAAAATATTTAAATAAAATAATAAAGTTAAAATTTATTAAATTATTAATAGATTAAAATAAAGATAAAGAATATTTAAGAAATGATTAATGGTCAAATATTTAATAACTGATTAATAGATTAATACTTAAAATAAAAGTATACTTAAATAAATTAATAACTTTAAAATTTACTATGTAATTAATGGATTAAGACTTTAAAAATATTATTAAATAAATAATAACTTTAAAATTTACTATGTAATTAATGGATTAAGATTTTAAAAATATTATTAAATAAATAATAAATTTAAAATGTATTACCAAATTAATAGATAAAGATAAAGATAAAGAATATTTAATTAATAATTAATGTTAAATATTTACTAAATAATTAATTATACAATATTTAATAAGTAATTAAGATTAAACATTTGATGAAATAATGAAAAATACATCAAATTCTTCTTTACAAAGTATGTTTAGCCAAGGGACTTGACTATATTTATAGGTTTAAATTGAGAAATACCATGAGTTGTATTGTCCTTTTTTATGAAGGTATTTGTTAAGTTTTTTCATGCCTCAAAATATAACCTACAAAGAAGCTTTTTCTAACGCATAATTATGTCAAAAAATATAAACCCAGAAGGAAGCTTCCTCGTCATATAAGAAAGCTTTTTCTATACATGATACGATTAGAATCGTATACACTTGATATTGCTTAATGATCAACTTGTGAATACTTAAAATGTGCTGGCTATGTGTGAAAATGGAAGAAATAATAAACAAGGAGTTAAAACTATGGATGCATGTATTGTAGATATTTATTTTTTCTTAATGCCTTCTCTCAAATTTATTCACTTTCATTTACGCTTACCTTTTTCCTATTATTGTCTTATATATCTTTCTATTAAGTTTCCTCATATATATTATGCATTGTAATTGCATAATTTTAGAGTTGCATCATTTTATTGTATTTGCATCAATACATGGTTGGCATAGCAAAGTCATGGCACGTGATTTGCCCACTGATTATTTTAATAATTTGTAGCTACAATGCCTTTGATAGCAATGATGCTCTTTAATGTTCTTATAATATCATCATGATGTTCCAATACTTAAAAAGTTAGAGTCTTTATTTGGCTATTTAATGAACCAAATATTGGTGTTGTAAAGGATATATTACTATATAACTATAAAAAAGTTATGAATACTCATTTTTAATACATTAATATATGATTAAAGATGGATACAAGTTGGATACATAAAAGGATTAAAGTCAATATGGCGTATAAACAAGGTATTGATGAGTTTCTCCAATAGGCATTCAGTCAAGTCGAGGTGATTGATATGATTTGATTACAAAAGGATATTTGGTATATGAATACCGTTTACTCCCCTTACCTTAAAAATATTCCCAAAAGGTTCAATAGACCTCCTAGAAATAACAATGGACATGTGGAACATGATAGGATGTCCATCTTCAATTCAAACAGACAAGTAAAGGGGTGTTACAAATTGATATTTCTATTAGATGTGGAGTTCAATTAAGCTTGTATATATGTGCTTCAGAACTGTGAAGACATTTGGCTATTCATTGAGTAAGTCTACAAGACTTGGCTACCATTTACCTAAAAAAATTTCTATCATCACATCTTAATTAACTAGGTCATATATTGTAAGAAGCACAAGATGGAGCCTGAAACACAAGCTGAGGAGTTCTTAGGATGGTTTTGTGCACAAGTATGTTTCAACCTCATATTTCCATTAATCAGTTTATAAGTTACTATATTCACACATGTTTTCATTTATAGGTTTTAGAGTTACGTGTACAAGGTGATGTATATGATGACCTCATGAGTCTTGGAGTTCGACCGCTGAAAATATCAATCGTTATTCCACATTTATAGTAAATAGATTTAGATTCCATACTAAAGATCGAGGCTTCAATAGGAGAACATAGAATAATATAGTTCTTGTAAGGTGCGATGATTCAAACAAGACAAAAGAGTATTATGGTATCTTAGAATATATATATGAGTTGTCGTATGTTGGGAATAAGAAAGTGTATCCCTTCAAGTGTCATTGGTGGAATGTGAGTCATTTAGGAAAAGAACATAAGGTTGACAAGTATGGAACCATGAGCATTAACACTTGATATTCATTAAACTTGAATAAGCCATATGTCTTGGCATCTCAAGCGGAACAAGTATTCTACCCGGAGGACATTTATGATTCAAATTAGCTTATTGTTGTAAAGACAAACTCTCGTGACTTCTTTAATATGCCTAAGCTGATTGATAATGATGTAGGTGGGAAAAATAAAGAACTACTAAGTGATATGGGTTATTAACAACTTGAAATTGAAATAAACATGGCTACTAATGATGATATAGGCATTGATCTAGTGATTTTTCTTTATAGGGGTGATGTTTACCTGAAAACAATAAACCATTTAAATGAACACTTCTAGCCAAGTGGGTTGAACATAATTGATGCAATAGATGAATTCATTGATGATAGTGACAAGGATGTGTCCACTAATGAAAAAGATAGGGAAGACATGCTTGATGAGGATGATATGAATGACACCAATGACACTAATGATAACATAAATTAAATATATTTGTGGTAGTGTAATTGCATTTGAACTATTAGAACTCATTGTATTTATATATGAATTACCTTATGTTTTTTTCATCAACTTAGTGTTTAGATTCAAACTAATGTATCTCACATTTTATTTGCAATCTTTCAAGAAATATTAAATGGTGGAAGTGCAAGGATAGAAGGAAAAGACAGAAGAGAAAATGGACACAACAATAATCAGTTGAGACATGACCTTATAGGTAATGTAACATCACCACTGAGACAAGTAACAAGGAATGCTTCTAAGTGCAAGAAGTCTACTCTATCTACACTGACATGGTAGATGACACAATAAGAACATGTGGATTCCCCCCTATGCAGCCATTGCTAAATTAGAGAAGTATAAGCATAACTATCTTTGGATTTTGTCTATTTATGGTTTATTTTTTTGCTCCCTACACATACATACACACACATATACATATATCAACATGTAAATGTTTTTTATGACCTACATGTCTCATTTAGCTCTTTATATTACTATTAAGAAAGGGCGAGTGGGGTATAAGTATGTGCCTATTGATATGAAGACAAAATATAGTGGAAAGATTATTATTGACATCCTTAAAGACCTTGAGTGGGCCGCTGGAGAAGGTACTTAAGAGTTCTCCAGTTACTATAGCTAGGTGGTTTATACCACTATATTGTTTAGAGATAGCTATTGGCCTGCTTAACAAGAAAAATATGACAAGGTCATGCGATTAAAAGTTAAAGTAATATATTTATACATAGATAATAGTTATACCGAGCAATGTCAAATAACTAGGTTGAATTAAAATTTACAATTAATAATACAACCTAAATCATTTTTCTTGGAGTTAAATTCTAATTGCTTGTAATAAAGTTCTATAGGTGTGCAAACTAAGTGAAAACATAAGAATAAGAGATAATTGAAGGGGTTTAATTTCTAGAATTTAATTGAATTAAAATAAATAACAAGAAATTAAAATTATAACTAAGTGGTAAAATCAACTAATAATGCAAAGTAGCTAATATTGGATTCACCTCATTGACTTTAATTATCACTACTCTCATTAGATTGACTTAAAACTCAGATTTAATCCTCTTGTTTGGTGCATTCATTAAAAAAAATTTTAATTAACTAATTGAGATATAAGTGCTTAATCAATTAGAAGTTTATAACCGCAACACTATTAATTAATTAGTACTTACATGAAAGGATTAGAACCCATCTAAATATGAGTTTAATTATTCTTTTAGGTTGTTGGACTTTTTACCTAAGAGTTTAAATCACCATTTAAAATCTTAAAATCTCAATTAAACCAATCAAGAATAAGCTCTAGTACCAATTACACAATAATCATTGTACAAATAAACTGAAATTTGCAATTAAAGTAAGTGAACATACACAATCATTCAAAAATAATTTATTAAACACTTAAAGTGCAATAATATATCTCAAATTTCAAATACCACTAGTGGCGATATATGTCGTCATTAAAGGATTTCAATTGTATTTAGTGGCAACTAATGTCATCACTAAAAATGAACTTTTAGTGGTAACATATGCAGTGATTATTAAAGGTTGAACTTTTAGTGGCGATTATATGCCACCACTAAATACAAAATTTTTAATGATAACCAAAACTTGTTGCCATTAAAAACTTTTTATATGTAGCATATTTTTATCACTAATAATAACGTTTTTAATAGTGATCCTTAATTCAAATGAAAAATTACTTTTTTGAATACTATTTAACAGCAACTTTCGTCGCTATTAAATATAGTTTGGCCGCCATTTTTGTTGTCGCTAAAAAATTTTAATAGTAAAAAAGGTCACACCACTAATAACTTTTTTAGCGATAACCTTTTTGTCATTGCTAAGATTTTTTTGTTACATTAGTATTAGTCACGATACAAGTATTTATGGCTATTTTTATTCTATTAGTCATAGCCTAAGTATTTAAGGCTACTTTTATTCTTTTATCTGCTAAATATATATATATATATATATATATATATATATTGTAGTTATAAGAGCTATCTTGCTTGCGGTGGATGTTCAAAATAATAATAATTAAAACAAATAAAACTTCCATAAATCAAGTTGATCTGATTTATATCCACTATAAAGCTTAATATGTTAATACACAAGGGCGCTGTATATTTGAAAAAAACAAACAAAATAATTTTTCAGTTATTTGGCATTGTCCACGGTCTGTGAAGAATTGTCATTTATAAACTGGGTTTATTCCCACCCTGGGCGCACATCCCAAAATTCCCTTTTGACAATATAAAGGATAAAAAACACTTGATCTTCTCTTAGCCTTATTACTCTTATAAATTATGAAGCAGTCATGTAAACGGTAATCACTGTCATCTTATGAATTATATTTATTATTTAAGATTATTACAATCATTAATTATTGTTTAAGGTGCGCGAGGGCCAGCTTGAAATCCGTTATCATAGGCCCAATAATTATAAAAGTGATGATATTATATTTTTAAGATTATCCTATTCTTTAATTATGACATAATAATTATTAAATAAAAAATAATACTTTTATGTATTTAAATAAATTTATTATTATAATTATACTCATTAATTATATAAAGATAAAATTAATTTTTTAAAAATTATTAATTATTAATAAGGTTAATAATACTTTAAGTCATTATTTAATAATATATTATTTTATATTTAATAACTATTACATCATAATTCAAAAATATATATGATGTTTTTCGACCATTCACACTCTAATTATAATTCAGTATTTTGTTTAACACAATTAACCACCCATTATTTCGCAAGAATCGTACATTTAACGTATTTAAAAACGTAATTCCGTTTACTTTTTTTATTTAATGACAATTTTTTTAACTATATTAATAAACTCCATCCCTACGAACTTTTGATTTAAATAACTGGTCCTCAATGAACCTTGTTCACACAAAAATTATATCCACATATAGCTCAGGGGAAACGTTCAAAAACAAAAACACTTGAATCGCATGGTTCACATCAGTTCCTGTCCCCAATGCTGCGTCAATCTTGGATACCAAGAATGATAAAAAGACACTTAAGGACACAACAATATCTATCTCTCTTACTTATCAATGCTTTTTTTTTTTCAGCAGAAAAATGCTTTTTTTGTTTTTATCATACATATAATTATTTAAAACTTTGAATTTAATATATATTTATGATTTAATCTTTTAAAGTTAACCCTTACTCCTTTGAATATGTATATTTCATTTGCTTTTATTTTATTTAAGTAATAAAAATGAATAGAAAATTAAAAGTTTTAAAAGATTAAATTGTATATTTTTAAAATATAAAAATTAAATAGTTAAGGCAAATATTTTCATGAATTAAAAAGCATATTTTTATTTCTTTCTCTCTCTTTGCTTTATCCACCTCCTAATCCCTCCACGCATTGTCCTTCTGTCGTCGGTTTCTCTTCGAACTGTGTGGCCGATAAGAACCCAAAAATCATTAATATAAACAACGAAAATGTCAAAGTCCTCCAACAATTTTCTTGCGGCATTGCTCTTAAGTCATGCTAGTTATGGTCATTCCAACCCTTTTCTGATTAATTAACACGTTGAAGTTTCCAATTCTATAATAAAGAATGCGATGTAAATTACCAGTGAGTTTCTGATCAGGTTCCTCCCACTTCCCACCTTAGAATTTCAGAACTGCCTTTCTGTTTCAGCAATTGTTTTTCGGTAAATTTGAGACGAAAAGAATAAAGTGAAAAGAGCAATATGTATATTTATAAAGGCGTAGCCTAACATGGGTGAAATGAAAGAGGAGAACCAGATTAGAAGGTAAAACATTATTATAAGGAAATTAAGGGGGTTAGGGAGTTCTGTCGCAGGTGAGATCGCATCAGGGTCAGTGCATACATGACGCGATCTCACTGTGCCAGAATGCCCTGTTTCTACCTCTTTGTCCCTTCATATATTTCTGGTTCACGTGAGATTGCTTTGAAGGTTTTTTTATCATGGTTTTCTTAGGTCTTTTTAAGCCCTTTGATTCTAATAATTCTCATTCCCATTCTGCAAATCCTAGCTTAACTTAGCATGCTTCATCAGTAATCCCGCCCAACTTCAACTTCACTTGGAGCTCGAAAATTGCTTTGATATCTAGGCAACCATGTGGAATACCATGGCTTGCTGATTTTGGGTCTCATGTAGACAACAAATCATGGTTCAGTCTTTCTTTTCTTTTTGAACGCCTTTTTTTTCCTTTTTTGGTTGTTGCTAACTGCTAAGTAGTCCATATTCTACTTATATGGAGTAATTAATAGTGTAGTTTTAACCTATAAGAGCAATCAGTGCATGCCCCAGCTCTCCCAAATTTAGGATTTTATTTAATGGGCTGTTGGGTTTCTTCTTTAATTGTTGAAAAGCAATTCAGTGCTTGGCTTTTGGTTGTTATTTTCTGAATGTTAGCTTTCTTTTTTGGCAAATTTTTCTAGAAAATCTACAAGTAAAAATAGAAATTGAGCTAATATTATCATTTGTGTTGATCTACTGTGGTCCTTCTCAGTATTAAACCAAAAATATGCAGATTATGAATTTTTATACTCAGTTTTTGTGAATAGATTAAAGTTGTTTTAGTTATCTGATGCGTTTCTTCCCGCCTTGTGAGCTTGAGGAGGCTTTGCAGGTGGAACCATCAGAATATTCTGCCCGTGATGCTGATGAAGGTGGGGCCCATGCATTAGAAGTCAGGAAAAGCCTTCAGGTATTGATTAATGCCTACCTAATTATAAAAGTAATTAATTATGGTATATAATTGTCTCGCAACACTCAGATGATTATGGAAACAATTCTATGGGAGCCATTGTTCGAGAATGTACTGACCCTTATTGGTGAAGTGTTGTCCAGGCCATTTTGCTTCCATATATTATATATATCCAGTTATATATCCTGAGAGGTGAATTTTCATTTTGTATTCCATAAGATATTTAATTAGCCTCATTAATGGCATTTAGGATTATATATTCAGCCCCATATAGTAATGGACTCTTCTGAAAGGGAACTGCATCACCTTTTTTTCTCGCTCTGGTTGGCATAAAATGCATTGCTTTGCTGTGACGAGCATCAACAAAATTGAGTAACATTCCAAGAGATTATTTCTTTCTTTTTTGGTGAAATATTTTATCTTTTGAGTAACATTTTTTTTTTTCATTCAATTGCTATGCTAAAGTGGTTTTACATGTCTTTTTCTCTGAGTTTTTGACTTTTCAAGAATCCAATAATATTCTTAAATTGAAAAGTACTCTTGAGTTGCATTTAATTTACAGGAAAAATATTTTTTTTTTCTACGAAAGTTTTCTTTTTATAAAAGCTCTATATAGATTTGTTTTCAAAAGTTTATTAATTCATCAAATGTGCCTTAAACGAGCTAGCTTCTTGAATTCATGAATTGGTCTAGGAATATATTCAGTATTGGAATTAGCTTCTCACTGTCACCCATTCCCACTCATATTCCCTTTTGATTAATAACCATATTAATTTAAAAAGACCAAGAATCCGAATAATTTAGTATACCGCGCGCGGATCAACTCTTTTTGATAGAATATCATCTTTAGTTATTTGATAGGCTGATATACAAAAGAGAAGCAGAGATTGTGGTGAATTCTTTTTTTTTTTTAAAGAATCTGAATTGTAGCCTACCCCATTATACTCCGTTTAGATTAATGAGAGTAAAAGATTATTCAAAAATATTTACTCTCACTACTATTATTTATTCCATCTTTGACCCATCAACATCATCTTTGAGGAGGCACAATTATATATGGGTGTAGTGTATGGGTAAGGTACATAATCTCCAATCTTCCTCGTATATAAAATCCCGTGAAATTTTACAATTCATTTTACATTGTTTCTTGAATTGTTTATAACATTGCGTCACTAGATATTGTTATGCACCGTTTATACATTTTTTTTATTTTTTTTGTATTTTCTTTTTTTATTTTTTATTGTAGAACCCACATGTTTTTTTACAACCCTAGATTTGCTACTGCTAATTTTGGATATAAAGAAAAATATTTTTTTCATTCCCTACTCATATCCTAGCAAGTAACAAATTCACTCCTTGTCCCTCTCTCTGCTGAATCTAGATTCTCCGACCTACACCTACTTAGCTTGAAAAGTTCAAAGCACAACTATTAGTATTATTTAAATACACAATTAAACCGATAAATTTATAGGTACCCATTAGATATGAGTATTTTGATCATCCTCAAATGTGAGCTCATTCTTAGTTATACTAATGTTTCGTACCGTCATTCACATTGCTGATTGAACTGGAACTTTTAGTATTTGTGATGCAAATACAAGAGTATTTGTGATGAAAATACAAGCATTGTGATCATAACATAAACTCACATTCTAATGAATATATTCCATTTGGATGAGTTCAATGAATTTTTCTTAAAAGTTTAATAAGAATGTTGATAAATCGAAAGTTAACCTAGTCTATCAACTTTTTTGTTTTTTGGGTTGGAATCATGGAAATAATAGAGACTAACGAATCAACTTTACAAACACTAACTAAACTGTGAAATGCCAACGTTAGCTTTTGCTGTTATTGAGGGCACAGCGCCACTGCTCTATAAATACTCTTCGCAATGAAGAAGATAAGTGAGTCCAATAAAGAGAGCACAAGAAGAAAGAAGCAATTAGTAAGGTAAGAGTGGAGGCATGTCGCAGGAGAGATGGCACCTCCTTTCAAGTTACAAGCAGCCAGCGGTGGAGGCACCATCTCTCTGCGACATACCTTCACACTTCCCTCTGTCCAAGCATAGGCAATGTCCACAACCTTATTCATAGTTTGTAATAGCTATTAGCTAATGGCCCAACACAATCATGGGCACATGCAAACGCCAACCAAAGCTGCCGTATCAGCCCTATGGTATGTTTTCATGTGGATCTCTATTTACAAATAATTTATCTGCCTGTCTAATTATAGTTACTATACCATATATCCCTTTGGAGGAAATAAGCTTAGCCCCAATCGGTTGCGTCTCATCTTTTTTCACCGATGAACGTATTAGTTTAGCATTGTCTATGTTTCATTAGATAAACTTCTTTCCCGTTCAAAATGTTTTTATAAACTATTCATCAAATTATTATAATATTCAAGAATGATTGTGTGTATTTTTAGTATTTTATTAGTATGTATTATATGAGTATTAAATAAATACAAAATTATCTCCTTATGAATATTTAGACAGTGAAAATTAATATAAAGAATAATTCTTTATATATTGTTCATTTAAATTCAAGTTATTTTTAAAATTATGAAAAAAAGTCAAGATGTTATTAATTAGTTTAATCTAAAATTTAAAAAAAATATTTAACTTAAACAATACTACCTCTAATTTCATATGTAAGAGACTTTTTTAAGATTTAATTTAATATAAAATATAAGAAAAAATTATTACTGTTTGGTATATTAAGTATATTAATTATAGTATTTCAATTATATTTTTTATTAAATAAGTCTTTTAAATTATAAGCAATAGTTGTCATTAATTTTAAGAAAAAAATATACACATTAAATAAGAGAATTCTTAAAAAATAATTTTTACTTGAGACAAAATTAAAAAGATCAATTATTTTTAATCAACTTTTTTAATTTTTATGAGTTAGTTATATATTTCTTATGTATAAAATCGGAAGTAGTATATTTTAAAAGAATAACTTTTTTAAAATGAAATATAGAAAAAAATTTTCTGCCCCCAACTAATACAATATCCTAACTCCACCACTGATTGTCCTGAATCTTGATCATCCTTAATTGTACTACGAATCTGGATTCCAGCCTATCCTTTAGTAATGATGCGGGTACAGTAAATAATGTTGTACTTTGCTTTCATAATTAAATGGCATGAACCCCATTATAATCGAATAAGAATCATTTTTAAGAATCTTTTTTCTCTTCCCTTTCCCCAAAAGGCAAAAGCAACCCATATAAATAGTTGGAATGTTTTTGCTTATATCTGCACCTCTAAACATCAATTCTAGACACGTTTTGCGCGCACAAAAAGCCTCCCCTTTATATTCTTATGCATTAGAACATACAAAAAGAGATGTTAACCTTCAAAAAGTTGATGTTCTGGCATTGCCTCATCAACCAAGCTAGTTTATGTGCTGGCATTGCCTCATAAACCTAGCTACCACAAGTCAAAAAAAATGTAAGAAAAGGGTCTATTTGTTATGGAGTAATAAAATAATTTTTTCTCACATTTATACTTGTCGCTTGAACGAGCACCTCAAAAGCATAGACCTCAATTTCGTCCTATTCAAGAATATGACTTAGGTCTTCAAGATAAGTTAGATCCTTTTTTTTTTTTTTATCAGAAGATTCGGTAGATTTAGATGAAAAATTTCCCACTTCAAAAGGGACTATACAATGAATCTTATAAGAGCACGAGCATGGTGTCACGGGGCCATTACTCTCTCCCCAAAAGCTAGCTGTTGAGGTGTGCAGCGCACCCGCTTATATGCCCAACATCCTTTTCAGGTCCATCCGATATGGGACTTCTATCCAGTCCCCGTGGGCATGACAACTCCCACGGCCAATCCGTGACGCCCTCGTCACGGGTGGCCCATCGGAGGGTCCCCCTGAGCTAACCCGGGGCAGGCTCTGATACCACTTGTCACGGGGCCATTACTCTCTCCCCAAAAGCTAGCTGTTGAGGTGTGCAGCGCACCCGCTTATATGCCCAACATCCTTCCCAGGTCCATCCGATGTGGGACTTCCATCCAGTCCCCGTGGGCATGACAATGGGCTCCCAAAGCTACAGTCTCCCCTTCCCTTTTTCACACCTGATACATATATTAATTTCAACTAAAATGATTATATTAAATATTAGAATTTGAAATTAAGAAAAATGTAATCAATCACTTATTGATATATATCTAGGACAAATTTAACTTAAAAGCCTATGTATAATTTTGTTATTATCTCTAACATACACATTCATTCGAAATTTCATTAGATGTGAAATATGAACAAAATATAGACCTATCATATTTTATGCCAAAACTTAATTCTTTTTATTGAAAGGAAATAGAGAACTGCAGGGTCACATAAATAATAAGTTAAAAATCAATTTAACTCAAAAGGTCAAATTGGTAAATAGAAATTCTGAAATAATTTTATCATAATCTTTCAAGGGTATATAAAAATTTGCTTACGCAAGTTCTGTTGAAGATGTAAATGACGTCAATCTATGAGGCAAAGAGGAATAGACATACGGTGTGATGTTACGTGGGAGGAGTGGCGTGGATCATTTCCAGCTGTATTCCGCCCCCGTTGACAACTTGATAAATAAATCATATAATCATTCGGAAAAGTAAGAGGAATCTATTCGTAATCCTGGACCTCGACATAGAATTATTAACAATTTATGTTATAAGCATGCATGTATAGGTTTGAGTAGATGCCGTCACCAAATAGAACCTTCCCGGTATTTTAATCTTGATGGAGTGGAGTTTTGAGGGTAGACTGCTGGGCTATGGGCGACCAGGCTGCAGAGAGAGATTCAGAGAGCCTTCCTTATAAATATGGGAAACTGTTGAAGCCAAATAACATGAGAAATGATGAGAATTAAGCAGAAGCAGTGCATATATAAGAGATGTGGTAGTGACTCCTGTCGCAGGAGAGATGACGCCTACTGTTTGCAGTAGTTGTCATCTCTCCTCGGCTGAAGCCCCTCCTGTTTCTTTCCATTTCAGAAGCTTCCTGGAAATTTCAGGCACGAGTCTCTACCATTTCTCATGTTTATTGTCTGCCAATTTCCTTCATTTCTCATAGTAGCTCGTATTATTGTTTATCTTCTTTTTTTTAATGATGTATGCATATGCAGAAAATAGGTGAGCTAGCTAGCATGACATGCAGATTTAATTTCTAACCTTTGATATAATTTGTAAGGAAATTAACCCGTTACACATATGGGTAATTCTCTTTGAATTTGCAAGTTCGCCAGTGCAGCCTTTGGGTCTTTTCCTTGTTCTCCTCTGGAGATGTATAGCCTGTAGCGAGGCCATCTCTATACTGACCAAGTCACGCTTATCTTTTGTCTGCTTTTCTTTTACCTATCATTTTGTAGCCTATTATATTGAAAAGCCACCTGCTGATTAACTAAAAGGAAATTGATCTTTTACACTCAAATATTTTTCCATTTGGAAGAATCACGGTTTGGTCATTTCACAAATTGTTTTGGAGATGCCACATTCTTCATCCTTTGTTTAGATGAATTTGATTGCAGATCATTTCTGATGGATTAGTCCAACTCCAAGTAATCATTTCGGTAAATATTCCCAGGGAGAACATGGAAATTTTCTTGCTTTTTTATGCTCAGGGTTGATGTTCTGCTGTACGAGATATCCAGTTCATAGATTCAAGCGCTATTGGGTACTTCTGGTCTCTCCAGCTACAATGCACATTTGTCTATTACTACTTTGTCTAGTACTGAAAGGGAGACAAAGGGACCAATCACTGAAGTCTCAACTGATCTTCTAGTGTTAAAAAAACTTCAAATCTAGCTCACGTGGCCAACAACTTCATTCTAAACACGATCAGTTGTTTGCTTGCTGTATTTGTATATATGCTTATCCATATCACCTTGTTCCATGCTCCGTATATTATTAGCTTACTGTTGAGCCTAAGGATGGGACAGACATCTCAGTTCTAATGAATTTCAAGTTTGCCTTTTTTTTCTTTTCCTTTGCTGCTGTGATTCGTGAAACGTTTAAATTTCAAGTTAAAAAAAACCACCAACCGTGCAAGATTATACTTGGAAAGTTGCAGTGTCTTGACATGAGCTGAGCTGTAAGGCACAAAGTAAACCCAAGCACGTGAAATCTTAAAGGACTCGTCTATATATCTGGTTTATCATGAGCTTGATAATTTATTAGTCTCTTTAAATGCAATGCTTGTTTTTCACGTGAAATTAATACCAATCAATTTGCACAAGATTCTGATCAACATTGGTAAGAGGTCACAATCTCACATCATAGATCATAGCATGAACCACCCAGATGCCACATATAAAAACAGTTGTACATTTGAAAAAAGAAAAAAAAAAAAAAGCCTTGAAGTTCCTTTCAAATCAGATAATAAACTTACAAGCGAGAGAGGGGCATTATTTTTTTTTTTCCTTTTTTTTTTCTCACTTCCTTTCATCCCCTCTTCTAATTTTTCCCCTCGTTTCTAGACATTCTGCATCAAACTAGTTCCACATATAACAGAGACAACTACTTTTAGCAGTGTTAGTCCTTGGAATTCAGAACCTTCAATCTGGTTGCTAATTGGTAGGGAAAAAGTTATTAAAAACAAACGAAGAAGAGATAACTACTATACTAGGGGCTTGATTCAGTTCTGTCATGTATACCATATCATTACGGAAAGTAAACCAACTCTGCATTCATTCTCCACCATATTGACTCACTTGCCTTCTCCTTAGCAGAGATGATGCGTATAATTTCAATATTTTCTTTTCCTTCTAGAGAGAAACATTAATTCAATGATCATGCTAACTAAATTTGGACGTGTAAAATAAGGCCAGTAGCCAGCAGAACAAACACAGGCTGCCGGTTCTTGTCATTTGCACTGTCTTGGTCGGAAATTTTCGGTTGACAACAATGAGCTGATTAGAGTTTCCAGCCTTTTTGACCCTGGACCAGGCCTGAGAGCAGTAGTATTACCGATTACAGCACAGGGATCAGTCCCATTCTGCCGGCTTCCTATGCACCAGCCTCCAGGAACAACCGTGCCAGGACCTCTGGATAGTAGTTCAGCATCAATTTTGTCCATTGCCGGATCATCTCTCGGGAATTTCCTCGCAAAAGGAGCATTGCTATCAATCATCCGCTTCATGTCATCAAGCCTAAGATAGTGAGGATGTTGCTTGGGAGGATTGTCCCAAGAAATGAAATGGAGATCACTATTCACAGTTGTGTTCCTAAACTCCTGGGCATTACAAATGACAGTGTGGAAGTATCCTTCAGGAGAAGATAAGAAGTTTGCATAGTACATTAGAACAGTCCGAGGTAGGTTATCCCATCCCCATATGGAGTAGTCGATGAAAGATCTAGAGAGTACCATCCAAGCCGAACCTGACAAAAGAGAGAAGTTTTAGGTAAACCATTTATATAACGTTCTTAGGTGCATTGCCTGAATTTCAAAATAATTTCAAATTCTAAAGATTCTGCAGTTTCAGTGTTTTGTCTTAGACACTACTTGATTTCAAAATAAGTGCAGTTATCTCCAAGCAAAAGAACTAATATGCATATATGACAAAGTTCAAAGTATATAGTCAAGCAACATGCAAAACATATATCAAGTTCTTATGAGAAAGATTAACATTAATATGGTAATAATCAATAAAAGAATCTCACAGCACTGAAATTGGATCCATAGCTCAGTCTTACAATCAAATTTTCAGTTGGTTTGGCTGTGACCATGGAATTTAATCCCAACTAGGACCATAAGTGGATTGTTGTCCTACAGCAATTATACTAAATGCAGTGCAAACAGACAGAAATCAATCATTGATGTCCGTTTTGTTCCTGTCTTTTAGGAAGAATAAATGAACTCCAACAAAATAACTGAGATGACCAGAACGGGTGCTATAATCGCAAGTGAGCAAAAGGCCATAGGTCCGTCGGATATATTTCTATACTTTACCAATCTTACTGGCAGAAAAACATCTTGCAAAATTATTGAGACCAAAGTGTATCTTTCAAATTTGTTTTCCTTCATTAAGCTGAAAATTAGTGCCAACAAAATTTGCACCTATGTTTTGTCCTATATTAAGCCACCCTAGGCCTGAACCCATATCAGAATTTGGAAAGATGTTGGACAATTAGATGCTACAACAATAATATTGCCCAGGTCCAAGAACAGTTTAATGAAGAATATAAACAGAGCAAAGCAGTTGTTTTCTTTCCTTTTAAAAAAAATTCTGCACAATTAGGAGATTCACTATTCCAACCACCCTGTAAAAGATGGGCCACATGAAGCCAGACAAAGTAATAGTTCCTGGGCAGTCACACATTATCCTGTAATCCTTTTATCTCACAATGTAGGTTTCCACAATATTAAGAATGCCCTTGATTAATTTGTTCTTTATTACATTATAAGGGAGATAAACATCACTGAGACCAAGTCTGCTTTGAGATTGACCCAATTTCATAAAATAAAACTTACACAGGAAACAGAATTACAGCCATAGACTGTAATATTAAAATCTGCATGAATGTTGTATCTTGCACAATAGTTCGGCCATGCAAGCTTCTATAAGAATTATACAAAGAGGGGTACGTACAGACATATGATATGACCACGTGACTATTTAGTATACATTATTACTAAGAATTAGAACAACAGTAACTGCTATGCAGATTAACTATTACTGAAATTGTTAAGAAACCAGAATTGAAATATGTTGTGCACACTTAACTAAATAGCTGGTATATATCAATAATCTATCCAGGGTAATATATTGTCAGTTAGTCATACCTAATTAAAACAAACGCCACAATCAGTTGATCTAGTCCAAAGGAGGGAGCATGGAAAAGTCTCCCTAGGTCCCAAGAATCTAGAGAGAAATAAACATTTAATTTCAACATATGATTTAAAAGGTGATTGAGGAATAAACTCTTACTAGAGGGGGATGCTTTACTGCAAGAAGTCAGATGTCAATGTATGACATGTAATGTGTTCAAAAGACAGGTTCAATGTCCAACTCAATTTGTTTTAGCTCACAGCTAAGTATACATTAGGTCCGTCAAGATTAAAAAAGACAAAAAATCTGACACAGCTTTCCCTTTTGAATTCGAGAAAACAATTTTCCATGTTTTCAATTCTCTTTAACTAATATATTGATGAAGTCAAGGCTGCACAGCCAAAAGTTTTCATACAAGCACATTTGGTTCAGACACAATTCAACCAGAGGTATTGGGTCAAGAAAAAAAAATGCAAATTTAGAGCAACGATTTGGACACAGTAAAGAGTAACAAGAACAAAAAAAGAGACTGAGAGATGAATTAAGGTCCAAATTTTATGACAGATGATTAGATTCCTTTACAATCACAAGAAGATAACAGCACAGAAAAAAAACTCCAATATTCAGAACTGAACTGATAATTACATGAAATCGATACACGAATTATTTTTTGAACTTTGATTATTTAATTTCATTCCAATGTACCAAAAAAGAATATTAAATTTCATCACAGTCTGTTCAAAGAAACTTCCTTCACAACAGAAAGTCCTGAGCTAGCTAGAACTTATTTCTTATTTTATGTAACACCAGATGGGTGGCAATTTGTGCGAATTCACAAAATCTATGCGCAGCATAGGAATGGCCATCGACAGAAAAAACTTAGGGGAGTTAAAAAACAAAAGCAAATAATAGACCAAATAATATTATGCACCTGTGAAAAGTTTGAAGGCTGTTGGTCTACTCCTTCGCTGAGTAACCCAGAACACATCTTGTTTTCTAGTCAAATACAACCCCGGATCAATGATTATCGGCCTTGCCCGTTGTTGACTACACGTAAGCACAGAACCAATCAAATCATCATCCTCACAGAATTTTTTTTTTTGGGGGGGGGGGGGGGGGGTGTGGTGTGAATTGAATAACAAATAACAAACCCCACTCACTCTTTCCATCCAATGTCACTGGTATGATCAATGAAATTAAGCTCGCGAGGCAAGTATGAAAACGTGTGCAGTAGATCTGGTTAGGCAAAACTCACTAATCAGTCAGTTAAACCACATTTAAAAAAACAAAACCAAAACCACCGTTAGCCATCCAAACAGAGAACTTAAGTCGCAGCAATATCAAAATCACTAATCATCTTATTACCAATCTAATATAGGAAAATAAATCACTGACCATCCTATTACCATTCCAATTAATCACTAACCATCTTGGGTAACAAGTGGATAATCGGAAGCACTTAGGTTTATGAACCAATCCCAGTCACCGCCTTCCCTCATCAGGATTGCCGCGGCGTGAAGGGTGTTCGCGACCATTGTGGGGCCTCGGTACGTAATCAGATTCGCCTTCTTGATTACCTTCACATTACCAAATTTCCGCAAAATTGGATGACCTTTCACAAAGTTCTGCAGATCAGCTCGCTCCTCCGGCGGCGATTCAAGGTCCAAATGCACGACGTAGGAGTTGTGAGGATGGTAGAGTGCTAAAAGCGTGCGTTTGAGCGCTTTACCGTCACCAACGGAGCCAGATATGAAGTATGCGAGACGTGGTGGGGGAGGAAGAGAAGAAGCAGGTATAGGGTGAAGCTTGGATTCTACAAACACGGAATAGGAAGCGGTTACAGAGCGATACATGGGAAGACGAGGTGTTCCGTCGGGTGACGTAAGAGTCGCAAGGAGGAGAAGGAAGAGAGAGACAATAGACCCAATAGCGAGAGGGAAAATCCATTTGCGCTCCCATGTTGGTGGTTGCCTCAGGTGCACGTAATAGTTCTTCAATTTCTTCATTTTTTCTGAGGTCTAGGTCTTCCCCTCTTTGTGATAAAGCAAAGGAAGAGGGAGGAAGATAGCTTTAACGAGAAAGTGTCAGGTAGTTATGGAGTCTATGCGCAGCAGATAGTTGAAAAATGACCGCAATTTGATAGAAATGCTGAAAAATTCAGCTGAGAAACGTTGAAGAATGGAATGCTTTGGATTGGAAATTGGGTGAGAAGAGATGATGACTGTGAGAAGACCCTTTTAACGCTCTGTTCCTCCCCTCTTTATCGCGCCGTGACTGAAGGGGAAATTTGGTAAGCGGTAGCCTCACTACTGTTGTTGCTTGCTACGTTTTGGTGTACATACTCTTGTTGCTTTGCGATCAGAGGGCTGAGAATGAAATGGCTAGGCGTAGGATTTGATACAGAAGACGATTTATTCTCACAGGCAGCCTGATGATTTTTTTTTTTTTCTTTTTGGTTCGGTTAGGTCGCAACGTGGGGTTTTTCATTTCCTCGTAATAAAACAGCAAATGCCTTTTTTTCCTTGCCAAAAAATTTGAAAGTTATCAGAAATATTTTTTAATATATAATTATTTATACTAATATACATGAATTTAAAATATTTTATCATTAATTTCAAATTTATATATATTAACAAGAAATAAAATAAATTTAAGTATAATGCCAATTAATAAAGAGATAATTATTAATATGTTGAAAACAATGTTTCTTTTTATTGTTTACAAATATTAAAAAGTTAATTATTAATTTAATTTACTTAATTAATTAACTTAAATTAAATTAAAAATTATTATTGTATGTAAAAAATAGCATGTTCAATAAAACCTCAAGATTTTTAAAATAATACAATGTATACACAATTTTTTTGCAATATACACAATTAAAGGATATTAAGAAAAATAAAGGATCACCAAAGTTTTTAATCACTAAACAGGCCCGTTTGGTATTTAAAAAATTAGAATAAATATAAAAATAAAAAATAAAAAGTAATTTTATAAATAAAAAATATTTATAATACTCTTATTTTTAATAATTAAATAATTATTATTAAATAATATTAAATAATAATTAAATAAATAAAATTATAATTTTTTTAATTTTCCTTCCACTTTACCTTTTCCCATGTCTCTTCCACGGTTACCGAACGGGGCCAAAATTCTTAATTTTTCAAAAACATAAAATGGTGATTTCTTTTTCTGATTTGCCCTATATTTAGTAGTTCATTGACATTAATGTAATATCGAGTCTGGACCTCAGGGTATACTATAAGTATACTTTATCAGATCAGCGTTGTACGGGATTATAGCAGGTCTCTGGTCAATAAGCAGCTACATAGTCAGTTGTCATATATTTTTTTTTTTTTGTTTGAGTTTTCAGGATATATACATTTAATATCTATTCATTTCATCTTCAATCAATTAGCGAATTTTTGTGGAATTAATTTGTATAAAAATAAATAAGCCAATTCTACCTGTAAAATTAAAATAATCTGAGTGAATTAATCCATCTTTTAAAGTTGCTATAAAATTCTACATTCTTGGGAAGCGGAAAGACAATGTCCTTGCTCACTTCTTTCTTTTGTTTCACTTCTTTCTTTTGTTTCTAAGGCCCCAAACAATAGCATAGATCCAAACACTAAATGCAAACTATGGTATTAAAATTTTAAGTATTACTGTAATTACATTTTAACAAATAATTAATTAGTTTATAAAATATGATTTTTGATTCAATTACAGCTTTTAAATTAAAATTTTATGATAATTTGTAAATAGCAATAATACTTATTATTTGGTATGATAATAATATTATAAATTTATTGTATATTATTAGTATTCTAACAGATAATATTAGAATAATTCATTTATGTATATTTTTTTCAAAAGAAACTTAGGCTCTGTGTAGCTCGCTGTATCATGAATATAATTTTTTTACATAATTTATATAATATTTATTATATTATTATATCTATTAAATTATTTTTAAAAAAAATAAAAATAAAATAATTATTTTTTATTTTATCTATTTTTATTTACTCACATTTTATATTTCTTTTGTCATTATATTCTCCAACCAAACACATCCCTAGTTGATAACAAAATTAAAAAGTGTCAATTGCTCATTATTTTGTCTACTCATTTACTAAAATTCAATTAAGTTGGAAACTGGAAAGTTTCTACTCATCTATTAGCACTCTTGTTAAATCAGATATGGTCTCCATGATATATATACTTTCATTAGAGTTACAGATCTTATTAGCAAAAGACTGTGACGACGACAAAATTAAATTTATATAATATCGTTTATGTTCTTATCCATTCAATAAACCAAATATATTATTCAAAGGCAGTTACAATTTTTCAAAACTGATCCCGTGTAATATGAGGAGTATAAAAGAAATATATTTGTTAAAGAAATTAAAAAAAAAGTAATTTTAATGACAAAAATAATCTTGAGACCTCACCTTACAAAAATAATAAAAAATTACATAATTAGAAAAAATATAATGAATATTGTATAAAAATTATATAAAAAAATACGTTGGTAATAAACGAACTAAACAGACGTTAAAAGGAGGTATTTCATTCAAAACTCTGTAGTTTTATTTATCATTAAATAATAATATTTTAGGACGAGATTAGACAAAAACATTATGAATTAAAATCACATATCTTCACTTACAAAAGAATTGGTTTTGTTGGTGATTGAGAAACTGCAGTGTCAGAAGTATAAATTTATTAAAAAAAAAAAAGGAAGTAGGCAGTCCTATAATGAAAGAGAATGATAATACTCACAGAAAATGAAAATTAAATTAAAAGAATCACATGCCTTCCTTCCCAAATTCTCAGAACTTATCAGATGTAGACAATTCCACATATTGATGGTGGGAAGCAAACCTCCAAACATGGACCCCATATGCAGAATCATTTTCCCTCCACCTACCTTTTGCCAATGAACTAAAAGTAAAACGATCCTAGCCGTCGAATAATTTTTAAATTTTTTAATCGTTTCGTGCGTTTTGTTTATTCCTTTTCTTCTTCAAAGACGTGACAAATCAGTGTAATCGTACGTGTACCTAACGTCCCATCAAAATACACGTAATCTCTTGCATCATTATTTATTTTAATTTCTTATAATATTCGGATTTTATTTGGGTTCTCTTTTTTGAATTTAGACACGTGTTATTATATGATATGGGGTCTAAGAATGATTATTTGATGAAAATTGAGAATCATTCAGTTGCTTCTTGCTGGGTTCGATGTGTGCGTGCAATAGCTTTCTTTTTTAGCATGTCTATTTTCGACCCTTAGAAGCCATTAGTAATACCGTCCATAGATTATTTACTCTCATATCTGTAGGTTTACTTGTTTCTTTTGCTCCTCTATTCTATCTTTTTATATATATATATACGCGCGCACACACGCGCGCGAAAGAAAAAAGTGGATCAAATTAAAACAAGGAAAAAAATTAAAAAAAGCAACTCCCAACAAGCGAGACAGACGAAAGATCTGCAAAAACAAAAAAGAGACTCATGGCATGTGGAGATGGATTCACCAAACGTAGCTCAGCATCTTCCTTATAAATCAGGAATTTTCCCCATTTATATCCTGATTCCTGATAATACGAGTGGGGGAAAGGTATCCGTTTTTTTTTTTTCATAATTTCATAATTTTTTTAATTAGTCCTATTATATATTTTACTATAAAATAAATTATATAAATATCTCATAAACTTTGCTTAAATTATACATATCTCTTTTTTATTTTTTAAATATATACAATTTTTTTTAAAACAAAATATTATTTAATACTTTAATCCAATTCTATTTTTTGTTGATTAAAATACCTTTTTTAATTAAAAATATATATTTAAATTAAATGAGGATACTTTAGTTAAAAATTTTAAAAATAAACTACAATATAAAATAATTTTTTATTTAAAATGATACCTATATATAATTTAAAAATAAATAAAAAATTGATATAATTTTAACAAAATTCAAAAGAAATTTAAATTTTAAGACTTCTCTCTATTACACGTATGTAAAGCTATTTGCACTTATGTGCGCCTATTCACATGAAAATGGATTTACCCATTGTGTCCTTGCAACTATTGTAAAAGAAAACTAATCACTATAGGGTTTGCTATTTTCTATGTAACATCAATAATATAACTGCAAGTGTATTTTAAATTCTTTTTCGATGTGCAGACAATTAAAAGTGAAGGAGAAGAAAAGTGTGGGTATGTATATACACTTGCAAGTTTCTAAATGTACAGTGGCTGGCAGCTTTGCCTATCCTTAATTACCTACTGAGTAAAAATCATCAGGATTATAAGGTCCAGTGGTCCACAGAGATTTCCCTCTTCCACTTTCATTTTGTAACAACGATATTAAGGCAGGACTAATTTTCATTCTTTCTGCCTTTCAACGGATATGCATGTTCTCATTCATCCCCCCCAGAAAAAAAAGTCCATATCTTACGGTTTATTACTGTATACCTTTTTTATTTGGAAGGTATATATCAAATTTAATTAGAAAGTTTTATTTATTCTATCTTTTGCTTGATCAGTTGAGCTATGATTATTTCTTAACAATTAAATGGCTCACTTTACTTGTAAAAGCGGCAAAACTATGTATATCAAAATGGGTCAACTTACCTACAATTTACTAATCTAGGAATTATTGCAATGAAATATCAATTAATTAAATGTTCCAAAGCTTTAGCTAGGGTACCCTTTTATATAGAAATTTATTACTTCTTCTAGGGGTGCAGAAACAGAAACATATTACTTTGTTTAGGGTTTAAGTAGTTCAACACGAATATTTCAAACCAACATCCAAAAGCAAGGCATCTCTAACCTATCGTACAATTTCTGTATGAAACTATATTATCCATGTCTATGTGGCCGGCCATCATGTGGGCACAACATTCTTACACAAGAAATTTATGATTTAATATTGCTTTTCTTTCTATTTTTGGATAGTTGCTATCAAACCAGATAACAAAGGAGAGAACTAACGAGTTACAAGTACTAATCTCAAACTGTCAAATCGTGTCTTCAAAAAAAGTTACGTTATTGAAAGTTATTTTCCCTTTTTGTTTTTAGGACATAACAGAGCAGAAATTTAAATCCAAGAGCTTTTGTTAAATTAGATGGTGTTTGGTACTTGTCAAAGGACGGGGAACGAGAAGGAAAAGACGGGGAAAAACATTAAAATCATGTGTGGTACGTATGAGAGGGATTCCATCGAGGATGGTCTTTTCATTCATAAGGTGGTCGGGAAGATTATTTCGTCCACAATAAATAAATAATATTTTAATATTTGTTGACATTAGAAATATTTTAATTATTTGTTTAATTTTGATGTTTATTTTTGTATTATTTTTATCTTACTAGATATATAAATTAAAAAATATTTTTATTCCTGTTCATATTATATGAAACATAATTTACATCATAAGATTCAATTTTAATTGTTATTTAATTTCTTTTTTTATTTTTGTTTCTTTTTGCTTGAA
This sequence comes from Erythrophleum fordii, assembly GCA_032878935.1. Taxonomy (NCBI): domain Eukaryota; kingdom Viridiplantae; phylum Streptophyta; class Magnoliopsida; order Fabales; family Fabaceae; genus Erythrophleum; species Erythrophleum fordii. The sequence continues at coordinate 15,471,705 of JAVQMF010000049.1, read as the reverse complement.
AATTTGTTCAATCTACCAAACATCACCTCATTATACTTTTCATATAGTTAACGACTAGTTGGAAGCCACTTTTGTTGGGACAAATGTGTTTTTCTTACGTGACTCTTCATTTTCCTCATTTTTATTAACATCCTTCCCTGCTCCTTAAACGGCCTTTCTCTTCGCAAGTAGTTTCTCGGTCTCTTTCCCGTTGCCCATTGCTCATCGATCTCACTTTATTTAAAGACTAGGTTTCTTTCATTAGTAACTTTTTGGGGGGATATATATAGTACGTTCTATTTATTTATTTTTTACTGACACTAAATTCACAAAAAAAAATTATATTTTTTGTCAAATATTTTAATTAAAATATAATAAATATATAATTTTTAATAATTATATAACAAATGTATAATTCAATTAAATAATTATAAAAATAAATTTATAATTTTTTAAATGATAATATAACAAGTGTGTAGTTTAATTAAAAATTATAAATTTATTTACAAATTGTCATATTATTATTAATCAAAGAATCATACACCTAATATGTTTTTATTAAAAAGTATATTAATAAAAATGTAAAAATATATCTTTTTTTGGGGCTAAAGTCACATTATTTAAGTAATTGGGAAACAAATTTTAAGATTATTTATTATTTATTAAAGCAATCTCCCTCCCGGAGTCCTGTTCCCTGATGGCTCTCTATCATTTGACGGTTTTTAATGAAAGTCACAATCACAAACGTCCGGTCTAATAATACTCGCCATCGCGTAATGTTTAAGTTGCGTGCGCTTTAATTATATTAACCTATTTGGCTAAGGCGTTTTTGTTATGTTACCCTGCCCTAATGCATTATCCTCGTTAAAAAAAAAAAAATGCCTAATTTTAAATCATGTGAAAAAAATAATAATAAGTTAATGAATTAATTTTTGAAAGGTCATTATTTTTTTCCAATTTTGTCATTGAAAATTAAGGCCTTTCTAGAACCTGTTTGGGTTAGCCTTCATAATCCTTAGAATTCCATTAGTAGTTTAAAAGAAAAACGTTAATTTGCAAAAAGTTGAACCTACTTAATTGTATTTTATGTCAAACCACGTTACGCCTCCAAATCCACGTCAGCGGTGAAGTAAAAGTTGTTTGGAGCTGCCTTGGTGATCTGACGAATTAGAGCCGCCCCTGATCCAGGTTTCCATGTCTCTGTGTCGAGTTCACTGTGTCCTTCTTTTCAACGGCCAAGGTCAGGTAGTGTTGCTTACGAGTCTTTCTACACATTTGGTGGATTTCTCTTAAACAATTATTGTTTTGTGAGGATTTTATTGCAGTGGGAGGCCCATTTGGAGGTTATTGTATGTTTTATCTGAATCATTTTCTATAAATTAAAATTTCGAGTTATCTGATAGCATATTCATGCTATGCTATCTAATGTTTTCTTTTTCTTCTCTGCACGGCTTCTGCTGCTAGAGGACTCTCGACATCCATAAATCCTTGTTTGAATCCCAGCATTGACGGTACGGATTAATAGAACATATTCAATTCTTGAATGGGAGCCGAGGACTCTCGACATCCAACAAATGCATTCGGCAAGGGATTTAGCAATTTATGTGCTGAATAGAAAAACACTAGAAGAGGCATCCAGAATTCTTACGGAGGCACTAATCAATCACTTCAATTTCTTTACTATTTATGACGAATTTTGAATGTTGATATTGTGGAATTCACATTTTGTGTTAATTTCTAGTTGTATATGCATCCTACACTTATAATCTAACTTCAGACACGCATGCAAGGGCTATATCTCAAGTTCTCCAACCCAAAATGGGCAAAGGATTAAATGTGGGCGTTGGAGCTGTTATAACAGAGACGCTTGCTAGTGAATATGCTAAATAAAAGGTATGAGGTATCTATCAAAAACACATTTAATTAGCCATCAGATAAATGAATATTGACTTCAAATTTGTGAGAAGATAAACACAAACTGCATATACTGTGAATCCTTTAATCCGTAGAAGATTAATTAATTTGAAACAACTAAGAAGATTGAAGTTCAAAGAATGATGTGGCAAAGATTGGAGCCATTGGTTAGGCAGCTTGGCATTAGTGATGGCAATGGGGCAAATTAGGGTGGGTTTTGCACTACCCATCCTCACTTCGTTCTTCTTTAACTTGTCCCACACTCGTTCCATTACTTTGTGGGAATTTTTTTTTTGTGCCCCCTACCCGATCCTATGAAATGAATATTACATTGCCTTCTACCCGCCCTACTTCGAAAATACTAAAAAAGTATTGAATTGAACAATAAATGATTCAAAATTCATAACATAAAGTTGTTTTAAACATCATAATATCCATGAAATCATTTAAACACATAGTGAATTATACCTAAATATTTATCTTTTGTGTCCATATCACCATATACTGTAGTATAATTATCTGTGGACAATAATGTGTCATCATCTACAAAGAAATTAATATACAGTGAATCAAATGCCGTAGTAATGTAGAAAAGAAATATTAAAAAATAAAAGAAAGTGTTATCTTTTTTTTGTGATAACTGGTTTTTCCAAAAACTAAATTGAAACCGATAAAATGATATAAAAACACCTTAAAACAAGACAAATTGAGACTAATTAAAAATAGAATGTTAATTAAAGTATATAAAAATATAGGTAAGAGTATAAAAATAGCCTAAAATCGGAGTTAAAATGATTGAATGAATTAAAAGATGAACGTAGTGGCAAAATCATAATTTCAAATAACTTTTTAAAAATTCAAAGAAAAGAATTTTAAATAATAAAATTGATTTCATTAAAGTTTCGAAAGGTTTAGAAAATTATAAAAATCATTAAAATAGTTAAAACCCTTTCAATTTATAATTTATGCTATTAGTTAACTAAAACTTAATTTGGATTGTTTGGGATTATTCTGAATCCAATTAATTTGAAATCAAAGGCTTTTAACGAATTAGAAAACCTAAATTTCATGATAGAAGAAACAGTTTTCAAAAATGAGTTTAAATCATGAAAATAAAGAATAGGAATAAAATTAAAAATTTTTCTTTTAAGAAACCCAAGTTTCTCCTTATAAAAGGCCCATCTCATCCTCTTATCTTCATTTTGGCTGAACTTCAACGGCTCCAAACCAGATCCAAGGACATCCCAATAAGTATCAAAACCAAGGAAGATTGAAGCCACCTAAGATAACAAAACTTAAGTAATATGCCTATGTTTTTTTTTTTTTTTGCCTAGTTTCCATTCTTTTTCCTCTCTTTCTCCATGGTTTTAGCATTTCAAAAAATGGGGTTTTGGTTCTAAAATCATGGGGAAAAGAGCTTTTAAGAAGGAATCACATACACCAAATTAATTACCATGGAAAACCTTTTCACTTGGTATATATTTTGGTATGGGAAATTTGCTCTTCCTTATTTCTTCATACTCCATAGGTTGAGCCAACATAGGAGGGAGGTGAAGGGAGTTGGTTTTTTATGAAACCATGCTAGGAATTAAGGTTTTGTTTTATATGTCTAAGCCAAGCAAGTGAAAATTTTTCTAAGTGTGGGTGTGAGGCCAAAAAAAAGAAGTAGAAAACCAATGAGAGATTTTATATTTATTGAGTAAAGGTAGTTCTTCATGTATTCTTATATGCTTATATTGATTTTTTTATTGTTATTGATTACTTATATATGTGTATGGATTATGAATTATGCCTATTGCCATTGGTTTGATAATTTTGTGTAATCATATAACATTGAATACATTTGAAATGTGGAATGACTCTTAACATGTGAGATTGTGCCAAAAGTCTCTTGATTTGAAACGGGTGAAACTAAAAGTCTCTAAATATAAATAAAGACTATATATTAAGTATGAAGTATTCAAATAAATAAAAAATATCTTTCTTTTTATCTTCTCAATTTTCTCTTTTACTATTAAATTTTTTATATTTTTATTAGTTTTATAATGCCCTTATCTTTGCTTCAATTGTGATTTTTTCACCAATTGATTACTTTTGATTGATTAAATTTCTACAATTTTTTTTTCTTTATTGAACTGCTCTTATCCTTACATTCAAGTTCCATTTAAAGCCCCCTCTCAAATAACAATATATTGGTCATTTCGCTGAAGTCAAAGAGACTCAACCTTGCCTTGGCTGTTGTCAATTAGCATTTAATAATACAACGAAATTAAAAGCTACTATCCTATTTTGTACATATTTTCATTAAGTCCCACCTTCAATTATGTAATTAACTTCATAATTAAAACATTCAATTAGAAATAAATTGTCCCCTACTGAGGGTAGGGTCTAATCCCCAAATCAGTAGTAATAATAACCATGTGTGTTGAGTATATAAATTAATATTCAGCGAGTATGATTATCATCCCCATTTAGTGTTTCGCTTTACTTGTGTCTAGTTGAAAAAAAAAAAACGTTTATTGCTTGTGTATATAAATAGATATGTGGTGGCTTTTACTGTGACAAAGACAAAATTTACAAAAAATAAAATTTGTACTAAGCTCTCTCTCTCTCTCTCTCTCTCTCTCTCTCTCTCTCTCTCTCTTATTTGGTTATTTCAGTTGAGAGCAGTCTTCAAGTTTTGTCTCAATTTAAATCCTCTCCTCAAATAATTTCAGTTGGTTGTTTCAATTGAACTTCACTCAAATCTAAACCTCTTTTTAAGAATTTTAAAAACACATTTTTTTATAGTGCATTTAACTGAGATATATATATATATATATTTTTAATAAGGTTATGCCAAAAGTCTCTTAATTTATATGTTTTAATATATAATATATTTCACTTATAAATGAAAAATTCAACTCTGGAGAAATGGTTAGACAAATAGATTTTATGCTTCATGTCATAAGTTGGAATCCCATCACTGATTACTATCACAAATTTTTTACATGGCACATATGGGTGCAGGCGGGTTCCATTGTATCCGCCCCGAGCCCGCATTGCAAAGATATATTCAGGTATTTTTGGAATTTGGTCCATTCTCCGGTCAATGTTGACTCGCCCAACCTAAACGAGGCGAGGCAGGACGGGTAAGAATTGCCATCCCTACTTGGCATGAATCACTATCCATCTCTTTATGTCAAGGACAGTAATTCCTCTGCTTGTTCCCTTGGTGGAAGCGGAAACCAACTAATAAGAGGCTTTCTGATGCAAATGGAATAAGGGATGGCATTCCAATTGGTAATCTGGTATCTTAAATTTAGTTATGCAGTTGTGCATGCCTCATCTTCTTGTTACTTTAGATCAAATATTTTATCATAGATTAGCTTGGCATAATTGATATAACTTGCCTTGTTTTACATAGACAGGGAAGCCAAGATTCTATGTCTTTCCAATAGGTAACTAAGGAGAAGATTGTGGACTATTTCAAGATAAGATACCATAATATGACCATGTAAATTACTGGAAATGGTAAGTGGAGAAGCTCCAAAACATTCCAATTTGATTACCTAGAATTTAGAATCTAGAAGTCCCATTTTTTTTATACACCAAATATGTTTCAGCGTATTCCTCACCAGCCAAAAATGATATGGATGATCAAATTCCAGACTTTGACAGAACAAAATTTCGCAAGCCTATCTTGCAGCTCTGCTCAAAGCCATAAATTCAGTGATGAGTACTAATACGAGTACTAGAATCTTTGGCTCAGTTTCGCTAATCAAATCTTCACTGCTGATTTATTTGTCACTTTTCAGTGACTTAGCTAATGAGGATTGTTGTTGATATGAGCAGGAAAGGTGATGTGAGAGGATATTTCATATGGTCAATGATGTAAGATGATAAAGGTGCAGTTTATTAGTCTGTTATGATATTGAAGACTGTTATTTTTTAAGTACAAATCATCAACTATGAAGTTTGAACTTTAATTGAATTAACTAACAGATTGCACCCTCTTCATGAATTGGCAGAGCAGTTATTTCCTTTTGGCTTCTTCTTTTATTCCTCCCGTTAACATATTAGATTAAGTGTTGATAGATAGATCGCTTAAAGTTTTTAACCATCATTAGGGTATAAACTCTGTTGCTAATTATAACCATGGTGCACAATCAATGCCTTGGAAGCAAAGCAGCAACCAGATTATTGCTTCAGCTTCCATTTGGTATTTTCTGGAGTGTTCTTGACTTGACATGTAGCAACCAGAATCTGTACTGTTTTTTGTTTCTTTGAGTTAAGATAACATCTTCAGTAATTCATCTATCTCCTTCCTTCTCTCTTTAGAGGATTAGCCAACATCAAGTTATCTTGAATGGGCTTTGCATTTGAGCATGGCAACTACACAGAATGCAATGGAGCACCCAGTGCAACATGCCAGAGTTATAGTTGATGTAAGTATTCTTACATCCATCTTGTTTTTGTTCTACTTATTAATTTGGAGACTAATATTGTTGCTTTACATGATCAACCAGTCCTTGTTCGGGGAATCCAAAGATATCCCTATGAAATACATGTTGACTTTGCAGCTGATACCTTAATGGCCTTGATCAGGGAAAAGTGCTTTTTTAAAGTAAGCGTTATCCTCCGTATTGTTCTTTTTTACTATGTTAACGATCACTTTGCTGGTAAAACATTTGTTTTTGCAGTGAAATGGTGATGATCGAGCTTTTAGTTCTACATTTCCACTTACCAACGTCCATATTCTTGCAATCTAAATGAATGTTATTTTAGTTTACAGTCATTAATTAGCCAATCAGGGCTAGGTGGTCAAATGAGAAGTATTATTTACAGTCTTTTTTATGAGAAATTTGATAAAGCCTTCTCCCCCGTTTGTATTGCCATTGGCCCAGATGCAGAATAAAAGGAATTACTTTTAAAAATTACCATGTTTTCATTAAAACTTTTTTGTCCCAAGCATAGAAAACTATTGTCCCACAAATTCAACTTTCCAAGATCATCTTGGTCAATACATCACCTCTTTTTTTCTGATGATTACAACATCTTAGAAATCCAATGTCCTGTAGAGCTCTAAGGTTAAGAAAAAGAAATGTCATGATAGGTTCCGTAGTGAACTCTGAAGCAGGCAAGAGGTGCGAAGTTGTCCTAGCTTCTATAGATGTACTTATTCATACTTCCATAGTCAACACAACCACGACATAATTTTATTAGAAGGACTATTGAATCAGATATTAAATTTAGTTGTTATGAAGATAAAACATAAAACATACTTGAAGAAGAGGATGATGATTATGTTAGTTTGGATTCATTGTTAAGTCAAAATACACTTTCTTCATCTTAAATGGATCATATTTAAGACTATCTTGGGTCAAATTGTATAGCATATACAAAATAATTAGTAATTATATTTTAAAATTGTGTCATGTTATAAACAATATTTTTTGGTTGTAATTTTTTTTAACATTTAGTTTAATACTTTATAGTTTCATTTGGTTGCATGTGAAGTAAGGGTAATTCTTTTTTAAATTATATGCATATCTATTATATTTTTATAATTATTACTTAATTGTGTTTTTTTTTTTTACTATCTTTTTTAAAAGTAAAAGTATAAAAAACATTTTCTATTCGACTTATTTACTTTTTATATTTCTTTTCTTTTTATATCATCCAACCAAATATTTCTTATTTTAGTAATTGTGCTAATATTATAGATTTAATTATTTATCATAGTATGTTTTTACTTAAATTATATATATATATATATATATATTATTCAGGCCATACACTTCATTTGAAAAGCTAAAATAGCAAATGTACTTTTTTATTTTATTTTAATACTAGTACCAAATATTGAAAAGAAAAAAATTTACAACATTCATATCATTTATTAAATTATATTTAAAAATTAATGAAATAAAATAGCAAGGATAAATTGGACAAAGTGATACAAAATTCATATATTTTTTTTCTAATAATTACGCATCTAAAAGTGATTTTGATATACAATATTTAAATAATATCAATTCTCTTAAAATTACTTTTTAGATAAAACGTTTCAAATATAAATTAAGGTCATGCAAAATTATTTTTAACCAAAATCAATTCTGTAAATCAATTATATCTGAAATCGTGTTTGGACAATTTTAATTTAAATGCACACTTAATTTAGTCTTCTAATCAAAATAATCATTTACATTGGGTAAAATCATGGCAATTACTTAACAAACAAATTGATATAACATAAATGATAGTTAATATAACTATTAACAAGTGATTTGGAGTTGGTCACATGTCATTTTTCCTTGAAACAGAGTTGTTTTGCTTGATTTTTATCATTATCAACAATGCCATTCGAGATTAACATTTCTTTAAAATTTTCTAGTAATTTAAATACTCATATATATTAAAGATAGATAAATAAATATAATATAATATTTAGTATATAAAGTTCAAGTGAATTAAAAAATAAAGTAAAATAAATTAGTAGATTATAAATAATGAAATGACATAATAATATATAAAATGCAAAAATACAGACGTAATATACCTATGTAACAGTTGGATAGCATATTAAATTTTAAAGAATTATCAATTTTTTTAAAAAAATATAACAACATTTCAAAAATACACGTGATGAATGAAATATGAGATTGATTAACGACGTGGGAATGTTTGATTTGGCAAATCAAAAGCTTCGTTAGTGATAAAATTGATATTAAAAATACGAATAAAATAATAAATTCCATACACATTAATTTTTAATTCCACTAGATAAAAGAAATAATGTATAATAAAGTTTATTATTTTCACAGACTAACTCATGTATCTAGAAATCTCCAGAACTTAAAACTAAATACATTTAATAATTTAAAAGTTAAATTATTAATTTACTCCAGGTTCTAAAATCTAACCCGACGAACAGGTATAATTCTTTGCCAAACGCGTTCATGCATGGACATCCTCGAACCATTGATTATCAACTCATTAATGGTAATCTTGATCAGGAGACGGCACCTGTAAGATAAGAAGTACAGCCAAAAAGAAGAAAGAGGAGAAAATTGAAGTGTTATATTCATTCATATGCCAAATTTAAGCAATTATTCTAATCACAATCATATCAATTTTTTAGGGAAAAAACATAAACAAAAACAAAATCAAATTACTACTTACAAGAAAATTCAATTTGAAGGTGAAATGCCTCCTATTGGGTAAACAAAACTCTTTAAAAACATCTAATCTTCTTATCATTAAGGGTGGTTAATCTCAAGAACGCTGCTGCGTTCTCGAGTTCATTATCGGAAACACTGCGTTGGAACGATGACTCCGCGCTGCAAATTACATTAATCGACATAAATATGACCTCTATATAAACACACCAAATAATAAATAATGAAAAAAATTACAAATTTTGTTCTAAAACTATGAAAAAAACATAAAATTAGAAAAGAATCCATACCTTGACTGATTAAATGCCTCTTTGCATGCTATAAAACATGGTTTATCATCGGCAATTGCGTCAGATGGAATATTATCATAATCTGCAACAATATCTAATGCATATTGTTGATCGAATAATTTTTCCACTTCTATCGAATCGGATTGCGCTTCCGTAGCATTTAGATCGATGTCGTTGTTAGAATCAGAATCTTGAGTATCAATGGCAAATGAGGGCTTCTTCGTCAAGTTATCTTCTTTCTCAATGTACGCTGCATCAACACCATCTCCATTATGATTAAAAATTGGAAGAATTTCATCACCAAATGAAGGTATTCCAAACTGAAATTGCTGTCGCTTCAGCACAGAATCATATTCTGTAGGTGAATGATATTCTGGTGGAATTGGGGAAATTTGACGAGGATGATAGAACTGATTTTTGTAAGCAAGAAGTTCCATCCTCACACATTGTAACTCTTCGCTAGCCTTACGAACTAGATATTCGTAATGCCTTGCAACGCCTAAACACCCTTCAACGGGGTATTTTGCTCGCATATCAGATTCAAAAATAATGGAAGACATGGCTTCGTCTCTCTGCTCTAGAGGCACCTGCTTCAGTATTGTTTTAATGTTTGATACTCCGAACAAACGGTGAGCGTTTCGGAACCTTTTAGGTTGATCTGAAGGGAAATATGGAGATAGAATGCATTCTTTTGAACATCTTCTTCTTTGGTATTTGCACGCAGCGCATGCCTTGTTCGTGCCTCCTTTAATTGTCATCGTCGTTTACAAAATGACGAGGATAGTTAGTACTCTAAAGTTGGATGTTGGAAAATTGAATTGAAATCGCATAATATGTGAAGAAATAATATAAACTTGCCCATCAGGTTCAAAGTTTTGGTATTTAAGCAATCAGTTAAGAGTTTATGCTCTTTTCCAATTCATCTGGAGTTTTTTATTATTATTATTATTATTATTATTATTATTATTATTATTTATTTTTTAATTAAAACATGATAAATATATCATTATCTAATAATAATATAATAAATATATAATTTAATTAAAAATATAGAATTACTTATTATATTATTATTAAAAAGTTATATACTTATTATATTTTTATTAAATAATTTAATAATGATGATATAAGTAGTTGTATATAAAATTTTTTTCAATTTATCACAAAGTTTTTAATATAATCAATTCATAAATTTTAAAATATTAAATTAATTAAAAGTAAAATTTATTAAGTATTTCCGTGCTTATATATCTATAATTAATTTAATATTCTAATTCATTTTCTATGAGATCCAAATCTAATCCGTTATATCGAGAGAAGCAACGTGTCCCAAAAGCATTTAGTTGTGTTGTAAGTAGCGATTTTCAGTTTTGCTTTCAACTTTGGGAAGCACGTAATGGCACCACGTTTCTGGCCCCATTTGACTAATTTTTTGGTGGTACGTAAAACGATCGGTGCTTAGATTTTTAATCCAACAATTTTTCTTGATTTAGTGTGTTTATTTTATTTGAATCATTCAAATTTAATTTAGGTGGTGTAAATTTAATTTTTTTTATTTTAATTATTATTTTTTAAGTTAATAGTTAAAAAATTGTTTTTAGATTTGAATGATTCAAATAAGATAAACATTGTCAGGTAAAAAGTCACTAGGTAAAAAATTCAGACTCCTCTCTCTTTTTGGCTATTTCATGGCCTGAGATGTTTGTCTTGTGCATATATTGAACAAATTTAAAATTAAAATACAAATTAAATATGTCGGATTTTTTCGTTTTTGTTTTTGGATGCTGTATTAATTCAAGCATTTATTAAAAGGAAAATATACTCTATCTACCAAACAAAAAGAATGTATCAATAAAAAATGAAAATATAAAGATAATATAAAATTAAATTTTAATCTTCAATTTTTTGTTTAAAAACCTGCAAGAATATCTTTAATTTACCAATTCAAGTGTTTTTTAAATCAATAACCTTTATAAAGACTACATATATAAAATTGAAAGGAAAGATTGACATTCTTAAATAACTATTCTTATTTTTATCTCTTCACTTATCTCTATTTTTCATGCGACTGATATTTGTAAAATTTAGGGCCCACTTGGTATGACGTATTACTTCCGGTCCTTAATATAAGTCACCAATACTTACCTCACAGATATTAAAAAAATTGGTTAAAAGTAGTATAACTAATTGAATTTGTCTCAAAGCATAAATTTTTTCTATATTTACCACTAATTAAAGACCTTACCTCCATCCTTAGTAAATTGTATTAGTCTTAATGATTCTCTATTTAATTAGGGTATTTAAAGAAAAATTCATTTAATAATGAAGACAATTTGAAGAAGATACTCATATTTTAAACTAAGATAATCCTCTAATAAGTGACTTATATTAGAGATCGGAGAGAGTATAAGATAATGTCTGATAGTATAAGATCTGATAGGATAAGGCCTGATAAAATAAAACTTGGTAAAATTTTAACACTATGCAATATTTGGTATGATACTGTATAAGATAATATTATCATTTATTTCAGGATACATTATATAACATTGGATATGATAAAAATCAACTATTTTAACAAAAATAACCTTTACTTAAAAAATATATTATGTTTTTTTGTGTTATATTAATTTTTTAAAAAAATTATAGGTGAATAAAATTGCATATTGCATGATAACCTAGTGACTTGAGCAGCCTGATCTCATCTGGTCACATTATACCAAATAGTTAAAATATAATTTTATCAGGCTAAAAATCAACTCTTTTAACAAAAATAATCTTTACTTAAAAATATATATTATATTTTTTTGTGTTATATTAATTTTTTAAAAAAATTATAGGTGAATAGAATTACATAGTACATGATAACTTAGTGACTTGATCTCGTCTGGTCACATTAGACTAAATAGTTAAAATATAATTTTATAAAGACTTATATGAAATTTTTATTTTTTTTAGGAAAAAAATATAATTTTATAATGACTTATATGAAATTTTTATTTTTAAGAGTCAATTTATAATTTTTACCAAATATTAAAAAAAGTGGCTTAAATAGTTTAAGAAATTAATCTAACTCAGTCTCATACTAAACCAGTTAGATTGAGTTTAATACTAAATTAGTTTTTGCAGAACCTATCCCAATCCTATTAATTTTTTAAAAAAATTATTTTATAGGGACTTATATAAAAAAATTTTAATGGTAAAATACAATTTTATAAGGGCTTATATAAAAATTTTATTTTTTAGAGTCATTTTGTAATTTTTATCAAAAATTGTTTTATAAGTACTTATATGAAAACTTTATTTTTTTAGAGTCATTTTATAATTTTTATAAAAAATTTAAAAATGACTCAACTAACTTGATCCCAACTAGTATTAATTAAAACTGATCCAATATAGCTAATGAATATTCTATAGGTGCGGGATTAAAATTGAAAAGTATTAATAAATATTTATACATTAAAACTTAATCATGCCAAAACCTAATCAGGCCTAATGCCACCCCTCAAGGCATGATTAGGTTATACATTATTTTAATTTATAAGAAAGTTATGATGTATAAATTTATACAATATATTATATGCACCAAACAAGTTATAAGTTCATAATATGTTGTATTAGCTTAAACTATCAGATCTTATACGATGTCCCAAACATACCTTTATTTTTTTTCGTTTGAGCATGAGAATATACAAATAGGTTCATTCTAAAAATTGTGTTAAAAATTTCTAAGGGTTTCAGGTGGAGAGTTTAAAAAGTGATATCCATCTAGTCAATTATATATATATATATATATATAGTAGTTGTTATATTTGAGATGTGTTGCTAAAACTAAACAATTTTAAGTTATAATAATTATATGTTTGAATTATATTAACTGTTGAGATTTTCCTTATTTTATAAAATTTATATTTAGTATGTATCACATTTATTTCCTGTATCTTCTTATTTCAAAATCCTGAATTTCAAACTATTTATCTAAAAAAAATTTACATTTTCATAAAATTTATTCGTTTAAATTTGTGTATGAGGATATAAAAATTGGTTTGTTTTAAAGTTTTTGTTTAAAGTTTTTGGTCAATAGTATGAAAAATAGTATCCATCTCTATCTATCTATCTATCTATCTATCTATCTATATATATATATTAATTGATATGTATGAGATATGTTCTTGTTGAGACTAAACAATTTTAAGTTATAATAATTATATGTTTAAATTATATTAATTTTTGAGATTTTTTTTTACAAAATTTATATTTAGCAAGCATCACATTTATTTCCTATATCTTTTTTTGTAAAATTCTTGAATTTTTAATTATTTATCTAAAAAATTTTAAATTCTCATAAAATTTATTTGTTTAAATTTGAGCATGAGGATATAGACATAGGTTTGTTCTAAAGTTTCTTTAAAAGTTTTTAAGGGTTTCAGGTCTAGAGATTAAAAGCTGATATGTGTGTGTGTATAACGTGTTATATTGAATTACATTAACTGTTGAAATTTTTTTATAAATAAATTGAAATTAAGGAATTTCACAGAAAATATATGGGAAACAAACATGATACCTACTAAATGTAAATTTGAAAATTAAAAAAAACACTTTTTTTCAAATATAAAAATACAAACTATTTATCTAACCATTATCATTCTAATTCAACTAGTAAATTTTCTCTAATATTAAAGATAATCTATTGGGGAGAAAAAAAAAATAGCAAAATCAAAGTATGACCAACTTATATGAACCTGTCTTTTCCTCCTTCTTTCTCCCATATGATTCTCTTCTATACGATTCATCCTCGTGGACATGTCTATCTGTCCTTATTTAAGGACACCATTGGGCTACTCCTCCCAGAAAAATGCCAGCTAAATTTACCACTAGAGAAAACCTTATCAGGAACATGAGGATGTTAGACTTCATGGATATATAAAATCATATTTATAACATCCAATGTAAGAGAAATAGATCGAAATGTTACCTCCCGTCATTACTTAAATGCTCTGATTTCTGATGAATATTTTGTACACGTGAAAGTTTTAAGAATGCTTCCAAACTCTGGTTAACACTCTATGATGGTGTTATGTTCAGGTGATAGTGCAAACCAAGCTTGGGGACCCTTGTATTTATAGGCAAAGTTTTCAACAACAATTTCATCACATTACCGAAGAAAATAACACATTCTGAGATATGGGAAATCATCTCACGAAACCCATAATTTTCGGACCATAATGGAGATGTTGCAAGCCACGTTTAGATGTGCAACATGGGTTCTATCATGCAATTGTAGATTGCTGCCATGAACTATTGCATAACTCACATCTTATATGTATGCGTATGCAAAGTCCCACATTCTCCCACTTGGTTCGAAAATCATTATACATAATGGCTCCTTAAGATTCAAATATTTAACAAAATGCATGAATCATAGCGGTAGTTCCTCTATAAGTGAGTAATACCTTCCATGTATCACAACGCATTTTGTTTCCTTACCCACTATATATTAACTTTATGAATAACCCATATGCTTATTCTGAGTCCTCTTAATGTTATTATTCTCAAACTTAATGTATACACATAAATGAGAAAACAACTTAAAACGAATAAAGACTTTATTACAAATGATATATATATATATATATATATAGTATATACATCAATAACATAAAATGGAATTAAGTCTTATTCTAGATACATGATCCCTAAACATTACTGGTGGTATGCCTTTTGTTAAAGGATAAGCAATTATCAACTCAATGCTAATGTGTTCAATAATAATTTTATTTTCCTTGACACGTTCACAAATGGCTAAGTACTTAATGTTGATATGCTTACTTCGACTTCCATTTTTGTTGTTCTTAGTCAGAAAAATAGCAGTTGAGTTGTCACAATATATCTTCAATGGCCTAGAGATAGTGTCGACAATTCTAAGCTTAAATATAAAGCCCTTAAGCCAAATACCATGTGAAGTTGCCTCAAAACAAGAAATGAACTCTGCCTCCATAGTAGAAGTAGTAGTCAAAGTCTGTTTTACGCTTCTCCAAGATACAGCTCCACTAGCTAACATGAAAATGTAGCCTGATGTTGATTTCTATGAATCAATGCATCCAGCCAAATCCGAATTTAAGTAGCCAATTGCCTCAAGATTTTTAGTCCGTTTATACATCAGCATGTAGTTCTTGGTACCCTTAAGATACCTTATTACCTTCTTTGCAGCTCTCCAATGATCTATACCTGGATTACTCTGATGTCTGCTTAACATTCCAACTATAAATGCAATGTCAAGTCTTGTGCAAACCTGAGCATACATAAAACTTCTGACAGCAGAAGTATATGGAATGTTATGCATCTGTTCCTTTTCTAAATCATTCTTCGGGCATTGGTTCAAATTGAACTTGTCACCCTTCACAATAGATGCTACACTTGGTGAACAATCTTTCATCCGAAATCTCTCCAAGATCTTATTGATATAAGTTTCTTGTGATAGACCTAAAATACATTGAGTTATATCTCGATAGGTCTTAATGCCAATGACATAAGATGCCTCACTCATATCCTTTATATCAAAATTTTTAGAGGGAAATTGTTTCACCTTATATAACAATCCCTTATCATTAGTTGCAAGCAATATGTCATCCACATACAATATAAGGAAACATATTTTACTCTCACTGACCTTCTGATATATACATTTATCCATGACATTTTTCATAAATCCATATGAGGAAATAATATCATGAAATTTTAAGTACCATTGGCGGGAGGCCTGTTTCAATCCATATATAGATTTTTTTAACTTGTACACCAAATGTTCACCAGCACTAGAGGAGAATCCTTCAGGTTATTTTATATATACCTTCTCATCTAGTTCCTCATTGAGGAATCCTATTTTCACATCCATTTGATGCAACTCCAAGTCAAAATGAGTAACTAATGCCATTATTATATGGAGGGAATCTTTCTTAGATACAGGAAAAAAGGTCTCCATGTAATGAATTCATTCCCTTTGAGTGAATCCCTTGGCTACGAGTCGTGCTTTATATCTCTCAATGTTACCTAATGAGTCTCTTTTCATTTTATAGACCCATTTGCTTCCAATAGCCTTAGAGCCATTAGGCAACTCAACGAGATCCTAAACCCCATTAGACGCCATAGAATCCATCTCTTCTTTCATGACATTGTGCCATAGTTTTGATTCTCTGCAACTGATGGCTTGTGAAAAAGTTTCAAGGTTATTCTTAGCTCCTATATTGTAATCAGATTCTTATAGATACACAGCATAATCACTAGGAATTGCTAACTTCCTTATCCTAGTTGATCTTCTTAAAGTTGACTCAACATTCTCTTAGGGAGCATGTTGTTTAACTATTTGTTCAACAGTCTTTAAAGGCTGTTCATTAACTCCTATATTGATTGTTCAATGCTTGTGGACTTAAGGGGCATGAATTACAATCAATCTATCACTTGATGTAGGAATTTGAATATTAGATTGATCATTTTCAGAACTTAATTTTTGAGTTTGATCACTCCCACTGATTAAGTCATTCTCAAGAAATTTTACATTCCTTAATTCCACAATCGTAGTATTGTGAGATGAACAATAAAATCTATAACCCTTAGACTTTTCAGTATACCCAATAAAGTAGCCACTAATGGTCCTAGGGTTCAACTTTTTTTCTTGTGGATTGTAAACCCTAACCTCAGATGGGCATCCCCAAACGCGCATATGTCTTAAACTTGGTTTCCAACCCGTGAATAACTCAAATGGCATTTTTTCAACAACCTTGCTAGGAACTCAATTAAGAATATACACTGCTGTTTTGAGGGCTTCAGTCCACAAGAATTTAAGAAGTTTAAAGCTAATCAACATGCTCCTCACCATGTCCAATAATGTTTGGTTTTTCCTTTCAACTACACCATTCTAGTCAGGTGACCCAAGTATGGTGTATTGGGCAACAATCCATGCTCTTGAAGAAACCTAGCAAATGGACCCGGTGCTTGTCCATCTTCATTATATCTACCATAATACTCACCACCTTTATCAGATCTTACTATCTTAATTTGTTTACCACATTGTTTCTCTACTTCTGCCTTAAATATCTTAAAGGCATCCAGTGCCTCATTTTTATTATTGAGCAGATAGAGATACATGTATCGTGAGTAATCATCAATAAAAGTGATAAAATATTTTTTACTACTAAAGTCCAAATCTGGACTACAAATATCCGTATGTATGATTTTTAATATGTTAGAACTCCTCTTAGCACTTCTCTTAGTTTTGTTAGTCTGCTTTCCCTTAATGCAGTCTACATAAGTGTTAAAATTAGTAAAATCAAGAGTATTGAGTACTCCATCTTTTACTAATCTTTTTACTTTCTCTATTGAGATATGACCAAGCCTATAGTGCCATAACATAGAGGAATCTTCATTAGTAACATTTCTCTTAATACCTATGCTACTAGAAATATATATTGAGTTATAAAAGTTACTATTTCGTAATTAAATTTAGAATAGACCATCGCAAAGTGTACCATTGCTAATAAAATTATATTTATAAAATAATTTAAATTCATTACTTGAAAATTCAAAACAATATTCCAATTATACAAGTTTGGAAATTGAAATCAAGTTTTTAGAGAAACTTGGTGCATAAAATGTCTTCTCCAAATTCAAAATAAAACCAGAATAAGAACTAATTTGCATGTTTTTATAGCTTCAACAGTTGAGCCCATCTTATTTCCTAAATAGATGTATTGCTCACTGTCCACCGGCTTCCTTTGATTTAGAAAGCCCTGCAAGGTATTAGAGATGTGAATTGTTTAGCCAAAATCAATCCACCATATGTTACTACTTGTGTCTACCATATTAGATTCATAACAAAAATATGAGATTAAGTTACCTTTCTTTTGAAGTCAAGCCTTGAATTTGACACAGTCCGTTTTTATGTGTCCTTTCTTTTTACAAAAGAAACACTTGGACTCTTTCTTAATATCCTCAAGGATGGGAACCTTGTCCTTCCCTTTTGTCTTGGCCTTTCTTTTTTTCCTTCCTTATATTACTGTATGTACACTTTCACCTATCTCTGCTATGAGCCTTCCTTCTTCTTGTACACATATGGTTAGAAGTTCATTGATTGACCACTTCTCTTTATGAGTGTTGTAAGAAATTTTGAAAGACCCATATTGTTGTGGCAGAGAATTCAGGATGTAATGCACGAGAAAAGAATCTGACTTCTCAACCTTAAGTGTTTTCAATTGAACTGCTATATCCCTCATTTTCATGATGTGCTCTCGTACACCTCTTATTCCAATAAGTTTCATGGATGATAACTTTGTCATTAAGGTGCTGGTTAAGGCCTTATTCGAAGATTCAAATTGTTCATCAATAGCCTTAAGTAAACTTTGAATATTTTGATACTCTCCAATAGACCCACGAATACTAGCTGATATTTTAGTCTTGATGTACATCATACTAAGGTGATTAGATCGCTCTCAACATTTATAAACATTTACTTTTGATGTACTACTAATATTCGTGAGTTTAGGAGGTTCATCTTTTTTGATTGCATCATCAACGTCCATCCACTCTAATTAGAGAAGTATTTTCTCCTTTTAAACATTATAGTTATCTCCAGTTAATTCAAGAATTTGAAAATCAGAAATATTCAAAGGTTGAAAAGCTGCATAATTTATATGCTATATTAATAATTTGAGACAAATAAATATTCTTAAATGACATGTCATGCCAATGAAATGCATATAAATTCAAATTATGAGCCTAGTAACAAATAAAATTACCTATGGGCTAAATTTTATTTAATTAGACCTATATACTAATGATAAAATTAGTAAATTATATTCTTTTCTTAATTCCTGCGGGTAAATCAAGAAAAGAAAAACTTACTATTCAATCCTAATTAATCACATGAAATATGATAATATTCCTGTAGGATAATAATTATCATATTAAATATAATTAATTACAATTTAATGTCATTTTACTTTATGTGATTATAACACTTAATGTATAATTTTAAAATAATTAAAAGTGCTACGATTAAACTTTAATTAAATTAAAAATACACAATTCACATGACATCTAAATAAAATTACATGCTTAAATATAATTTAACATAATGTATAAACAAGTATACACAATGAGAATTTCAATAATTAATCAATTAATCAAAATATGATTAATTAATTTAATTAATATTCTCCCTTTAAATTAATCTAAATATGCCATAAACATTGCCTAAAAATAAAAATTAATTATTTTTGTAAATTTAAGTATAAATTAAATGACACTTTAAATTAATTACTATTTCTAAACATACCTAAATTGCCTAAAATTAATTAATATTTCAAGATTTAGGTAAATTTTAAAGGCATAAAATTAATTTCACAATTATTTTGACAAATAAATAACTAAATATTGTCAAAATTAATATAAATTTGTCCATAATAATTTTGCTAAAATTTGGACAAATTAAAATATACTTAATAATTTTAAACAAAATAATTGGCCAATAAAATAAATTAATATTAAATTTTAATTAAATATTGGCCAATAAAATATTTTTATTCAAACATTTTTTTTAATATCAAAAGATAATATATATATATATATATATATATAAATCATGGGAGAAGAAAATGTATGAAGTTGGTGGAAATGCCACAAAAGAAAACGTGTATATATATATATATATATATATTAAATTTTGCTTATACAAAATAACAACGAAACGTGGCTTCAATGGCTAAGACTCCTACCTTCATCTTGAAGGTCAGGGGTTCGAATCTTCTTTATGCCATAGAAGCCATTCAACCCCGACCTATTTTGGACCTAAATGAAAATCCAGCCATTTTTTGAGTTTCTGAGCTCCGTTTTGGATGATCCAGGAGTCCATTTTCATCATAATTTCATGTAGATTCCATTTTTGATATAAAAAAAAATGATAAAATGGCTCTATAAATTAATCAAAATTCACCAAAATTTTGACATTTTTGAGCTAAAAAAACTTAGCAAGACAGAGATATTTTATGCTCCGATACCAACTGTTAGACTTCATGGATATATAAAATCATATTTATAACATCCAATGCAAGAGAAATAGATCGAAATGCTACCTCCCATCATTGCTTGAATGCTCTGATTTCTGATGAATATTCTGTACACGTGAAAGTTTCAAGAATGCTTCCAAACTCTGGTTAACACTCTATGATGGTGTTATGTTCAGATGATAGTGTAAATCGAGCTTGGAGACCCCTGTATTTATAGGGAAAGTTTTCAACAGCAATTCCATCACATTATCAAAGAAAATGACACGTTCTGAGAGGTGGGAAATCATCTCACGAAGCTCATATTTTTCTAACCATAATGGAGACGTTGCAAGCCACGTTCAGATGTGCAACGTGGGTTCTGTCATGCAATTGTAGATTGCTACCATGAACTATCGCATAACTCACATCCTATATGTATGTGTATACAACGTGCCACATAGGATGTAACTGGGGAGCTCGCCGAAGGCCACTGCCGCGTTATTCCCCTGAAAAGCTGCTCGACAAGTGCCTCACAGCCTCCGATGAGCCTTTCCTTCTCGGCGTCACAAGAAAGAAAATACTCCAAGCGATTCCAAAGGCAAACAATGACAGATCCATTGACTGGGAGCCAATGAGAGAAGGGATTTTTGTGATGTAAAGGTCTAAATGGGGTGGGCAGTTTCTGAGTGCAATGGAGGAACAACGTGACCCATGATGTACCAAATAGAACAACCATGCAAGATTGAGTTCTTTGGGAAGTGAAGATGGTGGATGCGGAAGAAGATTCAGTATAGGGCTATATATCACCAGTTTCAAACTTTTCTTCCAATCACAGGATCCTGAGGGCCTTGAAGATTCAATGAAGATGGGTGTTTCAGTTCCGAAGTCTCTCCTTGCGATCGGAGATGATGAGGTACGAGCAGCTGCTAGCTTTGACCTTTGACTTTGACCTTGTTTGAAATTGGACGAAGCATGATTTCTGGGCTGGTTTTCTTACTATACGACCACACATATGTATATATATATATATATTATTTTTTACTTATTTATTAGAATAAATTACATTGCTTTTTTAAATTATTCAAATTATATAGTTGTCTCTTTTATTTTACAAATTTATACTTTTTTAAAATTAAAATATGTACAACTAGACTTTTCTTAAAGTAAAAAGTAAGCTACACAACAACAATTATATTGATTAAAATATTTTTATATTTATTATTTATATAATGTAATAAGTATTAAATATATAATTGATTAATATAAAAATAGTTAATTTTTTAATTTAAAATAAATTAAATATTTAAAAATTATGTTTTTTCAATAATTTATATTTTTAATAAAATTAATACTTCTTAAAGGTATTTTTATCATATTTTAACATTAGAGAAATTTGTATTTTTCATAACCAAAAAAATTATGTAATTTAATCACCTCTTATAAAAATGTGTTAGTGTGATCCATTAATAGTCATGGTCTACCTAATATATATATATATATATATATTAATATAAAAAAACTGTTTTAAACCTGTAGCTTATATGTTAAGTTCGTCCTCATAGATTTATCTAAAGTCAACCACCTTTTTCTTCAAGGACTGAGCCTTAACTTTCACATTAAAAAAATTTCAAACACACACACACACACACACACACACACACATATTTATATATAATCACTTCATATTAACGGAAGAGGCAAAGGATCCTTCTTCCCTGTTTAATTTCTACCGCTTACTTTCGTTTAGCCCTAAACTAATAGCTTTTCCAACAACTGAAGGTCAAATTAATTTTCAGATAAAAAAATTAAGTTCAATTCTGTACTACCTGGATTTATAGGTCCACTGTGTCCTTTCTTTGGTGATTTGCAAAATCAAGTACATTTACGTGATTTGAGGAGTACTATTTAAGTCCATGCACCCTAGCTAATCCTTTATTTAAGGATTCCACTCGCACAAAAATTTATTTATATATTGGCGCATTAAAGCGTTATTATACATATATTGGATTAATTGTGCACTCAAGTCATGAGTCCTGATTCTCATACGCCCCGCAAGGTCATGCCTACATGGGGGGAAAAGAAGAGGAAGTTGTTTTTTGTATTACTTTTTGCACCTGACCATGGCTAGAATTTCCACCATTAAATATAGCCCTAGGTCAACTTGAATTTTAATTTAGAGCAAATTGTAACTTATTTTTTTCTTCAGCTTGTATATTATATAAATAATTTTCCTCATAAAACAAATTGTTCTCGAAGAGATAAAAAAAATGACATGGCTAGTGGTTGTTGTTGTTGTTAGTGCATTATATAAATTGTGGAATTTTTATTAATATATAAAACAATTTAGAAAAAGAATTTTTTAATAATAAAAAGAGACTTTTTCCATAAAAAATTATTTTGAAAAAAAAATTACATAAGATGGTTAATAATTGTTGTTTTAGTATATTAAATAAATACACACACACGTGTGTGTGTAATTTTTAAAATTTATAAAAAATAATTTGTTCCAAACATTTTTATAATTATTTTTGACAAGAAAAAGTGACATAACTAATAGTTTTTATTTTAGTATATTATATAAATTCTAGAAATTTCTAGTTTCCCTTACAACTACAGCCACCTTTGTAGTAATCTAGAATTATACATCATGCGACACCAACAGCCACCTTTGTAGTATTCTAGAATTATATATCATGCTACACCAAATTAGATAAAGAAAGCATCCACCCACCGGGAAAAGCCGTGTGCGTTTTTTTTTTACGCGTAAAAACCTCGCCACATTTCAATATCGAATCCTCTAAATTAGCAATGACACATACGCACATTATTCACTAAGCTTAACATTGTCTCCTTCACCCCCTCTCATTGATATCAAGTATCAACAATTCTCATATCAAACACTTCACGAAAAATAGTCAAATTCTCATTTCCTTTTCTTCTTGCATCTGCTAATCAATATCCCAATACATTCAGAGTGGAATGGAAATCTTCTGAAAGGCCAAAGCGTACTACAAAAAAATAATAGATTTGCGACGGAAAAAATTTTCGTCGCAAGTTCACGACAAATTCGTCACAAAGTCCATCGCAAATTTTTGCGACGGAATCATTGACAAAAAGTTTCCGTTACTAATCTGTTGCAAATCAAGTTAGCGACAAAAATCAACGACAAAGTTTTCTGTCGCAAAGGAACATGATAGCTAATTCCAATATTGTGATGGAATTCTGTGACAGTAAATTCCGTCGATAATTTGCGACGAAATTAGCCACAGAATTTCCATCACAAATTTTGTCACAAATTTTAATTTTAATTTTTAATAATTTATATGATATAATGATTTATATATATATATATATCTCTCTCTCTTGGAAATGATTTAAATATTATTAATTTTATAGAAACCTTTAATAATTTATATAAT
Organism: Erythrophleum fordii; assembly: GCA_032878935.1. Classification (NCBI taxonomy): domain Eukaryota; kingdom Viridiplantae; phylum Streptophyta; class Magnoliopsida; order Fabales; family Fabaceae; genus Erythrophleum; species Erythrophleum fordii. The sequence goes on along the minus strand of JAVQMF010000049.1, from coordinate 15,447,904 downwards.
ATAATTTAAATTATATATTAATAATTTAATAAAAAATGAGATAAATACTAATATGCTTAATTACTCTATGGTTAATAAGGGGTCTTTGTTTTTATTCAAAAATTAAAAATTTACCATTTTATTTATTTTAAATCGTACATTAAAATAAAAATAGAATATATATAATTAATTAGAAATAGAAAAAACCTTTAAATCTAAAATCTCAATTTAAATAAATGAATATAAGGAATGATTTTACTAAAAATATAAAAAAAATGAAAAGTAAGAAATAAATAAAAATTAAATGAATATTCAACTCAAAAAGGAAAAAAGATAAATAATATTAGAAAAATGTGACAATATGTTTCTTTCTCAGGATTTTACAAATATTAAAAATGGCTTCATTCATCCAATATGCTTCAATTATACCACTTGTTACTCACCTCTCTTCTCTCCTAATTGGTTTCTCCTATTTGTTATGCTGTTAACTCTTAGTTAAAATCATACTTTCTTTCATGTTTCTATTTTTTTCTACACTTGCTTAACTGATCGTGTTAAGGTTTTTCTTTATCCGAAGATTAAAACTTTATCTCATTTAAATATCAAATCTCTAGAATTCTCTCAAAAGAAGCAAAAGACTAAATACCCACTCTCAAATGAATGGAAGGAAAAATCTAATATGTATCACATCATAAATTTGTGGGAGGAGAGGAGATCTGCCCACTCTCAAATGAATGTAGCTAAATTTTTATTGTTAATATGCCAGTTAATTTTGTATATAATCCTCCCCCCGGTGTTTCAATAAATTCTATTTATATGAAATCTTAATTCATATCAAATGATTAAAACTCTAACTCATCTTCATCTATATTTGGATCATTAAATCTTAATATTTATATGAAATTAATTTATATAAAATTACAATAAAAAATTATATGTCTTAAATATCAAAATTCATAAAATATTATTTAAATGATATATTTTAATCATATATATTATCAATTTAAAACAAAATAAGGCTGAGTATAAAATATATTTAGTTCTTGTCTTATTATCAATAATTATCTTTAATTATTTGTTTCATTTTTAATTTAGTACTTATCTTGTTATTCACAAATAAAATAGTTTATTGATTTTAAAAATTATAGATAAAGTTCGGTAAAAACAAATTTAATATTTTGTAGTTAATTAGAAACTAAATTTTAATTAAATAAGTAATGTTTTGTGTGGGTTAATAACAACACTTAAAATCTAAATATAATTTTAAAAATAAGAAAGGCTGATAGTTATTCTCAACAAAAACTTGAAGAGAATGATTCAACATGATTATTATAAATACACTAGTTTAAAATATACTAGATCATACATTCATTTTAAATGGCAAATACATTCCTATTTAAATTAGGATTGTGAATAAAATAAAATGTCTTTTTTTAATATAAAAATTGAATTGATAATAAATATATACTTTAAGGACTGAATAATAATCTATGTAGTAAATAAGACAACCAAGACCTAACAACTTCAAATTCTTAATTGAAAAAATGGTCAACAAAGAAAATCAATGTGCTATATTTCAAATAAATCTCATACAAAAATTCTTAAATTTTATTAATTTTTTAAGGCTTTATTTCAAATCTTGAATTCCTCTCTCTCATCAAATTATATATTTTCTAAATTTTTATTGTTTATCTTTATTAATTTTTATTATTCAATAATCAAATTTTTATTGGTAGAGAGTTAATAAAACAACAAATTACACTTTTAATAAGTTATTAAATAATACATGAAAATTTTTTTGGAAGGAATGTTAAAAAAAGTCAGTATTAAAATCATATTTGAAGGATGAAAACAATGTTTGCGTTTAAAAAATTTAAATTCAACAATAATCATATCTAAATTTTGAAGCATACCCAAATATTTGTATATATTTTTGAATTTTCCCTACATTTTTTCTATTTATACTTATCCCCTTGAATTATTGTATATCCTTTTCCCTTCTCCGTTTTTTGGTTTTTGCCAATTTAGCAAAACAAAAGGAAAAATATCCTAACATAGAATTGTATAATACAATCTTTGTAGACCCTAAAGTAGAGAAAGTTAAAAACAAATTTAAAAAAAATTAAAAGAAAACTACCTTTTAAAGGATAATGTTTGGATAAAATATGTAGTAAAGTTGTTTCTTAGTCTTTTTTCTTTTATACTTGTGTTCTAAATAATAAGTTTAAAAAAATATATAATTGAAGAACAAAAAATTGTAACTGTAAATAAAAATTATATTTAAAAAAATTTAAATTTGTTGTATAGTTACAATTTCTTGAATATTTTTTATTCATTATTACAATTTTTGACTTTCCAATTATGTTTGTTTTTTCGAACTTATCATTTGATGCTTAAATATATAATTTAAAAAAAATGTTATTTTCAACCTTAACTAGATCCTTGCAACCCACCTCTATAGGACTGCCAGGAATCCAAATCTGAATTCATCAATATTTACTATTGAGTATTGACATGTATAACAAAAATAAAATAATAATATTACAAATATGGAAATATTTGTAATTATTACAAATAAAATGATATTTTATTAATTTTTTGATTTATTGAACAATTTATAATTTTTAACAGAATTAAATTATTTTTTATAATTAAAATATTAAATTTAATAAAATAAAAAAAATATTATTTAATAATTATTTATAGATGATGTTACGAATTTACAATTCCATCCCCGCAAAAGTAATACCCAGACAATAAAAGCCTAAACATCATTTAATAATTAGTAGTGTTTTTTTAATTTCTTTTTTGGTGTATATATATAAAAGTGAAGATACTAAAATACTTGATTAATAAGATAATTGTGTTTCATTTACATATGAACAAATTACTTTTCGCCCTCTTTGACTTATCCAAATTATTCAACTCTGTCATTTATTTTAAAAAGATATATTTTTTTCTTTTAAATCAAAAAACATGTTATACTTATCTGACCTTTAACTTTATATTTTTAAAAGTATAGGGATTCTCTATTTTTAGAAAAGTTTTCTATTTTTAAAAACAAAAAAAAAATATTTGAAAATTTGTTTTTAATGAAGTGTTTTGTAAAATAAAAAAAACATAATTAACCTTTTAGAAATAGAAAAATCAGAATATTTTTTAAATATTTTGTAACTTTTGTTCTACAAAATTAAAAAAATTTAAAATAGTAATTTTTTAGAATAATAATTCAAACAGATTTAAATTTTTTTTTTCAAAGCTTGTTCTAAAAAACATCTATTTTGACAAACATTAAAAAGTTAGAATAGAATCAAACAGGTCTATAATTTTTTTTATACTTATAATTTCTGACCTCTTAATTTTTTTTTTGAATTTCTAATTTGATATCTAAAATTTAAAAAAAACTATTTTAACATGATTATACTCTTTACAGTTACGTAAGTGACTATAAACCATCTATCGTCCAAATTTTCACTACGAAGACGATGTTTGGGATCCTTAGCGTAGATAATTCTAAGCCTTCAAATTGAAGGTGTGTCTCACGTGGTGTATATGTGATAATTATGCAACAACTTATCTCCTATACAAAATGACGTATCATTGTTCGTTAATTTAATTAATTTCAAATTCATAGAGTTGTCGCAAATTTAAATGTACTTCGTCTTTTTCATATTTAGATTTAATTATCTTTTAATTTAACAAAATATTAAAAATGAAACATTGTATCTTGATTTATTTAATAGCGATAATTTTTATCCAATTGTCCAAATTAGTTGTTAAAAGTTAAAATTTGATGATTATAAAAATTTCCAACTATACACTAGATAACTTAATATTTTTGTCTGGGTCACTTAAATATTATGTGTACCAGCTCATTATATTTTTATTATTGTTAACACTTAATTTAGACAATTATATCATTACATGAAGGTGTAATATATCATTTATAATATATACTACAAAAAAGTACATGGATTATTGGAGGTCTCAGTGGCTAAATAAAGTTCTAAAAGTCTTATTAATTACAATAATATTAACACTGCGCACCATATATTATCATAAAGGTGTAATATATCATTTATAATATATCTTATCAAAGTAACGAAATTTCTAATTTTTGAACTATGAACATATATACGTCATGACAAACTTAAAACTTATAAAACCTAATGTTTGATCACTTGACTAAAATGGTCAGAATTGGTAAAAAAATGTCAAAACGTTTCAAATTTTATAGGACACAGCGCTTTCCTGCAAGTTTGATATATCCAGAAGGTCAAAGCAGGCTAACTGAATCAATATGGACGGCGTGCTCCAAGGAGTTGTTGCAACTTGAATCAAACGACTAATATTTAAACTTGACTTTCCTCCTCATTTGGATTGGAGGGCAAAAGCTTTTTCATATTTTTATCGTTACTTATTGGCTTATTGCTTTTAATTTTCTCACGCAATCTTTGAAGTGATTTGATATTGACAGTTGATTTGTCAACATTAATAATACAAACTGCGGATCCGGCTGGTGGCACATCCAAATTTCAAACCATTACTATTAATTAAAAAGCATTGTTCTTAATTTCACACATATTGATCCTCGTCTTCTACACCGGCGTGTCAAATTTGCTTAGTTCTTACGATTATCAGAAGAACACTGATTATTTAAACATAATATTAACAGAAAATAAGAAATTGGGTTACTTATTTACGTTTTCTATTTATATATACTTTATTGGATTGTATATTGAATTATTTATTATTATTTTTAATTTACTATTATTTTCTATTTTTTTGTTTTCTGAAAAACTCTTGATCACAAGAACAGCTAGCAAGCCAAGAAGACAAATTCCCCAACGTGTTTTTCATTTTCCAAATTTAATTTAATTTAGTAGATATATAACATTACAAAATGTCGAAGTCCACCTTTTATATATATATATAATAAGAGGAATGATGTTATATAAGGTGAGATGAAGAAATAATTTCTTTTTTATTATAAATTAATGGTTCAGATTAATGTAAAAATTATTATATATGAATGCATATCCGTCTGGAATGCCCACAACATTTTTGTATTTGTATTTGTTTTTTGTTTTGTTTTATTTTTTGTTTTGTATTTTCGTAAATTGAGTCAATCCTAATAGTTGTCAAATGAAGACGCACCCAACTTTTAGAAGGAACAAAAAATTGGGTTATTCCACGTTTCATAAGATATCATTTTGAAATCATATATTCTTTTAGATTAACTTTATATTTTTTGCTATAAAATCAATAACACCAGAACAGGGATAGGAATGTTCTTCTTAATGGGCTTAATGCGATGCCAGATAGTTTGTCAATGCTAGATCCATTTTTACAATTTTAGGTTCTTTCCAGTTTTCTCTTGGGCTTGTTGGATCTTGAGATAACACTTCTCATCTATTGTCTCACACGCCTTGCACTCTCCACCAAAAACCCTAAATCATCCCCTTGCATTCGAAACTCATCCCCTTATTGCCATCTTTGCTTGAAGCTCTGTAAGGGTCATTGTTGGAGCTGTCATTGACGAAGTGCTCTCTTCTACTAGCTAAGGTTTGTCCTTCTCTTTCCCTTTCTCCATCGTGTCCCTAAGTATAAATTTTTTTAGCACAAAATCAATGTATATGCTTTTTGTCTTCTCCCTCAGAAAATTGTTTGTTATTATGATTTGTTATTGTTGTGTGATTTGTTGCTTCTTTGATTTCCACTAAATATGTCTTCTATTGAATTTCGTATAAAAAAATTTCGTCATATTCCCTTCTTATATTCTGGCAATAGGTATTTGTTGCAAACTTGGTAGAGTAATGATATAGAGTAGCAATATTATGGCTGTTAGTTACTTCCAAAAATGAAATACCCCTATACTGAATTACTTCAACAAAGAGAAAAGTACATAGTGTATCTTCAATAGGTGAAATGCATAACAGTAACAGATGTAAAACCACAGCTCCTTGCTTTCTCTTGTTTTAAGGGCCAAATAGGGCCATTCAATCGAAAAGGACAATGGTGAAAGCTCTTTTTATGGGAACCTGGAAAAACCAAACTTCCTATTCCTAGTTACACTTCAAATGATATCTGAGTATGGAAACAATGACAACAAACTAAGAGTAGTTTTTCATAAGGAGAAAAGTGAAGATAATGACATTAGTAAAGCCATAACAGATCCAACAAGATAGATCGAGTAGAATAACAAGGACACTATGTTCTCTGATGCATTCATGTTGAACAGAGTGGACTTCGTTTTTTATCACAGAAGCAGAATTCATTAACAGGTTCATTATATTTTGGCATGCATATATCTCATATATGAAAAAGAGGATTTAAGGTTGCCAACCATCAACAACAATGTGAAAATGATAACACCATTCTCATATATCTTTATGTGCCTATAATGAGAACATTAGGCTATATTATGCATATCTTTCAGCGTACATAATTTCTATCTAAAGTAGCCCCCTTTTTTCTTATAAATACGTATGTGCTTTTAATCCAATACCAATAAGCTACTAAATATATTACATGTTTTATGCACTAATAAATGGTTTAACTAAACATAAGAAGAGGCTGGTAACCATTTAAATTCAAATGTAATCATCGTTTATTTAATGCGTGAGATAACTAATATTAATAAATAATTGCAGACTTTAGTGCTTGGAAGGCCACCTACAATGTTTGAATTGTTCAAGCACACGCACTATGATGAGGTAACTGGTCAATTTGTGGACCATAGGGCAGCTGAAGTTTGTGTATGTATATGTTTATCTTTTCTTTTCTCCCTGAAATTGTGTTAATGGCCAGAAGTCTTATTAGCTATAGTGTGGGTCTTAATTTTTTTATTTTGATTATAACTGGATTTCTACTGACGGCCAGAGGCCTGGCTAGCAGTAGTGTGAGTCTTTATTTTTAGTTTTGATTATAATTGAACTTGTGCTGGTGGTGAAAGGTCTAACTAGTTGTAGTGTGTCTTTATTTTTGTTTTAATTGACATTGGACTTGTGCTGACTGCCAGAGGCTTGACTAGCTTTAGTGTGCATCTTGATTTTTTCCTTTAATTATAACTAGACTTGTGCTGATGCCTAGAGGCCTGACTAGTAGTAGTGTGGGTTTTTATTTTTGGTTTGATTATAATTAGACTTGTCCTGGTGGCTAGAGGTCTGGCTAGCTAGAGTGTGTCTTTATTTTTTGTTTTAATTGTCATTAGACTTGTGCTGATGGCCGAAGGCTTGATTAGCTTTAGTGCAAGTCTTTATTTTTTGTTTTGATTATAATTGGACTTGTGTTGATGGCCAAAGACTTGACTAGCTATAGTGTATCTTTATTTTTTATTTTGATTATCATTAAATTTGTGCTAATGGCTAGAGGCTTGACTACCTTTAGTGTGAGTCTTGATTTTTATTTTGAATGTAATTAGACTTGTACTGATAGCTGAAGGCCAAACTAGCTATAGTGTAAATCTTTATTTTTAGTTTTAATTGTAACTAAACTTATATTAACGGGGAAAGGCCTGAATAACTGTAGTGTTAATCTTTATTTTTGGTATTGCTTATCACTGAACTTGTGTTAATGACCAGAGGCCTGAATAGTCGTAGTGTGCTTTTTATTTTTTCTTTTGATTATCATTGAACTTGTATTAACGACCAGAGATCTGACTACCTGTATGTGAGTTTTTATTTTTTGTTTTGATTGTCACTAGACTTGTGTTAATGGCAAAAAACTTAACTAGTTGTAGTATAAGTTTTTATTCTTTGTGTTTATTGTCATTGGATTTGTGCTGACGATCGAAGGGCTGACTAGATGTAATGTGAATTTTGATTTTTGGTTTTGATTATCATTGAACTTGTGCTGATAGCTGAAAGTCCAACTAGTTGTAATGTTAGTCTTCATCTTTTTACTTTGTCACTACAATTGTTTGATCTTCTATTTAGTGTCTTTTATTTATTTTATTACTTTGTTGCTAGCAATATCATTGCATATTCTTTTCATATACCTAATTGTGTAATTTCAATATTTGATACCTTTGATTATGATGGCTTAATATATTTATAATTTCAAGATACTTAGTCTTTATTATATGATTACACATTATATTGATACTTTATGACATAAAATATACTTAAACATGTGCATACTTTTGCTTCTGGATGAATTGTCACTATTTTCTTTATTTTAAAATTTTCTCTCTTTGATTCTTTTAACAGGCTAATTATTTAAGGCTTAAGAATGCCAGAACTTCTACTCAGGACTCACCAGGCATAGCTTCAAATGATATAGATAATGATGATGATGATGATGATGATGATGATGATGAAGTTGCCTTATGGTTAGAGGCTGTAGGTGGCAAGAATAAGAAAGGTCGCATTTTTGGCATAGGATCTGCATCTCATGATGTTGATACTGTTTGTTCTCGTAGGACCTTTTATTCCATTAATAACTCAAGACTCCATTCAGATTTTGAAGAGGAATTACGCAAGAAGATTGCCATAGAGACAGCACCTTTGAGACAGGAGAACCAAGAGCTTAGAGAGCAAAATCAACAAATCTTATCTATGTTAGACTAGCATCAACAAACACTTAATAAGTTGCAAGAACTTGAATCACGTTTATCTCGTACCCTATCAGATCCTGTACCGGAAGAATCACCAGTTGAAAAGATAGGCCCTGATGATTGTTCCCTTTTATAAATGTGATATTATTATTTTATGTCATTTTAAGTTATGTATTTTAAGTTAAAGATTGTTATAATTTGTTTTATAAATGTTTAACTGAGAATTATTTTAATCTATCTATTATTTTTTATTGAATATTATTGTGTTATTTTATTTTATTGGATGGGCAGCAAAAGTAATATTGACGCTGTATTAAAAAAATATAATATAATAAAAAAATTAAATCTGCAGCGTATCTTTGTTGCTATTGTGTCATTAATTTAGGTCAAATCAGTGTCGAAATAATCTGTTACTCATCAATGACAGAATATTCTTTTACTAATTTGTGACAGATCAGTAGCGGAATATTTTGTCGCTAATTACTGATGAAAAAATTCCATCGCTGATCCGTCACAAATTAGTGACAGAATATTCTGTCACTAGTTCGTTGCTAATTAATCACAAAAAATTTCGTCACTGGTTCGTCACTAATTTAGAATAAATTATACCTACAATTAGTGACAAAATTTAGATCAGCGACGGACTATTCCGTCGTAAATTAATGACAAAATTTTTATTTTCGTCGCTAATTATTTAGCAACGCTAAAATTATCGACGAAAATAATCCGTCGCTAACTAATTTGCGACGGAATTATCCATATTTAGTGACAAAAAATTTTGTCGTTAATTCTTATTTTTCTTAGTGCGTTTGCGGAGCCACCATGGCAAATACCTTTTGGCAGACAAGGACGAAGAGATGGTTTACCAACACCGTGACGGAAGTAGCGATAATGCTAAATGGATGGTGGAGATTGTACAGAATGCGGACGCCATAAGGTTGAAAAGCTGTTACGGCAAATACCTAACGGCGTCGAATATACCATTTTTGCTTGGGTGCACGGGCAAGAAGGTGCTTCAAACTGCACCAAAGACATTAGATTCCTCGGTTGAATGGGAACCCATAAGAGAGGGCGTGCAAGTGAAGCTGATGAACGGGGCCAATACTTGCGTTCCAATGGAGGCTTACCACGATGGAGAAACTCCATCACCCATGACATCTCGAAAAGGACTGCCACGCCGGATTGGATTCTATGGGATGTGTACGTTGTAGACAAATAAAATTATGTATTAAAGTTATATATATATATATATATATTTGGTGGCTATCTTTATTTTAGAATTTGAGAAGTTCAAAATCTGACATTTATTATTACTTCACCTGTGTTATATATGCTGAAAACACAAATTAAGATAATTAGTGGCAAGAGACGTGAGAAATTTGTAGGTTTTAGTTCAAATGTTAAAATATGCAAAATTTCTTTTAACTTAAGTCGTGTGTAATTTATTTATTTATTTTTTTAACCATAAAAGTTACCAATCAACTCCCTAAAAATATATATAAATACATATTTGTGCAATTACCCCTCCTCCAATTTCCATCAGCTCCGTTTGGTTCAATGGAGGGGAGGGGAGGGGATTTAATGAGTTATGTTTGGTTGGAAGGGAGGGGAGGGGAGGGAAGGAGAGATTATTGTTTGGTTCAGGAGGGGAGGGGAGGTAATTATATTTGGACAAATTTATCCTTTATATTATTTTAATTTTATTTTTTATAAAAAAATTATTTATATCAATAATTTTTAAAAAAAATTATAAATTTCAATCTTTTTTTTTTATTTTTAATTTCTGATAAAAAAATTATCTTAATTTTTAATAAATATTAATATATTAAAATATTAAAAAACTAAAAAAAACAAAAAAATAAATTAATATTTAAAAAATACCCCACTCCTCCCCTCCCCTCCAAAATGCCCTAATTTAGAGGGGAGGCAAATTTGCCTCATTCCCTCTCCCCTCTCCTTCCCTCCAATTTTATCCAACCAAACACCCTATCTCCCTCCCCTCCCCTCCCCTCCAAAAACCCCCAACCAAACATTCCCTCATAGTACTTTAAAATGGAACCTCTGCATGTCCTTACAACATCCCAGTGGCACTAGAATACTGACCAAAATGCATCACGAATCACTTTTTTTTTTCTTTTTCTCTCTCCCATTTGGCTCACCGTCTTCTTCCTCCATATCTTTCTCTCTCACTCTCCATCTATTTTACATAATTATCTCTGAAACTAATTGTATTTTTAATCTATTTTAGATAATAAAACTTGGTTTAGCCAAACTGTTCACAAGCCGTGAACCGCTGGATGCTTTCTTGAACTGCATGCTGCTTCACAATTTTCACGTCCTATTGTAGTATTTCCACAACTACTGTTGCATTCCTTTTTTTTAATTATTAAATACTCTGTGCCTTGTGCACTGGTAGGTACACCTATTATATGAAAAATTCCTACTTCCAATTATTCGCGAGTTTAGCATATGGCTGTACTTAATGTTGAGGTAAATTGGAGTGGAAAAGTCTCATGTTAAATAAAATTACACTTTGAGAGAGGTATATAATTAAAAAGGTTCTATAAAGTGTTAAACTTACTTATATATATATATATATATATATATATATGCTCGTACTTCAATATGCAATTAAGTTGTCCGACGGCCCACCACTTCAAGTCTTCAATTCATCTTTGTTCACAAGCCCACGCAGTGACATCTCCTCCAATTCCGAAAGCTAATCCGGAAACTTCTGTGTCCAATGACTCTACCCTAACTCAACTGGAAAAGTTCCTTAAGGTAAACTGTAATTATATCGGAAAAAATCTCTTCAGGTGAAGCTTTTCACTGCTTTGGCCACGTCCTCCAAAATCAACCCATCCAAAATCATCGTTCAATCTTTTCTCACCTGCCATGAATAAGCAATATATATTTCCCCGTAATATCCTTTTGCAGGAGCTAGACTGGGTTCAACTGGTTTGTTAACCGATTTTATCACTATAAATATCTTGCTAATTTACTGTTGTAATGTGAATCGTGCCTGCAATGGATTTTCAGTCGGGAATATGGTCAGAAGAGGTTACTTTCCAAATAAATTTCCTGTTTTGCTCCATCGTGAGAGATGGAGAGAGGTAGAAAAAGAGAGGAAGAAGAAGAAGAGCTGCTACTATCCAAAGAAGAGATAAGAGACGAAGAAAAAGAGTGAAGGATCGAGAAAGAAAGAATAGGTTTCTGTAAAAGGGGTTGATAAATAGTGCACTTTGGTCAATATTCTAGTGTCACCTGGGATGTTGTTATAAGGCCAAGCCGAGGGGCCCTCAAATACTTGGAATGGCTGGAAGTTTTAACAGTAGGGTAAATTACTAACACAATTATATATTTCCAGAGGATGAATTATAATTTTTTTTAACTGAGAGAAATATTTTGTACATGATTTTAAATCAATAAAAATTCTGTAAATTGTAGTCTAGGTCAAAATTCTTCCTTGTGGCAATCTAACTAATAAAAAAAGTATTGATTTTTGAAGATGAATTGCCCATTTTGTTTTTAGCCCTACTTAATCCGACTTATGCTAGCTTGGCATCATAATCATCCTTAGGATTGAGCTTGTTGGGTCAACCTTGTTCACCTATAATTTTTTTTACTCTCTCTAAAAATTAATATATCATACTAAATTTAAATAAATATAATATATTTTTAACTAAATAATATTTTCGTCATAATGATTGATTTTTATTTTTTCTAATATCATACAATACATCATTAAAGATAAAATAATATTATTTTATATATTACATTATTTTATATATTATTATAGTAAATATTAAATAATCTTAAAATTTTATTAGGTATTACCCTATTAAATACATTAATACCAAATACCGTTTTAGGATAGATATAGAATGTGAAACGCCACTGCATTCTAGAATGGTTTTGTTTGGGGTAGAGAAACTTGTAATTCATGATAAATTTTTATTGTTGAATTTTTTATTACCTTTACGAGTCACTATATTAGTACAAGGTAGTCATAAATTTTTATTAAAAAACATAGCCTATGGACCAAAAAAAAAAACAGTGAATTCCACTGTTTTGCAATTTATTATATATATATATATGTATATATTATAATTTCAATATTAATTAATTTACTTGACAGAAATATTAAATAACTTAATATAATATATTAATTTATATATTTTTTTAACAAGAAAATTTACCTAACAATTATGCATTGTTTAATGAAAAGAAAGACCCCTCAATTTTTTTAAAAGAGAATAACATAAAAGAGTAAGTGTATATAAAACCCATTTTATCTTTTTTTTTTTCTCCCTCTAATTGACTTCTATATATTTATTTTATTAAATATAAATGATTCCATAAAGAAAAAAAATAATATAAAAAAAAAAGAAGAGAGAGAAAGTATATGAATTATTACTCACTTTATTTAGTATGACAAAAGAGGAAAAATATTTTTTTTATTTAGTTTTTTTGACATAAACGAGACATTAAATTATTTTATCATTCTTTATTTGATAAAAAATATTTATCCTAAAATAGTATATCTCATCTTTATTTATGTATATTAATATAAAAATACATTTTATTTTTCTTTATTTTTTGGTATTATTATTTATAATTAATTTATAACAACCTGTATCTGATATTGTCCTTGTATTGCCAATTACAAAGTGGAAGGAGTATTGAGGTGTGGGGCCTACAACAACATAATTAAATTACAAGAAAGGAAGAAAGAAATAATGATGCATAATGCGTTGGGTGTGGGGCCATAACACATTTTTCACTATTTTTTTTTTTTTGAGTGCTAAAAGTGCATATAAGTGAGGTTACATTAGCTTTAAATTAGTTAGAGGCCTAGCCCAATTTAATGGTCAAGCCATTTTTTTGGCCAGAGTCTTGGCACGACCAAACTCTATTTTATACCAATCTAAGCTAAGTTTTTTTTTCAGGTAATGCATGATTATTCCTTTATCTAAGAGAGGATAAATTTTACTAACAAGAAAAGAAGCAATAGAATATGAAATTATCATGTGCATAAGGTTCAAAATATTGCAGCATGTTCTAATAGTTCCCATTAGATTTAATAATAATAGCTTTGCAAACTTCATTTCTACATTTATTTCATTAGTGGTTTAACTCATATGATAAGAGTTGATATGACGTGATGCACACTGTGAACAAGTACATGATCTAGATCTCCTGCACATCCTTAAGATGTGATCTGGGGTCTAGATTTTAGATTTTAGATTTTATGTTTTTTTATTTAAATAATTATTTGTATAAAAATATGTAATTAAAATATTAATTTTATTTTACATTTTGTATCTTTTAAAATAGAAAATATATATAAATTGAAAAAAAATAAAAAAATTGAACTATCTAAATCAGATGTGTAGATCTTGCACATCTTTAAAGATGTGTAGGGGATCCGCTTCCAACAAGTACATGGATCAATTAAATCAACATAAATCCAAATAGAAGCTCAAACGAGATAATTTGACTTCAAAAAATATAACTTTTAATTTAGTTGAAGTTTTCAGTACTTATTATACAAATATAGAAAAGCTTATTTAGAGCCTAGTGTAAGGCTAAAGGGCGCATGACCGTTGTACCTAATTGTAAGCTCAAATTCATTTATTTTTGTTGACTTTTAAGTCTTTTGATTACTTTCTTATTTCATATGTATTTTTAGTTTAGTTTTACTACATTTTTGTAAACTTTGTTAGGGCTTCATCTAAAAGCCTTCTTAGACATTTTTGTTGGTAGACTTTAAATAATGCAATTTCCAAATTTCCCTTTGCTCGTGAACTTTTTATATTTTTCACATGTTATGCTATGTCATGATCATATATGACATGGCCCTAGTTTATGACAAACAATTGTATTGCTAAAAATATATTTTATTTATATATTGAATTATTTTATAAAATATTGTAAAATGCTTCTTTTTAAAGCATCTATTGAGTTAGACCGGGCCAAGTGTCAATTTACACTTTGACATAGGACTTGACCCAATCCCATTTGTTAACTCGATTTTTTGACATAATTTTACACTTTTGTCTTTTTAGGAATAGCTAACTTGGCCCAACCTAATTGACTAGACCAATTGAGTTGATAAACGCCATAATTTTTGCTAGACAATGGATGGATTGTGTAAGTGTATTTCACTGATTTTTTTTTTCCTTTCTTTTTCTTCTTTTTCCATTCTACCTCAAATTTCATCTGTTCTCTTTATAATTGATTGGCCTGTCATAGAGAACCACTCTAATATAATTTGCTAAGGGTTAGATTTATATACCATTTTTTTTTTATATTTTACTATTAAATTTCTCAATTAAAATAAGATAAATGTATTTTTTAATAATAGCATAATAAATATACTATTTAATTAAAAACCATAAAATTGTCATTAAAAAATTATGTGTTCATTATATTATTACATTGATTATATTTTTATTAGAAAACTTAACAATAAAAATATAAAAAATTATATCTATTTTTTTTTCATTCACTAAAATGACATATGAAGCTAGACTTGGTTAGCCAAATTGGTGAATCTAATCCTCATCCTTCAAGGGATAAAAAAAAGTACTAGCTTCTTATATGTTTATATAATTTTTAACTTTTAAAAGGGAAAAAAATTTGTTGAGTGTATATATGGTATTCTTGGTAAATGAGTTTATTTTAGCAAAAGAGGGAAAGAAGATATATTGCAATTTTAAGAAATTATTAATGAGTTAAGATGATGAAAAAATGGGTTATTTGAAATCCAAAAGTAATTGAAAAGTTTCTTATTATTTAATTTTTAGTTTTTAATTTCGCGGAAGTATGTTTTTTGTGCAGTGAATAATAAAAGGAGACCGTAATCTTATATTTAAATATTTTATATTAAATAAATAAATTAAAAAAAATAGCGGTACAGCAAACCGTTCCCGCGTAGCTGGGCTGCCTTCGTCCTTTATTTAGGCTATGTTTGGGAGTTTAGGAAGGAATGAAATGGAACGGACATTAATGGAATATAATAAAATGGAACGGAATGGAGTGAAACTTAACGGAACATACTATTGTTTGGAGGTTTTACAGAGAGATATAATGGTTTCATTTGACCATTGTTTGGGAGTTATTATAAAATGAATGGAATGGAATGTATAAAAATTATTTTTTCCAATGTTATCCTTATAAATTGTTTTAGATAAAAAGTGTGAATAAATTCTCAAAACTCTTCTTATATTACACAATAACTAGATGAAAACATATTTTAATAATAATAATGATGATGTGATAAAATTCATAGTACATGAATTTTATTCATATTATTTTTATATTTGTACAAGACAAATTAGTTTTTAAATTAAAAATTTTTAAGATAATTAATTATTATTTAAAATTTTTGTTATTGATCAAGAATCAAGTAGAATATTTATTAAACACTAAAAATAATAATAATTTGAAATTAATGTTCAAAACAAGGTCAACTAAAAATCATCAAATCAACATAGTTCTTGTCCATATATTCATAAATTAAGGTGCACTATCATCATTCTTAGAAGAAATTAGAAGCATTACAATCTCTTGGCGCATCTCTGGGGGACAACCAATTAGTGTTCTTTGAGCATCAACATCTCGCATTATATTCACATAAGCTTTGGTTAATATGCTTCTGTCTAATTGCAATCCTTCTAAAAGAGTCCAAACTTCACTCTCCAACATAGGTCGAGTTTGTTGACTCTTAGAAAAATCTTCGGTGCACTTCGTAAAAGCTTCAACCATGCTATTTAAAGACTTGGCAAACATCTCCATGCCTGTATCTTCATTTGTTACTTTACTTTTTTTCTTCTTGTTTTTTGATGTAGTTGCAACTTGAGATTTTGCTCTCAAAGAAATGTCTACCTCTTCATCATTGTTTACACCAAAGCCATCCAAAGTTGCTTCATTATTAGATATTAAGATGTCGATGTCTTCTATTGAATCAAATTCAAGTCTATTTGATGAAGATCTTCTTTGTTTAATCTCTAACGCAGTTCCTGAATACTCACCACTTGCCCTATCTTGTCCATATAATGTTAGCATTTTCTCACAATATGGTATTGGTTTGTTCCTCCATACAACAGCTTCAGGTTTTGCCTAAGCAAAAGAATAAAATTAAAGTTAATTAAATTGAAACGATGAATATTTGTTTCATTAACAATGCATATAAATATTAACTAATATATTGTACGAGTCAATCCAACGAGATGGTGGTACCAGAGCGTGATGATAATTATGATGGGGAGTGACTGTGAATTCTGAATAAGATAAATAATGTAACACGCGTAGGAAAAAAAGTAAGGACAGATATTAGAGCAAAGAAGAAAGGGGAGAGAAGATAAATTAAAGGAGGGAGATGTAAAAGAAATAAAGGGATAGGAGGAAGAAGGGAGAGAGAGATGCAGATATTTTAAAGATAGTTCTTATTATTCAATATTAGATTCTGAACTAATACAAATGTAAAGACTTATATTTATAGAAGTCTAATTTTAATCCTAATGAAAGATAACTTTTATAATAAAAGATAAATATATAAAATTTTAATCATATTAAAAGTTACATACTTAATTTTAAAATAGTTTAAAAACTAATAAAAAGATAAAAAAAATATTTTATTCACTTTTTTAGAATTAATATTTTCTAGAACTAATAATTTTAATATATCTATATTATAATCTTTATAATTTTATATAAGTTAAATAAGATTAAAATAATCTTATAATTTAAATATTTAAACTTGACTATTCCATCCTTGACCCCCAAATTGAGAGAATAAAAAAAAATAAACTTTGGATGACTTGAGATGGCTTAAGAAGCTATTCTTTGTCATTTCACTCATCCCTAAAAAAATTTTTAAATAATAATTTAACCTTTAAATTCATTCTATTCCATTTCAAACAATGGTTTAACCTTTAACTTTATTCCATTCCAATCTATTCCTCCCAAAAATAAACTCCCAAAGATACCCCTAAGGTTTTCATCGGTAATTCCATCGGCAACCAGCGGTAGCAAACGTAGTAAGCTTATTTGATCTCCAAGAAATTATTATTCTGCCGCTTTTGCAATTTGCGAAGCTGGAGAGCCACTATTGCAATTTGCGAAGCTGGAGAATGTTCTTTCTTGAATGGTCAGGGGAAGAGGTATTGATGATAGTAAGGGTGGAGAACCTGGGATGTGTGGAGCGATTCAAGCTAATACCATGGCACCTGATCTCATTATGGTGATTATTGAGAATGTAAAGCCTCTCTCTAAGGTCTGTGTCATATTCCATTTGCCTGGATGTAGATAATGTTACCATGTTAATAGATTGCAAACTTTTCTCATTTTCCTTTTTCGTATGGTACTGCTGGCAGTTAAAAGTTTCTGGAGAAGGTCGGTGCAAAGTGTGAAGTGGGAATTTTGCTTACAATATTCTCTGCACATGTTAGGTAACTTTTCACTGCACTCCACTTTCATGAACATTTTGCTCTTTGTCTGTTTATCTTTGACAGACCAAGTCTACTTAATAATCTTGATGTGGTTGGGCTGGGTGGGCGTAGGGTATAGGTCCTAGGTCAAGTGGCAATAACGTCCTGATGTACTATAAAAAAGGTTAAATACAACACTTGAAGGCACTAGTGGTTAGATCAATCTGACTATGGTCACCAAAGTAGTTATAATCCATTGGTTATCTTGCAGCATAACCTTATTTCTTTGTAATTATCAGTCCAATTAATGTTCTTTTTCCCTTTACTTTCTTTTGCTTAAGTTATAGGATAGAATTGTTGATGATTAATAGTTAATGTGGGCAATGTAATGTAATCAACTAAAATCGTTGAATTGGCTTCCTTTGAGGCTTTAATATATTTTGTACCATTAGTATTATTATCTATATTGAAAAAAAAAGGAAAAACTTCATTAGGCCTTATCTTAACAGTCATGTGATGTTTGGGACGATGATCAAATTTGTAGATTTTGGCTGAAGACTCTCCAAGGGGCCATAACGAATTGAAAGAATCTATCTACAACTTGCACAGCCCAGTGGATACTATGTCTTGGCTTTCTCTTATAGGGTGGAGGTGAATGTTGTTCTCCAAAAACTGCTGTTTCTTGTTTCTATATTTTTACCTACCATAGACTGAGGATGATTCCCGGCAGCAATACTTCAAAAATTGACTGTCTCAGTTAAAGAAAACGGTTAGTATGTTGACTCAAATAACTAAACTTATTGGCCTTCTACATTATGCTGGGTTCTAATTGTTAAAGCCTCAAGGGATTGAATGCTCATGAGCATTCTGTAACCTGCTTCTTATGTGTCCACAAATGCCATCTCTCATGGTTAAAGAGTGAATTTCTTTGTCTGAAGTTTAGACTTTGGTTTTTGGTAAAACTTCTGGCACTAGGTGAATGAGGTTCTTGCAATTTTTGCTTGGTTGTTTAACTCTATTGTTTGATATTAATAGTATGTCTTAGTTTTATCTTCCTTCAGTTAAAACGTTTCTTCATTTGTATTATAGCGATGTCGTGTAAAAAAATACTTGTGAATTCATTAGTGCTTTTGGAGAAATTTTATTTTATCTTTTGGTAGACTAACTGACTAAGTCTGTTTGAGATTACTGTGGATTTCTACTTATTTTGAAACTGCTTTTTTTTTTAAATATTAATTTTTTATTTTTAACCAAATAGAGTTTCATAAAAAGCATTCTGAGAGAGAAGCAGTTTTTGTTTTGCAAAATCATTTGATAAGCTGTTTTATAAATACTTGAGAAGCATTTTGTGTTTGACAAATCTATTTTTAAAAAAGTGCTTTTTACTGTCAAATTACCTAAAAGGACATGTATTTAACAAGATAGGTAAAAGATGTTAAAGGTAATTAGTAGTTAATGATTTTGAGTGAGGGTATTTTTGTCTTTTAAAAGTTAATTTCCTGTTTTGCTTCTACTTCCAAGGAGAAATTTCAATATTTTCCTTCCTTCCCATAGAGAAAAAAATTGCTTTTGCTACCACTCAGAAGTAGTTTATTTTTTTTGAAACAGCTTGTCCAAACACTATCAAAATAAGTACTTTCTTGAAAGATAAGCAGCTTCTTTCCCTCCACAAGCTTGGCCAAACGGTCCATAACTGATGCATTATGAGAAGACATATTTATTATGTACCAATGTAATTATTTATTTGGGATTTAGGGTTTATAGTTTGGGCCTTGGGATTGAACCAGTAAAGCCTTTTAAACTTAGCCTTATCTTAGCTTTCTAGGCCAAAGGGTTTGTTATGTTTACTTTTGATATTCGTCTTTTCAATTATAATTGATTCTCTTGATTATTGATATATTGAAGTGATCTCGAATTTTGAGAATGCAGATCTAAAATGGATCGTTTGACCTGGTCCATTTATGTGGCATGCTTGGTGACTGTTCACTTGAACATTATTTGTGATCTGGCACTATTCATTAGATACACTCGAATGGGCGAAACACATAGAAAAAAGAGACCTTTCCACCCAGCTTTCAGAGTCAAACTATAATAGTCTCTGACTCATATGGCGGTGGGGGCTGCGTTCCCCTCTCTTTCGTCGGTTAAGTGCTGGATGGGGAATGCATCGGTCGCGCCCTGACGCTGATGCAGCAGGATGTAGTTGGCTCAGAATTTTTTTCCCTAGTTTTCAAATCTCCTGAATTTGACTTTGAAGCTATTTTATCATTTAGGGCTTCCAAGTTGTCCCCCCCTCCCCCCAACAAAAAACACTTTACTATTTTTGAATGATTTTTCATAGTTTTGAGCTCCTTAGTTGTTGAGCTTCATGGATCATTACCTAGATTATCAAAATTATGAAAGGTACAATGGCTGTGAAGAAAGGGATTATTGCTTGACAAAAAATTCTGATTGGAGGTTTGATCAACCACAGCAACAACCAAAATCCCACTAGACTGATTATGAACTTTATTCAGCAATAGATGGTGTTTAAGACAATATCCATAAATTGACTGAACAGTTGTAAAAATACAGTGAAGTACACCAGGAAGGATGATGTGAAATATGTGAATGTTTGAATACAATCAAAAAGCACTTGGCAGAAAAATCGTGTCAAGAAGAACTTCATCTAGAAGTTGTTACTGCTCCTATTGTTGAAGATGAAGTTATTGGATCAATTTATTGTTATTCTTCAGACATGGATGGGGACAAGACTTCTGATGATAAGATAGAGCCTGTGCAAATTGAAATTGTTGCAGAGAATGACAATACTAATGCTGTTAATCTTGAGATTGAAGAAATTGGAGAAATCAACAATACTGAAGTTGTTGATATAACACCTTGGCAGGCTAACTTTTTTCATGTTGAGTTTGTTATCACTGACAAGTTCATGAACATGAAACAGTGGTTGCTGATATTCCTTCCACTGTTGTTTGCTATTTGCATTTTTCTGTTGCTTCTTCATTACAAAACTCTAGGTCCAATTTTTCTAATCAAGGGATAATAATGTAGTATGAGAAGATATACTTACTATTTATGTATTATGTAACAATGTAATTATTATTTGAGAATTAGGGTTGATAATTTGGGCAATTGGTGTAACTTATTATTTAATTAGGGGTTTGAATAAAGCTTTTTGAGCTTAGGTTGTGTTAGCTTTTTAGGAATAGGGTTATGTTAGTTCATATCTTTCCCTTAAATGGGTCTAGTCAATTATAGTTGTTGGGTGGGGATAGGGTATAGGTCTTAGGTCAAGTGGTAATGACCTGGTGTTTTACTGTAAAAATTTAAATTTTGCAAAATTGAAATTTAGATTTTTCTTCTCCTTTTAGATTACCTACCACATTTATGTAACTATGAGTTCTATTAAACAATGTTCATCAATAATAACCTCATCATATATACTAATGATATCATTGATTTTGATAAAATTTTTCATCATTTAATTAGGCTGATACTTTATAGTTTATACTATAAATCGTTGTCTAACAGTTAAAAAAACAATAGAGTGGTCTATGGGTAATGTTATTTTTGAGCCAGAATTTGCAAATTTAAATTAGTATGAATCATGCCAAATGTAGTTCTGTGAATTACTTACCTTGGCCATAAGGCTTTCGGTAAGTCATATGTAGCATTATGTTCTATGCTCTAATTCTTGATATTTGCTTAAATTATTCAACTACTCTACTTTTATGTTCGCTCTTTGTTGAAAATTACTGCCCAATGCTGTTAGAAGCACGGGTGAGGATGCACACACACACAGTTTTTGGCCTCCGATTTTCTTACCCTATGTAGTTAATCATCTGGTGCAATAATTAGAAGTGGTTACTGGGATTCTCCATCTGAAAAATTGTGATTTGTCTTTGTTCATCTTACTATCTATATCAGAATACTCATTATTGAGGAGTGGTGGCTGGTAATTATAAAATTATTTGTCCTTAACTAAAGCTCCTTTTCTCTCTCGCTTTTTATTTATTTATTTTTGGGATCAAGTTACATTTTCTAAAGTTTAAGCAAGGTTAAAATTAGATAATCTGCAAAGGAATTTACATCAGCCTACACTGGCATGTTTCTAGAATCGCAAGAAATCAAATGCTCAAGAATATATGTGACATAACCATAAAATTTTGAAACTTTTGGTTGGTTCAACTCTAGTCACATATTGGGGACTCAGTGGGCCTGTTATCCATTTGTTATCTGATCAGTTCAGGTTATGAAGGTAAAGAGAAGTTTTTTCTCCTTGAAGCTTCGATTTTTCTTTTAAAGGACAATGGTATCATTTTTAGATGCAGGGAGACTTATTGTGGATTTCGCTCCTGATTTGCATATAAAAAATTTGAATTCTATCCTCATCGCAGGTGTCAATTTGCAGTGGTCATGGATCTATTGCATACATATTCAATTTGGTGCAATAAGTTGAAATGGGAGTTGTTTTATGTTATTTGCCTAATGTTGCGCAGGTGGAGTAATGTTGCAATAAATTCAATTATCTTGCTATTTGGATATATTTAGGAGGATTATAATTTTGGTTTGAATTAATATTACAAATGTCTGTTTTGAGTGTACAAAATTTGACCACGTGAACTGTACCTGCTGATATTTTCTATTGTTGGGCATAATCTTATATTAACAATGTAAGAATCATTCTTTAAATTGTTCCTTCGGCAAGGTATTACGTAAGCTCAGAAACTAGCACTGCTATACCTGTTATGACTATAACCTTAGCAGTTTGAGCAGGGGCCTCAAGCGACTCGTTTCACTACAAACTTAAACCATAATCCGTTGTTTTTTATGAGATTGTGATCTATTGTGTTCAGGTCCACCTGAATTTTCCTTTTCAAAAAGATTCTGGGGCTATGTGTTGGAACATAAGGGTTTATATTTACTCATAATTTTTATTTTAATTTAACAATCATTGAAGTTT
Organism: Erythrophleum fordii; assembly: GCA_032878935.1. Lineage (NCBI taxonomy): Eukaryota > Viridiplantae > Streptophyta > Magnoliopsida > Fabales > Fabaceae > Erythrophleum > Erythrophleum fordii. Next base: position 15,424,971 of record JAVQMF010000049.1, on the reverse strand, counting down.
ATAAACATTACTCAAATGCTGGGTTTGGGTTGATATTTCTTGCAAGCTTCCGGTTAAACTTTATAGTGATTCATTAATTTTCATGGCTTCTGTTATAGCACTGTACATTTGTAGGATTTCACATCATTTCTATAATATTAACATTGTCATGTTTTCCTACTTTAATATGTCCACTTTCTTTGTGAAGGGCCAATGTAAGGATGAATTTGTTGCTGCTGTCTTTCTTTCTCGCTCTTTCTTCTCTCTTCTCCAGTCCTTTGTTTGCTATAAATGTAATTCCTTCACTCTTGTATTCTGAAAGACCTCATTGAATACAATAGAAAGCAAAATTCTCTCACATCTGTTCTTTGTGGGAAAGGTAGCTTTATACTTGTTTTATTCTCACTTTTGTTGCAGATACTGAAGGTTGATAGGGGTAACTGGTGGATTCAATTTCTAGGTAAAACGTGATTATAAGAATGCCTAGTTTTAGTTTAACCTGGGGGCTTGTTTTAGAGTTTTGAAGGGAGTGGGGTAGAGTGGTTGCTAATGAAGTAGCATGGAATGGAGTGGAGTGGGAACTCTTTCTCTTCCCACTGCATTGTTTGAAAGTTTAATGAAAAAAGGGATGGTAATCCATTTCCCATTGTTTGGGAGTTACAATGTCATTAATGTTGTAATGTGAGTTTGGAGGGTGAAATTTTTAATATTACCCTTACATATAAGAAAAGTAAAGTGGGGATAAATTACATGTTAAAGGGTAAAAGATTAAATGAAAAATTAATAGGAACTGACCCATCCAAACAGTGGTTTGAGGCTTTTTTTTTTGTAAAAACCTCACTCCATCCTCCCAAACAAGCTCATGACATGTTTGAAGCCTTGATTTCTTGCCATGGATTATTTTTGGCTTGAGGCTTTGCTTGTATAAAATTTTACTTCAGCGTCGGTTAATAATTTCCTTTTGATATCTTGTTGCTGTCCATTTGAACGGACAGTGAAAATGAATCTCATTTTGTCGATAATTGTTATTAGTTAGTCAAGAATGAGACCTTTATCTTTTTTGTAGTCAGATCCCTGAACAGGGTCAATCCTTCTAGTCTTGGCAATAGGATGTAAATTCTGGCACAGCTCTCAAGAACCACTCGTTCACCAGCTTCTCCAAGAAGAAACGGAAAAGAACTTTGATTGGTTATAGTGTATACCCATGAGCGTCACACATTTGTCCTTTGTGCAGAATGCCTGGTCGGGAGTATATATTGCAGGAACCACTATTAGTGGACTAGCGTTTCCGCGGGGAGGGAATATGAGAGCATCGAGGTTGAAAGCGACGGCTAATGTGTAAAGCTTGTAGGCTGATGGTTGCATGCTTATTGGAACAAATTGATTTATTCTATCTTATGCGTTTAGTCTTTGCTTGCTTGTACTTTTCTTTTCCCTTCCTTCTTTTTTGATGCTTTATATAGTTTATTTGACAGAATATCCAAATTCTGATTTGTTTTGTCAACTACTCCATTTCTACGACATATTTTCCTTTGCGCCTTTTAAAAAGTACTGAAAATAACCTATCTTTACTATCTCATTACGAAGGAACTCACGTATGGCTTTGAACGAGGTGAGTGATTAATTTTAATGACTTTTTGCTAGGCCGTTGAACGGGTAGAGCTTCCTTGTCGAGCGTTACAAGAAAAGTCTAAAAAACTTGGCTATTCAACATGCAAATTGAATATCACTCTCGAATTTTCTTGGATTTGACTAGGGGAGAGAACGAAGAAACTTGTAGTATAATTGCATATTAAATCCATATTTAGAATTGCTTTTTATTAAAATTAAATATAATCAAATAACAATGTGGGAAGAGGATGTATCCAGTTAATTGTGTATTCAGTATTTTTCTATAATTTTTAAACACATCTTTGAATCAGTATAATTATTGATCTTAATGGTGGTACTAATAGTTATCCTCTAACGTATATACCTAAATTATTAGTTAATTGAAATGGAATATCCATTTTTTTTAAAACAAGGGTATATTCCATTTCAATATCCACTTGTTTTTAAATGATAGGCATTGGCATGCTTTGAATCCTTCCTTCCTAAGAAATGGGAAAGTTCTAGATCTGCAACTAGTTATTTTCTTTTCCCCCATTATTATTTGCGTGCCTGTTTTTGCAGTAGAGATATCCACTTCTAAGTTATAACGTGTTCTAATTTTTGTCATCGTGACTTTTTCACTCTGGTTTGCTCTATGGATCTCAGGATGAAAGAAAAATTTGTATACTTATTACTTCCTTTGTCCATTTGAATAGGGAAAAGGGAAAGGAAAAAAAAAAAGGTGCAGGTCATATGATTGCCTTTGGTGAGGTTCTTATTTAGCTATTTGGTTCCATAATGAGAGGATTTAGATGGATTACAAATTTCCAAAGTTTAGATGCTTTATTAATTAATTTACTCATCATTTTCTCTTATTATATTGATATTTTATATATTTTTATCAATACATTAAAGCGTTTAAATTTTCATATGCTTATCCCATGTGGTTGATATTTTACTTATTCTGTCTCTTAATTTCTCTCCCAATTGAGGGAAATATAACCAAAAAAAGAAAAAAAACAACGTATTTTTCCAGTATCTTCTATCCTTCTCTAATTGAATCATTCATTTATTCATTTTTGTTCTTGAAGTCAAAAGAAGCATTTCATTTTCATGGATATATGAAACTATTTATTTGGTAATAAAATATTCGAATGCAATGCGCACCAAGGGACGAAATTATTACCGATGGGAATGTGCTGATAAAGGGGGGCACCTGGGATCCTATGTAAGGCGTTCTTCCTGGAGCATGTTTTATCTATAAAAAAGTTTGAAACTTTTAATCTGCTACCAATTTTCAATAGCCAAATGGCAAAATTCCATTATGAAAACTTCATAGGCGTGGAATTCAATTATCAGGTTTGAATTTTTAATATTATTTTTATAGTTAAAAAGTAACCGCGTTCCTCATAACTATTATTACGTGATTAGCTAAATAATCTACCATATAAAAACCTTTTACGACTGTAAATTAGTTTTATATAAAACTTAAACGGGGAAACAACAAACTAGAGAATAATAATAACATAATTGATTCTAAATAAAACTATTAAAAAAAGTGTGCTCCATTGGTACTTTACAGTTTTCAATGTCAAAGAATTATACCTCGTCTTAAACAATTCATCAAGTTTGCGGAAAAATGATGTTATTACAAATATAATAGCATAGACAAAAAGTGATGTAAGTCGTGTCAGTTTTCTTGATTCTGCCGAGAACACGTGCCGTCAACTAACAGCAGAATACCATTTGCTTTTTTCTTTTGTTACAAAACAAAAAAATTAGGCCGACACGATTGAATTACATTATAATATAATAATGTTCAATATTCCAAAAGGGCTACGAACTAGAAGTGTAGATTTAAAATGACAAAAATAAAGAAAGAGAGGATGGAAAGCATTGGGAAATACCTAGTCAATGATATCATTTGTGGGACCTATGATCTTATTGGATTAGGTGCACGACGTTATCACATTCTACTTGTCCAATTATTATAATAACTAATCTTTGGGTTCTTAGATTACCCAGAACGACCATTACCTATGATATCATATTCCTAGTCTAAGATAGGGACACAGACAGCAACAGAGCAACCTAAAGATGAATCACTTGGATGCTTCCTCAGAAAATGAGAACCTTTTTCCACTCTCTCGTTCCTGGGAAAAGTTCACAGCCCTTCTTTCGATTGCATATTCCAGGATCCCAAAATGTCTATATATCCAAACACGCCACATGGGCACACCACTTGAATTTTTATATTTGTCTGCACATCTCAGTGGTTATTGCAACGCTCTTAGCCACTTTCACGAAATTTCTCTCTCTTCCTTTCGCCTCACGAGTCCGTGAGCTGTTTGTTTGTTACTCTCTTTCCGCTCTTTTTTTTGCTCCAGTATAAATCTGAGTCGGTAGGCCAACAGTTTTCGTCATTTTCTCGCTTCCTTCATGTGAGCCTTGCATATTCCACCGCTTCTCTTGCTTCTCCGTATCTTCAGGATACGCATCACTCGACGTATGTATGCATTTCTCTTTTGGAACGCTTTCGAGCTTCTTCGGTTATGGCGATGGTGTGTTGATGAATTTCGCTTTTGTGTTTTTTCGCATTTGCATTTGAACGGTGAAGGCGAGATTGGAGGCGTGAATCGCAGAGAGTTTCTTCGGCATTTCTTGTGAAGCAAGCGAGATGGGAGCGACGGTAGTAGAGAATGACGAGGAGGGAGTTGGAAGGAAGAAGATAAAGATTGGAGTCTGCGTGATGGAAAAGAAGGTGAAATGTGGCTCCGAGGTTCTCTCTTTACGCTCAATCCAGTTTTTCTTATTTATTTATTTCATTGTTGAAAACTGAGCTTACAATGAGTTCAAAGAAGGCATATCATTCTATGGCTCGTTCCGGTCATCGCTGATGGACCTATTTTGGATTACAGGTTTTCTCAGCGCCTATGGGGCAGATTCTCGATAGGTTACAGGCATTTGGTGAATTTGAGGTAGGCGAAGTAAACGTTTGAGTTTTGGTTTTTGCCACTGATTTGGATTTCGCTTGTACGTGAATCTACTGAAAACAGCAGAGTTCAGATTATTTCCTTGTAAATTGTAATGCATAAAAACACATTTCATTCTGAAGTTATTTTGTAGAGAACTTATTTGTTTTCTCTCCCACTTTGTTATAGACAAGTTCGTCGGTGTTAGTTGTTCTCTCGATTTTTTTTGATATAGTCTTTAATCTTTTCTCTGTAGTCATTCTTTCTTTGTAATATTTGTAGATCAAACATTTCGGGGACAAGGTCATCCTTGAAGATCCAATAGAGAGGTATATTTAACATCAATGGCTGGAACGTCTTTGAACTGGACATCTTGGCGTAAAATATTGATCATTTGTTTGCTTCTTGTAATTAAATCTGAAAGCCTCATCTGTTTAATCAGCTAGTTGTTTGTTTTTGTTTGGTTTTGTTTTTTGTTTTCTTAAGCTCTGTTCGTACACCAATGAATTGTAAAAAGAAACTCATGCTCTATCAGCAAACAGAAAGTGGTCATCCTCATTCTTGATGCCTCTCAGAACATGTAGACATCTGCGCTCGCATGAAGCATTGGTTGTTATAATCAAATGCAAGGAAAAAATAAAACTCCGAAATAAAGCTCCATTTTGGTCATTTGATCACACCATTGATGGAAGCCGTTTTATGATAGTCAAAAGGAGTGCTTACAGTTTATTTGAATGGATTGAATTGAACGTAATAGAGAGGAAAGGATACTGATAATCATTCCTATGCTTGTTGGTTTACTGTAAGGAAAGGGGAAAAATAACTTATGTATATCTGAAACACACCGGATGGAATGGAAAAAGAAAATTTACATAGAATTTATAAAATTAACTGATTTTTAACTTGTTTCCCTTTTATTGTTGGCGGATAAAATGCAAGTTCATAAAATTATGGTGAGAACTTTTCTATTTCTTTTGCTTTCTGCCCACATTTGAAGAGAATAAAGATTACATAAAGATGAATTTTAAGGAAACACGCTATTCCCTTGTCTTTTATTGTTTAGTGCCTCTAAACAAGGGACTGAACGCTTCCTACATTATTTTTCCTTCCCTTCCATTCATCCAAATAAGCTGTGAGAGTCTGGAGAATATTCTCCTTCATAGCAATGTAAATATTAGAGATATGCAGTTTTCGTTGGGAGCAAATAATGGAATATTTTTGTATGCATAAAATTTCCATGAAGGTATTTTTATTTTCTCCTTGTGGTAACATTTTTTTTTTTGGGGAGTTTGACACTGATGAAGTGTTCCATGTACGAATCTTTCATCTTCTAAATTATGATATGAAGTAATAATGAGTGCTGATGATGCTTTACTGTTACAGCTTCAATTTAGAAATTTTAACTCAGGTTTTTAAATTCACTACCTAGAAGTTCCATCATAAGCTGAGGGTTGAGTGGGCTGTGACTTGTAACAGCATGAACCATATATGCACTTTGATCATAAGAATTATAGCTTACAAATTTATTGCCATCAACTTATGGGTCTCTGGAGTTGCACTGTATGAAGACTAAGTTTAAAATATTTTGTTATTTCAGCTGGCCAGTATGTGATTGTTTGATTGCTTTCTACTCCTCTGGATATCCCCTTGAAAAGGTTGAGGCTTATGCTGCTCTAAGGAAGTAAGCTTGTACATTTAGCAACTTATTTGATTTGTGTGCCATTTATTGGTTATCAGTCACCACTCTTCTGTCCCTACATAGTGTGTGCTTTTTAAAGTGATGGACCATGCAACTTTAGATTTTTGGCAATACTTTTAGGTCCATAATCTATTACACCTTTGGCGATAAAATGCTAATATAATATGACATGCTTACTTTTATGCTATCTGCTTGAAAATTAACCTTCCGCAGAAAACCTTTCCAAAAATGTGTCATTAAGATTGCTGAGTATATTTGAAAGGAATTTGGGACACCAAACTTTGTCCATGAGCAGGTGCATAATAGTAAGGAACCTTGTGTGCTATTTTTATGAGGGAAAGGAACAATGTGGATCTTGGTTTTATTTGTTACATTAGATGCAAGGTTGGTTTCATCCTATGAGTAGTTTGGTTAGTAAAAAAAAGAATAAAACCATATTAATGGTATGGTTGGTACGCAAATTCATGTTCTTACTTTCTAAGTTTAATGTGATATTTAGTACTATTACTACTAACTCAAGGTTGTGATAAAATATTGCAAATTGAGTGGAGATGAATTTAGACATTCTACAAGAGATAACCATACCAGCCACTAGCTTTGCAAAATACAAGGATGAAGAAGTCCAAAATTCTAAGTATGACTGCCTTGAAAATCCTAAAATGTTTTTTGTTTGAGATTTTACAATATACAGACTTAGTGCTGCTTTTCGTTTAGAAGATATTAATGCAGTATTTAAGTTCACATTCACTTCCATGGTATAAAAACAGACTTGGGTTTAGGTACTGTTCTTTGAAGAGTTCTTTTGTTCTATGACTTTCTTATATCATGCTTCTTGTTCCTATTCTTACGTCAGTAGAGAAATACACTTAAGAATCTATGTGACAATTAGAAGAATGACCCTTGTGGTAATAAAGATGGCATCACTTGAAGAATGATGATGAAAGTTAGAGCATACTTCACAGGGTAATTGCTGTTAGAGACCTGGAACTCTATTCTTTTTCCTTTTTTTCAAGACTGTTGATACTTATGGTACATAATTGTATAATCCTGTTTCTTATGGAAGCACTCTGCTTTTGGGATGATCTTTCTAAATGGTGAAGAGATGGGTAGGTCCTCTGACCACAAAATTCTTGTTGAAGGTTGATGTGAGGATTCTGATCCATGGCTTCCCACGCAGATTCATTTATGTGAAATATGTGTGCCATTGCAAATTTCTCTTGTTAATCTTGGATATAAGTTTTGTAACTTATATTAGGCTGCTTAGTATAGATAACAAAAAATGATTGTCATAGGACTTAGATCGTAACATCTAGGAAGATTGGGAATCTACACAGGTTAGACTTTCCCCTCCGATCCTTCCTTTGATTACTATAAATTTTTAGGTTAAGAATGTGACAAATAATCGCTTCTTTTGCTGAAGAAGGATTCTGTGGGGATCTCAGCTGGCCAAACTCTGAAGCAAACTTATTGAAGTATTGTGACTTTATAGTCATTAGCGTTTTGCTCAACTTTACTCTCAAGTTTGCTCTATTGTTTTTACTGGTTTTTCAGAAGATGGTGATTCTTACTTACTGGATATGTATGCATATAGGAACAATTTCTTAATTTAATTTATGTTATTTTTTACTACATTATTTTTTTCCAATTGTTATGGCAGTACCATCTTTTAAATAAAAAGGTTTCTAGAACTAAAAATGCTCATTCACTGTGATCCAGACCTTATTTAGTAAATGAACTGGATCCCCAGCACCTTCTTCATGATCGAAGGATGGTATATGAGGTAAGTGAGATAATTTTTTTCTTTTAAGGTTCTGTTTTATCTTTTGTGTTTTCATATTGTGTCAAATTTAAGAGTTATATGTTATACTAGGGAAAAATTTACTAGCTTTCATTTGCTTGAATGCTTTGTAATGTGGTTGTAAGCTGATAATAACTTTGATCCACGCATAAGTTAGGAGGGAAAATAAAATCAAGCATAGTTATAGCTACATACTCATTTGATTCTTTACTGGATCTATACGTTGGGATTTGCTCTCTTCTAAATTTTATGTCATAAATTAAAGTTATGAAAAAGAAAGAAAAACAATATGTAAGGAGATACACCAGGTCTATTCTATACTTTCTTCAGGGGTCTAGCTTGGGTTTACAACTAAGGTCTGACCTGTATGCCATCTCCAGGTTCATATGAAGTCTGATCTTTAAGTACTACTCATAGTGTAAGGCAAATCCCATCCATGAAGAATTTAATTGGAGTTGATCTTAGTATCAAGTTTCAGGAAGAAAAAATAAATGAATTGAAGATGAGATAGTTTAGGGAGGTTGTCATTGTCTAAGGATTGGTTGGTTTGTGATATCTGTATAAATATTTTGTCCTTCTTCAAATAAACATATTGGCAGTCATATTCCTGTGTATGCTCATTAAGTGTTAAGGCATGACTGGTTATAACCAAAATGCTTCATGATATTCCTTTTACAATTTAGAATGGATTCACTGATTTTCAATTTTGGGGTTCAAGCGTCTTGAATTGTTTGGAATCCCTGTTCCAAAATATGCCCTCGTAAATAGGGAATTCCCATACCAAGAGTTGGATTATTTTATCGAGGAAGACGATTTTGTTGAGGTTCATGGTAAGCGTTTCTGGAAGCCATTTGTGGAGAAACCTATTGATGGTGAGCTTCTTTCTTGTATTTAAGAGTGAAACTCTTTTAGCTTGATACTTGTTCAGATTTATGCTTCTAATATACATTATGTTTTTACTGATTGCTATGCTCCTTCTATTTGATTAAATAAGTGGTGAAGGCATCATAGTTGTATCATCTGAACCTGACAAAGCAATTGATTACTGTCATGGAGACATTGACATTGTGTTGGGTTGCTTTTGGGTGAATTTTGAAAATGAAGGGTTCTCTTTTTCCTTCTTTATCTTTTGCCCTCTAGGAAGCACAGATGTAGATATGAGACATGGGACACACAAAATATGCAGATGATGAACTGAACAAATACATAGATATCACTTCATAGGTCAATATGGACTTACATATGGACGAAAGATCAACCTATTTAAAATAAGCGGATATGTTTCCTTCTTTTCTTTTATTAATGAACTGGTGAAGGTAATATAGTTGTGTCATCTGAAAGTCTGCCTGACAAAGCAATTATTAAATGTCATGACATTGCATTGGGTTGCTTTAGGACAAATTTTGAAGACAAAGGATTCTCTTTTTCCTAGGAGGCATAGATGCAGAAATTAGCCATAGGACACACAATATGCCAAAGATAAACTAAACGAATACATAAATATTACTATGTAGCCTAATATGGACATAATGAAATATCAACTTGTTCAAAGTAACAAACAATTGGGAATGGATGAATAATATTTTTATTAATAAAAGAAATAATTTTATTGTAGGAATGAAAGAAATTCCTTGAAAAAAAAAAGAAAAAGAAAAACCAATAGCTAAACACTGTGAGGCCATAATAATGATCCCTTCCCATTGTAGGTTGAAAGTCATAATTATTTTGCTCCAGCTAGGGAAACAAAAAATGGTGCCAAAACTTCTAAACTTTGATTTTTTTTTTCCCCTTTAAAAATAAATTATACTCTGCAAACTTTTGAGGACAGACTTAAAGCGAGGTAGTCACTTTTAATTAGCTACCTTTCATACCACACAAGGCAAGGTGTGTGACATATACAATTATTCTTCATCTTCTAAACTGATGTGTAAGAAGTAGAAATATTTATACATAGTTACAAATCACAAGCAATAACTGTTCCTTTGTTGTTAATTGAATTTTTATGTGGATGATCTTTCAATTGGGAAAGCCTACTATATGTTGTAGTTTAAGATATTGTGGAATCAAGTATATCTTTTTTAAATAAGAAATTAATTAAAATTTGGCTCTCAGTTTGTTGTCCTGTTTATCAAAATGAGATCATAAAATTATTATTTTGCATTTGTGTGTGTTTAAACCAAATGCATCCATGGTGTACTGGTCTGCACAGGAGTTTTGTACATTTTAGAGATTTCTCTGGTTTTTTGAGTTTTATCTTATGACTTAGAAGTTATATATTCTGATGCAATTGGTTGCATAGGTAGACAAACATGTCAGTTTACTTTTTACATGCCTCTGCATTGAGTCCAACACGTGATTCCCTACCATAAGAGAGTGCCTATGCTTAATTCACTTTTTTTTCACTCCATATATTCCTCACCAGAGATATACAGATGTTATAATGGTTTAACTATGCTCTGAATTATTTCTTTGTTTGTGCCATATCTACTATAAAAAAATTGTCCCATTTTATGAAGTAGATGGGTTTTGGGATAAAAAAAAAAATTCGCATATTGTATATGAAGTGCCATGCTATTTTTACTTATTCATTTGGCTTCGGCATAGTTTTTTTTTGTGGCTAGCCATGCTATTTTTACTTATTCATATGGCTTAGGCATAGTATTTTTTTTTTGGGCTCAAATAAAATACTCATTGGTTCTTTGAAAATAAAAAATAATAACTGCAGTTAGATTTTTATGTTGGTAAAATGTAAAGATTTGCATGTCTTTTAACCACCTTATCATGACTCTAGCACAGAAGGTGAACTGTCGATTATATCTCTCAAAAATCCGATGAGATTGAAACCATTTGTGTAATGCTATATCTATAGCATAATTCTGAATACTATATTGGCCTTTGGTTAAATAATTACTTTAGAAATTTATGCGTATTGTAGATTTTGTGCCATGTATTAAATGAATGGAAGTCATCCTTCTATGATCTAATCATGAAATTTTTATAGGATTATATGCAGCATGCTGTCTTGAATAAATGACTATTGTTCTGTTCTTAATGAAGCTTTTCGGTTCTGATGATGATTCCTTTTTTTTTTTTTTTGTTGGATATATACAACCTTGTAAATATATTTTCCTGAATTTGGTAATAATTCTTATCTTTGTGCTTTTGTGAAGCTGATGACCATAGTGTAATGATATACTATCCCAGTTCTGCAGGTGGAGGCATGAAGGAATTATTTAGGAAGGTAATCTTTGGGCTGATAAATTACTTTCCCTAATTAGGTGGGCTAATGTATTGTTAACCTAAAATGATTAAGATGACATTTTTATTTTGCAAGGGACTTTTCTAATATAAAACTTATTTTTTATCAGATTTAATGCTTGTATTAAATATCAACCAATTCTTCTCTTAAGCTGGTGGGATACCTTGATATGTATAATCAGAATTTTCCATCTCCCTAAGATTATAGTGCAGTATATATGCATACTTTGTTAGAGATATAAATCAAAGCCATTCCTATGCTTTCTTCTAAACAGCTTAAGCTTTTCGAAATAGTTAGTTCCTTTACATTTTTTTTTTCGGTTACTTTCTGGTTTTTCTTTCTATCTTTTCATTGAATCCTATGAATGAAATATAATTACACAATTTTTGGTCTTTGTTTTAATATGATATGATCTTAGGTTGGAAATCGATCAAGTGAGTTCCATCCAGAGGTGAGAAGAGTGAGGCGTGAAGGCTCCTATATATATGAGGAATTCATGCCAACTGGAGGAACAGATGTTAAGGTTTGGCAGTTTGAGGCTAATGTTGTTGTTATGGTTGTTGTTGTTGTTGTTGTTGTTGTTATTATTTTGTTTTAGACATTGAAAAAATTTTTTTTTATGTCTTTGGAATTTTTTCACTCAGTCAAATTGTCTCCATAATTTTAATGTTAGAATTGGTAAGTGAGAATATGATAGAAAAATTGTAGGTGTACACAGTAGGCCCTGAATATGCTCATGCTGAGGCAAGGAAGTCTCCTGTTGTTGATGGTGTTGTTATGAGGAATCCGGATGGGAAAGAGGTAAGTAGCATGCCAAAGATTGTAGTCTTTTCTCCCTTATATTCTTTCTGATGTCTTATATTCTGCATTTTGTTTTTCCTTGTTTGTCCATTAGGTGTTGCAATATGTTAATTCTGTGAATTAGCAATAGCAATCAATGCTCTTAGTCCAGGGGAAGGCTTATGTCTATTGAGGTGTCAGCATATCATTTGCAGTCAAGCCTCTTGGTTTCAAATTTTGAATGATATGTTGAGAAAGGATACCAGTTTCAATTCCACCTTATAGGGTTACTTTTTGTTTTACATGTTATGGTATTAGCAAGAATTAATTTTTAATTGGACCAATCATCATGTTGTTAATATGTGTGGATACTTGAGGTCATCAAATTCAAATGTGGTATCATTGATTGGAAATATGTCTTCTTTGTGGGTTTCTGCAAATGGTTTCTTTGGGAGGTATCCCTTGTGGATATTCAAAGGGATTGGAAGGCTCTTTTGAGTTAGAGCCTGGGTTTTTTCTTTTGTTTCTACTTTTGGGGAGGATCTCTTGTCCTCTGTTTTTGTACCTTTATGTATTATTCTCTTCTCATCAATAAATTCTTTATTAATCTAAAAAAACATAGTATCACTGATTACCAACTCAAAACATTATTCAGCGTAGTTACTATTGAGAAGTGGACTGCCACTATAATATGTATATTAGTTGAAAACTTTTCAGATAAATTTGCATATGGAATTCAAGTTATTTCCCTCATAAAGAGGGCTTGAGATAAGTACTGGTGAAGGCCATCAAAATTGAAATTGCTATTGCATAAGAAAATTCGGACTAAAGAGTTCTTGATGGCTTTCATCAAAATCTCTGAGCATAAAATTTAGGAAGCATAATTTTTCCAAGAGTTTTTAACATAGCATGAATAATAGGGGATCGACTTTGCTTGCTTGTGCATGGTAATGTTTGAAAGTCCAGGATGAGACAGTGTTTTGAACTTTTAATAACATTCTTTGCATAAAAAATTGTGCTGCTTGAATTTTCTCTTTTAATCTTCCAATTTCACTATTTTGTTTTTCGTTTTGTTCTGAGGTGTCTTATCTACACCTACTTGGTCATATCACTCTGGTGAGATTTTGATTATTATTCTACCTATCAGAGAAGAAATAAACAAAAAAGCAAAAGTTTATGCAAAGAATTATTGTTATATTAATTTCTTGTAATTTTGTAATGGTTCTTTATAAATTACTTTCCTACTTACCTCCTTACCTCCTTTTATAAGTTATATATGGAAATGGTTATTGTTTTTTTACTTGATTCTGTAAATAAGATTGAAGTAACAGGGTATATTATGTTGCCAATTGGTACTAAAAATATGCAATATAGGGAGACAAGTTGAAATATTTATAGTTAAACCATAATAATTTAATTTTTGGCTTCCTTGTGGTTCTCAATGTTTTTTAAGGGGAGTGTTCCTTATGGATTTACACAGGCATGTGAAAACTCTTTGAGCAAATGTCTGTTTAGTTTTTTTATCATAGTTTGGGAGGATTCTTTGTCCTTTGTTGTACTGTTATCTCTTCTCATCAATAAATTCTTCTATAAAAAGATAACTCCTTTTGTTGGCAAGAAAAATAATTAAAATTATTTTGTATTCATGGATTTGCTCTGGAGTTTTGCCTAAACTAGAAAATCTTAATCTATCTTCCTTGACTTAGTGACACAAAATTTGGTGCTTGAGTCTATTTTCCTTGTCTGCTTCTAGTTTAAAGCATTTGTTTTGTCCAAGATCCTTGTGCATCAAGTATCACACCTTTGTGGCAATATACTATTGCCTTGGATGACTACATTTTTCATTGTGCATTCAATACTCTTACTTTCTAGTAATTAGTGTTTGTTTTAGGAGACTCACTTTCATGCTAATGTCTGTGTGTATTTTATAGAGCTTGAGGGTGGAGAGAAGTCAGTCTGTGTTTATGAACAGATGCATTTATTCATGTGTTCACGCAAGCACACGGATATAGCTGAAGGAAGAAGCCAAGGACACATTTCATTCCTCATCAAATGTTTAAACTGCTCATTGAGATAACCATTTTAGACTGCTCAATGAGATAACCATCATGGATGATTAGAGTTTTAGGTATTTGAGGTTTTCATTTAAGGATTATGGCTTCCTTTTCAGTGCAGCAGCTATCTTACCTAATTTCAATTTCCATTGCTTGGATGTTAGATTTAGGTCTCCCTTTTACAGTACCTACAAGTCAGAGCTACTGTAAATTATATTCCAAAGTAGCTTAATATAATTGAATACTATTCTAAAATTGCCTCTGATGCAAAACATTGCAAAACAGAGCACTCTTGTTGCTCTTCATTCTTTCTCTTATTTCACTGAATAGCAAAATACAAAATAGCTAAAAAGGGATGCTGGCTACAAGAGAGGACAGCCAGTCAATGCCCAATCCTGAAAACTGGGGAAACAAATCAGATTGAGATAACCTCCCTAAAACAGAATAAACAGAACATGGTAATGGTGTGATAACGGTGAAATGCCAGAGAAAAAAATAAAGAAAAAATAAATAGACTTCAATGAGATCACATGACCAACAGCAAGTGATTACCAGCACTTCTCCTCAAGGTAGGGAGTAGATGTTAATATTCCTATCTTGGTGCTCAATTCCTCAAATTTGACCCTTGACAATCCTTTGGTTAGCACATTAGCTACTTGAGAACTTGAGGGAACATGTCTCAGATCAATCATCCTTAACTCAATTTTCTCTTTCCTGAAATACCTATCAACTTCAACATGTTTCGTCCTATCAGGATAAATAGGATTCTTGGCTATACTAATTATTGCCATATTATCACAGAACACCTTCAAAGGTTTGTCACTTGTGAGATTTAGTTGAGTTTTCCTATTCACATTCCTTCGTATATGCCAAGAGCTATAGCATAAAATTCTGCCTTAACATTACTTCTAGCCACCACAGGTTGTTTTTTACTTCTCCTAGTTACCAGGTTTCCTTAGACCAACATGCAGTACTACTAGTAGACCTCCTATCTACTATAGGTCCAGCCCAATCTGCATTAGAATAAACTTCTACACTTCTAACATCTCCTTTCTTGAAGAACAAGCCTTTACCAGGAGTCATCTTGAGATACCTTAAGATTCTGTAAATTGTCTCTAGTTGCTCCTCATTTGGTTTGTTTATAAATTGACTTACAACACTCTTTGGTTGAGTATGAGTTAACTAAATTAACTTCCTTACAAGTCTTTGGTACCTTCCTGTTTCAACGGGAGAGCTATCATATTTTAGACCTTATTTGTAATGAGTTTTCATAGGGGTTTCTGCAGGCTTGCAACCTAATATCCCTATCTCTTCGAGCAAATCCAAAGTGTACTTACACTGGGAGATAGATATACCTTCCTCGGTTTATTCTATCTTCATACCAAGGAAGTATCTAAGATTAGCTTCAAACTCATGAGCTTTTCAATTTCTCTATCTCTTTCTCATGATCTTGTATAATCGCAACATCATCCTCATATACTATTAGAATTGTTAACTTCCCATTGGGACCTATTTTAATGTATAAGGTATGGTCAATTTGATACTGATTGAATCCTTAATTTTTAACAGTTGTAGTGAATCTTTCAAACCAAATACTTAGTGATTGCTTTAGCCCATATAAAGATTTACAGAGCCTACAAACTCCTTTGGAATTGTCCTTAACTGATACACCTGGAGGGATTTCCATATAGACTTTCTCCTCCAAATCGCTATATAAAAAAGCATTTTTTATGTCCAATCGATGAAGAGGCTAATCCAAATTGGCTACAAAGGACAATAACACTTTGATAGTGTTGAATTTGGCTACTAGGACGAATGTTTCCTAGTAGTCAATTCCATGGGTTTGAGTAAATCTCTTGGTTACGAGTCCAGCCTTGTAGCAGTCGATACTCTCATCTGGATTGTATTTTACTATAAAAATTTACTTGCATCCTACCATGGTCTTTCCAGGAGGTAAATTAGCAATTTCCCATGTCTTATTCTTTTCAAGGGCATTTAACTCCTCTAGTATGGCTACTCTCCACTCCTTCTTCTTTACTGCCTCATAGATATTTTTGGGAATTTTTTCAAGTGAAACACTATAAATAAATGCCTACATCTTAGATGACAGATTGTTATAGGCAAGAAAATTACTAATTATGTGCTTTGTACTACTTCTTATCCTACAACTTCGTACTCCCTTTCTCAAGGCAATAGGCATCTCCAATTTCTCTTGTGATTCAGAACTTGGAGTAAAGGAAGTGGTTTGACTTTGATGAGATGTGCTATCATTAGCTTCTTGATCTTCTTTTGTTGTGTGCTATTCTATCAATTGTGGTTTCAACCTGCTAGTATAGGTTATTACTTCTTTCTGGTGTGTGGCAATAGGATTAGCCTCAGGTATGGGTTTACAAGAAGTTTGGTCAATGTTGGAGTTAAGAGATTGAGGGATAAAGGGTGGTTGTTGATGGTATGATTCTAGTTCAGGTGAACCAGTAACTGTAGGCTACAAATGGTATAGTTTTAGTTCAGATGGGTTAGCATCTATATTGTCTTGGCTTTTTGCTTGGTTTGGTTCAGAGGGGTGGTCGTGGGTAAGAGGGAAGTGAAGGCTGCCAAACAACCATTCTTTGTCATTTTAAGAGGGAAGTGAGGGCTGCCAAACAACTATTCTTTGTCATTTTTGAAAGTGTCATGAGGAATCTCCCTTTGAAGGGTTGTTTGGGAGTAAAAGGGTTGCGTTTCATGGAAAGTAAGGTTCATGATGATGTATACACGTTTGCTATTGGTATAGTAACACTTATATCCCTTTTGAGTTGATCAGTATCCAATAAAAATGCACTTTATTACACGAGGATCTAATTTTTTCCCTTGATCATTATGAACAAATGTGGTGCAACCAAATATTTTGAGAAGAAGGATAAACATGCTTTGAGCGTTGGGGTAAGTTTCAAGAAGCACTTGATAAGGTGATTTAAATTTAAACACTCTAGAAGGCATCCTATTGATGAGGTAGGTTGTTGTGAGGATAGCTTTACCCCAGTAAGACTTGATAATATTTGAGGCAAGAAGGGACCTGGCCATCTCGAGTAAGTGCCTATTTTTTTATT
Source organism: Erythrophleum fordii (assembly GCA_032878935.1). Lineage (NCBI taxonomy): Eukaryota > Viridiplantae > Streptophyta > Magnoliopsida > Fabales > Fabaceae > Erythrophleum > Erythrophleum fordii. The sequence goes on along the minus strand of JAVQMF010000049.1, from coordinate 15,407,751 downwards.
CAGCAACCTTTTTTTGTTAAAGAGTATTTACATAAGACTCTTGGTATATAATTCCATGGTGGCTTAGGTAGGAACTAAGGTTGGAGTTGAAGTAGTCTTTTGTGTTATTAGTTCATAGGATTTAAATTTGTGATTGAAATTGATTTTGAATGAGTTTATAGAACATTTTGAATACACCAGTGACTTCAGACTTTCCTGTTAAGAGATACAACCAACTTAATATTGTATGGTCATTTATAAAGGTGACAAATCATTTTATCCTATTTATATTTTTCACATTTTGTTGGTCTCTAAACAACACTATATATAAGTGAAAAAGGTTTTGACAGTTGATGAGTATGAGATGGATAGGAGTTTTTGATATGGTTAGAAAATTGATAAGTTTCACAAAAAGATAAAGAGGATGTGTTATTAATCAAGTCACGGTACAAGTGTTTTATGTAAGAAAAATTAGGGTGGTTTCACCTATAATGCCACAACACTACATCATTGTTTTTATTGGAGTACAGATAATGAGTCATAGCATCATTATTCATCCTTTTAGGTCCTTATAGATAGTAGAGCCCAGCACGCATTCTAACATTGCCAATCCTCTTCTTTAACTCCAAATCTTAAAAACAACATCCATTAATATTAAAATGTGTTACACAATTGGAATCCTTGGCAAGTTTGCTAATGGATAATGAGTTGCATGTTAATTGTGGAACAAATAATACATCTTTTAAGATTAACTCCTTTGACAACTTAACAAGAGCTATCCCTTTGACTTCAGCGAGAGAACTGTCAGCTATTTTTGTCATTGGGATGTTAAAGTTTGTGAAGAAATCAATGAGTAGGGATGCATTACTAGTCTTGTAGTCAGTGGCTTTGGAACTTATAATCCAAGAGTTAGATTTCTGATTTTGTGGAGTTATCAACTTATTGCTTGCTTGTGCCATGACGGTAGTACCTATAGCCTTTTCAAGTTTATGTGAGTTGATCAATTGTTGGAGAATATCAAGTTGCTCCTTGTTGAACATGGCTGGTTTAAGTGATCTTGATGGTTTCTCCTCTATAGTTACTATAAGGCCACAACTTTCCCTTCGTTGCCGTGGCTTCCAATTTTAAAGGTTTCCCATGCAATTTTCAACAAGTGTCCTTGGTGTGACCAATTTTGTTACAATGGTTATACCATGGTTTGCCATTCCTTCTAGGCTTACCATCAACCATTGTAGTGTTTTTAGCTACTAAGGTTGAGGACTTAGATGTGGGCAGTGAGTTGTGCATCCCAAGAATAAGTTGGTTCTTGCTTTCCTCACATCTCACTTCAACAAAGACTCTTCTAAGTGAAGGAAGTGGCCATGTAGCTGTAATCCTCCTGTTGACTTCATCATACATGGCATTAAGGCCCAAGAGAAAGTTGCAGATTCTCTCATCCTCTACAATTTTCTTATATGTTGTTGCATTTGTACTGGTGGTCCATTCATACACTTCATAATGGTTAAGTTGTTGCCAGTACTTGACTAAGATATTGTAATATTGGGTCATGTTAGCATCTCCTTATTTTAGGTCCTTCAAAACTCCTTTGATTTGAAACAGAACTGCAGAGTTTTCTATCTTAGAGTAAGACTCTCGTATTGCATTCTAAATTTCTTTGGCAGTCTTGCCATTACGAAGCTTTCCTTAATATCAGTTGTTATGAAATTTATCATCTATGACATGATCAAATTATTCTTTGCTATCTAAGTTTTAAACTTTGGGTCTAATACATCTCAGTGTTTTGTTTCTCTGGTGAGATAATCCTTTTTTCCCACGGCCACGAACGAACATGAGCACACTCTAGGACCACACAAGATAATTGTTCCCATCAAATCGATGCCTTGTGGTTAACATGGGAGATTGATTGATCGCAAACATGGAGGAAGATGAAGAAGGCAGAGACAACGATTGAGACAAAGAGGACCCTTCATTGGAAGGGGTTACCTTATACAACCTCATTAATCTAACGGTAATCATGGCTGTGTTTAGAACTATTCAGGTTCTGATACCATGCTACAAAATAGAGCAGAATAGAGCATTCTTGTTGCTCTTTGTTCTTTCTCTTATTTCATTGAATAGCAAAATGAAAAATGGCTAAAAAAGGATGCTAAGTACAAGAGAGGACAACCAATCAATGCCCAATCTTGAAATCCAAGGAAACAAATCAAATTGAGATAACATTCCTAAAATAGAATGAACAGAACACAGTAAGGGTGCGACAATGGTGAAAAGCTAGAGAAAGAAATAAAGAAAAAATAAATAGACTTAAATGAGATAATGTGACCAATAGCACATGATTACCAACAGCTTCCAAATTATTTTCTTCTCTCTATTCTCTTCATTAACTTGTCTTCCCACTTCCTTTCCTTGCACCCCAAACTTGCTTCAGAGATCTTCCTTACTATATTGGCTCCCTATTTAGTTATTTAATTCTTTTTTGGTTGCTTGAATTGCTTATTTAAATATATGTTGGTTCTTTACTTATGTCTTGTTACCAGATTCATATAAATTATAGGAAAAATTATGTTTAAGGACTAAAAGATGAAGAAAATTATTCTTAAGGACTTTTATCACTAGATTCAACAATTTGTTGCTAAACTCAGTGGTAATCATCTTAAAACAAGTGGTAACAGGTCTTAAGAATAATTTTCTTCATCTTTGGGTCCTTTATTATAATTCTTGCTAAATTATAATATTTATTCAATCAATATATCTATATATTCATTTGATAAATGATTATTTTGGTGATAGATAAATAAGCATATTTCAAAGTAGTCGGGAATTGCTGGCTTGAGACGTTAATTGACTTCCTTATTAAATCTTGTCTGTGATTTTATTTGGCAGATAAGGTATCCTGTGTTATTAACACCTGCTGAGAAGCAAATGGCAAGAGAGGTTTGCATTGCATTTAGGCAAGCGGTAAGTTTGTGAATGTGGTATCTGCACATCATTCAATAATACAATATGTGTTGTCATATTTGATTATCTACTGAAACAGTTACTGGAATTGGCTCTTTCTTTATAATGGTAGAATTATTTGCATTGAACTTCTATATTGATTAGTGATCCTAGAGTTATTGGACCTATTGAAGTAATGATGTCTGAAGCTTAAAAGTTAGAACTACTATTAAATCTTGCCCATGATTCTATTTATATTTCTCTTTCCATCTCAATGTGCTTGAAGTTCAACCACCGCTGGCTTTTTGTTCAGTTTGTAGCTTCATTGCCTTCTTACTGAAGTTTGATCGGTATTCAGTAAAATGTTATACTAGAAATCCTTTTGTAGACACCTAACCATTTTGAAAAATCTTGTCATAAAATATTTCATGATTCAGAAAATAGATTTTGTGATCATTGCAGTGTATTCAATTGAATCTACTATTGATTTTCAACTTTTTTTTGGGGTAAATATATAGTAGGTGTTTAGTGTTCTGATTCGAAGTCCTAGTCTGAATGATAAAGTGGGCAATGAGCTAAATCCTTTTATTTGAATCTTCTCATAGTTGCTCCCATCCGAATAGGAGAGTTTTGATCTTAATTCTTCTTGAGTTTTCTGTTAAAGTCCTATTTTCAGTTTCTTACTCATTCTGTTTATTTGGAGAAACTTTCCTTGACAAGCCCATTTGCAATGTTAAAAATCTTTTTTAAAATATTGTCCTTTGTTTGAACTGTGGTACGTAATAGGATTACTACAAATGACATGTTGGCTAAGTGGTAAGAGGTTTATTTTCTCTTTTTTTGCTTCCAGTCCTATAAATAGTTGTGGCCATTGGTTGTGAAGATTCAGAAAAGAATATATGTACAATTTCTTCTTAGCTCTTTCCGTAGAACTTTTTCTCAGTTTTTTCTACATGGTGTCAGAGTTGCAAAAGCTCAAAACTATAAATTCTATTCCTTTAGTTTTTTCCCAGTGAGTCTGCTTGAGTCATTGGTCCCGTTTTATGGAACATGCATCCCACCATCGTGTTTAGAATCTCACAATGAGCCCCAGAATTTGATCATCAGCTAATGTCCCCATGTGCTGCCGTCATTTGTTGCAGTCCAACCCACACATTGGCATGTTAAAGCGTGTCACGCACCACTTATCATCATTATCTATCTAAAATTGATCGCCAGCCACTATACATTGGAGCCCAGCCTTCTCCTTCCTTGGCTGGACCTTGTTTGTGGTGTTTCCTCTCCTAGTCATCTTATTGCAGTTGCTGCCTCATTTTCTCCATTTCTTCCTTGGCTGATCCATGTCTTTGTGGTTCATTTATCTATTTGAAACCATTTTGGCATGAGTTTATGAGCTGGTACTCTATTATGGCCTTTGAAGCAAGCTAGATTTTGAGTGGGTCTCCTGGTCAAGTCCTTTCCAACCATGGTAGATCAAAGGGCTCTATTCAACTCATCATTGAACACAAATTAAATGGCCATAGTTATCTTCAATGGGCCAAGTTAATGATGATGAGAGAAAGCAAGCAAGAGATATGCTGCCTCCTTAAGAGAAGTTGAAGAAACTCCAAATGAACTTGCATATTTTGAGCAAAGGGCAAGTTGAATGGCTTCAAAAGTTAATTAACCAAGGTTCATCATCTACTTCCATTTTTGAATGGCTTCAAAAGACACTTTCTTAAATGCACTTCATGCTTAAGCAAAAGATGCTACATCATGGATACTTGATTTAGGTGCTTCAAATCTTATGATTGGAGAAGCCTCATTACTTTATGAATGCAAGTCTTGTGATAATAATTATAAAGTGAGAATTGTTGATAGGTCTCTATCCGCAATCATCAGGCCTGGGAAAGTGAAAATTTCTGGATCCTTGACACTTGAATCCATTCTCTCGGTTCCAAATTTATCTTGCAGTTTGCTGTCAACTAGCAAGTTTATTCGTAATTAGAAACATGTTGCTAAATTCTCTTCCTTAAAATGTTTATTATAAGATTTGGATTTGGGGAGTACCTTGGCCATGTTGAAGAGAATGGCGGTTTATATTGGATGAAGGTTAATAATAAAGTCACTCATACCTACAATGTGACTATACATGTAGACAATTCAAATCGCACTATTATGTTATGGCACCAATGTTTGGGACGCCTAAATTTTAGGTGTTTGGCAAAGATGTTTTCTTCACTATTTGTCAATAAAAGTCCAAAAAGTTTTTAATTTAAGGTCTGTTAGTTATCCAAATACAACTGTGATGGTTATACTATTTATGTTTACAAACCATCACATCCTTTCTTTATTTCATAGTGATATCTAGGGGCTATTCCATCCTCAAAATATAACTTGTGCTTGGTGTTTCTTTTCCTTTATTGATGATCACGATCGTATCACATAGATTGCATGAAATAAGTTTGAAATTGCCTTTATTGTCAAAAATTTTCATATCATGATTCAAAACCAATTTTAGACAAAATTTCAAATCTTTTTATTGATAATGCTAGGGACTATATTAACTCTTTGTTGGGGAATTTTTCTCGAAAATGGTATTATTCATCAAAGCTCTTATGTTTACACTCCTCAACAAAATGGTATAACTGAGAGGAAAAGTAGACATTTTCTTGACGTTATTTGATTCCTCCTGTTTACAAATAATGTCCTTAAGATATATTGGGGACAAACCATTCTCACTGCGAAATATCTTATCAACAGAATACCTTCAAAAACTATCAAATTTAACTTTCCTTGTTAAGTTTTTCTTAAAGTCTTCCCCCCAACCTGGTTTCTCATTGACCTTCCTTTGAAGATATTTGGTGTATTGCATATGTTCATATCGCTCAACAACAAAGAAGTAAACTTGACCCAAAATTTGTGAAGTATTTTTTCCTCGGCTAATCCCAATATCAAAAAGGTTACAAGTGTTATTCTCCTTTCACTCGAAAATTCTATATCTCCATGGATATTACCCTTCCTAAATAGGTGCCATGCTACCCCAAAACTTACATGCAAGGGGAGAATCCAGCAATTAGAGGGGAAGAATATAAGTTTGGGGCCCATATCTCTCTTATACTCAAGCCTAAACTTCTTACTTGAACTTGAGCTTATGATTGAACCCCGAGCCTGTGCCATGTCTCTTATTTGAACCTAAGGCTCCTAAAACTCTAAACCAAGAGGCCAACAAGGATCTCAAGCTGTATTCAAGGTGCAATAAGTTGAGTAGCAATGCATTATCTAAAAGCATTGCCAACCTCACCCGAGTCCAAATCTTGTAGAAAGCACATAAAGTAATCGAGGTAATGCTGATTTTAAAGCATCTATTGATCTTCATCTCCCTATTGTATATAAAAAAGGAATTAGATCATGTATCTAGCATCATATTTCTCACTTTGTATCATATGAAAAGTAGTGTCCTAGTTATAGGGCGTTTATAACTAACATGGAAAGCATTGAACTTCCAAACAATATAAAGAAAGTCCTTAAGCACCTGAAATGAAAACAGATTATCAATCAAGAACTTCGGGCTCTTGAAAAGAATTACACATGGCAGCTCGCTATAAAACCTCAAGGGAAGCAACTTGTGGGAAACAAATGGGTGTTCAATGTGAAATACAAGGTGGATGGCAGTGTTGAATATAGGGCGAGATAAGTTGCAAAAGGCTTTAACTAAAAATACGAGATAGATTACTAGGAGACCTTTGCTCCTTTGGCAAAGCTAAATACAATCCGGGTGCCTTTGTCTATAGCTACTAATCTTGATTGAAAGCTTCATCAACTTGATGTTAAAAATACATTCCTCAATATCTGGATGAGGAGGTTTACATGGAAATATCTTCGGGTTTGATGAATTCCAACAATGCCAACTTGGTGTGCAGATTACAAAAATTTCTATATGGGCTCAAGTAATCTCTAAAAACATGGTTTGAGAGGTTCATTGGGTTGATTAAGAAGCTTGGGTTTACACAAGAACAAACAAATCATACTCTCTTCCTCAAAACATCAAATGGTAAGACTACTATCTCCTTGTCTACATCGATGATATTATTGTGACTTAGGACAATGATGAAGTAACTCATCTCAAGAAAGTCTTAAGCAAGGAATTTTAAATTAAGAACTTGGGAATCTTGAAGTATTTTATGAGTATGGAGGTGGCCAAGTCCAGCAAAGGGTTTTCTATATCCCAAAGAAAAATATACCTTTAATTGGGTAAAGGAAACTGATATGTTTGGATGTAAGCCATTTGATACTCCTAAGCATTCGGTAAACAAAGTAAGGACAAGGGAAAGTTCCACCCTTGATGATAGAGGCATGTACTAGAGATTGTTTGGGAAATTGATATAACTTTCCCACATTAGATGAGACATTAGTTTCGTGAGTAGTGTGGCTAATTTATGAATAATTCTACAAAAGAACACTTGAAAGTCGTAAATTGCATAATCCAGTATTTGAAAATGACATGAGGAAAAGGGTTGTTTTTCAACAAAGGAATTAGTAGGAACATAGAAATATTCTCATATATAAACTAGGCTGGCTCTCTTACTGAAAAGAGATTAACTTTTGCCTCATACACTTACGTGTAGGGTAATCTTGTTACTTAGAGAAGCAAAAAGTAGCTAGTAATAGCACAAAGTAGTGCTAAGGCCGAACTTCGGGCTATAGCCTATGAAATTTATGAAGGCATGTGGTTGAAAAGGCTACTTGAAGAACTTCAGTTTTTCACTTCAGCTTCCATGAAGTTATTATGTGACAACTAGGCTACAATTAGCATAGCAAAAAATCTAATCCATCATGATTGGATCAAGCATGTGGAGATTGATTGCCACTTTATCAAGGAAAAGATTGAAAAAGGGATAATTGAGATTGTTTACATGCCTACTCATTAACAAACAGCTGATGTTTTGATTAAGGTTATTCTGAGAACCTAGTTTGATGTTCACTTACCTGAGCTTGGCATGATTGAAATATATTCCCAAGCTTGAGGGGGACTTTGGAATTGCTGATTTTTTCTTCATTATTTTTTAGTTTAAGTTGTTTTTATTTTTATTTTTCCTATAAATATCCATTAGTGCTTATCCTTTCCCTCTCCTCTATTCTTTGGCCAAGTGTCAAGAGGTTTATTTTCTCTTTCTTGCTTCTAGGCCTACAAATAGTTGTGGTGAGAGGATGTAAAGATTTAGAGGAGAATATCAGCCCGTTCAGTACGAGAGGAGGAGGGAAAGAGGGAAGGAAAAGGAAAGTTTTGGGAAAATCTCAATTTTACCCATATAATTATTATTCAACCATTGTTTAATACTCTCTAATAATAATTATTCAATCATTAAAAGTAAGGATATTATGGGCATTTCTTATCTACAAAATCACTTTTCTCCTTTCCTTTTTCATTTCTATTCTTAACTTTTTGTGTATCAAACGAGCCCTATATGTACAATTTCTTTTTAGCTCTTTCCATAGAGCTTTTTCTCAGTTTTTTATTCAGTTTGGTTTAAGTAGAATGCTTGCATCTGTGAGGGTGTCTCTTTTTCCCCAAATATTGTTATGGGATAGGATTATGTTCATGGCTTCTCTCTAACAATCTGCTGATGGTTGTCATTAGGGAATTTTCATTTCTGTTAAGCAGAAATTAAACAGCTTTGATGCATTTTTTTAGCCTTTTTGGCTCTTTGTTTTCATTTACTTCTTTATATTGGAGGATACCTATTTCCCACAGTTGTACAATTTCTCTTTTTTCTCAAATAAAAATTTAATTATTATGAAAAATAACTCTGCAATTCCTAGGACCATGGGGCTACAGACTTGCTATTATTGTAGGTAAGGATTAGCTAGGGTTGAAGTAATTTGCAAAGTGTTATGTATTCATGTTTATATGTTTATGATACCCTTTTAGGAATGAAATTTGATATGGTTTCTAACTATTGTGGTAATTAGAATAAATTGTCCCCTCCACTTCATGTTCTTGCAGGTTTGCGGCTTTGATCTCTTGAGATGTGAAGGACGCTCATATGTCTGTGATGTGAATGGATGGAGTTTTGTCAAAAACTCTCACAAGTAACTTTTTCTAATTACATAATTTTGGCAGTGTTTGTTTTTAAATTGGAAGTATGGTTCAAAATACATCTATAGTTATATACTTTGCTTCTATTAATTCAAAATATGTTAAGGCTAACTCTTTTCTGTTGAATTAATGAGTTGGGGGATTTTTGCTTTCTACCTTAAACATATATTAGGGAAGGCAGATACTCTCTGTTGCTTGAAAAGAATTAACGTGTGTAAAATTTAATTTGTAGCTTTTTATATTTTAATCACATAATAAAGATGAATAGGGTCTTGAGTTCTGTGATCTGTATCACCTTTTCCAGCTCCCTTCACTGTTTCTATTGTTACTAACATGTATATAGTCTATATCTCAATTAAGAATATTGCAAGCAATTTCTGCTATCTTGAATTGATGCAGGAAATTCTGATACATTAAATTACTTAGGAGGCATTGCGAATTTAGCAAAGTTTTATAGGTTAAGAAGAGTTTCTTGTAGTGCGTCCAAAGTAAAAGGTATAAGTGTTTGTGTGTGTTATAGTATTAACTTAAATTGAAGTTGAGATTCAGTGTTATTTACAAAGTCATTGATTTTTTTGGATGGATAATATATCTAGTGTCTCTCTCTCTCTTTTTCTTTACCATCTCTTATTATTTCACTCCAATTGACTCAATAAATTGGATGTCTCCCAATCAATTTTTTCTTGTGTCTATTACAGTTTTTGATTAATCATCGTTTGAACAATTATGGAATGTATATTAATTTCATAGCATAACATGTATAGCATGATACTCGAGTGAAATGAGGAAAGATAAATGAAATATTTCAAAGTCCAAACGTTAAAAGTTTAATGAAGCTTACTACAAATCCTAAGGGAAAAGAATGACAGAGGTGTCTAGGTGAATTGAATTTTGAAATAAACTGTTAGTCTCCTATATATTCTGCTCAAGAATTTCATCTTAGTTGTCATATATCAGTCAAAATTAATAACATATATGGTGGATTTGCTCCCTAAGCTTCATGTTAACTGCAGTAATTAGTTGCCTTTATGCTCATGTAGTCATTGAATGGTGGATAACTTACTTCTTGTGCTTGTTGTCAATATTGTAGAATACAAAAGGTAATAAAGAAAAAACACCACCCATTTATGACTATTAAACTTGTTGTTTGACAAGTTATCCATTCTTCTAATATTTTACTCAGGAAGAGCTGGGTTTTTTGGGGAAAAAATTACATATCTGTTTCCTGTTCTGCTACTGAAGGTACTATGATGATGCTGCGTGTGTGTTGCGGAAATTGTTCTTAGATGCAAAAGCTCCTCATCTTTCTTCAGCAATCCCACCAACTTTACCATGGAAAGTAAATGAGCCAGTCCAACCTTCAGAGGGACTAACTCGTCAGGGTAGTGGCATAAATGGAACTTTTGGACAATCTGAGGAACTACGTTGTGTAATTGCTGTTATCCGCCAGTATGTTCTATTTCTTCTTTCTCTTAGACTACTCAAATTTCATGTTCTTTCTTGTTGACTCTTCTGTTTTGACAGTGGTGATAGAACTCCTAAACAGAAGGTGAAGCTGAAGGTTACTGAGGAAAAGCTACTTAACTTAATGTTGAAATACAATGGAGGCCGACCTAGATCTGAGGTGATGCTACATTTAACGCTTCCATTATTTTTTTTATCCTTTTTGAGGCACTGGATTCTTCAGCCAGGTATGCCTGATCTAAAGGTCCTTCAAATGCAGACAAAACTTAAAAGTGCTGTTCAGCTGCAAGATCTGTTAGATGCCACTCGGATGCTAGTGCCTCGTACTAGGTATTGCACTACCATAAACTTCAGTTAGTATTGATTGACACATTAACATCACAAGTAGCTTGCCATCAATTCCACCCTAAGTTAATCAAATTTAAGAAGCTTGTGACTAGTCCGATACACTCTAGAAAAAATTGTTGTCAAGATTTCATCTGATGTTAGCCCTTTCCCTCTCCCTAACCCAGGCATTAAACAAGAGGAAGTTTTTTGCACCTTTCAATTTTTTCTTTCTTTTTTTCATAGTTGTCACTATGCATGCTTTGAATTAAGTGCTATGGGAAAAGTGTTGAAAGATAAGCAGAAAATACTTTTTTTTTTTTTTTCATTATATAAGAAATTTTGTTGAAGAGAAGAGAAATACAATGGCAGAGTACAAGATATTCTCTGAGGAAGAGATAAGAAAGGAAGAAAACAAATAGAAAACATAGAAAGAAATCAAAGCCCACCAATCTCTCACTGTGTAGCTGAAGAATAGATTCCTTTGAAAATTCTGTTTGGCGAGCTCCATAAAGATGTTAAGTGTACAACTTTAAACAATCATAAGTACTCCTAATATCCCTTATAATTAGGATTAATTGTAGAATGCATTTTATTTCTCTAACTTATAGCAGATTGATTGTATATTTAGTAGCTTTCCTAAAATAGGCATACTGATAGGGTATATAATGTTGTAAGAATTTTTCTATAGTGAAATAGAGTGAAATACTTATAGTATTTTTTCTCATGGTATTAGAGTCTCAATCCTTGAGGATTTGTGTATGCCCAATTGTTTTTGTTACCATCTCATGCGCGTTTGGTACACTGTATAGGATAAGGCCTGATTGTATAAGATCTGATTGTATAAGGTCTGATAGGATAAGATCTGATAAGATTTTAATACTATACAATGTTTGGTATAATAATGTATAAGATATTATACTATACTATCATGTGTTTGGTAATGCATTGTATAACATCAGATGAGAGAAAAATTAACCTTTTCGACAAAAATACCCTTCACTTGAAAATATATTATATTCATATAAATTTGTTTTGTTATATTTATTTTTGGAGAAATAAAATTCTCCAGTGCTAATAAAATTAATATTTTTATTTTTATAACTTGTAAATAAATGTTCTTTTAAATATTCTTACTTTTATTTTTTAAATACCCTTCATTCAAAATTTAATAAATCCATATTTAATTTTTTTAATTTATAGACAAAAAATGTTTTGAAAGGTCGGTAGAAAAAGACGTAAAGATAAACTTTTCAAATTTACCATTAAAATTGGTCACATAGCTTGCAAAATATCTCATGCTTATTTGGCAAAAGAAAAAATAAAATAAACATCTCAAGTTTATGCATAATTTCATATATAAAATCTACTAAACAAAAGTCTAATTCGAATTTTTAAACACTAACATAATTAGTTATTTTCAAGCAAATCTTTCACAAACTGAACCCTATCTTCACCTTGAAACCCTCAAAATAAATGTACTAGAGATAGGATTTGCATAAGTAAGCGACTAGCCTTGTTGCGTTCTCTAGGTGTGAGTTCCTCTAATTTCATCAATTCATCAGCTATACCTCTTGAATCATCATAAAAGTTTTTCACAACTTTCATACTTTCAGCCATGGCACCTATCCTATCAGCAGATTTTCCAACAACTTCCACAAGCTTATCAGCAAACTTGTCCACACTAGTAGCCAAGAGATCTTCTCCTCTTGACTTTTTTCTTACACGTCGACCTTCAGAATGAGTAGTTTTTGCCTTATTCTTATTTTGGTTTATGGACATTGATTGAGTAACATCTTGAATGTTATCATCACTTAACCCAATAGCTTCCTCTATGGTTCCTGTAGTAACATTATTGCCATAACTATTTTCTTCCTTGTCTAAGTCCTCAACTATATCACTAGGATCTTTAGTACCTTTTCCAATAGCACGATCCTTTCCAAAGATGGCTAGCAGTTGATCATAGTAAGGAAATGCTTTAGTCCTATAGCTCTTCAAGTTTGCATCCTAGATACATATGAAACAAACATCATAGTCATAATAATTAGTTAAAGTAAACAAGTAAACAAATGATAAATAACATATAGTACAACAAATTGAGAAACCTCAGAACCTTATGAGCTTGGATATAGGTATTCCACACATCATCGCTATCAACTAAAATTTTTTTATTTATATCATCCCATCCAAAGCCACTTGTGTTCAGCATGTCATATATATTACTATACTCTGTTTTAAGCCTCCGCATGATTGATTCAATGTGTGGTTTCACCTTTATGCCTGCTTGAGGAAACTTGGCCTCCAACTTTTGTTCCAACCATTTAAAAGTACCATTTCTAAATTGTCCAGCATCAGCCCTTTTGTTTAAGGTAACAGCCTCTTCTAAAAAACTTAGTAATGCCTCAAACTCTTCATCACTCCAACCCCTACGTTCTACTTTAACTTTTCCAGTTTGTTGAGTAATTTGGGATGCCATACCGGTCGAATATTTTAACACATAATGTTGACAATATCACTAGCTCATTAATTTAGTTAAACGAAAACAATATCACAATTCAGACATAATACAAAATTTGAACGTCACATTCAAACTCCTTCCTATTTTTAAATGAATACAAAAAAAAAAACTTAATATAATTAGTCAACAAACTTCGTAAATGAATACAAAAGAAATTTAATTTAGTTAATAAATTTTTTATGCATTCCATGTAACAAAGCCCACTAGCTTACAACGTCTAGTTTTTCCAAAGTTTTGGCTTCTTCTTCTATCTACCTACTTTTCCATCTTAAGCATTTCTATCTACATATAGCCTCAATGAGCAATCCAATCATTGTACATTTCATTCGCCAATGCATCTCTCCATGCACTCCACGCTTCACTTGGTTCGATAGTTTCTATGTTATCATGTAGTTCTGCTTCCACCTCTTCAATAATTAGCCTGTTATCCAACTCAATTTCTAATGGATCTACACTCATCTCCCTTTTAATCAAATTGTGCAATAGGCAATAAGCAATAATAATTCGATTATGAGTTATAACAGGATAATAACTTGGACTTCTAAGAATTGCCCAGCGCATCTTCAATAGCTCAAATGTTCTTTCTATTACATTTCTAGTTTGAGTGTATCGCTTATTAAATATTTCTTGAGGAGTTACTGGGATATGTCCCCGTCTCCACTCACTAAGATGGTAACGAGTTCCTTGATAGGGGGTAAGAAATCCTTCGCCATTAGTGTATCCAGAATCTACCAAGTAATAGTAACCTGTTTCATGAAATGAATACAAATTCAGTATTTATATTATAACAATGTTATCATTTAAAAGGTAATTTCAACATTCTTACCAGTTGGAATCTTAAGGCCATTTCTCCTATTAACTGCATCACGTAATACCCTAGCATCTGAAGCTGAACTCTCCCAACCCGACAAAATATATATAAATTTTATGTCTCGTGAGCACACTCCTAAAATATTTGTGGCAATTTGACCTTTTCGACTTCTATATCTTGGTTTGTCAGCCTCAGGAACATTAATACTAATATAGGTTCCATCCAAAGCTCCTAGACAACCCTAAATAGGTAAGCAAATAATCATTTACAAAGTTAAATCATGTGAAATAAATTGAAACAAAAAAAATTAAGAAAAATAAAAATCACTAATATAGTTCATACCTTAAACCATTTTTACCTACCATCAATGCAATCGTCAGGAATTGGATCCAGTGTCCTATTCAGTAAATTTCCTTGTAACCTCAAGACAGAGTTTAATACTAAATTGAAATATCTACTAACAGTTTCCCCTGACCGTTGGAATTTAAACTTGATGACACGATTTTTAGTATGATGAGCTAATATGTGTATGAACATAGCAACTTGTTCTTCTATTAGTACTAACCCATCTTCTTGTAGTCTACCTTCAACACGTAGAAGAGAACACAACACTCGAAATGTATGAGTATCCATTCGAAGTTATTCCATACATGCAACATCATCATTTATTAGCCTCCTTATGAACTCTACCCTTGATTCTTCCTTTACCCTTGATATCACTCGTCGCCTTAAAGATAATCTCTCATGATGTCTTTGAGCCACTTGACACACATGTAGGAATGATGTGATACTTAGAATTACCAACTCCAAAAAAGCTTGTTCCATCATCAAACACATTGACATGACATTAAGAAGCTCACTTATATCATTAAGCCAATGATTTGGGTCAAGCATCTTATTAGGATCCATGATCTAAAATTTTAAAAGTACTCATTAAAATAGTTGCAAAATAATAATAACTCTTTTGTTTATTAGCAAATTGATAGGGTATAATAGCAAAAGAATAATAAGACAAGAAATCAAACAAAAAAATTTGTGTATTTGTGTCAAAGAAAGCAATTATTCTACATCGTTAACCACTAAATAGAGCTAGAAAACTTCCAAATTATACTGACAATTTCCCAGATTATCTAGAGATGTTGTTACCAAACAAATCTAGAGAGGTATAAAAATTAGATAGTTTTGGATGGGATGGGAGGAAGTGAAAGAAAGATGAACGGAAAATTAAGACACAGACATGATACCTGGATATAAGAACCCAAATTTGTCTATACTACTTGATGCCTAACAGGATAATCCTGATGCTACTATTATGCAGAGGACTAGTTATCAGTTTTCTTAGGTGACCCTAGTTGAATAACAAGCTTATAGAGCCAAGCCATAAAACCTAGTGGTCTCCATTTCTCTCTTGCTTCCCTACCCTTTGTTTGGCTGGAATTAAAGCACTTGAGCCTTGCTTGTTATGAGGGTGTTCATTGCCAAAATCTCACTGTGGGAAATGGGGGTGAATTCCATGACCGTGAATTATCATTTTAACAGTTGATGAAAATTCAAACCAGGGACTGAGTTACTGTTATCAGTTATGGTACAGAGGAAATTTTAAAAGGTTCCTTGTCCTGAACAAGTCATTCGTTGCCGTTAAAAAACAAATGGTACTACAAATTTTTAACAGTAAAGATTAGTTAATTGATAACCGAGTGTTTTGAGGTTTATGCATTGATATTATAAAAGCATATGTCTATCCTTATAATAATAGTAGTGGTCCGAAAATACAAAGAAACAAAAACAAAAATACAAGGACAATGTACAAAAACTAAGGCTTATCTAGATAATTGGCGGGGTGAGGGACCCAAAAACTGAGGCTTATCTAGCTTCAATGGGGATGACATGGCAACGCAGGAGATGATAGGGAAGAGTGGGAATTATAATGGGATTGTGGGGGCAATGGAGAGGGAAGAAAGGGTAACCCATCTGGCTATGTATCCAAATTCATGTGCCTTCATTAATCAATATGGGTGAAATGAAAAGCAAGCCCTCCCACAAAGAAAAAGCATGATTCCTGTGCCTTACGAGACACCAATCGCTTTCTCTAACAAATAAGTAATAATTTCAATGGTTCTGTTTGTTATTTGTATTGGTGTCCCCCCTATTGATATTTAATCACTCTCAAACAGGGGTAAGTATAGAAACACTAATCCAATCTGTTAATTCAACACGAAGTCACACCAGTGTGATAGAATGCAATTCCGAGTGATAAGACGTAGGATAGAAGGTGTAAGATGGAACCGAACTGAGCCTACAGGGAAGTTTTTCCTTAAAATGGCAAACTAAATTAGAACTAGTGCTTCTGTTCCAGAGCCAAGAGGGAGAATAAATAAAATTCCAGAATCGTAAGTAGCTGATTTGTAATTGAAGAACAATCAAATTGAAAACCAAATGAACAGGGGAGGGGAATACTGAACTAGAGGAAAAAATTAGCTTTTAACAAGAGAGGGTATTGAACTCTTACCCCTTTCAGCAGTTGTGACGGTGGGTGGATGGATGTGCAACCGAAGTTGTGGTGGGTGGATGAGCGACAAACGAGCGAGCTGTTCTTCGAGGGATGGAGCGTCTTTTCTTCGCAGAATGGAGGCTACGAGGGTTTGTTTTGGAAAAGTTGAGATTTAATTTATATATTAAAATCTAATCAGGCCTAATCCTACCCCCAAAAGCCTGATTAGATTATACAATATTTTGATGTATAAAAAGATTTTAACGTATAAGCTTATACAATATATTATGTACACCAAACACATGATATATTATTAATGTATTGTATTAGGTTATACAATCAGGCCTTATACAGTGTGCCAAACATGACCTTAGTGTGTTAATTTCTTCGGCTTTCATTGCCCGAATAAACCTCCATTCCTTTGCCCATTTCTCGATCTCCATCATCCCCGAAATTCCTTTGCCCAATCCCAAAATTCCTACACCTAGATGGAAGCTGCATTACCCAACCAAATAGCCAATAAGTTATAAGGTAGTCAATCTACCTACAGATTGAATGGCAAAAATTACATGAAATGGTTCCAAGTGGTTTAGACTTTCTGGAAAGGAAAAGGGAAGTTGAGCCATCTCCTTGGTATTGGACCCACAAAGGGTGATCCCAAATTTGATGCCGGGATAAGGTGGATTCCATGGTTATGTCTTAGCTATGGAATTCTATGCTACTCAAAATCAGTGACATTTTTATGCTCTTGATGATAACTAAAGAGATATGAGAGACTACTCAACAAACCTATTCTAAAGTAGGGGATGTAGCTTGGGTCTTTGAGATGTTTCTAGCAACCAAACAGTGAAAGCATTAGGTAACTGAATATGCTAACTTGCAGAAAAATTTGTGGCAAGAAATTTGAAGAAAATCATAGAAATATGTTTTGATTTCTTAATTCTTTAGAATGGAAGAAGCTATATGTGTGTGTATGCGCGCGCGCAAGTGTGTGTATCATGAATTAAGCAAGCATAATTGGCAAGAATAAAAGCTACATAAATTTAGGAAGAAGGCTAGCTAAAAAAAGAAATTACAGGCTTGGCATTCTTAAAAAATAAGCCACATGCTTTACGTAAAACATGTGCTTAGTTTGGTAAAAAATGAGAATATCAAATTTGAATTTCAAGTCATAAATGAGGAGATTAGAGTCAAATTTCAATACTTCTCCTTAAGATGGGAACAACTTGGGGTTAACATTGCCCATCTTCTTTCTCATTGGTCATCTTTTTATTTTGGTTTTTGACTCCATCTTTTTATTCATACTTCTTGCTATAGAATCTCCATGATTTTTTTTTCCTCCTTGATCTTTCTCACCTCACTTTGCAATGAGTCTTGGTTTTGGGTATTGTCATGATTACCACTAAAATATGGTTTTCTCACATTAACCACCAACGTATGTGAAGAATTTCATTCTGAAATTTCTTATTTTATTTCAAATATAATGGTTGCAATTTATAGGAGAGTGTAGGCCATAGAAGGTTCAACTAATCACCCTTAAAAAGAAACAAATATGAACATAAACAAAAATAAAGACTCATAAAGTAAGGAACTATTTAAAAAATAGCATTTGACTTTAGCCTATTAACCAACAAAAACCCATGTTATTCTTATGAAGAATCTACCCACTAAATGCTCAATAATCATGACCCATTAACCAACAAATATAAAGAAGCAAATAAAGGCATTAAAGCCTCAAAATAAGGAAACAAATAAAAGCATTAAAGTCTGAGAATAATCACATGTTAAATGTGATTTCCAACAATATAGTTTTCTCACCCTACCTAATAGCATATAGTTCTTTTTATGTTAACTACCAATCTATGGTTTTTTCATGCTAATCACCAACATATTTAGTTATTTCGGCCTTGTAAACTCTAATTCGGCGAAAAATCTCACTATGAAATCTCTTATTTTATTTCAAAGACAATGGATGCAATTTATAAGAAAAATGTAGGCCACAAAAGGTTTAGCCAATCACCCTCAAAAGGAAAGAAACATAAACATACACATAAATAAAAATAGAGTCATAAAGTAGGAAACTATTAAGGGGAAAAGAAAAGCATTTGACTTGAGCCCATTAACCCACAATAAATCACTATGATTCTTATAAAGAGTTTGCCCACTAAATATCCAAGAATCATAGGATATTAACCATTAACAAATATTTAAAATAAACCCACTAAATATCCAAGAATCATAGGATATTAACCATTAACAAATATTTAAAATAAATTATAGGATTAAACCAAAGATTAAAAAAAAAAGGAAAAAGTTGACTAGAAAACATAATAAAAGCCAGCCAATAATAACGTGATTAGTTAGCCATAAATGTTATTGATAACATGATTTCCAGCAAAATGGATTACTATTGTTGCATTGAAATGAGGTGTAGTGATGATGTAACAATGTTAAAGGATTTCATTGACAAAAAACGAGTCTGTGAATTCCTTGCTGCCCTAAATATTGAGTTTGATCAGGTGAGAGTTCAATTAGTAGGAAGAAAAAAATTTACCTTAACTAAATGGAGCAATTTCCATCATCAATGACGAAGAAAGCTGAAGGGGGATTATGCCGTACTCTCAACCAGTAGAAAGGTCATCAATGATAGGAAGAGCACATGATAAACAATCATCAGGTCCTAATGCTACTGGCTCATGGTGAAAGGTAGAGAATAAACCTGCCAACAAGGATAATCTCAGGTGCAACTACTACAAAAATCCTCGCCATAATGAGGAACAATGCTGGAAGCTTCATGAAAAACCACACAACTCACAATGGAATAAAAATTATAAGCAAAGTCAGAGGTATGTGACTCAGTCTCGAGAAGATGAGTCACAAGATAGTACAAAGTCTAATGGTGACAAGCCAAATATCTTCAGTCTAGAAGATATTGGAAAAATAAGGCATTCCTGGACTCATTAGAAAAACCTTCAAGTATATGTTCCTTGGCAACCTCAAGTAAACTTTATACTTTAAGTGCCTCTAATTCTTAGTTTTTGATTTTGGAGCCACAAATCATATTACTCACTTTTGACACAAATTTCTCACATAGCAGCTGTCTCCTAGCAATAAGAAAATTATTATTGTGGATGGGTTACTGGATACTGTTGTTGGCCAAGGTGACATTGCTGTAAACATTTCCATAACACTTAAAAATGTCCTACATGTACCTAAACTGTCCACTGATCTTTTGTTTGTCCATCAACTTTTGAAAGACCTAAAATGTAATGTAGTGTTTTCCCATCCTCGTGTTTTTCAGGACCAAGTTATGAGGAGGATGATTGGACATGCTAAGGCAAGACATAGGCTTAACTACATTGAGTTATCCAATAGTCAAAAGAGTAATGGGAAACAACATTCTCATGTCATTTCTATCTCTTTCATATCATAATTAAATTTGGCTTTATTGCTTCAAACTGGGACTTTGATCAGTTAATACTCTTAGTGTTGTGTTTCTAAACTTGTTACAAAGATGTTAGCATAAATGATTTCTATTGTATTCTTGATTTCAAAACCTTTTGGACATAATCTTTCAATACTTTCCCAATTTTGACGTCTCCCAATTACCTCTTAACGTTTTTGGATGTGTTTTATTTGTGCATTTTCACACTCATAGTGGAGGTGAACTTGATTATCGAGCATTAAGTGTGTCTTCGTAGGATACTTTTCTACTCTAAAGTGGTACAAGTGTTACAATCCAAGCACTTGTAAGACTTATATCTATGGTGATATGACTTTTGCTGAAAATGAGAGCTATTTTTCTACTCCTTATTTTTAGGGGTTGAAGTTATCCATAGAAGATATGGATTTCTTTTTGAGAGAGCCATTCATGTTGATCAAAACATCTATTCTTTGTATTCAAACAGCCTAAGCTGAACTTGAACTGTTCTTGAATCTAATCATGTGCATAATGAGTCACCTATCCACGAATCATCTTCCACTTCCTTTGAAAAGTCAACAAAAGAGATTGACCCCCTCGTATAAAAACCATTGTAGGTTTACTCAAGAAGGATAAAGCCTTTGATCAATCATATGCTAGTTCAAGCAATTGACTCTACACTTGGTAATAAGTAAGTTCTTTGATTAATCTCTCACCTATTTCTAATGTATATCTGCCTATAGCGTTTAGAAAAGGGGTAAGATGGCGTACAAAGTATCCATTTTTCAATTTCATGTCTTTTGAGAAATTATCCAATTCCTACAAAAGTTTTTTATGGAGGGAAGCTATGAGAATGGGCTTGTGGATTTACCAATTGGAAAAAACCAGTAAGATGCAACTGGGTTTTTATAGTAAAATATAAGTTAGATGGGTCTGTTGAGAGATACAAAGCCAAATTAGTTGCTAAAGGGTACATGTAGACTTATGGATTAGATTATCAAGAAACCTTTGCTCTAATTGCAAAAATGAATACGATAAGAGTGTTTCTATCCTTAACAGCTAATTATGATTAGCCTTTACAGCAATATGAACTTGAAGAACGTCTCTCTACATGGAGACATTGAGGAAGAAATTTACGTGGAGGTCCCACCCAAATTTGTCATGAGCTTGAAGAAAATCAAGTATACAAGTTGAAAAAGGCATTATATGGGCTCAAGCAAGTCCATTGGGCTTGTTTTGGAAGATTTACTAAAGCTATGTTGAAGATGAGGCACAGACAAAGTCAAGGTGATTATTAAAAAGGCTAAGAGAGCATTGCTTTGTTTTACTGAATAATGCCTTACTTGATTTTGAATAATCGACATTTACATATATAGGAATCAAGGCATTAAGGCTGTCTTAAATTTCTTGATATAGATCATAACAAAAAAGGAAGGAAATAAAGATGCAACGGACACCTCTCTAAAAAGAGAGAAAACAGAAATAATAAAAGCAATAATGACTATTAAATGCTAAGTAAATGGTTGACCAGAATCCCAAAAGATTAAAGATGGGGTTTTGGCTAAATGATGACCAACTACAAGCACTTCCTCTCAAATTAGGAAGTAGATGTTAATCATCCCCAACTTGTACCCAAGTTCTTCAAACTGAATTCTAGATAAGGCCTTAGTCAGGACATCTACCATTTGAACTTTAGTTGGAACATATGTGAGTTCAACAACTCTTGAGTTGACCTTCTCGTTGATGAAGTGATGGTCAATCTCAATGTGTTTCATTCTATTCTGTTGGATTGGATTTTTAGCTATGCTAATGGTTGCCATATTATCACATAGTACCCTTATAAGAACTTGGCAAGTTACTTCAAGGTTCCATGTGATTGATTTAACCACAGTCCTTCACATATACCCTGAGCTAAGGCTTGATATTCTGCTTTGGCACTACTTCTAAACATAACTAACTGTTTCTTGCTCCTTTTAAGTCACCAAGTTTACCCACACATAGGTGTAGTAACTTGTTGTTGATCTTCTATCATAATTGAGTTAGCCCAATCAACATCACTATAAATTTCCACTTATCGAAATGTGCTTTTTTGGAAGAAAATTCCTTTGTCTGGACACTTTTCAAATATCATTGGATTTTATATGCTGCCTCTAGATGAACCTCTCAAGGTTTGTTTATATATTGGCTAATGACACTAACAGGAAAGCAAATATTAGGTTGAATATAGGATAGATTGATTAATTTGAGCCTTTGATATCTCTTAGTATCCATTGTTGGGGTTTCTTGGGAAGATTTGAGCTTGTAGTCAGTCTTCACAAGGGTGTTTATTGGTTTACATCCTTCCTTGAGAAGATCAATGTTATACTTCTTGTAGGATATAATGATCCCCCTTTTAGATCTAGCAACCTCCATCCTAAGAAGTATTTCAAGGCCCAAGGTCCTTGATTTCAAGTTCTTTGGCCAAGGCTTTCTTTAGTTCCTTTATTTCATTTTCATAATCATCTGTAACTATTATGTTGTCAGCATAAATGATCAACATTGCAATTTCCCCTTTTGATGGGAACTTAATGCAGAGGTTATGATTAGCTTGTCCCTATGAGTATCCCTGCTCTTTAACTACTTAAGTGAACCTCTCTAACCATGCTCTTGGAGACTGCTTGAGTCCATAAATAGACTTTCATAGTTTGCATACTTGGCCTTCACTACCTTTCTCAAATCTTAGTGGGATGGACTTTTATACTTCCTTTCGTAAATCTCCATTTAGGATTACATTTTTTACATTGAGCTAGTGAAGCTACTAGTCCAAGTTTGCTGCAAGGGATAGTAGCACATTAATGGAATTCAATTTAGCTACCAGTGCAAAGGTTTTTGGGTAGTCTATTCCGTGTGTTTGAGTGACTACTTTTGCAACCAATTGGGCTTTATGTCTACTGATATTGCCATTGGAGTTGTATTTGATGTTGAACACCCACTTGCAAATAATGAGTTTCATTCCTTAAGGTAGGTCAGCCTACTCCTAGGTTCCATTTTTCTTGAGTGTTTTCATTTCCTCTAAAATAAGCTCTCTTCACTATTCCTGCTCAAGAGCTTCATGAATGCTATGAGGTAATTTTTTCATTCGAAACATTGGCCATTTAATTTCTATAATGAGATGACAATTTGCTACGTGACACATAGTTGCCAATTGAATATTGAGTGCAAGACCGATTACCCTTTTTCAAAGCAATAGGCGTGTCTAAATCATTCATACCTGGATTTTGGCTAAAGGTCTCTTGGTGCTTCTCAAGAATTGAATCTGTCTGCATCTCATGGGTCCTTTTTCTTCCTGAGTAAGCCAAGATTTCGTTATGCTTCATATGCTTATCAATCTTGGGTATAGGGCTAGACCTATTTTCTTCATGTTCCTAACCTGGTTCAGCCGCAGTTTCATGCTCAAGAGTATTATCAACTTCAAGTTCTGTGTTAGGAAGATTGTTAGTCTCAGGTTCCTATGGTACAACGTTGGAAATAGCTTTAGTAAGATAATTTTAAGGTCGTCACAATTTTGAATATCACAAAGGCTCCATTCTCCTTGTTACTCATTCTCCCCCAGGATGGAGGTTTTGGTATAGTAAGGGGTATCCTCAAAAAATGTGACATCCCATGGAGACAAGGAACTTCTTTTGGCAGGGTGAGTAGGAAGTATACCTTTTTTGATTAAGGGAGTATCCTACAAAATTGCACTTGGTGGCTTTTGGTAAGTTTATGTGTATGGTGAAGATGAACAAAAGCTGTACAATCAAATAATTTAAACAATCTGGACAAAATAATTTGGGTAGTAGGGTAGGTTTTGAGAAGAAGGGAAGGCAATTTAAAACTTTGGAAGGCATTCTATTGGTAAGGTATATAGCTGTACGGATGACTTTTCCCTAAAAGGTTGTATGGATGTTCGTGGTAAACATTAAGGACTTTGCTACTTCAAGGATATGTCTATTTTTCTTCTTAGCTACCCTATTTTGTTGAGGTGTGTAGACACATATACTTTGATAATGGATTCCTCGTTCATTGAGGTAGGTTCCTAGAGAAGAGTTTATGTATTCTCTCCCATTGTCACTTCTTAACACTTTAATATGTGTTTGGAATTGATTTTGGATGACGTGATTGAAAGTTTTGAATATTGAGGGAACTTTAGATTTTTCTCCGATTAGGTATACCCAAATTGCTTGAGTATAGTCATCAAAGAAAGTGACGAACTACTTAGCAATTGAGATGCTTTTAACCCTTAAGGGCCCCCCACATCACTATAGACTAGATGGAAAGGTCGGGATGGTTTATGTCTATGTGCAGGGTAAGTATTATGAGTATGTTTGGCAAGTTGGCAAGTTTCACAAGGCAACATAACAGAATCCTTGTTGCATAAGTTTGGATACAATTTTTGCATATATTGAACATTGGGGTGACCTAATCTATAGTGCAATAACAACAGATCAGTATTGTTATTAGTACCAAAACCAGACTTAGTTGAGTTTGTAGGACCCATAAGATAGAGACCAATCACTTCCTTAGCATTGCCAATTGTCATCTTGGATGCCAAGTCCTAAAATTCACATCCACCATCAAAAAAGTTAGTTGCACAATTGTTATCCCTAACCAATTTGCTAATAGGTAGCAAGTTACAAGTAAGTTTGGGTACCAATAAAACATTTTTTAGAACTAAATTCTCAAAGATAGTGACTATGCGAATTCTTGTCACATTGGTTTAGGTCCCATCTGCAATTTTAACTTTCAATGGTGTTGTACATTTGTTAATCTCATCAAATAAGGTTGAATTATTTATCATGTGATCTGATGCTCCAAAATCAACAACCCATATGAGATTATTCAAGGTTTGAGTATTAAGAGCCACTGAGAAGTTACTTGACTAGGCAATATGACCAGTAGAAGAATAACGCTTTGATATAATTTGTAATTGTTTCAATTTAGACTTTCCCTTAGCATTTAGGTGATGGGTTTTATTTTCCTTTCCTTGGACTTTTGCAAAGAGGCAGAGGGATGAAGGACCAAATAGAGGCAAATATACATCTTGTCCTTGAAAAGCACTGAAACACTTAATATGAGCTTGAAGTTTGAACCACCTTATTGGTAAGCACATAGGGGGTGTTAAGTTGATCAGCCTTGGATGAATAGTGGCGGAATACGGCAGCTCATGCACCTTCACAAGCTGGTGCATGGGATGATGAGCAGAAGGTTGTGGTGGCATGTAGAGGCGGACGGCTACTGGATTCGAGGTTTTGGCTAATCGTCGCCTTCTCAGCATGAGGAGAGGGCACGTGTTTTGATTTTCTAAGGAGAGAATGGACTTCATCTTAGATCTCTCTCTTGGAAGAGATCCTATGAAGATGAACAGACTATTGTTGGGCATAAAGCAATAGGTTGGGACAATTTTGATGGCAGGTTCACCCTTCTAGGCATTCAATGCCATTGCTTGCCTGGATTGGATCATGGGAGCCATTTTAGGCCCTAATACCATGTTAAAAAGGCTGCAAGAGCATGGCTTTGTTTTACTAAATAATGCCTTACTTTATTTCGAATAATGGGCAGTTATATATATATATATATATATATCTATCTATATAGGAATCAAGGCATTAAGGTTGCCTTAAATTCTTTGATACAAGTCATAACAAAAAAGGAAGGAAATAAAGGTGCAACAGACACCTCTCTGAAAGGAAAGAAAATAGGAATAACAAAAAGAATAATAACAAATAAATACTGAGTAAATGGTTGACCAAAGTCCCACAAGATTAGAGATAGGATTTTGGCTGAATCATAACCAAATACCAACAATGACCATACATTATTTATCAAACACTTAGCTTTGGGGGGAATCAAAGTAGTATTGGTTTATGTTGATGTCATCATAGTGATTGGAAATGACTCAAATGAAAGAGAAGAGCTCCAAAAGTATCTAGCACAAAAATTTGAGATTAAAAACCTTGGGAAGTTAAAATACTTCTTGGGAATTAAAGTTGGTTGGTCAAAAGAAGGGATTTATATGTCTCAACAAAAGTGTACACTTCATCTACTTGAAGAAATTGTCAAACTTGGTTGTAAACCATGTGAAACACCAATTGAGCCAAACCATAAATTGGGAGAAGCTATTGAAGGAGAGTCAATAGATAAAGCCATGCATCAAAGATTAGTTGAAAAACTAACATACTTATCACATCCACAACCTAACATTGCCTGTGCTGTAAGTGTAGTAAATCAATTTATGCAGAATCTTAAAGAAGTTCACTTTTTGTACAACACACCAAATATTGTAGTATTTGAAAGCTAGTTTAGGAAAGGGAATTCTTTTCAGAAAAAGCACAAGTATGGAAATAGAAGCTTATAGAAATGCTGATTATGATGATTCAATTATAGACCAAAGATAAACTTTGGGTGCTGTACTTTTCTAGCTGGACATTTAGTAACTTAGAGAAGTAAGATACAACTAGTTGTAGCAAGATGTAGTGCAGAAGCTGAATTTTAGACAGTGGCGCTTGGAATTTGTGAGTTGTTGTGGCTTAGAATTATTTTGGAAGACTAGAAAATCAAATGGAAAGCACTAATGAAACTGTACTGTTGTAATAAGTCTGCAATCAACATTGTACATTGAAGATTATTTGAATAACACGAAGACCCAAAGCTGGCACTCTGTTTTTCTGTCTCTTTTATTCAGATGAAAGGAAGGAATAAATAGGATTGATGAATACAATGCTCACATTCATCTAATCCCACAAAATCAGGAAATGCTAATTTGATTACAACTAATTTTATCAAAAATGAGGAAAAATTGGAAACACTATTAAAGATAATGTTGACAAATTAGAGATAGCAAAAGATACGGAAACCAACACACATAATCTAGTATAACATAATAGAACTAAATATGTAGAGGGGGATAGACAGTTAATAAAGGAGAAGCTTGAAATTGGTGTATTTTGCACTCTCTACATTCCTTAAAAAGGATAACTAGCATATATTTTGACTTAGGGATTATCAAGTTCAGTTTTCCAAAAGATTGTAAGCAAGTTGGGGACGACAAAAATCTATATCCCAACTTGACGGGGAATGTTAGAATTTTGAGATTAATTCAAATACCATCATCTTGGGGATTTGAATATGAATCCCTTGTAATTAGGAGTACTTATAGAATCTATTTTATTTCCTTAATCTATAGCAAATTGATTGTATAGTTAGTAGCTTTCCTAAAATAGGCACATGGACTGTGTTTATAATATTTTAAGAGTTTTTCTTCATTGAAATAGAGTGGAGTACTTCCAATATTTTTCGTGAACAAGTAATAGGAGTGCAGTAAGCACAGTGGAGAGCAGGTCCTTGTCATGGGGACCAAGTTCTCAATCTAGCTCAATTCATGATAATGTGTCCCCCTTATTATAATTTATGGGTACTCTGAAGATGAAAGCAATGTTGCTCAAATTAAATTCATTCCTTTAGTATTTGGTTATGTTGGAGCATGCCAAGTTATGTGAATAAATTCTCTAGTAATTTATATTATCTTGACTAATTATCTTTTTTTTAATTCGAATATTTTGAATAATTATCAAATTATGATATTGACTTTCAATTTACTAAATAGGAAATATGTCATGAGTTACTAAAAAAATAAAATTTAGGCAATTCCTTAACAATTCTATAATTAAGAAGCCAATATAATGCAATATTTAGTTTCAATATCTCAAGTACCAAATCATTCCAAAACTTGAGCTGTTGAAGGTAGGACCAAACCAAGAATGGTTATAAAATCCATTATTACACCCTTGCTTAGTTGTTTAAGCTGCTAGGTGAAGTGGTTCACTAATATATCATATGCCCAACAAGAGGTTTCACAGGCATTCCGGACGTGCAGTAGGAGAGTTCTTCTGTAATAATGCCTTATTTTCTTTGCTCTGATTGTTATCCTTTGCCTTCTCTAAGGAGGATACTTTATCCTCATTTCCTTTGTATTCTTTCCTTCTAGCAGAATTTCTTCTTTTGTCCCTAAAATTTCCAAAATCGTGAAATTTTTATCATGTTCAAGATAGACTGTATGTTCATCAAAATAACTAAGTCCAGAGAATTACCCATTGCCCATTACATTTATGCTTCTGTCGATTATGTTTATAAGTAATATTCATCCTTGGTTTCTATTTATATGTGTGCTTGCGCGTGCGCTAAGCAATAGTTATGAATTGATTACATCTATCTCTACGTTTTAGACCAGATCGAGAAAGTGATAGTGAGGCTGAAGGTGCTGAGCATGCTGAGAAGCTTCGTCAAGTTAAAGCAGTTCTTGAGGAGGTTATTAATTCTCTTGACACTGATTTTTACCTGTGATCCATGGGTTCTTTTTTCTTATGAGTCAACTAGTGGTTGAATTATGAAAATTGAATTGCTATGGAACATAAATTAGTTTTTCTTACAATTTTGTTGATTTGTAACACTCTTTACTGTGTTTAATTTTTAGATGTCACATGGAATTTCAATTCTGTATCATTCCGATAGGGCTCAACTTGGAAATTCTTTTAATTATGTATCCCTAGCAATTTGGAGCACTACTAATTTCAGGGGGGGAAAAAGATTTTCTCTACTTTAGCCTTTTCTGTCATCATAATATTGATTAAGGTGGCAAAATCCAATATCATACTAACAGACGGAGGCATAGTACAGTAGTGCCATTAACTTCCACAAATAAGGGATGAGTTTTCATATTGAATTTAAATTTTTTAAGGTGACATTGCCTAAGTGGATATTTTAACTTTCCAATTATTTGGAAACCTACTTATAAGATATATGGGTATGAGATTCAATATTCTCATGTTTGATATGTCATAAGCAACATTACCAACATGGGCTGGCAACCAGCAAAAATGAAATTAATGATGTTTCTGATGTGTACATAATACTGGACCCTGTTTATTAGCTGTGACACTCCTAATTTTATAGCATATTGCTGACAAAAGATGAAGATTATACTCCTGTATGTACTTCCACAGCTTGCATAGCTGCATTCTTGACTTTTCATCTTTCTTGTGCTAATTTTTTTTCTCCTCAATGTCAGGGGGGGCATTTCTCTGGCATATATAGGAAGGTTCAACTAAAGCCACTAAAGTGGGTCAAAGTTGCAAAAAGCAATGGTGAAGGTGAGGAAGAACGGCCTGTTGAAGCTTTAATGGTTCTTAAATACGGTGGTGTTCTTACGCATGCTGGCAGAAAGCAGGTTCAGATTGACAAACATATGCTGCTCGGATTGAGTTTGATTGTACTGCTATTTATGTTACTTGAGATTAAATGAATCAACAATTTTCTTTCTTTCTGCAGGCTGAAGAACTGGGAAGATATTTCCGGAATAATATATATCCAGGTTATTTAAATGACTTTTCTTGATGTTATAAATAATGTCCTCCATTTATGCATAATGTGATCACCAGCAATGTAATTCTGCAGTTTCTGTAAGGGTTTACAGAGTTGTTTGACAATCAGGAGGTCACTCTTGGCCATCGATGACTGTGGGGAAGTTGGAACATAGCTTTACTAAATTAGAATATGGATTATTTCTAAGATATTTTTGCATAAATGGTGCTTTTTCTGCCGCTGCCCCAAAAGCTGTCTGTATGGCATCTCTTCTAAATTAATTTGATTTTATCTTGAGTTTTGCAAGTGACATCTAAGCATAACCAAAAATTCTTTCACTAGTATGGATGATTTCCTTTTAGATCAGTTTTGACAGCCTTACTAACTTAAGTTCAGAACTGCTATACTTGCCTGCAGTTAACTGTGCTATAATGTTATGATTGTAGTCTGTGAAGATTATTGCTGATTATGAACAAATTATAGTTGAGACCCTGATTTGATCACATGCTCTACCTGTTTGTCACAAATAGAGTAAATGTCATTGTACATTGCAGTTAGTTCTGCCTCTAAGGCACACTGGCAGTTGTTTTATTTGAGATTACGCTTTGACCCAAAAATTAAAAAAAAAGGGAAGTTCAGCTTGTTATTGTGATCTGATGATTTTTACTTGTTTTAAGAGCATGTTATAGTTGGCATACATATATATATATATAAAACTTTTTTTTCCATACATGATCTTGGGTTCTTATCTCTTGTATCATCAACTGGCTAGACAGTGAACTCTGCAAGGTATAACGCAGGCAAATCTTTATATGTTCCATAAAATTGCAGGAGAAGGTACAGGGCTGCTTCGCCTCCATAGTACATACCGACATGATCTTAAGATTTACAGCTCTGATGAGGGTCGGGTGCAGGTTGGTCCTTAGTTGTATGCACTTTCCCCAAGCTAAAAAAGTCTAGGCGGTTTTAGTTCATGGTTGTTTTATATTCTTGCTCTTTATGTCTTGATGTTAAATGTCTAGACTATGTTGTCTATCTGCCTAGCCTGTCCTCTATTTGGTATCATATGTCAGTCATTTTAACGAGGCCTGTTTAAACAGATGTCCGCAGCTGCATTTGCCAAAGGTCTTCTTGACCTTGAAGGGCAGCTAACACCAATCCTGGTTTGTATACTTCTTTTGAAGAAATTTTGGACCTTATCTGTGTTTTGGATTTGTTTGACTGAAATAGTATATTTCTTAAAGGTTTCACTTGTTAGCAAGGACTCCTCCATGTTGGACGGCCTTGACAATGCCAGTATTGAAATGGAACAAGCCAAGGTGTGTAATATGTTTGTTGTTTTATATTTTTCTTATATATTTAATGCATTTTAATGCTGAGGAAACTGGGTTATGGTTGTGAACATTATCTAATTTGTTGCTTGTCATTTAAGAGAGAGATGGATATTGGAAGTCAATTCAATTTCCTTGTTTGATTCTCTTTCTATTACAACACTGAATTCAACACTAAACAATTTTGGAGACGGTGGTTGTTAGTGTCTAACATGGAACAATAATTATGTGTTAGAGAAACACATGACCAAACTTTTAAATTTTACCTTAAGAGTTTAATTTATATTTTATAATACATACTATGGTTACTAACTGAATATATTGGTAATTTTTACCCAAAATTTTTGAACTATAACAAATAGTCACATAGTAGGTAGAAAGTCATGATTATTACATAGGTTCCAGTGTTGAGATTTGAGAATTATTATATTATTAAAGGTTATGCTTAATAGATGTGCCAAAATGTAATTCAGATCTAAGTCAAGAAAGTTATGAGAGATAAAAAAAACGAAAATAGAAAATCCACAAGTGCTACAAGGCAAAAGTGCTTGCCAAATCCATTTTAGCCCCAAGAAAAAAAACATGAGCAAAGAAACAACCAAAATGAAATGGGGCGAGGTGAACAATGAAATATACTCAAATGTTTAAAGAGAAGACACCCCAGTTGAGATTCCTTTGTTGAATAAAAAAACTCTTTTAGAGTCAAGAGAACTGTTGAATGTACAATAACAACAACAACAACAACAATAACAAAGCCTTTTCCCAATAAGTGGGGTCGGCTATATAGACCAATCGACCTCATAAACACTTATCGTAAATCATATTTTTAGACAAACCATTTAAATCTAAATCTCTCTTAATAATTTCTCTTATAGTTTTTCTTGGTCTTCCTCTATATCTAATTATTGGACTATTCTCCATCTTATTTACTCTTCTAGTTGGGACTTCTATAAATTTCCTCCCAACATGACCAAACCATCTAAGTCTTGATTTTACAATCTTTTCCACAATAGGTGCGACCTCCACCTTCTCTCTAATGCATTCATTTCTAATCCAATCTCATCTAGTGTGTCCACTTATCCAACGCCATATTCTCATCTCTGTAATATTGAACTTATTCTCTTGTTAACTTTTTATTACCCAACACTCAGTTCCATATAACATTGCAGGTCTTATAACTGTGCGGTAGAATTTACCTTTAAATTTGAGTGGTACTCTTCTATCACAAATAACACCCGAAGCACTTCTCCACTTCATCCACCCTGCTTGAATCCTATGTTTTACGTCTTCTTCTATTTCCCCGTTATGTTGTATGACGGATCCAAGATATTTAAATCGTGTGACTTGTGGTATAATATGTTCTCTAATTTTCACTTCTGCGCTAGAAGTGGTTTGTCTCTTACTAAACTTACACTCCATATACTCTGTTTTACTTCTACTTAAACGAAATCCATAAGTTTCCAAAGCTAATATCCACCTCTCCAACTTCTCATTCATTTCCACTCTCGATTCTCCAACTAAGACAATATCATCTGCAAAAAGCATACATCGTGGCACGGGCTCTTGGATATTTTCAGTAAGCACATCCAATACTAAAGTAAAAAGATAAGGGCTCGGAGTTGACCCTTGATGTAAACCAATAGTTATCGAAAAATTTTCAATAGGAGACCTTTTGTTACTACACTACTTGTAGCCTCATCATACATATCTTGGATTGCTCAGATATAAGTTATACGAACTCCTTTTTTCTCCAAAACCTTCCATAGAACCTCTCTTGATACTCTATCATATGCTTTTTCAAAATCGATAAATACTATGTGTAAATCTCTTTGATTCTCTCGATATCGCTCCATTAATCTTCGCAACAAATATATTGCTTCCATAGTTGACCTTTCTGGCATAAAACCAAATTGATTCTCCGTAACTTGGGTCTCTTTTTTTAATTTTCGCTCAATTACTCTTTCCCATAATTTCAAAGTGTGGCTCATGAGCTTAATTTCTCTATAATTTGCACAAATTTAAAACAAATAGAGATTCAAGTTTATTACATAATTTATAAAATGAGAAGTTAGCTATGAATGGGGAATTATATTTATACATTACCTTTTTTTTTTTTTTGGTGGTAGTAGTAGTAGTAGTGATATAATAATAATAATAATAATAATTAATAATTAATATAAAGATTTAGATATGCCACTTGTCTAGTACTTAGGTTTTTGTAGATTTCTATTTTTGTTTTGTGCAGTAAAATTATAGGCTTATCACATCAATTGACAATGTCTTGACTGCCTGTTTTAGTCACAAGGACATCATATTTATCTAGAACTTTTTTTTTTTTCTAACATGCTGTTGCATTATTAATGGACTGAACCATTCTTTTTTTTTTAAATATCTACTATATCTAAATATTGAATTTTTGCCTAAAGTAACTTACTAGCTTATTGGATCTTTATGAGACCTGGACTAGCCATTTTGGGCCAATCTGCATGGCCCAAAATGGCTAGTGTAACTCACTGAAAGCTGGCAGTTTGGAAAATAGTGCTTATATACTTTGAAATTCTCTCATACTTTTCAGGTAATTTTTGGGTATCAATGGAACACTGCTGTATCATTCATTTTTGTTGTGGTCTTGATTGAATTCTTTGTAGGCTCGGTTGAATGAGATTATAACTTCTGGTGCCAAGACAGTCCATGGCAATGGATCACCTGAATTTCCTTGGATGGTTGATGGAGCTGGATTGCCACTTAATGCATCAGAACTTCTTCCCAAGTTGGTAATGTTTTATAAATACCGCAATGCATAGTTGCTTAAAACATATTTTACCATAATTTAGAGGGAAGACTAGCATGATCTTTCCAAAGAATGAAAACAATTTGACTCTCTTGTGGTGCTGCCTTTTTAATTTTTCTGTATTTAGTTTTATTTTATCCTTGTCACTAACAAATTAAATATGTTACTCAAAACTCATTGCTTCTTTCTTGGGTTAGCTCCACAATTTTTAAACAAATTAACCTTAATAGTTAATATGATTCCCTTCTATTAAAGGAGAGGTATAACTTGACAATAAGCTTTTGGGATTAGTGTCTCATGTTGCATATAAGAGACAGAAAAAAATGAAGACGAATTCAAAAGTGTTGAAATGCATAATAAAATTTAAGACTATAAAAGATGTATCTAGGGATGTTTAGTCATGGAAGACTATAACAAATATATAAATAAGTAATGTGCATATTTGTGCAGAATTAATAGAACCAACCTCGAATAGTCTCTGAAAAAGTTCATTTAAATTTGTAATTAGCAAATTTGGTAAATTTTCAATATTGTTAGTGTTGTAATGCTTTCCTTTTTAAAATTATTGCTTCTTGATTTCTTCTTCTTATAGGTTATCACTATTAATAAATGTATGCTTGGCTATTCTTGTGAACATACATATAGCACTAACATAGTAAAATGGCTAAATGGTAATAATGATTTTCCTTCTCACTTCCCCTGCATATCATATCATCAGGTAACATTGACCAAAAGGGTTACTGAACAAGTAAGACTACTTGCCAAGGATGAAGATGAGAAACTTAAAGAAACAAACTCATATGATGTAATTCCTCCTTATGACCAAGCAAAAGCACTTGGAAAGACAAATATAGATGTTGATCGTATAGCTGCTGGATTACCTTGTGGTAGTGAGGGCTTCCTTTTGATGTATGCTCGCTGGAAAAAGCTTGAGAGGGACTTGTATAATGAACGCAAGGAGTAAGTATTTTCCATTTAGGTTCAATCTTGCTGCTCTTCTAATCTTTTGGAATTTACAAATGTTATGATTTGGAATGTCATCAAAACCTGTCACATCTGAAGCTTCTTATAACTAGATAATTGTTATTATATGCCCCTGTGATTTTTATGGATATTATTTGCATCTCTGCTTACATGTACTGTTGAATCCATTGCATATAAATTATATTTGTCTTCCCAGTTTGTAATATGCTTTAGTTTTGAAGATTTCTGAGAAGTTCAGATTCAGAGCTGTGATAATCAGCTTCTGGTTCTTTTGTTTTATTCATATTCTTAAGAGAAGGCTTACAGCAGATTCAATTAGGGAGAGAGCCACATTAGCAGTGGACCTCAGATCCTACAATACAATCACAAAAGTAAAAATAACGAAACATCATAACTACACCTAAGTTGACTGAAATAGAGAAATACATAAAAGGAAAGAAAAATAATGTAATTCAAGGAAAGAAATAATGCATAATAAACACATGGGAATTAATACTCCCCCTCAAGTTGGTGAATGGATGTGGAGCATTCCCAACTTGCTCTTCAAGTCTTCAAACTTCACACTTGATAATGCCTTAGTAAGAATGTTGAAGTTGCAATGGAGTGTAAATAAGATTAATGACCTCAGAGTCAAGCTTCTCCTTGATAAAGTTGCGATCAAGTTTCACATGCTTTATCCTAGCATGATGGATAGGATTCTTAACAATATTTATAGCTGTCATATTGTTACACAGCACTTTCATAGGGCCTTTCATAGAGATTTTAAGCTTATCAAGTAACATTTTAGCCAAACACTTTCACAAATGCCATGAGACAATGCTTGATATTCAGCTTTAGCACTACTTTTGGCAACTACATCCTGTTTTTTGCTTTTCCATGTCACCAAATTGCCCCATACGTATGTGCAATTCCCTTGTTGTTGACCTTTTGTCTATTATGGAGCCAGCCCAGTTAGTATCGATGTGTATCTTGATGTCCCTCTCATGACCTTTTTTGAAATATATACCCTTATCAGGAATCATCTTTAAGTACCAAAGAATCCTGCACATAGCTCTCATGTGATCTTCAGTGGGTTTGTTCATGTATTGGCTAATCATTTTCACTAGGAAGCATATGTTAAGTTGCACATGGGATAAATATATCAATTTTCCCACTAACCATTGGTGCCTTCCTATGTCAACAGGAGGACTATCTTTCTTGAACTCTAATTTGTAATTAGTTTTCACGGGAGTTCAGTTGGTTTACACCCCAGCATCCTAGTTTTTTTTAAGAGGTCCAAGGTATACTTTCTCTAAGAGACAACGATCCCATTCTTGGATCTAACACCTTCCATACCTAAAAAGTATTTGAGGTCTCCAAATATTAATTTCAAATTCCCTTGCTAATGAACCTTTCAATATCTTAATCTCTTCCTCAAAGTCACCTATAACAATTATATTGTCAACTTAAAAAATAGGGATAGCTATTTTTTGGTTAGAAGAGAACTTTGCGAATAATGTATGATCAGCCTATCCTTAGTTGTACCCATAGCTTTTCATCACAGTGGTAAATCTATCAAATCATGCTCTTAGTGATTGTTTAAGGCCATACAAGGATTTGTAGAATATGCAGACCTTGTTTCTCTTATTTTTAAGTTCAATCCCTAGTGGTATTTTCATGTAGGTTTCTTTTAAGTCACCATTTAGGAATGCATTTTACATCAAAGTGCTGAAGAGTCCAATCAAGGTTAGTAGCAAAGGATAAAAGAACCTTAATCATGTTAAATTTAACAACCAGAGCAAAGGTCTCTTAATAATTTATCCCATGAGTTTGGATAAAATCTTTAGCTCCTAACCTTGCTTTATGACAATTAATGCTCCCAATTGGGTTGTATTTTATGAT
Organism: Erythrophleum fordii; assembly: GCA_032878935.1. Classification (NCBI taxonomy): domain Eukaryota; kingdom Viridiplantae; phylum Streptophyta; class Magnoliopsida; order Fabales; family Fabaceae; genus Erythrophleum; species Erythrophleum fordii. Next base: position 15,371,362 of record JAVQMF010000049.1, on the reverse strand, counting down.
GAAAACTCACTTGCATCCCATAGGCTTCTTTCCTTCAAGCAAATCGGTGGTTACCCATGTCCCATTTTGTTCCATGGCACTAACTTCCTCTTGGATTGTAATTCTCCATTCTAGCTTGCTCATTGTCTCATAAATATTCTATGGGATTTTCTCATGAGCAATATTAGCAATAAAGGTGAGATACTTATGAGATAATTTGTCATATGCAACATAGCTCCCAATAGGATATTGAGTACAAGACTTTACCCTTTCTCTTAAGGCAATAGAAACATTAAGCTGATTAGCATCTTCTTCCTAAGCACTTGGACTTGAAGTGAGATCTTGGGAGTGCTTTATAGGCAGTGTGCTGAAATTATTCAATTTTCTGCTTCTTGTGTATACTTGATACTCATGTTGGGTTCAATGTCCATAAATACACATTCACTCTCATTCTCTACCTGAATGGGTATTTTGGCAAAGAAGAGATGTGTTTCAAAAAACATAGCTGTTGTTTGTTGCTGTGCTTCTTTGGTCCAGCCCATGTTTGGTCTCTCATGTGAAGATTTTCATTTCTTTCCTATTCTCTTTCGTATCCTATTATGTTTTGTTTTCTTTTAATATTTGTTTCCTCTTTAGTTGCATTTGATGTTTTATGTGATTTGAAGTAGGATTAGTTTCTATTTTTATTTTCTTGAATTAGTGGGATTGGATTGGGCCAACGTCCTTGTGGCCAACATCCTTTTTTGACCTATTTGTATCAGCTTTCTTTTGTTAATGGAATAGATCGAAAATCCAGCAAGACAGTTCTGGTTTTCTTTAGTAACATCCATAGTGATACAATTTTTGTGTGCAAGGAGAATAGCATTTTTATGCTTGATAGCATGAGGGTCAAGTTTACCACTTTGATAGACATGAACAAATGAAGTGCACCCAAATAATTTTGGAGGAAGAGATGAGGTGGCAGAGGTGATGATAGGGTTTTCTTTTTTTTTTTCTCTTAGAAGTTGTGCAAGAGGCTTTTGAAAGTTAAAGGTTCTAGAGGGCATACAGTTGATTAGGTAAGTGGCGGTGAGAATAGCTTCTCCCTAGTAGGATTTGGGCACATGGGAAGCAATTAGGAGGGAGCAGGCCACATCAAGGAAATGCTTATTTTTTCTTTCAAACACATCATTTTGTTGGGATGTGTAGGCACATGTGCTTTGATGCAGGATCCCTTTTTCCTCTAGAAAAATTCCAAAAGCAATATTCAAGTATTTAGTCCTATAATCAGACCTAAAAATTTTTATAGTGGTTTTTAATTGATTTTGAATGAGATGATAAAAATTTTGAAAAAATGTCACCTCAGATTTTTTGTTCATTAAATAATTCCCAGTGAGATGGGTATGGTCATCAAGGTGACAGACCACTTTTCCTCAATAAGGGCTTTAACCCTACAGGGACCCTATACATCACTATGGATAAGATCAAATAGGTGAGTTGATATATGGTTATGGCTAGGGTCGGATGTTTTTATGTGTTTGGACAACTGACACACGTCACAATGAAATTCAACAAACCTTTTATTGAATAAAAGAGGATACACTTTTTTCATGCACTTAGGATTAGGATGACCAATTCGGCAATGCCATAATTTTAGCTCACTAAATGAGGTACATGTAGATAGTGCACTCCTATTGTCATCGTCTGCTCCCTTAATCAAGTAAAGGCTAGCACACTTCTTAACACTACCAATCATCTCCCTAACTCTTAAGTCCTAAAATTGACAATCACCATAAAAAAATTTAGTGAGGCAAATGAGATCTTTGGCAAGCTTGCTGATTGAGAGGAGATTATATGTTAACTTAGGAACTATAGGTACGTTCCTAAGAATCAATTTTTCAGACAATTTCACCATATTAGATCTAAGAACTTTAGAAGGTGATCTATCAACAAGTTTGACAACAAGAGAATTATCATGACATGGTGTAAAATTTTCGAGATGAAGAGAATTACCTGTCATATGATCTATAGCTTCAGAGTCTACAACTGCAGTGGTGTTTTTCTGCACTTTGAAGTGAGCAAGAGACTTATTACCTTTATGGGCATCCAAACCAGTAGCAACATCACTGCCCACATGACTATGTAGTTGAGTGCCAATTAGCTTTTGCAAAATTTCCAGTTGCTCTTGGCTGAAACCAGTAAGCTCAGGTTGGAGTTTTTCATTAGTGTTCACCATGTATTCACGTCCTTCTTGCTTGTTTCGAGTCTTCATATTTCCAGGCCTCCCATGAAGCTTCCAGCATCTGTCTGTGGTATGACCAGATTTTTACAGTGGTCATATCAAGCATTTCCAGCCCTTTTTGCCTTGAAGTCACTGGTCTTAGGTCCACAAACCACCAGAGCAGAATTGTCAGAGACAGCAGTAGAAGTTGAGCTGTTGGTGGTAATTTTCTTCTGACTCTCCTCTCTTTTCACTTCAGAAAAGATTCTAAGATTGTGGATAATGGTTCCATGCTCATGATCTGACATTTGATCTCTTCGAAGGTTGGGTTAAGAGCAATCAGAAATTTATACACCCTCCTTTCTTCCTTGATAGTGTTGTAGTACTTGGCATCTGCAGCACATAACCATTGATGGGTTTCATAATGGTCAAGTTGCTGCCAATACCTAATAAGTGCATTGTAGCACTAGGTCACATCTAACTCTTCTTGCTTGAAATCATGAAGAAAACGTTCAATTTGAAATAAATTTATTTTTTATCGAAGAGTAAGTTGCCCTTGTTGCTTCCCACACTTCATGAGCAGACTTGTATAACAAAGTTTTCTTCAATTTCAGTGGTCATTGGATTGGCCAACCAAGACTGCGCCATACCATTATTAGCATTCCAGAGTGTGTATTTAGGATCATCTGGACTTGGTTAACTTCTTGTTTCCATGAGATATTGGGCTTTACTTCTCCCACGTACAAATATCACACTTGAAGACCATTGGAGATAATTTTGGCCATTCAGACGGTGAGGAGTGATCAGAACAGGGCCTGGTTCATGGGTACTTGCATGCCATTGCTGGATAGCCCAGAGCTACACTGCATGGTGGAAGGCTCAGCACCTGTGATGGAGCTTGGACTTTCACTTCCTTCGACATTCAGCCCAAAGCCAAATTGAATCATGGATGGATCAGATCTGCTCTGATACGAAGAAGATTTCTGAGAAGTTCAGTTCCAGAGCAGCGATAGCCACCTTCTGGTTCTTTTGTTTTATTCATATTCTTAACAGAAGGCTTGCAGCAGATTTAAATAGGGAGAGAGCCACATTAATGGTGAACCTCATATCCCACAATACAATCACAACGGTTAAAAAAAAGATAAAAAATAAAAAATAAAAATAAATAAAACACCATAACTGCACCCAAGTTGACCAAAATAGAGAAATACATAAAAGGAAAGAAAAATGACGTTATACATGGAAAAAAATAAAGCATAATAGACACATGGGAATTAACAAGTTTTATCTTTTTGCATGCCAAACATTCAAGATATATTGTGGTTGTCAGACTTTATAACTTTCCTGTATTAAAGTGTTGCTTAAATTTCATAAGTTCCTGTTTATAATTAATATTTTCCAATGACAATTTCTTTTACCAAATTATCATGAAAATTTTACAATGCTAGCCAAAAGGTTTCTTCATTATGTGCATAAAAGATTGGCGAACTCACTCACATTGTTTTTCCTGCAGACGCTTTGATATCACCCAAATTCCTGATGTTTATGATTCATGCAAGTAAGTTATTTCATTTAACCTTAGGTTTTCACGCTAGTCTAGTAGTTCTTTTTATCTTTTCAGTATATCAATCATGAAAATAAATGTTGATTATTTGCCAGAACTTAAGTTATAGTCTGAACATAATCTGAATAAAAAAATCTTGTTCTGTCTATCAGATTCAGGAAGCTTGTTCATAGATTTTAAGGGAAAATTAAATGATGCGGAATCCATTATGTCCTAAAGAACATATTTTTAAAGTCTTGATTTTCTTTTTTCCTTTGCCCTTATTTTTTTCTTGGAATTTGTTTGTATCAGAAAACTAACAGCTCATTTTATCTGGCTTATGATGGTCAAAGCACTTAACAAATAAGCAAATAAGAATTGAAGCAAATGCATTCATATTCTATTTTAAGATGAATCTTTTTAAATTTATACATATTGCTAGAACTCAAAATAGGTAACTAGTGGAAAAGGTGTTTATAGCAAGATATTGAACATTCCCACAGCTTGACTTCACACCAGTGCTTTTGGAACTGGGCTGGACTGGCTATTCGGACCAAAAAACTGGTGAATTGGCCTGTAGTCCAGTCCGATCTATACGGTGGACTGTTCCTGCATTAAAATATTATGAAAACTTAAGACTCCCTTGGTGAAAGAGAAATGGCCTCGCATTGCACTGCCTCATTAGGAGGCCTCTATGTCTCAGGGTCAGTCAAATGCTTTGTAGCCGTTTATATGGACAAAGCATTGAAGAAAATTGTTGTAAGCATCGATTTAGGACTTGGGATGCTTTAGCAACTTCCATCACCGACCAACATCCAATGCATTCTTCATATCTTCCAATTTAGTTAAACCACCTTTGTATAAACAAATATTGAATATTATTAAAAAAAAAATATTTAAAGTTAGATATTAAAGTTTAGAAATTTTGTTTATTCTATAATGAAATTCATTAAATTAATTAATTTTTCATATTTTAAAATTTGATTAAACAGTATTTTATCTCGAGTTTGTTATAATTTATTTGTCTTTAAATAAAAATTATAAAATTATATTTAATTTGGTTAAATTTGTAATTATATTGTTTTAAATTTATTTTTTAATATATGAAGAATTTTTTATATTATTTTAAAAATAACTAGTTCAATTAGTAAAACGGTTGAACCAATGAGATGACTTGACATCTTTACTGGGTTAATGACTAGTCAAGTTCAGAAAAACTATGCTTCACATGCACTATTCTCCTGGGTTGAACTGCATCAAGTATAACCACTTGAATGGATTTTACAATATGCTTGGTAATGATTCCTTATGCAAGTTTAATTATTTATGATGATAGTAATACTTAGGGTTAGGTGTTTCATTGTGCTGCATGATTTTAGCAATGAGGGTTTAAAATGTTTGGACAACTACAATTTATTAATTAAAAATTAGGCCTTACATCCAGCTTTAGACTTGTATGTCAACCATATAGGTAGATATCTAAATTTTTAACCTGGTGGCAAGCTTTTAATGTGAAACTGCGGCTGTTACGTGAGCAAAACTTACCTGTTTTGTTATCATTTTTTATCTATTATTTCTATATGTTTCTAACTGTGTATCACAATACATGGTGAAGTTAATCTGCAATTATATGGGTTCAAAGAAATGATTTGCACTTTTCTTTAAATTTACAGCTTTTTGCTTTTTCCATTTGAAAGTTAATGCTGACTCATACCTTTCAGATATGATCTCTTGCACAATGCACATCTCAATCTAGACGGATTGGATGAGCTCTTTAAAGTTGCTCAGGTACATAAAATGGATCAAAGTATATCTTTGCATCAACTTGCTTCCATTGTGAGTTTTGTGGTTTAAAGAATTCATCTTCAATTTAGAAAATGAAATTTTTTTCTTTATTGTTCTGCACTTGTACACTTTCTGAAGTCTCACTTCTGACTTGTTGTGCAACTGCCATGTCTGAGCACTCATCACTTAGCAAATCTTTCTCCTGCAAATCTTATATCTATTACTTTTTATCTCTATGAAAATCAACCATGGCTGATGAGTTCATCTACTTTGATTGCTTAATTGCTCTGCCATTGTATTTGCAGGAACTTGCTGATGGTGTAATTCCAAATGAATATGGGATTAATCCAAAGCAAAAGCTGAAAATTGGCTCAAAGGTAAACACATGCTGTAAGGCATCTCACAAATTGCCTTTCACATTACAAAATTTTTAGCAGTTCTCTGTCCCTGCATAAACTTTTCTTTTAGTAATAAACTAATAATGCTTCAAATGCCAACCCTTAGTTACCAAGAGCTTTTCTTTTATGTAGGTTGAGATAATAAAACCCCCTATAAATGAACAGTGTTGACATTTGTGGTTAAAACATGATATGTTGAACGGGAATGCTAAACAACTTGTACACTTACATGGCAGCATCCCACTCCTTTCATATTTATACTGAACTGGATAAATTTAAGTACAAAGTGAAGGGATAATCCTTCAAGAGGATGACAACTCCCCAAAAAAAATGATATGGGATTACTATAGGACTCCTAGACAAAGACAATCTCCTAACCTAATGGATAAAAGATAGGAGATCATTTTCTCATGTTATCTTTTATTTTTTTAACACTCCCTCTTTATTTGTAAGGTTTATATGAGAAATCTTATTGTTTCATGTGGAATTCATTTAAATTGAATCTTGAAAAAGAAGTTGTAGAAACAGCAAAAGTATGAGGAGATCCAAGCCTTCCAACTTCATAAGTTGTCGTACAAGGGTTATAGCCACACCAAGTTGCCATGTCTTAATTAAGATTACCTCAATCTGAAACTGTTTGCTAGGTGATGGGCCTTCTATAACGTTTTATCTTCAGTTTCTTACACTTGATATTGTTTGAAAAACATTTAGTATCCAAATTAAATGCATCGATACTACATCAGTACTTCAAACTGTTGCATCTGATTACTTTGATTTGTGCTGTTTCAATTCAGATTGCTCGTCGTTTATTAGGTAAAATTTTGATTGATCTGAGGAACACTCGGGAGGAAGCCATCAGTGTTGCCGAATTAAAGAGTAACCAAGACCATCATTCATCTTCAACAAAAACTGAAAGGGAAGATACAGAGACTAAGTCAAACCTTTTCCATAAGAACGATGAAATAAAAAGATCCAGCACTTTGAGTGATTTATCAATGGATCAAGATGATGATGATGATAAAGAGACCAAATATCGTTTGGATCCAAAGTGATTATCTGCACCTCATTTGATTTTGTAGATTATTATGTCCTATCTTAATCATTTTTTCTACTTTCGACTAGGTATGCCAATGTGAAGACACCTGAACGCCATGTGCGAACACGGCTATATTTCACTTCGGTGAGTTATGACACTGTCAACAGAAAATTTGCTTCTTCCCTTGTGTGTATGTGTGTAACTAAACAGATAATTTTAAATTTATTTTTGAATATTGGCTGGGAACTAGGTTCTAACAAAATGAAAATTATTTTCATCTGTTGGCAGATAAATCTTATGTTGGTTCATACCACATATTGTGTGATATAACTTAAATAAATATGCTTAATTATCTTGCATTTAGCCTTTTGTCCAAATTAAATTAATATGGACAAGAAATTTGGTATGCCAATTTTTCAAGATGAAAAGACCTCTCAATGTTTAATCTTAAAGGGAATTCAATCATTACCAGACATTATATATACATGCTTGCTTAGTGAATTTTCACTTATTTGTCAAAGACCTCTTAAGTTTCATTCTGAATTTCTGTCAAGTTTATCACTTAAAAATTAAGTAGTTTTTAAACTTTTTATAAAGCTTTCTTGTTATAAGCCCATATGTCAGGAAAAGTTTCAACGAGGTAAATTTTATAGAACACAAGTACAAATACTTTTCTCTAAATGCATGCATCCAAGCACACTGAAGTATACTTTTTTTTTTTGGTTGCCTATTTGTGGATGTAATTACTCTTAAATTAACTTCCATGTTCTTTCTTTTTTGTATTATTTTATTGGCAGGAATCACATATCCATTCCCTCGTGAATGTTCTTCGTTTTTGTAATTTGGATGAATCTCTTCAAGGAGAAGATAGTCTTGTTTGCCGTAATGCTCTAGAGCGCTTATATAAAACAAAGGAAATGGACTATATGAGCTACATTGTGCTAAGGATGTTTGAGAACACAGAGGTAGTTCATTTTATGCGTTTCCCAGTTAGTAGTTCTAACTTGTCACTGTCAGAATAAATATATGGTTTCTAAGCTCTCTCCATGCTATGACTCGGTAATTTTAGTTATTGTAGTTCCTTTCTTGTAATACTGGAGAATTAATCTTCGGGATCAAGTGTATCAAACCTGACATGGACTTGGGCCTGTCCTTTTGGCAAGAAGGTTCCTTCATGGTGTTATGCAGATAATATAAATTTCTGTAGCCTAGGCTGTAACTAGGTGGAACATGTAGCCCTGACCAACTCATTATGTGATTGAGTTATTCAAACATGACAAATGAAAGTTTCCTTTATTAACAAAAGGTTGGAAAAGGGTCCAATCAAAGCCTGAAACTTTGAATTGATGTACCTTCTACAAGTCAACTACAAGAACACATCACACACATGGATACCAGACTATATAAGATAATGTAGAAATTAGAAAGAAACACAGGATATGGATCTGAATGACTTGCTTTTCCATTGAACAATTCAAGTGCATTTATAGGATTAAGGCACAAGACTTTTGCCAATCAAATCCCAAGAGTCAGCTACAATAATACAGAATAAATTTCCCTGTCATAGGTGACATTCAAGGGAAATATAAAAGGAAATAAAATGTTGACAAAAAACAGCAAAAAAAGAAACAAAATAAAGGCATTAAGGCCTGAGATTAATCACATGCAAAATGTAAAATTCAACACCCCCCCCCCTCTAACTGGGCAACAAATGTTGAGTATGCCTAGCTTGGAGCTCAATTCGTCAAACTTTATCCTTGCCACTGCTTTGGGAAGAAGGTCAGCCACTTGAGCATGAGTTGGTCTGTAGACTAACTCCATCATCGCCAAATCAATCTTTTCCTTAATGAAATAACAGTCAATCTCTGTGTTTAGTCCTGTCATGATATATAGGATTTTTAGTTATGCCAATGGTGGCCATATTATTACATAGGACTTTCATGGAGCCTTCAACGCAAACTTTAAGTTCTTAAAGTGCAACCTATTAAGCCAAATACCCTAATAGGTTCCAAGTGCAAGAGCATGAAACTTTACCTTGACACTACTTTTGGCAACAATTGGTTGCTTCTTGGTCTTCCAAGTGACTAGGTTCCCCCACATAAACCTATAATACCCTGTGGTGGATCTTCTATTAGTCACAAGTCCTGTTCAATCCACATTAGAGTAAACTTATACTCCTATGTGTGTTCTTTTTTTGAAGAATAAACCCCTTGCCTAGAGTCAATTTTAGGTACATTAGGATTCTATAGATAGCCTCCAAGTGCTCCTCATTTGATTTATTCATGAATTGACTTATTACACTGATGGGAAGGCTAATATCAGGCCTCATGTGGGATAGGTAAATCAACTTCCCTAGCAGCCTTTGGTACATTCCAATGTAATTTGGAGCACAATCTTATTTTAGGCCAAGCTTGTAGTTGGCTTCTATTGGGGTGTCAATTGGCTTGCATTGCATCATCCCTGTTTCTTCAAGCAAGTGTAGGGTAGACTTTCTTTGAGATATAATTATGCCTTTCCTAGACCTTGCCACTTCTACACCTAAGGAATATTTTAGGTTTTCAGGGTCTTTTACTTCAAATTTAGTAGCAAGAGACTTCTTTAATTTCTTCATCTCTTTAGTGTAATCACCTATGATCACTTCGTCATCAATATAAACAATAAGAACAGAAATTCTCCCATCAGAAGCAAATTTAGTGAACAATGTATGGTCTGTTTGAAACTGGTTATACCCCTAACTCTTGACGACTTTGGTGACCCTATCAAACTAAGCCCTAGATGACTTTTGCAGCCCATATAAAGAGTTATGCAATCTGCACACACTATATTATGATTGCTACTTGATTCAAGTCCATGAGGGATTTCCATATGGACTTTTTCTTCTAAATCTCCATTCAAAAAGGCATTTTTTACATCTAATTGATGTAGAGGTCAATCAAGGTAAGAGGCAAGTGAAAGAAGTACCTTTATAGAATTAAACTTGGCTATGGCAACAAAGGTTTATTGAAAATCAATGCCTTAGGTTTGTATGAATTCTTTGACAACTAACCTTGCTTTACGCTTGTTAATACTTCCATCTGAATTATACTTAACCATGAAAATCAACTTAGAACCTATCGATGTCTTCCCTTTAGGTAGCTTAACAATTTCCCAAGTGCCATTTTCCTCTCAGGCCTTCATTTCTTCTTCTATGGCTTTCCTTCATTCTAGGCACTTTATAGCTTCATAGACCTTCTTAGGTATTTTTTCAGCAGATTAGCCATAAAGGTTTGCAAAGTAGAGGATAATTTATCATAAGAGTTTAAAGTACTTACGGGATATTGAGTTCATGACCTTACCTCCTTTCTTAGTGCAATAGGCATCTTCAATTCATCCTCCTCATTCTCAGTTTCAGTACTTGGAATTGGAGGAGATAACTGGCCTTGCTCAGGAGGTGTGCAGTGGTTTTCTTCCATGCATTGCTCTTGCATCTGCTGATCCTTCTTCTTTCTAGAGTAAACAATCAGCCTCCTTTGCTGTGTGGCATTAGGACAGGTCTTGGGTTCAATCAGCTCCTTTTGCTGTTTGGCATTAGGACAGGTCTTGGGTTCTTTGGGATTGGTTGTTAGGGTTTGAGGTTCATGGTCAAAGGGGAATGGAGCTTGAATGTTGGCTGGAGGAGGTATGAAAGTAGTGGAAATAGGAGAAATTCTGGTTCAAGGTTCATGATAGAAATTTTCAGAACCAAACAGCCATTCTTGTGTGTCAAGAGTCTCCCCCTTAATGGGTATTCTGGGGTAATATGGCTGGTTTCATAAAAAGGTAACGTCTAGGGTGATATAGAATGTCTTTGGGATGGGAGAGTAGCATTTGCAATCTCTTTTTGTAGGAGAATACTTGAGAAAAGTACATTTAAGGGCCTTAGGATCAAGTTTGCTCCCATTATCAATATGGACAAAGGATGTACAGCCAAAAACCTTCCAAGGAAGGGTAGACATAGTTTGAGTGTTAAGGTAGGTTTCAAGGAGTTTTTATTGAGGAGTGTGAAAGTTCAAGGTCCTAGATGGCATTCAGTTTGAGGTATGTGGCAGCAAGAATGGCTTTCTCCTAGAAAATCTTAGGAACATTTAAGGTGAGCATGATGGACCTAGCAACTTCTAAGGAGTGCGTGTTTTTTCTTTCAGATACCCTATTTTGTTGTGGAATATTTACACGAGCTTTGGTGGATTATCCCTTGATTGGTGAGATAACTTCCTAGGACAGAATTGTAATAGTACCTGGCATTATTTGATTGGAAAATTTGGATTGTGGTTTGAAATTGATTTTGGATGAGAGTATGGGAGGCTTTGAAAGTGTTGGCAACATCAACTTTTTCTTTAAGAAGGTACAACCAAGTCAAATAGGTATGGTTATCTATAAAAGTGAGAAACCACCTAGCCTCATTAACATTTTTAACTCTAAAAGGGTCATATATCACTATGGATAAGAGTGAAAAGTTAAGTTGGTTTGTGAGTTTGAGAAGGGTAAGAGTTTTTGACATGCTTAGACATTTGACAAACTTCACGCTGGAAATGAGAGACATTTTTATCGCACAATTAAGACTAAGATGTCAAATTTACTTGACAAACCAGATCATGAAATGCTTTTGCTTTTAAGATATAGTTTTTAAATTGGATTTTGAGAAAGCGTATCATAAGTTGAGTTGGGTTTCTTAGATAAGGTTCTTGCTAGGAAAGGTTTTAGTGACAGATGGCGGAGATGGATTTTGGGTTGTCTTTCTACTGCTACCTTTTGTGTGGTTGTCACTGGTGGACCACCCCTCTTTATTTATTTATTTATTTATTTTTATGTGTGTGATAAACTAGAGGATAAGAAATCCTCAAACCAAAGAATACAAGAAAAACTGAAAACAGTACATAGTATAAAAAATCCCTAAAGATCCTAATAGTGTACAAGAGTTGCCCAATCTCTTTGTAAATCGGAAATAGTGAACCTATATCTTGGTTTTGAGGTCAAAAAGGAGTTAGGCAAGGAGATCCCCTTTCTCCCTTTTTGTTTACTTTCACAGTGGATGCTCTGAGTCAGATGCTTTCTAGCACCATATATAAGGGGTGTTATTAAAGGTTTTACAGTTGGTTTAGAGGAGGTCATGGTTCCCACTTGGAGTTTGCAAATGAGACTATCCAGTTCTCACAGAATGATAGACATAGCATCATAAATGTTCTTTACTTTCAGTTTTTTTGGGCTATTTCAGGTCTGAAGATTAATTTAGCCAAGAGCCGTGTGGCTGGGATAAAGGCAGACAGCCAAAGCCTTTCTTCATATGTTGTTTTGGCTAGGTCTCAAGTCTTACAGTGGCCTCTCATTTATTTAGGTGTACCTTTGGGTGGCAATCTACGGGCTACTGCTTTTTGGGACCCAATGGTCTAGAAGATCTGTAAGTGTTTGGATAATTAGAAGGGAGCCTTCTATTCTTTAAGTGGACATATCACTCTTATTCAGTCTTGCTTATCCAGCATACCTATATATAACATGTCTCTTTTCAAAATCCCAACAAGTGTAGCCCATAAGATCAAAAGGGTTATGAGAAATTTCCTTTGGTCATGTGGAGGGAAGGATAGCAAAATTCACCTGGTTAGTTGGGAAGTTTGTTCGGGCCTAAGAATGTAGGAGGCTTCGATCGTGGAAATTTGGTGTCCAAAAACATTGCCTTGCCAACTAAATAATTATGGTGTTTTCCTTCAGAGGGGACTGCTTTATGGCATAAGGTTATTTGCTGGTGAGTATGACTCATACAAGTCGTTGGAAATTTATTTCACAAGGATATGTATCTTCTATGTCACTAGTTTCTTCAAAATTGGGTGATGGCTCAAAAATAAAATCTTGGAAATATACTTGAGTGGGAAATATGCCTCTTTTTTGAAGCTTATCCTCGTCTTTATCAACTTTCTGTTATACATAACCCTCCCATCCAAAATTTCTTTATTATTCATAGACATAGTTACACTCGTTCTTTTCATTTTTTCAGAAACTTGAATGATAGAAAAGGTAGTGAGCTTCAGTCTCTCTTGTCTTTAATTGATTTTGTTACTTACTCCTCTAATCATGATGAGAGTTTCTTTACCCTTTTGGTTCTTTCTCTTGTAAATCTTTTTTTGATTTGTTATACATTCTTCTACACAAGAAAGGTTTGTTCTTGATTAGCCAATTTGGAAATGTAAAGCTCCTTCAAAGGTGAAATCCCTTGTTTGGATTACAATACTCAATAGGATAAACACTAATGACCAAAATTGCAGGTTTGATGGCCCCATATGGCTCTTTCTCCCAACATGTGTGTATTGAGCAGATTTCAGTCAAAAATTTTACTTGTTATTTCTTTCCTGTCCAGCAGTGATTTACGTTTGGAATAAGCTCTCTGGTGTTTTTGGAGAAAGTTGGGTGTGTCCTAGTACTTTGGATCAGTTTCTCCAAATTCACTTTAAAGGATTTGGTAATGAGAAGGATCACGAAACCTTGTGGCAGTGTGCAATTTATGGGACTCCGGTGTGTTTGGTTGGAGAGGAATGCCAACATCTTCAAGAGTGTATCACCTATAGAAATGTTGTGGGATAGAATTGTCTATATGGCTACTTTTTGGTGCTTGGCTCATGGTTTTTTCTGGGGAATCTCCATTTCTAATGTGCAAAGACATTGGATACTTCTACAATGATAGGTTCCTAGGGTTTTTGTTACATTGTTCTGTTTTTATCTTAATATTTTTCTGATTTGAGGATTTCTTATCCTTGACATTTTGTACTTTCTCCTCTTTCTAATACAATTTCTGAATTTATTATAAAAGAAAAAAATTATAAACATGGCAAAAGGGAAGATTAAGTTTCTAGGAAGCCTTTTCGCCTTTTTTTTTTGGGTTTTATTTTAAGTGGAAATAAAATTTTATAAGAGGAGAAAGAGATGATAACACAACTATGGGAGCAGGAGATCCTCTTTTGGAACAAGCATCCAAGGAGGATTCTTTGGATGAAAATTTATGTAGACCTTGTTCTATTGGGATAGTTGACTTTGAAATGCAGAAAAATTCATGCTTACCCTTAGTAATATGACTATAATATTTGAGATTATTGATATCAGCACAAGGAGACTTGTTAAAGTTCTATTTGACCTGAGGACTTCATCATAAACATCTTTGCAGTGTCCCACTGACCTATGTCCTATGTAGAAATTGGAATCCATACGACTGTATGAATCATTCTAGACTTGGTATTATATCTTGCCTGAAGCTGTGGCATGATATTGAAAGTAGCCCCTTTTATCAAATGACTTGATTGGTTATCCAATTGAAAGCTATAATCCTTTTAATGAGATCTTTTAACATATGTGGACATTCATATGGTTGTCAGGAGTTATGCTCTGTGTCATTTACATATATGTGTAAGTCTTTACATTGAACCATCGTTTTGAATCTCAAACTGCAGTTGGCTTTAGAAGATCCAAAAAGGTTCCGCATAGAGCTGACCTTCAGCCGTGGTGCCGACTTATCCCCCTTGGAGGTAATGATAACAATCAATGTAGTTTGTTGAGAGATATAAAATGGGAGTCTTTGAATTTTGTTCATCTTCTGTTACTATATTGGATGTATGGTTTGAAATTGAAACCCAATTCCATGTCCACTGGGCTTCAGGATGCTTATGGTGCCATTTGTTCTGAAGCTTCTTATGAAAATTGCAGCTGTCTTCATACAAGCTTAACCAGAGAGCGCCATCTTTTTTTCTTTTTTTTTTTTTGGTTTGTTTGTTTTTTTTTTTTTTTTTTTTTTTTGGTTTTTTGGGGGGGGGGGGGGGGGGGGGGGGGGGGGGAGCTGACTGCTAAGAACACAAAGCAATCGCTAATCAGTTTTTAAATTTATTACCCATTTCATTTTAATTCCATCCACCAGTATGATAAATGTCTCCCATTAACTTTTCATGATGTGAGGAATATCAATAAATATACCAATTTTACTTGGCAAGCTTAATTTTCAATAGCTAATATCTGTTGTGTTTTATGGTTTCAGAAGAAGGACAGTGAGGCTGTTTCATTGCATCAAGAGCACACGCTACCTATTATGGGTCCAGAAAGGCTGCAAGAAATAGGATCATATCTCACATTTAAAAAAATGGAGGAGATGATTCACCCATTTGCTATGCCAGCAGAAGACTTTCCTCCCCCAGCAACACCTGTGGGATACTCGGGCTATTTCACTAAAAGTGTACTTGAGCGCCTGGTAAATCTTTGGCCTTTCCATAAGCAAGCCAATTCTAATGCCAAGTAACAAACTGGGAAGTAAATTTCCTCCCTCTGCTTTTACCTGTTGTCTCGTGCCTTTAATGTGATGGAAGACATGTTGAACTACCCATGCGAGCCTTGGCTCCCTTGGGGAAAAATTTTGGAATTAGCTGAAAGTAGCTATAGAAGATTAGAAATTAAAGCAGGCTTTCTTCCCTTCCTTTTTTCTTATTTTCTTGTTTTCTTACATTGATGTGAATCAGACCATTCAAATCATGATCATTGGTTAATTAATTAATTTTCAAGGAGGGCTTCATTTACTTTAGGACTTTAAATTATCATGCTCAGCTCTGATAAACACGTAATAAAATAAATTTTTATATTAAAAATGAGTACTTTAGGATATCTTTCGTGACCAATCCTCTCAACAGTTTATACATTGATCTTCTCAACAGCCGTTGGTGATTTTCTTAATTCCTACCTGAGAACTGAGCAAGAAGATTATTTGTTGATGAAATAAAACCAACTGATAAACATTTATGCAAGGCCGGCCATATACTTTGGCATTAAAGTCCTCCATGCGTTGTTGCACTTTCAGATCCTGGGGCTTATTACCATCATTTTCTTGTGTTAAGTTATTTAGAAAAAAATTTTAAAAGAAAAGAACTTGCAGAACTTCTTATAACTAAAAAAATATTTGAGTAGTATGGATCAACCAACCTTGTCCATTCTCTAGGTAAAACAAATGGAGTCGATAAATAGGCTACATATTACAAACTCAACCCCCCCTCCTAAACAAGCTCAGGCAAGAGTGACAACTCCATAAACCGGTTGAAGACCCAGTTGCATTCTAAGGAATGAGTACCGTATAGAGAAGTATTATATTCTTATATACGTCCATTTTATTTCCTTATCAAACAAAAATATAATTTGCATCTAAAAACCAGCCAAATGTGTTATTCCTCTTATAATACACTATCAAATCAGAACAACCCTTGGTCTCAATATGACTTAATAAATGTAAAATGCAATCAATCTATTTTCATTCAGGTGTACTTCTCAATTCTTATCAAACAAATACTGTGTATTTTGCTCCAAAAGATTAAAAAAACATACTACTTATTTTCTTAGAAAAAAATAAGTTCTGACTTGTATAAAGAATCTTCATTAAGACATCCCACTTTTCTACGGCACCCTACCAGATAAGGCAGGCAATCGAAATATCATTTCAAAGTAGCTCAATCAGTCAACTGAGTCCGATTGCATTAATAACCAGGAACAACCAGAATTTTATAAAGCAATGACAATCACAAGAGTCAATCCCCTGTCGTGGTCGTCATCAACATCCCTAAATTCATGCTTTAATTGAAAACAATACATAGCTGAATTTTAACGAGCGGAGTTCAGACGGCTATGTGTTTCTCAACCTTCTTCTGAAGCTCGTCCTTCTTGGCCCCAACCACCCTGTCGATCTCCTTTCCCTTCTTCAACAACACAAACGTCGGCATCGCCTGTACCTGAAATTCCTGTGCCACATCCTTTTTTTTTTTTAACAGAGGAAAAATTTTAAAATAAAAACAGCGATATGTGAGAATCGAGAAAAATATTGATATTATTTGCTGAAAAAAAATTAGAGAAACAAGGAGACTTACAGATAGCTCGTCGACATCGATCTTGACGAATTCAACGTCGGAGAATTTGTCGGCCATGGCGTGGATGGCCGGCTCTATGAATTTACATGGCCCGCACCACGATGCTGAGAAATCTATCACGATCTTCCCTCCATCAATTACCAAAACCAGAGAGATTCAGTGGACTGAAGAAAAATCAGATCTCTATATGGAATGTTATTATTCCAACCAAAAAAAAAATGGAACAAGAGATATAAAATTCAATACAAGCTGAGTGGAATCTTTGACTTCATTGAAATGGAGCTGCCATCGCGCCGCTGAGTGAAACGACACGACCCGAGAATTCTCCGCCGCAGACGGCGAAGCATTAGCTGAAGCATCGCCTCCCAATAAGCTAGAGAGGATTGATCCCATTCTTTCCTTTCGGTCTCTCCCCTCAAGCCAACCTTCCCCGGGTGTGCCAGAATTTATGCCCACGACAAAAAGCTAATGGTATATTTATCCGCTTTTCTGCTGCTATTCCTTTACATTTTTGGCCAGATATTTTTTGGAGTATCTTCGAACTTGGAAGTTTACTTTTGTATCAATTTTTTTTTAATCTCCAGATGCCTTATTTATTACTTGTGACTTATATTCTTATTTTAAAAAGATATTTTAGGGTAAATTATTCTTCCTCTTTATGGTTAGATTAGACAGCGACCTTTTTTTATTCAGGGAATATATACAATATCTTTGAAACCAAAATAAAACTCAAATATTTTTAAGATTAATACTATATTAAATATATTATTGATTAAAAATTTTTTAATTTTTAAATTTTCATTTTAATATTATTTATTTTTTATTAAGAATGATGAATATACTTTATTTTAAATTTTAAAAAAGTGACTATTTTTACATTAAGTATATAAAATGTAATTATGTTTTATTTTTTACTATGAGAAACTTAGGATAACTCATCTTCTAATCTAAAAATATATATAATTTCTCGAATAAAAATAAACAAGATATAATTTAGATAATTTTTATTGTTGTTTAAGCCATTTGTAATTAAAAATATGTTTTAAATGCAACAATATAAAAAATATTGTATCTATATATAATTTTTGTCAATTAATTTAATAACACAACAATTAAGTTTTAAAAATTATATTTTAACTCTTTTTTTTTATTTTTCTTTGGAGGTGTCAGGGGCTCCCCCCTCTCTTTTTTTTTTAAATAAGGGACAACTCTACCTTTTAAGGGATGAGAAAGACGTTAAATTCTATAAATTATACTTTCGTTCTTTTAATTTAATGGTGGGGTTTGCCATGAGCTCACCCCCCATTAAATTTGCTTTGGGGGGACATCTCCCCTTGTATAAGGGGTTGCCCCCTATTTTGAGAGAGGAGGCATATAGTTAAATGTGTCCTCAAATAATTTATTGAGATTGTCATTGAATTTAATTTTTTAAAAAATATTTTTTAAATATTTTTTTAAAATTTAATAATGACGTTATTGAGTTTAAAAAAATTATAACTAGTACAAATATTTTTAACACAATTACATTTAAATCATTAATATTTTTTATTATTACATTTCAGGTTCAAGAGCCCCATTTTCATAACATCATGATATACAGGTATTTATGAGATTGAATGAGGATGCCAAATGACGATACGTCAATGTGGGTGCGTCGCATCAATAACTATTTAATTGTTTTTATCTAAAGTAGTATTTTTTTTATGCCAACATTAATTAAAGTAATATTCAAATAATGCAAAATAAGTCATTTTCATAGGGAATTAGGTGTTACATGACATAATTTGTAAATTATCTGTATCTTTTATTAAAAAATAAAAATTTATGAATGTTGAGCAGGTTTTCTAAAATAATAAAAATAATTTATAAACTCATAAGAGTTTTAATTATTTTTTATATATTTTCTTTTATATGTTCTTTTTATTTGATCTAACTAAGTATAATATTGAAGTAGGATGGGTGAATTAAAAAAAAATGTAGAGCGAGTGTCAATTTCACACTTCCTCGTCTTTGATAAGAGTCAAAGATAAAGTCCAACGATATATTAACAATCTATTTTATCACCAAACTAATTATTCTAGGCCTAACTAATTTAGAATAACTAGTGCAGAAGCTTAGGCATAAAGAGACAAGGAAACTAGACAAAATAAAAATTCATTCACAAGCAGGTACTCCTAACTTTGAAATCATATTCTTTATTAAGTAATAATAATATTATGATGAGAAGATTGCACATGCAACTCCTACAATTACACCAGCCGTCTTGCATAGTCCCAACCACTAAGCCACCACATACATGCAACAAAAACCCATGGTTTGTCATACACAATAATAGGCATATTTTGGCAATGGGAAGTGCAAATGAAATGCCGCCTATAAGCATTTATTAAATGGAAAAAATTTTAAATGGAGATTTTTTTTAATTGAAATATGATTTACGAATATTTTTTATCATTCAGCAACACCATATGATTGAATGTTATTTAAAAAAATCACATCTTATGTTTTTACTAAACGAATTTAATAGTAAATTTTTAGAGAATTTCAAGTCTTATCTTGAAATGGAATGACCTGATTTTTGTTTACGATAGCCATCGCTAAATAGCAGTTGCTCATGCCCATTGGAATACATTCATTAGGTCCCTCTTAGAAGGGGGCTTCACCAACACCTACAAGACACCAATAAACTATTCTCAGAGATTCAACCTGTTCGTCTGTGCACTTTTAAAGGAGTGCTTCAACACGAATATTTATTCCAAGAAACCAAGAAATTGAAATTCAATCATTGCCCCATGGAATAAGACATATGGATAAATGTTAAATTAGTTCGAAACTAATCTCTTGGATCTTGAACAGTATGCATAGCTTTCCAGTGTATTTTTTGTCACTCCATTATATGCTACTACTTCTAGCACAATAAAAAGCAATATCAACTTATGCGCTAAGATTGGTAGAGTATACCCATGCCCGATCCTTCCAAACTCGTTCTTCAATATCGAAACACTTGAAAGGCAAAGCTCTACAACTAGAGCGGCCCACGCAGTCCCAATAACCCATGGGGTGTCTGCTATGACTAGAACCATTTAAGCCTTCCTTTGTCCTCATCACTAGGCATAAACTTAATAGGAGTAATTATTCGCAATGGTCATCCAATGTGCTCATGTATGTGAAGGGAAAGGAAAAAGCAAGATATCTCACAGGAGACACACCTCCACCAAGCATTTCAAACCTAGATACCTTATTTGGGATGCCGAAAATGTCATGATTCATTAACTCTATGACACTTGGATTAGAGAAAACTACCTTCTGTGGAGTTGATTGAGATTGAAGGCATTCTTCATGATTTGAGACCAGGTGACCTTACTATAATTTAGTATTCTTCTCTCCTCAACAAATATTAGCAGCCACTTGATTTCTTTGAGACCTACACCTGGAGCTATAATGTTGATATACCAAATTATAAGTAAATACTTGAAAGGAAACACATATTCAAATTTTTGTTTAGGTTCAATTAGAAGTTTGAACAAGTTTGTGGGAGAATATTGGCAACCAAACCATTTCCTTCCCTCAATAAAGCTATTTTAGAGGCTTGATGAGAGGAAATTAGCAAAAAGTTGTTGCAGCATTCCCATAATAACCAAAATAATGTTGAACTCTTAACTTTAGTTGCCTAAACCACCTTAAATCAGTCCTCTAACAACTAGCAAAAGAAGGTGGGAAAACCTTACTGTGACCATTGTCACAAAATTGGTCATACCAAGGAAGTTTGTTGGAAGTTGCAAGGAAAACCAGCCAACTAAAAACCTAGGCCAAAGGGAGATGCTAAGGTTTATAAAGTGGCAAGTGAAGATGCAGCCTCTATTGAGTCATCCTTGTTTAGATGTGAGCAACTTAATCTCTTACAAAAAATCTTTGTTACTCAAAGCACAACCAACAATGACAACTCCAAGGGTATAGTAGTTACTCGCAATATTGCTTAGTCAAGTGATTTCCTTTTTGCCTTGAGTATGCAAATTTTAAATGACCATACATGGGTGGTGGACTAGGTGCATTTGATCATATGACCAATAATCCCACTCTTTTAAACACTATTAGTTCATGTAATGGTTCTTTAAAAGTCAAAATTGTTGATGGACATTAGCTATTATCATTGGTATAAGCACAGTAAATCATTTTTAAGCACTTTATTCTAAAAAATGTGCTATTAGTTCCTAAAATTGACTGTAATCTACTGCCTACTATCAAATGATAAGGATAATGGCTATATAGCTAACTTTGTAGATGATAAATGTATTTTTTGAACTTGGCATTTAAGAGGATGATTGGTAATATTAAGGAGGTAGCTGGTTTTTATTTCATAAGCATGACTACCTAAAATAAAAAGGAATATTTTGTTAGTAGTAATTTTGATTTACTATTGTGGCATTAAATATTAAGCCACGCAAATTTGAAATATATGCAAAAAATGGATCCTAGTCTATTTAATAAAAATTTATCCTTATTCAATATGATTCCTACCAATTTGCCAAACGCATTAAATCCATTTACCTTTCACAAAGCTATAAACTTTCACATCCTTTTTCCATTTAGTTCACCCTAATGTTTAGGGGCCTTCTAAGGTTAAAGGTGTTTTGGGTGCAAGATGATTTGTCACATTTGTTACTGATTATACAAGGGTTATATGGGTATACTTAATGAAAGAAAAATTTAAGGTCTCATCTATTTTCAAATACTTCAATCATTTTACCCTAACTCAATTCCAAGCACCCATCAAGGTTCTTAGAATTGATAATGGTAAGGAATATATCAATACTCAGCTTAATACCTTTTTGGTTAAGCATCATATACACCATCAAAGTTTTTGCATTCACACCCCCAACAAAATGGAATTACTAAAAGAACGAATATATACCTCCTTAAGGTGGCTAGATCTCTTATATTCATTATGAATGTTTCCAAAACTCTTTAGAAGAAAGCTATTCTCACTTCTGCCTACCTTATCAATAGAATGCTTACTAAAGCTTTAGATGTTCAAGTATCATGCAATAACTTTCTTAAAACCTTTTCAAATATCCAAGTCATCTCTACCTTGCCTATTAAAGTCTTTGGTTGTACCACCTTTGTGCACCTACAACACAATAACAAACTTGATCCCAAGACCATAAAGTGTATTTTTGTTAGGTATTCTACCTCTTAAAAGGGTTACAAATGTCATTCACCCTCCTTGCAATACTTCTTTGTCCATATTACCTAAGAACATCCATTTAGGGGGAGAGCATTTTCCATCAAAACTAATGGAGTTTTTGTATTGAAGAAACTCTTCAACCCTTAGAATCAAAACCTTATAACCCTACCCAACCTACACTTGTCATTGTTTCTCTTAAACCCGAGCCTAATAGAATAAATCCAACCATTGTCCCAAGTTAAATCAATACTAACAAAGCTATTCTTGCCCTTCTATCTATTGAACCCAAGCTAAACTTCACCTTTGATATTGAACATGGAAATTTAACAAGTTAGGAACATGAAAATAATATTCCTACTCAACAAAAAGATCTCATTATCTGCTCTAAGAAGAAAAAGTCCTAAGAAGTAAAGGCTAACCCATCTCCTATGTAGAACAACTCTTTAATTCCAAGTACAGGTATGAATCCTTAAAATGAGTCTAAATGTTTCATGTTCCCTTTACTTGGAGGAAGGAAATTAAATCTTGTACTAAGCACTCTATTGGCCAATTTGTTGCTTATTATAAATTGTCATCTATTTACCAAGATTTTGTAGCTGAGATGTCCAATGACAAGTGCCCTAAAATATTCATGAGACTCTCAAGTAAGGGGAATGAAGAAAAGTCGTGCATGAGGAGATGAATGCCCCTAAAAAAGAATGACACATGGAATTTAGTTGAGCTACCTAAAAAGAAAAAACCTATTGGGTGCGAATGGCTGTTCAACATCAAATATAATTCAAATGGAAGCACCAATAGCTATAAAACAAAAGGGGTAGCAAAAAGATTTAACCAAATACATATGATAGATTATCAAGAAACTTTTGCTTCAATGGCCAAATTCAACTCTGTTAAAGTCCTATTGTCTACTGTGCTAATTAGATTGGCTTCCATACTAACTTGATGTCAAAGAAGTTTTTCTAAACAAGGATTTTGATGGAGAAGTCTATATGATTGTTCCTCCTAACTTTGATGCACATAGCAGTGGTAAGGTTTGAAAAGCTCAAAAAATCGCTCTATAACCTCAATAAATCACCTAAACCTTGGTATGAAAAATTCACTATGGTTATAAAGAAAAAGGTTACACTTAAGGACAAGTTAATCACACTATTTTCATTAAGTTTTCTACTAATGGAAACATAGTTGTCCTAGTTGTGTATGTTGACAATATAATTGTCACTAGTGATTATGAAGATAAGATTGAGATCTTGAAGAAGGCTACCAAGACAATTTGATATATAAGACCTTGGTTTATTGAAATATTTCTAGGGAATGGAAGTGTCAAAATTGAAGAAAAGAATTGTTATATCTTAAAAGAAGTACACCCTTGACCTTTTTAAGAAAACTAGAATGCTGGGGTACATAACTAGAAACACTTATGAAAGTTGACTACAAGTTAAAATTTCCTCAAAAAAGTTTCTCTATTGGCATTAAGAGGTATAAAAAATTTATTGGCAAACTTATTTATCTAACTTACACAAGATAGGACATCAATTTTTTTGTTAATGTCATTAGTCAATTCATGAGCAAGTCCACTAAAGTTTATCTTTCTACCTATAGAATCCTAACGTACCTTAAAATGACATCTAGAAAAAGGATTTTCTTTAAAAAGACACCGACTATGAAATTATAACTTATTATGATATAGACTATGTTAAATTTATTACTAATAGGATATTCATCTTAGGCTATTGTACTTATATCTAAGAAATTCAGTAAGTTAGAGAAGTAAGAAATAATCAATTGTTGCTAAGAGCAATGCAAAAGCTTAACACAAAGCTTTGGCTCAAGAAATCTATGAAAGCTCATGATAAAAAATGTTACTTGGTGAATTGATAATTAAGTGTGTAGAACTTATATAAGTTTTATGTGATAATTTGGCTACCTTGGTATTGCCAAGAATCCTATTCAACATGACAAAACTAAACATGTTAAAACCAACCACCACTTTACGGGAGAAAGTGGACTTTGGTCTACTTGTTCTTACTCATACCCCAACAAAAATTCAAATTGTTGACATTCAAACTTAAAGAACTTAAAGTCCTCAACTTGAGAAAAAGTGTTGGTAATTGGTTGTTATTAGCCGTTGGAAATTTACTTTTACTCCCTAATTCAGTATTCTTTATTCCCAAATTCTGTAGAATTGGGCCAATACTTTATTGTTATTTATTTTTTCCTAATTTATATCCTCTAATTTATTTTATTTTTTTCTTTTGGGCCGCCTGTATCTTGGGATTCTAGTGGCAAATATATTGCCATGGTCCCTATAAATTCCTATCCCTACCATTCAAATAGAGTGACGGATTCAGATTATCTTTCTTCTAAACTTGAAGAAGTATATTGATTGAAATGCATAACAATGTTTATCTTAATAGAGCCACACAGAGATATTTAACAGTCAAATAATCTTTTTTACACCTGTGGGTTAGAGCTACCAATAACCTTTTTCACACTTCTTCGCACAATGGAGCAAAATTTGACAATCGTTCTTG
The DNA here is from genome assembly GCA_032878935.1 of Erythrophleum fordii. Classification (NCBI taxonomy): domain Eukaryota; kingdom Viridiplantae; phylum Streptophyta; class Magnoliopsida; order Fabales; family Fabaceae; genus Erythrophleum; species Erythrophleum fordii. The sequence continues at coordinate 15,346,815 of JAVQMF010000049.1, read as the reverse complement.
CACTTTTGTTCACAATCTTACAAGATAATGGCGTTTAATTGCTTCATTGTATTTCTCCTCTACTTGTTCGTGGTTTTCATAGCACGCTTCTGTCTCATTCATTAAGAAGTAGAAGGAGGAGGAGAGGAGACAACGCCATTCTAGAACAATGGTGCCCAAAAGCCTAATATCATTGAGAAAACAATATATACATCCTGAAGGAATCTGCTCCAGAGTTGCATGCCATGATACAAGGATTTCAGCCAAGGAGTCCAGTTCTTTCATCAGTGGTATCAACTGCCTTATCTTGCTCAAACAATTTCAAGTTATGGTGCTGAAGCTTCGGTAGTGCTGGATTACACTCACCAGGTATACGTACGAGACTCAACGAGGTTCTGGAACTTTAAATCAGCCCCTAAAAAGTTAATCATAATAATTGACCAGTTGCTTGCTGTTATATTTAATTGACAAGGGGAAGGTCTAAACTCGAAATAGGATATCTGTTGAAAAAAACATGACAAGATTTTTAATTCATACACGAAGAAGATCGGCCACAAGGTTCCCTCATCCTGGGCCCAGCTCAATCGGATAGTCCATTTGCTCCCATAGACACATCACCCAGACACCAATAATCTAAATTTACATATTGAAAACAATGCAAACCCGATGAAATTCATCTAGTTCATGACTCATGAGAGATAAGACATAAGGAACTTAAAAAGTTTAATAGCTAAATTACTTCACCATTCACCAAACACTTGGTGTACTTTCAGGATAAGTTACAAAATCACCTTCAGCGCCAAAAACATTGTGGTTGATGTAGAACCCAGCTTTAGGATTTGTCAAATCTTCTTCCATATGCTAAGCTACTAAGATTGGGCCTCCACGAAACAGAGAATGTAACAACAATGAATAGTGTGTTCACCTATGGTCCAGGACAAGCAGATCACATGCATTTGCGTAATAAGTAGTTCAGTGCTGATATTTAATATATAAGGGAAAATTTCTGCTGGAATTAGGATATTTTATCCAAAGGAAACATGACCAAAAAAGTTTGAGGAGATTCTGATCTCACGATCATCATCCAAGTTTAATGTAACCAAAAGTGGCATGCAGTTCAAGACTCGCAGATAATGCGAATTTCTGTCACGTAATATTGAGTTAGGGACAATGGTTATTGGTTATACCTAGCCAAGTGAAGTCACGATAAATAAAACTTGCACTTTCTCTCAAGCTAAAAACTAAACCAACAAATGATTGAAAAATTACGTGATGATGCCTTTGAGGTGCTTCACGAGCTCAGATTCCGAATGTGGCTCATGAGAATGCTCTGCCTATAACAATAAAAAATAAATTCCTCGGGTTGAATGTCACGGTAGAAGAAACCAGTAAGAGCCCAAGAAAGAGGGGAAATATAAGAAGATTAGGCCAGAGCGGTTGATGGAAATTGAAGAGGTGGGTGAAGAGTCAAGACTCCTGGGCATTATCCAAGTGCCCAACGAAAGGTGTGTTAGGAATTTTAGAAGATGAAGAAGACGTAGTAAACGCAGAAGAAGGCAGGGGCTGTGCTGCGAGTTGCGAAATCAAGTAGGCGTTGGAGAGCTGACGATGAAGTGTGAATGATTGTTGCAGCAGTTTTATGAGCATTCTGCTAAACTCGTCTCTGGCGGAAAGTGGCGCGTACAATCATTTATTCATTGACGTCATTGGGCTTTCTGATTGGGCGAATCGTGCTCGGGCGGGGATGTAGCTCAGATGGTAAAGCGCTCGCTTAGCAAGCGAGAGGTGCGTCTATCGATACCCCCCATCTCCATTTAACTTCTCGGACTTTCATTTTAATGATGGCAATGAGGCAGATCGGAATGGTATTTTCGTTACCTTAGTCATTTATAACTTGTCTCTCATTCTTGCAGGTTTCTTTTTTTTTTTCTCTTCCTCATACTTGCCCTATACCAGCAATGTAATATCAAAATGCCCGAACAAATAATGAAATGAATGATCCTGCTTTTGGGTGAACACTATACAATAATGAAATTGAATAACTGACTAAATGATAAATATTTAAACATTTTGATCATATATACATATATATATATATATATATAATTGAGAAAAATTAATAAAAAATCTTAAATAAAAATGTTTAGATTTGAAGCAAGGTTGAAATATATATGCGTCGATTTGTTTCTCGCTTTACTTATATATATATATATATATATATATATATATATATATATCTATGTATATATATATATATATATATATATATATATATATATATATATATATATATATATATCTATGTATATATATAAAATAAAGTGAGAAACACATTGAGGCATATATACCTCAATCTTGCTTTAAATCTGAACACTTTTAATAGTTTTTCTTAATTTGTCATGATATTGAATCAACCATTAAATTATTCAACATAAACGAGTTGGGATAAGTCAAGTTAGAATGAGTTAGGCCAAAATTACTATCTCTAATCTTGTTTTTTTTTTTTTATACCAATCTATTCTTGTTAGTTGTTACATACTACCCTAAAAAATATTGGTGCAATCAATTTGGTCTTTGAATAGTTATTGACACCAATTTAGTTTTAATATTTCAAGAAATATATCATTTTAGTCGATTAAATTAATGTCACTAGGATCTTTTAAAGATTAAATTGACGGTGATAAACATTTGAGTTAGAATTAAATGAATAATTAAATATAATTGAATACTTATCCATGCGAAAGTGAATCTTATCAAATCTTCTGTCTCACACAATTTGGACCAAAATTACATAAAGACTTGCCCTCGTATTCACAGCAAATGCACCATAGTTTTAAAAAAGGATCTGAATTTGCTTTAAGATAATTCTTTTATGTCTTGCAATGTATTTTGAGTCTTTGTTTTTTTTTTTTTCACTATACTCTGTATTCTCTTCTCTTTAAGGAAGTTTTTTTAACATATGTTTCCAATTTACAGGTTAGTTTTTCTTTTTTGTCAAATTTTTCCTCTTTTATTTTATACTTGACAAAAAATTGACTTTTCAACTTTAAATTCAAATAAAACTAATTTAAATCATATTAATTAATTAATTAATTAATTAATTAATGACCTTGATTTATTGAGTTATGAATTAATCCATCATATGCAATCCAAATTTCAACAATAACAATAAATTTTGAAAAACTAAATTGATGTTATTAAAATCTTTGAGAAACTAATATAAGTAATAATTAACTCATACTAGCTTAGTTAGAGCATTCTTATCTAGTCAACAAATTTTGCCTAAAATTTTCTACTTTGGTGCCAATTATCCCAATTAAGTTCTTAATAAGTTAAGAATTATGGCTTTTTTATTTAACATAAGAAAAAGTTCCAGAGTTAAAACATACATAAATACCAAATCTATCATATATCTCTCAAAAGAGAAAACCTATAATATATAGCGTTATAAAAGGAGGACATATCATCGCTATTAACATGTAGACCTGATCACGGGCCGAGAAGCCCGCTCGGCCCGATAGACCCAGCCCGAAAAATATGTATATGAGTATAAAAAAAAAACCTGAAAAAAATAAACTTATTTTTAAAAAGTCCGAATATAAAAGGGCCGAGTTTGGACTTTTTTTAAAGCCCGACCCGAGTCCGAGCCCAAGCCTGTCCATATTATAATTATTTTTTATATATTATTAATAAATAATATTATTAGAACATTTATTTATAACTATAAATATAAGTAAAAAAGAATTATATAACATATATGATTATTATTATTTTTACTTTTACTTATTGTATAATATATTATTAAAAATAAATTATAATTCAAATAAAATAAATTATTAATAATAATATTTTAAAAAAATTATTATTTTGAGAGGTTTTACTATCTTATATAAATATAAATATATATATATATAAGTTATTTAAATTTTTTGTAATTTTTTAATAAATTATTTGAAATTAAAAATAAGAATAAAAATATGTCTAACAAGTAATGAATATATATAATATTTAAAATTAAAAAAAATAAAAATATTTTTTTAAAAAAATAATTGGGCAAAACAGATCGATCAAAACCAGACCCAAGTTTAACCAAACTTGAGTCAACTGATACAGTTTAAACAATGTCGAGTCCAGCCCAGCGCCTTTATGAGCTCGACCGTGATCAAGTCTATTAACATGGTTTTTCTAACGCTGTAAATTGGACATCACTTTGTGAATTATCATCAATGATACTTGAACACGCGTTACCACCTTTGCTTCCCTCTGCAACACATTCAGATATCCTGGTGATGCAAGACCTATATCTAGGTCATTATTCTCTTGGAATTCCAAATCCAACACCATACTGTTGATAAAGAACAAGGGCATATTTGGTAGCTAGGATGGAAGAAAAAACAGAGAAGGAAAAATTTTGTAAAATATTTATTATATCTATCTAATTATTATTTAATAATATTTATCTTAATAAATACTTATCTTAAAATAAAGACAAAAGAATTATTTTTTACTCTTAAAAATTATTTTTTATTTTCTATTTTTATTTACATCCTTTTTAATTCCCCCAGCACACACTGCAACACGGATAGTATGCATCCCTTATAAATATTATAATAACCACCATTTTTTTATGCAAATCTTAAAAAAAAACAGAAAGATTAAACTATTAGTTTAACCAGTCACAGAACTATTAGAACTTGATAATCAATTTACAGAAACGCACACCCAATTGTGCTCCAGTAAAATAAGGAAGGCCACATTCCTTCTTTCTTTTCTTTTTTTTTTTTTTTTTTTTGGCCATTGCCACTCTCATTTATTAGGGGATGGTATAAACATATCAATTTGACATTATAAGCCCAGAAAAAAAAAAATTGCAGCTTTACCCACACACACTGTTGTTTAGTGGCTATTCTAAAACATTATAACGAAAAGCCCTGATTAAGATCTCTCTCTAGTACTCAAGACACTACATTAAACATTTTCCAAAACCAGGGCTAATTGCCTCTCGTTCGTCTCACTGCCTTTCGCATTAACCCTAACACTTTCGATGCTTTTCCTAGCCACTGAGCAAATTCTAAAATTATTGTTACCATCCCAAATCAAATAGAGATGAAGAACGAGCAAGTTCGCACCAATTACAACCCCTAAGAAGGAAAGAGACGCAGATGCTCTTGTAAATTTTGAAAACTTAAAGACAAATCCAAACATGAGGGCACTCATCAAGATCCATATTCCCATTAGGAGCTTATGTTTCTTAGGGGATTTCTCCCACGGAGGTATCTGTTGATTCAATTCGAAACAATAGTACAACAAGAAGGTAGTAAAACAAACAAAGGTGACGAAGGATACGATTGGAATGTCGTTATTGGAGTATGCTCTGTAAATTTGGGCGCTGCTGCTCATAATCAAGTTGATGAGACCGAAGCAGGGAAGGATACGGTAAAGACGGGTTTCTTTGTTGGAATTGACGATGACGCGAGGCTCAGATGAAGTCCTTTCATGGATTGCCATTGTTTGCTCTAAAAGCGAGTGAAGGAGAGTGTGAGAGTGAATTGGAGATTTGTATTGAGGAATGAAGAAGGGGTTTGTATTTCTTAAATAAAAGAAGAAGAGCAAATTTTCGAGTTACTTTCGGTTATTGGAGCTTGCTTGGAAACTGCGAATCAGATTCTAAACAGAACGCAGACAGCATGGAGGAGGGGTAGTTTCTAGGGATCTTTCCTAGAAACATCAGAGAAAGAACATTGTCCACTGAGTAAATTACCAAAATGCCGTGTTGCTTGATCCAAGATTTCTTTTTTTTGGGGTAAATCTTTATTCAGGAATTTATTTCACCGTGACCATGAATTTTAAAGTTTATTGTTTGTATTTCTATTCTATACATCAACTAAATAAATATATAAATATATTAAAATTTTAATATATATATATATATATATATATTTATTTATATTTAATGATAAAATTTAGAGTAAATTACATTAATCTTATTTGAGATATAATTTTTTAATTTCAAAAATATTATCTTACTCTTTAACATTTGATATATATTGCTAAAGACTTTTTTTTTAATTTTATATTTTATGGATAGAATTAACTTTTTGCATGATATATATTTAAAAATAATAATAAACTACATTCTCCTCTTTTAAGGCATATCCAATTTGCAAAACCCTTTCATCTATTTTAAAGATCTACACTTCTCATTGTGTGAATTGAAATTATTACACATGCATTTCTTACAAAAACTTAAGCGTTCTGCCGAGAAGTCTTTGAATTTTTCAACTATATTTTTCCCTCAAGTGATTGATGAAAATTTTGGTCTTATTTTGCGCTTTGACTTGGGCTCTCATAACTAAAGAGACAACATCACATACCTTTGGCTCGAATGCTTTCCATCATCACCACCTTTTCTTTTGGGTATGCAACATTCTCTCTTGGTCTTTTTTTCTGTTTGGATGTTACTTCTTTCTTCATGGCCATGTTCTCCTTGTAGACTAAAGTAGGATAAATAAATCAATTAAGTGATACCCAAAACAAGAAAAGTGAAATAAAATTCACCTCCAACTGTTGCAAGTTTTAGAAAATTGTAGAATCTGTGTATAGTCACTTTTTGCTCACAGGAAATTTTTAAATTCTAGTATTTTATTAAGCGGTGATGTCTAGACTCTGAGGCAATGTAAAAAATGAGCATAATTTATAAGCAATAAATCAATGGCATTTTCCATCAAAATACTGATTATTTTGCAACGTTCAACCATGATCTCAAAATCCTACAATATTTGGACCATATAGAGAATGTTCCTAGTTTATTGGCAACGTGGCAACATTCAAAAATCAACTAACATTCTCTCAGTTGATCTGGATGACTTAATGACTTCCAAGATTCATGAATATGTATTCAAAAGAAGAGAAAACTAAATACACAAATCAAGGCAATAAATTCTTTATAAGCAAGTATTACTTTCTATGTATCATATAACTTAATAAATAAACTATATGCTTATCTCAAGTCCTTTTAATGTTGTTATTCTCAAAACATAAATATACACATAAAATGAGAAAAAATAGCCTAAACTAAATAAGAGATTTTATTACAAAATGATATATATATATATATATATATATATACATACATCAATAACTTAATATGGAATCAAGTCCTATTCTAGATACACGATCCTTAAATGCTACTGGTAGCATGTCTTTCATTAAAAGATCAACTATCATCAACTCAGTACCAATGTATATAATGGTGACTTTGTTTTCCATGACACGTTCCTAAATGGCTTAGTACTTAAAGTTGATATGCTTACTATGACTTTCGCTTTCATTATTCTTAATTGGAAAAATAGCAACTGAGTTATCACAGTACATCTTTAATGGCTTAAAGATAGTGTCAACAATTCTAAGACTAGATATAAAGCCCTTAAGCTAAACACTATGAGAACTCATTTCAAAACAAGATATGAACTCAATTCTCACAGGAGAAGTAACAGTTAAAGTCTAATTTGTACTCCTTTAAGATACAACTTCACAAGGAAATATGAAAATATTGCTTGATGTTGATTTTCATGAATCAACGTATCTAGCGAGATCCAAATATGGGTAGCCGACTACTTGAAGATTTTCAGTTCATTTGTATATCAACATATAGTTCTTGATATCTTTAAGATATCTCATGACTTTCTTTGCAACTCTCAAATAATCCATACTTGGATTACTCTAATATTTGCCTAATGTTCCAACCGCAAATGTAATGTCAAGTCTTTTACAAACCTAAACATATATAAAGATTTTGACAACAAAAGCATATGAAATATTATACATCTGTTCTGTTTCTAAATCATTTTTTGGACATTAGTTCAAATTGAACCTGTCACCCTTCACTGTGGGAGCTATACTTGGTAAACAATTTTTTATTCAAAACCTTTCTAATCCCTATTGATATAAGTTTTTTGTAATAAACCCACAATATATTGAATTCTATCTCTATGGATTTTAATATCAATGTCATAAGATGTCTTATTTATACTTTCTTCATATCAAAATTTTTAGAGAGAAATTGTTTCACCTCATATAACAACCCCTTATCATTGGTTGCAAGTAATATATCATCCACATATAGTATAAGGAAACAAATCTTACTCCCACTGACCTTTTAGTATATACATTAATCTATGTCATTCTTCACAAATCCAAAAGATAAGATAACATCATGAAACCCTAAATGCCATTGGTAGGAGGCCTGTTTCAATCTATATATGAATTTTTTAAGCTTGCATACTAAGTGTTCATCAAACTAGAGAAGAATCCTTTTGATTATTTCATATATACCTTCTCCTTTAGTTTCCTATTAAAGAACGATATCTTCACATCCATCGGATGTAATTTCTAGTCAAAATGGGCAACTAATACCATTATCACATGAAGTAAATCTTTTTTAAATATAAGAAAGAAAAACTCCATGTAATTAATTTTTTCTTTTTGAGTAAATCTTTTGGTCACGAATCTTGCTTTATATCTTTCAATGTTATTTAATGAGTCTCTTTTTTCATCTTATAGACTTATTTGCATCTGATAACTTTAAAATCATTAGGCAACTTGATGAAATCCGAGATTCTATTAAATGTTATGAATCCATCTTTTCCTTTATGGTATTGTGCTATAGTTCAGATTTCCTGTGACTAATGATGTGAAAAAATGTTTCAAGGTCATTTTTTACTCTAATATTGTAGTTAGATTCTTATAAATATACAGCATAGTTACTAGAAATTGCTAACTCCTTATTCTAATTGATCTCCTTAATGTTGAGTCAACATTTTGTTAAAGAGCATGTTACTCAACTGGTTGCTTAGCAGTTTCTAAAAGCTTATCAATAATTGAATCAACTTGGTCATGATCAACAATTTATTAATTATTAATAATTGGTTGTTCAATACCTATTTGTACTTAAGGGTCATGAATTACAACCAATCTATCCCCTGATGGGAGAGTTTGAGTACCAAATTGATCATTCTTAAAATCTAAGTTTTGAGTTTAATCACTTCCATTAATCATGTCACTCTCAAAAAATTTTGCATTTATTGATTCCATAATTCTATTACTCTGAGATGAAAAATAAAATATATATCCCTTAAACTTTTCAGATACCAAATGAAATAGCCATGTATGGTCTTTAGGTTTAGCTTATTCTCTTGTGGATTGTAAATCCTAATCTTAGATAGGCATTCTCAAATGCACATATGTTTTAAACTCAATTTTCAACCTTTCCATAACTCAAATGGTGTCTTTTTAATAGCCTTGGTCAGAACTCGATTAAGAATATAATCAGTTGTCTTAAGGGTTTCAGTCCATAAGAACTTAGGAAGCTTGGAACTAGTTAGCATGCTCTTTACTATGTTCAATAATATTCAATTCCTTTTTTCAACTACACTATTCTAGTATGGAGACCCAAGCATAGTGTACTAGGCAGTAATCTCATACTCTTGAAAAAACTAAGCAAATAGTCCTAGTACTTGTTAATCTTCAATGTATTTATCATAACACTTACCACCTTTATCTAATCTCATTATTTTAATTTGTTTATTGTATTGTTTCTCTATTTTTTCCTTAAATACTTTAAAAACATCTAATACCTTATTCTTATTATTGAAAATATAGAACTAAATGTATCATAAGCAATCATTAATAAAGGTAATAAAGTATTCCTAATTATCAGAGTCCAAATTTAGATTACAAATATCTATATGTATAATTTTTAATATGTTAGAGCTCCTCTTAATATCTTTCTTAGTTTTATTAATATATTTTCTTTTAATGCAGTCTATACAAGTGTCAAAATTAATAAAGTTAAAGTATTGCATACTCCATCTTTTACCAATTTCTTCGCCCTCTTTATCAAATTATGACCAAGCCTATGGTGCCACAATATAAAGGAATCTTCATTTGTAACAAATTTTTTAATACCTATTTTACTAGAAATATGCATTGAATCATAAGCAACATTATCTTATAATTAAATTTGGAATAAACCATGACAAATTGTACCATTATCAATGATATTAGATTTATAAAATAACTTAAATATATTATTAGAAAATTCAAAAGAATATCCGAACAATACAAGTTTAAAAACTAAAATCAAGTTTCTAAAGAAACTTAGTCCATAAAAAGTCCTATCTAAAATTAGTTCAAAACTAAAAGCAAGAACTAATTTACATATTTCTATAGCCTCTACTCTTGAGCTCATCTTATTTCCTGAATAAATGTAATGCTTATTGCCTACCACTAACTTCCTTTGATTTAGAAAGCCCTACAAGATATCAGAAATAAGAACTGTTAAATCAGAATCAATCCATCATGTGTTACTACTAATATCTACCATATGAAATTTATAGCAAAAGTATGAGATTGAGTTATCTTTTTTTTCAAGCTAAGTTTTGAATTTGATGTAATCCATATTCATATGTCCTTTTTTTTACAAAAAAAAAACACTTCAATCATTTTAAGAACAATTCAATTATTTTAAAAGACTTTTAATGTAATGACACAAAATATATAATAATAATAATAACAACAACAACAAGAATAGTGCATATGATAGTAACAATAATGAAATAATAAATAATTATATACATGTAAATAAATTAGGGATTAAATAAATTAAAGACCTTAGAAAACTTTTTAGTGGAAGATAATGCCTAACTAACTTTAAGATTTTCTGAAACTTAAAAAAATTTACCTCGAGGAGCAAAAAAGTTTATGGAAATATTAGCATCCATTTTATATTTATCCTTTTCTTTTCTTTTTCCCTCATTTTATTTTATTTTTCCTCTTCTTCTTTTTTCTTTTTCTTCTTTCTTTTCTTCCTTCTTTTTTGTTGTTCTTCTATTATGGCTCGGGTTCTCTTCCTTCATCAATTTCGCGCGTCTCTCCCATCACTCTGCTATCATTTCCTACCATCGTGACTCCACCACCGATGTTGTGTGTCCTCCTCCCCCAAACCTTTTCCTTGTGTGGCTATTGTGTGGTGATTTATGGAATGTGGCTGAAAGGTGCTGTCATTAGTGGTGAGTATATTCATCATACTACTTCCATTTTCCTTCATTTTTGTTGCAAAACTGCTTGATTCTTGCCTTTCCCTCCTCATTTTCAACCTATCCCCTCTTCATTAAGGTTAGAAAGCGTTGATACCTCTCTTCTTTTCCAAGTTGGTCGAAATAAGCTCTAATGATTTGGGATTTGTTTATATAAGTCTTCTAACTGCATTATTTGTACACTAATATTCAATTTTTGGCTACTTAAAGTAATTTTTGAACTTAAATTATGGATTAATAACCAAATGGGAAGACCTAAATTTATAGTTAATTGTATATATGAGGAATAAGGCTGTGAAATGGGGCTTTTAGTTAATTAATTGTTATTGAGTTAAATGAATGTTAAGAATTGCTAGTTTAGGTCTACATATTAATTTGATAAATTATGGGTATTGCTAGGAAGCTCTGTGAACATTGACAATGGAAAGAGATTTTCTTACAAAAAAAAACAAGTGTCCTCTTAATGTTTGGCACCATTGGTAAGTAGATAACAAATTACAACATGTTTTATGGATTCTTACGTCACTTGTAAGCCTACATAATGGTAGTTAAATTTTATTCAAATAACTTATGCATAATCTTAATAGAGTAGGCTTTTAGGTTTCCTATTCCTTATATACTTAAGTTGACAACATGACAATACGAGCTGAAGTAGATGCTTAGCATTATGTGCTAATGTAATTGTGGCAGGCACTTCCTAATGTGAGATGATGTATTATTCGGTGAGTTAAGTGAAATAGATTGTTATCACTAGGGGGGATAAAGATGAGTATATGGTAGTCACTGTGTTAGTAGATTAGAAAATAGTATTATGATAATATGCAGCCTAAAATATGTTTTTATAACTTGGATCTTATGCTTATCAAGCCTTCCTTTAAAAATTTAACTCATCATAGCCATAACTTTTAAAATAGAATTATATAATAATAATAATAATAATAATAATAATAATAATAACTTAGTACTTTTGATATATATTCTAACATAATTAGGTAGATCATTTGAATACTTAATTCATTGATTAATTGTTCATTTATTTAACTAAGTATTTATTTAACTGGTTTTACTTAAATTAACCCTTAATGAATCACTTCAATTAAAAGTGTAATTATGTAATTATTACTAGCATCTTACATGTAACCCACAATAGATATAAGCCATTTAACCCCAATAGTAAGATGGGAACATTTGATGGGATTTCATAGATGTTAATGATGTTAATGGTCTAGGTGCACCCAGATAAAGGAGAGGAGGTATGGGGCAGAAAAGGAGTTGCCCTTTAGGTGTAGCCCCCATAAATAAGTAAGGAGTTGCCAACATAGTGTAACTACCCTTAGAGGTAATTGCCATGTTATATTAGCAACAAGTGGAAAAGGAACTATTCATTAGGTGTAACTACCCATGATCGGGTAAGGAGCTGCCAACAAGATAGAGCCGCCACCAGTAATAGTAGGAAATCAATTTTCTCAGGTGGTTACTACATTAAGGATTTAATATTCAAAGATTTTTTTATACACCTATTTTTAACTTAGATTTTTAATAAATTTAGTTGACCTTTGCCTTACTTTAGTTTTATTTAAATCTAAAGAGTGTTTGTCATTATGTAGAAATGAGGGAAAGAAGATGAAAGAATAAATTTTGATTTGATATAATTATCTATCTCCAATTATTGTAATTTGTTCCTTGCTCATTAAGTCTCAACTCATTCCTTGATTCTTTTTTTACATTTTAGATAGCGGTATTGGATCTGACTTACTCCTTCATCCTAAGTTCAAAGGCATTGGAATGACGAGACCTACATTGAGCCGTAAGGGTGTAAAGTCCCACATCGACTAGAAGGGGCCTATTCGAGAGTCACGAACCCAACCTTCCCCGTACAGTTGGGTTTTGCCTCCCCTGGGCAGGACATTTAACCCATTCCCAGGAAAATGCATCGCTAGTGAGGAGAGCTTCGCTCCCACTTATAAGCCCTTAGCACAGGCCCCTTCTAACCGATGTAGAACTTTACAAAGGGCATAATTGATTGTTGCTGTTTAAATTTAATTTTGTCATTAAAAGCTTCATAGATATAGCTCCACTTGTCATGGGTAGTGTTTCCCCTCTCCTCTCTTGTCATTTTGATATTTAATAGTTAAGAGTAGAGCTCTCTTTGTTGTTGTTGTTAGACTTGACTATCTGTAAAAATTTTGGGATATTAAAATTTTTTTAAAAACTTTGTTGAAATTTTTACAAAAAATAAATTATATATATAGAAATATATAAGTATAATATAATTAGTTTGGATGCAATCATTTCATAAGATGAGATGTTAGAAGCTTTTTTTAGTTATGAGTTGTTATGTTTAGGCAAACGAAGGTAAAGTTCCTTGCTTTTTTTGCTAGGGCCTCCCTCTTATGGGGGTGTGACATTTAATGACTAAAACCCTACACATTTATCCCTCCCCCCCTAACTTTTCTTGTTGGTTTTGATTAAGTTGGGAATTTTTGCTTGTTTACATTTTTATCTGAGTCTTTTTTGGCTCTTTTTTTAATCATTATTTTGTTCTTTATACAGCCAATCATCTCTCCCTCTTTCTTTCACTTTAAGATTTCCATCTTATATTTCCAAAGTATCAAGAAGAGCATAGTCTTTCTATAGATTTTTCTTTGAAAGAAGACCAAATTTACAAAAAGGTGAAAAAGAAGAAAAACAAGTAAAACTGAGAAAATGGAGAATATGAAGGAAGTCCCACAGAGAAAATATACTAGTAAATTTCTTTAAATCTTCCATTGGCGGTTTTGATTGGGTGGATGTGCAAGAGAAAATATAAATTGACTACAATCAAGTCAAAACAATGATGTGTTCATTTTAAAGGTAGAGGTGCTAAAAATTTTAATTGTAAAAAAAATTATATTCTATATCATAAAATTCATTAGACTCACTATTTATTCAATTTTATCTCATTTTTTTATTTATCATGGTTTAAAAAATAACTTTTCCCAATTGAAATTTTTTTAAAAAAATTATATTTTAAGATTATAAATTAAAAATATTTATTATGAAAGATCTTAAATTTTAAATTTATTTTAAAAACTAAAAAATAAAAAAATTATATTAATTAAAATTTTTATTTCTAGAAAAAAACACATCACAATTTTGATTTAAATGCACCTTGTACAATTGTATGATTGCACAAGATTTGTAATCGTGCGAAGTGAGTTGGATAATAGGTGCAAGGTCAAGTATGGCCTCGCAGATGCCTAAAGAGTAAAAACTGTGAATGAGATTATGAGCAAGAGAACAAAGAAAAGAAAATTTTAAGGATTCGATAGTGTGTCATTGAATTGTGTAATTGTCTATTGCTTATTAAATAAATTAAAAAATATAATTGAAAGACCAATAATTATTTATCTTAATGACAAAATTTTCTCTCTTAAGTAGTTCCACATTCAACGGCGCACCTCAACACAGAATTTTGCAAAATATAGCCTTCATTTTTCTTGTCAAAAGCATCTAAGAAATTGCTGATTTGCTTTTTGGCTAAATTTCAATGTGTAGACCCAACAAGTCACAAAGAAAATAAAATTTTCCAATTGATAGCTTGTAAAGGACATGGAGAACTAAAATTGAAATGAAGTATCCTTCGATGGTTTTGTCTTCCTATTGTAGTTGTAGAACTGTAACAACTTTTTTTAAACAAATACAATACAATTGTGTTTTCTACAAATTTTCCAAAATTGTTTCAGGCCCAAACAATAAGGAAGGAGAGCTCATAAATTTTTTTTGTTTTATGAATGAGAAAGATGTGCCATTGGCATTTTCAACAAATGAAGAGTTTGGCAAAAACTAAAACCTCAAAGGTGGTATTGTTATTGTTGTTGTTGTTGGTGGTGGTGGCGGCTGTGGTAGCTACAGTGGTGGTGGTGTGTGGGTGTAGAAGTGTATGCATGTGTGCGTGCGCACATGCGAGTATGTATTTTTTCAACTGAAGGTGGAAAAAAGATATCACAAAATCTTTTTAACTCAAATGAAATCAGAATAAATGTTTTGATAATTCTTGTCAATTTGTTGCAATGTTGGATAAGGACAAGGTTGGGACTTTGGTTTGAAGGAGTGGCGAACTCTAGATTCTAAGCTGGTGAAAGCAATATAATTCTTAATAAAAAATTATAAATAAATAACAAAAACTATTGTCATATGAAGCTAAATGTATAAATGTTAAGATCATATAAAAGTCTAAATTCAATCATTATATATATAATCAAATAAAATACATACTTTACATTGTGTAGTTCAAATTGTTTAGAAATATCAATTTCAATGTGTTGATTTAATTTTTTTTTGTGAAATGAATATGTTGATTTTGATTAATCAAATCTTAATACTTCATCCATATAGTATTGTGAATATTATTATAATCTCCAACATGAGAGGAAAACTTTTCTTTCTTGTTTCAATTTGTAAATTCTTTTGTCACAAATGAGTCACCATTAGTTACTTCCTAAAATCAACAATAAAAAGCTAATAATATAAGTAAAATACTGCATCTTTTTATATATTATACTCTAACTAATTGTCAAATTCATAGAACTAAAAGGAAAAATCTTCTTATAAAATTCTTAATTTATCTTTTAAGAAAATTATACTGTCTAGGTTGACATGTATATATATATATATTTTACAAATGCACTTTTTATATCTTATCTTGATCATTAAGATGATAAGCTGAAATTTTAATTCAATTTTTTTGGGATTGATGGCAAATCTTTTAAATTAATCTTAGTATGTTGTTGCTAGATATTAGATTTATGATGTCTAGATAAAGATTGTTACTCTAATGTCAATTTTCTATTTAGAAATGTTTCCATATCCTACTATATATATATATATATATTGTTTAAATCAAATACTAAAAATTAAAATTACAAATTTACCTTTTTACTTCTATATTATTGATAGATTCTAACTTTTTTATTCTCACTACTAACTCTAGTTCTAGCTTTTTTCTCATTGAGCTTTCAAATTTCACATTGAACTTAGGAATTACTTCAAAAAACTAAAAATTGAATATTGAGGTATGGGTATCCCACTTGGAACCTCACACCCATAAGCTCCAATTTTGAGCTCACCTATCGTCACAAATTTGGGAGAGGATGGAAGTTACAATTTTGAATGCCAATGAGGAAGGAAAAGGATGAAAAATAAAAGAAATAAGAAAGGAAGGGAGGAGGAAAATGAGAGATGGAAGAGGGAGCTCACTGTTGCATTCAATCATGCCATCACAAAGATTTAGCAGAGTAAAACTGAGGAAGCAAAGCAAAGCTCTTGTTGGAAGATCATAAAGATGATTGGAGTGACAAAAGTGCATGAAAAATAGAGGAATTAACCAAAGAATCCTTGCATGCACAAGCTATATATAGAAAAATGAAAACTAAGATGGGATGAAGAAGAAATATTGAGTTACTAAATCTAAGTATAGCTAAGGATAATTTGGAATAAGGAGGGAAACTAAGGGGAAAATGAGAAAAAAAGAAGAAATATAAGGAGAAAATAAGAAAGGATAATTTTTTTTGTGGTAAGAATTATATATATAATTAATATTTTTAAAATCAGACTGATTACTGAACTAATAAAAATATTGATCAATAATTTATTAATCTAATTGTAGTCAAATTAATAATAATTAAATATATATATATATAATTTTATAAATTAAAAATATAATATAATAAATAATTTTATATATTAAAAATATATATATATAAACACATAATTATTATTGATGAATATAAGCTTTAATGACTTTTCAATGCTCTTTATTTTTCATATTTTTATTAAAGGTTGATAATTATTATAAATAAACTTTCACTTTTTATTAAATATTAATATTAATATTTATTTGAAATATGAAAATTGAAAACCTTTCCAAATCTACTGCTTCAGTTTAACTGGACATAAATGTTAATAATGCAAATCAAGAAACTTTCTCTTTGCAACTTTTTCCTCTGCTATGCTGTTGCTGTCGCGAGCCATTGGTCCTTTTAGAAGTTGATAGGTGTGGCCTTTTCTCTCTCCTTTTTCTTATCTATTGTTGTTCAAAATCTCCCTTCCTTCTCATGGACCTACAAAATTAAATTTTAAAGCTTTTAAATCTAGGTTTTTTTAACTTTAAATATGCATTTATGACTTTTTATCTTCGCTTTTATTTTTTACCTTTAAAAAAATCTAAACTATTCAAATCATTGGCTCAACTGTTTTAATTTTTACTAATTCTTAATTAATTTTGTGCTTATCTAGTTTTGTAGGTTGATCTAATCGGATCAAGAACTAATTTATTAATTTTTGGTCAAATTAGTCAATTCAATTCAATTTTAATTACTAATACATGTGTAGAGTTTAATAGGTTTAAGTTAAAAATGTTAAATAATTAAAAAAATTGTGTTGTGAATTGGCGGTATTAAAAAAGTAAAGAGAAAAGAAAAAATGACACAGAAAACTAACGTGGTTCAGCCAATGTGACCTACATCCACAGGCAGGGAGAAAAAATTTTATACTATTGAGACTGAATGATACAAGATACAAGGTATAAATGTAAAAGTCCTCTTTATATACATAAACAATCCCACTCCCAACTCAATTCTACTCGATATAGGACTTGTCCCTTTTTTTATATATGAGAAATTCTCTTCTCATCTAAGTTTTATCCGATGTGGAACTTGAGTTTAAAGATTTAAAAGCATTATCACAAATCTCCACCTTGACTTAAAATCTCCAAACGTCTGATTTGATCATCTCCCTACCATTACGTCCCGTAGGGCCTCATGTTCCTCATACTCGTACCAGGTCTAAGCTATGCCTGAACTTGTTAATAGGCAATGACTTGTCAACATATCTACTAGATTCTCTGCTGTTAGTATCTTCTCTATGATCACCACCTTATTTTTCAAGGCATACCTGATGAAATTCAATCTGACATTTATGTGCTTGGACCTTTCATGGTAGATTGGGTTCTTTGCCAGGCTCAACGCACTTTGACTGTCACAATACACCTCAGGCATCTAAACATTCAATCCCAAACTTCCAATCAAGCCATGTAACCACATTGCTTCCTTCACTCCCTTGGTCAAGGACATGTACTCCGCCTCAGTAGGTGACAAAGCAATTATAGATTGCAAAGTTACTTTCTAGTTAACAGCACATCCATACAAGGTAAAGATATAGCATATCAACGATCTCCACCTCATAAGGTCTCCACCATAATCTGAATCTGTATAACCTACCAATCTACCAGCAAATCCATCAATATCATAAACTAGACAAACATCAATTGTACCTCTTAAGTACCGCATGATCCACTTTACTGCTTCCCAGTAAGTCTTTCCTGGATTTCCCATGAACTTGCTTACAACACTAACTACATGGGCTAAGTTTGGTCTTGTGCATATCATCATATACATCAAACTCTCAACTGCACTAGCATAAGGGACCCCACTCATGTAGTCTTTCTCCTAATTTGTGCTCAGTAGTGTACTAGCGTCCAATCTGAAATGTGCTGCCAATAAAGTACTTACAAGTTTGGCTTGATCTATCTGAAAAGATCGTAATACATTCTCAATATACTTCTGTTGTGACACATACAATCGGCGTGCTTTTCGATCCCTTCAAATTTTCATGCCTAAGATTTTTTTGGCTACACCCAAATCTTTCATCTCAAACTCACTACTTAGTAACCTTTTTAACCTATTGATTTCAGCCTTGTTTTTTGCTGCTATCAAAATATCATCCATGTACAGCAACAAGTAGATCCAAGAATCATTTGACAACTTCCTAGAATACACATAGCTATCGAACAGATTACGAGTAAATTCTTTAGAAACTATGAAAGTATCAAACCTCTTATACCACTGCCTGTGTGACTATTTTAAGCCATACAAGGACTTCTTCAACAAGCAAACATATTCCTTTTTTTCAGGATCTTGAAACCCCTTAGGTTGAGTCATGTAGATATCCTCTTTCAGATTCTCATGTAAGAACGCCGTCTTCCATCAAGTTGCTCCAACTCCAAATCAAGCACACTTACTATGGCTAGAAGAATTCGAATGGTCTTATATTTCACAACTGGAGAGAATACTTTATGGTAGTCTATACCCTCCTTTTATGAGAACCCCTTCGCTACAAGTTTCGCCTTGAACCTTGCTGGCTCAACTTCAGGAATCCCTTCCTTCTTCTTGTACACCCACTTGCATCCTACATGCTTTACACCCTTTGGTAGAGGTACCAGCTCCCAAGTCCCATTCTCTGATAGAGACTGCATTTCCTTATTCATAGCTAGTACCAGTTAGTTACTTTCTTACTTTAGACCACCTCCTTGTAGGACTGTGGCTCCTCAGCATCAATGCTTTCTGCCACTGTCAGTGCATATGCAACATGGTTAGTATCAATAAAATTCACACAGTCTGCATACCTGACAGGTCTTCTATTTTCTCTTCTTCCTTTTCTTGTTGCTATACTTTGCGGCTCTTCCTGCAAATCTCCAGGTTGGTCTACAGAGCTCTTGTTTGTCTTTGAGGTCTACACCTCAAACTCCACCTTCTGATTAGCACTAAGATTTTTTCTTGCAAGATCATCAAGTTCCTCCTTCTAGTTGAACATAACAAATTCATCAAACGTCACATTTCTACTAATAGTGAATATCGGGATCCTGTCCTGTTCTGTACACTATAGTCTATACCCCTTCACATTAGTTGCATACCCTCGAAATATGCACATCATTGCCCTCGCCTCTAATTTACCATTATTCACATGAGCGTATGTCGAGCACCCAAATATCTTTAAACCAAAATAATTCGAAGGTGTACCATACCACACCTCTTGTGAAGTTTTCAGATCCATTGCAGTTGATGGAGATCTATTCACTAGATAGGTTGCAATGTTAACTACTTCAGCCTAAAATTGCTTAGGAAGATTAGCACTCAGCCGCATACATCTTGTGCGCTGTAGAAGTATTTGGTTCATCCGCTCTGCTGCACCATTTTGTTGTGGTGTGTGCCGTATAGTGTGGTGTCTCACTATACCTTTTTTCTTACAGAACTCATCAAATGGTGTATTGCAGAACTCCAATCGATTATCAGTTCTAAATGTCTTGACTTGCTTCCCAGTACGCTTATCAATCATAGTCTTCCACTCCTTAAACTTCCCAAACACCTCATCCTTCTTCTTCAGAAAATATACCCACACTTTTCTAAAGTAGTCATCAATAAATGTTACAAAGTATTTGCACCCTCCATGAAACTCAACTGGAGAAAGACCCCACAAGTCTGAATGTATATATTCAAGGATATCAGTGGAGGTATGCTTTCCTGAACTAAACTTGACTCTGCATTACTTGCCCTTGACACAAGTTTCACAGAATTTCAACTTTTCAGTTTCCACGCCCTCCAACAACCCCTACTTTCGTAATATTGCTAGTCCTTTCTCACTCATATGTCCCAGTCGTCGATGCCATAACTCTGTTTGATCATTATTCTTCTCTAAAAAACTAGAAACTACCACAGTGCCCATTATCGAGTTTCCAATGAGTATATAGACTCCATGTTGAAGTTTACCCTTCATCACTACCAGAGAACCTCTAGAAACCTTCACCTGTCCACCTTTGCCAGAAAAACTGTATCCTTGCTTGTCCAAGGCACCCAGAGATATCAAATTTTTTCGTAGCCAAGGAACATACCATGCATCAAATGTTCTAATCATACTATCAAACATTTTTATATGTACTGACCCACTACCTTCAACACTAAGCCTTTGATCATCTCTTAACTTCACACTGCCTTTCCACTCCTTAAAAGAAGTAAACAACTCCTTTGTGAAAGTCATGTGATAAGAAGCTCCGGTATCCATAATCCAAGTATTTACAGAATTTAAGGTACTAACCGTCATAACATCTCTACCATCACCCTCATCTGAATTGTCCTAAACCACTGAGGCACTTGCCTTATCATTTGATTCCTTCTAATTGTTTCCTTTTTTCCACTGTGGATAATCTTTCTTGAAATGCCAATTTTCCTTACACTTAAAGCAACGTAGTTGCCTTTTGGACCTTGACTTCGAACGGGACTTACTTCGATTACCTTCATCCTTCTCCTTGCTCCTGCATTTATTCACTACCAAACCCATATTTGATACTTCTTCACCAGACCCAGACACTCTCCTTTTCAGTTCCTTTGATTGTAAAGCATTCTTTACATCACCAACCGAGATAGTGTCTCTCCCATAAAGTATCGTGTTAACAAAGTTTTCATATGAATTAGGCAATGAGCATAAAAGAATTATTGCCTAGTCATCTTCCTCAATTTTAATCCTAACCCCTTGAAGATATAAAATAATTCAGTTAAAATTGTCAATATGATCTTTTACCAATGTACTTTATAACATTCTGAAGGTATATAATTGCTGCTTTTGATATAACCAATTCGTCAGGGATTTCTTTTAGTACTTGCTTTTTAATGTCTTCCATAACGAAGCCGCAAAAGTCTCATCTACAACCTCCTTCAAGACCTCATCCATCAAATTCAATAGAATGGCTCTATGAGCCTTCGCCAAAATCTCTGCCCTTTCCTACGCCTTCAAACTCTCGGGCAACCTTCCCTCTCCATCTATTACCACCGCGCACCTTTACTGAACTAGAATTGCCTGCATCTTCACTTTCCACAATGTGAAATCATTCGACCCATTAAATTTCTCAATATCAAATTTGTGAGACGCCATCTTCTTTCAACAAAAAAAAAAAACTTAAGCCAAATGCCTTGCCAAGAACCAAGGCTCTGATACCAATTGTTGTGAATTGGTGGTATTGAGAAAGTAGAGAGAAAGAAAGAATGACACAGAAAATTAACATGGTTCGACCAATGTGACCTACGTCCATAGGCAGAGAGAAAAAACTTTATACTATTGAGATTGAATGATACAAGTACAACGTATAAAGCCCTCTTTATATACATAAACAATCCCACTCCCAACTCAATTCTACTTGATATGAGACTTATCTCCTCTTTTATATATGAGGAATTCCTTTCTCATCTAAATTCTATCCGATATAGGACTTGGGTTTTGAGATTTAAAGGCATCATCACAAATTGCATAACCCAATCATTTGAGAGTTATATATATGTGTGTGTGTTGGGGGTAGTAGATTTAAAATTTTAAGCAACGTGGAGAAAATAATATCAAATTTTAATATTATGTATACAAAAATTTAAAAAATAAAAATTGAAAGATGCATCTATCCACCTTGAATACTCATGGTTTTGCCACTGATTTGAAGCGTGATCTAAGCACGAATTGACACATAGTTTGATGACTAGAAAGTTGATATCCTCACTATTACATGTAAAATCATATCACAACAGATTATAAGCAAGCTAGCTTTGGCCACTACGAGAAGGAAAGAAAAGAATGACAATTTCAATATTTCATGAACCTGAAATCAAAAACATTTGATGAGATAAAGCAAAATGTATAAGCCAAAACAAGAAAATTCAAGTTTAGTCACATAAGTATAATATATACGAAATGTGTGCATAAAAAAAAGTAGAGATAAAAGGCTGAGAACAACCATTAATAAGAAAAATGAAAACGGTTTAATAAATTTTATCACTTCATAGTTTTCTACTAATTTATTAAGAGGGAATGTAATTTTGTCCTTCAAAAATCCATGTTTCAATTATATATTCATTTGATTTTAAAAATATATAATTCAATCCATGAAAGGTGTATGCATAAACTATTTGATTCATAAATCTTAAAATTACATGATTCCACCCACAAAAGTTTTTGAATTGTTACTTATTAATTTTTAATAGGTTGATTGGTACACAAAAAGTTTAAAGGAGATATAAAAATAGAAAAAAAATAATTTTATAAATAAAAAATTTTTTTTATGTTTTTATTTTAAAAAATATATAAAAATAAATATCATTAAATAATAATTATAATGACATAATAAACATTAGTCAATATTTTTTTTAATTTTTCTTTGAGTAACGAAAAATGTTTGAACAATAACTTTGTGGTAAGTTAGGCTTTTAAAAATGCTAGGATTCTTGAGCTTCCTGCACGAGACTGGAGACACACAAAAAAAATAAAATTAAAAAAATTATTATATCATGAATAATTTTAGAATAATTTACAATAAAAAGCAAACCTTTTTTTAATATATATATATATATATATTGATGAATTGGTCTTTCTCATATAACAGCGCATATTAAGTGGATCTAAGCTTGGCTCAATTTATTCCTTTTTTCTTTTTTTTTTTTCTTTTGGCTCTGACTAATTAAAGGTATTTTACATAACAAAATATAAAATGAACTATTAATTAGTAATTACTTTAAAAAAATAAAGCTATTCGAAATTGAATAAGCGCCTCTTTTAAATTAAAAGCCACAGCAAAATATAAATAGAAAGAAAAATTGTATTTATTTACCTTGATATCTGTCTTTAATTACACTTTTTTAATATAAAAAATTACAAATGGTCATTTGATGTATTAGACTGATTACAAATAGTCCTTTATTATTTAAATTAAAAAATGTTAACTATGTAAATATATCAAAATATCTTTCATATTATTTAATACTCTTTCTCCCCTTATCTTCATCTTCATCGCTCAACCAATTCAATACTTTCATCGCTCATGTTTCAACTTAAATAAATGGATTTCCCTCCTCCAACTTCTTTCTTTAATTTTTTTTCCCTTTTTCATCCGACAATTTTCATCAACTTTCAGGTTTGCGAGTATAGTTAAACCATCTTTCAGAGGCCAAAATAAAAAATTCCCCATTATGGTGGTTTTCAAACCGAAGTTTTATTATTTTTGGTTGATCTGTAGGGTTTATAAAAAATGCAGGGGACGAGAAAATAACCTCTTTGCATTGTCAAGTACCCAAATTATTACTTCCTAATATACTAATGTCCCTGAAGAGCCATTCATCCCAGATGCTTATGAATATCAAACATTGATGCACAACATTGCAGATATAGGCAACCACTAGGTTTTGAAGAGGAGAGGAAACGGGTATTCGGTAATATGAAATATATTTTAATAGTGTTATATAGTTCAAACTTTTAAATTTAAATGATAAATGACTTACTACAATAATATTAATAGATTAAGAGATTAATTATAACTTCCTTAATTTAAAAAATTGCAATTAAAGATAAAAATTAAAGTGAGTAGGCGATCTTCATAAATAGAACGTATACACTGAAGATCTAATACCATTTCATATACTTTAAAAATTGAATATTCCATATTGCCAAAGTCCAAAATTATTAAATGTTGTTTGTATTGACCAAAACATTACTGGAAGGCCCTCAATGTAAGATGCTTTTTTGCCCCCAGCAAGCAAGAGATTCAATGTTAATTCTTAAGGAATACTTTTGGATCCATCAAGGGTGATCATGGTCGGGCTAGCTAGGTTGGATTTGTGCTCAGCTCAATTTTATATCACACTTATTTTTTAAAGTTGGTGCTTAGCTATCAAGTTGAGCTTAGTGAGGCCTTTTTTTGGTTTTTGTTTTGTTTTCAAATACTTTGAAGGATTTAAAAACTTTAAATGTCCATATCTTTATAATTATTTAACAATATTGGGCATATAACAATTCATTTTGATATAACTTTGTGAGATATATTAAGTGGAAATGACAAAATGTGGATCCTTAGAAAAAAAAAAAAATAAGAAGAAGAAAACACTGGCCTAAATGATGAAACTTCACAAAGTCACAAGCCTAATGTTTGAGGCCATTTTCTTTTATGTTATATAATTTTTTAAGATGGAAGTGATGACAAATGTTGAAAGCACTTTGGCCATTTATTTTTTATAAAAATGCACATTTTCTATTTCAATTTTAAGATTTTTTAGTTTCAACTCTTGTCTTCTCCATCTTCTCATCTTTTTTCATTTGAATATAACAATCATATTTAAAAAGGAATTAGTAGAAACTCAAATCCTTAAATTTTTATAACTTGTAAAATGTGTTTAGAATCTTTTTGTTAAAATTATAAAATAGTCTTCTTTTAAAAAAAATAAAATTTTTATATAAATTCTTATAAAATTGTATATTAGCATTTAAAAAAGTTAATTTTTCATATAAATCTCTTTTTTTATTATACATTATTGGATTGGATTAGGTCAAACTTGTTAATATGTCTAATTTAATATCAAACTCAACCATACAACGGCTCAATTTAGTCAATTGTTTTATTTTTTTGAGTGGAAAGGGGAAATTCAATAAAACCAAGAGAAAGAATACAATGTACAGACATGGGAGAAAAGTTGAAGCAAAATCAAGGAAGTTCTTTGTGAAAATTCTTAAGAACCCCTTGAGCAACAAAAGTGTGAACTACATGGTTCTTAATAGAATGAGTAGTCTCTATCGGATTATACAAATAATCAGTGAAAGTAGTATTGTTTCTATTCTACCAAAATTTCCAACACGTGAAAGCAAAGGTTAATCTCCATGTTAAGTTATTGTGTCACTTGAGATTCTTGATTATCCAGTTATTAAAACTCCATTGATAGAAAGCAGTCCTTTGTGAATCTGGGACGAAGAAGGACCAGATGTCTCTTGCAGCAGGGTAATCCCTCAGGACATTTTCAATGTCCTCGATAGGACTGTGGCATCTATTATAAGAGGGGTCTTCAGTAAGATGTTTTCAAGATCTTTCCGAGTTGGTGAGAAAACCACCTTTCATGGAGAGCCAAAGAAAAGTTTTAACTTGTCGCAGGTCTGGCCAATTCCAAATATGATCCCATTTACGGTCAACATCACTCCAGTTATTTTCTTGAGTAGCTTTGTAAGCTATACTCAATTGTTTCATTGACTCGCAACCAAGTTGACTAGGCCCATGTACGGTCCTGGAGACTTTAGAGGGATATTAATTAGGAGGTAAGGTGAAGGGGTAATAACATATATTTTTTCTTTTTTTCTTTGAAATTTTGTCTTTTATATAAATTAATATATTTATATGTTTCTAATCTTTGCATATAAATTATAAAAATGTACTAAAATTTGATATACGCATGCCAGCCTAAGGCTTCAAGCTAGACTTTAACAGAGTAGGCTTCAATTTTCTTAATTTCAAAACAACTTTTTTAATTGAAGAAATCTCAAATTTTAATCGGCTTCAATTTTTGAACCCATATTTGATTCTTTTTTGTTAAGTTGATCGATTTCGGCGAACTTTCCAGTGGATAATCAAATCTATTCCAAGAATTAATGTGTTTAAACTTTTTAGTACTAAATTGTGTCGTTTTAAGTTTCACAGACTAAATAATTGAAACAAGTATAATTTTAAAATTTTATTTTAAATTAAAAAAATCAAATATTTAAAATATATATATATATATATATATTTAAGAATTAACAAGTAGATCTCCCCTTTATTTAAAAAAAAAAAAAAGAAGAAACGTAACCGTTGCAATAAGGCATCTCTTTGAAATGAATAAACTATCCGCGTGTTTGGAAACACGTCCAGAACCACATTTGTCCAGAAGCTCCATTTTTCTGCTTTCTGCGAAACGTGGTTTTGAAATTTTTAAACGCATTCTCAAACACAGCATATGTAGTTGCTAGATACTTTTCCTACTGTTAAATAAAATAAAAAAAATTGAAGAAAAGTATTTAAAAATATATACCTCAATTATTTATTTTTAATGTTTTATTTTTATATTATGTATCATTTAAAATTTTTAACTCATTACTTATTAATCTTTAAAGTATATAAATTTGTCACATTTTTATAAATAGAGTAACGAGTAATGAACAAACAAATTTTGAAAATTAAATATCATTTCGGTAATTTATGAACTAAATACTTAAAAATATTTAAAAAATAAAATTACATTTCCTTTCAAAAAATAGAAGAAAAGCAAAAAAATAAAAAATAAAAAATAAAAAACAGAATTATGAACACATACTTAAAACATAGCCCAAAAAATCAACGGCTTTTTGATCTTAAAATAATGTTAGAAATATAAATCCTCCATATCCTTAACCGTCATTCTTTTTTCCCCAAATGCATTACATTAATTTTTTTATTTTCTTAATAAGAGGGTCACTATTATTTCTCAATCGTAACCTTAAAAAAAATTATTTGTTTAATTTATATAGGTCACGGTTGAATAATAACCGTGACCCATATAATAAAAAAAATTTTACAATATAATTTTTGAATTGTCAATAAATTATTAAGTTGTTTGTTAAACTTATTTAATTTAATTTTAATAAAATCTTAAGTGTGTAAAATAATTATGAAAAATAATAAATCTGTGACATAATATTTTTTTAATACTTTAATAAAAAATAAATGTGTGATAATATAGAATAAATTTATTAAATTTAAAAAGTATTTTATTTATTATTAATTTTTACGAGTTGAAGTTATATTAATTTGACAACTTAAAGATCAAATCATAAGTTATTTCTAAAAATACTAAGTCATGTAATTAATTTATTTAAAAGAATTTAAAATTTTATTTTTTATTTTTATGTATTAAATATAAATTTAGAGATTTAATAATTTTAATAATTGAAAAATATTAGTTGTATTAATGTAATGATTTTATAAATAAATTAA
Source organism: Erythrophleum fordii (assembly GCA_032878935.1). Taxonomy (NCBI): domain Eukaryota; kingdom Viridiplantae; phylum Streptophyta; class Magnoliopsida; order Fabales; family Fabaceae; genus Erythrophleum; species Erythrophleum fordii. The sequence continues at coordinate 15,319,125 of JAVQMF010000049.1, read as the reverse complement.
TAAAAGAATTAATTTAACTATAATGATGTAAAAATAATAAAAAAATGAAAGTTATTTTAAAAGAATAATGGCTAAATGGTTTAGAAAAATTAAATCTAAAATAATTTAAACTTGATAAAATATTAAATTTGGAATAATTTAAATAATAATTCCTTTAAAATGAATAAAATGATTGAAGGAGAATAAAATTGTAATAAAAGAGATAAATTTTAATTTTTTAAAAACTTGGTAATGAATAATAGTTTTAAAAAATTGAATGAGCAATTAAATATACTTGTTAAGTAATATTGAATTCAATATTAAATTATTTGGCTTTTTTTATATATTAAATATAAATTTAGAGATTTAAAATTTTAATATTTGAAAAAAAAATTAGTTGTATTAATGTAATTATTTAATAAATACAAAAAAATAAAGAATTAATTAAAATATCGACTATAATGATCTAAAAATAATAAAAAATGAAAGTTATTTGAAAAAAATAATGACTAAGTAGTTTAATTTTTAATTTTTTAAAAACTTGATAATTAGTAATAGATTTTAAAAATTACAATAAAATAGATAAATTTTAATTTTTTAAAAACTTGATAATCAGTAATAGTTTAAAAAAATTCAAAGAACAATTAAATATATTTGATAAGTAATATTGAACTCAATATTAAAGTAATAAAAATTTATAACTAACATATGCAAAAAAAATTTATAATAAACTAAAATTTTTAATTTTTCCTATTTAATTCATAATTTATTTTTTTAGTTATAATATGAATTTTTTATGTTGTTGAGTTAAGGTTTGGGCTAATAGTGACTCCTAAATTAAATTTTATTTTTTATGTGATTGTGAAGTTAATTTTTATTAAAAATTGTTGAGAGTAGTAAGTTACCTAATAAAAATATTGATAAGAGATAAAAAATTATTTACTATGAAAATCATAAAATTAATTTAGGAAAATAAAAGTTAATTGTTTTATTTAATTTTTTAAAAATTAGATAAATAAATAATAGTGCTAAAAATTAGATAAAAAATTAATCACAATTATATAGTAATGTTAAACTCGATATTGAAACAAAGTAAATTTTCTATTCGGTGAAAAAAATAATTATATTACAATGATATAAAAAATAAAATTACAGGTATAAAAAGAAAATAAAACATTAAAAAAATGACTTCCTATGCCACATCAAGTTCGTATTCTTAATCATCAACTGCATTGTCAGGTAGGATGGTGTTCTTCTTTATGCCTCTCGTACCTTAGCCTCCTACTTGGCTTCTTCATCATTATCGCCCTCATTTGCATCTTCAATTAGGGAGATTGAATTAAAAAAATTGGTTGATGTAGTGTAATATATTTCATCTGTTGTGATTTAATGTATGCAATCCTTTAAGTCTTTTATTATAAATTTTTCATATTATTATTTCATATTATATTTTTTAAAACATTTTTTCATATTATATTTTCATAGTATTTTTCCATATTATAGTATTCTATTATTATTTTATTCAATATTAAACAAATTACTTAATAATTATTTTCCTATAATATTCTTCTCTTGTAATAGTATACTTTTTGCCATTTTTTTCACATTATAATCTTTACAATATTTTTTCCCCACATCTTTACTTCTTTTTTAATAATTTTTACAATACATTTTCATCTTATATTTTTTAAAACTTTTTTTTTATATTATATTTTCATAATATTTTTAAAATTATTTCATCCAATATTATACTATTAATGTATATTATAAAATTCTATGTTTATAATATTATACTTTTTGTTATTTTTCTTACATTATGATTCTTATATTTTTTTTCCAATTCTTTAATTATTTCTAATAGCTTTTTACAATACTTCTTCATACTATTTTTAAAAACAATTTTTTCTTTTTCTTATTATATTTTCATATTTTTAAATTTTTTTGTTTAATATTATAATAATTATCATCCTCATAAAATTATTTTATAATTATTTTTTTATTCTATTCCTATTTTTTTATTTTTTTACTTATTATAATTTTTATAACATACTTTTTTATATTTTTAATTTTAATTTTTAAAAAATATATATATAATGGATCAGCAACTGTGACCCATTTGACAATTACAAAAAAAAAAAATCGTATGGATCACGGTTAAGAAGCAACCGTGACCCAACTTATTTAAAAAAATAAAAGCATCTTAATGTATTTGGGGAATAAAAGTGGGTGACAGTATACATGAAGCATTTATATCTTTATTCGTTGCCCGGCAGTCAAAATCCCGAAAGTTTTCGGCCAATTCAGAAAAAAAAACGCAGTTAGACGAAGCGTCGCGCTGGAAGTGTTAGCAGACGCCCCACTGCTCTCCGGGAAATACCTACAACTTCAATTGGCGGCAAGATTGAGGCCTTCTTAAATTCTCCGGTCACTTATGGACTTCCTCTAGACTCTAATTCGGTAAAAAGCAAATCATATTCTCTCCTTTATAACGCTTAACATCAGAGTGTTTCGATGCCCCCTTAACCCTTTCTTCAAACAGGGGTTGGTGCCTTTTGTGCTTGTTCGAACTTCCAAAGTACCCTTCACGTTTCTGAAGGTACCCAGAAGGAGTTACTATCCAAGCAGAGGCATTTTCGATCTTTGTTGCTTGGGTTCCATAAAATTTTTAATATCAATGGCGTATACTGGTGCAGCCATGGCCACACTTCCTGCGGGCGGCTCTGCATCGTCATCAACAATTAAGCAGGTGAAATTGGACAAAGAAAGCGAGCTCAGAATCGAAGTGGGTAACGACACGCCTCTTCGGCTTCGACTCCTAAACGGCAATGCTGAGATTTTTGGGACAGAGCTTCCACCAGAAATCTGGCTCACTTTCCCTCCCAGACTCAAGTTTGCTGTAAGTTTCGAATATGAATTGAATTTCTCTTTTGGATCCTTGAGAAAAGAAAATGCACAATACCCGGTAGTATCTTGGTTTTTTTGGTGAATTCTAAATGGAGGCAACAGAATGATTGCCTGAGCTGCAGATGAAGTGTTGCATTGCCTTTCGAGTTGTTGCCGATTCTGTAGCATTATACATGGCATTACAGGTGGACGTAGTAGTTATTCTAATTTTGAACTTCCATTGGGGCTCAATATGTGTTTTGCCGAATTTTCATTTAAACTGCATGTTGTTAATAATTAATTTTAACAAATTGCAACTAAAACTTTATCCCGAGACTTGTACAAATTTGTAGCATTCGTTCATCAAACTTTGTTCTTGTGTTCATTATGTTTTTGCTAATCAATAAACCAAGGGTCAAGGGGTGTTAATGTTTTATTGATACAGAAAGGAAATATCTACTGCAGATTTTTCTCTATCTCTAGGTTCCACTTGGTGTTAAAATTCACCTGAATGGCTAAGTTTTGACGCTAATATTATGTTTATGTATCAGGTATTTTCTTGGTATGGAGCCACAATTGAGATGGATGGTACTACTGAAACTGATTATGTTGCAGATGAGGTAAAGCAATGCCATCTGTTTTCATACTTTAGAATTTATTGTTACTAAGGTAAAATGAAAAAAGAATGATTTGAAAATAATTGATGGAGATGTTGCAACATTTGATTGCAGACACCGATGATCAGTTATGTCAATGTGCATGCTGTACTTGAAGGACGAAGGAATCGTGCTAAAGCTTCTTCAGATGATTCTGAATCTTCTCAGGTAATTATATTTCATGATTACGATTATCAGATTGGATCTTAATTAACACTGTGTTAAATTTGGTGGCTGTAGTTTAGACTGTCATTACTGTCGTTGCACCGGGAATTATGGAAACTTGTGGTTTCTTCTGTATAAATTATGCTGAAAGACTAAAATCTTATGTTTCTATTATATCTTTTTTTTTTTTAATAGATTCCATTTTTTGGCTCTAAAGATTATAATTCTACGATTCTGTCATTCTCTTTATACATAAAACTTCTAGTATGTCATTTGACAGACTTGGTTGTTCAGGGACCTAGGGTGATTGTTGTAGGACCTACAGATTCTGGGAAAAGTACCTTGTCAAGGATGCTTCTTAGTTGGGCAGCTAAACAAGGCTGGAAGCCTACCTTTGTTGACTTGGATATTGGCCAAGGATCTATAACAATTCCTGGATGTATTGCTGCTACTCCAATTGAAATGCCCATTGATCCTGTGGAAGGAATTCCTCTTGAAATACCTCTTGTGTACTTTTTTGGGCACACAACTCCAAGGTAACTAGTGAAGTGTCTGTAATTTTCCAATTATAACATGATAGTCATTTATCTTTGCATTAAATCAATAGAGGAACCAATCACCAAACATTATTTGGCCTTGCAGTAACAATGTAGAACTGTATAAAGTGCTTGTCAAGGAGCTTGCTGGGATGCTGGATAGACAATTTGCTGGAAATGCTGAGTCTCGAGCTTCGGGCATGGTGATAAATACCATGGGATGGATTGAGGGAGTAGGCTATGATGTAATTAAGCTTTGAACTTCACCTTATTGATAATTTATGACTATTTTGAACTTTTAAATGCACTTCTTATTGTGAATAATAAAATTTTAATTGTATTGTTCTCATCATGTTTTCAATTTTCTTTCAGTTACTTTTGCATGCAATTCGTACTTTCAAGGCCAATGTTGTGTTGGTTTTGGGTCAGGTAGATAAGTTATTCATGTTTAATGTGTAGCATGTTGCCTATCTTGTCAGATTTGCTTTGGTGACCAATTCCTATGTTCTAGCACCCTAATTCCCTTGTGTTTTTGTTTCTGTCTGCATCATTCTCTTGAAATTTCGCATACAGGAAAAACTTTGGAGCATGCTCAAAAAAGAGGTATCAAAGAGTGAGCCCAATGTGGATGTTGTGAAACTTCAAAAGTCTGGTGGAGTTGTAAATAGAAATGCAAAGTACCGTCAGAGGGCCAGAAGTTATAGGATAAGAGTAAGCATGCTTGTCCAGTTATAGCTATCTTGTACACTTCTCTTCTGTTGTTTGATTTATAATATACACAATTTAACCTATGGAATCAGTTGTCTTTAGGCCATCATGCTACTGAGTTTATTATTTTTGAATCTGAAGAGTATTCTTTTTAGGAGTATAAGATAGGATAAGAGGAATGAACTTATTTGAGGCCTCTAAGCTGAAATGATATAAAAAATGATTTAAACCATAATAGGTTAATTTTTAACATTAAGTAATGGCTTGTGTATTCCAAATGTATTGTGAGTTTAGGGGAAGAATGAATTCTGATTTTTAGTGAAGAAGTCTATGCTTTACTTAGAACTGTTTATCTGACATATCATATGTCTGAATAAATAAAAAAAAATTTAGTATCAGATTGATGTTACTAATTTTTTTTTTTTAAACCATGATAAATTACCATCTGTTTTCTCTTGTGCCCCTTAATGTTTAAGGGCCAATTGCCAACAATCAAGTTATGATTACTATATGCATCATGCAATCAAGTTTTGAATACTTTATTCATATAGGAAGTTCACTTTCAACTCCTGGACTATTTGTTCCTGGCTGTTTAAGTGTAGTAGTCTGCATTTGACCTTCAAATTTATTGAACACAAACAGTAAAAGAACAACAACACTACATATATACTCTAAAGAAACTCTCTTCTATTCTTACAAATTAGGGTTATCTTATTTAATAGTTAGCCATATGATTATGTTGTTTCTTGTGGACATTCCTAACATTCACAGAATTGTCTTGCAGCTTTGTTGGTTCTAATGAAAATTGGTATTTTCTGATTTTTCTCTAGGAATACTTTTATGGCCTCGCAAATGATCTCTCTCCGCATTCTAATATTGCAAATTTTAGTGATTTGTTTGTCTATCGGATTGGTGGTGGGCCTCAGGCCCCACGTTCAGCATTGCCAATTGGTGCAGAACCTGCTGCAGACCCTACTAGAGTTGTTGCTGTGAATATAAACCGCGATTTGCTTCACTTAGTCCTTGCTGTCTCATTTGCCAAGGATCCTGATGAGATAATTTCAAGGTAACAATTCTCTGGAATACTGAATTCCTGTAACTTAAACCTCAGTTATATTTTACTCAGAGAAGCAAATTTTGGAAAACCATGTCTGAGATTCATTTCATATTGTAGCTAAATATTGAATTTTAGAGGATAGTATACCTCAAGACAGCCAAAAAGATGTTAAAACATGATTCATGTACCCCCTTCCCCTTCCTATCAAGAATTACACCATTCACTGCTTCACATCTTTTTGGTGCAGCAATATTGCTGGCTTTATTTACGTGACAGACGTTGACATTCAAAGGTTTGGACTGATTTTTTTTATTATCTGATTGTATTCATGTTTATATCATCATATATCTAACCGTATTTGTTCAGTACAGAAAGAAAATAACTTACCTTGCACCTTCTGCTGGAGAACTTCCTAGCAAATATTTGATAATGGGATCCTTGACATGGCTTGAAACATGAGCAAATGAGCACATAACTAAAGAGCTCCCTCAGTTTAGCCTAGGGGGCAAAAAGAAGAAAATGTTGTACGACCTCATGGTCATTTGTGTATTAGCTGTCCCAATCAGTTCAATGGGTTCAGCATGTAATTCGTAAGAGGTTGGTTTGACTTAGTGTGGAACTGATCCTTTTTTTTTTTAAAATACCTTCAAATTCCAAATCACAGTTTCTTCCTATGACCTTTGTGTAACAAATTCCATTGTTGTCAGTTTAATTGGTTCAATATGTATTTTGCTTTGACACTTTTGACGTAAGAAGCTATTTTTTACCCAGTGTGGAATTAGTCTTTTCTTTTTAAGGTAAAATGCAGAAACCTCCATCCCATTTAGGGTCATGTGTTATCAATATTTATTTTAAAAATTTACCATTGACCCGTTAAACTTTTAATTGTGTAACACAATCCCTCTATTAAATATCCGTGGTAAACCCTAGAGATTTCCTTCCAGACTAATAAATTGCAAACTCAGCTTCCGTGTATTTTTATTATCCTCCGTCACCATAAAAATGACTCATTACCCTAACCACTTATTCCTTGTTTTCTCCACCTAGCGTCTCAAATTTTTTCAAATACTCGAAACCCAATTCAACACAACCATTCAAAGGGATTTTAACGGCAATATATAAAAGAAAAAAACAAAAAACTTAAATGTTCTGCAATAAAAACGTTTTCTTGAAATGTTTTTTTTTTAAAAAAAAAAAAGTCGCGACATTTTCCATATACATATTTTAAATAATAAAAAGAGTTGCGCATATGCTATGCCGTGACTCTTTTTATTATTTAATATATGTATATATAATTTATATTTGATATATTTTATTATTTAAATTATTTAGAATGATAATTAATTTAAATCTTATTAAAAATAAATTTTTGTAATATAATAAAAAATTTTAATAATATTACAAGTGTATACTTTTTTAATAATATTATGATAAATATATAATTTTTATAAATAATTATATAATTTTGTAATTGATTTAAATATTTGTTATAATATTATTGAAAAATTATATGCTTATTATATTTTAAATAAAAAAATTAATAATAAAAAATATGATCATTAAGTTTAATTTTATCCAAATACTTAGAAAATTTTTACACTACGATAATTTAATGAAAGGAAAATTATTTCAAAATCATCTAATTAATTATATTTTCTCAAACATTTTATTATTTTTATTTTTACGTAAAGGTGGTTTATTAAAGGACATGGTCAATCCCTAAAAATTAAAAGAAATTCCTAATAGAAGAAAAGAAGTTGGAGTCTTGTATCAAATTTTTTTAGAATAAGAAGACAAGAAATTAAAAGAAAATGAAGAATAATACAGTGTATTCAAAAAAGATTAAAAGAAAGTATGAGTAATATATAATTTTAAAATATTAGTTTTTTGTAATATTTATATTTCTAGTAAAGAAAAATTAATCAAGCCACTCCCCTACTAATTTTTCTCTTTTTTCCTCTTTTCTTAATCAACAAAGAAAGTTGGAAAGTCTAAAGAAAATATATTTATTATTATTATTATTATTATTGTTGTTGTTGTTGTTGTTGTTATTATTATAAAAATAAAAGTGCATGTTTTTAAAATTTTGTTTTTATTTTTTAAAAGTAATAAATAAAATTTTTAACAGTTTAATATTGTATAATCAAACTTGTAATTATTTTTTCAAGAACAAAATACATCTATAAGAAAAAATATTAAGATTTATTTTTAAAAGTTATTAAATCAAAGAAATTTATATACAAGCACTTATATATGTTAATTATTTTTTTCCTTCGCATATGACAGTGAAAAGCCGGTCACATGAATTTAAATAATATAACATATCTGAATAACTATTTAGACCAAAATTTTTTTTAGTTTAATTAAATTAACACGTTATACTAATATTATATACTCACAATTTGAAGCGTAGATATCAAAGTACTTTACTGTACATAAAAAGGTTGTAACTATTAAAATAAAATAAAAAAACTGAACATTTTACCCAATATGTCCTCCAGTCCCACATCTGAGTCTTCAACGTAAGCGCAGGGGACAGCGCTAAAGTGGCTCCTGTCTTGCTTCTTCTACTTTTGCTCCTTCTTCTTCACTTTCATTGTCATCGGTTGATCCATTATTTGGTTGAAGATTAGATTGAGGGGATTGAGTATGGGGAATCGGTTGATCAGGGGTGAAAAACTCTTGCTGGAAAGATGCTCTCCATGGTTCAGAAGGTGTACCAGCATACTCTGCACTGAATGCGAAGGGATCGAAAAATAGAGTAGTGAAGGAGATACCTCTAGCCTCCATAGTTTGGGGTGGTGGGGTGGAGAAGAACGACTAAGGAGCTGGTGATGTGAAGGACGACGAACCACTTCTAGAAGCAAAAAAAGGATCAGCACCCCTAACAAATGAAGAAGACCCAAGTGCGCCAAAGGATGGTACACCAGAAGATGGACCAACACCTGCATAGTCTGCAAATGATGAAAAAGGATGTGGCTCTTCAATTTCTTCATGCACTAGCGCTGGCATGTAAGAGGATGATGGTGCATCTGCCTGACATCTACTGCCATTGGTGACATCCACTAATAACTGTCTAGTAGATACAAAACCATGTCCCCACTTTCCTGGGCTAGCCTCTGGCTCTGGTGGTCTCTGCAGATGAGGAGCGAGTGGAGCAGGCTGAGAGACTAACATCTCCCGATGTTCACCTAAGGCCTGCAACATCGTCCTAACATCTCCACGGGTCCTCTTCCTAAATCCCGCATAATCAAGTGTCGGAGGATCGACAATTGAAAGCATATATAGGTTGTCCAGTACATCAGTCTGTGAGAAAAAAAAAATTAGCCGTTACGTAGTTGGAGGAAAAACATGTACAAACAAAAGAAAATAAAAGAGAAGAAAATGTCGTACCACAAAACCTTGGGAGCCACTCTCTAGATGAATCCACCGTCGCGTATGGCGCCAATACCAACGCATATAATCAGATGAGCGATCCAATGAAGATGCCTCTTTATCTGCTTAGGCAATAATCTGCTTCCACATATTCCATGCAGAAATAAATACCATGTGCTCCTGACGCCAATCTTTATGCGTTTTTCCTCTTAGTTGCAGAGTATGCAACGATCTCACATTAAACAGTGTTTGAGGGATATGTTGTTGTTGACCAAACTGATGAAGAACACAGTCTGCATAATGAAAATCAACGAGCCAAAAGCAAATAATAAGTACAGACGCACGCTATATATTTGAACCCACTAAACAATAGTTTGAAATTAACTGTTAGACACTCAGACGGTCATATGGCTGCCAAATGAACTCATCATCTTTCATCTGATCTAACAATATCCTATAAGTCCGTAATGCCTCATTGGTCGGACGAATATGGTGGGGGACATGCCTCCATCTAAAACCCAGCGGTGGTCCTAAGGGATATATTTTCATCTGAGGATCTGTCTGAGCAGGGAGAGGTGGAGCCAGGCACGGGAAACGATCACATACCCACAAGTGTAACAATGTTAGACAACCACCAATATTGACTTCAGTATAATTAGTTGCACTGCACAATTCTCTATACAAGTGGGTTAAAACTATAGATCCCCAACTATAATGACCAGCCTTATCGAAATCGGCAAGTAGTGGTAAATACATCAACATCACCCTATGCCCAGTCCGATCCAGCATCAAGTATCTCCCAATCAACCTCATGATGTATGCCTGAGTAAATCGCTGTATGGTCTCATCATCGGTATCATCTGGTAAGGCCGTAAATGTCTGGGCAAGCCATGGGACACTGAGTCCCTGTCCATCTATAATCTCTGGAGGTGGAACCACTCCAAGTAACTATTAACACACGATTGTCCAATTGTAATTTGTTCGGCCTGAAACAACTTGTTCAGCGTAGGGGAAGCCAAGCTGAACAGTAACATCTTATAGGGTAATAGTTGCCTCTCCCCTAGTTAAGTGAAAAGTGTGGGTTTCGGGCCGCCATTTCTCCACCAGAGCTGAAACTAATGCTGCGTTAAAGTCAAACTGATCAAGTCGAGAAACTCCAAAAAAACCAGATCGGAACAGGTACGAAACAATGACAAATGGAGGATCAAAGATGTGATCCTCCTGTGCTATCCGTTGTATACGCAAAATGCGATCAACCTGCAATATGCATTTATGTTACTAACATATGATAATATAGAATAAGTTAAACATAATAACTTTATCTGTGTTATCTTACCTGTCCCTGCCATACGGCCTGTGAAACATGACGAGTCTGTAAATACAAAAGGGAGTCATTCTCAGGTCTCGGGTAGACAACGCTCGGATGACCAGCCATTATGCTGTTATAATATTAGAATCATAAGTTAAAAAAATTATCGCCAAATCTATATAGTTATTATCTAAATTTTATTTAAATTGAATTATAAATCTAGAAAGAAGATTAATAAATATTTATTTATTTATATTGTTAAATTTTGTAATATTGTTACGCTGCGTAGAGTTTTAAAAATTTATTTAGTACTTGGTGGATCCTGTGAAGCCACCGAAAAATTTAATATTACTATTGGGTCGCACCATATAATATACTATTTTTCATACAATTATGTGGAACAAAGTAATTGAAATGGGAATAAGAGCTGCGAAGAGTACGATATTTCAAATATAATCTAAAAGAAGTTGAACAATATTGCTACTGAAGTTCATTGCGCAAAATAATCATAAAGTTACAATTCTCTGATGCCAATCAAGTAAAGAATGCGACAAATTAAATTATATCAACTTCCAATCTGTCGCTGTGATGGGCAGATTGCTCGGTTATGACCCGTTTGTCGACACAACCCGCATCATTGTTGTTTTCTCGACCTCTCACGCCAATCTATCTCATTTTGAATTCTTGAGGATTTTGGCCTACCCTGTTGGCAAATCATAGCAGGATCAGGTACTAACCATGGACCTACAGTTTATGGCCAATAGAACTCTCCTCCTATTGGTTGAAACTCCATTTTGTATGCATTGATGATGGTATCCAGTCAAAATAGTCGGTCCACGTATTGAAGTGGATCAATTGAAATCGAGGCGCATGCAGCGAATACGTGTTAGCATAGATATTTTTGAATTTGAAACTCACCGCAATCACATGTGTGACGGGCCAACCTCACCTTACAGGACCGACCATATTGCTTGCTTGATGGATCGTATGGTTCCTCAACTTCAAACTCCGATACTCACCTATCAAATCTACGTACAGTTAAAGCAGATGTACTCTGTATCAAAGATGATAATTTTTTCATCAGCTCCACTGGGAAAATAGCACCAGCTTCAAGTTGTGCGGTGATCGTTTGTAAACGCCCCACCCAGTATCTGTTCAATCGATACATAGTAGCTTTTACTAAGCCACTGATAGGTAAGAACTTGACCCCCTTCAATACACTATTGATACATTCAGCCAGGTTTGTAGTCATGTGGCCCTAATATCGGCCTTCAACATCATAAGCACGAGATCATTTACTCTTGGGAATATCTTTGATCGAGTTTGCAGCTTCCGCATGGAGTTGGCGTATTTGGATCAATTGTTCATCCACCTGATGCCGCTCATGCAAGTAACCTACACCAATAGTTATCCATTAATACGCAGTCTTTATTTCTAAAATAGTGTAAAAGATCAATAAAACCTACCGATATTAATAAACCTCTTCTTTAGCCACTTATTTCTAAACGTTGTATTTAGATTACTTGCAATGTGTTTTAAACAAAACACATGATATGCATGCAGTGGCTGCCATCCAATTTCTGGATTAGAGACAATAGCCAAAAGTCCAAGATGTCTATCAGAAATCAAGCAAATCCTTGTCTTATTTAGCAGAACTCGGCGTCGGAGCAAAGAAAGAAACCATGCCTATGACCTTTGTGTTTCACCCTCGACAATTGCAAATACTAGGAGAGCAACTCTATTGGCCTCATCTTGTGAACTTGCAATTAGTACAGTCCCCTTGTATTTCCCATACAAAAAGGTTATATCGACTTGCACAATTGGTTTTAGGGAATCAAACGCATCAATACATGGTTTGAAAGTCTAAAAAACGCGATGAAACTTAACCAAATCTTCAGCTGAGTTACTCTGTGGCAACTCCCTATGAACAAACTCATAATATGACCCAGGCATGAAGTGGTTGACTGCTGGCAACCATTTTGGCAAGAAAGTATATGATTGTTCCCAATTTCCGAATGCAATGCTAATTGCTCGGTGCTTTGCCGTCCATGCCTTTTTATATGTAACAGTGTAGCCAAATATGCTATGCACTCTTTCAATTAATTGCCTAATTGACATTGATGGATTCTCGACCACCATCGACACAATATGCGATGAGATGACTTCAGAGTCAAGCTTTGGATAATCTTGCGATAATGATGGAGAAATGCATGTGTGTAGCCCATTATATCTTATTATTTTTCAATGCCTGTCCCTCTCATCTTGACTTTTTCTAACTCTCCAAGTGCACTGACCACCATATTCTGGACAACGATATTTTTCGTATTTCTCTGATGAGTAATGCACTCAAAAAGTGTGGTGCTTGCGAATAGAGTATATCTTGACCGCACGACGCATATACTGTTTATCTAAAAAGCGCATACCAATACATAATTCTTGACTACTATTCAGGTCAATATTCTCAGTCATCTTAGGGATCTCAATAGAATTTTCACCATCCGAACTAATCTGTGAAAGCATGGCATATGCTGGGTCTACATATTGAGCTAATGGAGTAACCCCAGCCTTATCAATATTGTCGCCCTCAGAATCATCATCTCCATGGTCATTGACATTAGGCGGAGCATCATATTCATCCTCATTTTCAAAGTCATCCATAATATCCTCTGTTTCATTTGGGGGCGACAGAGGACTTGCATTGAAAATAGGCTGATGTGATGAGCTTGGTTGGCATGTCAAGTCGAGGGTAGGCTGAGCGGCAAAATGACTAACATCTATCATGCCAGAATCAAATTGTGAGGTATAATCACCGGTACTTTAGAATTGGCCGGTCGACAGAAGGGATTGTGGTACATGAACCTCAACTTGGGATTCTAATAAATTTGCGCTAGTAGTTGATATATGCGCATATATATCCGGTGCATCTAATTGATTGGGAAATTTTCAGTTGGTTTCCCACATGATTTGGATATCATCATCATCTTCCAAAGTACACGCCAAGTACCTTGTGGGATTACGTGAGTGAGGGTACCTATATACCAACTCGATCACAAATTGATCCAGGGCCAATCGAAGCTTTTCACCCACCACCTTCTTCAATCCATTCAGAGTAACAGTTGCGTCAACTCTTAAGATTTTGAGTCTACCACAGACAAATGTTGCACCTTCCTCACTGTCATAAATTTTGCCATTTGCATATACGCATATGATTTCCTTTCTCACACTCATGATGATTCCTATCATAGAATAAGTGTAGTAACATGTAAAACACAGTCATCAATATTAGTTAGATACATATATCAAATCATATATCAATATATATCCACCTATTTCTATTCAACTACATAGAAGAATATTCCTTCATGCCTACAGGTTTTTAAAGGGAAAAAAAGAAAAGCAAAAGGCCAACTGTGTGTGTAGTGTCTGGAGTTGAGGGGATGAAAATAGTTTGCAACTCATCTCCGTGAAGCAGCTTCCCTCATGTTTTTTATATACTTGCTGCATATTTGATGAAAAGAAAAAAGGGGGATCACGGCATCTAATATGCTGTGACTCAAATCAAACTTTTATTATTTTTAAAAAATTTTATGAGTCACGGTAAAGGCTTTGCCATAACTCTCATAATATTTTTTAAAAAAAATTTAATTTTAAACATGTAAGGAAATAGTTTTGGCAGTCTAGTTTTCTGTCAAATGATTTAATTTAAATAGTAAGTGAGTTAAAAAGCCTATTTAACTTGTTTGTTTTTAAATATATTTTCTTTTTCGTATTAACTATTATGCATTGTAAAGATAGATCAAACAAATTTATAATACATTTGTTCCTTCAATTTGATGGTCAACTAGTTAATAAAAAAACTTTCATTTCTTCATCCATAAACATATAAATACAACTTATCCTCACAGCTACAGGATAATAAAGGCTTTTCGACATAAATATGACAAGAAAAAACCAATGACTCAAAAGCTCTGCCGCCAAAACCATTTCTCCATATACTTAAAAATTTATTTTTTATTTTTTTAATTAATGGGTCGCGGTATCTCAAATACCGCGACTCATTTTTTTTATTTTTTTTATCAATTGAGATGCCGCAACTTAATATATAATTTTTTATTTTTTAATTTATTTAAAAATAACTTTAAATTTAATATATTTATTATTAAATTCAAAATTATCTACAAAAATGTAAATTAAATTTTTTATGTTTATAGTCTTAATTATATATTGTATATAATTTGTTATAAATTAAATATATATTGCATATAATTTGTTATATAATTTATATTTGATATATGCTATTATTTAAATTATTTAGAATGATAATTAATTTAAATTTTATAAAAATATATTTTTGTAATATAATTAAAAATTTTAATAATATAACAAGTTTATACTTTTTTAATAATATTATGATAAATATATATATATTTAAATAATTATATAATTTTTTAATTAAATTAAATACTTGTTATAATATTATTAAAAAATTATATGCTTATTATATTTTAAATAAGAAAAATTAATAGTAAAAAAATGATCATTAAGTTTAATCTTATCCAAATACTTAAAAAAATTTTACACTAAGATAATTCAACGAAAAGAAAATTATTCCAAAATCATGTAGTTAATTATATTTTTTCGAACATTCTATTATTTTTATTTTTACGTAAAGGTAGTTTATTAAAGGACATGGCCAATATCTAAAAATTAAAAGAAATTTTTAATACAAGAAAAGAAGTTGGAGTTTTGTATCAGATTTATTAAAGTAAGAAGATAAGAAACTAAAAAAAATGAAGAATAATACAGTGTATTCAAAAAATACTAAAAGAAATTATGAGTAATATATATATTTTTAGTAAAGAAAAATTAATCAAGCCCTTCCCCTTCTAATTTTTCTCTTTTTTCCTTTTTTCTTAATCAACAAAGACAATTGGAAAGTCTAAAGAAAATACATATTTTATTATTAATATTATTACTATTATAAAAAAATTACATGCATGTTTTAAAATTTTATTTTTATTTTTTAAAAGTAATAAATAAAATTTTTAACATTTTAATATTGTATAATCAAGCTTGTAATTATTTTTTTTAAAAAATAAAATACATCTATAAGAGAAAATATTAAGATTTCTTTTTAAAAGTTATTAAAATCAAAAAAATTTATATACAAATACTTATATATGTGTTATCTAATTTAATGTATCCCTATGTTTATTTGACCTATATTTGCTACCAATAAATAAAAAAAAGATATATACAATTAAACTTTAAGGGGAAAAAAAAAGAAATACAATCAAAAGGTAAAAATTTAAACACAAATTAAATTTAAAAAAATTAAATGGGTCACGGCATACCAGATGCCATGGCCCATTTACAATTATTAATAAAAAATAAAAAATGGTTCCTAATAGAGTAGATGCCACGACCTATTTTTTTTAAAAAATAATTAAGCATTTGGAGAAAATATTTTGGCGGCCTAGGATCTACGTTAATTGTTTTTTTTTTTTTTCGTGTATGACAGTGAAAAAGCCCATACACGAAAGAAATTATCTTAGTGTAAAATTTTTTTAAGTATTTGGATAAGATTAAATTTAATGATAATTTTTTTACTATTAATTTTTCTTATTTAAAATATAATAAGCATATAATTTTTCAATAATATTTTACCAATATTTAATTTAATTACAAAATTATATAATTATTTAAAATATATATATATATATATATCATAATATTATTAGAAAAGTATACGCTTGTTATATTATTAAAATCTTTAATTATATTACAAATATATATTTTTTATAAAAGTTAAATTAATTATCATTCTAAATAATTTAAATAATAAAATATATCAAATATAAATTATATACAATATATAATTAAAACTAAAAAAGTAAAAAATTTAATTTATATTTTTGTACATAATTTTAAATTTAATAATAAATATATTATATTTAAATTTATTTTTAAATAAATTAAAAATATAAAATAAATAAAATATAAATAAAAAATTATATATTGAGTTGCGGTATCTCAAATACCGCGACTCAATTAAAAAATAATAATAAAAAAATAGGTCGCGGTATCTCAGATACCGTGATCCATTAATTAAAAAATAAAAAATAAAATTTTAATTATATAAGGAAATGGTTTTGGCGACAGAGTTTCTGAGTCATTGGTTTTTTTTTTGTCATATTCACGTCGAAAAATCAGATAATAAATTACATACTAAATTGTCACAGATATATACATATAAATATTCAAATTATTTTTCAGATTACATGTTAGCAAATTAAAAATATACTTAGCACATTTGCTACATAAATATGAAGATAATACATTATTTTTAAATTTACTTTTTACTTTAAACAAATTTTTAACCGACCAATAATGCAGTTTATAGAGCCTTTTCCTTCTATTGAATTACAAAATACTCCAATCCCTGAACATACAAAAATATCACATATAAAAAATACAAACTAAATATATGTAATTTTAAATTTATTTACAATTATTAAAATATTAATTACAAGTTACATAAAATTAGTTTAGATTTTTATTTTTCATATAATATAGTAAACAAAAAATTATCCTATAGGAGTCTAATATTTTTTTTCTTTCCACTATATTTGAATTTAATTTTTCTACTTGAAGGTATTGAAGAATTTTTTAGAATTGATGATATAGACCTTTGCTTATTTTAACCTTGTTCTCTTTCTTGTTAACTAATAGAGCAGAGTTTACTTATTTTTTTACAATAAATATAAAAATCAAAAATCAATACTAAATAGGCAGAGAAACAGAAGACAAGAAAATAACATATGCAAAAAATAATAGAGAACTAAAGAAGAGATCAGAGAGAACTTACATATATGTGTACAGAGTAAAACTAGAATAAGTTTAGCAAAGAAAGATAATGAAACAAATCAAAAATATTGAAAGAAGGGAGGTTGAAGATAATAAAGGAGAGAACAAAATTTGTAGAGAAGCAGGGAAGGGAAGAAGGATGGAACTTGGGGAGGAAGAAGATTTGAAAAAGAAGGAGGAATAAAGAGGGAGGGGGCGAGGGTGACGGGCTTTGGGGGGGTAGGCTGTACGCGGGGGGGTTAGGCTGCACGCTGCAGCTTTGCAACTGGTCACAGGTTAAATGACCCGTGACTGGTCAAACGAGAGTTGCGGCATCAGAAATGCCTCGACCCTCATATACATTTAAACGAAATATGGGTCGCGACATCTGTAATGTCACGACTCATGAATTTAAAATAATAATAATAATAATAATAAGTATCTGAGACAATAATTTTTACGGCAGAGGGTTTCAAATAAAAATTTTTAATTTTTATGTACGAATGTCAAAAAGCCCCCATTCAAAACATTCTCAAGCTTGACATTGAAATGCCCTCTTCGAAACAGTCCATTGAATAACCCCAAATCTGACTGCCCCCAAATTTCATAGGCAACAAAATCAACCATCTTTTCACTAACCAAGGCCTGAAATTCAACAAAAACCTCAAAATTCAAGGGCTTGAATTTAAGATGACAACCCAGTGTCGATTGAGAGATTTCTAGAAATGATTGGTCAAACAGAACAACAACCCAAATAAATCCAAAATCGTAAAAACACGATAAAACTGAGATAGAACACACCAAGCATTGTTGTTGTTTTTGAGGCTGCTGATAATCAAAATGAGAAGGGGACCCACCAAGGAAGAAGGGAAGGTCATTTTTTCATGTGACTTAAGGAGCGAAGGATGTGGGTTCGTACATAACAAACCTTGTTTTCTTAATCTGGGTTTTGTTTTGATTGTGGTTAATTATACATACAAGGAGGTGGTGCTTTGATTTGTTTGCTCCTATCATAGAAACGTAGAGAGATCCGTGGAGGAGTTTCGATTTTGTGGAAGATTTGAAGGAAAAGAGCCAGGATTAGGTCGGAGGACAGATTGAGATTCTGGAGTGGAAACCCAACAGGAAGCTTCGATGAAGAAGAACGAAGCTCCATTGCCGTGCAAAAACACACTCTTGATTGAAGCCAAGTGATTTTGCAAGAACAAGGACAATTCGACGAAATTTTTG
This sequence comes from Erythrophleum fordii, assembly GCA_032878935.1. Classification (NCBI taxonomy): domain Eukaryota; kingdom Viridiplantae; phylum Streptophyta; class Magnoliopsida; order Fabales; family Fabaceae; genus Erythrophleum; species Erythrophleum fordii. The sequence goes on along the minus strand of JAVQMF010000049.1, from coordinate 15,300,381 downwards.
AATTTATGTATATTTTGGATTGAATGAAATTGCAGAAATATTCTTTCAGAATTGTAGAAAACAACAAAGAAGAACAAGGGATTACAGAGTTCGGCAATGTGTCATAATGCGGTGACGTAGGATAATAGAAATAAGAAAAATTCTAAAAGGCATTATGTGTTTATATATGTATATATGTGGCGTAGATTTTAATCATTAGATATATATGTATTTAGTGCACTCGAGAATTTTTTTTAAAGAAAGATTATATTACACAAAATTAAAAATTTAGAAAATCAATCGCCAAATTTTTAATTTGAAAGAGATAAATTACACGTCACGTAATTTAGAAGAGATTTTATGCACTTTAGTCTTTCTTTTACTTTTTAAAGTCCCTCCTATTTACAATTTCTTTGTATGGCCTTTGTGCAACAAATCCTATTTTCACTCTCATGAAGTTGAACTGAAATTGTATTTTATAACAACTGGAACAAATCTTCAACAGCACAACCAGATTGCACCCCACTAAAATGTGCTAAGATCAGTGGGGACGACCATGCTTAGTTATTATTACTATAATTATTATTCAACAAAAGCCTTAGGGCTGCGTTTCTCAGCTTAGAGTGTTTGTTTAATAGAAAGTTTCACAGAATTTAACGGTCTACTTCGTACGGAAAAAAGAAATTTATTTTTTAATATATATTATATTTTTATAATTATTTTTTTAAAGTATGATAGTTATATTTTATTCTCAAAATTATTTTTATTTTATTTTTTATTTCATTTTATATACCTAACAGTTGCAAAGCGATATATCCCCTAGTGCACTTCAGTGAAGTGAGCAAGAGCGACCTGTTTGGGTCCCTTCTCCCTCTCTGTCTGGCGGGGAAGTTTCCCAAAGCGACCTGTTTCGCCTGGTCTGGTGGGAAAGTTATCTTCATAACGTATGACTTCTCCATTTTTTTTTTTTTTAAAGGATGCTATAATCCATGTATGAACATAAGTTATAAAGATCAAGATAATTTAAAAAAATAGATAAAATATTTGAACGATCGAGTGATGGTATGCTGGGTTGTACAATCATAATAATTAAGGTTCTAAAGAGTTAGGCTGCCTATAAGTGCCAAATATAAAAAAGGATAGATGTACGGAAAAATGAAAGAAGAAAAATAGAGTCATGTGCATAACGTGGCATAATATAAGGTGATAGTGCAGGGTCCCAAATTACGGTTGACCAAATGTAAGAAGGAAAATAGAATGTGGTGCATGAACATATAGACCAACCAAAATACACATGTTCATTTTTTAGTGATGTAATAGTTATCCATTGGGCCAAGAAAATAATATGTAGCCTCAAAAAAAAAAAAAAGAATAAGAATAATAGAATATGCAGAAATCTGTGAAATTTTGTGGGAAACTTTTTGCTTAAAATTGTCTAGGAACATTTCTTATTTTCAAATACTAGTTCAAAAATTATTTATAAATTAATATATTTAAATATCATAAAAATAATTTTGATTAATATTTTTAATTTAAAAAAATTATTTCCCATAAATTTTTAAATATGAATTATTCTGATTTTAACAGTTGGGTTTTATTTCTTTTTTGAAATAGACTTAAATTAAAGCTTTCAAAGTATTTATTATTAAATTCTTAATAAAAATATAATACGTAAAAAAATATTTTTTAAATCGTTATCCGGAGCAAAAAGAAAGTCAAACAATTGAGGAGAAAAAAATCTGGCAATTACCAATGCCTAGTGTCCCCCTCAAAAAGAAAAAGAAATGGCTGTCCCTTTCTCTCTCTTGCCCAGCCTGCCCCATTGCCTACTTTCTTATTTCTAGCCTGCCCGACCGGCCCGCTGTTGAAAATCTTTCCCTCGTTCTCAAGCAGTCTCCCGCTTTCCTCTTCAACGCCCTTTCTCCTCTCCAAGAGCCGTTTGGACTCAATTTCAGTACTGGGTCTGTCTTCGTTTTAGTCATTTAACAGTGTACAAGTGTTGATCGTTGATCCTTGCTTTCATTGGATATTGTAGTTCTATTCTTTTTGTTCAATCGGTAGGTCTCAAAGCCTTCAATTATTGGAACTAGGGTGGCTTGAAGTGGCCCTTTCTTTTTGGCAACCTGTGGAACTTTTGGGTATGGAAACTTCTTTGTAAGAGTTTTTGAAAGATGGGATTTGGGAATAATGCAATTCAGGCTGGGAGTTTGGACGTGGGCAAGTCAAATGGAAAGAAGAAGAAAGATGGCGCGGAGAAGGAGAGTGGATGTTGGGCTAAATTCAGTTGCATCGGAAGCTGCATACCTTCTAGATCAAAGATTGATAACTCCATAAGTGGTGGCACTAGTGCCCATAATGGTAGTTTTCTGTCAATTCCACTCTTTATTTCATGAAACATTTTCTATTTGGTGTCAATTTTAGATGCAGACTTGCAGAGAGAAAATTATTTGCCAATTTTTTTTTAAAAATATCTACCCGTTTTTGAGCTTGAGCTGCCAATTTAAGTTTTAAGAAACGAAATGAATTCTCCGGATTCTTGGATAAAAAGTTGCATTATTTTTCTTTAATGTATTTGTATTCCTAGAGAATGTTGGACGTCTAACTTTTTTATTACCGAATACCAAGCAATTGAAGATTCTAGAGACTACGTTCTTTTCTGCATTATCCATGGAAACATTTTATGGTGCATGACTTAGTATTGGTGTTGAGAAGTCAATATTGTATCATATAAGCATTTGTGCTACTTGCTCAACCTGATATTTTATTTTTGATACAGCTATGGACAATTTTGTGATGCTTTGATCTTTTGTATCACTCTGCTAGATTGCATTTTAATTTAGTTACTATACTAGTTGTATACTAATCTTGCAATGAAGTTTCATAAAGCCAAGCATGCCGGCATCAAATCATGTAATAGCAGTATAAATTATTAACACTAAGTGACAATACCTTTTACATGATCATTCAATTTAAGTTTGTGATCTTTGTATAATCAGTGGAAAACAAATCTACAAATGAGAAAACCAGAGATCAAACAGTTGCTCCTCCAGGGTCTTCTACTACTACTAGTAATGCGGGAAGTATTCCCTCAACTCCAAAATTCAGTGAGGAGTTGAAGGTTTCTTCTCGGTTGAGAAAATTCACGTTCACTGAGCTTAAATTGGCAACTAGGAATTTCAGACCAGAGAGTCTTCTTGGTGAGGGAGGGTTTGGTTGTGTCTTCAAGGGTTGGATTGAAGAGAATGGAACTGCACCTGTCAAACCAGGTACTGGGCTTACTGTTGCAGTGAAGACCCTCAACCATGATGGACTTCAGGGTCACAAAGAGTGGCTTGTAAGAATTTTAGATATATCCTTTCTCAGTTCTTTTCCTTTTATAATCTATTGAGACTACGAACTCTTAACTTCTATAATTCCTTGTTTTGTTAACATTTACAGTTTTGTTTTTTCAGGCTGAACTAAACTATCTTGGTGATCTTGTTCATCCTAATCTGGTTAAATTGATTGGTTTCTGTATTGAAGATGACCAAAGATTATTGGTTTATGAGTTTATGCCTCGAGGAAGTTTAGAGAACCATCTCTTTAGAAGTATACTACTAACTCATTCAATTTCTGTTGCATGTTTTCACTGCTACTTTTTTATCTCTGGGTAACCCCATGTAACTGCTGCAAAATTTGGATGTTCTAGACGCAAAAGTCAAATTAAAAAAAAAAAAAAAATCAGTTCAGCTATAATTAAATTAAAGTTTGGTTGAACAGTAGATTTGTTGTTATAGATGCTACTATTTTCATCGAATGTTATATCATGTGATGAATAAATAAATTGATACTGCATTGACCTATCAGAGACAGAGAGTTTCATAATTGAGTATATGTTGTTTAAGCCAAAGTGGATGCTAGGATTGCTCAATGATAGATGAGATCTACAAAACTAATATTTAATCCTTGTGTGATTCAGCATAATGTTTTTCATCTAGTCTATCCAGTAATAGTTAATGATCCAGTTTAGCAAATAAATAACTATGACCACTACAAAATTAAACCTGGAAGAACTTAACTTAAATATACTTTAATAATTAAATTCATAAAAATACATTCCAGTCCAATGAATTACCATTATTTACAACTGTTTTTTGATTTTTTTTTTTCTTTTTAAATTCAACGTTATGAATTAGATGCAAACTTTCAGGCTTATAAAAAAGCAAAGGCCTGAATAAAATTGTTATCCAATGTCATTGATTTTCCTGCTTAATTCTATGCCCTTAGAGATTTGTACACATACAGATGTTTATTGTTTTCTGGTAACAACCATGATTTATGCAGAAGGGCCCTTGCCTCTTCCTTGGTCTATCAGAATGAAAATTGCACTTGGAGCTGCAAAAGGTCTTGCCTTTCTTCATGAAGAAGCTCAGAGGCCTGTAATATATCGAGATTTCAAGACATCTAATATCCTATTGGATGCGGTATGTGAGTAAACTAGTCAAGACGATTTTAATTATTTTCTGTGTTCCAATTCATATACATAACTTTTTGGAAAAAAAATGTTGTTAGGAATATAATGCCAAGCTCTCTGATTTCGGACTAGCCAAAGATGGTCCTGAGGTTGGAAAGACCCATGTATCAACAAGAGTTATGGGAACATATGGTTATGCAGCTCCAGAGTATGTGATGACTGGTGAGTTTCCATCCTTGTTTCCATCGGTTTCTTTAACTTTAGATTCACTGCACTGTGTAATTTAGACTCTACATAACTAAGCTTGGAGCATTGAGAATTCTGAACATATTGGTGAGTTTCACAATTTTTTTTTTTAATCTATACCTTATAGGTCAATCTCTAGTAACTAATAACTCAAGTGTACTTAGTTTGCATCACAGATACACTCCTAAAGAGCTGTTTCTTTGAATAAAAGTAAGAGTGAAATATGCATTTGGTCTTGATACTTTAATGTTCGCAATGGTCCTTGGATTTCTGGCCTTTTTCATTGTCTGCCTATACATATATATCCTCACAGATTTGGTAAATAAATGGATGAACAAAATAAATTCTGCTAAAAAGAAAAAAAGAATCATTAAGCTAAAACTTTTCTAAAAGGAAAGAAAAATTTTGTTCCCATTCTTTATCTTCCAGCCATTCCAAGAAATTGTTTAGATTTGATTGTTTGTTTTGTAATCAGTTCTTTTCTTCATTTCTGCCTTCCACTTCCGACACTTCTCCCCATCTCTCCATGGCATGTATGTGCTCATTCTCCAAGAACCAATTAAATTAATAGCTTAATTTAAACTATTAAATGAGGGCCTAAGAAGTGCTTTTAAAAAAAATTATAATAAAATAGGAGATCTACAACCTGCGGAGGGGATAGGGGAAATGGGATCTCTCCATGAGGGAGAGGGGTAGTCATACAGCACTCAAAGGACAGCCAAAGCATGCCTTTATATTTAATTATTAATTATAAGAACAGCTGAGATCAAATTCTGATACCGTTTCAAAGAACCACATAACCTAAAAGCAGCTTACGTTGTAAAGTGAGAGATAGAGAATGACAATTATATTAATAGAAATTACAACTGCAAAGATATGCAATAGAGAAAGTGTCCTCTGGCACTAGAATCCTTTACAAATACAAAAAGTTCATGAACTCCAACATGTCAGTGGCAAGCTGAAAACCACCTTGTTATTATCTCCAAGTCATAGGAACTGTTGTGACTCTCACTGACTTTGCACTCTTGCCCAACCATGCAATTTGCATCCCTTGTCTTGTGATCCACAATTCATTTGCCAAGTGTGGTGATAGCAGCTATTATTTAATTTTAGGTAAATTACTTTCCCTTCAATTATATGGCTCTCCCCTCTATTATAAAAAATTACATTGTCCTCACTTGAAACCAAAAGATATCCAATACTTAAAACTCATTTTGACCAATATACCTTTAAGGATAATATTAATTTTGTAATTAAAAATATTAAAAAGAAGTATTTCATAAAAATGCCCTTTAATTTTTGAAAATGCAGTCGGCATTGAAAAGTCAGATATACATCAATGATCAGAACTATCTATTGAAAACAGGGAAGGGTAAGGGGAAGAGGAGGGGTGTTATAGAGCAACTTGTTCTTTAAAATAGAACAAACTTTATTCTTCATATGGGGAAAGGAACATGATAAAATAAAAAGTGAGAAAGCTACCTCTGGTTTTGCATGGTTATTTTTAGAAATTATTTGCATTTTCAACTAATTAATTTTCTTACACTAATGCTTCCTTGAAGTCTCAATACTGACCTGATACTTCCAATTCTGATTTAGGACATCTGACATCCAAAAGTGATGTCTACAGTTTTGGGGTAGTGCTACTTGAAATGCTTACCGGCCGACGAGCAATTGATAAAAATAGACCAAATGGGGAACACAACCTGGTGGAATGGGCAAGACCTGCACTTGGAGACCGGCGGATGTTCTACCGAATAATTGATCCTCGTCTTGAAGGTCACTTCTCAGTTAAAGGTTCACAGAAGGCCGCCCAACTGGCTGCTCAATGCCTTAGCCGTGATCCAAAATCCAGACCTATGATGAGTGAAGTGGTTCAAGCTCTAAAGCCTATGCCAAACCTTAAGGATATGGCTATTTCATCTCAATACTTCCAGTTCACACGAGTAGATCGTACCATGTCCATGCCAAATCCTAAAAATGGTTCAAAAGCACAGTTAGCATCTGTATCAAGGAAAGGTCAACCTGTAAGGACCTTGTCAAGTCCGAATGGTCCACGTGGTTCTCCATATAATCATTATTCCAAGTCACCGAAACCTAATGGGTGAGAGTCATGGTTCACTCTCTTTGGTTTGCTTATCTCTCCATTCAATTCCCTCAAATCGGACCTTCAGCTGGACATCAACGGTTGTGTTTGGAGTGTCTCTCTGAAACTTGAGGGGAATGATTAAAGTTTATATTATTATTATAATCTTAAATAAGGTGGAGACTGCTGGAGGATTTGCTGGGGAGGCATACAGATTTTATTTGGGAATTTTGATATTCAGTTCATGAGTCGCCTAATTTTCTGAATGTATTTTTGTAAAGAAGAAAACAGGTGTTGTTGTTAACTCATGTTATTCATAGATTTTTACATACTAATTCTTCAAGAACTTCTCAGTGAGTACGCATTAATGTAATTGATATTATACTTTTACGAGGAACTTGCCGCCCCAGGCCAGGGCTACAGCATATCTTTGGTGTGTTGCTTTGTTCAGCCAAAAAAGTATGGACAGTCTAATGCTATTATTGAGTAATGTTGCAATTCTGCATAACTTTTCATGTGGTTCCATCCGTGTTTAGATCAAGACTAGTGGTATAGGCAACATTGTGAATACAAGGTAGAAGTAGAACTCATGTAAGTTGATGCGGCAAACTAGGTATGTGCAATTGCAGAAGATTCTTTGCAATTAGAGACAAGATTCACAAATCACTAAGAAAGTTCACAGAAGTCGGAATAATTTATTTTACAGAATGCTGATCATTACGCCCAGAACTATATGGCACTTATCTGTCATAAAATATGGATTTGGAAATATCGTTCTACATAATTTATGAATCATAGAATGGCAAAGGACACTTCTTATTTTATTTTTGTGAATTTATTTGGAGAACCCAATCAATAATGCAACCCTGCAAGGTTACCAAAGAGGTAAATTTTATGAAGGAAAAAATTTATATCTAATTCTTTATATTTTTGTTATTAAAAATTTTAATTAAAATATAATAAATGTATAGTTTTTAACGATAATATAACAAATATATGATTTTTACAAATAAGTATACAAATTTTCGATTAAACTATACACTTTTTATGTTTTAAGTGAAAAATGATACATTTATTGTATTTTAATTGAAGAATTTAATAATAAAAATATGGAAATGTATCTAACTCTAATCTATTCATAAAAAGGTGAAAACCTTCAAAATTATTATTACGCGTCATTTGTAGGGAGATGGATCAGGAGTTTCTATTATAACATATGGCCGAGGCTCTACACATAATTATGAAAATCAAACTAAACCGGCTGATCAAAATAAAATACTGGTGAATGAGTTATGGAATTAGTTCATTTGACCCTCAAAATTAATTTTAAAAAAACTAGTCAAAAACATATCAAAAATTAATAAAACTGGTTCATTAAATTTGACATTGAACTGTTCAAAAATTTCAACTCATTTCATGCGAATTTGTTACCATATGTAAGATATTTTAATTATTTTTTATATTTTTAATATTTTATATTTATTTTAAATATTATTTTATAATATATAATTATATATTAATTTAATTATAAAAATATTATATATTTTTAATTTTTTATATATATTTAGAAAAATAATTCAACTCTAATTTAACTACTGTTAAATTATTAAACTATAAATTATTTTTTATTTTAATTCAATATCTAGTTTAATTTTTAAAACATTGTCTCTATGGTAATTTCAAAGGTTACAAACGATGGCTTTCGGTCCTGAGAAGAGATTATTTGGTTTAGCCTCTATGTTTACTTTGTAGGATAATCAAAATCAGAAGCCAACAGGGTGGATTTCCTGTATTCTTTTTGTTTCTATTTTCTGGTAAAAAAGGAAAAAAGGCCTATTGAAAAGATCGTAAAGACTTTTATATTCCCTGCTTGAATGCTAAGACCAGAACCATAAAATGGCGAATAATGTTATGCAGGTCATGGCAACATCAAAGTCTTTTTCACTCAAAAAAAAAAAAAAAATCGGATATCTTTATTAGAGCCTAACTAGTCTTATTCTTTGGTAATACTTAAATATGTATCTTAAGTTTTTTTTCCTTGAAAATTTTTACATGTAAAATTTAAATATATGAAAAATAATAATTACCTTTTCCTATATAAAATTTATGATATAAATTATAAAAATGTTAATTTTCTTATATATCTTATAACTAAATTTGATGACGATGACAACGATGAAAACTGTTTTTAAGTTGGGATTAATATATCTTTTTCTCTTTTCAACTAAAAGACAAAAAAGCATATGGGTTTTTTGATCATTTTCTCATAATTATTTTATTTAGTGAGTATAAAATAATAATTTAAGTATCCTTGCATTAATTATATTTTTACAGAGATATGATTTAAATGGTGCCATACATATTTGTCTCTTAGTGAACAAGTAAGGATAATTTAATCTGAAGTACAAATATGGATATCGCTAACTTCTATTATAATAGTGAAAAGGTTGGTCAATATAATTATGTCAGGTTGTAACTTGTAAATAAGGTTATTCTAAATGGATAAGGTTATGATAATTTTTTTTTTAAAGAATTCATAATTCTCTTGGTAAAAATATAATATGTTGATAATTTATAATTAATTATCATATCATTAATTGTTTAAATTCTTTTCCTTTGTCTCAATTAGAAGAACCTCGTAACAATGCACTTAATTTTTTTTTCAATTATAAAATCATCAATCGAGTAAACACAGTTTAATATATTTCTATAATCCTGTTGGCGCAAGGCACAGCCGCACACAGAGAGAAGTAGACCCGGTGATTTTATATTTATTGAGTCAAACGATATTTTAGTCTTTCAAATGAAATATATTTGAATTTAATCTTTTATAAATTTATTTTTTAATTTAAATTTTTATACATAAAATAATTTTTTTAATTTAATTATTTATATATAAATACTTCTCAATTTAATTTCTTACAAATAAAATTATTATCAATAATAATACCTTTTATCTAGATATTTCTCAATTTAATAGAAGAATATTATTAATAATGATTTTATTTTTGAAGGACTAAATTAAAAATATGTATCTATAAAAGACCAAATTAAGGAAATAATTTTTTACTGGAACAAATTGAAAAATATGAAATTAAATTAAAAAATAATTTTACAAAAGATTAACTTAACAAATTCTAATTAAAAATAATAGATGTATAGTTTTTTTTAATAATAATATGACAGATATATCATTTTTTCAAATAAGTGCACAATTTTTTTAAATTAAACTATAAACTTATAATATTTTAATTAAAAATTATATATTTATTTTATCTTAATTAAAAATTTTAATTGTAAAAATATAAAAAATGGCATCTAATTCTAATCTATTTATAAAAAGGTAAAAACCTTCCAAATTATTATTGCCCGACCTGTGTAGGGAGATGGATCAAAAGTTTCTCATATGGTAACTTATGGCTAATGCTCTACACATGGTTATAAAAATTAAATTGAATTGGTTGGTCAAATCGTAAAACTGGTGAATTAATCATAAAATCAATTTATTTGATCCTTAAAACTAATAAAAAAATAATCAAAAGTTAATCAAATTAGTTAAAAATTAATAAAACTGTCATTGAATTAGTCAAAAATTAATTTTAATTTTCTTTTGGTTTAAAATAAAATTTTAGTATTTTGTAATAGAAATTTACGATATTTTATAAACTTTACTTAATTCATTTCATATAGATTTATTGTTATGTATAAGATACTTTAACTATTTTTTATATTTTAAATATTTATATCTACTTTAAATATTATTTTATAATACATATTAATTTAATTGTAAAACATTATATATTTTTACTTTTTTATATATTTTTTAAAAATAATTTAAAGTTAATTTATCTATAATCAAACTATCAAACTATGAATAATTTATTATTCTAATTCAATCTTTTATTCAATTTTTAAAATATTGGCTCTACGTTAATTTCAAGAGTTATAAGATCTAAGAACTTAAGCTCAAAGGTGGCTTTCGGTCCTGAGAAAATATTATTTGGTTTAGCCTCTATGTTTACTTTGTAGGATTATCAAAATCAGAAGCCGAAAGGGTGGATTTCCTGTATTCTTTTTGTTTCTATTTTCTGGTTAAAAAAAAAAGAGCCTATTGAAAAGATCTAAGAGACTTTTTATATTCCCCGTTTGAATGCTAAGAATGAAATATATGAACAAATAATTATCTTTTCCTCTAAAAAACTTATGGTATACATTATAAAAATGTTAATTTTCTTATATATCTTATATCTAAATTTAATAATAATAATAATAATAATAATAATAATAATAGTAATAATAATAATGGGGATTGCTAACCTTCATCTTAATTTTTGAAAGTTGGCAATCTTTATATTTACGTTTGTACCAATTTGTCTTCTTCTTTTTCAGCTACAAGACAAAAAAAGGCATATGGGTGTCAAGATCATTTTCTCATAATTATTTATTTAGTGAGTATAAAATAATAATTTAAGTATCCATGCATTAATTGTATTTTTATAGAGAAATGGTTTAAATGATCCTATACATATTTTGTCTTTTAGTGAACAAGTAAGGATAGTTTAATCTGAAACACAAATATGAATATTCCTAACTTTTATAATAATAGTGACGAGGTTAGTCTATATAGTTATGTCAGGTTGTAACTTGTAAATAACGTTATTCTAAATGGATAAGGCTAAGGCAAAGTGTTTTTTTAAGTGTTCATAATTCTTCGGGTAAAAATATAATATGTTGATAATTTATAATTAATTATCTTATCAATAATTGTTTGAATTCGTTTCATTTGTCTTAATTAGAAGAATTTCGTAACAATGCACTTAATTTTTTTAAAAAATTATAAAACGACCAATCAAGTGAACAAACGGTTTAACATATTCCTATAATCCTGTTGGCCCAAGGCACAGCCGCACACCGAGAAGAGTAGACCCGGTGATTTTTTATTCATTGAGTCAAATGATATTTTACTCTTTCAAGACTCGAAATATATTTTAATTTAATTTCTTATAAAATTATTTTTTAATTTACTTATTTATAAATAAAATATTTTTTTAATTTCATCTCTTATAAAATTATTTTCTTATATATTTTTATTTTTTAAATTTAACATCTCACAAATAAAATTATTAATAATAATAGTCTCTCACATATAAATATTTATCAATTTAATAAAAAGATATTATTAATAATAATTTTATTTTTGAAAGGTTAAAATAAAAAATTTCCATTTATAAGAGACTAAATTAAAAAGATAATTTTTTAAAAGATTAAATTAAAATTTTATTTATGAAGAATTAAATTAAAAAATAATTTTATAAAAAATGAATTATTGGTGATATAGTGGACATTATGATTTGAGGGAAGATTGTTGTTTACAAGAAATCCAATTGGGCAAGGTCGTTCTGGGTCGTTATCAAGATAGAAACTGTTGAGCCACGAAACATATTTCGTAGGGGAAAAGATAATAATATACTTTAGAAAATTCAATACAGATAACTCCAACTTCCCTTTCTATATATATTTTTTATTTTAAAACTGTTTTTAAATAACTTCAAATTTTAAAATATTTTAATATAAATATTTTTAATTTAGAATCTTAAACTTTCCCATTTTCTAATCTAACAATGATGTGTGAAAGGGAGAGCGTTGGTCCCTCCATTGGATTCCATATTTGAAAATTATTGATTAAATGTCCATTGTAGAAAGTTCAAACAGTTTCCAACTAGGCTTCACGGGAAATGCCTGATTTTTATTATTATTATTATTATTATTATTATTATTATTATTATTATTATTTGAAAAGTATGAGGTTTCACAAGTTCTGTTATCTGAAGTAGGTATGCATCGTTTTCTGATTTTTAAGATATACACTGCAGATCTATAAGTACGCATCAAACTATGATAAAAAAACAATTTAATGAATGAACAAATATAACTTTAGTAATTAAATGTAACAAAGAAGGTTTGAAAAGGCTCTAACATAGTTCTAAGTTTTCTAGGCAAAACTAATTTTACCTTTTGAATCATTGTTGTTAATAACTTGTTAGAGGGGACATTTTCTTTTTTTTTTTTTTAAGAAAAAAATCTCTTTAGATATGTTTTTTATGGAAGAATTGAGAAAAATCTTTCAATATGTCTTCTTTTTATACAGACCTGAAAGCATTTTAATCTTTTGATAAAAAACTATTTTAATCCAATTTCAGTTGGCGGTTTTATTATTGTTTAATTGAAATTTTTTATTTTGTAATTTCATTTGTTGTGGTCCAAGAATCTTATAGTTGTGATTTGCCAAAGTTAAGAAATTTGATATTTCAAGCAATTGTGAAGTAATACTACTTTCAGCTCATATATAAAAAACAAATACTAATTTAAGAAAATTAAAAAAATTAGTTAAAAGTAATTATTTTTTTAAATTTTATCTAAAATAAAAATTATTTTTTAAAAATATCCTTATTTAATATGTATACTTTTTTTTTTGAAATTAATGATAACTATCACTCATAATTTAAAATTTTTATTTAATAAAAGGTATAATTAGAATATTATAATTAATATATCAAACACTAGTAATTTATTTTTTATATTTTAAATCAAATTAAATTTCAAAAAAGTGTCTTATATATAAGACTAAAGGTAATAATATTTTGGATGGTTAGCTCTTGTGTTCATTTAAACTAAATTTTCTGCTTAAGTGATTTTAAGAGTGCAGCATTAATAAATGTTTAATGCATTTAAAATAAAATTTCTATAAAATAATTAAAATACAAGGACACTGTTCTAACTATAAGATCAAATCCTTCTAATCAGATTATACTGATTTTTAAATTTCAATAATTAATTGAAGTAACTTAAATACATCATTAATGCTTCTTCAGCTTAGGCAATAAGGTGCAATGGCATGGATTTAACCTTATTTTGTCAAGGAGAAAAGATACATGTGTACTCAATTTTCTATATATATATATATATATATATATATATATATATATGAACATAATAAAACATTATAAAACTAGATAAATAATTAAGACGAGCTTCTATGAAAGCTGGCGAAAGGGACACCAAAATTGAATAGCATTTTGCCCATTGGATTATCATAATTCAATGCATCACCATTTTGCTATGTGTACGGCTATGGCAGTAAACTCCCATAGGAAAGCTGCCGTATCAGGTTGCATTTTCTTTCAAATACAAGTGTCCAAATAGCTAAACAACAAAATACCAAAGAAAAAAAAAAAAACAGAAAAAACCTAGTGAAGGAAATAGCATCAGAATAAACGTACTCTTTAACTCCTATAACAACTGTCATAACTTCAACTCCTTCACCACCTTTTGATTTAGTTGTCATCATTTTCTATTTCAAATACACGAAACTTCATTCGACGAAAGCAAAGTACAAGTGTCCCAAGAGCGAAGCAACAAGATACAAAAACAACTATGGAAAATAGCATCAAAGTAAACATATTCTTCAACTCAACAATTAATTGCATAAGAAGTGCCATCCAACTCCTTCACCACCTTTAATAACTAACAGATATGAGCTTCATCTGGTCAAGTCTCTTGAACTCTCATTATAAATGTGGTAATTAAACATATTTTGGGATTTTAATTTTCAATTAATCATACAAAATTTATAAGTCTTTCAACCTTCTTCGAGACTCTTTCATTCTTCAAAGGATGTTAATCCTCTTAGTAAGCAATTCTCTTATTCTTTTTCTTGAGTTTCAAGAATTATTAAACAAATCATTGATTGGCTTGTTAAGCATTTTAATAAGGAGATCCTCTTTTATCAATTCTTTTTTAGGGATTTGATTGATTGTAGATAATAAATTGATTAGGTTGGTGTAACTAGCCCCTTCTGTTTTCTATTTAAATTTATGCTTTTGTCGTTGTTAGAAAAAAAAAAAAAAAGAAATCTCTGGACACTAAATTTGGGCACCTCCTACACAAAAATCAAGCAATACTCACATCAAATAAAAATATTTTTCTTTCCTATATGTAAATAAAATTATTTTTATTTATAAGACGCGGCAAGTTGTTGTGTACCATGAAACTAGGAAAAGAAAATTAAATATAGTTTTTTTTAGAAATTATGATAATTTTATTACACAAATTTTAAAACATGACATTTTATTTTTAAATTATCAAACCAAAAAATAATAATAATGTTGCATGTTAATTAAGAACTAACACCTAAAAATTATATATAGACTACTCCTTTATTTTCAAGGGAGTAAAATATTATATTTTAAAATTTATATATCAAAGTTATAATTTGAAAGAACTATATCTGTTTAATAATAATAATAATAACAAATTATAAAAGTTTTTTTTTTGTTTTTAAAAAATATATAGACTTTTTCTGAAATAAAAAATTACGTTACCCTTTAGTTCAATTTTATTTTTTAACTAAAATATTTTTTATTAATTTAAATACATATTTTTTAAAACTAAAATACTCTATTACATCATTTTTTATGAGAGTACTTTAATAAAAAAATTAAAATTAGGATAAAGTATATAATTTAAAATAAAAAATATTTATATAATTTTAAGTCTATGTATCTTAATTTAAAAATTTAAAACTCATATTTTTTCTTTTATTTTTCTGAATAAATATATGAGTCATCCAAAGCTAATCGAACCACGTTTGAAAGATATATATGTATGGCTTTCCACTTCAGGATTAGTGGTCCACTTAGTAAATAGTTACTATCAAAGTCAACTTTCTATGGGGGACATCGTTGGCCAATGCCATTTGTTTGGTCGCGTTTATTTTTCCACTCACAATCTCTTTTCACATTGTTTTCAATGATATAGATTAATCATTCCCAGTGAGCCAATGAGTTGGATTCATTGATATTATAATTGTTTTAAAATAACATAATTTTAAATTTAAATTTAATCAAAGTTAAATTGGTGATAAAAAATATATTTTTTTAGTAAAAGCTGTCACCCAATAATTTTCTTGGTGCATTATTAACTCAAACGTTGCTTAAAATGATGACCGCCTGTAATTGAAGTTCATAAGCTAATAAAAGATTATTTTTATAGAGAGGATGACGTCTCTCTTATATTATATATTTTAACTTAAATTTATGGGAAGTTAAAAATAAGCATTGTAATACTTAAGATCAATAAATAAATTAAGCAAAATTAATAGCATCATGATATTCTTCGTAACTATTGCATAGTTAATTCTCACCATATTCTTTCTTTGACTCACACGATTATGTATAGTATATACTCAATGAAGTTCTTCTAGGTTCATGAATAGAAAATTCCTAGTGATTGAGAGTAGATGTTTTTTATAAGCTTATAATTATTTAGATAATAAACTAAATTCATAATTTATTTTTTAGGGTAAATATTTTCAAGTGTTGGTGCTTTTCTCTTGTGACTTTTTTTTTTGAACTTCTAAATTTGAATCACCTTTTAAAGTATTATAAATTTCTAATTGAGGGTGATTATTCTATAATTTATATTGTATTACTCGTACTTAAATTATATTATATTTCTAAAATTTAGATCAAAATAATTACACTTTTATTAAAATTAGTGACTTTTTTTAATGTATGATCGTTATGTTGACTACTACATAATAGTCACAATTAAAATGAATTTTTGAACAAAGCAACTATTTTGATATTCAAATATTTTATTAATAATAAAGCAACTATTTTGATATTCAAATATTTTATTAATAATAAATCAATCAGATTATTTCACAATATATATTTTTTTAATAAATATAATTTAAAAAACTTGATAAACAATTAAAAGATTCCTAAGATCTCCCAGAGACACTAACTTGAATACATTTAACCACTTTATAATAATTTTTTTGCTTTTTATATATACTTTTTTCAAACTTATATATAAGAGATTTTTTTGAGAGTTGATTTAGTTTAAAATATAAAAAATAAACTATTAATATTTGACATATTAATTATAATATTTTAATTATATCTTTAATTATATAAGTATTTTAAATTATGAGTAATAGTTGTTATTAATTTAAAAAAAATGTATACGTTAAATAGGAATATTTTTAAAAATAATTTTTATTTATAACAAAATTAAAAAGATCAATTATTTTAATCAATTTTTTTAATTCTTATGAGTTAATTATTTATTTTTTATATATAAGATTAAATGGAGTATTTTTTTAGCTTTCAATACCTTTAATTTGGTGGTAAGTTTGTAAACAAATAATGAGACTACTACCCTTATCCTGTTATTGTTAATAATAATTAAAAAAACAATATAAAATTGAAAACACAACAGGTAAAGTCAATAGAAAAAATGATAATAAAGAAACTTTTTTTTTTCTTGGGGCAAAATGCTGAGCGTAGTTTGTACTGAAGAGTGTAAATAATATAAATCTCAATCATTCACAAACTAGATGGGTGAAATTATTTTAATATTATATTTAAAATTTAAAAATAAATGCAATATCATAAATCTACATTGTTATTTTTTTAAAAAAATTTTATTCTCTCTTCTATTATTTATTTCCTATTCCCCCCCCCCCCCCACCCCTCATCTTTCACGTGTTTCTGAATTTTTCTCTCTCTTCACTCATAAATCTTCATCCAGCAAACTTTTTCTCTAATTTTTCTTGACATTTTATTAATCTTCACCTCTCCCTTATACAATGTTTAACCTCTTTTTAATACTTGACTCCTTAATTCTCTCTCCTTTGAACAATGTTTAACCTCTTTTTAATAGCTTGTCAAATATTAAATGATAGTTATATGAATCATGTAAAATGATTTTTTTGAAAGTCTTTTTATTTTAATTAGTTATTTATAAATTTAATTACATTAATATGTTGAAATATCATTTCTTTTTAATATTTACGTTGCAAAATTACCACAGGATATGTTCACATAACATGTAATATTTGTATATTTAATTAATTTATATGTATAAAAAGATATCTGCGCACAAAGATTTTTGAAAGATTCAACGAAATGTTCGCACTTGATATATTTTTATTAAAGTATTTGATGATAAGAATATAAAAGCTGTGATTCTGCTGCTCTTTCAATCTGTTCCGCCGGTCCTCGCCATCGCCAAAGGTTAATCTTTTAACGTCTTTCTTCTCTTCCAAGTCTCCTTCTACTTTCTCGTTTGCTTTCTCAGAAAATCAAGGATTCTCTCCTTCTTTAATCGCATAATCGCATCCTCTACTCGTGCTCTAGTTTCCGTGTTTGCTGCTTTGCCTTGCGTTCTTGAATTATAGTGGTTTTATGTTTGTGTTCGTTTCTTCTCTCTTTCCTCTCCGAGATTACACAAACTTAAAGAAAGCGCGAATTCGCTATTGTTTTTCCCGTGTCATTGCAAAAAATTCTTCAGAAGTGAAGTATTTGCCTCTGTTTCGGCAAACTTTTTGGTTTTTGTGGATCCAAAGGTTTGCCTGAGACTTAAATGTTTTGATGTTTCTTGACGGCCAAACTGAGTATTAGGGTTGTCTTGTGCTTGCTTTGTGCTGTATAATTTTAGGAAAGAGGATCAGAGATAAATTCCGTTAGCTTTGTTTTTTCGTTGTGAAAAATTCTTTCATAAATTTATTTTTTCCTCAATTTGTTGCTTGGAACATTTCACTCTTTTACAAGTTTCCTTCCGAAGCAAACGGCTTTCTTTAAAGAATAGAAAATTTAGAGCTTCACCTTTTTCTGCTTTTTCTTGTTTCGAGTCTTTTTAAACCCTGAATTGGATTTGAATTATGCTTGCTATGGAGAATGAGAACCAATTTGGTTTTCTTGCTTTTTCTGTCTCGTGAGTCTTAAGATGTCATATCTTGTCTGATGGCGCGCCTAATTTTATTTTCCAAAATTTAATTCTTCAGGAAAAATCAATTTAATTCTGCTGTTACTAGTCAATTACTTCCGGGGCAAATACTTTTTCCTCTTCTCTTTCCTTAATAAAGTTGGACATATTATAAAGCTCAGTTATAATTTTTACTTATTCATATAAAAAGTAATCCTTCTCATATTCATTGACGCATCAGTGATATTAGTTGTTAATTTTGATATTTTTGTTCATCAATTTTTTCTTTTATTCATCTGAAAAAGTTGTTACTGTTTCAGTAGTCTATAGTTAACACTTTTTATTGCTTTTACTTTCCTGATTCAAGTAAAAGACTTCCCATAAAGGCTTGAAAACAAACGGCTGATAGTTTCCTTTTCTTCCCTATTTGTTAAAAGTTTCTTGTAGTTATAAGTCACTATTCTCTCACTCTTACCTAATGTTGAAAGGATTTATAGCTATATTTGTTTCCACAATATATCTTGCTGATGTTTATGTTATCGATATGAATAAGAATAATTTACTCTTGCAAAACTGATCATGGATATTAAGAAAGTTAAAACAAGGTGGTGCTTGGTGGTGGCAAATGCAAATTTGTATCATGTTTTAATTTTGAATTGTACTATTCTTCTTCAGAATTGAAGGATGGGTCAAGCTTTAGGGTGCATTCAAGTGGAGCAGTCCAATGTTGCTATCAAGGAGCATTTTGGAAAATATAGTGACGTGCTGGAACCTGGATGTCACTGCTTGCCTTGGTGTATTGGGTACCAGATAGCTGGTAGACTATCACTACGAGTGCAGCAACTTGATGTTCGATGTGAAACCAAAACCAAGGTTTCTGCTGCTTCATTTCCCCTTGTCTATTTTATGATGTCATTACGCCCTTTGCGTCTGACGTGAAATCATAGATAGTGGGCTGAGGAGCTATGACATATTTGATAATATGCTTGTAATTTCTTTAATTTAAAATTTTAGGATATTATTGCATTACTTCAAACTAATTTATAGGTAGTTGAGAACTATCACAATTTACCACCTAGAATTATATGTGCCTTATTTTATTTGTAATGTTTTTCAGCTTTAAGATGAATGGATTTATTGATATTTTAGTTGGTTGTTATTAATTTACAGACTAATCAAAGTTTTCATTAACTGGATGTTGAGGTGGATACATGTCTGTAATTTTCTGAGGCTATGCTATCTTTTCTCTGTCCTCCCCTCCCTCTTTTCATAATTAATTTTTTAATCATTGGTTCATATTTTCAGGCAACTTCCTATTTTGCTTCCAATATATAATTTTTACTTAATGATTTGGAAAAAATATAAAAAATTCATTTCACTCTTTATGTCGATGTTTATTTCCTCTGTGGGTTTTCATGATCCACTGTTAGATTTTGACTGTCATCAGCTTCTCAGGATAATGTCTTTGTCAATGTGGTTGCATCTGTGCAATATCGTGCCATGGCTGGGAAAGCATCAGATGCGTTCTATAGGCTCACCAACACTAGGGAACAGATCCAATCATATGTTTTTGACGGTATGTGAAATGGATTTCTGCTGCTACATACTTGCCTGTGTTGCATGGATCCTACGCTTGCTCCACTAATGGTTGTCATGTGTGAAGCACTTTACTTTTTCAATGTATATTGGTGTTGGATTGCCTAATTGGCAATGATGTGGGTTGCTTTCCTAAAAGTTGCTAATACTTTGCATTTCTTAAGTTATAAGAGCAAGTGTGCCAAAGTTGGAGTTGGATTCTGTCTTTGAGCAGAAAAATGAAATCGCAAGGGCTGTGGAAGAGGAGCTTGAAAAGGTGTTGTCTTTTTTCTTTTCTATAAATTATTTTCTTTTCCTTTGTTTCTTTATATTTATAAATATTGCTTTCAGTATGGATCAATGAAGGATGTTGTCACAGACTAGTTAAGAAGTTAATTCAATCTTCATGTTGTAGGCTATGTCTACTTATGGATATGAGATTGTTCAGACTCTCATTGTTGATATAGAGCCTGATGTTAATGTCAAGAGAGCAATGAATGAGATCAATGCAGGTAATAATATAAAGGTGTTGTCGAAGAAAGACTGCACTTGGCAGTTGGATTGATGTTTTTCAAATGTTATAGGTTTCTGTATTAGATTACGTTTAATTTGCATTGAGTTTTTGTGGATGCTGCGTTTGATTATGTTTCTTATGTTTTGGATTTGGTCTGAATGCAGCAGATGAATTTAAGTATATGCAATATGCCTTTGCTCTATGTGTGTGTGTATATATATGTATATATCAATTTCTCTGTTGAAATAACTGAATGGATATTTTCGATTGTTGTTTTTCTAATTTATGTCATTGTACTCTCTGTATTTTGGTACGGTTACTGTGGGATAAATTTCTGTATGTTCTTCTATACCTTTTACGTTGTTTATATTGATGTATTATTGTGACGGTGTGGATCCATCCTGATACATTTTACTGTGCATACAGAAGCTACTAGACCTAGGTATGTTGTAAATTTCGATTTATTGTTAGATTGTGGTTCTACTGTCTTGATCTTTTTTCTTTATTTCCTTAACAGCTGCTAGACTGAGGTTGGCAGCAAATGAAAAGGCTGAAGCAGAGAAAATACTACAGATAAAGAAAGCTGAGGGAGAAGCAGAGTCCAAATATCTGTCAGGCCTTGGAATTGCTCGCCAGCGTCAAGCCATTGTGGATGGGCTGAGGGACAGTGTGCTTGCTTTCTCAGAGAATGTGCCTGGGACAACAGCTAAAGATGTCATGGATATGGTGCTGGTGACTCAATACTTTGACACTATGAAGGAGATCGGGGCATCCTCAAAGTCCTCATCTGTGTTCATACCACATGGCCCTGGTGCAGTGAAGGATATTGCTACGCAGATTCGGGATGGTCTCCTTCAGGCCAATACTTCCCAGAATCTGATTAATTAAGTTTTTCTGCCACTGTGAATAGCCAGATATTTTGCGTGTCTATTTGATTTGTGGAATACTTGTTAGTTGATGCTTTATATGTAGAATTAATAGAACAAGACAATTCTTCTTTTGCCGTAAATGATTGTTTATTATTACTTGTGTTTAAGAGATTAACAGCAGAATGTCCATTATATCTTCTTTAAGTGCTAATTTGTACCTTGTATGCTTAATTGAGCCTTAAGACAACTTCTGGTTACATAGTTATGTTATTGCAGGATGGCGTGAGAAACCACAAAAATTGTGCTACTCTGCAGGCACACTGCGCAGTGTACTGAGCCTTTTTAACTAATTGATGGTGCTTGATTGGTGAATATTACATATATTTACTGTGCGCTTAATATAACAAGATTCCTTATTGAAAGTATCACGTAAGATTTGAAATTCGAGGAGCTTCATAGATTGACGTTTCCCTCGTGTATCTCCTCCAAAGAAATTGCCCAGTTTGGCGATTACTATTTACTGTTCTATTGTTAGTCTTAATCATTTCTCTCTCTTGAACCCCTCAGATTTACCTTTGAAACGATGGTTTCTGGAGGGTTACTTGTTTATCCATTCACTGTTAATCCATTCAGGAAGAACGAGTAAGTACAGTTATTTATGTATTCATTGCCTCCTTGATCTGGCTCATTGGCAAACACTTGCCTTTATAAGCCAGTTGTGGCTTGTGTTTAATGGCAAGTCAAAGGTTCCCCTCCCTGTAGGAACGGTGAAGTTGAATGCTCCAGCTCTTACTCATGAGGCAACGAATTCTGCAAATGAGCTGGCAGGCAAGGATGGAAATAGAGACACCCTTCTCAGCCATTTCAATAGCTATCATACTATCAGCTTCAACAATTTGACGTTAACCTATCTAACCTACTTAGGAAATTTCTTACTTGTGCTTTTGGTACACAGAAATGAGAGGAAAGGAAAGAGAATGAAAATAGGGTAGAAAGTGTGTCTGGTGCACCGAAATGCCCGTCCTTTCCTTTTTCTGGATTCCCATTTGTATGCGATGGAAAGGCTGCTCATTTATGGGCAAGGAAAATAATTTGCCTATCTTACCCTCATCTCAGCTTTATCTCTGCCAATCCGTGCTTCTAAGCCAGATAGCTTGTCAAAATGAATCGTCTTCTATGCAAGATGATACTATCTTTCTAGAAAGAGATAAATGCAGAAAGACTATACTAGTAAAAGTGTATGGACTCACACTCTTTAGTCGATTAGCATCTTGCGCACGAGATGCTGGAGAGAATCTAGATTGCTCTCGAGCAGGGTAGCATCGCATGCAAGGAGAGGCACCCGTATCAGCTTCTTTCTCCACCACTTCGTCTCCAGTCGCAACGTTATTGTTCACAGGCTGTCGTCAAGTCACAGGTCCGCCATTGTCGAGCGAGAGAGGGGTGAAGGAGTTCAAAATCGTCGTCGTTAAGGTGGGTGGTGAGTTCTCTTGTCTTCTTCGACGTCTCTCCCTAGTTCTTTCTTCTTCCTTCTATTCTGTCTCATCTTTCTTCCTGTAAAATGGTGTTCGATTTCACAGATCCAGTCCTCTTTCATTTGGTGGCCGTGGGGGGTCGTCAACTTTGGGTATATTTGCTGCCGAGTTTCAATCTCCGCCGGGTGAAGGTTATCTTTCTTCCCACCCTATAGTTGCAGAAATCTGAATGAAATATTGAAGATAGGTTGTAGCACATATTTCTTCTACAGTTATTACTGGTCTCGGGGGTGCTACATTAGTGTCTACGTTTTGCTACTTTGTCAATATTCCATCGCATGGCCATTCTGAACTCAGGGTCAATCTTTGTGCTCAATGTCTCTTGAAAGAATCATTAGGCATCATGGGCTAGACTTAGCGATTTGAGTAGTTTGTGCTTAATGTGCCGTGCTGTGTTTTTCTTTGGCTGTCTGATAAACATCATTCTTCACCAAGTCGTTTTGGCCTTTGTTGGTTCTTGATCATACTTGTATTTGACCTGTATTAACTGATGAATTGGAAAATATTTTATACTGATGATGGTTTTACCGAGGACAGGAATGGTTATATGGTGCGTGTTGGCACATAGCAAGTTTTAACACCCATATTCTTGATGTTATGATTATATGGTGCTTGTTGGGGTTCATCAAAAGTCATAACCCTATTTACACTTGAATTAATTGCAACTTCGTTTCCAAATCAAAATCCATTCTTTCATAACATTAATCGATGCAAGTTCTTTTGTTGATGCTTTGTTGCATTTTGTTTTTAATTTATTCATGTCAAGAATTGTGGAAGGCTTGAATGGATCAGATTATATGTGAGTTTGATATCTGAATTTTCAGCAGGCAGGCCATATGGTACATAACAAAGAATAGAGGGGTATGGAATATTGACTCCTTTTATGTGCCATATAGATTGCTATCTTTTGACTTCCTTACCAAATATTGCAATCAAAAGATGCTGATGTACCTACTTTATCAGACCTTTTGATTCTGCCTACTAAATGCTTGTTGCCATTATTTGGTCTCTCATCTTATCGTTTGGAGTACTCTGTAAGATTACAATTGCATTTCAATTTAACTCAGGAAAATCCGAAAGAGATCATGTTAAATTACAAAGCTTGATGGATACTATGAAAATGTTGGAAAGCTCAGCTTTTTTGACTTCTCATCTTACCGCTTGATGCAAGACGAAATTAATCCATGCTCTGGCACTTCAATGTTTGAGTTGAATGAATTTTTTTAATCTCCAAAGTAATGAAGTACATGGCGTGTATTTTGTTCGCGGATAAGTATATAAGTGAATGCAATGTCTCAAAACAAAATAAGGTACATTCTTATGAAAAATTGTCAAGATGTTTTTATGACCCCTAGTAATTTTACGTGTCCTGGGTTTTGTAGCCAGGCTGGATTGGTGCAAATGTCATTATCAATCGTGTTGGATCCACTAATTTAGTCGCATTAACAGTACAAGCTTCATAACCATCAACAACACAGTTAATGGTGCTGTGTACCAATGTCTTCGAACTTGCCATGATTATATGGGCTTGTTGCTGGAAACAGGAAGTAGAGAGGACCCAGTTGAGGAGCCAAACAGAGAAGTGAAGGTAATTTCCTCTCAAGTTTTCAATCCCTTTGAAACGGGAAGAGGAGAGAAGGACCCATATGATTTTCCATCTATAAAATATTTGGTTTGGTGCTGATTTTCTGACTATAAAATGTTGAGTTTTGGTGCTGATTTTTTGGTATGAAACGCTGACTGTAAGCTTTTGTGTTTTGGTTTTTTGATACACTCGAGGAGTTAATAATGGTTTACTTGGAAGCTTTTGGATTTTATGGAAAATGGTCAGATATTGCATATAGGTTGTTTAGTTCTCACCTTGTCTTTGCTGGATCTAGAATTATTGTCTTCTGTATTCTTTGTTCTTTCTGAAAATGGTCAAATATATAGCTCAGTTTTTGTCTCTTCTCCTGGCATGTCCTGAACCTACAATTTAATTGCTTTCTGAATTTTCTGTAAACATATCGCAGGGGAAGGTGGAAAATATATAAGACATGGAAAGGGGATGTAAGTTAGACATGTATTGACAGTGGATTCGAAAGGCTGCGTCGAATCGACGTTTCCTCAGATCTACGTGTATTGGGTTGTGTTGTGGATACCATGAAATGTATGTTTTGGACATGTATATTGGATATGTGAAGTCAATGTGTTCTGGATAGATGTTTTGGACATGTACAGGTTCCATAATGTATATTTTATTTAGATATGTATTTGCTAATATCATTTTTTTATGACTTTTTATCAAAATAATTAAAACTAAACTGGACTGGCCAATTCAATTTGTTGGACCGAGAATTGAATCTTGGTTTAGTTCAGAACTCTTTCATCTGATACTTTTAAAAACGGATTAACTTCAATCAAAAATTAGATTTGACCAAACAGTTTTAGATAAGAATCGATATAAATTGATTAGTTTGGACTAATTTTTCTTAAAAAATTTCTAATGTCAATTGCTAGATTCAAACCAAGTGCCTTGTGCGTCCAAAATGCTCAATTGCTATCAGACCTGCAAAGCATCTTCAAGCTATATGTTTAAATTTTTATATATATAAAGTATTTAAATGGTTGCTTGCTTTTTTCTTTTTGCTTTACAAAAGTAGCGTCTAGCAAGAGAAAATCCATGACTTTGAGAGAGGCCTTCAACACTGTGCAACCTTGCTCTCTTTGCTAAAATTGTGCATAATATTTTATATATATATATATATACTTATAATATTTCTTTTAAAATTTATAATATTTAATTTAGATATTTATCAACTATTATTTTTTTTCTTATATTATGTTCAAATTTCCTATAACTAATTCAAATCTTCTGTAACTAATTAAATTGTATTATACAAATTTTTTTGAAATATAATAATAAAAAATTAATATATTGAATAGTTAAATATCTTGATTTCAATATTTATTTTAACAAATTAATATTTGATGATTATATTTATTAATAGATAAATTATTTTAGACTCAAATTTTAAAATTAAAAATTTAATTGAATTTAAATATTATGTGATATTTGATTTATTTTTATATATAGTTAGTAATAAAATGTTTCAAATTTTATTAATATTTTTTATTATTTATTATACTAAATTTTTAATATTGATATATAAATATATAATTATTACCAGTTTGGTCACAGTCAAATCAATAAATCGTAAACCAATATTTTTATTGATTCAATAACCAAAACTGTTTTAAAAATGTTGCTTTTTATAATTGATTGGTATATTTATTGTGTGTTATAAAAATTATTGAAAACAATGTTGATAAATATTTAAGTTATGCAAAAAAAAAAAAAAGAGCTTCTTACTGAACATGTTTTCTATTGCTGTATGATTCAAAAAACTATTTTTATTGAATTAAGATATTAAAATGATTTTTTTTTTATATTTTTTGCTCTTATTTATAATTCAAATAACATTTTTTGGAAATAAAAAATGAAGGTTTTAATATATTTTTATTCTGTTATTATTTCATTGAAAATATATTATTTTCGAATTAGAAAATTAAAATTAAAATTTTAATATTTTCTCTATTATTGTTTAATTGAATTTTTTTGCATTAAAAAATAAAAAATGAATATATAAATATGTTTCAGTAAGAGTAGTTAAAATAATTTTTATAAATTGAAAAAAATAAATATTTTAATTTATTTTTTCATTTGAAGTATTATAGTCATTTAGTTAGTTTTCTTTTCTATTTATATATTCTTTCCATCCAATTAAATGTAAAAATGAAATGAGATTTTCATTCATTTCCATACTATATTAAACACAATTATAATGACAATTATGAGTCATAAGATTCTACTTCATTCGTATTCTTATATTCCAAACGTAGCATTAAAAGGAAATTAAACTTAGAAAACCATAAATATTGTGTTTGTTGTAAGTGTTTTTAATATAAGATCTTGAAAATCTTATCTTTTGGCATTTAATTTTTTACAAAATTTGGATAACTTAATCCCAAATAGTCAAATACACTTTAAGTATTTTACTTTTCCTATTTGTATCTTTTTTAAATTTTTGTTCCAAACCCACTCTTTGTTAATTGGTGGAATATTGTGCTTTTGAGATTGTAAATTTAAAATCTTCGAATCAGATGTTACCTTAAAGTTGCTCGGGATAGGCTTAGCTTTAAGCCACTATCATTTGATTCCAATACGTAAGTTTACTTAGTAATCTGAATCCTCTACCATAAATATATCCTGTATAGAGAGAGAAAGAGTGAAATAGGGTTATAAGCCAACCCATTCCAAGCTTTGATTGATATCAAGAATAATCAATTCTGGATTCTATCAGAATTGCAGGAACCTAAACAGGAAAACACAGAAATTAAAGGACAGAATGGACTAGATAGGGAGACTAGGAAAGAACTGAAATTTCTCAACACTGAGTTGGTTGACTTGAAGAAAGTTATTCAAATAGGCCTAAAAGACATTTTGAAGAAAGTGAATACTTTTGGACAATTTGTTATCCTTACTACCATGGGTCTGAAGACTAAAATTTTGAAGATTCAACCTCTTTCCTCCAGATCCTAGCAACCACCTCAGGCTCCTCCACCTCGCAGAAGATGAAGCATTGCTTTGTTTTGGTCTTTAATTTCTTTTGACTTGACCAATGACGGCGAACAACAATATTATTACATAACTTTTGTTAGTCATTGACTGGTTGATCTCTGGATGTTATTATTTTAGTTGACTTTTGGTTAAACGCCGTCATTGATGCATGGATATATGTGCTGGATTATTAGTTGATTGATTGATCTTCCATAGATGTTTCCTTTTCTGTGCTTCTACTGCCCTAAATGATTATTTGTTGTTATATATTTCTTTGTAATCCTCTTCGTTAATGACAAAAAAGAGGGAGAAAAATAAGGTTGTATAAAATTGGTTAGCTAGTTTTTACTGTGATTAGTTTTAGATGCTGGAATGACTGGAATTATTGAACGGTACTAGAATGGAGATTGGTTTATGAATGTTGGATATGGACTAGATATAATTGCCTGCATTTCTTCGTTTTTCCCTTTGTTTTCCAGATTTTAGTAATGCATTTATTCAAGGGAAGCACTCTCTTCTCTCGTAGAGGAAAAAAAAAGAAAAAAGCCAACCAAGCTCGGGAAGCTCTTGTTGAGAATTTCTTCAAAGAAAGTTTCTTAGCTCAAACTATCTGATAACGTTGAAATTATTGTAATATACTCTATGCTATCAGTTTTGCATCATTTGATTTTGCCATTATCGAAAGTGGAAAACTGTTTGCTTTTGTAAGAGTTCAATTGAATTTGATGATAATAAAATAAATAATATTTAGTATTTAATATATAATTTGGAGTACATGTGCAGTAGCTTTTGAAAACCAAAGTACATGTCCAGTAACTTAAATTATAAAATGTTTTGGGTGATCGAGACTTGTCTGGAATGTTTAAAAACGTATTTAATGACATTAAATGAGACACAATTCTTCTATACTCTTAGCCGGCGTTCGCATCAAAGAAGAGAGTAAGATGGAAATTTTCTGAACGTTGGGGGATCTCTCTCCCTCTCTGTCTCTAAACAAACCAACAGGAAGCCTAAAACAAGCATAATTTTTGTTGTGGTCATGAGCCTCCGAAAAGCAAACATCAAGAGGGAAGAAAGGCTCCATTTCATAGCGACTATTTATGGGCTGAACGTTATAAATGCAGTGAACTTTGAAGTGAAGAGTAAAGAAGTAAAACACAGCATTGCATTTAATTCATTCGTACTCTCATTCTCTGATTTCTTAGTCCTAGTTTTGGGTTTTGTTTTTACTATGAGAGTATTTATTCAACAATTCTTGTACTCCATTTATAAGCGTTTTCAAATATTTCATTCATTCCGTTGAATCTCGTCTAAGTGAATGGAAGGTGAGATTGGAGTGAGTTGTGAAAAAGATCTTGTGTGAGAATAATTTAAGATTAATTAAAAATTGTGTACTGTTAGTGAACACTTAAAAAACTATCTTATTATATTGTTCTCAAGTTTTTGCTAAAAAAGTCATTTCAGATTTAAAAGAATTGAATGTAAACTTAAAAGTTTATTTAGGTCGAACTAAAATAAATATTTAAATATTAGTATATTGTTTGGTTGTTTTTATTACAACCTTATTTTTAAAGGGTTAATTGTAACGTTCGGTATGTTGTAAAAATATAAAAATGGGTCAGTTTGAAAAGTAAATCTCCTGAGATGAGTGATTCAAGGTCAAATAAAATTTGGATAAAATCTTAAATAATAGAAAATGAGGATTTGAGCCTTGAGTTGCCCAGAAACTGGAGTTAGAGTAATACAAAAAATTTATCGAAAGGCTAGTGACATTTTTGTAAATAAATATAATTTTGGAAAAACACCTAGAAGGGCTTTTTTAATGGAAATTTTGAGTTGTCCAAGGTTCTCAGAGGCCCCAAAAATCATAGGAAGCCCTGGCACCGGTAAAGCCTTTCCGAAGTACTCTTTCCGATGTCGGTTGACCCAAACTTTGACCGGTTCGTTCGGGAAGGTTTTAGTTTCAATTTGAGTGATTCCAAAAACATTTTATTAAATTGGAAATCTAAATGTTATGATGGAAAAGACGGTTCTAAAAAAAGAACTAAAATGAAGCCAAATTAAAAATGTCATTTCGAAGGGTGAAATTGGAAACAATTTTAAAAAGGAAGCTTCTTTATTCTTCTTTAAAGTTCACGTTCTGCCTCCCCCTCTCTAAACCGACTTTCTTTTGCCCAGAACAGATAGGAGAACCATAAATTTTAGGCGCACAAGGGAGGAGGCAAAAGAAGGAGAAAAGGCCAAGAAAAAGGTATGGAATTCATGGATTTTCTTAGTTCTTCCTTAAGCAAAGTTATTTTCCTCCTTCCCTCTTTTCCTCCTATGGTTTTATTGATATATTTGGTGCTATTTTGGGGGTAGAACAGAGAGGAAAAATTCGTGTTTGGAGTGAGGCAACCAAGGAAAGTGAAAAACAACCAAGAAAGAGTAAGAAAACAAGATAAAACTTTCATTCTTTGGTAGCTTTTTCCTCCCTGTTCCTCTTACACGAATTGGCCACCATGAGCCCAATTCTTAGGGGCTATTTTCTATCTAAATCAAGGGGGGATTAGAGGTTTTAGAGTGCAAAGATTAAGAATCTATCATTGGAAGCAAGTAAAAGCCATTGAATCTCAAGTTGAAAAAGTATAGGGTGCTTGAGTATAGTTTAAAATTTGAGTTGATTTAAGACTTCTCCATCATATGTGAGTATTTGTTTGAGCTTCTAAAACCTTCAAGAAGCCTCCCAAGTGCCCCATCCATGGAGAAAAAATCCTAAACTTTATGGGTCTTTAATGGAAGTATAAATCGATCAAGACCTTTAGAGATAGCTAGAGGATGTTTTAAATAGTTCCAAACTTGATTTGGGACTTTATATGATAAAAGAAGATAGGAGAAACCCTTTGAAAAAATTTAGAAACCTTAGGTTGGGAGATGAGGCAATGGCTTCCATAATGTAACCTTATGAAGCAACATGGACTTAGGTTTGTGAAAGTGAGTGTGTGATGGCTTCAAGGACCTTAAATGAGGTCAAGAGGTCTAAAGATGGCAAGAGAATGGAACCAAGAATTTTAGTTGTGGTAGTTGCTTCATTAGGTCATTAATGGAACCATAGTGTGACAAATAGAACAAAGTGTAGTCTTAAGAGTGAGTTGGATGTTAGAACTTGTTCCAAGAGTATAATTAAGTGTTGTTTATTGTGAATAGGCCAGAGAAATCCAACCCCACCTCCTTGTGTTTGTGGAACCGAAAAGGAGAAAGAACAAGCAAAGTAAGGCTTGAATTTGCACCAAGGTAGCTCTCCACATTTTCTTATTGCATATATGTCATTGTGTGCTTGTGTGTATATTTGTATGTTTGAGACATGCCACTTGCTACTATGTTGCTATTTTGGCACTAATATGCTTTCTTGAATGTCATTGAATTGTGGAAATGGCTCACAAGGGTGAGGTAGTGCCAAAAATCCCTTAATGTGGGTGAGGAGATGCTAAAAGTCTCATGGCATGGGTGAGATAAGGCCAAAAGTCCTTTGGATAGGTTCGGCTAAGTCAAAAGTCCCAAAAACCAAGAGTGAGGCAATCTAAAAGTCCTAGAAATGGGATGAGGCTAAACCAAAAGTCCCTAGAGCTCATTCTTATGTTTGACATGAATTTGTGACACAAAAATGTGAAAGTGGAATACTTCATGAATTGATTGACTGCATACTTGAGCCTTTGACATGTTGTATGCTTTGAAAATATGCTTGGATATGTGTATGAGCTATTGAGGTTCAATGAATCTCACCCCCTCCTTTCTCTCATCTCATATGATCTAGGTGGAGTCCAAGATCCAAAGGATGGAGGCCAAGGAACTTAAATCTTCATCTCTTGGCACATTTTGCTAGTTTTGATGTACTAAAATGTCAAAGAAGATATATATATGTTATTTTTGAGTCATGACACTTTGAACAAGTGTAAAACTATATAAAATTAGTGTATGAATTAAGAATAGAGTTTAATAAATAGAATTGTGTATTTTGACCACTTGAGAACCTATTTGTACATGTATATATATGGAAGTGGCATGGTAAATTTGAGTTGCATGAGGATTCAGACCTTATGAGAGGCTCATTTATGCTACATTTATGCTTTTGAAGTTGCTCAAATATGTATGAAGCAATGGATAGCTCATTTGGACCAAATTTACCCCTTTATTGGAACTAAAATTACCATAATCTTGAGTTATAGCAAAGTCTAACCAAATAACCTCTTCTTGACTTGAAATTTTGCATGCACTTAGATCTTGCCTAGAGCTTTTTGGCAAGTAAAAGATCAGGTCATTTGGAGGTCTATGAAATTTTCTATGATTTTTCAAAGTTGGCATCAGAATTTCAGATTTGTACCAGTACTGTTCATTTAGTCAGTTGTGAAATTGTGTCATCCAAAAAACAAATGTGGTCTAATGGCTACAAAATTTTATAGGCCAAAACTAGGCATTCACAGTGACTTGTAGCAAGTGGAAGCACCTCATTTGGAGGTTTGAGCTAAGAGATATGAATTTTTGAATTTCTGGAACGGCAATAGTAACGGAGCACGACCTGAGTTTAGTGGCTAAACGTGCTTTCTATGGTCTGAGCCTATTTTTACCATAAAGTTAACATCTATAGCTTTCGAAATTGATATCATTTGTATAGATTGGATTTTTGTGAAATTAATTGGATATTTTCAAAGTTTATACCAGACACTTGCATCAGTACCAGTAGCTATCCGAACCTTTGCCCCTTTTTGCGTGTCAAATGCTTTCTGTGTTACGTTTCATAGCCTATTCATATTTTTGTCATAAAGTAGACATGTGTAGCTTTCTATAATGGCCAAGAATACATGATTTCAATTTTTTTAGATTTAGTTATGAATTTTGAAACTTTATATCAGTAATCTGAACCAATAGCCCAGACAGCAGCGACCTTAGTAGTTTTTCGGATGTCAAACGTTCTCCCTTAATGATTCATGAGCTGAAATTATTTTTAGCATGGGGTAGACATCCAGAGCTTTCTGTGATAGTAAAGTTGTTCAGTTTCGATTTTTGTGGATTTAGTTATGAATTTTTGAAATTGTGGCAGAAAAACTGAAATTTTGGCCGAAAATAATAGAGTGAATTTGATGCTCCCTTTTGAATTCCACGAGTTGTGGGCCAACTTTGATGATGCAAATGAATTGTATGTATGTAATTAAATATGAGAATGTAATGTATGAGCTCATATGGTCTTCGTGACACCGAATGAAATTTTCATATGCAACGCAACGCGAAATAAGGCATTATTTTAACGTCATTTTTTCATTTCCTTTTGTGCAATTCATCATGTGAGACTTATAAATGATAAAAAGCAAGCTAAAAATATATGGTGTTACATTAATAAACTGAATTTTGATGCTAAAATAACACACACACACATAAAAAGAACAAAAAACAATGAGTGAAAAAATATTTATTGGGGAGCAATATTTTTATTGAACTCAAAACAAATTATTTTTAAGTTTATGTTTATTGAGAAAGAACTCTTGATACACATAATATTGAAGTAAGCTCAAAACTACTTGTTCTAAGGTCCTTACTTATGTGGCACGAACTCATAATCAATGGCTTTGAATTCTACGTAAGCCTGCAAAACTATAGCTCTGAGCTTTCTTTGAAAATAACTTGCAAAACTTTAACCAGTTGAACCCTTCTTCTTCTTCTTCTTCTTCTTCTTATCATTTGCCTTCTACTCCATTCTACTTTTATTTTTACGTTTGGTTTCTTCTATAATGAGATGAGCTAAGAAGCTGAATGGTGAGAACTGAGAAGAGCCATCAAGAGAATTTTTTGAAGGTAAGTTCTTAAGCATTATGTTATATGTAATTTTACTTTTATCTATCTTTTTTTATTTTACATGATGTATACAAAATTTTGAACATAGTTGTGTTAATAAATTTGAAAAGAGCCTGAAATGTAACAAGGATTAAACAAAAGAAGCAATAATATATATATTTTTTAAAAGAGGGTATATTTAAAAGAAATTGTTTGAAAGAGAAAAAAAGAAATAATTATTTGAAAATTATGAAACAATTATGGGAAAAATGTAGAAATAGAATGATAGGATAGTTGAGATGTTTTACTACATGTTTATTATATCATTTCTTTTAGATGAGACTGTTAATTAATTAATTTTTTTTCTTGTTATGATTTTGGAAAATGTATGAAAAAGGAATAAATATTTTGTAAGTCTTAAAAAAACAGAAGAAATAAAAAAAGTAAGAAGATATAAAAATTTCTTAAGTTAAAAATCATAGTAAAAGGGTGAAAATTTCAAAAATAGCCTAAAAGTGCCAAAAAAATTATAGAGAAAAATAAGTATATTTAAGAAATTAGGATAAATAGGAAATAAATTTTGTAAAACAAAAAAGAAGCTTTTAAAATTTTTGAAACAATTAAGTAAATAAAAAATGTAAATAGATAATAGAAAAAAAAAACCAACATCGAAATGAGGATATTTTATAAATAATTGCATCAAAATAGAAAAAAATTAATTATGGAGGAAAAATTTTAAAATTTCCAAAAAATATAGGAAAAATAATTATATTTAAGAAATTAGGATAAATAAAAAATTTGTAAAACAAAATAGCTTTTAAACTTCTCAAATAAGTGTAGAAATAAAAAAATTATAAATAGGAGTATAGAAAAAAAATACAAGTATAGAAGTGAGGTATTTTACAAATATTTAAACATAAATATTAAAAAATTAACTATGGTGAAGAAATTCAAAAATATCCAAAAGAATGAAAAATGATTATAGGGGAAAATAATTATATTTAACAAATTAAGATAAATAAAAGGAAATTTTGTAAAATAAAAAAATAAATTTTAAACATCTGAAATAATTATGCAAATAAAAAAATTATAAATAGAATTACAAACAAAAATACAAGGGCTAAAATATTATACAAATAATTAAATAGGAATAGTAAAAAATTTAATTATAGTAAAGAAATTCAAAAATATCCAAAAAAATGAAAAATGATAAAGGGAAAAATACATTTTAAAAATTAGGATAAATGAAAAAAATTGTTAACAAAAAAAGCTTTTAAGCTTTTGAAATAATTATGTAAATAAAAAAATTATAAATAGGATTATAAAAAAATACTAGTATTAAAATGAGGATATTTTACAAATAATTAAATAGAAATAGTGAAAAATTAATTATGGTGAAGAAATTCAAAATATCCAAAAAAAAATGAAAAATGATTATAGGAAAAAATAAATATATTTAAGAAATTAGGATAAATGAAAAGAAATTTTGTAAAACAAAAAAAGCTCTTAATCTTCTCAAATAATTATGTAAATAAAAAATTATAAATAGAATTATAGAAAAAGAATACTAGTGTAGAAATGAAGATATTTTACACATAACTGAAAAATGGTAAAAAATTATTTTTGGTGAAAAAAAATCCTAAAAGTGAAAAATGATTATAGAAAAAAATTATATTTAAAAAATTAGGATATCTAAAAAGAAATTTTGTATACCTAAAAAAAACTTTTAAACTTCTAAAATAATTATGTAAATTAAAAAAAATTATAAATAGGGGTGTAGAAAAAAAAAAAGTAAGTGCAGAAATGAGCATATTTTAGAAATAATTAAAGAAAGAGTAAAAAATTAATTATGGTAAAAAAATTCAAAAATATACAAAAAATGAAAATTGATTATAGGAAAATTAATTATATTTAAGAAATTAGAATAAATGAAAAGAAATTTTATAAAACAAAAAAATAGCTCTTAAATTTATAAAATAATCATGTAAATTAAAGAAAATTATAAATAGGATTATAGGAAAAAATACTAGCATAGAAATGAAGATATTTTAGAAATAATTAAATAGAAATAGTAAAAGATTAATTATGGTGAATTTTTTTTTAAAAAATCCAAAAATTAAAAAATGATTGTATAAAAAATAATTTATTTTTAAAACTAGATAAATGAAAAAGAAATTTTGTAAAACAAAAAACAGTTAGCTTTTAAACTTCTCAAATAAGTACAAAAATAAAAAATTATAAAAAGATACTAGTGTAAAAATAAGGATGTTTTATAAACAATTAAATAAAAATATAAAAAATTTAAACATGGTGAAAAAAATTGGAAATACTCAAAAAAAAAAGGAAAAAAAGATTATAGGAAAAAATAACTATATTTAAGAAATTAAGATAAATGTAAAGAAATTTTGTAAAAAAAATAGCTTTTAAACTTTTGAAATAATTATGTAAATAAAACAATTATAACTAGGATTGTAGAAAAATATAAAAAAAGTTTCAGCAAATAGCATAAAATTAAAGGAATAAAAAATTTCTAAATAAAGCATCTTGAAAATTATTTTATACCAATTGTAAATAAATAAAATTAGATTCCCTATTAGCATGAAAAGTAAAATAAAAATAGTAAATATTAATTATGGCAAAAGTTTCCAAAAATATCCTAAAAAAATATATTTATCTTATGATTAAGAAAAGAGCAATAAAATAGTGTATTTATATGAGCTAAATTACTAAACGAACCTCTAAATGTAATGAAAAAGATGGCTAGAAGAAATGAATTTGTTTGCATTTATATGAATGAAATTTTTTTTGAAAGTGCTTAGGGTATAACATTTCAAGGCATCATGTCAAAATATATAATAATTAGTATCGATATCACTTTAAGTGCATTGAAAGATATAGTTAGTCAAAAATTACAACTCTCTTCTAATTAAGTTATTTCCAATTTGATATATAGATTCCCAGTTTTACTAAATCTCTCATAATACCAATCGATTCTTTTAGAAGATGATTTTAATATTCAGAAGATATGATAAACCCACTTACATTTCCCAAGCCAATTGAAAGCAATTGAGCTGTATGTAAACACCTTTGGTTGACCCACAAATGAGCCTGGAAATTTAGTTAACCTATTCTTAACAATATCACACCATACCAATGGAGCCCAGTTCATAAATAAGTTCCCCCCACTTAGCACTTTGCTTTATTAAACCTCCTTCTTCAAACGACTTAAAAGATAATATTTTCAAAAACTTTGAAAATGAAGATGAATATGATACTAAACTTGACCCTGATTATAATGATGGTGAGGATGATTATAATAAATTTGAAAATGATGATGATGTGCGTAGAAAGGATCTAGCAGATGCCATTGAAGTTGGACCAATGTCTTAATATGTAAACCTTGCTGTTGCTTTCTTCTTCTAAGTTAATATGACATTAGCCAGTAGGAATGGACTTAAGGAGGTCAGGAATAACATGAATTTGAGCATGTATAAGTTGTATATTGAATTGCAATATCAAAGCCAGAAGGCACTATACTGTACTGTTAAACTATATTTTGTGAGAGTAAATCACACTTTTAAAAAACACTTGACATATGAAAAGTACAAAGAATTTTGATATGTTAATTATGGGGGGTTGTATATGGCAGGTAAGGCCATGCAAGAAAGGAAAAAGGAATGGATTGCATGGCAAATAACAAAATATGGCTGTTCGCATACATGCCTATTCGCAACCTTATCGCACGATTACCTAAAATTAGATTCTGATGTTATATCGTTATATATTGTATGTATAGTGACCTAGACATGTTTTAATTAGATAATCATCAAAGGGATAAAGAACTTGCTTGGTTATCTAGTGTCATACAAAAAAATCTAAAAAGTAAAACACAAAGCCATTGCAATTGCTTTTGGTAATTGGGAGAATTCATATGCTATATTACTTATGTGAATGACCACGATTCAATATTTTATGTCTGGATCATACGTTAAGTTTGTGACCAAACAATGTCAAGTAAGCAATTTTACTAGTGAGCCAATGGCAGTATTCAAGTGTGTTTTCTAGGCTTCTAAGCCTTAAATGGACGCATTTAGTTACTTGAAATTTATGATTTAGATTGATAAGGCATTCTTGTGTGGCAAATATAAAAGGACTCTCTTAATGACAACAACACAAGATAGCAATCAGCAGATTGTGTTTATTGCATTTGT
The DNA here is from genome assembly GCA_032878935.1 of Erythrophleum fordii. NCBI lineage: Eukaryota > Viridiplantae > Streptophyta > Magnoliopsida > Fabales > Fabaceae > Erythrophleum > Erythrophleum fordii. The sequence continues at coordinate 15,262,736 of JAVQMF010000049.1, read as the reverse complement.
AGTAATTGAGGGAGAGATATAAGCAGCATGGATATAGTTCCTTCTTAACTTGCGTAAGTGAGTGGTACCAAGAAGACATGGAATTTTTTTGATATCTGATAGACATCTATCAATTTTGGCCACCGTTGCTAATCCTCAGACTATATGGTAACTACCATATGGTCATCATGTGTTTTGTGTTTGTCATGTGGCTAGCAACTTGCACATTCTAAGTAATCAGTTCTAAAGTAGATGTTAAAAAATATTGGTATGTTTCTTCTCTCTAGGTAATCATATGCATTGTCATTATTTCAGTGCTAATTATAACACTAGTAATTATGTTCAATAGGTTATGCACATGACCATTAGTATATCGATAAGAAATTAGTTAAGCTAATAACCATATACAAGGAAATAGCTAAGTAGCTTGGAGACATCATAAAGGAACAATAGATTCGAGTGTATGATATGAAGGGTCATTGCTTCATGCACATGACAATAAATTTGGCTGAGTGCATGAATGGTATTTTTAAAGATATCAGATCTATAACGATATTAAGTGTAGCTAAGGCGACATATTACAGAGTTAACTAATACTTTGTACAACATGTTAAACAAGTCAATGATCATATGACTACAAGTCTAATCTATTCCTAAAGTCTTATAAAAAAGATAATGGTAAATGTATAGTGCACCTACATGTACTATACAAGTGTTCAACAGAAATGTTGTCCCATTTGAGGTGAAAGAGCCATATGATCAGATGAATTGTTAGTACAATTGGTGCTACAAGATTAATTTGACCAAATGCTTTTGTGATTGCAATGAATTTCAGATGAAAAAGTATTCATGGCAACATGTTTTTTTAGCTTATGTTGCTATTTCCCTAGACCCATTTTAGTTTATGGATCCCATTTTCTACCTAGACATTATGTATAGTGCTTATATCAAAAGGCAAGAATACTAGCCAAAACTTGGCGATCCAAAGTTGGTTCTTGATCCATCAATGCTCCATAAGAAAAGTTGACCACGAGCCTTATGCTTTCGAAATGAGATGTATTTTAGCACTTCGAGACAACCTATTTAATATAGGTTCTACCGACAAATAGGACATAATCAAGCTACTTACCCACATCATCAATATGATAACTAGCAGGAAAACAACATTTGTTAATTACATAAACTAGTGTATAAATTAATATATTATTGAATGTGTATATGTTAATAAATCAATTGGTAGTAATATAGTTATGCATTTATAGAAAAGTAATATATCATTCAACCTGTATATTTGTATTAAATGGCATCAGTTTATTGCATATGTGTATTATTCCATACATTCTATTAAACTTGTATGTATGTATTAATTTTGATAGGTGCATTAATGTCGTGGCTGTTTCACAGCAAGTTGTGCACTTAAGTCTTAAGGATGATTCACTATTATACCTATAGAAATTATATATATTTAAGGCCATTTAGAGTAGCCAGGTGAGATAATTTGATTACTATTGTTAATTGTCTGATTATGTTACATTGGCAATTGTCTAAGTTAACTAATAGGTAATGTGTAATTTGTTTATGTTTTTAGGACGATAGGATTCTCTACCCATGACATGTCTAGCACAAGTATCATTTAGATGATCCACTTTTGGTCATAGTAGATTATTTGAGACAGGCTAATTTTTATGATGTTGCTCGATTCAGCCACTTTGAGTACGATCCATCACTCGTCAGTGTGCTTATAGAGCGATGGCACTCAGAGGTATACATTTTCCATACCACTGGAGGGTGAATATACAATCACATTTAAGGATGTTATTGTGTAATTGGACTTACCATTATAGAGACCCTATTTTCAGAGGAATAAATTGGCCATGGGTAGATACATGTGAATGGCTTCTTGGAATTTGATTGCCAGTTGAAAAGATTGATGGGTAGCAACTAACCATTCATGATTAGTTGAGAACTTTACTAACTTGCTATATGATGTTGATGAGGAGATTGTGCGTTGATTTGCACGAGACTATATGCTCATGTTAATTGAGGGTTTTTTTATTGCTAGATAAGTCTAACAATAAGGTATATTTAATGTATCTCACATTGCTTATAAATTTTGAACAAGCTGGTAGGTTTAGTTAAAGTTCAGCAGTGTTGGTTTATCTATACCGAAAGCTTTATAATGCAACATATAGGAACAAGAAGAGGATAGGTGGATGCTTGATACTACTGCACTTATGGGCATGAAATCAATTCTTATGCTCGCACTAGAGAGACCGTTAACCCTTAATTCTCATATAAAAAAGTATTCAATACTTCTATCTTTAGACTTTAAGTATGAATTATAATTTATTTATGTATGCAATTTTATCTATCATGACTCTATATATTTATCATTGTTTGTCTAATATAATTAAAAATTGTAACAAATGGAAGAATGTTGGACGACGTCCTCATCTAGGTATGTAAACTCTGAGTCAGTATCAAACTTTACTAGATATTATGGGAGACAATAAAGTGAGTTATTCTTTTTTTTTTCTTTTTCCTCTATGTAGACATCATAATTTTAACATTTGTTAATATCTTATTATTTTATCTATGTTGCGCATAGATTGTATACTGACTAGCATGTGTGTGACTTAATTCTAGAATACTGCTTGACTTTTTTGGATATTTAAATTGCTTTGGTGCCACTCGTATGCTTCCACATCGTAGAATAGCATCATGCAGAATACGTCTTGCGCTAATTTGGTTGGCATCAACTAATTTCTCAAGTGTCAGTCAGATTGAATGCCTTCCATACTCAATAACTTCGAAAAAGAACCCAAACCAATTCGATAGCAAAGTATAACACTTTCATCCAATAATGGTATAGTTAAAAAATGTTAGAGTACAATCCTATATTACTAAAGAGCACTTTGATTATATATTTAAGTACATATGATGGTACTGGCTAGACCTGATCACGGGCCGAGAAGCCCGCCCGGCCCGATAGGCTCAGCCCGAAAAATATGGATATGAGCCTGAAAAAAAATGAGCCCGTTTATAAAAAGTTCGAATATAAAAGGGGCGGGCTTGGGTTTTTTTTAAAGCCCGACCCGAGCTCGAGCTCGCTCATATTATAATTATTTTTTATATATTATTAATAAATAATATTATTAGAACATTTATTTATAACTATAAATATAAGTAAAAAAGAATTATATAACATATATGATTATTATTATTTTTACTTTTACTTATTGTATAATATATTATTAGGAATAAATTATAATTCAAATAAAATAATTATTAATAGTAATATTATTAGAAAAATTATTATTTTGAGAAGTTTTACTATCTTATATAGATATAAATATATATATACATAAGTTATTTAAACTTTTTGTGATTTTTTAATAAGTTATTTAGAAATAAAAATAAAAATAAAAGTATGCCTAACAAGTAATGAAATATATATAATATTTAAAACTAAAAAAGACAAAAATATATATATAAAAAAGGAGTTACGCAAAACAAGCTGGCCCGGGCCCGAGCCTAAAAAAATTTGCAAATTTTTTTATGAGCTCGGCCCGTTTTTGAATGAGCCCAGCTCGTGATCAGGTCTAGTACTGATAGTGTACTTGACAATGGATCCAATCACTTAACGCTGCAACTGGTTATACGGTAAATTTTTAAACATTTGTTACATTTGTTCTCTTCCTTTTCTTGATATGTATATATGTATTACATTGTTATATTGACATTTAAATTTTTATTTATTTTTATTTAGAATAATTTGGCAAAGGAATTTTATCTTATGCACTTACAAGATCCTCTACTTTCAGATTTTTTTGAGAGTGTAGGCTAAGATGTTAATATATTATTGGCTCTTGGTAAATAATAGTTCTTGTTCTTCTAATTTATTGAACCAGCACTCGATGTACTTAGACTTTAAATTCTAATGGATCAATTGGGTAAGAGATATCAGGGTTACTTGTCATTCTAGCAACCTGTTATTATAGGAGAAAAGTAGCAAAATAAGGAGTCGATGCAGCAAGACATTGGCAATAGGATGATGGGTCCATCTTCATATACTCTAACGTTGGTGTCTCAATATATTGGCATAGCCGATTCATTTTCTTCTAACCCAGATAGCTAATTTGGTGATTTTGTACAATCTAATCCTTCATATTACATGTCATCATCGCTCATGTCTCATTGTAGAACACTCAAGTAATAGCCTGACATTTTATAACCATTTGTAAACTTTTTATTTGATATATTTGCATTTAGTGTTGCATATACTAATAGCTCATTTGAGCCTGGATGATCATGGCACTTACAATTTGTAATACTACATGAGCTGATTCCTTCAGTTGATTCTCCATGCTTAAATTGGAATTCTCCACCTAGTGAAATAGCAATAATCACAATATAAAAGAAGAATGTCTATCAGAAGTCATTTGTTATAGTATATTTTTTTTAATATTTATGTAATTTACTATCACTTATTTCATAAATTTTTTGTTCATTATTGTATATCATTTTATTTTTTTGTCTTATATTAAATTAATTTTATATTTAATTTATTGTTTAAAATAATTTATGTAAAAAAATTGCTTAATCTGTATTTATTTAATTGTCTAAATTGTTACAATAATTTACTTAAAAAAATTAATTGCTTGAATTTAAATTGACTCAATCTGAATTCAAGCTAAATTTATATTGGATCAACTTGAATTTGGCGCCTTATTTCCTTTCATAATAAAATCTTCCACCTGTTAGGTCTAAATTCAGCAACTTTCAATTAACAAGTTCTATTTCTATTTCAAGTCAACTAAAATTTAAAATTTTATTTGATTTGCAAAATTATAATTTTGTTTCACCATTGAATTACCATTACTTTAATGATATTTTGCGAATTCATCATAATATTCTTCAAAGAAGTTTAGAATCTAATTTTCAGCATAAAACACTTGTTCGCCATATTCTTCAAAAGGAAGGTTTAACTAAGTAGAGTTACAGATTGGTGACGTTAGAGGCAATCGCATGAAGGGTGGTCTGCGAAGCTACACCGCTCAAGTATTTTGGTGAGTTAGGTGACAAGGCACTCAACAATTGGTAAGGAACTTGCCATGGGTCATAAGCCAGAAGAACCGTGGACGCCAAATGTGGTTCAAACTGGTTATAACTCTTCCATTAATTGCATGGTAAGCAAACTTGACTATGAAGCCTCCATCATTATTAGAAATATATTTCAGTGAATTCTAGCGCCCTTATTCATCCATCAGGGGAATCAACGGATGAATACAAATTTTAAAACATTACATTATTTTCTTAAACTATGCAAAAAATAAGAGTAAATTACATATATTGTTCCTAAATTTTATCAAAATTATACAACTTTTTCTTTTATTTTTTAAAATATACACAAGCTTCTTTTAAATTAAAAAATTATTTTATACTTTAGTCTAGTTTTAAATTTTACTCTTTATTTAATTTTCTTAGTTAAAAATATATATACATATAAGTTAACAAAAACTATTTTAATAAAAAATTAAAATTAGTATATGATGGATTTTTATTTTAGGATGGGTTTAGAATTTATTTTAAAAATAAAAATAATTTTTTTTTAATTTTTACAAAACTATAAAAAGACGTGTAATTTACTCAAAAATAAAAAATTACCTAAGTTAAAAATAACGCCAACAAGTCACATGATTGTCATGTAGTAACTATGTTTTTGTCTTTTTATTTTCAAGTTCACTTCTTGCACATTGTATAATGTGACAATCACACGTTAGTCTTTATTTGATAAATAACATTCCTTCTTTATTTTGGTGATAATTTAAGGTGTAGGGCATTATGATTTAAAATTTATATATTAAAATTATAAATAAGCTCTAATTCATAGAGGTTATATATAGTTTCCCATTTCTAATGTAAATCCAATCTCAATTTCAATCGACATATCATTTGATATACAAAAAGTTAAGAATAAAAAAAAAAATTTATAGATAAAAAATAACTTTCATATTCTTAATTTAAAAAAATAATAAAAAAATAAATACTATTGAATAATAATTATAAAAAAAATGTTACCTAAAATATTTTATTTTTCTTTCATTTTCTATAACGATAAATAAAATTCTATTTTTTTTTATAATTTAAGATGTAGGCATTATGATTTAAAATTTGTATATTAAAATTATAGATAAGGTATAATCCATTAAAGTTACATGTAGTTTCCCATTTCTAATGTGAATCCAATCTCAATTTCAACTGACAGGTTACTTAATATACAGAAAGTTAAAAATTAAAATTAAAATTAATTTTATAGATAAAAACAATTTTCATATTCTTAATTTTTAAAAAATAATAAACAATAAATATTATTAAATAATAATTACAAAAATATAATAAACGTTACCTAATTTTTTATTTTCCTTTCATTCTCTATAATGATACTAAATAGGGCCTGCGTGTCACAAAACTGCTGCCAATACTGCCCAAATCAAGTCAGGAGCTTATGGCCATTTGTAGATGGTGCAGCAAGCTTGCAAACCCACTTATCAATTCAAAAATCGACACATGATCCATTCTCTAGAAGAGTCTGGATCTTTTAAAATTTTTTATTATAAAATTATAATAGAATTTGAAAAAGGAAGAGAAAAAATAAAAAGAAATAAAAAATAAATCATATACACCCTTCCATTGTTTATATTAAACTTTTTTAAAACACTAAAGAACTTTACCATTCAAAACCTTAGAAAACAATTATACCTATTACTACTGACCGTATATAGAGAAATATTTAGTTTTTCATAACAGATGCTCACAAGCCCAACATGGGTCCATTTCACAAACTTCAAATGAAAAGAAAATTTACCATGAATCAATGTCCCATGAAAGGTAACATAATATGCACCATCACCAGTTAGTTCTAAAAGGGACTAAGGCCAGGTATAACAGGATATTAGGAAACTCAAATGACTAGTAATATTTGTGGACCATTTTAGCCTAGCAAATGCACACTTTTTTCACACCTATGACAATGCAGCATCTGGCCGACAATTCCTCATCTACCCTTCTTGAACGCAGAGAGTCAATTGAAATTCATCAAAATGCATGTCCTACATTTTCTAAGAAATTTTCCCATCCAAAGCCAACTTACGTCAACCTTTTTTCACAAGACGCACGCTTTCGCCCAAGTGTATTGCTTTTAACCAGTTTAAGTTCATAACAATTGACGGTTAACTACAACAAAGAAAATGAAAGCAAGACGAAGGAAGATATCACAACAAATCTAAATGACCCTCAACATGCAAGACTGGGTAGCGCTGAAAACAACCGTCAGAAGACACAAAATCCTGCAAGTCAAATCTCGATAATGAGTATCAATCCTGTGCCTAACAGTAAGGCTCAAAGAGCTTGTCGAAATTCAGGAGTAACATTCGGTTTATGAAATCATCTACTATTTATTTTTACAACGTTGAAATACTCAAACGCATAGGAAACACCATGAACACTTGCGTCCAAAAAGAGAACCAACCTCAAGAAAATAAATCGGCTTGCAGACAATTATATACTCGTAATGCCTACCTCAATGATCTTGCAAGAATAGCTCAAGACTCCTCAGGGCTTAAGAGCCAAAGCCAATCCAACCTTGGCACTCTTCTCAATGGCTCTAGTGTCTACCTCCCCAGAAATGGTGAAGAGCGATTTGGGACGCCACTCATGCTGGATAAGGGCACTAGCCCTGCCAGAGTTGTTGACACGAGCTTTCAACGTGGTTAACGGATCTAGTGCATGCTGGGTACCAAGTGTGAAGGTATTCTCATTGGTTGAGAATCTGTGAGTCACCTCAGCACCAACAGCCGTGCTGGTCAAGGGGTTGACTACATGATAGTACGAAGCATTCAGAGCATCACCTTTGTCATTCCTGCACGGGTTAAGATCATCATATTACAAAATTTACTCCCAATCATTCTCAGGTGGGATATGGAGATGTAAGTAGACAGAGCAATATCTCCAAACCCCCTACAACACAGACTCACAAAGTTCACTCAACAGCTATAGGACCTTAAAATAAAAGAATTGTATTACTATTCTTCTAGTTTTTATGACCAAAACAAGCTCAAGATTCATTGTACACTGGGTTATATATAAAAAACTTTCCTCGCTCCCATATGCTAAGGCTAACTTGTAGAAATAGGAAAGGAATGAATGTAAACAGTGCTTTCAGAGCCCTTCTCACAAAAAGACGGGCAACAGTTACTCACAGAGTCAGTGAAGCAACCAAGTCTGCCTTGGTGAAGCTCAATCCAGTATTGAACTTAGTTAAATCCCCACTTTTGGTGTCATAAGAGACATCAGTACCAAGAGCAAGAACATTAGTTCCTATAACACCAGAGAAGTTGACAATTGGGTTTGCTGTCAGCCCAAGGCTTGTGCTTATCCCAGCATAGTCATGCAGGTACTGAAGTTCCACCTGATCCACACCCACAAATCAGACAACATATTTTACTGACAATGGAGGAAGCAAGTGTTCTAGGGATTTTACAATTTCAATGAGGTTGGATTTTTGGATTCTAGAATCCATGCTACTGACACAAGATTTCCTGTAGTTATTATGTTTCTTCCACAAAATGGTTGATTATCTCACCTTTCCAGACCTTTGATCAGGAACTCTGAAGCTTAAGATACCCTTCACACCAGGAGCAGGCTCATCAAGTGTGATTGTTGTGAAGAGCTGGAAAGCACAAACATTAATCAACTTTAGCCGAACCATCATCACATAGGAATGTAAAGAACATGAGATAGGTCTAAGCAACATAAAAACATTGCCCAATATTATTTCTCTAAATAATGCATTTAAATTAGCATGACTTGGCACTGGTTTTCAACTAAAATAATTAAAAGGTTAGGATCTGGATTTAACCAAAAAACAAAAAATCAGAACATATCTGCTACATTCCATTTGCCCATTGCTTATGTCAAAATCATGAGCAAGAGTAGGTCTATTAGATATTTCAGCATATCTTGAAATTCAATGACCAGGTAAGTACACATGAAGAAGACTAAGAAAGTTCCCCCACATCTCCATGTAGTCAAGCACAGATCAAATAATCAATTTCACAGGGGGCCCCCAAACAAAAAAAAGTAATCAAAATAAGAAAGAAGCATTCTAAAGTATTAGTCTTATATTTTATGATAATAGTAAGGATAACTGCATATGGACAGACTGATATAACGATAACAGGACAATGGAGAAACATAGTTCAACTTAAGGCCACATTCATTTAACCTATGAGTATGGTTTAGAATTTTCTATTTTCAATAATTTATTTAATTGAACTGTAACTTGATGTAGGCAAATTAAAAATTGTTACTTAAGCTTGTGAGTTAATAAACTTGCAGTTTAAAATCAATTACAAAAAATTGTTAGAAGTGCTTGAATCAACAAGACTTATCCGAGAGTCAAGGCTGTGCAATTAATACAATTAAAAATGGAAGGGTCTTTTCTAGGGGAGAACATCCTGTTTTACCGTAACACGAAAGATAAACCAACATATTGAATCTGCTGAAAACCACCATGCAATGGAAGTAAAACTTGGTCAATCACCAAAACTGGTTTTGTAATTTGTACAAGACACAATGTCAGATAAGATACGGAAAGATAAGAAAGAATATCTGAACAAGAATGCAGAACTCACATTAGAATCAGCATCAACTTTGATATCAGTGGTGATATTTCTGTGCTTCAATTGGGTGTTAACATCAGCCAAGAACTGCTCACCTTTCTTGGTTCCTGATGACGTTATAACCTGCAATAGCAAACATAAATTGCTTAAGAGAGGTAGAAATGATACCGAAACTTACCATAAATGTAAAAAATGATCATATGGATTCCAAATTACGAATCATTTTGTAAGCATTTAACTGCATCTGACATAATATTTAGCATAATTTAACTTCCATCCACAACACTTCAAAGCATATGTTTTGGTTACCCCTATTTCTTTTGGACAAGATACACAACTTTCATACTTATGTAAACAGTCTATGCAATCTCACGTAGAACATTCATACAAAAGTAACATGGGCGTCGAATTGTGGGCTGACAATTTAACGCCAAGGGTAGCACAGAAGAAACACAACTATTAGATAAGCCAATTCCAATTTCTAAAATGTTTTGAACACCTAACGGTTAGTTGATAGTGTGTATCTAAATGCTGGCATGTTCAATCGTAGCCCATAAAAATTATTCTAGCCACGCCGCTAGAGGATCATTTCATGAGAGTGATGCTAATTCAAAATTTAAACTACAAAATTACAATCCAATCAGTGAATAACAGATAACAAATCAATGAGAACAAACTTAAAACCACAAGACAATAATAACAAATAGATGAGAAATTTATTTATTTATTTATCAAAACGTTATAGGATATAGTTTGCAACAAAACTGATTGAAGACTTTAGACTTGCTATCCATACCTCACTCGAATAAAAAAAAAATTAAAAAGAAAAAACTCCAAGAAAAAAGGAAAGAAATGGAAGGGAAAACAAAAAGAATGAGGCAAGCTATTTCTTTCACACTACCCTTAGAAACACAGATAAATTTGGCAGGCTTTACACACTTCACATTTGAAATCGCACCTAGACAGTCAGACCAAGAATACATTGCTACATAGCAGATTGAATATCCATGAATGAAGAAAGAAGGAAACTCACAATTCCACTGGTCGAGTAGGTGGTGATGGAGAACTTCTGGTCACTGTGATAGTCCTTGAACAGAAGATCTATACCCGAAAAACAGATTCAATAGAAGCGACGCGAACGGGAAAGAACATTTACAGATTACAAATCCTAACCACAAGCATAGCTACAAATCCAGAAAGAAGAGGGAGAGTACCTCTGGCTTTCTTGCCGATGTCAGTGTAGAGACCAGGACCCTTACCCATGGCTTCCTCAAAAGAAATGGGTATCTGAAATTTTCAGCACAAGTGGAAGAAGGAGCTCGCAGACTGAGAGCCAAAGGGGTGATGACTGTGGCAGATAAATACCCGAAACCCTAATTTCAACTTAAAAAAAAAAAAAAATTCAAGCGGTTATTGTAACTTTTTCTGAGGAAAAAGACATGGACCGTTCGATCTGGAAGTGAGCCAGTTTTAAGTCACTCATGGCCGTCGATCACTGAACTTTGCTAATTTGGTGCTAATTTCGTTCGAAGGTATAAGTTTAAAAATGGAAGAGAAAAGTATATTCATTTCTTTATATTTTTAATGTCAATTTTTAATTAAAATATAATAAATATATAATTTTTTAATAATATAATATATAATTTTTATTAATAATTATATAACTTTTTAATCAAATTATCTATTCATGATATTATTATTAAAGAATTATATACTTAATATATTTTAATTAAAAAATTAGGTAACCAAGATATAAAATATGTTTATAAGTTTAGTCATTAAAAATTTTGTAAGATTCAGGTTAATCACGTGAGACTTGTGACTTGGCGCCTAAGTAAATATTTGATGGGAAATTTTCACCACTATATATATACATATATACTATTTTTTTTTTCATGCGTAATGTTTGTTAATCTAATCACTTTCTTTTTCTTCAAGAAAAGGTTGATTTATATACAGAAAAATACAGAATTTTTCATTTTTAAAAATTATTATGCTGAGCACAAAAATATTAATAACCTCTAATAAATATTCATCATTTTATAATAATTAATTCCTAATGAATATTTGCATTTAAAATTAATTTTAATAAATTGTTACTTTCATATTCATAAACTTTTTTACACTAAATTTATGATAATTATATTTTACATTATAGATATTTTACATTATGATAATTTATCATTCTCAGGCTTGGAATGAGCAATAGTTGTTCAATGTATCTGTTCTTTGTGGTTGTTTGTGTTGCTGAAATCAACATTATAACTATTTTATCATAATGCAGAGAATTGAAATGGTAAACAAATAATTTTTTTTAACCAAATACTACAGAAGGAAATAACATTTAGTACAAGTATTATTCAAATATCATATATCTTATTTAAATGCTTAGACATAGACATATTTTTCTAATGTGAGACTTGGGTAAACAAATAAATTTAGAAGACTGAGAGTTATGTCAAAATAGAACTTAGGCTCCGACAAAATAGAAGGACATTTGTAAAATAATATTAAAAAAGATGAATAAATGACAATGGCCCGTTATCAGACAAACATTAATAATTGTAGCTCTACTAGTGAAATGGTTAAGAGTGGAGCAAAGGGGTGGAACACTTCGTCAAGATATTAATATATATATATATATATATATATATTAAAGGAAAGTTTAGAAAGTTTATTTTTTGTTATAGAATTAATGTTCTTAAATTGTTTATATGTAATAATTTTCTTTAAAATTTTTAATTTTTTTGTTTCTTCAGGATCCTAGTTATATGTAATATATAGTCGAGTTTCAATTTTGATTATTGTACATAAAGTTTATTGAGTTTAAAATAGGATATTTTCCAAAAAAAAAAAAAAGACAAAAACTAAACCACAAACTTCATTCATAGTCAAGAGTAAGAGTTTTTTTGGTCCAAAAAAATTAGTGTAGCCCTTGGACTAGCGAAGCAAGTGGCAAAAGCTCGTAGAATCAGAATATAAGGAGGAGCAAAAAGCATAAATATGCTTTGAAGGCTTGAGCACTAAACAGATTTGGTATTGATTATAAACAAAATATGAAATTAGCTGATGATAAAGGTGGAAGAAATCTGGATCACTTACATTTATATGAAGAGGTGTTGGATTATTTTAATTTTTAAATTTGAAATAAAAGTAATCTTTATTTTCTCACTTAATTACAGTTTTGCCATCAGCAGTTATCTAGGTAAAGGAGTGTATATTTGTGAGCTAGTATATGATTTTTACGTACTCTTTTGTTCTTTGATAGTAAGAGACTGATTGTTTTGACTAGCTCCCATATATCCAGAAGGTTTTTGACTGAGACTTTTTTTCTTTCTTGTCTTTTTAGTACCATCAATTGGATTGTCTTACTGACCTTGGATTACTTGCTTCCAGTTCTTCTCCAATCGCTATAGCGAGAGCTGTGTTATCATTGCTACTTAACTATATGATATAGGTTTACAGACATTTGATGTATTCACATGAAATCAGAATAGTAATTTATATAGCCTGTAAAACCTTTGAATTAGAGTTTTTGTTCATATGTTCTAGGGAGATTTTAGTCTGTCATTGTCTGCTTACTGAGGGCACAAAGATGAAAATAAGTAATTCATGTTCAATAAAAAAGGGCCTTTCAATATTTGTATCACCAGGCTATCGTCATTGCCAACCAGGGTAAATAAATAGCATGAGAAGAAAGCAAGGTTTTAGTATATATTGACAACAATGTAGAAGAAATTGTGGAGTGAATTTAAGAAAGAACCAGACATAAATTGATTTGCTTCTGGGGAGCAGTAAGAAATGCTTGAGGACAAGTGCTGAGACCAGATATCATCATAAACATGTATCCTTTTGAAAAAGAGAAGAAAATGAATGAACCAAAAAGCAAATGATTAATCAAATTTAGAGTTTCATTCACATGGTTATTCGTATTTGATATTGCCCGAGGACAAATGAGAAGTTTAGTGGGATTAAAAACACAGAAAGAGAGAGAGAGAGGAAATTATTGTATGTATTTCATTGTGTGTAGTTTGTTATATATGTACATAAATACATATGACAAACAGAGCAAAACAGTTTTAAAAAAAAAAGAACAATTTTCTGCTAACTTTTGCAGTCTTATGGTCTTCCTCTTATGAATCAATACTGTAAATTTACAACTACGTAACTTTTGTTTCACACCAATTCAACAACAGTCTGGTATTGTTCCTAATATACATTTAGATGCATAGCCCTTCAGAATTCATAGTGCTAAGAGGAAATAGTAGGCCAGTGATATTGGCACGGAAACGAGCATCCCCAGTAAGATCCTGTCACCAAAAGAGCATTAGCTTCAAATACTTACTCAAAGTTATAAATAAGGTGCATTGAAGCATTACTTACCCAGTGCTTAAAAGGGATGGATGCACGTTATACTCTTTGGCGAACACAAAGGGAACAATTCCCTGTGGTAGAGCAGCCTGCGCTCATATACAGAATCCCATTATATATATTCTCATGATCTGAAACAGTATAGAAAAAGAAAGAAAAGATCACCTGAACAATTGCTGCTTTCAACATTGTATGTCTTAATCCAACAGCAACAGAGGCTATAGCCATTAGGGCAGGCCCAATCAAGAATTTTAGTCCCATTGTCACCGTTGCCATCTTTGTCCCACATGCTATAATGCTGGACTGTGATGCCATGAATAATCCTGTTTATACAACTCTAGGCATTATGTGTCATTTTCAAGAATAAAATGTAGTTTCTTAAGTCTACCAAAAATTTCACTAAAATTATGGCATGAAGAAGAACAGGATTTTAAGGAATCATTGGCTTGAAAAATCATTGGATATTAGATCTCTTACCCAAGCTGAACATTGCCATACCAAGACCTCCATTAGATAATATTGATATTGAATGGTTAACAACGGCTGGCATGTGTATTCCCCACCTGCGACAAATTTAACCTTCATAGATCTCGCTATTAGCAGAAATATGTATAATAATCTCCAGCATGCTTCCCTTACCTAAAGTGTATGCTTGCCCAAATCAGACCTAGTAAAGTTCCATAGGTGTTAGGATTACTGATTAACTTCTTCCCCACTGTTGAAAGAATGAGCAAGATCTTCCTTTTCTTTTCTCTTCTACCTTCTGCTTCTTCCTCTTCTTCTTTAGATTGTTCTTCCTCAGCAGCCTCCGTTTCTCCTTTTAGCAGAAAGCAAAAACTGAATGTGAGAAAACGGAATTGACACGACTTGTAATTCTATTAGTATTTCAGAGGAATAAAAAAATTACTGGTGGAATCTAATTGAAGCAATGAAATCCAAACAAAGAGCATCTAATGGAATAGAGAAAGAAAGAAAGCGAAGGAACAGAAAAACAGAGAAATTAAAATGCGTTCAGGGCCCACTTTGATTGTCTTAGATTACTTAAGTTGACCGAGGAAGAAGAATTGATCAAAGCTATACATATATATATATATATACATATATGTGCTCAGGGCATTAAAAAAAATGAAGACGGGATATAATGAAATCTCGAAAAACTCAACATCTCCTATATGGGTTTGCATTTAGAATGAACCTGAGCCTTGTGGTGGTGGTGGTGGTGGTGTAATAAGAGATATGGTATTCGCAGCATCGAGCTCATAAAGAAACAAGAGCAAATTGTACCAGATCACGCT
Source organism: Erythrophleum fordii (assembly GCA_032878935.1). Lineage (NCBI taxonomy): Eukaryota > Viridiplantae > Streptophyta > Magnoliopsida > Fabales > Fabaceae > Erythrophleum > Erythrophleum fordii. The sequence continues at coordinate 15,247,408 of JAVQMF010000049.1, read as the reverse complement.
CTGCAACACAATAATCTGGGCAAGGATAGCTGCTTCATCCCTGTACATAGCCCTCAAGAGAGGAATTCCCAGGATCAAAGTGTTAGGAAGTGTGGATAATGAAAATCCAGTAATGATGCATCTCAAGCCTCCTCGTGCACTGATCTTAGCAATTGCCGCTATGGCTAGAAAGGCAAGAAATTTCTGAATAAAGTCGGCGTAAATGAGCTTGAGGCTTATCTTGTAAAGGTTATATGAAGAGACAACTTGGAAGGACAAGAGAGGGACAGAGAACTTGGCCACAAATTTGTTGATGCCTGAGCATTGATCTGGTGTGAAGAGCTTCCACCATTTCACAGAGACATAGGCTAATATCAGGGTCACGTATAATGGGACCGTGGCTGTCACTACGTGAAACACATCGCGTAAGGAAAGCATGGTGGCTGTGCAAGGTTTTAGGACACCTACAACTTCAAAAGCTTTTGCGAGGTTTTTATTTTTTAAGGCTATTTGTTGAATTTTTAATGACTAAGATAGAATAATGTCTGCTTTAGTTGAAGCTTCTTCAGAGGTTTACTCTGTTCTCCTGACTGATGGCCTTTCGCTTTTTCCGGCGAGAATAAAAAATAATCAAGTAAAATGACCAGCTTTGGAAATTGGGTAATTTGTTTCAGGCTTTTTTCTTTTTTTGGAAAACAATACATTACTAATTTTGTAAAATATGTAACTTCATCAACCGAACATGGTTGTAAGACTTGGTTAGAATTTTTTTAAGGTAATTGTTATTTTTTTTATAAAAATATGACACGTAAGTGAATTTTCTTAAGTCAATGGTATAGTGTTAAGTAATAATAAATATTTATTAAAAAATTTGATAACAACTGCCTTAAAATTAAATGGTACCTAAGGTTTTTTTATACAAGAATTGTGCAAGGAGAGTGTGAATGGCAGCAAAACATAAAATTATGTTATTTTAATGAGTAAATTATAATAATTATTCTTGAGTTTTGATTAAATTATATTGTGTATTTTTTATTTTTAAAATCATATCTTGCTCTCCTTTAATTCATTTTTTATTAATGAAAATAATTTTTTATAAAATAATTTTATTTAGTTATTTTTATTATTATATTAAGAGTAGCATCACATTTTTATATTGGAGTTTAAGATCAACTTAAATGCTTTTACTATTATACTAAAAATAAAAAAAATATTATATTGTGCAAAAAAATTAATTTTGATAATTAAAAAAACTTTAAAAAAATAGTTGACATAATTCATTCTGTTTTGATGGATCAACATGATGCAATCAAAGGGAACTTTATTATCAATAAAATGAGAGCGTGGGTATTTTTGTCAACATGAGCTAACGAAGATAGAATCCAATTTTCTTCTGTACATAGTCTTTCGGTTCATAGGTTCTTTAGAAAAGGAGACCTAGCTAGCCATGCCGATCCAAACGCCCGTCGTAGACTTGGAAGTTCATGTCTTCAATCGTTCTATTTCTATTTCGAAAAGCAAAGTTGAAAATGGAAACTCAGGCAAACCAAAAAATTTCGTTGTGCTATTTTTTCCTTCACCTACTCAACTTTTATCTTTCTAAATAATATTCATTCAAGAACATGCATACATATTTCAGTTGAATCTTTTGGTATGTTTGGTATGAGAGAATAATTTTTATAAGAATAAAAAAAATTCTAATAAAATAAAATTTTATGATTTATAATTATATTTGGTATGACATAAAAAGTAATAAAAGTATTATTCTATTTTTATATTTAATTGGATGAAAATAATTTACAGACAAAAAAAAGTTAAATAAATGATCATAATATCTTTAATAAAAAATATTCATTTTTTTGGTTTAATTTGTAATCCTTAATAACAAAATACTAAAATATTTATTTTTTAATTTGCAAACAAATATTTTTTAAAAGCCCAAAAAAATTAATATTTTTATTTTTTAAATTTCTTCATAAATATTCTTTTAAATACCCGTAATTTAAAAAATTAATATATTTAAATTTAATTTTCTTAATTTATAAACAAAAAATGTTTTTAAATGTTGACATAATTTGGAAGGACATTTTAATCATTTAATTGCTCATTGCCTAAAATATTTGGCCATTCCATTACACAAATATTGAAATGGGCATCCCAAAAGCAAGGAAGAAATACTTAATAATCCAACCAAACATGCTTTTAAGTTAGTTCTTTCTCCCTTACCATTTTCGTACTGCCAGAGCCATCAAACCAAACAGGACATAAAACTAATGATATTGAAACATTTGAAGAGTTAGTCCTGCTAGCTAGTGAGAAGTGATAGTATCATTCTTTATGGGATTCGATTTCTCTAAAAGCGCCTAATCTCAAACAAATATTAAAGACATTCTTAACCATATCATATTATTCTCAGCGTTATGTCCCTAACTTGATACTGTTAGAAAATCAATGAGCTAAACAAGAGTTGTCTTCTTTTGTGACTTTTGTGTTAAGTAGTATTACTATATTCTTAGTTGAATTTGAGGTTTCTCTTTTAGATTTAACGAAGACTTTTCAATGCTAAGAAGGGAGAATAAAGAAGTGAATTGCGAGTGAAGTAATGAAGGACTGAGTTAAGAACAATGTGAAGAAGAATAGTTTCTAATTGTGGTCAAAAGCGTGAGAATAAGTGTTCCAGAGAATCTGCTTTCCAAAATGTGATTTTTTTGCCATAAAAGACCCATCATCTCTTTCTTCAGGTTGTTTTTATATGAGAACACAAAACTCAATCATTCAAATATTCGTTTTTAGTTGCATTCATGATCACGAAATGAAAATGATGGCCATGGCTCTTAATACTGATTAAAGAGGATGCGTTAAAACTTTCTTATAGTGCAATAGCTATTGCTAGAAGTCTCCAACAACATAACTAATTATTGATGTTCCAAAATACCAATGTTCAACATGTAACTCGTAATCTGTAAAAAGTCACAAATTTATTTATAAACTCTTTTTACTTTATATAAGTAAATTAATAATTTAGTCTTTTAAAAATTATATTTATTTCAATTTGATTTTTTAAAAATAAATCTCTCAATTTAGTTTTTTAAAAATATTTTTTAATTTAATTATTCAAAGATTGAAAATGTTTTTCAATTTAATTTTATAAACTTTTTTTAAGCAAAAAATTAGAATTTCACACAGTCGTTAACTAATAATATAAATTTATCAAAATGTCTTCAAATCTAAAATGACACTATATTTGTATTAGAGCTAGATTTTTTAATGCACCAAAGAACCAAAATGTTTTTCGGAGGGATCATTTTAACTAAGAAAAAAAATATTTGAAGACTAAATTAAGAAGTATCTCTTTGAAGGGTTAAATTGAAAACAAAGTGATAATTCATTTCAAGAATTAAATTAAGTTTTTTTACTTTTTTAAAAAATTAAATTGAATATAGAATGATCTTATAAGGGTAACATTATTAATTTATTATTTATTTTACTAATAAAATGAACTATATGCCACGTACTATATTGATCAAAATTTAATTTACAAAAAGTCATTTATTAAATTATTAAAATTGAGACAGATAGCTTATATTTAAACCTTAAAATTTTCTCACTATCTCCTAAACCCCAAACTGTGTACACGGGGATTCTTTGTGATTGAGCATATAGCATTTGTCAGAGAAGACTTATCGTTTACATGAAGTTTCCCACAGAGAAAACTCATTGGCCACGGAATTACTTCTTAAGCACAACACAAATTGTAGGCTTTATTGTTTTTTAAAAAGTTTGACTTAATATTTTAAAAGAGGTCTCATGCTACAGAGAATCGTAATTAAGAATTTAGTGCATACTATAAGAGTTAAGTAAATGAATATTCATTTTTTAAAATAAAAGTATGTAATAATTAAATGTAAGCTTCTGTCTTTAATTCTCATTTTTATAGCATAATATAAATATGTATTGGTTCGGAGAAAGGAGCACTGCATGTGAAAAGTTACCATTCATAGCTTGGAATCTTGGCCCTCAATCTATAACAGTTGGATTGTTTGAAGAAAAGAATGAATAATAATATAGACCTCTAAATGTAAAAAGAAAATATAAATATAAATAAAATAGACGATAAATATTTCTTACATTATTACATAAAAATATATATTATTAATATATATATATATATATATATAAAATAAATATTGCACAAAAGATTTTCTCTCCTTTTTCCTTTCAACCAAATCAGTCAATCTTTCTTGCTATAGTTAGAGTTAGCTAGTTTATTAGGTTTATTATATATGATTTTGTTGTAAATAGATCCACGAAGTTACTTTTTTTTTTTTTGGTTAATTGTTGAACTGTCTCAAAATTTGTGAATATAATAATTGCATGTTATTTCATACAATATAAAAAGTACTTTATATAAATTAAAAAAAATTTATAATAAAAAACTCAAATTTTTTAAAAGATCAAGTTTTTAGTAGTGATTTTTTATTATATAATATTAATATCAATATCAATATAAACTAAATTTACATGCAATTCCTTATTTTTTATTATTAAATTTTCAAAAAAAAACCTATATATATATATATCAATAATTCTTGAAAAAAAATTTTATACTAAATTATATATATCATACGTTTATTTTTAAAAAATTATATACTTATTATGTTCTATATGAAAACTTTGCTTTCTCTTATTAATATATAGGATCGCTGACAGAATAAGAAGCTTTTGACTAGGCTCACCATTTATATTATTAATGCTAAAATGAGTCTTTCCCAAGTAATCTAATTGTCTCTATCTGTTCTTTCTTTAAAGCCTTTTTTCTCGGTGATCCTACACTTAAAGAACTGCATAAATGTGACTATGTGAGGTCTTCTTTTCATTTTTTGCTTTTAAGCAGCTTTGCTTTTTATCTTTTTATTTTTCTGGGGGTTGGGTAGGAGAAACCAAGAGGGTACGGGGAGTTAGTCAAGGTTAAAAATCAAAATAACATTCCTTTCTTCCCTTAAAGAATAGGTACTTCTATAATTGAAAGAGTTGGCACTTTTTGGTTCCCATCTACATTTTGGTTTTTGAGCAGTAGTTTCTGTCTACATGCTCTTGCGAGGTGAAGCACATCGCGTGAGGAAGGCATGGTGCTTGTGCAAGGTTTTAGGACATCTACAACCTCATAAGCTCTTGCGAGGTTTTTCTCGGCTGTTTTTTGAATTTTTAATGACAACATAGAATAACGTCTGCTTTACTTGAAGTTTTTTCAGAGGTTTACTCTGTTCTCAACTTCTCATGGTTGATAGCCGTTCGCTTTTTCCACCAAGAATAAAAAATAATTAAGTAAAATGACCGGCTTTGGAAATTGAGTGATTTGATTTTGCCTTTTTTCCCCCTATTTTTCTTTATGAAAGCAATACATCACTTGTTCAGCAAAATATTAACATAACAGCGGAACATGGCTGCAAGACTTGCCTACAATATTTGTAGATATTTGTTACTAATTTTAACACGTGAATGATTTTTTTAAAGTTTAATAGTATAGAATTAAGTAATAACAAATGTTTATTTGTTACATTTTTATTAAAAAATTAATAATATGCACTTAAAAATTAGGTGACACCTAACATTTTGTTATACATACTAAGGACTCATTTGGTAGGCAAATTGTAATGTAATTTTTTTAATATCTATTATATTTTTGTAATTATCACTCAATATTATTAGTTTTTTATTTTTATTATTTAAAATAAATATAAAAATATTATTTTTTTTATTTTGCTTACTTATTTTTTATAATTTATTTATTTATTTTACATACTTAACATTCTGCCAAGCAAAGACTTAGAATTGTGCAAAGAATGTGGAGGGTAGCAAGCCCCATTATATTTGTATGATGATATTTTGATGAGTAAATTATATTAACTTTTATTGAGATTTGGCTAAATTATATCTTATACTCATCTTATTTCAAAAATTACACTATGTTTTATTCTCATTTATTTTTGTTAATGAATTTAATTTTATTTTACACAACATGTATCTCTTTCAAAAATAGAATTAATTGTCTTTCCTATCGTATAACGTTGCCCTAACAATCCTAGTCCTGCTGCTCTCTTTCTTCAGATTGTCTTTATATGCGAATACAAAACTCAGTCATTCAGATATTCGTTCTTATTTGCATTGATATGATCACGAAATGGAAATGATGGCCATGGCTCTTAATACTGATTAAAGTAGATGTGTTAAAACTTTCTTAGCGCAATAGCTATTTCTTTAAAAGACCCGTCATCTGTTTCTTCAGGTTGTCTTTATATGTAAATACGAAAGTATTCAGATATTCGTTTTTTGTTGCATTGATGATCACAAAATGAAAATGATGGCCATGGCTCTAAATATTATTCAGTATTAAGATATTGAAATAAAACTAAGTGAAACCTAGCGTAAGTCAGTTCAAATAAATGTTAATTAGATTAATGAGTTAGTTCAGTTGTTTTTATATGTGAATACAAAATGCTACGTTTCATTTAGTTTCATTTCAATATCGGCTTCCTCATTAATTTTACATTTTTATTCCAATAAATGTTAATTAACATAAATAAAGACATGGCTCTTAATTAAATTTATTTGAATAAAAATGTAAAATTAATAAAGAAGATATTGAAAGAAAACTAAATGAAATGCAGCGTAAGTCAGTTCGAAGCTTCTCTGTTCATTGTCTTCACCCTACGGCATGAAAGAAAAAACGTGTGGTGTGTGCGGCATAGTAATAATATAAATGGGCATAAATGTTCTCTTCGTTAGATAATTCCCATTTGAGAGTTTTAAAGGGGTACATTAGCTAGCTTCTAGAACTCAAGCTATTACTATAAATAGGAACAAACATCAAACCTCAAACCCACAATCAGCCATCGATCGATCTCACTCCTTTCCAATATTTCATTGGTTCATAAGTTTCCAAGATATGGAATATGGTCTTAGCCCTTTGTTGTCAATGCAAGCATGTTTTTGTTGGAATACTTTGCTTCTCATGCTAGCTAGCTTCACCCTCGTACGGTCGTACCTCATCATCATCATCATATCCCAAAGCAAACGCCATTCTGCGAAACCCAAACTTCCTCCTGGTCCCAAACCATGGCCTATGGTCGGAAACCTTCCCGAAATGGACACCGATATTGCATGCATACGTCTAGGTAACGTTTATGTTTGTTTTAAAATGTTATTAGATTTATTATGTTTATTAATATACATGTTGTATTTTCTAATAAAATACACGTTATTGTTGAAAGTAAATAATATTAATTATTATATTTCAATTGGTTCAGTTTTTTGAAAAATTATTCTGTGAAAATGTTTTTTTTTGGTTTTCAACAATTATTTATTTGTTTATCAAATGACTTTAAAATTTATAAATTAAAAAAATTATTTTACATTAGTTAAATGCATATCTAATATATATATATATATATATATATAGGATACTTCAGTCCAATTAGACGTAATTATAGCTTTTTTTTTATGTTTCAAGAAAAAAAAAATATATACTCTTATTACAAAAGAAAGTTCAGTATAATTATGTCATCTCTTAAAGAGTAGAGAATTTTATCGTTATTTTTATTCAAATAACACGTACTTCAGTCTAAATTTCTCATATATTATATTTTATGTTTAGGTCAAATTCAAGTGGTGTCTGTGTCGTGCCCTACCATTGCCTACGAATTCTTAAAGAAGCAGGACGCTAATTTTGCTTCAAGACCCCTTACATGGCCGCCGATCTCATCTCAAGAGGATATTTAATTTGTCGACCGCTCATGTGCCCTTTGGTCAACAATGGAAGAAGATGAGGAAAATCGTGAACAATGAATTGATTTCTCCCCTTAGACTTCAGTGGCTTCATGACAAGAGGATTGAAGAAGCTGATGACCTAGTCAGGTATATGTCTATAACCAATGTCATTATATATGGGCATAAACTAGGTTGCGGTCTTGTGAATGTGAGGATATCGTTGGTTATTTATAGTGCATCTTTTAGTTTTAGAAAAAGTTTGTGTATGTTTTTATGAAAAATACACAGGTGGCATTTTAAAATTCAAGCTTAACATATATGAAAAAAATAAACACTCTTATACATATATGACAAATAAGTTTTAAATCCTTTTTTCTTAAAATATATTTGTTATATCTAATAAGTTTCCAGACAATTGTAAAATTAAAATCCCATGTGGTGAACACCACCAACTGAGAAGAGAGACTATTTAATTTTACCTTTTTGATAAAAGTAATTGTGCTAATAAATAAGGATATAAACTTAGTTAATTTATAATTGTAGAAAACAAGTTTGTACTTGTTTAGCAAATATCATGATCCGATTATTGAAGAGAGAATCCAATAATGGAAGGATGGAAGAAAACAAGACATGAAGGACTGGCTTGATATTCTTATTACACTAAAAGATGCCAATAACAACCAATTACTGACACCAGAGGATATCAAAGCTACAATCCAAGTATATACTTTTCTTATCTATGGATTTCTCTTAATGAATGTAGACGCTCACGTGGTCACATGCATATTTATTGCTCACAAAACTTCTCTGGCCCATTCTCATTTTGTTGACACAAATTTTTTAGTCTGGATACAAATGACACAACGTTGCTAAGCAAAACTGGTGACTGGAAGCATTGTCCAACGGCCTGATCTGGTCAGCAGGCTAGTCCGTTTTGGCCCAGTATATATATATATATATATTTTGAGTTTTTTATTAAAAAAATGCTTAAGTTAAACAATAGTGACAAACTATTTCATTGAAAATGTATAAATATTTGTGCATTTAACAAAATAACATCATAAAACATAAAAAGAAAAAACTTTAATTATAATGTTTATTTTCTCTCTCTTTTTTTTTTTAAATGTTTTATGAGCCAGCTACCCTGACGCAAAAGTTAAACAGGATTGGCCATTTAACTAAGTCCATATTTAAATGGATAAAAAATCACAAAATTATACCTACCCAAACTAGACTAGTCAAATAAGGGAATTATCAAAACTATATCATATGTTTTTTATTTTGGTCCTAGACCATTGGTGAGGGGTTACAATAAGTAACCTTCTCTTTTCTTAAGGCGAGATTTGAATTTCTATTTTTGTGTCCATTGCAAAAGATTATTATTTTATTAAAGATAAATCTTATTATAAATTGAAATTTCTTTTTGTTTTCACAGGAATTGATGGTTGCAACGGTGGATAATCCATCAAATGCAATTGAATGGGCAATGGCAGAAATGATAAATCAGCCAGAATTGTTGGAAAGGGCCACTAAAGAATTGCACAAAGCTGTTGGGAAGGACAGGCTAGTGCAAGAATCAGATTTATGCCAGCTCAGCTATGTCAAGGCTTGTGCAAAAGAAGCCTTTCGCCTTCACCCAATTGCACCTTTTGTTCCTCCTCACGTGTGCATGGTCGACACAGTGGTATTCAACCACTTCATCCCCGAAGGGAGTCACGTGCTGCTAAGTAGAAGAGGACTAGGTCGAAACCCAAAAGTGTGGGATGATCCTAACAAGTTCAAACCAGAAAGCCACCATAAAAATGATGGGTCCGATGTTGCTTTAAGTTTGACAGATTCAGATTTAAGGTTCATATCATTTAGTATAGGATGGCGTGGTTGTCCATGAATTGTGCTTGGCACTTTAATGACCTTAATGCTCTTCGCGAGGTTGCTCCATTGCTTCAATTGGAGTGTGCCACCTAACGGGTCCAGCATCGACCTTACTGAGTCTAGGAATGATATCTCTCCTGCAATATTCCTACACTCACCCCCCCCCCCCCCCCCCCACCACACACACACACACACACAAAAAAAACTTGCAATTGCAAAGCCAAGACTACCAACCAATGTGCTTCTCGGTATCTACTCAGGGGGTATACTGACTAAATTGTAGGACTTGAATGTCTGTGCTCAAATTTAGAAGTGCATAAAATCATCCTTCATATTCCACATTTTGAAAAATTTTAGTGTAAATTTAAGGCTCCTTTCAGAATGCTTTATGCTGGGAGAAGAATTTCAAAAAATTCCAAAATAAAATATAAAGTGGAAGAATTACATATTTGATAAAATTTGTACCTAATTAGTCAGTGTTCCACATTGATCATTGGCCTTTGCGAGTTACGCAAAATCATCTGATCAGACATAATGGCGAAGCTACTTGTATTTGAAGGGGAGGGGGATTCAATTTTTAAAAATTCTCTATATACAGTATTAAGTTTTGGTATTATATCCCTCATTTTTTAAAATTTTGTACCCATTAGAGCTAGACACATATATAATTGGATTATATAAATTTTTTAAAATTATTTGGCATTTCAATCTAAAGTCAATAAACTTATCCATATATATTATGTATATAAGTTTTACCAAAAAATTCTTTATTATTACTGTTTCTGTTTTCCCGAAATATCCTTTTTTATTCTCATAAGTAATTACCTCTCTCTTTCCCATCTCTTTTTTCCCTTTTTTTCCCCTTTCTTTTTTTTTTTTTGATTTTTCTTCTAACAACATATGTTAAATATAAAATGAGATGTGCTATTCAATCTTCTTTATAATATCTAAATTTTATTAAAATATAGAATATCTTTTAAAATTTAGAAGGCAAAAGTTATTGACTTTTTGGTTAAATTATACAAAAGCAAAATATTAGAAGTTAGACATTAAATATATTTATTAAATTATTAAGATTTTTTTATTTAATTCATTTTTTAATGTTACATCATTTAATATTAATGCTACAAATTTCAATTCATTCTTTATGTTGCATTTGTTTAATTTTTAATTGTAAATTTGTGAAACTCTTGACTATTTCTAATTGTAGTCCTTATTATATTAAAGCATGATTTTATAATATAGGTTTGCAATCTTTTAAATTTTGAACAAGAAATGGAAAATTTTCTAAAAAGAAAATTGTTATTAGAGCAACAATTTTTATTTATAGCTCATGAATCTAATCTCCAATAATAATAAATCAATATTAATTTAGAAAATTTGTCATCAAATCTAAGAAAATGAATTAAAATTTTAGCTTATCAATGAAGAGTACATTTGCAAAGGAGATCATCCCCTGACTTAGGGTTCTGGCTCTGTCACTATTGTCAAACTTTGTGTTTTGATTTCACAATAGGTGCATTCGAAACCTTAGAGAAGAAGTCACTATTTCTTTTTTATGTATGTTTTGCAATTTGTATAAGTACATTGTTATCTGTGTATATATTTTCTTCCTTTCCATTAGAAAGAGATTAGATAGATAACTAACTTATGGGATAGAATAGACAATCCGTGTTGAATTTAAAATTCAAGATATAAAATTAGTTATTAGATAATAACTAGTTATTTCAACCTTTTAAAATAACTATTAAATATACTAATGATTAGTTATCCTAACAATTTAATTATTCTAATTAATTAAGTTAACAAGTTGGGTTGAATCATATATTTGGTTAGCCTATCATAAGCACCATAAATCCAATATCTCCCATTCATCCATGATAAAATGATTTCATACAAAATTTTCTTTTTAAAAAACAAAATTCTTCATCTTTCCTTTTAGATTTTCATACTAAGCACCATACTGATTGCTTAGGTACTATGTTTGAAAGCTTTTATACTTGCACTCCTTTTTAGGACAAGCATAAAAGTCTACAACTCTTTTATTTATTTGATATGTCATGAATGTGCCTTAGATGCCTTACATTTATCTATATACAATTTACATGTGATATCTTTAAATGCCTTGGGTCAATGCTTATGGTATTTCTTGAAATAGCTTTATCTCAAACATATCTTGAATACAAGCATTGGATAAAAGTTGTCAGAAAGAACAGGCTAATGCAAGAATCAAATCTATGCAAGCTCAATTATGTCGAGCCTTTTGCAAAAAAAATCATTTACCTTCAACTAATTAGACCTTTTATTCCTCCTCATATATGCATGACCAACATAGTGGTGGCTAACCACTTTATTCTTAAAAGGAGTCACATGCTACTAAGCAAAAGAAGATTGGGTTGGGGCATTACAAAAAAGCATTGAAATTGGTATTGGACATTTTGTGGTTGTTTTTTTTTTTAAACTGCCATAAGCTATGCATTTACAAGTCATTTTCCTAGTAGGTGCTAGGTGAGTGGAAGATAAAAACATTTTGCAACAGTTTAGTTATTATTTACGATAGTTCTATGATGCCAAAAATTTCATTTGGAAAAACCCTTTCTCTTTTCTCAATTTCCTACTTTCAACCTTGTGCCAAATATTTTAATCCTTACTTCACTCTCTCCCAATTTTGTAAACTTTTGTAAACTTTTTCCCTGTATACTTTTTTGTAAACCAAATAAACTCTATATGGAACAAGTGCAATGATTCATATCTATATTAATTGACACCTTAAATTTGAACTTCCAACTCCAATCGTAATTTTCTCATATCTGTATATTTATTTATTTTAGATCTCTCTCATTAGCCATGGAACATTTATTGATCTATTTGATTCCTAATATTCTTATTTTTGTTTTTGCTAGTGTTACATGTTATTAGCAGCAAATGGTCAGTAGGTAATTCAACAAGGAACTAAGTGATTGTAGCGAGCCATTATCAGTAGTTACTGGTTATAACAAAAACCAATGAGTTGTAACATATTAGCTAGCATCTTTTTAACTCTACTCTAGTATAATTAAACTAGAGGAGCAACGAAAAAGGCTAGGATGATTTTTTCAAATACAATTGTCTAACATTGCACTGTCTGCCTAGAATCTCATACCAACTAGTCTCAGAGCTATTTTTAGCCTTGGGGAGGATGGTAAAAGTTATAAGAAGCAATGATCACTTTTGAGAGCTCGAACTGGAGCTTGGGTAATCACATCTTCGGAGGTAGATGAAATTAAGAGAGATGTTTCAAGTGGCAATCACATCTTCGAAGGTAGATGAAATTAAGAAAGATGGTTTGAGTCTTTAGAAATTGGTGATGCTACAAGGTAATACGCTATCACATTCACAGATTTAGCATCAAAGGCGTTGCAAATGAGTGTGACACTAGATGAAGTATTGAAGACATTGAAGTTGAATTTGAATGTGCAAGAAGTTTCAAATGGGTAAGGGATAAGCAAGCATGGCATTTCAAATATGTTGGAGATTATTGTATTAGAGGATGAGACCTTAGAAGGCACCAATTCTTTGAAGTGGATGAGACTTTATTAGATCAGAGGATCAAAATGGTCAGTATCCACTTGGAGGGTAAGGCCTTACAATTGCATTAATCATTCTTGAGAGGAAAGAAGTAGGTAGAAATGAAGTGGATAGACTACATAGAAGGAATGACAAAAAGATTTGATGATATTTGAAAGTGGATTCTATGGCTAAATTGAAGTGACTTAAGTGGAAGGAGTTAGTGTTAATAGCAATGTATCTATTAGCTACTTCTTAAGAAGATTGAAGCTTGAAATTGAAGCTCCTATCAAAATGTTCAAACCATTAAGCCTTACTAATGCCATGTATCTTACAAGATTGCAAAAGGCATCTTCTTAAAACTCTATCACCCAACACCAAAATTCACACACCTATAAAAAACCAATTTCAAACTAGAACTAGTCTTTACCAAATTTCAATCAAAAAGAACTTTTATTCTTCATCATTAACAAACCCACCTAGTACTTTTATAAAAACTCAAGCCAACACTTCTAATACCTTGATGATAACTTCCAAAAGCAATACCAACCTAAACCAATCTATTAAACAATTGTCAAAAAGAGAAATGGATGAAAAGAGAAGGAAAGGATTGTGTTATTAGTATCCAAAAAAATATTCCCAACATCACAAATGCTGAAACTACAAACTCCTTATAATGAAGAAGAAGAAAACTATCGAGATTATATAGTTGAGCTAGACGTGCAGCCAGGGGCTTCTTTAAATGTCATGGATGGGAGAGAAAGGTATTCTACCATGAAGGTGCAAAGTTTCATTGAGAAGCATCTGGTTTTGTATGTATAGCCATAAGAAGTACCCACAACTTCCTCAGTTTATCATTTGTAAAAAAGCTAAAGTTAAATACTTAATACACGAAGGGTATCAAGATAGCAGTGGCTAATAGTTAGGGAATTTGTGTTAATACTAAATGTTTGCAGCTACCATGGAAGGTACAGGGGGAAACATTTCAGGCAGATTTCCTTGTTATAGAGCTTAAGGATTATGACTTAATATTGGACAGCCAATGGTTAACTATTTTAAGAAGGTTTATGATAGACTTAAAAAATATGGTAATGAATTTTCAGTTGAATGGGCAACAATTTGAAGTACATAGGGAGCAACGAGATCAAATTCACTAACAAACAAGTATGTACAAAGCAAACAATTGTTGAACAGTCTAACCTACCTATTATAAGTATCTAAACAATTGCTTGACCAAAAAATAAGCTTGAAGTTACAGGGGCATAAGGTAGAAAAAAGGTGAGCTGAAGAATTAGAGAAATTGTTGCCTGAATTTAGAGATGTATTTCAAGGACCAAAAGGGTTGCCTCCCTCCTGTGAGTTTGATCATTTCATTACTCTAAAAAAATAGCAACTTATTAGCATACATCCTTACAAGTATGGTCTTCTACAAAATTATGCTATAGAGAAATTAGTACAAGAAATGATTCAATAAGGGGGTACTAAGGCCTAGCATTAGCTCGTTTGCCTTACCCATGGTGTTAGTCAAAAAGAAAGATAAAACATAGAGATTTTGTGTAGACTACAAGAAGCTAAATCACCAGACTATCAAAAACAAGTTCCTAATTCTGACTAATGAAGAATTGTTGGATGAATTATATAATACTTTAACTCCCTAGCCTTTAAATCATATCACATAGGCTTATCTTAACACAATTACATAAATATCACACTTGCAAATATCGAAAATTTGGATAATTGGAAAGCCATTTACATCATTCTTCGCTTTAGGGACCATGTGGACTTATAAATCTCATTTATATCCATAACATATTCATTTATACCATAAACATCACAATTCATCTCAAGAATCTCAAATTTGGAACCATATTTCAAGAAAACCATAATTTGCTCTCAGATTGGTGCTCCAAATTTCTAATATGAATTTTGAAAATTTATAATTAATTTTAGAAAAATCAAAATCATACATATGATAGCTTTATGAAAATATTTAGATGTTAAATAATGATAAAAATAATTTTAGACCAAGATAATAACATTTAACTTACAAAAAATAATAGAATAGTATATCAGGTCTGTTCTTAAACAACTACAGGACCTAGAACTTTAAAATTTTGTTTCTACCTCTACAGAGCTCTAAATGCGGTACTCTTATTGGCTATAGAAAGCTTATGATGTTTAGTTTATATTATAAAATTTTATGAGTATTGAATTTCATTTGACCTACAAATGACGTAGAGAAGTAAACTGATCATATGAGTAGTAACTTTGATAGATCTGTATAATTTAGCCAACTTTAAAAATTCATAATAAATTCTTTAAAGCTCTAAATTGAGTGTTCTTTAGCTCTATAAAAAGCTCTAGATAAGACCTATATTCATGCCAAGACCAATCCATTTGTTCAAATTTTGGTTCAACTCAAGAACATGACACTTTTTGGTATCATAAGGGGGTCAAAAGGCACCAAATGGTCTTCCACAACTTCTATAACCATTTGAGCATGTCCCATAGCATAAACATAGCATATATAAGCAGTCTAAAGGGTCCAAATAAATCATACATCATAAACTCAGCATTCCACATGCATAAATGCACATTCAAGTAAAGGCTCCCAATTACCAAAATCATACATTCTCATATATATATGGCTCTAAATTTGGTTTATACACCATATTTTCATGCTTTTACAATTGCTTAAGAGTTTACATCTCAAAAATAACTTATACATGCAAATTTTGACATTTAATTACTTCAAAAGCTATTCTCTTGCCAAAGTATTGCCAATCATGCTCCTTGGCTCCCATTTTTGCTTTATTGAGCTTCACTTAGTTATGGTTAGATGGGAAATAGAAGAGAGTGAGATTTAAAGGATCTCAATAATTCATTCACCCTTTCAAATAAGCAAACAAGGCATATATTCATGTCAAAGAATACAAACATGCTATAAACACTTCCAAGAATTATTCAAATCATGATTTTGCCATCACATAAATATATTAAAGCTAAGAACAAGCTCTAAGGATTTTTGGCTTAACCTCATCCTATTATTTAGGACTTTTGGCCTAACTTCACTCTATTATTTAGGACTTTTGGATTAGTTTCACCCATTTTCTAGGAACTTTTGACTTAACCTCACTTATTCTTGAGACTTTTGGCCTTATCTCACCCTATTAGGGACTTTTAGCTTCACCTTGTCCAATCCAAGAGACTTTTAACACAACCTCACCTATAAAGAGCAAATTCACATTTCAAAAGCAAATCAAGAAGTATAATGATACCATAACAACAATTCAATAGCAAATGGCATGTTTCATGATTTACCCACATATACAAGCATTGAATGACAATTATACAACCAAGAATTGCACACAAGAAACGATAGAAAGTTACTTTAGTTCAAGAAGACAAATTCTTCCATTATTTTCTCACTTCATTAGCTCGGCCTCACACCCACACCTAGGAGGGACTTGATTCACTTGGCTTAGACACATCAAACAAGACACAACACATCATTAAAACTAACTCTAGCTTCACATAAACATTACACAAGCTACATCTAGCTTATGACGCCATTATGGTCCTATACAAGGGCATAATAAAGCAACTTATATAATTTAAAGTCTTAGCTCCCATTTCTTACTCATTCTAAGTCATATGACTCTATTGAAAGTCATTAGAGCCATCAAACATTCAATCCAAGGAGCTAAATATTAAGTTACTTCTTTATGCCTAAAAAGGGAATCTAACTTTCAACTTTCAAAACATGATTTTTAAATTAAAACCAATGATTTCTTTGGTATTTATAATTCATATCTAGACCATTTCTAGCCTTAGAATAAAAAAAAAATCTCCTTAAGTGTCTCTTCTCCCACTTGGCCAAATTGCACACTATAATGGAAGCCTATGGGATTTTCTTAGTTTTCTTAGGGAATTTGCCATCTATGAAGCTTCCTCAATGTCTTGGGATCTCAAGACACTCTTAGACAACCTAAATTACTATTAGAAAGTTTCAGATTTTTTAAGGTGCATCCAAATCCCTAATTACCATACTTTGTTCTATAATGGTTCTTTTTGCATCCTAATTGTTTCATTTGATTTCCCATGCCTCAAAGCCTCACTTACTATCAAGTATCAATCAAAATAAAACCCATAACATATGGTCTCAATTCTAGTCGAAATACATAAGAGAAGAAGGAGCAAGATGGAGTAAGAGAGACCATTGGAATTTACCTTATTTAGAAGCTTTTCAAAGGTGCTTTGCTATGCTCCCAAAAGCTCTTCCAATTTCTCTCTTCTCTCCATTGGACCAGCCACCAAACATGACCAAACAAAACCATTAAAACTATGGGAAAAGAGAGGAGAAAGAGGAGAAGAGGTTTAATGAAAGAGAAGACATGGAAAATTAAAAGATTCTTACACTTTTCAAGCTTTTTCTTCCTCCCTTAGCTCTCCCCTTTGGTACGCCTCCTTCAGCAAAGTATGGATCTATTTTAGAGTGCAAGAGAGTCAGTCAAGAGAGAGCGTAGATTTGGGACTTTTTTATCAAGCAAAAATCCACTTTTTATAACTTTTCAAATTTACAATTTAGTCTCTCTTCTTGGTTTTATTCATTTGGGCTCATTTCAACTTCTTTTTAAAAATCATCTTTTTCATCATAAAATTTAGGTCATCTAATTCATAAAATAGCTTTGGTTTTACCTAAATTGAATTTAAAACATTCCCAAATGAAATGGTTAAAGTTTTGGTATGTAAACCGAAGGGGTTTTGACTATTCTAAAGGTTCTTATAATTTTTGAGGCCTCTGAGAACTTCGAAAAACTCAATTTTTTCATTTAAAAAATTCCTTCTTTAAGTTTTCTAAAAAGTGCCAAAAATTATAAAAATGCCACTGATTTTTATTTGATTTTATTTAACTACTCTGGCTTTAGTTTTTAGGCATCTTTATCCTTGTATCCTCATTTTCAATTTTCTATATTATTATCTTAATTTTATTTGGCATCAAATCCTTCTATTTAGGGGACCTTCTTTAGTAATTAGGATTTCTAGAATAAGTGGGTATTACAAATTGCATAAGACCTCTTTTTTCTCCACGCTAGACTTGAGAGAGGGTACTATCAGATTTTAATAAAGCCAAGTGATGTACATAAGACAACTTTTCGAACTCATGAAGGCTTATATGAGTTTTTAGTGATACCTTTTGACCTTACTAATGCTTTAGTTATATTTTAGGGGTTAATGAACTTAGTCTTTAAACCTTACTTAAGAAGGTTCATTTTTGTGTTTTTTAATGATATATTTGTGTTTAACAAGGATTAGGTAGCCTAGATGGATCATTTGTGAAAAACATTACAAATTTTATGAGAAAACACATTATTTGCCAAGAAGTCTAAGTGTAAGTTTACAGCAACAAGGATCAATTACTTGGGACACATAATTTCAGCAAAAAGTGTAGAGGTTGATCTATAAAAGACTGAAGCAATGCTCTCTTGGACAACTCCACACAATATTAAATCCTTGAGAGGGTTTTTAGGCTTAACTAGGTACTATAGGAGATTTGTGAAGTATTATGGTAGTATTAGTAATCCATTAATGGACATCTTAAAGAAGAACCAAAAGTTTAAATGGATTCAAAAAGTTGCTGCTACCTTTGAAACGTTGAAGAAAGCCATAGTATCTACCCCTATTTTGGCTTTACCTAACTTCTCTCTTCCATTTACTATGGAGATTGATGGTTTTGATAATGGAAAAGGGTTGTTCTACCATAACAAGGACACCCTATTACATATATCAATAAAAGCCTAAGTCCATCGAAGAAACATTTATCTACCTATGAAAAGGAACTTATAGCCATAGTGTTTTCTATAACACAATGGAAAAAATATGTGCTTGGCTAACATTTTATTATTAAGATAGATTATCTCCTTTTGAAATACTTGCTGGAATAGAAGTTTGTGTCTCTAGAGCAACATATATAGTTACACGAATTGTGGGGATTAGACTATACAAGTGAATATAATAAGGGTAAGGAGAATGTAGTGGCAAATGCTCTTTCTAAGAGGCCATTAGAGGAGCTTAATAATAAAACACGTTCTTGAGGTATATATTTTGCAATCATATCCATTACTCCCAACATTAACAAAAGGATAAAGGAGTCTTAGGAAAAGGATAAAAAATTGAAGACACTTATTTTCCAATTTAAGGAAAATCTAGATTCACACCATAAATATTCTTGACAACATAACATCCTCAGAAGGAAAGGAAAGGTGGTGGAGGGGGAGGGTTTTAACTTTCAACTAGAATTATTAAAATACTTATATGGTGACACTTTGGGAGGTCACTCTGTTGCTACAACAACATATAAAAACTATTGCTAGTATTTCATTGGAAAAGGTCAGAGAGGTATGTCAAAAAATATGTACGTGAGTGCCAAGTTTGCCAGTGCCATAAACAAAAAAATATTTTCACTCTAAGGTTGTTATAGCCACTGCCTATCCCATTTGAAACTATCTATGGAATCAAACCTTCTGCTCACATGCCCTACCTTGCGAGAGACTCAAGTAATAAATTAATACATAGGAGTTCAATTAAAGAGGAAGTTACAATTATAATCTTCAAACAAAACTTACAAAAAGCACAAAAATGAATGATGCAGGCTGCCAATAAACACAAAATTGAAAGGGAGTTTCAACAAGGGAATCTTATGTATCTTAAGCTTCAACCATTCAAAAGAAATATTCTCAACAACTCATCTTTACATAAATTGGCAGCTAGATTCTATGAGCTTTATAAAATCATATAAAGGGTTGGGAAGGTAGTGTATAAGTTGAACCTACCTCAAAACACTATAATTTATTTATTTATTTATTTTTGTGTCTATGCTCAAAAGGCAAAAAGGTGAACATGTTAGTATCTCTATAACAATTAATAGCCTAGATGATAATGGGCACTTCATGGTAGAACTAAAGAAAATTTTGGCTAGGAAATTATGAAGAGGGGACACTTGGTTATTACATAAGTGTTGATATAGTGTAGGGGCTAAAGATGCCACTTAGGAAGATCTAATGATAATACAACAACAATTTATGGAATTTAACACCAGGGACATTCTTACTGATGCTTGAGGTCAAGGATCTGGTACTAGGGGAATAATTGTTACATGTTATCAATAGCAAAGAGTCAGTAGGTAATTCAGCAAGCAGTTAAATGATTGTAGGGAGCCATTATCAGTATTTAGTGGTTGTAATAGAAACCAGTGAGTTGTAATAGATTAACTAGCCTCCTCTTGACTCTAATCTAGTATAAATAAACCAAAGCAGCTATAAAAGTGGTTGGGATGATTTTTTTTAATACAATTGTGTAACATTTCACTTTTCGCTTAGAGTCCCACACTAGCTAGTAGATTGCAAATGTTTTTTGCTTTTTTTTTTTTTGGTAATATTACTTTGACTCAAATCTTAAAATATAGGGTGTGCATGTATGTAGTAAGGGGGCTTACGCTTTGATTTCATATTTTAGGTAACTAATGTCTTTGTAATTTGCAGCAATTTGTGCTTGAATCATTCGCTATGAACTTAGATTAATAAAGTTGAAACTTTAGTTTTTGTAAAGTTGCCACTACTTTATTTAAAAAAAATAAAGTGGAAATAATTGTTTTTAATTAAATATATGTTTGAACCATTCAATGTGACTCAAATTCTTAAGGGCGGAGACCAATCTTTGACAATATTCTAACTAATGTGGAATGCCAATCTTCACTGATATAATACATAGTTTGGAAATGCTTTTAGTGAATTTAAATTAGTTCTTTAGGTATGGGATTATCTATGAGATTTTAATTTAGTTGTTTAGGTCTTAGGATTATCTATGGGATTCTCTTACCTTGAGTAGAATTTTAGTTTACTACTTTATTCTCTTAAATAACTTTTTCTCTAATTTGTTGGAAAGTAAGCGTGGTCGAAAAGGTAACTCTTCATCTATTTTTATATGTTTATATTAGTTGTTTAAGTGTCATTAATTGCTTGTGTATCTATATAGATTATAAACTATATTTATTATTATTGGCTTGATGATTTTATGTAATTATGTGACATTAAATGTATTTGAAATTTGGAGTGGCTCTTAATAGGTGAAGCTGTGCCAAAAATATATTGAAATGGGTGAAGTGAAGCCAAAAATCCCTAAATATGGGTGAGACAAGGTCAAAAGTCCTAAATGTGAGTGAGGCTAAGTCAAAAGTCTCCAAAAGTATGTAAGGCAAATCCAAAAGTCTAAAATAATTGGGTGAGGTTAGACCAAAAGTCTCTAAAATTTGTTTTTACCTTGATAGATCTATAATATTTTATGTATATGGTTATGTTTGATAATTGAATGTCTATTATGTATACATGCTTTTTTGACATGAAAATATGCCTTGTAAGTGTGCTTAAAGGGTGAATGAGCAATTAAGATTTATAGAATCTCACTCTAAAAGTAGGTACGGTGAATCTAAAAGTTTCAAATAATTAGGTGAGGATAAACTAAAAGTCCCTAGAGTTTGTTTTTACCTTGATGGATCTATCTGATTTCATGTATATGATTATGTTTGATAATTGAATGTCTATTATGCATACATGCTTTCTTTAACATGAAAATATGCCTTGTAAGTGTGCTTGAAGGGTGAATGAGCAATTAGGATTCATAGAATCTCATTCTCCTCCATATTAGTACTAACCATGCCTAAGGAACTCTCAAGAAGCAAAGATGGAGACTAAAGACTATGAGTGGTTTTACTTTGACAACAATTTAGCATTTTATATATTTTGTTGCATGTGAGAAAAAGTATATGATTATTTTGTAATGTAACCATTCCCATAAATGGAAAAGTATAAAATTATGATGTAAATATTATTTTTGAATGTAAATATGCAAGATTATGCACTTTGATCATATGTGAGCCATGGAATATATAGGTGTTATGGCAAGTGGATGAGTGAATTTGAGTTGCATTAGGCTTGGGACATGATAAATTAGATATATATGCTATGTTTTATGTTTGAAATGTGCTCAAATGGTCATATGAGTGGAAGGGGGTCCATTATGAACCATTTGGATCTTTAGTTGTATGCTTTTGAGCCCTCTTTTGCACCTGAACCAAAACTAGGCCAAGTGAGTGAAATTTTGGATAAAATTTAGCAGGTATTTAAAGCTCATTTTAAGCTTGTTGAAAAGTCAAAGAAAAAGTCAAAGAATACAATTTTTGGACATTTATAAAATTTATTATAATTTTTCAAAGTTAACTGAAAATTACAGAATTTATTGGGCACTGTTTATATGGTTAGATTTGTTTTTTCACATATTTGAATAGTCAAATAAACTCCAATGCTTACAAAATTTTATAGACATATAGTGGCATTATAAACTTTTCATAGGCACCAAATTTGTATAAAACAGAGCTATGTAGCCAAAGATATACATGATCAAGATTATGGTTCTAATATAGGTCCAAGAACAATAATAGTAGCTGTTCCATTAGTTTTTCGTGACCTAAATGAATTTGTTTTGGCTTGAAATTTTTACAATATGTAGTTCATGTCTTGATCTTTCCCTTATTTGCACGAATCAGAGTTTCCTAACTTAAGATATGAATTTTTGAAGTTTGTGTCTAAAATGAGAACCTATATAAAAGTCTAGTCATCATAACCATTTGATGCACATGCTTCAAGATCCGAAATTCATGGTTCTTTTTATGATGTCTCATGCTAAACAAACTTGTTTAGTATGAATTTTGAGATTTCTAAGCTAAATTTCTCCAATTATGCTTATTTAAAGAAATTGGACCTTTAATGTCAATGCTTTCAATTGCTAAAAGTAATACAGATAAGAAACCACTGTTACAAGCATGATATGGTATAAAATATGTACTTTTTCTTCAATGGGAAGACATTTGTTGGTATCATAGCTTTGATCTCTTCATCGCAAAGGTTAATTAGCACCTCCAAATCAACATCAGCTTCTATCCTATAATGAAGCTAGATAATGAAAGTCTTTTCCTACTCTGAAGTTTAAAGTTTTAGGAGTAGATGCTTCTTTTTGTCTCACCTATCACTTTCTATTCCTTCATATATAATAGCAAAATTAGTAACCCTTTTGAGGGCATTTTATATAATTTTTTATTATGTGTGTTTAAGTCAAGAAGAAAATTTCTTATCCATTCATATGACCAAATCATGTTAATACAAAATAAAGAGATTGAGATGTCACTGATGAAAATTTGTTTTCATTTTTTTTATATATAATGCAATCCTCTTTTCTCTCAAGATTAGCTAATTAAAATTAAAGTATCTTATAAAGGTCTTGTCTTTAAAGTTTAAGAAAATCAATAGGTCCATACGCAGGTGTATATATATGCTTATCTAATACAAAGAATCTTAATCTTTTTCTATGTTAGATAAAGATTAGGGGAAGGTAGGGCAATGGCAACTAATGAAAAGGTCTTGTTTAGAAGTGATGGCAGTTGAACATTGTATGAGATTGATCCTTATGCATTTAGAGGTCCTTGCTTTGCATTTTCACTAAATTTTCTTTATGTAAATTTTTATGTAGTTATCTGAATAGTGTTATGATCTATATTTCTTTGTACTTGTTATGTCAATTCAAGATTTATAATACCTTGTTATTTGCCTTGTTTTTTCTTTTGTAAACTGATATGGATACTTGTATAGTGGCATACTTTATTTAAATTATACAAAGGGTAAGGTTTTGCTAGTGGTGATTTTTTTTTTTTCTATAGGAACGCCATGGGAACATTCACTAATCATATTGAAAGTGCTAGTAAGATGAGTAAAGCTAGTTTTGGTTTAGCTAGACTCATGGGTTGAGAGAACTGTTCTATTTTTGGATTATTCTTGTGCTATATAGTATGGGCTTTGGAATTGTCCTTGCAATAAAATGGGTTTATCTTTAAGTTGCATTCTTAAATGAATGTGAGATTATATCTGAGCTGAACATGTAAATACCTAAGTTTCATTCTTGAAATTAATTGTATAAAATATTATGGGCTTTTTCTTTCCAGCTTCATTTACCTTCAAGTAGCAATTTTTTGGTTTCATCTAGTCGGGGAATGCAGCAATAGAATAGAAGACAATTTGCCTTTATAACTTTTATTTATTTCTTTTTGTTTTTAAAAAAGTATAGCTATTATACTTGTTCAAAACACTATTATGATTGTCCTTTAAATATAGGAGAGTTAATGATTCATGAGAGTTTGAATGAGTTAAAATTGATGTATAATAAAAGAGAGAAATGATGAATTATTGTATCATAAATAGGTTACATAGTTGATTTTCTTTGATTACTGAAAAAAAAAAGTTAAGAATAAAATGTGAATTAGAAGCTCATTTAATCACAACTATTTTATAGTATTGAAAATTTCTTCCCCTGGTCTTTCAGTGCTAGTGGAGTTATTGGTGTTAGGAAAACAATTCAAGATGGCTTGCATGATTTTTGCAAATTCAATTTGTTCCAATTTTTCAGATTTTTGTTATTTATCATTTTTGAAATTTTCTATTGACTAAGATTTCAATTAGTTTTTTTGTTAGCAAAATCTTATTAGATTTAAATTATTCTATATAGCTGCTGATGCTAAATGTCTATATATTAGCACTAAGAATGAAAGCACTGGGTGTGAAAAAAATAATAGAATAAAAACCATCTCTTTCAGCTCAGAAAAAAATATACTTCGTTTCTACCTCTATTTGTTATTTTTTTAGCCTTTATTATAACATTGTGGTATCATAGCCAAATCAAAAAATGGCCACCAATTTAACAACAAATTCAACTCAAAGTTTGCCTATGTTTACAAGTAAAAACTATTAGTTTTGGAGGATCAAAATAAGGATCATCTTCTTCTCCCATGTTCTGTGGGATCTAATGGAGAATGGTTATGAAGCTCTTGTAGAAGATGAAGGCACCAGATTGACAGCAACTTAATGAAATGAATTACAAGAAAAACAAAAGAAAGATGCTACAGCTCTTTCATTTATTCAACAAGCATTGGATGAAAGTATTTTCCCAAGAGTTATGAATGTTATTTTAGCAAAGTAAGCTTGGGACATACTTCAAGATGAGTATATGGGAACTAATAAAGCCTTGAAGGTGAAGTTACAAAGTCTACAACGCGAATTTGAGAACTTGAGCATAAAGACCTTAGAGTCAATTCAAGAATTCTCTTCAAGGGCATCTTTGGTCATTAATCAAATTAGATCATTTGGAGAGGAGTTGTCTGACTAGAAAGTGGTAGAAAGAATTTTGAGAAGCCTTCAACCAAAGTATGATCATGTTGTTGTAGTTATTGAAGAATCAAAAGACTTGGAAAATTATTCTTTCCATGAATTGTTAAGGTCACTTTCAACACATGAGTAGTGATTAAATAGGCCAACTGAAACTCCAGTCTAGCAAGCTATTCAGGTAGAGGTTGATAAAAAGAAAAAGGTAGATGAAGCAATTAGAGGAAATTCTCATAGAGGTCGAGGAAGGAAAACTTTTGGTAAAGGAAAAGGTCGAGGACGTGGTCAAGGTCGAGGTAGAGGAAGAGGCAGGAGTGGCAGCCAACAACAAAATTTCAACTATAGAGGTAATGATTCTTTATGCTCAATTTGTGGGAGATCAAATCATAAAGAGAAAGATTGTTGGTATAAAGAAATGTCAAGGCAAAATAAAAGTTGTGTTCAATGTTATCATTGCAAAAAATATGGCCATATTGAAAAAAAATTGTTATAAAAATTTGATATTTAGGCTAATTTTTATGAAGAAAAAATTGTGAAAGAAAATTTATTTTTTAGTTGTTTTGTTGCTCATATTGACTCTACCTAAAATGTTTAGTATCTTGATAGTGATTGTAGTAATCATATAACTGGATGCAAGGATTTTTTTTTTTTGTGGAATTAGATGAGTCTATAAAGACACAAGTGAAGTTGGGAGATGACAGCTATATTCAAGTATGTGACTTAGGAACCATTGTTGTTATGACAAAATTTGAAAGGAAACTTTTTCATAGTGTTATGTTTGCCCCTAGTTTAGACTAAAATTTGTTGAGTATAGGCCAACTTATGAAAAAAGGCTATAAAGTCATCTTTGATGATAATGAATGTAAATTTTTTGAGAAGAAGAGCATGAGCATGATTTATTTAGTGAAAATGATGGAAAATAAAATGTTTCCGTAGTTCTATCAAAACTAAGTATAAATGTTTTTACTATGTCATCTGATGATTACATGATATGGCACAAAAGGATGGGTCATTTAAATTTTAAAGGGTTAGAGCTATTATAGAAAAAGGAAATGGTTACAAGCATTCTTTCTTTGAAGGGTAGTAGGAAGCTATGTGAAGCATGTGTATATGGAAAACAACATAAAGAGAAGTTTCCAATGGGAAAAGCTTGGAGAGCAAATAAACCATTGATGTTAGTTCATGCAGATGTTTGTGGTCCCATGCAAATACCTTCCCTCAATGGAAGAAAGTATTTCCTAATTTTTGTAGATGATTTTTCAAGATTAACATAGGTATATTTCTTAAAGGAGAAATCTGAAGTATTTGAAAAGTTAAAAAATTTCAAAGCTATTATTGAAAAAGAATGTGGCTACATTATATTAACTCTTTGAATAGATCATAGGGATGAATTTTCATCCACTGAGTTCAAAGGTTTCAGGTCCACATGTAATATGAATATAAATGCATACAAAAAATAAAATAAAATAACTTTGTTATTAGTAACAGTTATTCAATCATTTGTTATTAGTACTAGTTATTCAATCGTTTGTTATTAATAGCATTTATTCAATCGTCGATAAATGCAAACTAATTGAAAAATCCTTAGCAGTTAACTAAAACCATTGCCAAGTGTGGCACAAAAATGCCGCAAAACAAATAAAGGAACTAATTTGCTCCCGCCTTTTATAATAGGCAAACACTACCGCCAAATACATTCCAATCATTGCTAATTGCAGTCTATAATTAGCGGTAGTTATTCCTTGTAGTTAAATAATAATCATTGCTAATTGAGTACTTATGGTTGTAAAGGTGACAACTGGCCAACCGTTGCTCTGTCATTTAGTGGCAGTAAAAAAATGCTACTAGTTGTCAAAGAAAAAAAAACCACTTATAAATTACCTTTTTTTTTGGGTAGTGGAAACCCAAAAGTGTGGGATGATCCTAACAAGTTCAAATCATAACACCACCTTAAAAAATGATGGGCTTGATGTTGTTTTGAGTTTGACAGGTTCAAAATTAAGGTTTACATCACTTAGTACAAGATGGCGTGGGTGTCTAGGAATTGTGCTTGGGACTTTAATGACCTTAATGCTTTTCGCTAGGTTGCTCCATTCTTCACTTAGAGTGTGCTACCTAATGTGTCCAACATTGAATTTACTGAGCCTAAGGATGATATCTCACTTGCTACTACTTCACTTGCAATTGCAAAGCCAAGACTACTAGCCAAGGTGCTTCTAGGTATTTATTAAGTGGCATGCTAACTAAATTATATAGCTTTTTTTGTCACATTAAATTGTAGGGCTTAAATGTTATATAATTAATAACTTTAAAAGTTGCGATGGTTCATGTACATATGTAAAAGTGGGATGCATATCTATTAGTTCATCCAATGAATAATTTTCAAAGTGATTCATGTACATATATTTATAAATAAAGAGTGGAATGCATGTCTATTTGTTCATCCAATGAAAAAAGAGTTGAAAGCAGCTTTTTATGTTCAATGAACAAAAAATTGAATGCATCTCTTTACAATATAGACCTTTCATATAAAAAGTTGTAACTTTAAGGGTTAAAGGTATAAGAATTATCATAATATAACAAAGCTTCCCTACTAAGTATAAATAGCCTTCTATATGACTTTGTAAAACATGGATGAGAAACTATATGATTTTGTAAAGTACGGCTAAGAAAAATATTTTGCAAGCTTAAAAATATTATCTTTAAGTTATAAGAGTGTTAAAGAATTTCTTGATATTACTAATTAAGAAATTTACAAAAACTTTATTGTATCTTAAGAAAATATTGTCATCAATCTTTTAGTAACTACATCTTAGGGGCATAAATATCTCTCTAAAGAAAATGATACAATTGTGCTTTGAAACAGCATATTGTGTCATGATATTGGCTATCTTTAACGTTGTTTTCTAACAATTTTAGAAAGGTATTTAAAAAATGGCTCAAGATTGAAATGTTGCTTTCAAGGTTATAAATCAAGAATTTGTCAAGTTAGATTAATCTCATGGCACCAATTTTAATCAATGGAAAGACAAAATGATATTTCTTCATTTGATACTCCATCTTGTTTATGTACTCAATCTAAATGCTACACCAATTCCAAATACTATAGAAGATGCCATAAATGAAGAGAAGGTAAGGGCTACTCCATTGAAAAGCATGAAGAAAAAAATGTTTGCATACCATGGCACATCTTTAACATCTTGATGGATATGTATATGGTAATTAAATAAAAGCTTCTATCTCTAATTTTCATTTTTATAGCATCATTGTTTTGGAGAAAGAAGCACCAAATGTAAAAAGTTGATATTCATAGCCAAGAGTCTTGGCCTTCAATCTATTACTGTTAGGTTGTTTGAAGAAAAGAATGGTTAATTATATATACCCTTAATGTGTCAAACAACAATTGATCTTTCTTGCTAAAGTTAAAGTTAGCTAGTCTATTATTAGGTTCATTATATAGGATTTTGTTATAAATAGATCCACGAAGTTAAAATTTTTTCTTGTTGAATTATTTCATAATATAATAATTAAATATTATTTTATACAATATACAAATTACTTTATATAAACTTTTTTAAAAATTTATTATGAAAAACTCATCTTATTAAGAGATTAAAATTTTTAGTATTTTTTATTATATAATATTACTATTAACATAGATTAAATTTAGATACAATCAATTATATCTTTGTTATTCGATTTTTTTAAAGAAATTGTATGTGTAAAAATTTCTTTAAAAAATCTCAATGGTAAGTTACAAGAACCACATATTTATCTTTAAAAATTATATACTTATTATGCTTTTATTAAAAATTTTGAAAACAAAATACAAAAACTTTACTTTCTCTTAATTATATAGGATGAGAAGCTTTTGACTAGGATCACCATTTATATTATTAATGCTAAAATGAGTTTTTCCTAAGTAATTTAATTATCTCTTCCCTTATTGTTCTTTCTTTAAAGCCTTTTTTTTCTCTGTGATCTTACACTTAAAGCTGGTTTAGTTAGGATGCAAAAAAGTAATCCCTTTTCATCAATTTTGTACAATATCTATTATATTTTTGTAATTATTACTCAATAGTATTTAATCACTTTTTTATTACTTATTTATATTCAAAATCACTTTTTTCGTTCATTCTTTCATGGTAATTATTTTCTATTCTATGTACCAAACAAGTTCTAAAACTTGTATAAATGTGATGTGTCTTCTTTTTATATTTTGCTTTTAAGCATCTTTGTTTGTTTTTTAAGGGTTGGTTGGAGAAACCGAGAAAGGGAGAAGGAGATAGTAAGGCTTTAAAATCAAAATAAAATTCCTCTTTTCTTATAAAGAATAGGTACTTCTTGTTATAAGACTAATAAAAATATAAGCAGAATATGACTAAGAAAATTGAAAGGTGAAAAGAGAAGATGATTTTTATTTACTTTCATATTTCATGCTTTGTTCAACTTCTCTATTTATATGCTTATAAGAAGATTAGATTCATGCTTTTATTAAATACTAATACATGAATCATGATAATACATGTATCACACAAATATCTAATTAAGTACATGAATTGCAACATTCTAGATATATTGATCTCTATCCTTTAAGTACATTGGATTCTTTTGGGAGGTATGAACATGGATATCCGCATAACTATATTATTTATAACATTTCCTGTGATACCTTAATCTATTACCGCTATCTAGCCTCTCACTAGGCTCAGTTCCATATGATTTCCAAAGAACCAATACCAATCCGTGGCATTTTCATGCTATGAAAACAGGGTTTCACACACTCAACTTCTGCCCCGTAGGTCCTGTGAACCCATCATTCACATACTCAACTCAAAATCCACTTATACAACTCATACATAGCATAAAAAAAATCATAAGCCACGGGTATGGAGCCAAAAACCAGAAAAAATGCATTTTCTCACTTGGGCCCAAAAGTCATATTTTGGCTCTAACTTTGAAAAATCATAACTAATTATAAAAAAATAGGAATCTAGTAAACCTTAGCTCTCTAAAAATCTCTAAGTGTTAACTTTATAATAAAAATAATTCTCAATTGAAATCTCAGTGTTTGGACCATGTTTGACATAAAAAATCAGACATAGGTCCGATTGTCTCTGTTTCTGGCCTAGTTTACTGTCATGAATTTCGAAAATTCGTAACTAAATCCAAAAAAATCCAATCTGGACACAATATACCAATTTGGAAAGCTACAGATGTCTACTAGAGGAGAAAAATAAGTCCAGATCAGTTCAGTAGCTCCTACACCCAGAAAATCGATGGAACAGTAACGGGGGTCAGATGAGCTCCCTGATGCTGATACAGAACTTCAGAAGGTTCATTCTCTCTCTAAAGACCTCCGATTTGGGCAATTCTAGTTGGTACAGGTCACTGTAGTTTTCTAGTTTATGTGTATAAAATTTCATGACATTTGGCCACCGTTTGATCTATGAATGATATGGTTTCATTTTTGGACCTAATGAAACAGTACATGACCAAACTACCAAATTTTTCCAATTTCAACAATTCACCAAATATTCTCTAACCCTCCAAATATTACCCACTTTAGCTTTTCAAGAAGCTTTCTACAAACTCTAGAGGCATGCCAAATCTCATGGCAAGAGAAGCTCATCCGGTCATACTTTGACGGAGCTCTCAAAAATACCGATTTTGGCACCCAAAAGGTCCAAAATGGGTCCAAATAGCCTCTCACACATTCTAGCCACTCATGGACAAGTTTAAAAGCATAACAATAGTCTATATAACATATTCAAGTGGTCCAAATCAACATACATTCCAAATTCACTATGCTACGGCCAAATATATACTATCACATTCATTCATCAAAATGGGCAAAACCTTCATTTCCATTGATTTGGCTATCAACATAGTTTATACATCATCTTTTCATACATTTACACTTGCTACAATAGTTACATTGCAAAAATAGAAGATGCATATTCATTTTGCACCACTTTACATGAAAATTACATCAAAATAAAGTAATATCTAACTAAGCATGCTCCTAGGCTCCTTGGTGTGCACTTGCTTCTCCTTGTGCTCCACCTAGTATATTAAGTTGGGAGGGGAAGGGGTGAGATTCAGGAAATCTCAGTAGCTCATGCACTCATTCAAGTAAACAATCAAGACATATAACAAGTCAAAGCATGTGAATAAGCATTAGCCATTCTCAAACATCCAACACACGTTGTACATGCTAAGGAAATCACAACAATGCCAAAAATGGGCTCCAGGGACTTTTGGTCTAGCCTCACCCGAGTTTAGGGACTTTTGGATGGCCTCACCCGAGTTTAGGGACTTTTGACTCGGCCTCACTCGGTTGAGACTTTTGACCTTGTCTCACCCAATCTCAAGGGACTTTCGGCTTCACCTTACCCATCTCAAGGGACTTTCGGCACTATCTCACCCGAGCAATTCTCACAATCCATCACACAAGCATATTGTCAACAATGCATCATGGCAATAACATATGACATATTTCACATAACAAGCATATACATAAACATACAATGACTATTACATCCAAGAATGCAACAAGAAAGAATGGAAAGAGAGCTACCTTATCAGTCAATGTTAACACTAACTTTTCCTTTCAATTCCTCTTCTCCCTTTTTAAGTTCACAATCACACCTTGATGGAGGTGTTTCTCTTGAGTCTAGATACACAAAAACATGCAATTACTCTATTAGAATGTAATCTTTCAGATCAAACTCTCATAACATACCAGAACCTAGAGTTCTCTCTCTCTCTCTCTCTAGAATGCTATCAACTCTTTCTCTCTCTCAAGCTCCCATGGTAGTGGAAACAACATTTTCAAAGAAAACACAAAGGTTCAAAGGTGTTTTCCACTTTCCCTCTTCTGACCCATGCCCAAAATCCAACCATTTTCACAAACAAAACCTTAGAAAGAGAGGGCAAAGAGAGGAGATCCAGATTCTAAGGAGAAATGGGAGAAACTTGCTTACCTTTCTCTTGCTCTTCCTCCTTCTCTTGGTCTCTCTCACTCTCCACGCCTCTTTTCTCTCCTTGGGTTGAAGTTTAGGGTAGATATGAGAGAAGAAATGAGTTTGAGCGTTTAATGAAGTCTAATTCTCGCCTTTTACTCTCTTCCGGACTGACCCTCGCTACGGCGAAAATTAACCTTCACTATAGCGAGCTCGTGTTATCTGGCTTCGCTATGGCGAGGTGTAACCTTCGCTACGGCGAGCTCGTATCAGTTCCCTTTGCTATAGCGAGATATACCATTCATTATGGCGAACTCGCGTCAGTTCCAGACCTCACTCTCGCTATGGCGCAAGCCACGGCGAGCAACTCCCTGGTTTCTGTATGGACTGCTATCCGCACTCGCTATAACTAGAATCACCTTCGCTATTGCAAACAAGCACTCTCGCTGTAGCGAGACCATTTCTCGCTGTTGCGAGGAGACTTAGCAAAATTTTCAGATTTCGAATTTTTTCAGCTTTCACTTTCTTTTTCTTTTCTCTTTTTCCCGGTTGTTACATTTCTACCCCTCTTAAAAGAAATTTCGTCCTCGAAATTTAAAGACTTACCTTAAGGGAATAATTCTGGATATTTTTACCTCATTTCATCCGCCAATTCCCAGGTTGCTTCCTCAGATGTCAGACTTCTCCAGATCACTTTCACCAGAGGAATGCTCTTGCTTCTCAGCTGTTTTAGCTTAGTATCCACAATTCTCTCCAGTCTCACTACATAGGAAAGATCTTCCTGCAATTGCACATGCTCATATTCTATGACATGTGAGGAGTCTGGTAGATACTTTTTCAATTGAGAGACATGAAAAACACTGTGGATTTAGGCTAGGTTAGGAGGTAAGGCTATTCTGTAAGCCACGGGTCCGATTTTCTCAAGGATTTCAAATGGACCAATATACCTAGGACTGAGCTTTCTTACCCTCATTGGCCGACCTACTCCCGTCATTGGAGATACTCGAATGAACACATGGTCTCCAATCTCAAACTCTAACGGCCTCCTACGCTTATCAGCATAGCTTTTCTGCCTACTTTGGGCCATGAGGAGTCTCTTTCTAATCAATTCTATCTGTTGGGTGGTCTGGTCCACAATCTCAGGTCCTATCATACTCCTCTCACCTAGCTTAACCCAACATAGAGGGGATCTGCACTTTCTCCCATACAAAGCCTCATAAGGGGCCATCTGAATACTGGAATGGTAGCTGTTATTATACACAAACTCTGCTAATGGCAAATACGCATCCCAGTTACCCTTCATCTCTAGCACACATGCCCTCAACATGTCTTCCAATGTTTGGATGGTCCTTTCAGTCTGACCATCTGTCTGGGGGTGATATGCAGTACTAAACTGCAATCTAATCCCTAAGGCATGCTGCAATGACCTCCAAAAGTTCGATGTGAACCTGGGATCTCTATCCGAAACTATGCTATTGGGTACTCCATGAAGTCGCACTATCTCTCTGATATACAACTGGGCTAGTCTATCCAGTGTATGAGTAGCCCTAATAGCTAAAAAGTGTGCAGACTTCGTCAGTCTATCCACAACTACCCAAATAGCATCGTGTCCAGAGGATGTCCTGGGTAACCCCATAACAAAATCCATGGCTATACTATCCCACTTCCACTCAGGGATATCTAGAGGTTGCAACAACCCAGTCAGTTTCTGATGTTCTATCTTTACCCTCTGACACACTAGGCATCTAGCCACATAATCCGTCACATGGCTCTTCATCCCTGGCCACCAGAAAATTCTTTTCAAATCCTGATACATCTTGGTGGCACCTGGGTGGATAGTATACTTACTCTTATGCGCCTCTTCTAGAATGCTTTCTCTCAACTCATTCTGACTAGGCACACAGATTCTCTCTCGATATGCTATCATGCCATTCTCAGACACCTTGAAATCTGAGGGCTTACCTTGGGTAATCTCATTCCTGATCTATTTCAAGAACTCATCCTCTCTTTGGGCATCTAAGATCTGGGTTCTCAAGATATTCTCAATTCGAGTTTCACTCAGATACAATCTACCCGATACCACCTGACAAGAGAGGTTCAAATCTTTGAACTTCTCTAGGAGCTCCTACTCCCTAATCATCATATGGGCTACATGGATGGTTTTTCTACTCAGGGCATCCGCTACCATATTGGCCTTGCCTGAATGATATTTCAACACATAATCATAATCTTTCAGGAATTCCATCCATCTCCTCTGTCTCATATTGAGTTCTTTCTGATCAAACAGGTATTTCAGACTCTTGTGGTCACTATAGATCTCTATGGTCGCACCATACAGATAGTGTCTCTAAATTTTAAGAGCAAACACTACAGCAGCTAACTCCAGATCATGTGTGGGGTAATTCTCCTCATGAGACCTCAACTGCCTCGAGGCATATGCCACTACTTGGCCCTGCTGCATCAACACACATCCTAACCCTTTGCCCGAAGCATTACAATAAACCACAAATGGTTCACTAGGGTTAGGGATAATCAGCACAGGGGCAGTGGTCAAACAGAGTTTCAACTCCTGGAAACTCTTCTCACATCTCTCATCCCACACAAAAGGTGTATCTTTCCTAGTTATCCTCGTCAGTGGTAAGGCCATTCGAGAAAATTCCTGAATAAACCGTCTATAATACCCTGTCAAATCTAGGAAACTCCTAACCTCGGTGATCGTTCTAGGTCTATCCCACTATAACACAACCTCAACTTTATGGGGATCGACCGCAACCCCATCTCGTGAGATCACATGACTTAAGAATCGCACCTCGGTCAGCCAAAACTCACATTTACTAAGTTTGGCATACAACATTTCCTCTCTCAAGGTGTCTAGGACTAATCTCAAATGCCTCTCGTGCTCCTCAAAAGATCGGGAGTACACTAAAATATCATCAATAAATACCACCACAAACTGATCTAGATACGGTCTGAATATCTTATTCATATAATCCATGAACACAGCAGGCGCATTCGTCAACCCGAATGGCATCACAAGGAACTCATAGTGCCCATATCTCGTTCTAAAAGCCGTCTTGGAGACGTCTTCAGTTCTCACTATCAACTGGTAGTAACCAGATCTAAGATCTATCTTAGAAAACACAGATGCCCCAGCCAACTGATCTAACAGATCATCAATTCTAGGGAGAGGATATTTATTCTTAATGGTAACTTTATTCAACTCTCTGTAATCTATACACAAACGCAAGCTACCATCTTTCTTTTTCACAAACAACACCGGAGCTCCCCAAGGTGAAACACTAGGGCGGTAAACCCTTTCTCTAACAATTCCTCTATCTGCTCTTTTAACTCAGCAAGCTCGACGGGAGCCATCCTGTAAGGAGCTTTGGACACCGGTCTAGCCACAAGCACTATGTTTATAGGGAACTCTAATTCTCTCTCAAGGGGTAGGCCACTAAAATCAAACTCTCTAGGGAAAACTTCTAGGAATTCCCTGACAACTGGAATCTCCTCTATCCCTTCTTCTACCTCAGCCTGAATAGAGAAAAAGACTAGAAACCCTTGACATCCACACTATAAATATCTCTCAGCCTGGGCAGTAGTCATAAAGGATAACTCAGCTCCTACCCTAGGTATGGTCCCACAAGTAGGTAGGGAAATGGTTCGGTATTCACAATCAAGTATTGCATTATTTGCAGCCAACCAGTTCATACCAATAATCAAGTCAATTTCATGGAAGGGCATACAAACCAAATCAATAGTGGTATGACAATAGTTAAATTGGACAGTGACATTTAAATAGGTATGGAAAGTAACCACGTGGCCTCCAGTGGGTGTAAAGACCGACAAGTCAAATAGCAAGACACTAATGACTAAACCCAATTTCCTCACACAATCATAAGATATAAACGAGTGACTAGCACCCGAATCAAACATAGCAACTACAGGAAAGCCATTCACTATCAGCGTACCTCGGATCAAACTGGGAGATGCGCTGGCTTCCTGCTGAGTAAGGGCGAACACTCGGCCCTGGGTCTGTGGTCTAGGAGGAGGCGCTGTCTCCATCTGAGGACAGTGTCTAGCAATGTGCCCCGGCTTCCCATACTTGAAACATGTCACCGGAGACTGTTGGAAGGATGACTGGCCCTGAGGAGGTGGCACACCTCGCTGCGGCCTTTTATTCCATGGCCCCTTGCCTCTCTTCTTGGTACTAAGTGTCAAACTAGAACCTTCTTCTGGTTTCGGCCTTTTCAAATCCGGAACCCTCTTCTGACTAGTCGTAGTCGTAGCAGGCATAATAATTTGCAGGTTAGTCTCAATCACCCTGCTGACTTCTACAAGGGTATTGAACTTCCTAATCCGCTGTGGGGTGACTTTGTCGCTAATCAGAGGTCTCAATCCAGTCTCAAACTGCTCACATCTCCAGGGTTCATCATCATACCTCTGGAGGTAAGAGGAATACCGAGACAACTCTATAAACTTGGCCACATACTGATCTACAGTCATCTCATCCGTCTGTCTCAAGCCCATGAACTCCATCTCTTTCTTCTTCCTCACCGAACTTGGGACATACTTCTTATAAAACTCGACCAAGAAAGTCTCCCAAGTTATCTGTATATTCTTGATCTCCATCAGGGGTTTCGCGCTATCCCACCATCTATCAACTTCCTTTTCTAGCATAAAGGTGGCTAGTTGGGCTTTCTGCTCAGTGGTACAATCCATCACTGAGAATATCTTCTTAAGCTGCATCACCCAAGCTTCCGCCTTATCCGCATCCAACTCCCCGTCAAATGAGGGTGGATTATTCTGCCTAAACTGCTTTAATACTTTCTGGATAGGCGTCTGGGTCTGAGGAGCAGCAGGCTCCTGGGGAGGTACAGGTGGAATGCTGGATGTAGATGGTTGAGGTACAGGGGCATCCCTTCTGGCTTCTTCTTGCCTAGCCAGGGTGTCTTGCAAATGCATGATCATATCATGCTGCTGCTGGGCAATGTATCTCTGTTGTTCTAGCATCTCTTGATGCTGGCCCATCATGGCCTCATACCGGTCAAGTCTCTCCATGATGGCCCGCAGAGGATCCTCAGTCTCAACAGGAACCTCTGGCTCAGCTCTCTGAGCCCTGGGCGGTCTGCCTCTACCCCTGCCCCGTCTAGTCTCAACCATGTCTGAAAGAAGTAGCAACCCTCAGTTCACAACACTATCACAAACACATATGCATAAGGATGCTACAACTTCCATGACCATTCACACCAAATACAAGCAATTCACATACTTCAAGAGCCTAAAATTAAGTAAAAGTGTCTGAATCTTTGCTCTGATACCAAAAATGTGACACCTTAATCTACTACCGCTATCTAGCCTCTCGCTAGGCTCAGTTCCATATGATTTTCAAAGAACCAATACCAATCCGTTGCATTTTCATGCTATGAAAACAGGGTTTCACACACTCAACTTCTGCCTTGTGGGTCCTGTAAACCCATCATTCACATTCTCAACTCAAACTCCACTTATACAACTCATACATAGCATAAAACAAACCATAAGCCACGGGTATGGAGCCAAAAACCAGAAAAAATGCATTTTCTCACTTGGGCCCAAAAGTCATATTTTGGCTCTAACTTTGAAAAATCATAACTAATTATAGAAAAATGAGAATCTAGTAAACATTATCTCTCTAGAAATCTCTAAGTGTTAACTTTATACTAAAAATAATTTCCAATCGAAATCTCAGTGTTTGGACCATGTTTGACATCAAAAATAAGACATAGGTCTGACTATCTCTGTTTCTGGCCCAATTTACTGTCATAAACTTCAGAAATTCGTAACTAAATCCACAAAAATCCAATCTGGGCACACTATACCAATTTGGAAAGCTACAGATGTCTACTATAGGAAAAAAATAAGTCCAGATCAGTTCAGTAGCTCTTACACCCCAAAAACTGATAGAACAGTAATGGGGGTCAGATGAGCTCCCTAATGCTGATACAGAATTTCAGAAGGTTCATTCTCTCTCTACAGACCTTCGATTTGGGTGATTCTAGTTGGTATAGGTCACTGTAGTTTTTTAGTTTATGTGTATAAAATTTCATGACATTTGGCCACCGTTTGGTCTATGAATGACATGGTTTCATTTTTGGACCTAATGAAACAGTACATGACCAAACTACCAAATTTTTTCAATTTCAACAATTCACCAAATATTCTCTAACCCTCTAAATATTACTCACTTTAGCTTCTCAAGAAGCTTTCTACAAACTCTAGAGGCATGCCAAATCTCATGGCAAGAGGAGCTCATCCGGTCATACTTTGACGGAGCTCTCAAAAATACCGATTTTGGCACCCAAAAGGTCCAAAATGGGTCCAAATAGCCTCTCACACATTCTAGCCACTCATAGACAAGTTTAAAAGCATAACAATAGTCTATATAACATGTCCAAGTGGTCCAAATCAACATACATTCCAAATTCACTATGCTACGGCCAAATATACACTATCACATTCATTCATCAAAATGGACAAAACCCTCATTTCCATTGATTTGGCTATCAACATAGTTTATATATCATCTTTTCATACATTTACACTTGCTACAATAGTTACATCACAAAAATAGAAGGTGCATATTCATTTTGCACCACTTTACATCAAAATTACATCAAAATAAAGTAATATCTAACTAAGCATGCTTCTAGGCTCCTTGGTGTGCACTTGCTTCTCCTTGTACTCCACCTAGTATATTAAGTTGGGAAGGGAAGGGGTGAGATTCAGGAAATCTCAGTAGCTCATGCACTCATTCAAGTAAACAATTAAGGCATATAACAAGTCAAAGCATGTGAATAAGCATTAGTCATTCTCAAACATCCAACACACGTTGTATATGCTAAGGAAATCACAACAATGCCAAAAATGGGCTCCAGGGACTTTTGGTCTAGCCTCACCCTAGTTTAGGGACTTTTAACTCAGCCTCACTCGGTTGAGACTTTTGGCCTTGTCTCACCCAATCTCAAGGGACTTTCAGCTTCACCTCACCCATCTCAAGGGACTTTCGGCACTACCTCACCCGAGCAATTCTCACAATCCATCACACAAGCATATTGTCAACAATGCATCATGGCAATAACATATGGCATATTTCACATAACAAGCATATACATATACATACAATGACTATTACATCCAAGAATGCAACAAAAAAGGGTAGAAAGAGAGCTACCTTATCAGTCAATGTTAACACTAACTTTTCCTTTCAATTCCTCTTCTCCCTTTTTAAGTTCACAATCACACCTTGATGGAGGTGTTTCTCTTGAGTCTAGATACACAAAAACATGCAATTACTCTATTAGAATGTAATCTTTCAGATCAAACTCTCATAACATACCAGAACCTAGAGTTC
This sequence comes from Erythrophleum fordii, assembly GCA_032878935.1. Lineage (NCBI taxonomy): Eukaryota > Viridiplantae > Streptophyta > Magnoliopsida > Fabales > Fabaceae > Erythrophleum > Erythrophleum fordii. The sequence continues at coordinate 15,207,623 of JAVQMF010000049.1, read as the reverse complement.
TCTCTCTCTCTCTCTCTCTAGAATGCTATCAACTCTTTCTCTCTCTCAAGCTCCCATGGTAGTGGAAACAACATTTTCAAAGAAAACACAAAGGTTCAAAGGTGTTTTCCACTTTCCCTCTTCTGACCCATGCCCAAAATCCAACCATTTTCACAAACAAAACCTTAGAAAGAGAGGGCAAAGAGAGGAGATCCAGATTCTAAGGAGAAATGGGAGAAACTTGCTTACCTTTCTCTTGCTCTTCCTCCTTCTCTTGGTCTCTCTCACTCTCCACGCCTCTTTTCTCTCCTTGGGTTGAAGTTTAGGGTAGATATGAGAGAAGAAATGAGTTTGAGCGTTTAATGAAGTCTAATTCTCGCCTTTTACTCTCTTCCGGACTGACCCTCGCTACGGCGAAAATTAACCTTCGCTATAGCGAGCTCGTGTTATCTGGCTTCGCTATGGCGAGGTGTAACCTTCGCTACGGCGAGCTCGTATCAGTTTCTTTTGCTATGGCGAGATATACAATTCGCTATGGCGAACTCGCGTCAGTTCCAGACCTCACTCTCGCTATGGCGCACGCCACGGCGAGCAACTCCCTGGTTTCTGTATGGACTGCTGTCCGTACTCGCTATAACTATAATCACCTTCGCTTTTGCGAACAAGCACTCTCGTTGTAGCGAGACCATTTCTCGCTGTTGCGAGGAGACTTAGCAAAATTTTCAGATTCTGAATTTTTCCAGCTTTCACTGTCTTTTTCTTTTCCATTTTTCCCGGTTGTTACATTTCCCCTTGAATGCCTATTAACAAATAATGTGCTTCATTAAAATCTTACTAAGAAAAACTTAGTAAGACAAAAACCTGGTAAAGGAAAAAGAGTATATAGTATTTATATAAAAGTAATAAGCTACTTCAATAAACACCTTACTAGGAAAATCCTATGAGAAAAAACCATGGTTAAGAAAAAAAGAGTACAGCACATCTTTTACTCTCACTAATAATGTAACTTAATGTTTTTGAATCAACGCATTTTAATACCATATACTAACTTCTTAACTATGACAATTGGTAATGCCTTATTGACCAAGTCTACTAGATTATCACATAAATAAATTTGTTAAATATTTGTATCATTATTCTTTTGAAAATCATGAATAAAAATGAATTTTGATGAAATATAGTTTGTTCCATCTTCTTTAATATACTCTTATTTTAACTGAGCTATACTGACTGTATTATTTTCATATGATATTGTTGGAGTCTTTATCTCTAAAAGTAAACTATATATCTTTTAGATATAATAAGTCATTAATCTTAGCCAAACATATATTCAACTTATCATAAGGGTGTGCAAGATCAGTTTACCCCAATTGGCCTAACTCGGCTGACCACTATCAAGTCAGGATGGGTCGGGAAATTAAAAAAAATAGAATAAGGTCAGGTCGAGATAGTACCTTAGGTCAGAAGAGGTTTCAAGCTAACTTTTTGGCCCTATCAGGCCCAACCCAGCCCAACCCAAGGTATATATATGTTTATATATAAAATGATAGGGATTAAATTCAAAAAAATTCCTTTTCAAGGTTTTTTTTTATAATTTTAGTAAAAAAATTTTAAATATATTTTATAAATTATAGATAACTAAAGAGGTTAATATCTATGTTAGAGCTCTCCTAAGCATAATTATCATATTCATGTAAGAAAAATAAAATTAAAAAATTCATATTTTTTCAAGTTTTAACTACTATATTTGTATTTTTTTTATTTTTTTCCTTTAAACCTATGCTTTTTCATGTTCATTAAAAAAATTTTGAAAAAAATATATAAAAAAGAGTAGTTATATACCCAAAATAATTGAACAAATATAAAGATATAAATTTCTAAATTTTTTAAAAAAAAAATTAAAAAAAAAAGAAATTTATCTCGATCTAGCTCGATAATAACCGCGTCAAGCTGGGCTTAGGACAAAAATTTTGTTTTAATTGAAAATTGAGTTAGGACAAAAGTTGAAGCAATTTTAGACCGGTTCCCCCCCCATGTACACCCTTAACTTGCCTTATGCATTGCAATTATTGCTACATGATTAGATAAGGTTGTAACCAAAGGTTGTTTTACTATTATGATATAGTTGTACCTTAACATATAAATAAGTAACCAGTTTGAAATCAAGCTTTACATGAATTTGATAAGTATCCTACATTTGCATAGCCAATGAATTATGACCCAAATTGAATAAAATAACACCATATTAATAGTCCCTTGAAGATGTCTCAATTAATGCTTAACTTCATTCCATTGTATTTTGTAAGAGAAGAATTAAATCTTACTAACAAATTTAGAACAAATACAATATCAAGTCATGTTTAGTTAGCAAGATACACTACTTCTATAGTAGTAATATATGGTACTTTAAGACCAATACATTCTTCACCAGTCTCTCAAGGACAAAAAAAAAATTTTATTCATATCTAGCGATTTTACAACTATTGGGATATGAAGTGAATGTGGTTTATCCATATAGAATTATTTCAAAATTTTCTTGGTATAAGTGGATTGATGAAGAAGAAGAATTCTACTTGTTAAGTACTTAATTTGCAAATCAGGACTAAACTTCACTTTTCAAGCTCTTTTATTTCAAATTCTCTCTTTAAACAATTAATTGTTATTTGAATCTCTTCAAGAGTTCTAATAATGTAAACATACATAGTTGTTATGATAAATTTTGATCCAGATCTTTTTATAAAACATATGGGCAAATTAGATCATTTTTATAACCTTTCTTCAACAAATATTTACCAAGACAATTATATTACATAAGCCCAAATTGTTCTAATTTATATAAGAATTTATGTAAATGTATTAAATAATTTTTCTAAGAATTTTTACATGCTTTTGGGATTTTAAACCTTTTAAGGATTTTTATATAAATTTCACTAACTAGTTAGTCATATAAATAGGCTATAAAAACATCTATTTAATGCATATTTAGTTTTTCACATATCGCTAAACTAATAAAATATTCAAAGGTGATTGCATCCACTAGAAGAGAATATATCTCTTCATAATCAATATTAAATTTTTGCAGAAACCCTTATGCTACTCTTTCTTTCACAGAGAGTAATAGATTCCTAACTAGTATACTCACATATTTTTGTACATCTGACATTATATTTAATAACTACTTTTAGTTTGACTTATTATTAAAATCAAAACTTAGTAGCATCAAAATATAATAACATATATAAGATGATAGGTTCATTGATTTGCACCTTTAAATGTTTAGATTACATGTCCAAAAACTTTACATTTTGAAAGTAAATTTAATTATGCTTTAAATGCATCTTTCCATTTTGGCCAATAATTTCTATGCCTACATTCTTCAATATATGTAGGTTCAAGATCCTTATTTTGTTTTATTATTTCAACAACAATATTATATGAAATGTTGTCAACAACTGTATCTTTCGGTTCCACCTTTTTTCTTGTACTAACATAACTAATCAAGATTTCTTTATTATTTTCATGTATCTAAACCTCTTTTAGGGTTTTGATTAGTTATGCCATAAATCTCTTCTAGAGTACCTGCCTCTTTAATATAATTATCTTAATTATTTACTCCTTTCCTCTTTTGAGTATATGTATATATTTTTGTATCTTTAGAATCGTTTGGTCTATCATGTAGCTTACTTTCATTTGTATTGACATATTTTCCTATTGGGACATTAATACATATTGGAGTGTTTATGATTGGTATATGAGATTTGATAATTCTCTTTAAGTTAATAAATGCATCAAACAATTAATTTGTAATAAATTATTTTTTGAACTTCTAATTCACATTACTTTATATGATATGATCTGGATGATAATGCATTCTATATAGTTTCTCTTTCTAACTGCTTATTATCTACTCTTAATGTTAGAAAAATTATTTCATTAAAATAACAATCAGTATATCATGTCGTAAATAAGGAAATTTATACACAACATATATTCTCAATCTTCTTTGAAAACCTATCTTTATGCATTGTAGTGGAGCAATTGAGTCTCAATCATATATCAATTGAGTAATATGGTATTCACCAACATTATCAAGATAAATTATCTTTATTGCATAATCTAAAAATTGTGCTCTTAATTAAATTATTTAAGCAAACAATCTCACATATGTCTGGTTGTGAGTTGATAATAAACATAAATGTAGTTATCTTATAAATGCATCTATCAATATCATATAATATTGAAAAGGTTCATATGGTGGATGAGGAGCCCCACATATATCATCAATCTTGGACACATTCCAAAAATGCAGGGAATTCCATCTCAAGCTTTGCTAGTGATGGTCTAACAATTAATTTTTTCTTAAAAACAAGCAGCACATGAAAGATTTCTTTAAATTGAACAATCTTCTAGTTCCCTAATGGATGTCAATGTAAATTCTCAACAATTTTTACATTACAATTGATTTATGATAGTTTAATTGATTATGACAAATAATAAATACATTTGGATCAATAAACTTTTAGTTAATTTACTGTAACATATGTTTCAATTATACTAATATTTATATAATGCAAACTAGCAGACAAAATAGGCAATTTTTCTACAACACATTTCTTTCTTGATATATGATAGGTAGATATTTAATATTTTTTTTATTTATGGTCTCAATATAATATCTTTGAAATTTAATAAATTCTTTTGGAACTCAATGGAAAATAATATATCATCAATAATAAACTTTATCTTTTTAGATAATAATATAGAAGCTCTTACAAAGCCTTAATTTAATTTTGTATTATTCGATATAGTATTAATGTTTACATCACATATTATTGTATAAAAAAATTATTTTTGATCTTTTAGTATGGTATGTGTGGTATATCACTGTTTGCAAAGCATATATGCTTGCATTATTTATCTTCTGACTCACCAAAGATTTGGGAATATCCATAGTCTTCATCTCATTTTACACCATATGCAGACATTTATAAGATAGAAAGTAGTCCTTGAGGCTTCTTATAGTTAGTTTCGTTATTATATATATATAGAGACTGATGCCCATTTAAATTTTGCACTAACTTATTTCCTCGTGATGGCTATCAATGGTATTTTATAACATTCAAAATTATATATGGAAGTTACAAACTCCACAATAAGAAGTATATCACTGTTCTTCAATAGCCTTTAAGCCATAAGCATAATGGATAACATAGTTATTCAACAAACTCATGACTTGGTGGCTATCACAAATACTAATATGTTAAGTAATAAAAACCAAATTTAATGTTAACATTAAAAACTTCTATAGATTGACGGCACAATAAGGCCTGTTTACTTCTAAACATTGGTCGCTTTTATAAGACATTAAATCATTAGTTTTCATAGCCAAAAAAAAACACACACACACACACACACGTTCTATAAAAGCCAAAACCTTTATTATTCATAAATATTGATTGCAAGGTTTTAATAATCAAAATGTGGGTATAAAAATCAATGTTTAACATCAACTTAAGACTCTTTAAAACTCAGAGATTGGCCAAGCACCATGTAATGGCCATAAAGGCCGTAAATCAACTCGCATCATCGCATGCATGTTGGAATATCAATGGCTATAAGCCTTGAGATGTCCAAAATAAATGCAGAACCATCCAAGTAATTACGACATATAAGCCATTTTTTGACATCTATTTCTATGCATGTGATTTTATGGCAATAAAAATTTGTTAATATGGACTCCACAGCAATAACGTTCTGCTAGCCGCTAGGTGTAAAGTAAGATCCAAGTTCAACACTTGGTCATAAAAGTATGTGTTGTCATGCTCAGAAAAATGTCAAGCCATATCATACATGCTTTAGCAATATCAAACTGGCCATCTTTTACATTAATTACTTCTAAGGTAATTCATCACTTTATTTTTATTAGTCTCGTGTACATGTAGTGTAAGAATTGAAGTGACCAATAAAATTATATCTTGTAAGAAAGTAGGCACTATATTTCTAAAATTTACTTCTTACTCCTTATATTTAAAACACTTACGAAAAACATTAAATTTGGGAATTGCTAAATGTTCAAATTAGCTTTTCAACTAGTCATATTTAGACATTCATCATATATACCAACTCATATATCTAAAATAGGACACAAAGTCAAATAATTTACTTATTAATTGTTGCCTTATCAGAAATACGATGCAAATAGGATTAAGAAAACTACTAATAATTTGTCCATGAATATAATCAAATGGATCCATGACCAAATATTTAGGGAACAATAAACAAAAAAATTTGCCAAAATACATAAATAATCCATAATATTGATAAAACTACATATATTCAAGTGAAATCAATTATAATAAAACTATTTCAATAATAATTATAACAACTTGATAAAATAAATGTGTAAAAAGGATTACCTCACGCCAAATGAGAAAAGAACAACTTGAATTAAGAAAATAACTCCAAAAACTTAGAACAAAATTATGCTGATAACCTGTTATAAAACTAATAAAAACAAAAGAGGTAGAACAAGAGTAAGAATTGAGAGGAGAAAGGAGAAAATGATTCTTATTTTCTTTCATACTTCATGTTTTGTATAATTCCTCTATTTATAGGCTTACATACAAGAGGATTCATGCCTTTATCAAATACTAATACACAAATCATAATAATACATGTATCACACAAATATCTAAATACATTAATTGCAACATTCCAGGTATATTGGTCTTTATCCTCCAAGTACATTGGATTCTTTTAGGAGGTAGGACCATGGACATCCCATAACTATATTATTTGTAACACTTCTATATTTGAAAGAGTAAGCACTTTATACACTACAAAAAAATATGGAATTTGCGGCGACAAAAGTCGTCGCTAAAACATCAAAAGTCGTCGCTAAATAGTTTTAGCGACGACAATGTAGTCGTCGCTAAGTCGCCGCAATTACAGCTGTTGCTAAAGAAATTTAATGGCCAAGAAATTGTTGTCGCTAAAAAAACTTTTTGCGACGACAAAAAATATTTTTAGAGACGAAAAAAGTCGTCACTAAATATATAGTTTTAGCGGCAACAAATATCTTTTGACACTAAAAACTTTTAGCGACGACTTTTTACCAATAGTTGTGGTCACTAAATGTATACTTTTAGCGACGACCTTTTAGTTTAAAAGATTTAGCGACGACCTTTTCGCCGCAAAAACTCTTTTATTTGGTGGGGATCTTTAGCGACGACATGTATCTTGACGCTAAATGTTGTTTTAGCAGCAAAATTAGTAGTCGCCGAAATTCCTTTTAATGGGTATTTAGAGGAATTAGTGGCGAGTATTGTCGTCGCTAAATATATACTTTTAGTGGTGAAATATTTTGGTGACGCTAAATGTCTATTTTTGCAATGAATCATTCTTTTGCCGCTAAAATTTTTCTTTTAGCGTCAATATTTTATGTCGCCACTAAATATGTCTTTAGCGACGACGTTAGTTGCCGCTAAATATATGCTTTTATCAATATTTTGATATATTATTAGCGGCGACTTTAGTCGCCGCTAAAGAGGTTTTTTTTTTCAAATTTTTAATATTTATTTTAATTATTTTCTTTAAACCTGTTTACTAAAATAGATTTTATAATATTATAAATGGTGAAAAATAAATCTTCTAAATCTCTAATAACATACATCATTTTACAAAATCTAATATTTTAAAATACATAAGCTAAAAAAGAACAACGACTTAATCTAACATTTTAAAATACATAAGCCAAGAAAAAGCTAATAAGTTTGATGTATACATTATTGCAGAGGTCCATCAAATAAGTATGAATAATTTTTTAAACTTACTCATATACTCCACTATTCAAAATAGCATTACAATATTACTAAACAACAAGAAGTTAGTATTGGCAATTGCTTGAATCTTTGTAATTCAAGGGAGAGGCACTGGCATTCAATCTAGACACTTCGTTTTGTTTTGTAAATGTCAAGACTTTCTCCATCAAAGTAATTACCAGTGTGACAAATTAAGACCACATTCCAATTTCAGTAAAGTATAATGTTTAAAAGACTATGTATGCCATAAATAAATTAATGTCAAAAGTTTAAAAGGAAAACTTAAGATGTATTATTTGTGTTAGTTGAATAATCAATCATTAAAACTCTTAATTACTCACAAAATTATTGAGCTTCTCCACTTGAAGCATTGTTCATCAAAGGTACATTTCCCTGCTGAAAAGAAACATAACACTAAGTTTTTTAACATTAAAAAGAAAAAGACAAGTGCAAAAGATACCTGTTGGAATGTGGCCATGAAGGCAGTCATTTGTGCACGAATTTCAGCTTGCATTTGTGCTTGCATTTGGGCTCGCTCCTCTTGTAGTTTTTGTTCCATTTCTTTACGCATCTCTTCACGCACTTGTTCTATTGCAGAAGAAACTCTAGAATCCACTTCATATTCGCCGATGCTTCTCTTTCTTGAAGGTTTCTTCCCATATCCCTTGCCACGTACATATCCCGATCTCTCCCCCAGTATGGTAGCTAATATCTCATCTCCAGTTAGGCGTGCCTCTTCATTTGTTGTTTGTTGTTGAATAACAAGATCGTGAATGCGTGACTATAGTGTAGGACATGAGTTAGAAGTGTGAAAAATTATATAAACAATTTGTTTAAAGTAAATGAATTTGAGAACATTACATGGATCTCCTGGGACTGTGGATCAGCCCACACTATCTCCCCCTCTTTTGTTCGACGAGTATGTTGTGCCTCCCATACTCGATCAGCTGTTGCTGGCTCCCCTGTTTCTGGGCCCTCTACATATTTTTCAGACATTAGTATTCAAATCTTTTTAGCATGAGAAAAAGTAGTAGTGAATATAGAAACGAATTTGTCCTAAAATACAATAAGGTGCTCACCAAAGACTCTTCAACCTCTGCAAATGAGCGGGTACCACATGTATGTAATGTTACCTGCTTTGACCTATTTATACTATTTCTACTACTTGCAGCCTGCATATAAAGCCAAAGTATTGTTAATGATAATTTTAATTAATAATAGTGTAGCTGCAATAAAGTTTGAACTAAAGACCTGAAACTTATTAGACTTAAAGTGCTGAATTAGCCAATCCCAATCTTCAAGGCTAACATCCTTTGGTTTTGCTGCTTGCCTCTCCTCATCAGTCATGTAGTTCTTATATATTTTTGACAATGAAGACTTCCAATTCTTAAAGAGTCGTTGCATTGAGTCCATGCAGTAAGACTTGAATGCCACCTCCTGTTGAGGATCACGAACTTCAAATTTGTCCTATACATTAAGAATAGAATAGCAAATTCAAATTATAAGTAGTTATAATTGCAAACATAACATAGGTATTTGCACATTAGTTAAAGATATGCATTTAAAATATATAACTTGTTACCTTTACTTTCAACCACATGGTATCCCCATCTTTATTTGCGATATCTTTCCAATCACCATCTCTTAAGGACACAGTAGTCCGCACCACCCAACCAATGTAACTAGATAAGTCTCGAGCCCCATCTCCAATCAGCCGTTCAGTGGTCCTAGACATAGTAATTAAGATCTTATTGCCAAATTTTGTTTTAAGGTCAACTCCTAAACACTTATACTTCCCTCGACCCTTTTTAACAGTGCTGCAAGAAGCTGAACAATATAGAAAAAAGAAAATGATTAGATGATTATACATAAGAAAACAAATATACCTATATATGACACAAGGTGAAAAATTAACCAAACACGTATATTGTTTCCCTTGCTTACCTGCACTACTCTGGTTTCGTGATGGCTGAGTAAGAGGTGAACCATCTTGTTCTTGTTCTTCCTCACCAACTAGCTCTAGTGGCAATGGAGAATATTGAGCTTCTAGTGCATCATGCTCAAGTTGTCCTCTCGTACGTGGTGGAGATGCAACATCACTCGTGTAATTCTGCCTCCCCCGTCCATTTCCACGTCCTAAGCCTCGTCCAGCCCCTCTCACACGCCCAGCACCTGACATTTCCTGGATCATTCCACATTTATTATTATGAGAACAAGGTAGTTGAATCATGTCAATTTGTAAAATTATAAAACTTTTAACCAAGAAATGAATTTTAAGAAGGGAAGTTTTAAAAATTTGAAGCAATGATAATAATAATAATAATAATAATAATATTAGTGACAATCTTATAGAAATTGTCATAATTATCACTTATTATGAGTTATAACTTATTATGATCTTAGTTATTCTAAGTTTTTTAATTAAAGAATACCTTGTTGTAAGATAACAAATCCTGTTGACAAGGTTTCTAACTTCTCTCTACTGAATTCAGGATTTTGTCGACAAGATCTTCAATTGTGTCAACAATATATTGTCCAGCCACTGAATTTAAAGATTAGATCTTCAATCTTGTTGACAAGATCTTCCACTTTATAAACAAGATCTATAACCTTATCAAAATAAAAAATACTCAATGGAATATGATGCTATCTACAAATTTAATATTTTAGTCCTTTATTATATGTACCATTAAATAACATAGAATCTTAGTTACTTTTACTTAGGATCTGTGGTGTCAGTATCGACTTCATCATCCTCGCCAAGTATGTCTTCTGAATCTCCTTTGTCAGTAGATACATCCTCATCATTGTCATCAATGAATTCATGTCCTGCATTATTTGCACTTGGGCATTGTGTTCGTAGGTGTTCGCTTGAATGGCTTAGAGTCTCTGGAGCAACATCATCCCTTTGCAACTGGACCACAAAGTCATTTCCCACATTATCATCAAGGACCACATATAGTTCGATCTCATCTTGTTGATATGCCTCATCGATGGGCCCTCCTTCAAAGTCCCCACTGACGTCATTATCAATCACCTCAGGCATATTGAATAGGTCACGAGGATTTGTCTTGACAACAATGAGCCAATTTACATCAACTATGTCATTCAAATAGAATACTTGTTCGGCTTGATATGCTAAGACAAATGGCTCATTAGAGTTAAGTGAATAACGAGTATTCACACTAGTGATTCCAAATTTATCAACCTTGTATCCTCTTCCTAGATGAGCCACATCCCACCAATAACACTTAAATAAATACACTTTTTTATGCCCAATATATGACAACTCATATATGTCTTCTAATACACCATAGTACTCTTTATTCTCGTCTTCATCATCACCTTTCATAAGTATTCCACTATTATCTGTTCTTCGGCCTAAGGCACGATCTTTTGTGTGGAATCTAAAGCCATTCACTGTAAATGCTGAGTAGCGATGAACCACTTTGAGTGGGCCAGCTGCTAAACTCATGAGGTCATCACTAGCCTCACCCTGTGTGCTTAACTTTGCAACCTATAATGAGATATCACCATTGATAAATTCTATCATGATCAAAATTTATCACATAATTCTTATATTCTAGTGCGGTGTCCAAAAACTAACCTGTTCACGAAACCATTTTGGGAACTCTTTAATTGTTGATCTATGCATTTCCATATGCTTCTTATGCTCCCTGCAATGAATGACATAGTTAAGGCAACAAATGCTTGAAGAAATTATTTAGAAGGAGTTACTAGGCTCCACCAACGTACTCTATGAATGGCCAAACCTCTTCACAGTTGTAGAGCACATACATACAAGCTTGATTAAACTCTACACTAGAGAGAAATCTTGATTCGTAACCTCCCCGGACTTGGCCACTTTTATTGAAGATGGATCTTTCATCCTTTCCCATAAGTCCATCATCATTTCTGGTAGGCCTATTAAACTTGGTGGGAATGTCTTTCAAGTAACGGGAGCAAAAAGTAAGACATTCATCTGCCAAATACCCTTCGGCTATTGAACCTTCTGGTCGAGCCTTATTGCGAACATATGTTTTTAATGTTCGCAAGTACCTAAATACATAAGAGGATTTGAATAAAAAATTTAGCATAGAGTATTAATAAAATTTATAAAAGGCATATCTAGTGTAGTAAGTTACCTCTCGATAGGGTACATCCATCTATATTGTACGGGCCCTCCGAGCTTTGCCTCTCTTGCCAAATGGATAGGCAAGTGGATCATGATATCAAAGAAGGCTGGTGGGAAAACCATTTCCAATTTGCACAATGTGCTAGCAATTTGAGATTCAAGATGATCAAGAGCTTCGGTTGTTAGGCACTTGGAACATAAATTCTTAAAGAATTTACCCAACTCTAATATAGGTTCAGATACCTCATTAGGCAACAAGCCACGTAATGCTATGGGGAATATATCTTGTAACAAAACATGGTGGTCATGGCACTTCAATCCATAGATTTTTCTGTCACGAACATTAATATATCGTGAAATATTTGAAGAGAAGGCATCAGACACTTTCAAAGTAGCTAGGAAGTTACAAACTTTTAACTTCTCTTGTGGGGATAATGCATAGCAAGCAACTAGAATAAGAACTTTGTTTCCTTCTTCTATCGGGTGTAATTCAGATCTAATTCCCATGTCAACCAAGTCATACCGACTCTTTACTGTATCTTTTGTCTTTCCAGCTAATCCCATAACAGTTGACACGATGTTATCTGAAACATTTCTCTCAATGTGCATAACATCAAGGTTGTGTCGAATCAACAATGTTTTCCAATAAGGTAAGCAGAAAAAGATACTTTTTTTTCTCCAATTAAATGTGTTAGTGACATGGCCACTCTTTCGCTTTTGACCTTTCCCCAGAGTTACATTACCTAGTGCTCATAATTGACAAAGTGCCTCATCACCGGTTAAAGGAGAGGGTGGAACTCTATGCTCAACTTTCCCATCAAATGCCCTTCGATTTCGCCTCCATGGATGATGGGTTGGTAGGAAGCGACGATGGCCCAAGTAGCACAACTTATTCCGTAATGAAACAGAATATGTGTCTTTGTGGCAACAAGGGCATGCAAGCTTTCCTTTTGTAGACCATCCTGATAGGTTCCCATATGCTGGGAAGTCATTAATTGTCCACAATAATGCTGTACGTAACTTGAAATTAGACTTCGTATGGGCATCATATGTCTCTACTCCTTGCTCCCATAATTCAAGTAACTCCTTAATCATTGGTTGGAGGTACACATCTATGTCATCACCTGGACTTTTGGGGCCTGGAATTAAAAGAGTCATCATAAAATATGGGTGCTTCATGCATTGCCATGGTGGCAAATTATATGGAACTAATACAACTGGCCAAATACTATGATTAGTACTCATATTTCCCCAAGGTTGAAACCCGTCACTTGCTAGGCCCAACCGAACATTTCTTGGATCACTACAAAATTCTGGATGCTGCTGGTTAAACGATTTCCATGCAACAGAGTCAGCTGGATGCCGCAAAACACCATCATCAATGCGTTCCTCATTATGCCACCTCATCTCCTTAGCTGTATAGTGAGACATGTATAGCCTTTGTAGCCTAGGCTTTATAGGGAAATATCGTAACACTTTATGAGGAATTTTCTTTCCTTTATGATTGTTTGACCTCCATCGAGGCATATTGCACTTAGGACATGACTGAGCATTGGCGTGCTCTTGCCAATATAAGATGCAGTCGTTCTCACATGCGTCAATCTTGGTGTAATTCATTCCTAACTCTTGAATAACTTTCTTTGCGTCGTAGTAGGAGTTAGGTATTAATGCCCCCTCTGGAAGAACATCCTTAAATAAACTTAACAATGAATCCATGGATTTATTGCTCCAATGGTTAAGGCACTTAAGGTGGAGTAGCCTAACTATAAAAGAGAGTTTTGAAACTTTGTCACAACCTGGATAGAGATCAGCTTGAGCAGCTTGCAACAAGTTAAAGAATTGTTTTGCCTGTCCATTGGGTGGCTCATGGTTCTCTGACTCACGATTCCCTTCATTTGAATCTGTGTGACCGTATGCATCATGAAGCATCCCAATAATATCATCTTCTTCATCAGTTTCATCAACTATATCATCAGCTACCTCACCACTATTATTTTGATGCAATGAACTATAAGCACCAAGACGAACTTCTCCATGAGAGTCCCACACTTCATAACTTGGGCTGAAGCCTTTCCTTAATAGATCTGTTCTTACGTCAATGCGACTCTTCCATTCTGTATTCTTACACCCCTTGCATGGGCATCGAATCATATCTGTCACCCTTGGCTGATTAAAGGCCCATTGTAAAAACTCATCAACTCCTCGTCTATATGTTGGATTAGCTCTATTATTGATCTTTATCCAACTTTTATCCATCTCTGTTACTTCCTACATTTTAATCAACATCATTGGAAGTTAAACTATGGACAAGGCAAATCTTTTTACATGTAAAGAATTATATACTTATGTTTTGATTCAGATCTCCAAATTTTAAATCTGATCTAAAACCAAACTTTGTTCTAATACAAAACAAAATGAGAGATTCATTATGTCACACTTTCCTTGATATAATATGTTGCTCATGAAGGGTTGTACATGATATATTTATAATGAAAAGGTTGTGAATATATCACCTATGGAAAGGTTGTGAATATATATCACCTATGGAAAGGTTGTGAATATATATCACCTATGGAAAGGTTGTGAAACCAAGGCTAAAAAATGATTGCAATGGAAAGGCTAGAATGAATATGAAGAATAAGTCACCCTTTTTCTAGAGGTAGTAATAAGATATTGTTAACAAGGCAAACAATATTGTTGATAGGGTAACAGATCTTGTCGACTAGATAAGACCTTGTCGACAGGATCTCAAATTTAACAAAGGAAAATTGAAGACCTTGTTGACTAGATAAGACCTTGTCGACAGGATCTCAAATTTAGCAAAGGGAAACTGAAGACCTTATCGATAGGATATTCCCTTGTCAATAGGATTAAGAAGCTTTGAAAAAACTCAAGGTTGGGCAAAATCTTCTCAACAAGGTATGATGGTATGACACTTAAAAGTCGTAAGCACCATATTTTATCCTCAAACGAAAAAAAATAACAACAGTCCTTAGCAATATATTAAAGCTTAGGCATATATTAAAGTTTAGGCACATATCAGAAGTAACACCAGTCCTCAGCAATATCAGAGTTAATTATCAAGATAACAGAATTAGACCAAGGCAATAGAATTAGACCAAATCTCTAAAGCACATATCAGAACTTAAAGGCACATTTCAGAACTTAAAGGCACTAAATTTATAGCAGTTACCAAATCTACAGCACTTATAAACACTAAACCTACAGAACTTATGGGCATATATCAGAGCATAGGCACCAAATTTATAACACTTAAAAATAACCATTGCACCCACAAAAGACTTAGCCACATATCAGAATTTATGTAGGTACACACACAGGACCAAAGCTCATTTAGACACCAAAATTTCAGCACTTAACAGAACCATTCCACCCACCCATTGCACCCACAAAAGACTTAGCCACATATCAGAATTTATGTAGGTACACACACAGGACCAAAGCTTATTTAGACACCAAAATTTCAGCACTTAACAGAACCATTCCACCCACCCATTGCACCCACAAAAGACTTAGCCACATATCAGAATTTATGTAGGTACACACACAGGACCAAAGCTTATTTAGACACTAAAATTTCAGCACTTAATAGAACCATTCCACCCACCCATTCCACCCACCCTTCCTCAAATTAGAACTTCACATCAGAACTTCACATCAGACAGAACTTCACAACAGAACTTCACATCAGACAGAACTTCACATCAGAATTTAAAATCATTTCATCAGTATCACAGCAAACTATCAAGACAACAACAGAATTGATGACAATGTCATAGCAAAACATCACAGGATATTGTTTGATAGGTCATTAAAAAGGAAAATAATACCTTTATGCTATGGCAGCTACAATTCAAGGAGCCACAGTTGATATTGTTTGAGGAGCTAACACTTGAGAATCTGTGTTGTATGAAATGAAATTAAAACATATCAGAAATAAGAAATTCAACAAGTTGACAGAGGCTAGAAAGTAGCCATCAAAGAAGAAGAAACCAATACAAAACAGAAGAAATTTTGGAAAAAAAAAAGAAAGTAACTTAAATTCAAAATGGGGGCATTATTCAGTTCTGCTAGCCACAGCCACAGTCACAACACTCAACACAAAATCAATTGCACAAAGAAAGAGCAGACAATGAACTAGAGAAGGGGTAAACAATAGATCAGAGAAGGAGCAAGTAATGGACCAGAGCAGAAGCAAATAACAGACTAGAGCAGGAACAAATAATGGACCAGAGAAGTAGCAAATAATGGACCAGAGAAGGAGCAAATAATTTCCTACAGAAGGAGCAAATAATGGACCAAAGAAGGAGCAAACAATAGACCAGATTACCATGTATATAGCTTCCTTCCTCTTCAGTTTTTGTGTTCTCTTCTTCCACAGCGAACTCAGCTCCTAAGGATACTCTGTTCTTCGTGCGCAAAACGATTTTTGTTGGAATAGCTTCACTCACAACGAAATCGACTAGAAGATGCGAATTGGAACGAAGATTTGCGATAGCCTTTGCCAGCAGATGCGAAGAAGGTTTGAAAATGGGAAAGGGGGAAAGGAGAACAACGGGGAAAACCCAGAGGCGGGGAATGAAAGCTAGGTTTTACTGTTACTGTGTTAATAGAGGTTTATATGTAATGATAATATATTATTCTAAATATATTGATAATTGATATATAAATGAAAAAAATAGTTTGAGTGATAAAAAATAAAAAATATAGGTTAGGTTTAGAGCATAAATTATGCAGAAAATATAATATTGGAGGGTAAAACTTTAAAATGCCATAACTTTGTGTACCGTACTCTGTTTGAGGTGATCTAGGTATTGATTTTGGGTATTTTTTCGAGATCTACGCGTGGCGAATGCCGTAGGCGATTCGGTCACTTATGTTTTTCAAAAAAGTTTGTTTAGGCCTTTAATTTTGTGATTCTTGTATTTTACTTAAGTTTATAATTATATAATATTTTTTATAATTTACTTAAGTTTTATTTTATTTAAGTTTTGAATTTAAGTCCTTGATTAATAATAAAGAGGGTAAAAATTAAGAAATATATAATTAAACTCAAAAATTAATTAAGAATTTAGAATTTTTATTCTTTGATAGCCTAATGTATCTTTTTCTATGATTTACCTATTATATTTTTGTTCTAATTAAAACATTTGAAGTTCTTAATCCTAAATATAAGTCATGCTCCAACTTATCTCTCTAGAATTTGTATATGTTACTGTCTCAATAAGAAATACATGCTAAATCATTACACTAGGGGTCATTACATTAATTGGGGCTCATCTTTATAAAGTATCAAATTTAAAGTATCAAGAGTGAAATTCTAAATTCACATCCATGGCTACCCCTTCACCAAAAAATTCATAGAAATCATTATATTTTTGCTGAAATTATAAAGTATCAAGTTTAAAGCCTTGGAACATAAAGAAGAAGAAGACATTAATGAATGAAGAAGAAGATAAAATAGGAATTTAAAAGAGTTATCCAACTAAAATTAATGTTGCAATGATAAGAGATTAAGGTGAAGTTCAATCTTTTATCTATTCTTTTTTTTTTCTCTTTCATTTTTTTCTTTCTTTCTACCTCTTTGTTGTTTACGTTGCTTCAAAAGTTGAAAAGGACCCATTAATAAAATGAATTATAGAAATGAAAATTCAAAATTTAAATATATGGATTCTTCAACATATGAAATGTTAGGCATATTAATTTCATGAATTTCAAAAATTAAAATTTTAACTTCTTAAATATATTAAATCTACTAGGTTTTTTAAACTTAATAAAAATTTTAGTTTTATTTTTTTACCTAATTTATTTTTTTGTCCTGTATATTTGCATATATTAATTGATATGTATAAATTACAGAAATATTTTAAGCAAAAATTTTTAATATGTTAAAAATTGTGCATCAAAACTTTTAGCGACGACTATTTTAGTCGCCGCTAAAAGTTACTATCAGTGACGAATACAAAATGTCGTCGCTAAAAGATTTGGCGCAAAATATTTTTATTTGACCAAAATTTGGCGCCAAAACTTTTGTGTTTTAGCGACGACTCAAGCTAGTGATCACTAAAAGTTTTGCCAATAATATTTTTAATACGTAAACAATTTGACATTTGGGCTTTTAGTGACGATAACATACGTCGTCGCTAAATGTTATGTTTTAGCGACGACTAAAGTTTCTCGTCGCTAAATGTTATGTTTTAGTGACGACTAATGTTAGTCGTCGCTAAAAGTTATGTTTTAGCGACGACTCAAGCTAGTGGTCGCTAAAAGTTTTGCCAATAATATTTTTAATATGTAAAAAATTTGACATTTGGGCTTTTAGTGACGATAACGTACGTCGTCGCTAAATCTTATGTTTTAGCGACGACTAAAGTTTCTCGCCGCTAAATGTTATGTTTTAGTGACGACTAATGTTAGTCGTCGTTAAAAATTATGCTTTAGCGACGACTCAAGCTAGTGGTCGCTAAAAGTTTTGCCAATAATATTTTTAATATGTAAAAAATTTGACATTTAGGCTTTTAGTGACGATAACATACGTCGTCGCTAAATGTTATATTTTAGCGACGATTAAAGTTTCTCGCCGCTAAATGTTATGTGTAAAATGACGACTAATGTTAGTCGTCGCTAAAAGTTATGCTTTAGCGACGACTCAAAATTATCGTCGCTAAAAATTATACTTTAGTGACGACTCAAGCTAGTAGTCGCTAAAAGTTGTGTTTTGAAATATATTTTTTGTGACGACTATATCTATGTCGTCGCAAAAACCTTTTTGTGGCGAGGTTTTTGTTGCTACTAAATAGTTTTAGTGACTATTTTTTGAGCTCGCCGCTAAAAACATTTTTAGAGTTAAGAATAGTTTTTTAGCGACCACTTTTAGCGACAACTTAATAAAGTCGTTGCTAAAAACATTTTTTAGCGGCCACTTTTTTAAGTCGTCGCTAAAAGTCGTTACTAAAAGCCTATTTTTTTGTAGTGATAGTTTCAATCTACATCTTTTTGAGCAATAGTTTCCATCTATATGCCTCGTCCAGATGTTCTAGTCCTATTTTATTAGGCCTGTTTAAGGCTATCTCAAGATGCAACCCAGTTCCAAATTACTAGACCAAAGTCTCAAACCATCTCAAATTGATCTTGTTTTTAATTTGGCTGGTTTGATTTATTTCTACTAAATTAGTTCAATTCATGAGTATGGATCTTTTAGTATTCGTTATTGTAAAGTTCTTGGAAGTTCGTAGAGTAAAGAAAGAAAAGACAGAATAAGAGAAAAAAAAAAAAGTTAAACTCCATGTATAAATGGAGTTTCATATTCTCTGCGAGTTTCATAAGAAGTTTATAATAAAGAATCTCTAAAGGATCCTTACTCTCAATTCATATTGATTTGATAATAAATAATTAAACAGTAATTGAGTTGGTTTAATAGAAACATACATATAATGTGTGATTAAGTGTATTTTTACCTGTTCAAATTTTATTTTGACTAATTTCTTAGACCCTAACCAAAGAAATAAATCGATTGAAATGCTTTTAATTGACTTAAACACTACTCAATAACCAAAATATTTTTTAAAAAATAATCTAACAAATACTATCTTTGTCAAGAATATATATTCTAAAATTAAATGAATGACATTTTTATTAAGCGGACAGCAATACAAATGTGATAGAAATAAAATACTTAGACCATATTATATTGTAGTCAGGAACTATTTTATGGACAAAGTCATGTACAGTGTCAATTATAATTTGTAGGTTGAATTTGAGATCGCATTTGTATCGTTTTGACGGACCAAATAAAACAGAGGACTAGCAAGTATTTCAAAATATTGGATCCATCTGGCACTGAATCAAACCACACCCCCCCCCCCCCCCCGGGCCCCCACCCAAAAAGAAAAAGAAAAAATCGATATATAAACATATCCATACAACAACGCTGAGAAAGTCAAGTCAGATCAAAGGGCTAAACTTAGCAAATTTGAAAGATTGTTATAAACTTGGAAGTCTATTATAGTAAGAACGTTTTGCAATTGCTTTTTTTGAGGCCAAGCTTCCAGTTGAGACCCGTATGACCCTTTTCTTAACCAAGTTTGAAACAAACTAGCCCAAGAAATAGAAGGCAATTCCCCCTCTATGCGCTCCTAAGTTTAGTATCAAGGGACGCCACTTTATATAAAGCATACCCTTTCTGCTTCTCCCAAGGCATTCCTTAGACTATGTTGGCTGCATGAAAAGCTTATTGGGTTTTAATTGGTATTGGATTGGCAAGGTCTTGTCCCTAGCTAAGACCTTCGCCATCCTTACCTGTTAGACCAGGCAAATATATATAATGGCAGAAAGTGTCGCTATGGGTGCCCTAATCTTCTTGGCCATTTTAGCCATTTGCATTCCATGCCTACAAGCCAACATTGCTGAGTATGACGAATATCTTTTAAAACGATCTGAGGAAGCCCGTAGAGCAGTTCTTCAAGCCTATGAGCCTGACCCTTTTAATGTTACGTCTGAACTCAATCTCCACGTTCACTTGTACGTATACTTCTCTCAGTTATATATATTTTATCCAGGCTAAAATCTCTCGGAGAAATTTTAAGAGCGCACACTTTCATATCGATCTATTCATTTAAGAATTAGGATTTTATCGTTAAAGGAGAGTACTATTTGCTTGGATTTTTCTCTCTAGTGTATAAAAAGAACATATTGGTTTAATTCTCAATGGCAATTTTCATGCAGAGCCACGAAGGCGAAAAATAGGAGGGAACTAAAAAGCCACAGACACACAGGACCATGCATAGCCACCAACCCAATTGACCGGTGCTGGCGGTGCAGGCCTGATTGGGCCACGGACCGCATGAGGCTAGCCAAGTGTGTGAAGGGTTTTGGCCGGAAGACCACAGGAGGACTAGGCGGCCCGATATATGTCGTCACAGATCCCTCTGATCACGACCTCGTGAACCCGAAACCGGGAACTCTCCGGTACGGCGTGATCCAGGATGGGCCATTGTGGATCATATTCGGACGTGACATGGTCATCAATTTGCAACAGGAATTGCTAGTTAACTCGCACAAGACGATCGATGGTCGTGGAGCCAACGTCCAGATTACAGGGGGTTCTGGCTTTTCTCTGTTTTTTGTTACCAATGTGATCATCCACAATATTCGCATCCACGATGTCGTATCCAAGCCAGGTGGTCTTATTAGGGACTCCAACCATCATGTTGGCATAAGAACCAGGAGTGATGGGGATGCCATCTCCATCTTCGGCTCCTCAAACATTTGGATCGATCATGTGTCAATGGCCAGAGCCGCTGATGGGCTTGTCGACGTCATCCAAGGCTCTACCGGTGTCACCATCTCTAATTGCCACTTGACCCATCACAATGATGTAATAGTATACCTTAAATTTTATATATATATATATATATATATATATAAAGAAATTAATTTGTAGATGATTTGAATTTGGTGGATGCAGGTAATGCTGTTTGGAGCAAGCGATATGTACACGGGGGACAAAATAATGCAGATTACAGTGGCATTCAACCATTTTGGGCAGGGATTGATACAGAGGATGCCCAGAGCCAGATATGGATTCGTGCATGTAGTGAACAACGACTACACTCACTGGATCATGTACGCCGTTGGTGGTAGCTCTGGCCCAACCATACTGAGCCAAGGAAACCGTTTCATTGCTCCAAACGACAACGCAGCCAAGGAGGTCACACACAGAGACTACGCATCGCCACAACAATGGAGCACATGGAAATGGGCATCGGAAATGGACTTGTTCATGAACGGAGCCACGTTTCTTCGGTCCGGTGGGCCCATTGGCCCCCAGCCATTCGGAAAAGACAAAATTATCAAGCCCAGAGATGGATCTTTTGTCACAAGGCTCACCAGGTATAGTGGTGCCCTAAATTGCCGAGTGGGCAGGCCTTGTTAGGATATTTGTGTATATTCAATTGCTAGCTGCTTCTGCTGCTATAGGGCATATGAATTGTACGATGAATTCTTTGTGGCCAGGAGAGCCAGCGAGAAAGGCAAATGTTGTGGCTTCCCGTCGCAGTTCTTCTATTTGTTCTTCATTATATGAATCAAAATAGACACACTAATGTGCTAGTATTAGCACTTTCACTCCCTTATTTATCATTAGCTATGCCTAAGTGAGTGTGCGGATCATTTTGTTTTGATTATAGAATTGAAAAGAAGTTATTTGAAATGAATGATTCTGAGCCCAATATTGGCTTGTCGTAGGAGTAAGGATTGTCTGAATCTCAAGGAATAGCAATTGTTCGATTTTTGGAACTCCAATTTAGGGAAGACGCCCGAAAGGGATTAGGCTTCCATCCAATTGGGTGGGAGGATACTCTTTTATTCACAAAAAAAAAAAAAAATGAACGATTCTAAAATTTTATTAAAAAATATTAAAACTTACGCGCAACATAATTTGCATGCTACCAAAAGTCTCTTTAAGCTATAGAGGTAATTTAAGAGAAAAAAAAAATCATTTTTAGTTATCATGCAGAGGAAAGAAGAAAATTTTCGTTAACATATATTGCATGTAAATACTACGGTTAAAATTTATATGTCAAATTTTGGAGACTAAATATGGATAACATGAGCATTATATATATATATATATATATATATATATCTTATGCGATATCTAAAAATTTTTCAGAAATCAAGTTAAAAGTCTTGTTGGATCAAAGGCTAATTAATATTTTAATTATGATACATGTTTTAAAATTAGTTGATTTTTGAGAAATATATTACATCTAATTGGGCCAAAAATATGCTAAAAGAAAATAGAGTATATTATCCGGATCTCTACACAAACCTTTTATGAATTTGGTTAAAATTATATAAACCTTTTCTATTTTTAAAATATATACATTAATCTAATTTTCTTTTAAACTAAAATATCATCCATTAACTCAAATATACAAATATATATTATATACAAATATGCACAAATAAAAATAGAAAAAGAGTAGGTTTTCTTTTCATGAAATTAAACAAATATTTATATATACATTGAAGTTAATAAAAGATATTTTAGTCAAAAAAATTTAAAATTAAACTAAAGTAGTGCAACTTTTTATTTTAGGAAAGTTTGTATCTATATATTTTGAAAATAGAAAAAAAAAAATTGTATAATTTTAACAAAACTCATGAGAAGTTCATATAATTTCCTTAAGAAAATATTGTTATAGGCCAAGAGTTAATAAGTAAGAATTTTCAAAAATAAGGAAACTTACTATAAGGATCATATAATCACATTTCTACATGTTTCCTGAAATAGCACCAGGACTCTTGAATGCACAAAATTTATTTCCTATTCTGGACAAATTATGGTGTTTCTGTTGTGCTACAAATGCAAAAGGAAAGCAAGTAAATTAGTGGAACTAAAAAGGAAACAAGTTGCATCAGTAAATCATGGAAGCAAAAAAGATAACAAGTTGTTCGAGCAAATCACTCCAGTCTGTCTCCTGGTCATTCATATCTACTGGAGTCAACTTGTTGGAGTAATCAAGATAAGATCTTAATTAAAGTATGTAAAGCTGAGATTTCTAAATGTTGATGATTGATCTGCACTTTAAAGTAACATCACATGCTTCTAAGCCTTACAATTGTAGTAGACCTATTGAAGATGAAAATAACCTTTTTGAACACCTATTCTCTTGGTGCTATGAATTCAGCTATTTTGGTTTTTCTCATTTCCATACTCTTTTACTTCCTGTTCCAAGAGTGCTTTTAAAAAAGTAGGAACCTAAGAAAACTTAGTTTTAAATGTTATAAAGTTCCTTATATTCTGGTTACTTAAGTGGAAAACTTGTTTTCAAGAACTTGAATATTTCAAAAAAGATCAATTGTGTACGTTAGGAACTTGAGCTTCCTGATTTGGGCTTTTTTAACTGTACTCCTGCAAAAAATAAAATAAAATAATCATTGAGCAAAATGCTGAGCCACCAATCTTATTGGATCGAAATGATGTAGTGGTTTTTTTTAAAAGGGATCGCAAGTTGGGCCATTCTACAATCCCTGTAATTGTTTTCAAAGGAGCGTCGATTTGTGTAAATTTTTTTTTTAAAAAAAAAGTAAAGACAACACTGGCATTTTTAGCAGTGTTGCCTTTTTTTTTGGGTTTTAGGGCATGCGTAACCTTTATTTTTTATAAAAAAAAATTACTAATTAATTATTTAATTGTTAGAATTAATTTTGTTAATTGGTGATTATCTTTTTTTAACATTTATCAAAATCTCACAATTTCATGTTAATAATACTTTGAATTATTATAGTCAAGTATAAATACAATTGCACCCAAAAAATAATTATACCTATAGGTAATAATAGCTTCTTATGCCATGCCAAGACCTTCCTCTCACTCATTCTAATTGCTACTACACGAGCTGATCTTCTTCTTTTTCTCCTTAGCTTGCCTTGGGTTGTTTTGGTTGGCAGTTGATGGAGAATTCAAACCCAACAAAGGGTACTAAATTGAAGTAATTGGTTGAAGCAGTGTAATAAACCTATGTTATTCTTGGTGCAACAATTCTCTATGCTCAAAAGACTCACTAGTATACTTGGCATTAAATACAAAATGAATCAATAAATAGAATTGTGAGCAAGACAAAGCCATATGGCATTTGTGGCAATATGGTGGAGAATGTAGTAGTGACAATGTATGATACAAGAGACTAGCACATCTAACATTTGTAAATTGTCTGAATAGTGATAAAATTATATTTTGATGCATTTTTTAAAACTATTTTCCCCATGACTTATAAGTGATTTTCATTTGTTTTAGGCTTAATTTCACCTAAAAATACTTACTTTTAAAATTACTAGTGAAAGGATAAGATTAGAGCTTAATTGGGCTTTTTCTCCCAAATTAGGGATTAGATTGCAAAGATTTAATGAAGTTAGGTATTACTTGAATTTCCTTTAGTTTTATGGCCAATTTGCAAATAATAAAAGTCGTGGTTTTGTTTTGTAATTAGGTTTTGATTTGTGTGTCTTAATTATGTTTTATGTGGTTTTAATTTGAATTAGGTTGTTTCTTTGTTAAAGAGATCAACCCATGGGAGCTAAAAGACCAAAGTCCAGGGGTCAATTCACAAAATTATGAAAGTTTTGACATTGAGGCTCACTAGTCATGACGAGTTTCTCATTAGTCGTGACGAAATCCTTGAAGTAGCATCTAACATTTTTTTGAACCTTGTAACAACCTTGAAGCTAGTCACGATGAAATGGAAATCTTCTTCAACAAGCCAACATGTCCAAGCAATAAGTAAGTCATGACAAGTAGCCAAGTCAAAATTTTTATAAATAGTTACCATGAGTGCAATTTTTGAAACTTTAACTTCATTTTACATTTTTCAAACGTTTTTAGAGAGAGAGAGCATGAGATTTTAGAGAGAGGAAGTAGAAGAGGCTTGGATTGTGAAAGATTTCTTAACAATTCAAAGATAGTATAGAAAATCTATGAATCAATTATATATTTTACATTGATCTTTCTACTACGTATCTTTATCTTTCTCTACTTTCTCTTTTGATTTTTATTTTACATTTTTGTTATCTTAATTTCATATATATTTTAGTTTACATACCATTTCTATAAATTTTGATGATGATATATTGTGTCGATGATGGTTTAAAATAGTTATTGGTTGTTTTGATCTTTAACTACAATTTAATCGATAGATTCTTAAGATCTAGATTCTTAGACTATCTATGGTGATAGGATGATTATTTGAATAAATTTAACTAATTATTTATGATTATTTAGGTTGATAATTCATTTAGACCAAATAAGTTATGTGAATTAATCAACTACACATAAAACCATACTAACCATTAACTGAACCATTAAGATTTGATGAAAAGGTCAAAATGTATGTTTATGGAGACACTCAAGAGTTTGGCTAACCTATAAATGTATCCTAAAGAAGTTGTAGGGAATGATCTTAGGATAAGGCTAACCTGATGAAGCAACTTGGCAAACAATAAACATCATGCCTAATCAAAGTTAGTCATGGTATAGGTTGTTAAAGAGATGTGTTCAAGAGAAGCTAACCTCTAGTTGTCTTATGGTTCAAATTCACATTCACTTAAGAGTTAGCAAGGCCATGCAAGTTTGTAAGGAATGTATGAGTTCAATCTAGTTTGTAGGTATGTCAATGTGTTTACAAGGAGCATTGGCATTTTATGAACACCAACTAAACATAGTTAATACAATAAAGAGTAAAGTACATGAGTAACTAGAATAAATCTACTTTTGAGTCTAGGTCTTTTTGTTTAGCTCCTTTTTTTAGGCTAGTATTTTTCCAAAGTTAAAGTATACTAACATTGTCCACCTTTGGTATCTAGTGGCCGAACTAGCCGAGCCATTAAAATCCGCTAACATCCACTCTATGATAAACTTTTCCTTGTGAGTGCAATTCATTGTGTTAAGGAAATACTTTTTCTATGGAATTAAACCTTGAATGCTCAAGTATACTAGTTGGAGTGATTAGCGCACTTGTAAATGTGATAATCAAAGATATCATTCAAGTAGGATATTCATAGCTTAAAGAATTGTGACAATTCTAAGGGTAATGAATATGCCAACACTTGACACTCACTCCTCTCCATTTCGTATTTCCATTCACTCATTTCATGATTCACATATGGTTCACAATCCACACCCACCATATGGCATTAATGAAGATGGATGAGCACGCTTAGAGCCTACCTGCGTCAATATTAGGGTACAAAAGGAGGGGACAACACCTCCAATTGTTGTGAATGTAGTCCAAGCACTAGTACCGTCATGATCTTGACCATCATCATCCACTATAAGTTCCTTGGTAGACATGAAGTCATGAACTCTCTTTCTTGACCTACCTTCCGAAATTTATGGCCTCCATAGATCAGGTATTGATGGAGCAAGCTAAGAGATCGTCACATCACAATAGTCGCTGAGGGCACGCAAAATGGTGTTACATTCTTGTGTTATAATCCTTAAAAAATGGCTATATTTAAGTGATGGAGGGTCATTCATATTAAGTTGGCAGAAGCCCTTCATCAAATTAGCCTGTAAAAAATATAGAACATAAATTTATGTGTAATATATATATATATATATATAAATGAAGAAACATAATAGTGAGAAGTCTAAAAAAATTACCACAAAACCCTAGACACTACTCGTAAGATGGATCCATTGGTAAGTACATCTTTGATACCATTGCATATACTCTGAATGTCATGCAATGTATTCCATGTCTAGATGAAGGCCTCATGCTCGTGTCACTAGTCTTTCTAGGGTTTCCTCAAAGTTGTATGGTATGAACATGGCATAAATTAAAAGGCTCCCTTGAGATTGGTTACTGCCCACTGAGCTACTGAAGCATACAATTGGTACGATGCCATTTCATAATGTAAAAGCAAATAAGGGGGACAAATGCTAGTTAGATATCTAGTGAGGCCAAGTAATAATTCAAAATCAACTAGTGCATGCTTCGTGAATCATTTAGGTTCCAGGCAATTTGTGGACAACAAGATGAAATCAAATAAACACATGATATCATAACAATGAACATATAAGAATGGGTGTAAGGTAACAAGCCTCATTGGACCTATCTGATTTAGCAATACCCTATAATGTCATATAGCTAACCTTATCAGATGAAGGTGATACCTGATGCACCTCCATCTATGAAGATTATCTGTACACGTGTTAGTCAATTGGTAAGTAATACATTAAACCCATAATAGTCAATCTATCAAACGTTATTTTTCATTCTTAGAAGCCTAATGGGGGGTGCAAAATAAACATCAAGGTGAGAATCCAAATGTAAAGGTCCCTCTGGAGCTAGCATGAGGAATCAATCATATGCTTACATGTGCAGCAATGTTAAGTAGCCATCAATGTTGACCTCTTTGTAGTTTATGGCATTACACATTTGATAAGCCCCAATTATACTTATATTTTCATATAAATTATGGAGACTTATTATTGGTTTTTATTAGATTTTCTAGTGTTTTCTCGTCCTTTCTTTATTTTTATATTATGTCTAATTGGGAATGTAATTATCTATTTAAGAAAAAGGATAGTTGCAAGTCAACAAGGGTCAAACTAAAAGAGATTCACAGCTACAAATGGAAGATTCACTGCAATTGCTATGCAGAAAAGTCTAAAACCTTAGAAAGACATCATGTGCAATTGCTTTAGAAGAATTTTATGCAGTTGTGATTTGAGGAAAAACCCACAATAACATGTGAGATCAAACGTCTTACCCTCATCACTATTACATGTTTGTCTATTAGTGTATTTCATAAAAGCTCCTTCCTATTCCTATTGCTCATTTTTACTCTTACATGGGGATTTGTATATAGGGAAAAGCATAAAATGATTTAGTACTATTTTTTTTAAAATAAAATATTATAATTTCATTAATTAGTATCTTGATTTCTATTTTTGGATTGTAAATTCAAAATGCCCTTATTCCTTGTTTGTTTTTTCCTACACCATTTTTTAAACAAAGTATATTTTTTAACATCATTATGTCACATGCATACTAACTCAAATACTCAATCTTCAATATCATATCACAATGATTTTGTGATTAAATGAAATAAAATACAAGTTATAACCAAAAAAAAGTTTTTGGATTCTAAATTTTTCACTTAAACAAAAGAGGCTGATTACAATATTCGGACCACCTCGCTTTTGAGTTGCCTCTACTGGTGGGATTTAGACTACCACTACAATGGAGAGTAAAAATGATCGTGGGCTTGCTTGAAAATGATATTGAATGAAGTTTTATAATATCACTCGAAAACAAAGTAGATGCTTGAATAAAGCTATGTTGTGGGGACCAAAATGAAGTTGTATGAAAATGAATATGAGAAAAGGAAGCTGAGTGAATTAGGTGGTTTTTTTTTTTTTTATTAAAGATGGTGAAGCAGGTGGAAAAGGATTTTTTTTTAATAAAATAAAAATATAGGAGGTAAAAGAATAAGTATAGGAGGTAAAATAGTCATTTTCTCTTTTTATTTTTTGGGATAAAGTTACCCACAATAGTGCAATAAGATGTCACCACATGATTCTATAATATCTGTGCCTAATTATGCTGTGCTGTGTGACCAACTCGTGACCCATGTCCAGGTCAATGTTAATCCTGACACAAGTCAGCTTTTGAATGTGCCAAACTTGAACACAGGTCAGCCCATATCCTTTAAAAAAAAAAAAAAATCAGATGGAACATTTCAGTTTAATAAAATTGGTAGTTCAACATTTTGTTTAATGATTATTTTGTTTGCAACAATATGGTCAAAAAGCCTCTTGATTTGTGAAATGATTTTTAAAAACTTAATCACTTTCAAAAGGCACAATTCAACCCTTTTTTTTGAATTCTTCAAGACTAAAACTTCCTTAAATATGCACCTCAAACTAACTTCGGAATTTATATATGAAGTGTGAAAAATTCTGCATTGACATAAGGTTCTAATGGCACGCAACTTGATAACATTAACCTTTTGTTTTTGGCCAAAACTTGATAACATTATACTTACTAGTAGTGCAAAGAAGAGTTCAAGTTACAGCTAATCTTAACCTGCACCAATAGGACCTATAGTCCTTTGAACGCTTCTACAGACTCCTAAGATCGAGATTTATCGATGTCAATCCTTCATCCCCACAAAGGGAAACAATGAGTTATTCCTCGTATAGCTTGTAGACAAAAAGTATCCCGTTATATCTTAGAAGCTAGGACTACCATTTTCTGCACCAAAAACCAGAATATCCCAGTTGTGCGGCTCTTCTCTGTCAATAGAGGATCCATTGACTTATTTGATCCAGGGAAATCTCACAGAACAAATTAATGCATAAGCTAACTGCACAAAGATTTGACATAATTATATATATACATATATATATATATATATATATTCATCTGGGTGGTGGGCATTGGCTTCTTTCAAATAAGGAAATTGATTATTACGCAAAAGATCAACTATAGGTTCTCCTTTTTTAGAAGGCTTATTGTTTCACCTAAAATTTACTGTAAATTAAACTATCATTTTTCAATTTTTTAGGCTAAAAAACCAGGTCTTGAAGCATAAGACTCGAGAGTACGTAGCTTTTGCTTCCTTACACAGTCCATTGGGTTAATCCGAATGCAAGTAAAAGACATGGAAAGAAAAAAAGAAAAAAAAAAAGCCAAATTCCCAGCTGTTAAGTAGTATGTGGACAGGCTGAATGAATATTATACTGCTAAATACCTAGGAAACATCTTCAATTGGAGCTACCGTAGGGGAACAAAATTCTACTCCACTCCAAGCAAGATTCTAACTTGGCAATCAGAATATAATCCCATTCAAATTTAAAGAAACAAACAATTCACAGTAGGTGATGAATCCAAGACAACACGTGCACAAAAGGATATACTCTTTTTTTTTTTAAGTTGTCTTTATTTTCTGTTTGAAAAAAAAAAACACACACACACACAGACATAGCCCCTGGATTCCTCTTTATAAAAAATGCAGAAAGCATTCTGAATCATTCCAGTCTGCGACTAGTCAAACATGCTTTGTTTAATTATATAACATTTGTTGGCTTCGATTAATGCCTAAAAATCAACTTTTGGAACTTCTTTCTTAGCCTCTCCCTCCTTTTTTTTTTTTTCATTCCAAGAGATATATTACGCAGCAAAATCATATTTACAAATTAATACCATTGTAGGAAGATTAATCTGATACACATTACAACTAATCAATATTAATATATATATATATATATATATATAAGCTAGATCTAAAAGCACTGTAGATAAACTATAGTTGGTATTATGCTCTTTTTTTCTATTTATGTTTTCTTTTTTTTTTTGCTTTCTTTTTTTTAATTTTCCCCCCTTTTCTTTTTT
Organism: Erythrophleum fordii; assembly: GCA_032878935.1. NCBI lineage: Eukaryota > Viridiplantae > Streptophyta > Magnoliopsida > Fabales > Fabaceae > Erythrophleum > Erythrophleum fordii. Next base: position 15,176,766 of record JAVQMF010000049.1, on the reverse strand, counting down.
GACCCCGTGCCCATGGGGGGCCCAACATCTAGTTAGATAAAAAAGATAAACCCCAATTCAAATAGACACTAGGTCTTGAACTACAATAATGAGAAACTTCTTAGTTTAATTTATAGTTATTTGATAATTAAAAGTTGGTTGCAAAGAGACTAGCATTGGCAGCTTAATTTTAGTATTGCTTTGGTTACAGAAGCAGCACCCAAGAGACACTGTTTATCAACTTAATACTATTCATTAGTCATGGTCCAGAAATAAACAATACTGTAATCTTTGGTTCGTGCTACTTTTGAAAAATAATCTTGACTTCATTTTTTGTGGCACAATACCTAGTGCCTGTAAATAAATAACCATATGGGCTTACAAGTAACCTATAAAAATATACTGGAATTGACCTATTATCATATTTTGGGTTGGCTTCAGACAGTTGTTATGAGACGTCTCATAAATTTAAGATGGCAATTGGAGATCCTTAACCTAACAACCAGCAATATGAAGCAAATTAAAATTAAAAATAAAAAATAAAAGAAATTAGAATTTAGCCTCACAATAGGACAACGTAAACTTTACTCAAATTTCCCTGTAATTATCGACCCTCTTGTTTCTAACTCCAATCATACATGTAAGAATAAAAACAAAAACATATTAAAGCCAACAGAAGTACACATCCTATAAGAATACATACCTTAGGCGCGTTTCTCCAATGCTGGGAGTCAAGCAACACAGAAGGAGGCAGGTAGAACTGAGAAAATTACAATAGATGGAAACGACGATGATGATCAAAAGTGAAGAGAGCAAAAGAAGGAGCCAAACCATGGCAGAAGGTGAGTCCCAAGGAACTCGTTGTGTCAAGAGACGACGAAGAGAGCCTTCTGCAGCTGCACTTAATAACAACGATAGTCAAAGTGATCAGAAACAACAGCAGCGGCAGCCACAGCTACAAGTTGATCAAAATTTAAGTACCAACACTGTGAAAAGAAGTTCGAGATTTCGTGGTGTAAGCAGGTCATAAAAAGGTTTAAAATAACTCTCATAGTTCTTTCTTCTGTTTTAAGTTACTAATTCAAACTGTAAACAAACAGACATAGATGGACTGGTCGATTTGAAGCTCACTTGTGGGACAAGCTCTCTTGGAACGTAACACAGAAGAAAAAGGGGAAGCAAGGTAGGGTTCTTTCTTCCTTTTTGGATTTTGCAAACTAACAGCAAACTTCTCTTACTTTCCCTTACTATTTATTTGTTCATCCTTTCTATCTTATTTCTTATCTTTCCTTTTTTATTTTGGAACGTGGATTGGAATTGGCTATTGGGTATAACAGTCTACCTTGGTGAGTATCTTTGGTTATCAAGTCAAGATTTTCTTGAATCATTGATGTGTTAGGCAATCATAAGACGATAATATTTCTTTCACATTTCGCAGGGGCTTACGATGAAGAAGACTCTGCAGCAAGAGCATACGATTTAGCTGCCCTTAAGTACTGGGGAACATCAACTTTCACTAATTTTCCGGTATTAATCATCACCTATGAAAGGAATTAGTCCTGTAACTTTGGCTTAGATGTAGATGATTCGTCTAATGTTCCTTATACTCCCAACAGATATCAGATTACAAGACAGAGATAGAGATAATGGAGACTATGACCAAAGAGGAGTACTTGGCTACTTTAAGAAGGTAGGACATGTGATCCTGTCTTTGGTCCTACTCGTTTCCACTCCTTTTACTTAGGTGGACTGGCATGGTCACTTCACTCATAAAACTCTGTCTGGTTTTTCTTTAACAGAAAGAGCAGTGGCTTTTCAAGAGGTGTATCAAAGTATAGGGGCGTTGCAAGGTGATATTCCTGATGAATATGAGATGAATCAGCTTCTGATTTATCATTGATGAAGATGAATTACTAACACTTGGAATATAATGCAGGCACCACCATAATGGTAGATGGGAAGCAAGGATAGGGAGGGTGTTCGGAAACAAATATCTCTACCTTGGCACTTACAGTAAGTTATATTTCCGCAACCCATTATAGATAGGACTACAAAACTACAATAAAACATGCACAAGAGCCAGAACTGTATTGTAGGAATAGCAATGCCTCTTTCATTCATTAACTTCTACATAAATCTTCTGCTAACCAAAGTTATGCATCTTCTCCATTATAGGCACCCAAGAGGAAGCTGCTCGTGCTTATGACATAGCAGCCATTGAGTACAGAGGAATCCATGCTGTAACAAACTTTGATTTGAGTACTTACATAAGATGGTTGAAGCCTACAAGAGAAAACATCCCAGAAGCAACACCTGAATCACAGATGGTACCAGAGGCTCAGACAGAGACATCCCCATCTATCTATACTCCGATAGAGGAGAAGAAATCCTTGACCCTTCACGGTAATTCTTTCACAGCTTACCTGAACTCCCCTCAAACGCAAGATTTCTTAGAAAACAAAACTCCTCTAATCTCGAGCAATAAGACATCTTCTCCCAGTGCACTTGGCCTTCTTCTTCGATCTTCAGTATTCCGAGAATTAGTCAAAAAGAACTCGAATATATCTGGAGATGAAACTGATGGAGAAGAGACAAGGGAATTACAGCAGCTATCTGGTGATGGCGAGTTGGGCGGTATCTTCTACGATGGAATTGGCGATGATGTCCCATTTGTCTGCGATCCCAACAGATACAACTTAGAATTGCCAGAAAGAGACTTCCAATCCCTTCTATGAACAGAGAAGGTAGATTTTCTGAAGAGTTGAGCCATGCCTCGATGTGCAGCCAAGTCCTAAAGAATCCACAATGTTACAGAGGGAAACGTGTGGATCAATATTTGTGAACTAGAACGAGACTTTCAAAACCTCCCCTGTATGTGTAGAGATTAATTGCTTTCAGTTTTGGACTAAAATATACAGATTCACATTGTTGTGAAATTCATACGCTTCTTTGCACCGGATTTAGTAAATGGAAGCGATAGTTAGCACGATTCTGTTCAACAAGAAACCACCTACCGCTCATCCAAATCCGTGAACGACAATAACAGGTTATTGACAATTATGGACCAGTAAGGTTAATGTTCTCAAAATTTAATACTGTGCTAGTTTACTGATTATTGTACACTTATAAACATATAGAAAATATTCTCAGAAAAGCAAATGTGCAGCAGTAGGAGTCCTTCGCAAAAGTCTGATATTCACTAGACAACTCCAAGTCATTGAAAAACAGGGATAAATATTAAGGTCTGCCAATTCAAAGATAGGGGTTTATAGTCAAAGGGGTTAACTTAATTGGCAAGAAGAATATCTCTCTTCTAACAATTTTGGCTCAATTTTTTTTTAAGAGCGTTTTAAATTTAAAATCTGAAATGTAATGTACCAGGCCAATATAGAAGAGTACGCCTACAAGTTCGGTAAGAGAGGGAATAGCCTAGACAAAGTCTAAAGATATCCTAACCGTTACACCAAAAATAAAAATAAAAAACCTAGGCTTCATTGCCGTATTCAGCATCTTAGCATCAAGCAACTTCAGACGACGGAAAATATCTAATATAAATGAGTACAGCTAAGTTGGCACAACAAGCAGGATGCAAGATGGGAATCTATTAAACGATTAGAAGTAATTCAGCAGCTCAGTGGTTAAAAGCCGGAGTAACACCCTTTAAAAAAATAAATAAATAATCTAAATTACTACCTTTGAGAAGCATTCATAAAAAACAGCTTTCTGCATGTCTTAAGCTTAAATATAAATTTCAATCACCATTCAACCAAATTCATGATTAAACAATTGAAACTGGACCAATCATCTATTCTTAAGATGCAGAACAAAATTCAGTCAATTAACTTGAATCCAGCACCAAGCACCAAGTTGTAAGGCGTAAATTTGAGATGGAATTAAGACATTGGTTATATCAATACCGTACATGGAACTTCAGGTTATTGTTCATTAGACTACTGATATAATTTATTTTAGTTTATTGCATGCCAAATTTTTCTTTAGTTGAAGCATCAATAGGGTACTAAAATCCTATGTGGTTTGTGCGATAATTATGAATAATAGAATGTTCAAAACTTGAAAGCATATAACAATTTCAACATCTTTCAAACTACTTATGATGCTAATATTCATCAAATAAGTGATCAACTTGTGTTATTATACTGAAAAGGTAACATAAAATCAGCAAAACAAACCGATCATATAGGAAAAGAAAAACGGGGCAAAATGGCTGGTTGAACTGCATTTAATGAGCAATCTAAATACTAAGCCCATCAGCATACCTCTTGTACAACGATACATGTGTTGGGTTTTCTTAAAATCATACAAACTTTCTTCCCTCTCAATAACATCAAAATTGCTTCCTTTTATTTCTGAAAAGTTTATCCCTTTTAACATAAACATAAGAGAGAGCAAGGAAAGCCACTGCAGAAATGGAGACTGAAGTCCAAGGAAATGGAGGATCCTTAAAGCACACAAGAGATGCCTCTATTTCTTGGGAAGCATGATAGACAATAGAGTGGATGGCATACAGATCATGATCGGAAGACCTTAAGTAAAATAAAGCCATCTCAAAATCCATATGTGACAGTGCAGAAACCACTTTATCCAGCTTGTACTTGAAAAGATTCCATCTTTGGATGAACTCAACATGCTGCTTTTGCTTGAGCAGATTTCTGTCTCCACCGTGTGTTTGTATGGACTCAAGAACATCTATAGCACTTGATACACTGTAATTCAAGGATGTCAATAGAACATTTCTCCTTGCTGCATCTTTTTGCACAAAAGACAGTGATGAAGTCTCTGAAAATGGCCCAAATGGAGTCTGCCCTATACTCCATGTGTAATCAACCAAAGTATTATTGTGTCTCGGGCTCCACAACAAATGTGTTGGGGACACTCCCCACATGCTCTGTAGAATTGATCCAACAAGTGGTCGTTCAAGTTCCCTAGTTTGTGTGAATACATGACGACCATTGCAGCTATAATCACTTACAGTCTGAGTGTTCTTTGTCCTAACTGCAATAACCATGTCTTTGAAAGCCACGGATTGGTGATACCGATCAAGCAACACAAGTGTATTGTAATCCAAGTCAAAAACATACACAGGAATGACCCTACCAAAATCCTCCTGAGGCACTTTTGCTGCTTTCCTGAACTCCTCAGCCGATTCAGACAATATCTGGTGCAGACGCCTAGAGTCCAAATACTCACTCACGATCAAGGTATAGTTATCAAACAAGAACCTCGAAGTATAGGAATTAAGCGACCTTGAAATAGCAAATGAACAAATTGTGCACCCAGAATATTCAACGTCGTAAGTCTTAAAGCTCAAAGACTGGTCACCTAACAAGAGCCCATTATCATCAACCTCATCCCTGAACGTCTTCTCAATGGATTTCCAATCCAAACCATTTGTATCCTTTCCCCCAAATCCATGCACATGTATGAACTGAACTATTAACGAATTCTCAAAAGGAACTGGAATTCTCAAAGAAGGCACAAGAAAAACCTGGTATGCACTCCAAATCAATGAAGCCAAATCCGCAAGCAATGCTTTCTGCGACTTGGGTCGACCATGGAGTGCCGCCAGCGGATGAAACTCACCTCTAGGCAAAACACCATCTCCTGATATAGCCGGGCCGTAATCCACAGGACCTGCACCCAAATCAATCCACACATATCTCTCTTTCCCAATCCAAATACTCCCCAAACACTTAGTGAAGCCAGGGGAGGAATCCCCAGATCCGTAATTATAAGCATATGATCTCGACTGGGTACCTAAATTGAGGAGATATATATAAACTCCTTCAACAGGTTTTTCCTTTTCAAAGTCTTGCTTGATGATCTGATCCACGGAAGCATAAGGAATAGAGAGAAGAGGGGATCTGAGGCTCGATGGGGTTTTGGCAATCTCAGATTTGATTCTATCGGAGAGAACAGAAGCTAAAGAGGAAGAGTGAGAGACAGAGAGATGGAGCTCATGCCTGAGAGCGAGACGGTGGTTCTGGTGGTCGAAGGGGGTGATGACATGGAAGTGGTTAGAAGGCTGCGAAGCAGAGAGGAATGAGTTTAGGAGGGACGATGAATCGGAAGGAAAATCACCGACGAGTCGGACATGGACAGAGAGAGGGAGAGAGAGAGAGTGAAGGGAGGAAATGAGTGAAGGAATATGAGGGTGAGAGTGGGAAAGAGAGAGAGATCTCTTGATAGCGGAGGGCAGGGAGAGGAAGGAGTCGTTGGAGGCTTGAGGGTCGACATGGGCTTGATGGGTAAGGAAGGAGTCAAGGCCAATGATTGGGGCGGCAGTGGTGGTAGCAGTGAGAAAGATTAAGAAGGTGGTGATGACGGCGGCGATTGGGGGCATTTTTTGCTGCTTGTACCGCACTAAGTAGTGCTTGCGCTGTGAGAGAACCTGGAAGTCAAGTGCCGGCGGTGAGAATTCGCCGCCAGCCATTTTGTAGATAGGTTGTGGAAGAAAGGTTTATTGAAATTAGAAACAACGCGAAAGGATAAAATGGTCAAACAAAATTAAGTATAAGTACTGCGCTTCCTTCAATTTCCGTTTCCAATAGTATACCAAAAAGGCCGTTGAGTATTCACCTATATGGAGATAACAAAAGGGTTTGAACTAAGAAGCACTTCCGCACGCGCCTAATGAATTAAAATGCGGATCCTTTGCAGATTATACTTGATTGCAGGGGTAACAATTTTAATAATAGATGGTCAGGATTTTATGAAAAAGAAAAAAAAAATAGTCCTATGAATGAATCGTACTATTTCGTTTGGCATAAAATGGTACTTAACCTCTGAACTGTTATCCTTACAAATTAGTGTGACCTGAAAGGAATTTACATTAAATGAATTATTTGACTATGAATTATGCTATTTGCACTAAAATTATTTATGCATAATTTTTCTCTCAGTATTATTTATATCAACAAAAATGGTTAACAACATTAAAATTGGACATTTTTTACGCAAAAAAAAAAAAGTTATAACTTTCCTTAGAGATGCATGAGAAAATAAAAATGCTTTTAGTTGCTTCCGATTGACATGGAAATGTTGGCATATCTGCTACTGTAAACTAGTGGGAGAAATTGCACATGAAGGTCATGCAAGAAACTTTACTTATTAACACCTATCTTCCTTTTTTGAGAGAGAGAGAGAGAGAGAGGGGGGGGGGGGAGTGAACATGCTGATTGTCTCTAATATGAAAGCAAATTTCTTGTTTTGCTTTCAGTGTTAAAATTTTGGTTTAATTAATGTTCACTTCAACTGGACAAAGGAAAAATGAAAACAACTTTCAGTGATTATTCAAGGCACTAACGCCGTGTACTTGCCACATACAACATTTGTTATAACGGCAACTGTGTATAATGTATTATAGCCACATTTTACTTATAAAAAGAAAGCAAAATCACTTTAATTTAATTAAATTCAAATAGACATTTCCAATTTTCTCCCGCTGCTTGTGAAATTTACCAAAGAGAAAAGCTTCCCCTTTATTTTCGAGGCTAATTGTGACCATTGTTATTTTGTATTTCCGAAAGGAAAGGAGTGTCCATCCAAAACTAGTGCAAAGTGTATCCAAGTATCACATTTTTAAATATAAATGCTAAAGATGCCAGCATATATCATTCTACGTTTATGCTCACGAGTTCAGATCATTCAACCACACATTAGACGCAGAAAATTTCTTGCTTATATTCCAATTTGGAAGAGGTAAGCGAGTAGATAAACTATTGAACCAGAGACAAATAACAAGAAAAAACATATGCAATTAATTAATTTAGCATAAAAGTAAAGATAACCTGGTATAGAACAGCAAATTTCTAAGGAACCACAGAAATAAACGATCTTCTTCGACTAGGTTTGCCAATCTGAACAGTTACCATCTGTTGGAGAATCCCAAAATTTTGAAGGCTGGTCGCCTTCCAGTTTCATGGCAGGACATGAACCGTTACTAAAGTCCATAAAGCTTACAATTCCGTTTTCTTCACAATAGCCAGCAGTTGCTATTCTACACCCATCTACAGCCAATGCACCACAGCCAGATTTGCTGCTATGAGCATCTTCCTCCGTACAACAGCAACTCAAGGAATTTGTTTGTGCACCAGTATCAGCCTCCCAAACATTAATGTAAGTATCTTCGGGGCCTCCAGATACAATTTTGTATGGATCCATGTGCAATAATGTCACCGGCCCACAATGTCCATCCAACTCGGCTACTGGTTCTGGTTGGTTTCTTCTAACGTCCCAAAGCATTGCTCTGCAGCATCAAGCTAAGTTGTGGTCAGTGCTGATCCATTATAAAATACGAACTTAAGGTAACTTGATATTTCACCAAGTTTTAGCCATTCTCTCAGACACAGTAATACAACTAACTGACAAGAGCAGTCTGCCAATGCAGATTATTGCAACTGTAAATGAGTTTCTTCTCTCTCACCTGCCATCACCGCCTGTGCAGATTAAAGATTTTGAAGGGGCAATATCAAATGAATATAGCTTTGGCTGATGCACTGCTGCAGTCATAACTTTCCGCATTGTCCTTAAATCAACAGCGGTGACAGAAGAACCAGCTGCAATATACAATAGTGATTCATGGCATTTCATGTTTACAGGTGCACCAGGAACAGAAGTCATTCCCACACAGCAGGATGAACGAACAGCAGATGATGTAGCTGTATCCCAAACCCTCACCTGTTACAAGATCCATAATTGCAAAAGAATAGTAAAAAAAAAAAACTGTATAGAATTGTTCAGAGACATCAGATTTTTAGCAAGGCTGATCAAGAACTAATAACTGAGAACAAATGGGTGAAAACTTCATTGCTTTCCTCAATTAGTAATGGCATAATAAAAAGCTTAAGCATTTAAGTTAGAGGAATGCAAACACTTCCAATTTCCAATGGTAGCAAATTTGAGGCCAGAAATCATAATTAATATGCATCGTCAATCAAATTGTATGTAATGCTTCTATACTAGACAGACAAAAATGTTAAAGTCTAAAATGTAATCAGCATCTAAGAACAACTATGTCTCTGAACCTCTGTTGACTTCCACTGGGATAACTGTTCAAGTTGTATAAGATGAACCTAAAAAATAATCAATTTTCCTTTTTACAGCAAACACTTCTATAATTGCCCGTAATGCATTTGTTATGACCATAAATATTATCTACTCTGTAAGCATGTTAGGTTCAACCTAAGGAAAATCAAGGTAATTGATGATAGATGAGCTAAATTCAAACATCAAGTTGAATGCCAAGTAAATAAAATGACAACAGTAGCAAATAGGAATACAAAGAGCACCTTTGAATCTCTTGAGATGGTTGCCAAAAGAGAAGTTCTGTGCCTGAAAGTTTGAGGACAGGAAGAATATATCATTATAACTGAAGGAAATGATTAACATGGACCTGTGGATTCCAATTTCCAAGAGCCAGGCATTGAGAAACAAAACTTAATTTGCCCAATCATAATGGTAATTAGTAATAATGAACTAATTTGATTTTTCTAATTTGTTGGTTGAACTAAAGAGGCACAACATCTCATATATACAATTCTTTCCTCTTAAGCAATATTCTGCGACCAAAGTTACATAACTCAATTATAAAATCACATCCAGAATAAACAAATTATTTTCCATTTCATTTATGTATGAATTACAGTATTCACCCCATGAATCAAGATATACAATCCATAGAAATACAAATTTACTAGAACTTTTTAAACAAATAAAATTTTAGTCAAATATATTTCAACTTGAATGTATTCGAGCAATTCAGGATATATATGATGAGGTTACAACTAGTATGAGAAATCAAGGTGGGCTCACTGAGGATTTTTTTGATAACTATTGGTTTACATCAAGGGTCAACTTTGAGTCCTATCTCTTTATTTTAACTAGACATATCCAAGAGCTAGTACCACAGTGTATACTCTTTGCAGATGATATAATCCTAGTTGGGGAGTCAAGAGAGGAAATATATGAGAAGTTAGAGATGTGGAGACTTGCTTTGAAAGAGCATAGATTTCATTTAAGTAGAAGTAAAACGAAGTATATAGAATGTAAGTTTAATAAGAAACACACTAATTCTTCTGTAGAAGTAAAAATCGAAGAAAACACCATACCACAAGTCACTCAATTTAAGTATCTTGGGTCTATCATACAGCATGACGAGAAAATAGAGAAGGATGTAAACCATAGGATTCAAGCAGAATGGATGAAATTGAAAAGTGCTTCAGGTGTTATTAGTGATAGGAGAGTACTACTCAAATTTAAGGATAAATTTTATCGTATAATTAAAAGACCGACAATATTGTATGGGACTAAGTTTTGGGTAATAAAAGGTTAACAGGAGAATAAGTTCAATGTCACAAAAATGAAAATATTGCGTTGGATGAGTAGACATACCAAATTAGATAGAATTAGAAATGAATACATTAAAGAGAAAATTGGGATTGCATCTATTGTATATAAAATTGTGGAATCACGGCTTGATGGTTTGGATATGTGTGGAAAAGACCTATAGAAATCCCAATAAGAGTAAGAAGAGTAGATCAGATGGAGAGTAGTCCAATAATTAGAGGTTGAGGAAGAACACGAAAACTATAGGCAAAACTATTAAGAAAAATTTAGATTTAAATAGTCTATCTAAAGATATAATTGATAATAGAACTTTATGACGTCGTTTGATCTATATGGTTGACCCCACCTAGTGGGAAAAAACCTTGTTGTTGTTGTATATTTCAATTTGAATGATCCTGACTGCTGATCAGCCCAAATCAATAACAGAAAGAGTATCAGGCAATGCATATCTGTATACAAAACTGGCTAGTCTGCTAGAAGACAGAACACACAAGCAAAAAAAATATAAGAAACCTTAATATCAGTCAACTGAAACCAACCGTGCTGTCCTAAACTATATCCATAAACAGCAGAAAATAAATACAAATGAATCTTTTCCTGATGGCATTTATCCAACTTGAAGAATTAGAATAACAGAGATTGATCACATGTTAAAATGCATAGATTGTCTTCCTGACCATGACTTAAGCAACCAAGATTGAAAACATATGGTAAGGAAGACGAAGAAATGCAATTTATTCTACATAAAGGATAACCAGTACACAACATTATCATAACATCTTTGGTGAGGGGAAAGTAAAGCCCAAAAAATTACTTCAACAGAGTAGCTCATACCCGGCAACTATTATAAAATTTACAGGTTTCTCATGTCCATAGAGTGTAGCCTTTAAAGCATGCTGGCCTCGTTTTCCACTTGAGCTAAGAGACCAAAGGCGCACGGTACCATCATCTCCTCCACTTGCCAATACTTTGCTATTATCCTCTCCCAATAATTTATTTGATAGGGACAACACTGGACCATTGTGTCCTCTAAAGCACCGTTGGCAAGAACCCTACAAGCATAAATAAATGTAGCATTCTTGGAATCGTAAAAAGTATACAATGCACAATCTTGTAGAATGTGAAAAGAGATTTCAAAGAGCTGGCAAGAGTGAACCTAGGCATGAATCCTAAAAATGCCAACAAAGATACAAGAATAAAACACAAGACTAAATATTTGAATTGTAACATAAAAATAAGCAACTTTGCCATAATTTAAGATACTAATGGAGTCCCATATTGAATAACCACAAATAATTTCGGTGGTACTTTAGTGGTCTTATTCTTCCCCCTTACAAGCCAATTTTTAAGAGCGCCTTTCCCATACTTGCTTAGGTCTCTATTAATTAGTATTAAAGCTGCACCAACTTCCAAGGAAAGCGGTAACTGGGAAGGGTGCAACACAGTGGCCAAAGTGAGCGCCATACACTTCAGTTGTCAAGGACGTTGGCTCTTCAAGGGCAGTATGGAGTCCCATGTTAGGTAGCCATAAGTAATTCTTATGGTACTTAAGTGGCATAGTTCTTCTCAGTTCTCCCATACAAGCTGGTTTTTAAGGGTGGGGGTCCTTATGCTTGCTTAGGTCTCCCTCAGATACACATTAATCAAATAACGTTTTCCTCACCCTTTTTGGTACAATATAATGTTCAAGCATATTGATATTTGTTCAATTGAATGAAAAAGAAGTGGAAAAAAAAAACATCTCCATTTACATGAAATGAAAAAATGATTGAAGCCTAGATTACATTTCAGCAAACCTCTTGATAAGCACATGGGACAAGCACCTCATTAAGGTCACCTTGTCATACCTTAAAAGAGATTTGTTGAAAGAGTTATCCTGCACATGTGTTATTTTAAACAATATATTAATATCTAAAGATAAGTTAGTTATGATTTTATTTAGTTCTGATTTTATTTTATCTTCCCTTGTCTGTCCAAAATGGTCAAGAGAGAATTAGCATAATTTTTTAATCAGATTTTCATATCTTATTTTCTTGGGATCAGATTAGGATTGAACTACTGGATTGTGGTTAGTTATTTCCCATATCTCTCCTATATGTATCAAAGGATTTAGAAGAAAATAACACAGAAAGCACAGAGAAATATTTTCTCCGGTTTTATACATCCTTCTCTCTTTGTCTTTCATCATGGTTTCAGAGTATTAGGTACTGTGCTGACCTAATGATCTCCTTTGGCACCATAAGTGCCCTCCAGACAAGTGCATAAGATCCTAACTCAAGATCGTCTGTGAATACACAGTCTTCCTCTCTGAACACAGGTCATAGTGGCTTGACTTGCTCTCTCCCCATGGCATCTGAAAGCAACCCCACAATGATTGCCAATCATGATTTCAATGAAAACAACTACTTGCAAAGGTCCCAGGGGGTTTTAATATACATCATTGGACAAGGAAAGGAAGAGTATATCACTAGTGAAGCTGTTGAACAAGAGGCCACAGATCTAAAGTACAAAACATTAAGAGCAGAAACCAACATGGTCAAGTCATGGCTGGTAAACTCTATGTCAACAGAGATTAGAGGAAATTTCCTCCTTCATCAAATAGCCAAAGATGTATAGGATGTAATGTAGAAATCATACTGATCAGTGGAGAAGACAGTAATCTTGTTTCAAATGAAGAGACTCATTCATGATTTGACACAAGAACTCAATGTCACCCAATACTTCAACACTTTAGTGTAATATTGGCAGCAGCTCAACCAGTATTAAGTCCACCAATGGAAGGGTAGTGAAGATGATTCAAAAGGTTAGTAGAAAAAGAACATATTTACACTCTTCTTCTGGGACTCAGTGATATGTTTGAAGATGTCATGAGCAGAGTAATGCCTAATGCCTACTCGACCCTTACCATTACTTAATAAGGTATTTGCATAGGTGAAATGGAAGGAGAGTTGGAAACAACAGACGTAGGGCACTCCACTCCCTAAAATGGTGTTGTAAGTCCTTTGCCATGGCTGCAAAAACTAGTGGTGTTGTAGATTCTAAGCAAAAGAAAGGTGATAAACCATAGTGTGATTATTGTAAGGTAGGGCACACCGAAGAGAAGTACTAGAAACTTAATGGTAAGCCAATAGATTGGAAACCACATTCACAAAGAAAGCCTCGAGGCCTTGTGATTAGTGGAGAAGAACAAACTCAAAATCATGGCTCCACAAAAACTAGTCCATCCATCAGAGAGCTCCTGGCCATCTTGCAAAAACTGATGATCAATCAAGAAAGAAGCTTAGAACAAGTAATTGGAACAGGAGTCACAGCACATACGGTTAAAACTTCCATGGCACACTCTAAGACATCCAACTCTTGAATAGTCGATTCAGGTGCCACCAACCACATGACAAGTAATATTTCCATCTTCAATGAACTTGTTCCGAATGCTAAGAAATTCTATGTCACTATTGTTGATGGTACTTTAGCTCAAGTAAGTGGTAGAGGAATTGAGCAAATTTCTGATAAGCTCGTTTTAAAAAATGTTTTCTTTGTTCCTTCATTAAAGTACAATCTTCTATTAGTAAGCAAAATTGCTAAAGATTGAAAGTGTGAGACTGTTTTTGATGCCTTTAATTGTTCTTTTCAGAACTTGGAGACAGGGAAGAGGATTGGCAATGCTGGAGAGTGTGCAAGACTCTACTAGATGGAGGGACTCAAGAAGAAGAGTAATGCTCTAGCATCTATCACTCACTTAAACCAAGAGAATAATGTTTTGCCATGGCACTATAAGTTAGGCCATCCAAATTTCAATTACATGAAAAAAAAAAAAAAATTGTACCCCTCTTTGATGAATAAAAGTCATATGTTTCCCCAATGAGAAATTTGCCAATTATCAAAATATACCAAATCTACTTATCTCTCTCAACCTTACCAACCCACTAAACCATTTTCTCTCATCCACAATGATGTGTGGAGCCTTTCAACCATTAACAATATTAATGGGGCACGTTGGTTTGTCATCTTTATAGATGACCACATTAGACTAACATGGGTATATCTCCTAAAAGAAAAATCTGAGGTAGTTAGTGTGTTTCAAAATTTCTACAAACTAATCAAAAACCAATTCCAAACCTCCATCAAAATTTTCAAAACTGATAATGGTGGAGAATTCTTCAACATTGTCCTTGATTCCTATCTTACCCACCATGGGATAATTCACTAAAGTTCATGTGTCAATACCCCTCAACAAAATAGGGTCACTAAAAGATAAAATAGACATTTCTTGGAGGTAGCAAGATCCCTACTTCTAAGCTCTAATCCTCCTAAAAACAACTAGGGAGAGGCAATTTTAACAGCTACATAATTAATAAAATACCTTCACGATGTTTAAAATTCAACTCACCTCATCAAAGACTCATTGAACACTATCCCACAAACCAGTCCATATCTTCTCTTCCCTACTTGAGCTTTTCAATGTAATGCATTTGTTCATAATGACAATGAGGGAAAACTTGAATCTAGGGCCATTAAATACATTTTTATTGGCTACTCATCAAACCAAAAAGGCCACAAGTGCTATTCACCCTCTACAAGAAAAATGTTCACCGCCCTCAATGTCACCTTTTCAAAACAACTCCATTTTACTCCCAAACACCCATTCAGGAGCAAAACTCTACAAACAAAGAAATAGAATAGCTGTTTGAAAACAATCTTGGACCTTTCTATCTTAAACAGAACCCACCAAATGAACCAGAACTAGACCAACCAAATGAACCAGAACCAGGCCCACCAAAATAAACCAGATCCACTAGACCATCACGAAACGAGAATCACAGAACCTGAGGCCTATCCAAGTGTGAGATAAGTGTTTATAGCAGAAAAAGGAAAAAAAAAAAAAACAGCAAAGAGTAGTGATAGAACAGTAGACAAATAATTGCACTCACTCCAAGCAAAGTCAATCCAATTGCCTTCCTTCAAGTTCTGATCATCAAGGAGATCTAGATGTTTCCATTGCTCTTAGGAAAGGGACAAGGAATTGCACAAATCACCCCATTAATCATTTCATTTCCTATGACAAGTTGTTGCCTCAGATGCTGGCTTCTATACATAATGTCTCACTTGACAAAATTCCCACTAATGTATATGAGGCAGAAAAAAAAACAAGAGTGGCAAGTTCTATCCAACAGGAATTAGTGGCTCCTGAGAAGAACAAGACATGGGAGATTGTTGACCTCCCTCCTGGCTAAACTCTTGTTGGTTGCAAATAAATCCTTATAGTTAAATATAACCTTGATGGACGTGTTAATCGATATAAGACTAGACTTGTTGCCAAAGAGTTTATACAAACTCAAGGCATTGACTATTAAGAAATTGCTCCCATTGCAAAGTTCAACACCATCAAAGTCCTCTTGTCCCTCACTGCAAACCTTGACTAGCCTTTACATTAGCTAGATGTAATGAACACCTTCTTGAATGGACACGTCAAAAAAAAAGTATATATGCAAATACCACTTGACTTGGAGAACATAGGTGGTGGCACTAAGGTGTGCAAACTCTACAAATTGTTGTATGGACTTAAGTAGTCTCCAAGAGCTTGGTTCGAGAGATTCACTAGGGTGGTTAAGAAGAACTAAGGGTACATGTAGTACACCCTATTTATTAAGCACAGTACAAAAGGAAAAATTGTAGTCTTAATTGTGTATGTAAATGATATTGTGGTAACCAGTGACTACAATGAAGAAATAGCCCACATTAATGAAGACTCTTGCAACTGAGTTTGAGACAAAAAATCTAGGCAACCTAAGGTACCTTCTAAGAATGGAAATCGCAAGAAATAAAAAAGGAATTTCAGTGTTACAAAGAAAGTACACTTTGGACCTTTCATAAGAAACAAGCATGCTAGGATGCAAGCCTGCAAACACTCCAATGGAAGCAAACTACAAGTTGAAGCTCATACAAGAAAGTTCTCTTGTTGACATTGGAAGATATCAAAGACTTGTAGGAAGATTGACTTACTTGTTTCATACTTGCCTAGGTATCAATTTTCCTATAAGCATAGCCAACCAATTTATGAACAACCCAAATGAAAATCACTTGGAGATTATATATAGGGTCCTTCATTATCTTAAAATGACCCCTGTAGAGGGCTTATCTTTCAGAAGGGGTAACCATAGAGGAGTTGAAATATTTTCCAATGCTAACTGGGCCGAATCTATGACCGATAAGAGGTCTACTTCTAGCTACTCTACTCTCATCTGTGGTAACTTGGTCACATGGAGGAGTAAGGAGCAACTCGTGATTGCTCATAGTAGTATAAAGGCTAAGTTCTATGCACTGGCTCTTGGGATATGTGAAGGAGTTTGGTTAACAAGACTTCTCAAGGAACTTAAATTGGGTATTGATTTACCTTTAAGTGTGTTTTGTGATAACATAGCAACAATTGAAATTGCGAAGAATCCTATCTATCATAATAGACAAAGCATCTAGAAATAGACCAACATTTTATAAAAGAAAAGATTGACTCTGGTCTACTTAGGTTGAAGTATGTTCCTACTAAGTCACAAGTTGCAGATGTTATGAAAGAGACTATCACCAGAGTTAAGTTTGAAGAATTGACTTCCAAGTTAAAAATGGTCAACATATACTCTCCAACTTGAGGAAGAGTGTTGAAATAGTTATCATGCACGTGTTATTTTAAATAATATCTGAATATCAGAAGATAAGTTAGTTATAATTTTATTTTATTTTCCCTTATCTGTCCAAGTTGGTTAGGAGAGGATTAGTATAATTTTTTATGAGCTTTTTATTTCTTAATTTCTTGGGATCAGATTGGGATTGAGCTACTGGATTGTGGTTAGCCGTTTCCCATATCTATCCTATATGTATCAAAGGATTCAGAAGAAAATAACACAGAAAACACAAAAACATTTTATCTGGTTTGGCATGTCCCTCTCCCTGTGTCTTTCATCAAGACCTACTCTCTGCTAGAAACTTGGCAATAGGAAACAACTACCCTGTCAAGGTTTCAGTTCATCAGAGGTTGTCTAGAGTAGGTTGCAAGTAGGGAAGCCTGTCTTCTTATTGAATTATTGAAGACTGCTTGATTCTAAACCTTGCTTCTACTTGAATCGATCTTGCCTTGTTATTTGCATTCGAAATGCTTATCATATTCTAATTAGTTAGTTTAATAATTGAATGCGAAACCTGAGAACAGATATCTCATAAGAGAGGCAGGAATCTAGAACCAGTGAACTTCACTGGCCTTGACAGAGGTTTTAATTTTGACTTCCGGGAGAGGTTTGAAGACGCTCGACCGTAAGGGGGAGGTCGGGGATTTTTTTTTTCTTTTCTATCTTTGGCGGCTGGTGGGGTATTCTACGTACTGGGAAAAGATGACCTTTCAAAGCCAGTCAACCTTCTCTTTATTCCATTTCTTCCCTATCCTGCTTTCAATAAGGCGAGCCAGCATGCTCTGCTAGTAGCTGCCAGCTAGCCATAGCGCTCTCTACTCTTGCCAGCTTTCTTTCTCTTCTCCCATGCCAGTCCAGTACCGAAAGTCTTCCGCCAGTCAAACAGCTTGATATCAATAAGATGTCCCTTTTATGGTCGAGAGTCGAAAAATCAATCAAAAAAGTTCCCCTTTCTTGTCCTCCTATGTTTCACCTTATCTACCAAGCACTATCAAGTGATTACAACAACCTTTCTATCTATCTCTGTTTTTCCATATTTCCTACAGAACCTATCATAAATATGTAATTCAACAATATCTAGGAATCAACCATTTGCACCTACAAGATGGGGGCTTCATACAATGTTAATGAAAGATATACCTTCCGCCATAGACGAATGGAGTGATCACAGCTTGAGGTAACCAAAACTTTTTGCTCCCTTTCTGTTTCACCTCGAAATAAGGATATGTCAACAAGCGAAAACAACCTGCATTTTATTATTAAACGTCAAATATAAACCAATTTTCCTACTTTCATGCACCTTTGTTTTTAGATGGAAGAGAGATTTGAATTAATTGTAATATTGATAAATTGCATACAATAAATGGATTTTAAATTTAAAATTTAATGCTCACTTTTGGAAACTAAAGGGAAGGGGCTGTCAACGAACACAAAGGCCATTGAGAATATCGACTTCACTTTATCATCACTCTGATAAATTCTTCTATTTCAGACATTGTGGTGTCTAAGATTTTTTTTTTTTTTTTTTGCGTGGGGGGAACTAAATGCATTTTCAACATCAGTGGAGAGAGAGAGAGAGAGAGAGAGAGAGAGAGAGAGAGAGAGAGAGAGAGAACTGCTGGAATAAAAATGAGAAATCAAATATTCAAATTAGCAGACAATAAATACAAATTTCTTACCTCATACAAGTAATTCTTGCTTTATGATCACTTAATGTAGATACAAAATCTTTTCCACTTTGATATCTATCCATATTTATCATTTGTATCAGCGAACCCTAGTTTAAAACAATCAGTAGAGTGTATGTCAAGATCATTGTGGGCAAAGATTAGGACTACAGAATACACAATGTATACTCAGTTTCTAGGCTATAACTGTATAAGTATCAAGCTCAGGGGCGGGAGTGAAGGATGAAAACAAAGAGAATTCAGATGAAATAATTCAATGAGAAAAAGAAAATGCAAAAATTCCACCATGTACTAGGAATACCTGTGTTAAAAAGATTTCATTTTTACTCAACTGCAAATGATTGAAAGGCTTAACATCAGTATAGAAGTAAGCGACAAGGGGATCGGCGAATTTAAATTGTTGAACTGCCGTACGCCTCGCCAAATACATTTCCCTCACTCCACATGAATGTAAAGAGCTAGAAGATGGTTGTTGCCGCCAATGCTCCCTACAAATAAAATCAATTTAAAAAGATGGAAGAGACAGGAAATTAGATGTGAAGAAAGCAGACACTAGAACGCCTTATCGAGCATAATTTGCGTAAGTCTAACTGCATGCTTAAGTAGAAGTCTGTATATGAAAGGCATGCAAAGTACATTACAACAATATATATATATATATATATATTGCGCAACTAAAATTATAACGAACATCAACATTTCAGTTTCTTTTTATGTAACTCCATGATAATACACATAGAATAACACGACTGAGAAGGGATTTGCAAGTCGATAATTTAGTGGCTTTTATACATAAACTGCTTTGAATCATATATACCCGCAACCCGCACAGGAATTTATGCATAAAAACAATTACAAAACAAAAAGAGAGAGAGAGAAGTAAGAACCCGAAGAAACGCTGCCAAATGGAATCAGAATAGGCAACCCTTTTGAGATATCTACAGGTCATGGCCAAATTGCAAACATCTTGGAGGTTGAGATACGCAGCAGAGTGAGCGAGTGAGTCCACATTGAGATCCGTTATGGTCGTCACCGTCGCATTCTGACTCTGATTGGAGGACGACGACGGGGTAGAGTCGCCCATATTTGTGAAGCAGCTCGGAATGATCGTGAAACCCTAGAAATTGGGGGAAGTGGGCATGAAATAGAACGGCGAAAAAACGTGATCGCTTCTCCTGCTGAAGCTGAAATTGTCCCAACGCGCCACTTCGCTCGCCCTCCAAATAGTACCAACCTCGTATACTTTTATAATATATATAGGTTTTATTGATCAAGAAGTATTTTCTTTTATTGAAATGTACATAATTTTTTGAATTTGAGTTATATGTAGGAAATATTGTTATTTTCAAAAGTTAACAATAAATATCTGTACACTCAATTTCATATAAAAAAAAATTCTTTTTTTAGTAGTAATTTTATTAAATTATTAACAAAACTTTTATATAACACATTAATTAAGAATTTTTTAATTTTTATTGATATCTAATCATATTAATTTTCTCCCCTTTCTGCTCTATTTTGTTCACTCTCTCTGTTTGCAGATATCATCTTTAGTGTTTTTCACATTTGCTTTTTATTTTTTGGGCCAATATTTTCACCTCTGCTTTAAATGTTCCCAGCATTGAATCATACTTCAGCCAAGTGTGAAGCTTGCATATGTATACATAATGTATATAGGTTGAGGCTGGGTAAATAAAACATAACCGATCCATTTGAAGCTTTGAAGCAAGACAATGAACAACGTTGACCACAACGACATCGATTGAACAATTAAATGAATCAGCGAAGTTAAGATAATATGATTTTGCAAAAGAATTAATTTGAAATCATAGTTAATTCTTCAGCGAAGTTCTGAAATATTGTATTTCAGTAAAGTTTAACAAAATTTTAAATAATTAATTTGAAATCATAATATGATTTTGCAAGATTATAAATACAACGTTCACCTGAAGAAGAAGTTGAGATACTGCAAATACAAACTCCTTCCCATATTTTGTGGTAAACAAGTTTTTGATATGCAATAAATATGGCACATTTCCTACAATTGTTGCAAAAATAATGCTTGTAATGGCTTCTTACAATTCCTACAATCCTTCACACAATTACCTAGTAGAGAATAAGGAGGGCAAAATGGTGAAAATAGGTCTTCTTCTTCTTCTTTTGCCATGGCAGCGTCTATATCTAAAAATAGAGAGAGGAGGAGAGTAGAAAAGAAATATAAGAGAGGTAATGGTACTACATGTTAAAAAGAAACTTAGTTAACATCTCACATGAAATCTCTATTAGTGATTTAATAGAATCACTAATAAAAGTATATTTTGTGTTTAAAATTGAAAATCTAAAGGCTCATTGCTCACTTTTGAAGATGAGAAAATTCTGTATACATAATTTAAAATTTAGGAGAGTTTTCTGCATTTTAACCCTTTTTTTGTTTTTAGTTGATAGGTTAGATAATTAAAAAGGTATAGGATTACCTAAAGGTAAATCTATCCATTGTAGATGAATATCTAATATCTCCATAATATGTTCAAAATATTAAATCATCATTTATATATATAAAAAAAGTTGTATATGAGTACTGTTTATAAACTATTCATAACGTCACATCACATGTATACTATCTTCTTTATATATAAAAACCCGTAGAATATTACTGTTTATTACTGTTTGTAGCACTGTTCATAATGTCTAATCAGTATACTGATACTTTTTTTTTTTTTTAAAGAATTTTCCTTTCTGAAACTTTTTTTTTAATATGAACCCCACAAAATTTTTTTTAAGTTGCCCGTGAATGCATGGGCAGTACGGCTAGTTTATTTATTATTTTATTTTGTCTATACACTATTTGACATTGTTCATGCGTATTTTTTGTCTTTTATACAATTTTTTTTTTCATTTTTAGTGTGGGACCCACATTTTTTAAAAAAATCCATGGATTTGCAGAGGTTATTGCTAGTTTAAATAAATTAAATACTAACTTTCATAAAATATTAAAAGACTTACTTTTTATAATATTTTAATTTATGTTATAGTCACTAAATCTTACACATTCAAGATACTAAATATTCCAAAATATTGATATATCGTAAATGTTGGGAAAATCCAACAAGATTAGCTTGTCATACTAGAAAACCAGCAATTAAACCAATTTGGTTAACCAACAAAAACTAGCATGTTAAAAAGTTGATTAAAAATTGACTAAAGCAGTTAAAACTAAACTAGTTCAATAATCAATCAATTTTGAAATTTTTTTAAAATTATTTACTGTAAAATAGCATAATTCATCTTGGATAAATCTAAAAAACTAAAAATAGAAAATAGCTAAAAAAAAAAGAAGGGTTGAAACAAAGAGAGAGAGAGAGAGAGAGAGAGAGAATATAAGATAAAGGCATATACTTGGGAATTTTGGGTGCTTGCACTTCATCATGATTTATCTCCTAACAGCATCTCTGTCAAGTATCAAAATGTTGGGTTAAAATTAATCATTCCTCTTCCATTTGGTTAATTGTCTTCTTTTATTTTTTTTTATATACAAATTATTAGGTATGAAAATAGAAAAGAAACAAGAATATAAATGGAATTGAATAATTATATTTGATATAATATAAAAAATAATGAAAATGCTATTTTATTTATATGTTTAGTTGGATAAATGGTATAAGAATAGAAAAGAATAATTGAAAAATAACACTATGTCCATATTTAAAAATAGCATTGGAATAGAAAAAAAAATAATGATAACATAAGTATAATAAGCTTTGCATAAATTAAACATAATAATCATTCTCGATTTATATATTTACAAAATAAAAATGAATAAAAATAAATATTAAATGAGATTATTTAATAGATTCTTTCTTATTTTTCCTTTTATCTCCTTTCACCGGATGTGGCATAAATGCTTTTACTTTGTCAACCAAAAAAATAAATAAATGCTTTTACTTTTATTTTTTTGTTTTTTGTTTTGGATTAATGGAAGGCTTAAAAAAGCAGGCAGAGAAAAAAGTAAGACAAAAGTTTACATAAAAAAACGTGAAGGCAAAAAGAAACAAGCATAAAGAAATGTGACAGTAATAATGATATTCACTGTAGTCAATTTTTTTTTATTTAATAAATTATTTTTTGAATTTTTAATTTTTAAACCTTTTATTTTTTTATTTTGTAATGATAAATAAAATTTTAAAATAATTTTAGAATTCTAAAAATTTAATATTGAATGTTTTGAAATTTTAGTTATAGGTCATTTTTATTTGTAATTAAAAAATTCTCAAATATCTTTAGAAAATATGAAATTATAATTAAATATTTAAAATTTATTCATATTCATTTACTATATAATAATTTTAATACATATATATATATATATTGTAAATAATATAATTATATAAATATCTATAACTCCTAAAAGAATGATTCTCAATCACTTCTTGTATTTAATAGCATTTATCCTATAACCCTTAAATGATTTATGTTGTAATTATGTATATTAATTTTTTTATTCATGTCATTGCAACTTATATACTTATTGTCATACTCAAAATATGATCATAATAATGCTAAAGAAATTTTTTAAATTTGATTTTCGAAAATGAAAATCAAACAAAGTAGTAAAGTTGTAATTAAAATTTTAGTATTTTTAAAAGATAAAATTTTAGAAAAATTTTTTTATAATAAAAATAGTTTATGAACTAACTAATAGATTTGAAAGTCAATTGTAAGTAGAAAAAATATTAAGCACCTCATAACATTCATAACATTCGTTTCTAAAAATGATTACTCTAAGTTAGTCATGTAAAATTGATATGATATTTATTCTATTTTAATTCTCCTAACAATCATATGCAGTAATAAAAAAAATAATTAAAAAAGAAATAAAAGGAAAAGAAAGAGTTTATTAATAGAGGCAAACTTGACCTAAAATAAGAGTTTAGGACCTACATAACCTATGGAAGAATCAAAGTTCATGTAATTCAACCTAAGTAAAAAATAGTCTCAACTTGTTGTGTTTTTTTTTTGGTGAAAAAAAAAAGAATGTAGAAATTACTTTAGATTTTTTGTAAATAAAGCAATTTTGAAGTTAGTTTGTATGTTTTAATTTGCCAAAAACTAAATTAATTCCACTTATTTATTCTTTTCTTTCTTTTTTTTCACTTTTTGATTTTTTAAAGGATTTTTATTTCTTTTATTTTTTGTTTTAATTGTTTTATTTTTTTAAATTAATTGTTTTATTTTTTCAATTAATTAATTTTTTAATCTTTTTACCTTAGGAATGCCCTTTTTTTATTTAAGAAAAAAATATTTTTCTTGTATGAAGCATATTTTTTATTTTTTATTTTTGTCCAAAGAAAATTTGAGAAAAGTTTATAAGTTCAAAAAAGAAAATTAATTTCCTACTTCTCTCTCTCTCTTTCTCTCTCTCTCTCTCTCTCTATGAATTTTTTATATGTTTTTTTTATGATTTTTTTGAGTTTTTTTTTGTTTTTATTTGATTCTTTGGTTGATTTTCGATAATGATTTTGATTTTATTTTTATCATCTATTTTTTTTATATTTTTGCTCTTTTTTAATTTTTGATTTTCCTTTTTTTTTTTTTTGCATCTTGATTTTTTTTATTCTTTGATTGATTTAAAAAAAACTAAAATTTGAACTTTGAATATTCTTTTTAATTTTTTTTAAAAGAAAAACATTTGATTCTTAAAAAAAGCTCCCTTCTCTTCTTTTTTATCTTGAACTTTTTTAATTCAAAGAAAGAAATTTTATTTTTTTAAAAAAACTATATATATATTAGATTTTTTTTATTCATCTGTCTTTCTTTTGCTTGAATTTTTTTTAAAACAAAATTCATGTGTCAGGGCCACTAGAATTCAAAATTTATTAAAATATAAATATAAAGACCCAATGTGACATCAATGAATATAAAAAATGAGTAACTTTTCAGTTTTCTGCTATAACTATCTTTTTGTCACTTTAGTTCAGATTAGCTATTTAGCTTAACCACTTTAGTAAGTTACAATATGTATATAAATACTTACAGCTATAACCAAGAAAATCAAGTCGATTCTTAATTCTTTCTCCTCCTTTCTTTCTTTCTCTCACTCACTTCCTCTCCCTCTTCCTTTGATATATCTCTCTGTTATACAAAATATCTCCAATTCATCACATGGCATTAGAGCCTCAGTAATGGGCTGGTAATATTTCGCTGATTGCTCTATCGATTATCCCGCCATGGTAGCCTCCTCTGATGCGGAATCACCAGTTGGCTCTACTCCATTCTCTGCGATTGTAGATCCATCTTAAGATCCCTCAATCCATACTACCTCCATCCGAATGAAAATCCTTCATTGGTTCTTGTTACTCCAGCTTTAACTGAATCGAATTATTCTTCATGGTCTCGTGCCATATGTATTGCCTTACTTTCGAAAAATAAGCTAAAGTTCATGGATACCACCTCCAATGACCGATTCCAACTTAGGAGAGATGTAACACCATGGTGAGCGCCTGGATCACGAGATTGCTGTGACCTACAATCGCTCACTCCATTCTATGGCTGGATAAAGCATATGAAATATAGCAAGACTTGAAAGATCGGTTCATGCAAAGGGGTATTTTTTGAATTTCAAAGTTGCAAGAAGAGATTTTCAACTTGAAACAAGGGGATGACTCTATTAGTGAGTATTTTAGAAAGCTTAAGATTCTTTCTGATGAATTTACTAGTCTTCGACCCATTAAAGGCTGTGTGTGCAAGCCAGCATGTTCTTGTGATGCTGGAAGACATGCTAGGGAATACAGAGAGTAAGATAACGTGATTCGTTTTTGGAAAGAACTCAATGATCGGCATTCACATGTCAAATCACAAATAATGCTCATAGAGCCTCTTCCATCACTTAACAAGGCATTCTCTATGTTAATTCAACAAGAAAGGGAGTTGTCAATTGTGCCTGATGCGAAACTCTTCTTCAACAAGACTACTAATAGATTACAGCCACCAGCTTACATAAACAAAGGGCAATTTCAGAATAATGTTAATGTGAAATATTGCACATTTTATGGGAAATACAAGCACACTATAGAAACATGCTATAAAAACCATGGTTTCCCCTCTGGTTTCAAATTCAATAACCAAAATCATCCTCCAAATTCATCTATCCACAATGTAGCTGTTCAAGGTTCCATGGCTTTTACTGAGTCTGTTACCATTCTTCCTACTCCACAATTTAGACCTGGTCAATATCAAAAGTTACTATACCTAGTACAATCAAACTCTCGCCCCAACTCTACCTCTGCAGTTAACTATGTTTTCACTAGTTCTAACACACCTAATTCATGTAAATGTCTAATAGCCACCTTCTCTTCTAATGATCGTTCTTGGATTATTGATACAGAAGCAACTGATCACATTTGCTCATCATTGGCTTATTTTTCTTGCTATCAATGAATTGAACCTATTAAGGTTTTGCTTCCTAATGATACCTATGTGTACGCTATTGTTTCTAGTACTGTCCAAGTTACTGAATTCCTTGTTCTGCATAATGTTCTTTATATTCCCAATTTCACTTTAAACATAATCTCTGCTACAAAACTTACTCTCTCTATCTACTGTTGTCTCATTTTCTTCTCTACTTGTTGTTATATTCATAAATTTGTGCCTTGGAGAATGATTGGTTTAGTTGAAGTGCATGAAGAACTCTACTTTCTCAAATCTGCAAGTAACCCCACTTCTTCAATCATTCACAGTACAAATCATGTTGGCAAAATATGATCAAAATATGATATTTGGCATTTTCACTTAGGATACTTGTCTCACTTTACACGTCAAATTCTATACAACAATTTTCCCTTCATTACTTGTAATTCTAATACACAGTCTTGTGATGTATATCATTTTGCAAAACAAAAGCGTTTACCATTCCCTATTTCTTATACCAAGAGTAACAAAAAATTTTCTCTAATTCATGTAGATATTTGGGGGCCTTATTCTGTTGTGTCCATCAATGGATATAAATACTTTCTTATTGTTGTAGATGATTTTAGTTGATACGTTTAGGTATTTTTAATGAAAACCAAGGTTGAAGCTCGTCCCTTATTACAGAATTTCATCACCTTTGTTAATACCCAATTTGATACAAAAGCCCGAACTATAAAATCTGATAATGGAATGGAATTTAGTATTACTACCTTTTATCATTGTAAAAAAACCTTGTACCAAACTTCATGTATTAATACTCCTTAACAGAATGGTTTGGTTGAGAGGAAACATCAACACATTCTTAATGTAGCAAGATCCCTTTTGTTTCAAGCCAACCTACCTAAATTGTACTGGTGTTATGCTATTTCCCATACTGTCTTTCTCATTAATAGGCTTCCTCCACCAATCATTAACAATTCCATACCATTTCAATTGTTGCATAACACAGCTCCTACGTTCATATATCTTAAAGTTTTTGGCTATTTGTGTTATGCTTCCACTTCTTCAAATAATAGAACCAAATTTGATTCTAGAGCTAGAAAGTGCATTTTCTTGGGATACCCTACTAGAGTTAAGGCTATATTCTGTTGGAATTAAATACTCATCAAATATTTGTCTCTAGAGATGTCATTTTTTATGAAACTCATTTTCCATACAAACAAAAGTCTAATACAACTTTTGTACCTTTTTCATTGCCAGCTAATTTACCACCACTTGATTTTGATCTTATCACTTTACCTAACACAAATTCTCCACCTTATCATCCTCCTATTGATTCCTATAACCCTACTTCCCTTTTTCCTTCTTCAGAACCTTCAATCAGTGATTTTGTTACATAATGATTAGTAAAAAGAATTATCGCCACACATAGTGCTCTGATTAACCCCTGCATCTAAGAAGAAAAGCCCCACGACAACTTAAAAAATATATATATATATATAATATAAAAATAGAAAATATCCAAAGTAAAGGCACTTACAAACATCCAATATCTTGCGGAGGTGTATGCCTTGTGCATTCAATCAAAGTTCATACTCTAAGCCCATATTACATCTTATTCAAAGTGCATGAATTAAAAAGAAAAGAAGAAAACCCCTGGAGCATCTTGCCTCGACCCATGGAGCATTTTGTCTTGCCACCACCTAATCCCTTTATACAGCTTCCCTTTACCAACTCACAGGCCTCATGCAATAGAAGCAAAAAGGCATATTAATTTCAATGATTATTTTTCACAAATGATTAAATAATGAATGCCTCGATACTTAAGCAAAAATCAACATGTAAAAGAGAAGTTCTGGAATCCAATGAGCACATGCACAATTCATCCACATGGCAAGTAATTCAAGAGAAGTATACCTAATCAAAGAGTCATGCTTCGGTACTTATAGTAGATAAACATGGTTTTGATATCACTTTAGGCAGTATTTTACACCAGTTATGAAATCAAGTTTGTATGTGGCAAATGAGAGTTCAAAGCAGCATTAAAGTGTAGCAAACATTGGAAGGATATATTTAAATCACGTGCGAAAATTTTTAGCATGGCAATTTTACTTAATGGAAAATATAGCAATTTATTTTCATTAAAAAGGTATCCAACATTGGAGTTTTAGGCAAAAATTCATTTAGATCAGGTATATTCGAACCAGACACCGAAATCCATGAAATATGGTATTCTCAGCTGAGTTTAACTAAATGACCTAAGGGACACAAATCTGAACACCCAAGACCATGGAATTAAACCACATTCAAAACAAAAGCAAACTCTACGCCCCGATACAGAATTAACACATAACTTCAATCAAACTAGAAGGAGAACAAGAACTAATAGATGCCAAGGCTCATTCTTTCAGCCAATACATGTCCTCTAATAACTAAGCCAGAACAGAGAAAATGAAAAGGAAAAACTCAAAATAGTAGCAAGATAAGAGGCCAAAACTTTGACCCCATCAATTCCAAATAAAACTAAAAAAAGCAAAACCTTTAAGAGATGTAGTTGAATTTTCAGATTGAACATAGAGATGGCTTTAAACATGAACTCATGACCACAGTATTAAAAATGACACTCCAACAATCAAGAAACTGAAACACATTTATAGCTTCCTATTTTCGAAGGTGAAAGGATAGAAGAAGTAAGATATAAGAATACATACCCATGGCATATCTCTTTCAACCATCCCCTTGGATAGCTTCTTACCTAGTTTCTTTCATCAAGCCATGAACCTTCAAATCATGGGCCATATGTGCATAAAAAATAATCAAACCAAAAAGAGTTACAGTAGTTTATCTTTCATGAACCAAATACTGGAGCAGAAACAAAATAAGTTGGATTATACTTAAAAATTGTTTTGGGGTCAAAAATTAAGGAAAGCTACAAACAATCTAAATCCATTTCAAAGAAATTGAAAATAAAACAACTCAAACTCCTTATTAAACAATAAGGCATTATGACTTCCCAACTTCATTTATTACGATAAACGAAAATGAATAAGAAATTTCCAATAGCAACATAGGCAGAGCAAGATCCTTAATTCAACTTAAAGCATCATGCAGATCTATTCCTATTAATTCTTTATGCAAAGAATAGATAACGAACAAGAAAAGAAATAAGATTTCTGGAATCATTCATTACTTATTTCATGAAACAGCACGCTCCAGATTACTATATAAAGCATCATTCAAGGTTCAACACTCCATTTAAAGGACAAGGACCTAGGGGACCAAATGATGAAAAGCTCTGGCAAAATTTTACTCATCATTCATACATTCCTCCTATAAGAAAATTCTATAATCGGAAATCTCAAATTAAAATCAAACCCTTCTATAGCTCTCGACCTCAAGCAAGAAAATGAATGGGAGAGGAAACAGAAATAATGAGACAAGAAATGTACCTCTTTCCCTTTCTCAAACTCTTTTCTATTGATACTTTCTAGAGTTACCTCTAGCGAAGATTAGAAACGGAACTAGAGTCTATCTTCTCAATCCTTTAGCCTAGAATTCTCCAAAGACCCCTCCACAAAACCCCTCACCGAGAATAGAGTAGTACTCTTTCTTTTTCTCACTACATTTTCAAGCCCATTCTCAGTCTCTCTTTCTTGCCTCAATTCTCACTCTCAAAACCCCAGCTCCCTTGCTTTTGGATCTCCTCCAACCTGAAGGTCACCCTCTCTCTCTCGAACTCCTCATCCTCAGCTTCTCCTCTTCCCTCCTTATTCTCTTTGTCACTTCTTCTCCCTCCTTCTATTTCTCTTGCTATTAGCTTCTCCCCTCTAAGGCTCCCTTTCCCTTCCTTAATCCCTATCTTCATCCCTCTTTCTATTCTTGCATTATCGTTTCTCTACCTTCAATGATGAAAGGGACATAAGGGGAGGTCAACTCCTCGAGTCTATCACTGCCATCTGCTCTACTAGCGTTTTTGTTCTGTTTTGTGCTTGCTATCTTCCTATTCTTATGCTCCGTTCTATGTCTTTGACTTGCTTCTACTTGCAGCAGTGTCCAAAAGGATGAAAAGGACCTTTTGCATTTTGACCCCCTTTTTTGTTTTGTTTTTTCTTTATTTTTTTTAGGCATTAGGTTGATGGGCTTGGGGAATTGGACTGAAGCTGATAATTTGGTTTTACTTTTTTACCTTTAATTTGGGTTGAGATTTTTTTGTCATTTTGTTTTTGTTTTTCTTATTTTTTTTCTCTGTTTCTCTTTTTTTCTTTGGGTGGTCTTTTCTTCTTTTTTTTAATCATTTTTTTATTTTTGATTTTATTTCACTTTTTTTTTTGGTCTCTTCTTCCTTTTTATTTTATTCTTCTCTGAAGGATTTTTGTTATATGAGCTTTTGGAATTTGGGGGGAAGAGAAAATGGATATACTTTTTATTTATATATATATTGTACTTTTTCTTTTGCTTTTTTTTTTTGTTTTTTTGTTTTTGCATTTTATGCTAATTGAAGTTTATTATTATTTTTGAAATATGTTCAAACAAAATATGGTATTTACAAATATTTTTATGATTGATAGCCTATAAATAGAGATATATACTAACCATGAAGGATCTAAGAAAACAAGAATTATTCTCTCCATTCTTATCCTAATTTTCTCTCTTACTCTTCTTATATTTTTTATATTTCCATTAGTTTTATAATACATTATCTAGCAAACTAGAGTAAGGTATAAGAAATTTTTATGTTCTTACTTTATATTATTACACATTCAATACTTTATATTATTCATAAATTCAAGACTTAATCATATTTATAATATAATATTAATTTAATATTAGCAAATGTTTTGAAAATCAAACAGTTAAACATGATTAGATGGCCAACAACTACATCACTTGTAGTTTTAGTTATTTTATAATTAAAAACTTTATTATCTAAATGCATAGTACATGTATATAGAAAAATTCATGTTATATAATGATAAATTGATGACTATAAAAGATTTGTTTTTCAATTATAGTCCTAAAGACTAATAGTTTAGACTTCACACCACTAAAAAAACTTTGAAAACTTTCTAAATTTAATATATTTATAAGCAATTTAGTGACCATTTATAACTGTTGTGTAAATTAGGCATTAAATACCAATAATAGCCAATCATGGCTATTGAAATAAAATTATAAGTAATGATAATAATATGGCTAGAAACCATAAGGACAAATAGTCATAAACTTGAAAATGCCAAAATTGATTATAAAGTCTAAAATATTATAAGATATTGAATGGTTATATTGTTATAATAATGTATTTTATTGTGACAATTTATTTACAAATTTTAATTTGCTAAGGGAGAAAATCAATAGTAATTTTTTTCAAATATATATATATATATATATGATCGATAACCTTCATTATGATGAAAATAAAAACCAAGTGTATTTATTTTATAATTTAATTTTTATTCTCTATTTACAATTAAATTCTTTATATGTATCACTTGAAAAAAAAAATCTCTTATATACATGTAACATTTGAATTAGGAAAATAATGCATTTTTGTGAATTTATTATGCTTAATTTTTTTATGAGAAAAATACTTATTATAAATATTTAATGTTAAATTTGTTTTTTATTATTATTAACCTAAAAAATACTTTAAAAAAAATATTCTTGCAAAATGTGCTAAATGTTTATCTTTATTTCTAGTCAATTTTTATGAATAATTGGATATAGAATATTTTATAAATGAACCCACAATAATTATAATACTTTGAAAAGAGAATACATGCATAAGAAGTGATGATTTTTCCAATGAGATATGTTTATAAAAATATGCATAGATAAACTTAACTATTCCATGTTTTATATTTTGAATATACTCTTGTAGTAATATTATTGCAACATACTATTAATAAGTAATAAAAATATATAGTGATAATATATATAAAAATAGAATGTGTGTTAGTTTTTAAAGAACTATATATAATAGAATATGTATGATTTAATTCCTAAAGAACTAATATGAATATTTCTCATTCTGTATTATCAATCTCAATATTATATAAAGTATACCAAAACTATTCAAGATTCTAGAAGAGCTATTATATTATTATCTAGGGGACAAAATTTATTATTGATGATGCATTATTTTGACTAAGTTTTAAAGAAATTTGTTAAATTTTAAAGATATTTACTATAATTAATATCATATTGAGATTATAAATAAAAAAAAAGTGAATATCTACTTATTATAGCTCATTAGCAAGAAAAAAATGTGCATTGGAAAAATTGTCTACCTTATCTTCTAGTTAGTACTATAGAAATATTAATATAATTGAAATATCTGTTATAGTAAACTAAACGTTTATTGATCTAAATACATTTATTGTTTGACATGATTGATTATACCATCCCAAATCAATTGTTATGTAAAAAATTATTGAAAATTTAAATTGACATTTATTGAAGAACCAAAAGATCCTTCAATTCAATATATATATATGGGCCAATTCATTTACTGTGTGGACCATTCAAATATTGTATAATTTTAATAGATGCATCTATAAGATAATCATATGTGTATTTGTTATCAATTTGCAACCTAACGTGCGTACAATTAATTGCTCAAGTAATTTAATTAAGAGCACAATTTTCTAATTATGCAATCAATACAATTTGTCATAATAATGTGGGTTTATATTACAAGCTTTTAATAATTATTATATGTTTGTTGGAATAATAGTTAAAAAGTCTATTACTTATATTCATACAAAATAATTTGGCAACATAATTTATTAAATGTCTCCCATTGATAACTAGACCAATACTTATGTAAATAAAGCTTCCCATTTGAATATAGGGATTTGCAATTTTACATGTAACAACACTTATACACATTAAATTAATAAGTTATTATAAATTCTCTCTATTACAATTGGCCTTTGTTTCGAAGCCAAGTATTTTTCATTTTAAAATTTTTGAATGTGTAGTATACATTTTAATTACTTCACCAAAATGCATAAAGAGTGGTTCTCAAGGAAGTTGGGAATATATGTTGTATATAAATTCTCTTTACTTTACGACATGATTTGCTGATTATTATTTTGACAAAATAGTTTTTTTAACATTAAGGGGAGATAATAAGTAGTTGGAAAAAGAAATTATATAGAATGTATTATAATTATCTCTTTTAAATCTTTGTACAAAGCAATGTGAAGTAAAAGGTTATAAAATAATAAATTTATAAAATATTACAAATCAATTGCCAGATACATTTACTGATTTAAAGAAAGTTACCAAATCTCATATATAAACTAAAAATGTTCATGTCTAAATTGATGTCCTAGTAGGATAATTTATTAATGCAAATGAAAGTAAACCACGTTTAAAATGTGGTAAACTAATTGGTTTCATAGATAAAAATCCTAAAAAAATATAAAGGAGTAAATAATCAAAATGATTATATTGAGGAGGCGGGTACTCAAGAAGAGATCCATAGCATAATTAATCATAAAACCTCATAGGAGATTTAGATACTTGAAAAGAATAAAAAGATCTTGATAAGTTATATCATTATAAAAAAATGGAACAAAAAAGATTCAGTTGTCAACAATATTTTTTTGACATATAATGTTTTTATTAAAATAATAAAACAAACTAAGGATCTTGAACTTATATTTATTGAAGAATATAGATAGAAAAATGATTGGCTGAAATAGAAAAATACAATTTAAATAGAATTAAACTCACTTTTAAAATGTGAAATTTTTGGACTTATAGTCCAAACACCTAAAGTGTGAAGTTTGTAAGATATAAATGGATATTTGTGTGAAAACAAAATGTAAAAAATAAAGTTGTTAGATATCTTATTAGTTTTTGCAAAAGCTTAACATTGATTATGAAAAGACATATTTTTCTACAATAAATGCAATTACTTTTAGATATTTTATTAGTTTAGTAGTACATAAAAAAAAAATTAATATACATCTAATAGATATGGTTGCAACCTATTTGTATGGCTAACTATATAGTAAAATTTAGACAAAATCCCTTAAAGAATTTAAAATGTTAGAAGCAAAAAAAAAAAATTCCTAAAAAGATTGTTCAATACATTTACATAAATTTTTATATGGATTAAAACAATGTGGACATATGTGGTATAATCATTTCAGCAAATATTTGTTGAAGGAAAATTATAAAAATGATCTAATTTACCCATATATTTTTATAAAAAGACATAGATTAAAATTTATTATAATTGTTAAATATGTTAATAATTTAAATATTATTAAAACTCTTGAAGAGTTTGAAAAAGCAATTGATTATACAAAGAAACAATTGATATGAGAGATCTTGTAAAAAATGAAGTTCTATCTCAATTTGTAGATCGAGCACTTAATAAGTGGAATTCTTTTTCATTAGTCATCATATACTAAAGAGATTTTAAAGCAATTTTATATGGATAAATTACATCCACTAAGTATTTCAATAATTATAAGATCATTAAATATGAATAAATATCATTTTTGTCCTCAAGGGAATGGTAAAAAGTTTTTTGGTCCTAAAGTGTCATATCTTAATGACATAAAAGCATTAATATATTATGCTAATAACACACAACTTGATATTGCATTTGCTATAAACTTGCTAACAAGATTTAGTTTTTCTCCAACAAAATATATTAAAATGAAATTAAGCATTTATTATGATATCTTCGAAAGATTATTAATTTTGGGTTATTTTATTCAATTAAATTTGAATCACAATTAATTGAATATGCAAATATAAGATTTTTGTCCAATCTACATAAAGTTCAATAGGTTATTTAGTTACATGTGAAGGTACAAATATATTATGGTATCATATAAAACAAACTTTAATTTCTATTTCTTTAAATTATATAGAAATAATTGTAGTGTATGAAATAATTTGAGAAAGTGTTTGGATAAGATTAATGACCCAACATATCTAGAAGATGCATAGGTTATCTTTAAAGAAAAATATTCCAGCAATATTATATAAAGCTAATGCAGTATGTATAAATCAACTAAAAAGAAGATATATTATAAGAGATAAACAAGATATATTTCCTTAATATTTTTTTTTACTCATAATCTTTAGAAGAATGATGATTTGTTTATGTGATAATCTGTCAGATTTAATTCATTAAAACATTACCAATTGCCACATTTAAAAACATTTAAGAAATTAGTATACAATAGTCAACTCAAGAATATAAGATGATGTTATTATTAGTAGTAAAAGACATATTGCACTCTTTTTTCTTAACCATAGTTTTGTTCCATTGGATTTTCTTAATAAGGCTTTTAATAAAACAACTTATATTATAAATATTATGTAATCCTTTTTCTTCATTAAACTCATGTTTAATGACAATTCCTATAACTCTCAGAGGAGTTATGTTGTGCAATTATATATATATATATATATATATTAGTTTTTCTTTTTATATTATTGTAACTTACAAGCCTATTTTTGCAATGAATGGCTTATAAATAAAAACATGTATTAAGCATGAAAGATTAAAAAGAAAATTATTCTCTCCATTCTTTCCCTTAATTTTTTCCCTTACTTTTATTATATTTATTATATTTCTATTAATTTTATAACAACATAAAATTTTAAAAATATAAATTTAATTATTACTAATTTAACCATAATCAAATTAATAAATCATAAATTAATATTTTTATTAGTTCATTATTCAATCTAATTTTAAAAATATTAATATATCTAGTGCCACCAATAAAGACCTTTCATTGGGTGTACTCAACTATTATTACAATATAAAGGCAACAAAAGGGATAAGTGGTAAAAAATTTTCATGCTCAACCACTGTTCATCTAATTAAAAGAATAATTTTCTACAACAACAGCAATAAGGCATTTTCCCACTAAATGGGGTCGACCACATAGATCAAACAACGTCATAAAATTCTATTATAAATTATATTTTTAGATAAACCATTTAAATCTAAATCTTTCTTAATAGTTTCGTCTATAATTTTTCGTGGTCTTCCTTGACCTTTAATTATTGGACTATTTTTCATCTGATCTACTTTTCTTACTGAGATTTCCATACGTTTTCTCCACACATGTCCAAACCATCTAAGACGCGATTCCACAATCTTTTTTATAATAGGTGCAACCCCAACTTTCTCTCTAATGTACTCATTTCTAACTCTATCTAATTTGGTATGTCCATTCATCCAACGCAACATTTTCATCTCTGCGACATTAAGCTTATTTTCCTGTTGACCTCTTATTGTCCAATACTCAGTCTCATGCAACATTGTCTATCTTATAACTGTACGATAAAATTTACCCTTAAGTTTAAGTGGTACTCTCCTATTACTAATAACATCTGAAGCACTTTTCTATTTCATCCATCCTACTTGAGTCCTATTATTTACATCTTCCTCTATTTCCCCGTCATGTTATATGATAGACCCAAGATACTTAAACCGAGTGACTTATGATATGGTGTGTTCTTCGATTTTTACTTCTATACTAGAATTAGTGTGCCTCTTACTAAATTTATATTCCATATACTTCGTTTTATTTCTACTCAAATGAAATCCATGATCTTTCAAAGCAAGTCTCCACATCTTTAACTTATCATTTATTTCCTCTCTCGACTCTCCAACTAAGACTATATCATCTACAAAGAGCATACATCGTGGCACCGACTATTGAATAAGTTCAGTAAACACTTCTAAAACTATTATTTACATCTTCCTCTATTTCCCTGTCATGTTATATGATAGACCCAAGATACTTAAACCGAGTGACTTATGATATGGTGTGTTCTTCGATTTTCACTTCTATACTAGAATTAGTGTGCTTCTTACTAAATTTATATTCCATATACTTTGTTTTACTTCTACTCAAACGAAATCCATGATCTTTCAAAGCAAGTCTCCACATCTTTAATTTATCATTTATTTCCTCTCTCGACTCTCTAACTAAGACTATATCATCTACAAAGAGCATACACCGTGGCACCGACTATTGAATAAGTTCAGTAAGCACTTCTAAAACTAAAGTAAAGAGATAGGGGTTGAAAGTTGACCTCTGATGTAAGTCAATAGTTATCGAAAAATCCTCAGTGGGCTTACCTTGAGTTCTCACACTAGTTGTAACCTCATTATACATATCCTGAATTGCTCAAATATACGCAATACGAACTCTTTTTTTCTCCAAAACCTTTCACAAAATATCTCTTGGCACCCTTTCATATGCCTTCTTTAAATCAATGAATACTATGTAAATTTTTTTTATTCTTTCGATATTTCTCCATTAATTTACATAATAAGTATATCGCTTTCATAGTTACCTCTTAGGTATAAAACCAAATTGATTCTCTGTAACTTGAGTTTCTTACCTTAATTTTCGTTCAATAACTCTCTCCTATAACTTCATAGTGTGGCTCATAAGTTTAATTCCTCTATAGTTTGCACAGTTTTGTATGTCCTCCTTATTCTTATAAATAGGAATTAAAGTACTTTTCCTCTACTCGTCTGGCATTCTCTTAGATTTTATAATCTTATTAAATAACTTTGTGAACCAACTTATATCTTTCACTCCTAAATATTTTCATGCTTCAAAAGGTATATTATCTGGTCTTGCTGCTCTATCAGTATCCATCTTTTTCAAAGCTTTTTCTACCTCTACCTCCACCTCTAAATCCTATGATAAAAGGTATAATTTTGATATATATTTTTTTTATAGTGTCTAGGTTATTTGAGTGTAATGAAAACCTATGTCCTTCATTAAAAAGCCTATGAAAATAGCACTTCCACCATTCTTTAATATCCTGTTCTGTGACCAAGACTCTTCCTTCTTCGTCTTTAATACATCTCACTCGGCTAACGTCTCTCTTTTTTTTTCTCTACTTTTAATAAGTTTATAAATACTTTAGTACCTAATGATTGATATAACCCATCAAAAGTCCTAATTTTTGTTTCGCTCACCGCTTTTTTAGTGTCTTTCTTAGTTACTTTATATTTTTTTTAATTTTCCTTACTTTTACACAAAGCACATGCTTTATAATATTCTCTTTTAACTTTAACCTTACCTTGTACGCTTGTATCCCACCACCAAGATTCTTTATCTTTAGATTCAAAACCTCTTGATTCCCTAAGTATCTTTTTTACAACCTTCCTAATCTTTTTAGCTATCTCGTTCCACATATCATTTGCATTTTCTTGTACCTCCTATGATCCATCCTCTAGAATTCTTCTTTACAAGTTCTTTTTTTTATCACCTTTCAATTGCTACCACTTTATCCTTGCCATCTTATCTTGATCTTTACTTTTTATTCTCCTTTTAATTTGAATATTCATTATTAAGACCCTATGTTGTGTTATCAAACTCTCCCCAGGTATAACTTTGTAATCTATACAAATCTTTCTGCCAACTTTCCTTAATAAAAAGAAATCAATTTGAGAATATATCCTCCTATTTTTATACGTGATAAGATACTTTTCACGCTTCTTAAAACAAATGTTAGTTATAATAAAATTAAATACTAATGAGAAGTCTAAAATAGTTTAACTCTTTGTATTTATTTCTCCTAAACCATATTCTCCATCGTAACCTTTAGATATACTCCCAACATAACTATTAGAATCTCCTCCTATGAGAATCTTCTCCCCTAAAAGTATTC
Source organism: Erythrophleum fordii (assembly GCA_032878935.1). NCBI lineage: Eukaryota > Viridiplantae > Streptophyta > Magnoliopsida > Fabales > Fabaceae > Erythrophleum > Erythrophleum fordii. The sequence goes on along the minus strand of JAVQMF010000049.1, from coordinate 15,137,978 downwards.
CCTGAATTAAACCTTTTAAATCCTCCAAAAACTATATCTTATAGTGCTCTTCTAACCTTACTTGTAGTGCGTAAACATTAATACTATTAAAAGTTTCTCTTTTCATTATAAATTTTAACGCTATAATTCTGCCTCCTAATTTTTTTACATCTACCACGACATTTTTCCAATCCTTATCTACAATTATACCTATTCTATTTCTAAATTTAATTTTACCAATGTACCAAACCTTAAAACCTGAAATGTCTAACTCCTTTACCTTTTATCCTACCCATTTAGTTTCTTATAAGCACATAAAATTAATCTTCATTCTAATCATAGTATCTACTATTTTCATTGATTTACCTATAAATATACTTATATTTCAAGTTCCAAGACGAATCTTACTTTTGTGAACTAATTTCTTTACTCACATTTATTCACAAAAATGTAAAAACCCTTACTTATTTTTCATTATACCCAAACGATAATGCAACGACTTTTGCTCATTTGACACTGTACTCGAACTATGCAACGCGTTGCTTACGGACAACGCCCTAACATTAACGTTAATATATCGTTGATCCATGTCATAAAGATTCGACGAAATTTTATGTTTATCGACTGCCTAACACAACTTTCTTCTTTTTTCCGAGCTTGGGATCGACTATAAAATGATTTACATTAAAGCACAGCATAAGCAAAGTTTAAAAGAATAATTTACTATTTAAAATGAAATAACTGCATTAAATAACACCAAACTTGTTATCACAAAATGCATCATTATTAGCACCATATGGCCATTAGAAGATGTTATTGCTCTTAAGCCCACAAGATAGCGCCATTGTTGGCACAAATAAATCAGAATCAATAAGGCAAGCACCAGGGTGAAACGGATGCTGATACCTTTATTCAGGTAGACAACCTTCAAAACTATTCTTGCTTGTTTTGTATGTTTTTCAGTATCAGTTAACACTCAAACTGATGATTGATATGAATAGCCAGAAAGTTTATTTCCAATGACTGTTCATTGTAAAACAACATACAAATTTAACATCCTCAAGATGGATAACATACTTGACAAAATCAAGATACATTAATCTTTCCTTCAGATTGCAAAAGATCGTGATAAAATTAGACTTATTTTTTACACAGTCTTCTGAACAGCAAGCAGTAACCAATTGGCAACTGAGATGGAGAACGCAAACAATGATTTACAGTCGATTAGTCAAAAAAAAAAAATCTAATTTGGCATAATCCAGCTAAAATATGAAGACAACACTGTCATGTACTCTGGACTTCTGATTTTGAGCAACGCATTCTGAAATCCACATTAGGTTCCTAATCTCCTGCTCCCTTAACCTCATATATGCGAAAAACACAGCATAATGGAACTGCCAAATAGAAAAAACAGAGCAGCTCAGTAAAGAGTAACACTTAACTGTACACGAAGTGAAACCATTAGCTCTGCTAAACGATTTTCTTGGAAAGCTCTGACTCTCCTTTTTTCCGTTTTTTCCATGACTTAGATCCATCAGCCATTCCTATGCTAGCTACTTCTCTACTGGAGCCAGAAACACCAGTACTCACAGAAACAGTTAAATACAAACCTGTTGCTCAAACGCTAAGCAAAGCCTCTTCACCTCCTCCTCATAGAATGCCTTGTCAAGCATCTGGTTTTCTCCATATGACAATTTAGCAAAAATAGACTGATAAGGGGGATATTTTTCCATTACCGCACGAACCTACAACAGCAACCAAAAATGGGATCTAAGGCCCAAACAACATCGTACTAAAAGCAATCAAGTAGAAATACAGGTGTCCGCTGTCCACTGTTATAATGATTGACAGTACAAAAGGATAGATACAGGGAGAAGAGGATAGTGAACTACACAAAGAAGCTCCTGAAATCAACGTCCAAAATCAAGTACAATTTTTTTTTTTTCGCTGGGGGGGGGGGGGGGGGGTATTCAAGTCATATGTCCCATATTTATAGTCTATAATAAAAGAGCTCAAAGAAGAAGAAGAAAAAAAAACCATTGTGAGAGATAAAACATCCAAGAACCCGTTTGGTATGCAGAAAGTTGAGGATATAAAGGGAAAAGGAAAGGAAAAAAGTGATTTTGTAGATAAAAAATACCCATAATACCTTTATTTTTAATAATTGAATAATATTATTAAAAAATATTAAATAATAATTGAATAATAATTATAGGAGTATAATTGAAATTTTCCCAAACTTTCCATTTTCCCCTTCTTTTTCCCTCCCCATTTTTCACTACCAAACGGGCCCTAAGAGTTTCTGTCATAGAACAATCCCCTTATATCCACCAATGAAACTACTCAAGCCATTGCACAATTAAGATGCAAAATATACCTGGTCAATGTCTTCACAGACAGCAAGCTCCTCATGACCATAAGGGTAACTGATCAAGTCAGCCATTACTAAATAATCATTGCAAAGCAGCACATAAACTTCCATTTTGAAAAACAAATACATAATTAGATAAGAACTTACAGTAAACCAAAATTAGAATACAATTTCCTACGATCATCTCTGGTGAGCTCAGTACCAATGCTGCCAAAATGAAAAGTCAAAACCATCAAAGTCAGTTGTACAAATATCTAAATCGATAATAGTTACGCGAAACTTTCTTAGTTTCAATTACCTATTTATGGTAATATTCACAGCCCTTCTATCAGCCTCAAAAGCTAGAAGGTCAGACATGATTTCAGCAGTGGCACCACCAAGTTTCTGTCCAAGTACAACATTGAAATTGATAAAACCACAAAAAAGGGAAAAGAGGGAATACATGTATACAAGATGGAAAAAAGCTCTAGTGCACTCACCTGACAAAATTTGTAAAAGTCTTCGAGATATGCCTTGTAAAGAGTGTTCCTCATTATTTCAATGTTCATATCATCCAAGTCCTAGAAAGAAAGAATGCATCAGGAGTAACAGCAGTCAGCAGAAGTCCATGAGCATACATCTAAGAAATTGACCAGTTCCACAATAACATATACAGCTACAAGGATGAAACTATTAAGCAACTAGACCATTCATGCTAATACTATCAAAAGTTTGCTTCCCGTTATCCCCCCCCCCCCCTCCCCCCACCAAAAAAAAAAAACACACACACACACATAAGGGGTGAACAAACCAAGCTGTTTGAAGGCATGATGCTAGGCTCGTTAAGCTTGCAAACAACTCTATTAATAATTAAATATTACTTTTTTAATATATGTTACATTTATATATGATTTTATCAAAGATTATATATATATATATATATATGTAGTTTACTCATACACATACATAATATAAAATTTCATAATTTTTTATTTAGTTTAATTTGCATATGTGCATTTAAGTATATATATTATATTTATAACAATGTCTGTGAACTATTCAGAATAGGCTCAAATTCGAGCTCCCTTTATTTTAAATGAATAAGTTTGATGATGTTAAAGCTCAGCTCATCTATAGCCCTACATATGTGTGTGTGTATGTGTGTTTTAGAAAGATGTAATGATGCAAAATTTTCTTCAATACAAAGGCCCAAAGCAAGCTGCCAGAAATTTCTTGAATTTTAATATTACCATCTCGTAGAATTACTTTTATTACAACATATTGGATGTAAAGAAGGGGATTTAGAAATAAATTGTTCCCAGTTTTTGCCATAGGCCTATAGCACCTAATACCCTCAGTTTGAACATGCTGATTATGGACCTAAAATTTCTGAACAAAACTAAGAGCAAGAGAATTTAAGTAGCAATATTAACCTCTGATGTAATGCAGTCAGAGAAGTATGGAGCCAGAGGAGTGTCCACAAGTACCAGCCTGTAAAGCTCCCGCATATTCTGAGCAACTGCTAGAGTAGCAATGCTGAAGAGAACCAAAATATAATTAAAATTCTGAGTACTTATATAGTCATTATACCAAACGATACATAAAAATTATTATACCTGTCAAACATGCCCAGTGGATGACATTTCTCTAATAATTCTTGAACATCTCTTTCATGCAAGGTGCCAGTAACAATCAAAACAACGTTGTCTATCATGTGACCATATCTGCAGGATTAGAAAAGAATGCATATTAGTCTCTGTTTTCCCCTTTTATTTTGCTTTATCTAGGTAAAAGATCTCTTAAATAGAAAGGATCCACTGCAGAAAATCTATCAGCCCAAGCCCAGTCTGATTTGAATCCAACTTTCCTCAAAAGATCTGAGTTAGTTTCCAAAATCTTGGCCGGAGTTCCTGAGTAATTAAAGTGCCAAGATTTGGTATTATCATAGAAATCACCTTGTATCAATGTGATATGTATAAAACTTCAAAAAAAGATATTTATCATTTCTTTCCCAAACTTCGTATATATCCTTATTATAAGGTTCACAAGAATCACAATGACAAAAAGATATAAGTAAATACACCAAGAGAACAGACAGAAAAATGAAGTCAACATACGTGATGTACTCTAAAAAGGTTGACAAGGGTTCTGTGGCTTGGCATAACATGTGCTTATAGTCATCAACCAATTTAAGAGTACATTTCTCCACAATTGTAGTTGTATGCAATGGAGAAGGCTCTGCAAATGGTAAATCATCAACATAAACAAATGGTTTTAAGCTCTTGAATACTTTAATAGAATAGAAAACATTAAGTGGAAAACTAGATAAGAACTCAATTGATAATAAAGTAAAAACTCAGATCTGACTGTTTCAGTTTTTCAAAAGATTTATCACATGAGATATGTCTTATCTTCCTTCCCTTACAAACAAGAAGTACACATTTTTTAACCAGAAGACACCTAGCTTTAAAGTAACAATGAAAACAAAAAAGGACCCACAAAGGTCATAAATCTTCACCTCGAGGGGAAAAAAAAACAGAATCCATGGAAATGATAATTCAAAATCTTTCAGATACATAAAATTATAAATACACAAGTTCTCAGTGAAGTTACACAAAAAACATTTAGTCCATCAATATGGATGGTCTTATGGTGTCATCATTGAAGTTGCACAAAGGACATTTACTCCATGCAGATTGATACATGGAGTTAGTAATAATAGTATAGTTAACACTTTAGCATCTCACACTTTAGCATTTCACTCTTCTAGAAATAAGAAATAAGAGTGAGTTACAATAGCTATGGGTTGTTGTTGAATTTGTTATATGAACCTTTTACTCTCTCTCTCTGCACCAATCTAGTACTAGAGCTTTGATCTCAATGTACAATCGCATTAAAGGCTTGCATGCAAGATCATCCCTTAGAGTTTGACCAATGCATTGCTTAGACAACTCACGATGTGGTGGAATTGAAACAATGGGTGGCTCGAATTGAGAATCTCGTTGCTGATTTGGCTGTGAAGTTTACACAATTGGCTTCGAACAACAATGGTGATGGTCACATTGGAGCATTGAGTACGAATGGACCTAGGATGGCGAACGGATGTCCTCCTCCTCCTCAATTCAAAACGTTCAACGATGCTTACTCCAGCAATTACATGTTTCCAACGAAGCATACAAGAATCGAATTTCCAAAGTTTAATGGTAATGACTTTTATGGATGGCAAGATCGCTTGAAGCAATTCTTCGAGATTGATGATACACCTGAAGCTCAATGAATTCGTTTGGTGAGTGTTCATCCGAAAGGTCTAGCTCTTTAGTGGCATCTCAGTTTCATGAAGCAGAGACAATTGAACGAAGCAAGTTGGGAGAAATATATGAAAAGTATGGCAGCTCATTTTGATGATGTTGCAAAGGTAGATGCCATGGTTGAAATTAAAAATTTGTAAAAGAGAAGATATGGTCATGTTGGTGTATACCCTAGAAGCCAATCATAGGATGATTGTATTTACATACATTTTATTACCTTTTGATAAATAAAAGCACTTCAATTATCATATTTGATATTATATTTGTGTAATATAAATAAATATATTAATTATCCCTAAAACAATTATTATTCTTAAATTGTCCCTAGTCGAGTATTATTGTGAATAAGGATAGAAATAATATAGTGAGACTAGTATGTATATTGACTGATGACCATGGTCATGGATATGAGATATCAAGTCATTACATGGGTACTTGTTAGAGAATATTTGTACTAGACAAACCTCCCATGAGAGTGCTTTATGGATTATCATGTGTTATAAGCTATTCTCATGGTAACCATGATGTAGACCTAAAAATCACTACAGGTTGTTGCATGAAAAGTCATATACTTTGATGCTGTCAACTGTTACTTTTAATAAGGATGACAAAAAGGGCGGTAACTAGGTATACCACAAATCATGCAAAGGAATGTGAGTGATACAAATAAGATTTTGTCCCTCCGATATACGAAGAGTGATATCTGTGAGCACCTTGATTAAGTAAGACTAAGAAATGTACGGCAGTGCTTAAATGGATCAATATGTAATATTGATTCATTTGTTTTGATTTAATCTACTCAAAGATCAAGAATACATATATTGAATTATAAAGAGAATGACACATTCCATGCCTTAAGTTCAATTTAGATATTCAGACAAAAGGGACTAAACTACATAGAATATTGGTCACAGATTAAGTATGTAGAATTAAAAACATTCTTATTAATTGAGTGACAATGATGTATTACTAGATACCACTCATTATCTGTGATACTAAAGTAAAGTTCTTTTGTAGATCACTAGCAATGTAATAAGAACATATAGGGTTGCACACGAAGAGTATATCAAAATTGGAGTTAATGTAATGTAAATTAGATTTTAGTTGGACTAGAGATCTTACAATATATAGCCCAAAATATATATTATAGTATAATTATTATATTATATTATATTATATTAAAGTAATATTACATTCTTTTCAGCTTTATTGTATTACATTCTTTTTAGGTAGTTGTTATTAGAATGGGTCAGTAACTAAAGCTCAATTATCTCTCCACTCATTATTTATTTGGCTAAGGTCCATTAGTTGGATATCATAAAACCTTAAGCATTTGTTTATAAATAAAAAACTAAGGGTTTGGTACCTGTATGGATAAAACCAAGTGAGAGCCGCCAAAAAGAGTAAGAGAGAGTCTTCTAATAGAGACTAAGAAAAGAGAGAGACTCCATCCATTCACACTGAGATTGGAATTTTGATCTACTCGTGTGTGGATATCGTAGAGACGTACGTTCATTGATCTGTGTTTGTGATTTCTTGCAAGCATTTGAAAGAGTTTGTGCATTCGTGGGATTATGAGATCATGAGTTGAATAGACGCAGACTTTACTGCAGGGGCGATCTTTGCAAATTCCTATCAATAGTTTATGCCCTTTTGCAAAGATCCTAAATGAGCTTCAAAAAATTTTAAATTTATTCGACTATGCTTGTACGTTGAATCCCAACAAGTCAATGTTTATCAGGAAAGGTTCAAAGAACTTTTGATAGAAGTTGACTTACTAGAGCCTATAGCCATAAGCTATTTCCTCAGTGGCCTTCGCTCTTAACATTCTGATAGCAGTAAGGCTATTCAATCCTAGCGATTTGGCTAATGCAATGTATATTGCTCACCTTCAAGAAACATCTATTTAAGCCTTCCACAGTCATTCCTTAAATCTCACTAAACGACCTTCTTATGGTTATTCCCTGAGTTATAGAAGTCACAATACTACCCCTAAACCTTCTTCCAAGAACCAAAGCTTGCATCAACCTATTGTCTAGACTAACAAAATAGTTTCTAGAACCAATTCTTCTATCACTAATAAGCAATTGAAACAGACGAGCAAAAGATAGATGGATGAGAGAAGGAAACATGGATTATGTTACTGGTGTCTTGACAAAAGCTCTTCTAACCATAAGTGTAAAAACTCCCAATTCTTTATGATCATGGTACAAGATGAAGATAAAGACATATTCTTGGATGCACGTGCTATAGAGGAAGAATTAAGAGGTGTTTATTCACAAGAAACTACTGTTATTGCATCATTGAATACTATTGAAAGCAAGGGAGGGTGTTCTACAACGAAGATGCATGGGAGAATTAAGAAGCAATCTATTATCATGTTACTTGATACAAGGAGCTCTCACAATTTCCTAGGTACTTCACTAGCTAAGAAATTAAAGATCAAGGTTCAAAAAGCTAGGTGCAAGTCACAGTAGAAAATAGTTAGAAGGTCACCATCTCGAGGAAGTGTATGCAGCTATTTATACAAGATCAATCCGTCATAGCTGATTTCTTGCTTATGGATTTGGGAGATTATGATGGCTGAATGGCTTGATACTTTGGGGAGAATTGTTTTGGACTTAAAGGAGAAGTTCATGGAGTTCAAGTTAGAGGGCACAACTTATAAAATCAATAGCATTTATCACAATGCCAAACTGTGTGAGCACCGCAAAATTAGAGCAAAGGCTATTATGGGCACCTAACAAGCATTCTTTATTCAAATTACTCCTCCTTTCCTTGAGAATGAATTATTTTTCATAGAATCAATGGACCAATTGCATGTCAATTAGAGTTTTGAATGAGATTGAGGACCTTTTTCAAGAACCAAAATCTCTCCCACCTTCAAGGTTGTTTGATCATCAAATTCACTTGAGGGTGGATCATCCTATCAGTTCTAAGCCCTATTGTTATGGTCCCATCCAGAAAACTGAAATAGAAAAACAGGTCAAGGATATGCTGAGTGATACGTCACATCAATAGCGCCTTTGCATCACTAGTGGTTTGGTGAAAAAAAAGGATGGATCTTGGTGGTTTTGTATTGATTATAGCAAACTTAATGAGCAGATCATAAAAAATAAGTTTCCTATACTAATCATTGAGGAGTTATTATATGAATTATATGGTGCTACCTACTTCTCAAAGCTTGATTTGAGAGTCGGATACCATCAAATCAAAATGCAAGCAGAAGATGTTGAGAAGACCGCTTTCTGTACTCATAAGGCCTCTATGAATTTCTAGTTATACCATTTGAGCTTAACAATGCCCTGACAACTTTTCAAGGCCTCATGAATAGTGTTTTGAAAGCATTTCTTAGAAAATTCATCTTAGTTTTTTTTTTTTAAAATAATATGTTGGTCTATAGCTAAACTTAGGAGGATCATATGACACATTTGAAGCTCGCACTTCATGCTATGGGGAAACATCATTTGCTGGCCAACCAAAGCGAATGTGTATTTGGTGCCACTACAGTGGATTATCTTGGTCCCATTATCTCAGTTAAAGGCGTAGAAGCAATCCCATGGAAAATTGAAGCCATCACCGCTTGGCCAACTCCTAATTTTGTTAAAGCATTACAAAATTTTTTTGGGTCTTGCTGGATATTACCAATGCTTTGTATGAAATTATGGTATTATATGTCAGCCCCCAATTGATTTATTAAAGAAAAATGAAGCATTTAAGCGGATTGGGGCTGCCAACTCAGCTTTTGAGATGCTTAAAGCTGTGATGACTACTCCTCCTGTGCTTGCTTTAACCAAACTTTAATGAAAAGTTTGTCATTGACACGGATGCTTCTAATATCAGCATGGGGGCTATGTTATCACAAAATGGACATCCTATAGCTTTTACTAATAAGGCTTTATGCCCATCTAAGAGAAGTCTTTTTGCCTCCGAGCAGGAATTGATGGCTTTGCCGTTTGCCGTTAAATAGTGGCATTTATATATGCAAAGGCAGCCTTTCATCATTAAAACAGATCACTTGGCTTTAAAGTACATTTTAGAGCAAAAGTCTGTCACTTCTGACCAGTACAAGTGGCCGCATAATTTGTGGGGTTTGAATTATGAGATATTGTATTGGAAGGGTAAGGAAAATGCAGATAAGGATGCCTTGTCTCATCGACATCATGTGACAGATGAGGGTACTCGTACAGCCATCACATCTATAGTTTCAAAGTTGACTGCTAAAGTTAGAGACAGTTGGAAGGATGATGATAAGCTTCAGGTTCTAGTTTAGGACTTAGATCCTCTTATGCATCCTCATTATTCTTGGTCCAATGGCACCTTGCAGCGAAAGGGCAAATTAGTTGTTGCTGCAAATACAGAGTTGTATGAGCAATTGCTAAAATTTTTTCACACAGATGCTCTTGGTGGCCATTCCAGCATGGTACCAGCATCTAAACACACCTCCTCTCTCTCTCTCTCTCTTTGTTGGGAAGGGCATAGAGCAGGATGTTCGGAATTTTGTGCAACAATGCTTGGTATGTCAACGCTCCAAACCTCAAAATGTGGCTAGTCCAGGTTTGACTCAGCCATTACCCGTACCCAAAGCCATTTGGACAGATCTTTCAATGGATTTTATTGAAGGATTGCCTAAATCCTACAATAAATCCATTATCTTAGTAGTGGTTGATCGTTTGAGCAAAGCAGCCCATTTCATGGCCCTTAAACAACCATATTCAGCATGGATGTAGCTCAGTTGTCCATGGACAATGGGGTAAAACTACATGACTTTCCTAAACTATTGTCACTGATAGGGATCTCATCTTTCATAGGAAGTTTTAGAAGAAATTATTCCACTTTTACAAGGTCAAACTTGCTTATTCTTCAGTTTATCATCAGCAAACAGATGGACTAACGGAGGTTCTTAATCGATGCTTGGAGTATTACCTTTGTTGCATGATGGGTGACAATCCGAAAGTTCTGGGTGAAATGGCTTCCCTTGGCTGAATTGTGGTACAATACCACCTTTCATTCAGCCATTAGAATGATACCCTACCAGGCTGTTTTTGGCATCCCTCTCCCGCTTCATTTACCATATTTGGTTGGGGATTCTCCTAATGACATGGTTGATAGGAGTTGCCAGGAAAAGGCAGCTACTATTCAATCTTTGAAGCACAAGTTGGCAAAGGTCAGAAACCATATGGTACAGCTGGCTAATAACCACAGAATAGATAGGTAATTTAATGTGGGTGATCTTGAAATTACATCCGTTTCAAAGGAATCTTATCAATAATTCCTCTCTCCATAAATTAGCTGCAAGGTTCTTTGGTCCATATAAGGTGCTTAAGCAGGTGGGCAAGGAGGCTTATGAGTTGGAATTATCCAACAATTGTCGCATTCGTCCCATGTTTCATGTCTCTTAATTGAAGAAACATGTTGGTGTTGCTGCTCCTATTAGTTCTGACCTTCCCATGCCTTATCCTCAAGGCCATTTCCTGATGGAACCTGCTGAGATATTGGCTAGAAAGGTGGTGAAATGGGGAAATTTACTTGTCACTCAAATCCTCATACGGTAAAAGCACAGCAATACAGAAGATGCTTCATGGGAAGATTTAACTGCTATTAAGACTCAATTTCCTGATTTTGATACTACGACTACTGCCCCTAATCCTTGAAGACAAGGATTTTTTTTTTTTGGGGGGAAGGGGGCTAATTGATACGGGGAGTTAGTAATAATAGTATAGTTAACACTTTAGCATTTCACTCTTCTAGAAATGAGTGAGTCACTGTAGCTATGGGTTGTTGTTGAATCTGTTATACGAACCTTCTACTCTCTCTTTCGGTGGTGCCCCTGCACCATCGATCTCTAGCACTTGATAGACAATTTGAAGTTTAATTCACACAAGTTCCACTTTAGATTTATTTAATCAGGGAAAAAAAACTTCAGTTCGCTATAATGGACAAAAAAAATTGAATTCAATCCTCAGACGCACCATTTTGCAGATAAGGGCCATACTCGGTGGCGGAAAGGTGCATCTTGATATCGTCAAGCGTTTCACATTGGCACAAATTGTTGTAATCGGCGGCGGTCAGCAACCCAGCACGGTGTCCTCGCACGATAGCCTCCAGGTAACCGCCATGAATGTTGAATGTAAGAGCTTCAAAGCTGTACATTCCCGCAAGACGATGACAGGATCTGCAGGGTGCAGATCTGAATTCAATTGCAGAAATCGAAGAAAAATTAAAGAAGAAAATTGATGGAAGTAATGTAGCAAGGGGATCGAGAACGAGAAGACCCCCTCGGGAAAAGAGGCAACCAAGGGAAGAACTGGCCAAAAAGACAGAGGTAAAAGAAGCCAACGCGTCTCGCGATGAAAATAAAATGATCTAAGGTAAATTTCTGTTCTTTTTTTTTTTTTTTGATCGGATAATTTGGCGAGATTCCAAAATTAGCCCTGTTCCAATTTTTTAAATACAGGATCCCACGGACCTAGGCATTTGCCCATATGGTTGGGTATTGGGCTTAACTTTGACGCTATGATGGACCATTGCGACCCAACCAAGACCAAAGATAGAAAGCCCATTGGTTCCAAAACTCTGGTCTCGATCTTTTTTCATTCGGCCAATATATCTTGTTCTTCAAAAGTTCAGGCAAATCAATTCATATTAAATGTAACAGATCCAACAGGGACGGATCGAACACATGTTGCAACATGTGGATACTTTTAATGAAGTTCTCAACTTATAATTTCCCTTTTCTTATTCTAAATTTATAGTAATAATAAAAATTTTAAAATTGTAACTTGTATATTTTTTATTAAATTTAGATATAATTTGTTATATTTTTATTATTAAAATTTTTAATTAAAACATAATAAATATATTATTTTTAATAATATAATAACACATATATAGTTTAATTAAAAAATAATAAAATTATTTGTAAAAATTATACATTTATCATAATAATATTAAAAAATAATATATTTGTTATGTTTTAATTAAATAATATAATAATAAGAATATAATGAATTGTACGTAAGTTTTTTTTCTACAAAATTTACCACTTGTATTTCATATGTTCTAACAAAATAAAAACTCAATGTCTAATCAATTATGAATGGGGAATAGAATTGGAGATTAAAATTAGATACTTACGCTAATTTTGGATTAATTCATATTTTGTCTTTGGATATCTAATATTCGTTTGTTATAAATGGACAGATAAAATATTCAATATCTAACATAAATATATCTGTTAGAAAGAAGACAGTATCAAGTATTACATAGTAAACGTACATACTTAAATACTTTGAATTGTAGGTGTGAAGTAGTTCAAATATTGAGATATAGAGACCTGGGTTGAGAATCCTACTTCCATCAAGGAGAAGTATGTAAGTATCTTACAATGATCCAATTATGCTTTTTATCTCTAGTTGCATAATTAATCTATATGAGTTTCAACGGAAGAGAGAAAAAAGAAAAAAAAAATCCAACGAATTAGCTGCATATTTCCGCACCAATGATTTTTAGAACTGTCTTTCTTTCAATTATCGTTATTTTTCAAAAAAAAAAATATTGCAACAAGCTTGCTAGTACACCTACTTCAAATTTTAAAACAATAGCTTTTTTTAGTTAACCTTGATTTTATAAAATAGGTAAAAAAAATTGGGAGTTGGGAGTGGAAAAAGGAATAAGGTAATAATCAAATTTAGGTACATCACGAGACATAGTATAATATGCCAAAAAAAAGAGAAAAAGAAAACCACATGCAATGCTTGGGAGAAAATTTGAAAATTTTATTTTTCAAAGTGTGCTTCATAGATGCATTAAGAGAGTATTTATATTAATTTTATGAGAAAGTCTAATCACTGATCATAGATAACATTTAAAAAAATCTAAATTAGGAAAGTCTTTAAAAATTAAAAGAAAAATGCTTGATAATAAGAAAGTCTTAATAGAAAACTGTCTAAAAACAAGAAAGCAGAAATTTTCAAAAGTAAAGCAACTTGTTTAACTTCTAACAATCAACATGTTCAATGCACTTATTTAATACGCAGTCCCCGACATGATATTCTAACATTTATGTCCAATGGAAATCCCCCTTGAATTAAAGTTCTTTGACCTATAACTCCTCTGATTAATATTCAAACTCTCAAATATTTTCAATTTAAATACAACTTTTATATTATTGAGTCAACGTCATTAATGAATAAAAAGTTTGTTTGTTATGATTTTGTATGTTATTTATGTTTAATTCTGGAGACGTCCATGTTCAACTCACATGATTAGGATAGAACAAAACAAAGTTTGTTGAGTTAGCTCCAATTAAGGGTATAAATATTATATGTGGGAAGTTAAATGTGAAAACAGAAATAAAAAAAGATAATTTTAGAAATAAAAAAATAATTTTAATGTCTCTATTTTTAATTATTGAGTAATAATTGATAAATAGTATTAAATAATGATTATAAAAATAAAATAGACATTCTACAATTTTTTTTTTTAATTTTCCTTTTCCTTACACCATTAAAAGTGTCCTTAGTCATTCATAAACTATTCATACGACTTGTTAAGAATTTGAATTAGGGCTCAGCATATTTATTAAATAAATAAGTTTAATTAATTAACATATTAAACTTATTTAATTAAACGAGTTGAGTTTAAACATATGATATTCTATTTGTTAAGTTTGCAAATAGTTTTATTTAGAATAAAGTATTACTTCATATAATATATATTATATTCATATTTTATTTTATTAAAAATTATAAATAAATACAGAAGTTTATGTACATCATTAAAATATTATAATATGGATTTTTATAAAATTTTTTCATACATATATAAGTATATAATATAAAAATTCATAATTTTTTATTTAATTTATTTTTCATATGTGCATATATATATAATTTTTGAATGTTATATTTAATATTATCCGTGACTCTTTTGAACTCTACTCATTTATATCATAATTTTTTATTTGTTTAAAATTTAAGCTGGTATTTAGATTTGCACCATCTCAAATAAATAAGTGTGATCATATTAAAGTTCCGCTCAACTACAACTATGATCTAACCTAATGCATGTGCATGCCGAAGCTGTTGCTTCAATTAAAAAAATGTAAATAATTAATTTGGGCATGAATCATAACTCCTTTTTGTAATTTTTTTTTTATGTTACTTCCCAGATCAGATTGTTCCGGTTGGATGATTTTAGATCAAACTTCATAGTTTATATTACTGCTTAGAATTAAAAGATAACAGCTAAATATTTTTTTTCAAAACAATAAATTCGGACTCCATATTTTTTCTTTTCCAAAAAAAAGAAAAGAAAAGAAAAAGCCCTATTACTCATGCCCCCTTTGAGCATAGAATTATATGCGGGTTGGCCATGGGCTTTGTTTTCATTTTCATTTTGATAGAGCATCCATGTTCGTATATGATTTCCTTTTTAAAATGATTATTTTACATACAAAAAGTATTTGTACATTTTTTAACAGCATGTTATAAAAGCATATTACACATATACTAGTTGCTTCACATGCACTAAACAGCACGTCAATTTTTTTTAATTAGTTTTTAAATCAAATCAAGTTATAATATATTTTTATATTTTAAAAATATATAATAAAAAATGACGGAAAATAACGTTTATATTTATTTATTATTATAATAATAGTTTATTCTTTAGGTTAGTTTCAGACTTAGGAACCCAAAGGCATAGTAATATAGAAATATCTTTTGAATTGATCATCAAATTTTAGTTTATATAAATCCGAAGTTTGATTTATAAGATACCATTGTACATTTTTCTCTTTGGATCAGCAAGATATCATTGAACATTAGTTTACGCTTTTTGGCACATTTGATTTATTACATAACATTATAATAAGCTAAGTAATAACGATGACTTAATTTTTATTTTTTGGGTTATATATTAAAATGTATAACTTAAAATAAATACTTAAAAGGCATATCGATTAATTAGCGTACAGCTGAGAATTGAATATCAGTGTCTTTTGGATGGATCTCCCTGAAATGATTAAGCGTACATCTGAAATTTTCCACATCCAGAAAATTATATGTTGTAGTTAATCTTTTTCCCAGTCAATTGAAAATTAAAAAGCATCCACACCTTGGAACTTGAACAAAGAAATCGATCGAAAGAAAGCGTAATAATTTATTACGTTCGCACATAGCATATTCTCCAGATGCTCCTTGCATCATGCATCGTACGTGTATTTTCTTACAGCTCCAAGAAAATAGAAACTAGTACAAATGGTTCATTAATTTATCGGTTGCTTGGTTATTGCTCTCGTTTGCTGCATAAAAATATACTAAGATGGTTTGAAAACTATAACATAGTCCAACCATCTTACTGATATTTTAATACCGAAGGAAACGTTTATGTTCCCTCAAAACAGGATAAACTTCCAGAGAAACATATAATTTTTAAATGCCAATGACATGGTAGGGTAGACTTCTCTTTCACATATAAAAACCCATAAGATGAAAAAAGAGAAAGAAAAAACCGTGGGTTGTGCCTAACCAAGAAAAAACATGGGATCATAAATGATGAATTCCTTGGATGTGGGGTTGCGTTTGCTGCTATAAATTAGTTTAAAAATTATGGTTTTTTGTCGGGTTTTGAATTTCGGTACTAGTATAGCCTCGCTGTTTGCAAAACTTGCCCATTGAAATGTTGGACAATCGCTTACATATACTACTATTATCATAATGATAAATATGGACAACATAACAACAACATATCAAAATAAAAATATGAACTTTTGGTGGGAACTGAGTAGAAAACAAGAGATCTGCACTCCACGGATAATTAAAAATAAATAAATAAAGTGAGAAAGCCGAGTTTTCTTATTTTTAGTCTGATTAATTATCACCTTGGGGTTTTCCTTGCTGCCATCCCATCCCACATATTTTAAAAAAAAAAAAAGTTTACCCAAGTTCTACCCCTTTGCAAATTTTTAAATGAATAAAGAGCCCAAGAGACATGCTAGTTGAAACCATAGATTTGATCCAATCTATATTAACTTCCATCTAATTACAACTATACTTTTTTAGATAAAGCACAATAATTAAGAAAAATGCCTATTGAAATATTGATTCAAATGTTGAAAGACTAAAAAAATTCACCTAACAATTTGACCCACATGCATGCATGTATACCTACCAAACCTCTCCTGTTTTGTTTCACCAATCTAGCATCAAAAGTTGGCATTAAAGATTTTCTATGCCCTCATAAGAGCTAGCGTATCTGAAGCAGCAAAAAGAAAACGTTGCCGTATTTTTGAAAAACCTACCATTCAGTTCAAACATGTCTCACTCTGTTTGGAAGAAACATCTTGAGTTCCCAGTTTTGCCCTTAAACCAGCTCAATAATCTCCTTCTACTAACATTTTTGGACTTTTCCCTCGTTAAGCCGCATTTCACAATTGCCTCTGGTCGTAACTTTTTTGCCAATATTATCCTTAGATCGATATGGACAGCAAGTGGGGATGTGTGGTCCTTTTAATAAGGTTACTTTAAATTGAACTCGTAAAATCATTTACTCTTTCTAGAGTTGTTAACTGACATCCTGGCTTGCTATCAACTCAGACAAATTAATAAAGAAGGGATTAATTATAGGTGAAAGAATAGAAACAAGAGCAATATGCATGATCACAAGTGAAAGATAACGTCTAAAAGATGGTTCTCTTTTGTTTCATATTTAAAAGAATTAACTTGGCTTAACTCAGTTTTATTAATTAGCTTAACTCGTGAAAGGTAACTTATGGCATATACAACGATGTGCCCATGTACTTTACCTTAAAAGCAAGATCAAAGTAGTTTCGTAGATTCTATTACTACTTACTGTTTTAATATTAATTTGAAAAAGTCGTTAAATATAACAATGTGAAGGTTAAATAATTTACAGAAACTTTTAGATTCTAAAAACCATTTCGTTATATATATATATATATATATATTATATTTGAATAATATATTTGGTTAAGCTACTGTCTCAAATTCTTCGTTAATATTTTGGATGCAAGATTAGACGACTAAATCAACTTAATTTAGTTGAAATGCATTAGTCGTGTACGATTTGAGATCACAATGTTTGAGTCAAAGAGCATGCTCTTTCTTGTCAATATAAGATAACAATTAACGGCATATGGATCCCACTTCACTGTATATTTCTCCTTATCTCAATGGTTTTACCATAATTTTCAGTTGTTACTCAAGCAACTCAACTATCAACCGCTGCTTTTTTTCAATACGAATTTCAAGATCCGCATGATGTATAGAGCAACAACATAGCAGCGTTCAAATGCAAGGAAAAATTGCACTCTACATTGATCTTTGTCTTCAATCAATGTTCCTTTAATTTATATAAAATCACATGATTTATTACCTCTTGATTTATCAGTTCCAATGCATTTAGCCTATTACAGTCACATTTTAATGTTAAACCTAACTTTAAATGATGTAAAGTTATCAAAATATATTCACGTTGTTAATACCTAATTTTACCCTCCTAGTTCCAGCCGGCTTTTCCATCTGTTCATTATATTCCTCTTCATAACCCTCAAGCCCATAGGTTAAGTTCATGACGCTAGAAACTGATCAACTGAAACATCTGCTAAACATAAAATATCAAACCTATATATTGTATCAGTATCAGGCATGGCATCTTCAAAATGAATTGGACGATAGGCGTACAAGCATCACGTGCATATTTGTCTCAATTGGAGCCCCTCAAAACGCATCTTCAGAATGCCACTAATTAAAATAATTGAAACCCATGACATGAACAGGTAAAAAGAACCAAGGACGCAACTGTACTACTATTAAACTAGTATAAATTGTAATCTCTTTTCATTTTTTTTAAAAGAAGAATTTGAGGGTAATGCAGGTATAAATACCCATAGTAAGGGCTTTGCTGGGAAAATAATGGTGGATTTTGACAGAAGCTGAAGTACAGTTCTTTACAGATTTATTAATAGATTCCTTTTTTTTTTTTTAAGAATTATGTCATGTGCAATTTTTTTAAAAATTTTCAATTATGTAATATTGAGTTATAAAAAACATATTTGTTTGTAAAATTAATACATTTGTTATATTATCATTAGAGAATTTAATAAAAATATATAAAATTATATCCAATTTTTCTCTTTTTCTATATCTCAGAGAAAGCGATTGGAGAATAAAGAGAAGGGTGCATCGGTGGGGGCACCAAATGAAGAAGCATAGAAAATTTTGCCACTAGCAAAGATGAGGAGGAGAGCAAAATATGTATAAAGCAACACGTGACGGGTATTTTGATAATTTGACATATCAATGGCCAAAAAACAAAAAGATAATTTGACATAACTCAAGTCAGATTTAACATTTAATTTGGATACAATAAGTAAATGCACTAGCACTAATTGTGATTTTTATAAATGGAAAGAAACCTATTGTAATTAGAGACAAAGATCTTAAGATAGATAAGTATAGTTTTCTAATAAAAAAACAAAAAATAGAAAGAGAACTCATAACTTGATTGAAACAAGATCTGTATTATAGTTCTCATTGTTTGGAATCGGCAGCACACGTACTAAGTTATTAAATTGATTTTTAATTAATTAAAAAAATTATGCTAGCTAGAGTTTTACAAAAGAGTTTATAATTAGATTTGTCTTTTCCAATATCAAAGGATATTACCCAATTATCATTTTGAATTATGTGTTTTTTTTAATCTGATTAATAAATCTCATGCCTTTATCCTTGATATTTTTTTTTTCGGTGGGTAAATGCCCTTATTTAATATATGCGTTCAATGTGATAGGATTTAAAAAAAAATTACAATTGAGAACTCTAAATTAAAAATATTTGTATTAAAAAATTTTAAATTTTAAAATTATTTTAAAAGATATAAGAATTAAAATTTTTAAGTTGAGATTCTAAATTATAATTTTTTCACGCAGTTAAAATTTTTAATTTTTAAATTCTTAAAAAAATTTTAAAATTTAAAGTCTTTTTATATAAATATTTTTAAATTAAAATCCTCAATTATAAGTTTCTTTTTTAAGTATATATCTGACATAAAGGATGCACTGTGCAATTCTTGCTTTCCTCTCTATCAAAAATAAATTGCTCCGTTGATTATTTTAAAAATTCAATAAATTTTCTTGAATTTCGGTGCAAAAATAAAACATTATGCGTAATATACAGCTTATCCCATATAATTTGGCTCAAAATCAGTTTATTCTTTGCAGTATAAAGTGTCTTATTTAATTTTTACATAATTTATTTTATTAGCACATAATTATAAGTAGCATTTTTACTTTTAATTTTAATGGAATAATAATTTGAATGTTAAAGAGTAAATTACTTATATTTTAAACCATTTTATAAGCTTGTCGGATTATTAGTGGGATTAAGCTAACATTTTAAATTAAAACTGTTCATTTAATTGTAATAGTAGTATCCAAATATTAAAAATTTTTAATACATAGTTCAAAGTAACTTTTAACACAGAAGCTGTTAGCTAAGTTTGAATAGGTTTTCCCAATTATTTGATATATGTTTTGCCAAATAATCATTCCGAGGCTATCAAGCAATGGAACTATTCAAAGGGGAACAATCCCTTTGCGACGTGGTTCCCCACTAAGTAAAGATCATCAATCGATAAATAATAAAAATTTTAATTTAGATCATTTTGATAAGTCGAGCTAATCTAAATTAACATAATTTAATTTTAAATTATGATTAAATTAAATGCTAAATTTTAGATAATAATTTATTTATTAAAATATAAAAATGTCATGTAATTTTTTTTTAAAATTATATGCAATTCTTTATATTTTTCATATTAAGTTTTTTAATTAAAATATAATAAATACATTATTTTTTAATTATAATATAATACATGTATAAGGACTAAATTTAATATATTTTCTTTTAATACAACTATATTAGAATAAATATTTTCATTGCTTTTCGCTTTTTCGCATAAGAAATGGTCATTTAGTCCCAAAAATCCCCAGAAATCCTTTGTAAGCTTTTATAAACACTTGGCGAAGAGACAACCATGTATCAATACGGGTGATTGATATATTAAATTGTTAAGATAGAAATAAAAATAGAAGAAAAATAATTCTATAAATAAAAAAATATTTTTATTTTTATTTTTAAAAAATACTAAAAGAGATTAATATTATTAAATAATAATTATAAAGATATAATAAAAATTATACACAAAAATAAAAATAAAAATAAAATCCATTTCTTTTGTCTATACTAAATAGGCAATCAAATTAGTAAATTATTATTTTAATTTTTAATAAATTATACCTACTTCAATTGAGTTTTATTAAAATTATATATATATATATATATTTACTTTTAAAAAATATATAAAACTCTTTTAAAATAAAAAATTATTTTACGCTTTAATTTTTTTAAAAATTTTTATTAAAATACTTTTTATTTAGTTAAAAATATATATTTAAATTAATTAAGAGTATTTTAATTAAAAAATTTAAAATTAAACTAAACTATAAAATAATTTTTATTTTAAAAATTTTATATATTTTATAAGAATTTATATAATTTCAATAAAATTTAAAAAGTTCAAGTATTTTATTTAATAATTTTTAATTTAATGTTCCACCTTTTGAGGAAAATTAAGTATTTAATATTTCTAGAATCTGATATAATGGCTGTGGCCTTGGGTGGCACGTGAAAATGGGAAAGATGAGGGGCAAAAAAGTAAAAGAGCAAAAGGTTACTAGATATATCTGAAGAAAATCCGCTGTTGGAACAGCCCACTGGAATTCCAAGCATGGCCCCTGGTTTTCAGTTGCTTAAACCAACTGTATTTTAACCCTTTTCCTTGTACTCCTCATTTCTTACACCCACCTCTCTACTTCATCCACAGATATGCCAATTTTCACATATCTGTGCTCCTTTCACCCCTCAATTAGTACAGAACCTTCCTAGATATTGTATCCCATATTACCGTATTTCCCTTGTTTCCTCTGTTCTTTGTATTTTTCCTCTTTTTTCGGGGCATTTTGGTTTTTGGATCGCTCTTTGTTGCATTTTCAGATTTTTTGACAATACCCATTTGCTGCGAACGAATTCTGTAGGGTCCCTTAGAGGCATTTGGCGGTTGAGGTCTATCTTTTGTTCTATATCGCGATCGTGAATTTTTTTTTTCCTTTTTAACTAGCTTGACTTTCTGCTGAATTTGAAATTGAATGGGGATTGAGAGGACTTTGGCTGATAGGAAGGGCAAAGACTTCTGTGAATTACCCAAAGAGACGAATACCAATAGCAAATCAAGGAGGAACCGGCGGCGTCAGAAGAAGATGTCGCCGGTTCAGAGACTATTTGAGACTTGCAGGCAAGTATTTGCCTCTGGTGGGGCTGGGATCGTTCCGCCCCCTGAAGACATTGAAAAGCTTCGGGCTGTTATAGGTTTGTGGTCTAATCATACATGCGAACTTGTTTGAATATACTGTCTATTATTATCGGGTAGTTTTCCCAACTGGGCATACTTTCTGATGTGAAATTTAAATCGAAAGGAACATTTTTCTGCAATTTTACGTAGCTGCGGAGTAGTTAGTTGTGAGTTAGATTGAGTTTTCCCTTTTTCTCGGAATTATTAATCATTTGGTTTGCTCATAGTACTTTGTGTTCCTGGAAGGATCAACTTAGATAGCTGATTCGTTGTGTGTCATTTTAATTATGTAGTTATAAATATGTGGATAATATTAATTCAATTTCCCCTTTTGTACCGTCTTCTGATATTCCTTAAATTATTTTGGGTGGTGCCAGTGGTGGGGTTTGTGTTTCTATGTATACTGATTATGTTTCCGACGCTCGGGGTGGGACATGGTTTTGTGTCATACATGCATAATATATTAATTAATATTTATTCTAAAGGTGTTCAGGTATCAAATCAAATTAAAAAAAAAAAAGGAATGCTTGTTGTCATGTGCTTCTTGTTCCCCCCACCCTAATAGACATATTACATTGCTGGTTTCAGTTTACAATGCAATGTCGAGTCTGTGTTATAATATGAAGGAGATACCGAGCATGGCATACTCAATTATGTCACATTTAGTCAAATATTATCTTGAAGTGATTA
This sequence comes from Erythrophleum fordii, assembly GCA_032878935.1. Classification (NCBI taxonomy): domain Eukaryota; kingdom Viridiplantae; phylum Streptophyta; class Magnoliopsida; order Fabales; family Fabaceae; genus Erythrophleum; species Erythrophleum fordii. The sequence goes on along the minus strand of JAVQMF010000049.1, from coordinate 15,115,217 downwards.
GGTAGCATATTTTTTTCACTCTCCTTGCCTTGTTTGTCTCATCTGCGCGTTGGAAAGCCTTTAGGGATTACTGTCTCCCAACCAAAAAAAAAAAATCCTATAGGAATAATTTGGATATAGTATGCCCTAAATTGGGGGTCATTTGGTTACATGGGCCCGAAGACTGGTTTACATAGGTTTGAAGTCCCTATTAGTGGCCCGCAGACTGTCAATCAATCGGCTTGATCGCAAGTTGGAATTGTTTTGTGTAAACTTTTGCAGGGTGCGCTCCTCAGAAGTTATATTAGTACCTAGGTGAACCAAAAACACATCTACTAAGGCGAGCAGTAGTTAAAGTTATAGATTTCTAAAGATTTCAACCTAGATATATTTGATGAAGAGTTGTCTAGTAAAAAGTTACTGTTTAATAATGCTAAGAATTCCATTACCAGTTGTCATTATCACATTTTATTTGATTTTCTTTCATATACTGTGCAAAGCAAGCAACTGTGGCCTCTTTTGTGCAGATGCAATAAAACCTAAAGATGTTGGCTTGAAACCCACAATGCCATATTTCCGGATGAACGCTGCTCAAAGAACCCCAAGAATTACATACCTGCATATCTATGAGTGTGAAAAATTCTCGGTATTTTAGCTAATTTGAACTGCTTTAAGGATAAATTACACCGAGAAGGCTGCTGTATTGTTGATGCTAACTGTATATCTATCTTTATTGCAGATGGGAATATTTTGCTTGCCACCTTCCGGTGTTATTCCTCTTCATAATCATCCCGGAATGACGGTTTTCAGTAAACTTCTTTTTGGGACCATGCATATCAAATCATATGATTGGGTCGCTGACTTGCCTCCAGACACTCCCACGATTTTCAAACCACCCGAAAGTCAGTATTTTCTCCTTTCCTTTTTAATTTGAGTACAATTTTTCCTTTACATTGGATGGAAAAAAAGGGGGGGGGGGATACTACGTCTTGTGTGAAGTTATCCTGTTGTTCTATTTGACGATAATATTTATTTGGACATAGATGCAAAATTGAGGGTTAATTTAAGATCAGAGTTCTTAAAATAGAAAAACAAGCCGTGTTACTTATTTTGTTCTCTCTGTCTTTTTCATGGCTCTTGATAGTTCCTGTTGATATGTTTTTATTAACTACGTTAAACTGCATTGAGCATTGGCATCTACGTGTAGAGCATGCTTTGATTGGTAAACAACAAAAAGCAGGCGTTGGAAGCCCTTTGTACATTCAAGAAGCCGTAGGTCTGGAGAGAGAAATGCAATGTCAATATGCATCTTCATTGGACAAACCTATAATATGTGTGCGTATGCGCAACTTCGTCAAGAATACTTTAGAATACTCAAATATCTTCCATGAGAAGGTTTTCTCTAGTAGCAATTTGCAAATCCCTCTGATTACTCAGAAAATAGACAGTACGTGGTTCACTTTTCTAAAGATAGTAGTAAAAAATTGTGAAGTTTCTCTTTGAGCTAAGATCTATTGCCAGTCTTACTCATCATTTATGTGCTCTGATGCATATACAAATGGTTTCTCTTATTTTTTTTGGGGTAAAACTAAGTTGAAGATGTTATGCAAGGTATATAGACATATCTCCTGTTACACGATGATTTCTCTATGAGAAGATTGATGGACCCCGCATTGATTGCCCAGTAATAGTTATTCTCTTTCAGTTCAAAATTTCTTTTTCGTAGGTTCCCCTTCTCTTCTAAGAGCAAGAAACAAAAGAAAATAATTTGCATATTCCACTTATGCAGTCCAGACACCTGAGGTGCGCTTGGCTAAAGTCAAGGTTGATGCTGACTTCACTGCTCCTTGCAACCCTTCCATCCTTTATCCTGCTGATGGGGGCAACATGCACTGCTTCACGGCAGTGACAGCTTGTGCAGTTCTGGATGTGCTTGGTCCTCCTTATTCTGATCCTGATGGTAGACACTGCACATACTACCTCAATTACCCCTTTTCCCACTTTTCAGGTATCTTGATTCCTACACGGCGTTGTTAGTGCGAAATTCTTTGGTCAAATTAATTATGAAATAGACGTGTAAGTATAGCAGATACATTATTTATTGAAACACACATTTGTCTTGACATGCTCGTCTATTTATGATTGGCTAGCTGACCTAAGAAGCTCTCTTTGTTACAACTCAACAAGTACAAGATACAATGTTAATAGTATTTAGTTCATTTCTTTCACACACTATAAACGTAACCTTTTTGAAACTTCAGTAGATGGAATCACTGTACCAGAAGAAGAAAGGACAGACTATGAATGGCTTCAGGAGAGAGAGAAACTTGAGGATTTACAAGTTGATGGAGGAATGTACGGGGGCCCGGAGATTGCGGAGAAGTAGCCGATGTTGCGCTGTTACTGTTGCTATGCCATCCTTTTATTCCTGTCGTCAGATATTCCTGCAGATAATTTTCTACAAACGTTGTTGGTTGGATGCCGCCATTCTGTCCAGCAGTGAAGCTTGTCTTGGTCTTTGTTCTTGTACTTTTTTGTGTTTGCCTTTTCATTATTGGAACTTGAGGCACTTTGGTGCAATTCTACAGTTAATATGTACATATCAAAACAGGAAAAGACGGAAAGTGATGCTGCACAGGAAACTGAAATTGGAATGGAGGTTCAATGAACTAGTTCTTTGATAGTGCCTCGTTTTGTTCGTCGTGGCAGGTCGTTTCATCTTAACTATCTGATGATTCAAAGCTTAAAAAAATTGATGTATTAGTGCGCAAGTTCGTATAGACTTGGGATGTAGTAGAGAAAAATAAAGTTTACAAAATAAAATATAAAACGATTACTCTGTCTGGTGTGTACCGCGGGGGTATGTGGTTAGAGGAATGGTGTCTTTATACGCTTTGAAATTCCTGTATAGCTGTAAAAAAAATGCTTTACATAAATCTGAGACAAATCTAATCTAAAGTACGAGAGTTCAAAATCTAGCACCGATCATATGGTCATGGGAACTGATAAAAAATTACGTCCAACGCTAATTATCCCATTACATTACATTTACATGTGTGAGACCAAGAGGACAGTGGTTCCATCTTGGACAGTCATAAAGTGGTATTTGGAATGGAATTTTATCCAACCATGGACCATGTGGTCAACGGGCTTGGATTTTCTCCACCAAAATGCTTTCTCCATTGCATCTCCACCAATAAATAGACAGTCAAGATTACATCTTCAAAATGACAAGTAAAACTTTATCTTACATTGACAAATCTAACGGCTCAAGTTTTGGTGGAGAGGCAGAGGAGGGATATTTTGGTGGAGAGAATCCAAATCAGTGGTCAACTGGGTAACGTTTTCTGCCAAAGCACTCAGCTCTCAATTGCCATCAGCCAACTTTATTAAGGAAAAAAAAGTAGTGGATTCATAGTCCTAGCATTTCAGTCTCCAATGGATAATACTTTTTGGCTAAATCAAATGGGTAGTATGGTATCAATCAATTTTGATTCAATGAGATTGAAGTTGCGAGTCTGAATTCTAATTGGAAGTGAATGAACCAAAGATGAAAATAAGATGTACATTGAATCATCAATTTTCCAATTCAAACTTAATATTACTCTTCCCGCTTCTAAACGAAGTAGTATAGTTCTCCAGTGGGAGTTATCAAACTGGAACGCTTTATTCCAGTTTTGGACTTTTAATTCCGATCGTTAATAATGCGCTGCGAGAAAAGTGGAAGAATTACATTGGCTAAAATATCACTGATAGAACATGTTGACAACATTGTCAAGAGATTTATGAAATACGGTCGAACGGTTTCTTTGGACAACTTATCGCGTCCCTTGGATGGCTGAATGGTCTGGAATGGTCAACAACTGTGTTTTCGTTTTTCTTTTTGCTAACGTCGTACCTTGTGATGACTCTTAAAAATAATGTCAGAGTATGACTTTTTATGAGGAGTGGGCCATGTAAAACGACAGGTTGCATTCTCCATATATATATATATATATATATATATATTTAAACATCATTGGTTTGTTGCGTTATATCTAAGGACGAGCTAGACTATGCTTTCAGCAGATCTGCATTAAAAAATATGCATCACTCGAAGGATGATTATAGAGGCGGGGTCATGCTTAGTGGATTTGGGTTTCAGATTTTCCCAAATATTGTGAAAAGACTAAGCAGGGTTTCTAAATTGTAATTCCTTCTGTGTTTTTTTTTTCTCCATAAATCATGATAAATAGTGTCTAGCAGTGGTTCCTAATCATGGATTTTCGACCCAACTTAATAAATCTACCAACTGTATGGCACTCAAAATTTTTATACAGGTGGATCTCCTCATATAGAATTAACAAAAAATTGTAAACTTTCAAGTAGGAAAACGTTGCAGTTCATATATATTTATCATTTAATGAGTACTTGCATGTTCAGCTAGTCACTTAATTCAATGGCTAACCCAAAACCATTGACCCGTTTCTTTAAAAGAAGGTCAACTTACATTAAAAGTCTCTGCCTGGCCCCTTAACAATGAAAGCAAAATGTTGAGGTCTTAATAGACTGACGCATATGGACCACCACCCGTTTTCTTTTTCTCTCTCTCTCTCTCTCCCTCCCTCTCTCTCTCTCTCTCTCTTCCTTCAAATAGATATTATTATAATTCTTAAGAAAATTTATAATTGTGCTAAAGAAAAGGGTAAAACAATCAATGACTGAATAAGTGAATTTTTTTTGGGCCGATGTTATTTAACCTGTGGGAAAAAAAAAACTGAGTGTAATAACCTTTAGAGCTTTTAATTATAAAGTTATGATAAAGTTTAAAGAGAGAATAATATAAAAAGTAAAAATATATATAAATTTTATTTATTTTCTACTCTCTCTCTTTTTTTTTTCTTTTAAATTTTACAAAAATTTTATCAAAAAAAACTTTGAAAAATTCAGACCCAAAACATAAAAGCTTCTAGAGACGCCATCGTTAATTTCTTATGCCAAAGTTTAAAATATCTTAGGGGTTATTATTGTTGAAAAATTTTATGTGGGCTCACATTAATTTTTTTAATATTTTTTAAAATTGGGTTGACTATGGTCTATTAAGATTGTCCTAAACCTAATTAAAGTTAAGTAATTATAAAGTTGGTGGGTTTTAGCACACATTCAAATTAAAAGTTTGGTGAGCGGTCATAATAGTATGGGCCAATTGTTTTGTTGAAGCCCATGATGGGAGGGCCCAATAAAACATCTATAAGTAAGAGCTAGATCCCCTCTCTAATCCTAATTCAAGTACGCTAGTCTCATTAAAAGCCGTTCATCTAAGCATAGGGTGATAGAGAGGAAGATCCAGTCTCTAACCTATTTTCATGGCAGCTACAGGTATGATTCTTATTCTAATAACAAGTTAGTATTCTAATTTCATACAAGATCCAACAAATTCTAACAGTGGTATCAGAGCTTATGGTTATTGTATAAAATTTTAGAACCAAAAGTTTATATTTTTCATATAAAGATATCATATTCTTCAATATTATTTTGGTCCTTGAATTTTTTTTTTTCTCATTGCTGGGCAATTGGTTAAATTGATTTAGGGTTTTTACTCTATAGATCACAAACTTTTATATGACACATTATTTACTTCCAAATTCTATCTGGGTGAAAAGAATTTAAAGTTTAAAGTTTTGAATTACATAAGTTCATCTTATTTTTTATTTCTCTAAAATTGAAGTTTTTTGCTCGAATTATTGTATGGGAAACCTTCATCTCATGTTTGTAGACCCTTCTGTACAATTAATTGCATTAAAATTAGTTCAATTAGCTGGAAATTCGAAGAAAGAAAAGTTAAGGTTCTTGTTCAAAACCTATATGCATACGTTCAAAATTCTTTTGATTCTCTTGTTTATTTGCTCAATTAATTCCATAGACATGTTAGAAATTCTTATTTATACAAAGCCCTATGGTTTTCAATGTTAAAACGCTCGAGATTGCATATTGAGTTTTTAGAGTTCATGTTTCGAAACCCCTACAGAAATTCTAAAATTAATCAAATTCATTTGTTAATTTGTTCAATTAACCATTCATACATATTATAAATATTGTTTTACAACAAAACCCCATGATTTCCAGTTGCAAATTGCTTCAAAACGTGATTTGTGCAGCCAAGGTCCATATCCGTGAAACCCAAGAAGAAAAATGGGCTGAATCTTCCATTTTGATTGATTTCGTGGACAATTGATGCCTTAAATATTTTAGAAATCTCAATTACAATAAAAAACACAAAGAAATCGAAGCAAAAATAGCCTAGAGCAACTCCAGATCACACGGATTGGAAACAGGTCCAATGAACCCGTTTCCAGACCTGCGTACCTGGCTAGAGGTTGAAGATAACCTCCAGCAGAGCCTTGCCCACGCGCAGGGAAAATAGGGGGCGCCACCCCAAGCTCCAATTGGAGTGTTCTTTGTCCCAATTTTTAAATTATGTGATTTTCTAATTTTTTGTGATTTTTATTTTAATTTTTGAGGCTCAGAAAATTATTTATTTATTTTTATATTTCTTTAATTAATAATAGAGTTTTTAATTATTTTGAATAAGTGAACGGCCTCAGAAAATTACAGAAAAATTCAGGAAAATACTTTGACATATATAAAGTATGAAATTTAGGTGCACTCTTCTTAAATACACATACAACAATTATACTCTCTAACTAAGCTATTAAACATCAATATTTAAACTTTATTTCAAAAAAATTGTTATTGTTCACAATTTTCATGCAAACATGGTTCATAATTGGCCTTTTAGGATACATATGGTAAAAGTATCTTGATGGAATATGAATTTTCTCCTAATTTAGGAATTTTGTTTTAATAAACTGTTGCGAATAAATCACCAAAGTGATTCATTCATCAAAGTTATTAAGACCGTTTAATTTCTTTTGTTGATAGGAGATAAGGCAATTTCCTTTGTTCTAGTCTGGGGATGTTATTTTGTGTATTTTGTGGATATTTGTCACCAAAAATATTTGTCCATCAAAATACACAAAATCACTGAATTCCCTTGTTGATAGAAATTGAGTTACTATATATAATTACCTGTCCAAAAGAGGTTATTATATATACTAACTCTGGTATGGCATAAAGTGTGTTGGTGGAAGTAAGTAGTTAAGAGGATTTATTTGCCCAAAGGAGATAAATTTTCTCAACTATAATCTTTCTTATTGGATAGAGATATGTAGTTTAGAGGCTTATCTGCCCAAAGCGGATAAGGCTCTTAATACTATATATTTTCTTTTATATTACTTCATGCTATAGAGGCCTAATGCATGTTATGTTCTCTACCCAAATGGGAGTTCATGATAATGCAACAAGTGCTTCTCAAGGATAGTTTGTTCAACTTGAGTTATTCTAAAATTGCCTGATTTATTGACCATGTTACAATTTTATTTAGAGTCTCTTTTGCTGTGAACAACAATAATGCTACCATTGAGGTCCTAAATGGTTCCAACTATAAGAGGTGGAAGCAAGATATAGAATTTTCTCTGGGAATAGTGGACATAGATTTGGCTCTACGTGAGAACGAACCTTTAAAACCCACTATGAATAGCATTGCTGAACAAAAGGAGTACTATGCTAAGTGGGAGAAATCTAACCGTTTCAATCTCATAGTTATAAAAAGATCAATTGTTGAACATCTTATGAGTGGTTTACCAGAAACCACAAATGCTAAGGAATTTTTTTATGCGGTGGGAAAGAAATATCATGTGTCAGACAAAGCTGAGGCAGGACAACTCATGAGTGAATTAACAAGTATGAAATATGATAACACTAAGGGAGTTAGGGAATATATTATGAGAATGGTGCATGCTCAAACTAAGCTCAAGGCTCATAATATTCCAATTCCAGATAGCTTTGTCATTCATCACGTACTTAATTCACTTCCGTAAGAATTTAGTCAAATCAAAACTGCTTACAACACACAAGATCAGGTTTGGGATCTAAATAACTTAATTTCTAAATGCGTGGCTGAGGAAGAAAAACTGAAAAAGGAAAAGAATGAGAATGAGAACGTATACTTAGTTTCTCACAATAAGCCAAATTTCCATAAGAGAAAAGAAATACTTAAGAACAAGAAAACGCATGCTCCTAAAAGGGATCAGAACTTTAAAAGGCATGGTGAGCGTCAGGCTGCAGATAATGGAGATAAAATAAAGGATATGAGTTGTTATTTCTGCAAGAAGAAGGGTCATTAAAAGGTTGATTATTTTAAATATAAAGATTAGCTAGCAAAGAAGGGTAGAGACCAAGGGATTCAGAATCAACAAGAAACTAAGGGAGATTGAGTCTAAATTAAGAAATAGTGTGAGCATTGAAGTTGAACATATAAAAACTTTTATTTTTACTTTCTTTCATTTTTGGGATATGGTTATCGGCTTTGTTTAGAATTTTTTTTTTGAGATATTAACTTTCTCTTTTATTGATTAATAAAGTTGGATATTTTTCAAATTTAGAAAAGGATAGTGTTGAAATTTCTTATGATTCTAATATGATTGGCAAATGCATCTTACCTTACCATTCAAACTGTCTTTCAATTTCAAAATTGACAATTTATCTTTAATACACATAAATATTAGTGAGCCCTATCTTCTATTAATGATTTTTTCCCGTTACAAATATATTTTTCTCATTAGAGAAAAGTCTAAGGCCCTTGACACGTTGAAAATTTATCAAATAAAGGTTGAGGAACAATTAGGGAGTATTATCAAAATAGTTAACTCCAATCGTGGTAGTAAATATTACACACACAAAAAAAAAAGGGTTAAGAAAGGAGACGTCATAGAATTCATAAATGCCGAGTCAATGTTTGCTGATCCTCTGACTAAAGCATTAAGACTCGTGCAGTTTAATAAATATGTTGAGAACATAGGTATCTTAGGGTCTTTTGATCTTTTAAATTAGTAGGAGTTCACATATTTTGCCTTCTTTTATTTTGTTTTATGCAATGATTCTGCAAATGTCTTTTGTTTATATAAATAAATTTTATGAACTTTCATATATTTAATATCTTATTGATGGTCACCACCTTTAATATTTTACTTGTGGAAGGATTGAATGCAACATGTACCTTAAGACAAAGTACTGGTTTTAAGGATGACCGTTGTATTTGTTATGATATGTCTCTTATGGCACTATACTATATTCTCAAGATAAAGTATTTGAGACATGTAGACTTGTTATGAGTCGTATGATTTCTCACTGCAGTTTAGCATATGGATATTGAGAAGTCGTGATTTCTCATTGCAGTTTAGCATACAGATATTGAGAAATCATACGGAGAACCGATAAGAAATAGTGCATTATTGATCACTTTGAGAGCTATTTCTTACCACACTTCCAGACTTAGGATCCATGTCAATATGATGCCAATATGTGTGAGAATGGACAAGTCTTATATCATTAAAGGACATGATGATTGCCATTATCCTTTATTGGTAGTTATATTGGACCGAATTGTGTACAATGTGCTTTCTTAAGGACCATTGTTTTCTAAATAAAGTGCGCACATAAAGTTTTTATTGTTTCGTCAACCCAGGAGTCGTTTTATAAAAACAAAATGAATTTTCTTAAAATCAAATTAATGTGGCCCAAGTGGAAGAATGTTGAAAAATTTTATGTGGGCTCACATTAATTCTTTTAATATTTTTTAAAATTGGGTTGACTATAGTCCATTAAGATTGTCCTAAGCCTAATTAAAGTTAAGTAATTATAAAGTTGGTGGGTTTTACCACACATTTAAATTAAAAGTTTGGTGAGCGGTCATAATAGTGTGGGCCAATTGTTTTGTTGAAGCCTATGATGGGAAGGCCCAATAAAACATCTATAAGTAAGAGCTAGGTCCCCTCTCTAACCCTAATTCAAGTACGCTAGTCCCATTGAAAGTCGCTCATCTAAGCATAGGGTGATAGAGAGGAAGATCTAGTCTTTAACCTATTTTCATGGCAACTACAGGTATGATTCTTATTCTAATAACAAGTTAGTGTTCTAATTTCATACAAGATTCAACAAATTCTAACAATTATGACTCTTACCATGGATCAAAATTTATCAGACAAGCCTCCAATCCTAAATCTGGTGGCCAATGAGGAACTATAATGACGTCTGAATATTTTAATCTAATTAAATCTTAGAACTCGAGTTAGTTAATGGCTAACTGATATTAATCCAGGTCTTCCCAGTCATGTATTTAAATATCTAGATAAATACCCATTCATAAATAATGACCATGTTGACACCATCGCGAGTATTATAATCCAACAGTCATTTTCAATTCTAGAATAGAGATTTTAAATAAGCTGAGTCTCAAATGGATGGGATTATTGAGCATGTCTGAATTAACTGAGGGGGTATAATATAGCATACTTTGGGTCTGCTAGAGGAATATAATGAAGTACTCTGTAATCACAATAAAAATTACATCTAAAATCAAATAACAGTGAACTTGTCCTTCGTTCACGGTTTAAGCTAAAAGAACTTTCATCATGTTGGAAGGTATCATAGCTTTAAGACCCAAAATAGAGAAAAGGAATCTCTACGATATTATTTGACAGTTAAAACTTTGAGTTGTATTATCCATGTGACGTCCTCTGATCTGTACGAAGCTTCAAACTATAGTACCCCACTAAGTAATATACAATTTGTATATGCCCAAATTCAGCTTTCACAACCTCATTGATGACTTAGATTTGGGAAAATACTGATTAATTTAATCTTCCAACAATTAAAAAAAACTAGCAATGAGCTTAGCGTTGGTGTTGACATTATAGGGGTGTAACTGCATATGGTTGGATGGTGAGCACAGCTCGGATCGGTTTTTGTCTACAGTAAGCCTAGCAGAGAGTCATATATCCCATTGAAAGGAGGTCTATTAGTGAATTGGAGGCCATGTCAAAGATGTTTAGTGCTTGTGGTCTAGAGACGGTAAGAGAAGAAAGTTGCTAATTGCATTTTTGATGGAAAGAATTGCTGTAATGTTAGAAAGGTACAATAATCCTTTGTACATCTCCAATTTTTTCTTTGAAACATCTATTGCTTCTTATGAATATTGTCTTTTTCTTACTCTCAAGAGTCATGAATTGGGTGCAAACCTTGGTTTCTCATGAATTTTTTAATTTCAACAAAATTAAAAAAAAAAAAGTCTTCCCACTTCAATTCGTTATTATTGCAGTTTTCTGTAATATTATCTCTACAGTACGCCATTGAAGGGAACTGCAAAAGGATTTATTGGTTGTATTTGAAATATACACTTGTATTCCAACATAAGGAATATGGCTGATTAATTTTACGAATATATATATATATATATATATTTAGATCTAGGTTGATGATCTGAACTCTGCTAAAGCTAAGATGGGGGAGCTGAAAGAAGGAAATGAAAGACTGAAGATGGTGTTAGAGCGAGTTGAAAAGGATTACCAATCTCTCCAATTGCGTTTCTTTGATATCCTTCAGAAAGAAGCTTCTGAGAAAGGTATAGCAGATTCAACTCCTTCTCATGATAAAACTGAAGAGCCCGAGTTTGTGTCACTTTGCCTTGGAAGAAGTCCGAGGGAGCCTAAAAATGGAGGGAACTCTAGCAAACCTAAAAAGAATGAAAATTTGGAAGCCTGTCTCACTCTTGGATTAGACACTAAAAGTGAATTATCAATGGCGGTGGTGTCTCATCTGAGCCGCATGAACAGCTCAGAAGAACCAAAAGAAGCAGAAGCAGAGGAAACATGGCAAACAAACAAATCAGTAAGAGCAAAATATGGAGATGATGACAATTCAGAGCAAATGCCTGCCAAGAGAGCTAGAGTTTCTGTAAGAGCTAGATGTGATACTCCAACGGTTGGTATTGACAAAAATTTTATTTAGCCAATAATTTTCACCTCCCAATATATTATTCTTGCAGGCTTTAGTTATTAAGAGTTTTTGAGGTGTTTTTCGTCTGATGGCAAGTGATTTATATACATATGTCTTTCAAACAGATGAACGATGGATGTCAATGGAGGAAATATGGACAAAAAAAAGCGAAAGGGAATCCATGCCCTCGAGCATACTATCGTTGCACTGTAGCACCAGCATGCCCTGTCAGGAAACAGGCATGCATTATACACATACCATAAGCAAATTAAGTTTTTTCACCAAATAAACTGATAACTCATATGACACTACTCATAATCTTTAAAATTAACGTGTGATCCCTATTCATGTCTTTTTTCGACAAATCGAGATAGTTATGACACCCCAAATTTATGATTTCAGGTGCAAAGATGTGCTGCGGACCTGTCCATTTTGATTACCACATATGAAGGAACCCACAACCACCCGCTTCCAGCTTCAGCCACAGCCATGGCTTCCACCACTTCGGCTGCTGCTTCCATGCTATTGTTCGGTTCTTCAACATCTCAGCCTGCAGGTCACAGCTGTTCTCCATGTTTTGGAAATTTTCCTACACTACTCAATGGTATGAATTTAAATCATTTTGATCAATCAAGAGCAAAACAGGTCTTCTTGCTCAACCCTGCCCCATCTTTCTTCCCAGCAATTACTGTAGAACTTACTTCGGCTTTATCCTCTTCATCAAATCATGTGAATTTGTTGCCTTCATGCTTCGCTTCAAGCCCAAGATCTTTGGGTAATAGATTTCCTAGCACAATGCCTATTGACAAAACCCACATAAGGCCAGTTAACATTAGAAATCAATTTCAAGAACTTTGTCATCAACAGTACATGAAGAACCAAACTCCTTCGCAAGAGGCTTTGGCAGAAACAGTAACCAAAGCAATCAGCACAGACTCGAGTCCTCGCTCGGTGATAGCTACTGCAGTTTCATCCACAGGGGGTGGAGGAGAGATTTCGGGTTCAGGCTTGAACTTGAAACTGGGAAAGCATCGTCAATTTGGTTATTCACGGTACTTCAATAAATTGTCGTCTTCAAGTTCTCAGACTGGAAACTACATGCTTCTCCAACCTCCTCTGCCATTTTCTATCGCTAAGAGAAATACCCCTCCATCCATTATTGATCAGATCAACCATTAAAGTTTCCAAAAATTGTGGATATGACGTTGAAGAGCAATTATGCTAAATAGAAGAGTTCATGACGCTTTTGTAACGCTCTCAATCGCGCATTAGTTCGAGTGACGATCACAGTACTTGTGGAAACAAAATAAATGCCATGCATGTTTTGTTGTTTGGATTAATCTGAAATCAATGTACAGCCTATTTCATCCCGCTGACTTTTTGTAGTGCAGAGTTTACAGCATAATAACTAGGGATACAAGGAAAATCATAGATAATACTACTGGGTTTACAAAAAAGTTCAAGCTATCTACCATCAGAATATACCCATAAGGTGAACTTAAGATGAGCCATACCTCCCATGTACAGTCTACGGTTTTCAGATACAATGGAAGCAAATCACAAAACAAACTTTAATTCACAAACTCAGCCATGAATAAGTAAATAGCGAGACGAAAATACACCCATCACTCCCTGACATGTCCTTGCTTCAATTCACATACAAAAGTTCAAAAGCATCTCTTTCATTCATATATTTATCATACACGTTCCCCACACATACAAGGCAAAGGGTTCCAGTCGGGCGGAAGTTTGGAGATGCAAGGTTGAATGACAGTCATGACCCACATAAATGGAGTTCCTTAATAAAATTTTGTGCTTTAAAGTTTAACTATTTTATTTTAATTTTTTTTTAAAAATATTTTCAATAACATTTCTCACGTTAAATTCTTTAACAATTAATTAATAAAGATATTTGATATGTCTTTACGTAAAACTGACATGACTGTTCCACCATAAAAAAAAATAGGTTGACAACTCAGGATTATGTTTGTTAATGGTATAAGAATTACATAGAGGTTATAGAAAATGTCTAAATAGAATTATTTTCACTACAAAAAAAGAATTGTGTCTAGATGACTCTTTTTCTTGGATAACGGCGGTTGTAAAAGCCATAAAATCATTAATTTAACGACGGTAAACAAAATTGTTGTTAAAAACTATCAAGGATTTTGTGATGGTTTTAATTTCCGTTAAATATTTTTTATTTCAATTTTTTTTTCAACTTATATTAACAAATAAATAGACCTATAAAACAGAACTTTTTATGAAGCAAAACCAATTTGGTATTAAATTTTCAAGGAGATTCAATTATAACTATAATAACTTTAAAGTCAAGTATAAACAAAATTAAAATGTCTAAGCTACTTATCTGTATTATAAGAATTTTGAGAATGAGTTATAGCTCTAGCGGGAAGGTATTTACTATCTTAATCAGTTGATACCTACAATTCAAAGTAAAATAATATTAATAACAATCAAAGACCAAAAGAAAAATTTATTCATATAATTTAACTAGAATAAAAATTTAATAAAATTATCGATCCAACTTATATGACAACAAGCTTAGATAACACCTGATCCTAGAAGTTTGGATAAAGAAAGTTATAATTGCTTTCATTTGTCATTATTTTGCAGCCATATCAACCTCTATCTAACATTGTGGTAGATCTCTATTTTTAAGTTGTGATTTTAGGAGTGCAACTTTATTTTGCAACTCATGTAAAAAGACTTAGAAAGTAAAATTCCACTATGTAAATTATAATAAAATGAATAAAATATTATTCTATATTTAATAATAATATATTATAGTTAAAATTTATAATATTTTTAGGTTCATAATATCACCAAAATAATTTGGAACTGCTTAATCACTCAAAGAGTAATAATACCACCAATGATGAAGTTTACATCAATTTTATTTTACTAGTATTTTTTTTAATGAATTACATAATTTTTTTTAAAATTTTATTAAAATTATACATATATTTCATTTATTTTAAAAATATATATTTTAGTCTAATTTTAAATTTTAACTAAAATATAAAAGATATGTTAGTAAAAAAAATTTAAAATTAAACTGTAGAATTTTATTTTTTTAAAAAAAAATTTTGTGTATATTTAACTTTAATAAAATTTAAATAAAGTCTGTATTTTTTTTCTTTTTTTTTATTTCTTGTAAACAAATTTTTTGTGTTTTGTGTGTATATATATATATATATATATATGTGTGTGTGTGTGTGTGTGTATATAAACCAATAATATACTTTTTCAGTTACAATAATAATAAAATATCAGATGAAATGATTTAAAAATATGGTTTTTGAATAAATTATTCAAATAATATGATAAAACAGATATGATTAACATCTCCTGACGTCTTCCCCACATGCTCGCCAGTTGTTCTTCGAACGGCACTAATCACATCAAGATTGAAATGGTGAGCAAATTCATAGGCGTTAAGAAAAAGTAATTTTTTAAAATTAATTATATATAAAATTAATTATATTTTTGTAATTATTATTATTATTATTATTATTTTATTATATTTTTAAATTTAGATCACAAAAAACATTTTTTATTTTTAAAATTATTTTTTTATTTTATATTTTATTTCTTTTCATTTTATATATCAAACGATCTTAAATCATCTGTCGTAGTTGGATTTGACTTACATATACTCTCACATCACCTTGGGAATAAACCCTGAAACTGGCTGCTTCCTGTTGCTTTGTTTGGAGAAAATTGATCTTTTCAATTTTTTTAAAAATAATGAAAAAGCCCCACAATGATAATATGAAAATAATGTAAAATGATTTTTCTTCAAAATTAATATTATCAGTTTAAAAAGATTAAAAGAATTTACATTATTATTTTGAGGGCCCATTTAACTTATAGCAATGTTTCAGGTTTTTTTTAATTATTATTATAATCATTAAGATGATCAACGGTGTACCTAGGCTTTTTGGCCCCCCCCCCCAAAAAAAAAACCTAAGCTGACTAATGGGTTTCCATCTTTTTCTTCAAAATTAACATTATCAGTTTAAAAAAATTAAAAGAATTTAAATTATTATTTTGAGGGCCCATTTAACTTATACCAACAACAATGTTTCAGCGTTTTTTTTAAATAATAATTATTATGATCATTGCAATTATCAAGATGATTGATGGTGTACGTAGGCTTTTTGGTCCCCCCACCAAAAAAAAAAGAAAAAGAAAATCCTAAGCCGGCTGATGGGTTTTTCATCTTGAGGTTTAAGGATAAACGAAGAATCTACATCTCCATCTGGCTAGATTTCTTACGGTCAGGGGTTTGACGGTAGGCGTTTCAGTGCCCTTTTTTCTTTTTGAGGTTATACTTTTAAATATAAAAATAAAAAATATGTTTATAAAGCCAAACATTTTAATTACAAGAAAAATTAAAATTTAAAAATTATAGTTAAAATTTTTATTTTTATAAACATAATTTTTTTTATTTTTAAAAATTATATATATATATATATATATAAAAGGTCCAGAAGGTTCGACCCTGCAGTCAGGGGAGATCCGTTTTGCATTTCCATCCACGCTAAAAAAAAAAGAAAAACCTATAATTGCCTTCTTAAACACACCTGCTTCGTTTTACGCTGATCTCTAATAAGTACATATACAACAATAGTTCAGAAACAAATATTTAAACAAAGAAATTAATAAGGTTCTGGACATTTGTGACGGCAGTTAGTTATGTAAATAAAAAACCAAAAAAGAAATGAAAGGAAATTGAGTTTGGGAATATGATGAATAAATATGGCAATACGAGCTGCACTTGAGAAACAAAATGCATATATATATATATATATATATATGGAAAGAGAAGGAAACGCCCATCACAGATTCGGATTCACTATTTGGAGGGTAGAAATCCCAATTAATTAACCCATTAGTCTTAAAAGCTTCACTGGCTTATAAAAATTATTCAAATAATTGCATCAATTGTCAAACAAACGTGTTCTTGGGATGACCCCAAGCGAAGACTTTTATTCATTGAATACCATGCTTCTCGCCTATGGTATTCAATTAAAAAAAAAGTATTAATTCTGTATTGAATTTTAAAATTTTAAAATAATGAACACAACCATGTGAAAGTAGCCTGCAGCCCCTCTTACTTAAAAAAATAATTTACTACATTCCTAGCTATGGTATTAAAAAGTTTAGTAATGCTGTCATTTTTTTTTTTTGACAAATAGATGTTCTTATCTAAAATTTAAGATCCAACTTAATTATGATCAAATTATATGAATTTTATCAAACACAAATTATATTATGAGATAAATATTAATGCAAATAATATGAAGTACTAATATTGTATGAATAATGAAAAAGAACTTATTTCTTGTAGAGTTGGTTGACTTGGATTGTACAATCAGCCTCAAAATAAAAGGGAAAAAAATAAAATTCCTATAATTCTATTAATTTTGTATTTAATTTTAAAAATCTAAAATGATGGACACAAGTGAAAGTGTACTAAACACAATTTTCTCTCATATAAAGATTTTTTTGTAAATTTTTTATTGTAAAATTCTTATAAAGATTAAAAAGAAAATAATAAAAAATAAAAGTATGTATATGACTCTTTTTTCACTTTTTTTTTATTTCTTTTCTCCATCTAAAATTTACAAGAACTTTGTACTAAATTTTTTTTAAAAGTTCAAACTCTCCTGTAGCTAGTTGGACTTGGATTATAAAATCAACCCAAAAAAAAAATCCTATAATTTATTAAAATCAAAGTCAAATAATTTATCAACTCAATGATTTTGGGTTTAGTGTCGTGCATGGATATTTAAGAGGGCTCGAGCCGTATTTGAAGCGAAAGTGGGCTTTAAAAACTTCAAATTGGAGTTCAATTATTACTTGGGACCACAGAAAAAGACGACTAAACTTATGCCTAAGGTGGCGTTTGGCCCCCCCATTATAAGAACATCGCCGGCAAAATCCAGAAACAGCAGAACCTTGCATATATGCACCCTGCTCCATCGTCCTTCCCATTTCCCACTTCCCACTTCCCTTTCCCTTCAATCTCTTGCTTTCTCTTCATTGTTTATGACCCTTGAAATTACTGTATAATAAAATGACCAAGATCTTTCTGCTCCTATGTTTTCCCCTCTTGGCTGGTTCTGGGTTTGTGTTTGGCTTTGATAAGAAGGAAGAAATTGGAATATTTGAGCTTAAGAAAGGTGACGTTTCCTTGAAGGTCTCCAACTGGGGTGCATCAATTTTATCTCTGGTTCTTCCTGATAAAAATGGTATGCCTCTGATTGGCGTCTATAACATTAAATGTTATCTTCTTTTTACTGTTTTTTTCTCTGGTTAGTTCTCGTTTCTGTCTATTTCCCTAAATCTTCATTCGTTCTGTGATTTGCTTTTCAGGAAAGCTGGGTGATGTTGTTCTTGGATATGACTCAATCAAGGATTACTTTGTGAGTTCTTTGTACTCCTTTATATCAATGTTGATAGTTTCTTTTCAGATTTCCCACAAATTTGATTCTGCTTTCTTTTCTTATGAAAAGAGAATCTCCCATAGTTCCTCAACTTGGATTGGTTCATACAACTTTCTGTCTCTATGGCGGCAGAATGTGACTTAGTACAAACATGTAACAGCTAAGATTAGAGTATAATTTGCCGCTACCTGACGTTTTCCTTCAAATGCTCTGACGGCTATTACTCGCCACTTGCGTCCTAGGCTCTGCATCTTCACTCAATAATTTAATCTTATTTTTGCAAGGCTAAGTAATTATAGTCACGGATGTGATAAGGATAGCTTTGACGTTTCATCCAATAAAGAATCCATATTTTAATTTAGCTTTGAACTTTGAAGCTTGGAATTTGATTATTTTTCAATGCACGTCTCCTCGGGGTTTCCATTTTGACATTTCTATTCAAGGTACTTGCTTGACTGCAATTAAACAAGTGCTGTGAATTATTTACTTTTCTAAGCATGTCCTGTTTGAACTATAATTCTTACTAGAATTTTTCTTACAACGATGCATAAGTGACTTTGACTAAGTTTATGAAGTTATTTCATCAAGAAGTTGGGTATATTTTATTATGAACATGTGGGTAGGAACTATGGAGGTAATTTCCCAAGCAACATAAAGGACATATTCGAGGAGCCCAGGGAATAATTATTTGTAATGATGACTGATTCTCCCGCACATCCTCTCCTGCCGGAGAGAGTGGATCTTTATATATATATATATAATTTTTTTATATGAGATAGAACTTAGATTCTAATAATTTTTTTTATTTTTTAAAATAAATTATATAAACTTTTGTTGAATTTTATTGAAATTATATTTTTTTTTAATTTTTAAAAAATATAAAAACTTTTATTGAAATAAAAAATTACTCTACATTTGAATTCAATTTAAATTTTTTTTTATCAAAATGCCTTCTATTAAATATAAATACATATATTTTTAATTAAAAAATTTAAATGAAAGATATTTTATTAAAAAAAATTAAAATTAAACTAAAATATAAAATAATATTTGGTGTGAGGAGAAGTTTATGTAATTTTAATAAAATTTAGGAGAAATTTGTGTAATTTACTTTTTTAAAAAAAAAAATTTATGAATGGTGATATGTTAAATGTTTCATCTATTAATAATGATGGAATATATGTATGTATGTATATATATATATATATATATATAAATGAAGCTTTCAACTTGATTTTGTTAGAGGAGAATAGATCAAAAGTAAGCAAAAATTTATAGTATTATTTACAGATGGATTAAGGTTAATTATTAAGTATTAGACATTTATTAGATAAATAAATAATATATCTATATTAACAGAAATTTAATTAGATTATAATGCATGTCAATCACTATTATGCCACTTTAAGGACGTGGCTTTAAAGATTCAATGAAATGTGGAGTTCTTTAAAAAAAGTAAAAAATATTTACAACATTCTTATAGTTATTACATAATAATACTTATTTTTTATTATTTTTTAAGAGTAAAAAACATGAATATTATTTTTTATCCCACTTTTTAATTTTTTTTCTTTTTTCCCACTCCCTCAGTCTCTCTTCCTATGTACCAAACTCTACCAAAGTTGTTTCTAGATGCTTAATTGCTTTTTATCGAAGTTCCGTATTCACTTAACAACATTCGCAGAATGATTCAACATACTTTGGCGCCACTGTTGGTCGGGTTGCTAATAGGATTGGAGGGGCTCAGTTTACTCTAAACGGAATCCATTATAAATTAGTCGCAAATGAAGGAAACAATACACTTCATGGTATATATGTTATCTCATTCCTCAACTAAACACAAATTTTCTACCTTAAAATAGTCTTTTTGTCATTTTGGTGCCACATAGAGATTTCACACTCCAACTCTGCCTGCCCAATTGGTTGATTAGGTGGATCCAGAGGATTCAGTGACGTTGTTTGGAAAGTCAAAAGGTACCAAAAAGAAGGTCACAATCCCAATATCATCTTCGCTTACCGAAGTTTCGATGGTGAAGAAGGTAAACAATCGTCATAATTTAAATTTCTCTGTATAATTTCTGACAAGATATTAATGGAACTGTAAACCTTGTGTTTCAGGGTTTCCCGGTGACCTCCTAGTTACAGTGAGCTACAGTCTAATTGGGAAAAACCAGTTGGCTATAATCATGAAAGCAAAAGCTCTAAACAAGCCTACTCCTGTGAATTTAGCTAACCACGCATACTGGAACCTAGGTGGTCATAACAGTGGTAATATTCTGAATGAGGTGGTTCAGATCTTTGGATCCAAAATCACCCGTGTTAATGCCCAACTCATTCCCACTGGAAAATTTGCATCAGTGAGAGGAACCCCCTATGATTTCCTTAAACCACAAACTGTTGGAAGCAGGATCAACCAGCTGCCTCAAACCAATGGGTATGACATCAATTATGTGCTTGATGGTGAAAAGGGGAAGAAATTGAAGCTGGCGGCCATAGTGCAAGATTACAAGTCTGGGAGAGTGTTGGAGCTTTCTACGAATGCTCCTGGGTTGCAGTTTTATACTGGTAATTACGTGAAGGATGTGAAGGGGAAAAGTGGATATGTCTATCAATCTCATGCAGGGCTATGTTTGGAGACTCAAGCCTTCCCTGACTCTGTGAATCATCCTAATTTCCCTTCAACTATAGTCACCCCGGAAAAGTCTTACAGGCATTACATGCTCTTTAAGTTTTCTACAAAGGCTCCTTGAGGTTCTTCTCAGGGTTGATCTCTTGTAGAACTGAGTGCTTTTAGCCCCTTTTGATGTACTGTTGTTGTAATCTCTCAAGCATTTGACTCCTCGGTTATCTCAAACTCTGATTCGGCAAAATAAAGAGGGAAAAAAAGAACAGAAGAAGATAATAATAGAGACTTTTGTTTTTTCTGTAAATTAGGAAATAATTTGTTAATTAAGATTTTTAATTTAAGGACTGGTTTATTATTGAAAAAGAAAAACTTTTATATATATATATATAGTTATATCTTTATTATTAAAATTTTTTAATTAAAATATAATAAGTATGTTGCTCTCTAATAATAAAATGATAATGATATGATTTTTGTAGATAATTATATGAATTTTTAATTAAATCATACATCTATTATATTATTATTAAAAAATTATACACCATTCATGATTTGATTAATAAACAAGAATATAAGGAATTACATGTAAGTTTTTTTTTTTATTGATTTGAGACCTGTATGAAATTCTTTAGGTGAGGTTTGGTATAGACTTTTACACTTTTGGAGAATCTTTATTTGGAAAATTGAAACTATTATATTTGTTACAATTTTTTTAATGAGATCTCTAAATTATTCTATTTTCGATCAATGTGCCGTTTTGTGTAGTGATTCTGTTAATTAAAGAAATTAATAAAATTAGAGAAGGTGAAAATTGTGCCAAAAATGTATGTAAATTACATCCATCTTAAGATGATATTTGTCTCTATTACATTTATTATTGGATGTATAACAAATTATATCTAGAATTTATCTCAAACACCTAGGGAAATATAAATAACAACTTCTATCATCTCTTTTATATAAAACTGTTTTGAAGTTTCAAAGTAAAATTAAAAGAAGGATATATTATTTCTATATTTTTTATTATTTTTTAATCTATCATATTCTTTTTTATAAAAAAAATGAATAAATATAACTCTTTTAAATAGTTATATCTTTTTAAAAAAGTTATAACTTTTTGAAGAATTGTACTTTTTCTATTTATAAATTAAATTTAAATTTAAAATAAAATTCATATTAAAACATAATTTGTTGGATTTATTTCAATCTAATACGCACACACCTCCAGATTCTGTTCAATTTCTCAGAGAACTTCATTTTGGAAACTGACATTACCAAGTTTAGTTTGGAATCAGTTTTTCAGCAATCCTAACTTCCCTTGATAATTAATTTTTCATAATATTAGGGCAATTGATCCCAAACGCAGCCATGAAAATTCGGATTTCCCTCTTGTGTCTCCTCACATCAGCTGCGATCCGATCACAGTTTTGTTAGCCCTCGTACCAGGTTTTCTCATAGACTTATTGAGTATACCTTGGCTGTAAAATGGGGATCAATTATTAGGGTTCTTGAAATGCAGCATAAAATTGAAGTTGGTACTGTAACGTAAAAAGAGTGTTAGTATGAGCTTGATTTTGGGAGGGCGTTCTGCAATGGAGGAAAGTGTAAGATTCGCGTTCTTCAAGAGGATGGGTTATTTTTGGAGCAAAAAAAACAAAAGAAGAGGATGGGTTATTTTTGGAGCAAAAAAAACAAAAGAAGAGGATGGGTTACTTGGGAAGAAGGGAATATTGGGCAGTATACATTTTTTAACAACAAATTCCCTTATTCCTAACAATTAGGGAAAATTGTATTTAAAAACTTATATCATATAAAATTTATAAAAAAAATTTAAAAAATTAAAATTATTTTTAATATCAAATTTTAAAAAATTTATTATTAAATATAAAAAAATAGTGAGTTTTTTTATATTTAGTATTCTTTAATAAATTTTTTTAAATTAATAATAAATCTCTTAAAATTTAATAATAATGATAATTTTTAATAATGATTTAACTTTTAAAATTTTTTATTATAAATCATGTAATTTCCTTTAACAATTATTGCTTGGGTTCAGAATTGCGTGGTAAAACATTCTATACGATCTTCACACCAATTATGACTGTACCAATAGATGATTCCCCATTGTCTAGTCTGTATGAAGGAGTGCTTGTTCTCTATAGTACGGCCACTTGATCATTATCTCTCTCTCTCTCTCTCTCTCTCTCTCTCTCTCTCTCTCTCTCTCTCTCTCTCTATATATATATAATCCCGTGGGATGACATTATTTAATAACATCGCATCACAAATACTGTTTATTTACTCTTTTTTTTTTTTTCCGAAATTTTGAGAGCTGCGTTTTTATTTCTTTTCAATCTTGCGGGCCTACAATTTTTTCCCTGAATGCCCCCTGGAAGATGCAGGGGCAGATCCTAGTTTTACATTATTTTTGGTCTTATATATATATATATATTAAGTTTAATTTATTTTAAAATATAAAAAATAAATTACTAATATCTAATATTTTAATTATATCATTTATTAAATAAATTTTTAAATTATGATTAATAGTTGTCATTAATTTTTTAAAAAAATATACACATTAAATAGGGACATTATTAAAAAATAATTTTTATTTGAGATAAAATTAAAAAAAAATCAATTTTAATTAATTTTTTTAATTCTTATGAGTTAATATTTATTTTTTATATATGAGATTGGAGATAATATTAAATACATAAATCGGAGATTGAGAGAATCAAATTTAGCATTCTTATTTCTTGGAAGTTGTGGAAAAACCTATAATATGATGAAAATAGCGAGAAAGGATCTTCTCATTTTTTTGTGCCTCTCGTAATGTTATTATATTTAAGAAAAATAAATAAAAGATACGAGAGATAATATTAAAAATGAAACCAAAAAAAATAAAGGGATCCAGATTCAAAAATAAATTTGCTGATTTGGATATGATGTAGATATTTCATTTGTTGACGTGTTCATATGATACTAATTATTCCACATTTGCACAAATGACTCAGACTAACGTCTTGTTTAATATTATTAGTTATGAAAATGAAAAAAAGAATGAGAATGTGATTGGAATAATTATATTTAGTATAATCTATGAAAATATTATTTTATTTATATATTTAGTTGAATAAAAATAGCACAAAAATAAAAGAAATAAGAAATTAATTCTCGTATCCTTATTTAAAAAGAGTGTTGGAATTAAGAAAAAAGTAATAATAACAAAGAAGAATAGACTTTGCAGAAATTAGCATAATAATTATTTTGAACTCACGTATTTATAGAATAAAAATATATTCCTTATCTACTTTTGTAATATAATATGTGTACCAAACGATTATTCAATAAATTTCTTTTCTTTTTTCTTCTACTAGACGATATCTTAATTATTTATGTCAACGCACTACCAATTTGCCAAAAAATTCAACGCACATCATGAGCTTCGAAAAATCCTAATTTAACCCAACCGCACTAGAACTCAACTTAGACTATCGAACCCATCTGATCCGCAAAATTGCAAAGGAAAACCTGCTTGTTAAAAGCCTTACTAGCGATTGTTCCTTTAAGGTCTTCAATGATGAAAACGCTAATGGGCTCCGACCAAAATGTACAAGTCCAAAAGATGTAAGTTTATCTTAATATGGCACCTTTAACACTAATAAAATCTCCAATGTCTACTCCCCCTCCCCCCAAAAAACAAAACAAAAAAAACACACGCACACTCACATATTGTTATGTGCTCCTATTTCATTCAAACTTTGACTGTCCTATTCAAAATCAAGCTAAAACATATAGAACCCTCTTCATTGCCCATAATGGTGTGCATTCGATTTTTGGAGATTGAGTTTGATTTGTGATTCTATATATTATATGGATTGGATAGTCTAAGTTTTGAGTGTTAGAGCTGATAGACCTGGATTTGCTATTAAGTGTGCTACTTTTATCGAGGGTCGTCCAAATCTTTGGACAGTCTAATATAAGAAAAGATCATAAAAAATAACTAAAAAATATGTGATAAATTTGTAAAAATAGGAATCATACTCAATAAAAAAAAAATTAAAGTAGAACAAAATAAACTTGAATATTTAAATTTAAGACTAACAAAGTCTGGTATAAAATTACAAGATTATATTATCTCAAAAATAAAAAGTTTTTCAAATGAATTAATAGATAAGAAACAATTACAAGGTTTCTTAGAAATACTTAACCATGGAAGAAATTTTATATAAAAAAAATCTATTAAAAAAACTTTATTAGAAAAATTAAAAGAAAACTATTTGAGTAGAAAAATGAAGACCCTAAGATTATGAAAAGATAGGAAGTGAAATTAATAATTTACCAGGAGTTTATTTTCTTAAAATAGGAGATAAATTAATTTTAGAAAATGATGTCAGTAATAAATATTGAGATATAGTATTAAAAGCTAAAGTTAAAAAATGAAGAATAAATTAGTGCATATAATTTAGGAAAATTCAAATAGAATGAAATGAATTATATAGTTTATGAAAAAGAATTATTGGCCATAAAAAATGGAATAAAATATTTTCATACTTATTTGGCTTTTGAGGAATTTATTATTCAAATTAATAATTACTCAATTAAAGATTTGCTTAAAAATAAAAGAAATAGGGAAAATCCAAAAAGTAGTAGATGGTACAATTTTATTTGCCAATATATGTTCAATATTAAATATAAGAGAGGAACTAATAATTTTTTTACATATTATTTTAACAGATATCCAAACAATGAATAAAGGAAAAAAAACATCAAATAGAGTGATGAATTTAGTAGAAAAAAAATCCTAAAAAAGGAGAACCATCAAGCCTTTTCAAAAAAACTTTCAAATATCAAATATAAATCCTACACTGTACCATAATAATTTTTTACTCCATTAACCTATTCATATTTATCGAGTTTTATCCAAGAACTTTGGAATCCATACACTCAGGTTTTGGAATCCTAAAATTCTCAAAATTTTTAAAAAAATTCTATAACAAGAAAGTTGAAACTACCTTCTCAAACTTTTGATGATAAACAAATAACATATTTTTACAATCTCGATTTACCTTATCAACTTTAGGAACATATCAACGAAATATGGAAATCCTATATTGAAGGAAAGAAAGCTTAGTTTAGGAAAAACTTGACAAATCTTACATTAAAACTTTTTGAAAAACATCAACAAGAAAAAAGTTGGAAGAATTAATTTTTAAAAAAACATTTTGAAAAGTAATTATGATTACACAAATTTTGATCATACTAAATTCACTATGGATTTAACTAGTTTATTAGAAGAGAAGAAAACCCTATTTTTGAAAAGATTAAAAATATTTTACCTTCTAAGATATGTGCTCTAATAATGAGACATATTGAGTTTGATCAATTTGAAAGATTAAGTGAAAGATTCAAATGGAATATTTCACAAATCAGTTTTACAAATTATAATTTGTTAAAATTACATATTTTATTAACCACAATAGTTAGGACATCTTAGATATCAAATAAGATATATTTGGCAAAATTTAGGACATCTTAGATATCAAATAAGGTATATTTGGCAAAATTATGTTCTAAAATTAAGCCAAAAAAACAAATCAGGAATTTTTCATATTTTACAAAAAATAATGATTTACTTTGTTATAAAAATAATAAATTTTTGGAATATTATAATGTGTGTGTGTGTATATATATATTAGCACTATCAGTAAAAGAGTTTGTGAAAAGTTCTTTTATTAGTACCAAATTTGAAGATTGGTAAAACTGAACAAAATGATCTTATTGATTATGAAAATCATGATCATATTCAATTTGTTCATAATCAATTTTCTTTTCAAAATTTTGAAGCAAGAAGCTTTTTACATTTAGTTATTAAAGCTAAACGGCTAAATGGTACTGTGTAGACTTAAATAATAGATGGTCGACATATTTTTATACATATATGCCATTTAACTATGAAATATCCCCTAGACAACAAAAAGCTTTAAACATGTTATTATATGATTTAATGGAACTCCAAAATTTGGATGTACTCAGTGAAGATTCATCGAAATACAAAACTTAGATGAAGAGCAATGTAACCCCAAAACTTCCTAGCCCTTTCCCTTCCATTTATATTGTTTTAGTTGCTTAGCTATATGTATTCCAAAGAAAAACACTATATTTAATGGTATTAATTTGTGTTGCATAAGGTTTCAAAACTCCATCTTAAGCTCTATGGATCCCGTGAACTCTTCAATATCATTTTCTACTCATAATCTATTCATACAAGTCATAAACAATATAAAATATCACACACAACTTGGGTGAGAAGCCACACCAGAAAAAATTAAAATTTGCCATGGGTTCCACTTTCCAACTTTTTGACATCAACTTTAAAAAATTATAATTAATTTTAGAAAAATCAAAATCAAGCAAATGATAGCTTTCTAGAAAGCCTTGAATGTCAACCATAGGTTGAAAATCCTTCCAGACCATAAAAATACCATGATAGCTTTCTGGAAAGCCCTGAATGTCAACCATAGGTTAAAAATCATTGTAGATCATAAAAACATCAACTGAACCATGATTGATAATAGAATATTACTAAAGGTCCAGTTGCCCAGGTTTGTTGTCATAGGTTTCTAATATAAATTTCACAAATTCATAACTAATTTTAGAAAAATCAAAACCCAGCAAACCATATCATTTTGGAAAGCTATGGATATCTAATTTTAACTAAAAATATTTTACATCAAGGAAATGGAATCTAATACACAAAAATCAATTGAATAGTAATAGAGGTTAGGCGACGCTACTGGTACTATCATGAAATTTCAAAAATTTGGTTCTCTTTCTACAGATCTCCAAATAGGGTGATCTTAGTGGCTATGGAAATCTTATGATATCTAGTTTATAACTATAAAATTTTATAGCCATTGGATACCATTTTCCCATGAGTGATAAGGAAACAAAATTTGACCATATGAACAGTGCATCCTACCATTTAACATATTTTTTTTAATTTTAAAAAATTATAATAAATTCTTAGAGCTCCAAATTGGGTGATAATTAGCTCTGTGGAAATATCTATATAAGACCTACTCGTTAGCCAAAATTTTATGAAAAAAAGCACTCATTTGGTCAGATTTTGGTTCAGCTCACAAATTGGTCACTTTGGGTGTTCCAAATGGTTCAAAATGGTGTCAACTTGCTTCCTAGATCACCCATGGCCACTTGGTCATATCCAAAGCCACATTCACAACCTAGAGAGACACATCATTTGGTTCAAAATATTATGGAGCTCATTTTCACTATACCACTTACTATTATACACATGGAAATCACATATGGGCTTTTTTATGGAAAAATCATACATACTCTTTTATATGCTCCCAAAATCATTACATACATCATATTCACATACATTTAAGTGTGTTTAAGCATCTACATCATACATACATCTCATTGTTATAATTCTTGACATCAAATTGCATCTACAAAGCTCATTTCTCTATATATATGTCAAAGCCTTGCTTCTTATACTTGTTGGCTCCCACTTCTTGGCCTACTTGGCTTACTAAGACATGGTTAGATATTGGAGAGAGGAGAGTGAGATTCTAAGAATCCTAATAACTCTTAATCCTTTCAAACGTACATAATGGGCATATTTTCAAGTTAAAAAATACATGCATGAAGATTAAGCTACTAGTAACTATATATAAAACAATTTGTATGTTCAAGAGACTTATACATATCATACATTAGCTCTCAAGGGTATTGGTTTACCGTCATCCCTTTTCCTTAGGACTTTTGGACTTGTCTCACTCTTTTCGAGACTTTTGGCTTTGTTTCACTTAATCATAGGGACTTTTGGCTCATTCTCACCCTTGTTATGAGATTTTTGGCTTCACCAAACTCATTCAAGCCAAAATACATTCATAAAACACATTTGATACACATAATGATATCATGGCATGTAGAAAATAGCTATACATATTTCTCATAGCATAAACATATATACACACATCCAATGACAAGAAAACAACTAAGAATGTATAGAGAAATGTTAGAGAGCTACCTTTGAAGTAAGAACACAAGCTTTTCTCTTGGTTATTCTTCCCCACTCAAGGTCACATACTTGCAAGTGGATGGAATTGGTTCCTTCAGCCTAGACACATCAAGTAGGATACCATTACATCATGGAAGCAAACTCTAGCATCACACACACATTAGAAAGACATACTTGGTTCTAAGACACCATTATGGCTTCATAAGGGACCTAATAAAGCAACTATGATAATTCTTGATCTTGGCTCCATTTTTCTCTCAATCTATGACTTTTGACTCCATTTAGATTCCTTGGAGTTATCACACAATCATTTTGAGGAACCTATCTATTTGTTACTTCATTATGTCATATTATAGAGCCTATACTTCCAACTCTCAATCTATGGTTTCTAAATTTTTTTCAAGGCTTCCTTTGATGTTCTTTTGTTGTTTTTAGTCTCAATCTAAGTTTAGAAAAATTTAAAATACTCTTTAGGTCCTTTATCTATGCTTGGCTGAGACATGTGTCTTATTTTGGACCCATGGAGTTTGTTTTGTTTTGTTAAAGGAAATGGCACTTGGGAGGCTTCCTAAAGGTCTTAGGAACTCAATTAAATTCTCATATAAGTTATAATATCCTTGGAGAAAATCATATCTTGCCATGTATTCAAGAATCCCTAACTTTGCTATATTAAATTTTAGTGATTGCCTTTTAGATTTCAATGCATAATCTTGTTTCCCACACACTAAATCTTAAGTTTCTTGCTTGTTCTTGGTCAGAATTAACTCCCTACAACGTGATCTTCTCAAGGCTGAACAACACACCAAGGGAAGCAACAATAAGGAAGCAAGAAAAGTTTGATGTGTACCTTGTTTCTTTAGCTTCTTCAAGGGCTTTCTCTTTTGCTATGGCCTTCTCCTCCAAAGTCTAAGCTTCCTCTTCTAAATCAAACCCAAGACAGCCCCATGTCATTCACCAAAACCATAAAAATTGAGGGGAGAAGGAGAAGAACAAAGTTACTAAAGGGAGAATTAAGAAAATCCTTCACTTTCCTTACCTTTTCTTGAAATTTTTCTTCCTTTTCTTCCTCCCTTTTGTGCATCTCACCCTCCTTGTCACTCTCTCTATTTTGGGTAGAACAAAAGGTTAGTTAGATGAAAGGAGGATGGGACGTCCTTATAAGAAGCAAATTAAAAGGAATTGTTCTTAAAAAATGCCATTTATGTCCCTTTGTTTGGCTAGTTCATTTTAGACTCATTTTAGCTCTTTTTTTAAAATTATCTTTTCTATCATAAAATTTAGGTCCTCTAATTTGTAAAATAGCTTTGGAAGCACTCAATTTAGATTTAAAATCTTCTCGAATGAGAAAGTTAAAGTTTAGGTCAATCGACGTTTAAAAACATACACTAAAAGGGGTTTGAACTAGTCCAAGGGTTCCTATGATTTTTAGACCCTCTGAGAATCTTAGGAAACTCAATTTTTCCATTTAAAAGGCCCTACTGTGAGTTTTTCAAAAAGTACTCATATTAACAAAAATGCTATTATATTTTCGACGATTTTATTAAATTACTCTGGCTCTAGTATTCGGGCATATCCTCATTTTTTATTATTTAAAAATTTTATTCTAATTTTAGTTGATCTCAACTCATTCATTTCAGAGGATTTGCTTTTCAAACTGACTCATTTCGATGTTTTTATGAAAATCGAATATTACAAGCAACAAATTGGTGAATCCATTAAAAGCAATTAAGTGCTCTACGACTCTGACAACCTGGATTCAATCACCTTCCACAACATAGTTAAGAAGATTGATACTAGTACAAAAAGTATTGTAAAAAAGTTTGTAGCAAAAGATAAGATATGTACAAAGCAAATAATTATTACAAGAAAGTATATACATGGCATAAAATAATGTATCACATGTTTCTCTTCTCCATAAAGTATGCAAAGATAGATAAGAAGCAGTATAAGATGTAGATAAGAGTTTGACACATGTAATTAATTTGATTTTTATCAAAGTGGAAAAGTTAGAAAAATTGTACATGTACTTTGTTAGTAGATAGGAAAAGATGACCACTTTGAAGATAAGCTATGTAGCAAGTTTCTTGTCTTAGATGAATAGTATTGAATAGTGAGTAAATAGTGCATAAAGTAATATTTTTAGTTCTATCTGTAGTAAGTTTGTAAGTTTTCTTTCATCTTTTTATTCTTATTTACTATTTAAATAACCTGTTCTTCATTCTTAACAACCTAAAATCCTATATGCTTGAATGATAGTATCTTTATTGTTTATTGGCCATTTATGTGCTAGATTTGTTAAGGAGAAATTTAATAGCTTAGGAATATTTTTGGAGCCATAGGTTTGTCTAAGATGGATCAACTAAGTTGTGTGGGAAATGAGTGTGGAAAGAATGGAAAAAAGCTCTTATGAACATAACTTGCATATAGATAAAAAACCTGAAAATAATTTATTTAATCTTAGTAGTAGTATTAATACTATCATAGATATAACTACAAGTTGGTTTCAAAAATTAAATGAAAAAATCACAAAAAATCATAAAAACGTAGTTAGTCGGGTAGATGCTATAAATAAAAAACTCCTTTTACAAAAAACACTAATTAAGAAAGATAATTATATGTTATATTATAGTAACAAAGTTTGTGTATTAGAAGGAAAACTAAAAACACAAAAAAATAGTAAAGAGTTTGATAATGCTAAATCCTTTGATTGAATATTAGAAAAACCAACATTTAAATATAAGTAATTTTCCAAAAAGAGAATTTATTCTAAAAACTAATCAAGACTTCTTATAATCAAAATGAATAATTATTTGAATGTTACAGTTATCATTATTTTCTTCAATATGATATAACAGATATATCTAGTGATAAAGAAAATGAAAAGATAAAAGTTATAGAAAAAGAGAAAAAATCTAAAGAAACTGAACTTAAGCATATTGAGTTTGGAAAAATAGAGTCAGAAATTGCTATAGAATAAAGCACTTTAACCGCATAGGATAAAGATAACAAAAAAGTAAAAAACAAAGAAGATAAATATTTTGTAAAAGATAAGGGAAAAAGAAAAGTAGGAGAATAAGATAATTTAGAGATAGATCCTAAAACTAGATCTTATACTCAAATAGAGTATGAGAAAATTTTTGTTTAATACTAAAAATAGAAGTTTGCCTAGACAAACTAGATAGAATAAGGATAAAATTTCAACTACAAATAACATAAGGGATGATTTAAATAAACAAAATGTATCTATAAATGCTACATATTTAGATCTTAAAAATGTTTTGTATGATCAAGATATTAATGATTGGGCACAATCTTTACCTTTGTTAGTAATTAACTGAAAAAGATAAACAATGAAAAAAAGCTCTTAAATTTTTTAGCAAGAACATTTTAAAGAGATACTTTGCAATTTCTTTGAAAATGGGAAGATTCAATAGTAGGATAAGCTAAAAAAAGTGAGTTATTAAATAATTTTTAAATTTTTGAACAAATCCTTCAAAAAATGGTAAAAATTATAAAATTAAAATTTTGTAGATCTATTGATTAATTGAGTTCTAATTTAGATCCTAATTACATTCTCACAAAATTAAAATTATATAATATTAAAAAATTGGACAAGTTCTTTAAAAAGTTTCAACATTATTAGCACTAGTTAAATGATGTGGATTCAAAATTTTAGTTAAATCAATATTTTAATAAATTGTCGCCACAATGGAATGAAATATGTAATAATAATTATAATGAATTTTTGGAAAAATCTAATGGGTATTATAGTTTAGGATTAGATATGCACGTTAGAAAGTATTAGATCACTGCTTAATGGCAAAAGCAACTAAATAAGTTAAAAATTAATTAGAAAATAAATATTGTTATAATATTCTCAAACACAATTGGAAATTTGGTTGTAGTGAATTGAGGGAAAAAACCCAAAAATATGAATAGAAAAATTTGGAAAACCTAAATATATTAAGAAAAAGAAAAGGTATGTAAGAAAAAGATTACAAAAAGCAAAAATGATTTGGTGATGTTATATTTGTAAAAAGGAAGGTCATATAGCTTTACATTATCATAAAAAAGGAAATGGTATTGAGAAAATGATTGAAACGTTAGATACAACTAAATTAGAAATTTGTTTTGGGAAAGATATTTTAGGTAATGAATTAGTTTTATATGAAGTTACTAGTGTCACTGAAATTGATTTAGATTCATTATCTGATAGTAATGAATATGAATTTATTTTTATAATGAATACCCATGAATTTAGACTTGTATTTGAAGAAGAAACTTAAACTATAACTAAATTAGGTGAAATTATAAAAAAGATATGATTGTAGAATATTGTTAATTAGATAAACTAAAACATCTTGAAAAAGAAAAGGCATATAAGATTTCAAAAATGAAAATTTGAAGTGTTAGGTATTTTGAATAGTTTAGTGGAAACATCATAGAAAAAAATTACAAAGATGAAATTGTAGAAATTTCAATTTTTGATGAAAATAAAGTAAAAAGGCTTAGGAAAAAATATCCTCAATTTAGACATATATATGTAAGGATTATTCAAGCTGAAATAACAACTTCCTTTTGTCAAGGAATAAATACTCCTATTTTAACAATTATGAAATATAAAAGATGGAACGATCTAATTTATCTTATTATAGGTGGAATCTAATCCAACTTTATAACTTGAAAGTTTGATTTAAAGTAAAGTTAAATTATTTCATTTCAATTACTAATCTCAATGTGCAAAACATTATAACATTGAGAATTCAAACTAAAAATATTACTATAAAAGAAGATAGTCATAGTTTAGCTATAAAATGGGAGTAGTCCATGAATTACCAATATAGAAAACACCTATAAAAAAGATAGATAATAAGATAATTGAAATTTTCAAATCACTAGGATTTGGCATTAGTATTCAACCGAGGTTAATAAATATTAGAGATTTAGAAATACCATTAGGGTGTTATTAGAAGATGTTACTGACAAATAAGAATATATACCAATAGAAATGATCACATTATGATCAAATTTATATAAAAGATAAAAGAACCATGGTAAAAACTCTTTACCTTGGTTTACACAAGTCAATACGTCTAATTAAGAAGAAAGTGACAACGAATTTGAAGACTATCAAATATCTATATTTCTTAGTAGAAACTCTTCTAATGTATTCTTAATTTAATTTAGAAAAAGAGATAATGTCAATATGTTAATGATATCAAAATTAAAATTGAGAAACAAAGAAATACTTTTTTCTTATAATCAAAATAAAAAATATTATACTTATGTATCAAATAATTTAAATTTAAGGGATATAAATAATATCAATTTGATGTATTAATTGATACAAGTGCTGCAACAAGTATTTGTAGAGGAATGCTTTACCAACCAAAAAATGGAAAAGTTAAAAAGTCCCATTATGACAAGTGCAATATATGATAGAGAAATTATATAAAGCTAATAATATTATAATTTGATTAGGAAATAATGAGTTTCTTGTACCAAAAATATTATGTTTTCCTTTTATGAATGAAAATTTTCTTTTAGGGATAAACTTCCTAAAGAAATATTATCCATTAAAAATAACTTA
Source organism: Erythrophleum fordii (assembly GCA_032878935.1). NCBI lineage: Eukaryota > Viridiplantae > Streptophyta > Magnoliopsida > Fabales > Fabaceae > Erythrophleum > Erythrophleum fordii. Next base: position 15,080,622 of record JAVQMF010000049.1, on the reverse strand, counting down.
TAATAAAGTAAATCTTACACATAGAGGACGAAAAATCTCAATATCTTTAGTCAAAAACTATAAATCAAATGTGATAAAATAATTTTACTGTGCTCTTGAAAATCCTAACAAGGAAGAAATATTATATGTACTACATATAAAACATTGGATTTATCTATTATTACTAGAAAATTTTAGTGACAATACACTAAAATTATTTTTTAGAGATCTTAGGTATTATGAGTTAAAATTACAAGACCCTAATAAAATAATTAGAGTCAAACCAATGATCCATACTAAACAAGATATAGATGAATTCAAAATTGAAATTCAAGAATTATTAGAAAAAGAATTAATTGAACCTACAATTAGTCCACACTTTAGTCCTGCATTTTTGGTATGAAACCATGCAAAAATAAAAAGAAAAAAAAAGGCTAAAATGGTCATTAACTACAAAAAGTGAAACCATACTATTGAATCTGGTGGATACTTTATTCTGAAAAAAAGATGTTTTAGTTACCTAAACTAAATAAGCACACATATTCAACAAATTTAATTATAAATTTAGATATTATCAAATAAAATTAATAGAAGAGTCAAAACCGTTGACTGTTTTTAGCATTCCATATGTTCATTTACAATGGATTATTATGCAATTTGGTTTAAGTACAGTTCTATAAATATTTCATGTGTAGTATATTTATATGGTATTTTGATTTTCTTTGATACAGAATAAGATTATAAAAAACACCTAAAAATGATTTGTAATAAATTTGATGAAATAGAAATTATACTTAATCCAAAAAGGTTTGAAGTAAAACAAAATGAGATTGAATATTTAGAATGAATTTTATAAAAATCTTTCTAGTAAAAAAAACTATTAGAAAAATTAAAAAAGAATAAATTATTTATGTAGAAAAATGAAGACACTAAAATAGTAAAATAGATAAAAGGTAAAATTAATAATTTACCAATAGTTTATTTTCTAAAATAGGAGATAAATTAATTTTAAAAACTGATACTAATAACAAATACTGGGGTGCAATATTAATAGCTAAAGTTAAAAAAAAAATAAAGAATTAGTTTGTGGATATAATTTAGAAAAATTGAAACAAAATGAAATGTCTTATATAATTTATGAAAAAGGAATTATTAGCCATAAAAATAGAATAAAACATTTTTATATTTATTTAGCTTCTGAGAAATTTGTTATTCAAATTGATAATAAATCAATTAGAGATTATCTTTAAAATTAAAAAAAAATGAGGAAAATTTAATAAGGATTAGATGGTATAAATTTAGTTACCAATATAAGTTCAATATTGGATATATTAAAGGAACTGAGAATTTTTTTTGTAGATTATCTTAGCAAATATCCAAACTTTGGATAAAGAGTAAAAAACATCAACAAAGGGATGAATTTCAATTAAGAAAAATTTTGAAAAGGAAGAATCATCACAACCTTTTCATAAAAGACTTCCAATTACCAATTGCAAATCTTACATTGGTACCACAATTGTTTTTTGCTCCATTAGTCTATCTTTATTTACTAGATTCTATTCAAGAACTTAAATTTGGGAATCCCAAAATTCTCGAAGTTTTAAAGAAGCATTACAACAAGCAATAAAGTTGAAATTGCCTTATCAAATTTCTGATAATAAATAGATCACAAAATTTTACAATCTTAAATTACCTTATCAACTTTGTGAGCATATTAACAAAATATGGGAAGCTTATATTAAAGGAAAGAAAGCTCAATTCAAGAAAAATCTGACAAATTTTAATCAAAACTTTTTGAAAAATATAAAAAAGAAAGACAATTGAAAGAATTAATTTTAAAAAATATTTTGAAAAATGATTATGATTATACAAATTTTGATCATATTGAATCTATTATAGATTTCATTAATTTAATGGAAGAGCAGGAAAGCCCTATTTTTGAAAAGATTAAAATGATTTATATTTTTGAAAAGCAAAACAGCTTTTACCTTCTAAGGTATGTACCCTAATAATGGAATATATCAAGTTTGATTAATTTGAAAGGTTAAGTGAAAAATTCAAATAGAATGTTTTACAAATCATTCTTGCAAATTATGATTTGGTAAAATTATATATTTTTATTAACCACGATAACTAGAATATCTTAGGTATTAAATGGGGTATAGTTGGTGAAATTATGTTCCAAAATTAAGCCTAGGAACAACTCAGGAATTTTCTATGTTTTATAAAAACAATGATTTACTTTGTCACAAGAAATGATAAATTTATGAAATATTATACTTTCTAAATTACTAGTGATGTTGGTGAAAGGGTTAGAGAAAAATTTTAATAGTCTTACCAAATTTAGGAATTAGAAAAAGCTAAAGAAATGGATTTTTAATTTCATGAACAAGGTGAAGATTGTTAATTTTTTTTAAAATAAATTAAATTTTGATGAATTTGAAAGCCAAAATCTCTTTTGGTTGGGCAGAGAAGCTAAGTTAATATAACATGGCATAGATTTTAGATTAACAGATAGAAAAATAATATAATTTTTTTATATCTCTCATATGATTATCAGGCCACACCTGACCAACAAAATAAGGTCAATACACTTATCCATAATTTGATACAACTCTAAAATATAGAATCACTAGTAAAAAGAATCGATGAGTGAAGAACTTATAGTTGTTATGGTAGAAGACCATCAACCTAACAGCTTGGTAAGTTTAGATTCTCTAACATGGAGAAGTCTTAAAAGCATGATAGAAGATTAACATCAATACAAAAAATATTGTTAAAATTTTGTAGTAGGAGATAAGATCTATATGAAGTAGATAATTATCACAATAAAGCAAATACGTGGCATAAAAAAAATATATCACTTGTTTCTCATCTCCATAAAATATGAAAAGATGAATAAGAAGTAGTACAAAATATTGATAAGAGTCTAACACATAATTAATTTGATTTTTGCCAAAGTTGAAAAGTTCGAAAAAATTGTATATGTGCTTTGTCAATTGATAGAAAAAGATGACCACTTAAAAGATAAGTTATGATTGAAGAATAGTAGTGAATAGTGATTGAATAGTGAACAATAATGAATAGTGTATAAATAGTAACAAACATGTAAAATAGTACTAATTTTGTTTTTTTAGCAATAAGATTTCTGTAAATACTTGTTTTACATTTGAGATTTATATATGAAAAAATCCGATTGTGAATAATTAGTGCCATGTGTCGAGTGTTTGACATTAAAAAATGTAAATGTCTACATCATATTCAACTTAACAAATTTTAATGAAAACATAGGGGCGAGCAAGGAGAAAAGATTTGGCACAAAATTGATACTTCAAAAGTATAAACAGAACAAAGAATAGATAAGGGACAAAGATAAAACCTTGAGCAAGCTTGGGATAAAAAGTTCCTTTTGAATTAGGATCTCTTGCAATAGTGATAACTACTATAAAGGATGTTGTAAACGTTTTTTTTTTAATCATTTTTTAAGTACTAAAAAAATATAATTAAAAACATAAAAATTATAAATGAGAATAAAAATTATAGTTGTGAATTTAAACCATATAGTTAAAATTTATAAAATATAATTTTTTTAAATTTTATTCATATAATTATAATTTTTATCTTCCTATTTACACACTCAGGATAAAAAGTCCCTTTTGAATTAGGATATCTTGCAATAGTAATGACTACAACAAAGGATGCTGTAGACGTTTTTTTAATCATTTTTTTAAGTACTAAAAAATATAATTAAAAAGATAAAAATTATAAATATGAGAACAAAAATTTTAATTCTCACAATTAAAATTTTTATTCTCTTATTTATAATTTTTATCTTCTTAATTACATTTCTTAATTCTTTAAAAAACAAAATGCCAAAGCATTTCAGCATCCTAATTCGTTGCCTTCTGGCTTAATCGAAAAGATATGGCTGTCCGACGCTTGTTCTGCTAAATTAATGAATTATCGTACCTTGAAAAGTAACTAACGGTGACAGCTTTAGCCGGCATTTGTTTGCGGAAACTAGTTGCTATCAGTGTGACGATAATTGCATCCTGCAATGATAATTGATTGCATATTACATAGCTAAAATTTTTTTAAAAAATATAATTTTTTTTCATATTTAAAATTTTTATTTTATAATTGTAGTTTTTATTTTTCAATTATATTTTTTAATTTCTTAAGAAAAAAAAGTCTCCAAAGCGTTACAGCACCATAATTCGTTGCCTTTTGCCTTCGTTGAAAAGATACGGCTGTCCAACGCTTGTTCCGCCAAATTAATGAATTGTGTTATCCTCCAACGCTAGTTGCTCTCAATGTGTACAATAACTGCATGCTGCAATGATAATTGATTGAATATTTCAAATTTCACCTTTTGGCCTTCGCGTTTCTCGATGTCAAATTTAATGGCTATGCTTTGTTGTTGGTTGGCAAAGAGTGCTATAAGACACCCCATCTAGTTGTTTTAGTTGTAAAAATTATTGTAAGTTACAATAAATTATTTTATTTTAAATAAAAATGAATTAATTAATGATCCACAAGAAATGTATTTGGACTCATTTATTATTAGTGATCTTATTATTTTGGGCTGAATATTTAATTGATTAGTATGGATGAAAGTGCGGGCCCATAACTCATAAACTCATAATGAGTGGGTATTAGAGTTCTATTTAAATTTGGTTAGGTCCTTTCTATTTTCACGTCAAATATAAACTCTACAATTTACTCCATTATAAGTTGTATTAGGGAGTGTGAATTACAAAGGAAGCCCTAGTTTCATCAAACTTTCAAGCATTCAGAATCAACGGGGTATTCTAAATCTGTAGCCATGTTTTCTATAGGTAATCAATTTAATATTCTAATTTCATATAATTGTCTTGAATTTATTCTTACATTTGGTATCAGAACCTCAATTATATGAATTAGAATCTAATAATTGGTTTGAAGACATAAATACAAGTTTTAAAACTTTAACCTTTTGCAATTTTCATCCATATAAATTTTGAAATCTTAATTGGATGATTTTCAAAAAATTGAAACTTGAAACCTTAGGGCTTTTGTAGAATTTGAAATATTGAATCAATTAGTACCTGAAATTTAAATTATCATGAACCATAGATGGAGAATTTTGAATTTGAAATTTAGGTTAAGGTTTATTGAAATTGAATTTCAATTCTTCCAAATTAGGTCAAATTGATGAATGTCTTTTTAAAAATTGCACTCTCCTTAATCATATAAGTAAAACCCTTCTACCAATTGCATCAAAAAATTGTTTAATTCCATGGGAATTTCAATTCGAAATCCATAGTTAAGGGGTTCATAAAATTGAATTCCAATTCTTACAAAATACCTTAAATTGATGAATGATTTTCAAGTATTTTATTCCTTATAATCATATAAAAGAAACCCACATATCAATTGCATCAAAACTTGGCAGATCATAGTGCAATTTCTTTCGAAAATTTTTAGCTATGGAACCCAATTTTATGCATTGAAATCATGCAAATTTGTGGATTAAATTTGGGGCTTTTCCTATTGATTTGTTTCGAAAGAAAATTTGAATTAAACGCACACCAAAATTGCGTGAAAACTGCATCTGAAAACCGACCTCCATACCGTCGGTATTATGAAGAATTTCGTGTATAAGAATGCTACCAAATTCATGATTATAATTGGGGATTTTAGTTCCAACAGATTTAGAATGGGATTAGGAACAAAAAGCACAAGAAAATTGCAAGAAAAAGGGTTTAAAAGAGAGAAACCCGAATATGTGCCCGCGGGTCCTACATGACCCATTTATGGTTGTGGGCTGACCCGCCTGAGGAAGAAGAAGAACCTCTAAGAGTTTCCCCACTCGCAGCTTAGGAGAGTGAGGGAGAGTGTGCAACGTACAAATGGAATTTTTTAGTTCCGTTTTTTACGTTGCAATCTATATTTTAAATGTGAATTTTTGTAATATGTTTCATAATTTTTTGACTATTATAAACATTTTTTATGTAAATATTAATATATAAAATAGATTTTAATATTTATTTAGATGATTTTTTGAAAAGTAATGCATTGAAAAATTAATTCATTATTTTTTGAATCTTATGATGATGTTCACTCTCCATATATAATAATATATATTTGTGTACTCTCAACCTAAATATATATGTCTTAATATGTTTGTTTTAAGAAATATATGATTTTATTTTGATTTTTTTTGCATGAAACTTCTTTGGGAATGCTATAGAATTTGTTCATGGACAATAGGGGTGTAATTTTTCATTTTCTTAAAGACTATACCATAATTTTGGGCAAGATGTGAGTAATTCCTGTGCAAGCAGTTTTTATAAATTATTATGGATAATTAACACCAAAGTGAAATTATTCATATTAATACATAAAATTTTCTTTGTAATTTAAGGAAGGCTTCTAATTATATCATATTATAACCTGCCAAAAGGGGGTTATTGTATATTATAATTAGGAGTTAATTTGAGATGAAATTAATGGGAAATATATTGGTCTAAGATATTTATCTGCCTAAAGGGGATAGATATTTGAACCCAATGTATTCTCACTGATTAACTCATCTGAGATTCTGATATAGGTTGTGACCTTGATTTGTACATTCTGCCTAAAGGAGAATGTGCTTTTATGTTAGCCTCATTGTAATAGCTTGTTTTAATTAAAGTTATGTATAAATTGTCTTTATTATTTATCCTAATACATTCTCATTTTGCAATTACTTTTTCTATGAATAATTATTTTGCTTCAATTGAGATTTTAACTGGATCAAATTATAACAAGTAGAAGTAAGACTTAGAATTCTCCTTAGGAATTGTTGACATTGATTTAGCATTATATGAGAGTAAGCTTAAAATAAATGAGAAGAGTACAACTGAACAGAAAGAATTCTTAGCCAAATGGGAGAGATCCAACAGACTTAGTCTAATTGCCATTAAAAGGACCATCTCTGAGCACCTACTTAGTGGCTTACTAGAACCACAAGTGCTAAAGAATTTTTTGCTATTTTGGGAGAAAGATACCAAGTACCTAATAATGCTGAGTTTCGATATCTTATGAAAAAGTTGACTGATATGCAGTATGACAATAATGAAGGAGTAAGTGCATGTTTGGTTTAGCTTTTATTTCCTCCAAATCACGTTTGGCCAGAAGCAACAAAGAGTAGCTTTTGCATAAAAGTGGTTGCTGAACGTGGTTTTCTCTGTATCCAATGTGAAGCCAAACACACACCAAGAGAGTTCATTTTGAAAATGGTTCACATCCAAACCAAGTTGAAAGCCCATAACATTGACTTAAATAAGAATTTCATTGTCTCACATGCTTTGAACTGCCTACCTGTCAAATTTACACAAATCAAAACAGCCTATAATACCTTTGGTGAAAAGTGGACCATTAATGACCTCATTACCAAGTGTGTGGCTGAAGAAGAAAAGTTGAAGAAAGAAAAGAGTGACCTATTCTGTAAGTTAGTTCTTTTCACTTCCCATGGTAAATCCTATTCTGGCAAGGGTAAATAGAAATATAAGAAAAATTAATTCAATATTCCTCATAAGAATTAAAGTTCAAGGAAACTAGGTAATGGTCAACATCATGATATAAGAGGTTGTAAATCAACTCTCATTAAGAAAAATATATGGTGTTTCTGGTGTAAGGAAAAAATGGCATAAAAAGAATGATTGCACAAAATTTAATGCTTGGTTAGAGAATAAGCAGAAATTTGGAGGAATTCAAGAACCTGAAGAGACCAAATCCGAGAGAAAGCAAGATGAGGGTAGCAAAGAATCTTAAAGTTGTGTTGGAGTCAGTGGGAGATGTCATTTTAGCTTTGGCAACCGGATATGAAATTGTTTTGAAAGACATTTTTTTTATGTACTTTCTTTTAGGAGGAATTTGATTTCTATTTCTTGTTTAGATAAATTTAGTTTTTTATTTTAAACTCCCAAATTATTGGTTATGGACATTTAGTAGATGATTTATATAAATTATTCTTGGTTTATGACAATATTTTATCATCTTTAAATATTTAGGTCTAAAATTAAAAAAAAAATTCTTTTATCATTGCACAAGCATTTAGAACATATCTTTAAGGAAATAGTTAAAAAGTTAATTAAAATTGATATTTTACTTTTCTTAGAATTTGACAATTTAGAAACCTGTGTAGATTGTATTAGAAGAAAGTTCACTAAGAGTGAAAAGAAAGGTGCGACTAGAAGTTTAAGTTTTTAAAAAATCATTCACACAAATATTAGTGGACCTTTTTCTCATATTATTTGTGGTAATAGGTTCTTTATCACTTTCATTGATGATTTCTATTGATTTGGCTATCTTTATTTGATTAAAGAAAAATATGATACTTTTGAAAAATTTAAAATTTTTAAAATTAAGGTAAAAAAATAATTAGAAAACAGACTCTAGTTACCTCCTTCACTATGTAAGTGGGGTTTATTAGTTGTTACGCTGTTGCTACTCATGTTATTTGGTTGAGAAATATAATGACAGGGTTTTATATTATAAATTTTGTTGTTCAACCACTAATAATTTATTGTGACAATAGTATTGTAACATTTTACACTAAAAATAATAAAACTACTAGTGTTTTAAACATTTAAAGTTGAAATATTTAAACTATCATAGATTTAGTGAAAAATAACGAAATGGTTATTGAATATATAGACATAGATTCTATGTTGACTAACCCCTTAACCAAAGGACTTAGGCCCATTATATTTAAAAGACACGTTGAGAATATAGGCATTGTAAGTTCTCTTGATATGTTTGGTTAGTGGGAATTTGAGTTTTATATTATTTTCTTGTTATGTTAAACATTTTTTTTGATACTTTTGACATTCATATAGTTTGTATTTCGGCTAATTGATAATGCATTGAATTTTTAGTATTATGTATTTTTGAATATATATATCAATTGTAAAATTTTAAGCTCGATGTCATTAGGACCACTATGCCCATGGTCGATGCCATATTGGAGTTGAGGTATGATGGTTTCTTGACAACCATACAGTTTCTCTGGTTTTAAAGCACTTGAGAGAAATTGTGAAAACTGACAAAGAAAATAGTAGTTTGGCTGTTGGATCACATTGGCATACTATTTTCTTGCTGCACTCCACACTAATGATTAGTCGATGGAGTCAATGACATTTGTAACCATAGAAGGTTTAATATCAGTAATAGATGTAATAACTGTCATGATTCAATGTTACTTGACTTTAGTTGGATGGAGTTGTATTAGATATCACATCTTAGATCATTTGTTTTTTAAAATGTGGCCACATTACAAAATTAGTCATTAGCCCGAGAGTCGTTTTCAAAATAAAGTTTTTAAAATGAAGAATTGATTTTGCCCAAGTGGGAGAATGTAAAAATTATTGTGAGTTACAATCAATTATTTTGTTTTAAATAAAAACGGGCTGATTAATGATCTATGAGAGATGCATTTGGACCCACTTATTATTAGTGATCCTATTGTTTTGGGCTGGATATCTAATTGATTAGTATAGATGAAAGTGCGGGCCCATAACTCATGAACCCATAATGGGTGGGTACTATAGTTTTATTTAAATTTAGCTAGATCCCTTTTGTGTTCACGTCAACTACAAACTCCACAACTTATCCCATTATAAGTTATGATAGGGCGTGTGAATCACAGAGGAAGCCCTAATCTCTTCAAACCTTCAGACATTTAGAATCAACGAGGTATTCTAAATCTACAGCCATGTCTTCGATAGGTAATCAATCTAGTATTCTAATTTTATATAATTGTTTTGAATTTATTCTTACATCTTTTTCTGGCAGTAAGCAGCCCCCAGCATAAAATAATCATTAATCTTATAATAGGGATGATAAAAAAGTACTTGCTGATAAAAAAGATAAATAGTTTACATTTTTTGCACAAAATGATAGATGATAGAGAATCGACAAATAAACAGACCTTCCTTGTTTAAATTTTACATGCAGACATACAACAAATAACGAAGACAATGGATAAATCTTAGACATTATAGCTATAGCATGCTGAGGAATTTTAGTACGAGGTTCTAACTTTTGGTTTGTTGACGAATTTCCATAGCTTCCTTGAATATTATCTCGAAGGCACTTTTGATGCAGGAATTCAGTTGCTGTTCGTCTATGAAATATTTTTGTGTCTTGAGGGTAACTCTTAGAACTCCCATGTAGCTCATAATCGATATAACAAGGCTCTGCAACCCATAAAATTTAAATGGTGTTAGCACTGTCAAGTGTAAATGTAATGTTATCAATTCAGAGAAGTCCATTAGAAGAGATCGTGTTTGTTTTTGCTTGCGGAGAGACAGAATTTAACAATGACAAAAGAAAGCTGTTCTCTCATGTATAATTTTAAACCGAGTCCATAAAAAGCTAATAGTAAATGAAAGGCCTTCTCAAATGAATTTGGATTTTCTAAAATTCTCTATTATAAAATTTTTTAGAGTTTAGAAAGAAATGAAAGAAAGAAGAGAGTGAGAGAAGAAAGAAAAATAGATTTCATACATATTTGTACTCTTTTTCTTACACTCTCTTTGAACTCTATTAGAATTTTATAATAAAAAATTTTAAAAGATCCTTATGCTTCTCAAATAGTCATTTGCAGTTTCTGATATTGGTGTGATATTATCATAAAAAACAATCTTTTTTCCTCCTTCTCTTTATTCCACCATTTAGTGGAACTCCATCTCTCTTTATGATTCAAACTTCTTCAACCTATTTTAATTATAGGTAGAGTGTTTTAAATATTTTTCTTATCAAATTCATCAATAAAAATATAGTATATAGAAGAAATTTTTGAAAAACTCAATCATAAAATTGAATTATAAAAACTATCCACTTATTATGTTTTTATTATAAAATTTGATAACAAATACTTAAAAATTATGCCTAAATTTTGTTCATTTTTATTTCCATGTTATTTGAAAATAAATTATAGACGTAGAAGTGCATAAATACGAGTTGGTGTCTGAATTAAATTTGTATGCACCTTTATTAATTTAATTTTTTCGTTTTTCTCTTGGACCATTAATTTCCTTATCTTTGATTGCAGGTTATTCACTGGAAAAATAAAATACCTCAGGGCCTCCAGCCAGTGTGAAATACAAGCCTATCACAGGATGGTTAGCCAAAGCCATTTGTTGTGATGGTCCAATCAAGTTTGTAATTACCGTACTTGATTTTGTCACTGTGCCATGAATGTGTTTAGCAACTGCCTGCAACAACAGCAAATGCTTTTGCCTTATGGGAATCCAGCTTCATCATCATAAGATGACAGCTGTGCTTGCATATCATATAATTGACTGGCGAAACTATAAATTTTACTTTAATAAACTAAACTAATTGATATATGAACTTTGGAACAAAACATTTCTTAACACCAAACACTTTTTTAATGGATGTGTGGTTACAATTTTTTTTTTTTAAAGAGGGATGTTTTGTCATACTTTATAAATTCATTTGTAATTAGTTGTCAGTGAAGGGGATAAAATCTAATTTCTACAATTTAATTTAACCTGATGTACCCATAAATACCTCATAGCCTTTGAATTTACTCTCCATATCCAGAAGCATCCCGGAGAGGAGAACAGCCCAAGATTGTTTCTTCCTCTTGATTATACTGTGTGCTTCCCAAACAAATTCTAGAGGGTTTGAAATTCTCCCATCTTCTAACTTCGGGATGGGCACATGCAAGAAGGAAATTTGATTCCCCCATGGCCCTTTGGCCTTAGCATTAAGCATGTCATTGACAGACTGGTAAGCTTCAGTGTTTCTCGTATTCAGCGGCACTAACGCTGTGGAGTTTGCAGCCCTTGATTTGTTATTAATATCTTGCATGTACAACCGAGTCCCGTAGAAGATTATTCCAGTGATGACATCATTTATAGTCTATATTTAAAATGCAAACAAAGAAAGATAATCTGAATAGGAGTAGGTATATATATATATATATATATATATATATATATATATATATATATATATATATATGAGTTGTTCAAAAGTCAAAAACCATAAAACAAATTTCAACAGAAAAGAAAATGAGAGCTTACCACTCCAAGCCTGAACGTTTGGATGAAAAGAAAAGTGGAGAGAAGGGGAGGGAGAGAAGAGAAAATGAAATTTTCTTTCGTTTGGTAAGAGGAGAAAATGGAAAGGAGAGAAAACCTGAGAAAAAAAATATCATGGGATCCACGTACAATTTTTCTCTTCAAATATAAAGAGATTATAAAAGAAAATTGAACAAATATATGTATATAATAAAGATTTTTAATGTGTAATATTTATAAAATTTTAAAATAAACAATTATATTTATTTTATTAAAATAATAATTTATAAATAATATTTAATAAATATTTTCTATAAATTAATAATATATTTTTTAATATTAAAATCAATAAATTATATATATATTTAAAAAAAAAATAGTCGAACGATCTTATAACTATTGTCCGACTAGCCTTCAGTCGAATGACAATGCATATATATATATATATATAATATAATAATAATAATATATATTATAATATAATAATATTAATATATATAATATTTATATATAATTAAAAATATTTATTATATTTAAATTAATTAATATATTAAAATAATATATAATATTAATTAAAAAAAATTATCCAACTACAAAACAATCGGACAATCCTACAACTAAAGGTTTGTCCGACTAACTTTCAGTCGGATGCATCTTTATATATATATATATATATATAATATTATATATAATTAAAAATATTTATTATATTTATATATATTATATTTTAATTAATTAATATATATTAAAATAATATATAATATTAATTTTAAAATATATATTAATATTTATGGTATTAAAATAATAATTTATGAATAATTTTATATAAATTATAATTTAATTAATTTCATATATATTTAAAATATTGTTTAATTTTTTTAAAAATAAAAATATTATTATCATATTTAAAATAATTAATTTTTTTTTTTACATTTTCTTCTTTACAATTTTCTCATTCTCCTCCCGTTTCCTCTTCCCCGTCCAAACACGTGAAAGAGACTTTCTCTTCTCTTCCCTTCCTCTCCACTTTTCTCTCCTTTCCCCTCCTCCAACCAAACGAAGTTAATGAGCTTGATGTGGTCAAGGGAGAATGCCATGGTTGATATGGTGATTCGACCTCCTTCAAATCCAGACCTGACTGGTGTCTTGTCATCTTCAATGACGCTACTCTTCAATATGCTCCATCCATGGAGCCAGATCCTCTGAAATATGCTTTCTCTGAAGTTTGCTTGAAGTGAGAAATCTTGGCCGTTTATTACTTTAAGCGTTGAGATCATGCCACGTGGTGCCTTAATCATCAAAACGCATTGTTTTGACACGGGAGGAGGCCAGATGAGAGATGTCTACAAAACGCAAGGATTCATCTCACATGCCTCCATCTTCTCCAACCTTTTGCTCTGCTCTCCATAAGCATTTTGCAGATACCTATTCTTCATCTTCATTTTCTATTTCTTTATCTTTGTTTGTCCCTTGGGTAACATTCTTTTTTACCCACTATTTCACTCGATCGTAGTCATTCATCACAGCAAGCTAATTATTAAGAATGGCAACCATGACTTTGATCCTCGTTCCAGCCAGAGCACTCATGATGGAATTAACTGAATCAAACGGTTTCACCTTTTGAATTCCATTGTTCTTTAACCTCTGAACCACCGTGTCTAGAGGTAATTGATAAAATTCACACCAGACCTTCAACATAACAAGTTGTGATCCAAACCACCAATCCCCATTTCAAAATCCATATCTTTTCCATTCTCCCATCGTTTCCAGAGAATCGTTTAAGAATTAAAGAAGAAAAAAGTATAAGGGCTATATAAAACGACGACAAAACTAAGATGTAGATATTCTATTATTCCTCGATCTTATTTGGATGGTGAGAACTGCCAAGGCTACACCCACTTGCCAGAATTGACCAATGTCGATTGAACCAAATTGGTTTCTTCTAATTTGAAAAATAGAAAGGCTGAAGGAGCTCAAATTTATGCAGAAATAGAGGATGTCTTAGTAGTTAGCTCTGGTGGACAAGAAAATGTTTTATTTTTTCTTTAATCAGAGGAAACAAAAAGAAATAACAAAAACAGAAAAGGAAGATGCAGAATGGGGTATCTGAGAAATTTAGAAAAGGAAATGTCTCCTTTCAACAAACAAAAATAGGGGATTTGCAAAACGAAGATGAAGAAATCCGGCGCAGCTTCTCTCCTGTTTACGCACGAACTGGACCATGCATTTATGAGAGAGCAGCATCATGACTTTGAAAATAATTAAAAAATATATGAAAAAACAATAATATAAAACAGCTTACCTCTCACAACTAGAGGCTCCAGTTTGAGCCCAAACTGCAGAGAATCTTCGCCCGAAGAAATTGGGGGCACTTCACAGAAATAAAAGACAAAGAATGAGGTATCTGCAAAATGCGTCACGTGGCTTGATCCGAATGCTTGATGCTTCCAACGGTTGGGATTTCTCACTTCAGGAAAACTTTAGAGAAAACACACTTTAGAGGATCTGGTTCCAGAGTAGCCACTAGCCATCTCCAAGTGCGTGGTGGAGTTTGAATATGAGGGTACTAGCTGCACTGTTTGTAGGGTAATTGACGATGTGAATTTCCCACAACGGTCTGCTTTGTGGAAGCTGCTTTGATGATATTCTTGACAAGTAATCAGCAAAATACTAGTCATATGATTCCTTAGACTTGCGTTCAGGGAATAAGGGCATGATGATATGATATTTCAAGTTTACTTCAACTTTCTTCCATTGTTTCTCCCCACTTTTGTCATGAACCTGCTCTCAAAGGATATTATTGCTCATTAATTATATAAATTACACTGATAATAAAATGCGAAAACATTTCAAAACTTGTTATATGGTTGATATATATGATGAATGAGGAACCTAAAATACAAACAAGTAATGCAACTCTGATGCTTGATCTTTCCCACTCCCATCCCAATCAAGCTACTGGCTTCTTTTAAATTAATGCTCATATATATATATTTTTATATATTTTCTGCAATTAATTTCACAAACCTACTTAAAAGATAAGCTATGTTAGAAGAATAGTAGTGAATAGTGATTGAATAGTGCAAAATAATAAATAGTATGTAAAAAGTAACAAAAAATGTAAAATAGTACTAATTTTGTCTTTTTTGGTGATAAGATTTCTATAAATACTTATTTTACATTTGGGATTTAAATATGAAAAAAATCCGATTGTGAATAATTAGCGCCATATGTGTTGAGTGTTTGACATTAACAAATGTAAATATCTACGTCATATTGAACTTAACAAATGTTAACGAAAACACAGGGGCTAGCCTGGAGAAAAAATTTGGCACAAAATTGATACTTCACAAGTATAAACAGAACAAAAAATAGATACGGGACAAAGATAAAACCTTAAGCAAGCTCGGGATAAAAAGTATCTTTTGAATTAGGATCTCTTGCAATAGTAAGGACTACTACAAAGGATGTTGTAAACCTTTTTTTAATCATTTTTAAAGTACTAAAACGATATAATTAAAAAGATAAGAATTATAAATATGATAATAAATATTTTAATTTTGAATTTAATTATATAGATAAAATTTTTAAAATATAATTTTTTTATTGTTAACATTTTTATTCTTATAATTATAATTTTTATCTTTCTGATTACATTTTCTTTAAGAAAATTCCAAAGCGTTTCAGCATCCTAATTCGGTGCCTTCTGCCTTAGTCGAAAAGATATGGCTGTCCAACGCTTGTTCCGCAAAATTAATGAATTATCGTATCTTGAAAGTAACTGACGTTGACAGCTTTAGCCGGCATTTATTTGCAGAAACTGGTTGCCATCAATGGAACCATAATTGCATCCTGCAATGATAATTGATTGAATATTACATAGTTAAAATTTTTTAAATATGTATTTTTTTTATAATTATAATTTTTATCTTTTCAGTTATCCTTTTTAATTCCTAAAAAAAGAGAAAAAACTTCCAAAGCGTTACAGCAACATAATTCGTTGCCTAGGTTGCAAAAACATGGCTGTCCAACGTTTGTTCCGCTAAATTAATGAATTATCGTATCTTGAAAGGTAACTAACAGTGACAGATGTAGTCGGCAATTATTTGCGGATACTATTTGCTATCAATATGTACAATAATTGCATGCTGCAATGATAATTGATTGGATATTTCAAATTTCACCTTTTGGCCTCGGCGTTTCTTGATGTCAAATTTAATGGCTATGCTTTGTTGTTGCTTGGTGAATAGTACTATAAGACACCCCATGAAACTAGAGGTTTCTTTTGCAGAGTAGTAAGCAGCACCCAGCATAAAATAATAACTAACCTTATAATGGGGATGATAAAGAAGTACTTGCTGATGAAAAGATAAGTAGTTCACATTTTTTATACAAAAAGCGAGATGATATAAAGAATCGACAAATACACGGACCTTCCTTATTTAAATTTCACATGCAGACATACAACAAATAATGAAGACAATGGATAAATCTCAGAAATTATAGCTATAGCATGCTGAGGAATTTTAGTACGAGGTTCTAACTTTTGGTTTGTTGACGAATTTCCATAGCTTCCTTGAATATTATCTCGAAGGCACTTTTGATGCAGGAATTCAGTTGCTGTTCGTCTATGAAATATTTTTGTGTCTTGAGGGTAACTCTTAGAACTCCCATGTAGCTCATAATCGATATAACAAGGCTCTGCAACCCATAAAATTTAAATGGTGTTAGCACTGTCAAGTGTAAATGTAATGTTATCAATTCAGAGAAGTCCATTAGAAGAGATCGTGTTTGTTTTTGCTTGCGGAGAGACAGAATTTAACAATGACAAAAGAAAGCTGTTCTCTCATGTATAATTTTAAACTGAGTCCATAAAAAGCTAATAGTAAATGAAAGGCCTTCTCAAATGAATTTGGATTTTCTAAAATTCTCTATTATAAAATTTTTTAGAGTTTAGAAAGAAAAGAAAGAAAGAAGAGAGTGAGAGAAGAAAGAAAAATAGATTTCATACATATTTGTACTCTTTTTCTTACACTCTCTTTGAACTCTATTAGAATTTTATAATAAAAAATTTTAAAAGATCCTTATGCTTCTCAAATAGTCATTTGCAGTTTCTGATATTGGTGTGATATTATCATAAAAAACAATCTTTTTTCCTCCTTCTCTTTATTCCACCATTTAGTGGAACTCCATCTCTCTTTATGATTCAAACTTCTTCAACCTATTTTAATTATAGGTAGAGTGTTTTAAATATTTTTCTTATCAAATTCATCAATAAAAATTATAGTATATAAAAGAAATATTTTGCAAAACTCAATCATGAAATTTAATTATAAAAACTATCCACTTATTATGTTTTTATTATAAAATTTGATAATAAATACTTAAAAATTATACCTAATTTTTGTTCGTTTTTATTTCCATGTTATTTGAAAATAAATTATAGTTGTAGAAGTGCATAAATACGAGTTTGGTGTCTGAATTAAATTTGTATACACCTTTATTAATTTAATTCTTTCGTTTTTCTCTTGGACCATTAATTTCCTGATCTTTGATTGCAGGTTATTCACTGGAAAAATAAAATACCTCAGGACCTCCAGCCAGTGTGAAATACAAGCCCTTCACAGGATGGTTAGCCAAAGACATTTGTTGTGATGGTCCAATCAAGTTTGTAATTACCGTACTTGATTTTGTCAGTGTGCCATGAATGTGCTTAGCAACTGCCTGCAACAACAGCAAATGCTTATGCCTAATGGAAATCCAGCTTCATCATCATAAGATGACAGCTGTGCTTGCATATCATCGCGAAGATTATAATGAACTGGCGAAACTATAAATTTTACTTTCATAAACTAAACTAATTGATATATGAACCTTGGAACAAAACATTTCTTAGCACCAAACACCAGACACTTTTTTAATGGATGCGTTGTTACATTTTTTCTTTTAAAGAGGGATGTTTTGTCATATTTTATATATTTATTTGTAATTAGTTGTCAGTGAAGGGGATAAAATGTAATTTCTACAATTTAATTTAACCTGATGTACCCATAGATACCTCATAGCCTTTGAATTTACTCTCCATATCCAGAAGCATCCCGGTCAGGGGAACAGCCAAAGATTGTTTCTTCCTCTTGATTATATTGTGTGCTTCCCAAACAAATTCTAGAGGGTTTGAAATTCTCCCATCTTCTAACTTCGGGATGGGCACATGCAAGAAGGAAATTTGATTCCCCCATGGCCCTTTGGCCTTAGCGTTAAGCATGTCATTAACAGACTGGTAACCTTCAGTGTTTCTCGTATTCAGCAGCACCAACGCTGTGGAGTTTGTAGCCCTTGATTCGTTATTAATATCTTGCATGTATAACCGAGTCCCGTAGAAGATTACTCCAGTGATGACATCATTTATAGTCTATATTTAAAATGGAAACAAAGAAAGATAATCTGAATAGGAGTAGGTGATCTACTATATATATATATATATATATATATGTATATATGAGTTGTTCAAAAGTCAAAAACCATAAAAAAAAATTTCAAGAAAAGAAAAAGAGAGCTTACCACTCCAAGCCTGGACTTAATGAGCTTGATGTGGTCAAGGGAGAATGCCATGGTTGATATGGCGATTGGGCCTCCTTCAAATCCAGACCTGATTGGTGTCTTGTCATCTTCAATGACGCTACTCTTCAATATGCTCCATCCGAAATCTACTAGAGTATAGTAGGCTGATGACATAACCAAAGAAAATCTGCTGAAAAGGCTTTTGTTAACAGATTTTGATGGTTTGAGGGAAGGGAAAGACAAGGGAAGAGAGGGATCGTCGGCTCTCTGAAGACAAGAAAGAAGTGCACCCATAAGAGAGTAGCCATCTCCAAGTGCGTGGTGGAGTTTAAATATGAGGGTACTAGCTGCGCTGTTTGTAGGGTAATTGACGATGTGAATTTCCCACAATGGTCTGCTTTGTGGAAGCTGCTCTAATGATATTCTTGACAAGTAATCAGCAAAATAGTTGTCATACGATTCCTTTGACTTGCGTTCAGGGAATAAGGGGATGATGATATGATCTTTCAAGTTTACTTCAACTTTCTTCCATTGTTTCTCCCCACTTTTGTCATGAACCTGCCCTCAAAGGATATTATTGCTCATTAATTATATAAATTACGCTGATAATAAAATGCAAAAACATTTCAAAACTTGTTATATGGTTGATATATATGATGAATGAGGAACCTAAAATACAAACAACTAATGCAACTCTGATGCTTAATCTTTCCCACTCCCATCCCAGGTCAAGCCACTGGCTTCTTTTAAATTAATGCTCATATATTTTGGTTATATATTTTCTGCAATTAATTTCACAAACCTAGTTTCTGAGAATATATAAAATTCATAGAATAAATAAAATAATAACAAGCAAGAGAGAGAGAGAGAGAGAACGACCATTACCATGATGGAGGAGAAGCGTGGGTTGATAGGAAGGAAGAGACGTTTGAGGAGAGGCGTGGCTTGAGATTCATCGAAGGGAACTTCGAATTCTAAAATGCCAATAATGTAAATGCATAGCACAGAGCTGTTGAAGTATTGTCCCACAGGACTCACTGGTACTGGTTCTTCTCCTTCTTCTTGGTACTGCTTCATCACCATCCTTTGTCTTTCTGCCATATTCGCGATCCCAAGTGTATTATGGCGCTGCAAAAGAACTCAAAAGTATGAGCCCATGAGGAGAGAGGCTCATTAATTCATAAACTTGATATGCAATAAGTAAAAGGGGGAAGAGGACGGAAGACATGCGATGGAGAAGTGCCAGGCAACCTATACGAGCCTGGAAGATGGCTTCTCGCTCATCTGTAATTCGCCAAAATTTATTCTCATTTTCAAATGGAAGAACTGGTCTAAATTGATGACAACAAGGCACAGCAATAATCAGAGACTTTCTTCTCCTGTTCAGATGCATCACATGAACTATTTAATAATTTATGTGCAATTTAAATAATTTTTTGAATAGAAACAAATAAAAGATGAAAGAACGATTATATTAACTATATTTAGCAAAATAACCCTTCTAATTACACAGCACAGGGGTATAGGAAATTAAAAATAAATGACCCATTCATAAAAACTGCTAAATATTAATGTATCAATTAATCATATTACCTATATCTTTGAAGGGAAGAAATTCTCTTCTATATAAAGCAATTTTAAAAAATATAGGATTTGTTTGAATCCCATTTGCGATTAAAATTTATTGGGTACGATGATTATAACACATTATATCAACTCAATTTATTTAAATTTATTTTTGCATTATATGGGTCCACAATGCAACATTTGTTAGACAAAGGGGAAGCAATCAAAATTTTGATAACTTTATCTAATAAATGTTACATTATGAGTTTAAATGATGTATAGATTTAAATGAATTATCTTTATATTATTAAACAATGTAATAATAACGTGATATAATAATTTTATACAATAACATTGTGCTATAAAAAAAAATCTTGTCTACTAAAATGATCACTTCGGTTAATTCATACATGGAGTAGCTTTTGACAATTTATAACAAGTTAATTTTTTTGAAACAGAGATAACATATATTAATCTTTTTGTATAGGCTATTTTAAATGAAATTAGAAAAAAAAAGACTCCCCAAAAATTTTGTTGATGTTCATTTTTGTTTTCCCCAAATGGAAGTTGATGTTGAGTTGTTCACCAGTTAAATTTCCTTCCCCTCACCGTTGGTCCTATTCATGGATGGGCGGTAGCCACAAAGCACCGATTATTAATTATTTAAAGCTGCAAACCCGTCATGCATACGACCGACAATGCAGATTGGAGCTCCTATTATTTAAACTCTAACCATTCAGTATCAATTTTAATTTGTGATTTAATAATAATTAATTTTTTCTTTCATTTTTCCTTAAAAATTTTTTCTCGTATGCAAAAAAAAAAAAAACGCATTAATTATATATACATATACATATATATATATGCAATATATTTTATCGTAAAGATAATTTTAAATACTTTTATATTAAAAAATCAACATAGTTTAACAAATCTTTCTTTTACATGCTCCCACTCTCATGCTTGCGCTTCCTACCCTCCCCCCCTCTTTTCTTGTTTTTTATTATTTATTTTTAATCTAAAACTATCAAACCAATTTCTTAATTTCTTATCCTTTTCTCTTTCTTTAAACATAATTTTTTCCCTTTCTTGAAAATAATTTTTTTAGAGGAGGTGCCACTTGTGAACATAATAAATAAAAAGTATTTAGGTCATTTCCTTAGGAAGGTATCATTAATGCAAGGCTATTTATGTCATTTTCTCACATTATGCAATGAATGCAAAATTACAACAAATGACCTAAATACTCTTTAATATTTACTTTGTCTTTTAGTAAAAGAATGGAAGTATTTTGGTCAAGATCAAGGGATTTGAAGATTGTTAATCTCTAAACGATAGCATGAGGGTATATATTTTCAAATTATTTTTTTACGTTAATTGAGACTAAATTCCTTTCAAAACAATCTCAAGGATTAACTGCCCACATTGATTTGATATATTTAGAAAAATAAATTCTTCGAAGTGTTTGCTACAACAAAAATTATAATTACCCACTAAACTATCAGTCGGTAACAATGAAAATTTAGTCGAAAATGATGCATTTTTTATAGAAAAATCAATCGTTTCATTTTTTTTATTTTTTGCTAGTCCCTAAGTGGCCATCAACTAAAATTTAGTAAGAAAACAATGTTTAAACAATACTCTCTACAATGTGGTAGTTTTTTTCTCAAATGTAGCAACTTTTTTTTTAATACGACTAGATTTTTGAATGTTCAGTCATCTTTTTAATTTCATTTTTGTTTTTATTTTTATTTGTTGTAAATTAATCAACATTATTTGAAAATTTTTATTCTTGTCATTTTTTGTCTTAAGCATTCTTCTTTTGATCATCTAGTTACCTTCTTCTCTTCATTGTCTCTTCATCTAGTTATCTTTCCTTTGTAAATTTGTAATATAAAAATGAAAAATTTATAAAAAATTTACAACAAATACTACAAACTCAAATAAATCTTTACAAATTTTTACCTAAAGTCAATCAAAATTGCAACTACAACTAAATTGCAATTATTTGGAACTAATGAATAGAGAAAATACATAAACATTAGAATAAGAAAATTTATTAAAATGAAATAAGAATTTGATAAACACATTCAAAAAAGGAAAAAAGAAAAGATGAAATCTGATCAAAAATCCAGAAGTAAAAGAAGAAGCAAGAAGAAAGTCTAAAGAGAGGGGAAGAAAAAGATAAAGTGCAAAAGAAGAGAAAAAAAAAATGATGAAGTGCAAAAGAGGAGAGAAAAAAGAAAAAGATAACTTTAAATAGATTTTGAATTAAAACTAAAATGATTCAGAACATTTGGTTTATATACAAATATGAAAGAACAATTTTGTGGGATTAAAATTCGCGTAAAAAATTTTGAATTTAAAACTATCAATTGAAATTCAGTTGGCAAGGATGACCCAACTTCAGTCAACCTTCATGGTAGATTAAATAGTCTGACATGAAGACTGATTGCATTACTTTTAGTGGATAATCTTAACTTTTTACTATTTCGTGACTAGAAAAATTATATATTATAGCTCTAAGTTATTTCTGAGATTTTCTCTACTAAAAGTCAATCCCAAATTTAAAGAAAAAAAGTCAAAAATTAGGTGTTGTGTTAAGAGAATAGCTCAGAAAGAGCTGACAAAGATGAGATTGAGATGAATGAATCGAGAGCTCAGGCTTCACTAGTTGCTTGCACCCTTGACCCTATGGGCAAAGAGTCCCCTCTTCATTCAGAGAGGAGCGGTGGGCGGGTCTAGAGCATTCAATCAGAATTTATAAACATTGTTGTAGTAGTTGGCCCTCCCAAAATATGAACCCCGATAATCAAAATAGGGACCACACACTTCATTAATAACAAGGATAGAATTTATAAACATTGTTGTAGTAATTGGCCGTACCAAAATTTAAACCCCAATAATCAAAATAGGGACAACACACTTCATTAACAACCAGGACGACTCATTTATACATGTAATTTTTATTAAATACATTAATTTCAACTCAAATAAAATTTATGAGACTCATGAAAGCATTACTTTTTCATCAATATGATTCAATTTGACGAGGACAACAATAACAATACCAAAAGCAGAGGATAATTAAACTGTAACCTACAAGAAAAGCATTTGTCATAACTTTCGAGTCTCAATGGGAAGGGGGAATTGATTTTATTTCCTTGTAGCCTACTAGTAATGTATAAAACATTTGGTTTAGGTGTAGAGTGCTTTGTGTGATGAACCAAAAAAAAAAAAAAAGATAAAGTGAGTATGCTGAGAGCTTGGTCGAGAAAAAAACAAAGAATATGTTTCTCAAGTTTGTTGCGAATGTTGAATATCATAATAAAATTATAGATAAAATACTCTCTTGTCGTATAATCAACTGAATTAAACAAAAATATATACCAACTTCTTCTAGAAATTCATAGATATGCATTACTCGAATTTTGGATCCTTTCATATGAAAGACATAGAGTGTATAAGATTTATTTCTAGAAGACGATGCACATAGTCGCTAAAAAGGTGATACATGAAATTTTAAGAGTTAATTTTCCATTGCTAAAGAAAATTGTATATTGCTCAATATTAAAGGAGAATGAAGGAAAAACCAATTGACGTAAAGTTTTTTTATTTCCTATACCAGTTGTGTATCTTAATTCAATAGTACAACCATGAATATATGAGATATAGGATTTAGAATTTTTATGCATAACTATGCTATCAATTGTCATTTATATCCTCACTTGAAAAAATCTAAATCCGTATAATAACTAGATTCACTTTGATCAAATTATCATTATAAATATAAAAAAGATATAGTTGATATTTATATTGTGTTTGCATTTTTGTTTACACTTAATCAAGTTGTCTTTGACATTTGTAACTCAACGAAAACTAACAACCCGTTTGGTAGATGGAATGGAAAGAAAAGAGAGAAAATTTTATAAAATACCTATTATACTCATGTAATTATTATTTAATAATATTTATTTTAATAAATATCTATTTTAAAATAAGAGCAAAAATATTATTTTTTTATTCTTAAAATCACTTTTTTACTCCTAAAAGTGCTATTGTTATTAGAAAAATTAAAGTGCTGTCGGCAATATAAAATGCAAGGAGAAGGGAATAAGAGAGGTGGAAAATTACGAATGCCAAATTAACATATGAATCGCATCCATATATATCCTAATGATTAATGTTCACATAGCTCCCCGCATGCTCTTCCTATGTTTATGCATTACAAAGCATGCATATGTCAAAATAAAAACTGATATGATCTTGATGACCAAAGCTAGTCTACATCAAATGGCTGAATAACTTGATCTTCTTGAATTGATTAAATTCATTATATTATGAGTATTCGGTCAAATGTGAAGTTCAAAAGTCAACAAATCTAGTACGTGAAGATGAAAAATAAGAAAACAATTTTTTAAAGAGGAAAATTTATAGTTGGTGGAAGGTACAACCAATACATTGATGAAGAATGAAGCGATAAATTGCAAGGTGAAGCGTGTTATATTCATTGTGAATGATCCAATGTCCTTGTAGTATTTGCAAGCAAGAGGTTGAAATGGAGAAAGGAATAGTCGAACAAGTTCGTCACGGTAGATTTTTAGTTTGATCCAACTTAAGCTAAAGGAACATTCTATTGAATGATGCGTCGTATTGTAAATAGAAAATAAACCAATGTTAGATAGGAAATTAATTAACGCGAGTTCTCTGAATAAAGCGCGGATTGACACCCTAGTTTAATTTATTTCTCTAAGTATTTATATACGACATTAATTTGAGACGATGAATTATTAACTCAGTCATCTCTATTTTCAAATGTAATTATTAGGGGCTTTTAAGGAAGAGAAGCGGGGGAAACCCTTCATTCCATTTTCCACTGCCTTTTTGTAATGGGACAATTTTTTTAATTAATTTTCCTTTTTTCAAGAATACATTATAAAGATATCTAATTTTATATATTATTAAATAAAATTTAAAATAAAATAAATATAATCTCAACTTTAACACAATTATTACATAGCGTATTAAAATTTATTAATGTAATTAAACTATAAATAAATATATAATTACTGATATAAACATATATATTAAAATAAAAATAAATTAATATGTTTTAATAATTTTTTTGGCCAATAATGTTTTAATAATTTAATATAACGTTATTTCGTGGATAGGGGAGTACGGTTGTCGTCTTCTCCAATTATAAGAAAGAGAAAATTTATCTTCCTTCCTGTTTTGCGCATAGAACATTCTTTCATCCTCATAACTATTCTAACAAGCAGACAAAAAATCACCACCGCCAGGCGCTAATTGTCATTAAAAAAGATTTATTCATGAACCTCAATAATATATATGCATGGCGAATTCAAACTCATGAAGTGACAGTAACTTCTAAAGCAAGTTAAAATTCAAAGTTAATGGGTTTTAATTTTTTAAAAATTGGTTTAGTATTTGGTTCTTCTATTTATTTATGTAATCCAATTTGATCATTTAATTCTCTTTTGTTTTAATTTGATCCTTTTAACTTTTAATTTGTGTTATATCTGTCGTTTTTTTGTTATAATCATTGAGGAATATTTCAAATCATTAAAAAGGTTAAATACTCATTTTGAAACATTAAATAAAGTTTTTTAAAAAATGGTATAAATTAAAAGTCAAACGGTATTGGAAAAAATAAATAAGTTACTAAATTTAAATAATAATTAAACCTCTAAATTTGTGTACAGTTATATAAACTAAACTAATAAAAAATATTTCTATATACAAAACACCTCTTATTTTTAACATGTGCGCATAAATAGTCTACTTTAATTAGCTTGTAATTCAAAACTTATTGGCAAATCATATCCTTGTGTGCCAAAATTCCTTTCGCTAGTCAGTTGAGAGCTTTTAACTGTATAAGGAATCCACTAAGACCTATAATCCCAATTTTTCAAGTGGCTCTGTAGAGATGAGATACAACTTTTCAAAAATAGTTCGCCTATGTCTTAAACAAAGCTAAACTTAGGGAATGAAAGTTTCAAATGCGTGGATAAATAGTGGTACATAAGAATAATAAAAATTGTCGCTGGAAATATTACTTGAAATTGATTTAAACATGTATAAACTAAAGTAATCATTAAATGATAAAGATAAAAGCTTCAAAAGATCTTATTACAACTCTAACAAATGGATAAATGGAAATAAAGGTATTATAAGTAAACAAGGCAAATAAAATGAGTAAACAAAACTAAAAGCAAAGGCATATGAATTAAAATTAGTTCTTTGAGTTTTTTTTTTTGTATGTCCTTTCTCTTTTGTTATTCTCAATGTTTTTAAAATCGGATTGGTCATTGAACCGGTAGAGGTACTGATTTACGGTTCATTGGTCAAACTGTGGTCGAATCGATAATAATTAAATATATTATTTAAAAAAAATTTATGTATTAAAATTTTAATATAACAAATAAATATTAATACATTTTAAATATTTGATTACTAACTCAATATTTTTTAAGATATTACAAAAATTAATGTTTAGTTTAAAATAAAAATTATCTATGATTAAAAGTTAAGCATATTTAATATTAAATTTTTAGAATTTCTAAATCATATTAAAATTCTACTTATTATTAAAAAATAAAATAATAAATAATAATTTTAGCTAAGTATCTTAATATTTGAGAGAAATGTTATTAAGAAATTAAACATAATAAAAAGTAAGTATAAAAAATAATTAATTATACATATTTTATTTCTCTTATATTCTCTTTCTTTTTTTAAAAAAAATTCATATTTCAACTCCCTTATCTTTTTTATTATCTTCTATTTTAATTTGTCAAATTTATTTAAAATGAATTATTTTATTATATAATAAAAAATTAAAAAAAAAAGAAAATTGTCTCAAACCGGTTTAAATCGATTTTTTCAGTCTGATTTTCATCGGTTTTTGACCGGTTTGACCGATTCTTTGATTGACCAATTTTTCAACTCAACCAAACCGGACCAGGGACTATTGAGTGTATAAATGACGTAACGCATCAAATATATGAAAGATCATCGGTCCGGTCCGGTTCTGAGTTCACTGGTTATTCTTGTCCTTTTATAATCTTCAATTAATGGTAAAATTTTTTTCAATGCACTAAGAAAAAATAATGATAAAAATTTAATTTGTACAAATAGTGTCTATATACAATTCAAGTGGAGTCCATATGTAAAATAAATTTTAACTATTAACTGTATAAATAACGTAACGCATCAAATATATATAAAAATTATTTATTAATGGCTGAGAATCGTTCACACATCTCGCCAATATCTTGCTTCCCCATCCCCACTTGTACTGTGGCCCTTTCGTAGTGATCGTGCAACGTTTTTGCCCACTCAATGTTAAGATACTTCACGTTCCTTTTTTTTTTTTTGGTTTATTACCCGTAATTAAACTTAGTCATAAATGCAGTTAATTAGGTTTTCTTAGCTATCACCCCAGCTGTAACCCTTACTGAACCTTCAAATTTTTTAATAATAACACATACAATACAATATTCCTAATTTAAACCTTTTTCTTTCCTAAGCTGTCGTCCATCCTTTATTCCCTATATATAGAGTTCGTAAGTACTGTTTAGGATAATTTCTTTTTTTAAAGAGGATTCCAAATTTTTAAGTGTGAAACTAATATGGCACATAATATTAAAAATATCCTTCTCCAAAAATAGTATTTGTGGAGTCAAACCCCCGACATTTCAAATACTCTCAAATATAATGATAGAAAGTTACGTAGATAATAACTACCTTCTGGAAGGCATTGAATAAGGAATTGGACAAGACATATGCGGATGGTGCAATTAAATGGCTTCCGGCAGAGGATGTCGTCTTCATTGGACAAGGTATCCAAGGTATCGGACACACAGAGATGCTGTACCAATCAATTCCATTTCCCCTTTTCGCAGACGGACGACATCGTATTTGTGAAGTTGGGCGTTGCGACCATAAGTCTAAAGCACATGTTAACTGCCTATGACTGCGTGTCCCAATGGCACGTTCCCTGCCTTTAAGGTAGAGGGTCGGGTGTTCGACCCCATTCCCCCCTCCCAAATGCTGTGTAATAAAAAAACAAAAGCACATATTAATTCTTACCGTTAAGTCAGATTTGACTTATTCTAATAACCTTTATTGCCACTCATCATCCTATATCGTCACAGATCAACTTTTTTTTTTCAAGTAAAATATTTGATTTTTTCAATAGAATTATAATTTAAACTTTCAGGCTTTATCATTCCAATTCAGATAATTGTAGTTCTCTGTCGTTTGATATCATGCATAAGACAACAAGTTGACTTTAGTTTTCCCGATATTTCATTGTTCTTATCTCTTTTTTTTTTCTTCCTCTTTTTTTATTTGCTTACAAATAAAAGACTGAATAAATTAATGATGCAGACTGAGAAAATCAAATTAATGTCAGTGGTGTATAGGGCACGCACAAGAAAAAATGCCGTAGTGAGACCTTTTTAATATATATATATATATATATATATATGTGTGTGCGCGCGCGCGCGCGTGTGTGTTTCTTAAGCTTAACATCAGTTTTAATTTTTTTTGTCAATTTTATCCTACATTTAATGTATTTTCAATCACTATATAATTCCGTGTAAATTGATAACAGAAAATGGGAAAAAAATGCTGATGTGACAAAAAAATTTCACGTGGCATCATTGTCACCCAAAATAATTTCCACCTACGCTACTTCATCTTGTTGAAAGAAGAGGATTAAAAAGAAAAAAAAAAAAAAAAAAACCACGTCTTCTTCACGTTCATCTCTTTCTTCTTCCAAAATCTGAACGTTATCTTTCTTCCACCATTTAGTGACTTGCAGGAAAAAGTTCTAACCTTTAAGAATCGATCATCTTATGTTTTTAATTTTTAAAAGTATCTTATTCCTTTTATTTTGTTGGTTATAGAATTTTTTTAAGGTTAAATGTGCTTTTTCATGTATTCTTCTCTTAGGCAAAGACACACATTAAAAAATTCGATTAAACAAGAATACAAGTTGGTATCATTTTTTTATTTTTTTACCTAGTGTAATGTTAAAATGTTATTGTTGATTTCTCAATATAAAACATTAGCCAAACTATATCTTTTCTCTTATAACTTGCCCAATAGAAAATAAAAAGTAAGGAAAAGAAGCATTTTGTATTATATTAAAATTGAAGCACATAAGGTAATTAATTTATTTTAATTTTAATCTTTTTGTTTTGAACATAAAGGTGATTAAGATTTTTTTATCTTGCAAATAACATGGTTAGTTTATTTTAATCTATGTGTTTATTCATATTAAAAAAAATAGCATATCAAAATGTAGTGTAATCAATTAATTATTAATAATATACACATAATAAAGTTATACATTGGAATTAACTTATAAAATACTAGGATTAAAATTAGTAAAGATTTGATTAAATTTTAGCTTAAGCATCTCTTATATCTTAAATAGGAGAAGTAGATGAAAGAATGGGCCACCACTTGATGAGATGTGGCCTTTCTTTGCTCTTTGCTAGCTTGGTTTTAGATGGATTGGCAAAGAATGATAAAGAGAAGCAAAAAGGAAAAAAAAAAAAGTGTTGTAAGGATGCCATTAACCGAATAGGAAATAAAAAAGTTAAGGAAGAAGGGTGATGAAATGGGATAGGATATGCTATGAATCTACTTGCCCCTTTGAATATTCTGTGTGGACCTCCTTTGAGCAGAGCTTCAAACGCTACAATAACTTGGCCACAAACCAGTTACAGTTAGGTTGAAGGTTTTGATTGCCTGAGAAGAGATAGAAGAAACAACAGTATTTCTACTGTTACGTAATTCATATACTAAAACCAGGCAACAATAATTTAAATTAAAGAAAGGAAACAAGTCCTCAACACCACGAGGAGAGAAAACGCTGTAGATGTCTTAAAAATTACCATATGTTTAAGAAGAAGAAGGAGAATATAATAAGGTGGCATTGGTGGAAGCTATTTTGGGTGATATGAATTAATATTGTCGATTGAGATTTTTCATTATATTCGTATTCCCGTTATCAATTTAAACGAAATTAGTCATTAGAAACATATTGAAACATTTTAAAAAGATGAAAACAAAATTGACATGAAAAAATATTTAAGACGAAATGAAAATTGATTTCAAATTTAAAAGACAAAAAAAAAAAAATTTATTTTCTTTTTCATTAATGGCATTAAGGAGATTTGAATCCAAGGAGTAATTATTTTTGCATATACTCAACGTATCCACAATGAACAAACCAAATTGAATCTGTACAAGTAACTTCTGGGTACAGATCTAATTTGAAATGTTTATTGCACTCAAACATGGTGTACATAAGAAAATTTTTAACCTAAAACTTCTTATCACCCATTTAAGTCGTTCATCATTAGATTTCATCAAAAAGTGATAATCTTATATTTTCAGAAATATTATTTTTTCTAATTATTAAATATTATTAAATATCAAACAATACGTTACCAATTCTAATAGATTTATTATCATTAATTACCAAAAAACAAATTAATTAATTTAAAAATTATTAATTATTAGATAAGTTAATATTTTAAGTAATTATTTAATAAAAAATAATATTTTTTATTTAATAATTAATTGTATCATAATTAAAGAATGTCATATTTCCGGAAATATAATATCATCATTTGAGAAGAAAAACTCATTTTTGCAAGCGATCATTGATAGGAAATTTTGTGATTATTTTTATTTGAAATATATGTAAATCCATATATCTATATATAAGCTCATAAATGTCAGATTTGTAAACTGACAATAAAAAAGACGAATGGCGAATAGCAATTGGTTCTTTTACTTGTTTAATTACATTAGCTAGGAGTATTATTAGATTTTTTTTAGATAAAATTATCCTTTTGAGGGTCTTAAGTATATTCTCTCACATTAACTTAATATACTAAGACTCTAGTTTCAAAATATTTTAAAGGAAAACACCAATTTTCTTTTAATCAATTGAGCTAATCCCCTAAGATGACCTTGGGCTATTTCCTTTATTTTATCATGTCTGTTTTACATTTTTTTTTGGTTAAAATCAGTTCGTAATTAAATTTTGTTTGCAAATTCTTATGTAACAACATAACAGTGAATTCATAAGATATAATTTAATAATAAACAGTTTAAAAAATTTGTAAAAAGTTTCAAAACTGAATTATACGCTTTGTTTAGGCTTCTTGAAGTTAAGTTGCATGCAGGGTAATTATTTTCAACAGCAAAAGAGAAATATGAAGAAAAAAACAAAAATAGTCTGCATTATAGCCAATTGGATGAATAATTACTTTTACAACATATTTCGAATTTTTGGATAAAAATGAATAATTTTATTTTTGAAAAGACCAAAATTTCAGTCAGAAGCGAAGTCATCAGGAACAGGGCCGAGTTGGTAAGAATAATATATTGCAAAGACAATGATAATGCACCCAAAAGTGGATCCAAGGGACAATAAGAAGGTGCAGATAGAATCAGAAGCTGAATCAAACGAGAATATGTTCTTTTAAGACATATGCTCACCACCCATCAGGACAGGAAGCAAAAGAACAAAAAATAAAAGGCAAAATGCTCATCTAGCTCTTGGACTACCTCTCTATATAAGGCCGAAAACTATTGGGTCCCATGGCATTGGAGTCTCGAAAATCCTGTCTTCGTAAGTCAATTGCAGGCCCACTATGCAGCCCATTCAATTGTTTTTTTGGGGGCCAACACGTATTCCTCTTATAAACACCTGTGTCTGTGGTGTTCCAATGAACAAAGTCAGCTGAAAACCTTCAAACCGCTCAATTATAACCTTTTCTGTTTTTATTGGCAAAATTAAAAAAATAATTATGACTTTCTTGAAGTATTTGTGACTCATACATGCAGTGACTGAGTTTTTTTTTGGTTTTTAAAAAAAAGAGATTTGGATTTGCCTTCATCTGTTCTTTTTTTTTTTTTTCCTTACGTTCATTTTCAAAATAATTTTTTCTTTAATCTTATGCATTAATGGCCGATTATATAATGTAGATTTGATGGAATGCCAAATACATCATGTGAAGGAGTTAATTTTGTAGGGCTTGGGAATGAATAACATATAGCAACTATAACTGTTTTATTTTGTGACCTCTTAAGAGCTCGTGACAAGCAGGGAAAACAATGTGTATATTTAGTCAAGGAACAGGATATGGCTGCCTAAGACTTGTTGGGAGGGTCGTGCAAAATTGTAATCGATCGATGTTCAAAATTATTGTATTTGCTTCTCTCTGAAAGTAACTAAAAGTGACAGATTTGAATTTGGGGATTCTATTAGTGATAGTCGATGTGTATAGTTTCTACTGACAATGATAATGATGGAATATTTCAATTTCACTATAAGGGCTTTCTTCATGTCAAATTGAATGGGCGTTGCTTTGTTGTTAAGACACCCCATCGAAGTAATAAATCATTCTTATATATTGTGGGAATGATAAAGAATTAATACTTGTTGACGAACAAATATACCTAGTTTAAAAACTTCTGATACAACAAATAATTAAGGCACACAACAAATTTAAATAATGACATTCAACAAATAATGAGGCATTGGTAAATCTGAGAAATATATAATATGCTAATTTCTTCTTTTTGAGTTTTTAATTTCCCCCTTAAGGAGTACAGTTTTTAATATCCCAGATTACCAAATAGTAATGTTGATCCACTGTAACGGCACGAACTTTTAACTTCTGGTTTGTTGAGGAATTTCGATAGCTGCCTTAAGTATTATCTTGAAGGCACTTTTGATGTAGAAATTCAATTTCTGTTCGTCTATAAAGTATTTTTCTGTCTTGAGGGCGACTCTCTGCGCTCCCATGTAGCTCATAATTCAAAAGGCAAGGCTCTGCGCAACCCATAAAATGTAAATGATGTTAGCACTTAGCACTGTCAAACATGAATGTAAAGTTATCATTTTAAAGAAGTCAATTAGCAGAGATCAGGTTTGTTTTAGCCTGGGGAGGGACAGAATTTCGCCATGTCAAAAGCCTTCTTAAACTGTTACTCGCAATTTCTGTTTTTAGGTGCAATAATTTTATAAAAATTTATTTGCTTTTGAAAAATTTAATTTTACTTTACACTATGATTTGTGCTTGCAATGGTTAAGATTGCATCCACATATGTAAAACCCATGCAAGTCCCACGCCAGGATGCCATCCTTACCATTGCTTGCATCCTTACCATGGCCCTTTGGCCTTAGCATTAAACATATCATTGATTGATGTAGTAACTTTCAATGTTTCTTGCATTCAGAAGCACTAACGTTGTGTACTTTGGAAACCTTGATTTGGTAGTTAATATCTTTCCTGTATATTAAAAAACAAATAATCTAGAAAAATCCTCCACCGGAACAATCAAGAAGCAATCTAGAAAACAGCATATGGGCAGCAAGCAGGTAGCTAGGAAACATAATTATGAAGGATCAGCTGAAAATCTGGTGTAATAAACAAAATATTATAGAACTCTATGTAAAAAACTGGAAATCAATACACATATATCTTTTGCCAAATTCCTCTCGATTTTCTCTCCTTCACACCTTTATTTATTGTACTGCCATCTCCATTTTCAAACTTTCAAAACCATGGCATCATTCGCTCAAATCCAATACCATTAGTGATATCAGAGTTTTAGTCCCAAACACTTAGTCACACCCAGCTACCCTTAACATTGTATTTTTACACCTCATTGATTATTTCTTATGGTCTCTAACACTGTACTTAGATGGGGTGAAAAATAAGTGAAAAAGAAAAGGTAAGGAGAAAATAGAGGAGAAAAGTAATTTTGCTCTTTCGATGAGGGAGAGAAATAAGGAGAAGAGAAAAGTATAGGTGAAAACCGACATGGGTTTTACGAAAAAAAAAAATTTTCAAAAATGAAAAGATTTTGAAGAGAAAATAAAACGCAACGTGTATATTCCAACTATATTACAATCGAAAAAATGTATTCAAGCATAAACAAAAAAGAATTAATTTAAACAAATATTTTTTGAATTTTAATTAATTAATATTATAATTATTCATTTCATATTTTATTATAAACTTATTTAATAATAAATATAATTTATAAAATAATAAGATATAATTTTAAATTAAAATTAATAAATTATATTTTTATTAAAAAAAAAACCAACTAATTACGTCTGAATAGCAGTCGAACGTATTCATCTGATTGCAATGTAGTCGCTCCTAAAAAAATAATAATTTAAAATTTTTGTTTTGAATTTTAATTAAATAATTAATTAATATGATAATTATTTATTTAAAAATTTTTATAAAATTAATTAATAATAAATATATTTTACAAAATATATATTTTTTGAAGTAAAATAATAAATTATATTTTTATAAAATAAAATAAAAACCGACTGCAATGCAGTCGGTTTTACTGCAGCTCTGTGCCTCTCTAGGCTTGCCTTTGTTTCTCTAGTAATGTGCCTCCTTTCTTGAATTTTTTTGATTTATCATGACTTAGGAATATGGGTTTTCTTTATAATGTTTTGGTACTTGCGGAGGCTGAGAAGAATGAGGGATCGTCTAATAGAGATGAGGCAATGGTGTGACGAAGTCATGGGGGAGGAGGCGTGGCAATATATATATATATATATATATATATTATTTTGATATAATATATATTATAATATATAATAATATATTATATATAATATACATTTTAGATCAAAAATTTTTATTATATTTATATATATTATATTTAAATTAATTAATATATATTAAAATAATATTTATAAATAATTTTATATAAATTATAATTTAATTAATTTCACAAATATATTTTTAAAATATTTTTTAATTTTAAATGTGTGCTTTTCAATAAGAAATTTTTTTTATTTTATTCAAAAATAATTTCTTTTTATCATTTGAATATTTTTTAAATTGGTTTTTATTTTTTATTATTTTTATGTTTTTTAAAAATATATATGTAAAAAATTAAAATAATAACAATATTATTGTCATATTTAAAATAATACATTTTCTTCTCTTCCATTTTTTCTTCCTCTATCCAAACACACATGAAGAGATAATATTTTCTTTTCACTTTTATCTTCTTTCCTTTTTCTCTCCTTCCACTTTTTTCCTCCCCCATCCAAACATAGCGTAAGCCTACCTCCAATTTAACTACTTTCAATTATAGTCAATCTTCAATCCCTATATTTGAAAGTGAAGCTTATAACTTCTAAAGTATAAAAATGAAACATTATTTATCCCACAAAACTTGTAGAAATTAGTGGTGAAAGAATTTCAAGAACAAATCCTAGAATAGTAGGCACTATAGATAATTACAAAGTAAAAGAAGTACAAGCAAAATATACTAAAGAATTCAAAAGCTTTACTCTTCATTCAACAAGGGGTAAGCAATATTATTTTTCAAAAAATATGAATGCCAA
Organism: Erythrophleum fordii; assembly: GCA_032878935.1. Classification (NCBI taxonomy): domain Eukaryota; kingdom Viridiplantae; phylum Streptophyta; class Magnoliopsida; order Fabales; family Fabaceae; genus Erythrophleum; species Erythrophleum fordii. The sequence goes on along the minus strand of JAVQMF010000049.1, from coordinate 15,044,994 downwards.
GATTACAAAGGAGATATGAAAAATTTTAAAGAGTCAATACAACAATTTAAACAAGGTAATCATAGTTAAACTCCAATCTTTTTGGAAAGATTTTGATACTTTACTTATGAGGGAAATTGAATCAATTCAAACATTCTTCTCTCATATTTTTAAGATTATTAATCAAATTAGAAGTTATAGACACAATAGAAGATAAGAAAAATATTTAAAAATTATTGAGAAATCTTCTTCCAAAACTTGATCATATGGTAACTGCAAAGCCAAAGATTTCTTGAGAAGAGAATGCAAATGTTTGAACAACCATTAGAGCAAGCTTTCAATAAAAAATAAATAAAAGGAATGACCATGGTAAAACCCTCAAAATAAAAGATCATCTAATAACTGTGGAAGGGGGAGAAAGAATTACAAAAATCAGTGGAGTAAAGATAAATCAAGCTCCTACTATAGTTCATGTAAGAAAAATAATCATGATATAAGAAATTGTCAATACAAATGCAAGAGATGCAAAAGGTACACTCATCTTAAAAAAAGATTGTTAGTATGGATAGAAGAAAGAAACAAATTTCATTGAATGAAATCAATCAATCACTTGATTAGTTATTTTATTATGTATTTTTTTCTTAAAAATCAAATGATGTTTAGTATTTAGATAGTGGTTGCTTAAACCATATAATAAGTAATAAAAATTACTTTGTTAAACTAGATAAAAATGTAAAATCACAAGTTACATTTAGTGAGGGAAAAATGCAAGAAATTGAAGGCAAAAGCATTATTATTGTAAAAACATAAAATAGCCAACAAAAATTTATTCATAATGTTTAGTATATTCTAGGCCTCTCACAAAATTTTATTAAGTGTTGGCTAATTGATTTAAGGGTACAAGTTGATTTTTGATAATGATAGATGCATCATATTTAATAATAATAAATAATAATAAGGGCCACTTATAACTATTATTAAAATGGCCCCATATAAATTTTTTTCTTTTACTACGCCATTTATCCAAAAATATGCCATGAAATGTGAAAATGTAAATGAATTCATACTATGACATTTGAGATATAATTATATAAATTTTTATGGCCTTAAATTATAAACTAAATAAAAAAAATGGTGCTTGGATTTCCATCCATGTATTTTGAAAGAAAAATTTGTGAAAGATGCATTTTTGAGAAAATGCAGATTGCCATTTCTAAAATTATCTAAGAGAGCAAAAAATTCCACTAAAGTTAGTGCATGCAAATATTTAAGGCCCTCCAAGAATTTCCACTTCGAATAAAAATAAATATTTTTTACTTTTCGTCGATGATTATACTTGCATGATATAGGTTTACTTTATTGAGTAAAATCAATGACATATACCCACATCTCAAGAAGATAAGTGAGATGAAAGAGGAGAAAAATGTATCTTTATGCAACAAATCCAAAAGCTATTATCTTTCTAATTCTAATCAAGTGCTCGTGAAAAAACAAATTAGAAAAGAAGCAATGAAACATTTAAAAGAGCTTAAGGCTCTGAAGTCAAGAAAAATGTAAGAGATAATCTAGAGTCCACTTAGTATATAGAATATAAATGAATAAAATAAAAATATAATTAAAAAATAATTTTAAAAATATAATAAATATTATACACAATTTTTAAAAATAAAATTGCTTTACTACAATATTATATCAAATGAAAAATATATCACTGATTTTGCCTTAAATGAAAAGATATCAATGTCAGAGGTTTATTATGCTAAATTAATGTATTTTCCGCCATTGGAAAGTAACTAATAGTGACAGATTTCAGGTGGCATTTATTTGCGCATAGAGTTGGTATCATTGTGTACATACTCCTTTCTTAATGTCAAATTTAATGGCATTAACATTGCTTTGTTGTTACATTCAAAGAGATCATGTTTGTTTCGGCCAGTGGAGAAACAGAATTTAACAATGACAACAGAAAGCTGAGTCCAAAATAAAGCTAATAGTAAATCAAAAGCCTTCTTAAAATCGTGATTTCTATTATTAGGTGCAATATTATTATAAAAATTGTTAATGAAGTCAACAACTTTTTTTCTTCCTCTTTGTTCTACCATTTAGTATGCATTTGGAAACACGTTAATGTACCCACGTTTCGGCCCAAACCAAGGTTTGCTGTGGAAAAGCCTACGTTCGACTCGTCGCACTATGGTTTTGGGAGTATAAAAATCACGTTAGCTTAAAGTAGTTTACACCTGCTTTCTGTCGACGCAAATGCTTTGCATTAAAGCCACGTTAATTGCTTAAACAGCCAATTATCCTTTATACCCAAATCAGTCCGAGGATACAGCAGACGCATTTGAGCTTGTTGCTTGTAAACTTGTTTCTCTGTTTCACTTTGTTTCAGCAATTCATCTTCTTCCTCTGATTTGTTCTTAACGTTAGTTTCGGCTTCTCTTTCATCTTTTTCCTCTGCTCTGTTGCAGATTAGTCTTCTTCCTCCTTAATAAATGACAACCTCTGGTCTGACTTCTAGCTTAATGGGTGCCCACTTTCTAACTGGCACGAACCTGTGATAAGGAATCTCCCTGAAACTGTTACTGCTACTGGCAATACTGATACAAGGACGTAGTAACCTCATGATAAGGCCAAGTGCAACTATTTAATCCCCAAGCTAGAACTGTAGTGCTATAGTTAAGCTAGCCATCGATCGCTTCGTTCGGAAGTAACCACATGCGCTTACCTATACATCAACCAAGTACCATCCGACAGTCTTTAAGAGTGAAAGAAAGAGGGGTGATAGTGAAGCGGGACGATAGCTAAAAATGGAGGATGAGTCCCTCAATGGCAGTTCTATTATCGAAGATTTCCTTGCGCTGAAGAACGGCCTTACTTAAAAAAAGATCCTTTTCGCTTTTGGAATCATCTTCTATCCCCAGCAGTAGGAACCTCTTCTTTCATGAGCCTAGGGGCACCGATTCCTAGCCTGCGAAGTTCTAGCTTAAGCTTCCCCTTATCTTGTCTCAATATTATGAAGTCTTGGTCTTCAGTCCCAATCTGATCGAAGAAAAGAAGTCAAACTTCAGGGGCAAAGACGCTTTCATTACGTACATTATGCAAAGAGTACTCGCTTTGTCTTGTGAGCTTAACCTTAGGCTCCTTTCAGACAGTCATCTAGTCTTTTACTTTGCTTTTTCAGGCACTCATCCCGAGACTCCATCCCAGCATTCATCGGAGCTGGAAATATGCTTATTCGAGAATAGAAAGACTTTTTTCTTTGAGTCTTGTTCTACGATTACCAGTGGTCTCCGCGTTAACTAGAAAAACTTCTTTCAAAATGGGCATCTTAGTTCCTTCCTTTATGTCTAGGCTAAGCCTTAACAATCTTTTCATTTCTATGCAGGCGAAGGTGAAGTCTGGAAGCATTCACTTGACGCTGGCTTCGATAATAGGTGGATCGACCCGCGGAAGGTGTTCGAAGGACCTGCTCCTAGGTAATAGGTTGAGTCATTGACTTAACCCAACCGGTAGTTAAACACACCAAAGTATGCTCCTAGGTAAGCTATTGGGCTGTCGATCATGAAGGTTTGCGTATGGCTCTGTGTCTACCTCTGTCTGCTAGTGCTTATTTTGATAAGCTGCAGGATCAATGATTGGATCAATGGTTTAAACTACTGCTTCTTCAATGCTTCTCCTGTGACTGCCTTAGCAGCAGGGTCAATTTGGGTAGCTCACACTGGATCTCCGATCTTTAGCTACCATCCCTGACATTGGTTGATTTGCCGCAGGCGAGTAACACTACATTATCCGTAGACTCTTCTCCTATTGAGTTTGACGTAACTGCCACCGAAAAATTAAGCTTCTGGATTTTTGTTTGCAGGACAACTTGATTGCTTTCATCGCTGGTTCCGACAGATTAATTCAAAGGTTTCATTTTACATTTTCCTTGTTTTATTTTTTCATCCGTTATAAAGCTGTTTATTAATAGTTAATACTTAACAGATTATTTTTGGGTGTTTAATTTGAATTAGTGGTTAGATATTAGCAACTTCTTAAAGCTGATGATGTGATTTTTCATTAAGATATAATACTATGGGAAAATATATTCGGTTGTCCATATTCATTTGTGTAGTGAAACTTGGTGACTATACGTAGGCTTTTCGGCTGCACCATTATATTAGGAAAAAGATATGTAGCTTTCATTACTAATACATGCTATAAGGAGTTGAAGTGTTGAAGTCTGTTCAATATTCTAATAATTCAGATTTCATTTGAATAATTCTAGGCTAATGATGCATTTGGTTGTTTTATGACCCAAAAATAAAAAAGATGGTTGTCTAGTTGGAAGGATCAATAGAAATAAAACTTATTTTTTACTTGGAAGTTAATATGATGTAGAATGGTGCCTTTATTCAAGTCCAATGATATGAAGTTGCTAATTAAACTTGTTAAGGAATTACAAAGTTATTTTGTTTTGTAATTTGATTACTCTATCTTTATAATTTCCAGAGCACTAAATTCAACCTATTCAAAATTTCAAAACAAGGTACTCGTGACCAAAATTTTGTAAGTTTACATTATTAATATTAACATTTTGATAGAAATCTAATGATCTAACTGTGCACAATTATGCCAATAATTATGTCTAGGAACTTCTTTGTCAACCATCATTTATTTTTCAGAGATCAGAATTTGGCTACATAGAAAAATGAGTTCTCAGAAAAAAGGCTGTGTGGGATCCAAGAACGACTGAACATTTTGTTAAAGCATGCTTGGACCAAGTCTAAAAGGGAGAACGCAATGGAACAACCCTAACGAAGAAAGGGTGGAAGGCTACCATTGAGCAATTTAATGGATTAACTGGACGAAATTATGATATAACTCAGCTGAAAAACAAATGGGATAGCTTAAAAAAAGAATGGTCAATATGGCATAAATTGTTCGCCAAAGAAACAGGCTTAGGGTGGGACAGTACAAAGATGACTGTTGATGCACCTGATGAGTGGTGGGAGAAGAAGGAATTAGTATGTTATGCATCAACCTGTACTTATGCAATAATTGCAATATTTTTGTTTGATTATTTGTAAAAGTGATGAACTTATCTTATACATGTAGGAAAATTCACAATATGAAAATTTTAGGTATAAGAGACTTCCATTTACCCAAGAGTTAATTATACTTTTTAAAGATGTAGTTGCAACTGGACAATTTGCATGGGCACCATTGTCAATGACATTCTCTAATGGTTTGCTTAATAGTGAGGACGGGTACCGCCCAAACCTAGACAATATTGGGCTAGATATAGAGGAAGGATCTAGTGATAGTGAAGATGACAGTGTTGGGGCAACTGAAGGAGTTGCAAATATCAATGTATGCCCATCCCAGGGAACTAGTAGCTAGATAAGTGGTGGGAAGAGAAAGAGAGCTGACCCTGGTGAACGGACTAGTAAGGCCAAAGTTCCTGCAGCATCAAAAATAGTTGACGCTATAAGTGTCATTGCAAATACATGTCGCTCCGGACTTGCAGAGCCACCAGGAACATCAATGAAAGAAGTGATGGCTGAGTTAAACTTAATCGATGAGATTGTCAATGATCCAGTGTGGTATGCAAAATACTGTCAGATGATGATACATAAACAAAATTAGGAGATGTTTGCCACCTTTCATGGTTATGAGAATCGGAGGTTGATTTGGCTTCGACATGCCGTGGATAATCCACTTTCATTCATGAAATCTCCACCATGAGTTAACTTAGAATTTGTATTCCAATTATGTTTTATGAATTTGTGATGGTACTATGCTTTATATTTAGATTGTGTTTTTGTATTCAGGTAATACTTTTGTGATGGTATTTGGACTATGGTTTTGTCTTCGGACTATGATTTATGGGTTTCTGATGGTATTATGCTTTTGTATTCAATCTATTCTTTTATGAATTTGTGATTGTAATATGCTGTTATATTCAAACTATACTTTATTGGTTTATATTCATACCATAATGCTTTTTTTTAGGTATAAATGGAATTTAAGGAATTCAAGATGGAGAAATGGAAACTGAAACGACACAAGTTCTTTCTCGTGAATAACAAGCTCATGTGGCTACACTAATTGGTAGCTACACAGTGACATATTTATGTAAGCAACCATGTAGAACGAGTGAACAAACTGGTCATTCTTGGGTTCAAAAAATATTGCAAGGGCATCCCACTTGCTGTTATGAGATGTTTCACATGGAAAAACACGTGTTTTATAAATTTTGCATTGAATTAGTTGAATGTGGGTTGAACCACACTACACGCATGGGAATTGAAGAGATAGTTGCGATGTTTTTAAACATGGTTGGCCATGGAGTACGTAATAGAATGCTACAAGAAAGGTTTCAACGCTCAGGGGAGACTGTAAGTAGGCATTTGCATGCAGTATTACTTGCTTGCATGAGATTGACCTTCAAATACATTAAGCCACGAGATCAAGCATTTCGTTCAACCCAATCAAAGATTCGAAACGACTCACGATACTGGCCATTTTTCAAGAATGCCATTGGAGCAATTGATGAAACTCATGTACCATGTGTGGTTAGCCCTAGTGAACAACTAAGATTTATTGGTAAAAAAGGGCACCCAACACAAAATGTTATGGCTATATGTGATTGGGACATGTGTTTCACGTTTGCCTTGCCTGGTTGGGAAGGCACTGCCCATGATGCTCGTGTATTTTCTCATGCTCTCACAACTCCAAGCATGAACTTCCCTCATCCTCCTCCAGGTACATTCATGCCCTCACTGTTATGGTTATAATTTTTTTTACAGTAATTAATGTGTAATACTTTAATTATTTATTAGGTAAATTTTATCTGGTGGATGCTAGCTATCCAACCCCAGTTAAATACATTGGTCCGTATAAATGTGAGCGTTATCATCTTCCTGACTTTAGACGTTCTTTCAGATTTAAAAATAATAATGAGGCATTCAATTATTACCATTCAAGTTTGAGGTGTACTATAGAAAGAACTTTTGGGGTATGGAAGAATAGGTTTAAAATTTTACGATGCATGAAAAAATTCAAATTTGAAACACAAGTACAAATCGTTAGTACTACAATGGCTATACATAATTTTATTAGAAGAAATTCTAAAACAGATATTGAGTTCAACCATCTTAAAGATGAAAACCAATTTGAAGGAGAAACTGATGAGCAGGCCTAAATCCATTACCAAGTCTAAACATTGTCTCTGCATTTGAAATAGATCAACTTCGAGACATCATTCGGGATCAAATTGTACTATATGCCTACAAAAACTACTAGTTTCAATTAATTGTAATATTCTATTTTTATGTTATGCACATTTATAGATTTAACTAAAATATTTATTTTTAATTTATATTTTAATTCTAATATCAACATAAATAAAAAGATATAGTATGCTATATTATTTGTTAAATGTTATTTGAAAAAAAAGTAATGTTGTGAGAATAAATCAAATAAAGTAACATGACTATCCTTTCTGGTAATTTTACACTTAAAAGTGATTCTGGTATATAATATCCAAACAAAATCAATTCTACCAGAATCACTTTTCATCTACACTTTTCAAACATAAATCATGTTCATGTAAACTCACTTTTACACAAAATTAATTCTACAAAATCAGGGTTTGAAAAACTAATTTTACTCACCATAAATTCAAACACACACTTAGTGGAACTCCATTGATCCCTCTTTATGATCACTATTCAAACTTCCTCACCCCCATTTTAATTGGACTAGGCAAAGTGTTAGGTATTGTATTAGATTGTCCAATAAAAGCACAATATACAGAAGACATTTTTTGAAATAGTCAATTTAATCGTTCTAGGTTGTAAAAACTATCTAGTTGTTATGTATTTATAAAAAAATTAATAGTAAATAATTAAAAATTATACCTTAATTTTGGCCATTCTTATTGACATGTTTGGTGTCTGAATTAAGTTTCTACACACCTTTATTACTTTACCTTTTTTCTTTCTGGGACCACTAATTTACTCTTTGATCGATGAAATGCAAGTTATTCCCTGTAAAAATAAAATATCTCAGGACCTCCAGCCACTGTGAAGTAGCCTTTCACAGGATGATTAGCCAAAGACATTTGTTGTGACGGTCCAATCAAGTTTGCTATTATCGTACTTGACTGTCACTGTGCATGAATATGTTTAGCTACCACCTGCAACAACGACATCTGCTTATATGTCTCATGTAAAGCAAGCTTCATCATCACAAGATGACAGTTAGCTGTGCTTGCATATCATAATGACGATCGTGTTGAGGTGGGGAAACTATAGATGTTACTTTCATGTGATAAAATAAACCTATATATGCTTGAAAGGGATAAATGAATTAAAAATGATAAATGCAAGAGTTCGCTAGCTCGAAGGGTTTGTCATTGGAAAAAAAAAATCACATTTGCCTTTTTAACTCTAGTTTAATTATAGTTTTGATATACAAATGTTAAAAAATAATACTATAAATCACATGAATATTATATAATATCTTGTATTTCTATTATTTTTAAATTTTTTTCTTATACTGTGTTAATAATATTACATAACAATCATATAATTTTTAAATATAAGTTTTAGCTAATTTTAAAATGCATATAATAAAATTATTATTATACCATAATTGAAGAGCTTGTGGTATAGTTTTTCCTTAAAAATCTGAATCATTGTTTAAAAATAAAGTATCAAAGAGTCGGCTCCGGTGCAGCAGGGGGTGGACTGTGCTGTGCATCCATTTAATTCTGTACCCCAGGCACGTGGTGGCTAGAGTTCAGCTGCGCAACGTTTGATATTATTATAACGTGGGAAAGCGAGGAAGACGAAAAAATAAATGTTTATTATGTTTTTATTTGTTACCGTTATTTAATAAATATTTATTTTTATTATAATTTTTAAAATAATAGCATGAGTATCATTGTTCATTTATTCCTATTTTCACTTGCCAAACGTGGCCTTAATGTGAGTTTTGCTGTTAATTTCCCAGATATTCATTTTTCATGGGCCCAGAAGGGCCTACTACTGTGGATTCTGAAAGTCTTTCAATGGGTTCTGATGTTGATCACTCGGCCCTACAATTTGAATAGAATTTAAATGTTAATGGGTCTCATTCTTGAGGGCCTTCCTCCCTACCCTCCATTTGCTCTCCGGATGAACATTTCCTCATTGCATGATTACAATTCTAATATTCCTTCATGCTTGAATTTATTAATATTTGCCTCTTATTATTTATTATATTAATTAAATAATTACTTGAAAGAAGGTTCGAATATTCTTTCAGGCATCCTCTTCTCTTTTGATGTTTTTTCTTTTATTTTTGAATTTCTAACTTTGCTAATAAATTTTTTTAATTTATTCTCCAATGCCACTCAAATAATATTAGAATTATAATGATGTGGAGGAGTTTTTTTTTTCCCGGGGGGGGGGGGGGGGGGGGAGGGTAAAATTGATCTGTTATGAAGGTAAAGTTCTTTTAACCTTAATTTACAAATTGCTTGCTCAGACATTTTATATTATCTGAAGTAAAACTCAACAAAAATATAACACTATGTTAAGATTAAGAGATTCATCCAAGAAAAAAAAATCCAGTCACCTATCAATTGACATAATTAGTTTTTTTTTTTAATTTAAATAAATTATGGTTAGACCATAACCTAACTACAATTTTATCAATAGTTAGTTTAAACCGTGATTAAACCTTTTGTGAAAAATAATTTAACTATAAATTTCAAAACTATTGCTAAAACTATTAAAATATGATAGATAAAACCACCATTTTTTGTATTAGATGAAATAATATAATTACAAAATTAATATATAAGCTTTCTAATAAAATATTTCTTAAAAACCAAACACCAAATACTCTTTTCAATAAATTTGTTGTTACATTTTATTTGTTAGGGAATTATTTGTGATGTTTTTAACTTCATATATCTATTTTGTAATTAGGCATTAGTTGAGGGAATAAAATATAATTTTTCCTATTTAATTTAACCAAATATTGTGCCCATACATACCTCACAGCCTTTGAACTTACGCTTCACGTCCAGAAGCATCCCAGTGAGGGGAACAGCCCACGATTGTTTCTTCCACTTGATTATATTATTTGCTTACCAAACAAATTCCAGTGGGTTTGAAATTCTTCTATCTTCTAACTTTGGAATCCGCACAAGCAAGAAAGAAATTCGATTCGCCCATGGCCCTTTGGCCTTAGCATTAAGCATATCATTGACTGACTGGTAACCTTCAGTGTTTCTCGTATTCAGCAGCACTAACGCTGTGGAGTTTGCAGGCCCTGATTTGTAGTTAATGTCTTGCATGTACAACCGAGTCCCATAGAAGATAATTCCAGTAATCACATCATTTATAGTCTGTATTTAAAATAACAACAAAGAAAGGATTATATGAATAGGAGTGACCTACTGTATATGACTATATGAGTGGTTGAAAGAGAAAACTATATAACAAAATTTTAACAAGCAAAAGAAATTGAGAGCTTACCACTCCAAGCCTGGACTTGATGAGCTTGATGTGATCAATGGAGAAGGCCATGGTTGATATGGTGATTGGGCGATTTTCTGCTCCTTCAAATCCAGACCTGATTGGTGTCTCGTCATCTTCAATGATGCTACTCTTCAATATGCTCCAACCAAAATCTGCTAGAGTATTGAAGACTGACCGACATAATCCAAGAAAATCTGCTGAAGAAGCTTTCATTGGCGGATTTTGATGGTTTGAGGGATGGGAAAGACAAGGGAAGAGAGGGATCATCGGCTCTTTGAAGACAAGAAAGAAGTGCACCCATTTGAGAGTAGCCATCTCCAAGTGCGTGGTGGAGTTTGAATATAAGGGTACTAACTGCACTGCTTGTAGGGTAATTGACGATGTGAATTTCCCATAATGGTCTGTTTTGTGGAAGCTGTTCTAATGCTATTCTTGACAAGTAATCAGCAAAATACTTGTCATATGATTCCTTTGACTTGCATTCAGGGAATAAGGGGATGTTGATATGATCATTCAATTTCACTTCAACTTTCTTCCATAGTTTCTCCCCACTTTTCTCTTCGACCAGCTCTCAAAGAATAATATTGCTAGCTCATTAATATATATATATATATATATATATATATATATCATTAATACTAAAATGCAGAAACATTCAATAACTTCGTTATATGGTTGATGATGAGATGATGAACCTAAAACTATAAAGTAATGAATGCAACATCCCTAAAATATCCTCTTAAATTATCTGTTTATATATTTCTGCATCTAACATTTACAGAACCTACTCTCTGACGTTATTAGTATCATCTTAGTTATAACTTATGACAGTCTCATTTGGTACCCCCCCGATCAATTTTTCTAAAATATATGAATGAAGAAAGTTTTGAGAATGTTGTGGTGGGTGTACCTTGGAAGGAATTTGTGGATATATGTAAATTAGAGATACATACGGAGATACAGAAATGGGGACTTGCAAAATACTCAGACCTATAGCTACTCACAAAATTTTATCTATTTTGATTTGGGAATAGTCGTATAGAGATAAAATGGATCTACATCTGGGTTTAGGCATTACTAGCTAGGGACTTCAGGTCGAATCTAGGTAATACAATACTGACTTTACCTCATCCATATGATTGATGATGAATGAGGAACCTAAAAATACTGATAACTAATGCAAATTATCAATCTCCTTTTTAATTAATTCTCATATATATTGCTATATATTGCTCATATGCTTTCTTTATTTAATATTCACAAACATACTTTCTGACAATATTATTGCAATTGTCCTAGTTATGACAGTCTCTGTTTGACCGCAAAGTTAAGGTAAAAACTTCTGTTTCTTATATATACCGTTTCGTGCAACATTCAATGTAATGAGGAAAGTACCTTAGATACAAATACATAGAATAGACAAAATAATAACAAGTAAGAGAAAGAGAACGACGATTACCATGATGGAGGAAGACCGTGGATTGATAGAAAGGAAAAGACCTTTGAGGAGAGGCAATATATGACTTTTAATCATATTCATGGTTGTATAAGATATTTTATTTTATTTTTCATTATTTTATATGAACAAATTTTAACTTGAAAAGTCATTTTATTTTGAAGTCTCCCCATATAATTCGTGTACACAACAAAAAACAAGCTGAACAGCAAAAGATACATAGACAGCAAGGGAACAATGGGATAGTCAAAGATCAATCCCTTGCTATTTCTAGTCACTAAATAGTGAGAGAAAGTTAATTCCTGATGAATCCCTCATTATTTAGTGAAAAAACAATGACGGATAGTGTCCCTCGCTATTTCTCGTCTTTCGGGATAATGTTTCCAGTAATTTAAGAATCTACTCAATATATAAGAGGGACAGGGTTGAATTTGTTATCCTCTATAGCGTATAAATTGGGGGATAGAAAAATTATATATTCTTATGAGCTTGGAGATGTAAATTGTAGTATCCTACCATCATCCTTGCTCAGGAATGCTCTAACTCAGTTCCTTCTTTCTTCTTATATTTTGTTACTCAAATCGATATTCATGCACATTTTCATACGCTCGTCACACACTTGCATGTTCACTATTCTACACACTTGCACACACCATTTCATGACCACACATTGATGATTTGCTTCACAAAGGGATTTATAACCCTTGCAAAAACCTAGTCCAACATTTCTTCTCCTAGCAGCATGCATGCCTTCTATTTTTACTATTATTTTTTTCCCCACTAGCTTGTAGCTAGAAGCATTATATAGGATTTCATCTAATTCACATGCTAAATATTTTTTGTCAACTAGAACCTAACATCTTGTGCACTTGTTTGGCAACACAAATGGCTTGTACTAAAATAAGTTTACTTCAACGTACAGAAAGTACCTTAGATGTAACTAAATACACACAGAAGAGATAAAATAATAACAAGGTGAGAGAGAGAGAGAGAGGACCATGATGGAGGAGAAGCGTGGGTTGATAGGAAGGAAAACATGTTTAAGGAGACGCCCAGCTTAAGAGTCATCGAGGGGAACTTGGAAGTCTAAAACGCCAATAATATAAATGCTTAGTGCAGAGCTGTTGAAGTATTGTCCCATAGGCCTCACTGGTTCTACTTGATCTTATTCTGGACACTCCATTTGTTTTTCTGCCATATTCATTTCACAACTCAAAGTGTATTATGGGGTTGCAAAACACTCGAGTTTCAGCACAAGAGGAGAGGATCATAGAACTATAAGTAATAACTAAAATGAGGAAGGCACTGCAATAATCAGACTGGCCTATTCCTGCTCACCCGCATTAATTATTGTGGGGCTGCAAGAGCACTCAAGTTTGAGCGCAAGAGGAGAGGAAGAGGACAAACAAGCGACGGAGACTTGCCAGGCGCACGGGCATGGAGGGAGGAATTTTTTGTTAGGGGATCTAATTAAGTAATAATACAAAATATTAAAAAAACTTACAATTATATATATTCCACACAATATTATATATATATATATATATATATATATTGATTGTATTAAAACCAAAAAAACGTAATTTCTCTCATATAATATATTGTATTAATCGCTGACTTTTTGTTTTCCCCTCATCCCACATAAGAACCATTAATAATTCACAGATATGTATACATAATATAAAAGTTTATAACTTTTCATTAATTTAATTTATGCATATTCATGCGAATATATATATATATATATATTATAATATATTCGCCAATTGTTAAAATTCGATTTTCCCAATAAAAAGAGCAGAAAATTATCATCCGTGCTTGAATAATTGAAGCTTGATTTATTTTAAATTAACAAATGTAGGCATACTAAAATTTACTTGAGTTGCATCCCTGTTTCTGAAAAATGTAATAGGTAAAACATAAGTAAATTTTTTTTAAAGTGATATATTTTAATTCTTACCCGTTTTGGTATATATCATTTTTGGAAAGATCAAGTTTCACTCAGATATGAGTGGGAATCTTCTGTAGAGGTGCAATAAGTGAGAAAGAAATTGAGATCCTCTGGTATGTAATGCAACAAAAATAATGTAAAAAGTAAAGTTTTAAAAAAATAATAATAATAGAAGACACTGCTGAAGGCATAGTAGAAGATCTAAATTCATGAAAGAGCAGAAGAAGAGGTGAGTCTCATTAAGCTCCACTTTAATATGAGACCCGCCTCGTCTTTCTAATATATCATGTAGTAAATATGGAGAACCTAAATTCAATGTTATTAATATTATATAAGATTTACCAATCAAATTACGAGCAATTCTTACGTACACCCGGTGCGCCACGTCATTTGTACACTCTACGGCTCAGATTTATTCTGCACGTGGACCCCACCTGTACTGCACATGGACCCCACATGTATAAACTCAATCCTAACCATTCATTTCCTTAGGTGCATCATGCTCCAAGTGCATCTAAGAAAATTTCTCAAATTACCCTGGGTCTATTAAAATATTATTTTATGGTTACTATTGGTACTAACTAACCCAAAAAAAAATTAATTATTTAAGCCCACGATGCAAATTGGCATTCAATTTATTTATCTTCAAATATTCCATCATGTATTTAATTTGTGACATTGATCATAGAAATATTTGTGTACACGATTTTATTTGGTATGCGAGAATTTTTAGGGATATTTTTTTTGGGATGGGGGGACGGGAAGACATTTTTAGTTTATTAAAATAATTTAAAAATAAATTATGAATAAATATATAGATATATAGTGTTACAAGTTGAACAACAGGTGGACGTGGACCAACCAGAAGCACGAGGGAATGTTGCTTAGCCAGATCAGCAAAAGTCAGAAAAAGACGTCAGTGGCTAGCTGACTTTATTACTCCAAAATGATCGTGCCATTGGTATTGGGACCTGGCCAACGGTTTTGCCTGCGAATGATTGAAAATATTTTTACTTTTGCCTTTTGCGTTGCCCCTTGTCTGGCAGTAAGTTTAGTTATTCCCTGTTTAGCTGTGTTACTCTTTGTTTGGTTGGGTCACTTGTTTAGGAACCCTTCATGTGGCCTCTCTGTAAGTTAGCAGAAGGTAAAAAATGAATTAGCTGCCTTTGAAGTGAATTCTCTCCACTTGAAAGAGAGAACCTCAATGTTATCTTATTTCTTTTTAGAAAGTACTTGGTGTTTGTATATAGACCAGAGGTGAGGCAAGAATCTGAACGTGGTCAAGAGAGGCAAAGCGATGTTTCATGATGATGCACAATAAGATAGAATCCGATCTTTTGTTTTCCTTATTTCTTTGAACATGCTACAATCACATTTATGCATGCACTTCTAACTCTCTGTCTTCCCCATCTGCTTCTTTGGTTTAGGTATTTATATATTTTTCTCCCATTGAGAATAATAGGATCCTCTCCTCTCTCCCCCCCCCCCCCCCCCCCAAAAAAAAGAAATATTTCTCTCTCGCTGGTATTTCCCCATTTCCACCTTGAAGTTATTAAAATATAGACAATAAGATATTTTTGTACTTATTTATAATTAATTTAATATATTTATATTTCATCAATAAGATCTATTAACAAATTTTCCTCAATATACAAGGTTTATTTAAGTAGAAAAATAAAATTGATAAGGAAGAATCATATAAATGCATTATTGCCAAAATAATCATATAAATGAATTAATTTTATATTCATTGCAGATATGATTATATGAAATTTATAAGAATTAGACTTAATTATAATTTTTTTATATTTTTGCTATCAAATTCTCTAATTAAAATATGATAAGTATATTATTTTTCAATAATATTATAATAAATGTATAGTTTAATTAAACAATTATACACTTGTCTGTAAAAATTATATATTTGTCATGATATTATTAAAGAATTATATATTTGTTACATTTTAATTAAAGAATCTAATAACAAAAATATAAAAAATTATATATACTTTTTTTAATTTATAATTAATTTATCTTAAATAAACACATATAGTATACTTTAAATTTATTTTCCGTTTATGTTTTCAATTTCTTCCCTTCTCATGGTTGCCATATATAAATGTAAAGGGTGAAAAAGAAAATGACATGATGAACCTCGAAGATGTAGAGGCTCAAAGGTATTCTTCAAGCCAAGAGAAGACTTAGTATTCTTCTAGTGGAGGAATAGCCAAAGGTGGAAACAGGTCTATTAAAAATTTGAATAAATTGCATATATTCCCTTTTAAGTTTTATTAAAGTTTTTGACATTGGTGGGATGGGCTTGATTGACCCGCCCATCTAAGAAGAGCAAAAAGAATATTAGGCTACTCTAATCTTTGATAGGACATGGATTGCTGGGTTAGCCCATTAACTTTTTAATAAGTTGACTTTATATTTTATTACTTTAACATACAATATATATATATATATATATATAAAGTAAGTTAAAATAATATTTTATATGTGGAAATAAAACAACCTACATCTATTAATTTATCACTAAAAAATCTTAAAATAATGTGATGGTATCAAATTAAACAAAATTCAAATAACACTTTTGGTTGAGAAATGAAAAATCACATGAATAATATAATAGTATCATTCAATAATTTAATTTCATTTTGACAATAGATGTAAATTGTATTGTTTTCATAAGCTATGATTTTTTTTATCTTATTATATAGAAAATGTATGGTTGAAAACTACTTTATAAATTATAAGACATCAAAATATAACATGGTTCTTAAAAACAAAAAGAAAAGGTCGCTTCGGCTTAACTCATGTGGGCCAATTAGCCCATTTGCAAATAGAGCTTATGGTATCCCAACCCAACTTATGAGCCAAGTTCTTTTTAACAACCTAAATAATGATAGATGGTGTCAAGAAGATTAACCATTTTTTGTGAGTATCTAAATAATTTTATGTTAAAGGAAAATTTAAATATTTTTTAACCAAATAATTAGAATATTTTAACAAAGTTTTCTTTCGCGTACGCATGCTCTTTATTTTTATTGAAATAATCAAACCAATTTCTCTCTTTCTTCCCTTTCTCTCCTTCTTAACACTTATGCTTTCTCCGTTTTCCCCCCCTCTCTTATCTTTTTTGTGCATAAAATGAATTTCATGATGGATGAATACAGACATGCATGGTTATTCTCACTCTTATTTTTCTTTTCTCTATAATTTCTCTCTCTCTCTCTCTCTCTCTCTGTGTCAAAAGTTATTCAAAGTCTACTAGTTGAATCCTTGAAGACAAAGGATCGAATTGATTATACAAACAAAGAGAGACTCATCCAATTCATCAAAGGCATGCTTAAAATTCAAGAGAAATGAAGCCTCTGGCCTCGCTGAATTATCAAAAGAAAATTCAAGAGAAATCACTTTATTTTGAGCATCAATAATATAGACAATTACTGGGGGCGGGCTTGGTCAAGAAAAAATATTAGAGACCACATATAAAGATTTTAGGAGATTACAACTGAGATATGAGGAGTTTTGGAGAGAGAGAGAGAAAAAATTTTAAAATTTGGCTTTAGAAGAAAGAGTGTATGTGAGATTAGGAGGGTGCATAAAATAAAATTATACTAATATATTTTGAAGTTTAGATAGATTATATATGATAACTATTTTATTTCAAAAATTACATCGACTTTTTTAAGATATATATTGCAAAAAATTTTAAATTCTTTTAATTTATTATTTAAAAAATAATAATCTCTTGTACAATAATAAGTCGGTACATATTTTATTCATAATATGTCAATGTGTCAATAAATTTTACTGATATGCCAATCATATATCAATTTGATATTAAGGATATATATTATTTATGCTAATTTATCCGACTACTTAACCTAAATGACATTGTATTAGTAGATTTTTTTTTAATTATCTACTTTTACTTTTATTATCAATATAAATCATAAATATTTAAAATACAAAAATAACACGTGATTGATCGGATAAGACAAACTTAACAACACACTACTAAAGATTTAATAATAATGACTAGTGTAATTTTTTTTTAATTATAAAAGGCTCAATTATACACTTATATGTAATTTGATGAATATGAGAATAAAACAATTTAACATTTTTAATGTAATTAATCATATTTTAAAACAAAATAATCACGATTAAAAATACCAATCTTTGATCAATATATTAAAAATTAAAATTATGATAAATGCAATAAATTGCATACCCACATGAGATAATTGGGCTTATGACAACTGGAAATCAATTATACCCCTAGTTATATCCAAGTCTAGCACGAACCCGAGTTCGACTTATTCCAAAAATGGTGCATTAACTAGATCCAAAATTAAATCCGATTACTGAACATTGGTTGAAACAAACTGAAACCACTGGCTCTGTGGATTGTCCATACACGAAGGATTATTATCTGCACAAATGCATTTGGAAGTCAAGATGGTAGACGAGTTACGATCTTTCTGCAAGCACAAGTTATTGCCTTGTCCATCCATGGTAGCCCAATGCATGCCAGACTCTGTTATGGCTTTCCAAGAAGTTTGGTTTGTATTGGAGCAATCAGCTGAGAGCATCACCGGTTGCCCTTCCCCAACTGCCTTCAAACACTTTTGTCCCTTCAATTTGATCTGTGCACCTTCCTGACTCCACCCGCTCGCCTTGATACAGTCACTCACTTCCACTTGATTAGCATGCTTACTCCTTTTCACGCATTGACCACTCTGTGGGTGATACAATATGCTCGACGTGACCGCCTTTGAACTTGGATCTTCATATTAAAACCAATGTTAATAACTAGACTAAATAAGAATTAGCTTAAAGTTGAAGGACACATGTATATGGATATATATACCTTGGAGTTTCTTGAGTAAAAGCTGGAACCTCTGAGGGAACTCGGGGTAACTGGGTTTCTGCCACTGGAAGTTCAATAGACCATAGGACTCTCCCCCGTCGACACGGCCTTGTCTCAGATAATAGCTACCCTGGAGTCCCCACCAACCCCAATCCAAGTCATTGGCAGCAAGGTACGCTAAAAGGCAAGTCAACCATCGCTCATCAGGCTCCGTTCTTGATATCAACTCAATCCCGAATTCAGTCATCACCAGAGGAGCAGGGTTGGAGGCAGTGGTGACAAACGCAGCATTGTTGTCTAACTCATTCTTCACTTTCCCGCAAAGATAGTTCGCTGACTGGTTGCCCCAATTTTTTCTCTCACCCGACACCGGGTAAGAGTGTACCTCGTACACCAACTGACCATCCAACGTTAGGTTCAGAGGATTTGCCCTCAAAAAGCTCAGATCGTTGTCGTTGTTAAAACCCGAAAGGATGACCACCGCGTTTGGGTTCCCCTGGTGAACAGTTAGTGCTCCTTGAGTCATATTCCCGTACCACCCATCAAGGTTTTGAAGTGGACCACGTAGCTCGTTCCGCAAGCTCATTCCCACCACCTTAATTTACAAAATCAACTCAAATTAGTAACATTTATCATAGAATTATATACATATATATATATATATATATAAATATTGGAAGTAGGATTAGTTTTACCCACATTAGATTTCCCCTTCAATAACTGAGCTGCCATAGAAAGCCCTTGTAGCCACTCGTTAGGATCAAAATCCTTGTCCCCGAAGAAAGCATTGCCATCATCGGGAGAACAACACCACTTGGGCTCACTGATGTGGTTATCAGAAATGACCATTATGTTCTGAGCGGCAAGCTCATCCACAACAAAAGCATAGGCTTGAGGGTGGGTCATATTGAGGACATTGGCGTTGTTGTTGATGATCCCCGTTTTGGTGTCTGACAAGCCAAGAGAATCAAGTGATTGTTGAACGGTTTGATTGAGGTAGCGGGTGAACATGTAGGTGGCCCACGTAAGACGCACGCAGTTGAGCCTTAGATGGGGCAGTTGGGAGATAATGTGCTTTATGGGTTGCTTGTCTAACCCTTCTGCCAGCATTATGGCCATGTGGGCTGGCCAGTTCGCACACAGTAGCTTCACGCGCTGCCCTGTGAGGGAATCGACGATCCATCTGTTGCTTGCTGCAAGTGGAAAACAATATGAATGGGATGCTAACAGAGCCAGCAGAGAGATTGAAAGGGCAAGCATCAATTGCGAATGATTTGCCATTCTTATAGCTAGCAAACGTTTATAGGTTAATTTGGCTTTCGGTGAAGTTTGGTTAAATAGAGGCTTAGTTGCTTCTTGTTTACCCAAAACTTCGCTGTTGCTATTTTTATCAACGGTCTCTGTATCCCTATTTTTAATTGTGGAGAGTTACTCCTTTAAACTTCAATAGCTTGGTGGGTTGTACCTCTCATATGTAATTTATAATTTTAAAAGTTGTGTTGGTTCAACAAATAGATAAATTCATGTACATATTTTAATAGATTAAAAAGAGATATATATTCATTGATTCATTCAGTGAACAATTTTTAAAGTGGTTCATGTATTTATATTGACAACTAAAAAGTGGGATGCATGATTATTGATTCATCCAAAAAAATAAAGGATAAATGCATCTTTTTATGTACAATGAACAACAAATGAATGCATCGCTTTTATATTTAATAAATAAAAAATTAAATGTATCTCTTTATATACAATGAATAAAGGATGTAAAAAAACTTTTTTATTAAATATAAATAAATCATCATATAATTTTGTAAAATATGGTTAAGAATAGTATTTTATAAATTTAAAATATTTTGAATTAAAAAAGAATTAGAGAATTTTTTGACATCATTAATTAAAAAATTCACAAATATTTTATTATTATTATTTTAAATATTGTCATCAACCCTTTAATCACTGTATATGGGGATGAATATCACTCTTAAAAAAACAACCTATTCACACTTTAAAACAACTTATCATATAATAATCTTATCTATGTTTAACATTGTTTTCCATCAAGTTATACTCCATAAGTCTACGTATTAGCTAAACCATTAGTTAAAGCATTATTTTCTAACAAGTCATGCTCCATAACAATTGGGAAAAGGGATAGAGGACCAACTAATAGTCATCCAGGTTGGATGCCTTTCTTCTTAGTCATACGAAAGTCTCAGCATGAAAGCTAGAACTGTAAGCTATACTCAGTAAAGGGTGGTGCTTGATGTGGGCATATATTCATATTTGCAAACCTCAAATTCTCTGACTTCCCAAATTCAGTCAATCTTGATATCTCAGTAAAATGGGAAGTTTTAGTAGTTAGAGCGACTAGACATTTCGTTCAACAACTTCGAGGGCTCATTCCTTCAGGTTAGAAATTTTCTGCTGAGTTGGAACAATATTAGGGGATCAATTTTTCCAAACTCTTGACTAGGTATACCGTCATTTAAATGATTTTAAAAAGAAAAGAAAGAAAGAACAAAAAAAAAAAAAACCAAGCTGCCAGGTAAATCATCTGCGACTTTTATCATATAGTTTTTTTTTTGGGGCGAAAGATTTTTAGCATGTAGTTGGTGAAGAGAAGGTTTGGACTTTGAGTGACGTTTATTTTTTCAATTATCACTGATTTTAAATTACAGAACTTATAAAATACACTGTTTGGACCGACATTGCCAAAATTAGAACTTTAGCTTGATTCTGCTTCTTCCGTTCTCAATTTACAATGTGGAGCACATTAATCGAAACCTGGAGGAACAAAACCGGCTGAATTACATTTGAAGATGAGGCATCAAACTACATGAATAGATAGCAGGACCGGAGATATTGAAGAAGGTTGAGGGTGGTGGTCAATGATGGAATTAATTTTGAATAAAAATATGATAAGCATACAGTGCAATTGCCACTTAGCAATAATGTAGACAGTATTAGAGTTATTTTTTATCAATGTATAATTATATACGACTCAAATTAAATTTTAAGTAATATTTAAAAAAAAAAGAGAGATTAGAGTCTATGTGAGATTCTCTTAAATAACTTTTTAGTATTATTCTCTTGAAATCCGTGCGATGATCCAATCCCTGTTAAATATAGGAATACGTAGCTTTATTATGGTTTCAATGTAAATAAGATACGGTAATGACTTGCATAGTGTTTGTTAATTAACACGTTGGAATAGCGTTTTATCCATAGCATAAAATCATTGTTTCGTAAATGGACCCTAAATAATTCTCATTTTAAAAGCTAGTAGCCGAGTATTAAAATGAATGTGATATAGTTTTGTTGTTGATCACTTCTTTCTTTGATTAATACTTCAAAATATTTTTCAAAACAATATATATATATATCATCTGTGACAAAAAGAACTCCGGTTCTAAACACTATTTTTTTCTTAATTCAGCATTATTAATCAATGCACAGTTCACCCAAAAATATTTATTATAATTTCATTACATAATATAACAAATTTTTCACAACACTTACCCCCTGTTTGAAGTTACAATATTCTCAAAGCAGAACAGTACACGTTATAAATTTAGCTATTATTTTCCTTAAACCATTGATATTGTCCAATGTTCACGCAAGGAGAATATCAGTGCTCATATAAATTTTGCAGTTTTTTTTTTTTACCCCAATCGGGTTGTTTGCTTGGGAAAGAAAAAAGCAGAGTAAAAAACTAGACAACATAACGTTTTCAGGGCTTCTTTATATATAAAAGAAAAAAAAAACTAAAGAATGATTATAGGCAAAAGAAGCTGACGAAAATGGCTAAGGAAAGGGTACTCTATGGATTAACATTTAAAACGATGCAATAATTATAAAAGTCAAGAACCCCAATAATTCAACATTTATATTCAAAGCACTTAGACCCACAGAAAAGCTCCATCTTTGTTCATGGTTTCTCCATGTGCAACATCCACATTGATGGCCAAGTCTATAACTGCTGGTCTAAGACAAAGCAGGGAAGACAAAAAACAGCCTTTGGCTTTAAAGTTTGAACCAACCTTAAACTATACTTCTTTTTTGTACTCCTATGTATCATCCTATCTATACCACTATACCTCACTTATTTTAAAAGTCTATGAGGAAACAAAAGAGAAGATGAAACGCATTAGAGATACATGTCATGGCCTCCTACCCTTAGGACTGGGAGAGGGAAGAGGATAGTGAGGGCAAAATGGGGAGTTTGGTAAGCTCCTTGATGATGAGCCAGTCCTTGACAAGCTAGACAGTGTTCTATGAGCATGCTTACTAGATTGCATGGACTGGAATGTGGGTGAAGAGACAGCCATGTCATTGATGTCAAGCAAAGGCTCTAAGGTTTCAACAACCTCAGTCATGAGGGGTCTTGCTTTCGGGTTACGGCTAAGGCAGCGAGCAGTTATCTGGATTGCCTTCTGAGCAGCTCTGATTGAGTAATGACCTTGAAGTAGAGGATCCATCAGTTTATAGGATCTCTGTCTGTCTGCGAATTGTGGCCTTGCCCATTCCACCAAGTTATGCTCCCCTTTAGGCCGAGTGTTGTCCATAGCTTTTCTGCCAGTCAACAATTCTAGTAGAACTACACCAAAACTATAGACATCGCTCTTGGCAGTAAGATGCCCTGCAACAAGATACATCATGTTAGGCACATGCAGCTTTTAAAGCCCAAGCTAAAGGCCTCAAATAAAGCTTTCTCAATCAGACAACAATAAAAAACCAAAGGTTGGTTTTTTAGATTTGTGTCTAGCTAGACTGACAAATGAATTGTGAAGAAATTTGCAAACTGACAATAAAAGCATCATCACACAAATAATTGTTTCCATATATGTCATACAGTAATTGTAATAATTATTATATGTATATAAATCCTTTTAACTTTATTTAAGACTCTCATGGAAAAAATATTTCTTATATAGACTAGGAAATTAGCTTTCATAATAGAATAGGGCTATGAATTTTCCATATTTCAACTCATGTGAGTGAATTCATGATAAACAGGATCCTCTGTATTGAAGGCAATTAAATGAAGATGAATGTTTGTAAAGAAGAATCAAAAGGAAGGTTTTCTCATGTGCAATGAGTTAAAAACCCATGTCTCATATAATGCAGAAGGAAGACGAAACTTATAAAGAAACCGACCATTGATAGGCAGTTTATTATTGTGTTATATAATTCACATATACCAATTGTAATAAGCGACACTAAATCATCATCATACAAATAATTGTTTCCATATCTATCATACAACAATCATGATTAGTTTACACGAATAAATTTTTTGACTTAAGATTAAGGCTTTCATGGAAAATTTTTTTTTACTAGGACTAGGAAATTAGTTCTCCATTTTAGTATGAAATGAATTTTCCATATTCCAACCCTTGCTTTCTCCTTTGCAGTGAATTGAACTTAAAAGCCCATATGTCATATAATACCAAAGGAAGACTAAATATATAAGTAAACCAGGCATTTATAAGAAGATTAATATTGAGTTATGAGATCGTCGTTTATCCATCCACTTTTGATCAATGACTTCCGTAAAACACACTCATGTACTCATGAGCAGGTACATTTTTAATTATCCATTAGCAAATGTGTTGAATTTAAATAAAAACTTAAGTTTCGCTTCCATTAGTTGCCGAATATATAATGCAAGTAGCAAAAGGATACAGAATTAAGAACCTATTGATGTCGAGTCTAGTTTTAATGCAGCTGCTACTGCTGCAATACTCTACTTTGTTATATAAAAATTTGTTGGATTTCTGTAGTTTTATTTGCCTTATTTAACCTTTATTTTCAATTTCAACAACATGCTGTTTCACTTGCTTTGAAGTTTTGAACAACTGACCGTAAGTTTTTGACCTTTTTCTGTATTCAGTGACCTACTAGATTCTGTAAAGTTCCTAACAAAAGTTGAAAAAGAACACTTGATTCTCAGTGTCTTGACAGTCATGTGCATGTGTTAGGTGTGATGCCTAAAGATAAGAATATGCCTAAGAATCCTCGAACATAAAGCTAACATTTTTTTTCCATTTCTTCCCTCTATGATTGTTACTTTCTTTAACTAAAATTTTGAACTTCATATAGATTCTTTTTAACTTGCATTAGCCAACCTAAATCTATTTACACTTTAACCCTAAATAAATTTTTTTTGAACCATTGAAAATGTTAACCTAATTTAGTTTTAATGCTGATTCGCAGATCCTGCACAGTAAGAAGAATTGTATCTGTTGCAGCTAAAGTAACTGCTACCAAATGGGACTAGCAAGAGACAATTACAACTACAAGAAAGTATGTGCTCATAGGGCACACAGACAGAGAAATTTAGCCATGAGAGAGGAGTATCTATGATGGTCAGTAGCAGGGGATGCTAAAGCAACTTTGTTAAATGAAAGAAAATTTATTTCTTTTGGCCAAAATATACAAATGAGAGAGGATATGATGTACAAGTAAATGGTGATTGACAACATGCCCATAGAGCTTGTGATTGTACATTAATGGTTGACATTCAAATACCACACTGACATTGTTAGACAGAATATTCGATTGAGATGCCATGCTAGTGGTGATATTACTTTAACTCTGGAGGTTAATGGCATCAGGGAGGCTTAGTGATATTATATATGGTATGGAGATAGCAAATGGGAAGAGGTATATCTAACAGCGGGGAGTTGTAACAATAAGATCCTTACAATGATCAAAACATAGGAGTTGGTGGTTTAAGATATTATTCACTGCCCTTTCATATCAATACAACCTTTTATGATTATTCCACCTATACTAACTTTCCATCTACCATTTCTTGAAATAGCTCTATCATCCCCCCCAACTTGCCATTTCACATGCATAAATAGCAATGTTTACAAGCATGCATATGAGTCCAAAGGGTACCGGATGTCAGAAAAGAAAAGCAATACTACAGTAATGCAAAAACTACTCCAACCTCTCCTTTATTTCCAAAGCCTACACGTACTCCTTTAAACTTCAAAGATGCACTAAGCATAAGTTCATTTTGTTGGATAAGTTAACCCTGCAAAAAAAAATCTCTGATTGTTCCTTGAAGGTGTGTAAATGTAAAGAGTTTTTAAAGATGAAACATGATGTGTTTAGGTTTTAAAAATAAATGAGATCCATGAAACTTCGAGAAAATAGAGGATACATACAAGTGGACTAGAAGCAATTCCTATTTGAGGGATAGTAGTGTGATAACAACATAAACGCATCAAAGAGAGGATAACGTTAAGTCCAAGCAAACTAACCTGTCATCACATACTCAGGAGCTGCGTAGCCGAATGTTCCCATCACTCGAGTAGACACATGAGTTAAGTCTCCCTCTGGACCATCTCTGGCAAGCCCAAAATCGGAAAGTTTTGCATTGTAGTCCTGAAATAGAAAATGCTAAGATACAGGAAAACCATGTATTGAAAACTAGCATAAGTTGAGAACCCTAGTTACTAACCGCATCCAACAAGATATTAGATGTTTTAAAGTCCCGAAATATCACTGTCTTGTCAGCTTCTTCATGCAGAAATGCAAGGCCCTTTGCAGCACCAAGCACAATTTTCATTCTGAGGGACCATGGAAGGTGCAAAGATCCTGCTAATACGGCATTATTATTTTCTGATGTATCATAGCCTTTAGCATACCATAATTAAGTAGCTAAATTATGAAACTAAAAAAGTAAAAAGCCAATTTAAAGAAAACAAACAGCTTCTGAACACATTGTTTTGATACATTATCATGATGCTGCATTAGGTAAGGCATTGGGCCTGTCATATTAGTTTGTTGAAGAGAAAATGCCACATAGATTAACAGACGTACTTATTCTTCAATCCCCAATTTCATTAATAACCAATTAATAAATTTTTACTAAAATATAAAGGCATCTCCCAAAGTAACAGTAAACTTCAAACTCAAAAACAAAGTTACATTTGATTTGCAGAAAATGATAACTTCTTTTTTGTATATTAGATTGTACAGGATTTCTATCAATTTCTTTTTATAATTAAGGACATTATCTGTATAAATTTTCTCGCATGAAGAAATGCAGGAATATTTAAAGTTTCCTACTTAAATTGGTCTAAACTAGTTAGTTATGAAAACTAAAAGTTTATGGTAACTGTTGAATTATAGATAGCAAAGAGTTGCGCCACTCCTCAACAACAATGATCACTTGGGTGATGATATTTTAAGAAAGTAATACTTGTAGGATTAAGAAACTGAAGGGAAAGCGAAATAATTTTCCTTGTTAGTATATCTATAAGCACATGGATGAGTACGCAAATTTCTATTAAATAACAAGTTCAAAGACATACTTCTAAATAAATGATTGTCCAAGCTTCCTCGTGGCATAAACTCATACACTAGTAGCCTTTGGTCACCCTCAATGCAGTAACCTAGTAATTTAACTACATTCGGATGGAGGAGTTCACCAAGATAATTCACTTCAGCCTGCCATAGTGAAACAGCAAGACCCATAAGTATTCCTCAATCTTACAAGATAAACAAGTAAATGTAAATTATTACATTTTGCCATGAAACAAAAAGGTGCAAATAAATAGCTAACACGCAAAGAAACATATTTAGGGTTAACGAGGTCTCATACAACCCATTCTTTATGACCCTGAAGTCCTTCATGGTTAAGAATCTTTACAGCAACTGGAATCCCCATGCCAGCTTTTGCTTGAGTGATCACATTCTGACTCATCCAACCTTTAAAAACACAACCAAAACCCCCCTGGCCAAGAATACTGTCAGCACTAAAATTCTTTGTGACGTCCTTAAGCTCATCAACTGAAAACTTTCGAAGATTGGGAGAAAAATTTATTTCCTTGTTTATGTTGGGGGTGGACGGTGCAGTTCCTAAATTGTTGTTGGTTTTATTGGTAGATTTAATTTCTGCTAAATAACAAGAAAATGATATCAAATCAAATTTAACAGAAAAACATTTCATGTTAAGATATGACATATTCATAAATTTGTCAGTGCTTGAGGAATTAAACGTATTACATAAGGATTAATGCATATTTAGTACTTAAAGCAGTGCTCATTCAATAATACTTCACAGTTACTACCATTGACGCAGCATAGAAAATCCCTAGAAGGATCTAATGAACACCGAGATCCATAATGATCACAACAGGTGGACAAAGAATAAAATCCCTAGAAGGCAAGGCTATGCTGAATTTTCTTGCGCTATATTCTATAAAAACATGCGTTCTTTTTCCTTTTCTTACTCTTTTTACCAGTGTCTATGCATATCATGGAAAATTATCCGAATATCAATTCCTATAAAACATTAATAACGCTGCATGTACATATTAAAGGAAGGTGATAGAAAAAACTCACAGAAAAACTAAATACATGCCACACAAGGAACTACATAGGTCGTGCAGTATATTCTTCAGCCACATTCCTTTCTACTCTTTTCCATATACCAATAAAAATGTTTTTTCCAAGATCTTATAACTCAATTTGCGATATAAAACCATGAAGAATCCTTGGACACAGAACACAGTGAAACCAGAGATCGAGAAAGCAGAAATCAATCCAAAGTATTTCTTGGGAAAGAAAATCAAAATGATGATTATTTAAGGAAGTGCAATCCAAGAAGCACATCCACCATCAGCCAGAAGTCAATTGGAAAGATCAAACCAGATCACTGGCAGCCATAGGAGAAGTAGCTGTTAATTTTGATTGAAGCAGGGCAAATTTTAGTGGCTTCCTGTATCTATGTTGACACCAAATGAGATTACGAGAGCATAAGGCAAAAATTCTGATATGCTCACAACTCTGTAAGTTGGGTCATCTATTGAAGTGTTTTTTCTTGAAGGCTACAGGTGATAACCCTAAATAAAGGCCATTCAGCAATTTCATTTACTGGTCTGACTCCAACTACCATAATTTTCTGTGTTGATTTTGAAACATCTGGTGGCCTTTAAGATCGACCTTTGAGCCATTTACACAGATGTTCAATAATCAAAACCCAAAATTGTGGCTCAAAAAGATGGATGTCATTACAAGTTCTTCGCTCTTAATGACCGAGGAAACACTAAGTAACCACTATCAGCTGGCAATTTCAGTAGGAAATGTCATAAGAAATCACTTGGTAATGGCAAAAGAGAAATGATTATGACATGAAGATAGACGAAGATGAAAATTTGATTTTCTAATAGAAGAAATTATCACGCCACCTTACTAAAATAATTTTCAAGTAGGATGTATCACACAACCCTATTGAATGACAACGACAATCATACTCAGAATTGTGATGTCTACTTTTGAAGAGTGAATAGTATCTAAAAGAATTTTTTAAAAGTTGATAGTAAAGAATAGAGACTGATGTAATCTCGAACAAGAATGCTGAAACAAGATAGAACACCATCTTGTGTACCATTGCCAGAGCCGTCCACTTTGGACTTTAAAAAAATGCAGCTTCCAATGTAGCTCAATTTCATCCAACATCCCGAACCTCCAGCTTCGACATCCTTTTTCTTCGTTCCCTTTGATTTTCCCATACCCCAAGAACCAGTCTTATCAGCATCAGCACCTAACCCCATATCTTCAGAACCCAGCACTAGATACGCATTCACCTGTAAAGTTCCATTTTTAAACAGTCGACAAAACTTCAGCGCAAATTCATAGTAAAAACATTGGCAAAATGCACCGAAGAATAGAAACGACATATGCAGAAATATCAAAACTCCAAATTCAAAAGTAAACCGGGGAAATCATCACAATTCGAAAGAGCCCTTCTAGAGTATGAACCCATGAGCTTGAAGCAAGAACAGAGAAAACGGATAGCTGGCATAAAAAATGGGGTTCGAAAGATTCTGTTTATTGGAATGGTGCACACCCAGCTGATAAAAGAGACATGCAAAACTAGAAAAGGATCACCAGAGTGGAGTTGCGTGCTGTGAAGAGAGGAAAGTCGCGAATTGAGATATGGGAAAGACGAGGAGGTGGAAAAAGAGAAACGGTTGAGTTGAACGCGAAGAGAGAGTAGTTTATATAGTGGGCATTGTGAGTGTGGTCTGAGCTAGGCGCCCAAATGTCTGTGTCAGTAAGATACAAGGGCGCGAGCTTTATGTCGAGGGGGGAGACAGCAGAAGGAAACAAGGAACAGGGGTTGAAAAAAGAAGAGAGGGAAACGTGCGTTAAAGAATGAATGTTTTGAGAGAGAGAGAGAGAGATGGTTTTGAATGTGGGGACGCCGTTGGTTACTTATTAAATGGCGCAAAATCACAGAGCAAACTGAAATGGAAAGTAGGTAAATGTCGAATGTGAATATTATAAAAGGAAGAAAGCATCAAATGCATTCAACTTGAATCAACTGAGAGGAGGAGCAAGCCCGGAGAAAAGCGGGCAAAGGTAAGCCCAGGTCAACCAGCAACGCTAACCTGGTTTAAACGCCCACTCAATAATGAGATGAAATGTATTTTTTTTTAATATTTTAGTTAGTTCCTATATGAATTTTAAAAATACATAATTTAATTTTTAAAAATTTACACTTATTATATTTTAGTTTTCAAAATATGTAGTAATAGAGATTAATAAGTATTAAGTGAAAAAATTTTAAGAACTGAATCATATTTTTTTTTTAAAATAGACTAGATTTAAATGTAATTTTTATATTTTTGTTATTATATTTTTTAATTAAAATGTGATAAATAAATATTTTTTTAATAATATGATAAACGTATGATTTTATTATGAAATTATATGATTATTTGTAAAAATCATATATTTATCATATTATTAGTAGAGACTTATACACTTGTTATATTTTAATTGAAAATTTTGATAATAAAGATATTAAAATTGCATATAATTTTTTTTTAATTTAAGAATCAAATAATAGATACATATTAAAAAATTTTGAAACTAAAAAATTAAATAGTTAAGATATATTTTTTTTAAGACTAACAAATCTATTTCTTCTAACAATAATTTTAAAAAATAATGTTAAGGACAAGAAAGAAGATAAATTTGAGGTGTATGTGGGCAAAATATCAGTGTCTGCGTTATTATAATAATTTTTATAAATTTTAGTACATTGTTTCTTTTTTATTTAAAATGAGAAAATTACATGGAGGTATTTGTGGTATCAAGTTCTAGTTTTTTTTTTTATTTTTCTTTTAAATAATTAAAGCATTTTATAAATACTTTAAAATATTATTAATTCCTAATGAAAAACACTTATCCTATAATTAAAGTTAAAACTCATCTGTATGCTTTCCTTGTTTAACAATATTAATTATCTCTACATACTACTGCTATAAAGGGACACAATAGTTATTCATATTCAAATTTTTATGTTTACAACAATAACTTTTCTAGTGCACAGTGTTATTCAAGTTTGAATCTGAAATTCCATATGAATTACTTAAGCTAAGTTTGATTATTCAAGAAAGTATGTTGGAAGTAATTTTTTTAAATATAACAGGACAATGTAGTTAGATTATTCCACAAAGTTTTTCTTTTTGAAGGTTGGATGAATATATCTATGCCTTTTCACCAAAAAAACTAGTGATATAGTAATTAAATAATATATACAGATGTTTTTCACTAGTTTGATTTTAATTACAAAGCTTTAGGTTAAAGTAATAATGAATACAGACTTTAATTTGTTATCCAAAGTAAAATTCATAAATATAGATATCTTGGTCCAAATCCAATATTCTATTGAGTCATTGATTCCGAGGTGCTTCACTTTTTCAGTTCCAACCTACTACCGTCTCCTAGCGCACAACAGTTGACAGTTTCTGACCCAGGAGAGGACCACACGTCAGGGAAAACCACCAAAGGGCCATAAAATA
Organism: Erythrophleum fordii; assembly: GCA_032878935.1. Classification (NCBI taxonomy): domain Eukaryota; kingdom Viridiplantae; phylum Streptophyta; class Magnoliopsida; order Fabales; family Fabaceae; genus Erythrophleum; species Erythrophleum fordii. The sequence continues at coordinate 15,013,367 of JAVQMF010000049.1, read as the reverse complement.
CTAAAACCCATAACAAAATTAGCAATTAAATAACAAAAGATTAACTACACTTTCTTATATTTTTGTTACTAAATTTTATATACTTTCTCCCCCTTATATGTAAGAAATAAATAAATAACTCATAAGTATTAAAAAAATTAATTAAAAATAATTAATTTTTTTAATTTTGTCTAAAAAAATTATTTTTTAAAAATATCACTATTTAATGTGTGTATTTTTTTCTTAAAATTAATGACAATCACTACTCATAATTTGAATGACTTATTTAATGAAGGGTATAATTAAAATATTACAATTAATATACTAGATATAAATAATTCATTTCTTATATATAAAACCAAATCAAATATAAAAAAAGCTTCTCATATATGAGACCGAAGAGAATATTAAACTAAAAATTTATTATTAGATCAAAACCTATAATTTAGTCAAGATATTACTCATTTTACTCAGTATAATTCAGTCTCACACCTAAGTTTCTACAATTATTGTTTCACTTTGGCCAACATTCAAATTAAAACTTAATAAATATATAATTTTTTATAATAATATAAAATATATATTTTATATAAATATATAATTTTTTAATTAAATTATACATTTATCATATTATTATTGAAATATTATATATTTTTTATATTTTAATTAAAAAAATTAATAGCATATAATAAGAAACTATCTTTAAATCTAATTCTTTCTATTATTATTTTTTAATTTTTTATAGTATAAATTCTGTCCAAATAGCATTATAGATAAACTGTCTGCAGTGCGACTCCTTATCTTTTCTCTCTAAATGTCATCTTTTTTTTTTTTACTATTCACTCCAATATTTTCGTAGAAGGCACAGGAAGCTAACTAATTATATTACTAAGTACATGCAATGACCCAAAAACAAAAAGTGTATGGCATGTTATTACAATGTCAGGATAATTATTATTACATAATAGAGCTTGATATTATCAAGGGCAATATTGTAAATTCCGGAAATAATATCGTATTGAAGGTTATGTTGGTAAAATTGATTGCAGTTTGTATGAGAATGCTCGCTTTCACCAACAATCAGGAAGAATTTTAAAATAAATAGAAAAGAATCATTATTCTTTAAAAAAAAATCGACTTATGAGCCAAGAAAACAGGAAAATGTGTACTAAAAAAATGGAGAAAAAGGAAACGACAAAACAAAAAAAAAAACACAAACTCAACCGGGAAAAAAGAAGAAGCAGAACATATATACCCAAAAATCTTTTACAAATAAAAGAAAATATTAACATAATCGAAAAGATCATCTACTTACGGTGATCATCTTACTTTTTGATAATTCTCTGACAACTTTCCTCTGATTTCTCACCGACCTCTAGGTATGAAAGTCTTTCTAGTTTAAAAAAATTGTATAAAAATTTATAATTTCAATTTTAAAAATAAATGTATAATCAGTTATTTAAAGTATTATAGTTTTAATAGAATGTAAATTTTAATTACAAAATATGTTTATATAAAGTAAAATAAAATAAATGTGAAATTAATTATATGTTTGTTGTTTGTTGTAGGTAACTTTATTTTTAATTACTCTTTATTATTTTCTTTGAATGTAAATAATATATTAATTAACTTGTAATTAAAAAATTTACAACTTTTTTTTTTTGAACAAATATCTAAAACCAAGTGTTGGTAAAAGAAAATCAAATTTCTTTTTTGATGTCTACAAAATAAAACCTTAGATGATATATAAAGGCTAAAAGTATATTTTCATGTTCTTAATCTATTAAATCTGTTTTTCAGCCTTGAATTTGACGATTAGTGCTTGTAAAGGATTGTTTCTACTTTCTAATACTTCTCTCATTGATTTCATGTGTATCAATAGTAAATTTTCTCTGATATAGACCTACGCAGGTCTAAACCAACAACAAAGTTTTAAGTTTATTTGGTAGAACTCAAGAAAACAGTTTATCCATTTGAAAAGGTATGTAAGTATATTTTTACAAAACTTCCCTTCATGTCTGCTGGCCATTTTTGTTTTTGAAGTCACTTAGTCACTATATAATTTTCTTGTTTAGTTACTAATAAATAGTACTGTTTCACAGAGTTCAGGACAATTGATAGTTTACTAGATAATCAGATGTAGGGTTGTAATAGAATTGACGGCCCTTCTAGGTAATCAAATTCAGTGTTGTGACGCATGAGAATTTTTGTGTAGGATATTGAGTACAAATTTGCAAGTTTTTCATATATTTTAATGATTGATGAGGCATTGCAATACAATTTAACGATAGTAATATATATTATTTAGACTTTTAATTTGTTATTGAATTTTATATTGACTCATTGGATTAATGATTGATGTACATTTGTTAATATATATATATATATATATACACACATACATATATTACTTTTAGAAACGAATTTAGGAACGAAATTAATTTCTTAAGAATCAGTTAGAAAGAGGTGAAACTCATACGATGTATTGACTAGATTTATCATAGATGTCCTGCTGCAAGAATATATATAGCAAGGCCCCTTTTAGCCAGAAATTTAGCAACGGCAAGTCTGTTGCTAAATCTCATTTAGCAATAAGGAACAATCATTTAACAACAGAAAAGCGCATTGTTAAAAGGTCTTTCTCAGGTAGTGACCACCTTAAAAGATAAGCATAAAACAATTTTTTTTTTTTAAAAAAAGTGAATGTTTAATTTGTCAAGATATAAGCGTTGTTAAAATTGAAAATTCAAAGTTAAAGAAAAATATATGCAAAAGGATAATACACAAATAGCCCACACGATTTGAATAGCCAGAGACAAATAGTTATTATTATATTAAATTGAATTGAATGTGACCCGCAGCATTTTAGTTAATTAATTTTATTTCTAAATCCCTTGTAAAACACAGGCCCCGTGGGTTGTATATATACCATACCAATATTTAAAATTAAATAAGGTTTAACATAATATTACCAAGACGACCAAACATGCCTTAGGGAAGCGTGTACATTCTTCTTCTTTGTTAGTTGTTAGGGAAGAAGCAAGAGATCTTTCCCAACAAGAAGAACAGTTGACAAAGGGAAAAAATTTGATTCATGCATGAATGAAAACAGATTTAATCTATTAAATATTTAATGTAGTTGACTTATCTCATAATCATGTGTCCTTCTTTTTATTTTATTTTCTTTCTGCTGGGAAATCATGTGCCCTTCTTTTATTTTCGGTTTAATCTCGTAAGCATTAGCCATTTGCCACCGTAGTGACACTTCTCACACATCAAGGGGTATTAATTTATCACTTTATATATTATTGAGATCAAGCTATAGATGTTTCATCTTCTAATATAATTTTCAATCTAAAAATTAAGGCACATAACAATTTTTTTGTAAAATTGATTAGTTATTTTGATTTTTATTTTTTATTTCAATTTTTTATTTAAAAAATTATAATTGACTTTTTTATTTCTTAATTTCATTGTATTTTTTATCGTTTATAAATTAAACATTAAATTTAATTTTAATTATATGAATTATATATATATATATATATATATATATATATATATATATTTCTAATCCTCTCTCAAGAGTAAACTACATCTGTGCCCAGTTGTGAAAATGGTAGGAAGCAGTATCATTGAAGTGCCCAACTTCCTCCAGAATCATGCAGGCCTTGCAGAATGCATTGACGTCAAGTATATTGGAAACCCATATCTACTGTCATGTGTTATTAAAATGTGGAGAAAATGAATATTAAACAACTAATAGGAGAGTATTTTAGTAATTTTATATAATTAAAGTTAAATTTAACATTTAATTTAAATAATAAAAAATATATGCAATGAAATTGATAAATTAAGAGATTAATTATAACATTTTATAAATTAAAAAAATTATAATAATTAAAAACAAAAATTTAAGATGAATATAAATGTCATTTTTTATGATAAAAAATAGTCTCAAATCTTATCTGGATTTCTCGGACAAATTTACACTCTTAACAATGTTAAATATGTATAAAACATAACTGTTTTCGTTAATTAGTTAATAGCTTTACCTGGTAAATGAGTTTTATGGGCAATTTATGGTTCAGTCATAAAACTCACTTGAAGCGTCATTTTCTGGCACATTAACCTGCTAATATATAGTTATTATTGTTACCATTTTCTGCATAATGGCATAGCGCATTTTAGGCCTTTCCATCTTCTCTCGTTCACTTTTTTTTTTTTTTTTCATTTTTTGGGTTTAATAATTTTACGTTCTTATCATGGGCTTGCTAGCTAGTCCAGTTATACTACGTACCAATAATCACTGGTATTTTTTAGGCCATTTATCACGGTTATTTTGAAAGTGAATATGTGCCTTGGTTAGACAAAAAGTGTATGGACATTGCAATAGATGCAGCAAAATACCCAACCATGGTCGAATGATTTCTCCACAAATATTCATGTCAGTTCAGTTCATATGGACCCCAAGCTGTTAAATACATTAATATTTCGCATAGCTTTTCGGATATTGGGATTTTGTACATCTTGCTAAGTTGCTAGTCACACGGAGTGTGTGTGTGAGTATATATCAGCCAACTTAAATTAGTTTTGTGAGATCGATGTATGTATTTCCGTTCTCTCAGATGATAAGCTGAAGCAGAAGAGGGTGACAGGATAACATTATGTTTCCTAACCACTGCTATGCTTGGGTTTCACGTGAGCTTCACATGTATGAATGCAATTTTAATCTGTGTATAGTGTCATATATTTGCTTAGAAGAATCGCACTTGCCAAGGGCGAAAAAACTATATATTCTCCAATGTTTTTCTTTATTATTCTAATAATCTTTTTAGGAATTATTATTCTAATAAATTATAACTACAACTTTGTTTGAGAAGCAACAATATTACATTTTCAGAAATACTATATTTCCTAGTTATAATGTAATGATTATTAAATACAAAATAGTATTTTATTAAATAATTACTTAAAATATTAACTTATTTAACAATAAATAGTTTTAAAATAATTAATTTAATTTTTATGTGATTAATGAGTGTAATTATAATAATAAATTTATTAAAATAGACAAAATATTATTTTATATTTAATAATATTCAATAATTATTGTGTCATAATTAAAATATATGGTATGTCACTCTTGTGGAGTTCAATCACTCCTATAAAAAATGAATTAAATAGGATAAGTTAAGTAAAACTTAATTAAACATATTTATCTATCAAACAGGCTTATTGGGGGGAAAAGTGCGCTAATATATAGCATTATATATTATACTAACAATTTAGAAATATGAATTAGTTGCATATAAATCATTTAAATTTATACATATGTTATGAAAAATAATTATTTAGTCCTGGTTATGAACTTAAATTTGTGAATGCTGGTGGATGGAGACTGCATTGCAAGCAATAAATAAAACTTTATGTGAAACAATTAAGCAATTGAGAAGAAAGCCTAATTTAGCGGGGCCACGATATGTGCAGTGCTGTACATATCTGTATTAAAATATGATTATTTCTGTAAACCTTCTTTTTAATATAAAATAATAATAATTAAGAATCGATTATAAATGGCATGCGAATATTCCCTTTTCAATTCCATTTAAGATATATTCAATCGAAAAATAATATGGTTTATAAAAAAAATACCATATAAAATTTGATAACAAATCACTTGAAATTGTACAAGATTTTAAATTTTAAAGAGCAAATTAAAAAGACCTTCTACAAATTTTATTAAAATTAGATAGGTCTCTTTTTTTTATTTCTTAAATATACACAAACTTCCTCTAAAAAGATTACCTTATAATTTAGTCTAATTTTTATTTTTGATCAAAATATCCTCTACATAATTTTTTTAGTTAAAAAAATATGTTTGTAGGTTAATAAAGAGTATTTTAGTTAAAAATTTTAGATTAAAATGCAAGGTAATTTTTTGTTTTAAAAAAAATTATATACATTTTAAAAATAAAAAAGATATGTGTAACTTCAACGAAATTCAGAAAAAATTTATGTAATTTACTTAATTTTAAACCCGCTCGTATTGTCATGCATCATAAAAAAGATTTATTAAATCAATAATTTGTATTTATGTTGAAAAAAGAATTTGATTTGTGTGTGTGTGTGTGTGTTTTTGGGGGGGGGGGGGGGGGTGTTCATGATTTGATATATAAAATTCAGTAGTGTGAAGAGTTTGAAACTCTAGAAGATTATAAATCAAATATCGTAATTGATAGAGCAAAAATTAAATTTGAATACAAGATATTCTATTTTTACTAGCTACACTCTTTATTATTAGAACAAACATATTTATGTCTTAGCTTGCGCTACTTTTGCCTAATCTTGTACCTTCAATTAGGCACTGGAGCTTTAATTAAGGAGTAATGTTCTCCAAAAACGATGAGTTTTAATCTCTTCCATACAGAAGACCATACTTGGATTAATTCAATTTTTTTCCTTCAATATTACACTCAAGTCAAGTGATGATTGCATTAATTTGCACAAACACCTCAATCAATTTATCTTTTCAATTTAATTAAAAAAAAACCATTTATGTCATAACATCCAAAAATAGTCCCAAAAAATTAATAGGACAAGAATTTGAATTCCTTTTGTCTCTACTTATGCAAACCCTGTAAAGTAAATATCGTTAGAGACAGTATAAGATTTTCTACGTATATTTTAATTCATTAAATTGGTGTGGTTTTGTAGTTAGTAGTTGACCATACCTGTTAAGATTCTTTTGTGAAAATTGCCCCTCAAACAGCGATAACTCTAATCTACTAGTGCTGCATCTGCATATGCAAGTGCCCTTGGTGTTTGTTACTCATAACACACTACTCGGTAATGTTTATTATAATAGGGGAATCCACCCCGCTACTAAGAAACTTTGAATACAGAAAGAGAGAGAGAGAGAGAGAGAGAGACTTTTGCTTTGGCAGTATGTCACATGGATCTTTGATCATGTATACCCGAGAGTTAAATAGTTTCCCTTGTCAGATTAAAATAGGCAAACGTCGTATTCAAAATTCTAACACTATCACCAATACTTCCTAACTCCTCTTTTTTATATTTAAATTTTCCTGCAAAGAAGTTGATCTTCAGAAAAAACGAATTCTTTATTATTAAATCAGTTTAAAATTTGTGTGCATAATAATAAAAGAATTACTTTGGATATATATATATATATATAGAAAAAAATTTAACAGTATATATAAGAAAATCACTTTATATAATTATTAAAAGAAATTGACGACAAGCAAATTTAACTTCTCAAAAAATCAAATTTATCATAACATTGCCTTTTATTGTTCTCCCTTTCTCTTTGGTTTCTCATCTCTTCTCGGATTGTGCTCAGATCCCCAAAACCCCATCTTCTACATCTCTCTGCCATGCATCTTGCTTGCTTTTTAAACTCCCAACTAGATTTGGCTCTTCATCCTAAGAATAAGAGATGGCTGATGATGGCTCTCACCCTTTTAAAAGTCAGTCACTGATTCAGATCAGGTGAACTTTCTTCAAACAACTTTCATGATATCATGATTCCAAAGCACCCAACATGAAATAAAATATATATACTAATCAGAGAATGCAAACAGGAAATTCTATTTTTTCTTTTTTCATGGCCCATACTTACATGTCAGAGCTGGAAATCCACTTAGGGGCACATGTACCTTAACTAGTATCGGCATTTTTTTATTTCAAACCTAACAAATATATTTAGAGATATAGGATAATTGCAATACTTTAAAGTGTCTATGAGAAAGAAGGTGCACTACTTAAAGCCCACCATTTCCTCACCCTTGAAAGTAGATTTGCTCAAATAAATTTTATACACCAATCTACATCACAAACATAAATTGAAACTTAATTCTAGGGAAATTAATTAAGGTGGAGCTATAATAAGCTTAAGTTTCTTCTGAATTCAGCAATGTCCAAATTATATTCATTTGTGGTTCAATGAAACTGGTGGTGCTCTGGCCAGGGCCAGAAATTCTGGTGCTCATCGATGCCGCGAAACATATTGGAGAAGCTTTCATCTTGAAGTTCTGATCTTGATGAGCACTGAAGGAGTTGGGTTATGCTGGGGGCCCTAAGGGAATTAGTGGGAAGGAGGCTTTTACCATTCTGTACTGAAGTTACAGGACTGTTTATAACTTGTGTTCTTGAGAGATCGAAGTTAATATCCGAGCTATTCTGACTTCCATTGCTCCAACAAACCTGAGTTTCTTTCTTAAGGCTCATGGTTCCGGCTTCACAGCAATCTCTACCCTTTAGAGCTTGTAACTGCAAGTCACATCATACATAGAAAAATCGACGTGGCTTTGATATCCAACTTTATGTGTCTTCCAAGTGGAAATTCAAAATTTAATCAGATTAAATGCAACCATGTCTGTTCACAGAAACTAGGAATCTAAATTCCAGAAAACAGAATAGAAAAAGAAAAACTTTACAATTGGCTAATATTTAAACGCACTTCGATTCTGAGTTCTGAACTTCTGACACCGTGTCACTGACTCTTGACAAGAACGATCAACAAACCAAGCAGAAAGTTGAAGAGGGAATCAATGACTTTAAAAAGTCATTAGTACACATGGAATCAATATATATCTAATCAGGCAATGAAATGGAGACTTTTCGCTATATATATATGTGTGTGTGTGTGTGTGTGTGTATGTATATATGGAGCACCAAAACTGAAACACGAAAATATCCGCCTACATGGAAACGCTCAAATCAAAGAGTTCAGGTAATTGAATTCCAGCAGGCCAAGATGGAGAAGATAAAGAGTAGAAAAATAAAAACAAGGAATTAATCATGAAGAAGCAGTTTTCCAAAATCCTAGCATATCCCAAGGTTGAATATGTGGGGGTAGAGGCTACAGCCACAATCAAAACACGTAGTTGCTAAATGAATGAAAAATGTATGGTACCAACCCCTAGACCTAGGTGGATGCTTAGTTGAAGTTTTTCCCTTTTCCAGAAGTTTTAGTATTGATTGATATGTTACCTCATCGTGTAATTTCTGATTGTGAGCCTTAAGGGCATCGTTGTCGGCCTTGAGTGCTTCAAACTGTCTCTTGAGAGCTTCATATTCCTTCTCAAGCTGCTTGGTTTTCCATCTGGCCCTCCTATTCTGAAACCAAATGGCGATCTGCCTTGGCTGAAGGCCCAGAGCCATGGCCAGCTGCATTTTGCGTTCAGGCTCCAGCTTGTTCCCTAACTCAAAGCTCTTTTCCAGTGCCTTTACCTGTTCCACGTTTAACCTCTTCTTCTTCTCCCCCATCAGCTGAGATCCATCATCCGACAGTTCTTCATCTTCATGCTTATTTTCGATCCCTGAAAATGACATGGATCGCTTCAACATCAAAGGTACTGCACCTCCTGCGCGCAATTATTAATTACTAAATATATCACGACACGCATATTATTAAATAAATAAACTCTTTCAAAGAGAGAAACAAGAGAGTATGACCTTCGAAGTGTGTGGGTGTCAAAGAGGGGAAGGCGTTGATGAATGAGGTAGAAGGGAGGTGGTCGTGATCTTCGTGGGTCTGGAACATGAAGTTGGGAGTAGGGTAGGCCATGGTAGAAGCAGCGGATGATGACACAGTATCATTCATGCAAGTGAAGAAAACGGGCTTTTTTGAGTTTTGGAGGGTCTCTTGCTATATACCAGTTGAAGGGGTTAACGATCACAGGGTTCGGCTCTCACTATCATGGTGACAGGGTTTTCAGACAAGGAGATGATGATGGGTACAGACTCTGAAAGACGGCGATTTTAGGTTGAGAGAGAAGGAGAAAAAAAAAAGTGAGAATAGGAGAGGTGTAAATAATGCAATTTATTAGAGATGGGAGCTCTCCTGTACCCACTGTCTGATATATATGGATCCTGTCACTTTCCCTTTCTCTCTCTTGTTTACTACAGTATATGTATGCATTGCATTAAAGATAAGTACAAACTCAATGATTCGAGAATTAAGTGCCGGCTCAAGCAAAATAGGATAATTATGTGACCACCGTGTGTATATAAAATGAAAAATAAAATAAAATAAAATAATTTCTTCCATCCTCCTACTGGGTTTGAGAGTTATTCTATTTGTGAGATAAAATTTGTTTATTAAATTAATTTAATAATATAATTAAATTATTAAAATTTATTAATTTAATAGACAAAATTTTACAGTATTAACACATAACAAGTAATATTATACCGTAGTACAATAAAATATTGTTTATATATGAATATTTTGGTCTTTTAATATTGCTTAATCAGGGTTCACATCTATTGTAGAGATGCAGTATCGTCAAAATGGCTTTTTTTGGGGGGTGGGCGTGTTTAAGGGTCAATATTGAAAATAAAAATTATAACTGTAATAACAAAAATTTTCACTGTGAAATAAGAATTACATTTTAAAAATTTTGACTATGCATAGTTAAAATTTTAAAGTATAATTTTCTCTCACAATTAAAATGTTTATCCTCATAATTATAATTTTTATCTTCCATAATCATGTATAAACCCAAACCTAAAAAAAATTTAAAAACCCCCCAAAATTGCTTACTGCACACCAAAAGAATCACTCAATTATCGAAACCAGAAGACAAAACAAAAGGTTGGTTTTGGAGGGGAATTCAGATGTTGTTTGCTTAATTAATATAATTGCTTGTTTAATGTTTTTAAGATGATTAATTAAAATTAACATAAAGAAAAGTCAATGGCATTTTTTTAACAAAGATACCAAAAAATCTTTACAGAAATGAAATTAATTGAAGTAAATTTTACATACTTTCCTTTCTTTTTTAGTCCATTTTCTAAATTTTTTGACCAAAATTTCATTTATTTAAAAATTTTTAGTTAAAAAATATACTTAGGTTAATTGAGAGTATTTTGATTGAAAATTGAATTAAAATTTTAATTAAAAATTTTAAAATTAAACTAAAATATAAGATAATTTTGTAAACAAATAATTGATGTATATTTTAAAAAAAAGTATAATTTACTCAATTAATTAAGAGACCCCAAGTGTATGATGATAAAAATGCCACAGACAACAACATTGGTTCGAATCTTGCCGTTATTGTAGAGGCCAAAGATGGCCCACTTGATGATGCCGTGTGAGGTAATATAAACCTCTCAGGTCATGTGTATGAAGTGGGAACCTGGCATTTGGCAACATGAAAAATCCAGAACCCAAGGAGAAATATATAATAGAAAATATTGAAATAAAAGTGGCAGCAGTCATTTTATAAAACATTCATCGGTGATGGAACTTGCGTTGGGAATTAATTAATTAACGCGAGTCTGGCATCGGCTGGCTATTTTTGTATTAAAGATACTCATACTGGGATTTTAGAATATGTTCACTCCTTAGCTACTTCGTTGGCCATGCATCTATTTCCTCAAATCAAACATGATGGTAAATTTTTGGGGTGAAGCCAAGAACTTTTTTTCAACCCAATTATGGTTAAGATGCATAATTAAAGTATAGGCGAAAGCAAAACAAGATGAATCCTGAAGAATGAAATTAAGAAAGGGTATCTTCTTTTCAAAAAAGAATTGTGGTACGCAGTTGCACTGAGAATCATGAGTGTTCACTTTGTAAGGAGGAGGAAATGGGTGTTGAAAAGAGAATTGTATGGGATAGGAAGTGTCTTTTATCCGTTGATGGAGAAATCATTTGGTGCTCTCACTTTTTTCAATGCTAAGCGTATCTAGGGGGGTAGCTCAGAAACCCAGTGGCTTCAGTGGTGGAGGGGTAGGTATCATTGGGTGTGGGTTCCACCAAGTGTACCTCTGTCGCCTGCCCTACAACAATTTAGCCCTTGCCAATGGCATCACATAAGGGTATCCCTTTAGAGTAGGGTGCGACCTTTCCCTCCCTCTTCCTCTCTCTCCCAAAAATATTATTCCTGAAAGTTCTCTGAATCTTCTCCACATGCCCTCCCTGTTCCCATGTGCCTTTGCTTCCCTCATATCCTCCTCTTTTCTTTCTCTTTCTCTTCCTTAAAAACTCCTCTAATCATCTTCGGTATTTACATTCTTTAACGTTAGCTAGTTCTTCTTCAGTTCTTCTCCCCAACACAATATTCCACCAAGAATCATTTCTCATCAATGATTGATTTTTAACCACTTGTCATTTCTTCGGGCCCAAAAAAAAAAATTTGCCATTTCTTGGAAATGTTTTATCTATGCTTATTATTAGCCTTTTTTGTTTTTCATTTTTCTTTTTTGAGAAATGAAAAATGCAAACAAGTTGCTACTTCTTTTTAGGTTAGGCGTATTGAACTAGGATATGTAATCCTCGAGTATCGAAATCTCTTAAAATACCTATTCGTAATTGACACATCATCTGTATCTTTCTGTCCAATTTCAATCTTTATATCATTGCTGATTTAGGCTTTATAGGGTAGAGTTGCATAAAACTACAGGCGCCCCATGACACGAAAGATGGCAGAGAAAAAAAAAAAAAGTATGGCTTCCTTTTGTGCTTGCTTTTATCGCACAATGTAGATGCTCTTAAAGCAGAACCTAGCTACCTCACTGGAGGCATAACTTTCGGAATTTTTTTTAATACAATTAAAAAGTCCAATTACAAAATCATACTTTATGATGCTATACTTAAAAAAAAAAAAAAAAAAACTTTGCTTTGCACTATTGCTGAAGAGAAGCCTGCAAAGTATTGAGAATTCATAGAACTTGAAATGAAGCAAAAATCGCAGCCAAACTTCAGATTTCCTCACGAAGAGATTATAAGGCTGTTGTCAGTTTAAGATGAGATTCTAAAATCCTATAATGAAACTGTAAAAACAAACATTGATATCGAATATATTTTACGGGTCGGAGACACAAGATCCTACTAAATAATAAATTGCAAAGAATGCCTCACCGCATCAAAAAAACCTGAGTACAAGACTGATAAAATTTATCAAACCAACACCATTTCTGGAATATAGGACATCCAAACCAAGCCAAAATCAAAACTCCATGTTTCGCCTGCCTTTTATTGCGAGGGGCAAACCAAAATGATAATCGCCAATCCTCAAAGATAGCCAAATCCCTAATAGACCTAGGCTGACCAAAGTGAGAATGTCGCTAAACCCTGTTCTGATTTTGACATGTACTATATTGCATGCCCAAGACCAATATGAGGTTTATTAAAATATTTTGCCATCCTGATAAAACCGTATAACATACAGAAGTAAAATGATAACCATCATATAATCTTCCACTTTTTCCATTACTGAGACCATTTGAGGAAACCAAGTTTGCAACCAAGCATTGATGTCAGATAAACTTGATCAACTCCCAAAGATAAAGGCGAACCAAACCAAACTGTCTTTGCAAAAATAAGTGATTCATTGTTTCATCAGATGAATAACAAAAGGAGCAAACATCCTCAATAGGTAAATGGTGTGCACAAATAATGGAAGTGGGAGAGTCTTATGTAATGATTTCCATGTAAATAAAATAATGTGGAACGGAAGAAGAACTTTCGATAATTGGTCCCAAGCCAGAAAACCTAGAGGCATATTTGAAATGGGTCGGACAACAAACAATATCTATCTGCAACAATATTTTAACCAGAACTGTTACCAATACATATAAGTTGATTTGATTAACTTTTGATCGAAAATGGTAGCTTAAAGATTTGACGAACCATTGTTAAAAGATATAACTCCAAAAGTGCTTGAAAATCCCAAATTTCACAATTATGCAAAATGAGGTCACTATCCTTTTGATAAGATGAAGGTAACTCTCTGCATCGACCACCAAATATGATTAGTCAAGGAAATATGACTTCCATCTCCCCACCTATCGTTAAAGATGATCATAATTCACTGAATTGGTCTTCCTAATGCCTTTCCACATCCATGCCATAGCTAAATGACCATTTAGTGTTTTAGAATAAATATCTTTATAACATTTAGGCCGTAAAATATGCAAACAAATAGAGAATTAAATCCATAAGCCATTAAATGCTAAATATGTTTAGCCAATAATGCCTTATTTAAAAAATGTGTTTGATTGAAACCAAACCCTCTCATATGATGAGAAAGACAAAGATCAGACCATTTAACTAGATGAGACCTTTAATCTGAATAACCCTAAAAAAACTCACAATTTTCATATCAATCACGTGACAATATTTTTTGAAAAGCTTAAAACTGGATAAATGATATAATAAAGTAGAACTCAAGATTGACTTAATTAATGTTAGGCATCCTACTTGAGATAATAATAATTGGGCTTGAATTTTCTTATCAATCATGTCCACAACCTCCCTATAAAGCCAACCTTTATTATGACCAATATCCACTTAAACCACCAAATATTTCCATAACCTAGATTATACTTTGACACCAAATATATTTTAGAGAAAGTTCTTAAATTTATGCAAGACACTTAGACTAAAAGTAATTTTTGACTTACCAAGATTTATACATTGACTAGAAAAGGAAACTATAATGTTCTAAGATAGAATAAACCACTTCACACATATGAGAAGAAGCTTTAAAGAACAATAGCATATCATTGGCATACATCAAATTTAAGATAGGCCCAAACTTCTTACAAATTCTCATACCCTCCCATGTTTCAACCTGTTTAGCCTTATGAATCATATATGAAAAATAAAATATTAGTACACATAATAAAAAATATATGGGGAAAAAGGATCACCTTGCCAAAGATGTTACTCCAAAGTGAATGATTCAGTTGGATTATTATTTACTAATACTTGATAACTAACTGACATAAGACATTGCATTGTAAGCTTAATCCAATTATTAGGGAATTGCATTTTCAACAAAATTGCTTGTGAGAAAATTCATGATACCTTAACATATGCTTTGGTTCTATGTAATTTCAACCCTAAAGATGTTTTTAGCAAAGCTAAAACCTTTTAGTGATGACAATTGTCGCCACCATAAGGATTTTTGGAAAAATGCAATAGTGATTAGTGTCACCCCCAAAGAATTTTTTTAAAATTTTTTTAGTTATATGCATTAACTTAAATAATTCTCAAGTTTTGACCTTTTTCTTCCTTATTTCCATCGAATATATATATATCTATCTATATATAGATATATATAAAGCCAACCCCTTACACTGACAACTAGCCACTAATTTGAACATTGCAACATAAAGAATAGGTAGTTTAATATAAAACTTAGCATCTAATATCAACACAATAATGATACTATCAAAATTCATTAAGGCCCTTCTAAGTTTCGAGGCTTAGAGTGTTGTTGTTTTTATAGATTTCATCTTTTGATTTGGAATCATCCAAAATAGAAGATGACATCTAAAAATATCATACATTCTAAGCGTCAAACAACAAATGGACCTTAATGAACTCAAATACTAAGTTTTGTTTTTTTAAAAAAAATACTCACTCTTTATGCCACAGCATTCAAATTAATGGCTAAAAATTCAAGGGATTTTTTACAATAATGAGAAAGAAAATGGTCAATACACTTATGCAACATTCAACAATTTCACCTATATAATCCACTCACTACAAAAAGTTGTGGTTTTAGGCACGATTTTTTATTGGCTTTAGTGATGGTCAAAACTGTCACTAAGGCAATTTCTATATCCATCATTAAACCCTCCATTGCGAAGGCTTTAAACATAGTTATTATAAACCGTTGGTAAAATTATGGCTAGACTATGGTCTAACCATAGTTCAAAAACTATGGGTAAACCATGATTTAGCCATGGTTTCAATATAATTGTAGCTAAAATGTGTTATTTTTTAAAGTAGTGATTTTGACCACTGCTAATTCCTTTTCTTAAAATTAAGTGTTGATTTTAAAGGAATATGCTCTAAATTCTACCATTTTTCTAACCCTTTTAATCAGTTATTTCATCAAGTTTAACATTCAATGATTTAATAGTTAGAGAATGTGGTTATACTTGCTCAAGTTAAAAGGAAGTTAGTGAAATATCAACTAATTCACATTCAAAATACTAACTACCAGCTTCTCCAACATTCAATTATTTCAAGAAGTGAACAAATCAAGAGGAATAATGAAAGAGGAAACAAAAATGACTGAACATTAAAAGTATAACATCTTGGCATTACAAGGAAGATGAGTAACAATACATTTCCAAGCATGAACACTAAAAATATGGTTTACCATTTGTGAGTCTCATAAGCTTCAAATCAATCTTCACAAAGGAGTTTTCTTCACCATCAATGTTAAGGTCAATATGGTAAATGTAGAAATGGTCATAATAAACTCCTTTGTTGTTCTTTAACACCTACGTTACATGTTACTTTTCCTTAATTTCATCTTTATACTTAATGTCCACTGCCTTAATTTCTAGTATACCAAAAAGTGATATCTATTAAAGAGAAAAAGGAAGTAAAATTAAATATAAATTAATAAATAAAGGTTATGTCTAGAATATTCCTAAGATAATTAAGTAGACTAACCTTAGTTTTCTAATATTTCACATTTTGAATTCTATGGAAGAAATTTTTTTGGACCTAATAAGAATTAATTCTTCTTTATATTAAGACACCTAGAGACTACATATCATTGTAATGAAAGGCTAGGATTACCTCTTTTCATGAACTTAAATATGCATAAGGACAAACTAAACAATATCATGTCATTTAATTTGATAAAGTGAAGAATTTTAAGCATAGCAAGATCAATAGAATGGACATCCTTTCAATGTTTCCTACAATTGTAGTACACTAGCAAAATAATTCAAAGAAATGTAGCAAACATGCTAACCACCTTAGTTTGAATATGGATACAACCTGTCTTATATTTTTATTTGGAATGGTATAATGAATAAACAAGAAAAAACTCTAAAAGAGACATACAAAGTTTAGTCTAACTAACCAAAGTTAAATGATTAGCAAAATACATAAGATGTATCTTAAGGTAGCAAATTAACTCCAATATATTATGTAGCTAACAAGAAGGATTTCATATGTTAAATAATGGACACAAAATATCAAATTAAAGGTTGATGATGATACCAAATAGAGCTTTTAAGTAAAAGGCCTTGCAAAAATGCCACCAAATGGTTGGCTTGAACATTTCACATGTTAAATAATTGAGCCTTGTTTACTAAAGAAGCAAAGCCTTGATGAGAATGGCAAGAATGGGTGCATGGTCACAAAAAACATTTCTACAACATAATTTTTTAAAACTTATTTGGTTTTGAATTATTAAATGTATAATGCTAGAAGTAAGTGGTTTCTATTTATGCATATTATAAACATAGAATTAGCAAGAATTTGTATTATATTCTCTTCCTGCTTAAGCAAAACTCAAAATCAATCTTGAAAATATTCAAAGGCCAATTGCCTCTTGTTAAAATTTTGTTTGACTCAATTATACACCTTAAATGAACATATATACTATTTTCAAATGCATCAAAGCCTTAGATACCCTAAAGCCACAAGTAACTATGAGCATAGTTATTGTTCATCTTCTAATCAATTTGTTTGCCAATTTGACTCAAGGATAATTCCTTTCCTCACAATTTTGATGTTTTTGCAACATATATCTGCATGAAACAAAGCAATTACTTCCTACTTATTATTCCCATCTTTGTGAAAAATTAAGCAAAATAAGTTGTTCATATCACTTCACTTATTTTGATAGTCAGGCATAAAAGCCTCAAGCATGAAAAAAGAAAAAAGAAAAAAGCATTATAAGTACAAAATATCACCATAACAAGTGAAGAAGTACAAAATATCACTACAAAATTGATTAGAGAAAAATATTTGAGAAACTAAACTAAAATAATTTATCTTTAAAGGAGTAACTTTTAAAAAAATCAAAAACTAAATAATTAATTTAGCAATTCTTCATTTAGAGTATAACCAATGAATGCATTTCTGAAATCTAAACCTTAACACTAATTCCATATCTATATGAAACATTTTATGGTACCAAAAATTCTATCTATTTAAATTATCAACCTTCAATTATATTCTGACTAGGTAAGCATCAATATAAAATATTATCCATGTATAAAAAATTGTGGTTTTTACATTTTCTTCAATATAGCTTTATGTTGTTTGTACATAATCAAAACAGACAAAAGAATGCAAAAATAGTGATGGATTGAATCAAATGATGTTACTCTCTCTTTTCCTTTTTAGTTGCATTTGCTTAACTTAATTTTTTAATTACTTTATATCCAAGGTTGGCATTACTCTCTCTTGTCTTTATATCCAATTTTTTAATTACTTTATATCCAAGGTTGACATTACTCTCTCTTGTCTTTATATCCAAACTCCAATAAAATTAATCCAAACTCCAATTAGTAGGAATACTTGTCATATATGTCCACAATCATACTTCCCCGATTCATAGGGCTTTCAAAAATTCAAAGTGTTGGTAATTGTAAATCCAAGTTTTCAAGTAAATTTATGTTTTTTTTTCTTTCATGAAATTGAAGTCACAAATGATAACCAATCTCAACATATCTCTTATTTACATAGATAAAGCAATAGTAGCATCCTTAAAAGAAATTATAAAAGTCACAAATCATAGCAACATTCATTTCATTTCATAGCAATAATCCCAACAAACCTCTTATTTATATAAACAACCTAAATAAAAGAAAACACATATAACCCAAATTTCAGTTCATTTGTTTATGTGTTTAAAAAAAAAAGCTTATTGTGATAGATTTGTGGAGAATGGAAGATGGATTTGTGGATATTAGAGAATAGATTGTGCTAAAAGTTTTCATAGTCTATGGAGAAGGATGGGCATTTGCAAATGGAACAAATGCTTCATTAGGAGGAGATGAAGGAGAATGAGTGTGATAGAAGAGATGTTCATGAATAGAGCAACAAATAGAATCTATAGAGTCCAAAATGTGATTTGTGCAAACAAAGGAAGGGTTATGAGTGTCGTAAGTGTGCTGCTAGCTAGAGAAAGGCAAGGGTTGGGTGTGAAAAAGAAGGGAGTTGCAAGTTATAGGTGTATTTTATATGGGTCTAGCCATAGTTAAATAAAAATTGTAGTTAAACCATAATAAAGCTTCACCATGATTATAAAAAACCATGGTTAGGCCTGAGCCTAACCATGATTCTTTCAAATCATGGTTAAGCTATTAAGTTTAACTACGATTATTTGTTAATCGTAGTTAAGCCAAAGTGTAGCCATAATTTTTATAACTATGGTTAAACCATTGTCTCTAAATCCTTTTTTTTTTTTTTGTATAGTAACTATCTAATTCCATTTTAATCTTAATATATTAAGAAAAGCCTTAAATTAACTTCCAACCCAACATATACCAAGTATTAGCGAGAACAGATTCCACTTGGCTGATACTTTCTATCTTAAAAATGAACAATTTGTAAACATTAATAAATTGTCAAGACTCACACCAATCATTAGCTAAAACATATTCCACCCAAGCATATACCATCATCAGCCTTAATTTATATACCAACAAAAGCCTTAAATTTGAAACAAGCTTTAATGATAGTTAACAAATGGTCAATTTTTATAGCAAGACCAAAATTTTCTCGAGCTTAAACATTTAACATATGAATTCAAAACCAATTTCAAGCAACTAAAACCAATTGCAAACATGAAAACTTAGCTAAAATTGCTCAAATAAACTTAAATAACCAAGTTTAAACCATAAAAGCTCAAAGAACAATATACTAATTCAACCTAATAATTTTCTCTTTATTAAAAAATAGAATTTGTAACTTACCCTAAAACAATCACTGCCTACTCCATTTTTGTGTCTTCCCCTATTTCTCTGCCACAAACCACAATAAGGTAATCAAAGAATAGGAACAAACAAAAGAATCAAGAATCTCTCTTCAAACATGAACAAATTTGAAAATCTTTCTATTGCTTCAAACCAATCCAAAAACATGAATAAACAAAAGCATCAAATGCCCCTGCCCCTAGATTTCATCTCTCTAACTAAAATTCACACAAGCATGCTTACACCTATCAACCAAAACCAAAAGTCGTCAAATGGAGAAAAAGCAAAGAATCAAATCAAATAAAAGTCATAGAAGAGAGGGATAGAGAGAACTTACTCAATCAAGCCTACGCACAAAGAGAAGGGCGTTAGAGACTTGTTGCCATGGTCACTATTAAGAGAGACAAAAGAGGGTTGACAAAGACTCACTTATTGTCATGGTTGTTGCTCTTTCTTCTCTATATATTATACATTGCATCCCTTCAATTCCTAACTAATTTTATTTTTATTTTCCTTTTTCAGTGGTGATAAAAGACAAATTTCATCATGACGACTTTTATCATCATAATCATTTCAATGGTGACATTTAGAGTTTGCCACTAAAAGTCATGGATTTAAAATTTTTGTAATCCCGAGAAAAAAATTAAAAAATCTAGGGATTTTTATAAAGACAAAAGTTGACGTTAAAAGTGGCTTTAAACAAAAGACACTTTTTCTAATGACTTTAGGTATTCAAGGTTTTGAATGGCACTAAAAGTGTCTTTAGTGGCAACATTACAAGGTCACCATCAAAGCCACTTTTTTCTAGTAACTTTAGGTATTTAGGGCTTTTAGTGGTGCTAAAGTCCTAACAAAAAGTGACTTTTATGGTGACATTTCTATATATCACTACAAAAGACTTTTAACAAGGGCAATATGTTGCCACAAGAAAGAGCTTATATGGCAATACTCAAAAGTCACCACCAAAGCTCTTTTTGTGGCAATATTTTTACCCGAGAAAAGACTTTTAGTGACGACTTATCATGAATCACCTCTAAAAAAATGTTTTATGACAACATTTTATTCATCAGAAAAGAATTTTACCAATAACTTTTTTTTTTTTGTATCACAATTAAACATGTTGGATTTAAGAGAAATACCATTTTAACAATGACTTTTAGTGGCAAGCAAAAAATAAGGTTGTGATGCTCACCAGAATAATGACACCGCAAGTGTACGGGTCGTAAGAGTAGTATGTGATGAATCAAAGTTGTTTCCTCAGAGAATCAGTACGATTGGTGACTAGGCATTAGAGTTCTCATGTTCATTTTAGTTAAACAAATCAAATTGTAATTGAGTTTTTATGAAAATTAATTCAAATACAATTAACAATAATGAAAGATGTTTTAATAAAAAATAAGCAATTAAAGACACCCTAAGAATTTTAATTCCTTTTTTACACAATGTTAATCATCACCTTTTTTTTATTAATCGGCTTAATGTCAATTTTAGAGTCAAAGGTCTAATTAGGTACAAATGTCTTTCGATCCATTTAACCTCTAAATCAACTCAACTCTTTGATGTCTCGAATGAGTAGTTAATATTCAATTACCTCATCCAGATTACTTAGGGCCCCTAAGTATATTTCTACCTCAAGTTCAAATTAGACTATGTCTAATCCTAAGTTGCTTAATCAATGGTTTATACGCAATTCCCTTCTTTTAAAAGTTAATTACCAAACCCATAATCAAATTAAAGGAGGCCAATCAGTAAAATAAAACCATAATTGAGATTAAACACTAAAACCTTCAATAATTTAACATAATGTAGTGTATTTATTTTTGGGAGCTCTGTCATGCTTCGCATCCTCCTGTAGAAGTAGCCAGCCATTAAAAACAGGAAAAGACATATTAGCCAAACCCCTGATCAAGAGAAGCACAAAAGCAGAAGCAAAATAATCGGTATACCCTTTTACATGAAATATAAATCCAATGATTCCATTATAATCAAGAAATTCCTTCCACTACTTTCCAATGCTTAGCTGCAATGAGAAAAGGGGAAAAATATCATTTAGATGATCTTCAAATCATAAGAATAGATGGAAAATGCTCACAGAAAATCACACAGGTCTGCATGGGGTTTCCTTTGCCTATTGTTACTTCTGAGAGGCATCTAAGAAATTTCACAAGTAAAAATCATATATATAGCCAAAATACAACAGTAATGGTAGGCATATGCCTTCGGAACGATGGTGGCACACATTCTCTACAGCCATTACATGGTGCAGCGATGAGACAGGCGGACACAAAGATAAGTGGGCCCCAATAAACAAGTGGGGCTTGTAACACCATAATGCCTTAACTCCTATTACTCTCCCTCTGGGCTCGATTCTATATGATTTCCAAAGAACAAGTACAAACCGTGGCATTTTCATACTAATAACCGGGGTTTAAACGTTCATATTTTGCCTTGTGGGTCCTGTGAACCCGTCATTCATATGCTCTACTCAAACTCTATTTATACGACTCGTACATAGTATTAAACAAGCCATAAGCCACAGATATGAAGCCAAAACCAAGAAAATGCAATTTCTCACATGGGCCCAAAAGTCAGATTTTTGGTTCTAACTTTGGAAAATCATAACTAATTATAGAAAAATGAAAATCTAGCAAACCATAGCTTTCTGGAAAGCTCTAAGTGTTAAATTTACACTAAAAATAATTTCTAACCATAATCTCAGCGTTTGGACCATTTCTGACATCGAAAATGAGACAGAGGTCCGGCTGTTCCTGTTTCTGGCGCAGCTTACTGTCATGAACTTCGAAAATTCATAACTAAATCCACAAAAATCCAATATGGGCAAACTATACCAATTTGGAAAGTTACAGATATTAACTAGAGGAAAAAAATAAGTCCAGATCAGTTCAATAGCACCTCAAAAACTGATAGAACAGTAACGAAGGTCGGATGGCTTCCCTGATGCTGATACAGAACTTCAGATGGTTTGTTCTCTCTCTACAGACCTCCGATTTAGGTGATTCTAGTTGGTATAGGTCACTGTGGTTGTCTAGTTTATGCTTATAAAATTTCATGACATTTAGACTCCATTTGATCTATGAATGACATGAATTTATTTTTGGACATATGATAATAGTACATTGACCAAACCATTAAAATTTTCGAAATTCAACAATTCGCCAAATATTCCATAGACCTCCAAATATTACCCACTTTAACTTTCCAAGAAGCTCTCTACAAACTCTAGAGGCATACCAAATTTCATGGCAAGAAGAGCTCATTTGGTCATACTTTGATGGAGCTCACAAATTTGGCAGTTTTGGCACCTAAAACGGTTCAAAGTGGGTCCAAGTGGCCTCCCACATATTCTCACACCTCATGGACAAGTTTTAAAGCACGAAAATAGGATATATAACATGTCCAAATGGTTCAAATCATCATACATTTCAAACTCACTATACTACGGGCCAAAATACACTATCGCATACAAGCCACAAAAAGAGAAAATCCCACATTTGCATTACTTTGGCTATCTACATAGTTTATACATCATTTTTTCATACATTTACACTTGCTTCAATATTTACATCTTAAAAATAGTAGGTGCATATTCATTTTGGCACCACTTTACATCAAAAGAACCAAAATAAACTAACATCTAGCTAAACATGCTCCTAGGCTCCTTGGTGTGCACTTGAATCTCCTTGACCTCCACCTAACATGTTAAGATGGGAGAGGGAAGGGGGTGAGATTCATGGAATCTCAGTAGCTCATGCACTCATTCAAGGAAGCAATCAAGGTATATAAATAAGTCAAAGCATGCAAATAAGCATCTAACTATTCACAATCATACAATATATGATTCACATGCCATGAAAACCATAACAATGACAAGAATGAGCTCTAGGAACTTTTGGTTTAACCTCACCAGATTTTAGGGACTTTTGGATGGCCTCACCTGATTTTAAGGACTTTTAACTTAGCCTCACTCGGTTATGAGACTTTTGGCCTTGTCTTACCCAGCCTCAGGGACTTTTGGCTCTACCTCACCCATCTCAAGGGACTTTTGGCACTACCACACCCGAGCAATTTTCACAATCCAACACATAAACATATTGGTACCAATGTATCAAAGCAATAACATATGGCATGTCTCACACAATAAGCATATACACAAGTATACAATGACTATTACATCCAAGAATGCAACAAGAAAGAGTGTAGAGCTACCTTATGAGCCAACACAAGCCTTTCCTTTCAATTCCTCTTCTCTCTTCTTGGTTTCACACTCACACCTTGATGGAGGTGCTTCTCTTGAGCCTAAACACAACAAAAGCATAGAATTACTCTCTCATAACTTAACAACTCTTAGGAGTTCTTCAAAGCAAACCTTGCTAACATATAAGAACCTAGGGGTTCTCTCTCTCGCTCTAGAATGTCACTAACTCTTCCTCTCTCTCAAGCTCTCATGGTAGTAGAATTAACATATTCAAAAAAAAATAAAGAAGTTCAAGAGTGGTTTTCTACTTTCCCTCTTCTGACCTATGCCTAAAACCCAACTAATTTCACAAGCAAAACCATAGAAAGAGAGGGCAAAGAGAAAAGAACAAGATTCTAAGAAGAAAAGAGAGAAGCTTGCTTATCTTCCTTTGTTCTTCCTTCCTTCTCTTGGTCTCTCTCTCTCCACGCTCCTTTCCTCTCTTTTGGTCGAAGGCTAGGTCAGTTAGAAGAGAAAGAATGAATTGGGACGTTTTAAGAAGTCAAATTCTCTTTTTTTACGCTTTTCCGGACTAACCCTCGCTATAGCGAAAATTAACCTTCGCTACGGCGAGCACGTATTAATCCCAAACCCTCGTTTTCTCTATGGCGCGCGCTACAACGAGCAACTCCTTGATTTTTGTATGGAATGCCTACACTCACTATAGCTAGAAGCATTTTCGCTATAGCGAACAGGTACACTCACTATAGCTAGACCATTTCTCGCTATAGCGAACAGGTACATTCGCTATAACTAGGCCATTTCTCGCTATAGCTAGCAGACTTAGAAAAATTTCAGGATTTTAAAAATTTTTAGCTTTCTTCTTTCTTTTTCTTTTCTTTTTCTGGTTGTTACATGGCTCCCCCAAGCCCATGAGTTTACCTCTCTCATAGCTGCATGATGCAACAGTAGCAAAGAAGCAAATTCCTCTTGCCAACAGTAGGCAGAGCCTCTCACCTGTTTCCTTCTTTGATGCACTTTTTCACACAAAACATCAAATGAGATGCATGGTACACTCTATCTTTGCCTTCCTCTTAACAAGTAAATAACAATGAAAGTATAATTTGCAACTGATAGTGATAGCTGATCAGCTAGTAAATATGGACACAAAATTTTTTTGTCCCTCAGAAAAATAACCACACTATAAAAAAAGTCAGGCTCCGAAGTAATACCTGAGCTGATTCATTAGCAGTGTTCTTTGTCCAAATAGAAACTTTATCTTGCCTAGTTCTGACATTTACCACTGCTCCACAAATTTCATCTCCATGATCAAATTGTTCTCCGATCATTGCCAGCAACTGGAGTTAACATGATAAAATATCATAACATCACAAAGCACTTAGTTCCCTTTCAATGTCTATGTAATTAGTTCCTTTAATGTTTATATAACACAGATTCTAAAGCATACCATATATAACCAACAGATATCAGCTTTCCCCCTAGCAAATGTGACAGTCCATTTTCCTCCATTAGCACAAACAGGGTCCTCCCATTTTGGCTCAATTTTATCTTTGAAACAATAGAAATCTACTCCTATAGCCAGCTTGCTTGGATGATGTATGTTGTTGTAAACGCTGAATGACAAACATTTGTAACAACAATAATCAATCAGCGGAAATAAATCTGAAGGTGAAGGTTGTTAAAAAAACTTTTCAACCAAAACTTTAAAACTGTACCCTTTGAAATTGATCAGCAGCTTAAAGAAAACTTATAAAACGCTAAATCATACTCTTTTACAAGAGAGTTTCCCACTTCCTTAGAGCTAATATTGAAAACAGTCTGGCTTATGTCCATCCACATAAAACATGGAGTTTAAGATTGAAAAACACAAAACTACAGCAGTTATAATTGACATTAAGCATGAGAAATTACAAATAGATTGAGCACAAGTCAAAGCCAGTGACTTTAAAAGTTGATATGGATTAATATACTAATAGATTGAGCACAGGTCAAAGCTAGTGACTTCAATGGCCTTTTAACGCAAGGAATTAGGTTCAGAAGTAACTATTAGAATGGGTTGGACTCTTATGGGAGTTATGGACTTTCTTGGCCCAATTGAATTTTCGGGTCAATTTTAATTGGACTGAAACTTTAAGGTCCACATGTTGGGTCCGTTAAATGTTCTCCAGCATCCATGTGGTCATGTTCATGTGGGCATTGTGGGATTTGTATTTCCTTTATTTTCTTAAAAAATTGTTAATTTTAAGAAGAGATTGATGTAGAGTATTTCAGATTCAATTGAATGATAAGTCTTATTTTAATATGCAGGATTTACAGGATTCACTTGAGGATAAATAGCGTAATATTGCTTGCAGATATTATTTATTTATTTTCTTTAGATTATTTTGTTTTGCAGATATTATTTATTTATTTTCTTTAGATTATTTTGTTTTGAATTCTGATGAATTATATTGTTCATTGATTTTTATGATGTATTCTTTGATTATCTTAAAAGTTCAAGCTTAGTATTTTTCCTCAAGTTTGAGTCTAGGCTTAAGGTTAATTTTGGATGAATTAGAACGAATGGAATTGGATGGGAAACCATGGAAAGGAAATTTGTTCTCAAAAAATAAAGAAAGAGCAACAGGAAAGTAAATACTGTTATCATTTTTTTTCAAATTTTTTTTATTTCCCCTCACTTGCGGGACAATATTGAATTTGTACGATGGAATTATTTTTATTAATTGTTACTATACAAGGAGACATAATCACCAATATAGAGATAATTACTAAGCCAAAGTTATATACTACATTATTATGTTAAATCTTGAGCTGTACATTAGTCAAAAGAAATCTGTCTTTTGATTATTTTGTGGTCACTTATATTAATGATGTTTCACTTGATAACATGATATAATTAAATTTATGAAAAGCTCTAACACTATATTAATTTGAGATACGACTCATGATGATGATGATTGATTAAATTGACTGCATCACTTAAAGCTCATCATGTGGGGAAAAAATCCCTATCACAAGCTAATTTCAATAAACTGCTTTTCAATATTATAGTTCTGATTCGATCTGTGCACATAAGTAAGATTATTATTTTGTAGCAGGAAATATCCTTGAATATTACCACATCACACCAGACAGATGCTCTTTACTGTGGATCAGAAATTTTAAAATCATTACGCAACAAGAAACTCTTGGAATATTGCCTTGTCATATAAAACAGCAAATCTTCAACTCCTCCGTTTTGCCACAACAATGGCTACAGCCAAAATATTTTCTTTCTTTGCATTTTCTTCCTGTTCCATTTGAGGTTCTAGCTTATTGGCCACATTGTCTTATATGTAAAAACATTCACCAAATCAAACAATAACCTGGTAACGAAGAACTCAATCATAAAAGTTTTTAAATAACAAGTTCATCTGCCTCTTCATGTAAGCAAGAACTGCTTCTGTATTGCAATATTGATGCCGGCTTCTATGCTCTTCCTTTAGAGACTTGTGAAAAAAAGGAGCAAGAACAGCAAACATGTTCCACATACGCCTCAATAAATGCACACCTTACTCAATGTCTAGAAATTGCAGCTTTTGGAGGATCCAAAACCCAACAGTATCAAATGTGTGAAATACATAAATGAAAGAAAAGATTTTAACTGTTGCTAATAGAAATTGGGGTACAGGGGAGTCAGCCTTCTTGCAAACTTCTATCAGAATTTCTTTGCGTTCCTAATAACTCTTACACCATGTCATTATTTGGGGCCAAAGAAAATCATAATAGAAACAAGAAATACAAACACCAATCCATCAATCAATCCCAACACTAACCATCACAAGAAACAACAACCCACAAAATCCAAAGATACATGAAAATCACAGCTAAGTAAACAGCTCGAGACAACTCCCTGTGGAATAGAAAGGGTGGCAGTTCAATGACTTGCTCGAATAACAAGCCTGACCCCTAATGCCCAATGTTGCGTGTCCTTAGCTGCTTCAACAACCTCTCTCATGACAAGAGGACAAGGAAATCTCAAAGTCTTCGGAAAACTTTCAGGACAACATGGAAAATAGAAGGACTGGGCCAGCCACAAGAAGTTATCCATCATCTTAGCCTCCATCACCACCACCATGGGAGCCCCCAGCCTCTCGCAGCTCCACCCAAATCATTCAGTATTTGAAAATGAGGTTTCTGTCTTCTTCAAGGCTGAATAACTGATCATGCTGGTGAAATCCACAGTCAAAGGTAGAATACATTTAGCAACAAAGGGAGAAGAGAGCTTTCAAAATCTGCCATGAGCAAAAGTAGAAGGTAGGCATGAAGTAGATCTTAAATTGAAGACACAGTATGATTTATGAAAAATTAATTAAAGATAAAAGGTAAGACTAAATAAAAAACAGCAATGAACAAAGAGGACATAGGAGGTGTCAAATAATTTTATAAGAAGCCACACAAAATCAAACACTTTTTTCAAGGGAAAAAAAAAATCTCAAATGAACAAAAACAAAGCATTTGCAGGGGAATGAGAGTGATGTGGGCAAAGAGCAGTATCGAGAACACCACGTGCGACAAATAGCCCTCCTTATTTTCAACAGAAGGCAGCTCACGTGCCTTGATAGCTCAATTCAAATTTCAACTAATCAATTATTTTGAGAAATGTATACGTCAAATATTTGAAGAAAGCGGGGAATGAAAAGAGACATTAATCATTTTCCACTAGAACTTTCACAAATTATAGATGTGATATTATACAGATGTTCTTTAGTGTGGATCAGAAAATGGTTAAGGATCCTTAGTACCGACAAAATCATAGCAAGATCACAATCTAACAGTAAGATAAATAGTCCAAACACTTCTTAAATAAATCATTTGTGAGGAATGACCATAAGAAAAGGACATCTGACTTTTAAGGAAAGCTGACAAGATGGAATAACTTAATTTGAATCTTCTGCATTCATGCATGCATTAGTGGAGAGAATGACCCAAAAAAAAAAAAGAGTGACTGTGTGGAGGTTTGACATTCCATCTCTTTATACTTGTACATTTATCTTTGAGCATATAAAGAACTTAAATTATGAAATATTTCTAGATTCCATTTGTTGTGAAAGAGTCTATATCAGTTAATCAATTGAATAAATGTTAAACTCTATAAGTTGAAGTATTAACATGTAGTATGGTGAAAGAAAATGATGAAAACAAAACCATATAGAAGACACTATAAATAAATTGCAAGTCAGACACACATTTCCCTAAAGTAGGATAAGTTATTAATTAAGCAGTTACCTGGGAACCTCAACACATGATTAGCGTCAGAACCACCAAAAACAATGACTCTAGCCAAATCTGTTTGTTCTTTAGCTAACCAGTCTTCCACCAAATTTTATGTAAATAGAACATTGATGTGAGAAGTTGATTTCAAAGAGCCTAAAAATGTGAATAAAAGGGAAGTTATAATACATCAAACTAACCAATCTGAAATCAGTAATGAAGAAAGAAGCACTATAAAAATTGCAGGTGAATATGGTATGACATGCAATATATATATTTCATCATATTAAATTAAAAAGAACAAAATAATAAATAACAATCCGTCATATTGTGGATGAGTGTCTTCTTATCTAGAAGACACAGCTTTATTTTTGTTGAAAACATCTTCCAATTTCTTCCAACAAAAAGAGAAAAAGTTGGTTCAGAGAAATAAAATAATGACTCTGGGAAAGACATCAATATCATAAGAAATGCATATTACCTACTGACAGTTAATGATAGTTGATCTTGGTTCACAAAACCCGATTATTGTCAATGGAAATGTTTGGGATGTGGGAAATTTTGGGCCAAATTTCTCCATTCTTTGTCCAGCATTGTTCTCCAAGCAAAGAACACCCATAGAGATTGAACTCTATGAGAGAGGCAGGCAGTGTTTTTCCTATTACTCTTTGTAGCTTGGGGCATTTTCTGATTCTCAATTCTTGAAGAGATGTTAGGTTCACAAATCCCCTGCAGTCCAACGTTTCCAGACTTGAATAGTTGCTAATGGACAGAAAGGTAAGAGAGGGAGGCAGCAAACACTCCTCTGGGAACAATAGCACACTATCATCATATTTACCATTTATTGAAAGAGAAGCGAGACTGCATAAAGACTGCCACTCCATACAACAGTATATGCGTGAAAAGGCCCAATGATCAACATAAAGTGACATCAAATTACACAGCAAACTCCTTCCAGGAATCCACTGAATACCTGTGCAATCACTTAGTGATATATGTTGTAACATCGGAAGATTCATCTTGTGATCAAGAAATAACTTCAGATTGTAGCATCCTTCCAACCCCAAATGAGTCATGTTGGGCGCACACAAACCTTCTAGCAGGAAAGATGCAAGATTGGGGCAATCAATTAGCTTAACATGCTTGAGATACTGAAGAGTTAGCTTCGTATATAAAACAGATTTAAGATTCTCACAGCCAGTGACTATGAGTTGTTGGAGATTAGGAAGGTTATCTAATGACAAGCATGTAAGTGTCTCGCAGCTATTAGTTATAATCACGAACTCCACAAGTTCAAAATTATGTTGCCAACAGAATTTCATTTTTCTACAACCACTGATATATATAGCTCGAGCTCCAGGGATCGAAGCTGCCAACTGTTCACATCCATCAATGCGGAGTGTTTTCAAATCAGGAAGGTGACAAGGCAAATTTTCACTTAATCTAGGACAATCCTTCAATGCAAGATGTTTCAGTTGAGGAAAAGCACTTGTGGGATATGAGCTCCACCATTCTTGCAAGCTAATCATATTTCTAAATTCCAGCATTTCCAGGGACGGAAAGGGTGGAGCCAATGAAGGATCATCATTATACTTGTAGAACTCTGGACCAATCTTCACCAACGCATGAAATCCTTCAATCTCTAGCATCTTAAGAGAGGGTAGTTGCCCAAGTGGTGGCAGCAGGTTGCAATTCAAGCAATTATAAAGAATCAGATGAGCCATTTTACAGTACAATGGGCATCCTAACCACTTAGGGAATGCGGTTGCACTGTATCCATAAATAACAAGAAATTCCAGGTTCACATGAGGCTGTAGATTGTCAAGAATGTCCCTTGAGTCAACGATATCACCAGCATCATTCCATATCAGAGACAAAGTTTTGATTGACTGCTTATCTACCAACCTTACCTCTAACGCTTCGCCACCATTGGCAACATACTGCAAGTTCTTGATTTTCAACGAGCTGCTAAGATTTTGAAGTCCACCCAATTCTATAATACTAGCCCCAGCTCTGTCCAAAACAAAGTCACTCAGAAAATGCAATTCTTTTAATTCACCAATTCCTTTTGGCATCGATTGTAGTCTAGAATGAGAAGCATCAAGATATCGCAAGTTCACAAGCTTTTGCATGTCATTGGGTAGCTTGATAAGACCATCACAATCTCTCATTATCAGTGTTTGTAGATTATACAAGAGGCATAATGTGTCAGGCAACTTTTTGATACTAGTGCGAGAGAGGTTTAAGTAACGCAAATGGATCAATTTGTTTATTGAATCTGGCAATGCCCCCGATAAGACATTGTAAAGTGATAATACACGCAAGCGCTTGAGCTTTGAAATTGTGTTTGATGGCATATACCCACCACACCCTTTTCTCACAAGAATTGTCCGCAAAGATTTCGCTTTGCTTATAGAGCTAAAGTCTCCATCTCTGCAAAACACATGACGTGTCATGTCAGTAATTTCATTTTCCTTGGTTGGACTGCAGCTGTAGCTGTAGAATTTTCTCGCTTCAAATGTAGCTAGGTCGTGTATGAGGTCATGAATGACAAAAAATCTATCATATTTATATAAGGGCTGGAAGAAAGATCTTGAAACTAAATCATCAAAATACTCTTCCCCAACTTGTTCTAAAGTCTTCCTGGTCATTGATGGCTCTAAGAAACCTTCAGCCATCCACCACAAGATTGATTCTTCCTTCTCAAATTCATAATCTTTTGGAAACATGGAACAATAGAGAAAGCATTGTTTTAACTGAGGAGAGAGATAATGATAACTGATTCTTAAAGCTGGAAGAATTTCACTTTCCTCCTCCGACAAGTCCCACACTTCACTCTTTAATATATTATTCCAATCCCCAATATCACGTTTAAAGCGCAAAAGGCCTCCTAGAGTTTTGGCAACTAAAGGGAGACCCTTACATTTTTTAATAATATCTTTACCAATTCTTTCTAGATTTGGATCCACCACAGAATCTACGTAGAGACATGCATGTTTTGCAAATATCAGCCAACAATCACTATCAGACAATTGACTTACACGATAGGCTGAAAGAGTCTGGACAAATAACGCAACCTTTTCACTACGAGTTGTTACAAGAATTTTACTCCCTTCAGTTCCAGACTGAAAAGGTCTTCGTAAAAGATCCCAAACAAGATAATTCTCATTCCAAATATCATCTAACCTAATTAAGAATTTCTTCCCAGGTAACTTCTCTTTGAGATCAAGTTGAAGTAAATTTAAATCTTTCATATCACAAGCGTGAGAAGTGATAGACTCTATTATACTCTTGGAGATCTTAGAGACATCAAATTCTTCAGAAACACAAACCCATGCTCTAAGATCAAATTTCTGCTTCACTTGATCATTATTGTATGCTACTTGGGCCATAGTGGTTTTCCCAATCCCACCCATACCTACAATGGGAATGACAGATATCTTGTTATCATCTATGTCATCAGAAAGCAGCAACTCAAGTATGGCCTCTTTTTCATTATCTCTGCCAAATACATCAAATTCATCAACGAGGGATGTTGACTGATGCCTTCCTGACCAGTTCTCCCTTACTATACCATCTCTCAGACCAAGAATATCTCTGTGTTTCAAAGTCGATTCGAGTCTGTCAACTACGTCATCGATCTTGAAATTTATCTTTCGAACATTTAAGTTAAAAGAGCAATAAAAGCAACTTTCTACCTCAACTTGAGTTGAAGCTTGAGTCCAGATCTCATCTATCAGGTCATCGGCATGATAGACAGCATCTCTGAGATCATCCAGCCAATTCTTAACAGCTGAATCTGTTATTTGCTTTTGATCAGCATCATGAAGCACCGCACCAGCAGCATACAACGTTGTCTTCAGCCTTTGGAGTGACTTTTCAGTAGATTTTTTCCCTCGCAAGAAGGCCACAACATTTGGTGAGGCAATCCGATCGAACATTACCTGAAGAAATGCGGAAAGAAGAGACCCACCCACAAGTTCAGCCCTTCGAAAAGAAGATGGGGGCTTTGTTGTTTTAAATCCAAAGCAACATTTTCAGAGAAAAATTGTGGGAAGGTACTAGCTACTATGGCGGTGAGGGAAGACTTGGCATGGCGTGAGTTGGGTCTAACCCAATTGACTGGAATTCGTATGATAAAATAAACGACTTCTTCTTGTTCTTTGGATAAGTAAACAACTTCTTCTGGTCAAGAAATTAACTGACCTCCTGCTTGAAATTCAAAATTTAAAATTAACAATAATAAATTCTTCTATGATGCATTAAAAACATTTCAAAATATTTAAAAATCAGAAATTATCATAACATTTTAGAATTATCCTTAAAGTTATTAAAAAAAAATTTTATTACGTTATATATAACAGATTCATATGAAAAAAAAATTAAAAATCATCTTATAAATGAAGAAAAAGGAGTAAGAAGATTTTTTTTTTTTATTGGTACCAGGGAATGATCCACGCCTCGCTTTAAATGTGCTGCCTCCTCCTTTCCTTTATGGGAAAATTATAAGAACCTTAAAAATTCTGATTCTAATTATGTTAAAAGTGGATGTTTTCACCCTCTTCCTTTCCTTTATGGGAAAATAATAAGGACCTTAAAAATTCTAATTATATTAAAAGTGGATGTTTTCACCATCCTTCTATTGCTCTGTTTCTTGTCTTCTGTCAATATGAGTTTTTTTTTTTTTTTAAATTAACATTAGGTTTCGCGTGCCCTTGGGCCGATCTGCCAACACTCCTTTCGTTAAGTTCCCGCTCAAAGCTCTACCAAAGGGACGTTATGATGGTCAATTTAACATTCTTCTTTATATTTTGGTCCTTCGACCTAGTTACAATTTTTAGTATCTTTTATAATAAATATTAGCTCCTAACCGTCATTCAATGTAATTTTCCCTTTCTTCATCCACTCATGAATTCAAGTACTCTCTCCGGTTCTGTCTATAAGTCACCTCTATCAACTTTACGTATACCAAGGAAAAACCTTAAACTCATTAACTTTGTTTCAGACAAAAGAATATTCCCATCATATCCTTATTAACTCTATCATTATTTTAAATTTTAAACTCTCTTTCATACTTTTAAGGGTAAAATAGACAATTCATATTTAATATTATATTTTCCAATACCATGTGACTTACAAATAGAATCAGGAAAAACTTTTAGAAACCACCCTATCATGGACATAAAATCTCATGTTTCCATCCGGACCATTAGATATGCCTTACGTGTGTCCACCTTTTTCATTCGAAAGATTTGATGCTTTATGTTTTACATTTGACATTCCATGCATTTACAGTAAATGAAAGATCCTAATGGACTAAAGATTAATAGTTACTTATTACTTCCTCCGTTGGGATTTTGACTCAGATGCAATAGCCACATTTGTTAATTAAACGAATACATAATTTGAAATCTTATTTTCGTAAATACATTAAATTTTTTTTTTTTGAGGCGTGACCCCATTTAAAAAAAAAAAAATTAAATTTTTATGGGTCACGCCTCACCATGAGACGTGACCCTTGTCCATGCGTCAGGGTCAAAGTTTGACCCTGACACATGGATAAAAAAATAACAAATGGCAGCGTATGATTGGGTGTCTGAGATTCTGATGCCACGTGGACGTTTTTAATTGGTTCATAAAATACGTTATCCTATCTACACATTTTCTGACTCTTTCTTTGTTTTTGAATCCCTTTCTCCTTCGTCCCCACCTCATCTCGCCATTTTTGCTTTCTCCTTGTTCTCTTCTTCTCCTTCTTCTTCGTCTTCTTCTTCAGCAAACATTTTATTTTCTTCATATACATCATTCCTCTCATATTTGCCGTTTAAAGAAGAAGCCTCTCATATTTGCCGATTAAAGAAGAAGAAAGAGATCCAGTAAAGCTACATTGAAAGTAAGAAAGGAAATCTCAAAAAAAAAAAAAGTTACAGGTATGTTTTAGATGTAAAACAATATGATTATTTGTTATTATTAAGTAAATTTGAAGTATGATTATTTGTTATTATTAAGTAAATTTAAAGTATGATTATTTGTTATTACTTGTTGTTAAATATAGTTATAAGTAAAATAATTTTATTTGTTATAATAAAATTATATTATAAATAAAAGATAAAATTATTTAATATTGTGTCTGAATTTAAAATTTTAAAAAAATAAATTTATTTGTTAAGATGAAGTTATGTTATAAGTAAAATTAGGTCTTTTGTAAAGATGCAAAAAAAAAAAAAAAGAAGAAATGATTAATGTTTGTGTACAAAGAAAATAAAATAAAATGTTTAAGTAAAAAAATGTATGAAAAAAAATTAAAAAAACTATTTATTGTATGATGTGATAATAAATATTAGTAAAAAAGTATAAAGTAAAAAAATGTTACATAAATATTGTAGGTAGGAGATAATTTACTATGTAAATGTTAGATGAAAAAAATATAAAAGAATTATAGAAAATTGAAAATAGCATAATATGTGAGTAAAATTCTAAAATTAGTGTATAAAAATAAAGAATATCTAATAATGTAAGGATAATAAAAAATAATAAAAAATTAGTCAAAAGTTGTTGAAGTGGATGAAAATATTATTTAAAATTGTTAGATGAAATAATAAGAAAAATTTTATGAACAATATATTAGAAAAGAATTAAATAATGAAAAAAATATTATGAAAGAATAATATGCAGAAAATAACAAAAGATATAACACTTTAAAAATAGAATAAAAAATAAATTTTTATAATGTAAGTCAAAAAAGGTATATAGTAACAGAAATAAAAAATTTTAGTATAATTATAGAAGTAAAATATGATAAAATCGTAATGTCAACAAATAAAAAAAAATATATAATAAAATGAAAATAAGGTCTTCAGATAAATTGTTAATATTAGATGATATTGTAATAAAGTATGATAAAAGTAGATGAAAAAATTTTTATAATGCAAGTAAAAAAAATATAGTAACAGAAATAAATAAAAAATTTAGTATAATTATAAAAGTAAAATATGATAAAATTGAAATGTGAACAATTGATGTATATGTAATAAAATGGAAATAATATCTTTAGATAAATTGTTAATATTGAATGACATTATAATAAAATATAATAAAATTAGATAAAATTTGATGAACAAAATTATTAGAATAAAAATTTTAAAAGATATAAAAAATAGTTAACTGTTAAAAAAAATATATAGTGAACAAATATTATAAAAGAATAGGATTTGTTAGAATTATATTAATTGGTAATTAAAAAAATATATCAGTTGAATAAAGGATTGTAGTTGTTTATAAATGTTGTACAATGTTTTGGGTATTGGTGACAGTATTGCGCAGTTGGGTGAAATGAACAACGGGAAAGAAATTATATGCTTATATTCAAATGGACAAATATGCGAAACCGAAGAAGGGGCAACGTTTATTGCAGATACAATTGATGTGATAAGTATCGACAATGACATTTCATTAGAAATGTTGAAACAAAAGGTTGCAGACCAATTACAGCTAGATTCAGATCAATACATATCTGAATTAGTATATAGGCATCCAGTGTCATTAAGGCCCACAAAGTACCGAGCATGTAAGTTAAGGAGGGATGCCAATATCTAAGCAATGTGGATAGCGAATGCAAAATTTCTATCACAACTTGGTTCAGTTGAATTGTACGCAAAAATAGCGTCAAAGGAAATAGACTTGAATGCAGCAACTCAAGTTACAGTTGAATATGTGGCAAACTCACTCCCATCCTCCAGCCATGCCAACATCACAGATGATCAGTATTCGCCTGTTGGTTTAGTTGATTATACAGCTCAACCAAGTTCATTTCGTCTGTATGTCGATAATATTGTCGAACCAAGTTCGGCACATGCACCAATTACTGGTCTCATTTCTCATCCAGATGAGACAGAGGATATAATGGATGACTTCGAGGAAGAAGATGAATATGATACTATACCTTATGATTGCAATGATGGTGGTAATTCAGATGATGATGAAGATACCGATTGCATAGATGCCACCGTTGATCCAGCAGTCCCCATGAACATTTATGCTGATTCAACGGTTACATTTCTTGAACAGATAGATGCAGATGGTGCGCGGATTCCTGATTATGATGAAATGGAAGAGGTAGCGATAAACATGAATAATGACCAAGAGTTATATGTAGGCATGTTATATAATGATCAGCGATCTTTTCGTCGGGCATTAAAGATATACCCGGTACGTGCACATCATACTTTTAAGGTGTATGATTCTTCAAAGAAGTATGAAGAATACCGATGTGTTCAATATGAAAAGGGAGCTTGCAAATGGAAGGTCAGAGCTTGTTATCAAAAGAAGGAAAATCATTGGGAGATAACAAAATACAATGGGCCACATACATGTGTTGCAGCATTATTGTCACAAGATCATCCAAAATTAGACTCTGATGTAATTTCAGTATATATTGTATCAATGGTGACTAAAAATCTTGGTGTATCCATCAGAGAGGTCATTGAGCGAGTGCATTCTATATTTGGGTACAATGTGTCATACAAAAAGGCTTGGAGGGGAAAACATATCTCACATGCATTTGGGAATTGGGAGCAGTCCTATGCGTTGTTACCCAGGTGGCTAGCTGCTGTTCAACATTTCATGCCCGGTTCGTACTATGACTTTATGCATAAAGAACATGTACCGACTAGTGTAACTAACGGTGAGTTGGTCATGTTTCATCGGGTATTTTGGATGTTTAAGCCGTGCATCGAGGCATTTGGCTACTTGAAGCCTATGGTCCAAATAGACGGGACCTTCCTGTATGGGAAATATAAAGGGACTATTTTAATCGCAAGTACACAAGATGGAGAGAGGAATATTGTCCCACTTGCATTTGCTGTAGTAGAAGGAGAAACATATGAGGCATGGGCATGGTTCTTATTTAACCTCAGAGCACACGTGGTAAAAGATAAAGATGGGCTTTGCTTGATTTCTGACCGTCACGCTAGTATCTTGGCAGCTGTGGCTAATCGGAACGTTGGATGGCAGCCTCTGCAAGCTCATCATGTGTTTTGCCTTCGACATTTGACTAGCAATATCAACAAAAAATTTAAATTGCAATGGTTGAAAAAACTCTATACTACAATTGGTACAAACTACTATCACTTAACTTTACACAAATTTTTTTTTTAATTTTATAGTACAATTTTATACATACTATTAATTTTATTATC
Organism: Erythrophleum fordii; assembly: GCA_032878935.1. NCBI lineage: Eukaryota > Viridiplantae > Streptophyta > Magnoliopsida > Fabales > Fabaceae > Erythrophleum > Erythrophleum fordii. The sequence continues at coordinate 14,975,006 of JAVQMF010000049.1, read as the reverse complement.
TATTTATTTATAGGCTATTCGTATGAGCAGCATAAAATTGATGAAGGACTAGCTCACATACGTCGGCTTGACTCGCATGCTACTAATTGGATTGACGAAATACCCAAGGGTCAATGGTGTCGGGCGTATGATGTTGATGGTAAGCGCTGGGGGCATATGACAACAAATTTAGCAGAAAGTATAAATGCAGTTTTTAAAGGAGTTAGGTTCTTACCGATACTTGGTTTGGTTCGAGCAACCTTCTACTGGTTAACTAAGTATTGGGTCCAGCGCGGTGAGAAGGCAACTGCACAACTTGAAGCAAGAGAAACTATATCTGAGGATATCAGATTAAAGTTGGCAACCAGAACTCGAAGAGCATCAGCCTGCGCAGTCCGTGGATTTGATAGACGAGGGTCAACCTTTGAGGTAGAAGAGCCATACGATCCGACTAATCAACAATTTGGGCGATCCTGTAAAGTTAACTTAGTAGCTCGAACATGTGATTGTGGTGAATTCCAGGCTTTGAAATATCCCTGTCAGCATGTCTTAGCAACCTGTGCGCATGTTCGAGTAGACCATGTACAGTATGTTCATGAAGTATTTCGGTTGGAGACTATTTTGAAGGCCTATGAGATTGAATTTCACCCAATTGGTGGCGAAATCTATTGGCCACAAGTACGAGGCCCAACACTTATTCCAGATCCTGCAATGAAACGTGAAAAAGGTCGTCCAAAGTCAAGTCGAATACGAAATGAAATGGATTGGCGACAAGCTCCAAGAGAATTACCGCGATGCGCGTTGTGTAGACAGACGGGTCATAACCGCGCGACTTGTCCATCACGTTGTCCCCCAAACCCATAGGTCCATTGTTCTGTTAGTGTATTAATGTATTATTTATCGTACTTTTTACATAGACTTCCTAAAGCGTATTATAAGATTGTGTTGTTATCGACCATATGCTTTGCACTATTTAATTAACATTGTTTTGATTCTATATGTGATTTAATTCATTATTGTATTAGCCCTATTTTATGCAATAGAAAATTACATTATCGCGTGCCTAACTGCTTTATATTCTAACTTAATATTATGTTGTTCAGTTTTGTACGAAAACCATTATGTCAGGATCGAGGCCTGTTGTTCATCCGGGTCCAGAGGACGAGTCATTGTTGTATTTACAGACTAGACACGTCTCTCAGGCAGTGTGGTTGAATAGGGTACGTTATTATGCATTTGTAAAAATCAACTTTTTCCCTTATGGCTGTCATATGATGCATAATAGTTTACACTTTCTCCTTCTAACAGGCAGATCGTATTTTTCGATTACGTCGGGTTGCACATGGTCCACAATTAGAGTCTCCCCCAGTAGCTATAGTGCCACATCTTATAGCTGCTGGCTTCTACGGGGTGTCTCGTCTTGCAGCCCTTGACTTTGACCCTTCCCTTGTTTCATCGCTCGTCGAGCGATGGCGGCCAGAGACACATACTTTTCACACTACTCAAGGCGAGTGTACCATTACACTCCAAGATGTAGCAATGCAATTAGGTCTTCCCGTGACGGGTCTTCCAATCACTGGTTCACTGAATTTCGACTGGCGAGGTATTTGTGGGATTCTCCTTGGGGTAGTGCCACCAGAAGAGGAGTTCGATGGTCAGAGACTTAGTATTACTTGGCTTGCTAACCAATTTGAGGCACTTCCAGAGAATGCAAATAAAAATGACATATTGCACTTCACTCGTGCCTATATTTTACGTCTTATAGGCGGTGTTCTTATGCCAGACAGGTCGGGACATCGAGTTTCTCTTATGTACCTGACATTTCTTCAAGACCTCCAGGTAGCCGGTCAGTGCAGTTGGGGCTCTGCAGTATTAGCATACCTCTATAGAGAGTTATGCAATGCCACTGATTATAAGGAGGTTAATATCGGTGGTTGTTTGACATTACTTCACTTATGGGCTTGGGATCGATTCCCTAGGCTAGCGCCCGAGAGGCCGCCACCTCCAGATCCTCAACTTGATGTATATGATGTGCTCCCTCCACTTGCTTATAGGTATGAATGATAATTCCAATTGAATGCTTATTGTATGATTTATGTTGCTTATATAATTCAAAATTTTTAATGATTTCCTTTTACTCCTTGCAAGTGGAGGCATGTGGGTCACCATCCTCGTCCAAGAAAATTGGCAATCCGGCATTACAGAGTATTGTTAGATCAAATGAGAGCTGACGAGGTCTAAAACACTTACGATGAGTTTGTTGCATAATTCCTTTAATGCTAATATAATCTTACAGCTTGTTATCTCATCATTTGCAGATCATATGGCGTCCATACGATGCAGATGATATACGTCAATTAATACCTGACTATTGTCTAGTCTCTTCGGATATTTGGCTAGTATCTGTGCCACTTATTTCCTTTCACATTGTGGAGTGGCATCATGCAGATCGTGTTCTCCGACAGTTTGGTCGGATGCAACCTATACCTTGTGCTCCTTATAATTTAGAGGAGGTCCATACACTGACACTCAAAGGCAAGACCCATTTGGATTGGCAAAAAGAACATAAGAATTTTGTGTTAGCTTGGTGGAATTGGCAAAATACTTTGTCACTTACACCGACATCATTAGAGCCTCTAGATCGCTCTTCAGAATATATGAAATGGTACTGGAGGGTTACTCGGCGATGGATCCATCCTATCAGTGGTGCTCAGGGTTTTGTGGTAACTTTTAAAGTCTAGAATAGTTATCTTATACAATTTTTTTTCCTTTAATTTCAAATCAATATGATCTTTAATTTCTATTTTCAGGCCGATGTAGCTGATCGCTTACGAGTACTTGCTATGGACGACCATTCACTGTTAGGTCGCACAGTTGTTGCTGAGTGTTCTAGCATCCTCGATGCACTTGGTGAGCATCGAGATATAACGATTTCTCAGGCTGCTCCTCCTGCACCTCAGTTGCCTAGACCACAACTTCCTCCTACTCGTACAGTAAAGAGAGCGCATGGATTTATGTCTACTAGGGTACCAATAGTGGACGATCGGCCCTATCGTGATACTACTTCTGGCGTTGGTACTACATCTGCGATGCCTTGTCCTTCTTCTTACACCTCAGCAGAGATGCAAGACCCTCTTAGTGTTGCTGAACCATCTTCTTCTCCAACAACACAATCACAAGTATACCATGATGTAGCAGGTCCATCTTGTTCCACGCCACCAGTATATTTTCTTGATTTTAGAGGTGTCAGTTCTTCATTTTATATGCCATGCGGTTCTGTCCCTTTTACACCCCTATTTTTAGAGCAAACAATGTCTGCTTTTAGATTTGCTTCTGGGTCATCTGTACACGTTAGCTCACAATATATCACACCAGATCAGCCTATTCCTCCAATTCAGTCACCTCAATTGAGTCTTAATCCCGTAACCTACCAACAGGTAGAAGAAGAAAGAAATAATAATAACGAAGCAAATCAAAATGATGGCGATAATGAAGAAGAAGCTGAGCAGGAGTCTGGGGTACAAGAGCCAGAAGAAGAACAACATCTTTCTCCACGACGTGGCCGACGATTAAGACCACGGACTAGATGTGGCACTGGGAGCCATTTTTTTTGAACGTTCTATCTTTTTTTTGTACTTGTAATTTTATTTTTTAGATAATAATAACATATTATAACTACTTTATTTTAATATTGAGTTCACCAGTTAATTCTGATTCATTTGTCATTCAAATTTTTAATACTCTTGCTTATTTATATAATTGTAAAAAAATTTACTTTCTCAATTAACTTTCATTTTATAATTTTAATGGCAAATAATTTTTTATTTCTTATTAATATTTTTGTTTAGTTTCATGATTTTATTGTCAAATAATTTTTTTTCTCTTATTAATATTTCAATTCTGTGACTTATTACTCCCAACAATTTTTTAAAAAAATATACTTAGGAATTACATCAAAAACATAATTTAATTCAAAAATCATAATTAATCTTAACTTCAACTAATAATACGATAAATTTATATTATTATTAAATAAATAAATTATGCCTCAAATATAATAAATTTAAAAATTTTAGCTTATTATATATATTTCATATAATAGTTATAATTTTTTATTATTTTAATATTATTTATCATATTTATTCATTTATTTCTTAAAATTTTTAAAACTATTATTAATTGTTAAGTTTTAAAAATTTTATATTTTACATTACTTATTATTGTTTTAAAAATTAAATTACATACCTTTAAATTTTTTATATTTAAAGTATTAGGGCGTGCATTAATGTTTTAAACTATTTTTTTTTTAAATTACAGGTCACGCCTCATGGTGAGGCGTGACCCTTTACAAATTTTTTTTTTAAAAAAATGGGTCATGCCTCAACATGAGGTGTGACCCATTTAAAAAAAAAATAATAACTTAATGTATCCTGAAAAATAAAATTTCAGCTGGTATGTACTGTTAATAAAAAAATTCTGTTATTGCATTTGAGGGAAAATCCCTTCCTCCGTTTCATAACACTTCATCCATTTTAAATTATAAGGTGATTTTTTTTACTTCACACCTACTAAGAAAACAAATCATGTTTTAAAATATATTAAAACATCCTCAATTTATTACACACTACTTTCGCTATTTCTCTCTCCTCTATAAATATTTATCTCTCTCCTAGTGGTGTTTTTGGAAACAAATACATTAATTACTCCTTATTTTCCGTAAACCGTCTTATAAATTGAAATATAGATTATAATAAAAGTCGCTTTATAATTTGAAATGGAGGGAGTATAAGACGAAATTATCTACCTCGCATGCACCAATAAAATTAAAAAACTAAATTGATGTAACAACATTTTTTTTTACGAAAATCTAAATAATTTATACTCACTTTACTTTTTCAGAGGTATATTTATTATTAGAGTATTAAATACTCCTCTCAATTTGTAAATTGCCTTATAAATTGAAACATGAATTATAGTAAATCTTACCTTATATTATGAGAATGAGAGAGTAATTTTTATAGTTAAAACTAAATACACATATAAATAATTATATATAAACCTTTAAATTTTTCAAATGACAGTGAAAATAAAAAATAATAAAAAGAAATGGTCCATCCTTCCGGGACATATTTGACAAAAATCACAAAAAGAGAAGAAAATAAAAGGAAATGAAATGGTGTAGAAAATAGAAAGGAGGCAGCCTCTGGAGAACTGTATTATTGTATATTGGAAGATCAAAGACGCGCGGAGAAGGTAATAAAGAAGAAATATGAAAAAAAGTAAAAAATTGTAAAAGTTAAGAATTTTTTTTCTTTTCAAAAACTGTAAAAAATACCATTAACATTTTTTAAGGTTATCACTCTAGTTATAACTTAATCTTCTTCATAAGGCAATGTTATTTTAAATTTAATCATATATATATTTTTTAATTATGTTATGAGGAGTTAAATTTTGAACCTCTACATGGAATTCAGCCAGAAAGAAAAGTGATACAAAAGAGTGAGATTATTTTTAATTATCAACCTCTTAGCATGAGTAATCGGAATATTTATATTTGCAGCAATTGTACGGTATTGTATTTATATCTCTCTTTACAGTATCCTCTATACTTGTATTTATATCTTTCATCACATTATTATATAGTTGCTGTAGAGAAATTAAACACCACAACAAAATCCAGTCAAGTACGAGTGCCCTTAACTGTACCAAACAAGTTGATGTTGTTAGAATTGCTTTATTTTCAAAGGACAATTCTATCGTACCACTTCTGGCATGTACTAGAGTAGCAAGCATACATGCCACTCCTATTAACATACATTTTGCCTGTGGCCCTGTGTTGTTATGGACATCTTGTGTCTTTCTTTTGGTTTCATACGTCTGTATTAATTTTGGCCAAAACACACATTTATTTATCTATCTATCTATTTAATTGTTTTTGGGTTTAAAATAGACAAGAGTATATGCATTGAACCATTGAAATGAAACACATAATTTTTTCTTCTTTGGGGAACCCGTAAGGCACTTTCATGAGAATTCTTCAACCACTAAGTTGCAAATTTTTTTCTCTAACGTTCAAATTTTCCAACGGTTATTTTGCAACAGCTATTTCTCCAACGACCATATTTCAGAAACTATAAATTGAGAATTGAAGAAGAAGAAGAAGAACAACAACAACAAGAACTGCAAGTGTCTATCTGTCTGAAAATATTTCTTTGTGAGCTTTGTATCAGGTTTATTTGCTATTTGAGAGATTTAGCTTGTGCTATATTGTAATCCCTTCTTTATAAGGGTTCTCTTTCTTTGTTCGAAAAAATTTCTGAGTTGATTCAGTTGAGGGTGAGCTGAGTGAAAACTCAAAAAATTCTAGGTGAGTTTAGAAAAACCTTAAAGTTGGTAGTGAGCTTGGAAACCAGCCATTGTAGGCATTGTTGTGATAGTGAAAAAAATCTCTTGTGATTCAAAGAGATTGGACGTAAATCAAAGAAGACCGAACTAGGATAAATCTTTTGGTGTGATTTTCTATACCCTTACTCTCTGATTTTTATTTTGTTATATTTTCTGTTGCTATTGAGTTTTATAATTCTTTATCCCATCCAATATCTTTTTACTAAGACATTTGCATATTTTATTTGTGACTATCTTATTTATCATTTTTATAAAATTATTTTTTGTTTACTATATTTATTGAGTGATTAATTTTTAGGAGCAATTTAATCTGAATTAATTATATTTAAATCCTTTATTTTTCAAAAATACATATTCACCCCCTTTCGGAGTATTTCTCAAACCCAACTCAAAGAAAGTAATCAAATAGATATGTATCACACAATTTTAAGTTTTTATAAGCATATCCAAACATCTTTTTAAAAAAGTGATGCACATGAGTTTCTCACAAAGAACACTTCAAGAAAAGTCAGATAATCCTAAGTCAAGAAGAGGATAGACTTCAGCAGATTTCAATGAGCATTTCTTCTTAGTGCAGGTTCGGAGCTTCCATATGGAGTTCAAGTCCTTTATGTCTTTCTCTTGTTGATGCTACATTTTAAGCCATAAAAAAAATAAATAAATAAAAATGGGAGTGCAGAGATTGCACAACGAAGAATAAAATAAAGAACAAATACTCTTGCTGGCAATCCATTACACTAGCATATGCTATGATGCTAGTTAGTTACAATCAAATCGTATGAAAGAATATTTAAACAAACATATTACAAAGAGAGAGGAAATTAAAAGCTTTTTGTCAGTTCAAACCTCCTCAGATACAGAATGTATGAATGATCTTAATTAGAACGTACACCTTCTTGAGTGGAATCATCTTTAATTAGAATTAATACCAAATTGGACACGACCTGCAATAACCACATATAACTCACATATATAAATTGAACGGTTTAATTATTTAGAAAGAAACAGGACTAGAAGTATACTACTGTGGTAGCTTTTTGTGAATATAACAGATGTGTTGCAGCAAGTCATTCATCAGCCTACATCCATCTAAAAGCTACAGAGATAAGCTTCGTCGAAGCTGCATCTCTGCATAATTTTGTAACCGAATGGATTATTTTACTAACCTTTATTCTAATTGAAATACTTCTATTCCTATATCTAAAGTTTTGGTGTAGGATAAGTAAATTACCTTGGTCTTTAGTTCGTAGACATAATGCTTTGCTGGTTACAGAGATTTCATATCTCACTCTGTTCTATCCATATTTTCTAGGTGAAGGTTCTAGTACAATGCAAGGAAAGGAATCAAAGAAGTGATTTTTCTGTTGGCTCATAGGAGGCTCGCTTGGCTTCCCACTTTTCTTTGAAATTATCTACATGTTAGGATTTGCCACGTGTAGATGATGCATAATTTGTAATGAATATTACTGTTTTAGATTAATTCTAGATGGTAGCTAGAATTTTGGAACTTGTTGGACTGTTTTCTGAACTTTTCTTTATTCTTTTATGCTTGAAAAAGATGTATGAAGGATTTTAATCTCAAACTTGCCAGCTGCTCTGCTTTAAACAGATGAAGTTATGTTTTTGGGACTTTTTCTACCTACTTTTTCTTATCAAAAGTATAAGGTGCTACAAAATTCACATCATGGGCATTAGCCTTGTTTGTTTAGAGTTGACTTCAAAGACCTTTTGGTTGGAACCATAGTAGGAACTCTTTAAAGTTTTGATCATGAGTAGATTTTGCAGCATATCAGCTATCTGCCTCTCATCTTATCCATTAAGGTTAAGTTTGAATTTTCAAAGGGAATCATAAAATCATTGATGGGTGTGTATCTGATGCTGTGCTATGATTGTTCATCAAAAACATGCATGAGGCTTTACTTTACGAGAGGCCGTGGTTGAGATAGTACTTCATTTGGTAATTCTCAAGTAGAATAAATTGCATGCTTTAGGCTTGGGTTCGGCAAAAGATCATCAACTATGGACCTTCTTTATGCAGACCATCCTTGCCTGCAAGCATATCTTCTTGTCTCATAATACATACTTTGGTTTTCAAGTTGAGCACCTTGATTTGAGTGGTGCCAACTTAAGGGGAGTGTTGAAGAGTTGAGTTATTTGCCAGCAAGAATATTAGTTAGTTATTATTAGTATTGAGTTATGTGGAGGGTTTGCGCATGATTCACTCCCTCACCTTGTCACGCTTTAGATTTATATGGGGTTTCTCTTATCATTGTGTCACCCTTCAAGGAAGGGTTGAGTGTCACCCATTATAGGTTTACGATGTTTGTTCATCATCCTTAGAAGAGGGTCTGTAATTATTTATTATAAGCCATGTTGGCTCTTCCAAATAATTAACATGCCTTCATTATCTTTCGTTTTGTTATTCTGCTGCCCAGCTCTATTCCAAGATGTTAGCATTCATGCATTATCTTAAGAGGGAAGAGTCATTCATTTTATATATTCTTTCACTCACCCCTTCGGTCATCTCACTGTTTATAGTCAATGTATCACTTCATCACCTTGTCATCCTCTAATTTTGGTTCATTGTATCTTGCATCATGTTGAAATAAAGTTTGTTCTATCATCATTTTAATCTTCCAACAGCAAATGTAATACATATTTCTAAACTAATGGAAGTTCCACTTCTACGTCTATAGATGCACACAATAGTCATCTAAATGAAACAAGTAAGAAAAGCCAAAAAAGAAAACTATAAATATATACCAGTCCCTAGTTCCATGTGAGTTTCTAGCTCTTTGGCCAACTTGTCTGATGAGAAAAATTTATACACATAAATTACCATTCAGCTCCATATATTCTACAAAATTTGATAAATGAACCATATTATATATGATGATTTATGAATAATGTTATAACTTATTATAAATTTTATATTTTATATTGATTTTTCTTATCAAGTAATGCAACTTCATTTCATGTGAGAATCTTTACCTTTTTAAAAAGGAAAAATGATGCATAGATCCTTATAAGAAACATATTAACAAAATCAAAGTTTATCGTGATTTCAATCAAAGTTCATCTTCGTAATTGGTCCGAGCTATTTTTGCTTTTGACCTCCAACTGTAATTCAAGCTTCTCTTGCTCTGCCTCTCTAAACCATGGCTACATCTCTTGTGAAACTATCCACCTTCAGTGCTTTCTTCTTATTTTCCCAACATATATAGAACAATTTCAAATAAAAACGCCTCCAGTAATTGCTTTAAAATTTTCTGTTTGCCTTTGAGATCCGTCGATTTTCAGCTTATCTCCATCAACGGTTATTTACCCAATTTATCAAACATATCCAAAGAAGCATAACCGATACCTCTCTTCTTTTTATTTATATGCACATGGAAGTATAGATAATACATTGAAAACACTGCACATGGAAGGCTAATTTATTATGCACAACAGAGTTTTTCAGCAAGAATATAGGTTATGGGATCATAAAATAAAGTTTATACAAATCAAAATATTTCAGAACCATCAATCATTCAAAAAGAACCAAAGAAAATCAACATTCCCCTTCTTCAAAATTATACTCCAAACAGCAAATCCATTATAGACAAGACTGAAGAGAATAGCAGAGCAGTATAAAATGAAAATAAACAAGAAATTAAACCCTCACAACCTCATAAATCCACCCGCCAAGTTACATATACGCTCCCATTTCACACGACGTGAAACAAATGGGAGATGGGAATCAAACCTGTCTTATAGTTAAATAGTTACAGAGACTTGGAAAAACCTGGAACGAATTCCTATGCCAGCTGCTTGCTCACTTCGACGCCAACACCAATCTTTCTATTGTGCTTGAAACCCTTAGATGAATAACAAAACTGATTCATAGACTTGGAAAACGATCATGGAAGGTGGATGGTGGGTTGTGGCAAGCCAAGGATACCCTTGTTCGTCGATTTTGGATGCCTCGAGAGGCTTTGCGGGTTTCACTTATATGCTAGCTGCAGCGAGAAACTTACAAATCGCATATAAACCTAAACTGATTTTATAACTCCTCATAGAAATTAGCTTTAGATGATAGTTACCATTCTACTCCATTATGATTACATTGTGTTGTTAGATATATTCCTATCTTGAGCACAAAATGAATTTACAAATTTAACCCTACTCTACTCAGTCCATGGTTTAATTTAGAATCCCCGTCCCGAGTTCATCTAAAACACCAAAATCCTACCATATAAGTTGATCAGACAAATAGATTAGTAAATTATAATTGAATTGAGTAAACAAAAGATTCAAAACAATCAATCATCAAGCACGAAGTAGAAATAACTTCATAATAAACCGAAGGCTAAGGAGTTTAATAACACGTGTCTGATAACTTCAAAGTGCTAAACATAAAAGGAAGGGCGAAGAAAAGATCGAACACTTGGAGCAATCCACGACCTCTTTCTTGCTCTTGCTGGGCTCCTAGCCTCCTCGGACCGTTGGAAATTGGATATATCAGCAAACTTAGAGATCCACAGTCAAAATGCAGTGTTTTAATCACTAAATCTCGAATTTCTGCGTTTCTGTGTGGGACGTCGGGTTATGCTTCATCCGACGTCGGTTCTGTGTTGTGTTTTTCCATGCGGTGATTTAATTAATTCAGTGCCCGATCTTGAAATATTGCTTCCTTTGAGCCGTATATACTGCAACGGGCTAAAAATGAGTGGCAGTGAGGCTGAAATATCTCAAAATTCATGAAATCTTGCCGTCCAATCAATGATAAACTTTTCAAAAATAATTGATTCTACATAGAAATTATATAAAACTAGAGTCTTCCTGAGTGACTTTGTTTTTCATGCGTGACTACTAAGAAAAATTCAATTTCCAAATCCTAAGAGTCAGCCAATTTACTAATGTCCCATATACTTTTGTCTCAATAGATATACCAAAATTTAATAAAAATAAAAGGCAAATAATTTTTCATGCATGATTGCTAAGAAAAATTCAATTTTCAAATCCTAAAATTCAGAAAATTTGCTAATGTCCAATATACTTTTGTCTCAACAGGTTTACCAAAATTTAACAAAAATAAAAAGGAAATAAACTTAGAGTTTGCGGGATGCCTAAAAGCAACTGAATAGGGTCACCAAGAACCCAAGCCCATGGCAAGAATGAGCTTGTGGGGATAATGAGCTTGGAGTAGTGACAGCACTAGCGAGCTTGAGGATGAGTTAGGACGGCAGCTGCAAGCTCGAGGACGAGGAGAATGCGAAGAAGGGCAAGAAGAACAGTTCAGGATGCAAAGAACGATGAAGACGAGCTTGAGGGCAAGAAGAACTATGATGACGCTAGTTTCAGGGAATGGGCAAAGGAGCTACTGTTGCTAGATATCGCGTGCCAATGAGAGTGGTTTTGGGAGTAAAAGTGAGTAGTTTAGGTTTTAAAAGAACTTAGCCAACGCTTTTACTAAAACGCGCTGGGTAAGGTCTCTGGTTCCCGCATTTCTTTATAAAAACATTGGGAAAAGGAGAAAGCTAGTGCATTTTGGCATAAGCACCAGCTTTCTTCTTTGGGAAAATTTCGTTTAGGAACCACAAAAGACAATTAATCTCGTTTAGAGATCTTAAATTGGACAAATCTCATTAAAAGACCTTGGTCCTTTATTGATATAAAAATTCAAAACACGATTACAAAACTACCCCTAAAGCATTCAGCAGAAAAATAGCTCGATTCTCTAGGAACCTTGTCCTAGTAACCTTTAACAAGATGACACTTTGCCCGAGACCGGTTAGAAAACAAGAATGTTGGTCAAAGGAAAGATCCTAAGAGAACTTGTCTCTTAAAACCCTAACCTCAAGACACCACAAAGGAAGACCAATCCTTTGATAAGTCACGTGAACTCTCAGAGAACACAAAGAAGCAAAAGCCTCACAAAGTATTGAATAATACTGAAATTCATTCATGTATTCATTGGACATCTTATCACCTGAAAAGTTAGTCAAATAAAGATAGAAGGAATAGGACCTCACGCACTCTTCTCACGTGTTTACACTCAAAAGATGATAAGTTCACTCGTGTTTAACTCTCTTTTTGGATTTTTCTTTAATGTTAATTGCACTCTTGCCTTTTACCACTCAATAATTTGCTTCTTACAAATGTTCTAAGCAAGTCACAAGCAAATCAAATGAAAAGATCAGACTAGTAGCAATCAAAAAAACTAGAATCCTAAAATGTAAATTCCCAAAGAATCTAAGGAGAAAAAAAAAAAGGTGTGTAATAAAAAGGGGAAAAAGAAAGGAGGAAGGGGAGGCCTGGAAGGAAGGAGAAGGAAAAAAAAATTCTGAAAATAAGAAAATTTAAGAATAAGAAACTACTTGCAATTCAAGTTTAGAACAATTAGGAAAGAATATTCTTTCTTGAATACAAATAGGAAAGTAGATAACAAATTCCAATTAGGAAATTAACTCCAATTAAAAAATTGACTCCAATTAGGAAACTAACTCCAATTAGGAAATTGACTCCAATTAGGAAACTAACTCCAATTAAGAAATTGACTCCAATTAGGAAATTGACTCCAATTAAGAAACTAACTCCAATTAGGAAATTGACTCCAATTAGAAAACTAATTTCAATTAAGAAATTGACTCCAATTAGGAAATTAACTCCAAACTTGCTTTCAACTTTAAATTGGCACAACTTGCAATTTTGAATTCTGCAATCTAAATTTTTTTTTTTCATTTTTTTTTACCTTTTTTTTTTTTTTTTTTTTTTTTTTGGAGTATCACACTCTTCTTTTTTTTTTTTTTTTTGGATGGAGGAACACAATAATAGAAGACAGAAGAAGATAGATGAAAAAGACGAAGACGGAAAAGGTAATATTAATGGAAGGAGAGAAAGTATAAAGAATAATGAAAGGGAAAACACAAAGATATACCTTGTACTAGCGACCAAAGCTCTGATATCAAATGATGAGAGACCCTCTAAGAACCTTGTCCTAGGAACCTTCAACAAGATGACATTTTGCCCGAGACCGGCTAGAAAACAAGAATGTTGGTCAAAGGAAAGACCCTAAAAGAACTTGTCTCTTAAAACCCTAACCTCAAGACACCACAAAGGAAGACCAATCCTTTGATAAGTCACGTGAACTCTCAGAGAACACAAAGAAGCAAAAACCTCACAAATAATTGAATAATACTCAATTTTATTCATGTTCAAAATAGAGTACAGTAGGAAGCCTTTTATAGGTAAAATTTCTAGAGTCCTAATTAAAGTAAAACTCTAAAATCTGATTAGAAATATTTTAAATAATACTTAATATATATCCTAATTAGATTAGGATACTAATCTTAACTTGATCTCCAAGATAAGCTCTTTGACCAAGTTCAAAATAATAATAAAATAATAAAAAACGAAATTTCAAAAGGAATCCTAGTCAAAACTAATCAACTATTTTAAATAGTCACATGGGATGCTCATGCTTCATTAAAAATCACATGGTTGTCACATGATTCTTAATCTCTTGCAATTGGAAACATATTGGGCCTTCAACATGTTAGATATTGAATTCAGTTGCTTCATGGATCTTCTTAAGACATTGGGCTTCCACTTGGACTTCCACTTTTGCATCTTTAAGAAAATCTTGATCAAATATGGATCTTGGGCTATAAACTTGGGTCGACGTCCAACGTAGAGATTATTTTGAACTCTTTGAAGTTTTTGGACATATACTAGCACAATTTGGGCCTCTTGAGTATGGGCCATCTCTTCATGAGCTATTTGGACCTTAATCATACCCTTTTGAATGATTTGAGTTTCTTGATGGATGAGGGCTTCTCGAATTTGTAGTGCTCCAATAGACATGCCTACTGATATTGTATCATTTCCCTTGTTGATTCAAATTTATGGTGGTAAATCTCTTTATCTTTATGGATTCTTCCTCTACGAGCTCTTGTGGTCACTATTGATGCTGTTTTTGCTCTTCTTTCTCTCATTTTGATTTCTAGATATATGGGCATGTGGGAATGAATTTGCTTCTTGCTATATTATTTTATGTTATCTCTCTCTTTGCTCTCCCCTCTCTTCATCTATATTGCTAGTAGGTAACATATCTTTGGATTTGTTTTGTGGGTAATAGGTTTGTGGGTATGTAAACCTGTTGTAAGTAATGGCTCGCTATATTGCTTCATGATACATTGCTTGCTGGTATGTAATGTAGTGTAGGCATATACCAAAATTTGGTTAATCAAAATTAGTCAAATCTATGTTTTCTATTGAATACTGGGATATTTATTTGTAAAAAAAGGGAAGGACAATTGTGAATTCATAAATTTCTAATGGTTAAATGTTTTGATGCAGGTTGACATCACCAATGGCAAGCACTTCTTCAAAAGGAATATTTTCTTATTTTCATACAGGAGATCAATTTTTTTTGGAAGAAGTAGAAGATATAATGAAATATGAGAGTGGGAGAGTAAGTGTAAGAATGACAAGAGAAGGCATAACACATAAAGAGTTGAAAAACAGAGGAAGATACATAAATTTTACTTCAAATTTGAAGTAGAATTTGAAGATACAATAGAGAACCATTCCTCCTTAGAATTCATGTATCTTCCTATGTTGCTTGCATACATTGATTATAGGGAGGTTCATCCATGCTTGCATACACTACTGATCGTGTCACCTTTTTTGTGCATGAACATGTTGTTATCTATATATTTGTATTGTCATGTTTAGGCTTAAATGAACTAGATGGTAACTTGTTGTAATGGTTGTGGTCATGCATCCCAACAACAAGAAAGGTGCAAAGTTGATAGAGTCCATTTCT
This sequence comes from Erythrophleum fordii, assembly GCA_032878935.1. Taxonomy (NCBI): domain Eukaryota; kingdom Viridiplantae; phylum Streptophyta; class Magnoliopsida; order Fabales; family Fabaceae; genus Erythrophleum; species Erythrophleum fordii. Next base: position 14,959,810 of record JAVQMF010000049.1, on the reverse strand, counting down.
GATGACAACTAAAGGAAGAATTCAAAAAGGATGGTGCAATTACACAAATGAAACTATTATTGTTTTTTGGATCCTTACTATGTGCTCTTCTATTATGTTATTATGATGATGCATATCCCTGTATAAGTGTTTTGTATAAAAGTAATGGAATTAAGTGATTAAGTACTGAACCCTGGGAATTAAGTACTAAACAAGTCTTATCATTATCTAGTTCAAATGGCCCATTATCAGTAAGGACATGTCCTAATAGGCTAATTTGCAACTCCAATCAATTGATTTTACAAGTGAATCTTAAGGAATTCACATGTACGATTAGTGTGGTTATATCCATTTGCAAGCGTATCTCAAGGAATTCACAACTCCCAATCATATTATTAACAAGTCCTATTATAGAATTTACAACTCCAAATCATATAATGTACAAGTGAACCTTAAGGATTTCATAGGTGCAAATGGATCTAGTCATATCCATTTATAAGTGAACAAGGAATTCACAACTCTTACTTATATCATTTACAAGTGAATATTAACAAGTCCTGCTAGGAAATCTACAAGTGCAATTGAAATAATTTATAAGTGAAGATCTAGGAAATTGCATGTGCAAGTCATTTATAAGTCAATATTAATAGGGAATTTATAAGTACAATTCCTATAATTTACATGTGTATATTAGGGAATTGACAACTTCGATTCATATGTTTCATAGTTGATGATTATGGAAATTGAAACTGAGCCTTAAACAAAATCTATTTATATGCCCTAATACGAAATTTACAAGTGTGATTCCTATAATTTATAAGTGAATATTAATTATTTTCATTTGCAAGACATAGTTTACAAGTCAGTATTAACAAGTCCTATTAGGGAATTTACAAATGCAATTCCTATAATTTACATGCAACTATTAGTGAATTTACAATTTCGACTCCTATGTTTAATAATTAAAGATTATGGAATTTGAAACTGGGTCTTGAGAGACATCCATTTAATGTCCTGATATTGAAGTTACAAGTGCAATTCCTCTGTTTTTCAACTTCTCGTGTGTTATGCCTTCTCTTGTCATTCTTGCACTTACTCTCCCACCCTCATATTTCATCATATCTTTTGCTTTTTCCAAAAAATAGATCTCCTATATGAAAATAACAAAATATTCCTTTTGAAGAAGTGCTTGCCATTGGTGATGCCAACCTACATCAAAACATTTAACCATTTGAAATTTAATTATTCAAAACTACCCTTCCCTTTTTTTTACAACTAAATATTCCAGTATTCAGTACTAAAAAAATCCTTTTTTCAGAAAACACAAATTTCACTGATTTTGATTAACCAATCTTTAGTATATGCCCACACTATATTATATACCAACAAGCAACGCATCAGAAAGCAACATACCCAACCGTTGCTTACAACATGTTTAGATACCCATAAACCTATTGCCTATTAAACAAATCCAAAGATATGATATCTACTAGCAATATAGATGAAGAGAGAGAAGAGCAAGGAGAGAGATGACAGCAAACAACTTAGCAAGAAAATTTATTCTCACATACTCATATATCAAGAAATCAAAATGAGAGAAAGAAGAGCAAAAGCAACATCAATAATGACCACAAGAGCTCATAGAGGATCCAACAAGGCAAAGAGATTTACCACCACCAATCTGCATCGACAAGGGAAGAGCAGTGATGAAGAGCCTCCGATGGTGAGAACTGAAGAAAATGAAGTTAGAATCAAGCTATTTTTCTACTGAATGCTTCAGGGGTAGTTTTGTAATTGTGTTTTGAACTTTTATATCAATAAAGGACCAATGTCTTTTAATGAGATTTACTCAATTTAAGATCTCTAAATGAGATTAATTATCTTCTATGGTCCCTAAACAAAATTCTCCCTTCTTCTTTGTTTTGCTAGCATTATATATATATATATATATATATATATATATATATATATATATATATATATATATATATATATACACACATAGAAATGCTGGCAAAACCTTTAAGTGCTTCTCCATCCCTACCTTCACCAGCATATCTTTGATAAGTGCTGGCTTTTTTGTCCCGGCAAACATCAATTTTGGCATAGTGACTAGAGATGGTTTTTCTTTTTTATTTTGCCCCCTCTTTGGCCTACTTAGTGGGGGAGGTTGAAATCATTTGATTAAATAATGAATGAATTACATCACGTATATAATAATTTATGTGATTTCTTTAAAGGTTAAGTGACTTGGAAGACCAAGATAGGAAGTTAAGAACACATAATTTAGGTCCATTGTATTGTCACTAGAGTAGATTTTGCACATTTTTAATTAAATTTGAAATGGACCAAAGAATTAGCCAATTAGGTGGTCAGTTCCTTCAAATATCATAAAAGCCTACACTGTATCAATTCAAGATATTAAAGAGGTCGATACCTTGATAATTTTCTCTAAACGACTTTATTAACTTGATATAAAAATAACAAAAAGAGATATTATTATTTAATAATAACAAAAATATAATTGATATTGCAAACAAAAATTTTTAATATAAAAGTCAACAAAGCGTAATATAACAAATATTTGATTTATTATTATAATATAAAAGTACATTTTATAGTTGGGGAAAAATCATCAATAGACTACATATGAGAGAGTTTAGTGCGTGTTTTTTAGATTTTTTGCTCATAGATGTAGAAAGAAGTCCAAGAGGGTGGAAAAAATGGATGATATGGGATTTGATTCTATTTTGCTTCAATATTTTCTCAATAAAAATTTATATTTGCAATTATAAATTACACTATTATAAACTAGAAGTGGGCATATGAAATATTGCAGGGCAATTCAATTAAGATGGACAATAACAACAACAATAAAGCCTTATCCTACTACATGGATCAAACGACGCCACTGAGTTCTATCGGAAAGCAACTCGGTAGATAAACCGTTCACCATAAGATCTCAGTTAATAATTTCTTTAAAGGTCCTTTTTGGTCTCCCTCTACCTCTTTTTACAGGACTAAAAGCCATCTTCTCCACCCTCCTCATCGGGTCCTCCAACCGCCTTCTTTGCACATGTCCAAACCACCTTAGACGATTTTCCACCAGTTATTCTTAACAGGTGCCACATATAATTGTTTCGAATCTTATCTTTTCTTGTATGACCATACATCCATCTTAACATTCTCATATCAGCCACCCCAACTTTTTCCTCTTGTTGTCCCTTCAACGCCCAACACTTCCTGCCATAAAGTATCGCAAGTCTTATAGCTGTTTGGTAAAACTTTCCTGTTAACTTGGTAGGAACTTTAAGATCACAAATCACTTATGATGCCTTTCTCCATTTTAACCACATAGCTTGTATCTTATGCATGACATCTCTGTCAACTTCACCATCCCTTTATAAGATTGCACCAAGGTACCTAAACTTCGACACCTGTGGTATGACATGATTGCCAATTTTTACTTCCAAAATATCACTGACTTGCCTCTTGTTAAAATTGCACTGCATATATTCCGTCTTATTCTTACTCAAGCAGAAACCCTTTGATTCTAATATTTGCCTCCATATCTCTAGTTTAGAGTTAATCGCTTCTCTTGATTCCTTGATTAGAATTATATCATCTGCAAAGGGCATGCATTTGGGAATTTCCTCTTGTATATGCTCAGTGATAATATCCAAAACCAGATTAAACAAGTAAGGACTCAATGCTAATCCTTGATGTAAGCAAATCATCATAGGAAAGTCCTTTGTTTCACCCCCTGCAGTTCTCACGCTTGTAGCTGCCCCTTCATACTTATCTTTTATAACTCAATTATATGCAGCCCTTACACCTTTCTTTATTAGAGCCTTCCATAACACCTCTCTTGGTACTCGGTCATAACCTTTTTTCAAATCAATAAAAACCACATGTAAGTCTTTTTCTTTACTTTGATACCTTTCCATCAACCCCGTATAAAGTAAATTGCCTCTGTTGTAGATCAACCTGGTATAAAATCGAATTAGTTCTCTAAAATATAAGTTCAATTCTTAATCTATGCTCGATCACTTTTTCCCATAGTTTCATAGTATGACTTATAAGTTTTATCCTCCTAAAATTTGTGCAATTTTGTATATTACCTTTAGACTTGTAAATAGGTACCAAAGTGCTCCTTCTCCATTCCTTTGACATTTGTTTAGACCTCAAAATCTCATTAAATAGCTTAGTAAGCCAAAAAACTCTTTTATCTCCCACACACTTCCATACTTCAGTAAGAATACCATCTGGTCCAATATCTTTACTATTATACATTCTCTTAAGCGCTTTTTTCACCTCTTTAGCTCGAATTCTGCGATAGTATGACAAGTTTTGTTTATCTTCATCATCTGTTAGGTCTCCTAGATCACTATAACTTCCTGTCTCGTTGTTGAAAAGTTTGTAAAAGTAAATCTTCCATCTTTCTTGGATATCCCTATCCATAACTGAAACATTTCCTTCTTCATCCTTAATGCATCTTACTTAATCCAAATCTCTTAATCTCCTTTCCCTACTCTTGGTAATTTTGCAAATATTTTTCTCACCATTCTTTGTCCCCAACTCTTGGTAGAACTCATCAAAAGCTTTAGACTGTGCCTTACTTACAGCTTTCTTGGTCTCCTTTCTTGCAATTTAGTAGTTTTTCTCGTTTTCAGCATTGTTGTAAAAAGTGCAAGGCTTTGAAACACTCTTGTTTGTACTTGACCTTCTCCTGTATGCTCTCATTCCACTATCAAGATTCTTTATCTCTAGGTCCAAAACCTTTAAATTCACCAAAAACCATTTTAACAACATTCATAATCTTTTTTGACATCTCTTCCCACATGAGGTTAGCACTTCCTTATGAATCCCAACTACCTTCCTCCAAAAGTTTTCTCTTAAAAGTCAACTGCTTCTCCCCTTTAAGCTGCCACCACTTGATTCTAGGAGTCATAGCTCGTCTGTAATTCTGTTTATGAGTCTTTAGTAGCACATATAGGATCAAAACCCTATGTTGTGTAGTAAGACATTCACCATGAATCATTTTACAGTCTTTACAAAATTTTCTATTTGAACTTTGCACCAAAAAGAAGTCAATTTGCAACCTTGAAGCTCCACTCTTGTACGTGATCAGATGTTCCTCCCTCTTTTTAAAATAAGTGTTGGCAATATTGAAATTATAAGCTGTAGAAAAATCAAGAATAGATTGCCCCCTCATTTAGCTCTCCGAAACCAAAACCACCATGTGCTTCAATATATTGTCCTACACCTCTTCTTACGTGTCCATTAAGGTCTCCACCGATAAAAATCTTTTCTCTTTGAGGAAAGTTTTCAATCAATGCCTCCAAGTCTCCCTAAAACTCTTCCTTAAGGCGTGCCTCTAAACCTACTTAGAGTACATAAGCACTAATAATGTTAAAAGTATTTTTTATAACAACCAATTTTAAGGATTGGATCCTATCTCCAATCCTTTTAACTTCAACCACATTCTTCTTCCAGTTCTTATATATCCACAATAATACCATCTCCATTCTTTGCTTTGACTCTCCATGTGTACCAAAGTTTAAAACCTGTAGAGCCTAGCTCTTTAACTTTTCCCCCAACCTATTTAGTCTCTTGAAGACACATGATATTAATTCTTCTTCGAATCATAATATCTACTATCTCCATAGACTTACCTATTAAAGTCCCAATATTCCAAGTACCAAACCAAATTTTGCTCCTCTGGACTAACTTCTTTACCCACATCCGTCTAAGTAAATGTAAGGACCCTTGCTCATTTAACACTACACCCAGGCACCGATATAACAGCTCTAACTTACTGGACACTTTACTCGAGTCATACAGTGTGTTGCTTACAGGCAACGTCCTAGCATGATCATAAATACATTATTAATCCATGTCATAAAAGATTCGATAGGGTTTTTTACATTGGCTATCAAGGGCCTAACATAACTCTCCTCCTTTATCTGGACTTGGGACCGGCTATGAAATATAGGCGGAATTTCAATTAAGATGGACATGCCAAAAAAAAAATCACATTGTTCAAAACTTATAAATAGTACAATAACTTTTTATAATTTTTATATATGTATATTGATGCTGATTTGGATTGTCACTTCTATTATTATTAAAAAAAAAAGATGTAAATTCCTTATTAGTTAGCCATGATGAATTTCAATAAAGAGGATTTTTGTGAGACAAATTGAAAAAAATATATACAACCATTTTAAATACTCTAATCCTAAGAAACTGATTGTGAATAATAAAGTTAAAGGGACGCAAATAATTCTTCTTGTTACAGTGAAAATATTTACCGAGGGGAGTTTTTCAAAGAAATTAAGAGTGATTTGATACTAAGCATTGTATATTTTATAAAATTTGAGAAATGAATCATATTATCATAATTTATGAATAATGTAATTTATTATAAATTTTATATTTTATATTGATTTTTCTATTCAAGTAATGTAACTTCATTAGAGAATTTATTACCTTTTAAGAAAGACAAAAAAAAATGAGGCATAGATATTTGATAAGAAACATATTAACAAAATTAAGAAAAAGGTCTTATAAAAGCCCTTGTTCCTTGTTTGTTATTAATGAAATTAATTTAAAGATAAAATTGCCCCTATTTTTGAATAAGAAATTGGGTTGCATATTGCAATTCCTTATTCACATCTCATCTTCCGTAATTTATAAGTCAAACTTTCATATTTACTATTCCTTAACTATTACTAGTATTTTTTACACAAGTAAAGTTGAAAATTGCAAACTTTCATTTGCAACTTCTTTTCTGTAATATACAAGTCAAACTTCTATATTTATCTCTATTCATGTATTATTTTTTATATACGAAGAGTTGAGAGTTGTAATTTTTTTATTTATAACTCCTATACAATTTACATGATAAACTTCATTTAAAGGAATAGCCTTCCAAGTTGGGGCAGCAGTCTTTGAACAATCATGTGTATCCTCAATGTTCATAAAGCCATTGACAATCCAGCAATCATCCCTCAAGCTTGCATCGGCAAGAGCTATGGCTTTTTCAGCTTCCACATCTTCTTTATTGAAGACCCAGTTATTTCTAATCTTCCTAATATTCCAAAACATCCAAGGAATGTAAGCTTCAGAGAATTTATCCAATCCAGCTCCATCTGATAAAAGAGGTAATAGAGCTATTCTGCATAATGAGAAAATGAGACCTTCCAAACCAGCTTTTTCTTACCCATGGGCAGAGAAAAATCATATGCTCCGTACAGTTTCTTCGTCGTTCAGCCAAATGGAACATCAAGGGTTATCAGCACATCCTTTGTAATGATTCTCCTAAGTAGCCACCCCTTTTGAAAGTAACCTACACACAAAATATTTTATTTTAGGAGCAATTTTCTGACCGCAAATCACCTTCTAAAGTTCTGTTGGGATCGTATAATTAAGAAGAGCCAGGATCATTTACCGTCATTGCTGTCAGCTTTTTTCTTGTCACTCTTGTTGCCCGATTTAATTCCCAGCATGTAAACCATTCAAAGTTCCACGCCAAATAAGCTTGTCACACACATTTCTTCTAGAGAGAGGAATTTCCAATACAAGTTCCAGTTCTGCATTATATGCCTTACCCCTTAGAGTAAGAGATTATATAGGTGTGAACATCATATTTTGTTTAAATAAAAATAAAAATAAAAATTTTTTAAATTAAAAAAAATAATTAAAAAATATAATAAAAAATATAAGTTTTTGATTTTTTATCACCAACTGTTTAAAATAAAAATAAAAAATAATAAGCATTAAAAATCCGAAAAAAATCTTCCTTGTCCTCTTTATCAAAATTCAAGTTTTCTCAATTTTCAAGAGAAGGAAAGTCTCTAATTTAGTTATTACCAAATTTCATACCAAAAAAAGTCATAAAAATGAAGTAAAATAAAATTCCATCCCCTTCTCTCTAGGAACCTAATCTTCAAGCTCAAAATTAAAATTTTTTTTTGTTCCTTTCAAAATTCAAAAAAAGAAGCAATTTATTCGAGTTTGTCACAAGAGTTTCAGAATTAAAAAAAAGGAGAGAAATTGCTTTCTTAATTTTTTTTGAAATCTCTTAAAAAAAAGAAAAAAGAGAAAGAAAAAATAAAAAACCATGTCAAAACAAAATCAAACAAAATTTCAATCCCATCATTTTAGAAATCCAATCTTCAATTCCAAATTGAAAAATCTTTTTGTAAAAAAAAAAATAATAAATAAAAGAAAGAAAAAAGAAAATGAGAGAAAAAAAATTAAATTAAAAAATTAAAAATTAAAAATTATCTGGTGAAACGCTGAAAACTCTAGTGTTTCACCCCCTTCGTCCCTTTTCCTCTGGAAGCACGCGATCAGGGAGAGTCAGAGCAGCAGCAGAGGAAATTGAGAGCAGCAAGCATTCAGATGGAACCCATGCCCCACCATATCAGAGGACGGACACTCGGCAACGTAAAAGGGGGGATCAGAGGTGAAGAAACGAGGAGAGAGGGACAGAGCTGGAGGAACTGAGGGAGGAGAGAAAAAGAAGAAATCGAAGACAGAAAGGAGGAGGGAACAGGAAATGTGAAGGCTAATCTGAAAATGAGAGGGAAAGATGGAGACTGAAACGGAGGGAGAGACCGACTGAAAAAAAAAACAGAGAAGGCAGCGTCGACCGAAGAGAAGGAGGTGGATCTGTAAAAGAGAGAGATTGATTGAGAGGAGCGAAACAGAATGAAGAGAGGCTGGATCAGAGGGGAGGAGAGCATGCCGAGATTGAGGGTGCCGAAAAAAAAAAAAAGAATCAAAGGGAGCCGAGATTGAACTAGAAACAGGGGAGGAAAGCCGAGAGAGAGGGGGAAACACCTGAAACCGGAGGAGAGAACGCTGGAGGAGGTTCGGTGACAGAAAAAGAATGGAGGGACGATGGGCACAGCTGGACCAGAGGACACCGAAAGGGAGAGGAAGAATCAGAGGGACGATCTGGAAAAAACAGAAGAAGAGTTGCAGAGGAGGAGGGCCGAGAGAATGGATGCTGATCTAGAGAGGGGGAAGCACAGGACAAAAATTGCAGATTTAAACCGAAGAAAATCATCATCCTGATCTCTCAGTCTGTTGAAAGCCATCACAACATAGGTTTGAATCAGATTTTTGTTGCTTCATTCTCAGTTTTGAATTTCATACTGGAAATTTTTGTTCAGTGTTGGCACGGTTCACACGTACACACACATATATAGATCTCTTTCTCTGATTTCGGTTCGTATTGGAAGTTAGCAGAAATCTCTATATTTCTTGGTGTTGTGCTGAAGTGCTGTCCTGTTTAAATATCTGTGATTGTGACCTAAATCTCAATATGATTTCTCGATGATGCTCTATCATGAAAAGATAATAATTTAATAGTTAAACGTAAGTGGACTAACCAAAAAAAAAAACAAAAAGAGAGGGCTTTTAGCAAAATACCATTAGGGTCTCAAAATGATAATGTGTATGAAGAGTACTTTTTGGGAAAATAAACGAAGAAATTTAATAGTGAAATTTGGTAAATTATCATGGCTTGAGAGTATCCAATCAAGATTATTTTCCCAAATTGATATAGCAAAGTACTGATTTGGATTTCGAATCAAACTCGTGTCATTTGAAAGATCATCATCATGCTTGGATCATTTGAGAGATCAATATCTCTCATGTTATGAAATGGTAATATATTTTTGGATAATCATCTTTTCCTTCGTCGCATGGCACAAATTAGAATCTAGGTTAATAATTTATCATGAAGTAGGCTACTTACTTGTTTCCCCTGATGGGCTAATTCTAGGGATACATTATACCACATGTCATTCTTATTCTATCAAGATGTGGTATCTTAATATGGATTGTCTTGTATTAATAAGATCAAAATGCATCAAGAATGGGAATATGTTGAGAAAATGCGTATAAATTATGGTAGGGATTTTATATTAAATCTAAAAAACACAATAGATTTTACCGTGTGAGATGAGGAATCTCTTCAGGTATTCAGGATGATCACATATCATGTGTAACAATAAGTTGCCGTAGGTGTGATGATTATTTTGCGCTTTATAAATTCATATGTCCCACCTTATTTACATTTTACTTACACCTTTAAGTAACTATAAATGAAATAAATTTTGATACATGCATAAATAGTCATACCGTGTGAGGTTTCTGAACCTCCTCACGTATCTAGGAAATCACATACCGTGTGAGGCAATAAGACTCTACAGGTGTGCTGATTGGTTCGCACGTATTTTAATTCTGGTTCCAATGGCCCACTCTCATTTTATTATTTTAATTTTTTTTCTAAAAAAAATGAAATGAATGAAAGTGATTTTTGTAATTAAATGTGGTCATAGATAATTATGCCGTGTGTGATTTGTGAATCTCCGTAGGCATTTAGGATAATCACGCTGCCGTGTGAGACAATAAGGCTCCACAGGCATACTAATTGAGTCATGTGTGTGATCCTGGGTTCCAAAAGGCTACACTCACCTGATCTTATAAAATAATACGTGGGTTTTAGTGAAAATAATAATGAAACGAAAAAAAAAGAGGGGGGGGGGGGGGGTTTCCATATACATATATATATAAAAGAAGGTCGTTAAAAAATCTCGTCGCGTGTGATTTTTGAATGTCCGCAGGTTGGGTTAATCGTATTGTCGTATGTGACAATAAGTCACTCCAGGCGTATCGATTGGAATAAATTGAGATTCATTTATAAAATGTAAATTAAAATAATTTCTCAAAGCATTTTTTCTTTTAATAATAAAAAAATATAATTATTAAAAAAAATTAATAACAAGGATAAAGGTAAATAAAATGAAATTGATGTTTTGCAAATTAAAACAAACCAACGAATTCCAGAAAACCAGTTTTGGTCTGTAAAATGACAAATTATTTTATTATCTTTATCTTTTCAAAAAATAAAAAATAATAAAAAATACCAACCAAGTGACATGCATTTCTAATCAAAATTATGTGGACTTTGATTCTTATTGCAGGTTATGTAAATCTTAGACTTTCGTTCTAAGTCAATTCTCTCCACCTAAATAAATAATATCTTTCTTCTTTTACTTTCTTGATTTTTTGTCCTTTTGTTAATTTTTGCATGTGAATGATATAAGTGTAATTAAAATAAGTTTAAGGCCGTTATAATTATGCATAATCAATTTAAAGTAACTGTTCTTATGAAGAGGTGCTTAATACCTTTTTCACTCACAATCGACTTTCGATCCAATCTCTGATTTCGCAGACCAACCGTTTCTATTTTTTTTTATAAAATATTTTTTAAAATTTTTCTTAAAAATTTTGATGGCGACTCTATCCCAACTGATTTTCATCCTCGAAAACTGTGATTTTTTTTATTTTTCTGGTTTTTCTAATTTTGGTTATTTTTTCTATTTTTCGATAGTTTTTCTCGGTTTCGTCAATTGACAGCGCCATTCGCGTCGTATCCCGGGTGTGACAACAGGTTTTAAGAGCCATTATCAATTATATCCTCAACTCTTCTCTCTTTTTCAGCATCGATCATCAATATCAGTAGCCGTTAGAGAGAAATTTTCCAGCTCTGGTATCCATTTGTCACTCCAGATTTTCACACTACGTCCATGTTCAATAGACATTAGATTTGATTTTCCAGCAATTTGCTTCCCTACAAAATACTAGACCAGGCCCAAGAAGCCTTTTCTTTGCTTCCATGAAACTTCGGCTGAGGAAGTGAATACCTTTAACAGCCCTTGCCCATAGTTCGTCCGGTTCTGTCATGAGCCTCCAAGCATTTTTTGCAAGTATAAGGCATCGTTAAAATGATGAAATTCTTTAAGAATTCATTGGCAACATTTTTTTTTAATGCCTTGAGAACTGTAGCATCGATAAAAACTATTATTATATACCTCTCTAAAAGAATAAAAAATTGGAAATATTATTTATTATATCTTTTTTGTAGAAATTATATTATTTTTATTGTAAGCTTTAGTTTTTAGAAAAAAAAAATTAAATAAAATTCAAAATATCAAGACCAAATTTAAATGATCGAATCATCTTTGGCTGTTAAACATGAGAGAGAGGATCAATGGGGATAGCAGTAATGTGTGCGGTAGTATTAATCATAATTAATTAATAATTTTAATGAGCAGCTCAGTTTTAAAGAGGGAAAAAACAAGACATTAAAAATTGGACTAGCTATTAAAATAGTTAAACTTCTAGTTCATAGTTCAATAGTGGAGCCATTATCCAATTGGTTATAATTAAACTAATATATTTTAGTTATATAATAATTATTTTAAATGAGAAGGATAAAAAATAATAACAAGAATATATGAATAATTGATTTCAAATAAAAAACAACGAAATTAATGAAAAATAAAGTGAGTATTGATAAGAAGTAAAAATATAATTTAAAAAACTTAATAAATATTTTATTTTATAAAAAATAAAATAATTATAAGATTGTCAGATATTTATAAGGGGGAAATAAGTTATTGGTCCTTGAAGTTTCGTTTTTAAGGAATTGAACCTTATAATTTCATTCTAATAAGTCAGATCAACATACTACCTTCAGTATTCAGTAACTTCTCTTATAAATCATATATTTAAAAAAGAAAAATTGCATTAACTAAAGAATCATGTTTTTCAACGAAAATGACAGTGCTTTAAAATGACAGTCTTTCAAAAAGTAAGAAGCGCAATATGATTTTGTTACAAGTTTCAGCCTCACAACAAAAATATACAGTATATCAAAGATTATTCTAGAAGAAAATAATTAATATCCACATTTACAGAAGACACCATCAAATTAATATATCGGAAAGTCTCCTCCTTTTCTGTTTGCCATTCAGTTTATAATATCTACACAAAAGATTTGAGTGCTCATTTTAAGTTGGGACGACTTCACATCTTCTATTGATTACAAGTACTTTTAAAATCAAATATGCTCTTACAGTCATCCATAATAGGGAGCAACAAAATAATATACCTTCAGGCTCGTCCCTCCTCGGCCTCCATCGCCGGTAGCCGTTGCTTGCAGCGGAGTCATCTGTTCACCACGCCTCCGCCTCCGTTGCACAGCACCTATTCACCCATCCCTCCCTTTGCTGAAGTTTTACACGCCCCGAGAAAATAAAAATCCCTCCATATTTATGTTTCAATGGTGCTGTGTGTTTTGCTGGAATAAAAAAAAAAGGGAAGAAAAGAAATTAAAGAAGAAGAAAAAACCGGTCAACTTACTTGATCTGTGTGTAGCCAATTCAGCCCCCAGAAAAAAAAAAAAAACGGTGTGTTAAAGCCACGTCTTATTCAGTCTGACACATCGGCAAACGTTGGACTCATTTTTTTTTTTTTAACCGAATGAAATTATAAGGAGTGATTCCTAAAGAACCAAATTAAAGGGGTCAATAAAAATTTGTTGGAAATTCTAAGGACCCATACCTTTTTTTTTCTGTTTATAATGTATATACTTATTTTATAATTTATAATTTTATAAAATATATATTACTGGCCTTGGTCACAAAGTTTTTTTTTTTAATCCCAAATGCTTGTATGGTAAAAGTAAACAAAAAACATAGGATGGAGGCGTTGTCAGAATGCTATATATGCCCCTCAAAATTGAGAATCTCTCTTCTGGAAGTCACCATCTTCTTATGAGAGAAGAATCTGGCTCTAAGAATTTCTCTTCTAGATCCCTCCAAGGCACTAATAGATTTTTCAGGGAGATTGTTCAGCCAAGTCCTGGCTTTGCCTTGCATTGATATATGAGGGGAAGAGTCTCAATAAAATTGAGGATCTTGAATTTTCGCACATTTTGATCTTCTTTTCTTGAAATGCTGCTTCCTTTGAGCTATAACCTACAAAATGGGGCGAAAATGAGTGAGATTGACGCTGAATATATGTCAAGATTCATGAAAACTTGCTGTCAAATCAATGATAAGATAATATAGGTATTACACTTATCATATATTAAATACAATCGGAAAAAAATGATTCAGTACGCAAAAATAACATTAATACAAGATTAAAAAAAAATTACTAACAGTAACAAGAGAACTTATTTACTGTAGCTTGCGGCTCCTTTTGATTCTCTTTGTAATTTAATGCGGGCTGATTGTACTGGACCCACTGATGCTGGGTAGGTTGTTTTTTAGGAGAGTTTCCTCCTTTTCAGTATTAAAAAAAGACACTTTTTTTGTATTAAAAAAAAACTCTTACTGTAGCAAACAGCATCATCGTTGTATTAATTGCACAGCAAATTCAAACCGTCGATATCGAATTTAAATTTAAATCATTTAAGTTGTTTTTTTTTTTTTTGCAAATTTAATCTGAATCATCCACATTAAATATAAATCATCCTAGTCAAATTTAAAAAATCCATCCAAATTTATGCTGAAACAGAAGCGCAAGATATCATTGTAAGTAGAGGATCCTTCCGTTTAATAACGATGAGATATTTATTGTATGATAATAAGCTATTTTTTTCACGTCAAGAACACCGGGAAAAAAAAAAAAGAAACACCTTAGTGGATCGCTCTGTAAAAATATTAGGGTGAAAATTGTGATCATACGATTTTCTTGTCTTCCCGGCTGGAATGTGATCATCCAATTTTCGCAGGACACTGAACATACCAACGTTGTACGTAGTAACAGAAACAGAACAAATAGATAAGCCTGGAAGCAAATAGGAAATAGCAATAGGAAAGAAGTAATTATCAAGATGGTTGCCCTCAATCCCACGTCCAAACTCATGTTCACATATGCATATTCGGTTTTTTCTTAAGCCTCCCAAATAAGCTTCAAATTTTCTAGACTCACTATCGGCCACAAACCCATAATCAGGTCTTTCTTAAACTAGCTAAATGAGGATTGATCAGACGGACATGGATACTCTGAAGTGAAAGTCCGTGAAGTTTTCCTGAAGTGTCTCACACCCTTTCTATTTTATTTACTTATTTTTTTTAATATTAATTTTTTAATATCAAAATTCTATCTGCTATTTCACACTTTAAGAGCATTTCACGGACCCTCACTTCAGAGGATTCGTGTCCGAGAGAATAAGTGCATATATGTTATGTATAAGGTCTCGGAAGTATTCACGTAAGGGCTGTGGAGTTTGTTAGGATCCTTCTTTCTCATTCTTCTCTCTCTTCCTTTCTTCCTTTGTGTTTTCTGCAGGAGTGTCTGCAATTGGCTGATATTATTTTCTGACCTGCGAGAGCCGTTTGAGTCATTGTATGGATGTGACTCCGGGAGCTGTGACTCGAATGAACCGATGATTATGTCTGTCTAAAGGAGAATCAAGACTATTGCGTCTACAGAATATATAGAAAGATGAATTTTGTGCTCGTGATTAGACCGCTTTGTTCGCTTATTTTATGCGTTGTCTGAGATTTGGTTTCTGATTAACACATACCAAACACATGAGGATGGACAAAATTAAATTTTACAGATATCTATAAACTAAAATGCATACCCAACCAATGGGAATAGACAAAATATTTATTTATAATATATAATCTTAGGACATTACACATGCATGCATAATATCTTCCCCAGCGGAAGAATCAACTATGACTGCTTTTTATTTCTCCCCTTTGACTGGACACTTTATTAATCAAAGCCCTAACAAATAGGTCTAACCAACCAGACAAGGGGGCCAACGTCAAAGCAAAACACAAGAAACGACAGACAAGTACCAAAATCAACAAAACAAGGTAAACACGACATGGAACCATACTCAAACCCGACCACCATTAATTGTTGTTTAAGGCACTGTCAACACAGGGCGATGATGACACTAGATAAGGCACATTGCTGAAGAAGCAATCTAGGCCATCAGTCGGCTGACCTGCAGCTGTTGCGAGTTGCTTTATGGTCTCCAACACGCTATTAGGATCATACGACATCCTCTGAAGGACTTCGCTATTTGACATGCCTAGCTTTACACGCTTCACCTCGAAGCCATCGTCAACATCACTGCTTGGCTCCACTTGAACGATAGTCGTAAACCCAAGCAGGTTGTGAACACCGCCAATTGCCTCCTCATAGGCCCCACCCAAAAACATTCCGAGATAGTATTCTCCTTCATCACCTTCCAATTCATGGAGGAGTAGACTAGTCTTACCGCCTATGAACTTGGTGATCTTCCCATCACTATCACATGTTAAATCTGACAAGACTCCTGTAATCGTTGGCCGCTCAGCTAGACGATGAATGGGAACTATAGGAAACACTTGATCAACTAGAAGAAAGTCAACAATGGAGGTGAACATAGAGAGATTCATCTGGTAATATCGTTCTGGATCCTCATCCTCAGTTACTTTAGCAACCAACTTGCACAAACCGTCCACAGCAGCAAGCTGTTCAATACCCAAAGACCCTTGCTTGAATTGTTCAATACATCGTTGCTTTAGTTGTTTAGTGTGGTGCAAGCAAATGTCGCGATCGCCTCGGACGGCTGCAGCATGTAGATTCTTATAATGTGCACGAACATCCTCAGAGAACCCCTCAACCAAATATTTCAGTCCAGCGGCAGACAATTCAGGGGCATCATATTCTCTACTAGAAATAATGTTGAAGACCAAAATGGATTGATGAGACACAACAGCCCTACCGCTTTCACTGCAAATCACAGGGTGGTCGATATTATTACTGTCACAGACATCCTGGATTGTTGAAACAACAGTTTCAGCATACTCCTTCATAGTGTACCCAACAGAATCATCAGACTCGCTGCTCATGGAACCGTCATAGTCAATACCTAAACCACCTCCAACATCAAGAATTTGCATGGGAGCACCATGTGTAGCCAATTTACAATAAATCTGTGAAGCCTCTTTCACAGCCGCAGCAATATCATCCGTAGAAGGAATTTGAGAACCAACATGAAAATGCAGTAACTTTAGGCATGCAAGCATACCCTCATTTTGGAGCTTTGTCACGACTTGCATGATCTCAGTCGTATTCAAGCCAAACTTACCCTTCTCACCTGAAGTCGGCCCATAATGCCCACCATGTTGCGCCCTCAGTTTCGCTCGAATGCCAATCACTGGATCCATGTTGAGCTTCTTACTCAAATCAATAACAATATCAATTTCTTCCTCTTGCTCAAGAACAATAAAGGTATTCAAGCCAAGCTTCCTAGCAAACAAAGCGAGATAAATAAATTCAACGTCTTTATACCCATTACAAACTAGAAAGGCATCTGGATGACCTTTACTCAAACAACTCATAGCAAGGAGGAGCTCGGGCTTCGACCCTGCCTCTAACCCAAACTGATATGAGTATCCAAATTTCACAACGTCCTCAACAATGAACCGGTGCTGATTGCATTTTACCGGATAAACGCCTTGATAACGATTTTGGTAACCTAGAGATTGGATTGCATAATCGAAGGCAGCATTAAGAGAATCAAGCCGGTTCTTCAATATCTCTGGAAATTGAATAATGAGAGGAAGCCGCAACCCGAGACCGCCAGCAGATTCTGGGTCACTGACTTTCTTTACAATCTTCATTAAATCAATCTCTTGTTCAGACAAGGAACCATATGGGAGGACTGATATATCGCCGGAGGCATTCACATTAAAGTATGGAGGCCCCCATTTATCAATCCTGTAAAGCGTGGCAGACAGATCAGGTGTCCAATTGGCATTCTTACCATCAATAGCAGTGACAGTGTGATCGGTGGGGTCAGTAGTAGGAGATGCGACGAAAAATGTGCTCGCAGTCAGAGGAGGATTGTCTTCAGTGGGGAAGGGGAAGCCAGGTGGAGCAACTGCAGCATTCGCGGAGCAAGGCAAGGTCTGCATCTCTCCAATGGCGATCAAAAATCAATATAACCCTTGGAATAAATAGAACAAAAAGGAGAAATAGAAAAGTAGGATAAAACAAACCAAAAACTTTCAGGGAAGATCTAATATAAAGTTTTGGGAACAAAAGACGTGCTAGTGAACACTGGAAATTTTCTATGAAAGGATGAGAAAACAAACAGGAAAATTATGGAAAATTATGGAACTAAAAGAGAGCAAGACAGAAGGAGATCACACAAGACTACTAGCTAGGCTTGCTGGGTGATTTGGTTGCACACATAGAGAATCTAATTTATACAGGAAGGTGCAAAGGCATCATAGGCTAGTTGGGCTGTGGCTCCGAGTCCTTAACATAGCGAGGCCCAACATTTATTCTATTTATGTTTTCTTCCCTAATGCTTTGCCAGCTTGAGAGTTTTGGACTATTGGATTGATTATAGGGACATGATTTTGTTGGAGAGATTATGGAGACGAACATGCATGAGAAGATCCAATTTTGAGGCTAGGATGACAATTCAAGCTCTTGAATCTTGTCTTCCAAACATGTTTAATCTTTAAACTTTATTTTTAAGAAGATAATTTTAGATGTGTAAGTAAATTCAAACAATTAAAATAAAATTCAACATGGGATGAATAAAATTCACAATTAGTGAGATTAATGACCCTTAGTATTGAATTTTGCTAAAATTAGTTTGGAAAGTTTTGGTCTTGGTTTGGTTCGGTTTGATCTTAGTTATAGTGTCCAAAGTAACTCAAATGGTAGAGTTAGGGGAATTTTCAAGCCTTGTATAGCAACTAGAATCACTCGATCTGGTTGTATGGAGTCCAAGATATGAACCTTAGAAGTTGGCTTTCTTATCAACAAATTCTATAGATTGCTGTCATTTTGAGTGTATTGCATTTTTTTCAAATTCTGTGCTTATATGGCTATGATTTGGAGTTCAAATTGTCATAGCATAAGATAGATATATCTAAAGGTTCCAAAAAAATGAAGTTTGAGATAATTTGGAGTAGTATATCTAAAGTTATGATTTGTCAAAATCTGTTAACAAGCTGTAGAATTCTGCAACTAGAGCTTCAAATTTGTGGAATTTTTACTAC
The DNA here is from genome assembly GCA_032878935.1 of Erythrophleum fordii. NCBI lineage: Eukaryota > Viridiplantae > Streptophyta > Magnoliopsida > Fabales > Fabaceae > Erythrophleum > Erythrophleum fordii. The sequence continues at coordinate 14,940,932 of JAVQMF010000049.1, read as the reverse complement.
TAGTTGGGAGGTGATCTCACTTTGAAATTTTAATTTATTATGCCTATATGTGTCTACTTTCTTTGATAAAAATTTTGAAGTCATTACTACTCATTTGGTTAGGTAATTACTAACTCATAATAGGGATCAAGCAAAACTAAAAATGTACTGTCGTTTGAGTTCTCTATTGTCAAAACTTATGTTTGAGATCACTTTAGAATTTTGACTATGTTTTAAAAAAATAAAACTTAATATAGGCTTGCTTACAATAATTGGATCAATTTTAGTTTGGATTCAGTTTTAACTATATCACTTGTAAACTTTGTTACACCTTTTAATTTTTACAAACATTTTGTGATTTGAAATCAAAAGTTTCAAGGAGGCTTTAATCTTATTTATAAGAAAAAATGGCATTTATGGACCACATAAAGAAAGGAAACTCATATAGGGATCTGAGAGTTAAAAAAAAAACTAAAGAACCTGAGTCCACAAGAACAAGAAAGAAAGAAAAGAATGTAACGAAAAGTTGAGAAAAGAGAGAGAAAGATATTATTTAAATTAACAAGTGATATTCTTAAATTAAAAAGTACTAATGAGAAATTAATAAGTAAATAACATTTACTTGTTAATTTTACAATATCACTTATTAATTTAAAAATATCACTTGTTAATCTTATGATAATATTTATTAATTCAAACTAGTATATTTTTATACATATAAATACAAAAGCATTTTTCATATGGAGCACCACCATGGCCACTTCCAACTCCAAGGGGACCATTTTCTGACCTCAGCCACTGATTTCTCTCATCTACTTCTCGAAGATGACCATTACCATGTGGCTTACCCCCACCATCTCTTCGTCTCTTTTCTCGATTGAGAATCTCAACCACTACCAAAGCATTCATGGGGACCTCTTCATTTCCCAAAATTAAGATATTTTCCTTTTTTATATCTTATTGAAGAGGACACCAACAATCACATATGTAGCAATTGTCCCAACTTTTGAGAGTGACACATTTTTAGTTCACGCGTATGATATTGTAAGTTGGACAATGACTGAACCCAGTCCCACGTGTATGGACTAAAAAATTAGGAGTTCGTTTCTCTCAATTATCACAAAAGCCTCCAATATATCACTCCAAATTATTACTCCCTCTGGCTCAAAACATAAGCCACTTACATCATTTCATGCTTATTAAGAAATATATAAGATATTTTTATTATTTTCAAATTATATATATTTCTTCCAATTTTGCCTGTACCTTTGAGATTAATGACACAAATTTCTAATAAAATAAATATATTTCACATTTTAAAAGACATGAATAAAATCAAGTAAGAAATTACTCATTATACAAGATAACTTACATTTTGGATTAGACAATTTTTCTCTCTGACTTATATTTTGGACCTGAGAGAGTAAATAGTTCATTAGTTTGGTAATTTTCTTTAAATGATTTTCCTACCTTGATAGTAAAAATTAATTATAAAAATAGATTTTTTCTCCTTGGTACAAGACATATTTCTAATTCACATGCATTGTACTATTAAATTGGACAGTGACAGAAAAACCCAATCCCACTTGTATGGACCAAAGTAGGAGGTTAATTCACGGACTCGGATCCCGTGCACTTCTTAAGGGAAGTGCACGAGATGCACATCCTTCCCAAATTCAATTTAAATTTATTTTAATTTTAAATTTAAAAAAATTAAAAGGTTGTGCACTTCAAGGAAGGATGTGCATAGCCTTTTAATTTTTTTAAAAAAATAAATTAAAACAAAAGTAAGTGCACGAAGAAATTGGGGATGTGCACGTTGCATCTATATGCACCAAATCCAATTCCATTAATTCACTCAAATGGCATAAAAAGCCCCTTAATATCAATCCACAATACCAATTTGTTTGATAATTTTATTATTTTCTTTAAAAATGATTTCCGCACCTTCACAAAAAAGAAATAAAAGTAGGTATTATTATATAATATTTCCTCCACTCCTTAATACAAGTTACTTCTAACTATCTTATCGGAACGAAAAAAATAGTTATATTAACAAAATTATCTAAAAATCAAACAAGTTTCCATCTTCACCCCTAATAAATACCATCAATTTAAAAAATCAAACTCTTTTTTATGTACTTATTAGAAATTGTCAAGAGCATTTATGGAATGGAACAATTAATACTCTTCAAATCTATACAGTGACTTACATTTTGCACCATATTATTTTTATAGAAGGCGACTTACCATTTAGTACAAAAGTATAAAATAATCTAAAAATAGTAAAATTAAAGTATGACTCAGATTTTAGATTTCACACTATCTATAACAAGTTGCTTTATTCATAGATCTATACATAGTATAATTCGTTTTTTAAAATCCATTCAATACAAGGTAAAATGTGTCTGGTTGTATTGTTGTTTGATGTGAATTTAGGGACAATAAATTTACAATGATAAATAATATCAAATATGAAGTGTTAATTTCTTTGTTTGTTTTACCTGAATATGAAGTGTTTTGAATTGAAAGAAAACATGAAGATGTGATGTTATAATGAAATTGGTTACGAGTTCTGATTTAATTAACAGTAATAGTTTTTTTATGCCTGTTTCCTGAATCATTTTGGCTAAAGATTCTTTTTAACTAAATCATATTTTTTTACTCATGCGGTATATATATATATTTAAAAAAAAGATAGATATAAAAATAAATTGTGGATGAAGTATACCTTAACCAAGCTTGAGACACACGTCCAAAAATATTACAAACGTTGGGCCAAGCCTTCAGAAAAGTTAAAAAAGCTTTTGTTTTAGCATACGGATGAATGACTTTGTTCGGATATGCTTATCCTTTTGTCGGTTTTCCTTTCCGACAATTTTTGCTGATGAGTTTGGTTTGTCAACATTATAAGCTTTGAAACTTTGGCCAGATAAGTTGATTCAATTTATCCTAAACTCCTTCAATTAAGTCTATAATAATGAATTGAGTCACAAACATATATCACTTACTCAAGAAAAAATTGCCAGCTTGAGAAGATAAATTGTTGCAATATACATATATAACTTATTAGAGCATCTCAAGACCCAAATGATTGTAAGTTGGATAATTGGTAGCTAAAATAGCTAGCCAGAAGCAGTGGGAAATTAAAATATTGCTTATGTAAAAATGATTGTCCCATGTGGTTTATATTATAAATTTTTTTGCTGTAATAAATATAAAAAATAGTATAAATTAACTGAATTAATATTAAAAAAATATATGCAAAATCAAAATGTTCTTCCTCTTTTAATATTTAAATCATTTAATTAAACATCACATACGTGACAATTTTCCTGACTTTTGAGAGGGACACATTTTTAAAAGGAAGAATGATAGTTACGGACTAAATAAAAAAACAAAATACACATAAGGATATTTTGATATTTTTCAATGGTAAATACGGTTCATTGGAGTGAATCAACAATAGTTAGGTTCTTATCTATATTTATATTGCTATCATGATCTGTACTTGTGATTTTTTCTAAAACACGTGCCGTATTGTAAGGTGGACGATGACTGAACGTGAGCCCAGTCCCACATGTATGGACCAAAGAATCACGTGGCTAGTTCACTCAAATGTCATTAAAATATATATATATATATATATATATATCAATCCAAAACATCACATTATTTGATTATTTGGTTATTTTCTTTAAAAAATTTCCGTACCTTGACAAAAAAGGAAAAAAGTAGATATTATAAAAAGTAATGAAAATAGATATTATTTTCATTGGCAACCTCTTGTTCGTCATCGGCTAAAAAGTTTTAAAATCATTACACAATAAAAAGCTCTTAGAAAATTTCCTTGCCATAAAAAACAACAAAAAATATTGAGATTCTCTAAGTTTTTCCATCACTGGCAAGGCCCAAAATATTTTTTTTTTTTATTTTTTTTCTTCTAGTTCCATATAAGCTTCTAGCTTATCGGTCACATTGTCTAATAAGTAAAAACTTATACCAAATTAAACAATAACCTGGTATATAACTGGATATTTGCACTTTTGTCATTTGTTGCTTAGATTTGATGATCTCTATTTTTTCATTTTTTATTTAATCATTTTTTAATTTCTTTTTCTTAAAAAAAATCTGTTTTGTTTCACACAATGGCCACACACAGTTAGAAATTACACCATTGCTTGCGAAAAAAAAAAAAGATTAAAACTTTCAAAAGTACAAAAGAATAACATAATATAAAAATAGTAATATTAAAGTATGACTTAATATAGATTTTATATTTGATGTGATAAGCGGTGTTATTCATAAGTTTATACATAATATATTCGTTTCTTAAAATCCATTCAATACGGGATAAAATGTGTCAGTTGTTCAAAAGTATTAATTGTCGTTTTATGTGAATTTGGAAACAATAAATTTAGAATAATAAATATTATCAAAGTGGTTTGAATTGAAAGAAAACATAAAGGTTTGATATTATAATGAAATTAATTATGAGTTTTCATTTAAGTAATAGTAATAGCTGTTTTTCAGGCATTAAAAAAACAGTAATAATTGTTTTATGCATGTTTTGTGAATCATTTTAATTGAAGATTTTTTTTTTTTGGAGAACTTTTGATAACTAATTGTAGATGTTATTTAATTAAAATTAACTTATATTTTTTTACTCATATGAACATATATTTAAAAAACGGATAGATATAAAAAAAATTAATTGTATATAAAGTATGTTTTTGATATTTATTAAATTGATGGAAAAAAATATAAAACAAAGAAAGAATTGACCGGACATTGGAGTACTTCCATTGTTGATAGCCGTGGGACCATTTTGCTTTTGTGTAGGAAATTTCTTCCGTATTCAATTTGAACTTTTAAAAATAATACTAAATCAGAGTGATAGCAATATAGTAAAATGGAAATGATAATATTAAAATATGTAATTTTATATTTTATATTGATATATATCAAATTATATTATATAAAAATAATGAATAAGATAGTTCATTCATCACGTTTGGATTCGTTTGTCAATAATTGATGCCTATTGGGCCACACCTATAGAAAAAGTTCCAAAAAAAAAACTTGTCATTTTTGGATAGGGGAGGGGGATCATCCATGAAAAGAAGGCGTTTCATGTTCGCGTGTTCTCACTTCTCAGAGAAAGAACAAGCTTTTTTTGTTTATAATGTCTTTGTTTGTTTCATTGTGAACTGTGAATAGAAGATGCCAGAGATGGAAAGAACCCGTGCTAGTGGGCCAATAGATAGATAAATAATTGGTTACTCACGAAGCTGACAACAAGTAGTTGGAGATCAAAAGATTCCTCGTGTGATTTTATATTCTTATTAATAAAAATAGTTTAAATTAAATTAATTAATATTTTTAATATGAGTTTGGATATGTAACTATCACTATAAGATCCACACTACAAGAGTCCGGCTAGTTTTGGGTGGGTAATAAACCCAGGATATCAGGAGCGAGAGCAAAAAGAAAAATGTTAAAGAATTTAACTCAGATGTTATGAAAGCCCCCACGTAAAATCAATTCAAATTTCAAAATATCAAATTGTTTTGATAATTTGGTAATTTTCTTGGAATGATTTTAGTGCCTTGACTTCTTGACCAAAAAATAATAAAAAAAGTAGTAGTTGTTTTTGTTACTACTACAACAAACAACAAAAATAATAACTTATTAATATTACATAAAAATTTTATCACACATTCAAATTCTCATTCATTTATTTTGCTGAGCGAAGAATAATCTAAAATTATTTGATTATACAAGAGTAATTTATACATTTGCAAAAAATCACCAACGGACTATACAAGGTTTTGGGATATATATTTTGTATTTGCAATTTAAATTTAAAATTCAAATACTGAATATTTTATTAAGACCTGCATCATAAGCCACCTCTTGTTCGTCAACAGCTGTCAAAACTTTAGATTAAAAAAATAATTTTACAATCATTACAATAAGAAGCTCTTAGAAAATTTCCTCTCCACAAAATACAACAAATCTTGAACTTTCTAAATTTTGGCAATGGCCAAAATATTTTCTTTCCTTCTATTTTTGAGTAAAATATTAAAACCATCTTTCTATTTTTCCTTAATTATGGAGACATTCATTCTATTTTGAAAACATATACTTTTGTCCAATTCATTAACATAGTTAGGAATATTCTTAATCAGATTTTAAAATAACATTTATTAATTAAATTTTATGTTAAAATAACTGTTATTTACCAATTTACTCATAATTATACAAATCCTTAATTTATCTAAATATCTTGATGATTACATAAATCTCATAGACGACTTATAAAAGTAATAAGTTAAAAAAAATATAGAAATGATAAATTTATCAAATATGATCAAAATTATAACATCTTTATAGTTTTTAGTAAAAATTTTAAAAATATATATACAAGTTTGAAAAAAAATTCAGCCAATGTCTATGTTTCAAAAATTACTAAATGAATAAATTTAATAAATGTGTTTAAAGAATTTAAAGTTCTAAAATAATCAAATTCATATGGTCAAAATTAATCGATTTTATAATATAATTAAAAAGTTTGAAAATATTTATATTAAAAGTATTATTTTTGCTTACATAAATGTTTAAATGATTCTTAAATAGTACTATAAGCTAAACAGTGTATTTTTATCTCAAAAAGGTTTGATAATATGATCTAACGGTCAATTAACAGTAGAATGGATAAAAATAAAATCTTAAAAATAGAAGAGGTTTGTCTAATATATATTTTGATTTTAGAAAAAGTCTATATAGGTTTTTAAAATAGAAGAATGGTCTCTGTAATTAAGATAAAATAGATAGGTGTTAGTGTATTTTATTCTATTTTTCCCTTCTAGTTTCATGCATGTGAGCTTCTAGCTTGTTGGTCCCATTGTCTAACAAGTCAAAAATCGTACCAAATTAGACAATGACCTGATATGTAAGTGTATATTTGCACTGCTTGTTTCAGTCGTAGTTAGATCTGATGAATTCTAATTTTTTAATTCGTTATTTGATTATTTTTATAATTTTTTTTTTAAAAAAAGCTGTCTGGGTTCACACATTGGCCACACACAGTTGGAAATTAAACCACTGCTTGTGGAAAAATTTTTAAACTTTTGAAAAACAGAAAAAAGATAAAATAATAAAAAATGGTAATATTAAAGTACGACTTAATATAAATTTTAGATTTCACATAACAAACAACATTACTCGGAAATCAATATATACTATAGTTCGTTTCTTAAAATCCACTTAACGCAAGGTAAAATTAGTCTAATTGTTTAAAAAAAATTGTCTGGTTGTTCAACTTTGAATCGAAAGAAAACGAGGAAATGTTATAATGAAATTGGTTACCAGCTTTCATTTAATTAACAGCAATAGTATTTTTCAGCAGGAAAAAACAGCAATAATTGTTTGATGGATATTTCAGGAATCATTTTGATTAAAGATTTTTTTTTTTTGAGAACTTTTAATCACTAACTGCAGATGTTATTTAAAATTAAATTATATTTTTTACTCATATGAGCATATATTTAGAAAAAGGATAGATATAGAAAATAAATTGTATATGAAGTAAATTTTTATATTTGTTATTTTTTTAAATTTATGATCCAGTAAAACTGATAGAAAGCAATGTAAGGGGGAAAAAATTGACCAAGATATTGTAGTAGTTCAATAATTGATACCCGCGGGACCATTTTGCTTTTGTATGGGAAATCGGCCAACAGTATTTGAATTTGAACTTTTAAAATAATACATAAATCAAAGTGATATACTGATACAGTAAAATAGAAATGATAATATTAAAATATATCTTACGATAAATTTTATATCTTATATTGGCATAAACCAAATTGTATAATTATATTATATATAAATTATGAATAAGATAGTTCATTCATTATATTTGGATTATTATGTCAATAACTGATGACTATTGGACCACATCTTTCGACAAGGTTTAAAAACTTTTGTTTTTTTTTTTGGTGTAGGGTAATCATGCGGGAATCATTTGAAGAAGACGTTTCATGTTTACGTGTTCTTAAGGGGGAAAAGGTTTGTCTCATCTGAGTTTGTTTTACTGTGAACTGTAAATAGATGGCTTGGATGGAACCCAGGCTAGTGGGGGCTTTGGAGAGTTAAATAATTGATAGCTCAAGCAACTGGCCACGTATAGTTGGAAATTATAATATTGAAGAGAGTATGAATGAGTCTTCAATATGACCTATCAGTAATACAATTTGTTGTATACTTTATTTTATATATATATATATATATATATATATATATATATATATAGATTGATATTGATATATGGATAATGAATAATATGAAAATATTTTATTTTTACATATATATATATAAATGTCAAAGAATGTTATATTATTCATATCGTTATTATCAAACTATTTATGTTTTGAAGTAAATATTTTTTTTTATTTTTAATACATATATTTACTTTTTTAATTTAAATTTGACCTGTTATTTTATGTATTTGTATGAAATAAAAAAAAAAAGTCGTTGGAAGTTTTAGGAGTGTAGGAACTAGGAATAATGAGTGGTTGGTTTGCAAGTGAAAATAATAATGCATACTATACGGTACATGAAACTGACAAAGATTGTGAGACACATTCAGAAAGATAAAAAAGATTGGGCCAAACAATTTTGAAAGTTATATTGTAGTGAAAAAAAAGCTATTTTTACTAAGTGGTTGTTTTTCTTTTAGCATAAGGATGATGCAGAAGACTATTTGAAGTAAAAAAAAATGTTGGTAAAAAATTTTGAAAATTATATTATAGCTGGATTTTTGTAAATTTATTATAATTTTTGCATTATGTATTGATAAATAATAATTTATTTTCAATAATTTTAATTTATTTTAGAATCATTTTTGGAAAAGAAATCGCTGCTAAGATACTGATTCACTCCAGTCACCATACCACAAGGAACCGTGTTGGCGGGGCTGCGGGGGTACTTGAATAATTGGTGAAAATGATTGCGCCATGTTATCGATATTCTTATTAATAAAAATAGTTCAAATTAAGTAAATTAATATTTAGTATATATATTTTAAATCAAAATATTTTTCTTTTTTTTTTTTACTTAAATCATTTTAATAAAGAGTTTATGAGTAACATCACATACGGAATAACTAGAATTTCTCTTTCTAAATTTCCGTTTGCGATGGGAAGATAGAAAAAGAGATTTTTCTATAAAAAAAAAAAAAAAAGAGATTTTACTGACTTTTGAGAGGGACACATTTTTTATTCACGTGCATTGCAATACAGTTTGGACGATTAGAAAGATAAGTATACCTTTTATAATTATTTTTTAATTTATTATCCAGTTAAATTAATGGACAACAACGTAAAACCAAAAAAAAAAAATTGACCAGACACCCGGGGGACCATTTTGCTTTTGTGTAGGAAATTTCATCGTGTAATAATATTTGAATTTGAACTTACAAAATAATACAAAAATCAAATGTGATATAGTAAAATAGATAACTGCCTCGCTGGATGGAACCCATGTTAGGCTGTCAGTGGTGTCCTGGGGATAGTTAAATGATTGATGCTGAAGCGAAAGTTGAAAATTAAAAGGTCGTTTGGCTGAGATAGCCATAATTTGTTGAGAAGTTAAGTTGTTTATTTTTCAAAAACTTAATTTTTCGAAAAGTTTATTTATAATTATTTGTTTAATATTTTGTTTCTCATGAAATTAAAATTATTTTTTAAAATAAAAATATTAAATTTTAGGGGTCGCTTGGTATGGGAGAAATGGAGGGGGAAGCTCAATTTTTCAGAAAGTAGATTAATTTATTATGCTTGGTTAAAAAAAAAAATTAAATCTTCCTAGGAAGTTGGACTTTCAATTTACCATGGACCTTGGAAGTAACTTCCCGACCAGATCCCAGGGAAATTGTGATTTCGGAGTAATTTTGTTAATAATACAATAATATCCTTATTTTTACTTTACTAGGATTAAAATATTAAATAAACAATTATAAATAAACTTCTCAGGAAGTTTAAGTTCCTCGGAAGTATATTTCTTGGTAACTTAACTTTCTGAGTAATATGAATGTTCCAACCAAGTGATTTAAAAAAATAAAAGTATTTTTGTATTATTAACAAAAATACTTGGGAAGCACAACTTCCTTGGGATCTGGTCCAGAAGTCACTTCCCACAGTCCATGGGAAGTTGGCAGTCCAACTTTCCAGGAAGTTCTAATATTTTTTAAATCAAACATAACAAATTAACCTACTTTTCAGGAAGTTGAACTTCCTTCCTTCTCCCACACCAAGCGGCTCCTAAAGCATGGTTTAAAATTAAATTATATTTTTTACTCTTATGTACACATATTTAAAAGAATGATAGATATAAAAATTAAATTATATATGAAGCATATTTTTATATTTATTATTTTTTAATTTATTATCCAGTATAAATTGATGAAAAACAAAATAAAAGAAAAAAAATGACCAAGATATTGGAGTAGTTCAATAATTGGTATCCGTGGGACTATTTTGCTTTTGTGTAGGAATTTTATATTTTATATTGGTATACGCCAAATTGTATTAAATAAAAATTATGAATAATACAGTTTTATTCATTATTTTTTGTGTAATATATGTCAAAACATATCAAATTATCCAGTAATATTGTTATTTGATGTGATTTTAGGAATAATAATTTACACTAATAAAAATTCAATTTGCAGTCCTAATAACTCTTGCACACCACGTCATTCATTATTTGAAGAACTGATCTTGGTGGTGAATCCAGTTAGCAACCAAGAAAGGTGAGAGCTTTTAGGGTCTACCACGAACAAAAGTAGAAGGTAGATATGAAGCACGTCATAAATTGAAGATACATTATATTTATGGATAATTAATCAAATATATTACCCAAGAAAACTAATTACAGGTGAAAAGGCAAGCTTGTAGAGAAACCAAAATGAACAAAGAGTCCGTAGAAGGTGTCAGACAAATCTATATAGGAACCCACACAATCAAACTCTAAATTTTCAAGATAAGAAAAACTCTCCAAAATCAACAAAAACAAATCATTTGGTATTCATTTGAATATCATTCCAATTATTTGAGCAAGAATGAGTCTTGAATTATCCTAAATTGTACCATAATTTATTATAACGTTTAGACGTCAAAGCAAATCCATGTTTCGTTCCCACACAACCATTTGCTCGAGGCATGCAATTCTTCTTCTTCTTCTTCTTCTTTTGGTTTTTTTCACTTCATTCGTTAGTTAGATTTGATGATCTCTGTTTTTCTTTTCATTCGCTCTTTAAGTATTTTTTTATTATTTATTTTTTAAAAAAAAAATTTTGGTTCACTCAATGGCCATGCAGAGTGAGAAATTAAACCATTGCTTGTGGAAAAATTATTAAACTTTTCAAAAGCAAAAAACTATAAAAATAATATAAAATAGTAATATTAAAGTATGACTTAATGCAGATTTTAGATTATTTGACATAGTAAGCTGCATTATTCACAAATCTATACATACATAATATATTATTTTCTTAAAATCAATTCCAAACAAGGTAAAATGTGTTAGTTGTTTAAAAGTACTGTTGTTTTATGTGAATTTGAGGACAATAAATTTGCGATAATAAATAATGTCAAAGTGAAGTGGTTTGAATCGAAAGAAAACATGAAGGTTTGATGATATAATGAAACTGGTTACGAGTTCTCATTTAAGTAACAGTAATTGTTGCTTTCAGGCCAAAAAAAGGTAATAATTGTTTTATGCATGTTCGCTAAATCACTTCGATTGAAGATTTCTTTGAGAACTTCTGATCATTAACCGCATATGTTATTTAAAATTAAATTATATTTTTCTACTCATTTGACCATATATTTTTAGAAAGGATAGATATAAAACATAAATTGTATATGAAGTAAATTATTTTTTGATTTATTATCCAGTAAAATTGATGGAAAACAATATAAAACAAGAAAAGGGAAAATTTTATTTGAGGATCTTGAAACAAAGTTAACTTTATTTAAAAACCTTAAATTCATAAAATATTATTAAAGAATCATAGGAGGCTAAAAGACTTCGGTTCTTTAGTGACTGTCATGAAGGTACACTTAAGGATTGTTACATGGAAATTTAATGAAAACATGCATGCCGGAAGGAGTGTGAAGAAAAGGGAAGGGATAATTTGGTAATTATATTTTGATATTTTATTTTACTAAAATATTTTAGTTTTTTAATGATATTTGACAAATTTAAGATATCATTGAATGAAGTTAACTTTGTTATAGACTTTTTTAATGAAATTTTTTCAAAAAAAAAAAAAAAACTAACCAGAGATTGGAGTAGTTCAATAATTGATGTCCGTGGGACCATTTTGCTTTTGTGTAGGAAATTTCTTCCGCACAATAATATTTGAATTTGAACTTTTAAAATAATACAAAAATCAAAGTGATATAGTAAAATAGAAGAGAGAGTATTAAAATATGTTTTACTACCAATTTTATATAAAATGATATTTGGTATATGCCTAATTTTGTGATATAAAGATTACGGATGATATAGTTCATTAACTATATATGGATTTATGTCAATGATTGATGCCCGCTGGGCCACCCTTTTAGAAAAAGTTAAAAGACTTTGTTTTCTCGTACAAGGGGGATCGTGTCAGAGACGATTTGATAGAATGAAGACATTTCATGTTCACGTGTTTTTTTAAAGAAAAAACAATTTTTTATTTTTATTTTTTTTAATTCTACGATGTGAGTTTGTTTTACTGTGAATGGTAAATAAATGGCTTAGATGGAACCTATACTGATGGAGGCCGTGGATACTTAAATAATTTGTAGCTCAAACAGCTGGCCACAAGTATTTAGATATCAAAACATCGCTTATGTGAAAATGATTACGTCATGTGATTTATATTCTCATTAATAAAAATGCTTTTCCCCATGATAAATAAAAATATTTTAAATTAAATTAATTAATATTTTTAATATATAATATTCAAGTCCTAAGGATGCAACTATATTAAATACTTAACAGTAGAGTTTTGTTGTCTCGGTCCTACCAAATTTAGCGTTGATCAGTCGGAGGGCTTTCAGATACAATATGCTTTGATACCCAAGAAAATATATTCTTAATTAAACTTTTATAATAAGTTAAAAAGCTACTAGGTAGAAGACTTTTCAAGTTTACATGTTTTCTAGGCGCAATAAGGTGTTGCAGAATAAAAAAATATTAATTACAATGGGTTATAAAATAAAATTTTTGAAATTCAAAATGTAGTTGCCGACTAACCTTATTAAATGAAAATTTTCGTGATAGAGTTTAAATTTGGTGCAAAACTTTTTTTTTTAAAAAAATAGCTACATATTTTCTAAGAGAACCTTTTAGACATGTTAAAAAAAAAAGGCATGGATAATTAAAATTAACTATGAATTGTAAATTGGTAGTTGTCCAGCTGGGATGGACACATGTTAAACTATTAGTCGAATTTTGGGGTAGTTATTTATTGTTAAATAATAATAATAATAATAATAATAATAATAATAATAATAATAATAATAATAATAATAGAAATTTAATTAGTATCGCATAAAAATTTTATCACACATTCACATTCTCATTACATTTATTTTGGTGAGCCAAGCGTAATATAAGATTATTTGATTATATAAGAGCAATGTGTACATTTGGAAAAAAATCACCACCAGACTATGGAAGGTTTTGGGGTGTACCGTATATTTTATATTTGCAATTTAAATTTAAAATTAAAATAATGAACATTTTATTAAGAACGGCATCATATGCAAACCCTTGTTCCTCATCAACTATCAAAATTTTAGATTAAAAAAAATTTAAAAACATTACACAATAAGAACCTCTTGGAAAATTTCCTTGTCATAAAAAACACAACAAATCTTGAACTTCTCTAAATCTTGCCATAACTGGTAACATTAATATGGATTTTAAATTTCACATAACAAGCAGCATTATACATTAATCTATATACAGTATAATTCGTTTCTTAAAATCGATTCAATACAAGTAAAATGTGTCTAGTTGTTCAAAAGTATAGTTGTTTGATGTGAATTTAGGAACAATAAATTTACAATAATAAATAATATCAAGGTGAAATGAAGTGGTTTGAACTTTGAATTGAAAGAAAACATGAAAGGTTTGATGTTATAACGAAATTGGTTACGAGCTTTCATTTAATTAACAGTAATAGTTGTTTTATGCATTTTTCCTGAATCATTTTGATTAAAAGATTTTTTTTTGGGAACTTTTGATCACTGACTGTGGATGTTATTTAATTAAAATTAACTTATATTCTTTTACTCATATGCACATATATTTAAAAAACGGATAGATATAAAAAATAAATTGTTTATGGAGTATATTTTTTATATTTACTATTTTTAATTTATTATCCAGTTAAATTAATGAAAAACGACCGAGATATTGGAGTAGTTCAATGATTGATACGGACCATTTTGCTTTTGTGGAGGAAATCTATTCCGTACAAAGACATTTGAATTTGATAATTAATCAAAGTGATACAGTGAAATAGAAATGATAATTATTAAAATATATCTTGCTATGAATTTTATATTTTATAATATCAGCATATACCAATTGTATTATATAAAACTTATTAATGAGATAGTTCATTCATTATATTTGGATTATTATGACAACAATTGTTGCCTATTAGGCCACATGAACACCTTTAGAAAAGGTTAAGAGACTTTAAATTTTTGGATAGGGGGATCACAGTGGAGCCCACTTGAAAAAAGACGTATCAGGTTCCCGTGCTCCTAGGTACAAAACAAGGTTTTTTTATTTGTCTATAACATGAGTTTGTTTTAGAATAAATGACAAAAGGGTCACACTTAAAAAGAGAAGAATAATAACAGTCAAGTCCTTTGAATTTATGAAATACCTGTAAGGTTTCATAATCTTTAGCTATTATTAATAAAATTTGTTAAATGACAAAATTAACTCTGGTCTAAATAAAAAATAGTTACAATTTTCAACTTTTTCTATAAAAGAAAGATTGAGGAAGAGTAGTAAATATGAAAGTTTGACCTGTAAATTGCAGAGAAAAAATTATAAATAAAAAGTTGTAATTTTTAACTCTATTTATATAAAAAAAATCAAAAGAAGAGTAGTAAATATGAAAGTTTGAAGAGGAGGAGGAGTTATAAATAAAAAATTACAATTTTTGTTATTAATTTTATTTAGAAGCAGGGACAATTTTTTCATTTGATTAATTTTATTAATAACCGTCAAGGACCAAAACACCTTATAAGTATTTTACAAATTCAGAAAACTTGGCTGGAGTTACCTATATGTCATTTTCTCTTTGTTTTATTGTGAATTGTACATAGAAGATTGGGATCAAACTCATGTGAGTGGGGGCCATGGATAGTTAAATAATTGATAGCTGGAGGAGCCGGCCACAAGTAGCTGGAAATGACAGCATTGATAATGTGAAAATGATTAGGTCATGTGATTAATTATTAGGAATAAGCAGGTATGTTTTTTCATGTTATAACCTATGAATAGTATAATTTGTTGTATATTTTATTATACATATTATTATCTATATAAGATTGATATTGATATACGGATAATGAATAATAAGAAAATATTTTATTTTTACATATATAAAAATGTCAAAGAGTGCTATATTATTCATATTGTTATTAATAAACTATTTATATTTTGAAAGTAAAAATTTCTTATTTTTAATACATATATTCATTTTTTACTTAAAATTTGACCTGTTATTTTATGTATTTGTATGAAATTAAAAAATAATTTGTTGGAAGTTGTAGGAGTGTAGGAATTGTAAGTGGTTGTTTTGCCAATGAAAATAATAATGCATGGTATATGGTCCACGAAACTAACCAAGCTTGTGAGACACCTTCTGAAAGATAGAAAAGATGGGGCCAAACTTTCAGAAAAAAGTTAAAAAGGTTTTGTTTTAGCATATATAAGGATGATGCAGAAGACTATTTGAAGTAAAAACATCTTCTTGGTAATAAAATTTTGAAAATTTTATTGTAGCCAGATTTATAAATTTATTATAATTTTTACGTTATATATCCATAAATAATCATATTCATTTTCGAATTTTTTTAATTTATTTTAGAATCATTTTTGGAAAAGAAATCGCTGATAAGATCGATATTGATTCACTCCATATACCACAAGGAACCATGCTATTGGGGCTGTGGGGATGCTTGAATCATTGGTGAAAATGATTACGTCATGTTATCTATATTCTTATTAATAAAAAATAGTTTAAATTAAGCAAATTAGTATTTCAGTATTATTTTAAATTAAAATATTTTCTTTTTATATTTAAATCATTTCATTAAAGAGTGCATGCGCAACATCACATATGGAATAACTAGAATTGTTTTTTGCTTCATTGAGTATTGTTATAGATAAGTGAATTTTCGTTTGCAATGGGAAGATAGAAAAAGATATTTTTCTAACTTTTGAGAGGGACACGCTTTTTATTCACATGTATTGGTTTAGCAAGAGTGATACGCCCCGTAAGAGATAAAGACCTGACACTCCAACCTGAAACCTTTTGCCTAACCTTGTCTAGAACATACGACGGACAAGAATCAGTTGATATATATATATATATATAAAACAATTTTCTAATAAATATTATATATTTAAGCTTTTATGCAAGAGAAAATGAACAAGGGAGATAATCTCCAAAGATTAAAGGTTCATAGAATCCCTAAGAATTACAAGATTTAGTCACTCATGACTTAAAATCTACAGAAAATCTCAGTAAACATATCAATAAATGCATCAACTAAAAGGGAAGATGGAGTAGAAACACTTAATTAAAAGAATAAAGAACAGAATCGGTGATTCTTCTATCAGTATGGAGCTTCCCCAACACCCTTTGTGTGTTTTTCTTCTCTCCTAGTCGGCCAGAACACTTCTCCCTCGCTAAATGATGAAGCCCTAGCCTCCTTTCCTCTATTTTAACTTGTAAATCAAAGCTGTACTTTTCAGAGGCCGATCTTGCTATGACGAAAGCTCATAGGCTCCCAGATTTCTGTTGCTTTCGCTACTGTTGCGCTATAGCGAGTTGCTTCCTGGAATTTCTATGCATCGCGACTTCGCTATGGCGAAGTGCCTTTCTCGTTACAATAAAAGTGCATTCTCGCTACAACGAATTGTGTTTTAGCTGCAGCAAGAGGACTTGTTCCACTTGCATTTTCACTTTTCAATTTCCCTCTTTTTTCTCAATTTTTTCTACAATCTTTTACTTTTCCCTGAAATCGAAATCAATCATAAAATAAGGCTCAAACTGATAAAAATATTGTAATTGAAACACTTTCTTTATTTTATTTGATTGAATACATATTTGACCATATTAATCAAGAGAAAAGTACTTTGCCTCCCTAATTTAATATCAAATATATATTTTTTTAATCCTAAATTAAGAAGTTATCAAACTCCCCCATACTTAAATCCTTGCTTGACCTCAAGCAATTCTTAGAAAATATCAAACAATGTGATTATTAATTATTTCTATTCCACAATAAACACTCAATCAATCAGAATCTCAGATTCCCCCCCTCTCCACACCTAGAATGAAGCCAATGTCAGAAACAGAAGCTCAACAAAACTCAAATTGAATTTTGAAAACAATGTACTCATAGCAACACCCTGATTTCTAAAATGTGTATGTGCTTCACAACAGATTTTTAAGAAGTAATCAAGTAATCTTCAATAAACCCTCACTGCATTTTCAAGATCCAATCTAACTATATGCTCTAACTTCAATCATCAAAATTCATTAAGAGAGGCCTTTATTGTTCAACATAGAACTACTTTCAGCACAATCATTTTTTTATTTTTTATTCTCTTTTTTTTTTCTTTTTTCCTCCTCAATTCACTTAATCCTTTTGACGTGAATGACAACATTGGTTATGAAGCCACCCAGTTACTCAGATTAATGAAATCCTCAGAGTGCTCACTAGCAAACTCTTAGTTTTACCATTGTTTGACGCGAAAGTCCACACTTTTTGGTGCAAACTCCCAGTTACTAAGTGATTTCAACCATTGGAGTAGAGAGATTTTTTTTTTAACACTAGATATCCCTCTCAAATGACAATTAGGTATCCATCAGAAGCAGATAAATTGGGAAGATCTAAAAATAAATGGAAGCTAATTAAAAGAAAAGCTTGAATTACTTCAATAATCATTTTGTTAAGAAGTGCTCCTATTATGAGTGTACACTACAACTACATTACTTACTTTATTCATTTCAAGTTTGTTTCAAGTTTGCTTAACCCTCACATTCATTGATTAGTATTCATCTAAAGCAAGAGGGGATGAATCTAGTTAAAATTGGGGGCATTATGATGGATTGATTATTATTGATAGACTTCCCTTTATTGTTAAAATATGTATATCCGCCTATCCTATGTTTACCTTCCCTTACACTTAAAGTTAACATTGTCCGCAATGTGTAAAAGGGAGAAAACAAGAAATAGAAAAATAGAAGCAGACTGGGGCGGAGGTAAGGGATGTAAGGAGGTAAAAAGAGACAAGACTCCCCTGATAAGAAGTAAGGAAGAGAGGGACGCGCGTGAACAACTCCTACATCTGAGAGACCAAATATGGACAAAGAGCACGCAGCAAACAGTAAGTTGGCGTTAAAAATAATTTATCAATTATAGGATTAGCCAGTGCAGAATTCAAAAGCATAACAATATACAGTTATCCAAAATGTAAAGTATGGAAATAAAAAGAAGAAGCATGCAAGGGACAGAAAGGTCATATGAGTTAGGAGGCCCGAGCCTATCTTGTAGTGCAAGATCCTATGGGAGAACGATGACCGAGGACTGAGGAACCTCAGGAGGTGGAGGTGGAGGTGCAGGCATTAGATAGTCCATAAGCATGTGCAGCTGATCCTTCATTGACAGGACATGCCCCTCTAGCCTGTCAATGGACTCCCTCACCCAGCACTCATATTCAGTGTAAGGTGGCACAACTTGCCTCATTGGCTCTGGAGTATTCAATCCCTGCTATAGGGGAGAAGGTAGAAATTGTGACACCTTAATCTACTACCGCTACCTAACCTCTCACTGGGCTCGGTTCTATATGATTTCCAAAGAATCACTACTCTTCCGTGGCATTTGCATGCTATGAACCGGGATTTCATATACTCATCTTTTGCCCCGTGGGTCCTGTGAACCCATCTCAAGCATCATCAACTCAAACTCCATACATAAGACTCATACATAGCATAAAACAAACCATAAGCCACGGGTATAGAGCCAAAAACCAGAAAAACTACATTTCCTCACTTGGGCCCAAAAGTCATATTTTGGCTCTCATTTTGGAAAATCATAATTAATTCTAGAAAAATGGGAATGCAGCAAACTTTAGCTTTCTAGAAAGATCTAAGTGTTAAATTTACACTAAAAATCATTCCCAACCACAAACACAACGTTTGGACCATGTTTGACATCGAAAATGGGAAGAAGGTCCAGCTGTCATTGTTTCTGGTGCAGCTTGCTGTCATGACTTTCGAAAATTCATAACTAAATCCACAAAAATCCAATCTGGGCACACTATACCAAGTCGGAAAGCTACGGATATCTACTAGAGGAGAAAAATAAGTTTAGATCAGTTCAGTAGCTCCTACTCCCCAAAAACTGATGGAACAGTAACGGGGGTCAGAAGAGCTCCTTGATGCTGATACAGAACTTCAGTCGGTTCAATCTCTCTCTACAGACCTCCGATTTAGGTGATTCTAGTTGGTATAGGTCACTTTGGTTTTCTAGTTTATGTGTATAAAATTTCATGACAGTTGGACTCCATTTGGTCTATGTTTGACATGGTTTTCATTTCTGAACTATATGAACAGTACATGACCAAACTATAGTTTTTTTCCAAATTCAACAATTCACCAAATATTCTCTCGTCCTCTGAATATTACCAACTTTAGCTTCTCAAGAAGCTTTCTACACACTCTAGAGGCATGCCAAATTTCATGGCAAGAGGAGCTCATCCAGTCATACTTTGACGGAGCTCTCAAAAACACCGGTTTTGGCACCCCAAAAGTTTAAAACGGGTCCAAATCGCCTCTCACACACTCTAGCCACTCATGGATAAGTTTAAAAGCATAACACTAGGATATATATCAAGTCTATATGGTTCAAATCATCATACATTCAAATCTCGCTATGCTACGGCCAAATATACACTATCTCATTCATGTATCAAAAGGGGCAAAACCCTCATTTCCATTCATTTGGCTATAAACATAGGTCATACAATATCCTTTCATAGTTATACACATGTTACAACCTTTACAACTCAAAAATAGTGGGCGCATATTCATTTGGCACCACTTTACATCAAAATTACGACAAAATAACACTACATTCTCCTATACATGCTCCTAGGCTCCTTGGTGTGTGTTCGGATCTCCTTGAGCTCCACCTAGCATATTAGTTGGGAGGGGAAAGGGGTGAGATTTAGGGAATCTCAGTAGCTCATGCACTCAATCAAGTAAGCAATCAAGGCATATAACAAGTCAAAGCATGTGAATAAGCACTTAGCCATTCTCAATCAACCAACACACAATGTACATGCTATGGAAATCACAACAATGCCAAAAATGAGCTCCAGGGACTTTTGGTCTAACCTCACCCGAGTTTAGGGACTTTTGGATGGCCTCACCCGAGTTTAAGGACTTTTGACTTGGCCTCACTCGTTTGAGACTTTTGGCCTTGTCTCACCTATCTCAAGGGACTTTCGGCTTCACCTCACCCATCTCAAGGGACTTTCGGCACTACCTCACCTGAGCAATCTCACATTTCAACATACAAACATATTGGCATCAATGCATCAAAGTAATAGCATATGGCATATTCTACACAACAAGCATATACATAAACATACAATGACTATTACATCCAAGAATGCAACAAGAAAGAGTGGGAAAAGAGAGCTACCTTTGGAGCCAAAGCCAATACTAGCTTTTCCTTTCAATTTCTCCTTTTCCTCCTTAGGTCCACAATCACACCTTGATGGAGGTGTTTCTCTTGAGCCTAAACACAATTAAAGAGCATGGAATTACTCTCTTAGAATATAATCCTTCAGATCAAACTCTCCTACATACCAGAACCTAGAGTTCTCTCTCTCTCTAGAATGCCATCAACTCTTTCTCTCTCTCAAGCTCCCATGGTAGTGGAAAATCACATTTTCAAAGAAAATACAAAGATTAAAAGGTATTTTTCACTTTCCCTCTTCTGACCCATGCCCAAAATCTATCCATTTTCACAAATAAAACCGCAGAAAGAGAGGGCAAAGGGAGGGGATCAGAGTTCTAAAGAGAAATGGGGGAAATTTCCTTACCTTTCCCTTGCTCATCCTCCTTCTCTTGATCTCTCTCACTTTCCACGCCTCTTTTCTCTCCTTGGGTCGAAGTCTAGGGCAGATATGAGAGAAGAAATGAGTTTGGGCGTTTAATGAAGTCTAAATCTCGCTATTTACTCTCTTCCGGATTGACTCTCGCTACGGCGAAAACTAACCTTCGCTATAGCGAGCTCGTGTAATCTGGCTTCGCTATGGCAAGGTGTAACCTTCGCTACGGCGAACTCGTGTCAGTTCTCTTCGTTATAGCGAGTTTCGACCTTCGCTATGGCAAAATCGCGTTAGTTCCAGACCTCACTTTCGCTATGGCGCACGCTACAGCGAGCAACTCCCTGGTTTTTGTATGGACTGCTGCCAGCACTCGCTATAGCTAGAATCGCCTTCGCTATTGCGAACTAGCTCTCTCACTGTAGCGAGACCATTTCTCGCTATTGCGAAAGGACTTGGCAAAATTTTCAGATTTCGAATTTTTCTAACCTTCACTTTCTTTCTTTTCCTTTTTCCCGGTTGTTACAGAAATGCCTCAGGCTGTGCCTGTGCGGGTGCCCGGTGTTTGCAGGGATGTCCTGACTCATCCTTCATACTATCATATTTAAAGGACCCCTTCGGCTTTAACTGAGCGTCATTTTTTAAAACGCGACTTCCCCCCATTGTGAGTAACTCCGTGAGCATGTGGGGGTAAGCCAACCTTGCCCTATCAGACCTCGTCACTTGTTTGAAGTTGAGGTACATAAGCCAGGGGATATTCACCCGCTGCCTTGTCATAAAACACCAAATCAACATTGCTCGTTCTTGGATCATGTCAGACTCATGAGAACTCGTCAGAATGTTACTGGTGATGAATTGCAGTCAATACCAAGCAGGCTTGTTTAGTTGATGAACTGGATAGACTTTATTAACCAACCTTACTCGTCCTTCATGTGTAATGGTGGTTTACACGTCTTCCCATGGAATAGACTGTGGATTCTCTAAGTAGGACTGGAACACACATTCTACGACGTTAGGTAATTCATAGAAGTCTTGAAAGACCTTCTCATTGATGCGTACCCAGGCAGATCGGCAATAATATTCATCTTCATCCTCCTTTGTGTCCTTAAAATTGGCATAAAGTTATTGGATCATCAGCGGAATTCGATGCACCAGCTTTATGGTGACACCTTGCAACCTATGCCACTCAAAGTCAGTGTAAGTGAGATCCAAGCCGTGGGACTCATAATAGCGATTTTCAATTACCCCTCAGTTAGAGAAACGTCTTTTAAAATGGAATTCTACTCTGGCTAAAGCAAACCGATCCTTATCGTAAGATTTCTTCTTTTGCTTTGAGGAGGAAGCTTCAGCAGTCTTGGTTTGCTTTTTGGGAGCTATGACTGCAAAATTCAAATAAGAATTAAAAAGAAATCAGTGTCAACAATAATAGAAAACCACAGACAAGCAGGGGAAATAGGATGCTTACATGCAGAGTGAGGAAAAGGAGAAATGGGTGAATCAAATGAATGTGGCATTCTTGTAATAGAAAAGTAAACTACTAAAAGTATATAAAGGAATAGGGGACAAGGAACATGGAAGCAAACAAAAGAGGAAGGGCCCAGAAAAGAAATAACATTTTCTGGAAAAGGCTCGAACTCGCTGTAGCGAGTTGATTCTCGCTATAGTGAGAACGAACAGGTTTTTGGAATTGCTAATTCAAGCTGTAAAATACCAAATTAATGAAGGCTTCCTGGACAGAAACAGTCGACCAACAGAGTTCAACAAAAAAAAACTAACGTATTGACCCCTAATTACACAGATATATGCGAAGAGAAACTCAGCCCTAATGTCCACAGAAACAACGAAAACAACCAGTAATTCGGGAGATAAAAGAGGGAATCAATTTACCTGATGCAAGGAGAGTGATGCCCGAGGGGAAGGGGAGTGTGGGAAGTGAGAGATTCAGCAAAGGGAAGGAGGGACAAGATAGAGGGCACTAAGTCGCGATGGCGACAGGTAGCAAGAAAGAAAGTGCCAGAAAATGAGGGAATCTATTTATTAGACTCCGTAATTTTTTTTTTGGGTATTAGAGCCTCGCTATTGCTAGGCAATAGCGAGGACTTCTCTAGAATTAGTACTACAAGTAGGGCTATTGTCTTCATAATAGCGAAAGTTCCTCTCGCAATGGCAAACATATTTGGATAATCCTTGGTAACTGACGAATCTCGCAATAGCTAGGCTATAGCAAGAAGCTCTCTGGTGTTTGTACTGATCCATGAGCATGCTACATTCGCTATAGCAAGTTAGTCATCTCGCAATAACTCGCCATAGCCAGGCTATAGCGAGATACATTCGGGACTTTGTACCAGATTGGAACACAGAGATCTTGCTATGGCAAAATAGTCTTCTCGCTGTAGCGAGAACACTTAACATTGCTTACTCTTACTCGCCATAGCTAAGCCATAACGAGGAACTCTCTAGTTTATGTACCAGACATGAGACAAGCATCCTCGCCATAGTGAGATGGACTCCTTGTTGTAGCAATTTTTTTTTTAATCCCCTACCTAAATGCTCACAGAAGTACTCTCTAACCCTATTTATATCTCTTATCATGCACTTAATCAACCCATTGCCATCAAACTTTAACCAAGTATTAACAAATGATCAATATTACTAGAATAATGATATGCAATTTAAAACATGGTTAGAAACTCCCTGAAAATCATGACCGAACTTGTCCATTCCTGTCAATAGCTTGTTTCCGAATATCCAACAATTCAACACCAAAACCTAAACTACAAAACACACAAAGAAAAAGGAAGGTCAAAATAAAAACAAAAAGAACAATAAACTCAAACAAATGAACAAGAAGAAAACTTGGGTTGTCTCCCAAGTAGGGCTTGATTTATAGTCCTCAGCCAGACTTTGTCAGCCAATCAAGGAGGTTGAGCCAAGCTATGGATCGTTGTCTGCTGGTCGATCTCACCACCCAAATAATGCTTAAGCTTTTGATCATTTACTTTAAATTGATCTCCTGACTTCTCATCTTGAACTTTAATAGCTCTATAGGATGTCACAGAGATCACGTTGAACGGACCAGACCACTTTGATCTCAACTTACCTGGAAAAAGCTTCAAACGAGAATTATAAAGTAACACAAGGTTTCCAGATTCAAACTTCCTTGGTAAGATGTGTCTATCATAAACTCTTTTGATCCTTTCTTTGTAAATTCTAAAACTCTTAAAAGTTTGCAATCTAAACTCATTTAACTCATTTAGTTGCCTTAGTCTTTTTTCACCCATTTTAACTATATCAAAATTCAATTTCTTTATAGCCCAAAAGGCCTTATGCTCTAGCTCAATGGACAAATGACAAGTTTTGCCAAAAACCAATTGATATGGAGACACACCTATTCGAGATTTAAAAGCAGTCTTATATGTCCATAAAGTATCATCAAGCTTATTCACCCAATCCTTTCTAGTGGGACTCACAGTTTTTTTCAAAATTCTTTTTATTTCTCTATTGGACACTTCACACAACCCATTGGTTTGAGGGTGATAAGCCAATGCCATCTTATGGGTGACTCCATATTTTGCAAGCAAACCTTTGAATAATTTATTGTTAAAATGAGTCTCCCCCATCACTAATGATTGCCCTAAGTGTGCCAAATCGAGTAAAAATATTCTTTTCCAAAAATCACACCATCATATTGGCATCATTAGAATGACAAGTTACAGCCTCAACCCACTTACTCACATATTCAACAGCGACTAATATAGATTGATAGCTTCTAGATGAAACAAAAGGCCCAATAAAATCAATGCCGTAGACATCAAACAATTCTACCTCAAAATACTCGATTAAGGCATTTCATGCCTCTTTGAGACGTTACCTATTCTCTGACATGCATCACAATGAGAAACAAACAAGTAAACATCTTTAAATAATGAAAGCCAATAATATCCATATTGCAACATTTGTATGCAATACGTTGGCCATTAAAATGACCACCACAAGGAGTAATATGACAAGCATGTAAAATATCATTTTGTTCAATTTGAGGCACACACTTTCATAAAATTTGGTCAGCATACTTCTTATACAAAAAGGGTTCATCTCACACAAACCATTTCACATGATGCAAAAAAATTTTCTTTTGATAAGATTTTAATTCATCAGGCACAATAACACTAACCAAGTAATTTACATAATCAGCATACCAAGGTACAGAGACACTGTTCACAACAAATTCAGACTCATCAGGAAAGCTCTCATTAATCAATAATTCATCCACATGCTCAGAACTATTCACAAGCCTAGCTAAGTGATCAACAACTTAGTTTTCAGTTCCTTTCCTATCAGCAATTTGCACATCAAATTCTTGTAATAATAAAACCCATCTAATCAACTTAGGTTTAGATTCTTTCTTACACAATAAATATCTGACAGCAGCATGATCAATATGAACTATAATTCTAGTACCCATCAAATACACCCTAAATTTCTCAAAGGCAAAGACAACAACAAGCATTTCTTTTTCAATAGTTGAGTAATTTACCTATACTCCAGTTAGAGCTTTGCTTGCATAATAAATAGGATGAAAGATCTTCCCATGTCTCTGGCCAAACACAGCTCCAATCGCATAATCGCTTATATCGCACATGACCTCAAAGGGTAGTGACTAGTCAGGGGCCACTATAATTGGTGCTGTGATAAGTCTTTGCTTAAACTCTTCAAAAGCTTTCAAGCAACTTGCATCCAACTTGAATGGGGTATCTTTTTCAAGCAATTGAGATAGAGGCTTCACTATTTTTAAGAAATCTTTGATGAATCTCCGATAAAACCCAATGTGCCCTAAGAAACTTCTAATAGCTTTCACATTGGTAAGTGGTGGTAATTGTTCAATCACAGAAACCTTAGCCCGATCCACCTCTAATCCTCTTTTTGACACCTTATACCCAAGCACTATACCTTTACAAACTATGTAGTGACACTTTTCCTAATTTAAAACCAAATTGGTATCCTCACACCCTTGCAAAACCCGTATCAAATTATCCAAACATTCTTCAAAAGTGATGCCAAACATTGAGAAGTCATCCATAAAGACTTTTATGATATGCTCAATCATGTCAGAGAAAATTGACATCATACATATTTGAAATGTGGCAGGAGCATTACACAATCCAAAAGGCATACATCTGAATGCGAAAGTTCCATATGGATTTGTGAAAGTGGTTTTTTCTTGATCCTCAGAGGCAATAACAATTTGATTGTACCCAGAATAGCCATCCAAGAAACAAAAGAATTCTTTTTCTACCAACTGATCTAACATCTGATCGATGAATGGAAGCGAGAAATGATCCTTTCTTGTAACTATGTTCAACTTCCTGTAGTCCATACAAACTCTCCAGCCTGTAACTATTCTTGTGGCAATCATTTCATCCTTCTCATTGTTCACCACTGTCATTCCTCCCTTCTTAAGGACACATTATACCGGACTTACCCAGTCACTATCTGAAATGGGATAGATAATACCAGCATCAAGCCACTTGATAATCTCTTTCTTGACCACTTCTTTCATTATAGGATTCAATTGCCTTTGATTTTCCACTGATTTCTTATGGTCATCTTCTAAGAGAATTTTGTGCATGCAAATGGCTGGACTAATCCTTTTTATATCAGTTATAGTCCAATTGATGGCTCTTTTGTGCTCTTTTAACACTTTCAACAGTTATTTTTCTTAGGAAAGTGTTAATGCAGATGAGACTATGACTGGTAAAGTCTCTCTTTTCCCAAAATAAGCATATTTTAGATGCAGCAGAAGAGGTTTTAACTCTAACATTGGAGGTTGCTCGATGGATGGTAGGAAGGCATGAGTTTTTCGTGAAGTCAGCTCTAGTGATTCAAAATGGCCATTCTGCTTAGCCACATGTCTAAGTGCATTAAGTTTGTACTCAACCTCCATTCTCATCACCTCTCCTATATTTGGTTTACCAACAAGTGCTGCTTCAAAAGGATCTGTGAAAGCGAAAGAATTCAATTCTTTTTGAATTACCTCCTCAATAATAGATACCCTTGAGCACTCTTCCACATTACCCAGATGCTTCATAGCTTTCTCCACACTAAAGGTAACTTGCTTATCTCCAAGCCTCATTATAATTTCTCCTTTTTTCACATCAACTAGTGCTCTGCCAGTAGCTAGAAATGGCCTCCCCACTATCAATGAGATATCTCTATCCTCTTCAATATCAAGCACAATAAAATCAGTAGGATAAATGAATGGGCCAACCTTCATTAGCACGTCTTCAATGATTCCATGTGGATAAGAAAAGCTTCTGTCAGCCAGTTGCAATGTGACAATCGTTGGGTTGGCCTCACCTATCTGTAACTTTCAAAAAACAGATAGGGGCATGAGATTCACAGCAGATCCTAAATTATAAAGTGCTCAACCCTCAAATTTATCCCCAATCGTGCAAGGGATAGAGAAAGAAGCAGGGTCTTTGCACTTGGTTGGAAGATTGGATTTAAGAATATTAATGGAATCTTTTGTTAAAGCCAGTGTTGCAAATTTGGTGAACCATTTCTTCTTGCTAAACATCTCCTTGAGGAACTTAGCATATTTAGACATTTGCTCTAAAGCCTCAGAGAATGTGATATTGATGTGAAGTTGCTTAAACATGTCCAAAAACTTCTTATACTACTCATCAAGGACTTTCTTTTGCAACCTCTGTGGAAATGAAGGAAATGGCACCACTTTAGAATGCACCACTGTCTTTTCTTCAGACTTTTTCACTTTAGATTTTCCCTCATTATCCTCTTTTTTTTCCTTCAAACTAACAGTCTTTCTCTCTTTTTCTTGTTAAAGTTCTTCATCTTTAATCTGAGTGACGCCTGATGGACCCTTAGAGTTCACCCTACTTGGCTCTTTCACTTGAACTTGTATTTCAAGGAGCTGTTTATCACTTCTCAAAGTGACTATTTTATATTCTTCCTTACCATCTCTCCCTGGATTAGGGATTGTATCACTTGGCAAACCTCTTTGATGGAGCGCATTCACAGCAGAAGCTAACTGCCCCATCTGCACTTCTATATTCTTAAGAGAGGAATCTACCCTTGCATTAATGCCAGCTTGCTCTTCATTATTCTTGATTTAAGTGGTCATGAATTTAGCCAAAACATCCTCTAAATTCATTTTGGGCTCTTGAATAGGTACATTTTGCCTTGCCACTTGAGAGAAGCCAGGAGGTTGAGTTGCCCTTGTTCCAAAGGATGATGGCTGATTAAGTGATGGGCCATTCTTCCAAGAGAAATTCGAGTGATTACGCCATGCAGGATTGTAGGTGTTTGTGTAAGGATTCTGATTTTTTGAAAAGTTTCCCACATAGTTAACTGATTCTGGAGATGCAAAGGGGCAATAATCCGTTGAATGTAGATCCCCACAATTTTCACAAGTAGTTGGGGCCACTTGAGTAGAACAGACACTCATATGCTGAGTTCGCTGCACTTGAGATTCCAACATATCAAATCTTTTGTTCAGAGTAGAGAGAATGGTTGCAAGTGGAACGGAGAAATCTTATTGAGTATTAGCAACATTAGCACTCACCCTTCTATCACCCCCTCTTTGCACATAGCTTTCAGATAATGTGTCCAATGCCAGAATAACATCTACAGGCATTTCATCCCAACACCTATTTAAAATAGTATATAACATTGTATTAGTTTGTGAGATTAGACGTGTACAGAAATTATGAACAATGGCATAGTTATCCATCCTATGACTCGGGCACTGGTGGAGCAAATGTTTATATCTCTGCCATAAAGCATACAAATGCTCATCTAAAACTTGCTTGAAGTTAATAAGCTCACGATGGGCATCAACTATTCTATTGTTTGAAATGAAACGAACTCTGAACCTTGCCTCTAACTTATCCCAAGTGTCAATTGACCCCTCCGATAGAGTCAATAACTATTCTTTAGCATTTCCTTGTAAAGAGAGAGGGAATAGTCTAAGTCTCATAACATCCCTTGGTACCCCATTCTGCTTGAATGAATCACATACTCCAAAAAATGATAGAATGTGACGGTTGGGATCTTCATCGGACCTCTCACCAATAAATTGTCCATTGAGCTGCAACATAGAGATCATCACAGGCTTTAGCTCAAAATTAGTAGCTTGAAAGTCTGGTATCATAATGCTAGGCTGAGTAGTTCTCATGGTTCTTCCCACAAAATCCATGATAGTGTGATTCTGATTATCTTTGTGTGCCATATTTGTAGTAAGAACGTTTATCTCACCCTCAAGTTGGATTAGCATAGACTCCTTAGCCAGAATATCAATCAAACTCCTTGTCTTTTGAGGTGTTCTCTTGGATTTGGATTTAGGTGGCATAAACTATGTACCTATGAAAACAAAGGAGTGCAGATCAAGAGTCTCACTGAACCCAGGAAACCAAAAGGTAATTATTAAGGAAATATTAATAAAATTACTATAACTAACAAATGAAAGCGTAAATAAACAAAAGAGTAAATGAAAAGAAACTAAGTGTTTAAGCTAAAACTACTTAAAGCCCTCTAATTCTCTTCACCAATTGTCTTGATTCCCCGACAACAGCGCCAAAAACTTTATGCTTACCAGAATAATGACACCGCAAGTGTACAGGTCGTAAAAGTAGTACGTGATGAATCAAGGTCGTTCCTTCAGAGAATCAGTACAATTAGTGACTAGGCATTAGAGTTCTCATGTTCATTTTAGTTAAACAAATCAAATTGTAATTGAGTTTTTATAAAAATTAATTCAAATGTAATTAACAATAATGAAAGATGGTTTAATCGAAAATAAGTAATTAAAGACACCTTAGGAATTCTAATCCCTTTTTTACACAATGTCAATCATCCCTTTTTTTTATTAATTAGCTTAATGTCAATTTTAGAGTCAAAGGTCTAATTAGATACAAATATCTTTCGATCCATTTAACCTCTATATCAACTCGACTTTTTGATGTCTCGAATGAGTAGTTAATATTCAATTACGCTCAGACCTCATCCAGACTACCTAGAGCCCCCAAGTATATTTTTATCTTAAATGCAAATTAGACTATGTCTAATCCTAAGTTGCTTAATCAATGGTCTATAAACAATTTCCTTCTTTCAAAGGTTAATTACCAAACCCATAATCAAACTAAAGAAGGCCAATCAATAGAATGAAACTATAATTCAAATTAAACACTAAAACCTTCAATAATCCAACATAATAACAAGGGAGACAATCTTCAAATATTAAAGGTTCATAGAATCCCTAAGAGTTACAAGATTTAGCTACTCATGGCTTGAAATCTATAGAAAATCTCAGTAAACATATCAACAAATGCATCAATTAGAAGGAAAGATGGAGTAGAAACACCTAATCAGAAGAATAAAGAACAAAATCGGTGATTCTCCGATCAGTATGAAGCTTCCACAACACCCTTTATGTGTTTTTCTCCTCTCTTAGTCGGCCAGAACACTTCTCCCTTGCTGAATGATGAAGCTCTAGCCTCCTTTCCTTTGTTTTAGTTTGTAAATCAAAGCTGTGCGTTTCAGAGACCGATCTCGCTATGGCGATGAGTGACTCTCGCCATGGCGAGAGCTCATAGGCTCCCAGATTTTTGCTGCTTTCACTACTGCTGCGCTATAGCAAGTTGCTCCCTATAATTTCTATGCATCGCGACTTCGCTATGGCGAAGTGCCTTCCTTGCTACAGCGAAAATGCATCCTCGCTATAGCGAATTGTGTTCTAGCTATAGCAAAAGGACTTGTTCCACTTGCATTTTCACTTTTCAGCTTCCTTCTCTTTTCTCAATTCTTTCTACAATCTTTTACTTTTCCCTGAAATCAAAATCAATCATAAAATAAGGCTCAAGCTGATAAAAATATTGCAATTGAAACACTTTCTTTATTTTGTTTGATTGAATACACATTTGACCATATTAATCAAGAGAAAAGTACTTTGCCTCCCTAATTTAATATCAAATATATTCCTTTTTAATCCTAAATTAGGAAGTCATCAGGTTGCTACTAAAAGTCATAACTAAAAACATGCCTTTTTGTAATGTAACTTATATCCACACCATCCTTGCTAAGGCCTTTGAGTTTGATATAACTTGTGCAAGCACTCTAATGCTACATTTGGCATAGGGAAATTATTTTCTTGAGAATTAAAATAATAATATGAATAGGAATGGGAATGGGCTTGGATGGAATAGAATCTTATAATTCATAATCATATTTGATATAACATAGAAAGAAATAGGAATGTCATTCTATTTTTATATTTAGTTAGATAAAAATAATATAACAATGAAAATGAAAGCTAAGCAAATGACCATAATACCCTTGATAGAAGAAATATTAAATATTAATTTTTATTTTTCTAATTTTTAAAAAATATTTATTTTACATATTCATAATAAAAAAATACTAAAATATTCATTTAGTGTGTTTTTAATTTGTAAATGAATATTTATTAATACCTTAAAAATTAATATTTTTATTTTTTTAATTCATACATAAATGTTCTTTTAAATACCCTTAATTTAAAAGAATTAATATATATATTCAAATTTATTTTTTTTATTTGTAAACATATTTTTCTTAAATGATGGTGTCGTTTAGTTGTTGATTCCCCAAAATGTTTGGCCATTCCATTAATTTCTTTATGAAATATTCTCCATTCCCACAAATGTGAGAAATGGGCTTTCCCAAGCCATATAAATGGAAAGGGTAATACTCCAACCAAACATGATTTTTTATTAATCCCCTTTCCTTTTCATTTTCCATACTCCTAAAACCACCAAACCAAAGGGGACCTAAAGCTAAAACAATATTATTTGCAATAAAAGGCCCAAAAAGAAAGGCATTATGATTAATAAGAGCAATGTCATTCGACAATAAACACTTAAGTATATTAGATATGATTTTAACACTAAGTTTACACTACAAGAATGACATTAATTTCTGACAAAAATTTTTATTAGAAATAGTCAAAAATCATGTTTTTCCTTATAGATATTTTGTTTAGACAATTTATTGCTATTTTTGTCATATCAAATTTGCTCTCATAAATATTTTTGTCATTAAATAAAAATTTTATTATAAATAAAAATTATTTTAATATAAATATAATTTTGATAATAATTTGAATAATAAAAATAATTAGAAAATAATAGTAATAATAATTATTTTAATTACGTTAATTAATTATTTTAATGAATATAAATAATAAACAAAAATTAAGAATTAATTTATAAATTTTTAAAAAAATAATTAAAAATTGGAAATTATTTCCAATAGCAACTTAGTTGCACAACTAATTAATTTTTTAAAATATATTTTACTATATCTTTTTAATAATTATATAAATATTAGTTATTAATATTTATTACAATAGTTAATAATTTATTACATATATATATATATATATATATATATATATATATATATATATATATTACGTGCATTTTATTTTATATTGTGATTGTTTATAATTAGTAATAATTTATGTTATATTTAATTTATTTTCATGACTTTTTGAGTTTTCTTGGTATATTTTTTTGGGTTTCTGGGTTTGGCTTATAATTTCATCTTTTTCTTTGGGTTTTCTAGGTTTTTTTTTTTCTCTATCTTCTAGCTTCTAAACCAAAAAAAATAAATCAAATGAAAGAAACAAAATTAAGTAAATCAAATCAAAACTCAAAAAAATTTAAAGCAAAAATAAAATCAAATTCTAATCTAAAATTTTTCAAAATGTAACTAGATAGTTTTCAAATTTTTACCTAAAAAAAAGCATATCATCATTTCCAATAATCACCTATGAAAAAAAAAATTATCAGTAATGAAAATTAATAAACAAAGAGAAAAGATGAAGATTTAGTAAAAACTCATAATCCAAAATAAATTTGCAAACACCTACATAACATAGAAAGCAAGTAGACATAACTTACAAATATAAGATTGAAAGCATGAATTTGATAAATAAATCTAATAAATTATAGAAAAGATAAAGAGTCAAACCACAACTAAAGAGAGTTGAACAACTTCAATAAAAAATGATAAAGGGCAAACAGAAATGAACAACTTCAAAAAAAAAAATAATGAAGAACAAAAAGGAGAAAGTAAAATGAAATAACAAAATCTTAAAATTTATACAGAGAGGAGTGAAAAAAATTGGTGGGATGAAAAATTGCTTTCATTTCTTTTTCTCCCAAATTTGTGCCTTTATACCTTTAGCTATTTAAATTTTTTCTAAGAAATCATGTTTGTAATATATTATAAGAGTGACTGTGTGTATATAAAATAAAATTTATTAACAAAATATATAATATATATTTTATGAAATAAAATTTTTAAATTTTTAAAAAATAAGAATTAAATTTATTATTATTATTTATAAGAAATCTAAAATTTTACAATATAAAAATATACAATATAGATTATAGGATTCTAATATATTTATTAAATTACTAATTATATATAATCTGTTTATATTTCATTATTATCATTTTATTAATTTTTAACATAATATTATTAATACTTAATATATTTTACATAAATTATTTTAATTGATATAGATAATAATTAAATTTTTTTAAAAATAAAAATATGAAAAATAATTTTATTAATTTTTATTGATTTATTTTAAAAAATAAATTTGAATTTTTTTAAAAAAAATTTAGAAAATTTTTTTTGTAGGAAACTTTCTAATAGAAATATATAATTATAATTTAAATAAAAACTATATATTATATATAATTCCATGAATTAAAAAAATTTAAATTTAAACTAAATAAAAATTAAAAAAAGCACTAATATGAGATAATGAAATAAAATTAAAATCAATACTTAATAATTCATAATTTTAAATAATTAATATAAGTAAAAATAATAATTTTGATAATTAAAATTAAATAAAAATATTAATACTTAATAACTAATAATTTAATAATTGAAATAATTCATATTAATAATGAATATATATATATATATATATAT
This sequence comes from Erythrophleum fordii, assembly GCA_032878935.1. NCBI lineage: Eukaryota > Viridiplantae > Streptophyta > Magnoliopsida > Fabales > Fabaceae > Erythrophleum > Erythrophleum fordii. The sequence goes on along the minus strand of JAVQMF010000049.1, from coordinate 14,906,510 downwards.
ATATATATATATATATATATATATATATATATATATATATATATATATATGTATGTATGTATGTATGTATGTATGTATGTATGTAAATAATTGAATCACTTTTCATTTAATAATTTATTTTCATTTTTATATTTATCTCTATCTTGCACATCTATCTAAAAATTCACCTCTGAAAACGTTTTACTTCATATAAAATTGGACTAGATAATAGGTATATAAGTAGAAATGACCTATAAAACTAATATCTTAAGGTTTTAAATTAAAGGGTGGTACTAAATCCACTTATATAACTCCTCTTAAAAGTTCAACGAAAAAAGCCTAATAGATGTATCCAATATTTAAAAGTAAACTTAGTTTTTGACAAAACACTTAGAACTACAAGAATTAGCTACTAAAAGAGTCATTAAACAAAAGTTCCCTTTCATGCTAAAGCAAATAAAGACTATTTATAAATTTGAAACATTGAGCACATGTCTTAGACTAAATAAAGGATGTTAGGGCTCAAGGGCTTATACCTTACCACTAAGTTCTTTGTTTTAAGTGCGCTCCCAATTTCTATATGACTCTGCCTAACTACTGAGCTCTTTGCTCTAAGTGATCGTAAAAAAGGTTTCTATCCATTTGAACTACCACATTCATTCTTATTTATGCCAAACCAAACTCTAATATTATTGTTGGGACTTAGGAGAGCCTTAGATATCACAGAGATCTATTGGTTTTCCTTTAACATCCATAACAGCATTAAATATATTGTCAAATACATTTTTCTTTATGTGCATAACATGTGAATTATATTGAACTAATAGATTTTTTCAATATGAAAACTCCCAAAATATACCCTGTTTCATTTAGTTATGATATTGCGTATAGCCAACTAATTAAAAGCCCCTTGATCTACTACTATGGGATAGATTTTCATATGTTGCCACAATTCTTTTCTATCTAATCTTAGATGAGAGGGATTATTTTCAACTCTATTTTTTTAAAAGCATCTTTGTTCCCCTTAAAAACATGATGCATAGGTAGAAACTATTGATAACAATTGAATCTAGAGTTTCTCTCCCCATACTTTAGGGTAAAAGCTTTTAAGTTGTTCATGCAATAAAAACAAGTTAATTTTCTAACAGTATTCCACCCCTGACAACTAAAAATCATTTATCATCTACATTACTACTACTCTCATTTGAAAATTCTATTTTTTTTAGATGTTATTGGTTGATACATTTTTCTCCTATAATAATTTCAACTTATCAATCAATGGCTGTAAGAATACATCAATTTTAATTATGGGATTTTGTGGTCTAGGAATAATTATCGTAAAAAATAAATAAAAAGCAGTCATGTACAATTTAAGAGAGAGATTATAAGAAGTAATTATCGTATTCTAGTATAAATATGGTGAAGTAGACTTGTTGTATGGAGTAAACCTATCAGTGTGTAAACCTAGTCAAACATTTCATGGCTTCATAATAAAGTGGAAATATATCCTATCAAAATCTTTCCCTACTTCTCTATAAGATGAATGACACAACACATATTCACACCTTTTATTGTTCCAATATCATCACATAAGCTCAGCAAATCTCATTGAAACATAAAGGCTTTTTAATCTAGGGGTAATTGGTAAATACACATTCTTTTTACTAAAATCTCCTTCAAACTTTGTTTTTGACTAGGTGGATTAGTTTTATATCAAAGTGCTCCACAGAATTTACACATTGTCTTGTCTATGTCATCTTTATAATATAGCATACATTCATTGACATAAGTATTAATTTTTTGTGCAAATAGACTAAGTTTTGATACTAACTTCTCAATTTGATACCAATTATCAGATATGGCATTATTAGGTAGGTAACTATTTTTCATAAAATTAGCAAAATGATTAAAACTATACCGTGACACATTGTTGTCAACTTTAATACTTAAACATTTCTACAACAATGATAGCCCATATTGATTGATACATCTTAGACACAGTAGTCATTGATATACATTTAATAAATCATAAAGTTTTTAGATTTTTACATTTGGTGATTTTTCAATATGACTAATATTATCATCATAATCTATTTCATTAAAGCTATATGTTCTAACATGTATGTTACTTATTGGGGATGGTTTAATATCACTATAACATGTCTAATACTGATATTTAAGTTGAATCCCTCTTTTATTAAAATCAATTTCTCCTTCATCAATTGTAAGATATGTTAATTTTTATATTTAGAACAAAGACATCTAATTTCTTTTCTTCCTAAACTTGGTCCTTTTCCATAAATAAAGCTAATAAAATTTTTTATTTATTGTAAAAATTAATTAGTATATCCTTTACATCCAAGATTTAACTATTATATATGTCTACTTTTCATTGTTAGAAATTTTCATTTTTTGTGATAATAAATAATTTAATATTATTTCAAAATTATTGTTAAAGTAATTTATCTTACAAATATTATCAAATAAATTAATTCTTTCTTCCATGATCCAAATTATTATCATTACCAAAATTTTTAATATTAATTTATAAATCTTACCCAAGAAGCAATGTAAACAATTGTAATAATTAACAAAAAATAATTACCACAAAACAAAAAATAATCAATACTATAAAATCATTATTTATAATCAATAAATAAAAAAGTATTTCATATAAATATTATTAATCATGTATTTATACTTACTTCCTACATCTTGAAGAAAGAATATAAGCAAACAAACCTCCACAGCTACAGCTAGAATTGAAACAACGAACAAATATCACTAGCTAAATTTACGAAGCAATGCAATAAAATAAAATAAAAACAACTGTAATAATTAACAAAAGACTAAGAATTACAAAGAAGAAAAAAATTATAATTGAGAAGAAGTGAAAATTGTAAATAAGAGAAAACAATGCAAAAATACTGTATACATAAGTATGATACATTCAATAGCTGTTATATTTAATATAACAGCTCTTTTTTTAATGACCCTTTTTTTAACAGATTAAAAAAATAGCAAAAGTATGTCAAAGCCAACCATGTTGCAATTGCAATTGCAATTTTTTAACAAAAGTAAAAAAAATTTACTTTTTATTATATTATTTATATTTTATTTATATATTTATTAAATAATATAATAATTGATTTATTGAACAACTATTTATAATTTAATAATAAATGTAAATTATAATCTAAGTTAACAAAATATTTAAATTATATTACTTCTAACTTACTATTATTATACTAAACTATAATATATATATATATATATATATATATAACATATTATTATATAGCAACGGAAATATAATATAGGTTGCCATTGTTATATAACTTTTTTTTTTAAGTACAAAAGATAGGAGAAAAAATAAATATATTTCAAATTTATCCATTTTTTAATAAACATTTTATTTTTATTACATTATTTATATTGTTTATATATTTATTACATAATATAATTAATACATAATATAATAATTGATTTATTAAATAACTATTTTTATTTAATAATAAATATAAATAATATAACTTATAATATAATCATAATATAAATTAAACAAATATTTATATTATATTATTTTTAATTTATCATATATTAATTAATTACATTTTAAATTTTCTTTAATTCATATTAGATTTTTTAGCATATAAATATTATTATATATAGTATAATATATTACTATATTATATAATATTATTATCTCTCATCAACTATGTGTTATGACAGCAACATATTTGGCCTAAACATATTGCTATTGCCAGTATATTTTCAATTTATCAATATTTTTAATAAAAAATTATTTTTATTATATCATTTATATTTATTCTTTATTTATAAAATAATATAATGATTGATTTATTAAATAACTATTTACTATTTAATAGTAAATATAAATAATATAACTTATAATATAATTATAATCTAAATTAAATAAACATTTAGGTTATATTACTTCAAATTTATTATATATTAATTAATTAAAATTTAAATATACATATTATACATATATAAAATTTAATTAAATAGTTGGTATCACTAATCATATGGCTATTGATATTTTTAACAACAACAACTTAGTTGGTTAAAGCCAACTATTTATCCGTTTTTAAAGATAGGAATAGCAACTTGATTGTCTAAAACTAAGCATTTCTCCATTGCTATTTTTAGCGACAACAACTTGGTTGAACAAATATTTTCTTCCACTCTGTTTAGTTGTCATGTTGCAAATGTTTGCTATTTTTTTATTATTTTTTATGTTTCCAACAAAATTTTAGAATGTAAAAGTTTTTTTTAAAAAAAAAAATTGCTTCTGTCAAAATTCTGTCAAATGCTTCTATTGAAAATTACTTACATTTTGGTGGTGTTATAAGCCACATTACACAAACTCATAGGCCAATAATCACTTAAAGATTAAGGTGAATCATATTTGGAAGAAAATAATATAAGTACAATTCAAAAGCTCTCAGCAAATAACCTTTTTTTAAAAAAACTAAGACCATATTAGTCAAATCTCTCCTAAGTAAATCCTAACAAATTTTATAAAATTTAGCATGAAAATCATTGGACTAAGGACACTATTAGCTTTTAATTGAAATATTGCTCTCTTAATTTTTCCAATAGTAACAAACGCTTGAAGAATCTGCGAATAAGAAGGTGAAAGGATAGGAATATCAAACTGTTCAAATCCTGAAGGATATGTTGAATTGTCTATAGAGTAGAGGATGAAAAAAATTATTAGAATTAAGATATTGTAAATTGCTCAAATCCCTAAAAATCCTTTACCAAGACACCATCCTCTACTTTATGTCAGAATATAAAATTATTATTCTATGCTTACTAACCAAACCATGAAAATAATTGTCTAGCTTTTAGTGCCTATAAAGCTTCCTTACACTCATAGCAAATATATTCAAGATCTTGCCAAATGGCTCTTCAATTAAGTCCACATCATCCTTAATTAACCTTAATTGGACTTGTTTTAATTGCTTTTCTAAATCATAAATCCTCTTTTTAATATTACCATCCTACGTTTTGTTCCAACAAATAAGCTCACGATGAATTTAATTAATTTATTGGCAACTTAATAAGCAAAAGAATGAAGAACCCATTCATTTCAAATTTTCTATATAATATTATTACCTTGAGGAAAATAAAATAAAAAATTTTCAAAACAGAGTGGGCTTTTCCTATAAGCCAGACACACACACACACACACACACACACACACACACACACACACACACACACACACACACACACACACACACACACACACACACACACACACACACACACACACACACACACACACACACACACATATATATATATATGAATGTACTAATCACCAATGGAGCTAACGTGATCTAAAGCAAATAAACTAAGGGTCTGCAAACCTACCTGAGGAAACAACTCAAGTCATTGGGGACCGCACAAAACATAATCTAGTCGACCCTATACAACATCAAGTCCCTATATTATTAGTTCATATGTGCCACACTCCATGAGACCTAATATCTATAAATTGATAAGGTATCAATTATATTATGGAAATGATTCTCACCCTGTGAATTTGAGATCTATATATAAAGTTAATGAGGAGATGAATCCAATAACTAATAATAGTATCCCTCACAGGAGTCCCAAAAAAACCAAAACCACTACTATGACCAACTACATCACAATAAAAAAAAATTGATGATATCCAAAATATTGAAACCTCCTTGATATTTTAGTAAGAGACTGTTTAGTTTATATAAAAAGAAAAAAAAATGTAAGGTTATAAGTATATATTAACATTCATGTAAATGTTGAATTGTCGTGGCTTCACTTAAACCATGACAATTCCAACTTAACATGATTATGGCGCTTGTTCAATTCTTAAATTGACAGCTTTTGCACTTGTTAGTAAGAAGTAAGATCAATATCAATAGAGTAATTTGAGTATTTTAAGTACATAATAACACTTTAACTAAATCCTTAGCTTCTTTTATGTCTTAAAGAAAGATTTTTTGTATGCCTAAAATTCACTGAACTAGCTAAGTCATAATTGATATGTTTTACCCATTGAATTTAAATAAAAAGAAAAAAGAAAAATGGAGTTAATGCTTACCTTAAAATTTTTAATTAAAACTTGGTACTTGGATATCTACATATGCTCATTTTGATACTTATTAAACAAAGGCTTCTTGTCCATGATTAACTATAAATTGAGAATTTTTCTTAAATAAACATAGCCTATATGTTATTTGATCCATAAATAAGTGATAATAAATAATAAAATATGAATTTTTAAAACAAAAAGTGTATATATCATATCATTTATGAATCTCAATCACAAATATTGAATGATAATAAATAATAAATAAACTTGTTTGTAAATGTGGTTCATAAAAAACATCATATGAACACACGTGCGCATGCGCATACACACACGTAAAGTCTTTTTTTTTTTAATTGATAGCAACATAATTATACCTTTTATCATGGGATTCGAGAGTCACTTTAAAAAATATGGAGAATGACAGAACAATAGGACATAAAATTTTTAATTTTACCATGATGATTGGTGAAGTCTTTTTTTTTTTAATTGATAGCAACATAATTATACCTTTTTATCATATGATTCGAGAGTCACTTTAAAGAATATGGAGAATGATATAGTAGTAGGAGCAGATAATATACTTACTGAGGTGTAGAAAAGTTTAGAAGTGAAATGTATAAGTTGGCTCACAAAATTACTTAATAAGATTATGAAATCTAAGAGAATGTCAGACAAGTGGAGAAGAAATACTTTAATTCTTAGTTATAAGAATAAAAGGAACATACAAAACTGTATAAATTATAGAGAAATTAAACTCATGAACCACACTATAAAGTTATAAAACAAGGTTATTGAGTGGAAATCAAGACAAGAGACTCAAGTTACAGATAATCAATTTGATTTTATACCTAATAGGTCAACCGTGAAAATTATATACTTGTTACTAAAATTGATGAAAAAATATTGAAAGAATAAAAAAGACTTACATATGGTATACATCAATTTAGAGAAAATATATGATAGAGTGCTAAGATATGTTTTGTAAAAAGCTCTAAGAAAAAAAAAAAGAATCTGTATTGCTTATATTTGAGCAATTTAAGATATATATATAATAGAGTTACAATTAATATAAAAACACAAAATGAGCCCACTAAAGATTTTTTAATAACTGTTGGCTTATATTAGGGGTCAACTTTGAGACTCTATCTTTTTACTTTATTCTTATATGTACTTACTGAACATATCTAAGAGTCAGTTCCATAATGCATGTTCTTTATAGATGATATAGTTTTAGTTGGGAAGTCAAGAGAGTAAATAAATAAAAAGTTAGAGATATAAAGATTAGTTTTGGAAATACATAAATTTCATTTAAGTAGAAATAAAATGAAATATATGAAATGTAAATTTAGCAAGAGGCACACTAATTCTAGTGTAGAAATGAAAATCAAATAACACACTATACTATAAGTCACTCAGTTTAAGTATTTTAAATCTATCATACAATAGGATGAAAAAATAGAAAAATATGTAAACCATAGGATTTAAATGAGATGGATGAAATAGAGGAATGTTTCACCTGTTATTATAGATAAGAGAGTACCACTCAAGTTTAAGAGTAAATTTTACCGCACAATTGTAAAATCAGCAATATTGTATCAGATTAAGTGTTGGATAATAAAAAAATAATAAAAAAAATAAGTTTAATATTACAAATATAAGAATGTTACATTGGATTAGTAGACATATCAAATAAGATAGAATTAGAAATGAATATATTAAAGAGAAAGTTAGAATCGTATTTATTGTGAAAAAAATTGTAAAATTGTATTTTAGATAATTTGGACATATGTGTAGAAGATCCATAAAAGGTCCAATAAGAAGATTTAATTAGATAGAGAGTAGTCCAATAATTAAAAATACAAGATTGTTAATATTGGTATGCCCACAAGTTGTATGCCTTTAATAAGCACATACGTTGGATCAGGACTTCCAGAAACCTTATATAAAGTGGATGTACCCAGCCTTCGAATGAGCCATGGATAAGTTGCAATTAGATCAAGCAGGATTTGCCGAAGACTATGAAGTAGAAAATGATCCTTTTCTAGCACCCTGCAATGCAACAAAGATATTAATAAAGAATAAAGGACCAAACTAAATTATTGACATGAAGTACAAAAAGTGCGTGGCAGCCAGATGCCCCATATATTGTGTCATATGCGGTGACATTATTTAATACTGGAGAGGTCTAACATTGCGAGTATTGGAGAATGAAGGACTTTTCTCGTTACGATCAGAATGTCATAGGTGATATAGGCGCCATCTGAGTTTTAAACGTATAAAGGACTTCCATTGGGCTCAAGCGTACCCCTTCCATATAAATTTATTTCGAGCGTACCAAATATTAGAGAATTAGGATCACCAGACAGGCGATCAGCATTATTGTAGATAAACAAACCTATTATCAATCAATTGAATAACAAACAATGGCTAAATATGATCAGTTCGAATGTCTAGATCAGAACCAAACCATATCGCGTGGGCAAAAGAACATTGTAAGAATAAATTATTCATAGATTCTTCCTCTAAACCACAAAAAATGTACTAATTAAGTAGAAACCTGCAAATGATACATTCACAGAATCTAAGTCCAAAGCCAGAGACAGTGCACAACCTCTAGATGAATAGGATTAATCGTGGAGGAATTTTTAATCTCCATAGTAGTTTCCACAGAAACCTCGTTACTTGGTTAGAATGTGATAAACCTGAGTATGGACGCGATTCATAGATGATATCACAAACACTGCCTACCCGAAAACTGCCTTCTAACATAACTTTGACTCCACATATAATTTCTCTCTATCTATATATGCTGGTTCAATTCAACGGTATGGGTTCTTCAGCTTCCGTTAGTGGACCGTTATTTCAAGAACGAAACTGAAAGGTTGAGAGTTAGACCCAGGCAGACACAGTGAATATGGCACATATATCTGTAGTCATTCGGCTTTTTATTCTTGAATCTCACTTCCTTCCCCCGATCTCTCCCTTTTTGTGGCCCTTTGAGTTCTAAGGCCCTTCCTCACTCTTCGAAATCAGATTCAAAAATTAACACCCATCATTTTTATGACCCCAGTCAAGGACTCGAATCACGCAGTGCATTGTCTGAGATTAGCTTAAATTCACTAGTATCATGTGGTCTGTCATGGTTTTTACACGCAACAGTTTAGAAAATTAAATCTATTTTTTGTGCAAATCCTTCAATTTTGGGTAATTATACTGTTTAGAGTTTATACTCGTTTCAGTTTGTTTATAGCAACTTAATGTCTAATCTTTTAATGAATGAACATGAATATTAATTGGAAATATAAAATATCTTATTTTCCAGAAAAGGGTGAACAATTAATTTGTTACCAAAAAGATTTTATTCTCGAGAACTCAATTTTTTAAGGTAGAAATTCTTCATTGTTAGATTACCTGATGATGTATATGTATAATAATAATAATAATAAATATTTTACTCAAATTTTAAGAAAACTCAATGGTAGAAGAGCTCGACCTCGTGGGAGAAGACACAACATTTTTGTTATGGAAAATTGGATATATGACTTTAATTTCTTTTGCTCGTTATAAGAAATTAACTTTACTATAAGAAAGAATAAATATTTAGGAGACATTTGGTATATTGTCATCTCAAATGTTACGGTATATTGCGTATTCATGAAATGCCATATTATAAGGTACTATTTCATTTATGATACTTATATTTATAACAATTATAATTGATGATATCTTACATCTTACATATCATATATTTATATTTTGTTGCACATATTAATTAATGATATTTACATTTTGAAATTCTAGCTATATCATTTTAAATATAAATAAATTGCATATTATAGATTTTTTAGCGTTCATAATAAAAATATAGTTCAAATTAATATATATATATATATATATATATTATATATATATATATATTTATGTAATTTATTCTCTCTTCATCCATATAAAAATAAAATACAATATGTAATTCCTTAAAAAATTTATGTATTATAATTTTCATGTTTCTTATAATTCCTAATAAATAATTTTTTCGCAGAGTTAATTACCATAGAAAAATAAGCGAAGATTATAAGAACATTTAACGTACTTTATCCTATGATGTAAAATGACAGAATATTTTGGTAATTATAAAATAATATAATTTTTTACCATGATATGATATCGACGTATTATTTTAAATGCTCTCCAATTATCATATAACAATATATAACAAATATTATGATCTAATTCTAATAACCAAGATATCGTTATATATAAAATGATAGAGCCAAAATAAAAGTATAACAAAACTTTCATTACAAGTACATAGGATAAAAATAGCACAAGAGCGCACTGAGCTAAAAATGTAAGCCTGAAATAATGCAGAGGTGCACATTTTGTAATTTAACCTTTTTACAGTTCCATTCTTATTTAAAGACGCAACAAATTTTAGACTGGATATCATGTTAATTAATTGAAGATGGCTGTACGGTGGTTCAACATTACACCTTTTTCCGACAATAATTCATAACAAAGAAAAGGGGGAATGGACAAGCTTCCTTTGGGCTTTAATGAAGAAAACATTTAGATATTTTAATGACCTGGAAATAGCGTTGTTGACTTGTTGTAGAACCCATCGTATATATATTACGCTAACGTATAGAATTTTATTTTTGGTAAAGCAAAATTTGAGTGGGACGTGTCGGGGGAAGAGAGGGAGAGATGTTGTAGGAATGTGAGCCTTCACCCTCTGATGGCCCAAGATTGATCTGCCTGGCCTTTGTGGGCCAACATTATTTAACTTGGGCTGAATTGAGGCCCATCAATGGGTTCGGCAAAACTACTAGGTAATGATGTCTCTTATACATTGTCCTGGGAGTATGAGTCTTTACCCACTGATGGCCCAAAAGTGATTGGAATACATAAAATTATGTCCCCGAAGGTTAACATTTAGGATGTGTGTGCAGCAAGGTAATTAGAATAGTGAAGACCACTTTGCATGACTCGATTTGAGCTAATTCGAATATATATGTGTATGTGTGTGTATGTGTGTGTGTGTGTGTGTGTGTGTGTTACATGCAGATCACATGCTAGGTAAGCTATGTAGCTTCTGATGTAATGTGTGTGCATCAGTTTGTCACGGAAATATATGTTGATAGAGTACGGATTCAGACTTAAAATTCAATCTAATTTAAAAAAATTAAACTAGGAGGACTCAATGGAAAAATTTTAAATTCTAAGAAGTTCTTTAAAAGTTGACTGAAAGTATAAGAACCAAATGAGTAGTTAAACCCATAATTCTGTGACAATGCATAGGCGCAGGCGTACCTTTTGTAATATGACTTTGTACAAATCCATTTTCATTTAAACAAGAAGCAAGGATGTTATAAACTTGATTTCATGTTAATTAATTTAACGTGGGTGTAGGGTTGCTCAACGTTAGACCTTTTTCCCACAATAATTCATTACAAGGAAAAGGGAAAATAGATAAGCTCTTTTGGGCTTTAATGAAGCAAATATTTGGAATTGTTTTTATTTTTTTGTTGTCATAAAGGATACCCAAAACCTTAAAAGTAGAAAATAAAAAAAAGAAGTGAAGTAGAGATGGAATTTATTATATCAAGACTTCTTAACATTTATACCCAAAAAAAAAACATATCATTTAAGTCAAGGCCATTGAAAATTAGATTTTTTGAAGTACTAAGGAGTAGTGTCCTTACAAAACCTTTCGTCTATTACTCTAGTCTACATAGTTTTTTCTTTCAATCAAGCAAATATTTGAATGGGACCATTGGTAATTTTGATTTTTTAGGGGTTACCATGGCAAATTTTGATCCACTTAAATTTTTAAAAATTATATTTATTTATAATATATCTTTAAAAGTGGCCCCCTTTAAGAAATTATAATTGATATACCCTTAAAAAAAGTTTGTATATTAGTTTAATACATGTTATATTTTAAATAACAAATTATTATTATTATTATTATTATTATTATTATTTTGGGTGAAACAAATGAGGCCGAAGCTAGAACCAAGAAACTAAAACACTATAATAGGGTAGGGTATAGAAACTCTTATAACATTAGCATTCAAAATAGGGACTAAATCAACGAAGGCCTCAACCCAAATTTTAGATAACCCAAACTTGTTAACTCTACTATTAGCCATAAAATTAGCAGCTTGATTGGCTTTATGACTAACATGCCTAATTCAAACTTGCCACTTATGATCAAGAAGAGAAGATATGTGATGAACTTGGTTTCCACCTACAATTCCAAGCTTACGATTATTAATCATGTCTATAGCTTGAGTATAGTGAAATTCAACACTATTTTATGAATTCCTCTTTCCCAAGTCAACTTGAGACCCTATTTAATACTTTATAATTCAGCATCAAGGACAAAGTAGTTGGCCAATCTCCTGTTATAGCCAAAGACTTGGTTACCTCTTTCATCTCTTACTAAGCCACCACATCTAGAACATATCCTATTAGTGAGAACAGAGACGTCACAATTTAATTTATACTAGTTGTGCATAGATAAACTCCATTGTTGATTTGAGTGAGGATAAGTGTTATAACTTTCAGCAACTTCTTCACATTAACACCTAAAAAGGATGTACAAGTTTGCAAAATAGCCGACATTGTGTCATAAGGGTACTAAAACCCTCTTTGAACATGTGATAACATATCCACTTCCATAAGAGCCAAACACCAATGCCCCAAGTGAAGCCCTATCAAACACTAGAGTCGATGTCCAAAGCTTCAAACAAATTAAATGTAAACTAGTCTTGTAAATTACTAGTAAAAGATTAAGCTTTACTAGTAGGTTTAATTAAATGATTCCATACCACCTAGGCAATACAATAGTCATGTAAAACATGAAAAGCTAATTTCTTCAATCATAATCTCTCTAGTCATACCCTCCATAACACTTAGGGAAGAGGTAGGAAACAAAATAAGAGTGAAGAAAAAATTTACTCTATTATTTTCTTCAAGGAACAAAGATTTAAAATAATTAATAGCATGAACTTGCACAACTTGAAGCTCCTGGATCCAATTCCCATTACCATCTTTGAGGTTTTGAATTTTATTTCTATACCATTTAGCTGTGGTTTTCACGTGGTAATATTTGGTGTTATGATTACCTTGATCAATCTATAAAGTTCTAGAACCATAACAATTCTTTTTGGAATAATACTTCCTCCAATTCTTCTTGAAGCAAATTCTTGTTATCCCTTCACTTATTTTATATTTTAATTACATTATATATAGTGAAAACCAAAATTTTTCTATAACTTTAGCATAATAGTAAAGAGATTACACATACATAAAACCTTATCTGACATTATTTACTATGGTATTTAGTTCATAATGCTATGTTAGGTCTCCGTATAGGTCACCTATTACATAGTTCATAAGACAAATCCTAAAGTCAAAACATCATTTAAACATATAACAAATATTTGAATAGATGCATAAATAAAAAAGGGCTTAATGGAGATAGTTCTACTACTCAGTTACTACATTTATTCTCTTATAACTATCTCAAGTTAAAAGGGTTGAAGGAGAAGGTGTTTGCTAAACATCATCAGAAATAGTTATCATCTCTGTCTTCATATTTACCATAATTTAGACTCAATCCATATTAGGTATATCAATATAAATCCATTTAATTTTAGTCACATATCTGGTCATCAACATTTTTGCTATCTAAATACATTACCCAAAAAGGCAAGAATTCTAAAATTCTTACTAAGACATGACAAAATTTTGAAAACACGCAATGGTCCAGCTATCTCATTAAAAAAACAAAAGAAAGCATTTTGCATATTCATCCCTTATTTATTTGAGAATACCATCCCAAGCAGAATATTCAAATAAGTTAGACATCAATTCATTGGAACAAAATGCTTCTTCAGATCTAATTTAATACAAAGTTAGGCATGATGCCCTGAAGATTAGAAAGAGGTGTTAAATCAACTTTCACTATTTTGCCAAACCTATTATCTATGTAGGTTAAAAACTTTGTATCATAATACTTAAGAAAAAGGTTAGGTATCTGAACCCATATTGCTATTCAATTAATGCTAGTTGAATTAAGGTCAAAGTTAAGACTTCACTTTTGAGTAGTGAGATAGTGATCATAGATTATCCAAGCCCTCTAGTAAAAGCAAAATCAAAATCATCAAGGCCAGTGAATTTTATGAAGAAGAAAACGGTATCCAAATTGACCAAATTAAGAACTATGCTTTTTACCCCACATCAATTAAATATGAGCCTTTGAAGCTTTGTACCTTATAGATCATCCCAAGAGCTTGATGATCAAAGATTTACTCTAAGATCTCTACAAACATTTCTCAAGCTTATGGGAAAGAATAAACTCAGGGCATTCATACCCTGCTTCAAACAATTCAACTACGCAAAGTTTCATAATAGCATTATCAAGTTCGCCTAGCCCATCATTTATAACCTTAGCCTCATCATCATCATTCATTAGGGCCCAAAATTGCTTCGACTCCTTATTGTTATCACTAAAAGATCCATCCAATGAGGTCTCACTTCCTATAAGCATTTGTTTATAACTTTTCTTATACCTTTCCTTTACTCCCTAAGAGGGTTTTCAAACCAACCACATCACCATACATAATTGCAGATGCCTTAGGTTGAATGAATAGTAACTGCTTTTGATATTCTTTGCACTCCAATCATGTTAGTTCTTCTCCTTTATTAAGATCGCCTCCTTCACACAAACATCATTCATCACCTTAAAAGACTTGAAAGAATTTTTAATTTGAATATGATTTAGATCACAACAAAATATTATTGTTACTTACTCTTTATGATTTATAACTCTAAGTCTTCAAGTATAGATTGTATTTACCTATTGATTTATTCTACACAACCCACCAAAATCAATCCAACTTGCACAATTGGATTGTTTTGAGTTGACAAGTTATGGTAAAATTCTTTCAACTTGTTGTTATATGGGTTAGGTTGTGATTTGAAAAAAATTCAGCTTAAACTCACAAACCTATCCATACTTTTGTTCTCACTAAATTTATAACTTTAATTTGTAAAAGAATAATTTTAATTTAAAATATGACACTTTTGTTATTTTAAATTATTTTAATTTATAAATGAATCTTTTAAAATTTCTCCAATTAGTAAACCCAACCTACACATTTATAGGTTGGGTTGGTTACAACAATGTGCCAGTTGGATTAAAAACTTATTAATATTATTGATTTTAATTTACGTTGCTTGTTTTATAATAATGAATGTATATTATTGTATACATTTATAGAATGCTAATGAGATTATATATATATGCACCGTATAATGGTTATAAGACTTTTTTTAAAGAAAAAAAAAAACAATTATACATTATAATATATATAATCGGCTTACCCTTTAAAAAAAAAAAATTCTTCCACCACTCCTGAATCAACCTGGATCCCCTCCAATCAGCCTATAACTATAGGGGATGCAGTTAATTGCTTTAGCCAGTTTTTTCAAAGGATTACAAATTTTAATTGTAATGATAAAAATTATAACTATGAAAAAATATATATTTTAAAATTTTTAATTGTATTACAATTGAAATTTTTAAAGTGAAATTTTTTTTCATAGTTAAAAATTTTGTCTTTAAAATTATAATTTTTATCTTCACAATTAAAATTTATAATTTTAAAAAATAAAATACTTTAAACCAATTAGCTGCATCCCTACGGGGGAGGATGATGATGCTCTTGAATTGGACGTCTCTTTTCCTTAGATATATTGCTCCGCATGGCCTTGCTGGGCCAACATTTAACTTGGGCTGAAATGAGCCCGATCAGCGGCTTAGGCAAAACCACTCCTAGGCATGTAAGGACAAACTCATTTTTCTTCTTATTGATAATGGCAGAACTAAAATTTTGGAGAAAAAGATGCTAAAAAAATGTGAACGCATGTTCAGGATTATGCATATAAAGCTTGAATGGTCACTAAATATAAATTAGTGGTGAAAATTTTCAATTCCAATTTAATTTAATTTTTCCTATAGAAAAAAAAGTTTGAAGAGAAAGATAGCTGGAGCCAGCTTGATCGTGATAATCCCAAAGATGAGAATGAGAAAAGGAGCAACATAAAGCATTGGGTGTATAGCCAAAATCAATACGCGTGATGAGCAGCTTAGGAAGGAGTGAGGTGGAGTGCATGAACGTAGGGAGAAGCAATCAGCAGACAAACATACGATCCAATTCATATCTCTCTAATATAATTGTGTTATATATATATATATATATATATATATATATATATATATATATATATATATATATATATATAGACACACACAAATAGAGAACAAGATTTTCAAACTATTTGCTTCCTTTCCCTCCATATCTTCTCTCATTTGGTTAATGCATGTTTATGGTGTGATTCTTAAAGGAAGAAGGATGTAATGGCCAATTACCAAAATTTTACTTTTTTTTTTTCTAATTTACAATTATAACCAAATTTTATGAAAAATATGTTGATTGACCAAATGGATTATTATATTGAAATCACTTGCACAATACTAATTGTTGTCTTGCAATATTTGTTGAATTCAAAAATGAGTAGAAGTGAGAAAAAGTTTCACAAAAAATTAGACTTTGAAAAAGCATATATTTAGAGAAGACTCATAATTCTGTTGTCTTAAAATTTTAAGTTGACGTATAATGGCAAATCTAGTGTCAAATGCTTTTGCCAAAATAATGATTAGCCTTTTTATAAGAAAACTTTTTAAGTCATGTTTATCTACTGTTTAAAGTTGATGGAATCTCTCTAATCACTTTCCCTTTCCCATCTTCTTTCTTTATAATTTGACACTAATTACTATATTATTCGTATCAACTAGTCGATTAACTTTTTTTTTGTTCTTTTATATCATGCCTTTGGTCTACTATTTCAATATATATGTGTATATATATATTTAAAAAAAAACAAATCAAACGTAATCAACAAACTTAAAGTGTTTGATAGACACAATTATTCTAAAGCGGTACCTTACATGCATTTTTTAGTATTTTGAAATATACTAATTACTCGATATTTTTTTTCTTAATGATATATACATGTGGATCAAGATGAGAGCCGATAGGCAAATAAATATCAATTTATTTGATCAAAATAAAATTCTTCATTAAAAAAACCACACGGTGGATTTTACTCAAAATTAATGAAAAAAATAGGATAAAAAATATAAAGGAGAATTAAAAAAAGGAAAAAGTGAAAAATGATGATGAATGGCTAGAGGGATGAAAAGGTCTGGGGATGATTAGGGCATATTGAATTGCCTCCCTGCATAGGTGCAGCCATAATTGCAACACCAAGATGCTGAGGGCTCCTTGCGAAAACTGGAAAGAACCTTTGTGCACGTGCCCTCACGTGCTTCTCTATACCAAAAATTTTCTTAATTTGAATTCTTTCTTATTCCTTGCAAATTGAGACACAATGAAATAAAAAAAATATATGAGATATATTTTTTTTTATTTTTAATCTCTTCTTAATAAAATAAGATCCTTCTCATACCAAAAAAAAAGAAGATGCGAACTCAAGAGTTCCACTTCGTGGGACGCATTATTCCACCCTCGACGGTCATTTACTATTTTTATCGTCTCAAACCAAGCTTTTTTTTCTCTCCATTTTGATCTGTATTTCTTCCTATAAACCTCTCTATATTCCCAGGCCGTATGCTTAATTACGTGCTCTCTCTCTCTCTCTCTAGGGTGCGGGAGCTTGTGGAATTAGAGTGTTGTAACAGTTAATGGTGGTTGATCTCTCACTCTCCTTCTTTGACTTGGGAATTCAATTTCCTGTTCCCTTTCATTTCATTTCTTTTCGACTCCTCCTCACGACTTTCTTTCGGACAATTTTATGAAGGGAAAAAAAATCTTCGAAAGTTACTTGTCCTCCTTCTTCTTGTGCTTCTTTTGTCGCAATTAGGTTGTCTTTATCTGTATCAATATGCTTCTACGCGCCAAAATCACAGAATAGGGCCTTTACAGTACTAATCGAATTTGTGGCAGATTTTCTGTAAAATTGCACGTATCAGTTTCATCCTTTACATGCTTCAATTATGGAGGCTAATTGGGCTTGACAGTTTCTGGATTCCGTTATGCAAATGAATACTCTTTTTGTGGGTTTCGGCGTTTCCATACGTTTGTGCCATTGTTGCATTTAATAATCCTCCTTGTCATTTATTGGCCAAAAAAAAATCCTCTCTAACCTCCCATTTTACGAGATTGTTCTAGGTTTCCTCTGCTTCATCTCTTTATTTATTGTAAATTCAGATTTTGTGATCATGGGTTGTGCTAGTTCGAAGCAAAAGCGATGTCCCCATTGCAACGCGCCTTATTCCCCTGTTCCGAGGAGCTACTCAGTGCACGTCCATCACCCACCTCAAAGCAAAGACGATAGCTATCATGTTGTGGGGCTGAACTCCACTACATTGGGTTCACTGAAGCTTGATTTAAGCCACAAGGCTTTTGATGACAGTGACCAAAATGGTTTCGAGTTTTCTCTTGGCAATTTGTTTGAGAACGAGAACAAAACCAGAGAATTCCCAAAGGGGCTAATTGAGGCCAAGACATGGTCCAATAGGATCGATCAGAAAATACCACAAGTTATTCCCAAGACTCCAATAAGAACGCCTCCCGGAGAACCAGAGACTATCAACACATGGGAATTAATGGAAGGCCTTGAAGACACAAGCCCCTTCCGATCACCGAATCACTTCCGGAGCTTCTCTTTCGATGTCCATCGGCATCCAATTCCTGCCCCTGCCGATCAACACAAACCCATGTCCATGTGGCTTCAAAGAACAGAAGATGAGTCAAGTCTCAAGTCTAACATATCAGATTTTGATCCTGAAGTGATTTCCTCGTTCAGCAAGTCATTGCAACAAGTCTCTCCAGATAGCCCATTTCACCGTCGGACACTGGATAGAAAGAACTTATCGTTGGATTTCATGGAAGAAACCAAAATTAATGGTGATGTTATTGACTTTGAGCCTCTCCCATGTGGACAGGACAAGGTGGTTCTGTATTTCACAAGCCTACGTGGGATAAGAAAGACTTACGAGGATTGCTGCCATGTGAGGGCCATTCTAAAAGGATTGGGTGTTCGGGTCGATGAGCGCGATGTATCGATGCATTCGGGGTTCAAGGAGGAGCTCAAAGAGCTATTAGGTGATAGGTTTAGTTGGGGAGGATTGCCAAGGGTGTTTGTTGGAAAAAGTTACATTGGTGGAGTTAAGGAAATTCAGAAATTACATGAGGATGGACAGCTTGAGAAATTGCTTGATTGTTGTGAGAAGATTGATGATGGGGGTGGAGTATGTGAGGGTTGTGGAGATATAAGGTTTGTGCCTTGTGAAACCTGTTCTGGAAGCTGTAAAATCTACTATGAAGGTCCTGAAGAAGAAGAAGATGATGATGAGGTGGGTGAGTATGGATTCCAGCGTTGCCCTGATTGTAATGAAAATGGGCTAATCAGCTGCCCCGTCTGTTGCTAGTGATTCCTACTTTTCACTTTCTATTGATATTTAACCGAGGTATTTAATCCGATATTTGTGTTTAGTCTTATGGGTTTTTCTGTTTTATGAGTTTTTGTTGTACAGTGAACTTCTGGAATGCTGGATACTATTCTCAAGGAATGACATGTTCTAATCAGTCCTTCTGCGCAACCATTGCAGTTTACTCCATAGTGCATATTTTTCATTTTTCGTTTCAAATGAAAAGGACGCTTGTATACTATTTACTTTCTTGCAAAAATAAGAACTACAAGAGAGTAGAATGACACTAGCATCACTCTCTTGCAGTTCACAATTTGTTCTTCTTCTCTTCTCAATTATAAAAGCTATACATTGTGCTCTTCAATAATTTCTTAGCCTTGAGTGGAACCTCCTCTGTGCTAGCAATTGCAGAATACACGTTTGGTGGTGGGGTTTCTGAACTCAAAGCAACCACCATGCTTGTCTATCTTTTCGCTACCAAATGTTGGCCTATACTCATATTAAAGATAAAGGTTATCTTCCACCCTCTATTTCTATATACAATCAGTTGGGTACAGAAGAATATTTTATTAGAACAATTTTCAAATGACTTTATGTAGAAAAAGTGTTTGTTTAGTTACTTTATTGGTTCTGCATTTGTTTAGTTACTTTATTGGTTCTGCACTACCAACTTCTTTGGACTGAAAAATATAATTCTTCGCTTCGTCTGAAACCTACGCAACAGTCCAGAAGAACTATTTTAATGTTTTAACAAGTTTCACAAAGAAGCGGCTTTAGTTGTTTATTATGCATATGGAAGGATTTTCTGTATGTTTCTTTTACCGTTCTCCACAACCATTTACGTTTAGCCCAATGGAATTTGAGTCCATTAATATGAAGTTTGTGATGATATAAGCAAGAAACTGAACCATCCCAACCAGATGCATGCTTCAGGACTCCAAACGATGAAAATCATCAATTCTGATACTCTTGTAAAGCTATCATGAGTCTTTTCTTAATTATGTGAAATAATTGATCAAATAATGGATTTGAATTTCATGTGGTGCCATTTGCAATAGGACGTACTCACTAAGCAACACCGAAATGATACCATAAAGAGTTCCAAAGAAGTTAACCTATTATTTCCTCACCCACTTATGTCTCACTTTGATCATGTAAACATATGGGGCCTAGAAAGGCAGATAAAATCCCAATAAGCTACGTCACACCTTATAATCTAATCGAAATTATAATCGGTTTGCAAGTGCTTTACAGAGAAGATAATTACTGCGTAGAAATTATTAGTGTCCATTGCTAACTTATGTTACCGTATTAGGGATAAGGAGGACTAGCCCAATGAAGTAAATTTGGACTACTAAACCCAACACGTCAAGAGTTTGGTAAAATAGAAGTAGATAAATGAAGCGCACTGTCATTGATTCTGACTTCAGAAAATCTATGTTCATGGATAAATGCATCGTCAGATGTGTACAGATTGTTGTGAAGGAAAAAATTTTGTTATTCAATTTTTTATTATATAATAACGGTAATGAGAGTTATTTTAATATAATTAATCAAAACACCAATAACAAGTACTCTTAGATTTAAACTCTGGTTGCTTTATGTTAATATATATATGTATATATATATATATATATATATATGTATATATATAACATAGCACCTATCAGTGGTGTATCTAGGGGGGATCAGGGGATTCCTAAAACGTGTATCCTAATATGGAAAAATTTTAGCACGACACCCTTAAAAAATATAATTCACACATGGGTCCCCAAAAATTAAAGTTTATGATATTTGCATTAAATTACTTTAAATGACAAAATATTATTAGTTGTTACTTATTTCTTATGAACAATAAGTTGCTTTAACAATTACAAATTTTCAAGAATAATAAAATTAGAAAAGCAAAAACTTCGAAGAAACTTTATGCTAGGTAAGTTCAGGAAATTAAAAAGCCAAAAAGGCCTCTCCTTCCACTTCCAATTTACCATTATCTCAATCTTTTTTGTTTATTCTCATTTTATTTGCTCATTACAGTCATTTGATATTCACTCTTTTTTACTTTTTTTAAGGTTTTTTTTTTCGTTATTTAATACTTTTCAACTTATTCTTTGTATTTGCCTTGTCTCTACAAATTTTTAGTTTCTCCTCACATACAAGTTTGATAAATTACTTTATTTCATCTATGTTATCAAATTAACCAGTAAATTTTGTCTACTTTTAATTAAAAATTAATTTTATAAATCATAGAAAGTTAGCCAATAAATTGGATAAGATGAAATGAAATGAGACCTATTTAAGAAATATACTTCATTTTTCTTGAACATTGTGATGGTATTTGAACAGCCGTAGGTGGACGGGTCAAGGGCTGTTATTAACATCACTGATTTAAATACAAAATATTGTTTTTAATAATAATAATAATAATAATAATAATAATAATAGCTATATATTTTATTTTACACATATCTATCGCGTTAAATTTTAAATCTCTCTAAAATTGTGTATCATATCATATAGCTGCTTGTATTTTGTCGTCGCCCTAATCAAGGCTAATGAAATAAAGGAATGGTCAAGTAAGAGAGATAGAGGCATGTGAGCGTAACTTTCTCATGGACCAAACCTGGCCGGCAACGGCAAAGCAGTTATTTGGGTTGTAAAGATAAGAATAAATAGTTTACGATAACATAGGTTGGCTCAGATGCCTCTAAATAAAACCAGGGATAAATTAATTACGGTTGGCATATAAATACTTATTCAACTTATAGTTCTGATTGTGATATTGTGATTATCTATCTATTGTAAAATAAGGTGACAAAATCAAAGTACAATGACTTTGGTAGAAGCCGAAACAAATCATAGTCATTACAATCAGCAGCATTAAAATATTAGGAAGAATTTCATATGTTCTTATGCAGACTCCTTATATTTTGAAAGCATCAATACCTGGCGTGAAAGAAGGGGGATGCTAACAATTCTACTTACACCTAAATTCAAATTATTAGTAAGTCAAGAACGTAGGTTTTTCTTGTGTCTATTTTTCTTACCTAGAAATTGCGTATGTAAATTGATGCAGGATCTAGTTGGAGGTTGTCACCTTCCGTGTTTCAAAATTCAGAAACTCATTTGATATTAGGAGACTACAAATGAAAAGTTACTTCACCAAAGAATATGAAGTTGACATGTAATTCTGCTCATAATACCAGAGAAATTGTATACTTGCAACTAGAAACTCTACAGCAAGTGCTTAGATTTTCAAACCAATTATGTCTGTAAAACAAAAAAAAAAGAGTCTTCTAAAAACTGTCTATAACATTTACAAATTTTCTGTTAAGATTTGACACTGCAAATTAGCACAGAGCCAATCCATTAGATCATCAATCTTTGAAGTTTCACTTGTTACGGTGACCCAAATCAGCAGCAGCTTTGGCTGCACGAGTCAACATATCCGAAACCCAGATAGCTCCCTTTGCAAAGTGCTGTTAACCACAGCAGTACCGGTTGCAACAGCGGCTCTCCTTGTAACTGTTGCCAACACTATTGCTGCTGTCCCCGTAATATGGTACTTCTCATCCACATTTTTGAAGGTTTCCATGCCTTCATATATTGTATCACTCAACCCTATTTTATTGCTGAGCTTTGCAACCTTGGCTGCTGCCCTAGATGATACATTATAAGATTCGTCAAAAGCTTTTGCCTTTACCAATGCATCTTTACCCAATACATATCCCTTAGCTACCATGGTTTTCACAACCTCCTGGACCATACTCACTGCTTCTCCAGGGGTAGAAACCAATTTCTCCACATGAATATCCTGTGAAGAAAGCAATGTTCAATCAATCAATGTTAGAGCTTAGAGATTACTAATTATTTAGAGTGCATGATGAAAGTTTGTTGTGAAGAATCTTATGCGAAATTGGGTCTTGGTTACCAGAAACCTATCTCTTTTTTCTTAAAGATAAAATAACAGGTAAAACCACAAAAAAATGAAGCCTCAACATAGGGTCACAGCTGAACATTTGCATTGCATTGAACTTGCTCACTCTTGTCATGTTGTGTCACTGTGATCACACAATAGGGCATAAATCATAGCATAAATTAAGTTTACCTTGGAGAAGAGATGGACATGAAGGGAGAGAAAGCAATGGTTGAGTTCTATCTCAAGGCAAATTGTGCAAGAGGCAACATATTCTGTAATCCATGAGAGACTTGCCAGAAGTTTCAAGGTTGTACTGAGTCATTCCCATGGCTTTTGATTTGCATTTATATCTTTTTGCAATTTTCTTTTTCTCATTTCGTTTTGGGAAGTGGTGGTCACAGGAGGGAAAAAGCCTCAAGGTGACAAGAAGAACAGGTAATTTACGAGAGAATCCAACTATCCAAACATTATTTTACCACATTGTAAAGAGAACCACAATATTGCATAGAAGCACAAACTAATTACCATATTCGAAAATAACTTCTAATTTCATAATAGATAGCCCGGATAATACAGACTACAACCTTAAATAAATAAGCACGGTTTACGAAGAATTCTCATATGTGTATAAAGAAATTTGTCTTATAAATTTGGTCAAATTTGAAGACGAGTTTTCTATGTAAGAATATCAGACATACCATTGATCTTGTACTGCCTTCAGGCTTTGATGTGTGATTGCTCCAATTATCACACTCATCTATGTAAGCTCCCCAACATGAGATAGATACACATTGATCCACAATCACAGATGCCTGAAATAGTTTGGATTGGACCACAGTATGCAGTTTAGCAAATAATATTCAATTAACACCAATACCAGATTACTAAATAGCTAATGTTCAGCAGCAAAAGATGAAAAATTCAACTACAAAGGCACTAATTCTATAGAAAGAAACTTATTTTTTATACTCAGAGAACATATATAAGCATCTTGTAAGTGCATAATTTGATGAAAGAGACGATCATCGACCAACTTTATTTAGGAAAGCCGATGCAAATGATTGTCAATCCACAATATCCAACAGGGAAAGAGCAAGAAAGCAAGAGGGATCAGCATCAGCTTACATTCAGCAACACGGCAGTTTCCAGGGCATAAGCATCCCTAAAAGTCACATATGCAGTACTCGCACATTCACCAGGTCTGTATTATAAACTTCATAGAATATAAATACACAGTCAACTATCATTCTATAATTTAGACCTTGCAAGTATATAAAGCTTTCTGCTCAACAGAAGCGTGAAATAAAGCCAGGTAAATGCATCAAAAAGTGCCAATTTATCAACAAGCTACTTATATCTAAATTGCAAAGAATATGCTTTCTGGTAATGACATTTGAGAAAGAGCACATTTTAACTTCTCTACAATACCAACTCTATAGTAACCCAAACACTCAACAGCAAATACTAAAGTCAAAGCTTGCAGTTATAAATGAAACATTCATCTGAAAATTTTATTGCCAGATTAACACTAGAAATATTGAATTACAAACGACCATACACATCAAACTTAAATTTAGTCAGTGTTAATAAGTGAATCTCATCAAGAAGTTTCAACTTTGAGATACTGTATTTTTATCAGTAAATAAAATGGGGTAACATTACCTGATGACTTCGACAATAATCAATTAAACCCCAGCATGAAAAAAAATCGTGGAGATCCTTCTCTGTTGCTCTAGGGGATAAGCTTGTAAATTCAGCAGTGTAACCACGGGGATACATTATTGTCAACTGACTAATGTCTCAAACTGAAAGAATCAGGATTCAATAAACCTGAGAAAAGCTATGTAAAACAAATTTTGCAAACTAATGAGAAAGAAAGACACATAACCCTGTAAGAATCCTATTGGTCACTCTGGAAATTGATAATGCGAAGCCGTAGCCTTTCCATTTTCCTTTCAATGCTCCATTAATAAGGCCATGGATTGTTTAGAACTAAGAACAAACAGGGAAGAAATGCAACACGTCGGCCATTTTGGATTTTTGAGCATAATGGTTTCATTTTTGTGTAAAAAATTTTAAGATATTTAGTGGTCTCCAACCCATATCAGCCCCAATCTATGCAAAAGAGGAGAAGCAGAAAGAAGAGTGCCCTTCAACTGAAAACCAGAATACTATACATACAATCAAACAACATTATTTTACGAGAGAGAAGCCAGCGTCTACTTCGTCAAAACGAAACCAACTATTTTCATTACAAAATGCCTAATTATGCTTTGAACAGAAGCAGAGTTATTGATATTAGGTTTCAATTTCAAGGATAAAAAATCCACATGCAGTTGATACACTCAATGAAAAAATTATTTCGATTCATAGAGAGGAAGAACCCAATTAGGATAAGCAAAAACCGTAGGGGAAAATGAAGCAAAATAACCCAAAAATGGGACAGAAAAGAAAACATAAAGGAATGTGGTAAAAGAGCTTAAGTAAAGCAGAGTGAGTGTTAGAAATAGAGAAGAAAGTAGAGTCCCCAAGAATCTAACAAGATCGAAAATGCTGAAAAGCCATTGCTTTACAAAACAGTTGTTCATGGTTGGAGGTGAAGCAGAGAAGCCCGCGAAGAGATAGAGACGAAGGGCATCTCCAACCAATTCGAAATTTGCTTTGAGGGTGAGGTAAAGGCAATTCTGAATCCCACGCGCCCTTCATTTGTCTTCTGGATCATTTCGATTGTGTCCAAAGTTACACGCCGTCAATGGATTTCTGAAATCGTTAGGCGGGAGATGCCGATGGTTAACCGGGCCCTAAGTTTTAGCCCCCTGTAAAATTTTTGGACCTCAGTGTATTTTCTCATTCTACTTTCCATACGGTTTCTACAAACCGTGGTTTCTTCCCTTAAGTACCTGGAATGAATTTTGATGGGAATGGGAATGAGAAAAGAAAAGGGAATGGGAACGAGAATAGAAAAGAATCTTAGGTATGTTTGATACTAGAATAAATTTTGATGGGAATAAAAATAGGAATAAAAAAAAAATTTTTAATACTCAAATTTTATTTGGTATGATTTAAGAAATAATGAAAATAACAAATTTATTTTATGTTTAATTAAAAGGAAAAAAAATAAAAAATAAACTAATTTAAAATATCAAAATATCTTTTGATTAAAAAATTAAAAATAGGCTTTTTTACATTTATTTTTTATTTTTGAAATCACAAAAGAAAAATTATTCAGCCATTTAAAAATACTGTCTTTCATCTAAATTAGATCAACAAAAGAAAGCTCATTCCATCAATTCATCGAAAGAAAGCTCGTTCCGGTGTTTAAAGCAAAATATCATTCCATTGAAAAAGAAAGCTAACATACCAAACATGAAGGACATAAGAATCCGTACACCTTTCCTTTCCTCTCCCTCGTATAACACTTATACCAAACATGTAATCTTCACTTTTCATTTCCTTTCCAACAACAGATGAGTGTTCAGAAATTTCTCAAAACAAATTATTCTTCCATGTTCACTACTTTTTTACACTGTAGTTTACTTGATGAAAATAACAAAATTTGTATAGAGTTGAGAGGAAAGGGGCTTTGTTAAGAATGATATCTCCCCAAAAAAAAACTTTAGTCAAGTTTGGGTCAGTTTTAACTCCATCTCAAATGTTATTTTATATAAATTTCATTTTACTTGTTTTGTTAAAAATGTGAATATCATCTTAAATGCTAATCACATTTAATAGCTTAATGAAATTAGTTGACCTATCTTACATTAGGCTTTGTAATTGCACCCACACAATTGAATCTAGTTAAGAGTTATAAGAAAAAAAATACTTGCGGCTAAGATTCTGAGTCTTGATTAAGACATGTTAGGATAAAAAATATTAAAACAACTGCATTTAAGGATTAAGGTGATAACATTAGATAAGATAATGTTCATGGAGTATAATATTCACATTTGAATTCTTTACTAATAACATCTAACTATGTGTAACTAATTAAGTAATTGGATATTGTTAAAATAAAAAGAATTGAGAATGTTTTTAAACCATATAAGACAAAATTGGTACAAAATGCAAATTCAAGAAAAATTAAAATTAATTCTAAATTTTTAAGGAAAAAAAAGGGTTATTTTGCTGGATTTCTCTTCTTCGTTTTCAGTATTTTTTAATGCATTTTAATATCACAAAATTTTAACTTTTAAACTAGCATTATTGTCTGTGCATTTACGGGCAACTTAAAAAATTTTCGTGGGATTCATATTAAAAAGAAGTTTTCAAAAAAAAAATTTTTTTTTTAAAGAAGCATTAGTATAAATAGAAATTTGACATGTATTTTAATATCACAAAATTTTAACTTTTAAATAGGAAAAGGTGACTTACGTGTCCTTTTTTATGTGAACAGTATTAGTTCAGAAAGAATGAGTATGGAAGAATATCATTCTAATATTTAAACTATCAACCAAACAGCACGTGGGCCTTTACAACAATAAATAAATGCTGTTAATTTGTTTGAATTGTTTATGGCCTTCACATGTTAATTACTTTGTGTCTGGCGCTAGCGTCCACACTGCACTGCCCTCACCCGCAGCTTTGTGGTTTAATCGTACAGAAGATGCCAGAACGTTTCGGGTTCAAAACGCAGTAAATGGATTAGACTTATATATACGCAGTTACTTATTACAATGAGGTGCTGTTCCCTTTTGGTTTTGGGCCAGTTCTTTTTTGTGCCTTTGGTCTCCTAAAATATATATATATATATATATATATATAATATATGTATGTATGTATATATAATAATTAAGATTAAAAAAAAGATTAATAAACTGGCTTGGTTTAATGGCGTTGTAATTTTTAGTCTCCCAAATCATATATATTTTTACAATAATTAAGATTAAAAAAAGTGATGAACTGACTTGGGTAAATGGTGTTGCCTATCATCACACAATGAGAAAGATTATTCCACACTCAAAAATTTTGACAATTTTTTTATAAAAATTTTAAATATTGTTTTTGTTTAAAAATAATAAATTAAAATATCAATGCTTAAAGATTTAAACAATGTCCACGCCACCACGCTGAATAAGAGAATACTTGTAACAACTACATTTATGTGTTATTATTTATATTTTTATTAACATTATTTTTAATATAATAATGAGTAAAAAAATTTTATAAAAAAATTTAATCATATGATATTAAATTGTAAAAACTATATATTTGTCACAAAAAATTCATACATTTATTATTTTATTATTAAAAAATTTTATACTTATTATACTTTATAATTGGGAGCTCAGTAAAAAAAAGATGGACAAATCTACATATAAATTTTTTTATCTCCAAACCCCCCATATGTCATCCCACCTAACACATAATTAATATAGGATCAATTATTTATTTACTTATCTATTTTTTGTTTTAGATGAGTTAGTTTTGTTACACTGTCTACTTTATTATTTTTAATTATTTATATTTCTTTCGTTCATATAGTATTGTCATATATACACAGAAAAGAAGGGATTTAAATGTTAGTGTATGCCCTAATAACCAATTATAAGATGGTTGTATTTATATATATTGTATTACATTTTGTTTATGAAAGCATTTTAGTTATTATATTTCATATTATATATACATAATATAAATAAATATATTAATTATCCCAAAAATAATTAATTATTCTTAAAATGTCCCTAATCAAATATTATTATGAACTAGAATATCAATAATACAACGAAACTATTATATATGCTAGTTGATGACTATGATTATATATATGAAATATTAAGCCATTATATGAGCACATATTAGAGAACAAATGTACTAGACAAACTTGCTATAAAAAGGCTACATGGATTACTAAGTGAGTGTCATAAGCAAATCCTTACACTCACCATTACATACATGGTCCTTTGACCTAAAATCATTAAAATTTTTTACATAAAAAGTAATATACTTTAATGTTGTCTAATGTCACTTTTAATAGAAATTAAAGTGATTAGATGTATAATAAATCATGCAAAGGGGATGTGAGCGATCTATATGATATTTTGTCCCCCTTATATAGGAAAAGTAATATCCATGGGCCCTTAATTAAGTGAAACTAAAAAATGTCTGATCGTGCTCATATACATGTGTAATATTGATTCATTTGTTTTAACTTAATTTACTTAAAGATCAAGAAATGCATAAATTGAATTATAAGAATAATGCATTCTATACCTTAAGTTCAATTTGAATATTTGAACAAAAATGACTAAACTACATGGAATATTAGTCAAGAATTAGATATATTGAATAACAAATATTTTTATTACTTATGTGACAATAATGTATTGTCAAATATCACTCACTATCAATGATATTAAAATGAGATTTTTTTTAGGATTACTACCAACATATTTGGATCTATAATGTTACACACAAAGAACAAGTCAAAATTAGAATTAATAAGATATAATTAGAATTTTTAGTTAGATTAGAGATTTTATGAATGTAGCCTAATATGTAAATAATATAATACTTGAATTGTATTATAATATTGAAGTAATGTTCCATTCTTGTAGGTTTTTATTAAAGTCATATTACATTCTTTTTGAACAAATTATTAAACTAGGTCAATAACTTAAGTTCAATAATTTTTTCACTCATCATCTATTTGGCTAGAGGTTCATTGGATGAATGTCACTAAGCCTTAGTGTTATTTTATAAATAACATCTAAGGTTGTATAGAAAGTCATTATGAATATAAAGAAACTCTCCTAGCAAAGATTAAAAGAAAAGTGCTCCATTCATTCCTTTAAGAATCAAAGTTTTAGTCTTGCTCGTGTGGATATCATAGAGATGTAGGTCAATCAATTTGTGTTAGTGATTCTTGCATATATTCATGCTTCAGATTGTAGATTGAAGGATAGTTGCCTGCATAGTTCCTATATTTGATCAAAGATCAAACATTCACGAGATCAAGCATTCACGAATCAAATTGATTCTAAGTTATTTACAACAAATGTTCTTTATGATAAAAAGTAAAAATCTTATCACTAATTTATGTTCTTTCCACAATAATTTTTGATGGGTTTTATGAAATTTTAAAATTTTTTGATGTGCTTAGTTTTTGAAACCCAGCATTAAAAAACCCCAATCTTTTTATGGTGCTATCCATCCCCCTTGGGATCTTTCTTTTTAAACGCATTGTTACATAACACAACATGAGTACTGTGCAATAGAGAATTTGTGTGCAATTTAAAAAAATGTTTAGAGTAACTAATTTTTTCACTTTTTTAATCCTCTTCCAATGCCTTGCTTATGTTCTTCATATTTTTACTATCATTAAACTTATTTTCATTATATCTATGTTATTTGATGAAATGTAGATTATTTGTTTAACAACCTGTTAGTTACCTTTGTCAAATGAGTATATGTTGCTTGAATATTCATTTGGTATTAGATATGAAACAAATTCAAACTTTACATCTTGTTCTATTTCAAATTACTGAAGTATTCATCTTCTAACCCAAAAAAAAAAAATCTATCATATGATAATGCATAGTATAAATAGAATTTTTAGAACTATCCTAAATCATACAAGCATCACACTCCTTTTTTATGGAGAATGGATCTTTTGCTATTCTTGTTAGAGTGGTAAATGATTGTGCTCATTATTTGAATAGTTTAGATTTTATTTTAATTTTTAATTTATTTATTTCAAAGGCAATAAAACACATAATGAAAATAGTCTTTTAATTGCTAAATAAAAAAATAATTGATATTTAAAAAAATAATTAATTAAAATAAAAATATAAGTAGTCTAAATCAAATATGAACATTCCAAATTTGGATAAAAGAATAGCATCCTCTCTTATTCCAACAAGATCAATGTGGGATCCGTTCTCTTCTTTCACAAGAGTTCTTTGCCACTTGATAGTTGATATCTACTTTTAAGTCTTAATTGAATAAGGACCATCTTTAAAATGAATTCAACATAACTTATCGGTTAACTTCATAATGGAAATACAAACACAAGGACAAAATCCAAATAAATGCAAAAAATCATATAAATCCTTGATCTCATTGCTTTCCAAAATTAATTTCCTGCCAATAAGAATGCTTCTACGTTCTATATTCTCATTATTGTTTTCATTTTTTTTAATGCTAAATCAAAATAGAGAGATAACTATAGATCAAATCTAATATGAAATTGGGAACCCTTAATATTTGAAAAAAAAACATTAAGAATTTTTTTAAACACACACGACACATTTGGAGTAAAATAAAAATTTAAGAAAAATAAAAGTAATTCCAATTTTTTAAGAAAAAGTTTAATTTTGCATTATTTTTCTTCTTTTTATTTTTATTTTTATTTTTTGAGTGTTTAAAAGAACTTAATATCACAAAATTTGTCAAACTTTAAACAGGAAGAGGTAACTTTCAGGTTTTTTGAGCCATATCCGGTAAATGGAAAGAAAATTGAGCCATATCCGTGTTGGAAAAAAGAATTGCACCAGGATGCTGTAGGGGAAGGGAAAATCGGACTGAATGAAGCCAATTTTGAAATAAATTATTATTTTTTTAAAAAAAAGCTTGAAGTCGGAACCATTGGTTCCGACTTCAAGCTATTTTTAAAAAAAATAAATAAATAAATTTTAACTGAAGTCGGACCCAATGAGTCCGACTTCAGTACAACCCACCTACCTGCATGCAGCCTTCGCTCACGGGATTTAAATCCCGTGAGCCAATTCCCCCACCCTTTCTAATTTATTTTTCTTTTTTCCTCCTTCTTCCTCTCCTTCTCCTTCTCTCATAAAACCCTTCTTTTCTTTCATTCATCCCACATTTATCTTCTTCCTCGCTCTCTTCCTCTCCCTCTCCCTCTCCATCTCTCATTAAACTCTCCTTCTTTTGCATTCAGTGTACACAATTTATGAAAAGCTTTCTTTCCCTTCCATTAAGCCACTCACAAATCTAGTGAGTAAACTCTATATTTTAAATTTTTGTTTGAAAGTTGAGACTCCTATATAAATTAGTTCGAAGTTTTAATATTTGGAGACTCTTCATATTTCATTTCATCTCTTAAAAGAAGTTTCACAAAGTTGTTGTTATCTGGTCGTGCAGACAGAGAGGTAAGTGTGATAAGATTTAGATTTCGTAATAATAGTTCTACATATTTTGTTTATTTATTTTTATTGTCAAATTTAAATCTTTTTAAGGTCAGTATGGGTAATATATTTTGTGAGATTATTTAAGAAGATAAATAAATAATATGTATAATTATAATTAAGTCTTTTCATAACTATAATCATATATTTCTTAAGAATAACTTTTGCAAATTTAATTAAGGCGCTTAACAAAATTTTTTCAATATTTTAACCCCATAAATTGAAATTTAAGTATAAAATTAATATATAAATTATAGTATGATTAAGTCTTTTCACAACAATAATAATTTTTTTAAAAAAAAACTTTTACAAATTTAATTAAGGCTCTTACCAAAAGTTTTTTAATATTTTAACCTCAAAAATTAAAATTTAAGTATAAAATTGATATGTAAAATTTAAAACATAATAAAATATGTTATCATAGTTTGAACTAAAATAACTACAAGAAATTATATGACTTCTTCTATTTGTATTATCATTTGGATTCATAAATATTTGTATTATTTCATTATTTTATTTTAAATGTCCCTAGTATTATAGTTAAAATAATTATAATTGAAAAATATCGTGAAACGATAAATATAGTTAATACACGTTTGAATGAAGAGAACAATTAACATTACTATTACTATCAAATGGATTTTATTTTTAAAAAAATTAAGTTATAAAGCATTTATTTATAGTTTAGTTTAAAATTTGTTTGTTAAACATAAGATATGTTATTTAAGTATATGTGTCAATTATCATTTAACGTTGTTGTTGTCTAATGAAATGATGGTTTACACTATTTACCTATCACGAAATAAAATTAGAATTATATATTATTTCATATAATTTTCGGTAGCTAGTAGATTATTGCTTTAAAATATATTAAACTATATCAGTTATTTAGTATGACTAAAAGATTTTACTGACAAAATGGAATGCAGGAAAAATGATGAACAATACAAATGAGATAATTTGTATATATGCAAACGAACGAATGTTTGATGGCCCAGAAGGTGTAACATTTGTCTGCCCTAGAGTGAAAGTAATGAGAGTTCGTCCAGATATCACTCTAGAGAGACTGAAGCAGGTAGTTGGACAAAAACTACGGCTTGCATCGAACCAATATGTGTCTGATCTTATATATAGGTACCCGGCCTCTTTAAATCCAACGCAATATCGGCCATGTAGCTTGGAAGACGATGATGATGTTCAGGAGATGTGGCAAATCAACGCACGATATCCATCTCAATTGACTGTGGTCGAATTATATGCTTGTATATCAACAAATGAAGTAGATTTGAACCTTGAAGCACAACCTGTGGATGAACAAATTACTCAGACACTTCTAGGCACAAGCAATATTCACGAGGCAATTGAACAGGTTTCTCCAGTCATTTCCTGCCCTGAAGACATCCCTTCCATTAACTACATGTCCCAACCAAGCTCATCCCATCAAATGGTTAACAATTCTGAACCTCAATCTCTGCTGATGATGACAGAAGACATATTGGATGACTTTGAGGATGAGGAGGAATATGATACTGCTATGAATGCTGATTTTGATGATAGTGAAGCTGATGATAACGACAGTGAGTCAAATGAGGATAGTAATATTGGTAGTGATAGTTCGACAGCAGAAGGGAGTATCGACAATAGGTATGCTAAACCAGCAGCTGCCTTTTATTCACGAATCAATATAGAAGCAGTAAGTGGTCCCGAGTTCCCAGGTAGGGGGGAACTTACAGGATTGAGTGACAGCCTAGAGTTGAATGTTGGTACGCAGTATGCAGATGTAAAAGCATTACGACGTGCAGTGAAACTATACTCCGTTCGAGTACATCATACCTTCCATGTGTACTATTCATGTAAAAAGAATGAAGAATATCGATGCATTCACTATGGGGATAGTTGCAGATGGAGGGTAAGAGCTTGCAAAAAGGCAAATAGGACACATTGGGAGATTACCAAATACGAAGGCCCGCATACATGTCTTTCTACGTCCTTATCTCAAGATCATCCAAAGTTAGATTCAGATGTTATCTCATCCTGTATCGTGGCAATGGTCACTGACGAGCCTGAGGTTAAAGTGTCCTTAATCATAGAAAGGATGCAAAGTATGTTTGGCTACAACGTATCTTATAGGAAAGCCTGGAAAGCAAAACATCGCGCCCTTGCTATTACTTTTGGGAATTGGGAAAACTCATATGCTTTACTCCCAAGGTGGTTAGCCGCTGTTCAACATTTTATGCCTGGCTCAGTCATACATTTCTGCCACAAGCAATGCTCACAAAGTAGTTCTGATGTGTAACCGAAGGAAATGTTTCGCCGTGTTTTTTGGGCGTTCAAGCCATGTATTGATGCATTTGCTAACCTCAAACCGATCATGCAAGTCGATGGAACATTCTTATATGGGAAGTATAGAGGCACCCTACTTATAGCTATATCACAAGATGGTGACCGAAAAGTTGTGCCCCTTGTATTTGCCATAGTTGAGGGAGAGACACAGTCAGCTTGGTCATGGTTTCTTTTCAATCTTCGGAGATGTGTGGTAAAGGATAGAAGGGAGATATGCTTGTTGTCAGATAGACATCCTTCAATTTTAGCTGCTGTTTCTGATTCCCGAGTTGGCTGGCAACCACCATACGGGCACCATGTATTCTGCCTTCGACATGTAGCTTGCAACCTTCGTAAAGCACATGGGACCAATTGGTTGAAAGAGAAGTTCATTAATATTGGGTATGAATATCAGCGTCATGTGGTTGACAGAAAGTTGGGTGAGATAGCAATTTTACACAGTAGAGCAGCTAGTTGGATAGGTGATATTCCAAAAGAACAATGGTCAAGAGCATACGACGTTGAAGGTCGTCGATATGGCCACATGACAACAAACTTAGCTGAAGCAATGAATGGTGTCTTTAAAGGTGTTAGAAGCTTGCCGATCACCGGCCTTGCAAAGGCAACCCTATATCGGGTAAATAGATACTTCGTTGAACGAGCGCAGCAGGTTCATACCCAGATAGCAGCTGGACAAGTATTTTGTCCCACGATCAAGCAGAAGATGGCTGCAGTTACAGAAGCTGCCCCTGCTTGCGTTGTGCGCCAGTTCGATAGGAGAGCCGTAACATTCGAGGTTCAGGAGCCATATGATATACGAAATCGGCAATTTGGTCGGTGTTGCAAGGTCAACCTGGTTGAGAGTAAATGCGACTGCGCCGAGTTTCAAATTGAGCACTTTCCCTGCCAACATGTCATTGCAGCCTGTGCCCACGTTGGGCTTGATGCACAGCAGTTTATGGATCCAGTGTTTCGATTGGAAGCAATGCGTTGTGCATACAGTCATGAATTTCGACCTATTGGAGATTAGGTACATTGGCCTGCCATCGAGAGTCCAAAGTTGATTCCTGATCCATCGATGATCCGAAAGAAAGGTCGACCTCGTTCATCTCGCTTTCGAAATGAGATGGATTGGTCGCAACCAGGATTACCTAACAAATGTGGGTTATGTCGGCAAGTTGGACATAATCGTTCTACCTGTCCTAACAAGTAGTTACAGAAAGTGAAATAATTTGTGGGAAGCATATATGAACTTGATGAACACATGTGGGTTATGTCTGTTATTTCGTTATTATGTTCAGTCTATCAACTTTGTTTTTTAAGGCAAATTGTATCAGTGAAATATTTGTGAAATAATTTAATTTAAGTATATGTCATATTTAGCTACCGAACAAAATAATTTTCAGCCATCATATGATAATGTAATTAATGACTAAATTATAAGCGCTTCCAATTTATTTTCCGTCCTCACCTTCTTCCTCTCCCTCTCCCGCTCCAATTTGATGGTTAATTTTTTAAGTAATATTTAATTTTTTGCATATTATAAAAATTAGTCTTAATGATGTTATGTTAGTGTATTGAAAAGTTATAAAGATTTAATAGTTTTAGATTTGGGAGATAATAAATTTAAAAAATTATTCGAAGGTCATAAAATACATAGTAAACAATTAATGTATGATTAAGTCTTTTTACAACAACAATAATATTTTTTTCAACAGTAACTTTTGTAATATCTAAATTTTAACCCCATAAATTAAAATCTAAATATGAAATTGATATATAAATTTTAAAACATAATAAAATATGTTATCATAATTTGAAATGATGATCTACCATATTTATCTATCACTAAATAAAATGATAATTATATATTATTTAATATAATTTTCATCAGCTAGTGGATTATTGTTTTAAAACATATTAAATTGTATTAGCTATCTAGTATGACTGAAATTATTAAACTATATTAGCTATGTAGCTATTTATTGTGCATTAATAAATTATTTAAATTATTTTAACTTTAGAAAATTTTCGAGAGTCTATTGACCAAAAAATTAACAAATACTTTTTTCTTTAGTCGAAACTTGGACATATAAGTAAAACAATTTCGATACAGTACATCGATGCTCTTTTTCATCAACTATACATATATCAGAAATAATGGCTTCCAGTGCCACAGCGTGCCCGTCGCCTGTCTCGTTGTGGTCGCCCTTGGTCCACTGGGTCTTCATGTTCTTCCACTGGTTGATTGTTACTGGCATTAGTTAGAGGAGTATTTAAATCAAATGTAGGGGAGGAAACTGGCTGAATCGGTTGTTGCGGAGTAACAAACCCTTGGTATGATGAGCCCCCTGCTTCAAAAAAGCGACCGCCATACGGAGCACTAAACACAGTTGGATCATCAAATAGGGGCATGAATGACCCAAACTGCGCTGGATCAGGAGACCCAAACTGGGATAGCGGTGATGGTGGAACATAATAGGACGGACCATTGCCCTCAGGGTTAACCGGTATAGAGAAAGTTTGGTCAGCGGTGCTAATTTCTTGTTGTTGTGTTGCACCGCCTTCTGATGTAACCCTTGTCGTTGTACTTGGGCCCACTTCAGGTGCCTCATGCTCTGCAACGATAGGAATCTTAGTTGACATATAACCGTCACGTCTCTTGCCTGGCCTACCCTCCGGAATCTGTGGTTGTGGCAAATCAGGTGCCAATGGAGGGGGGTGGGAAGCCATCGTGAAACGTTGTTCTCCAAGAGCGAGTAAAATGTTCTTTTGGTCTTCACTCACCTTTTCTCGAAACTCACAATACTCCATCGATGGCAAGTCGCAAATGCTTAGCCTATAAAGATCCTCAGCTATATCGGCCTGGCCAAAAATAGGTACATTATTAAATGCTGAAACATTACAAAATAGGTAATAAAATGACCAATAACAATAGTCACCAATAATTTTATTTTACCGCGAAGCCAGTCGCACCACTAGCGGGATGGATCCATCGGCGTGTTCGTGCCCAATACCATCTCATATAATCTGACGTGCGGTCCATAGGTGCAGTAGTGGGGGGTGCTTCAGCCACGCGATCTTGCCATGAATTCCAAAATTCAACAAACGTCAAGTGTTCTACTGGCCAATTTGTTGAGGTTCTTCCACGCAACTGTAATGTGTGTAAAGCCCCTAAATTGATTGGGGGTGTCGGGATTGGCTGCTGCCGACCAAACTGGCGTAACACCCGATGTGGATGATACCATTCAATGATATGGAAGCAGATAAGTGGCACCGATGCTAGCCAAATATCTCGACCTTCGAGGCAATATTGTGGAATGAGATCACGAACTTCGTTTGCTTCATATGGTTGCCACATGATCTATTTACAACATATTAAAATGTCACAAAAACAAGCATATCAGTAAGAAGATAATTTAGAATAATTCCAACCATGTCAATCAATCATACCTCATCGTCTCGCATTGCATCTAATAATATTCGATATTGTCGTAACGCCATGTCTTGTGGACGGGGAGGTTTACCGACATTCTTCCATTGTGATCCCAACACAGTTGTAGCAAAATAAGTTATCAAAAGTATATTAGGGTAAGTGCTTAGACATATAAATATTTTGTTGATTTCTTAATTATTTTACCTGAAACCCAGTGGTGGAAGCGCTAGATAAATTTCTAGCTCGAGATCTGGTTGTGGTGGTCTCTCTGGAGCCAGCATTGGGAATATATCCCATGCCCAAAGATGGAGGAGGGTCATACATCCACCTATACATTATTCAGTAGGGTTAGTTGTATTACAAAGCTCTCTATACAAGTGAGCCAGTAATGCAGATCCCCAACTATATTGGCCGGCTTCCTCGAAATCCCACAGTAGTGGTAAATACATTAAGTACACTTTATGGCTCGATCTGTCTGGCATCAAAAGACCCCCGATAAGTCTTAATATATATGCTCGTACATATTGTCGCACTGTGTCCTCATCTGCATTATCAGGTAGTTCATTAAAGTTTTCCACTAACCAAGTAACAGCCAACCTTTGTCCATACATTTGATCATCAGGTGGCCTAATCCCAAGCAACCCCTCACATGTATCCTTCCACAAATAATCTGTTCGAGCAATAACGGGATTTCCAGTACAAGGTAACCCTAACTGAATAGCAACATCCTCTAGAGTTATCGTGCACTCTCCTCGAGTGGTATGAAAAGTATGAGTTTCAGGACACCATCTTTCTATCAATGCCGATATAAGTGCAGGATTATACTCAAATTGCCCCAATCGAGCTGCCCCATAAAAATTGGCTTCCCGTAAATAGTTAATAATAGCTGGTGGAGGTGCAGGCAGCCGATCACTATGCATGACTCGTCGTGGACGAAGCAATCTATCATTTCCTCCCCAGACAGCTTGTGAAACGTGTCTTGTCTGAAGATACAAAAGTGAATCATCTTCTGGTCCTGGCTGAATAACTTGTGACGGGCATGCCATTTTTTGGTTAATCCTACACAATCAATATAAGAAATTAAAATTTTTTTTACCATCTAGCATTATAGAATTTATTGTCGTAGACAAAAATATTCGTTTCAAACTTATTATTTATAATTAATTATTAATTTACCTTACTCTTAATATTATATATATATATATATTAACCATGTAATATACAATAAATTAATTACTCACATCAAGAAAAGAATTAAATATGATAATTTAATAAATAAATAAATTACTCGCATTTCCATTACAAAATTTTAAATTTAAATATAAAAACTCAATAAAATTGTAAGTTTATAAAATTATTTTCACTACCTTATATATATATATATAATTACTTTAAAATATATTCTTAAAGATGAGTGCTTAAAAAAAAAGAGAGAAATAAGCTTAATAATAAAAAAAAATAAAAGAGAATAAAATTAATTTACTAACCTTTATTATTTCAGGGAGAAAGATAGAAGGAGGAGCAAATTTGTTAATAGAGAGAAGGATGATCATATTTATTAAATATGATAATTTAATAAATAAATAAATAAATTACTCGTATTTCCATTACAAAATTTTAAATTTAAATATAAAAACTCAATAAAATTGTAAGTTTATAAAATTATTTTCACTACCTTATATATATATATATATATATAATTACTTTAAAATATATTCTTAAAGATGAGTGCTTAAAAAAAAAGAGAGAAATAAGCTCAATAATAAAAAAAATAAAAGAGAATAAAATTAATTTATTAACCTTTATTATTTCAGGAAGAAAAGATAGAAGGATGAGCAAATTTGTTAACAGAGAGAAAGAAGAGCTTCCAATTGTGTGGGATGAGAGAGGAGGAGGGGGAGGAGCTTCTAACTTAGTAGAATAAGAGGGAGAAGGAGAGGAGAAAGGGGGGAGGGAGAATACATCAGAGTGGGGAGGGAGATTTGGGAGGGAGTGTTGGATGGGAGAAAGAGAGGGAGAGGATGAGGGAGGAATGAAATGGGTTGAGGGAAGGTATGGGTTAAACAAGATGTAAAATGGATTTTGGGAAAGGCGGGATGCTGAAATGGAGGGAGGGGGACGCCGGATGATGAATTTTGGGGGGGGGGAAGCCTGCATGCATGCAGGCTTTAATGCAGGCTTTATTAAAGCCTGCATGCATGCAGGCTAGCGTTGCAGGCTAGGCCTGCAACGCGTTTTTTAAGACAGCTGAAGTCGGACCCATTGGGTCCGACTTCAGCAATTTAATTTTTAAAAAAAAAAAATAGCTTGAAGTCGGAACCAATGGTTCCGACTTCAAGCTTTTTTTAAAAATAAAAAATAAATTTATTTTAAAATCGGCTTCATTCAGTTCGATTTTCCCTTCTCCTACAGCATCCCGATGTAATTCTTTTTTCCAACACGGATATGGCTCAATTTTTTCTCCTTTTATCGGATATGACTCAAAAAACCTAACTTTCATGTCCAATTATTTAAAAAAAAAGTGAACAGTATCAGCAATAATTCAGAAGGAGTGAGTAATAAGAATATCATTTCCATATTTAAAGGACCAACCACGCCTCGACAAGTAGGGACCAGATTTCTTTCAAATATACAAATGCTGTTAACTTGTTTTAGCTGTTATATTTCTTTCTTATGCTATTTTTCAATTGTACGCATAGCACTACTCTCCCCTGCAGCTCTCTGGTCTGTTCTTGTTGAGCTGACCACGATGCTTCGGGTTCGAGATGTAGTACTCCTTGGCCTCACATTCATACACACACATATACATATACGTGTGTGTGTGTATATATATATATACATATATCTCTCAATGAGGTACTTTAAAGTACCTCTCTTTTGGGCCTCTGAGTTTCCGGACTACGAGCCCGTAGCCCATCTTAAAACGGGCTTACTTTCCTTTGTCAGATGAAGTCGTGTTGCTTGAATATTCAATTAGCATTAGATATGAAACAATTCTGTTTGCTTCAACGCGCACTGCTCCCCTGCCGCTTTGTGGTGTGATATTACTGTGCATAACAAAACGATTTGGGTTCGGGACGCAGTACTCGTTGGTCCCTTGGGACGTTTGGTACATAAAGAAGTAATA
The DNA here is from genome assembly GCA_032878935.1 of Erythrophleum fordii. NCBI lineage: Eukaryota > Viridiplantae > Streptophyta > Magnoliopsida > Fabales > Fabaceae > Erythrophleum > Erythrophleum fordii. The sequence goes on along the minus strand of JAVQMF010000049.1, from coordinate 14,864,947 downwards.
TATGCAACTGTTTATTACAATGAGGTATTCTAAATTGTGTCCCAATTCTTTACACCTATGAGGCGAGCATATTTTTAAGATGAGATCTGTTGTTTAGATTTCAAAATTTATATTTATAATTTATAATTTATTATATTTAAAAAAAATTTAATTACAAATTATTTTTATTCTACATTTTGTTTCTTTTAAAATAAAAAAATAAAATTTCAAAAGAATAAAATCAATAAATCTGAACTGTTGAATCTAATTTGAATAATCTAAAACAATCTAAATCAGACGGTGTCAGGTGGGAAGTGCAGTGCTAGGCATGTACTCTGAAGTACCTCTCTTTTGGGCCAGAGTCTCAGGCTATGAGCCCTTGGCCCATCTTAAAAATTTTTTCATCCTTCGGCCTTCGGTCGCCCGACGCATGTATATATCTATAATAATTAAGATGAAAATAATAATAATAAACTAGCTTGCGTAGATGGAGTTGGAGTCTTTAGTCTCCCAAATCATATATATTTTTACAATAATTAAGATAAAAAAATTGAATAAACTGGTTTGGCTAAATGGCGTTACCCATTATCACACGATGAGAAAGATTATTCATTGGTCAAAAATTTTGACAAATTTTTATAAAAAATTTAAGTATTGTTTTTGTTAAAAAATAATTTTTTTATTAAAATATCAATGCTTAAAAGGTTTAAACAATGCCCACGCCACCACCCCAAATAACAGAATACTTCTAAGGATTAGACTTTTATATAATTTCTTATATTCTTATTAACAAAATTTTTAAATTTTTAAAATTTTTAATACATGGTATGATTTAATTTTATTTTCTTTCTTACTTTGTTTTAAGAAAAGAAATTCAGGAAGCGGATTGGCATCGATGAAACTGAGAGCTATATAAAGCAATTTTTTTTTTTAAAGAATAAGAAGAGTTCAAATTTTTTTAAAAATAATAATAATAATTGACATGCATGTAAAAGCATATCAAACCACTAGCATTTATTGATGGGCTTCGTTCCTTAGTTGACTGTAAATTGCAGAAACAAAATGCAATAATATATAAATATATATATATATATATATTGGCCATTAACACATGATAACACATACATAGTACAAACAGAAACCACAGAGAAAACGAACATAAATTGCATTTAAACCGAACAAGCATTGCACTTGTTTCATGAGAATTCTTCGCCACTCGATATCCACTGTGTCTTAACTGAATAAGAAAAGTCGATATTGAAAGAAAAGGGCTTTCGCTCAAATGGTTTTCTCTCCAAAAATATCTTTTTGGTCTTAGAAGTTTTAATTTTGTCTCAAATATTTATTTTATTTTACATGTTCATTAGAATTTTTAGTGTCATCTTATATGTTAATGACATCTAATTTTTAATGTACATCAATTAATCTAGTTAAGAATATTAAGACAAAGACACATACGACTAATAATCAAGTCTGGATTACGATATGTTAGAGATAAAAAATTAAACTAAAGACATTTAAGGGTTAGGATGATAACATTAAGTAATAATATATAAGTGTGTGTACCTCCCTGTTAATGAATGCGCATGCATGGGCCATTTCATTTTCCATAATAATAATTATGTACTTGAGCGGTTGGTGATCTGTTTGCCTTAGCCATAGTGGTCAGACGTGTGTGTGCGTGTGTCTATTAGCATGTTTGGATGGATTTGCAGGGAGCAAATTATATTTTATAAGAAGCAATAAATAACTATTTTTATACAAACGTGATTTGTAACCGGGTTTCCAAACACCCATATGTAATGTAATATTCATGTTTGGATTCTTTAATGATTTTTTTTATCACGTGCAATTAGTTAATTTCATTAAATTATTAGATATCGTTAGAGTTTAAAAAGATATTAAGCTTTTTTGAAATAAATAAAATAAAATAAACACAAAATACAAAAAATTAAAACTAATCCCAAATTTTAAAAACAAAAAAGAGTACTTTTGCTCGAGTTCCCTTCTTCTTTTTCAGTTTTTTTTTTAATGTATTAAAAGACCTTAATATTACAAAATATATTAACTTTTAAATTGGAAAGGCAGCTTTCATATCTAATTAAACAGAAAATGTAAACAGCAATAGCCATCTTCAGAAAAAAAGGTGTTGAGGTCCTCTAAATTTCACTAGTGCGAATTTCCTGCAAATTTTATTGAAATATGACCGTCCATTTGATCAAGGACTTCGATAGCGCTACTTGTCAAAATGGTGCATTGAGGGTTCTATTCTATCGATAAGAAAGATGAAGCAAGAGAGTGAAGGGCAATTGATGGAAGGAACAAGAGGAAGACAACAACTGAGGAAGGAATGGGAAGAAAACTTGACTTGGAGACATCAATGTCTAATTCGGTGGTTCCTTTCTCTTTCTTTTATGTTGCCTTAGAAACATGATTAAAGCGACCAAGTTTTTGTTTTGTGTATTTAACTCGAATCAGAGCCAAAATCTCAAAGAATAGAGTCAACTATTTCCCCTTTTCAATCTCAAATCCCATAACTTTTTTTTTTTAAAATGTAAAAATCACATTTTGTAATGGACATTAAACCACCTATACGTTTGAATAAAGATGTAAAAGATGAATACGGGAAACAAATATATGATTCTGTTGAGGTGATGATTTGGTGTCTTTAATCCTTCTCTCTTATCCTCTGTCACTTTAGGGCTTGTTCATTTTGATGGATTTGGGAGAGGGATTGGGGAATTCTGTTCACATCTGAAGTTTCAAGCTTTATGTATATTTCTAAAGCACATCCAATATTTTCAATGTATTTGGATTTCTGTAGCTTTAATTCATTGTCACTTGCAATATTCAACAACCATTGAGAGTCTGTGGATATATATGTTTGGGTTGGGTTCGATTTGAAAGTCTTCATTCACATTCATTGGTTTCTACTTTCCATGCTTAATATGAGCTTTTGAAATGGAAAAGTTGATTGCTTAATAACAACTTGCTCCCTTCTTGTAGTTTTGTCCATGCTTCTGGTCTAATGGAACGTAATAATTAGCTTGATGTAAGGACAAATTTGAAGAGGAAGTCACCATAATGTGGAGACTATCCACTTTCTAACAAAATTTCATGCTTTTCGATAGAACTCTAAATGTATAGTTTTTTTGTCCCTAAACGCACAAGTCTGAACAATGTGGCGTAATCAAAGCCATTTAGTAAACAAACGATCAAATTTCAATAAAATTTACAAGAAATTCAGATTAGTGAAATTTAAATGATCTTTAGATTTGAAAGAGTAAGTGGCAACAAGTTTTCATTCTAATAAACAAATGTTGCTAATTTCTTTGAGTTGCTTATGGCTTTCTCATGCTTCTTCCCTGCGACTCTGTGGTGTGTTCCTTTTAAGCATAACAGAATGTTTCGGGTTCGGGACATGGTGTCTCATTATATATACAGATCGGATCTTATGTTTGGTAGCAGAAAAACATGATAAAAGGAAAATCAATTGTGAAAAGTTTATTTGACATGGTAGAAAAAAAGTTTTTAGAGTTAAAAGTTAGAAAAGAAGTGTATAATATTTTTGTAATACAAGTTAAATTATACCGTTGTAAAGATAGTTGGATATAGATTAAGTTGAAACAAATCTTGTATTATTAAATGCAAAAGTTATATTTAATAAATAAACAAATACTTGAAGTCTATTTATGTGATATGTTATATTTTTATTTTAAAATTTTTTTTAATTCATTTATTTTTTAAATCAAATAATTTTTAGATATTACTTTTAATTAATATATAATATTTTTTTTACCTTTTTTAACAAGAGAGATCTTAAGGTTAAGAAAAGAAAATTATTATTTTATAACCTTTTTAATTAATTATTCTGTAATTGAAAAAATAATTAATACAACTTTTCAAAGGAATAAAAAAACTACTTTAAAAAATTAATTATAAAATAATTAATAGTAATTATATTTTAAAAATAATAAAACAATATTTAATATTAAAAGTAATAAATTATAAAAATAATAATTAAAAACCAACTAAAAATTTAGTCAAAATTAATTTGATTAACTATTGATTAGACAATTGACAGTCAGCGGTGCACACTACAAAATACATTGTAGCAATGCATTAACACTACCGCAATGTATTTATTAAATTTATACATATTAAATTTATTATATATATTATATATTATCACATATTATTTTTATATATATTATATTTAAATAAACTAACTCGGCCCCTTACATGTTTTTTGCTATGGACCCCACAAAGGAAAAAAAAAGTACAAGTGAATAGTATATTAACAAGACATTATGAACATTATATAAAATGATTACTGTATATTAAAGTAATATATGTAAAATGTCAAAATAAATAATTATTTTGATTATATGGAAATAATAATTTATAAATATTTAAAAAATAAATTTTAATTAATACCAGAAATATATCTTTTAAAATATTTTGTTTAAAAATTTTCATTAATGTGTAAATGGAGTTAGAAATATTTTATTGTAAAAAATAATTATATTATACTAATTATCGCATTATAAAAATATTTTGTTTAAAAACTTTATTAAAAGACTTGATTCAGCTAAAAAATAGTGGGTATTGACCACACAAATTTTTTCATTCCTTTTTTTTTATACCCAAGACGAAAAGAAGAACAAAACCAAAAATATTACTTTTTAAAAAATAATAAATAAAACTAATACAAATATTAGAAAAATTAATTATAAAAATATTTACTAATAGTTATGCTTTAAAAAAAATACTAAGACTGTTATTCGATAGTAAAATTAAAATATTTTTTAAAGTTATTGCTTTATAAAACATTTTCCCCCCATTATAATAAAAAAGGTATTATATATATATATATATATTAATAGATTATATATATGTATAATAAATGTATTTATATTTATATATTATTTATTTTCCAAATATAAATATATATTTTATTGAAAAATATATTAATAAATATTAACTTAATGTATATTAAAATATTAATTTTTAAATATAAAAAATTATAATTATATATTAAATGAAATAACTACTCTAATTAATTATAATTTTATATATAAATCAATTCTTTCATTATTTTTTAAATCTAAGCATATTTTGATCATTTGCTATCATTTACTTTTCATTCTATTACTACTTTTATTTTACCAAACAGACAAAAAAAATTTTTTTCCTTCCCTTTTTTTATCATAGTAAATATAATTCATTTAATTCTATTCTATATAACATTCTCTTTTTATTTCTATTAAAAAATATTCTATCAACCAAATGATTTCAATTACAATGAAGTACTGTAAAATTCTCTCCCTTTTGAAGCCCTTTTTGTTTTTTGGAGTCTTTGGTCTCCTAAATTAATAAACTGGTTTGCGTAAATGGCGTTGCCAATTAGCCACACATACCACACAATTGGTGAGAAAGATTATCCAATGGTCAAAAGTTTTGAGTGTATCTTTCGTAAAAAGTTCTAAATATTTTTTTGGTTTGAAAATATTTTTTATTCAAATATCAATGCTTAAAGGTTTAAACAATACCCACATTGCCACGAATTGGAGAATACTCCCAAGGACTAAATTAGGCTTAATTCCTTATATTTTTATTAGGAGGTTTTTAATAAAATTATAATATATATATATATATATATATATTAAAAATTCAATCATGTGATACTGAATTATAAAAGTTTTACATTTATTATCTTATTATTAAAAATATTATATACTTGTCATATTTTAATTAAAAATTTTAATAAAAAAGATAAAACAATTTGGATATAAATTTTTTCTACCTCCAAAAACCACGTAATTGATATAGGATCAGATGTTTCATATGTTTATTTATTTTTTGTTTTAAATGAGTCAGTTTTGATAGACTACTCAGTCTATTATTTTAACTACTCATATTTCTTCTTTTCATATAAAACTAGGCAGTGAGTTTTGGGCAGATATACAGGACTAGAGCAGAAAAAAAATTATTAAAAAAACAGATTTAAAAAAATTTTCAAAAAGCTGACTGATATTGATGAAAGTGAGAATTATATAAATTATTTTTTAGTTATAAGAAGAGTTTATTTTTTGTAAATAACAAATTGACATGTCCGTAACAATATGGAAGCCACTACTATTCGTTGATGTGGTTGACGGTTAATTGCAGAGACACCGTGCAATATTATATTTTTTTGGCCATTAACATATGATAAACTTCGTATGAGACATAATAACACATCAAATTAAATTTCTTGCGTTAGTAAAAGAAAGATAAAAGCCAGAAAAAAATACACTGAGGAGAAAATGTATGAAGTTTACTAAATGAGTCTTAAATGAGTCTCATCCACGTTTTTTTTTTCTTTTTGTTTTTTACCAAATTTATTTCCTGTATTTAATTATTAAAGAGGATCCAATTTGGATAAGACATAGTATGAAGAGACAATAAATACATATTGATTCAAAACTTGTAGGACCCCAAAAAAAAAAAAAAATAGTATTAGCCATATTCAGTGCTGTGTTTGGTAGGAAAGAGAAGGCAGGGATTGTATTTTTTTTTTGTTTGGTATGTATTTTTAGGATTGAAAAAAAAAAGAATAATTGTGGGACTCAAATATTTTCTTACACTATTTTTTTTTCCTTCCTTCCAAAGATGAAACGAAGAGAAGAGAAGAAAAGAGAGAAATATTGTGAGAGAGATAATAAAGTAACATATTTAATATAAATAAAAAATAATTAAAGTTAATATATTTAATTAAATAAAATTTAATATAATAATTTAATATTTTATTTATCTATATATATATATACATTTTTTTATTTTATCAAACTAAATAAGAGAAGAGAAATATATATATATATATTTTAATCCTACTGTTCTAAACAAAATAACTTACCTACGTTCTCCTCCGCCTTCTTTTTTCTTTTTCTTTTTAATCCTCTTTACCCAATAAAGCTAGAAAGTGAGTAATGAAAACGTTATTTCTGTATTTAAAGGACCAACCAAATAAGCCCATTGGGCCTCAAAAAATACGGGCAAGTTTTCGTTCAAATGTAAAAATGCTGTTAATTTGTTTGCGTCGTTTATTTATTTTCTTGTTGTTTTGCATTTCTCCACACTGGTCTCCCCTGCAGCGCTCTGGTCTGTTCTTGATGAACATGCTATACTGTTGCGGGTTCGAGGCTATGTACTCTTTGTTTCTTCTTGAATTTCATATACATATATGTATGTATATATGTATGTATATGTAGCTCTATGAGGTACTCTAAAGTACCTCTCCTTTAGGTTGGGCCAGAGTTTCAGACTCCGAATCCGTGGCCCATCTTAAAACTGGTTTGCTTTTCTGCAAGATGAATATGAATTTGTTTTGCTTGAATATTCATTTGATATTAGACATGGAACAACTCCAAGCATTACATAGATTGATATAAAAGTGAGTTTTATATAAAATAATATTTTTTAAATAAAGAAATAACATGCTTGAAAAAGCATATCAAACTACTAGTATTTCTTATTAGAGTTAGATATTATTTTTTTTATATATTTTTATTATCAAATTTTTAATAAAAATATAATGAAGAGATAACTAATGGCATATTACTCTTTTTGTTGCTTTGTTTGATGCGCTTCCTTGGTTGATTGACAGTTAATTGTAATTTTTTATAGTTTTACTATTAAATATTTTAATTAAAATATAATAAGTGTATAATTTTTTAATGATATCATTACAAGTGTAAAGTTTTTGTAAATAATTATATAATATTTTAATTAAACTACACACTCGTGATCTTATTATTAAATAATTATATACTTATTATATTTTAATTAAAAAATTTAATAGTAAAAATATAAGGATTGCACTTAAATTTAATCTTAATTTTTGTTTTGGTCATTAACATATGATAACGCACAGTGCAAACATAAACTGCATCTAACCAACGCCAGCACGAACCGAGCAAGCATCACACTTCTTTCAAGAGAGTTCTTTGCCACTTGATAAGAACCATCTTTAAACGCTACTTATCAGCACTCCCTTAAGTAGAAATATGAATATTAAAGGCCTTTACATTATGCAAACAAGAATAGCATTTTCATGAAAGAATCCTTAAGTATTCTTGAAATGTATCTTCTATTCTTCTCCTTTTAAATGCTTTGATAAAAAGGAAATTTCTTATGATAAAAGGAAAAGCTTCTAGAAGAAGTTTCACTTTACTCTCCAGTCTCAGAAGTCAGAAAAGTTGGGAAAAGTAATTAAAAAGCCTCTTTGTCTTCATCATAGTGTTAGTTCTGAGGTTGCTGAAGAGAAAACCAAAAGCAAAGATCTTGTGAATAGACGTGGGTGAAAGCTGGGGGATTAAGGCCTCGTTTGGCTGCCAAAAATAAGGAGATGATTTTTTTTCTCTGTATCCATTATTCATGTTATGGTTCACATAAAATAAGGCGAAGAAGTACAGCCTATATGATATGGTATTTTAAATTCTTTCATGAAAAATATTTTGGCCCCCTTAGAAAAAAATTTATCTGGCGTCATCTTGGTGATTTGTATTTTATTCAAAAATCGCGTGGCTCCTTCAGATCACTGTTACGTATTTCTCAGAGTACATCTGTCGGTACGATCTGCTTTATCTAACCAATGGGCCTCGGGCTAGAGGTCTTGTAACAGACCGAACTCAAATGATTGAAGTGGATATTGCTATTTTGGCACTAGCACTTTGGACTAGAGTTTTGAGCCCGTGGCCCATCTCAAAATCTCCATTTTCTTGCATTGTCATCTGTTCAATTACCCTTATGGCACGTTTGTTATCAAGCAATCAAAGTTTAGAGAATGAAAAATTTTCAAAAAATAAATTGGGCAACATTTATATTGTTGATGTAATATTTATTTAGCAGTACCTGTTTTATTTATCTATGTTTTAAAAAATAAAAATAGGAGTGTCATTTTTAATCTCACCTATCTGTTTATATTTTTTCTTCCATTCTCTTAGTTTCTTCTTTTTGCATACCAAACATTATGTTATATATATATATATATATATATATATATATATATATATATATATATATATATATTCCCTCGGAAGGAAGGCACAAAGCCAAAGTAAGAATGATTGATGATACAACCAAAACGTTTCAATTTCTTGCGTGTATGAGGGTTCATAGGTTTCTGCAGACCACACCACAAACTCATGTATCGTTTTCCAAGCGCAGGTCTAGGCAGAAGGTTGAGTCCTTTTCTTCTTTTTCGCCCTTGTCAGGACTTGTTCTTTCAATCTTACATTGTTTCATGCAACTTGCCTACTAAAAATCCAACTTTGCGGTAGACATTCATGGTCAGTAGCCACGTTTCTAGCACAAAGTCCAACAATTCTACACTGATATGTTAAGCACATGTATATCACTGTAGCAACCCATTAGGTGTGATCCTGATGAAAGATTTGCATAATTTATGATAATATATATTATATATACCTTCATCTTGAAAATATATATCAAATTATCAATGACTAGTCAAAGCATCAATCAGCCCAATAATTTATGGTCTATACTTTACCACCTTTTTTGTCATATCATCTATTTTAGATTAAAATTATATATATATATATATATATATATGCTACATGAATTTTATTCTAATTAAGCGGGAAGCTCACAGCTAGTGCAAACTGCAAGAGCAAACCAAGCAGAACATATATATATTGATAAACACGAACACACACACTCTACCTCTCACAAACAAACAAAAAAAAGTACAGAGTCACACAGCCAGAGAGAGATTACTTGTTAATTATTGTAACTATAACCCTTGTAATTGATATATATAAATTGGCACACCTTTCAGAGCAGCAAAAGAACAAGAAAACCTAACACTGGGGGACATTTGATGCTTATTAATTTAAATGAAATATTTACATTCTTCTTGTTTTTCACTGTTGTATCAGGATTTATTAGCTGATATTAATTTGTTGAATTCTCTTAAAATATAGAATGGTGAAAACAGGAAAAGTGGGGTATATCAAGCTAAGTCAATACCATACAAAAGCATGAATTCAGAAAGTATGTTGGCCACTTGCTTAGTAGACATGCATGAATTATATCAATTATTTTCTTTGTCTGATGTCCACGTACTTTTATGGAAGAGTTTCTTTTTTCTTTTTGGAATCCTTTGGCTCTCCGATTAACTGAGTTTTCTCATCTGAGCGGCGGGTGTAGAAGTTAATTAATGAAAGAAAGTGGCGAGCAATAAGGTGGCGGAGTAGAGGCGCCGTAAGGGCGGCGGCGGAGGGTGGCTTTTACATGGTGGTAATAGGTAAATTAAGTAATTAAGATAATGAAGAAAATTAGGTGATGGGGCTAAATTGACAATGGTTGGAGGTTTATAATAGTGTTGGGGTAATTAACGAGGGATGATAAGTGCCTGTGGATTGTTTATTGACAATAAAGATGAGATTTAACAATGGTATATGCAATAACAGAATTTCTAAAAGTTGATATATATAATGACGAGACATTAGTGGAGACTTGAAGATGGGCATGGGGAGGGAAGTAGCCAGAAAAAATTGTAGAGGGGAGAAAAAATTATATTGACAACTGGTATTGATAATGACTAAATTTTAAGTATTTATTAAATTAATACAATAATAAAATGTATTAAAATTGAAAAACAAAAACATATTGTAATAAAAAAATTAGAGAATATAATAATATCCAAAATAAATATAACTATTTTAATACAAAAAAAAGTATATACTAAAAGTGGTATAATATGTATTACCTATTAGAATCATATTTTTTTTATATTTTTAATTAAATAAAATTTACCTATAATTTTTTTTATAATAAAATATTTTGCAATCTTTTTCTCAATATAAATAGCTAAATTATCTACAAAAAAAAGTCTTCTTTTATTTTATTATAAAAGAGTATGGTTAAAGAAATAAAAAAATTGTAAAAAAGTGAGAATCAAAGAATGAAGAATATATTATTAATTATCATTGAAAAATAGAGATAAAAAAATTCTTAGAAATGCTTTAATATATTTTATTTGTTTTATAAAATTTGTTTTTATAATCAATATAAGAAGAAGTAGTTATATCTTTAAAAGCATGTGTTTAAACTTTAAAACATTAAGGAGGACAAATAAAAAATTTTAAGAGGGACAGATCTACAAACTTGAACGAAAAAACAAAATATCATATACATATATAAAATATATAATTTTTTTTTTAAAGAAACGACTGTCCCTAAAATAGATTCCGTCCCTAGTATATACACACATTACTAGGATTCATTAAATTCAAAACTATGAAAAAGGTTCTATAGTTTATTACTTTATTTATCATATTTGGCATTTATTTTATGATTGACAGCGTATTTTTTTCATTCTTTTCTTCCCTCACTCACTGGTTAAAATTATATATATATATATATATATATATATATATATATATATATATATATATATATATATATATATATATATATATATATATATATATATATATATGTAGATGGTGGAGATTTAGACAAGTACCTTGTTTTAAAGGTAATATGGCTTCCAATGTACCGAAAAGTTATGTTATAAATCAAACTCTTCTTTTTTAAGCGTGTGCAACAACAGAATCTTTAAACGAAATAAAAAAAAAAAAAGACTTAATGTAGCAGAATGTAATGTAAATGGTTTCTATACTTTTTTATTCGGCGATAATATATATGTTTCAGCACTTCAAGCGTTGAATCTTTATTTTGTGCAATTGGCTTCACAAAAATAACTAGATCTGCCATTCGATCCACACATTTATTTGTGTGTACGTACAGATGATGTGTAAATTGTTGGACACGTTCAATTGAGAAGGATCCTTTATACTGTTACACTTTGAATTTCCTCGACTACATTCCTATAATTAAGCATGAAAATAAAGCTCGTTTCTCCAACAGCAATATATTCCAAACCTTTTTTTTTCAACAGTTTACCGATAAATTGAAGACACTTTTTGTAGCTAGATATCTGTCTTTATTAGTTGTCTCTCTGCGAAGACTAATGAAGAATGATGTCTGATATTAAAGGGAAACCATTTAGCATTAAGATCAAATCACTTTCATGTCAAACACTTTCAGTCCAGGCTTTTACATTAACATTGTAGAAATTTGAGCCCAACTTTGCCGACAAAATCTCAAAGCAAACACGTCTATAAAATGCTCATATTATATTATATATCGAATTATCGATCCTCCACCAACCAATAATTTATACATAAGCAAACTCTAAATAAATATATATTTTCTCCATCAGATACATGTCTCTTACAATTCTGACATCAAGCCCTCTAATTAAAGTACAGCACTAAAAAGCTTCATAAAATATAACAACTACGTAATTAGATGTACACCCCAAAATGCACTCTAGGTAGCCCCACCTATAATGGGAAGTACCCTCTTATATATATATATATATATATTCTTAAATAAGAAAATATTACATGTTTATGGATTAATTAGGCTCCTAATGATGGCAGCCTCAGCACTATCAGCATCGATGGTGGCCAACAACTGAGAGAGTCGCTGGCTCAAGTCGTCCACTTCTCTGTTTAAGTTTCTGATGTAGTTGCATGTCTCTTGTAGGACCTTAGATGCAGATACCTGCGCAACAAATTAATTATGTCAGTATTTCAATTAGGAATATAGCTACAATAAGTCACTTATATATGCTGTCCTTTGCTATTTGGGTGTGTGAAGCAATATTCAGAGTCCAAAGTCACTAAGAAAAAATGCGATATGTGTACTATATATACGTTGTATTAAGATGATAAAGGAAGTTTCATTTCACGAATTGGTCAAAACAAAGGGCTGATATGGTACAGATCTTTTCTGAGGCCATTTTTCTTTTATCCTTTTAATCACATTTAGCACATAAATGTTTTAATTTTTCATACCATTGAAAATTTATTTATAAAACATTTAACTTGATATGAAAAATTATATCTGTATTATTTGGGACATATACAACATGTATATTCAAATTTTTTTATATATGTTATATCTAAACATTATATAAATAAATTTCCAAGTGGTAAATGAAATTTCCCATTAACTAGACAGATAGCGATACCATTTACCAATCAATGTGAACCCTTTGACGTGTATTGAGATCTCTGCATATATTTTGGAATTTAATGGAAGTACGTCCTTAGTATATATATATAAATTGGTCAATTTTGGACTGTACCTAGACATATTCTATAGTTTAAAATATATTTATACAGGGCATGCCAGTATTTTAATTAGCTTGTTCCTGCAGCAGCACGCAGTAACACAGAATAAAAGCATTTGAAGCTCCCTATTCTCTTTTTTTGTATATAGTATGTATAGTATATAATTATTGTGTAGCTGAACTAGCTATAAAGAATAGTTTTATAATTAATCTGTCAAAGAGAGAGAGAGAGAGAGGGGGTATGGAAGTACCTTGTTAGGGCGGCGAGTATCGCGAATCTCGGGAACAAGTTGACGCAACTTGGAAACAAGTTGGATGATTTGGTCATCGGAGATGCTCGTAGACCCTGATGACGACTGCTGCCTGGACCTTCTGCTAGACATTTCAATACTCCTCCCTCGGTGTAATTCTAATTGTAAGTGTCTTTTATAAAAGGTGCAACCTCAAACCTCACTGGCTTGCTAGCCTAACCAACTAATAAGAAGATACAGGCTGAGGCGAGCGAGTAGGGTAAGATATATAATAAGCTAGCTAGGTGCGCAGAAATGAAGAGAAGTTGTGAGAGGGATATGAAGAGAGAAATCAAAGGGCCACAAAAGAAGAGTGAGATGAGAGTCACGAGCCACAGTACGATAACAGAGACAGCGATGTTGGATGTGAGGAAAACATTTGCACTGGAGAAAGCAGAGAGAAGGACTAGGAGTGAGAGATAACCATATGCTTCTTCTCCTGTGTGTTTGTGTGTCTGTGTTCCCAAATGAGGGTTTAATCTCAAGTGGACTTATAAGGGGGTGCTTCTTTTTTACCTAACAAAGTGGGCCTTCCTGTATATGTCTCTATTACCACCACACCATGTGATCATAGATATATAAATATACCAAACTAATCCTCTCCATTTCACACTATATAGATATATTTGTTTTATCTCCTTCCACTAATCACATATAATTCCACGTTACAGACTTAATGCTACTCTAATTAAAGGCCTTTTAGCTTCAACACTCATCGCTAGCTCCTAATGTTTCAGTCGCAGTATTAGCCACTCACAAGTTGGAGGGAACGGTAGTCATTGACGCAGATGCTTCTTTCTGACGTTAATACCCTTGGCATGATCATTACATATATTTAATTACTTTATACTCAATTAAAAAAATACCAAATTCAAATTACTTGGAATGCGATAAGCTGAGAAGTGTTATATTGAATTAGCAACTAAGCAAATTAAGTGTCACTCAATGTTTGCAACCCTTTCTGCTATATATTTAAATATTCTGGTACTTCAAAATAACTGCGTGAGTGAAGCCCAATCTTTCTGTGGCGTGAGTGTGAGGCCTGGGGTCACATGCTGCTTTCCTGGTGCACAAGCAACGCCACGTGGCATGTCTTGAGCCTCGGTACGAATTAATGTAATGGAAGAAGAGGCTTCCCCAGTGAAGCATAGATTGAAGTTGCATGGTTTTCTAAAACATGATCACATGCGGGGTGCAGCTCTACGCTTGCGGGGACCTCTTTCATGTTAGCCCTCCACTCCACTATGCTGCTAATTTGTACCAATCCAAATCCTCTATATTCACAAATTAAATAAATATAGTACATTTAGAGAGAAAGAGAAAAAAGAAAAAGAAAAAGAATATAGAAAAAGAAAAGAAATCCTACACACACTTGTATCTTTTTTGTCATTTTCTCCACAAATACACAAATGTAGAGAATTCAATTTGTAATTTGTACAAATATTTCACATTTTTGCTAACAACCGGCAATTGGGTTTAACCATTAAACATAAACTACAATACCCGCCTAGCTGGCTATTTACCAAACTTAATTTAACTCCATTTTCCCACCTCAATTTTAAAGCACAAATCAAAGACAACCTAATATAGTCATCAACATTTCCCGAGTGTGTGTGTGTGTGTGTACACGCTAAAGTTTGAGTCACGAACCATGTTTGGTGCCAAATATTTGTAGTCCATGGCGTCGCAAGCAACGCTTATATATCTATGAATAGTATTCTCGCCATGAGTAAAATTGTAAGCTCTGCGGGATTTAGACGAGACGTAAAATTTTGGATCTAATGTGCTATTTCTGATGCGCCTTTGTATCGACTGCATTGATTATTCATGCAGCAGCATTTGATATGGCACTACTTGAAGCAGTGTAGAAGCTAATGCAATGATAAGGCGTTTGATGTCCACTTCCATTGAGTGAAGGCGTATAATAATATACCAAAAACACTCTCACCTATGGCAGATTCCCATGGCCCCACTCATTCACGACTAGGGTACTTTACACACACACACACACACAAATATTTGGTTCAAGATTCGAATTTAAATCTTTTAATCCTAAAAATAATCTAAATAATACTGAATTATAGTTTATTGGTAACTGAAGTATTTTTAATATTCTAGAGGGAGCATTAATGATTCAAAATATGGCAAATAATCAAAAGTTTTATATAACAAGAAAGAAGCAACGTCTTATAAGGATGTGAGAATTGAAAACGAAAAGGAGAAAGAAAATTATTTTTAATCACTTGGCAAGAGAATAAGAAGGGCTGAGGAATGAACGAAAATTGAGTAACCAACAAAGCATTTTATATAAAAGATTGGGTAGGTCCAGTACATTTCCTGCAAATTAAATTTTGCTCCAATTTCACTCTTAAAAAGTAAGAAATAAAAATAATTTTAATTATCTTTCTCTATTGTGGTCAAAAGGGTTTACCAGCCGTTGATCCTGTAGAGTGTAGACTTATCTAAACCGACAAGAAATTGGAAGTTAGAAGTCTGTTGGTTTTGATGATGAAGAATCAGAAGTCCAAAAAAGAAATGAACTAAAAATTCAAAAGTACTTTATAAACTTTGCCTCGCCTCCTCATGGCAATGCATGCGTAGCTAGTTCCCTAATTAACTAACTTAAATTATAAGAAACACTCTTTTTTTCAATCCAATTCTATGAGGAAAGTGCAATTTTGCCACGCTTAAGTGCTTTTGATCATTCAGAGGCCTAATAATAAGTCCTTTAATTTTCCCTCTGTTGAAGACTAAAATACGAGATTAAAGAACATTTGAATCTCCGACAATTAGTTAGAATTTGGTCTTTGAACATGCATGCGTCGTTAACTTTTTCTTTAATCCAAATTAAATGCATCTTTTTATGGTAATCATAGCTTTGATCACCTATTGCCTCAGCCTCTTGAGGATTCAATTTTTAGTTGGTAAGTCTAACGGATTTCGTGGAACTAAAGCTGCCACTGAGCACCATTATTTAGATAACAAATCATTATCTTCGTTGACCCAACGTTTCTCATTTTTCACCAACCACTCTGAAGTCGTTATAGCTAGGTACTCTCACTCATGGACTTGTGGATAACAATCGAGAAAGAAGGGGGAAAAAAAGAAAAAAGGGGACATGATTTCAGATTTTCCTTTCTTCTTCAAAAAGTTGATAAACTTGGAAATTAATAAATTAAAATGAGATCGTGGAAGATGATTTTTTTTTTTTTGGGGGGGGGGGGGAGGGAAAAAAACTAACAAAAAATTTAGGCAGAAATCCAAAGATGGAGGCATTTAAAGAAACACTTAGCAGAATTCTGTAATATAGAGTGGATCCGATTTCCGACCATTTTTCCATCATGCATGATGGCCTTAGACTCTATTATGGCATCAGGTCAATAAATTTGAAACTTTTTAGTGACAATTGGTGCTGAGGTGGTCAGGTTTTTCGAGTCTCGGTCAGTGAAAGATATTATAATGTATTAATCAATTTCAGGGGTGTACCTGATCAACCAGTAATATTGGGTTAGGTTAAATTGAATCAATAAAAAAATTAATTCGATCGAGCTGAGGGCTAATTATATTAGTTAGTTTTATTTGGCTCAATTTAATTTTATAGAGATTTATATAAAAATTTTATTATTTAAGAGAAAAATATAATTTTAACAAAGAATTTTTACCTAAAAAAAAAGACCTACCTAAGCACAATTAAATCAGTCCAACCTGACTTGATATTAAATTAAGTCAATTCAAGCATAGACTTGAAAAAAATTCCCGATGCCAAATCAGATTAAATACTGAACTAGGACAAAATCCAATTTAACCAATGTACACACCTAGTAAATTATATATATATATATATGATTTATGTAACCTTTCCTATGAATAATGTATATTATTTATAATATTGCAGGTAATGACTTAAAGTTTACCCTTTCACCGCTTAATTAACTAATCTATTAATATAGTTAAAATCTAGTTGTTTTAAACATGATCAAACCTTTTTTTTTTTTATGAAAAAGGAAAATTTGTTTAACGAAAAGGAAAAGTTTCGTTCAAAAGAAAATTGTTTAACGTCATTTACAATGATCCAACAAGACTTGCAAAATGGGTAGAGAATAGATATATATTGTTGATACTAAATAATATCCAATTGGATTAACATCTTTTCATGGACAAGTTTCTTTTCATGGACAAGTTATACTAAGTTCGTTGATATATGTAGTCCTGCCTTTAACGAGCAAACGGTAACTAATCTTGTTTATTTCTTCATAGGGTAATTATGAGCAATCCGTTGCAGATTAGACGCTTTATTTTATTTTATGTTTGTCCGAGACGTTGAAAAGTCGGCGAGTTGAAAAAGTTGGGGGTAATTATTAGTGTGTTGATTTGTGAGCTAAGTTAGGTGCTTCATAACAGCAACATTATTGTGTCCTTCTATGGACTCCACTAGATTTCTGGGACAAATTTTGATGGGTGGGATATCAAGGTGGTAAGCTTTTCTATGCTTGAATCATGATAGAAAAAGTTGTTCCCCAAAATCTAGTGCTCTGAAAATGGCTTTTTACCATAAAATTTTCTTTCTTTCTTCTTCTTTTCTATTTTTGTCGGACGTACATTTCATCACTTGCATCTCCGTCTCAGGAGCCTGTGATTAAAGTAAAGTTGGACCACTCCTTCTTTAATTAATTAGTTCTAAGACATATTCTATTCAAAAGGCTTTTTGTGTGCATATTCTCCGTTTGCACAAGCTAATACTTGAGTTAAAACGCTAATGCATGCACCTACAGAGAAATATAATTTGGACAAGTTTGTAAGGAAAAAAGAAAACTTATTTAACCTAAATAACTTGATTTTTCGTTCATTTTCATATTTAATAGAAATGTGAAATATTGAAAATATTTGAATGAAAAACAAAAGTTGCCTTTAGCATCTGCTATTATTGTTACTTCAAGCTATTTTACGCCTTGATTAGCTAGCACTTAAATGATAAATGCACTTTCCGTATAAAGGCTTGATGAGGCTTCTTATAAAAAAAATCAACCATTGTATATTATATGTATGAGTAAATGAGATTTTAAAGTGTAGATAAATTTTTTCAAAACAAAAAATGAATTTTCTTTCCTATTTTTCCCTACATATGAACAATAATGCTAGTAGGTATATGCAATTAGATATTCAGTACACATGGTCCCAATGTGATCATTCTAGAGATTTATCAGACCCACCTATATAAAATGTTCATATTTGGGTTTCTTAAGATAAGGCGGCAAAGTTATACTAAGTGGTCAGCACAGATTAATTCTTTTCTTATTTTCGTCGTTTCAACATGTTAAGCGGAGTAACGATCAAAAGATTTAAACTCGATAACAATACAAACGTTGGTCAAATTCGAACAATAAGTTAAACACCGACATCTAATTTTATTTTATATAAACCTCTGTAAATTTAAAATCACGCTCTGTGACATCGATATTAATTCAATATATATATTCCTTATGAATTCCTTTTTCTTTTTAATTTGAAACTCGAAGTAAATGCATAACCATAATGACTTATAATTCAACAATTTATAAAATTTCCGAGCTAGGGTTATGTGTTGAAACATGTCAAATATATGCATCCGACATGACATAAATTAAATCTCACCAACATTATCTCCAAGATGCTGCCTAACGTAGCATGTGCTGGGTTCTTGTCATGAGACCTTTCTTGAAACTGTCCCAACAAGTAATCTAGAGAATTCAAGTAATTGCATAGATGGGGTATCGATAAAAGGTCGATTCCTAACTAAAAATTAACCGCTTTCTTCATTGCGAATATATTTTCTAATAAAATTTTGTGCATTTGAATTTTTTTCTTACTTATTTGGTGACATTATTTTAATTTATTTTGATGATAATAGTAGTTATCGCCACACTTTTCGATGCCCTCCTCTATTCTTTTAACACCATTTTTTGACATTTTTACAATAAATTTGTTATTGAATACAAAATAATGTATTGCTCCCTATTTTTCTCCCTTCTCATGAAAATCACCTGTCCAATTTCTCTATACAAGATTCTTCGATCAATAATTGCTGTGTTTCATTGCTTGACATGAAAGAGATATTTTGTCCAATAATTATATTTCGAGATTTGCCATTTGGCTTCCTTGCTGCATTAATTGTGTTATTCAATGACCAATAGAAAACAGGTTAAAAAGAAAAGTATTGGTCAAAAGTAATCTGAGTATATGGACTTTCACATTTGTTTGTGCTCTCAACCTCCTGGTGGATCAATGCCTGAAATTGTTCTTGCCCAAGATTCGATGGTGTCTGTTTCCTGAGGCTTTCTGTTCTCCACTCCGGGCTTCCACTTCATTGGGGTCATTTTTCGCTCACGTGCCTTCTGAATCTGATAAATTTATGAACTTCTTGACCTTTTTTTTTGGTTTTTTCTTTTTTGGGGGGGGGGGGGGGGGGAGATATATGTAAATGAGTTAAGTTTAAGCATAAGTCTTGATACCTTTCATATACCGAAATTTGTATTACCATAATTAAGATCCACAAATAGTCTCTCATATATATATATATATGTTGGCCTAATGTTTAATCAGCCCAATAATATTTTTTAATCCCTGACTTTGATGATTAAAGAAAAAACTAAACTAAACTTATTTATGTATAAGGCTCATATTGCTTTAGCCCATTAAAATTTTGCTCTACTAACCCATTTGCTATTAAGTTAGTTTTGCATAAGACAAGATGGGTTTGACTGAATCATATACAAAAGACAAAAAGATAAGAAAGTCTACTTTATTCTTTATCTTCTACAACTTTCTATTATTATACAATATACTTGTATCTTTTCCATCTAACCATTTAGGAGCATTTATGAAAATTGGATAGTTTGGGTCTCTCAACACACTTAATTAGAAGCTAGTTGCCATTAAATAAAGCAAAGAGGAAGATTTGAACGTTATAACATACCTTCTTTGATCAAGCTTAAAAATAGCTAATCTTGCTCCATATTCAATGTTCTTGCAAGACAACAAAAGAGAACCAAAGCTTTTTGCTTCTAATGGCTATAAAGTTGGTTAAATTATAAATGCAGTAGAAGGCTCAAGAACACAACAACAAGAACATGGATATACAAAGCATTCAAAGTTAGCATTTATTTTCTCCTACTCTCTTATTCTTGAGCTTAATTTCTAGTGTATTTGTTGTTGAGAGCATTTATTTTGAGCTTACATCGTATCCCTTTTTAAAAGGGTTCAAATTCTTCTTATAAAACTTTTGCTAAATCTTTCTGTGAGTGAGAGTGAACGGTGAGTGAGCTTAAAAGAATCCAATGTTTGTAAGTTTAAGATTAGTTGAAACTTCTGTTAAAGGTGAACACGTGAAAACTTGCCACTTATACTTTATAATGTCATTTAAAGAAAATTCTTTAAAATTTAAAGGGATTAGATGTTGGTCAAAAGGCTAAACCATGATAACTTGTTAGTGTCTTTCTCTTCTTTGAATCTCTCTTTAAATGTATTTTGAAGGCTACTTTGAAAGTTGGAGTCAACTCAAGTTTTCATATTTAATATTTTAGATTTTACTCCAAATTTGTTGAATAGTTAACTCTAACTTCTTATATGCAAAAAATTTGCTATATTTACTATTTCTTCTTATTACATATATTTACCTTTTCTAGATATGATAATGAATTAGTATTAGAGTAAGTCTTACTTATTTAATGCTTAATAGGTTAGTGAAAAGGTCCTTATTATGTTTGTAGGAAATGGCAAATTAACATCTTACTTCCTTGGAGGATTCTTAATTGTGAGGCCTCTATATTTCAATGGCAACCATTACACTCATTGAAAAGTAAGGATGAGGATATACATTCGATCACTAGATTTTCAAATTTGGGAGGTGATTGAGAATGGTCTAAATTTCCTAAAGAAACTAAATATATTCTTAAGAGAACCCAGAGAAATTTGGACTGATGGTAACATCAAAATGATAAAAATAGGTGATTATGCCATTAACATACTTTATTACATAGTGAATGGGCAAGAATATGATAAAATTTCTAGTTATGAGACTCTTAAAAGAATGTGAAAGAAGCAGTAAATGATGCACAAGGGAATATTGAAGGCAAAAGAAAGTAAGCTTAATATGCTAGTATGCAAATATGAACTATTTCACATAAAGGAGAATATGAACACTGAAGACATGTTCAACACATTTACCAAAATTATGATTGATCTCAAATATTTGGATAAGACCTACGCCAATTTAGAGAAGAATGCAAAAAATTTTAAGATTACTCCTTCAACATGGCAATTAGAGGTAGCAAATTTTAAAAGTCAGAATCTAGCTACCATGCCAGTTGATGAGCTATGAGGACATCAAATAGCTTATAAAAGAAATCATCTCAAGAGACATGAGATAAAGCATAAAATAAAAGCTCTTATTCTAAAAGCAGTCACGATTGAAAAACCATCTATGAAAGATAAAAAAGAACTTGATATGCATGACATAGTCATAGTTCCTTTCTCTAAGAAGTAAGAAGCTAATGGGAAAACTAAAAGCCAGCACTACAAAGAACATAATCAAAAGAGAAGAATCAACATGGGATATCATCACTTATTATGGATGTAGCAGAATCAGTCATATTAGATCAAAATGACCTTTTATTAAAAATAAATTGACCAAATTCCATAGAAAGAAGAAAGTCATGACTGCGTATTGCGATAATGATGATGAAGAAGTTGAGTTGGAACAAGAATTCACCAATATACGTTTCATGGATCTAGAAATCAATAAAGTACAAAATGAAAGTTCTCTTTTTAATAATGATCTTTAAGAAAAAATTAATAGACTCTTTGCTAATTTTGAGAAGTTATTTTCAAAGTAAGAAGACTTAGTTCAAGTTAAGGCTAAGAGGATACTCATATTCTGAAAACAAAGTTAGAGTTAACTCTAAACAAAAATAAAAGCTTAAAACAACAAACTACTTTGTTAACTAAGGATTTGGCTAACTTTATTAAAGGAGAAGAAAACTTGAATATGCTATAACAATGTATGTTTGACAAATTTAGCATATGGTATAAAAAAAAAAGAGAATGTCAAACTTTATAAAAATTTCTTTGTAAAAGAATCAATGTCTTCCATTACTTCTACTTGCATTTACTATAATAGCAATGGGCATGCTTATTATAAATATAATATAAGAGAAGGGGAAATGGTTTGGATTCCTAAAGGTATTGTTATGCCTAAGGAAGCATTTCAAAGAATTAATGATTCTTAGATAGTGGCTGCTCCTATTACGTGACTGGAGATCTTTCTAATTTCCTTTCATTCTCTTGCTTAAATAGAGGCTCAGTAACTTTTAGAGATGGAACTAAAGGTAAATTGTAGGTATTGATAAGGTTGAATGCTAATTATTGTATTGATAATATATGTTTAGTTGTAGGATTTAAGTATAATCTTTTCAGTATTAGCCAACGTTGTAATAAAGGATATAAGGTAGAATTTAAATCTTTGCATTGCACTATTTTCAACAATGATAACAAAGTTTTGTTTGTTAGATAAAGATTTAAAAATATTCACATTCTTAGCTCATTTAATGTGTGCTTAAAGAATGTTACTTGTTTTTTCTTTATGTATAATAATTTGTAGGTTTGGCATAAAAAGTTTAGCCATATAAGCAAGTATATTATATCCAAATAGTCTAAGTTTCACATTGTGAGAGGGCTTATTGAGCTAGATTTTGAAAATGATCACTTATCCGATACATGTTGATTAAACAAGTAAGATCTTTTATGCCACTACAATTGTTGTATATGGAACTTTTTAAACTAACTTAAACATGTGGCTTTGGTGGCAAAAGCTATGCCTTTGTTATTATTGATGATTATTTTAGATTCACTTGAGTCCTTTTTCTTTCCCATAAAGATGAAACTTTTAAAATTTTGATGTCTTTTGTAAAAGGATTCAAAGAGAATAAGGGTATTTAATCATTAGTATTAAGAGTGATCATAATAGGGAAGTGATAACAACTTCTTTGAAAATTTTTGCAATGAGTATTTTTTACTCATAATTTTTCAACTTCAGAATAAAATAATATTGTTGAGAAGGAAAATTGAACTTTGCAAAATATGGCTAGAACCATACTAATTGAAAATAATCTTTTTAAATACTTTTGGGCTAAAACTATAAATACTACTTGTTATATTTTAAATCATTATCTCATCAGACCGATCCTAAAAAAAACTCTTTATGATTTGTGGAAAGAAATAAAGCCTAATATGAGTTATTTCTATGAATTTAGCTATAAATGTTTTGTTTATAATACTGAATAAGATAATTTGGGTAAGTTTGATGCTAGAAGTGATGAAAATATTTTCTTAGGATATTTAACAACTAGTAAAACATATAAAGTATATAATAGAAAAATCATGGTTGTTGAAGAACCAATGCATATTGTATTTGATGAATCTAACTTATTTTTAAGAAAAATTGTGAATACAAATGAAGATGAAGTCATAATAGGTCTAAATTTTGTCAAATATTAGAAACCAAATGCAAAAAATCTAGAAAAGGAAAAAAAAAGTTGAAATAGAAAAGGAGAAAATGCCAAAAAGCAACTTATCTCAACTCCAAATTATTGATAAAGGTTAGAGTCAATTCCAAATGACAAAACAAAGTCAACTCTAAACTTCATAATAAAGTTAACTTTAAATTACAAAAAGAGAATTGAGTCTACTCCAAATCACCTTATTAGTGGACTTTATTGAAGCATAACCAGTATCCACCATATAGAGGTCAAGCTAACTTGGTACTCCAAGAGAAGACATAAGACTACCGAGAGAATGGAAAAGCTTTTCATCATATTCAAGTAGTACGTAATTGGAAACCTAAATGAAGGATTAAGGACAAGAGAATCTTTGAAAAACAAGAGCAATAACTTAGTACTCTTATCTCAAATTAAGCCAAAATTTATTGAAAAAGCTTTTGATGATAAAAATTGGATTATAGTCATGGAAGAAGAGTTCAATCAATTTGAAAAAAATCAAGTTTAGGAGCTATTTAAACAACCACCTCTATTATTAGAACAAAGTGGGTATTTCGCAACAAATTGGATGAGCAAGGTAATATAGCTAGGAGTAAGGTTAGGCCTCTTGCCTAAGTTTTTACTTAACAAGAAGTTATTGATTTTGATAGAACTTATGTCTCTATTACTAGATTTAAATCCATTAGGATGCTACTTGCTTATACTTCTTTCATGAGTTTTAAATTGTTCTAAATAAATGTTAAAAGTACTTTCTTAAATGGTTATATAAATGAAGAAGTGTAAGTTAGCCCATCCCTCAGGTTTAAAAATGAAAAGCTACCTAACTATGTTTTTAAACTTACTAAATCCCTCTATGGTTTAAAGTAAGCTCCAAGAATTTGGCATAAAAGATTGAGTATTTTTCTTTTGGAGAAAGGGTTTATAAGAGGAAAACTTGACATTACAATTTTTAGAAAAAGAAATGAACATAATTTTTTACTTATACAAATATATGTTGATAATGTCATATTTGGTGGCATTAATGAAATATTATGTAAAGAATTTGCTGAGTTTATAAAAGGAGAATTTGAGATAAATATGATAGGAAATATGAACTTTTTCTTTGGATTTTAAATCAAGCAAACAAATGAAAAAATTTTCATCAATAAAGCTAAGTATACAAAAAAGCTT
Source organism: Erythrophleum fordii (assembly GCA_032878935.1). Taxonomy (NCBI): domain Eukaryota; kingdom Viridiplantae; phylum Streptophyta; class Magnoliopsida; order Fabales; family Fabaceae; genus Erythrophleum; species Erythrophleum fordii. The sequence continues at coordinate 14,839,769 of JAVQMF010000049.1, read as the reverse complement.
ATAAAAAAGTTTGGATTTGAGAAGTCCAAACCATGGGAACTCTAATGTGTCCATCTATGATAGAAATGAGAATGGTGAATCTTTTGACCAAAAGAGGTACAGAGGTATGATTAAGTCTTCACTTTATTTAATAAAAAGTAGACCTAATATTATATTTAATATTTGTAAATGTGCTAGGTTCTAAATTGATCTAGAAGAATCATATTTTACTACATTTAAAAGAATTTTTAGATACTTAATGGGAGCATAAGACTTTTAGCTGTAGTATCTAAGAATTAACACTATTGATCTAGTTAGGTATGGTGATGCAAACTCTGCTAGTGACAAATTAGATCAAAAAAACATTAGTGCGACTTGTCAATTTCTTTTGGAAACTCTCTAGTGTTATGGTTAAACAAGAAGCAAGGTTTTGTGGCTCCTTTCATAGTTGAAGCTAAGTATATGGCTATTGAAAGTTGTTGCACTTAACCCTTTTAGACGAAGTAGTAACTAAAAACTATTTTTTGAGCTTCAATCACATTCTTATTTTTTGTGATAACACCATTGCTAATGCCTCATTAAAAATCCAACTCACCAAAGCACATTGAATTAAACATCACTTCATAAGAAACCATATTCAACAAAGAGATGTGTAGGTAAGTTACGTTTAAACTAAAAATCAACTTGTTGACATCTTCACAAAACCTCTTCTTGGAAATAGATTTATGTCTTTTAGAAAAGAATTAGGTACAATTGATCAAATCTTATAATATTTCATGAGATGTGTTATTTTTTAGTGTTTTAAAGTTAACTGTTTTATATTACAGTTTACTACATTTTTGTGTTAATGGTTGGTTGTAGTTAACTATGCTAACATTTAGAGTTAACTTAATATCATATTACATGTGTTATGAAGTTAGCTCTTTCTCTATTAATCTTCACTTTTGAGGTAGAAAAGTTAGATTTTTAAGTTGATTGCAAAATATGGCATTTCAACATTTGAAATTAAATGACAATTTGCATTTTCTAAGTCTAGGCTTTACATTTTTTCAAGTTCCTTTTTATAGTTTTCTCAAAACCTGAACATCATATCTAGTACCTTCATTACTTCTCTTCGACATTCTTTATCATTCAACTGCTTTCTATGGTTTTTGACTAGCCTTAACCTAAAAATTTCTTAAATGGCCAAATATTTCAACCATTTAACCTTTCATTAAAGACGAGCTCAATGCTTGAAGAAGATGAAAGAAATTAAAGGAACTGTCAATATAGAAGAAGAAGAAGAAGAAGAAGAAGAAGAAGAAGAAAAAGAGAGGGAGACGGAGTAATCATTTGACAAACTTAAGAAGAGGACTCTAAAAAAAGCATAGAAGAAGGAAAAATCAATAAAGAAGAAAATGGATTCAACACCTTCTGTACCCTTCAAACAAAGACGCTACATTATTAAAGAAGACAATGAAAAGGAAGAGGAAATAGATATCGAACCACCTAGAAAATCTCTTAGTGTTTAGATTAAAAAGTAAATAGCCAAAGAATCTTTGACAAAAAAGAAGGAGAAATCCATGTCAAAAAGGTAAGGGAAAGAAAAGATCATGGTTGAAGAAACTTTAACCAAACCCGTAGAAACCAATGACCCTATGATAAGCCTATTCAAATCCAAAGAACCTTTGCGGAGGTATCTAAATGATTTTGTAAATAAGGCTATTACATTTGGAAGAGTAGTACATTTTCAAAAATTAATTATTATTAACTGTCTTGTGGAGTTGGATTTTATAACCATGAGATAGGAACCATTAATGTTTTTTGAATGAACCAGTTAATGAAAATTTGGCTTGAATGCTTTATGTCAATCTCAAATTGATTAAAGATAAAAAAGCCTTAAGTTCCTTGGTGAATGGGCAGAAAGTTACGGTTGGAGAGAAGATGCTAATAGATATCTGTATAGTTTCCTTTAAAGGAGAGCCATATCACTACTTCAGAACAATGTGGCCTACAACAATGACAACAATCTTAAAAAATGTCAAGGAAATTTTTTAAAAAAGAAAAGATCAGGTGAAGGGGAGAAAAATCAATGTCCAAGATATTAGCTTTGTGAATCAAGCAACTGCTCATACAATTAGCTCAACCATATTTCCCAAAACAAGGTCAATGGAGTCTCTTACTAGAAAGGACATCTTCTGGCTGTTCCATCTTGTGCATAAGCAAAGCATGAATGTGTGTACTTGGATGTTAAAGCACATAAGAGAAGTTACCAAGAACAAGGAACAATCACACAACCTCCCTTATGGCATGCTACTTGCTAAGATTTTTAAGGCTTAGGGAGTGCAATCGGAGAAGTATGTTAACAAGAAGGTGACAAGTACGTATGATGTTGCATCTTTGAAATTTATGAAATACATATATATGAATAGGACTTGGGTCACTATAAGAAAAACAGAAATTGGGGACGGAATTTTCCGTCGCAAACGAATTAGTGACGGATTTTTTTCGTCGTTAATTTCATCGTCACTAATTCATTTGTGACGGAATTTGGAATTCCATCGCTAATTAGTGACGGAACATTACGTCGCAAAAAAGAATTTCGTCGCTAATTAATAGGATAAGATATTCCAAGTTTATGACGGATTAGTGATGAAATTTTTTGTCGCTAATTAGCGACGGATTACAAACAAAATATTCTATCACTGATTAGCCACGGACTAGGGATAGATTATTCTGTCGCTAAATAATGATGGATTTGTGACAAAATATTCCGTCACTAATCCTGCGATAGATTTGCGACGGAATAATCCGTTGCTAATTAGCGAGGGATTTGCGACGAAATATTCCATCACTAATCAGCGACGGATATTTCGTCGCTAATCAACGACGAATTTGTGACAAAAATTCCATCACTAATCAGCGACGGATTTGTGATGAAATATTTCGTCACTAATATAATTTGTTTCATTATTAATTTTTTTTTATTTAATCTCAATATTACTTTATTACCTATCCAATAAAATACAATAAAATCATAATAAAGTAAGGTAAATTGAAAATAACATTATTATTAAATAATAAAATTTTAGGTTTAAGTGTTTCTCTTTATCTAGTAAAGTATAATAGTGTAATAATATTTAACAAAAAAGTAACAAATATATTAAAATGATTCTTAACTAAATGATAACCATTCTAAAGCAAATTATAACAATCATCAACAAAACATATATCTTAAAAATAGGGAAGGGAAATAAAATCATCTTTATGATGGAGGACAATCATCAGGATCTGATGGGGCACGAGATAACCGTGATTCAAGTTCTTGTAATCTATTAAGTGTTTGTGATGCTGGTCTAGTAGAGACAAGATTTGTTGATTCTACTCTGTTATATATTGGTTCTGCTCTCTAAGCTCTTAGTTCTCCTATCTCAAAGGTGCTGTCTTTGTGGTAATCCTCTTGCGCAATTCCTTTTCAAAATCTAAATGAAGTCCTAAGTTATGAACAGAAGAAGAAGTCCCACGAGAACAGATAGCATCAATATCTTGAGCCTCAGATCCTACCCCAAAAATGCGACCCTTCTTATTTTTACCACCAACAGCCTCTAACCATAAGGCGACTTCATCATCATTTTCTACATCATTTGATGTTATGCCTATTGAGTCTTGAGTTGAAGTTCTGGCATTCTTAAGCCTTAAATAATTAGCCTGTTAAAGGAAGTAAAGAAAGACAATTTTACAATAAGAAAAACAATGACAGTGCGTCCAAAACCAAAAGTATGTACATGTTTAAGCATCTTTTCTATCAAATAGTATTAACATGAAGTGTGATCATATAATAAGAAATAAGTATAGTGAAACTATAAATATATTCAATCATTACAGTTAAAGCCATCAAATATTGAAATTATACAATTAGATACGTAGAAAGAATATGTCATTTTGATAGCCACACAGCAATTAACATAGTAAAAAATATTAAATAAAAGATCATACAATCTTAGTGATTAAATTAAAAATGAAAACTCACATTATAGCTAATTAGGCCTCTGGCCATCAGCACAAGTCCAGTGATAATTAAGATAAAAAAAAAGAAGATTCACACTACAACTAATCAGGCCTTCGATCGTCGGTACAAGTATAGTGACAATCAAAATAAAAAATAAAGACGCATACTATAGCTAGTCAGGCATCCCGCCGTCAACACAAATTTAATGACAATTAAAATAAGAAATGAAGATTCACACTACAACTAATCAGGCCTCCAGCTATCAATACAAGTCCAGTGACAACCAAAACAAAAAATGAAGACTCACATTATAACTAGTCAGACCTCTGACAGTCAGTACAAGTCCAATAACAATTAAAACAAAAAGACAAAACACACAGTATAAGTCATGTTTATTATTTTTATTATTTGTTAGGTATTTAATGATAATAAAAATTTAAATATAACTTAATTTAAATATTTATTTTCTTCAATTTATTTTTTTTAAATAATAACTCCTTATAATGTATAAGTCATGTTTTCTTTCAATTATTCATTATCTTTACAATTGATCAACTATTTGCAAATATCAAATTAAATCTCATACAAAAAATTAAATAATTAATTTTAATTTATTATTTATTGCATAATTCTTCATTTCACTTATTAGTTGCACATTAAATATGTATAAAGATTGTTTGTTAGGCTTAGTAGGGAAGGGAAAGAAATAGCCTAGGTTTAATTTTATTTTACTTTTAAAAGTTGAAAATCAAACTTATTTAATCAATCTTAATAGATAAAAAATTGATTTGAACATACTTTTTTTATTCAGTTTATCACAATTTCAATTATTTTTTATTCTATCAATTCAATTATTTTTATTTTCTTTTTCCAACTCTTGTTATTATCACTTATTCTCTTGCTACTCTCTCTACTTGTAATTTAACGTTGAATTGACATAGCATTTGAAATCGAAAGAATCCATTCTACTATTTTTTTTTTTTGGGATTTTGATTGATTTTATTTGATTTAGCTTAGTTCAATCGGCTTGATTAGTTTTAAACATGCTATCTCTCATATGGGGGTGTTTTGATACACCTCTTAGTCTTCAAAGATGAATATCTCATGTTAAATTTTAACTTACATAACTTAATAATAATATCATATTTTAAATTTCAATTGTCATATTAAAAAATAAATAATACTATAATCCTTCACATTAATTACACAAGATATTTAATTTTTTAATAAATTTGTATTTATCAAATTTTGTTTGTAACAATAATTTGTATTAAAAGATGTTTTTTTCAGGGTCAAAATTGTATTGAAAGATCAGAGCGATAATGTTTTGATTCGTTTACGGAGGTGCATTTGTTTTGGAGTTCAATTGGGGAGGGTGAACTCTTGGGAAGCCTACAAGCTGACATTGAAAGCCTAATGCGTCTGCATCATTTTAAACTAAAAACTAAGAAAATAATTTTAACTAATTTTTATTGTTTTAACTAATTTTGATAACAGTTTCTTTAAAAAAATAATCAAATGGAATACTAAATTTCTTATAATACCGTGTTAAAGTCGATTTTAATTTTTGGGACATGTGTTCTGACAGAATATACATAAAGTAAACAAAGTTGGCAACTAAGACTAATATCCAATAATATAGTTGCAATGGAAACTAGAAAGAGATCATAAATATCGTTATATGTGATTTAATTAATAGGTATATAATTTGACTATCAGCAAAAAATAGGAAATTTTGTGACAAATGTTTTATAAATGTTGTTTTCATGAAGAATACAAAATTTTGCAAAAAAAGATAACATTCTATGAAATATTTATATTCATTTAATTTTAAAATCTCGCTTATCAAAATGTATACTTACTTGTTCAAAATATAATTAATATCATTCAACAATGAGTGAATTCGATTAAAAAATAGAAAATTTTAAAATCAATTTTGGAAAATTCAACAAAATAAAACTATTAGCCAATAAAAAGGATCAGAAATTATAAACCAGAAAAAAGAAAGTACAATTTCCAAAATTTAAATAAACAACATGTAAAACTAACAAAATAATTGTTTGAGAAAATTCACTAATTAAGAATGAAGTATTTTCTTGTAAATAAAGGCACACATGTTGGATACCTGTAATTAATGAAGTAAAAATAATAACAGAATTCCATAGACATGAATTGAAATAGAAATATATGAAATGTTGGAGGATCTCATATGCTATTGGACTGTTGAATATCTTCTGCTTTTGAGAAAGAGCGTTCAGGAAGAAGTGCTTCTCTAAATGCATCTTACAGTTAATAATTTAAAATCTCCATATACATATATATAATTTAAAGGAAAAAACAAACATTGTTTTTTTTTAACAAATTAATATGAATTAAATATAAAAATATTGGCCATAAAGCCATTGTTTTAAACTTATGCAGCGCTTCTTGTATGGTTTTCATCGGGTTTTGTGGCCAAAGCAACGACAATTATCCCTATGGCTATTGATCTGTGGTTAAAGGATGTGGAATTTAAATCTGACAATTGCTCTCTCGTGGCCTCTACAGAATAGTGCTAATTGAAAGTGCAGAGTAATTGTTGAAGATATGCATTTTCTTTGACTTGGATTCTCTGATAATTTGATAATTCATTGGCTTGCCAAGTATTCTAATAAAGAATTGTGTCTGTTTGATTAAGATCTTGGGCCTTTGTAATTTCGAAAAAGCACAAGAGCCATCCATTAATTAATCACACTACTAGTTTGGAATTACTAACTATACTAATATTTATTAAAATTTTTTAATTAAACATAATAGATATATGATTTTTTAATTAAAATATAATAAATCTATAATTTAATTAATGAATCATATACTTTTTTATAAAAACCATATATATATATATATATATATATATATTATTATTAAAAAATTATATTCTCTTCAAATTTTAATTAAAAAAATTGATAAAAAATAAATCCCTATACTATATATATTAGCTATTATTATTTTTAAATTACCCTTTTTCATTTCTTTAAATAAGTTTGATAATTTACCATATTTTTTATTTTCAGTTTATAAAAAATTACAAATAAAAAGTTATTTTATTTACTAGAAATACATCTTCTTCTAATCAAATTGATTTATGAGTTATTCAAATAATTTTTTTTGGAGGGATGTTATTCAATTAAATTTTAGTATAAAAGTATGATGGATTTTAAATTTCAAATTTCTAAGTTTTTATTAGAAAAAAGATTACTCATCACAATAAACGCAAATTATTCTCTCTTTTTTTGAAGTAAAAAAAGTATCTTCATTTCATAATAAAGTAATAAAGTTAAAGTTATTATCAAAATTGAAGAGTTATTAAATAATAAAAAAATGTTAGAGCGCGAACAATAACTAGGTCAATATTCATTTATTATATCAAATTCAACAACTTCTATATTATCACATATATATATATATATATATATATATATATATATATATATATATATATATATATATATATATATATATATTAAAAAGCTTACACACTTTAACAAAAATATGAGCTTAAATCTAATTTAAGCAGGATTAAAAAACTTTTAAAGTAGATTGAGAGAATAGAAATTATGAACTTTTCTTCTACTATAGTATATAATTCTAACTCACACACACACACACACACACACACAAAAAAGTATATATTAAAGTACTAAATTTAGGTAAAATTCTACAGATATTTATTTTCAAATCCCTCAATAAATATATAATACAAAAGGAAAATTATCTTAAAGTCCAATTATATAATATTGAATTGTTAAAAAAAATTACTCATACTTAAACCCAAATCTCAACATAAGTTATTAGGAGAGTGAAAATAAAAAAAAAAAAGTCACGAACTCATAATTTATATAAAAATTTTACATTAACAAAATTATATTAACGTCATAAATTACTATGTAGTCTACAAAAAAAATTATTTTTCATATTATTTAACAAATACAACATTATGTTATAGTTAAATTTACTAACACTTATTTTTATTTTTTATAAATTAGGAGTTGGGTAGTTAAATAATTTACTTAGCAAGATTTAATAGATTGGTAAACCATAGTTAACAGCATATATGATAATTTTTATGTTAAGAACAATCATCTTGATAAGTTTTTTTCCTTTGTTAGGAGGGGAAAAAAAAAAGCTTTCTTATCCCTTGGACTCTTATAAGTAGGAAATGAAAAATCATTGCAAATGTAATTGAAAATAAATATGAACCAACAAAAATCAAATCTCAATTGAAAATGAAAGAAAATAAAAAGGATATTAATCATATTTTTGCATATAGTGTAATTAAAAGAAATTGGGGGAAAAAAAGGAATAGGTGTAAAAATAAAGTCAATTGGATACATACTCTTTTATATTATTCTTTCTCTTTAACTACATAGTTATATAATATGTATTAGATTTTAGATCATACCCTCCATTTCTTTTTTGATTTTGCACCTCTTGGTATTTAGTCTTTGCTTTTTTCGAGAGAATTTAAGAGATTTGACATTTAAATGAGAGAAAGACTTAGTTTTCGAATAAGGAAAAATCTTGACATGATCACTTAAAAAAGTATTAACAGAAATAGAGAAATATCACAAAAAATGTGTGAATTTAACTGAGAGTTTACATCATGACAAAGAGAAGAAACCGATTAGGAGCATAAAGAGGTGAAAGACATGATGTGATTGAAGGATAATGGCTTAGTGGAGTCATTTTTAATATTTATAAAATTATGAAAAATAGACATGTCATAATTTTTTAATATCATTTATTTTTTGAAATTTGTTGAGTGAAATGTTTATTTCACTTCTATTTATTTTGTGTATTTTTTTTTCAATCATTCCTTATACACAGTTGTTTAAATTATGATTTTAAATTTGTAAATTTTTTTACTATTTTTATTTAATTAAATATATTTTACATTTATATTAATTTATGACTTAAAATAAATAAATTATAAATTTTTTAATTTTTGAACATGAATGGAGGCCTTTTATTACTCATAGAATAATTAACCACATTACTATTTATCACATTTTACTATTTTTATATTGAAATTATTAAATTATAATATATATATATACACACACACAAAATTAATAATATTTAACTAATTTGCAACGGTTTCATATATACATATACATATATATATATATATATCATATAAATCATTAAAAAATAATATTTAAATAATTTGAGATGGATTTAGCGTCGGATTAGCGACAAAAAATTTTGTGATAGAAATTCCGTTGCTAAATTAGTGACAGAATATTCCGTCACAAAATTTCATCACAAAACTGGAATTTACTATCACGCTTAATAGTGACAAAACTTTTTCGTCACTGAACTCTGTTACTAACTTGATTTGCGACGGAAATATTTGTGACAGAAATTTTTTCGTCACAAATTCCGTCGCTAATTTCTGCGACAGAATTAGTGACGGATTTGCGATGAACTTGCGATAGAACAAAATTCCGTCGTAAATTTGCTATTTTTTTGTAGTGGGTGTGAAATTGTGATATAGAGGAGCATCGTGCATCTTTGGTTACTAAATAGAGTGAAGTGCACTTATTTATTGGAAGTTCAACTAGGACATCTCAACTTGAAGTTTACTTCTTTGAAGATGTTGCCACAGAGCAAATTGAAGTTAAAATCCACTTTTTAAATGTTCAACATAAGCCTAGGGTTTCCTCTTTTGCAGTGAATAGCATCAATAGAGTATATTCTTCCTCTTCCTATTATCCCTTATTTTGTCCCTTTACTCTCACCTTTACCTTCAATTTCACATTCACCTGTTCATGTTGATTTTCTACCATTTCTTAGCCCTGACTTCATTCCACCAAACCATTAGATTCTCCACTAAAAATGTTTTTGTCTCTACTTGACTCACCTTTTTTTATACCCTCCTTTTGTCAGTATGCCTCCTTAAACTCCCCTTTTTTCTCCAACCAGGATTTATCCATCTATTCCTCATATTGATTTTCTTAACCTTATCATTGGTTAGGCCTTTCTACTAAACCTTCCTCTTCCATTATGCCAATAATTGTTGAAGAAAGCTCCTCCATTGTTGAGATTCATTAGATTCTCAAAAAATTGCTTCATGGTTAAAAGGAGCTAATGGTTATTGTTAAGGAGCTTAGTAATCTGGTTGGATGCCTCTTTACCGATGTTAGGGTAACTCTAGGATTGCTTGGAAGTGGTAGAGTTTTAAGATAGTAGCTAAACATTTGATTACTGAGTTGAAGGATATAAAAGATAGATTCCAAGTCAAAGATGTTATGCTACAGTAGCACTTAAGAGACATTGATGATGTTGTTATTCACCTGACTTAAGAAATGGGCAATGCTTTCCAAATGATGGATGACAAGATTCAGAATCATTGTTAGCTACGTTTGTGGACACTTAAAATCTAACTTAGCCAGCAATAGCTTATTATTTTAGTTGCTTTATTTTTTCTTTGGATTGAACATTACTATGATTTGTGGTTTGCATATGATTTATATATAGTTTGCACATTGGCTTTCTTTTACTACTATCTGATAAATTTTTATTGTGTGGTTTTATTGGTTTGTATTTTCTATTATTTTTCTATTAATATCTTTTTGTTGCTGACAAAAAAAAGGGAGGAGACTTAAGCAAAATTTTAATGTGTTTACATTTGAAGTTAACCATATTTTGTCTTTGAAGGCTATTTTGGGAGTTAACTTTTTGTATCTATATCTACTTAGAGTAAACTATACCATGTGCTTAACATATGATATTACTTCTGCTTTAATTCTTATGTTTTTTCCTTTGTGCTTTGCACTCCTAGACAAACATTCATTTTATGGAATGCTCATATTCAAGGGGAGCTTATGTTAAATTCTGTAGGTTTTTACATAAATCATTTTGTTTAATAGTTTTGTTATCATCAAAAGAAAAAGATTGTTAGTCAAAAATTTCGTTAGTCCAAACATCTTTCTTGGCCTATAACTTTAATGATAACAAAAACTAAAATTATTTATGTGTAAGGCTCAAATTGTTTTGGCCCATTAAAACCTTGTTTTACTAACCCATCTACTATTAAGTTAATTTTGCATAAGACAAAATGAGTTGATTGAACCATATGTGAATATAAAAGAAAGAAAGAAGTCTACTTTATTCTCTATCCTTTACAATCTTCTATTATTATACAATATACTTGTGTCTTTTTTATCTAACCATTCAGGAGCATTTACGAAGATTGGATAGCTTGGGTTTCTCAACACATTTAATCAAAAGCTAGTTGCCATTAAATAAAGCAAAGAGGAAGATTTGAACATTGTAACCTTGCCTCATCTAATCAAGTTGAAAAATGGTCGGTCTTGCTCTATACTCAACACTCTTACAAGGCAACAAAAGAGAAGAAAAGCTTTTTCTGTCTAATGGTTAGAAAGTTGGTGAAATTATAAATGTAGTTAAAGACTCGAGAACACAACAACAAGAACACCAATATGTAGAACATTCAAAGCTAGCATTTATTTTCTCCTAGTCTTTTATTTTTAAGCTTAGTTTCTAGTGTATCGATTGTTAAGAGCATTTATTCTGAGCTTGCATTGTATTCCCTTTTAAAAGGGTTCAAATTCTTCTTATAACACTTTTGCTAGGTCTCTCTATAAGGGTCAGTTGTGGATAACCTTTAAAAGGCCCATTGTCAATAAGTTTGAGGTTAATTGAAACCTGTCCTAGGAGTAAATATGTAAAAACTTACCATTTGTACTTTAAAAAATTGTTTAAAGAAAATTTCTCAAAATTTAAGAAGAGCATATATAGCCCAAAAAGCTGAAACAAGATAATTTGGTGGTATCTTTTTCTTTTTTAACTCTCACTTTAAATTTATTTTTAAGGTTACTCTAAAAGTTGGAATCAATTTCAAAATTTTGTATTTAATATTTTAGATTTGATTCCGAATTTCTTAAATATTTAACTCCAGTTTTCTATGTACAAAAAATTTGTTATATTTTTACTTATTACACTCAAAGAGATGATCTTACTTGCACACACACAAAAAAAAAAAAAAAAAGAAAGAGCAAGAGCAATCCTTAGATGGGTTACTCCTTAATCTAACCATGAGTAAAGTTAGCAAAATTTGTATACCATAATTGGAGGGTAATAGTTATGTAAGAATGACCATGTTATTATTAATGATGCTTTTTTTTTTAATCAATTTAAAATGTATGATTAAAACTACAACAAGAAAGAAAATAACTTACAATGTACTATGTATGTATCCTCAATTTTTACTATAACTAGCCTTGAATCCCATGCTTTTGCACGGTGGGTCCCATGACAATTTTTTCAAAAGAAATTACAAAGAAACCCAAAAAAAAAGGCACAGAAGAACACTAAGGGAGCTAATACTATTTCGAAGCCGATGAACGGTACCGCCTCCTTATACCTTTGTAATATATATAAATTTGTATCTTTCTCTTGGTTTGAATGATATATCCATTGTCCCAAAAGAAAATTATTTTCCAGTTTTATCGACAACATAGTAATACTAACTTAAAACCACATAAAAATCTTGAATCAACTCTTTCTGTCAACCTTTAATTATTTATTACTATTCATGCACATGGAAGCTGTCTTTTTTCTTTTCTTTTCTTTTTTTGGGGGTTAATGGAAACTGTCCCCTTTTTCATTTCGATTTCCTCCCAAACATGCATGCAGCCTTATAAAATGTAGGCATGTGAAGCCCATTAATTGGTGAGACTGTACGAACAGACATGGTAGGGTTAGTAGTGAGACTAACATTAGAGGCCCTACCCATATCACCTTCATTCCATATCATTTTGTTTTTTGATTTGTTTCTCAGTCCTCAAAGGTCAGACCCAAAAAACATGGAGAACTCATCCCCCAATCCCAGCAAGAAGGAATGGGCTAGCTAGAGTCTTGAGAGAATCGGAGCTTCCCATGACTAAATGGTAAGAAATGGTAGACTCAGAGTGAGCTACCTTACAAAAATGCTTAACTGAGCTACCGGACCTGTCCCATTCAATTATCTGGCTCAAATACATACAGCAACAGGACCCATACCTTCTGCCAAACCCAATACCGCTTACGAAGGATCTAGTCTACTAAGTCATCTACCAACATGGAGTGTTTAGAATAAAATGGAAAGCAATTTGATAATTGACTTCGTGGGTGTATGTATCATTATTCTTAAGCTTCTCAGATCTCGATTTCAAGACGCAGAAAGCAACAAAATTGTACTGCATCCAAGACAGGACTAGAGTTTCTAGTTTTACCCACTTCGTCAGCAACAGTGCCCAATATTCAGGTTGATTTTGAACACGGATTCCCTCCCGTTCTGATGGAAACAGGAGGGTTCTGTCGTGTGTTCTTTCATGTTTCATTTTCTTTTGGCTTCAGTATAGCCATTTCAAAATAGAAGAATAAGACCGTCCTGATTTGTTGATTCTCTACCCTCAAGAATCTACGAGGGCCAACACTAGATTTATTTATGTTCTGCACTAAATTTACAATGGATTTTTAGACATATGTAACTTTATTGTCTCTTCTACCCCAAGGGCGTTGGGGGGGGGGGGGGGGTGTTAGTTTGTCTTAAAAGGAAATTATCCAAATGGCACAAATATTTACTCCTTGTCTTGAACAATTGACCTGTTTGTTTAACACAGATTTACTAGGAACCTTATGTTTGTATACATAGCCTTAATTCACCGTTTAATAAATAATTATCTATTGCAATATGCAGCAAATATCAGTATCTAACATGCATACAGCTTAGCTCACGGGCATGCCTTTTTGAGGTTCAGCAACACGGGACTTTGATGTGATCCATCAATCCTGCCAACTGCTGAATGCCATTGGATCATCAATCCATAAATAAACAACAATTTATTAGTACCACTGCTCAAGTGCTTATTGCCAAACATTGGTCTTTAGATTCTCTTTATTTATTTATTTATTTTTTCACCGCCCCTTTATGTCCCACTGGCAATGAATTGGAACTGTAAAACTTGGGAGGACCTAGGGGACGAAGGCCTCCTGTAGCTCTGTCAGTTTTGTGCTGGGACAGATCTGGCACACACATAATAACATCCTTTTCGGCGAACGTTACAAGCAAGTCTGATCCATCTGATAAAGAAACTGTCCTAGTGTCCTGGCTGGCTTTTGCTACATATGGGCCATAATTACTCCGGAAAATTCTCATAGGCAAAAAAATAAAGTGCCTAAAGTCACACTCGGTTTACTTTATTGCTTCCCATTAACTCAACCCCCATTGGGAAAGCCAGGTGATCATGTTAGAGACCACATGCAAAGCAAGAAAAGCTTGAATAATTAACCGGATTGACAGATAATATGATTTGCACCATTGATATGTGATTATACAATACTTGCGACTCCATCGAAAACAGAGCACTTTGTCCTCAAGGTACAAACCCCATATCCCACATTATCTACATCTACAGAAGAAACAAGAAAGCACGAGGTCAATTTATACCCACACATAATTATCAATCCCCACAAGGTCGTGTTTATATATTAATTAAATCAAATCAAACTGTCTTCATATGTGATGGTGTTGTAGCCGCAAGAGTCTGGAATAGGCACCTTCCGGACGGCTCACCAGTTCGGCATGGCTGCCTTGCTCTACAATGCGCCCATCTTGCACCACCCCGATACTGTCGACGCCTCTTATGGTTGACAAACGGTGAGCCACAAGCACCGTGGTTCGACCCCTCATGAGCCTCTCCAACGCTTCTTGTAGCACACACTCTGACTCGGCGTCAAGCGCACTCGTGGCCTCGTCTAGTAGAAGTATTGCAGGGTCTTTCAGAACAGCCCTGGCTATGGCAATCCTCTGTTTTTGCCCACCCGATAGCTGAACCCCTCTCTCCCCAACAGGGGTCTTGTAACCTTCTGGCAAACTACTCACAAATACGTGCACGTTGGCTGCACGTGCCGCTTCTATCACCTCCGCTTCAGTGGCGCCTTCTTTGCCGTAGGCTATGTTATCCAATATGCTTGCTGCAAACAGGGCTGGCTCTTGTTGGACTAACCCAATCTTGAGCCTCAGTGACTTCAAATTCAATCTCCTTATGTCCTTTCCATCTATCATCACTTTACCTGCAATTGGATCATAGAAACGCTCAATTAATGCGATCACTGAACTCTTGCCTGACCCACTTGCTCCTACAAGAGCTTGGCTCTGTCCTGCGCGGATTCTAAGATTAAGATCTTTGAACACCATCACGTCAGGTCGTGATGGGTATGCAAAATCCACATGTCTGAGTTCAATTTCACCGCGAATTGATTCCACCGGTTCAGCATCGGGGTCATCTGGATCGATCTTCGTTTGACGGTCGAGGATTGAGAAAACAGAACCAACAGCTTCACCACCCCTGATTATCTCTGGAGCGAGGCTTACGGTTTCTGCGACTGAATTAGCAGTGATGACGAGGACTACAAAAACTTTGATGACCTTTGAGAAGGTGGAGACGCCTTTGCTCACGAGGTGGGAACCGTACCAAAGAATGAGAGCTTCAGAGGCGTAAAGAGCGAGCTGGGATAGACCGAAGAGGAGGCCGGATGTTTGACTGCGGCGGAGGCTTCGGCGTTGTGGGACACGAAGCTCGTGGCAGAAGAGAGATAAGATCTTGTTCTGAGCGTTGAATGCAGCAACTGTCCTGATGTTGCTTACTCCCTCTCCCGCTATCATACTTGTCTTTGCATGTGCCTTGGCTGTGTCCCCAGCGAACCCTTTCAGAGATAGTTGCTGTGCAATTTAAACATACCATACCTCATTCAATCAACCCATGAACTGCAAGTTAAGTCCTTTACTATATCTACTTCTAAAACCACCATCAGAAGATTAAAATATTAGATTCATGCTGATTCTGATTCTCAGCTTTTGCTACTTACTTGTGAATGTGATGTGACACTTTTTTGTTGTTAATTTAGTTAATGTAAAGCTGTGATCTTATGGCGTGTTTGAAATTTTATTTTAAAATTATATTTACGTAAAAGTAATAAATTATTACTTCTTTTTTGCAAACGTGATTTTAAGTCGTCCAAAAAATCAATCACACCATTATATGGATTGGATGGCCGTAATAAGTCTAACGGTAATCTAATTGAAGGAGAGTGAGGTGGTCCCAGGCTGAGAGTAACGCCACCAAACAGTTAATGCACTATTTATTTACTAGGTGGTCGATTCAGTGTCAGTGGGATGAGTCAATTCAGCGAGAGGGTATGCCTACATTAAGATGACATTGATAGGTTGTAAGGTACATCCCTGACCAATCAACGTCATTCTTGCACTGTAGGTGCATAAAGCCTGCGCAAATTTTGAACTCTGCTATCTACAGGACACACCGTTTCACAAATTTGCTCGCGATTAATGACAGAGGCATAGACCCAGATCAGAAAAATGAAAATATCGCGGGTGAAAATCCAATAAAAGTTGAGGTACTTACAAATTAAAGGAAAGATCATAAATTGAGACACCTATTTAAAATTATTTTAAAAGATTTAAAAATCTAATTTCAAAACTTAAGTACTCATCATTTTGAATACCTATGAGTGATATAATAAATGTTTCAAATGAATAAGAGGGCATTTTTTATGACCAATTAATATTTTAATTTTTTAAAATAATTTTAAAATTTAAAATCTTTTATAATAAATACATCTAATTCAAAGTTTTGATATGTACTTTTTTTCGAAATTAAAAGACCCAAATCGCATTGGTAGAATGCACTGTCGGTGGCAGTAGTTAAATGGGGTTTCTAGTAATTTCATGGATAGTCAACATGATTTTCACTATCCAAAAAAAATTATAAATAAAAAAGGGTAGCACTGAAAGAGAATATGGATGAATGAAAGTATTTTGTTTAAAAAATAATTTGCGTCGGAAAATTAGCAAAGATATCGGAAACCCCTCACAATATATATTAATTTAGAGTCAAAGGTTGAATCGCAGAAGGAACGTTTTTTTTTTGGGAACCAAACAGAAGCGGAGGAACTGGAAGAAGGCTGCTTTCAGCCAAATAGTGGCATCGAAGTTGATGGGTGGGTATGGAATCTATCCTATAAATAAATTCCCAAGAGTTAATGCTTTGACTGGAAGGAAGCACGTGCACTGTTCGTTCTACTATGGTGAGACCTTGTCGCTCTTGCTTTTGTCGTTTAATGCCAGATTGTATATAAAGTTAGATTCTGATGGTGTAAAAGTGGATCTGACACTGGTAAAAATCTTAAATAAAGAAAATGCAGAGTTACCCCAAAGCCCTGCAATAAGATGAAGACACTTTTATAAAAGAAATCATGAGAATAGAGAATGAGTTTACCTGAGCAAAATTAGCTAGAACAAGTAGAGGGAAGGTTGCGAGGATTAGCAAAGAAACCCTCCATTCCACAATGAAAGCTACTATAAATGAAGTTAGGAGAGACGTCATGTTCTGCAGAATTACTGAGATCCTCTCAGCAATTGCAGACTTAACATCAGCAGCATCCGTCGCAAGCCTAGCTGCAACCAGGCTTGAATTGTGCTCCTCCTCATCGAACCACCCAACTTCATTCCTTAATATTGCTACCAAAATCATAAAAAAGGAAATAAGACATTAATTGGCAATATTACAAGTGTAGGAAGATAATTAAAGTAAAATAGTAAAACTAGATTAAACCATATACCGGCAAGCATCATTCTTCGAACCCTTGTAGTGAGATTTTCTCCCATGATACTGAAGAAGTAATGCTGTATCAAATACGCACCCACAGCATAAAGACCAGCTCCGATGTATATGAAAACATACTCCTTGGTCTTCCTCTCCATGGAAGCATAGTTCTTGTAGTAGAACACCTCAATCATATTGCTCATGACAATGGCAAAAGTTGGGCCAATAAATCCAGAAAGAACAGACCCTATAGCTCCCATTATTGAGTAAGGCCATTCAGGGGCATTTAACTTGAGCAGTCGGAAGAAATAACCCTCAGGAGCTGGATTTTTCCTGTCAGTTTCAGCATTTGATATCATCTCAATCCGACCATCGGCTCCGGTGCTGTACTGATAGCTCAAGTTCCTCAAGCTCCCGGACCGAAGGCTTAAAGACTTGGTAGAGAGCGAATGGCTCAGCCGCGACGAGCGAGTCCGGCGAGTTGATGGGTTGGACAAGTCTCTGTTTCCAACCATTTCTTGGAATCGAATCAGTGACACATAGGTCCCTGTCTTGGCAATCAGTTCTTCATGCGTCCCTGTCTCAACTACTTGTCCTTGTTGGATAACAGCAATGGAGTCTACGTTTCTTATAGTTGATAGACGGTGAGCTACAACTACAGTTGTACGTCCAACCATGAGGCGGTCTAGTGCTTCTTGCACAACGCTTTCAGAGCCTGCATCAAGAGCACTGGTTGCTTCATCTAAGAGAAGGATCTTTGGGTTCTTCAACATAGCTCTGGCTATTGCAATCCTCTGTTTTTGACCACCTGACAATTGAACTCCGCGCTCTCCTACCTGTCATAACACACAAGCCATCGGTTTTACACCTAATTTTAAGAGCATAAAACTTTGCTACAGTAAAAGGAGTATTGTTATATAGCAACCTGGGTGTTATAGCCATTTGGAAGCAAGGTAATAAAGCTATGAGCGTTAGCAGCAGAAGCAGCAGCTTCTACTTCAGCCATGGTTGCATCAGGTTTTCCATAGATTATATTCTCCAGTATGGTAGTTGCAAAGAGTGCAGGTTCTTGATTCACCAGCCCAATTTGACCGCGTAACCATTTTAACTGTAGTGTCTTTATGTCGACGTTATCCAGTAAAACCTGCCCTGCTTGGCCATTTAAGGCAAGGTCAGATCGAGAACCAAAAGCTTCGATATTTATTGAAGAGCAAACCATGTTAAGTTACCTTCATTAGGATCGTAGAACCTCTCTATCAATGAAACAACGGTACTCTTTCCTGATCCACTACCGCCAACAACTGCGACGGTTTTTCCCGCGGGGAAAAAGATTGAGAAATTGCGAAAGATGATAACATCTGGCCTTGATGGATAGCTGAAAGTGACATCTTTAAATTCGATATTCCCATTAACCTCAGGCAAGCACTTGCCATCTGATGGGTCTTCTACGATGGAGGGTTTCTGCTTGATTATTTCCATCAATTTGTATCCAGCAGCTTTGCCTTTACTGAACGCCCCTAAATTTGAAAATGACTGACCCAAACTCCTGTAGTAGCAAACACTTTATTAGAATACAAGTTAACAGAACCACTAAAGTCGTGAAATGGGGGTCTTACATGCCACCAACAATGGCGGAGAAAATGGCGGTGAAAGCCTTGCCTCCATCGGTCTGTCCATTCCTGATAAAGACACCAGCATACCAGAAGACTAGTGCCCAGGACATGCAAGCTATCCCATATGTGCATCCTAAGCCCAAACCTTTAGCCATTCCAGCCTTGTATCCAAGCTTCAGCGTGTTTTGTATTGCATCAGAATAAGAATTAAGGGCCTTGATTTCACCAACGTATGAGTAAACAGTTCGAACTTGAGCGATAGCCTGTACCATTTGCAGATAATAGAGATTAATTATCACCCAAATAAATAAAACAAGTCCCTTAAGCTCTGATTCTTTTTTCAATGGGACCAATTTTTTCGTCATGAGTATGGAAAGCACTTTATGGACGAACTATTCTAGTAAAGGATTTATCATACAATAAGATTCAATTATATTTCAAAATTTTGATCATAACAGAGGTTTGTTTGGCTTCTGGTTCTGTAAGGAAGGCTAGTTGACGTGGTACCAAAAAAACAAAAAAAGGAGTCATGATGGGCTTTAGTATTTTATTGAGAAAGTTGAAAGAGAAGAACTTCTGCCATTGCTTCACATGACAAAACATCATTTCATCTAAAATTCAACCCAGGTTGCAAATTCATATGGAAGAGGACGCATGCGCTCGCTGCACTCAGAATATCTATCATTCAGAACCCAAAAAGGAGGAAAGAGAAAGCTTTTTCCTCAACCCCAGAAGAAAATAATTGTCAAAAAGAGAAGCTTAACCAAGCTTTGTAGATCAAGCTCACCTGCTCGGCGATTATGCCGGCATTGGCATAGGATTGACGACTCTTGGAGGTGAGGCCAGTGAGGGTATAAGCGTACAAGCCACCGGCAAAAGCAATGCCTGGAATCACCGCAACACTCAGAAGCGCCAGCCTCCATGCCGACACAAAACCAACCACTAATCCCGCCAGAAAAGTTGAGAGATAATGTATGAAGTTCCCTACCTGCACACATACACCACAAAGAAAATTTAATTTAGCGGGTAAACAACATCCATGAAGGGCATGTTTTCATTTGAACCATCAAACAGAGGAAATGAAAATTCACAGAACCTTCTCGCTAATAGCATCTTGCACAAGCAAAGTATCAGTGGAGACACTAAAAACAATATCCCCTGTTCTAGCGTCTGTGTCAAAGAACCCAACGTCCTGTTTAAGCACTGCCTCCAAGTACTTCTTCCTCAACATGCTCACTTGTCTCTCCCCGGTATACATCCAGCAAGCAATTTCTGGTAAATCGGTAGAAAAATAAAAAAATCTATTACAGGCAGATAAAAAGGTTCTTTTTTTTTTTTTAAAGGTACATCTGCAGGGTAATTCAATTATTATCGCTAAAACAATTAAAGAAATTAATTAAATGTGTACCATAATTAATCAACCACTAGAGGTTGACACTTGACAGAGACTCCAATATAACGTTAAAAAATGTTAAGCGGGAAAATTGAAGTTCTGAGATTGACGTGTGAAAGGTAAAAAAGGACGACGGTGAAGCCGATGAAACACGTGGGCTCACACCCCCTCGTCTCATGTGAACTGGTTACACTCGTCATATATAGTCTATAAACTATTGTCCAACAAGTTCGACCGATCTTCTTTAAGTGTCAGGACAATCAAAATCTAAAAGGAGAAACGAATAAATTAAGGTGGAAATATGAAAAAGAAATGCCATACCCGCATACGATGATATGCAAACGACAAGACCCAGGTACACAAAATACAGAGCATACTGCAATGATGATCAGCAGAATAAAGAAGAGCTATTAGATCCCAGATCTGAGATAAATTTAGTGAAAAAAGAAAAATATTGATATTTGAGAAATTTGAATGAAATTCGGTTCTTGAACCTTTGATACTTCTTCTGTCATTTTCTTCAAATCCATCTGGTTCTTGCCAAACCCATTAACCATTTCACCGAAAAGCAGGAAGAAAACAGGCATGGAGGAGCCATGAACGATAGCTCCTAAGCTCCCAGAGATCATGAACAACCAGTCATACTTGTCTGCAAAAGAGAAGAGCTGGTAAAAGGGTAAACTTTGCTCCTTCTTCTTCTCTGCCTCAGCCAATGCTTTGGGCTCTGCAGCTTCCGCCATTACAACCCCACAAAACACAGTCTTCCAAAGTGAGAAAAGATGGGTGTCTGATTCAGACTCAGAGATTTTAGAATAATTCGTGGTTCAATGCCATGAAGAAGAAGATCTGGCCAACCAAGAAAAGAGATCAGGAGCAGTCCCTTTTCTCTTATGAAGAAGTGTCAAAGTCATTTGGGTTCAATCAACATGAGACTACACTATCTGTCACCTTCTTTGCGGGGGAGGGAGGGAGGGAGAGAGAGAGAGAGTATGGCGAGAGTGTGTGTGGTGAAGTGAGTGACAGTGGTCAAAGGAGGTGGAGAGAACATGAGTTAGGGGGGAGAGAGGGGTGGGAGGTTTGGTTTTATAGTGAAGGGCCTTTAACTGTGGTTGTAAATTAGAGCTTCTGATCAATAAAGGTTCGGTTCAAAGGAATCCAATTAACAAAGTTATTGGGTTTTGTGCCTTTGGAAATATTGTGTTATTTATAATTTTATATGCCTTTTTACGTTTGTGTGCGCGCGCTGTATTTTGCCTGCTAGAAATCCAAAACAGTAAAAAAATAGAAGAAAATAACAGGATTGACAGTGACAGTCACGGACTTTAGGAAATATTTTAAGATTGGATGGTAATTTTTTTAATATCGTTTTTTCATTTTCGATAGGAGGAGAACGCATCGGATAAGGGGAAGTGAACAGCTAAGAATCAGAGAAAGCTTTATTTTTTTATTAATATTTTTTTCAATCTTTTGTCACTGTAAGGATTTGATCAGTTGTCACATGCTACTGCAGTGTCTTCCTTTATATCCCAAAAAAAAAAAAAAAAATTGTTTAAAATGAGGGTTTCCGTTCATTCAGATTGTGATGTTTCCTTCAGTTGGAATCCACGTTCGGTGCTTAAGCATGTTTGGTTCAACGTTGGACGGTGAAAAAATTACGTTTGTAATTTACAAAATATAGAAATTATAATTTATTGTTTTAACTAAAATTATAATTTCATAATTTGAAAAAAGAAAAAGGAAAGTGAATATTTCGCTATTGCACAAAACATGCGGCATTGCCATTGTTCAAATAAATCGTAATTTTGAATGTCATGAGAAACTCTAACCATAGAGACAAGTATGTGAAACCGAAATTTAAATTATTGTTGTTCACGGCCAAGTCAAGTTTGATATTGATTTAATGATTTGCATAGCATGTGTTTATGTGAATTCTTTAGTGTGTATATATATATATATATATTTATTGGCTGTTTATAAATGCTACTCTAATAAAAACTCAACCGTACTTCAGACCAAACTAAATTTTTTTTATTTTAATTAGTATTATAAAGTGAAGGCCCAATTGTCATGGCGGACTTCTTCTATTTGTTTTTTTTTTTTTTGGGGTACAAAATAAATGTTGTGTATGTTGAGAATGCTGCACTTGGATCATAGCTTTAAGAGTATTATTAAAAAAATGAAAAAAAGGATATGAAGGATGTGGACCCAAATTGAAATGCAGATGGAGGTTGCCTTGCAAAAATGATCATCACACATGGACAGCCATTGTGATGAGAAAACAATCATTCCGGACACCAAAACCGTATATGTTTGATTGCTCTACACATAAACACATAAATATCGAAAGTGTTTCTTTCAAGAGTGATTAAAAAACATGCTTTAAGAAACTCATTTTGGAAGCTACTTTTGCCATTTATAATTAAATAAAGATCTCACAAGCTAGTAGTGCAGCAGTGTTACCATGCACTTCAGAATAATCTCCATTTTTCAGATGGAGCCAACGGCAATGTGCTTATATAGACGTGAAAAAAACAAATATATATATACTCCCTTGGCCAATTATACCCTTATTACTTTTAACATCTTGGTTTGTTCAATATCTAGTATGTTCCTAAAAAGAGATAGAGAAAGCCCTACGTCGACCCAAAAAAATAGCCATGTTATGTATCATTGAGAATGGTTAAAGTGGCAAAATCAAGCGAATCACATTTCCCCTATGATCCTACCTATGATAACCTATTATTGCATTTAATTGAAGTAATAATATCATTGTCACCATCACAGATTTCGAAAACATTCCCCTCTCTCACTTTTTAAGGTCACATCCATCCATCTACCCTCAACGCAAATCCTTTGTCATTCTGCGTCATCTATCTTGGGCTACATTATAAATGTGGGATTTTGGGCCACTGGGCTCAGTACATTGGTTTTGGGCTCAGTGATGATTCTGAACAGGCCCAAATTACCATTCATTATCGATGTTAACTAGCGAGGTGCATGCTTGGTGCCAAAAAGTCGCAGAAATTAAAGTCACAAAGAAGAGGGAACGGGTCAGCTAATCTTTCAACAGTTACTAGTACTTTCTGTGGCTTTCTGGACCCTTATGTTCTAAAGCTTAGGAGCAATTGTTTATAGTCACAAGAAATTAGGAAGTGGCTTTGGCTGTGATGTAGTGCCTTTTAGGAACAAGAGACTGTTTTGGTAAGCCAATATAATACTTGTGTATGTTTTACCAAATACCGTATAGAATGCAGCATGTGACATGTTTCAACAATCAGGATCTTATATTTTCTTTCAATTCCTAATAACACCTTGTCCTCTAAGATACTCTTGCAGTTCTTACGATTAGCAAATTTGCATTTCAATGATCAATTAGTGGCTAAGAATGTAAAATCAAGGTCCAAAGTTACGGACCTCATTTTATAGTCTGGGCTCCTATTTCCTAGGCTAGTTGTGCCTAAATGAACAAGCTTTGTGCAGATTGAATATTAGATTATTTGCTGTAAGGTGTGCAATCCCACATAATACATCATGATTGTTTTAAAAGAACATTGATATGGTAATCCATTATTACCTCAGCGGCCAAGACTAAATTGATTATTGTACACTCTCTCTGTCCCATATGCTCTAATTGTGTTAGTTATACAGTTCCCACCACTTTCTATGGTTTTATTCGTTGAGATTCATTCCAGGAAAAAAAGGTGTCTTCTTTTTTCAAATGGCTGTCCTACAAAAATATAAAAATTGTAACTTTACTCCTCTTCCGTCTTCTCCTGTGGATTTTTGGTCCTGATATAATATTTAAATATCATGCCATTAAGAAGCATAACAGTAAGACCGTATTGCTGATATGAAGCTTTTTAACTGTAAAAGCAATCTTTCAAGAGCATATCGAGATGGCATAGGGTCTTCGAGCCATGCCATCTCTTATACAGAACAAAACCTTCATAAACCCAGGTCAGTCTCTGCTTTTGTGGGGTACCTTGATGGAGTCATCATTATCTTAATGATTTGACCAAACCTACTTTACTGGCTATCCCACTTCTGATTTCCAGGGAGAGAAAACTATTTCTAGCAATGACGGCAAATAATGATGGAAAGCACAAGTAACAAGGCCATGTGAATTGTTTGGAAGAAACTTGTTTCAACTTTCATGAGTGGTTATGAATTTGACAAGCGAGACCATGTCTCCCTGTTTGGAAGAAACTTCAGACACAATATTGTTTTTGTAATAAAAAGTGCACAAACCCTGCATCTTTCGGAGTCTATAAATAAGGCGGCAAGATACAACTTTTTGTTTTTTCGGTCATTAATGGGTCAGTAAAAAACACAACTTTGAGAATCGGGAATTCAGGTCCTGTAAAGTCTAGTGCAAACAATGGAGTATAGTTTGGTTCTGCAGGCCCAGGAAACATTGGGATTGCATACACAACTGCATAGGGCTTCTACTAGCAGGCCCAATTTATTAATTTTCTCTGGCTTATCATAGTGGATAAAGTCTCTCTTTCGGGGCCTCAAATGCTTGCATTTGATGCAGAGGGATTTGGACTAGAAGCAGCTTGCTTTGCCTGGATTATTATTTTCAAATGGATTTGTCATCCACCATGAAAACAACCACTCTTTAGAAGTCTTTGAAAACACTAATCATACCGTTCTTGGCATCGAGTGAAATAATGGTTGAAAAAAATACTAGTTGAATTTTAGACCAAATTTGCAATTATAAAATGTACCATTTGGCACTTTTACCCTCCAAAAGTTCCATCTATGGATGGGAGTTCTTTATTAATTTAATTTCTTTTTTTATTGGAGTTATTAATTTCAAAATAGAAGGGAGTATTTCATGAAATAAAAAATCTGATTATGGTGTATATGTAAGTTTTCCACACCTCATAAATTTTATGTGTAATTTATGTCAAGAAATTTAAATATACCCCTTGTTGAGACTCACTCTAATGATGATAATTCTAGCTTCCAAATTCGTAAATTTGGTTTTGAGGATTCTTTCATGGTGCCTAGTGAAGGTCCGTTTGATGGCCTTTAGGTTGCTTAGAAGAGGGCTAAAATTTCTGTTAATGTTGAATTTCATACCTAGTAGCTTGTGCATATGAGGATGAGTGGTGGTGCTTCTCACAATTTCTTCTTCACTTTAATTTATGCTATACCTCACTCTAATAATAGATTGTTGTTATGGAATGATTTTACAATTATTGTGAACGGTATGAATGATTCGAGGTTGGTTGATGGAGATTTCAATAATCTTAATAGTCCAGGTGAAAAACTTGGTGGTGCTCCTATAAACCTAGCCAGATGTAACTTGTTTGTGGACAGAAGGCTCTTGGACCTTGGGTTCAATGGTTCTTGTTTCACTTGCAAAGGGCCTAAGCTTCACACCTTTGATAGACTTTTTGAGCGTCTTGATAAAGTTTTGGGTAACGCTTCTCGTTGAATTGTTTTCTCTAAGTGTATGATCCCTATTTGGCTTGAGTTAAGTTTTTGAACCACAACCCTTTACTCATTCAATTGCATGGTCTTTTCAATCATGGGAAGAATAACAGACCCTTTAATTTTGAAGCTTTATGGTTGAGTCACAAAAAGTATGAGCCTTTCTTTAAAGAAGTGTGGCACAACGATCTTCATATTGACAAGGCCTTGAATGCTTTTAGAAAAGATGTTAAGGTGTGGAACAAAAATGTGTTTAGGCACATTAGAAAGAGAAAAGATTGACTCATGGCAACCCTTCTTATCCTTACTCTTCCTTCCTTAGAGAGTTGGATAAGTCTCTCCAAGCTAAGCTTGACGAGGTTATGTTCCAGCAAGAGGTTTTATGGTTTTAGAGGGCCAAAACTACCTAGGTTAAGCAGGGTGATTGAAACAATAGGTATTACCATGTCAAAATAATTGTTAAACGGTGTTGTAATAAAATCCTGACAATTAGAGATAATGATGATGTTTGAATTGATGATCCTAAAGTTCTTGCATCTCATGTAGTTAATTTTTACAGGAAATTATTTTCAAAAGAGAATGACGGTATTGATTTTTTTCCCATCCTCTACTTCTTTTCCTTAGCTAGATGGGATCGTTTATGAGGTGTTGGTAAAGAATATTTTTAGTAAGGAATTAAGCAAGCTATGTTCTTTATAGAAGTTTTAAAGCTCTAGGTCATGATAGTTTCTCTCCTATTTTCCACCATTCCAATTGGGATATTTTGGGGAAAAATGTGACTGACTTCTTTTTTAATACTTTTGAGGGAAGCATTTCCTTGGAGGAGGCTAATAAAACCCTCATCACGCTTTATCCCCAAAATGGAGGCTCCTATTCTATTACCTAGTTTCATCCTATTTCCCTTTGCAATGTTTCATATAAATGCTTGATGAAGGTAATTGTTAATGATTTAAAACCTATTCTCAATTATGTTATTTCTCCTTTTTAGTCTAGTTTAATTCTTGGTAGGTGCATTCAAAATAACATTATTGTGGGTCAAGAAATTATTTATATTCTAAAGTGTTTAAAGTGTTAAAAAAAAAAAGTATTTTGTTATCAAAATTGATCTTGAGAAAGCTTATGACAAGTTTTGATGGAATTTCATCACTAACATTATTTAGGAAGTGGGGGATAAGTAGAATCTCACATAGCTTAATCCAAGGTGTATCATGTCCTCTTCCTTTAATGTTCTTTGAAATGATGATCAAATAAAATTCTTTCATCTGTCTAGAGGTATTCATTAAGGTGACCCAATTTCTCCTTATATTTTTGTTTTAATTATGCATATACAAGCTTTCTCATTTGATTTGTGATAAGGTGAACCAAGGCCATTAAAAACCTTTCAAGGTGGGTAGACATGGCCCAAGTATTTCTCATCTCATATTTCCTAGTGACCTTTTATTATGTGATGAAGCTACTGTGAATCAAATCCTGAGTATTAAACGTTTCCTTGCTACTTTTTGTAGTCTTCTGGGCAAAAAGTTAATCCCAGCAAATCCTCTATTTTTTTCTCTCGCAATGTTTTAGATTCTTTAAGGAATTTGTTTGCTTCCAAGTTAGGGTTCAAAAACTCCTGTGACTTAGACAGATATTTGGATATTCCTTTAAGGAAGGGGAGAAGCTCAACCGAAAGCTTTAACTCTATTATTGAAAAAGTTAAGAATAAGCTTTCAGGTTGGAAAGCTAGTTGTCTATCCATGGCACGCTTGCTAATTCGGCTCTTAGCGCCATCCCTATTTACATCATCCAAGTCATTAAGCTGCCTGCGTCTACTTGCAATAAGATTGACTGTTTTCAGCATGATTTTATTTGGGGCCATGATAGTTCCACTAGGAAGGTTTATCTTGTGAGTTGGAATAATATTTGCAAACCTAATTCGCTTGGGGGATTGGGTTTCTGTAATTTAGAAGCCATGAATAGAGCTTGTGTTGCCAAGCTCAGTTGGAACCTTTCTTCTACTTCCGGTGGTTTATGGTCCAAGGTGCTCAAGAGCAAGTATTCGAGTTGTGGCAACAGAGTTGTCGACTTTATAGCTAAACAAGGTGACTCTCCTCTTTGGCATTTTATCTGACCTTATTAAGGATGGGTCCCTTTGGCAATTGCGTAATGATATGGACATATCGTTTTTTTACTAACTGCCACGTTGAACCTGGTTTAAGACTCTTAGATGCAGTAGTCGGCCCGTTAACTCATGAGATGGCAGCCAGTAAATTTATTGCTTGGTTAATAGGGAAGGTGATTGAGATTTTGAGCGATTGATAAATCTTCTCACTTGAAACATGATAGTGAAGCTTTATAGCATTCGCCCCCCAAAGATGGAGTACGATAATGATTGTAGAACTTGGAGTGGTTCGACCCCTGGGGAATTTTCGGTTCGCAATGCTAATGTTTGCCTCGTTAGCCTTCCTCCTCAGGCTAGTTCCCCTGCGTGGGGCCTCATCAGGAAGTGGAGAGGCCCGGAAAGAGTTAGA
Source organism: Erythrophleum fordii (assembly GCA_032878935.1). Classification (NCBI taxonomy): domain Eukaryota; kingdom Viridiplantae; phylum Streptophyta; class Magnoliopsida; order Fabales; family Fabaceae; genus Erythrophleum; species Erythrophleum fordii. Next base: position 14,811,174 of record JAVQMF010000049.1, on the reverse strand, counting down.
AGCTTCTTGCCACTTGCTTTCCAGGGCAAGCTCTTGACCAACATGAGCGTTGGAGTGGTTGGGCCCGCAGCTCTCCTTACTGCTTATGCTGTACTGGTTCGGTTGAAGACTCCTTGCACGTCTTGCGAGATTGTAAACATGCTCAGAATATTTGGTTGCGTTTGCTAAAGTCAGCCAACCGTTTCAAGTTCTTCTCCTTAAACCTGCAAGAGTGGTTTAGATATATAACCTTCATGGTAATATGCATATGATAGAGAACAACTCTTGGGCGATTACATGGGGCTATGCCGTTTGGCTTATCTGGAAACGGCGCAACAGAGGAGTTTTTTATAGTGATTTCCAGAGGTCTTGACCTAATCCAGATTCGGTCATTGTTTGGCTTCGAAATAAATTTACCCTGTCAGGTCATTTGCAACATACTCATGCCACTGATGTCCAGAACTCTAGCTCCCCTCGTTTGAGAAAGCCGATATCGGGATGGATCAAATTAAACTGTGATGGCTCTGTTGCTGGTAATGGCTCGAAGGCGAGTTGTGGGGATGTGTTTAGAGATGATCAAGGATCTTGGATACGTGGTTTCTCTCATTACTTAGGTTCATGTTTTGTGCTGCATGCTGAGTTGTGGGGCACCGATGATGGACTTCTTTTGGCTTGGGCGAAGGGGTACAGGCATTTAGAGGGGGAATGTGACTCTGAGTGTTGTCAATATGCTAAACTCCCTTGGAGACCATTCCACCTCTAGCAACCAAGTTTTGCATGCCATAAATTTTTTTCTCGAGGAATTGGTGTTTCCTTCAGTTTCACACCAAATGAAGCTAATAAACCTGTAGACGCTTTGGCTCGAGTTGGAGCAGCTCAGAAGCAAGTTTCTATGTTTTGGTCTTTGGCTCTAGCTAGTATTCCCAGTCTTCTTTTAGACGATGTAATGGGGACTACTGTGCCCCTCTATGTTTTGTCTTTCTTGTTGGCTTAGGCCTCGTTTATCTATTTAAAAATATATATATTTGTAAAGGCAATATCCATATATCTCTGACTTATATTTACGAGATAATAAAATATAAGAAAACCTATGCCAAAAATTGGTTCTCGTAGAAATGGACGTATTGGTTCATCTAAGAGTGCGTGTAAAATACCAAAGAAAATTATTCAAGTTAGTTTTTAACAATTCCATTATGATTGTTACAGATGGACGGGGTCAGGTGATTTCTTAGTTCTGTGACCCAAAAGAAAAAACCAAATAGAATACTACTTTTTAAAGTGCCATAATGCCCCTTCCTTCCTTTATTTTTTCCCCCTCTTTTGTTCAAATGTTTATAGTTCGTACATTTTCTTATGAGTCAAACCTGTTCCACAAGCAACTAGCGGAAAGAGAGAAAAAAAAGGATGTGGTAACTTCAGTGTATGATTGCTTTTTTTTTTTTTCCTAAATCTTTAGCGTATAATTTTACTGATATATTCCAATATATATTCATACTTTAAATGGGTTTTATATCATATAAATTCCAAAATATATATTTTATTTTTTAAAAATTTATTTGCGTTAAAACTTTTAGTTACTTCATTTTAGAGTTAAAATGTCAAGAAAAGAGAGAGAGAGAGAGAGAGAGAGAGAGAGAAGTACTTTTAAAAGCCAAGGTTAAAATTTTTCAAGGAATCCCTCTGACTAACAAATTGTCATTTTAAGAAAAGGGTAAAATAATTCTATGAATTAACAGGTAGGGATGTGCCTCAAAAGCATCCACAAGTGTCGATTATTGGGCAACCAAATATATTTTATTTACAACGAGGATAATTAGATGTGACTTTTAAATCTTCAATTATTTGGCCAAAAAATTGAAGAAAAAAATTTATGTATATTTATATTGTCAAATTTTTTAATTAAAATATAATAAATATATAATTTTTATAGACAATTATATACTTTTTTTAATTAAATTATACATTTTTATATTTTATTAAAAAATTATATATTTATTATATTTTGATTAAGAAATTTGATAATAAGAATATAAGAAATAATTAGATTTAAGTACAATTTTTATATATTTTTTATAAAATTTTAACTAAAATATCATAAATATATAATTTTAAATAATATTATAATAAATGTATAATTTAATTAAAAATTATATATTTTTTATAAAAATAACGTATTTATCATGTTTTAATTAAAAATTTTAATATTAAAAATAAAAAAATTACATATATATATATATATATTAAAAATATGCATCTAGTTCATAATTTAATTATCACTATATTTAAAATTGTAAAAAACTGGGTAAATATTTTTTTTTCTCTAACTACTACTCCTTAGAGAGAGAAAGGGAAATGGTGACCCCTAGCCTCTCAGCGCTTTTAAGACCTTAGGGAGGGCAGCTTCGGGGTTTTCCGTCTTCTTTATCTTCTTGTTCTTCTTCCCTGCCTTTTCATTTTCGGTTCGTCTCTGTCGATTCCCTTCCTGGCTGAAAATCCTAATATATGGATTCCTCTGGCATCCTAACGTCCCTAAAGCAAAAGTCATAATTCAACAGCTTCCAGAGATACTAGGGTTTTCTGGCTATTTCGATCACTGAATTCTGGGGGTTTTGTTTGGGTTAAGTGCTTGGGCGCACTTTGGGGTCTGAATTCATATTTAGGATCTGTTTGATTTTATTGTCAAGGCTCGTTACAAGTTTAGTTTGAGAACATGAGTACCCAGAAGAAGAGGGGCTTCCAAATAGAGGCGTTTAAGCACCGGGTTGTGGTGGATCCAAAATATGCAGATAAGACGTGGAAGGTTTTGGAGCATGCTATTCATGAAATTTACAATCATAATGCTAGTGGGCTTAGTTTTGAAGAGCTTTACAGGTTTGCTTCTTTGCTTTGTATACTTTACTGAAATGAATGCTTTCGATTAGTTATTGTAGCTACCTTTTTCAGTTCTTGATGCTATATTTAAGTTTGTATCCATTACAATTTAACTTTTCTTTTTTCCTTTTAGTGAAATCTTTGTCTAAGTCATAGTGTGATTATATATATGGTATTATGGTGCTTATATGACTTAGCGGGATCTTCTAAGTCTGTTTTTATTTCTTCCAAGGTAATCAACCTAGTATACGGGCATAAAAAATTAGAAATAAGCATTTTTCTCTCAAGTTGATTGAAATTAAAGCAGTAAGTTTTGTTATTAATTATTTATTGTAAAATGGATAACTTATAATTTAAGAATTTTTGTCAAGCTATAGTTTTAAAAATATTTTTTTTGGGTTCTGGATGATTTTTTCATCAGTGAATTTTGAATGTAATCTTGAGCCTCTTTCTTTAGTGAGAGGTCTCTTCCTTCTGAACTTCTATGCGATTAGCTTGATCCTTGTGGATTTCAGCTCATGGGTTTTTAAATGGAGTTTCTTTGTCATATACGAGGAGGGACTGGATTGCCCTTTTTTAAGCTGATGTTCTTTTTCTTTGTTAGTTTCCTGACCCTCCTGTATTGTACTTCATTTCTCACAATGAATTCTTATATTTTCAAAATAGTAATAATAAAGATAAGGTATGAATTTAAAATTTTATGAAATTATGTCTAAAAATAATAATGACTGGAAGTACATAGTCACAGTAAAAATAGGAATAGGATTGTAAAGAACTTCAGCTTTATCACCGAGGTGGCCTTTGTTACGTGGATATAGTAATTTCTCAAGTCCTTGGAAACCGATAAAACATTTGAACTTGACATGTATAAAGAAATCATTCCCCTATATTTTTAGGACATATACAATGCATAAATTTTAAAAATTTCATATTTATCACATCCAAACAGCTTATAAATTTTCCAGGTGCTTGGAAAATTATTTTTCCCATGTGCCAAACAGTACCTAAAGTATTTATGTTACAATGAAAACTTCTAGAAGTTATATTGCCTTTTTAAAAGATGGAGACTGACAATTTAAATCCCTTTTGATGTAGCACTATTAGTCTACTATAAGTGTTTAAGACTACATTATGTCCAGATGTGGTACCAAAGTAATTATGATGCTTACTTAATAGAGAAGTTAACTGGTGCTGGTGCAGCTAAGACCATTTGAAGATTTGGTGCAGACTTTAGAAAAATATGTGATGTCCATAGTCAGGAGGATGCCAGAATTAAAATCTGGATTAAGATTGAGTTTTACTGTGTCCTAACCTTTTCATGATTCATGTAATCAAATTAAAAGGCTTTATCCTTTTCAGTGAATTGCAAAGGTGGTCAAAATTTTTATTACCAATTTCAAATGTTAGAATGTTTATAGTTTGTGACTTTTTAGAAATTTTTTGGCAACAAACATATATTTTAGAAGGATTAATGGACAGAAATCCATTAATCAGGTGAATGAAATAATTTTCTATTATAGCGATGTTGTAACAGGCAGATAGTTTATAATTGCTTAGTACAACAAAACTGTATAGTGTGACATCTCAGTTTATAATTGTATTGCATAGATTTGAAATATTTCTTTAAATTATGATGTAGTTCCAATGAACTGCATGAGCTTACTTATAATTGCTAACTATTATAGATTCCCAGTGTTGCTGATATTTCTGATCATTGAGCATGTGCTGTGCATTCAGGAATGCCTACAATATGGTGCTTCATAAATTTGGGGAGAAATTGTACTCAGGACTTGTTATGACCATGACTTATCATCTAAAAGAGATATCTGAATTGATTGAAGCTGCTCAAGGAGAGATCTTCTTGCAAGAGCTCAACAGAAAGTGGGCAGATCATAACAAGGCATTGCAAATGATTCGAGACATACTGATGTACATGGATAGAACTTTTATACCAAGCACCCATAAAACTCCAGTCCATGAGCTTGGGATGAATCTTTGGAGAGATGTTGTGATTCACTCCAGCAAAACTCAGGCTAGGCTTCGGGATACACTTCTGGAGCTTGTACTTAGAGAAAGGAATGGTGAAGTGATAAATAGGGGCTTGATGAGAAATATTACAAAGATGCTAATGGATCTGGGTTTCTCTGTTTACCAGGATGACTTTGAGAAGCATTTTCTTGAAGTTTCAGCTGATTTTTACCGTCTTGAGTCCCAGAAGTTCATTGAATCTTGTGATTGTGGAGATTATCTTAAGAAAGCTGAGAGACGTTTAAATGAAGAAATGGAGAGAGTATCTCACTACTTGGATTCTACAAGTGAGTCGAAGATTACTAATGTGGTGGAGAAGGAGATGATTGAAAGTCACATGCAAACTCTAGTACATATGGAGAACTCAGGCCTTGTGAACATGCTTGTGGATGACAAATATGAGGACTTGGGAAGAATGTATAACTTGTTTCACAGGGTACCTGCTGGGCTCACTATTGTCAAAGAGGTCATGACTTCATATATACGTGATACAGGTAAGCAGCTAGTTACAGATCCAGAAAGGTTAAGGGATCCTGTAGATTTTGTGCAGCGGCTCTTGGATTTGAAAGATAAATATGACAAGATTATCACTTTAGCTTTCAACAATGACAAGACATTTCAGAATGCCTTGAATTCCTCTTTTGAATATTTCATCAATTTGAATGTTCGGTCTCCAGAGTTCATTTCTTTGTTTGTGGATGATAAACTTCGCAGAGGATTGAAGGGGGTTGGTGAGGAGGATGTGGAGGTTGTGCTGGACAAAGTTATGATGCTTTTCCGGTACCTACAAGAGAAGGATGTATTTGAGAAGTATTACAAGCAACACCTTGCCAAAAGGCTTCTCTCTGGGAAAACTATATCTGATGATGCTGAAAGAAGTTTAATTGTTAAGCTCAAGACAGAGTGTGGATATCAATTTACTTCTAAGTTAGAAGGCATGTTTACTGATATGAAGACCTCTCAGGATACGATGCAAGGTTTCTATGCATGCCATGGTGCTGAGTTGGGGGATAGCCCTACGCTAGCTGTCCAGGTGCTCACAACAGGTTCATGGCCAACTCAACCTAGCCCTCAGTGCAACCTTCCAACAGAAATTTTGGGGGTATGTGAGAAGTTCCGCAGTTATTATCTTGGGACCCACAACGGTAGGAGGTTGTCCTGGCAAACTAATATGGGGACAGCTGATTTGAAAGCAACATTTGGCAAGGGCCAGAAGCATGAGTTAAATGTTTCCACATACCAGATGTGTGTTCTCATGCTTTTTAACAATGCCGATAGACTGACTTACAAGGAGATAGAGCAGGCTACAGGGATACCTATGTCAGACTTGAAAAGGTGCCTTCAGTCTCTGGCATGTGTCAAAGGAAAGAATGTGCTTCGAAAAGAGCCCATGAGCAAGGACATAGCTGAGGATGATGCATTCTTTTTCAATGACAAGTTCTCAAGCAAGTTCTTCAAGGTAAAGATAGGTACTGTTGTCGCGCAGAGGGAATCTGAGCCAGAAAACATAGAAACTCGACAAAGAGTTGAAGAAGACAGGAAACCACAGATTGAGGCGGCAATTGTCAGAATTATGAAATCAAGGCGGACTCTAGATCATAATAATATAGTTGCTGAGGTTACAAAGCAGCTGCAGTCACGGTTTTTGCCTAATCCTGTTGTCATTAAAAAGCGAATTGAATCCCTTATTGAGCGTGAGTTCTTGGAGAGGGATAAATTGGACAGAAAACTGTATCGTTATCTTGCTTGAGGCCTTGAGCAGTTTATGTTGTCCTATATTGTTGAGCTTTTGGCACGGGTCTTAATTGATTGTGTCTACCATAAGTCAGAGTCCAGTTCATGAGTTGCCGCAAGCTTTGGTTGGTTTCAATGAATTGTGCCTCTCTGTTGCGTATATCACTGTTTTTTATATTAAGAGGGCTTGCTGGGAATTGTTATGAAGGTTTGGCTTCTGCCTCCAATTTCAGAAACATTATGCTCATTTGTCTGTGACTCTTGCTTGTGGATTCAAACAAATGCTTGCGCCTGTTTGAATTACTTCTTCACAGGCTTCAAATTTTAAAGCTCCATCTCTAGTTTCTAACATTCCTCAACATGATTAAGCTTTTCGATTATTTTGGATATCCAGTTATCATTTTCTCGTTGGAATTATTTCTTTAATTATTCTGCCCAAGGAGATGACTTATTATACAAATGATATAATAAACTACCTTGGGTTATAGAAATCTTATACATATTTAAAGCTGTATGTTGTAGAAAGTACTTATGCCTCCGATTGGTTAGATTTCTGCCAGCTAGTCCCAGCGGTGAGAGATGCAATTCGAACTTTGCAAACAAAATTAGTTTTGCTCTTCATTATTTATTATTATGGAAAGTGGGATTCATTGGCGGCTTAAATCAAATAATACATATTTATTGTATGATAGCCGGAGACTGTTTTATACCGAAATAATTTGAGACAACTAGGCAAAGTCTCTGTCTAAATGCTTCCCTGTACTGCCTACCATTGGAGTGACTGGTTATATTTTCTTTTTCACTACCTCATGTAGTCACGTGTGCTTTGTCAAGCAACAAGGATAACATCAGGGGCATAGCCGCATGCAGATGATTCCTCAGTGTCAACTCATTCAATCAATTCAACTTACTATTCTTTCAGGTTGGCATTAAACCCATAGACACAGCTCCCTCCCTTTTAGATTGTAAGTCTGGAGGTTTGAATTCTTTGGAATATCTGGCCGTCGTAGCCAGATCATTTCCTCCAGTGTAAGAATATATATCATGGATGTGAAGTTTCTTAGCTATTTATCTAGTTTGTACTGGATATACTTACATTATTCAGAGAGCAGCATAGAGATATCAGTCATGAAACCAACTGATGCTATGTCTTACGTAATGACAATATTGCTTTGCCAGTAGACTAAATAGTTAGGTTGTATTTTCCAGCAACAAAGAAATAAGGCTATAGTTTGGCAGTTCTCATCATTTTTTTAACCTTGGATTTACGTTCTGAAGAGTTGAGCGAACATATGCATGCTTTGGGTGTTTGGTCAGGAGCATGTTAGGAACCTTTTAGAGCAGTCTGGTACCAGGATTAGTGTGGACTTGATATGAATGTAGGCACAAAAAAGTATGGCTAGGTGGTCTTAAAAAAAAAAAAAAGAAAAAACTTGGCTCAAAATATTTAGAACTTACATAAAAAGATTTCCAGAAACCTCCGGTTTCCCAAGAAAAGGGAAAAAAAAAAGGAAAATGGCATAATAATGCATTGCCAGAATTGGGTCGTGATGTATATGCAGTAGTATAATTTACATCTGATGAAATTCTTTGTAGAACTATTTGCAGACTACTGTATGGTCCGTGTGAGATTTCCACTTGGCCCCTTTTTTTTTTGGGAAAAAAAAATCAATTTCACGATGATATATTAGTTACTCTGGAGCTTAATGTTAAACTTACGAGGGATTTGAAACCACACTGGCAATGTTAATGTTTTATTTCGCATGACATCTGAGTTTTGAATGTGATGGCTGGGATGCCAAGTGGTTGCTGTCTGTGTAGGAACCTCCCACAGCAGAATATGCTACTGAATTTGGTCAGGAGATTTTAGGGTCACATACCTCCGCGAATTTTGTCCTACTGACTGGAAAAGAAAAGCAGTGGCACTGCATTCTCCAATTGGACGGTTTGGCGTTAGTTTATGCATGAATTCTTAACTCTGAAGTTACAACATTAATGAAATATTGCCATCAAAATTCGTAATCTAACATTTCGTGTCTGGCTATGGAATAAAGCGACAGGTACATGGGATTTTGTATGGGATGCATAAAGTATATTAGTATTGCTTAACTCGTATTCATTTTGACCTTAGATGTTTGTTTTCGCATTCCTAATCTGAATGTAGTGTTTTATATTCAACGAGAATACTGGTGTCTTTATGATATGGATTTAACTGTATTTTCGGTGCAGTATAATAAAATCATTGGAAGTTCTGAATAATAAAAAAAATAATAAAAGCCATCTATTTAATTTAAAAATATGGAAGATGGACGTTATATATGTTATACACTGGACCAGATTTTAAAAAAAGGAACAAAGGAAAAGAGTCTTTTTAGACTGAAAATATGTCGTCAAATGTATCATAGATTTCGCTTACTGAAATGAATATTTTGTTCACTCTCCCACCTATTCTCATGTAGATTTCTAAGTTATACGGGAATTTATTTACAGGTCATCGATGAGATATTGGAGCAAACTAAACAGATTAATGTTCATTAGTGCCCTAGTCTTTTTAGCCTTCTCCAATTCTCACTGTATGACTTCTAAATATTTTACTGTAAGAGATGAGAATGGAGTACTGGGTTGTAAGTGAGATGTTGGAGGAAAATGAGATGCTCCCTCTTTCAAGGGAGATTCAGTTTCCTACTACTCTACAGCACGAATTCCATGATGCTAAACGGTCAATATTGTACATAGTACAGCACAGGACACACTTGATAGAGACGATAATTTTGGGAAAAAAATTATTGTTATTAAAAACTTTAAATTAAATATGTTTATATTAACAAATTTTAAATTTTAAAATTATTACATAGAATGATAAGATTAAAAATTTTAATTTAAGATATTGAACTGTAATTTTTTTTGTATAATTTAAAATTTTAATCTTAAAATTTTTTAAAATAATTTTAAAATTAAAAATTTTTAATATAAATATTTTTAATTTGAGATTATAAATTGTAATTTTTCCTTTATTTTGTACCAGATCAGTTGGTCTTTCCCATTCTTCCTTTATTTCTCACATGCCAAAACTATCAATTTGTTATGTTTTGTACTTTTAGCAAATATTGAGAAGCTTTTTATTTGAGAACCCAGGTCCTCCGCACATTGCAGGGATGCACATAACGTGCACAGTAATTTTAAACCGTAGATTTAATTTAAACGATTTAAATTTTATTTTATTTTTATTATTTTTTAATATCAATAATTATTTTTTAATTGATAATTAAAAGCCTATTTTTATTTTAATTTTGTATCTTTTAAAATTATATATATATATATATATATATATATATATATATATATATATATATATTTAAAATTTGAGCCATTTAAATTAAATTTGAATGGCTCAGAATACTGGCGCACGGCTTATGCACATAGGAGGAACTGATTACCTATATTGAAGCCTCCACTTAATCTAACAAAATACAGATGCTGTTAATTTAAATGAGAAACTGACTAATCAATTTAGGTAGTAAGTATATTGACTACGCATAAATTTATGAGATTTTTCTTCCCTTCTCCATTTCTTGTTTTAAAATATTTAAACCCATTTTCAGCAAGCTTGTGGCACTGAATCAATAAAGAAAACTACAACAATATTTCTCTTAAGGTATAATATATCGTATTGCTTATTATCACATTGTAGATACTTCTCATCTCACTATTTTTGTCAATTTTATTATTAATTACTATACTGCCTTTATAAATTATATTCACGTCATGAAGCATAGTTTAGTTTAGTTTTTTAAAAAAAAAAAAAAAGAAAAAAGAAAATATAGTTAGTTTGTTTAGATATTTAAAAATAACGGTTCAATAAGACCAGTTTATATAAAGTTTTTATATACCATTATAAGTCTATTTCCAGTATAAATGCTATAACAATTTGAGTCATTGAGATACAACTTGATCGTAAAATTTTAACAACCCAAATATGTTGAGAATTTTAATAAACAGATTAGTTAAAATTTTAATATAGCTGAATCTCTCTCTCTCTCTCTCTCTCTCTCTCTCTCTATATATATATATATATGTATAAATATATATATAAATATATATATATATATATATATAAGTTGACATACCTGGAGGGATGGTTTTATAACTCAATGCATAACAGTGGAGGAGAGTTCTGTTATGTGACAAAATTATGAAGAAGCTTAAGTGTATTAAAGGCAGTGAAAATTTCTTACATGATCTGATCATAGCTCAGTATGAGCTAGTTTATCCGAAGTAGAATAATTTCATTTGTTACAGAATAGGAAATATTATTGTAATTAATAGGAAATATCCTTGTAATTAATACATAATTATAGAGATAGAAGTAGCACAATTTTAGGGATTAGCATTTATGGAGTTTTTTATTTTGGAAGACCTTACTGTATATAAATAGGTGTATAGCTTGTGAAGGAAAATAATAATTATTCAAACCTCAAAATCACATGGTATCAGAGCGTGCGGAAGGTCTGGATTCTGTATGCCAATGGTTGGTATGCCTAGGTCACCTATAGAGGCTGCTCATTAGGTGCCACCGCCAACCCTAAGAGGTTCAGACCCCTCCGTTCAGTGGTTCCCCAGAATCCAGTGACCAGTGGCGGCGCGTGTGAGCTTCACACGCCCCATTCCAGTTTCTGCATCTTCTTACGTGCCAGCACGTGAGGGCGCGTGAGGTGACCGTTCGTACGTGCTCCGGTCACTTTCATCAGCGTCGTCCCCTCTGTTCCGGCGTCTTCCAATTGGTTTTCAGGTGTGGGTGTTTTGATTAGTTGTTGTTGGCTATGTTCTCTCAGTTTTTGAGTGGTGGATGCTCTTTAGTTTTCTATCTTGTATTCTGGTTTTCTGTCCTGTGTTCTCATTAGCTATTGTGCACTGTTTGCAAGTCTATTTTAATACTATTTTGATTGTTCGAAGTTATGGTTCCCTAATGGCAAAAAGCAAATCCATAGTTGTTGCTGATGTGATTCCTATGGTCACAAAAATTACTAATCACAAGCTCAATGGCTCCAACTATTTGGATTGGAGCAAGACAGTTTGGGTATATTTATGAAGCATCGATTAGAATGATCATCTCACCAATGCCCCTCCTATAGATAATACAAAGCAAGCTTGGTTAAAGGATGCTGCACGACTATTTTTACAAATTCGAAACTCTATTGATAATGAGGTAATTGGCTTGATCAATCATTGTGAGTTTGTCAAGGAACTGATAGATTACTTAGATTTTTTATATTCTAGTAAAGGGAATATTTCTCGTATCTAAGGTATGTAAAGCCTTTTATCGTGCCGAGAAGCAAGATAGGTCACTCATAGTCTATTTTATAGACTTTAAAAGGATTTACGAGGAACTTAATGTGCTGTTACCTTTTAGTCTTGATGCGATAGTTTAACAGGTTCAACGACAAAAAATAGCTATTATGAGTTCTTACTGGTCTACCTCCAGAATTTGAGACGGTTAAATCTCAAATTCTCTTTGACTCTGAGATTTATTCTTTGCACGATACCTTTGCTAGAGTGCTTCACATAGAGAGCTTCCAAACACATCAGCCTATTAACAATAGTGCTTTTGTTAATCGTGGTGGTTATGAGTCTAGACGTCAGATGAATCGAGGTGGTAATAGGGTAGGTGGACCATCCAATCGTGACAAGGGTGCTGATAGTCATAGTAAAGAGTCAGGAGGAATTGTTTGCTATTACTATCATGAGCCAGGACATACAAAATGCAATTGTAAGAAACTTCAAAATAAATATCAGAAAACTCAATTAGCAAATGTTGCATCATCCTCTGAGAAGACTATCCTAGTCTCTACTGATGAATTTGCCTAATTATCTTAGTATTAGGAATCATTGAAATCCACTACTTCTATTGCTACTATTGTTGAGTCAGGTAAACCTACTACATGTCTTATCTCTTCCTCATCCACATGAGTCATTGATTCTGGTGCCACAGATCACATGATAGGTAATCAGTCTCTTTTCCACCTTCCAATCAAATGCCACCTCTTTCCATGTTACTTTAATAGATGGATCCACTTCCTGTGTTCTTGGTTCTGGAATTGTTAATCCAACTTCATCACTTTCTTTGTCATCGGTGTTGAGTTTACTTAGTTTTTCTTTTAATCTACTTTCTGTTAGTAAACTCACTCGTACCTTGAATTTTTATGTCTTATTTTTCTCTAACCATTGTGTATTTTAGGATCTTATGAAGAAGCGGATTATTAGTAAAAGTCATAAGTATGGTAGTCTTTACATCTTGAATATACAAGTGCTAAGATCCATTGCTTGTTCCAGTACTTTGACTCCCTTTGAGATGCATTGTCAGTTGGGTCATCCCTCTTTGCCTTCTCTCAAGAAACTTTATTCTCAATTTAAGCATTTGTCCTCTTTGGAATGTGAGTCATGTTAATTTGCCAAACATCATCATCTTCCCTTAATGTCTAGAGTCAATAAATGGGTTGCATCCCTATTTGAGTTAGTTCATTCTAATGTTTAGAGTCCTTGTCAACTTACATCTAAGTTTTGTTTTAAATATTTTGTTACTTTCGTTGATGATTATTCTCGTGTTATTTAGTTATATTTAATGAAGAATTGTTCTAAGTCGTTCTCTCATTTTTGTACCTTTTATGCTGAAGTAAAAACTCAATTTAATGTTTTTGTGCATACTTTACAAAGTGATAATGCTAAATAATACTTTTTAGATTCTTTTCAGTCTTACATGCCCAAAAATGGCATTATTTATCAATCTTCTTATGTTGATACACCATCTCAAAATAGGGTTGCTGAACGAAAAGATAGACATTTACTTGAAGTTCCAAGAGCCCTTCTATTTCAAATGAACTTTCTTAAACAATTTTGGGCAGATGTTGTTTCTACAGCTTGTTTCTTGATTAATTGGATACCTTCGTCTATTCTTGATCTTGATGGTAATATTCCATATATTACCCTCTTTCCTTCAAAGCTTTTGTTTCCTATTGATCCTAGGATATTTGATAGTACTTGTTTTGTTCAGGATGTTCGTCCCCAAGTTACCAAACTATATCCAAAGTCACTTAAATGTATTTTTCTTGGTTACTCTCATCTTTAAAATGAATACAGGTGTTTTTCCCCTACACTTAACTGCTACCTTGTCTTTACAGATATTACTTTTCATGAAAACATTCCTTTTTTTTCTTCTTCATCTTCTATTTATAACAATCAAAGGGAGAAAGATGATTTGTTGGTCTATATCGTAACTTGTTCTGATAATGCTTCAAGTATTTCTTCTCTGGAATCTTCACGGCCATCCATTGTCCATGTCTATTCTAGACGGCAATAGAAGCTTGGCGCCTCTAATCCAGACTCATACCTTTTACCATCCTCTTCATCGCTGGATCTAATCTCTAATGATTCTGACTCGAGCCTTGATCTTTCTATTATTCTTCGAAAAGGTAAACGCCAGTGTACCTATCCTATTTCCTTATTTGTTTCTTATGATAATTTATCTTCTTCTTCTAGCTTTTTTATTGCATCTCTCGATATTGTTTCACTTCCTAAAACTGTTCACGAAGCTTTGTTCCACCATAGTTGGCATTCTGCTATGATGGAAGAGATGACTGCTCTTGATGATAATGGCACTTGGAGTCTAATGGATTTGCCTGCTGGCAAGAAGGCAATTGGGTGCAAATGAGTATTTGCAATTAAAGTAAATCTTGATGGCTCTGTGGCTCGCCTTAAAGCTCATCTTGTTGCTAAAGAATATGTTCAAACTTACGGTGTTATTCATATACTTTCTCTCCCGTGGCCAAACTTGCCTTTGTTCGGTTATTCATTTTTATGGCAGACACCTATAACTGGCCCTTACATCAGTTGGACATCAAGAATGCCTTTCTCTATGGTGATCTTCAGGATGAAGTATATATAGAGCAACCACCTGGGTTTATTGCTCAAAGGGATTGTGGAAAAGTATGTCATCTTCAAATCCTTATATAGTCTGAAATAGAGTACCTTGTGTTGGTTTGGTAGATTCAGTGAAGTAGTTTTGAAATACGGGATGAACAAGAGCAAATGTGATCACTCAGTGTTTTATAAACAGTTTGAAGCTAGCCTAATCTTACTTATTGTGTATGTGGATGATATTGTGATTACTGGGAGTGACACTTTAGGGATAACATCTCTCAAAATCTTTTTTCATTTTTAGTTTCAAACAAAGGATTTGGGGCCATTAAAATACTTCTTGGGAGTCAAAGTCATAAGGAATAAGAAAAGTATCTTCCTATCTCAAAGAAAATATGTTCTTGACTTGTTGACAGAAACAGGAAAGTTGGGAGTTAAGTCATGTAGTGCTCTAATAACTCCTAGCTCACAACTTGCAAAAAATGATGGTGAGTTATTTGAGGATCCTAAAAAATACAGAAGACTAGTTGGGAAATTGAATTATCTTACAATAATTCGTCTAGATATTGCATATTCCGTTAGTATTGTTAGTAAGTTCATGTTTTCTCCAACAATTAATCATTGAACACTTTTGGAACAAATCTTATGCTACTTAAAAGGAGCCCCAAGAAGTGGCCTATTGTATAGGGATCATGGACACACTAATATTGAATGTTTTTTCTGATGCAGATTGGGCAGAATCCAAGGTTGATAGGATATCAACTACAGGATACTGTGTTTTTGTGAGAGAGAACCTGGTCTCATGGAAAAGTAAGAAGCAAAATGTAGTATCTCGATCAAGTGCAGAATCAAAATACAGAGTTATGGCACAATCAGTGTGTGAAATTATATGAATTTATCAGCTATTAAGTGAAATTGGTCTTAAGACCTCAGTACCAACAATGTTATGGTGTGACAACCAAGCTGCCATTCATATTCTTCTAATCCTGTGTTTTATGAACGAATCAAGTATATTGAAATCGATTGTCATTCGTGAAAAAATTCAAAAAAAATTATCTTTACAAGATATATCAAAACAAGAAATTAATTGGGAGATATTTTCATCAAAACTTTAAATGGAGTTCAAATTAATTACATTTATAACAAATCAGGCATGATTGACATCTATGTTCCACCTTGAAGGAGAGTGTTATAAAAGAGGAAATATTATTGTAATTAATATATAATTATAGAGATAGGAGTAACACAATTTTAGGAATTAACATTTATAGAGTTTCTTATTTTAAAGGATCCTATTATATATAAATAGGCATATAGCCTGTGAAGGAAAATAATTATTCAGACCTCAAAATCACACCATTCAAATAGTAAGTTTCTATAATCAGCACGAGTCACTTATTGGTGGCTTGAAAGCTAGTGAAGTTTCATCTTAATTCAATTTGACGATCAACAACTTTAAACCGAGCTAGCCTGACTCCTAAGCATCAGTAATGAGTATATGACTAGCAACTACAAGCATTTGCGAGCGGCAAAAATGGAATATATAACCTTGATATACAGGAAACCATCTTAATGACAAGGTCATCATACCAAAGAATGGATTTAAAATGACCTTTTAGAGACCAAAGAATTTGGATCCTTTTCATCAATTTTTTCTCCATTTTCTGTCAATTTAAGAAAGAGATAGTCACAATGTGTAAGACTCATTATTCAAGTGGAATTCATACATTCAAATGAGACTCGCTATTTTAATAGATCTTACATATTCTATATTTAATTCTTTTTGAAATTAACAAAAAATAAATAGAAAGAAATAAAGAGGATCCAAATTCTATCCAAATTCCTTGAATACGTTGAAATGCCCTATATTTGTTTGCAAAAGATTTGGCGGAAAACCTATACTAAAAGCGGGAAACTTCCAAAATATCAGAGTAGTAGTCCTACAAGGCCCCCCCCCCCCCCCCTTCTCTCCCAAAGAAAAAAAAAAAAGCGCAGTAACAATCCTGTGGAATAAACTCAAACTTGACTTAGAACATCTGTTGGCTAAAGAGCAGCTACCAGTATAGACAATAAAATTGTTTCTCCATGCAAACAGGTCATTTGTACTAATTGGAGAACATGAACAAGATAAAAAGCAAGTCAGGAAGTGTTCAACGGTCTCCCTCATTACTGTCTTCATCATTTTCCTCTTCATCATCGCCATTTTCCTGCACAAGTATAACTCGGAAGTCAGAACATAGAAATAAGAACATTTGCTAGACAGTACAAGGCATTAACCAACCTCAATATACAGTATTTTCATAGAATTGACAAGCAGAAAATCAATTGGATTCCATAAATAGTGACAATAGTCTAATTCCTTGTCTGCTTTATTCAAGGCTACCCAGTGTGCGCAATTACAACTATTGCCAAATTGGAGACACAGCAAAAGCTGTGGATGGGAACAGATTACTCCAGTTGAACCATCAAATTATGATAAACCAGTATTGCTAACTTCTTTAACTTCTTGCGGCGGCATTACCCTCTTTGCCAAGCAGGCACAAAAGGAAAGAAAATACCTATATTGGAGACATAAGATATCTGAAAAATGGCAGGATATCTTAGTGATATTCTATAAAGAATTTCTTAGGCGAAATGTCCATTGAAAAAAAAATTTCCAATTTTATGATGTTCAGTCTGACAATTGGTCAAATCAAGTCCACTTTATTCCATAATACCAAGGTTTTATCCCCTTTGTATAAGAAAAAATAACCAACCAATACTGAGAATTTTTTTTTACCCCCCGCCCCCCCTTCTTTTTGGTCCACTAGAATAAGAGGACACTGATAAACTTGACTTGAAGGAGAGAAAGCAAGCAACTCCTATATATATGAAGCTATGCTTACTACATGAAGAAGCTACCATGTCACATACTCGGATATGCACAACGGAGAACAGCACATAACATCATTATCATACACATATAAAGCCAATGGGCATAGTTAATCACTCCTTTTTCTTTTCGTCTACCCCCTTCCCTGCCTCCTTTCGGAAGAGAATGAGAGATTTGATTCTGGGGCATCTTTGGTAGAGAGCAAACCAAAAACACAATTCAATTCATTCATTCACACTCTACATGCAGTTATCCCTTATTTATAGTAATAGGGATACCATTAAGATCTCCTAACAAAACTAACAACCTAACTAATTCCAACTAATTACCACATAACAATCTTGACATACATCTAGCAACTAGGTTTTCTGTCACTATTTCAGCTAGGCTTCTATGACTTATTGGAAAAAAATTACATGAGAATGAATCTTTATTAGGCAATAGATAATAACAACTGTTCCAAGATTGAGCCAATCCAGGACTAATTAGTCATGTAAAACAGAGTTTTCCATTTTTAGTTCTACAACCTAGTTTACATAACTGAACTTCCAAACAGAATCCTATTCTAAATAGTAAACCCTATTACAAATTTAAATGCAAAATGTTAATCATAGTTAAACTTCATTCTTCCTCGATAAATTCTGTTATGTTTCACATTTGGCCAGGATAATCTGGAATAAGACAGTGAAGGTGTCTAAGAGACCATAAATATATTATTTACAAATTTTAATGAAGCCATGAATGTGCAAGTATGAATTAATGTACACAACTGCAAGTGTGAATGTGCATGAGAGTCTGATAAGATAAGTACAATTTTCTAATTTGCATTTCTTTTTCCATATAAAATTCAAAATGCAAGCATGCAAAATCTTAAATGGAACACCTCTTTCAAGTACACAACTTGATCAATCGACAGAACAATTGGGGGAAAAAGAAAAAGTTATCAAACCACCAAGAATTTATAATAGCTTACCTCTTCTCCATCTTCATCCCCATCCAGATCCTCTTCATCAGCATCCTGCAACAATAGATTCATAATATCCTCCATAAGTACATGTAAAATTAATATGAACTTTAATACAGATTTTTCATTATGCGTATATTTGGAATAAAAAGAGTGGGTCAAAGAAGAAGTATACTGTCCACTATACAGGACAACAAAATGTGACTAAATGATAAGAAAATTACATTGTTGAAATACTTTAGAGGATTAGGCCATAAATCTTCCTTAATTATCTCAGCAACCTGCAACGCAATTTGCATTCCATGTAAATTGAAAACAAAAATATCATAATGTCTGTTCAATTTTCATGCAATATAATATATTTTGACAAAATATTTTCAGTTCCACTATCTGTGAAAGCTCGACAATGACCTAATCTATCACTTATATATATGAATCATTCCCTTACTTCAGATCATACACTGCAAATTAAAGCCATAAGATATCAGCAGATCACAGTTTATATTGGTAAGGTTGACATACACACACATTCCCCTACTGCATCTCCTAAATTTACCTCATCGCCAAACTCTGCCAAATCCTTCTGCTGTGTTTCGCTGAACCAACTGAAAAAGCTGCATCCACAAAACACAACGTGAACAAGAGCATTTAGAGGAAAGATCTATATGAATGAAATCATTCAAAAATTCTTTATCATTTTTAATACCAAAATGGCTAACTAAGATTTTTCTTTCAAATACTGTTTGACACTGCAGAATGCAAGGATATTCCTCATGGTTCAGATTTACAATTACATTTATTCACGCTCTTCATTAACCAACAATGACAAAAATCTGTAGATCACCAGGACTCAGCACTGGGACCCCTTAACCATCAATGGATTAATGTGCTAAGGTCCTCTGTCAAAATATGTTTAAAATCTAATCACATTAAAATAAATTTTAGTGGCCGCAAACATTTTCACTATATATAATAAACTTAGCTATCAAAATGTCCCATCAGTCCTTTTGACTTTCTCCACACACTAAAACAGGCCATGAATTAATTAGAGAAATACCTTTCACAAGCAAGGGGACGTTTGTTTCCTTTTGTCTCATGATGTACTCCATTAGCAACACCCTTCACAAATTACAAAATATCATCAATGTTGCAAAAGGAAAAACAAATTGAAAAGAGGCCAAATAATATATCATAACTATATTACCATCCCCTCCTTCCACTTGATAGTAGTACCAGTAATCTTAGTTGTTCCATCGTCAAAAAATGTGAAAGTTTTTGTCAACTTTGAATCTTCGAAATAAGGATTTTCCTTAAAATTCTGAAAGGTTAGGAATTTATAGATATCAGAAACATGCCAGAAAAAATCAACATTAAATCCATTTGCTGATCACACCATGAAAGTTGATCCCAATAGAAAATATCAGATCTAAAATACAAATACACAACTCCTCTCTCAAAGAAGAAAACAAAAAGGGGACGTTGGTAGATTATGCTCAAGAACAAACAGCAAGAGTGAGAAAAGAAGCTCACAAGTGTGATGGAGTACCCCAGCTTCACATCTTTGAAGTCTTCAACATCAAGTGAATATAAATACTTGAAGATCTATGTCAAGAAGAAAAGGAAAAGTATAAGAAATTGCTCGACCATACCCCAAGTCCTCAAGCCAATTTAGTAACTTCAGTGTCACACAACTTTAAACTTGACCTCTTTGCAGAAATGAATGTTGTGAATAATAAGCAAAGAAAATGCTTAGTCCATAAGATTTAAATAGAATAATAGGAAGTAAATTTCAGATTATTTTCCAAACCTTCTGGTCTTCCTCGGTCAAAAGATCACATAGTGCAGGATGACTCAAGAACTGCACAGTGAAAGATAGAATGAGTCATACTGAAGATTTCCTGCTGCATTGTTACTTAAAAAAGACCTAGAAAATTTATAGCCATTAAATGAACTTAAAACTCCCCCCCCTTTTTTTTCCATTGTTATTCTTAGAACAGTGGATGATCACTAACTGCAGTCAACCAGAAGTCAGGAATAGTTTTGATGATTTCATTCCGTCTATCATAGACTGGCTTGCGTATCTCATTATATTTCTGCTCAACTTCCAAAACTTTATCACTGGCTTCTTCGTTAACCTGTAAAGAATAAAATATCATAATGAAGCCATGTGAGATTCATACTGTGTTAATGTTTTAAAATATAGAACAGAGGGAAGAAATAAGATGAGAGAAAAGATTCTAGCCATTAATCAGAATTCCATCCTCTAAGTTAGAGATTTATACAAAAAGTAATTTAGGAGGAATGATCAGAATTCCAGCACTCAGTCTAGTCATAATGACAGCAACCAGTATATTCCTTGATTCTCACCAATCAATCCAGACTTAATTGCCTTACTACACAACCCAACTAATCAATAAGAAAAGATTCTTGTAATATGTATTCTTAATTTGTCGACAGTTAAACATTCTCTAAGGTATTTCACTAAACAACTGCTGTTTCACAAGAAGTTAGTAACTTAGCATTGGCTTTAGAGATTACATGGGGTTGAATCAATTTCATGGAAACAAAACTACAAAAGTATAACTAGTAACATATTGTGACACATGATTCATTGTTGCACATGATTATAGCATTGCCCTTTTTCTCTATAACAAATAGAGAATAGGAAGAGTTCCATGGAATTCCAAAGAAACAGCACGAAATGGAACCAACAATCACCAATCTTGTATAGAAAGTCAGACTTCAATTTGACAAAGACTTTCCATTTGTAGCTTCGGCTATATATGTATTATTCTGTGTTAAATTGCAGTAGATATAAAACACAACCTTAAAATTATGAAATTGCAGCAGATTTGAACGAAGACATGATTCAAAACATAACACTAGACAATGACCACATTGACTAAGGTATACATGATGTACTGCAAAGCAAAATTCAGGAATATAATTCAGACCTCCAAAAAGCAAGCTTTAAAAAAGCTACCAGACCCACTATTGTAATTCACAAGTGCATAATATACCATAACCTCCCAACTCTAGGAATGTCAGCTAAATCACCTCAACAATAACTTTTCTCTCCTCGAGAAGTAAAAAATATTATCATACAAACCCACATTCTTCTCCTTCAGTCACATAAGAGAATAGAAATGTAAAGGAACTCGTCATTAATGCACCATCATAATTGACGACAATGATCACCGACATGTGGCTCTACAATCACACAAACGTATATACATATTACACACATTCAGAAGAGAATGGCAGGGCAAAGAAATGAAAGACAGAACCTTCTCGAGTTCATCCTGAACTTCCTGCAATTTTTCAATAGAGAGAACGAGTTCACCGTAAAGGTGATCAGAATCATCGTCCTGACCCCTCTCTACAAGTTTGGATTTCTTGCCCTTATCTGCCACCATGCTGAGAGAACCCTAATTTGTGAGAAAACAAAGTTCAAAGCTTTTGCGGGACAGAAAGAGGCAGGCAAGGGTTAGTGGTCTCAGGAGACGGAAAATCGGCGAAGGGGTTTCGGAAACCAAAAAGTGTCGTTGGATTGGGACCCGCAGTTCAAGCGAACATTACATTAAGGTTTAGATAAAGATACTTTGGGACGGAAGAAAATGGGACCACCAACCGGATGCTTAAAAGACAATTACACCAATTTTCTTTTGAAAATTTGTTCAATTATACTTTTATTCGTCTTCTTTCAAAAATTATATTTCATTCTCTTGATATTTAATAAAATTAAATTTAAATATGAATTTTTATATCTTTGTAATCATTTTTTTAATTAAAAGATAATAAATATATCATTTTTAATAATAATATAATAAATATATAATTTAATTAAAAAATACATAATTATTTGTAAAAACTATATGCTAGTAATGACATTACTGAAAATCAGTATACTTATCATATTTCAATTAAAAAATTTAATGATAAGGATATAAAAAATTATATATAAATTTTTTTGTATTTAATATATGTGTAAAATTTTATTTTAGTCCCTCACAAATGATATTTTTTTATTTAATTCCTTATAAAATTGCTTTCTCAATTTGATTCTTCACGTATAAGATATTTCTCAATTTAATCATTTACATATAAGTACTTTTCAATTTAATTCTTTACAAATAAAATTATTATTAATAATAGTCCCTCACATATTAGTATTTCTCAATTTAACTAATGATATTATTGATAACAATTTTATTTATGAAGGATTAAATTGATAAAACAATTTCATAAAGAAACAAAATTGAGACATGCCTTATATGTGAGGGACCAAATTAAAAAAAAAAATTATAAGAGACTAAATTAAGAAATACACAATCTATAAAAGAACTAAAATAGAGTTTTACTCTTTAATATATATTGCAAAATATCCTTTCAAATTATTTTCTATTAATAAAGTCAAATTTTTGAATAATATGATACTATAATTTTATTTTCAATATAATAGAAAATTAATTAAGTCAACATTAAGTTTTAATACCAGACTATAATTTTTTTTTAATATGGCATTCAAGATAATTAAATAATTTTATTTTTTAAAGAAGCATATATTATACAAAAGAAATTAACTTCATTGACCAACTGTAAATCAAAGAAATATTTTCGTGATATACATCAAATGTCAAAGAATGTAAATATAATTTTTGAAAAAAAAAATTCAAGTATAGTTTATTGAAATTTTAAAACAAATCAGTATAATTTACTTTTTAAAAAATGGAGATTATAGGACGTGATCATGGTCATTAAATATCATGAGGTAACGTTAAAACTTTAAACTGAAACAACACCAACCTTCGTGTGAAAAAATTGTAAAATCAAATCCGAAATCGATTGTTCTATGTTCATTGTATTTTTATAGTCTTGTAAGTATTAGACTAAAGGGAAAATTTCTATTGAAGATCTCAAATTAAAGATATTTATATTAAAAGATAATAAATTTTAAAATTATTTTAAAATAATTTTAAATAGAAATTTTAATTTAAAATTCTACAGTGTAATTTTTTTGTACAATTTAAATTTTTAGTCGTAAAACTATTTTAAATGATTTCAAAATTTAAAATCCTTTAATATAAATATCTTCAATTTAATATCTTTAACTATAATTTTTCTTAAATCTGAACCTACATCTTATTTGAATGAAGATTAGTATAATTCATACATAAATTACATTTAATAACCAAAATAAGACTTATGTACCAAAAGAAAAACCGAAATATAAATTAAACGTTTTATTATATTTTATAATAATAAAAAAGAAGTTTTCCTTAAACTTAATCGTTTTTAAGGTTAGTTTAGACCTTTTCGTATCTCTCATAATGCATGAAGTTCCAATTAGGATAAGTATAAATTAGCAAGTTACTAATACGCAATAATAATAATAATAATAATAATAATAATAATAATAATAATAAAGTAACTTCTAGTTATGCGGGCTCATCTCAATTTAATTTTTCTTAAAAGTAAAATATCTTTTAATAAAGTCTCAAGTATATTAGGATCTGGTAGATAAAATTGATCGGAGATTGCATGCTTGCGTGGAATTTCTAAAGGAACCGCACTTTAATTGATGCGAGAATGGCTCACTTCATCTAAGGTTTTAAGTAGGACAGTCTTCGAATGCATATGTTTTTACCCAGAAAGTTGTGTAACAAGATTTGATAAAAGCGGTTTGAGTTTTAAACTAATTCAATTAGTCAATAAGGCTCTAATGACCAAACATGACTGAAGGCTAATTGATTATCAGCAAAATACTTTTTTCACTCGACTTTTTAGGGCTAACTATGCAGAAATATGTTAAAAGGATAGCTCGCTTCATGTACCTTGAATGTGAAAAGGCATTGAAAAAAAGAGTGTTTTGATCATTTTTTATTTTCAATGGCAAGTTAGATTAGGAGAAAGTATTTTAATTTTTAACCATTTATGGTGACTTATACAATTAGGTCATGAATACCAAAAATTAATAGCGTTGGATCTTCGCCTACATTCTAAGAAAGATTAAAACATTCAAGTTCTTTAAAATATTTATTCTCTTCAAATGAGGAATAAATTGTCCAACAAACTTTTTCTCTCACTACTCAAAAGGATAGATTAATTTGGATAGGGAGCAGAGATGGGGAGTACAAAATTGCTAACTCATAAGCCATCATTAGTCAGATTATGTGTATCAAATTCATAATTCCTGATCTTCTTCTATATTCTAAGAAAGATAAGAACATCCAAGTCTTTTAAAATATTTACTCTTCTCAAACAAAGCAATAACTTATCCAACGAGCTTTTTTATCTCACTGCTCAAAAGGATAGATTAATCTGGAAAGCACAAGGTTGCTAACGGTTTCAAATTTTTAGCTGAAGATCAGGTTAGGGAAATTGGCTCCTTTCTGAAAGCCTGGAAGCACTTGTGGAAGCTCAGGCTGCCTATGAGAATAAATTTGTTTGTCTGGAAATTGATTGCCAGGGCTTTGCTTGTTGCTGATCTACTGCAACAGCATTATCTTCACGTTGAAGCACTGGCCCTTTTTGCTTCCTTCATTCTGAATCATTAAATCATTTTCCTGCAACGTTCCTTCGCTAGAGCATTATGATTTGCTCTTCCACTACCTCAATAGTGGACCTCATTCAAGAGCAGGACCTCATTATCCAGCCGAAAATTTGGTTTTTCCCAAGGAGATGGTCACTTACAGCATATGGGGAGTTATATCAACATGGTTGTATTAATCTTAGATGGTATTTCGCTGAATAAAAATAGAATTATCCATGAAGGTTATGAAGGCCAATCCTGTTGAGGCTTTCAAGTAGGTTCAGAGGATGATACATCAATACCGAGTTGCTTGGATGAAAGACCAGAGGGGGGCTAGTTCCTTACCAGTATCTAGGTAGGGGAAATTCTGGCATTATGCAGCGAAGCATTTCGAAGGATGGCTGGTCAATAGTGGTTTGGAGTGGAAGGGAAGGGAGGCAAAAGAGCAATAACAAGGTTGTTTGGTTTAATGGTATTCTGTTTAGGTAATGAGGGTGGAAAGATTCAAGACATAGGAGCTTGATCATATTTAACTTTAATAGCGACAAGAAAGGCCCTTTATTGACAGGAAATAATTTCTAAACCAGGAGAATACAGGTTGCAGATTTTGTTCTTGGAAAAGAAGCATCATGACACGATGGTTTCTCACTACACTAAGGATCATCACCTTCTGATATTTGGCAGGAACATTCACAGTATGGTCACTTAATTCAACACGAGAATTTGAAATTTGGTGCTGCACGCTCATCTCCGCAATATTGTAGGAGATGCTTGGCATGTGTTTATTTATTTATTATTTTTTTGTGTAGAAAGAGATAAAAATTTATTTATGAAGATAAAAATTCGACATATGAAAAAACAATTACACTTCATATTATAAAATAAATGTCCTTTTATTGTTTATTCAATTTTTCCTTTCACTCCTATTTCACAATTAAATTTTTTAAAAATTATGTTTTAGGGATGTTCATAGACAAGGTCGAGCTGGACATCTAGTATGTCCGATACTCGACCCAATTAAATTATCAGGCTTGTTTTTATATCCATAACCTTACTTGATTCGAACAAGCCCAATTTTATGTTGGGCTAAAGCAGATTAGGGTCGCCCG
This sequence comes from Erythrophleum fordii, assembly GCA_032878935.1. Taxonomy (NCBI): domain Eukaryota; kingdom Viridiplantae; phylum Streptophyta; class Magnoliopsida; order Fabales; family Fabaceae; genus Erythrophleum; species Erythrophleum fordii. Next base: position 14,785,174 of record JAVQMF010000049.1, on the reverse strand, counting down.
ATACTTTTTTTTTATGAACTGATACTTGTAATATAAAAATATTTTTTTATAAATTCAGAGACATATACTTCAAAACAATAAGTTTTTAGAACTTTTATATTTTTATCAATAATAAAAAAATAGCTAAGTATTATCAAGCAAAATATAAACTATACTAACATAATTAACTTTGGATAAACACGCATATTTTTATTATTCAACAAAAATAATATCAGTAAGCATGTATATCAATAATGGAAATAATTAAAAAATAAAGAGGGCTTAAGTAAATAATAAAAGTTGCAACATATAAAGAGAATCAAATTAAATAAAAATAAATAAATATATATATATATATATATATATAAAAGATGACAAGATATTAATAACTTAAAAAAAAAACTATTAGAGGAAGTTAAGTACAATATACATTCATCCATAACTCAGCTTGGCCCGATATAATTTTTTTTAAAGTTTTACCCATTTATATTTTTGACTCGACCTAACCCGATTAGGCCGCGTTAAAACAAGCCCCTAAGGCCAACCGAGCCAATGAACACCCTTATTACGTTTCATAATTATAATTTAAGAATATTTATTATAAAGGATTTTAAATTTTAAAATTATTTTAAAAGTCTAATAAATCAAAAATTTTGTCTTTAGTTAAAAGTTTTATTCTCAAAATTAAAATTTTTTATTTTCATAATTAAAAATTTATCTAACAACTAAAATTTTTATCCTCGTAATTAAAATTTTTAACCTACTTTACAACCGAAAAAGAGAATACATATCTGACAAATGCTTAACTGTATCCTGCAATCACACTAGTGACAGTTGAGGAGTTTGAGGATCAGCGTTGTATAACGACTAAAATTGGAAGTACGATGACAAAAGTAGATATGAAATATTTGACCAGTAAATTAGTTTAGAGAGCAGACATAAACTTTACAATTTTTCCTATTTCAGTCTGAAATAATTACACAAAAATGAAGACAAATTGAACCTACAGCATTGTACTCGTTGGTGAAGGAATGATGCATCATAGCAAAATGATACAGCCTCAGAACATGCAAAAATGAAACGCATTAGGATCCTCTAAGCAATATTGCCAGCTGAATTCAACATAATTTCTAGTCCACTTCGGAGTACAGAAGGGTACACTTACATTCATTACAACAACAAAACAATGGGCATTGAAACGAAGCAGGATGCACCTGTTTAGTTTGTCAACGAAGGCGGTCTAATTCACAGATTTGGCATCCCTCACTAGCTCAATGTTCAACTGTCCACCTTTACTAACAATTAGTAGAATTCATGCAAAAATTCCTGGTGTTTTTTGTTATGTTCCACTGATCTCTGGTTGTTTCCTACCGGCACAATTAGATGAATCGCCAAAATTTATGGTCTAAGTTGAGTAACAAGAATTTCCAGGTGACAGGAATCAGAATAAACGGCAAGTCATATATTAAAGTGAAAATATAAAAACATATATATATAAAGTAACCTGTAGCAATAATTGCAAGGTGACAGGAATCAGAATAAATGGCAAATCATATATTAAAGTGAGAACATAAAAGCATATATATATAGTAACCCGTAGCAATATCCCTAGAGTTTTAACTATGCAACCCAGTGCAGGTAAACACGTGGGAAAATAAAGGGCTATAAAAAGAAACAGTGGTCAGTGTCATCCCTTCCCTTGTAAGGACAATACAAGGATCGTAACTTGAGGCCTCAACTGTTACAACGATTGCAATATATATATATATATATATGTGTGTGTGTGTGTGTGTGCTGGTATCAATTGAGATCACATTGAAAAGGCCACGTTTGGTATCATACCTTGAAGTGAGATGAAAAAGAAACCACAAAAAATGAGAATCTTTAATTTATGCAATATCTATTATGCTTTTGTTATTATTTTCAATAATATCTTTATCTTTTTATTATTTTTTAATAAAAAAAGGAGAATCATTTCTTATTATATCCTCATTTCTTGTCTTTTTCTATATCGATCCTATGTACCAAATGTAACCTAGAAAAACAACTTTGGAATAAGTGAATATCCTTCCTTTGTCAAGTGAACAGACCAATCATGATTACGACAATAAACCCATTGTTGCATTTCCACAACAAAAAGAGATATGCTATTTTTTTTTTTTAACACTTAATGCCTATTGATATTCCAAATGTACCCCTTCTAGGTCCTGGAGAAGAAGATGCATCATACGTTGATGAATAATGCAACTTGTCAAGTATATTGGGTAATATGGGATTTCCATATTCTCTTCCCCAATCGAGATGTTATCCTCTCTTCACCCCCAGAAAAGATTGATTGAATCAGCAAAAATTTGGAGCATGAAGCATTATTACATCTAATTTTTTAGGGAGAAACTAGATTAATATTATTAATCTACAATAATATTAATCTAGTTTCTCCCTAAAAAGCACCTAGGCTCTCTTTAAAGAGAAGGGAGGGACTCAATTAGTAATAATATCTACAATTATTACTTGTAACATATATTTGTATTTACTAGGAAACATGAAATAAATTGAAGGAAAAAAAATTTAAAAAAAAAAGAACAAAGCAAATCTTCCTACAAAACAATTCTATAAAGAGAAGGGAACCAAAAAGAAAAAAGAAAACTATTGTAGGAAAAATATATTCAGTGAGTCTAACCTAATAAGATCTTGTATTTATAAAAGGACATACAAAACAAAACATTGATGACCAACAAATATAGAATATTACCCTAATTACAAAATGTCATAATATATTTTCCCATTAATTACAAAATTATAACCTACTAAAAATATAATAAAGTACGTGTTAAATATTTACATTTCAATACTCCTTTCAAAGTGGAGCATATAAATCATATGCATTAAGCTTGTTACAAATGTAAGAGTGTGATCCCCTTAACGCTTTAGTGATAATGTTAACTAACTGATCATTGGAGTTGACTTGGTTGATGATAAGAGTCTCAAATAGTATCTTCTCTCTGATAAAATGATAGTCAAATTCAATATGTTTGATTCTCTTATAAAAGGCAAGATTGAGTGTAATATGTAAAATAGTTTGATTATTACAAATTAACTTAAATATCCAAATTGGAGTTCTTAAAACAATTGTTTCATCTACACTAGTTCACACGTTATCAATGCCCTAGCATGGTATTCTGCTTCAGCACTAAGTTAGGCCACAACACCTTGTTTCTTACTTTTCCAAGATACAAGATTCCCCTAATAAAAATGCAATAACCTATAATAGATTGTCAATCTATAGGAGATCCTGCCTAATCAACATCAGCATATCCAATCGCTTAGGTATATTTATAATCCTCATATAATAAGCCTTTCCCATGAGCTCCTTTGATATACTTGAGAATGTGTATTACCACATTCCAATGACTAGTACATGATGACTATAAGAATTGACTTATTATACTTACAACAAAGGAGATATTCAATCGAGTGATAATAAGATAATTTAATTTTTTAACTAGTTGCCAATATCTACCTGGGTCTGTCAAAGGCTCTTCTTATGTTAGTATAATTTTAATATTAGAATCTATAAAAGTATCAATTGGGTAACAATCTAACATGCCAATTTTTGAGAATATCAAGTACATACTTTTTTTGAAAAATTACTATTCCAGTATTTGATTAAACTACCTCAATGCCCAAAAAGTATTTTGATTTGCTCAAATCCTTAGTCTGAAAATGATAAAGAAGGAGTTATTTAAGTTGAGAGATTCCATCTTGATCATTTTCGATGATAACGATATCATTAACATAGACAACTAGAAATATGCAAATGTTAGAAACTTGATGCATGTAAAATAAAAAGTAATGGGCTTCATTTTTAATCATCCCAAACTATTAGACAACATTGTTAAATTACGAAAACCAGGCTCGTAGTGATGTTTGAGCCCATAAATAGACTAATATAACTTACAAACTAATCCAAACCCCCTGAGCAACAAACCCAGATGGTTGCTCCATATAGACTTCCTCCTCAAGATTACCATAAAAAAAAAAAAAGCATTTTTGATGTCAAGTTAATAAAGGAGCTCATGCTAAATAGCAACAATCAATAAGACTACATGGATGAAAACAATCTAGGAGAAAGTGTCGCTATAATCTAAACCAAAAATCTAAGTGTAGTCTTTAGCTACAAGGCGTGCCTTAAGATGATCAATAGTACCATCAGGGCCAACTTTAACTGTTTAAACCCATCTACAACCAACTACAAATTTATCAATTGATAACTGTACAAATTCCCAAGTGCAATTTCATTGCATCACTTGCATTTCCTCAAGTATAACCTGTCTCCGTCTAGGATGAAAGAGAACCTCCTAGGTAGTATACAGAATGGAAATAAAAGACAAAAAGGATACAAAAGTATTATAGGGTGATAACAAATAATGATAACTGAAAAAAATTATAAATAAGATAGCAATTACAAGAAGAATGAATACTTTCGTGAATGGCAATGAAAAAACCATCATCAAGAACCAAGTCAGGAGTAAGAGCAGGCATTGAAATTATGGGTGAACCGGCAAGGATATCCATAAACTTTACAAGAGTGATAACTAGAAATGGTGCGAAGAAGAAAATAGAATCAATAGTAAACTCAACCACTGAAGGAGGACTAATAAGATTAAAGGATGGCACAAGAAGGACATCAATGATAGTGGGAGAATTATGAGAATAGGTCAATGAATAAAAATGAGTGGACTTAAAAAAAGTAACATCAACTGTCATGAAATAATGATTAGTGTCAAGAGAATAACATCGATACCTTTTTTTTGGAAATAGGAGTAACCTAAGAAAATACACTTGAAGTATTTAGCAAATGGTTTATCTCATCCTAGAGTCAAATGATGAACAAAGCAAATACAACTAAACACACGGGGAGGAAGATGATACAAAGATTCATCAGGAAACAAAATAAAATAAGGAACCAATTTTGTAATACAGAGGAAGGCATCTAATTGATGTAGTGAGAATAGCATCCCTCCACAAGCAAGCAGGAACATTGTAATGAAGCAATAAAGTACGAGCTACTTCAATAGGATGGCAATTTTTACATTCTGTTATTCTATTTTGCTAAGGAATATAAGCACAAGAAGATTGATGAAGTATGTCCTGTGCAATCATAAAATTTTTAAAAAGAGTAAAAAAATATTCACATGTATTATCATCGTAAAAAAATTTTTATAGAAATGCCAAATTAATTACAAATCTCATTGCAAAACTATTGAAAAATAAAAAATAATTCAAAATGACTTTTCATTAAAAATAATTGAATATAACGAGAATAAGTATCAATAAAAATGACAAAATATTCAAAGCCCAAACTAGAACAAGTATGACTTAGTTCCCAAACATTAGAGTGAATGAGAGAGGAAGGAGAGGCAACTCTAGTGTTATTACTTTTAAAAAAAGAGACGGGAATGTTTACCTAACTGGCATGACTCACAATTTAAAGAAGGCAAAGGCAAAAGTCTAGGTATCATTTGTTGAAATTTATTAAGACTAAGATGACCTAAACGATAATATAACAGTTTCAGAGTTTAAAAAGGTGTAGATAATCGAAGATGTCTGCACAGATAGGTGATAAAGTCTACAAGATTCACACGCAATGCCCATCGTCTTCCCAGTATGCTGATCTTGTATAAATCGCAAATGAATCATGATAGATGAGAGTACAATTAAGTATTTGACTAATTTTAATAACTGAAACTAGATTAAAGAGGCAACAAAGAATATAAAGGATAGAAGTTAAAGATAAGGAAAGAAGTGGTTGAGATTAACAAATACCTTTGACAACTATCTTAAAATCATTAGTAAGAGTAATAGTAAGAAGTGAAGAAGGAGAAATATCAAAATGTGAAAAGAGATGTGAGTTACCAAAGATATGATCAGAAGCACCAGAGTGGAGGCCTAAGAGAGGAGAACTAAGAAAGACAGGCTACAAAATTATTAGTCGATGCTACACATGCAATGGAGGTGGCAACATGTTTGGTGGTTTGATAAGAAAGCATTATCGTCAGCTCTAAATAAAGTGATTTATGGAGAATCATTGGTTTAAGGAACATCAACATTCTCTATTATAGCAGCATTGGCCATCTTGGGATGACCATGTTGAGAATAATATCAGTCACAAATATGACCCAATTTGTTACAATAAATGCAGTGAGGCTATTGCCCACAATTGTGTTCACCATTGTTGTTCCATGCCTTAGATTTCAATTGCAATCACTATATTGTGAAACAAATATAAAAACCTCAAGTGGCACAACTTCATTCTACATAATGGTCAATCGTTGCAACTGAGCAAAAACATTGTCAACGAACGATGTGTCAAGACTTTGAGAGAATTTGATCACAAACAAGAACAAAGTCTACCCTTAAACCGACAAGGGTAAGAATTATGACTAATTTGTCTTATTGGCATTCTTGTTCTTTGGCATTAATGGATATAGGGAACAATTCATTGAATTTCTATTTACAGACTCGATCCTTCCTACACAAGTATTCATATCTGTATCCAACTACTTCAAACTAATCATTTTAGTTACAAAAGCATGAATACATTGGTTGTCATTAGTGTACATAGATTTGGCCTTTTGCTAAAAAGTAAAATAGGTCTTACAAGCATAGAGAATATGTCATAACTTACAATCAACTGAATGCCATAATAAACCATAAAGTTGATGGTCTATTTTCTTCCAAGTTGGTCAATATGAAGCTGCAATATTATCAACTTGTTTCCCCACATGATCCTCAAAGCCTTGGCCAAGGAACCAAAGTTCAACAAAGGTTGCCCAAACAGTATAATTAGAGTTATCTAACTTCCCAAGGGTAACAATGAGATTTCTTGAGAATACTATAAGAAGAGTACTCATCTCTAGAGATGAAGAGGCTGGAACAACATCAAACATACTATATTTGGATTAAAAAGTACTCTAGAAGGTGACAAAAAGGAATAACAGTGAAGAATAGGGACAAAAACTTGAGATCTAATAAAGAAAGCCCCCATACACTTTGAATAAGACTCAATTATGGAAGATGAATGACTGGGTTGGAAAGAAAAGAGACTAGTGAGGAGTTTTGGTCATACAGTGGCTGGAATGGTGGCTGCATGCACCGTCACACACGTGCATGTAAGAGAAGAGCTAAGATGCTTAATCAGCACGTGGGGATGCGTATCGCTTCATCAGGAAGTCCAGCAGTGGGCGTTGATTGATTGACGACATCTATGAAGGTTGGTGGGGCGCATTTGTCAAAATTTGATACAACATAGTAACTAGAATGGGGCACAGTCACTAAGGAAGGAGTTGACTGAAAAATAGCTCTGATATCATATAAAGAGAGAAAAAAAATAGAAAATTATTGAGAGAAAAATGTAATCAGTGAATCTGACATAAATAGGATCTTATATTTATAAGAGCATGTACAAGACAAGACATTGATGACTAATAAATACAGAATATCAAAATATATTGCCTTATTAATTACAAAATTATAGCCTACCAAAAATATAATAAAACACATATTAAATATTTACATTTCAACAAATTCCACATATTAACAAAGTGTGTCTTCTTTTACATGTGCGAATAACAAGCAATAACTTGTTTCCTAGTGGCTGTGTGCTTAGTTTTTTGCACAAATATTGTATGCATGACTATATAAAAGACCTATTGTCTCAGAGATATCATCTTGAACTTGCCTATTGAAAATTTAGTCCATGAGGAACCCAATGTCTTAAGGTTCTAGCAACTAAACTGCTATATGTTTAAATCCTTTTTACTCTCTTCTTGGAGTTTAATATACTGTGAAAGCCAAAGCATCTTCAATCTCAAATTATTCACAAAAAGGAAGGAGACATTGGACTATATAATCATTACAACTAAGGGTATTCATTGGCCCATTAGACTCAAGGGACCCACTCTAACCAGACCTAATCCAGTCGAGCCGGCCAGACCAAAAATGTAAATGGCTAAAATATTAAACAAAACTATACTAGATCCACAGGCGAAAACATGTTCTGCCCAACTCAACCCAATAGTTTTTTTTTTTTTTAATTATCAACATCTTGCCATCTTATACTTTCTTTTCATTCTTATTTCATCTAATTCTCTCTGTATACTACAACTTTTATTACCTACTCAAATCCTTCTTATTTCTTAATTGTTTTCATCATTGATGTACATGCTTATTGACATTTCTTTTGTTGAATGATAAAAATATACATGTTTACCTAAGGCTAATTATGTTAATATAACTTATATTTTGTTTGATAATCTCGGATTATTTTCTTATTACTGATAAAAACATGAGGGTTCTAGAAACCCATCGTTTAGAAATATATGCCTATGAGTCTAGAGAAAAATATTTTTATATTACAACTATCAGTTTATATAGAAAAAAAAAAAAAAAAGACTTGAACGGCTCTAACCTGCCCTAACCCAACATAAAATCAGACTTGTTCGAGTTGGGCCAGGCCACAGATATAAACACAAACTCGATGTCTTAATTGGGTTGGACATCAGGCCTACTAAATGTCCAACCCAACCCTTCCCATGATCAGCTCTAATTGCAACAATTTACATCAATTTTATTAACTCCTATATGATGTATCAAAAGCAATGCTTAGTATCTATGCGGGTTGTCATTGTGACAAATTTTTGCAAGCTCAGAGTGCTAAGCATAAAGAAATTGCTTTCCTCTTCAACCTCCACAAGAAAAAACATAAAAAGCAATGCAAGGAAGGCAGGATCTAATACAAATAAGTACAAAGCACAGTGATGGCACAAAAGAGAAAACTACAAATAGATTAATATTTTAGCAAAATTACCAGAAAAGTGATTATATTAAGTAGCTACTTTGTCTGACCGCTCACACTGCAAGGACTTTTCACGCTGTTTCCTGAGCAGCAGAAAACATAATCAGTTGTCAGACAGGTAAGAATAAATAAAATCTTGAACAATGCCCGAGTATCACACAAAGAGAAATCAAGAATGCCAAAGTATTCACTAATCATTCACTCACAAACTTATGTCTGATTGTTAATCATAATAACACCGAACCTTTTTAACAATAGCCCACCCCTCCAACCTCAATATCATTGGACCAGAATTTTATAAAATGCTTCCATCCATTCACCCCATTGCTACACATGTATGAAACCCACTAGCCACAATAATATTCAACAACCAGAATCTATAAGCCCCACTGATGAAACAAAGGAAATATAAAAGTGCGTGCCACCATGAACAACCAGAGATTGTGCATGGATGTCACGTGCAATAGTGCATATGAGATATAAATAAAAACAGCAAAAATTTTCTTTAAAGAAAGAAGAGATTTTTAGATTCCAGAATATAGCGAAATAAAATAAACTGTTTGATGTGGGTCTACAATACTGAGGAACTTACTTGTCAAACAATTTAATGAGTGACTGTGGCCTTGCATAACCATATTCCTTTTTTTCAGTTTTTAGTTTCACTGCACTGCTTGACGCTGGTTGCCCTTCCTTTGTGGCAGTTTTTCCTTTTGCTGCTTTACCCCTTGATTCTGGCTTCCAATTAGCTTTGGCAAGAGACTGACCAAGTAAGTTAGCAATGTCATTGGCCATTGCCTCAGCCTTCTTCACATATGGAAAAGTATCCTCATTATATTGGTTTGACAACCACAAATAGGTAGATAGCACCTGATGCCTAGTCTCAAGGTCAATAAGCTCTGAATCATTCCGAGCACAACCTTTTGGCATACCCATAGCTATATTGACAGGGACATTCTGACTGTAAGTTGAAGCAAACCTTAGTAAGTGGTACATTGCTTTTGGGTCTCTAACATTAACAGGGGCAAAAGAGAAGTTAAATCGATCTTGTAGAGATAATCCTGGAACCTTATCCAACATATTAGCAATTTTCTTTATATGATCATGTCGACACATAAAGTATGACTGATCCAAACGACAATTTTCACCAAATTTTTCAAGCAGCTGGCTGAATGTTACGTTAGAAAGTTTTCCAGCAAATAATTCAATCTGTTCGCAAAATGGAAAAAGACCCACCCTTTTAACATCATCAAAAGGTTGTTTCAAAGAATCAATCAAGTAATCCAAATCATCTAAATGCAAGGTAGTGGTGAGTCCATCTGGATAAATACATCCTCTTCTACCAGCTCTTCCAGCAATTTGCTTAACCTGTGATGCTGGAACAGGAACAATTTTGTCGCCATTGTACTTTGAAAGGCTATTAAAAACCACCCTTCTAATGTTAAGGTTAAGGCCCATTCCCACTGCATCACTAGCAACTAGAACGTCATATCCATTACTCTGATCATTAAACAAGCTAGCTTGCTGTCTGCGAGTTGCTGGTGGCAAGCTGCCATATATGACACAACATCGATGTTTGGTGTGTTTCTCAATGGTGAGTTTAACCTCAAATATCTCTCTCCTTGAAAATGCAACTACACAATCCCCAGACCGAATATTTCGAAGATCTCCTAGTAGGTCTTTGCCTCAACCACCAACGGTTTAAACCTCTCATAATGTTGCTCATACAACTCGTCCCCAGTTTCTTGGCATATCTTTCGAACAATATTCAATGCACTAGGATCTCCACACAGGTGTATCTCATCGGCCTTCAATCCAAGCAGCGCTCTTGTCCATGCATAGCCTCTAAATGGATCTGCCAGCATCTGAATTTCATCAATAATAGCCACGTCATACAATTCATTTGTTGACACCATTTCCACAGTACATGCAACATGACTGGAAAATGGGACATACTTCTTTTCTTGCCCAGTTAGGAGACTGCAATAAACCCCAAGTGAATTAACCTTGTCAAAAACTTCCATAGCCAACAATCTGAGTGGACCACAATAAATTCCCTTGTTTGCTTCCATAAATCGTTGTAGAGCATTATAAGTTTTACCGCTATTGGTTGGCCCGCAATGATAAATTATCTTTCGTTTCATGGCACGTGCAAAGGGAAACCAAGTGTGCGGTTTTCTGAGGTCTGCTGACTCAATTATGGCCCGGAACCTCTTCATTTCATCAGGAAATTTTTCTAAGCAATATTCAACAAATATAGGAAACAAAAACTTCACAGCAGCATCAGATGGACCAAGTGACACTAAGAAATTAATAACATCAGAAGGACATTTCATGATAAAAAAATCCCGGAACTTGTGCACGGCAGTGGGAAAAAATGACAAACCAATGTAAATAGCAAGAGCCTGATTGGATGCCCACCCAGAACTGCCAAAGTAACGAAACACTTGCTGCATAATTTCCCAATCTTCTTGATCCATGTTTGGACCCTCTTGAGCACTATGAAGGTCACGGTACAACTCAACAGGATCACGAGATGCCAGTCGTACATATTGCTCACTCTTCGACAGTTCATCTGCATCAACGTTATTTCCGCTCTTTTCCAATTCAAGAACTGCTAAGTTACATGCATCATTTGCATCATCCCCGGTTCCATCCAAAGCAGAAACACCCGCACTATTATCATTTTCAAGCTCAAAATCGACAGACTTCCCAACATCCGCATCGTATTCAAAATCTGATTCGACAACGGTACTATTCTTCAAGTCGTCGTCGTCACCGTCATCCAACGATGAAAATGGCCTAGGATAAAGGATTTTTCCACCGGAAATCTTTGAACTTGACGTAAAATATGTGTAAAATTCTGGGTTCACCAAGCGGGTCGAAAATAGGCGAACTGGTACATCATAAGTAGAAGTAAAGGAACGCTCAGGTTGTGCGAAATAACTGGGATAGCGATTCAAAAGGAGAACTTGAACCCTTGAAATACTTCTCTTACGACTACAAATTTGAAACAGAGAAAACGCAGGGCCTCTAGCCATTGAATTGCACACACACAGGAAAAATCATCCAATCACTAAAAATCAACATACCATATAAATCATAGAGTTAATTCCATTCCAAGCTAGGAATTTGCGATCAACAAGAGAGAGAGAGGGAGAGAGAGAGAAAGAGAGAAGGAGCACAAGCGGAGGGAAACACCGCCACAAAACAAACCCTACATTTGGTCGGCTGATGTTTGGGCTTGTACTCATGGGCTGCAATCTGTTGATATGTTGGGCTCATTTATTAATGGGCCTCCATGGAGCAGACCCTTATCGTTTCAGCTTTGTCCTTACCCCTTCACAGATTGCCTTGGGTCATAAGTGTTTGTCGTTCAAGAAAGGGAAATCGTAGGTCTTGGGAAACTGGTTCTAGGTCCAGTTGTGTGCGCGCGCGCGCGCGCGTTTTATTTTCAAAGAAAGGAACGTTGTAGTTTGTACTGCTTATTACTGAAGACTGGTGGAACATATGTTCATATTACAGCCCAACAAAAGCTTCGTTTTTATTTTCTTAATCTTGAATTATGAAGATATTTTAAAAAAAATTGATCCACCTCAATAAATTTTTTAATAAATTATTTTCACTTTTTATAAGAGATATTTAAATTATATAATCACTTTTATTATGAAACATTACATAAACTCTGTTGGAATTGAATTATAACTAAAATATCATAAAATATAATATTAATTTTTTATTAAAAATAGAACATAAAAGTTTTTTATTTTAATATTATTTATTTTTTATTTAAAACTGCAAATTTAATTTATTTTAAATTTAAAAATAAATAATTTATATTAATTGAATACATATTAAACATTTGTATATTATATAAAGAGTAAATATAAGAATATTTCTGTCAAAATAAGTATATTGTTCATTTCTTATTATAAGAAAAGTTGGCATAATGTATGGTTTAATTTTAAGAAAACAGAAGTCTAAACATTCAAATGATGGAAAAAGTGTATAAGTTAAACATCCTAAAAATTTTAATTTACTCTAAATATTTTATAAGTTGATTAAAAAAAATCAACTAATTGCTCCAATTGTATTGTAAAAATAAAAAATTGTCACTACTAGTTTTGTAGCAAGATAATCACATATATCAACAAAAAATTTAACAAATTCTCACATTATTATTTGATTAATTAAGAAAAGAACAAATTACAAATATTGTAAACACCAATTAAACAGACACTACTAAAAAAAGGTTATCAGTGACTAATAAATTTGTTACTAAACATAAAATTTCACCACCAAATTATGTTTTAGTGATAGATTTGTTTGTCATTAGTTTTGACCCTGTTTCAAGCATTACAAAATTTAGGTGACAACCATGCATTTATCACTAATTTTTTGACCACTCATTTGTCACTAATTTGATCGAATTGTGATTGTTTCGATCACATTTTACCATGGACTTGTGACGACTTAACTTTTAATCATTATAATTAAGGTTAAGTACACAATTAACAATCATAAGTCAGGATTAAAAGCCATTTCAACTAATTACATTCTGGAAGTGTGAAAAAATTTAAACCTTAATGTTATTAGAGTCATCAATTATATAATTCAACTAACAATCATAAGTCTGGATTAAAAGCCATTTCAACTAATTACATTCTGGAAGTGCGAGAAAATTTAAACCTTAATATTATTAGAGTCATCAACCATATAATTACAAATACTCATGTATATAAGGGAGATAAACATTCATTTATAAGCCTTTGATTCTATTACCCATTAATTTCGACTCACAAGAATCTTCTATCAATATTTCTAAGCCATCCCTTGAGGTCATCATATGAAGAACTAAGATTTTTGGGTTAATATAAGAGTTTTAGGATTTTTGTCGCGGCTAAATTCCTCTTAGTCGTGGCCAATTGCTCTTAGATTCACTTTTTACATTGTTACTAATTTCGCCGCAGCCAGCCTACATGGTGCTGCGCGCGAGAAATCCTTCTGGAACTTACCTCGCTCCTTCTCGCTATTGGCCGCCGTCAATTCACCCTTTCACCACGGCTAATTCCTTTTTAGCCGCGACTAATTCTTCTTTGGACGACTCCTAATTTTGCGTTTCACCTTTCGCCGCGACTAATTCCACATTTTGCCGCAATGAATTGCTCTTTAATACTCTCTTTGTGTAACTTTGCCTTTATTGGCCGCGGTTAACAATATTTTGGCTGCGACGAAGTACCTTCTGATCCTACAACTCCTAAAATCTTGTTTCATATTCTCCACTCTTCATCTAAGGACTCTCTAGGGCCCATCTCTCACTTGTTATAAGATTCTAATAGTATTTATCTAGTTGATTTATCCCATCTATTGTATCATTACTTATCTAACATTTAAATGTAGATTTTCTTACTCATCCATTGGTCTGATATCAGCAAATTTATAAATTTCCCGCAATGGTTATTTAATCATATTTTCATTAGATAATTCATGCATTGCCAACTCAAATCCACAATACATATATCACATGATTTCATTACTCAAATAGTCAGTTAAAACACAGGTTTATAACTCATAATAAGTGTCATAAACTCATACATCCATCAATAACTAATATGAAGCCTATTTCTCATGATTATATTTTATGTTATCAAAATATAAACTCCTACACTTGACAATATAGATACATGATGATGTTATACAAAGGTTAACAAAATTAACATCTACTCTGTTCTACTCGCACCAAGTGTAACTCCCTATATTAGGCTTTAACTCATGAATATTCATCCACTTGCTTGCCTTTATTTTTACCCGAAAAACATTTACCTGAAATGTTAATCTCATGAAACAGGGTGAGATGCAAATTTTAGTAACCAAGGCAATTCCATCATATAATCTAGTTTAATTAATATATATGCATGACTTCACATAAGCATCAGAAAACATACCAATCATATCAGTAAATGAAACAATTAGGCATCATGATTACTATCCTATACTAGCAATCATATTTCTATATGTTAAAGGCTAATAATACTGGGAGAGGCCCGTCTATGGCACCCATTCCCCAATGAACACAACTAAGGCTCAGTACATCTAGGGTTTGATCATAACCCGATACCCGATCAAAGCACATGCACGGGTGACAGTTACGTCAAAACTCTACCATGGACTCACAAGGTCCAATCACACATAACAGATAATTAACCAATTCATTTAGCTTCAAAATCATAATCATTTAGCAAATATGAAATTAAAATAGAATATATGCATGGAATTAGCATAAACCCTGGTTACATCACTTGTAGACAAATTGCAAAGTATTACAAAATCCTCCCCACACTACAAAGTCCCAGAATTCGAAATTGAGGTGCCCTCTACTAGAAACTTTAATATATCACCATAAATCTTAAGTAAATTTGTGAAAAATTAATACCCATACTATAATTTAATTATTGGGGTCTCAAACCAGCAAAAATACATTAAGAAGATGAGTTTATACTTACCTGATGTTAGCCTTAGCCTCAACCTACAAAATTTCACCATAAAAATATCAAATGACAAGTTTTAGATTTTGGATGTAGGTGAAAATACTCTAATTGGAACATTAATCCGGTTAAATTAAAGAGAAAAATGAGAGGATTAAGTTATATAACTATTACCTTGGCTGAATCTTACTCTAGAAGTAGGAAAAGGTGGAAACATACCAAGAACCCTAGCCTCTCCTTTGAACCTCCGAATTTTGTGTGTGTCTCTTGTGGTTTTGCAGAATAGGGGGTGGTTAGGTTAGTTTTTAGGGTTTAAGTTAGGTTTTCTATAGGTTATGGGCTGCTCCAAGATCAAATTCTAAATGGACTATAGATTTTAGTTTTATTGGGCTAGCTTTAAGGTGTTAGGGTGCAAAATTTCATTGGGTCAGCCTAATTTTAAGAACTCCATTGGTTTTGATCTGCACAAAGTTTATTAGGCCATTTATAAGAGTTTATGGAAGTTGGGTCTTGGGCTTTTAATTCATTAAATTACATTGGGTCTGTACCTAACTTATTGGGCTTCTATTAGTCTCTTATCATGATCTCTTACATTAATTTGGGACTAGATGAAGTTTTTATCCCAATTAAATCTCAAATTCATATTAATAATTTATCTCTCTAAAATTTTCATCCACTTAATTTGCCTGATTATTCCATATTAATTATTCTTAATTAGCTCAAATTCATGATTAACACCCTTAATTAATTTTGAAGTATTACAGGATTAGTAGTGACCATATGTTAAGGCTTTTTTAGTGATAATTATCTCCCACTAATTTCATTAGTTTATGGTTAAGTTGTGATGGATTAATGACAACTACATCTTCAATATGGAAGTATTAGTGATGACCTTGTTATGAGAGAGATGAATGGAGGAACATTCGGGATTTTTAGGACATATGCAAAAAATTAGGTATGGAAATAAAAATATAAAGAAAAAATTATAAATAAAAAATCTATAATATTTTTTTATTTTTAATAATTAAATAATAATAATTAGATAGTATTAAATAATGATTATAAGAGTAAATTTGATATTTAATTAAATTTTTATTTTCCTTTTCTGTTTTTAATAGCAAACCAAACATGCCGTTAAGATGAAGAAGATGGAGGAATGTTTGGAGTTCATGGCAATGGTGTTGGATGGTCCTCTTTCTCGACATTCATAGTGGCTCTTGATAATGGTACTAAATGAAGCTTTCACAAGGGAAATGATAGGAAGAGAAGACACAAGGGACGGAGGATTCTCTTAATGAAGTTAGGGCCAAATGATTTTGAAGTTGTGGGTTAAGTTTTTTTTTTTTTAAAGGATTAACCAAAATTAAAAAAAAATAGTGACAATTAAAATTTCATCATGAATTCATCACCAAACTAACAAGTGATGTAAAGAGAAAAAAAATAAGATCACTCTCGGTTATCACAAACATGTCACTAATTTATAAATTTAGTGCAGAATTTACTTTAGTTAATAAATTTTGTTACTAATTTTAATTTTTCTAATAGTGAGGTTGGACTAAATAATTTTTTGATCTATGGGAAAAAGCATGTTGTATTAATGTAAAAATATTGTAGAGTTTTTTTATCGTAAAATTTTTGTATAATTTAAAAAGAGTAACATAAAAAGTAAAATTGTATATGGTGTTTATTTCTTTTTTTTTTTTTGGTTCTCTTACTCCCTCTTTTCTCTCTTATATCTCAAAACTTTATAAGAACTTTACAATAATAGATTTTAGAAAATTCAAACCCTATCATACTTCTAAAATTTTTTCAAATCTACCTGAAAAGAGAACATTTGAAAAGACTTTTCCTTCTCATATAAAAAGGAAGACAAAAACAAGAAAAAAAAGGAGAGATATCTAGGAATTGCTGCCACTGGCAATTAACAAACATAGTGGATTTGTGAAAAGAAATACAACTTTTTTTCAGTGAAATATAATTAATTTGCAAAGAAAGGGGTCAATGGTGTGAAAGAGAAATACTTAATGGGCACCCATTTGAATCATGAAAACTTAAAACTGGTTGTCATGCAACATTTGTACAAGTTA
The DNA here is from genome assembly GCA_032878935.1 of Erythrophleum fordii. Classification (NCBI taxonomy): domain Eukaryota; kingdom Viridiplantae; phylum Streptophyta; class Magnoliopsida; order Fabales; family Fabaceae; genus Erythrophleum; species Erythrophleum fordii. The sequence continues at coordinate 14,767,769 of JAVQMF010000049.1, read as the reverse complement.
CTTTTTACCTCCAACGTAATTATATATTAACAACCTTTTGCTCATACTAATAAAACAAATGAGAATAATTGCTAAATTAAACAAAGATTTAAATGCAACCATTAGAATTTTCCACTGTCTTTTAGTTGTTAAAAGTCTATGCGATCAAATCCATTAAAATAGCAACAATAGTCAAATTTTTTTGGTATTTAGTCTTTGTTTCTTTCGAGAGAATTTAAGAGATTTGACATTTAAATAAGAGAAAGACTTAATTTTCGAATAAGGAAAAATCTTGACACGATCACTTAAAAATTTGTTAACAAAAATAGAGAAATATCACAAAAAATGTGTGAATTTAACTGAGAGTTTACATTATGACAAAGAGAGGAAACCGATTAGGAGCATAAAGAGGTGAGAGACATGATGTGATTGAAGGATAATGGTTGAGTGGAGTCATTTTTAATATTTATAAAATTATGAAAAATAGACATGTCATAATTTTTTAATATCATTTATTTTTTGAAATTTGTTAAGGGAAATGTTTATTTCACTTCTATTTATTTTGTATATATTTTTTTCAATCATTCCTTATACACAGTTGTTTAAATCATGATTTTAAATTTGCAAATTTTTTTACTATTTTTTATTTAATTAAATATATTTTACATTTATATTAATTTATGACTTAAAATAAATAAATTATACATTTTTTAATTTTTGAACATGAATGAAGGCCTATTATTACTCATAGAGTAATTAACCACATTACTATTTGTCACATTTTACTATTTTTATATTAAAATTATTAAATTATAATATATATATATATACACACACACAAAATTAATAATATTTAACTAATTTGCAATAGTTTCATATATACATATACATATATATATATATCATATAAATCATTAAAAAATAATATTTAAATAATTTGCAATGGATTTAGCAACGGATTAGCGACAGAAAATTTTGTAATAGAAATTTCATTGTTAAATTAGTGATAGAATATTCCGTCACAAAATTTTATCACAAAATTAGAATTCACTATCACACTTAATAGTGACAAAACTTTTCCGTTGTTGAACTCTGTCACTAACTTGATTTGCGACAGAAATATTTGTGATGGAAATTTTTTCGTCACAAATTCCGTCGCTAATTTCTACAACAGAATTAGTGACGAATTTGCGATGAATTTGTAATGGAACAAAATTTCGTCGCAAATTTGCTGTTTTTTTGTAGTGGGGGTGAAATGGTGATATAGAGGAGCATCGTGCATCTTTGGTTATTAAATAGAGTGAAGTGCACTTATTTATTGGAAGTTCAACTAGGACATCTCAACTTGAAGTTTACTTCTTTGAAGATGTTGCCACAGAGCAAATTGAAGTTAAAACCCACTTTTTAAACGTTCAACATAAGCCTAGGGTTTCCTCTTTTGCAGTGAATAGCATCAATAGAGTATATTCTTCCTCTTCCTATTATCCCTTATTTTGTCCCTTCACCTTCACTTTCACATTCACCTATTCATGTTGATTTTCTACCATTTCTTAGCCCTGACTTCATTCCACCAAGCCATTAGATTTTCCACTAAAAATATTTTTGTCTCTACTTGACTCACCTTTTTTTATACCCTCCTTTTGTCAGTATGCCTCCTTAAACTCCTCCTTTTTCTCTAACCAAGATTTATCCATCTATTCCTCATATTGATTTTCTTAACCTTATCATTGGTTAGGCCTTTCTACTAAACCTTCCTCTTCCATTATGCCAATAATTGTTGAAGAAAGCTCCTCCATTGTTGAGATTCATTAGATTCTCAAAAAATTGCTTCATGGTTAAAAGGAGCTAGTGGTTATTGTTAAGGAGCTTAGTAATCTGGTTGGATGCCTTTTTACCGATGTTAGGGTAACTCTAAGATTGCTTGGAAGTGGTAGAGTTTTAAGATAGTAGCTAAACATTTGATTACTAAGTTAAAGGATACAAAAGATAGATTCCAAGTCAAAGATGTTATGTTACAGTAGCACTTAAGAGACATTGATGATGTTGTTATTCACCTGACTTAAGAAATGGGCAATGCTTTCCAAATGATGGATGACAAGATTCAGAATCATTGTTAGCTACGTTTATGGACACTTAAAATCTAACTTAGCTAGCGATAGCTTATTATTTTAGTTGCTTTATTTTTTCTTTGGATTAAACATTACTATGATTTGTGGTTTGCATATGATTTATATATAGTTTGCACATTGGCTTACTTTTACTAGTATCTGATAAATTTTTATTGTGTGGTTTTATTGGTTTGTATTTTCTATTATTTTTCTATTAATATCTTTTTGTTGTTGACAAAAAAAAAAAAAGGAGGAGACTTAAGCAAAATTTTAATGTGTTTACATTTGAAATTAACCATATTTGTCTTTGAAGGCTATTTTGGGAGTTAACTTTACTTGTATCTATATCTACTTAGAGTAAACTATACCATGTGCTTAACATATGATATTACTTCTGTTTTAATTCTTATGTTTTTGCCTTTGTGCTTTGCACTCCTAAACAAACATTCATTTTATGGAATGCTCATATTTAAGGGGAGCTTATGTTAAATTCTGTAGGTTTTTACATAAATCATTTTGTTTAAAAGTTTTGTTATCATCAAAAGAGAAAGATTGTTAGTTAAAAATTTCGTTAGTCCAAACATCTTTCTTGGGCTATAACTTTAATGATAACAAAAACTAAAATTATTTATGTGTAAGACTCAAATTGTTTTGGCCCATTAAAATTTTGTTTTACTAACCCATCAACTATTAAGTTAATTTTGCATAAGACAAAATGAGTTGATTAAACTATATGTGAATATAAAAGAAAGAAAGAAGTCTACTTTATTCTTTATCCTTTACAATCTTCTATTATTGTACAATATACTTGTGTCTTTTTTATCTAACCACTCAGGAGCATTTACGAAGATTGGATAGCTTGGGTTTCTCAACACATTTAATTAAAAGCTAGTTGCCATTAAATAAAGCAAAGAGGAAGATTTGAACATTGTAACCTTGCCTCATCTAATCAAGTTGAAAAATAGTCGATCTTGCTCTATACTCAACACTCTTACAAGGCAACAAAAGAGAAGAAAAGCTTTTTCTTTATAATGGTTAGAAAGTTGGTGAAATTATAAATGTAGTTAAAGACTCGAGAACACAACAACAAGAACACCAATATGTAGAACATTCAAAGCTAGCATTTATTTTCTCCTAGTCTTTTATTTTTAAGCTTAGTTTCTAGTGTATCGATTGTTAAGAGCATTTATTCTGAGCTTGCATTGTATTCCCTTTTAAAAGGGTTCAAATTCTTCTTATAACACTTTTGCTAAGTCTCTCTATAAGGGTCAGTTGTGGATAACCTTTAAAAGGCCCATTGTCAATAAGTTTAAGGTTAATTGAAACCTATCCTATGAGTAAATATGTAAAAACTTACCATTTGTACTTTAGAAAATTGTTTAAAGAAAATTTCTCAAAATTTAAGAAGAACAGATATAGCCCAAAAAGCTGAAACAAGATAATTTGGTAGTATATTTTTCTTTTTTAACTCTGATTTTAAATTTATTTTTAAGGTTACTCTAAAAGTTGGAATCAATTTCAAAATTTTGTATTTAATATTTTAGATTTGATTCCAAATTTCTTAAATACTTAACTCCAGTTTTCTATGTACAAAAAGTTTGTTATATTTTTACTTATTACACTCAAAGAGATGATCTTACACTCACACACAAAAAACAAAAAATAAAAAAAAGAAAGAGCAATCCTTAAATGGGTTACTCCTTAATCTAACCATGAGTAAAGTTAGCAAAATTTGTATACCATAATTGGAGGGTAATAGTTATGTAAGAATGACCATGTTATTATTAATGATGCTTTTTTTTTAATCAATTTAAAATGTATGATTAAAACTACAACAAGAAAAAAAATAATTTACAATGTACTATATATGTATCCCCAATTTTTACTATAAATAGCCTTGATTGCTTTTGCACGGTGGGTCCCATGAGAACTTTTTCAAAGGAAATTACAAAGAAACCCAAAAAAAAAGGGCACAGAGTTCAACACTAAGGGAGCTAATACTATTTCGAAGCCGATGAACGGTACCGCCTCCTTATGCCTTTGTAATATATATAAATTTGTATCTTTCTCTTGGTTTGAATGATATATCCATTGGCCCAAAAGAAAATTATTTTCCAGTTTTATCGACAACATAGTAATACTAACTTAAAACCACATAAAAATCTTGAATCAACTCTTTCTGTCAACCTTTAATTATTTATTACTATTCATGCATATGGAAGCTGTCTTTTTTCTTTTCTTTTCTTTTTTTTGGGGGGTTAATGGAAACTGTCCCCTTTTTCATTTCGATTTCCTCCCAAACATGCATGCAGCCTTATAAAATGTAGGCATGTGAAGCCCATTAATTGGTGAGACTGTACGAACAGACATGGTAGGGTTAAGAGTGAGACTAACATTAGAGGCCCTACCCATATCACCTTCATTCCATATCATTTTGTTTTTTGATTTGTAGAACCCAGTCCTCAAAGGTCAGACCCAAAAAACATGGAGAACTCATCCCCCAATCCCAGCAAGAAGGAATGGGCTAGCTAGAGTCTTAAGAGAATCAGAGCTTCCTATGACTAAATGGTAAGAAATGCTAGACTCAGCATGAGCTACCTTACAAAAATGCTTAACTGAGCTACTGGACCTGTCCCATTCAATTATCTGGCTCAAATACATACAGCAACAGGACCCATACCTTCTGCCAAACCCAATACCGCTTACGAAGGATCTAGTCTGCCAAGTCATCTACCAACATGGTGTGTTTAGAATAAAATGGAAAGCAATTTGATAATTGATTTCGTGGGTGTATGTATCATTATTCTTAAGCTTCTCAGATCTCGATTTCAAGACGCAGAAAGCAACAAAATTGTACTGCATCCAAGACAGGACTAGAGTTTTTAGTTTTACCCACTTCGTCAGCAACAATGCCCAATATTCAGGTTGATTTTGAACACGGATTCCCTCCCGTTCTGATGGAAACAGGAGGGTTCTGTCGTGTGTTCTTTCATGTTTCATTTTCTTTTGGCTTCAGTATAGCCATTTCAAAATAAAAGAATAAGACCGTCCTATTGTCCTGATTTGTTGATTCTCTACCCTCAAGAATCTACGATGACCAACACTAGATTTATTTATGTTTTGCACTAAATTTACAATGGACCTTTAGTGACATGTAACTTTAATGTCTCTTCTACCCCCAAGGGGGTTGGGGGAGGGCTTAGTTTGTCTTAAAAGGAAATTATCCAAATGGCACAAATATTTACTCCTTGTCTTGAACAATTGACCTGTTTGTTTGACACAAATTTACTAGGAACCTTATGTTTGTATACATAGCCTTAATTCACCGTTTAATAAATAATTATCTATTGCAATATGCAGCAAATATCAGTATCTAACATGCATACAGCTCAGCTTACGGGCATGCCTTTTTGAGGTTCAGCAACACGGGACTTTGATGTGATCCATCAATCCTGCCAACTGCTGAATGCCATTGGATCATCAATCCATAAATAAACAACAATTTATTAGTACCCCTGCTCAAGTGCTTATTGCCAAACATTGGTCTTTAGATTCTCTTTATTTATTTATTTTTTCATCGCCCCTTTATGTCCCACTGGCAATGCATTGGAACTGTAAAACTTGGGAGGACCTAGGGGACGAAGGCCTCCTGTAGCTCTATCAGTTTTGTGCTGGGACAGATCTGGCACACGCACAATAACATCCTTTTCGGCGAACGTTACAAGGATTTGGATCTTCTTCCATGCTCTCTCCAGTGTCATATTTAGATCGTCTAAATTAATTTGGACTGTCCAGATTTAATTATTATTTTTTTATATTTTTAAAAAATTAATTATTTTAAAAAAAGTAAAATACAAAATAAAATTATTTTTTTAACTATAAATTTTTTAAAAAATATTTTTTAAACTTAAAAAAATTAAAAAAATTTTTAAACCGTTCAAATTAAAATTTGCATGATTCAGATCTTATGGGAGAGGGAAGGGAGAGAGAGGCATGAGAAAGGATCTTTTTCCACGTTACAAGCAAGTCTGATCCATCTGATAAAGAAACTGTCCTAGTGTCCTGGCTGGCTTTTGCTACATATGGGCCATAATTACTCCGGAAAATTCTCATAGGCAAAAAAATAAAGTGCCTAAAGTCACACTTGGTTTACTTTATTGCTTCCCATTAACTCAACCCCCATTGGGAAAGCCAGGTGATCATGTTAGAGACCATATGCAAAGCAAGAAAAGCTTGAATAATTAACCGGATTGACAGATAATATGATTTGCACCATTGATATGTGATTATACAATACTTGCGACTCCATCGAAAACAGAGCACTTTGTCCTCAAGGTACAAACCCCATATCCCACATTATCTACATCTACAGAAGAAACAAGAAAGCACGAGGTCAATTTATACCCACAAGGTCGTGTTTATATATTAATTAAATCAAATCAAACTGTCTTCATATGTGATGGTGTTGTAGCCGCAAGAGTCTGGAATAGGCACCTTCCGGACGGCTTACCAGTTCGGCACGGCTGCCTTGCTCTACAATACGCCCATCTTGCACCACCCCGATACTGTCGACGCCTCTTATGGTTGACAAACGGTGAGCCACAAGCACCGTGGTTCGACCCCTCATGAACCTCTCCAACGCTTCTTGTAGCACACACTCTGACTCGGCGTCAAGCGCACTCGTGGCCTCGTCTAGTAGAAGTATTGCAGGGTCTTTCAGAACAGCCCTGGCTATGGCAATCCTCTGTTTTTGCCCACCCGATAGCCGAACCCCTCTCTCCCCAACAGGGGTCTTGTAGCCTTCGGGCAAACTACTCACAAATACGTGCACGTTGGCTGCACATGCCGCTTCTATCACCTCCGCTTCAGTGGCGCCTTCTTTGCCGTAGGCTATGTTATCCAATATGCTTGCTGCAAACAGGGCTGGCTCTTGTTGGACTAACCCAATCTTGAGCCTCAGTGACTTCAAATTCAATCTCCTTACGTCCTTTCCATCTATCATCACTTTACCTGCAATTGGATCATAGAAACGCTCAATTAATGCGATCACTGAACTCTTGCCTGACCCACTTGCTCCTACAAGAGCTTGGCTCTGTCCTGCGCGGATTCTAAGATTAAGATCTGTGAACATCACCACGTCAGGTCGTGATGGGTATGCAAAATCCACATGTCTGAGTTCAATTTCACCGCGAATTGATTCCACCGGTTCAGCATCGGGGTCATCTGGATCGATCTTCGTTTGACGGTCGAGGATTGAGAAAACAGAACCAACAGCTTCACCACCCCTGATTATCTCTGGAGCGAGGCTTACGGTTTCTGCGACTGAATTAGCAGTGATGACGAGGACTACAAAAACTTTGATGACCTTTGAGAAGGTGGAGACGCCTTTGCTCACGAGGTGGGAACCGTACCAAAGAATGAGAGCTTCAGAGGCGTAAAGAGCGAGCTGGGATAGACCGAAGAGGAGGCCGGAAGTTTGACTGCGGCGGAGGCTTCTGCGTTGTGGGACACGAAGCTCGTGGCAGAAGAGAGATAAGATCTTGTTCTGAGCGTTGAATGCAGCAACTGTCCTGATGTTGCTTGCTCCCTCTCCCGCTATCATACTTGTCTTTGCATGTGCCTTGGCTGTGTCCCCAGCGAACCCTTTCAGAGATAGTTGCTGTGCAATTTAAACATACCATACCTCATTCAATCAACCCATGAACTGCAAGTTAAGACCTTTACTATATCTACTTCTAAAACCACTATCAGAAGATTAAAATATTAGATTCATGCTGATCCTGATTCTCAGCTTTTGCTACTTACTTGTGAATGTGATGTGACACTTTTTTTGTTGTTAATTTAGTTAATGTAAAGCTGTGATCTTATATGGATTGGACGGCCGTAATAAGTCTAACGGTAATCTAATTGAAGGAGAGAGAGGTGGTCCCAGGCTGAGAGTGATGCCACGAAACAGTTAATGCACTATTTATTTACTAGGTGGTAGATTCAGTGTCGGCGGGATGAGTCAATTCAGCGAGAGGGTATGCCTACATTAAGATGACATTGATAGATTGTAAGGTACATCCTTGACCAATCAACGTCATTCTTGCACTGTGGGTGCATAAAGCCTGCGCAAATTTTGAACTCTGCTACCTACAGGACACACCGTTTCACAAATTTGCTCGCGATTAATGACAGAGGCGTAGACCCAGATAAAAAAAAAAGAAAATATCGCGGGTGAAAATCCAATAAAAGTTGAGGTAATTACAAATTAAAGGAAAGATCATAAATTGAGACACCTATTTAAAATTATTTTAAAGGATTTAAAAATCTAATTTCAAAACTTAAGTACTCATCATGTTGAATACCTATGAGTGATATAATCAATGTTTCGAAAAAATAAGAGGGCATTTTTTATGACCAATAAATATTTTAATTTTTTAAAATAATTTTAAAATTTAAAATCTTTTATAATAAATATATCTAATTCAAAGTTTTGATATGTACTTTTTTTCGAAATTAAAAGACCCACATCGCATTGGTAGAATGCGCTGTCGGTGGCAGTAGTTAAATGGGGTTTGTAGTAATTTCATGGATAGTCAACATGATTTTCACCATCACTGAAAGAGAATATGGATGAATGAAAGTATTTTGTTTAAAAAATAATTTGCGTCGGAAAATTAGCAAAGATATCGGAAACCCCTCACAATATATATTAATTTAGAGTCAAAGGTTGAATCGCAGAAGCGAGGAACTTTTTTTTTTTTTGGGAACCAAACAGAAGTGGAGGAACTGGAAGAAGGGTGCTTTCAGCCAAATAGTGGCATCGAAGTTGATGGGTGGGTATGGAATCTATCCTACAAATAAATTCCCAGGAGTTAATGCTTTGACTGGAAGGAAGCACGTGCACTGTTCGTTCTACTATGGTGAGACCTTGTCGCTCTTGCTTTTGTCGTTTAATGCCAGATTGTATATAAAGTTAGATTCTGATGGGGTAAAAGTGGATCTGACACCGGTAAAAATCTTAAATAAATAAAATATAAAATTAATAATTAACATAAAAAATATTTTTTTTTTTTTTTCTCAAATTGAAGAGATAAAAAAAAAAAAAATTTTATTAAATTTTCTCTGCACTCTCCAACCCTCCCCTCAAACCTAAGAAAGGAGTTAGCCATTCCAGCTTTGTATCCAAGCTTCAGCGTGTTTTGTATTGCATCAGAATAAGAATTAAGGGCCTTGATTTCACCAACGTATGAGTAAACAGTTCGAACTTGAGCGATAGCCTGTACCATTTGCAGATAATAGAGATTAATTATCACCCAAATAAATAAAACAAGTCCCTTAAGCTCTGATTCTTTTTTCAATGGGACCAATTTTTTCGTCATGAGTATGGAAAGCACTTTATGGACGAACTATTCTAGTAAAGGATTTATCATACAATAAGATTCAATTATATTTAAAAATTTTGATCACAACAGAGGTTTGTTTGGCTTCTGGTTCTGTAAGGAAGGCTAGTTGACGTGGTACCAAAAAAACAAAAAAAGGAGTCATGATGGGCTTTAGTATTTTATTGAGAAAGTTGAAAGAGAAGAACTTCTGCCATTGCTTCACATGACAAAACATCATTTCATCTAAAATTCAACCCAGGTTGCAAATTCATATGGAAGACGACGCATGCGCTCGCTGCACTCAGAATATCTATCATTCAGAACCCAAAAAGGAGGAAAGAGAAAGCTTTTTCCTCAACCCCAGAAGAAAATAATTGTCAAAAAGAGAAGCTTAACCAAGCTTTGTAGATCAAGCTCACCTGCTCGGCGATTATGCCGGCATTGGCATAGGATTGACGACTCTTGGAGGTGAGGCCAGTGAGGGTATAAGCGTACAAGCACCGGCAAAAGCAATGCCTGGAATCACCGCAACACTCAGAAGCGCCAGCCTCCATGCCGACACAAAACCAACCACTAATCCCGCCAGAAAAGTTGAGAGATAATGTATGAAGTTCCCTACCTGTACACATACACCACAAAGAAAATTTAATTTAGCGGGTAAACAACATCCATGAAGGGCATGTTTTCATTTGAACCATCAAACAGAGGAAATGAAAATTCACAGAACCTTCTCGCTAATAGCATCTTGCACAAGGAAAGTATCAGTGGAGACACTAAAAACAATATCCCCTGTTCTAGCGTCTGTGTCAAAGAACCCAACGTCCTGTTTAAGCACTGCCTCCAAGTACTTCTTCCTCAACATGCTCACTTGTCTCTCCCCGGTATACATCCAGCAAGCAATTTCTGGTAAATCGGTAGAAAAATAAAAAATCTATTACAGGCAGATAAAAAGGTTCTTTTTTTTTTAAGGTACATCTGCAGGGTAATTCAATTATTATCGCTAAAACAATTAAAGAAATTAATTAAATGTGTACCATAATTAATCAACCACTAGAGGTTGACACTTGACAGAGACTCCAACCGGAGCGGCTTCTCTCCAGTCCTCTCTCTCCTTCCAGTCCGTCCAGTCAAAACTAATCCTTCGAGACTGGATGATTAGAGAGGATGGACTGCAGACAATCTAAACCCCAATATAACGTTAAAAAATGTTAAGCGGGAAAATTAAAGCTCTGAGATTGACGTGTGAAAGGTCAAAAAGGACGATGGTGAAGTCGATGAAACGCATGGGCTCACACCCCCTCGTCTCATGTGAACGGTGAAGTCGATGAAACGCATGGGCTCACACCCCCTCGTCTCATGTGAACTGGTTACACTCGTCATATATAGTCTATGAAATGCATGGGCTCACACCCCCTCGTCTCATGTGAACTGGTTACACTCGTCATATATAGTCTATAAACTATTTGTTGGTTGTGTGTGTGTGTGTCAAAAGGGGAGAGAAAAAGAGAAGTCCCACATTGCTCAAACTAATGAAGGCTAAAGGGTATAAATATTAACATGTGATTATGGAAGAGCAATATGGGTCTAGGAGGAGAGTGAGCTCGCGCGCACAAAAAGTTGGGCCAACGTAGTTGAGATGATTAGAGAGGATGGACTGCAGACAATCTAAACCCTAATATAACGTTAAAAAATGTTAAGCGGGAAAATTAAAGCTCTGAGATTGACGTGTGAAAGGTCAAAAAGGACGACGGTGAAGTCGATGAAACGCATGGGCTCACACCCCCTCGTCTCATGTGAACGGTGAAGTCGATGAAACGCATGGGCTCACACCCCCTCGTCTCATGTGAACTGGTTACACTCGTCATATATAGTCTATGAAACGCATGGGCTCACACCCCCTCGTCTCATGTGAACGGTGAAGTCGATGAAACGCATGGGCTCACACCCCCTCGTCTCATGTGAACTGGTTACACTCGTCATATATAGTCTATAAACTATTTGTTGGTTGTGTGTGTGTGTGTGTGTGTGTGTGTGTGTGTGTGTGTGTGTGTGAAAAGGGGAGAGAAAAAGAGAAGTCCCACATTGCTCAAACTAATGAAGGCTAAAGGGTATAAATATTAACATGTGATTATGGAAGAGCAATATGGGTCTAGGAGGAGAGTGAGCTCGCGCGCACAAAAAGTTGGGCTAACGTAGTTGAGCTTAGTTGAAATTCGGCGATTTGCCCCCCTGCGCGCAAAATATACGCGGTGTTGGACAATTTTTATCGTTGCCGGAATTTAATTTTTGAAAATTAAATATTTTCAAATAACCTTTCAGAAAATTCACGATTTTAAGGCTTCGGTTATGAGTTCATTATGCGAACGTTTCTGAACGTTGATCATTATTTACCGGTAATTATTAATCCGTTTTTTTATTTTTATTATCTGATATAATGATTATTAATCCTCATGTCGGAAACCGCCCAACGTTCAGAAACGTCCTCATTAATATAATTTAATATGGTCCAACGTCTCACTATTTTTTGTGCCTATAAATACCGCGTTGCTTATTGGGTTCCATGCATCACAGCTCCGGACTACACTTGAGTTGTTCTCTCCTCTTCTCTACCGTTCCTGAGTTCTTATTTCAGCTGTTCTGCTTCCCTGCGACATCACAGAAGAATCCGTTCAATCCTGGGGAGTGCCGTCTTGTGGCGGAATATCTCTCAAGGACAGTGTCCTAGTGCACGGCTCGGATTTATTTTTTGCTAACAACTTTCTTGTGCAGCTACTGATTTATAACAATCTTAAGAGATATGGAGTCACAAAACAATGCTCCTGCTTCCGATGGCCCTACCGGTGCCCCGTTCACACTACCTCCAATGCCACTGTCTAGGCCACCACCGGATATTTCAAAAATTGAAATGTTCGATGGCAAAAACTTTCGAAGGTGGCAAGAACGTGTTTACTCAATCCTAAACCTATATGGAGTTGCTGCTACGCTCACACAATCTGAACCTTTGTTAGATATTGACCAAAATCAAAGGATTGCTTGGGAATATGCCAACAAGGTATGCCGAAATACCATCATTAACACTTTGTCTAATGATCTCTTCGATGTTTACTATGTGTATAAGGAAGCAAGTAAAATTTGGGAATTGTTAATTGCCAAATATACTGCTGAGGACGTTGGGAAGCAAAAGTTTGTTGTTGGAAATTACTATAGATGGGAGATGACCGAGGACAAGGATATTAAGCTGCAAATTAACGAATACCATAAACTGCTAGAAGAGTTAAGGGCAGAAAAAATAAATTTACCTGACGAGTTTGTTACTGGAATTCTGATTGAGAAGCTGCCTGAATCATGGAAGGACTACAAACAACAACTGAAGCACAAACAAAAGCAATTGCCATTGTCAGACCTAATCACTCACATTATAATCGAGGACACAAATCGAAAAGAGATGCAAGGTGCAAAAGGCAAAGAGATGACCTTAAAAGCAAATTTGGTGGAGACAAAGCAGTATGCCAAGAGGTATGTATCTAAAACAAAACCTGATTACAAGCCCAAGAGTTGTAACCCCAAATTCAAAAAGAAAGGGAGTTGCTTTGTTTGTGGAAAACCAGGCCATCATGCTGCTCAATGCAGAAAGAGGGTTAGAAATGACAATCCTCTTAGGGCCAATCTGGTTCAAGGAGATGAAGAAAATGAAATCATTGTAGCGGTCATTTCTCAAGCTCTCTTAGTATCCGATGTGAAAAAATGGGTGGTAGACTCTGGGGCTACCAGGCACATTTGTGCAAATCGTGAGATGTTTGCCTCTTATAATCTTACCAAGGAAGGAGAAAACCGTGTTTATCTTGCTGATTCCCGAACTGCAAAAGTTCTAGGAAAAGGAAAGGTTGAACTAAAACTCACATCTGGAAAAACTTTGTCACTCAATGATGTTCTTCATGTGTCTGATGTTAGAGCAAATTTAATTTCTGTAGCTCTATTAAGCAAAGCTGGGGTTAAAGTGTCATTTGAATCTGATAAGATCGTAATGACAAAGAATAATGCATTTGTAGGGAAGGGCTATTGTACTCAAGGGCTGTTTATACTCAATATTGCTGATATGAATGAAAATGCATCATCTTCTGCTTACTTGCCTGTCTTTATGGTTGATACTTTTGATATATGGCATGCTCGATTAGGACATATTAGTAAGTCATATTTAAAGAAAATGCAAAAATTTGGTTTAATTTCTGAAATTAAAAATAATTCTTTAAACAAATGTGAAATTTATGTAGAAGCTAAGTTAACCAAAAAGTCTCATTTTTTTGTAGAAAGAGAAACTGAATTGCTTAGCTTAATACATACTGATTTAGGTGATTTAAAACAAACTATGACAAGAGGTGACAAAAAGTATTTTGTAACTTTTATTGATGATTTTTTTAGATATACTAAAGTTTATTTATTGAGAAATAAAGATGAAGCTTTTGATAAATTTCTTTTATATAAAGTTGAGGTAGAAAATTAATTAAATAAAAAGATTAAAAGGGTTAGGTCAGATAGAGGAGGAGAATTTGTTTTATTTAATGACTTTTGTGAAAAAGAAGGAATCATTCACGAAGTAACTCCTCCATATTCACCTGAATCAAATGGAATAGTAGAAAGGAAAAATAGAACTTTAAAAGAAATGATGAATGCTATGCTTGTAAGTTCTTCTGCACCAGATAATTTATGGGGTGAAGCTTTGTTATCTGCATATTTTTTACAAAATAGGATACCTTATAAGAAAACAAATAAGACACCTTATGAATTATGGAAAGGATACACACCAAATTTAAAATATTTGAAAGTGTGGGGGTATCTTGCAAAAATTTTATTACCTGATCTTAAAAAGAGAAAAATTGGTTCTAAAACTTCTGATTGCATGTTTATTGGATATGCTGAACATAGTGCATCATATAGATTTTTAGTTTTGAAAAGTGATGTTCTTGATCATAATATTATTATTGAAACCAAAGATGCAGAATTTTTTGAACATACTTTTTCATTAAAAATTCAGCATATGTTTCAAACAGCTGAAAATTTGCCTTCTTCGTTTAAAGTAAATGAAAGTGAAAATTTTGTTGAAAATTTAAGGAGAAGCAAAAGATAAAGAAAAGAAACTTCTTTTGGAAATGATTTTTATACTTTTATGTTACAAGATGAGCCATCAAATTTTTCTGAAGCAATTTCATCTGCTGATGCTTATATTTAGAAAGAAGCAATTAAAACTGAAATAGATTCGCTAAATCAAAACAAAACTTGGGTTTTAGTAGACTTGCCTTTGGGAGCAAGACCTATTGGTTGCAAATGGGTTTTTAAAAGGAAATATAATCCTGATGGATCTATTGATAAATATAAAGCGAGGCTAGTAGCTAAAGGATTTACTCAAAAACAAAATATTGATTATTTTGATACTTTTTCTCCAGTAACAAGAATTTCTTCTATTAGAATTTTGATTACTTTACCTTCAGTTTACAAGCTTTTTATTCATCAAATGGATGTTAAAACTGCTTTTTTAAATGGTGATTTAGAAGAAGAAATTTACATGGTACAACCTGAAGGGTGTGTTGCTCCTGGACAAGAAAATAAAGTTTATAAACTTGTTAAATCATTATATGGATTGAAACAAGCACCAAAACAATGGCATGAAAAACTTGATCAAGTCTTAACAAGTGATGAATTTTCCACTGTTGAAGTAGAAAGATGTGTTTATACAAAAATTGTGAATAATGGTTGTGTGATTATCTGTTTATATGTTGATGATATACTTATTTTTGGTATAAGTATAAATGTTGTGATGGAAACTAAAAGGTTTCTTTCTTCTAAATTTGACATGAAGGATATGGGTGAAGCAAAGGTGATATTAGGTGTTAAGATTATAAGGAGTGAAATTGGTATTTTACTATCTCAAGAACATTATGTTGAAAAAATTCTTAAAGAATTTGGATTCTTTGAAAAAATACCTGTAAGTACTCCTTATGATGCTAGCACCAAATTAGTTAAAAATAAGGGTGATTCGGTAGCTCAATCTACATATGCACAGATTATTGGGAGTCTGTTGCATTTAATGAATTACACCCGACCTGATATAGCATATGCTGTGTGTAGATTGAATAGATATACTCACTGTCCAAGTAGTGAACATTGGTTAGCTTTGGACAGATTAATGAGTTATCTGAAAGGTACTATGAATTATGATATATGTTATAATAGATTTCCCGCTGTATTAGAAGGGTACAGTGATGCTAACTGGATCTCAGATTCAGAAGATACCAAATCCACTAGTGGTTATGTATTCACTCTTGGTGGTGGTGCAGTAACTTGGAAATCAGCTCAACAAAATATTATAGCGAGATCCACTATGGATTTAGAGTTCATTGCTCTGGAGTTAGCTAGTAATGAGGCTGAGTGGCTGAAAAACTTCTTGGCAAATATTCCATTAGGTGAAAAACTAACACCATCAGTGTCATTACATTGTGATAGTCAATCGGCGATAGCCGTTACTAAAAATAAGACCTACAATGGCAAAAGTATGCATATACGTTTAAGACATAATATTATAAGATAGCTGTTGAAAAATAGAGTTATATCGATCGATTTTGTAAGGTCAGAATTAAATCTGGCAGACCCCCTAACTAAACCTTTAGGGAAGAAACAAATTTTAGAAACATCGAGGGGAATGGGACTTAAGCCAGTTTGAAAATTAACAGTGATAGTAACCCAACCTCTGTGATTAGTGATCCCATGAAGGAGGTTCATATGGGTAAAAACAAGTCATTCGTTAATTCTGCTAACACTTTATTATTTTAGTCCATTCCTATGATATGAGGAAAAGTGTTAGAATGCATTGTTGGCAAGGTTGAGCAAAAGCTCTTAATGATTTCATATTCCTTATGGATGGTGTGATCATTGCAGTCACACTTGATGAAATCACCTATATGAATGTGGAGTGGGGCCGCTCCTATGAGATCATGGCAAAAATCTCTAGAGTATTCATTAAAACCAGGCACGCGCAAGGCCGTAGTTTAAAGCACAAAACTGCGATAACAGCAGAAATTGTGGGGGTATAAATTGACTCTTAAGGCCTCTAGGATACAACGAAAAATTGTTGGTTCATAGAAGCTATAAGCTTCACCTACAATTGTGTATACTAAGCTTTATTAGTCTAGGAATGATTCATAATCCGTAAGACACCATATTCGAAATGTTTATACCCATATGTATAACTCAGATGATAATGATCTTTTGACACACATGTGGGGGATTGTTGGAGAATTGTGTGTGTGTGTGTGTCAAAAGGGAAGAGAAAAAGAGAAGTCCCACATTGCTCAAACTAATGAAGGCCAAAGGGTATAAATATTAACATGTGATTATGGAAGAGCAAAATGGGCCTAGGAGGAGAGTGAGCTCGCGCGCACAAAAAGTTGGGCCAACATAGTTGAGCTCAGTTGAAATTCGGCGATTTGCCCCCTGCGCGCAAAATATACGCGGTGTTGGACAATTTTTATCGTTGCAGGAATTTAATTTTTGAAAATTAAATATTTTCAAATAGCCTTCCAAAAAATTCACGATTTTAAGGCTTCGGTTATGAGTTCATTATGCGAACATTTCTGAACGTTGATCATTATTTACCAGTAATTATTAATCTATTTTTTTATTTTTATTATCTGATATAATGATTATTAATCCTCATGTCGGAAACCTCCCAACGTTCAGAAACGTCCTCATTAATATAATTTAATATGATCCAACGTCTCACTATTTTTTGTGCCTATAAATACCGCGTTGCTTATTGGGTTCCATGCATCACAGCTCCGGACTACACTTGAGCTGTTCTCTCCTCTTCTCTACCGTTCCAGAGTTTTTATTTCAGCTGTTCTGCTTCCCTACGACATCGCAGAAGAATCCGTTCAATCCTGGAAAGTGCCGTCTTGTGGCGGAATATCTCTCAAGGACAGTATCCTAGTGCACGGCTCAGATTTATTTTTTGCTAACAACTTCCTTGTGCAGCTACTAATTTATAACACTATTTTCCAACAGGTTCGACCGATCTTCTTTAAGTGTCAGGACAATCAGAATCTAAAAGGAGAAACGAATAAATTAAGGTGGAAATATGAAAAAGAAATGCCATACTCGCATACGATGATATGCAAACGACAAGACCCAGGTGCACAAAATAAAGAGCATACTGCAATGATGATCAGCAGAATAAAGAAGAGCTATTACATCGCAGATCTGAGATAAATTTAGTGAAAAAAGAAAAATATTGATATTTGAGAAATTTAAATGAAATTCGGTTCTTGAACCTTTGATACTTCTTCTGTCATTTTCTTCAAATCCATCTGGTTCTTGCCAAACCCATTAACCATTTCACCGAAAAGCAGGAAGAAAACAGGCATGGAGGAGCCACGAACGATAGCTCCTAAGCTCCCAGAGATCATGAACAACCAGTCATACTTGTCTGCAAAAGAGAAGAGCTGGTAAAAGGGTAAACTTTGCTCCTTCTTCTTCTCTGCCTCAGCCAATGCTTTGGGCTCTGTAGCTTCCGCCATTACAACCCCACAAAACACAGTCTTCCAAAGTGAGAAAAGATGGGTGTCTGATTCAGACTCAGATTTTAGAATAATTCGTGGTTCAATGCCATGAAGAAGAAGATCTGGGCAACCAAGAAAAGAGATCAGGAGCAGTCCCTTTTCTGTTATGAAGAAGTGTCAAAGTCATTTGGGTTCAATCAACATGAGACTACACTATCTGTCACCTTCTTTGCGAGGGAGGGAGGGAGAGAGAGAGTGAGTATGGCGAGAGTGTGTGTGGTTAAGTGAGTGACAGTGGTCAAAGGAAGTGGAGAGAACATGAGTTAGGGGGGAGAGAGGGGTGGGAGGTTTGGTTTTATAGTGAAGGGCCTTTAACTTTAACTGTGGTTGTAAATTAGAGCTTCTGATCAATAAAGGTTGGGTTCAAAGGAATCCAATTAACAAAGTTATATGTGCCCTTGGAAATATTGTATTATTTATAATTTTATATGCCTTTTTATGTTGTGTGCGCGCGCTGTAATTTGCCTGCTAGAAATCCAAAACAGTAAAAAAAGAAGAAGAAGAAAATAACAGGATTGACAGTGACAGTCACAGACTTTAGGAAATATTTTAAGATTGGATGGTAATTTTTTTAATATCGTTTTTTCATTTTTGATAGGAGGAGAACGCATCGGATAAGGGGAAGTGAACAGCTAAGAATCAGAGAAAGCTTTATTTTTTTATTAATATTTTTTCCAATCTTTTGTCACTATAAGGATTTGATCAGTTGTCACATGCTACTGCAGTGTCTTTCTTTATATCCCAAAAAAAAAATTGTTTAAAATGAGAGTTTCCGTTCATTCAGATGGTGATGTTTCCTTCAGTTGGAATCCACATTCGGTGCTTAAAACGGGGAAGTGAATATTTCGCTATTGCACAAAACATGCGGCATTGCCATTGTTCAAATAAATCGTAATTTTGAATGTCATGAGAAACTCTAACCATAGAGACAAGTATGTGAAACCGAAATTTAAATTATTGTTGTTCACGGCCAAGTCAAGTTTGATATTGATTTAATGATTTGCATAGCATGTGTTTATGTGAATTCTTTAGTGTATATATATATTTATTGGCAGTTTATAAATGCTACTCTAATAAAAACTCAACCGTACTTCAGACCAAACTAAAATTTTTTATTTTAATTAATATTATAAAGTGAAGGTCCAATTGCCATGGCGGACTTCTTCTATTTTTTTTTTTTGGGATACAAAATAAATGTTGTGTATGTTGAGAATGCTACACTTGGATCATAGCTTTAAGAATATTATTAAAAAAATGAAAAAAAAGGATATGAAGGATGTGATCCAAATTGAAATGCAGATGGAGGTTGCCTTGCAAAAATGATCATCACACATGGACAGCCATTGTGATGAGAAAACAATCATTCCGGACACCAAAACCGTATATGTGTGATTGCTCTACACATAAGCACATAAAATATTGAAGTGTTTCTTTCAATTCTGATTAAAAAACATGCTTTAAGAAACTCATTTTGGAAGCTACTTTTGTCATTTATAATTAAATAAAGATCTCACGAGCTGGTAGTGCACTAGTGTTACAATACGCTTCAGAATAATCTCCATTTTTCAGAAGGAGCCAACGATAATGTGCATATATAGACGTGAAAAATATATTTATTTATTTTGACAAGGACATACTCCCTTGCCCAATTATACCCTTATTACTCTTAGCATCTTGGTTTGTTCAATATCTAGTATGTTCCTAAAAAGAGATAGGGAAATCCCTACGTCGACCCAAAAAAATAGCCACGTTATGTGTCATTAATAATAGTTGAAGTGGCAAAATCAAGCGAATCACTTTTCCCCTGTAATCCTACCTATGATAACCTATTATTGCATTTATTTGAAGTAACAATATCATTGTCACCATCACAGATTTCGAGAACATTCCCCTCTCTCACTTTTTAAGGTCACATCCATACATCTACCCTCAACTCAAATCCTTTGTCATTCTGCCTCATCTATCTTGGGCTACATCATGAATATGGGATTTTGGTCCACTGGGCTCAGTCCATTGGTTTTGGGCTCAGTGATGATTCGGAACAGGCCCAAATTACCATTCATTATCCATGTTAACTAGTAAGGTGCATGCTTGGTGCCAAAAAGCCGCAGAAATTAAAGTCACAAAGAAGAGGGAACGGGTCAGCTAATCTTTCAACAGTTACTTGTACTTTCTCTGGCTCTCTGGACCCTTATGTTCTAAAGCTTAGGAGCAATTGTTTATAGTCACAAGAAATTAGGAAGTGGCTTTGGCTGTGATGTAGTCCCTTTTAGGAACAAGAGACTGTTTTGGTAAACTAATATAGTACTTGTGTATGTTTTACCAAATACCGTATAGAATGCAGCATATGACATGTTTTAACCAATCAGAATCTTATATTTTCTTCCAATTCCTAATAACACATTGTCCTCTAAGATACTCTTGCAGTTCTTAGGATTAGTAAATTTGCATTTCAATGATCAATTAGTGGCTAAGAATGTAAAATCAAGGTCCAAAGTTACGGACCTCATTTTATAGTCTGGACTCCTATTTCCTAGGCTAGTTGTGCCTAAATGAACAAGCTTTGTGCAGATTGAATATTAGATTATTTGCTGTAAGGTGTGCATTCCCACACAATACATCATGATTGTTTTAAAAGAACATTGATATGGTAATCCATTATTACCTCAGCGGCCGAGACTAAATTGATTATCGGACACTCTCTCTGTCCCATATGCTCTAATTGTGTTAGTTATACAGTTCCCACCACTTTCTAAGGTTTTCTTCGTTGAGATTCATTCTAGGAAAAAAATGTGTCTTCTTTTTTCAAATGGGTGTCCTACAAAAAAATAAAAAATGTAACTTTACTCCTCTTCCGTCTTCTCCTGCGGATTTTTGGTCCCGATATAATATTTAAATATAATGCCATTAAGAAGCATAACAGTAAGGCCATATTGCTGATACGAAGCTTTTTAACTGTAAAAGCATTCTTTCAAGAGCATATAGAGAGCATGGTGGATTTTAAAAAATCAATGGATAAGATTTAATAAGTGAGATCCAGTACAAATAGAGTTTACATACAAAATAAATTTGAATAATAAAATATATAAATGACGTGATACACCAAATATATATAAAAATTGTTCCTTTGTATAACAAAACTTTCGTAAGCCCAGGTCACTCTCTGCTTTTGTGGGATACCTTGATGGAGTCATCATTATCTTAATGATTTGACCAAACCTACTTTACTGGCTATCCCACTTCTGATTTCCAGGGTGAGAAAACTATTTCAAGCAATGACGGCAAATAATGATGGAAAGCACAAGTAACAAGGCCATGTCTCCCTGTTTGGAAGAAACTTCAGACACAATATTGTTTTTGTAATAAAAAGTGCACAAACCCTGCATCTTTCAGAGTCTATAAATAAGGCGGCAAGATTCAACTTTTTGTTTTTTCGGTCATTATGGGTCAGTATATAACACAACTTTGAGAATTGGGAATTCAGGTCCTGTAAAGTCTAGTGCAAACAATGGAGTATAGTTTGGTTCTGCAAGCCCAGGACACATTTGGATTGCATACACAACTGCATAGGGCTTCTACCAGCAGGCCCAATTTATTAATTTTCTCTGGCTTATCATAGTGGATAAACTCTCTCTTTCAGGGCCTAAAATGCTTGCATTTGATGCGGAGGGATTTGGACTAGAAGCCGCTTGCTTTGCCTGGGTTATTATTTTCAAATGGATTTTTCATCCACCATGAAAACAACCACTCTTTAGATGTCTTTGGAAACACTAATCATACCGTTCTTGGCATCAAGTGTAATAATGGTTGAAAAGAATACTAGTTGAATTTTAGACCAAATTTGCAATCATAAAATGTACTATTGGTACTTTTACCCACCAAAAGCTCCATCTATGGAAGGGAGTTCTTTATTAATTTAATTTCTTTTATTATTGAAGTTATTAATTTCAAAATAGAAGGGAGTATTTCATGAAATAAAAAATCTAATTATGGTGTATATGTAAGTTTTCCACACCTCATAAATTTTGTGTGTAATTTACGTAAAGAAATTTAAATATATCCCTTGTTGAGACTCACTCTAATGATGATAATTCTAGCTTCCAAATTCGTAAATTTGGTTTTGAGGATTCTTTCATGGTGCCTAGTGAAGGTCGGTTTGATGGCTTTTAGGTTGCTTAGAAGAGGGCTAAGATTTCTGTTAATGTTGAATTTCATACCTAGTAGCTTGTGCATATGAGGATGAGTGGTGGTGCTTCTCATAATTTCTTCTTCACTTTAATTTATGCTATATTTCACTCTAATAATAGATTATTGTTATGGAATGATTTTACAATTATTGTGAACGATACGAATGATTCGAGGTTGGTTGATGGAGATTTCAATAATCTTAGTAGTCCAGGTGAAAAACTTGGTAGTGCTCCTATAAACCTAGCCAGATGTAACTTGTTTGTGGACAGAAGGCTTTTGGACCTTGGGTTCAATGGTTCTTGTTTCACTTGCAAAGGGTCTAAGCTTCGCACATTTGATAGACTTTTTGAACGTCTTGATGAAGTTTTGGGTAATGCTTCTTGTTTAATTGTTTTCTCGAAGAGTATGATCTCTACTTGGCTTGAGTTAAGTTTTTAAACCACAACCCTTTCCTTATTCAATTGCATGGTCTTTTCAATCATGGGAAGAATAACAGACCTTTTAATTTTGAAGCTTTATGGTTGAGTCACAAAAAGTATGAGCCTTTCTTCAAAAAAGTGTGGCACAATGATCTTTATATTGACAAGGCCTTGAATACTTTTAGAAAAGATGTTAAGGTGTGGAACAAAAATGTGTTTAGGCACATTAGAAAGAGAAAAGATTGACTCATGGCAACCCTTCTTATCCTTACTCTTCCTTCCTTGGAAAGTTGGATAAGTCTCTCCGACTAAGCTTGACGAGGTTATGTTCCAGCAAGAGGTTTTATGGTTTTAGAGGGTCAAAACTACTTGGGTTAAGTAGGGTGATTGAAACAATAGGTATTACCATGTCAAAATAATTGTTAAACGGTGTTGTAATAAAATCCTAGCAATTAAAGATAATGATGATGTTTGCATTTATGATCCTAAAGCTCTTACATCTCATGTAGTTAATTTTTACAGGAAATTATTTTCAAAAGAGAATGATGGTATTAATCTTTTTTCCCATCCTCTACTTCTTTTCCTTAGCTGGACGGGACCGTTTATGAAGTGTTGGTAAAGAATATTTTTAGTAAGGAAATTAAGCAAGCTATGTTCTTTATAGGAAGTTTTAAAGCTCTCGGTCATGATAGCTTCTCTCCTATTTTCCACCATTCCAATTGGGATATTTTGGGGAAAACTGTGACTGACTCTTTTTTAATACTTTTGAGGGAAGCATTTCCTTGGAGGAGGCTAATAAAACCCTCATTACGCTTATCCCCAAAATGGAGGCTCCTATTCTATTACCTAGTTTCATCCTATTTCCCTTTGCAATGTTTTGTATAAATGCTTGATGAAGGTAATTGTTAATGATTTAAAACCTATTCTCAATCATATTAGTTCTCCTTTTTAGTCTAGTTTAATTCTTGGCAGGTGCATTTAAAATAACATTATTGTGGGTCAAGAAATTATTTATACTCTAAAGTGTTTAAAGTGTAAGAAAAGGCACTTTGTTATCAAAATTGATCTTGAGAAAGCTTGTGACAAGTATTGATTGAGTTTCATCACTAACATTATTTAGGAAGTGGGGGATAATTAGAATCTCACATAGCTTAATCCAAGGTGTATCATGTCCTCTTTCTTTAATGTTCTTTGAACTGATGATCAAATAAAATTCGTTCATCTGTCTAGAGGTATTCATTAAGGTGACCCAATTTCTTCTTATATTTTTGTTTTAATTATACATGTACAAGCTTTCTCTTCTGATTTGTGATAAGGTCAACCAGGGCCATTAAAAACCTTTCAAGGTGGGTAGACATGGCCCAAGTATTTCTCATCTCATATTTTCTAATGAACTTTTATTATGTGATGAAGCTACCGTGAATCAAATCCTGAGTATTAAAAGTTGCCTTGCTACTTTTTATAGTCTCTCTGGGCAAAAAGTTAATCCCAACAAATACTCGCAATGTTTTGGATTCTTTAAGGAATTTGTTTGCTTCCAAGTTAGGGTTCAAAAACTCCTGTGACTAAGACAAATATTTGGATATTCCTTTAAGGAAGGGGAGAAGCTCAATCGAAAGCTTTAACTCTATTATTGAAAAAGTTAAAAATAAGCTTTCAGGTTGGAAAGCTAGTTGTCTATCCATGGTAGGGAGAATCACGCTTGCTAATTCGGTTCTTAGTGTCATTCCTATTTACGTCATCCAAGTCATTAAGCTGCCTGCTTCTACTTGCAATAAGATTGATAGTCTTCAGCATGATTTTACTTCGACCTATGATAGTTCCACTAGGGAGGTTCATCTTGTGAGTTGGAATAATATTTGCAAACCTAATTTACTTGGGGGGTTGGGTTTCTATAATTTAGAAGACATGAATAGAAGTTGTGTTGCCAAGCTCACTTGGAACCTTTCTTCTAATTCTGGTGGTTTACGGTCCAAGGTTCTTAAGAGCAAGTATTCAAGTTGTGACAACAGAGTTGGCGACTTTATAGCTAAACAAGGTGACTCTCTTATTAAGGATGGAACCCTTTGACAATTATGTAATGGTATGCACATATCTTTTTTAACAAACCACTGCATTGAACCTGGTTTAAGGTTACTCTTAGATACAGTAGTCAACCCGTTAACTCATAAGATGGTAGTCAGTAAAGTTATTGCTTGGTTAATAGGGAAGGTGATTGAGATTTCGAGCGATTGATAAATTTTCTCCCTTGAAACATGATAGCGAAGCTTTATAGCATTCTCCCCCCTAGGATGGAGTACGATGATGATTGCAAACTTGGAGTGGTTCCACCATTGGGGAATTTTCGGTTTGCAATGCTTATGCTTGCCTCATTAGCCTTCCTTCTCAGGCTAGATCCCTCGTGTGGGACCTCATCTGGAAGTGGAGAGGCTCGGAAAGAGCTAGAAGCTTCTTGCCACTTGCTTTTCAGGGTAAGCTCTTAACCAACATGAGTGTTAGAGTGGTTGGGCCTGCGGCTTTCCTTACTACTTATGCTCTATTGGTTCGGATGAAGACTCCTTGCACATCTTGCGAGATTATAAACATGCTCAAAATATTTGGTTGCGTTTACTAAAGCCAACTAACTGTTTCAAGTTCATCTCGTTAAACCTGCAAGAGTGGTTTATATATAACCTTCATGATAATATACATATGATAGAGAGCAACTCTTGGGCGATTACATGGGGCTATGCGGTTTGGCTTATCTGGAAACAGCACTACAGAGGAGTTTTTTATAGTGATTTCCAACGGTCTTGACCTAATCCAGATTCGGTCATTGTTTAACTTCAAAATAAATTTACCCTTCAGGTCATTTGCAACATACTCATTCCACTAATGTCCAGAACTCTATCTCCCCTCGTTGGAGAAAGCCGATGTTGGGATGGATCAAATTAAACTATGATGGCTTTGTTGCTGGTAATGGCTCAAAGGCGAGTTGTGGGGATGTGTTTGGAGATGATCAATGATCTTGGATATGTGGTTTCTCTTGTTACTTAGGTTCATGTTTTGTGCTGCATGCTGAGTTGTGTGGCACCGATGATGGGCTTCTTTTGGCTTAGGCGAAGGGGTACAGGCATTTAGAAGGGGAATGTGACTCTTCGAGTGTTGTCAATATGCTAAACTCCCTTAGAGACCATTCCACCTCTAGTAACCAAGTTTTGCATGCCATAAATCTGTTACTCAAGGAATTGGTGTTTCCTTCAGTTTCACACCAAAAGAAGCTAATAAACCTGTAGATGCTTTGGCTCGAGTTGGAGCAGCTCAGAAGCAAGTTTCTATGTTTTGGTCTTTGGCTCTAGCTAGTATTCTGAGTCTTCTTTTAGATGATGTAATGGGGACTATGGTGCCCCTTCATGTTTTGTCTTTTTGGTTGGCTTAGGCCTTGTTTTTTTTTTTTTTTTTAAAAGTATTTGTAAGGGCACTATCCATATATCTTTGACTTATATTTATGAGATAATAAAATATAGGGAAACCTATTCCAAAAATTGGTTCTCGTGGAAATGGACGTATTGTTTCATGTAAGAATGTGTGTAAAATACCAAAGAAAATTATTCAAGTTAGTTTTAACAATTCCATTATGATTGTTATAGATGGAGGGGGTCAGGTGATTTCTTGGTTCTATGACACAAGGGAAAAGACCAAATAAAATACCACTTTTTAAAGTGCCATAGTCTCCTTCCTTCCTTTATTTTTTCCCCCTCTTTTGTTCAAATGTTCATAGTTCGTACATTTTCTTATGAGTCAAACCCGTTCCACATGCATCTAGTGGAAAGAATGAAAAAAAAAGGATGTGGTAACTTCAGTGTATGATTGCTTTTTCCTTCTTTCTAAATTTTTAGTATATAATTTTACTAATATATTTCAATATATATTCATACTTTAAATGGGTTTTATATCATATAAATTTCAAAATATATATTTTATTTTTTAAAAATTTATTTGCATTAAAACTTTTAATTACTTTATTTTATAGAGTTAAAATTTCAAAAAAAGAAGAGAGAACTACTTTTAAAAGACAAGGTCAAACTTTTTCAAGGATTGCCTTTGACCAACAAATTGTCATTTTAAGAAAAGGGTAAAATAATTCTATGAATTAAAAGGTAGGTATGTGCCTCAAAAGTATCCACAAGTGTCGATTATTGGGCAACCAAATATATTTTATTTACAACAAGGATAATTAGATGTGACTTTTAAATCTTCAATTATTTGGCCAAAAAATTGAAGAAAAAAATTTTTATATAATTTTTTATATTTGTATCATCAAATTTTTAATTAAAATATAATAAAATATGATGTTTATAAACAATTATATGATTTTTTAATTAAATTATACACTTTTTATATTTTATTAAAAAATTATATATTTATTATATGTTGGTTAAGAAATTTAATAATAAGAATATAAGAAATAGTTAAATTTGAGTACAATTATTTATATATTTGTTATAAAATTTTAATTAAAATATCATAAATATATATATATATATATTTAATAATATTATAATAAATGTATAATTAATTAAAAAATTATATAATTTTTTTATAAAAACAACATACTTATCATGTTTTAATTTAAAATTTTAATATTAAAAATATAAAAAATTACATATAATATATATATATATATATATTAAAAATATGCATCTAGTTCATAATTTAATTATCACTTTGTTTAAAATTGTAAAAAACTGAGTAAATAATTTTTTTTTTCCAACCACTACTCCTTAGAGAGAGAAAGGGAAATGGTGACCCCTAGCTTCTCAGCGCTTTTAAGACCTTAGGGAGGCCAGCTTCGGGGTTTTCCGCCTTCTTTATCTTCTTGTTCTTCTTCCCTGCCTTTTCATTTTCGGTTCTTCTCTGTCGATTCCCTTCTTGGCTGAAAATCCTAATATATGGATTCCTCTGGCATCCTAACGTCCCCAAAGCAAAAGTCATAATTCAACAGCATCCAGCTATACTAGGGTTTTCTGGCTATTTCGATCACTGAATTCTGAGGGTTTTGTTTGGGTTAAGTGCTTGGGCGCACTTTGGGGTCTGAATTCATATTTAGGATCGGTTTGATTTTATTGTCTAGGCTTGTTACAAGTTTAGTTTGAGAACATGAGTACCCAGAAGAAGGGTGGCTTCCAAATAGAGGCGTTTAAGCACCGGGTTGTGGTGGATCCAAAATATGCAGATAAGATGTGGAAGGTTTTGGAGCATGCTATTCATGATATTTACAATCATAATACCAGTGGGCTTAGTTTTGAAGAGCTTTACAGGTTTGCTTCTTTGCTTTGTATACTTTACTGAAATGAATGCTTTCGATTAGTTATTGTAGCTACCTTTTTCAGTTCTTGATGCTATATTTAAGTTTGTATCCATTACAATTTAACTTTTCTTTTTTCCTTTTAGTGAAATCTTTGTCTAAGTCAATAGTGTGATTATATATATGGTATTATGGTGCTTATATGACTTAGCGGGATCTTCTGATGTCTGCTTTTATTTCTTCCAAGGTAATGAACCGAAGTATACGGGCATAAAAAATTAGAAATAAGCATTTTTCTCTCAAGTTGGTTGAAATTAAAGCAGTAAGTTTTGTTATTAATTATTTATTGTAAAATGGATAACTTATAATTTAAGAATTTTTGTCAAGCTATAGTGTTAAAAGTATTTTTTTTGGGTTCTGGATTATTTTTTTCATCAGTGAATTTTGAATGTAATCTTGAGCGTCTTTCTTTTGTGAGAGGTCCCTTCCTTCTGAACTTCTATGCGATTAGCTTGATCCTTGTGGATTTCAGCTCATGGGTTTTTAAATGGAGTTTCTTTGTCATATACGGGGAGGGACTGGATTGCCCTTTTTTAAGCTGATGTTCTTTTTCTTTGTTAGTTTCCTGACCCTCCTGTATTGTACTCCATTTCTCACAATGAATTCTTATATTTTCAAAATAGTAATAATAAAGATAAGGTATGAATTTAACATTTTATGAAATTATGTCTAAAAATAATGATGACTGGAAGTACATAATCACAGTAAAAATAGGAATAGGATTGTAAGAAACTTCAGCTTTATCACCGAGGTGGCCTTTGTTACGTGGATATAGTAATTTCTCAAGTCCTTGGAAACCGATAAAACATTTGAACTTGACATGTATAAAGAAATCATTCCCCTATATTTTTAGGACATATACAATGCATAAATTTTAAAAATTTCATATTTATTATATCCAAACAGCTTATAAATAGGTTTCCAGGTGCTTGGAAAATTATATTTCCCATGTGCCAAACAGTACCTAAAGTATTTATGTTACAATGAAAACTTCTAGAAGTTATATTATCTTTTTAAAAGATGGAGACTGACAATTTAAATCCCTTTTGATGTAGCACTATTAGTCTACTATAAGTGTTTGAGACTACATTATGGCCAGATGTGGTACCAAAGTAATTATGACGCTTACTTAACAGAGAAGTTAACTGGTGCTGGTGCAACTAAGACCATTTGAAGATTTGGTGCAGACTTTAGAAAAATATGTGATGTCCATAGTCAGGAGGATGCCAGAATTAAAATCTGGATTAAGATTGAGTTTTTACTGTCTCCTAACCTTTTCATGATTCATGTAATCAAATTAAAAGGCCTTATCCTTTTCAGTGAATTGCAAAGGTGGTCAAAAATTTTATTACCAGTTTCAAATGTTAGAATGTTTATAGTTTGTGACTTTTTAGAAATTTTTTGGCAACAAACATATATTTTAGAAGGATTAATGGACAGAAATCCATTAATCAGGTGAATGAAATAATTTTCTATTATAGCGATCTTGTAACAGGCAGATAGTTTATAATTGCTTAGTACAACAAAACTGTATAGTGTGACATCTCAGTTTATAATTGTATTACAGATTTGAAATATTTCTTTAAATTATGATGTAGTTCCAATGAACTGCATGAGCTTACTTATAATTGCTAACTATTATGGATTCCCAGTGTTGCTGATATTTCTGATCATTGAGCATGTGCTGTGCATTCAGGAATGCCTTCAATATGGTGCTTCATAAATCTGGGGAGAAATTGTACTCAGGACTTGTTATGACCATGACTTATCATCTAAAAGAGATATCTGAATTGATTGAAGCTGCTCAAGGAGAGATCTTCTTGGAAGAGCTCAGCAGAAAGTGGGCAGTTCATAACAAGGCATTGGAAATGATTCAAGGCATACTGATGTACATGGATAGAAGTTTTATACCAAGCACCCATAAAACTCCAGTCCATGAGCTTGGGTTGGATCTTTGGAGGGATGTTGTGATTCACTCCAGCAAAACTCAGGCTAGGCTTCGGGATACACTTCTGGAGCTTGTACTTAGAGAAAGGAATGGTGAAGTGATAAATAGGGGCTTGATGAGAAATATTACAAAGATGCTAATGGATCTGGGTTTCTCTGTTTACCAGGATGACTTTGAGAAGTATTTTCTTGAAGTTTCAGCTGATTTTTACCATCTTGAGTCCCAGAAGTTCATTGAATCTTGTGATTGCGCAGATTGTGATTGCGCAGATTATCTTAAGAAAGTTCAGAGATGTTTAAATGAAGAAATGGAGAGAGTATCTCACTACTTGGATTCTACAAGTGAGTCGAAGATTACTAATGTGGTGGAGAAGGAGATGATTGAAAGTCACATGCAAACTCTAGTACATATGGAGAACACACGCCTTGTGAACATGCTTGTGGATGACAAATATAAGGACTTGGGAGGAATGTATAACTTGTTTCACGGGTTACCTGCTGGGCTCACTATTGCCAAAGAGGTCATGACTTCATATATACGTGATACAGGTAAGCAGCTAGTTACAGATCCAGAAAGGTTAAGGGATCCTGTAGATTTTGTGCAGCGGCTCTTGGATTTGAAAGATAAATATGACAAGATTATCACTTTGGCTTTCAACAATGACAAGACATTTCAGAATGCCTTGAATTCCTCTTTTGAATATTTCATCAATTTGAATGTTCGGTCTCCAGAGTTCATTTCTTTGTTTGTGGATGATAAACTTCGCAGAGGATTGAAGGGGGTTGGTGAGGAGGATGTGGAGGTTGTGCTAGACAAAGTTATGATGCTTTTCCGCTACCTACAAGAGAAGGATGTATTTGAGAAGTATTACAAGCAACACCTTGCCAAAAGGCTTCTCTCTGGGAAAACTATATCTGATGATGCTGAAAGAAGTTTAATTGTTAAGCTCAAGACAGAGTGTGGATATCAATTTACTTCTAAGTTAGAAGGCATGTTTACTGATATGAAGACCTCTCAGGATACGATGCAAGGTTTCTATGCATGCCATGGTGCTGAGTTGGGGGATAGCCCTACACTAGCTGTCCAGGTGCTTACAACAGCTTCATGGCCAACCCAACCTAGCCCTCAGTGCAACCTTCCAACGGAAATTTTGGGGGTATGTGAGAAGTTCCGCAGTTATTATCTTGGGACCCACAACGGTAGGAGGTTGTCCTGGCAAACTAACATGGGGACAGCTGATTTGAAAGCAACATTTGCCAAGGACCAGAAGCATGAGTTGAATGTTTCCACATACCAGATGTGTGTTCTCATGCTTTTTAACAATGCCGATAGACTGACTTACAAGGAGATAGAGCAGGCTACAGGGATACCTATGTCAGACTTGAAAAGGTGCCTTCAGTCTCTGGCATGTGTCAAAGGAAAGAATGTGCTTCGAAAAGAGCCCATGAGCAAGGACATAGCTGAGGATGATGCATTCTTCTTCAATGACAAGTTCACAAGCAAGTTCAAGGTAAAGATAGGTACTGTTGTTGCGCGGAGGGAATCTGAGCCAGAAAACATAGAAACCCGACAAAGAGTTGAAGAAGACAGGAAACCACAGATTGAGGCAGCAATTGTCAGGATTATGAAATCAAGGCGTACTCTAGATTATAATAATATAGTTGCTGAGGTCACAAAGCAGCTGCAGTCACGGTTTTTGCCTAATCCTGTTGTCATTAAAAAGCGAATTGAATCCCTTATTGAGCGTGAGTTCTTGGAGAGGGACAAATTGGACAGAAAACTGTATCGTTATCTTGCTTGAGGCCTTGAGCAGTTCATGTTGTCCTATATTGTCAAGCTTTTGGCACCGGGCTTAATTGATTGTGTCTACCATAAGTCAGAGTCCAGTTCATGAGTTGCCGCAAGCTTTGGTTGGTTTCAATTATATCACTGTTTTTTATATTAAGAGGGCTTGCTGGGAATTGTTATGAAGGTTTGGCTTGTGCCTCCAATTTCAGAAACATTATGCTCATTAATCTGTGACTCTTGCTTGTGGATTCAAACAAATGCTTGCGCCTGTTTGAGTTACTTCTTCACAGGCTTCAAATTTTAAAGCTCCATCTCTAGTGTCTAACATTTCTCAACATGATTAAGCTTTTCGATTATTTTGGATATCCAGTTATCATTTTCTCGTTGGAATTATTTCTTTAATTATTCTGCCCAAGGAGATGACTTATTATACAAATGATATAATAAACTACCTTGGGTTATAGAAATCTTATACATATTTAAAGCTGTATGTTGTAGAAAGTACTTATGCCTCCGATTGGTTAGATTTCTGCCAGCTAGTCCCAGCGGGGAGAGATGCAATTCTAACTTTGCAAATAAAATTAGTTTTGCTCTTCATTATTTATTATTATGGAAAGTGGGATTCATTGGCGGCTTAAATCAAATAATACATATTTATTGTATGATAGCCGGAGACTGTTTTATACCGAAATAATTTGAGACAACTAGGCAAAGTCTCTGTCAAAATGCTTCCCTGTACTGCCTACCATTGGAGTGACTGGTTATATTTTCTTTTTCACTTCCTCATGTAGTCACGTGTGCTTTGTCAAGCAACAAGGATAACATCAGGGGCATAGCAGCATCAACTCATTAAATCAATTCAACTTACTATTCTTTCAGGTTGCCATTAAACCCACAGACACAGCTCCCTCCGTTTTAGATTGTAAGTCTGGAGGTTTGAATTCTTTGGAATATCTAGCCGTCGTAGCCAGATCATTTCCACCCGTGTAAGAATATATATCATGGATGTGAAGTTTCTTAGCTATCTATCTAGTTTGTATTGGATATACTTACATTATTCAGAGAGCAGCATAGAGATATCAGTCATGAAACCAACTGATGCTATGTCTTACGTAATGACAATATTGCTTTGCCAGTAGACTAAATAGTTAGGTTGTATTTTCCAGCAACAAAGAAATAAGGCTGTAGTTTGGCAGTTCTCATCATTTTTTTTAACCTTGGATTTACGTTCTGAAGAGTTGAGCGAACATATGCATGCTTTGGGTGTTTGGTCAGGAGCATGTTAGGAACCTTTTAGAGCAGTCTGGTACCAGGATTAGTGTGGACTTAATATGGATGTAGGCACAAAAAAGTATGGGTGGGTGGTCTTTAAAAAAAAAAAAGAAAAAACTTGGTTCAAAATATTTAGAACTTAAATAAAAAGATTTCCAGTAAACCTCCCCTTTCCCAAGAAAAGGGAAAAAAAAGAAGAAGGAAAATGGCATGATAATGCATTGCCAGAATTGGGTCGTGATGTATATGCAGTAGTGTAATTTGCATCTGATGAAATTCTTTGTAGAACTATTTGCCGACTACTGTATGGTCCGTGTGAGATTTCCACTTGGCCCCTTTATTTTTTGGGAAAAAAAAATCAATTTCACGATGATATATTAGTTACTCTGGAGCTTAATGTTAAACTTACGAGGGATTTGAAACCACACTGGCAATGTTAATGCTTTATTTCGCATGACATCTGAGTTTTGAATGTGATGGCTGGGATGCCAAGTGGTTACTGTCTGTGTAGTAACCTCCCACAGCAGAATATGCTACTGAATTTGGTCAGGAGATTTTAGGGTCACATACCTCAGCGAATTTTGTCCTACTGAATGGCCAAATTGGACGTTTGGTTACAAATCTGTGTAAATATTGCCATCATAACCCACTTACTAAAATGAATATTTTGTTCACTACAGATGTTTGTTTTCGCATTCCTAATCTGACAACTATGGTCTCATTTTCGGTGCAGATTTCTAAGTCATACCATCTATTTAATTTAAAAATATGGAATTTATTTACAGGTCCTAATGAGATATTGTCAAATGTATCATAGATTTCGCTTACTGAAATGAATATTTTGTTCACTCTCCCACCTATTCTCATGTAGATTTCTAAGTCATACGGGAATTTATTTACAGGTCATCGATGAGATATTGGAGGAAACTAAACAGATTAATGTTCATTAGTGCCCTAGTCTGTTTAGCCTTCTCCAATTCTCACTGTATGACTTCTAAATATTTTACTGTGAGATGAGAATGGAGAAGTGGGTTGTAAGTGAGATGTTGGAGGAAAATGAGATGTTCCCTCTTTCAAGGGAGATTCAGTTTCCTACAACTGTAGAGCACGAATTCCATGATGCTAAATGGTCAATATTGTACATAGTACAGCACAGGACACACTTGATAGAGTCGATAATTTTGGGAAAAAAATTATTATTATTAAAAACTTTAAATTAAAGATGTTTATATTAACAAATTTTAAATTTTAAAATTATTAGATAGAATGATAAGATTAAAAATTTTAATTTAAGATATTGAACTGTAATTTTTTTTGGATAATTTAAAATTTTAATCTTAAAATTTTTTAAAATAATTTTAAAATTAAAATTTTTTAAAATAATTTTAAAATTAAAATTTTTTAATATAAATATTTTTAATTTGAGATTATAAATTGTAATTTTTCCTTTATTTTGTGCCAGATCAGTTGGTCTTTCCCATTCTTCCTTTATTGCTCACATGCCAAAATTATCAATTTGTTGTGTTTTGTACTTTTAGCAAATATTGAGAAGCTTTTTACCCGAGAACCCAGGTCCTCTGCACATTGCAGGGATGCACATAACGTGCACAGTAATTTTAAACGGTACATTTAATTTAAACGATTTAAATTTTATTTTATTTTTATTATTTTTTAATATCAATAATTATTTTTTAATTGATAATTAAAAACCTATTTTTATTTTAATTTTGTATCTTTTAAAATTATATATATATATATATATATATATATAATTTGAGCATTTAAATTAAATTTGAATGGCTCAGAATTCTGGCGCACGGCTTATGCACATAGGAGGAACTGATTACCTATATTGAAGCCTCCACTTAATCTAACAAAATACAGATGCTGTTAATTTAAATGAGAAACTGACTAATCAATTTAGGCAGTAGGTATGTTAACTACGCATAAATTTATGAGATTTTTCTTCCCTTCTTTTTTAAAATATTTAAACCCATTTTCAGCAAGCTTGTGGCACTGAATCAATAAAGAAAACTACAACAATATTTCTCTTAAGGTATAATATATCGTATTGCTTATTATCACATTGTAGATACTTCTCATCTCACTATTTTTGTCAATTTTATTATTAATTACTATACTGCCTTTAAAAATTATATTCACGTCATGAAGCATAGTTTAGTTTAGTTTTTTTTTTTTTAAAAAGAAGATATAGTTAGTTTGTTTAAATATTTAAAAATAACGGTTCAATAAGACCATTTTGTATAAAGTTTTTATATACCATTATAAGTCTATTTCCAGTATAAATGCTATAACAATTTGAGTCATTGAGATATGACTTGATCGTAAAATTTAACAATCCAAATACGTTGAGAATTTTAATAAAGAGATTAGTTAAAATTTTAATATAGCTGAATCTCTCTCTCTCTCTCTCTCTCTCTCTCTCTCTCTCTCTCTTTATATATATATATATATAAGTTGACATACTTGGAGGGATGGTTTTATAACTCAACACATAATAGTGGAGAAGATTTCTATTATGTGACAAAATTATGAAGAAACTTAAGTGTATTAAAGGTAGTGAAAATTTCTTACATGATTTGATTATAGCTCAATATG
Source organism: Erythrophleum fordii (assembly GCA_032878935.1). Taxonomy (NCBI): domain Eukaryota; kingdom Viridiplantae; phylum Streptophyta; class Magnoliopsida; order Fabales; family Fabaceae; genus Erythrophleum; species Erythrophleum fordii. The sequence continues at coordinate 14,732,122 of JAVQMF010000049.1, read as the reverse complement.
AGCTAGTTTATCCGAAGTAGAATAATTCCATTTGTTACCGAATAGGAAATATTATTGTAATTAATAGGAAATATCCTTGTAATTAATACATAATTATAGAGATAGGAGTAGCACAATTTTAGGGATTAGCATTTATGGAGCTTTTTTATTTTGGAAGACCTTATTGTATATAAATAGGTGTATAGCCTGTGAAGGAAAATAATAATTATTCAGACCTCAAAATCACATGGTATCAAAGCGTGTGGAAGGTCTGAATTCTGTATGCCAATGGTTGGTATGCTTAGGTCACCTATAGAGGCAACTCATTAGGTGCCACCACCAACCCTAAAAGGTTCAGACCCCTCCGTTTGGTTGTTCCCCAGAATCTAGTGACCAGCGGCGGTGCGTGTGAGCTTCACACGTCCCATTCCATTTTTTGCGTCTTCTTACGTGCCAGCACGTAAGGGCGCATGAGGTGACCATTCATGCTCCAGTCACTTTCGTTGGTGTCGTCCCCTCTGTTTCGGCGTCTTCCAATTGGTTTTCAAGTGTGAGTGTTTTGATTAGTTGTTGTTGGCTATGTTCTCTCCGTTTTTGAGTGGTGGATGCTCTTTGGTTTTTTGTCTTATGTTTTATTTTTTTGTCATGTGTTCTCATTAGCTATTGTGCATCGTTTGCAAGTCTATTTTAGTACTATTTTGATTGTTCAGAGTTGTGATTCCCTAATGGCAAAAAACAAATCCACAGTTGTCGTTGATGTGATTCCTATAGTCACAAAAATTACTGATCACAAGCTCAATGGCTCTAACTAATTGGATTGGAGCAAGACAGTTTGGGTATATTTATGAAGCATCAATAAGGATAATCATCTCACCAATGCCCCTTCTATAGATAATATAAAGCAAACTTGGTTGAGGGATGATGCACAACTATTTTTACAAATTTAGAACTCTATTGATAATGAGGTAATTGGCTTGATCAATCACTGTGAGTTTGTCAAGGAATTGATAGATTATTTAGATTTTTTATATTCTGGTAAAAGGAATATTTCTCGTATCTATAAGGTACATAAAGCTTTTTATCATGCCAAGAAGCAAGATAGGTCACTCACAACCTATTTTATGGACTTTAAAAGAATTTACGAGGAACTTAATGTGTCATTACCTTTTAGTTTTGATGTGATAGTTTAACAGGCTCAATGAGTAAAAATAGCTGTTATGAGTTTCTACTGGTCTATCTCCAGAATTTAAGATAGTTAAATCCCAAATTCTCTCTGGCTCTGAAATTTCTTTTCTGCACAATACCTTTGCTAGAATGCTTCACATAGAGAGCTTCCAAACACATCAACCTACTAATAATAGTGCTCTTGTAAATTGTGTTGGTTATGAGTCTAGACGTAAGATGAATCGAGGTGGCAACATTTAATAGTTGTAGTAAAGAGTCGAGAGGAATTATTTGCTACTACTGTTATGAGCCAGGACATACAAAACGGAAGTGTAAGAAACTTCAAAATAAATATAAAAAACTCAATTAGCGAATGTTGCATCATCCTCTGAGAAGACTATCCTAGTCTCTACTGATGAGTTTGCCTAATTATCATAGTATCAGGAATCATTGAAATCCACTACTCCTATTGCCACTATTGTTGAGTCAAGTAAACCTACTACATGTCTTATCTCTTCCTCGTCCACATGGGTCATTGATTCTAGTGCCACAGATCACATGATAGGCAATCAGTCTCTTTTCCACCTTCCAATCAAATGCCACCTCCTCTCATGTTACTTTAATAGATGGATCCACTTCTTATGTTCTTGGTTCTGGAATTGTTAATCCAACTTCATCCCTTTCTTTGTCTTTAGTGTTGAGTTTACCTAGTTTTTCTTTTAATTTACTTTCTGTGAGTAAACTCACTCGTACCTTGAATGTTTGTGTCTTATTTTCCTTTAACCATTATGTATTTTAGAATCTTACGACGAAGTAGATTATTAGTAAAAGTCATGAGTATGGCGGTCTTTACGTCTTGAATATACAAGTGCAAAGATCTATTACTTGTTCCAATACTTTGACTCCCTTTGAGATGCATTGTCGATTGGGTCATCCCTCTTTACTTTCTCTCAAGAAACTTTGTTCTCAATTTAAGCATTTGTCCTCTTTGGAATGTGAGTCATATTAGTTTGTCAAACATCATCGTCTTCCCTCAATGTCTAGAGTCAATAAATAGGTTGCGTCCCCATTTGAATTAGTTCATTGTGATATTTAGAGTCCTTGTCAACTTACATCTAAGTTTTGTTTTAAATATTTTGTTACCTTTGTTGATGATTATTCTCGTGTTACTTAGTTATATTTAATAAAGAATTATTCTGAGTTGTTTTGTCATTTTTGTACCTTTTATGTTGAAATAAAAACTCAATTCAATATTTCTATGCATACTCTACGAAGTAATAATGCTAAAGAATACTTTTTAGATTCTTTTCAGTCTTACATGGCCAAAAATAGCATTATTTATCAATCTTCTTGTGTTGATACACCATCTCAAAATAGGGTTGCTAAACAGAAAAATAGATATTTACTTGAAGTTCCAAGAGCCCTCCTATTTCAAATGAACTTTCCTAAATAATTTTGGGCAAATATTATTTCTACAGCTTGTTTCTTGATTAATTAAATACCTTCGTCTATTCTTGATCTTGATGGTAATATTCCATATATTACCCTCTTTTCTTCAAAGCCTTTAGTTCTTATGATCTTAAGATATTTGGTAGTACTTGTTTTGTTCGGGATGTTCGTCCCCAGGTTACCAAACTAAATCCAAAGTCACTTAATTGTATTTTTCTTGGTTACTCTCGTCTTTAAAAAAGATATAAGTGTTTTTTCCCTACACTTAACCACTACCTTGTCTTTGCAGATATTACTTTTCATGAAAACATTCATTTTTTTTCTTTTTCTTCATCTTCCATTTATAACAATCAGGGGGAGGAAGATGATTTGTTGGTCTATATCGTAACTTGTTCTGACAATGCTTCAAGTATTTCTTCTCTGGAATCTTCTCGGCCATCCATTGTCCATGTCTATTCTAGACAGTAATAGAAGCTTGGTGCCTCTAATCCAGACTTATACCTTTTACCATCCTCTTTATCACTGGATCCAATCTCTAATGATTTTGACTCAAGCCTTGATCTTCCTATTGCTCTTCGAAAAGGTAAATGCCAGTGTACCTATCCTATTTCCTCATTTGTTTCCTATGACAATTTATCTTCTTCTAGCTCTTTTATTGCATCTCTTGATACTGTTTCACTTCCTAAAATTGTTCACAAAGCTTTGTCCCACCATGGCTAGCGTTTTGTTATGATGGAAGAGATGACTGCTCTTGATGATAATGGCACTTAGAGTCTAGTAAATTTGCCTGTTGGCATGAAGGCAATTGGGTGCAAATGGGTATTTGCAGTTAAAGTAAATCTTGATGGCTCCGTGACTCGCCTTAAAGTTGATCTTGTTGTTAAAGAATATGTTTAAACTTATGGTGTTATTCATATACTTTCTCTCCCGTAGCCAAACTTGCCTCTGTTCAGTTATTCATTTCTATAGCAGCCACCTATAACTGACCCTTACATTAGTTGGATATCAAGAATGCCTTTCTCTATGGTGATCTTCAGGAGGAAGTATATATGGAGCAACCATCTGGGTTTATTGCTTAAAGGGAATGTCGAAAAGTATGTCATCTTAAAAAATCCTTATATAGTTTGAAATAGAGCCCCCTGTGCTTGGTTTGGTAGATTCAGTGAAGTAGTTCTGAAATACGAGATGAACAAGAGCAAATGTGATCACTCAATGTTTTATAAATAGTTTGAGATTGGTCTAATCTTACTTATTGTGTATGTTGATGATATTGTAATTACTGGGAGTAACATTTTAAGGATAACATCTCTCAAAACTTTTTTTCATTTTCAACTTCAAACAAAGGATTTGGGGCCATTAAAATACTTCTTGGGAGTCGAAGTCATGAGGAATAAGAAAAGTATCTTCCTATCTCAAAGAAAATATGTTCTTGATTTGTTAACAGAAACAAGAAAGTTGGGAGTTAAGCCGTGTAGTGCTCTAATGACTCCTAGCTCATAACTTGCAAAAGGTATTGGTGAGTTATTTGAATATCCTAAAAAATGAAGAAGATTAGTTGGGAAATTGAATTATCTTACAATAATTCATCTAGATATTGCATATTCCGTTAGTATTGTTAGTCAGTTCATGTTTTCTCCAACAATTAATCATTGAACACTTTTGGAACAAATCTTATGCTACTTAAAAGGAGCTCCAGGATGTGGCTTGTTGTATAAGGATCATAGACACACTAATATTAAATGTTTTTCTAATGTAGATTGGGCAGGATCCAAGGTTGATAAGATATCAATTATAAGATACTGTGTTTTTGAGGGAGACAACCTGGTCTCATGGAAAAGTAAAAAGCAAAATGTAATATCTCAATCAAGTGTAGAATCCGAATATAGAGTAATGGCACAATCAATGTGTGAGATTATATGGATTTATCAGCTATTAAGTGAAGTTAGTCTCAAGACCTCATTACCAACAATGCTATGGTATAACAACCAAGCTGCCTTCATATTGCTTTTAATCTTGTGTTTTATGAACGAACCACGTATATTGAAATCAATTGTCATTTTGTTCATGAAAAAATCCAAAAGTAATTCATCTTTGCAAGATATGTCAAAACAAGAGATTAATTAGGAGATATTTTCACCAAAGCTTTAAATGAAACTCAAATTAATTACATTTGTAAGAAGTCAGGCATGATTGACATCTATGCTCCACCTTAAAGGGAAGTGTTACAAATGATGAAATATTATTGTAATTAATATATAATTATAGAGATAGGAGTAGCACAATTTTAAGAATTAACATTTATAGAATTTTTTAGTTTAGAGGACCCTATTATATATAAATAGGCGTATAACCTATGAAGGAAAATAATAATTATTCAGATCTCAAAATCACACCATTCAAATAGTAAGTTACTATATTCAGCACGAGTCACTTATTCGTGGCTTGAAAGCTAGTGAAGTTTCATCTTAATTCAATTTGACGATCAACAACTTTAAATCGAGGTAGCCTGACTCCTAAAGCATCAGTAATGAGTATATGACTAGCAACTACAAGCATTTGCGAGCGGCAAAAATGGAATATATAACCTTGATATATAGGAAAACATCTTAATGACAAGGTCATCATACCAAAGAATGGATTTCAAATGACCTTTTAGAGACCAAAGAATTTGGATCCTTTTCATCAATTTTTTCTCCACTTTCTGTCAATTTAAGAAAGAGATAGTCACAATGTGTAAGACTCATTATTCAAGTGGAATTCACACATTCAAATGAGACTTGCTATTTTAATAGATCTTACATATTCTATATTTAATTCTTTTTGAAATTAACAAAAAATAAATAGAAAGAAATAAAGAGGATCCAAATTCCTTGAATACGTTGAAATGCCCTATATTTGTTTGCAAAAGATTTGGCGGAAAACCTATACTAAAAGCGGGAAACTTCCAAAATATCAGAGTAGTAGTCCTACAAGGCCCCCCCCCCCCCCCCCCTCCCAAAGAAAAAAAAAAAAGCGCAGTAACAATCCTGTGGAATAAACTCAAACTTGACTTAGAACATCTGTTGGCTAAAGAGCAGCTACCAGTATAGACAATAAAATTGTTTCTCCATGCAAAAAGGTCATTTGTACTAATTGGAGAACATGAACAAGATAAAAAGCAAGTCAGGGAGTGTTTAACGGTCTCCCTCATTACTGTCTTCATCATTTTCCTCTTCATCATCGCCATCTTCCTGCACAAGTATAACTCGGAAGTCAGAACATAGGAATAAGAACATTTACTAGACAGTACAAGGCATTAACCAACCTCAATATACAGTATTTTCACATAATTGACAAGCAGAAAATCAATTGGATTCCATAAATAGTGACAATAGTCTAATTCCTTGTCTGCTTTATTCAAGGTTTCAGTTCTGATTTACCCAGTGTGCGCAATTACAACTATTGCCAAATTGGAGACACAGCAAAAGCTGTGGATGGGAACAGATTACTCCAGTTGAACCATCAAATTATGATAAACCAGTATTGCTAACTTCTTTAACTTCTTGCGGAGGCATTACCCTCTTTGCCAAGCAGGCACAAAAGGAAAGAAAATACCTATATTGGAGACATAAGATATCTGAAAAATGGCAGGATATCTTAGTGATATTCTATAAAGAATTTCTTAGGCGAAATGTCCATTGAAAAAAATTTTCCAATTTTATGATGTTCAGTCTGACAATTGGTCAAATCAAGTCCACTTTATTCCCTAATACCAAGGTTTTATCCCCTTTGTATAAGAAAAAATAACCAACCAATACTGAGAATATTTTTTACCCCCCGCCCCCCCTTCTTTCTGGTCCACTAGAATAAGAGGACACTGATAAACTTGACTTGAAGGAGAGAAAGCAAGCAACTCCTATATATATGAAGCTATCATGAAGAAGCTACCATGTCACATACTCGGATATGCACAACGGAGAACAGCACATAATATCATTATCACACACATATAAAGCCAATGGGCATAGTTAATCACTCCTTTTTCTTTTCATCTACCCCCTTTCCTGCCTCCTTTCGGAAGAGAATGAGAGATTTGATTCTGGGGCATCTTTGGTAGAGAGCAAACCAAAAACACAATTCAATTCATTCATTCACACTCTACATGCAGTTATCCCTTATTTATACTAATAGGGATACCATTAAGATCTCCTAACAAAACTAACAACCTAACTAACTAACTAATTCCAACTAATTACCACATAACAATCTTGACATACATCTAGCAACTAGGTTTTCTGTCACTATTTCAGCTAGGATTCTATGACTTACTGGAAAAAAATTACATGAGAATGAATCTTTATTAGGCGATAGATAATGACAACTGTTCCAAGATTGAGACAATCCAGGACTAATTAGTCATGTAAAACAGAGTTTTCCATTTTGAGTTCTACAACCTAGTTTACGTAACTGAACTTCCAAACAGAACCCTATTCTAAATAGTAAACCCTATTACAAATTTAAATGCAAAATGTTAATCATAGTTAAACTTCATTCTTCCTTGATAAATTCTGTTATGTTTCACATTTGGCCAGGATAATCTGGAATAAGACAGTGAAGGTGTCTAAGAGACCATATATATATTATTTACAAATTTTAATGAAGCCATGAATGTGTAAGTATGAATAAATGTACATAACTGCAAGTGTGAATGTGCATGAGAGTCTGATAAGATAAGTACAATTTTCTAATTTGCATTTCTTTTTCCATATAAAATTCAAATTGCAAGCATGCAAAATCTTAAATGGAACACCTCTTTCAAGTACACAACTTGATCAATCGACAGAACAATTGGGGGAAAAAGAAAAAGTTATCAAACCACCAAGAATTTATAATAGCTTACCTCTTCTCCATCTTCATCCCCATCCAGATCCTCTTCATCAGCATCCTGCAACAATAGATTCATAATATCCTCCATGAGTACACGTAAAATTAATATGAACTTTAATACAGATTTTTCATTATGTGTATATTTGGAATAAAAAGAGCGGGTCAAAGAAGAAGTATACTGTCCACTATACAGGACAACAAAATGTGACTAAATGATAAGAAAATTACGTTGTTGAAATACTTTAGAGGATTAGGCCATAAATCTTCCTTAATTATCTCAGCAACCTGCAACGCAATTTGCATTCCATGGAAATTGAAAACAAAAATATCATAATGTCTATTCAATTTTCATGCAATATAATATATTTTGACAAAATATTTTCAGTTCCACTATCTGTGAAAGCTCAACAATGATCTAATCTATCACTTATATATATGAATCATTCCCTTACTTCAGATCATACGCTGCAAATTAAAGCCATAAGATATCAGCAGATCACAGTTTATATTGGTAAGGTTGACATACACACACATTCCCCTACTGCATCTCCTAAATTTACCTCATCGCCAAACTCCGCCAAATCCTTCTGCTGTGTTTCGCTGAACCAACTGAAAAAGCTGCATCCACCAAAAACAAAGTGAACAAGAGCATTTAGAGGAAAGATCTATATGAATGAAATCATTCAAAAATTCTTTATCATTTTTATACCAAAATGGCTAACTAAGATTTTTCTTTCAAATACTGTTTGACACTGCAGAATGCAAGGATATTCCTCATGGTTCAGATTTACAATTACATTTATTCACGCTCTTCATTAAGCAACAATGACAAAAATCTGTAGATCACCAGGACTCAGCACTGGGACCCCTTAACCATCAATGGATTAATGTGCTAAGGTCCTCTGTCAATATATGTTTAAAATCTAATCACATTAAAATAAATTTTAGTGGCCGCAAACATTTTCACTATATATAATTAACTTAGCTATCATAATGTCCCATCAGTCCTTTTGACTTTCTCCACACACTAAAACAGGCCATGAATTAATTAGAGAAATACCTTTCACAAGCAAGGGGACGTTTGTTTCCTTTTGTCTCATGATGTACTCCATTAGCAACACCCTTCACAAATTACAAACTATCATCAATGTTGCAAAAGGAAAAAAAATTGAAAAGAGGCCAAATAATATATCATAACTATATTACCATGCCCTCCTTCCACTTGATAGTAGTACCAGTAATCTTAGTTGTTCCATCGTCAAAAAATGTGAAAGTTTTTGTCAACTTTGAATCTTCAAAATAAGGATTTTCCTTAAAATTCTGAAAGGTTAGGAATTTATAGATATCAGAAACATGCCAGAAAAAAATCAACATTAAATCCATTTGCTGATCACACCATGAAAGTTGATCCCAATAGAAAATATCAGATCTAAAATACAAATACACAACTCCTCTCTCAAAGAAGAAAACAAAAAGGGGACGTTGGTAGATTATGCTCAAGAACAAACAGCAAGAGTGAGAAAAGAAGCTCACAAGTGTGATGGAGTACCCCAGCTTCACATCTTTGAAGTCTTCAACATCAAGTGAATATAAATACTTGAAGATCTATGTCAAGAAGAAAAGGAAAAGTATAAGAAATTGCTCGACCATACCCCAAGTCCTCAAGCCAATTTAGTAACTTCAGTGTCACACAACTTTAAACTTGACCTCTTTGCAGAAATGAATGTTGTGAATAATAAGCAAAGAAAATGCTTAGTCCATAAGATTTAAATAGAATAATAGGAAGTAAATTTCAGATTATTTTCCAAACCTTCTGGTCTTCCTCGGTCAAAAGATCACATAGTGCAGGATGACTCAAGAACTGCACAGTGAAAGATAGAATGAGTCATACTGAAGATTTCCTGCTCCATTGTTACTTAAAAAAGACCTAGAAAATTTATAGCCATTAAATGAACTTAAAACTCCCCCCCCCCCCCCCCCCCCTTTTTTTTTCCATTGTTATTCTTAGAACAGTGGATGGTCACTAACTGCAGTCAACCAGAAGTCAGGAATAGTTTTGATGATTTCATTCCGTCTATCATAGACTGGCTTGCGTATCTCATTATATTTCTGCTCAACTTCCAAAACTTTATCACTGGCTTCTTCGTTAACCTGTAAAGAATAAAATATCATAATAAAGCCATGTGAGATTCATACTGTGTTAATGTTTTAAAATATAGAACAGAGGGAAAAAATAAGATGAGAGAAAAGATTCTAGCTATTAATCAGAATTCCATCCTCTAAGTTAGAGATTTATACAAAAAGTAATTTAGGAGGAATGATCAGAATTCCAGCACTCAGTCTAGTCATAATGACAGCAACCAGTATATTCCTTGATTCTCACCGATCAATCCAGACTTAATTGCCTTACTACACAACCCAACTAATCAATAAGAAAAGATTCTTGTAATATGTATTCTTAATTTGTCGACAGTTAAACATTCTCTAAGGTATTTCACTAAACAACTGCTGTTTCACAAGAAGTTAGTAACTTAGCATTGGCTTTAGAGATTACATGGGGTTGAATCAATTTCATGGAAACAAAACTACAAAAGTATAACTAGTAACATATTGTGACACATGATTCATTGTTGCACACGATTATAGCATTGCCCTTTTTCTCTATAACAAATAGAGAATAGGAAGAGTTCCATGGAATTCCAAAGAAACAGCACGAAATGGAACCAACAATCACCAATCTTGTATAGAAAGTCAGACTTCAATTTGACAACGACTTTCCATTTGTAGCTTCGGCTATATATTTATTATTTTGTGTTAAATTGCAGTAGATATAAAACACAACCTTAAAATTATGAAATTGCTGCAGATTTGAACGAAGACATGATTCAAAACATAATACTAGACAATGACCACATTGACTAAGGTGAATATACATGATGTACTGCAAAGCAAAATTCAGGAATATAATTCAGACCTTCAAAGAGTAAGCTTTAAAAAAGCTACCAGACCCACTATTGTAATTCACAAGTGCATAATATACCATCACCTCCCAACTCTAGGAATGTCAGCTAAATCACCTCAACAATAACTTTTCTCTCCTCGAGAAGTAAAAAATATTATCATACAAACCCACATTCTTCTCCTTCAGTCGCATAAGAGAATAGAAATGTAAAGGAACTCGTCATTAATGCACCATCATAATTGACGACAATGACCACCGAAATGTGGCTCTACAATCACACAAACGTATATACATATTACACACATTCAGAAGAGAATGGCAGGGCAAAGAAATGAAAGACAGAACCTTCTCGAGTTCATCCTTAACTTCCTGCAATTTTTCAATAGAGAGAACGAGTTCACCGTCAAGGTGATCAGAATCATCGTCCTGACCCCTCTCTTACCCAGGGCCTAAAGGGAGAAGGCGACAGATTTTAACAGAGGGGGGAGGGGGGAGGGGGGAGGGAGAGGTATTTTAATAGGAATGAACAAACATATATTGTTTGGATAAAAGAAAAAAAATAATAATATATAAATTATTTTGTTGTTTATATATTTTAAAAAGAATAAGTTTGGATTTCTTGCCCTTAAAATATATTTGAGTAAGAATATTGAATATTTATTTATTTTTTAATATGATAATATACTCGTGTTAATTGATACGTTAAAATTTTTTTTCATCTGCCACCATGCTGAGAGAAAAAAAATTTAATAAATTTTTTTTTTTCTTTTCTCATCTCCAAAAATTTCATTAAATTTTTTCTTCTCTTTCCTCCCCTCCCCTCCCCTCTCCCCTCTCTCCTCAAATCAAACTAGGAGGGAGAGAACCCTAATTTGTGAGAAAACAAAGTTCAAAGCTTCTGCGGAACAGAAAGAGGCAGGCAAGGGCTAGTGGTCTCACGAGACGGAAAATCGGCGTAGGGGTTTCGTAAGCCAAAGAGTGTCGTTGGATTGGGACCCGCAGTTCAAGCAAACATTACATTAAGGTTTAGATAAAGATACTTTCGGACGGAAGAAAATGGGACCACCAACTGGAGCGCGCGGACCACCCCTGAACCGGATGCTTTGCAAAAATGACGATTACACCAATTTTCTTTTGAAAATGTGTTCAATTATACTTTTCTTTGTCTTCTTTCAAAAATTATATTTCATTCTCTTGATATTTAATAAAATTAAATTTAAATAAAAATTTTTATATCTTTGTAATCATTTTTTTAATTAAAAGATAATAAATATATAATTTTTAATAATATAATAAATATATAATTTAATTAAAAAATACTTAATTATTTGTAAAAACTATATGCCTAGAAATGATATTACTGAAAATCAGTATACTTATCATATTTTAATTAAAAAATTTGATGTTAAGGATATAAAAAATTATATATAAATTTTTTCTTATTTAATATATGTGTAAAATTTTATTTTAGTCCCTCAAAAATGATATTTTTTTATTTAATTCCTTATAAAATTGTTTTCTCAATTTGATTCTTCACGTATAAGATATTTCTCAATTTAATCATTTACATATAAGTACTTTTCAATTTAATTCTTTACAAATAAAATTATTATTAATAATAGTCTCTCACATATTAGTATTTCTCAATTTAACTAATGATATTATTGATAACAATTTTATTTATGAAGAATTAAATTGATAAAACAATTTCATAAAGAAACAAAATTGAGACATGCCTTATATGTGAGGGACCAAATTAAAAAAAAAATTATAAGAGACTAAATTAAGAAATACACAATCTATAAAAGAACTAAAATAGAGTTTTACTCTTTAATATATATTGCAAAATATCTTTTCAAATTATTTTCTATTAATAAAGTCAAATTTTTGAATAATATGATACTATAATTTTATTTTCAATATAATAGAAAATTAATTAAGTCAACATTAAGTTTTAATACCAGACTATAATTTTTTTTATATGGCATTCAAGATAATTAAATAATTTTATTTTTCAAAGAAGCATATATTATACAAAAGAAATTAGCTTCATTGACCAACTGTAAATCAAAGAAATATTTTCGTAATATACATCAAATGTCAAAGAATTTAAAAATAATTTTTGAAAAAAAAAAATTCAAGTATAGTTTATTGAAATTTTAAAACAAATCAGTATAATTTATTTTTTTAAAAATGGAGATTATAGGACGTGATCATGGTCATTAAATATCATGAGGTAAGGTTAAAACTTTAAACTGAAACAACACCAACCTTCGTGTGAAAAAATTGTAAAATCAAATCCGAAATCGATTGTTCTATGTTCATTGTATTTTTATAGTCTTGTAAGTATTAGATTAAAGGGAAAATTTCTATGGAAGATCTCAAATTAAAGATATTTATATTAAAGGATAATAAATTTTGAAATTATTCTAAAAGATTTTTAAATAAAAATTTTAATTTAAAATTCTAAAGTGTAATTTTTTTGTATAATTTAAATTTTTAGTCATAAAACTATTTTAAATAATTTCAAATTTTAAAATCCTTTAATATAAATATCTTCAACTTAATGTCTTTAACTATAATTTTTCCTAAATCTGAACCTATATCTTATTTGAATGAAGATTAGTATAATTCATACATAAATTACGTTTAATAACCAAAAAAAAAAATATGTACCAAAAGAAAAACCGAAATATAAATTAAACGTTTTATTATATTTTATAATAATAAAAAAAGAAGTTTTCCTTAAACTTAATCGTTTTTAAGGTTAGTTTAGACCTTCTCGTATCTCTCATAATGCATGAAGTTCCAATTAGGATAAGTATAAATTAGCAAGTTACTAATACGCAAAAAAATAATAATAATAATAATAATGAGAAGAAAATAAAGTAACTTCTAGTTATGCGGGCTCGTCTCAATTTAATTTTTCTTAAAGGTAAAACATTTTTTAATAAAGTCTCAAATATATAAGGATCTGGTAGATAAAATTGATCGGAGATTGCATACTTGCGTGGAGTTTCTAAAGGAACCGCACTTTAATTGATGCGAGAATGGCTCACTTCATCGAAGGTTTTAAGTAGGACAGTCTTCGAATGCATATGTTTTTACCCAGAAAGTTGTGTGACAAGATTTGATAAAAGCGGTTTGAGTTTTAAACTAATTCAATTAGTCAATAAGGCTCTAATGACCAAACATGACTGAAGGCTAATTGATTATCAGCAAAATATTTTTTTCACTCGACTTTTAAGGGCTAACTATGCAGAAATATGTTAAAAGGATAGCCCGCTTCATGTACCTTGAATGTGAAAAGGCATTGAAAAAAAGAGTGTTTTGATCATTTTTTATCTTCAATGGCAAGTTAGATTAGGAGAAAGTATTTTAATTTTTAACCATTTATGGTGACTTATACAATTAGGTCATGAATACCAAAAATTAATAGCGTTGGATCTTCGCCTACATTCTAAGAAAGATTAAAACATTCAAGTTCTTTAAAATATTTATTCTCTTCAAATGAGGAATAAATTGTCCAACAAACTTTTTCTCTCACTACTCAAAAGGATAGATTAATTTGGATAGGGAGCAGAGATGGGGAGTACAAAATTGCTAACTCATAAGCCATCATTAGTCAGATTATGTGTATCAAATTCATAATTCCTGATCTTCTTCTATATTCTAAGAAAGATAAGAACATCCAAGTCTTTTAAAATATTTACTCTTCTCAAACAAAGCAATAACTTATCCAACGAGCTTTTTTATCTCACTGCTCAAAAGGATAGATTAATCTGGAAAGCACAAGGTTGCTAACGGTTTCAAATTTTTAGCTGAAGATCAGGTTAGGGAAATTGGCTCCTTTCTGAAAGCCTGGAAGCACTTGTGGAAGCTCAGGCTGCCTATGAGAATAAATTTGTTTGTCTGGAAATTGATTGCCAGGGCTTTGCTTGTTGCTGATCTACTGCAACAGCATTATCTTCACGTTGAAGCACTGGCCCTTTTTGCTTCCTTCATTCTGAATCATTAAATCATTTTCCTGCAACGTTCCTTCGCTAGAGCATTATGATTTGCTCTTCCACTACCTCAATAGTGGACCTCATTCAAGAGCAGGACCTCATTATCCAGCCGAAAATTTGGTTTTTCCCAAGGAGATGGTCACTTACAGCATATGGGGAGTTATATCAACATGGTTGTATTAATCTTAGATGGTATTTCGCTGAATAAAAATAGAATTATCCATGAAGGTTATGAAGGCCAATCCTGTTGAGGCTTTCAAGTAGGTTCAGAGGATGATACATCAATACCGAGTTGCTTGGATGAAAGACCAGAGGGGGGCTAGTTCCTTACCAGTATCTAGGTAGGGGAAATTCTGGCATTATGCAGCGAAGCATTTCGAAGGATGGCTGGTCAATAGTGGTTTGGAGTGGAAGGGAAGGGAGGCAAAAGAGCAATAACAAGGTTGTTTGGTTTAATGGTATTCTGTTTAGGTAATGAGGGTGGAAAGATTCAAGACATAGGAGCTTGATCATATTTAATTTTAATTGCGACAAGAAAGGCCCTTTATTGACAGGAAATAATTTCTAAACCAGGAGAATACAGGTTGCAGATTTTGTTCTTGGAAAAGAAGCATCATGACACGATGGTTTCTAACTACACAAAGGATCATCACCTTCTGACATTTGGCAGGAACATTCACAGTATGGTCACTTAATTCAACACGAGAATTTGAAATTTGGTGCTGCACGCTCATCTCCGCAATATTGTAGGAGATGCTTGGCATGTGTTTATTTATTTATTATTTTTTTGTGTAGAAAGAGATAAAAATTTATTTATGAAGATAAAAATTCTACATATGAAACAACAATTACACTTCATATTATAAAATATATGTCCTTTTATTGTTTATTCAATTTTTCCTTGCACTCCTATTTCACAATTAAATTTTTAAAAAATTACATTTCATAATTATAATTTAAGAATATTTATTATAAAGGATTTTAAATTTTAAAAGTCTCATAAATAAAATTTTTTTGTCTTTAGTTAAAAGTTTTATTCTCAAAATTAAAATTTTTTATTTTCATAATTAAAAATTTATCTAACAACTAAAATTTTTATCCTCGTAATTAAAATTTTTAATCTACTTTACAACCGAAAAAGGAAATACATATTTGACAAATGCTTAACTGTATCCTGCAATCACACTAGTGATAGTTAAGGAGTTTGAGGATCAGCGTTGTATAACGACCAAAATTGGAAGTACGATGACAAAAGTAGATATGAACTTTACAATTTTTCCTGTTTCAGTCTGAAATAATTACACAAAAATGCAAACAAATTGAAGCTACCGCATTGTACTCGTTGGTGAAGGAATGATGCATCATAGCAAAATGATACAGCCTCAGAACATGCAAAAATGAAACGCATTAGGATCCTCTAAGCAATATTGCCAGTTGAATTCAACATAATTTCTAGTCCACTTTGGAGTACAGAAGGGTACACTTACATTCCTTACAACAACAAAACAATGGGCATTGAAACGAAGCAGGATGCACCTGTTTAGTTTGTCAACGAACGCGGTCTAATTCACAAATTTGGCATCCCTCACTAGCTCAATGTTTAACTGTCCACCTTTACTAACAATTAGTAGAATTTATGCAAAAATTCCTGGTGTTTTTTGTTATGTTCCTGTGACACCTTAATCTACTACCGCTACCTAGCCTCTCACTGGGCTCGGTTCCATATGATTTTCAAAGAATCAACACTAGTCCGTGGCATTTTTATACTAGGAAACGGGGTTTCATACACTCAACTTCTGCCCCGTGGGTCCTGTGAACCCATCATTTATATTCTCAACTCAAACTCCACTTATACAATTCATACATAGCATAAATCAAACCATAAGCCACGGGTATAGAGCCAAAAACCAGAAAAATGCACTTTTCTCACTTGTGCCCAAAAGTCATATTTTGGCTCTAACTTTAAAAAATCATAACTAATTCTAGAAAAATGGGAATATAGTCAACTTTAGCTCTCTAGCAAGCTCTAAGTGTTTTCTTTACACTAAAAATCATTCCCAATCAAAATCTCAGCATTTGGACCATGTTTGACATCGAAAATGGGAAGGAGGTCCGGCTGTCACTGTTTCTAGTGCAGCTTACTGTCATGACTTTCGAAAATTCATAACTAAATCCACAAAAATCCAATCTGGGCACATTATACCAATTCGGAAAGCTACGGATGTCTACTAGAGAAGAAAAATAAGTCCAGATCAGTTCAGTAGATCCTACTCCCCGAAAATCGATGGAACAGTAACGGGGGTCAGGAGAGCTCCCTGATGCTGATACAGAACTTCAGACGGTTCGTTCTCTCTCTACAGACCTCCGATTTGGGTGATTCCAGTTCCTATAAGTCACTGTGGTTGTCTAGTTTATGTGTATAAAATTTCACCACATTTGGAATCCATTTGGTCTAAGAATGCCACAGATTTCATTTCTGGTTTATATGAACAGTGCATGACCAATCCATTAAATTTTCCCAAATTCAACAATTCGCTAAATATTCTCTAGACTTCCGAATATTACCAACTTTAGCTTCTCAAGAAGCTTTCTACAAACTCTAGAGGCACGCCAAATTTCATGGCAAGAGGAGCTCATCCGGTCATACTTTGACGGAGCTCTCAAATTTCCCGGTTTTGGCATCCAAGAGGTCCAAAACGGGTCCAAAAGACCTCTCATACATTCTCTCTCCCCATGGACAAGTTTGAAAGCATAAAATTAGGATATATAACAAGTCCATGTGGTCCAAATCATCATACATTCAAATCTCGCTATGCTATGGCCAAATATACACTATTGCAGTCATTCGTCAAAAAGGGTAAAACCCTCATTTCCATTCATTTGGCTATCACATAGTATATACATCATCTCTTCATACATATATACTTTCTACAACATTTACATCTCAAAAATAGTGGGCGCATATTCACTTAGCACCACTTTACATCAAAATTACATCAAAATATCCAAAAGAAAGTAATATCTATCAATGCATGCTCCTAGGCTCCTTGGTGTGTGCTCGGTTCTCCTTGAGCTCCACCTAGCATATTAAGTTGGGAGGGGAAGGGGTGAGATTCAGGGAATCTCAGTAGCTCATGCACTCAATCAAATAAGCAATCAAGGCATATAACAAGTCAAAGCATGTGAATAAGCATTTAGCCATTCTCAAACATCCATCACACATTGTACATGCTATGGAAATCACAACAATGCCAAAAATGGGCTCTAGGGACTTTTGGTCTAGCCTCACCCGAGTTTAAGGGACTTTTGGATGGCCTCACCCGAGTTTAAGGACTTTTGACTTGGCCTCACTCGGTTGAGACTTTTGGCCTTGTCTCACCCATTCTCAAGGGACTTTCGGCTTTACCTCACCCATCTCAAGGGACTCTCGGCACTATCTCACCCGAGCAATTCTCACATTTCAATACACAAGCACATTGGCATCAATGCATCAAAGCAATAGCATATGGCATATTCCACACATCAAGCATATACATAACATACAATGACTATTACAACCAAGAATGCAACAAGAAAGAGTGGGAAGAGAGAGCTACCTTATGAGTCAAATCCAACACTAGCTTTTCCCTTCAATTTCTCCTCTCCCTCCTTAGGTTCACAATCACACCTTGATGGAGATGTTTCTCTTGAGCCTAGACACACAACAGCATGCAATTACTCTCTTAGAATGTATTCATTCAGATCAAAATCTCATAACATACCAGAACCTAGAGTTCTCTCTCTCTCTCTAGAATGCCATCAACTCTTTCTCTCTCTCAAGCTCCCATGGTAGTGGAAAACAACATTTTCAAAGAAAACACAAAGATTCAAAGGTGTTTTCCACTTTCTCTCTTCTGACCCATGCTCAAAAACCATCTATTTTTACAAACAAAATCGTAGGAAAAGAGGGCAAAGGGAGGGGATCAGAAATCTAAAGAGAAATAGGGGAAATTTCCTTACCTTTCCCTTGCTCTTCCTCCTTCTCTTGATCTCTCTCACTCTCCACGCCTCTTTTCTCTCCTTGGGTCGAAGTCTAGGACAGATATGAGAGAAGAAATGAGTTTGGGCGTTTAATGAAGTCTAATTCTCGCTATTTACTCTCTTCCGGACTGACCCTCGCTACGGTGAAAATTAACCTTCGCTATAGCGAGCTCGTGTTATCTGGCTTCGCTATGGCGAGGCTTAACCTTCGCGATAGCGAACTCGCATCAGTTCCCTTCGCTATGGCGAGTATCGACCTTCGCTATGGCGAACTCGCGTTAGTTCCAGACCTCACTCTCGCTATGGCGCAGGCTACAGCGAGCAACTCCCTGATTTTTGTATGGGCTGCTGCTAGCACTCGCTATAGCTAGAACCTCGTTCGCTATTGCGAGAAGGCATTCTCGCGACAGCGAGACCATTTCTCGCTATTGCGAGAAGACTTAGCAGAAATTCTGAATTCCGAAAATTTCCAGCTTTCTACTTTCTTTCTTTTCTTTTTCTTTTCTTTTTCCCGGTTGTTACAGTTCCACTGATCTCTGGTTGTTTCCTATCGGCACAATTAGATGAATCACCAAAATTTATGGTCTAAGTAGAGTAACAAGAATTTCCAGGTGACAGGAATCACAATAAATGGCAAGTCATATATTAAAGTGAAAATATAAAAACATATATATATATATATATATAAAGTAACCTGTAGCAATAATTTCAAGGTGACAGGAATCAGAATAAATGGCAAATCATATATTAAAGTGAGAACATAAAAGCATATATATATATATTAACCTGTAGCAATATCCCTAGAGTTTTAACTATGCAACCCAGTGCAGGTAAACATGTGGGAAAATAAGGGGCTACAAAAAGAAACAGTGGTCAGTGTCATCCCTTCCCTTGTAAGGACAATACAAGGATTGTAACTTGAGGCCTCAACTGTTACAACAATTGCAATATATATATATATATATATATATATATATATATATGTGCTGGTATCAATTGAGATCACATTGAAAAGGCCACGTTTGGTATCATACCTTGAAGTGAGATGAAAAAGAAACCACAAAAAATGAGAATCTTTAATTTATACAATATCTATTATGCTTTTGTTATTATTTTTAATAATATCTTTATCTTTTTATTATTTTTTAATAAAAAAGGAGAATCATTTCTTATTATATCCTCATTTCTTGTCTTTTTCTATATCGATCCTATGTACCAAATGTAACCTAGAAAAACAACTTTGGAATAAGTGAATATCCTTCCTTTGTCAAGTGAACAGACCAATCATGATTACGACAATAAACCCATTGTTGCATTTCCACAACAAAAAGAGATATGCTATTTTTTTTTTTCACTTAATGCCTATTGATATTCCAAATGTACCCCTCCTAGGTCCTGGAGAAGAAGATGCATCATAGGTTGATGAATAATGCAACTTGTCAAGTATATTGGGTAATATGGGATTTCCATATTCTCTTCCCCAATCGAGATATTATCCTCTCTTCACCCCCAGAAAAGATTGATTGAATCAGCAAAAATTTGGAGCATGAAGCATTATTACATCTAATTTTTTAAGGAGAAACTAGATTAATATTATTAATCTACAATAATTTATAGTTCGCTTGGTTGCACCAATAAGATGAAGCACCTAGGCTCTCTTTAAAGAGAAGGGAGGGACTCAATTAGTAATAATATCTACAATTACTACTTGTAACATATATTTGTATTTACTAGGAAACATGAAATAAATTGAAGGAAAAAAATTTAAAAAAAAAAAAAAACAAAGCAAATCTTCCTACAAAGCAATTCTATAAAGAGAGGGGAACCAAAAAGAAAAAAGAAAACTATTGTAGGAAAAATATATTCAGTGAGTCTAACCTAATAAGATCTTGTATTTATAAAAGGACATACCAAACAAAACATTGATGACCAACAAATATAGAATATTACCCTAATTACAAAATGTCATAATATATTTTCCCATTAATTACAAAATTATAACCTACTAAAAATATAATAAAGCATGTGTTAAATATTTACATTTCAATACTCCTTTCAAAGTGGAGCATATAAATCATATGCATTAAGCTTGTTACAAACGTAAGAGATGCGTGATCCCCTTAACGCTTTAGTGAGAATGTTAGCTACCTGATCATTGGAGTTGACTTGGTTGATGATAAGAGTCTCAAATAATATCTTCTCTTTGATAAAATGATAGTCAACTTCAATATGTTTGATTCTCTTATAAAAGGCAAGATTGAGTGTAATATGTAAAACAGCTTGATTATCACAAATTAACTTAAATATCCAAATTGGAGTTTTTAAAACAATTGTTTCATCTACACTAGTTCACACGTTATCAATGCCCTAGCATGGTATTCTGCTTCAGCACTAGGCTGGGCCATAACATTTTGTTTCTTACTTTTCCAAGATACAAGATTCCCTTAATAAAAATGCAATAACCTATAATAGATTGTCGATCTATAGGAGATCCTGCCTAATCAACATCAGCATATCCAACCGCTTAGGTATATTTATGATCCTCATATAATAAGCCTTTCTCATGAGCTCCTTTGATATACTTGAGAATGTGTATTACTACATTCCAATGACTAGTACATGATGACTATAAGAATTGACTTATTATACTTACAACAAAGGAGATATTCAATCGAGTGATAATAAGATAATTTAATTTTTCAACTAGTTGCCAATATCTACCTGGGTCTGTCAAAGGCTCTTCCTATCTTAGTATAATTTTAATATTAGAATCCATAAAAGTATCAATTGGGTAACAATCTAACATGCTAGTTTTTGAGAATATCAAGTACATACTTTTTTGAAAAATTACTATTCTAATATTTGATTAAACTACCTCAATGCCTAAAAAGTATTTTGATTTGCTCAAATCCTTGGTTTGAAAATGATAAAGAAGGGGGTTATTTAAGTTGAGAGATTCCATCTTGATCATTTTCGATGATAACGATATCATTAACATAGACAACTAGAAATATGCAAATGTTAGAAACTTGATGCATGTAAAATAAAAAGTAATGGGCTTCGTTTTTAATCATCCTAAACTATAAGACAACATTGTTAAATTACAAAAACCAGGCTCGTAGTGATGTTTGAGCCCATAAATAGACTAATATAACTTACAGACTAATCCAAACCCCCTGAGCAACAAACCCAGATGGTTGCTCCATATAGACTTCCTCCTCAAGATTACCATAAAAAAAGGCATTTTTAATGTCAAGTTAATAAAGGAGTTCGTGCTAAATAGCAACAATCAATAAGACTACATGGATGACAACAATCTAGGAGAAAGTGTCGCTATAATCTAAACCAAAAATCTAAGTGTAGTCTTTAGCTACAAGGCGTGCCTTAAGATGATCAATAGTACCATCAGGGCCAACTTTAACCGTGTAAACCCATCTATAACCAACTACAAATTTATCAAGTGATAACTGTACAAATTCCCAAGTGCAATTTCATTGCATCACTTGCATTTCCTCAAGCATAACCTGTCTCCATCTAGGATGAAAGAGAACCTCGTAGGTAGTATACGGAATGGAAATAAAAGACAAAAAGGATACAAAAGTATTATAGGATGATAACAAATGATGATAACTGAGCAAAACTATAAATAAGATAGCAATTACGAGAAGAATGAATACCTTTGTGAATGGTAATGAGAAAACCATCATCAAGAACCAAGTCAGGAGTAGGAGTAGGCATTGAAATTGTGGGTGAACCAGCAAGGATATCCATAAACTTTACAAGAGTGATAACTAGAAATGGTGCGGAGAAGAAATAGAATCAATAGTAGACTCAACCACTGAAGGAGGACTAAGATTAAAGGATAGGACAGGAAGGACATCAATGATAGTGGGAGAATTATGAGAATAGGTCAAAGAATAAAAATGTGTGGACTCAAAAAAAAAGTAACATCAACTGTCATGAAATAATGATTAGTGTCGAGAGAATAACATCGGTACCTTTTTTTTGAAGATAGGAGTAACTCAAGAAAATACACTTGAAGGATTTAGCAAATGGTTTATCTCATCCTAGAGTCAAATGATGAACAAAGCAAATACAACTAAACACACAGGGAGGAAGATGATACAAAGATTCATCAGGAAACAAAATAAAATAAGGAACCAATTTTGTAATATAGAGGAAGGCATCTGATTGATGTAGTGAGAATAACATCCCTCCACAAGCGAGCAAGAACATTGTAATGAAGCAATAAAGTACGAGCTACTTCAATGGGATGGCGATTTTTGCATTCTGTTATTCTATTTTGCTGAGGAATATAAGCACAAGAAGATTGATGAAGTATCTCTTGTGCAATCATAAAATTTTTAAAAGGAGTAAAAAAATATTCACATGTATTATCATTGTAAAAAAATTTTGATAGAAATGCCAAATTAATTACAAATCTCATTGCAAAACTATTGAAAAATAAAAAATAATTTAAAATGACTTTTCATTAAAAATAATTGAATATAACGAGAATAAGTATCAATAAAAATGACAAAATATTCAAAGCCCAAAGTAGAACAAGTATGACTTAGTTCCCAAACATCAGAGTGAACGAGAGAGGAAGGATAGGCAACTCTAGTGTTATTACTTTTAAAAAAAGAGACATGTGAATGTTTACCTAATTAACATGACTCACAATTTAAAGAAGGCAAAGGCAAAAGTCTAGGTATCATTTGTTGAAGTTTATTAAGACTAAGATAACCTAAACGATAATATAACAATTTTAGAGAATTTGAAAAGGTGCAGATAATTGAAGATGTCTGCACAGATAGGTGATAAAGTCTACAAGATTCACATGCAATGCCCATCGTCTTCCCAGTATGCTGATCTTGTATAAATCACAAATGAATCATGATAGGTGAGAGTACAATTAAGTATTTGACTGAGTTTACTAACTGAAACTAGATTAAAGAGGCAACAAAGAATATAAAGGATAGAAGTTAAGGGTAAGGAAAGAAGTGGTTGAGATTGACGAATACCTTTGACAACTATCTTAAAATTATTAGCAAGAGTAATAGTAAGAAGTGAAGAAGGAGAAATATCAAAATGTGAAAAGAGATGTGAGTTACCAGAGATATGATCAGAAGCACCAAAGTGGAGGTCTAAGAGAGGAGAACTAAGAGAGACAGGCTACAACATTATTAGTCTATGTTATACATGCAATGGAGGTGGCAACATGTTTGGTGGTTTGATATTGGAGGAAAGCATTATCATCAGTTCTAAATAAAGTGATTGATGGAGAATCATTAGTTTGAGGAACATCAACATTCTCTATTATGGTAGCATTGGCCATCTTGGGATGACCATGTTAAGAATAACATTAGTCATAAATATGACCCAATTTGTTACAATAAGTGTAGTGAGGCCACTGCCCACAATTGTGATCACCATTGTTATGTCCTCTATGCCCTTGATTTCAATTGCAATCACTATATTGTGAAACAAATATAAAAACCTCAAGTGGCACAACTTTATTCTACATAATGGTCAATCGTTGCAACTGAGCAAAAACATTGTCTACGAACGATGTGTCAAGACTTTGAGAGAATTTGATCACAAACAAGAACAAAGTCTACCCTTAAACCGACAAGGGTAAGAACTATGACTAATTTGTCTCATTGGCATTCTTGTTCTTTGGCATTAATAGGGAACAATTCATTGAGTTTCTATTTACAGACTCGATCCTTCCTACATAAGTATTCATATCTGTATCCAACTACTTCAAACTAATCACTTTAGTTACAAAAGCATGAATACATTGATTGTCATTAGTGTACATAGATTTGGCCTTTTGCTAAAAAGTAAAATAGGTCTTACAAGTATAGAGAATATGCCATAACTTACAATCAACTGAATGCCATAATAGACCACAAAGTTGATGGTCTATTTTCTTCCAAGTTGGTCAATATGAAGCTATAATATTATCAACTTGTTTCCCTACATGATCCTCAAAGCCTTGGCCAAGGAACCAAAGTTCAACAAAGGTTGCCCAAATAGTATAATTAGAGTTATCTAACTTCCCAAGAGTAATAATGAGATTTCTTGAGAATACTGTAAGAAAAGTACTCATCTCTAGAGATGAAGAGGCTGGAACAACATCAAATGTACTATATTTGGATTAAAAAATACTCTAGAAGGTGACAAAAAGGAATAACAGTGAAAGATAGGCACAAAAACTTGAGATCTAATGAAGAAAGCCCCATACACTTTGAATAAGACTCAATTATGGAAGATGAATGACTAGGTTGGAAGGAAAAGAGACTAGCGAGGAGTTTTGGTCATACAGTGGCTAGAATGGTGGCTGCATGCGCCGTCACACACCGGCATGTAGGAGAAGAGCAAAGATGCTTAATCAGCACGTGGGGATGCGTATGGCTTCATCAGGAAGTCCAGCAGTGGGCGTTGATTGATTGACGACATCTGAGAAGGTTGGTGGGGTGCATGTGTCAAAATTTGATACAACACAGTGAGTAGAATGGTGCACAATCACTAAGAAAGGAGCTAACTGAAAAATAGCTCTGATATCATATAAAGAGAGAAAAAAATAGAAAATTATTGAGAGAAAAATGTAATCAGTGAATCTGACATAAATAGGATCTTATATTTATAAGAGTACGTACAAGACAAGACATTGATGACTAATAAATATAGAATATCAAAATATATTGCCCTATTAATTACAAAATTATAGCCTACCAAAAATATAATAAAACACATGTTAAATATTTACATTTCAACAAATTCTACATATTAACAAAGTGTGTCTTCTTTTACACGTGCAAATAACAAGCAATAATTTGTTTCCTAGTGGCTGCGTGCTTAGTTTTTTGCACAAATATTGTATGCATGACTATATAAAAGACCTATTGTCTCAGAGATATCATCTTGAACTTGCCTACTGAAAATTCAGTCCATGAGGAACCCAATGTCTTAAGGTTCTAGCAACTAAACTGCTGTATGTTTAAATCCTTTTTACTCTCTTCTTAGAGTTTAATATACTGTGAAATCCAAAGCATCTTCAATCTAAAATTATTCACAAAAAGGAAGGAGACATTGAACTATATAATCATTACAACTAAGGGTGTTCATTGGCCCATTAGACTTGAAGGACCCACTCTAACCCAACCTAATTTAGTCGAGCCGACCGGACCAAAAATGTAAATGAGCAAAATGTTAAACAAAACTATACCGGATCCACGGGCTAAAACATGTTCTGCCCAACTCAACCCAATAGTTTTTTTTTTTTTTAATTATCAACATCTTGCCATCTTATACTTTCTTTTTATTCTTATTTCATCTAATTTTTTTTGTATGCTGCAACTTTTATTACCTACCCAAATCCTTCTTATTTCTTAATTGTTTTCATCATTGATGTACATACTTATTGACATTTCTTTTGTTGAATGATAAAAATATACATATTTACCTAAGGCTAATTATGCTAGTATAATTTATATTTTGTTTGATAATCTCGGATTATTTTCCTATTACTGATAAAAACATAAGGGTTCTAGAAACCCATCGTTTAGAAATATATGCTTATGAATCTAGAAAAAAATATTTTTATATTGCAACTATCAATTTATATAGAAAAAAAAAAATGGCTTGAACGACGCTAACCCACCCTAACCCAGCATAAAATCAGACTTATTCAGGCTAGGCCGAGCCACAGGAATAAAAACAAACTCGATGTCTTAATTGGGTCGGATATCAAGCCTATTAAATGTCTAACCGAACCCTTTCCATGATCAGACCTAATTGCAACAATTTACATCAATTTTATTAACTCCCATATGATGTATCAAAAACAATGCTTAGTATCTATGCAGGTTGTCACTGTGACAAATTTTTGCAAGCTCAGAGTGCTAAGCATAAAGAAATTACTTTCCTCTTCAACCTCCACAAGAAACAACATAAAAAGCAATGCAAGGAAGGCAGGATCTAATACAAATAAGTACAAAGCACAGTGGTGGCACAAAAGAGAAAACTACAAATAGATTAATATTTTAGCAAAATTACCACAAAAGTGATTATATTAAGTAGCTACTTTGTCTGACCGCTCACGCTGCAAGGACTTTTCACGCTGTTTCCTGAGCAGCAGAAAACATAATCAATTGTCAGACAGGTAAGAATAAATAAAATCTTGAACAATGCCCGAGTATACATACAAAGAGAAATCAAGAATGCCAAAGTATTCACTAATCATTCACTCACAAACTTATGTCTGATTGTTAATCATAATAACACCGAACCTTTTTAACAATAGCCCACCCCCCCAACCTCAATATCATTGGACCAGAATTTTATAAAATGCTTCCATCCATTCACCCCATTGCTACACATGTATGAAACCTACTAGCCACAATAATATTCAACAACCAGAATCTATAAGCCCCACTGATGAAACAAAGGAAATATAAAAGTGCGTGCCACCATGAACAACCAGAGATTGTGCATGGATGTCACGTGCAATAGTGCATATGAGATATAAATAAAAACAGCAAAAATTTTCTTTAAAGAAAGAAGAGATTTTTAGATTCCAGAATATAGCGAAATAAAATAAACTGTTTGATCTAGGTCTACAATACTGAGGAACTTACTTGTCGAACAATTTAATGAGTGACTGTGGCCTTGCATAACCATATTCCTTTTTTTCAGTTTTTAGTTTCACTGCACTGCTTGACGCTGGTTGCCCTTCCTTTGTGGCAGTTTTTCCTTTTGCTGCTTTACCCCTTGATTCTGGCTTCCAATTAGCTTTGGCAAGAGACTGACCAAGTAAGTTAGCAATGTCATTGGCCATTGCCTCAGCCTTCTTCACATATGGAAAAGTATCCTCATTATATTGGTTTGACAACCACAAATAGGTAGATAGCACCTGATGCCTAGTCTCAAGGTCAATAAGCTCTGAATCATTCCGAGCACAACCTTTTGGCATACCCATAGCTATATTGACAGGGACATTCTGACTGTAAGTTGAAGCAAACCTTAGTAAGTGGTACATTGCTTTTGGGTCTCTAACATTAACAGGGGCAAAAGAGAAGTTAAATCGATCTTGTAGAGATAATCCTGGAACCTTATCCAACATATTAGCAATTTTCTTTATATGATCATGTCGACACATAAAGTATGACTGATCCAAACGACAATTTTCACCAAATTTTTCAAGCAGCTGGCTGAATGTTACGTTAGAAAGTTTTCCAGCAAATAATTCAATCTGTTCACAAAAAGGAAAAAGACCCACCCTTTTAACATCATCAAAAGGTTGTTTCAAAGAATCAATCAAGTAATCCAAATCATCTAAATGCAAGGTAGTGGTGAGTCCATCTGGATAAATACATCCTCTTCTACCAGCTCTTCCAGCAATTTGCTTAACCTGTGATGCTGGAACAGGAACAATTTTGTCGCCATTGTACTTTGAAAGGCTATTAAAAACCACCCTTCTAATGTTAAGGTTAAGGCCCATTCCCACTGCATCACTAGCAACTAGAACGTCATATCCATTACTCTGATCATTAAACAAGCTAGCTTGCTGTCTGCGAGTTTCTGGTGGCAAGCTGCCATATATGACACAACATCGATGTTTGGTGTGTTTCTCAATGGTGAGTTTAACCTCAAATATCTCTCTCCTTGAAAATGCAACTACACAATCCCCAGACCGAATATTTCGAAGATCTCCTAGTAGGGTCTTTGCCTCAACCACCAACGGTTTAAATCTCTCATAATGTTGCTCATACAACTCGTCCCCAGTTTCTTGGCATATCTTTCGAACAATATTCAATGCACTAGGATCTCCACACAGGTGTATCTCATCAGCCTTCAATCCAAGCAGCGCTCTTGTCCATGCATAGCCTCGAAATGGATCTGCCAGCATCTGAATTTCATCAATAATAGCCACGTCATACAATTCATTTGTTGACACCATTTCCACAGTACATGCAACATGACTAGAAAATGGGACATACTTCTTTTCTTGCCCAGTTAGGAGACTGCAATAAACCCCAAGTGAATTAACCTTGTCAAAAACTTCCATAGCCAACAATCTGAGTGGACTACAATAAATTCCCTTGTTTGCTTCCATAAATCGTTGTAGAGCATTATAAGTTTTACCGCTATTGGTTGGCCCGCAATGATAAATTATCTTTCGTTTCATGGCCCGTGCAAATGGAAACCAAGTGTGCGGTTTTCTGAGGTCTGCTGACTCAATTATGGCCCGGAACCTCTTCATTTCATCAGGAAATTTTTCTAAGCAATATTCAACAAATATAGGAAACAAAAACTTCACAGCAGCATCAGATGGACCAAGTGACACTAAGAAATTAATAACATCAGAAGGACATTTCATGATAAAAAAATCCCGGAACTTGTGCACGGCAGTGGGAAAAAATGACAAACCAATGTAAATAGCAAGAGCCTGATTGGATGCCCACCCAGAACTGGCAAAGTAACGAAACACTTGCTGCATAATTTCCCAATCTTCTTTATCCATGTTTGGACCCTCTTGAGCACTATGAAGCTCACGGTACAACTCAACAGGATCACGAGATGCCAGTCGCACATATTGCTCACTGTTCGACAATTCATCTGCATCAACGTTATTTCCGCTCTTTTCCAATTCAAGAACTGCTACGTTACATGCATCATTTGCATCATCCCCGGTTCCATCCAAAGCAGAAACACCCGCACTATTATCATTTTCAAGCTCAAAATCGACAGACTTCCCAACATCCGCATCGTATTCAAAATCTGATTCGACAACGGTACTATTCTTCAAGTCGTCGTCGTCACCGTCGTCCAACGATGAAAATGGCCTAGGATAAAGGATTTTTCCACCAGAAATCTTTGAACTTGACGTAAAATATGTGTAAAATTCTGGGTTCACCAAGCGGGTCGAAAATAGGCGAACTGGCACATCATAAGTAGAAGTAAAGGAACGCTCAGGTTGTGCGAAATAACTGGGATAGCGATTCAAAAGGAGAACTTGAACCCTTGAAATACTTCTCTTACGACTACAAATTTGAAACAGAGAAAACGCAGGGCCTCTAGCCATTGAATTGCACACACACAGGAAATATCATCCAATCACTAAAAATCAACATACCATATAAATTATAGAGTTGATTCCATTCCAAGCTAGGAATTTGTGATCAACAAGAGAGAGAGACAGAGAGAGAAAGAGAGAAGGAGCACAACCGGAGGGAAACACCGCCACAAAACAAACCCTACATTTGGTCGGCTGATGTTTGGGCTTGTACTATGGGCTTCAATCTGTTGATATGTTGGGCTCATTTATTAATGGGCCTCCATGGAGCAGGCCCTTATCGTTTCAGCTTTGTCCTTACCCCTTCATAGATTGCCTTGGGTCATAAGTGTTTGTCGTTCAAAAAAGGGAAATCGTAGGTCTGGGGAAACTGGTTCTAGGTCCAGTTGTGGGCGCGCGCGCGCGCGCGTTTTATTTTCAAAGAAAGGAACGTTGTAGTTTGTACTGCTTATTACTGAAGGCTGCTGGAACATATGTTCATATTACAGCCCAACAAAAGCTTCGTTTTTATTTTCTTAATCTTGAATTATGAAGATATTTTTAAAAAATTGATCCACCTCAATAAATTTTTGAATAAATTATTTTCACTTTTCTTAAGAGATATTTAAATTATATAATCACTTTTATTATGAAACATTACATAAACTCTGTTGGAATTGAATTATAACTAAAATATCATAAAATATAATATTAATTTTTTATTAAAAATAAAACATAACTTTTTTTTTATTTTAATATTATTTATTTTGTATTGAAAACTACAAATTTAATTTATTTTAAATTTAAAAATAAATAATTTTATATTAATTGAATACATATTAAACATTTGTATATTATATAAAGAGTAAATATAAGAATATTTTTGTCAAAATAATTATATTGTTCATTTCTTATTATAAGAAAAGTTAGTATAATGTATGGTTTAATTTTAAGAAAAAAGAAGTCTAAACAATCAAAATAGATGGAAAAAGTGTATAATTTAAACATCTTAAAAAATTTAATTTACTCTAAATATTTTATAAGTTGATTAAAAAAAATCAACTAATTGCTCGAATTGTATTGTAAAAATAAAAAATTGTCACTACTAGTTTTGTAGCGAGATAATCACATATATCAACATAAAATTTAACAAATTCTCACATTATTATGTGATTAATTAAGGAAAGAATAGATTACAAATATTGTAATTTACAAAAACACAAAACTCAACACCAATTGAAGAGACACTACTAAAAAAAAGCTTATTAGTGACTAATAAATTTGTCACTAAACATAAAATTTCACCACCAAATTATGTTTTAGTGATAGATTTGTTTGTCATTACCTTCGACCCTATTTCAAGCATTACAAAATTTAGGTGACAACCATACATTTATCACTAATTTTTTGATGACTCATTTGTCACTAATTTGATCAAATTGTGATTGTTTCGATCACAGTTTACAATGAATTTGTGATGACCCTAACTTTTAATTATTGTAATTAAGGTTAAGTACACGATTAACAATCATAAGTCAAGATTAAAAGCCATTTCGACTAATTACATTCTAGAAGTGCGAAAAAATATAAATTTTAATGTTATTAAAGTCATCAACCATATAATTCAATTAATAATCATAAGTCTGGATTAAAAGCCATTTCAACTAATTACATTCTGGAAGTGCGAGAAAATTTAAACCTTAATGTTATTAGAGTCATCCACCATATAATTACAAACACTCATGTACATAAGGGAGATAAACATTCATTTATAAGCATTTGATTCTATTACCCATTGATTTCAACTCACAAGAATCTTCTATCAATGTCTCTAAGTCATCCCTTGAGGTCACCATATGAAAAACCAAGATTTCTGGATTAATATAAGGGTTTTAGGATTTTCGTCGTGGCTAAATTCCCCTTCGCTACGGCCAATTACTCTCGGATTCACTTTTTACATTGTCACTAATTTCGCCGCAGCCAGCCTACATGGCGTCGCGTGGGAGAAATCCTCCTAGAACTTACCTCGCTCGCCTCTCGCTATTGGCCGCGATCAATTCACCATTTCACCGCGGCCAATTCCTTTTTAGCTGCGGCTAATTCCTCTCTAAACGACTCCCAATTTTGCCTCTCACCTTTCGCCGTGGTTAATTCCACATTTCGCCGCAACGAATTACTTTCTGATACTCTCCCTAGGCAACTTTACCTCTATTGGCCGCGGCTAACAATATTTTAGGCTCAGCAAAGTGCCTTCTGATCCTACAACTCCTAAAATCTTGTTTCATACTCTCCACTCTCCATCTAGGGACTCTCTAAGGCTCATCTCCCACTTGTTATGAGATTCTAATAGCATTTATCTAGCCAATTTACCCTATCCATTGTATCATTACTTATCTAACATTTAAATTTAGATTTTCCTACTCATCTATTGGTCTTATATCAGCAAATTTATAAATTTCTCGCAATAGTTATTCAATCATTTTTTCATCAGATAATTCATGCATTGCCAACTCAAATCCACAATCCATATATCACATGATTTCATTACTCAAATAGTCAGTTAAAACACAAGTTTATAAGCCATAATAAGTGTCATAAACTCATACATCCATCAACAACTAATATGAAGCCTATTTCTCATGATTACATTCTATGTTATCAAAATACAAACTCCTACACTTGGCAATATAGATACATGATGATGCTATACAAAGGTTAACAAAATTAACATCTACTCTATTCCACTCGCACCAAGTGTAGCTCCCCACACTAGGCCTCAACTCATGGGTGTTCATTCACTTGCTTGCCCTTATCCTTACCCAAAGAACCTTCACCTGAAATGTTTAATCCCATGAAACGGGGTGAGATGCAAATCTCAGTAATCAAGGCAATTCCATCATATAATCCAGTTTAATTAATATATATGCATGACTTCACATAAGCATCCGAAAACATACCAGTCATATCAGTAAATGAAACAATTAGGTTATCATGATTACTATCTCATATTAGTAATTATGTTTCTACATGTTAAAGGCCAATAACACCGGGAGAGGCCTGTCCATGGCACCCATTCCCCAATGAGCACAACCAGGGCTCAATACATCTAGGGTTTGATTATAACTCGGTGCCCGATCAAAGCACATGCACGGGGTGGCAACCGCACCACAGCTCCACCATGGACTCACAAGGTCCAATCACACATAACAGATAGCTACCCAATTCATTTAGCATCAAAATCATAATCATTTAGTAAATACGAAATTAAAATAGAACATATACATGGAATTAACGTAAACCCCGGTTACCTCACTTGTAGACAACTTGCAAAAGCCACCAGTGGTACAAAATCCTCCCCACACTACAAAGTCCCAAAATTTGAAATGGAGGTGCCTTCTATCAGAAACTTCAATATATCACCCTAAATCTTAAGTAAATTCATGAAAAATTAATATCCATACTATAATCCAATCATTGGGGTCTCAAACCAGCAAAAATACATTAAGAAAATGAGTTTATACTTACCAAATATTATCCTTAGCCTCAACTTACGAAATTTCACTATAGAAACATTAAATGGCAAGTTTCAGATTTTAGGTGTGGGTGAAAGTGCTCTAATTGGAACATTAATCAGGTCAAATTAAAGAGAAAGATGAGAAAATTAAGTTATATAACTATTACTTTAGCTAAATCTTACTCTAGAAGTGGGAAAAGGTGGAAACATGCCAAGAACCCTCTCCTTTGGACCTCCGAATTTTGTGTGTGTCTCTTGTGGTTCTGCAGAATAAGGGGTGGCTAGGTTAGTTTTTAGAGTTTAAGTTAGGTTTTTTATGGGTTATGGGCTGCTTCAAGATCCAACTCCAAATGGGCTTCAGATTTTAGCTTTGTTGGGCCAGCTTTAAGGTGTTGGGCTGCAGAATTTCATTGGGCCAGACCTAATTTTAAGAACTTCATTGGTTTGGGTCTGCACAAAGTTTATTGGACCATTTATAAGAGCTTATAGAAGTTGGGTTTTGGGCCTTTAATTCATTAAATCAGATTGGGTCTGCACCTAATTTATTGGGTCTCCATTAGTCTCTTATCATGATCTCCTACATTAATTTGGGCCTAGATAAAATTTCTATCCCAATTAAATCCCAAACTCATATTAATAATTTACCTCTCTAAAATTTTCATCCACTTAACTTACCCGATTATTTTATATTAATTATTCTTAATTAGCCCGAATCCATGATTAACATTCTTAATTAATTTTGGGGTGTTACAGGATTAGTAGTGACCATATGTTAAGGCTTTTTAGTGATGATTATCTCCCATTAATTTCAGTAGTTTATGGTTAAGTTGTGATGGATTAGTGACAACTACATCTTCAATATGGAAGTATTAGTGATGACCGAGTTATGAGAGAGATGAATGGAGGAACATTATGGATTTTTAGGACATACACAAAAAGTTAGGTATGAAAATAAAAATTAAAAAAAAAATAATTTTATAAATAAAAAATCTATAATATTCTTATTTTTAATAATTAAATAATAATAATTAGATAGTATTAAATAATGATTATAAGAGTAAATTTGATATTTAATTAAATTTTTATTTTCCTTTTCTGTTTCCAATAGCAAACCAAACATGCCGTTAAGATGAAGAAGATGGAGGAATGTTTGGCGTTCATGGCAATGGTGTTGGATGGTCCTCTTTCTCGACATTCACAGTGGCTCTTGATAGTGGTACTGAATGAAGCCTTCACAAGGGAAATGATGGGAAGATAAGACACAAGGGACGGAGGACTCTCTTAATGAAGTTAGGGCCAAATGATTTTGAAGTTGTGGGCTAAGTTTTTTTTTTTTGAAAGGATTAACCAAAATTGAAAAAAAAAATAGTGACAATTAAAATTTCATCATGAATCCATCACCAAACTAACAAGTGATGTAAAAAGAAAAAAAAAATAAGATCACTCTCGGTTATCACAAACATGTCACTAATTTATAAATTTAGTGCAGAATTTACTTTAGTTAATAAATTTTGTTACTAATTTTATTTTTTCTAATAGTGAGGTTGGACTAAATAATTTTTTGATCTATGGGAAAAAGCATGTTGTATTAATGTAAAAATATTGTAGAGTATTTTATTGTAAAATTTTTGTATAATTTAAAAAGAGTAACATAAAAAGTAAAATTGTATATGGTGTTTATTTCTTTTTTTTTTTTGGTCCTCTTACTCCCTTTTTTCTCTCTTATATCTCAAAACTTTATAAGAACTTTACAATAATAGATTTTAGAAAATTCAAACCCTATCGTACTTTTAAAAATTTTTCAAATCTACCTTAAAAGAGAACATTTGAAAAGACTTTTCCTTCTCATAGAAAAAAAAAAAAACAAAAACAAGAAAAAAAAAAAAAGGAGAGATATGTAGGAATTGCAGCCACTAGCAATTAACAGACATAGTGGATTTGCGAAAATAAATACAACTTTTTTTTCAGAGAAATATAATTAATTTGTAAAGAAAGGGGTCAATGGTGTGAAAGAGAAATACTTAATGGGCACCCATTTGAATCATGAAAACTTAAAACTGGTTGTCATGCAAAATTTGTACAGGCTAGTTTTTACTTCCAACGTAATTATATATTAACAACCTTTTGCTCATACTAATAAAACAAATGAGAATAATTGCTAAATTAAACAAAGATTTAAATTCAACCATTAGAATTTTCCACTGTCTTTTAGTTGTTAAAAGTCTATGCGATCAAATCCATTAAAATAGCAGCAATAGTGGACAAGTTAAGGACGACGCATAAATAAGTATAGAAAAAAAAAAAAAATCCTTTTAGGAAGTTCTCAACTGAGACACTGCTATATTTTTGGAACATTTTATAAGAATTTTTTTAAATAAATATCAATTTTATCAAACGATTATGTTATTGATTGCTTTAAAAGAAGAATTTTCATTTAAAGATTGTCTTTAGATTTCTTTTTTTAAAATTCAATCATAAAAAAACATAAAGGCCAAAAACAAAGTTGATTAGGAATTAAATCTGTTTTTATTATTTAATCTCAAGCTTTTTTTTTTCTTAAAAGCATTTATTTGTATTTATACACATGGTTGCATCTATTATGAGTGTGCTAATTATAATAGTTAGCATGTTCAAGTTGTCTTTCATATAAATCTCTTCTTCTTTTTTTTTTTTTTAACCCAATGGCGTTATAATTGGCATGCAAAAATTGTTAGTATGAGTGAAATTAGGAAAACCCAAGTTTTATTACAGAAAGCAAGAGCTGTAAGGTTGGCATGTAGTGGCTATGTAAATATTCCAAAGGAAAAAAAGCATATATAAAATATATCATAAAAATAATTAAAACTAACTGCAATATTCAAATGTGTCACTATTTTATAAAAGAGAATTGAATATAATTTACAAAGATGTTGGGAGCTACTAATTTTGTGTGAAAGATAAATCATGTTGTGAAGAAAGACTAGTTTAGTTGATGCATTGTACGTTGTATGATATATATCATCATCCTAATTATTTATTGAACTATTTTAATTCTAATTAAATATTAATTTGGAAATGATGAAGAACACAACATTTGTACCAAGATTCTGTCCAAATCACTATCAATTTTGATTGGTTAGTTATATTTGCATCTCATTTGTTTAAAATATCACAATGATATCAACTTTAGTTTCCAAGGATGTAGAAGTTCAGTTTTCATGAATCTGGTCCCTTAATCTATAATATTTAGAAGCTGGATGGTTATTTGAATTCATCAGGAGGTAATTAGTGGTGACTTGAAAATTAAGTAAAAGTAATACCATGCGATAATTAAAAAGTTGACTGCTTTTGTGAATTGCTATCAAATTTGCTGTGCAAAGAATCTTTCAGCAGATAAGGTTTGAACTCCCGACAGTAACTACTAACTAGTTACCTGCTTAGCAGACACGCAAGATCCATCTGAAACAGAGCAATTCACGAAACACATCATTTTTCAAATTTAACAAACATTGATCTATAATTTACTTTAATTAATTAACACGTGTAAGTTGCAAAATCAGTAGGTTGTAGATATTTGTCACGTTTACATGGAAAGATAAATTCAAAAATATTTATTTATAAACTACCAAAAAAAAAAAGAAAAGAAAAGAAGAGAAGGGAAAAAAGACAAGGAGATATAGATGCTTTGTTAAATTCGTGCTATTTAGATTTGTTTTAGATGGGTGAAATTTGATTTTTTTTTTATTTTAATCATCATTATTTTAAATTGATAGTTAGAAGATTATTGTTATTCTACATCTTATATCTTTTCAAAAAAATATCAGAGTTGAATTAGGAGAAGCATCATAATAATAAATATAAAAAGGACGAGTAAGGGATCCAAATTGATAGAACACCGTGTTGGCAACACTGAGAGTACAATTGTTGCTTTTCAACACTAAGAAGAGGCAATTTAGAGTTCCTTAAAGTTATAGTTTGTAGATCATTGATTTGTTAAGTATGATTAATTATTTATAATTATGTGTCATAAAATGTGATGACTGAATTTTTAGATTGCCTTTTTTTACAAAAAAATTGGAAGGTAACTTTTGTTTTGGGGGTAGATTATACAAATTCTATTGAATTTTGTGAAAATTATAAAAATATTTTTTTATTCTTAAAACTAACACAAATCTTCTTTAAATTTTATTGAAACTACATAAGCATCCCTTGAATTTTATCGAAATTATATAAACCTATTTTTTATTTTTAAAATCTCTTTTAAAACAAAGAGCAAATTACATAAATATCTTCTCTAATTTTAGGAGAAGTTTGTATATATTTTTAAAATAAAATAAATACATATGTAATTTTAACACATTTTAAGAGAGATTTGTACAATTTGCTCTTTATTTGAAGAAAGGTTTATGTATGTTTTAAAAATAAAAAAAAAGTTCATGTAATTTTAACAAAATTAAAAATATATATATTAATTTTGAAAACAAAAGAGAAGTATGTATAATTTATTTAAATAATAATTCATTAATACGTGGAATTATATTATTAAAATAATGCACTAGCCATAATTTGTTTAGCAGCCGGTGTCTACAGACAAAGAGGATTAAAACGTAGGTTACAAGAGTTTGACCAGTTTTCCTCCTTGCCCTGCAAACCCTAGAATATGAAAACGCTAGGAGGGCTTCGCCTTCAAACGCGGTTTTTCTTTTGGGAAATACACCGTGTTTGGACTCCCCACCTCGCCGCAATTGACCCTTTGATCTTTCTCACTTTAATTTGATTTCATCATGCCACTTTTTAATACACATTTTTTTTAAATATTTGTTATAGAGTTGTTTAATAATATTATGATGTAATTTTTTTATAAAAATTAATAATACACTAGACAATAAACATTGCTAAGAGTTTATTCATTAAGAGTGAAATTCAAGGGATGATATTTTGAGTCTCTCATAAAAATAAAAATTATATGTGTGTGAGTACTTAAATAATACAATCATATTATTTGAATCTCGTTGAGATAAAATAAAATTATAACAATAAGTAAGTACCAAAGATGGATAGCTAGAATTCTTCAGCTAGCCTCCGCGTTATGTACCTGTAGAGGGTCAAATGGTGTTTATTAAAATACTGTTTTCTTTTCTCATTATCAGAGTTAATAACCAATTGCAAGAATTTTTTTAAGACATTTTAAAATTCCTATACTGATGACAGGTCACTTGTCCTTATTTGTCAAGGAGCATGAATAGAATACGTCAGGGGAATGAACTACAAGGGGCATTTTGGATCCAGGAATTACTAAAAAATCAAAAATTTTCAAGGGGAATCACAGATTGAATACTACTTTAAGCTTATTATATAGGGAGATGGGTGCATCCTATATAGTTTACAGAGAACAATTCAATATGTAATTTTTTTTTAATTGGCGTAAAAATAGAATAATAATTACGTTGGAAACTTGCCTTGTCATTTTGTCATTGTCCTTGATCAAAGGTGTTTATCGTCATCAGCAAGTGTGAAAGTAGAACAATAATAATCTGTATACAAAAATCCCCCACAAAACTTCTGATTCTGCAGTCTCTTCTGATCCTAATTTTGGCGTTTAACATGACACATATAATGAGCACAAGGTGGGGTAGTGAGAGCTCCATTGAAAGGGTTTACTTCCCTTGACTTGAGTGACTTCTTAAGTGACTGTTCATTAAGGGGCTTCTTGATTCATAGTTCTCACCACCAAAGTCATCGTGATTTTCGTCCAAACAATCTCTCCGTTAGAGTCGTCCTGAATCAACGGCTGAAGCTTCGGAAGCAGACCCTTCTCGGGAGGCATAAAATGGCTTTGGTCTAAGTAAATTTGTACACGCAGTGAGTCCTTGACAACTTGAAACTGCTTAACAGCTTTCAACTTCTACTATGTTTTTGAGACAAGAAAATTGATGGGTCTGGTTTAGTTTTCCAAAATTTTCTAACTACAAGATACTTGGGTTTTCATACATGCATAAGGTGTGATAGATATAATTTTACTTATTAGCGTCAGTTTTTCACAGATACCAGAGCAAGTTTAAGAATCTTGAAGTCTCTCTCTCTCTCTTTTGAAGAAGAAGAAGTAATTCAGAGGGGGAAAAAGGGAGCAAGACGGAGACAGAACAGAGGAGATGGAGGAGAGGAATGAGATGGATAAGATTGATGATGATACTATGTTGCCCGGTTTTCGGTTTCACCCCACGGACGAGGAGCTTGTTGATTTTTACCTCAGAAGAAAGATTCAGCAGAAATCTCTTCCTATTGAACTAATTAAGCAAGTGGATATTTACAAATATGATCCTTGGGATCTTCCAAGTAAGAACTCTACGACAGTCACTGCTTTCTAGCAATCAAGTTATTCTTCTTTCTTTGATATTTTTACTTTCAGTCAAAAGCACTACTCTGTATATAACTATACATATATGTATATATCAACCCAAATGGCCACCTTTTCCATTGGCTTAACAGAATTGATTTCGTCCTTTCATTTTGAAGAGCTAGCGAGTACTGGGGAGAAAGAGTGGTATTTCTACTGTCCAAGGGATCGGAAATACAGAAACAGCGCACGCCCAAATAGAGTGACAAGAGCTGGGTTTTGGAAGGCCACTGGAACAGACCGCCCCATATACTCCTCAGAAGGGAAGTGCATCGGTTTGAAGAAGTCTCTTGTGTTCTACAGAGGCAGAGCCGCCAAAGGCATCAAGACTGACTGGATGATGCATGAGTTTCGCCTCCCTTCTCTCCCACATTCAACTCCTCCTCCCAAGAAGCCCTTTGACAAAACCATCCCCCCAACTGTATGTGTTCTCCTCAACTTCCCTATATCTTTACATTCTCATTAGTCATGTGCTATTACTAAAAGGAAAAAGTGTCCTTTTTTCAGGATTCATGGGCGATTTGTAGGATATTCAAGAAAACAAACTCAATGTCCATGGCACAGAAAGCTTTATCTCACCCTTGGATGTCTCACTTACGAGAGAGCATGGTGCCTGATATGCTCGCTCAGAGTGCAAACCGCAATCACATGAGTTCAGAGAACATCTCTTGCACCACAGAAATAGGGTCAGCGTCAGGCATTCAGTTCTGTGGAGGTAGCAGGCAAGAATTACGCGAGCAGGTGTCTAGTGCTAATTTCTCAGCTTCAGTCTCCAAGTCCTCCCAAATCCCAGTATCAAACGCTGACCCAGCAGACAGCTTCATGTTCTCCACCTTCGAATCATCTGGCCCTTGTGCCTATATAGGCTTTGAAGGGCCAAATAATCAGTTCAACGGCTCTTCAGTGAGTATACCTCAGGATGTACAAGGATTAAACATGAGTACAGCTACAGTGGCAGAAGCTATTGGGTTTCCCTTCAGCTTGCCTCCCATTTCAAATGATGCTTGGAAGCCTACTCTGTCATGGGACTCACCTCCTTGTCCTAGCGACATGTCTACTAATAGATGCTGCACTTAAATCAACTTGTGGTCATTCCAGGGTGGTCTGCTATAAAGCAATAGGAAGCGTATTTAGTACTTGTTATTTTTTTTGAATTAGTATATTTACCAGTAAAATCAATACCAGCAGGTTCTGATTTTACTAGTAAATGTACAGGGTTGTTGTTTTCTTTTCCATATTTAATTAAATGCCACTGCCACCAAGGAACAAAGAAAAGAACCACAGATTTTATAAACTGGGGGCTGCCTGCTTTTCTGCTACTCGATATGTCGCTCATATCAGATGCTTGGTTTGTTTACCATGTATATATTTCATATATCCACACATATATATATATATATATATATATATGATTTCTAAATTCTTTTCAAAAGCTTCTTTATTTATCTTTATCTTTTATCTTATTTCCTTCCATATTTTTCAATCTGGACATGAAGCAAATAACATATAATGAAGTCTCGTCGGCCTTCAAGGACTAGAAAATATACAGAAAACGTTCACGTAGAATGGGAGAAGAGAACTGCATAATAAGATGAGAGCAAATAAGAAAATAAAAGAGAATGGTTCTGGGAAAACGAACAAAATTATTGAAACTTTCTAACTTGGAAGAGTTCAGGGAAGAAGTTAATGCTAAGCATAAAAAGACCGCAAGCAAAGAATATTGACAAGTTTTGGCTATTAATTCATGTTAGAGGAATTGAAACTTTCGCTGATTTAGGTGGTACTACTACAGGAGATGAACACGTGGAGATTAGAGATATGTTCCGCGTAGTAATAGATTAGAAGAAGAACTGAGTTAATAAAATTCTACCCAATAAACATATTTTTAATTTAGGATTATAAAAGTATAACAAATTGGTATGTATTTTAGTATTAAATTAGAATATACTTGA
Organism: Erythrophleum fordii; assembly: GCA_032878935.1. NCBI lineage: Eukaryota > Viridiplantae > Streptophyta > Magnoliopsida > Fabales > Fabaceae > Erythrophleum > Erythrophleum fordii. The sequence continues at coordinate 14,690,771 of JAVQMF010000049.1, read as the reverse complement.
CGTTCTTAAACGGTATAATTAGTAATTACTAGAGCCTACATACAAGTCAAAAGGTATTTGGTATTGACAAGGGAGGGGAAGGCGAGGGCCCACCCTGGTCTTGGCAACACAGAAATTGAGATAAATAGGTTGAAGGAAAGTGAAAGCGAGGGCAGGCGTGTTTAGGAGGGTCAGGATCAGGAAGCGAGCAGCTTGGAGAAAGGTGGTTTCGGCTTAGAATCCAAAGCAACGTAACGTAGTGAGCTGCATCATTGCATGGGGATTGGGAAAAAAAGGGGGGGGGGGGGGGAGAGGGGGTGGTTTGAATTTTAAATTGAATATTCGCTAAAATGGTCTCCATTATCATATTCAAAACACAACATAACGGTGCCAATTCCTGTCACAGCTCTTCCTGCTCACTCTCTACCATAAACAGCTATGGAAGCTCTATGTTGAGTAGCTGCATCTTAGTTAAACTTGAGGGGACTGTTATGTAAAACGATCTTTTCACACCATTACGGCATTACATATTTATTTATTTTACACTTATCCAATTATTATTAATTCAATATAAACAATATGGAAAGCAAATTAATTTTTTTCATAATTAAACACTATATCTAAAAGGAGATAAAATTATTAAATTTAGTGACATAAAAATAATCGATGGTGATTAAAATTAGCCAGTAAATAATTGGTAGTTTAACCGCGTTACAGCCAAGTCAAGATGGCCGAGTTGGTCTAAGGCGCCAGTTTCAGGTACTGGTCCGAAAGGGCATGGGTTCGAATCCCATTCTTGACAACGTCTTTTGCCCTCCCATAAACACACCAACCTATGCATACAATACTTTTGAATTACGTAATAATTGGATCTCCACGCCAAGTAGCTTCCTTGGGAAAATCAAAAGAAAAGCCAATGAACACCTCTAACCTTCTTATAGTAAGACTGCTTGAGGAAGCAAACACCCACCTTTGAGAACGAATTCTTTTTAAGAAACACGTCAGAAATCCCCCAGTTTCATAGTATAAAGGAACCTACTTCAAATCACGACGTGAAGAAATAATCAAACATCAGTTTCCGTAGCACATATTTGGTCTGTTGGAATGGTTTATTTGAGAAGAGGCATGCGAATGAAATGTTGGTGAAATTTCAACTGCTGAAGCAACCGTGGTCATCACAAACCCAGGAAATTGGTGAACGCAGAAGCGGTAAGGGATAGAGGAATAGGGCTCTTTTTCCACAAAAATAAAAACTTGCCTTTGCGGCAAATATAACAAGTGATATGTAATCTTCCATTCATCTTCATGACATCCCTCTTTATAATTAGTAATTAACGACCATCGTTTTATGTCTAGACATTGTGCTTGCTCAGAATCATGACACTGGATGATGTTCAAACCTAATTCCAGAGTTCAAAAACGCACAATCGTCTCAATGAACAATTGGGATCTTTGGCATGTCCAAATTACCATATACCTTTGTTTATTGAAAAAAAAAAAAGAAGTCTACTTCTCACAAAACCTCACTGCAAAGGTAAAGGTAATGTCTGAGATCTTCACTACAGGGGATTCCAATCCAATTACTAGAGCCCCCAGACGTATGATGCCTCACTTAGCACTTGCATAAAGATATATTTATAGTTGCAGCATCGAAGAACGATCCAAAAATCTTGGCTAGTTCCAAAAAAAAAATGAAAGCCGAATGGTTCAAATTTACTCTCATAGCAACTAAAAGCCCACAAGCTCTAAGGCTTAGCAGGCTCCCACTAAAATAAAACTGCTATTCCTTAATTTAGTTGCTGAATCAGTAATCAACAATGATTGAATCAATAATAATTCTAAGTCCTGCTGTCTATTATTAAGCAAGCGGAAAATTAATGGGAATTTTCTGTAAGTTACTAATATAAGCTTGCTAATAAGCAATCAACAGATAACCACTGCATGTAGATAATTTAAAAATACATTGCAACAGCAGAGCTTAGCAATGTATAATAACACATTAAACTACCAATCGCGAGGACACAAAGATAAATCCAAATTAAGTTCCACTTTCATAATTGACAACATCCAAAGTCAAAATTTCTTTAGACCATATGTTAACAAAGGGATTTGTTTTCGTCCTTGACCCAATCAGTTTAACTCTTTGATGCTTGCTTTTCTTTTGCCTTCTGGATCTTCAATACCTTTTTCACAATCTTTTGCTCTTCAACCAAGAAAGCCCGGATTATCCTATACAAATATTATATAACCCTTAAAAGTTACTTTAATTATGACAAAATTGAGAAAATACTCAATAATGATTTTGTTGGCAACATACCTCTCTCTAACTGCTCCTCCAGATAATACACCTCCATAGGCCCGGTTTACTGTCCGACGGTTCCTAGGCAATCTAGACCTCTTGTATTCAGCAGGTCTCAAGTGTGGAATCTGCAGATTAGTTTAGATCAGAAAACTCATGACAGGAGATAGCACCGAGCTCATATGGACAGAAAGAAAGACAGGCAGGGAGAACATGAAAATTTCAGGGCTTAACGTTTCAATACTGTTACACAGAACTATGAAATGATGGGCAAAACATAGAGACAAATTTTTTTAAATATAAAGAAAGGATGACAAATAGAAGGTAAGGTTGCTAGCTGGGAGGGAGAAAACAATTTTAAGGGGGACCAGGCAGGACTCAGGAGACGAAGGGGATAATTGACGACATGCGCTTTAGCCATTGCACAACATACATTCATGAAATTCTTCGATAGTTAGTCTCTTATGGAATAAGTGGAATAGCAGCGTCATGAGTCCTAAAACATTAAAACCCATAATTCCGTTTTAGTTACTTGTAACAACCAATAAAATCTATCAGTCTTCTCCTCAACAGGTGTACCACATTTTCAGATCAAATGAATTATTAAAACAAACAGTTGACTCTCCCTCTCCCCTCCGCCTCTCTCCTTCCGCACCACATCCTTTTGTCTCAAAATGAATTTGATGAAACCCAGGATACAACTTCATCCTCATTAACCGTTAATACATGCCATAGATAAACTGACAACTCAAGACAGATCACCTGAATGACAGAAAATTTGGAAGGCAAGTACAAAATAAGAAAAGCAGACAGTAGACAGGAGGGAAAGGCAACATCAAACCTTGTGAAAAATCCCAATATAGTGGATAGACTTTACCCTTTTATTAGATCAACATGCAATTCGAGAATATGAGAAATCAGATATTTATATAAAACTCTGACCTCTCCACATCATTCCAGTCTAAGTAGCATCACCCGCTAGTTTTATACGAGACGACTAAAAGTTTTTTTTGTGCTCCCCCAATCAAAATAAATAAATAAATAAGTTGCATTCTCGACAATGTAATACTCAGTCTAATAGTTCAAAGCATGTTATCGAACTCCATCTATGAGCCAAATTCACAAAGCATACATACCCCTTGTATCCTCTTCCCAGTAACAGGGCACTTTGGTCCACTTGCTCTTTTCTTTGTAGTCTGATACACCAACTTCCCACCTGAAAAACATTCCCAGGAGTTAAAAGACCAGACAGCATATATTGTAAAAATATAAATCAAGGCTCAGAGTTATAAGGCCACGCATTTTAGGAAACACAGAAGCAGTAATTAAGAAATAGAGAGAATTGAAATCATAACTAGAAGATTTGCGCAATAAGTAATTGCACAAAAAGGGAAAGCCATAGCAGGCAGAGAAGAAATTCATACCAGGGGTTTTGACAACCCTGTGCTGGTTAGATTTTGTGGCGTAGCTGTGGCGCTTACGATACGTGAGCCGCTGCACCATTTTGATGTGATTATCAGCTCCTCCTCTCTCTTTGCAAAGAGCCTAGAATCGGCAACGCGGCGTGTTAGACGTACCCCTTTTACGGGTCGAGCAAACCCTAGATCTGATGGCTCTGCGGATTTCCCTTATGGCTTGGATTAACCTTCTTAATTGGGCCGCACCATGTATTAAACCATTCCAACCAAGCCCAACTTGTAGATGGTGTTGGTAATCTATAAAGCTTTTTTTTTTTGGGGTTATTATTCTTTTATCTTAAAAAATGTTTAAATTACATATTTTCTTTTTAAGAACTGACTACAATATCTTCATAAATAATATTTTTTATTAAAAATATTAATCATTAAATATACTTCTTACTAGAAAATATATATATTTCCTAAGTTTTTATTTCAATATTATTTATTTTGTATTTAAAAATTATAAATTTGATTTATTTTAAATTTAATAATATAACTATTTTACATTAGTCAAATACATATTTAATATTTTTTATAATATATAATTAATAAATATAAGAATATTTTGATCAAAATATATATAATTATAATTTATCTTTTATTATAGTGTAGTATATTTTTAATTTAAGAAAATAAAGTGTAATTTTTTAAAACAAAAAGAAAATTGTATAAATTGGACATCTCTCATGAATGGGGAGTTTAAATTATCTATTTTATTAATAATTTGAAAATTTTTTATTTTAAAGGATTGTAAAAAATTATTCATTTCTAAATATTTAATTATTTTTAATTTACCAACCAAACCAAACAATAATATTTATGAATAGATAGAAATCTCATTTCTTTTCCCAATAAAGACAATAATTCATTAATTTGAATTTTTATATTATATATCATATTAGTTCTAAAGCAACAAAAATGATGGAGCTCTTTAGGTTATAAATTATAGTAGAGAAGAGAAAGATTCACCAATAAATGCTAAGATTAAATTTGCATAAGAAATATTGTATTGAATCCTTCCAATTTCATTTTTTGCAATTTGGGCTTTTGTTTGAAGAAAATGAATGTTAATGGCTTAACTTCTTCTACTAATTTCTTTGTTTTTTTAATTTCAATTCTCCAAATTTCAACTAGTTGATAAATGATAAGATGTTATCTTCTTTTTATTTACCTAAATCTGGTAGCTAGGGTGGAAGGTTCAAGTGAGACACTTGATTTAGGTGGAATAATATGAATTGCATAAAGGAAAAAGAAGGGATATAATAAACCCAATTAAAGATCAATTTGGCAATTTAAAAAAGTGGCTATCCTTATTTTATTTGTGGGGTTTAGATGTTGTCAATTAGAGGAATTAGCTACGAAGCATATGTAAAAAGTTAGCAATGACTTGCACTTTTTTATTATATCTCTATCTTCTTTATCAAAATTGTCAACCTCATAGCCGACTATTAACAATAAAAAATAATTGGATTGGACCAAACTTTAAGCTTATAATTTGAGTTATTTTTTGCTAAGCTATTAAGTGATATTAATTGAATTGGGTTATATTTGCTAAATAAGCTAATCGAGTTGGTTGTTTGAGGTTAAAATATATTATAACATCTTTGGGCTATTGATAACCTCCTAATTTAGGACCCAAAAGGGCTATATTTGACACTAAATTAGGGAGGTAAAATACTTTTCTCTTGATTAATATGGTAAAAAGTGTATTCAATCAAACAAAATAAAGAAAGTATTATAATCATAATATTTTTATCAATTTAAGCCTCACTTTATGTTTAATTTCAATTTCAGGGAAAAGTAACAAAATGAAGAAAGAGTTGAATATAAGAGAGGGAAGTTGAAAATGGTCAAGGTAGATTGAACAAGTCTTCTCGCTACAGCGAGACCGAAGTTCGCTATAGCGAGATGGTACTTTCGCCATAGCGAAGGGGAGTCTTCGCAATAGCGAAGTCATGTTACATAGAAATTCTAGAGAGCAGCTTGCTATAGCGTGGGAGTAGCGAGCGCAGCAGAAACCTGAGCACTTATGAGACCTCGCTATAGTGAGAGACGCCCCTCGCCATAGCGAGATCGGACCTGAAACGCAGAGTTTTAATTTTCTGGCTTTAAAAGAAGTTTGCTGAGTTAGGGTTCGGGACATTCGGCGGCAGAGGAAGTTCTGAGCATCCAGGAGGCGATTTTGAGAGTTCTTGAAGGCTCTTTAAGCTTGGAGTGTGAAGGAAGAGGAGGAATCAAAGGGGGAGCTCTACTTTCTGCATATCATTCTTCCCTTTGTTTACTTTCTTTGTTCTTTTCATTTTCTCCATGTATTTTGATTGGGAATTCTCTGTAGATTTAGCTATGTGTGGCTAAATTCCTCTTTACCTAGAGCACTATGAACTTGATGTGAACTGAATCATAATTGTCTTGTTAATTGTGATGATTGGAATCTTGTGTATCCTTCTCTTGCTTAATGCTTTCTTAGGGATTGGCCACCTCTTTGATTTGATTTGGGAAATTAGAATTTACCTTGAAAAAGGAATTCTAAATTGGACCTAAGAGTTGGATAAATTAAGTTTAGAATAATCTAATTTGTAATTGGGATAAACATATACCTGATTACCTTAATTGGTTCGTAGAGGGATATAGTATCTAATGCATTCTAACCTAAATCTAAGGACACTTAGATTCTAAGGGAGAGTAGGGCTGTAATTACATCGATAGATGGTTATAACTTCTAAACTCTTAACCCACAAGGCGATAATTAATTACAATTAAACAAGAAATTAAGTTCTAGTGAGCATCAAGGGAATAGTGACTCTAGGTAATTTCAAATCTTGGATTTTATCTTAACTGCCTGTGCCAACTAAGTTTTCTTTCAATTTGCTTTATTTTAAATTTAGTTCTAAAATCAAAAATCATATAATTGGTTGTTTAACGTGGATAAAAGTAGGTTGTGCACTGTCTAATTGCATTCCAGTCATTCCTCGTGGGAACGATACTTTTACTTATCACTGAACTACTTGATTCGACCCGTGTACTTGCGGACACGCATAAAAATTTTCGCGATCAGCTATACATATAATTAATTGGATTTTTTGAAATATTTAAGGAAATGTAGCTAAAAAAACATGCAACTGAAATATAAGAGAATATTAAGATATTCTCATGTAGTTTTTAGCCATTCAACCACCTTCCTATAAATTAAGAATTAAGTTTGTAGAATATTTTAAAAGCAATTTAATTAGATTAGTTGGAAATAAAAAAAGACTCATAAGTCGACCAAGTCAAAAGGAAGTATAAAATACACTTGAATACCCCCTTTTCTAATTTTTAAGAATATGAGTGTTATAGTCAACTGACGAAATAGTTAGTCAACAAATAAATATATCATTTTAATCTTTAGAAAAGTTTACATGACAACTACTTATATTGAGATTATTGGTTATAATTTTACATTATTGCTAACATGAAAAAAAAATAAGAAGAAATGGTAAACAATTTTAATGAAGTTGATAATTAGTTTTAAATTTATAAATACTCATTGTACAATTTTTTTTTAACATATACATTCAATTAATCAGACACAAGCCTTTTAATGCTATCTTCTACTTTTCATATTTTTAAATTTTAGAATTTATTGCTTTATTTTAACTTTTTTTAATAGTATTTTGTACATTTACTTTCCTTTAATGTAATTTCCAACCGTATGTATTAATCAATTTTAGTCATTCTTCAAACTAAGCACTTCCTTCGGTAGCCTAAGAATCCAAAGTTAAGAAATATAGTATCTTCCTTAGTGTATTGCTTGAACGTGTGATAACTCCCTAATTTAAGATTAAAAAGGAATATATTTGACACTAAATTAGGGAGGCAAAGTACTTTTCTCTTGATTAATAGGGTTAAAGGTGTATTTAATCAAACAAAATAAAGAAAGTGTTTCAATTGTAACATTTTTATCAGTTTGAGTATCATTTTATGATTGATTTCAATTTCAGGGAAAAGCAGCAAATTGCAGAAAGAGTTGAAAATAAGAGAGGGAAGCTGAAAAATGAAAATGCAGATAGAACAAGTGTTCTCATTACAGCGAGAACACAGTTCGCTGTAGCTAGGTTACACTTTCGCTATAGCTAAGGGGACACTTCACCACAGCGAAGTCGCATTGCATAGAAATTTCAGGGAGCAACTCGCTATAGCGTGGAAGTAGCGAAAGTAGCAAAAATCTGAGAACTTATGAGCTCTCGCTAGAGTGAGAGTCACTTTTCACCGTAGCGAGATCGGCCTCTGAAACGTACAGCTTTGATTTACAAGCTAAAAAAGAGGAGAGGAAGTTAGGGCTTCGACATTCAGCAAGCAAGGAGAGTTCTGGCCGACTAGGAGAGGAGAAAAACGCACAAGAGGTGTTAGGGAAGCTCTATTCGGATCAGAAAATCATTGATTCGATCATTTATTCTGTCGATTAGGTGTTTCTACTCCATCTTCCCTTCTAGTTGATGATTGTTGATATGTTTGTTGAGATTGATTGTGAATTTCAAGTCATGAGTGGCTAAATTTTGTAACCCTTAGGGATTCTATGAACCTTTAACCTTTGGAGATTATCTCCCTTGATATTATGTTGGATTATTGAGGATTTTAGTGTTTAATCCGAATTATAGTTTCATTCTATTGATTGGTCTTTTTTAGTTTGATTGTGGATGTAGTAATTAACATTTGAAAGAAGGGAATTGCTTATAGACCATTGATTAAGCAACTTAGGATTAGATATAGTCTAATTTGCACTTGAGATAGAAATATACTTAGGGGCCCTAAAGTAGTTTGGATAAGGTATGAGCGTAACTGAATATTAACTACTCATTTGAGACATCAAATAGTCAAGTTGATATAGAGGTTAAATGAATCGAAAGACATTTATACCCAATTAGACCATTGACTCTAAAATTAACAATAAGCCAACTAATACAAAAGGGGATGATTGACATTGTGTAAAAAGGGGATTAGAATTCCTAGAGTGTATTTAATTGCTTAATTTTGATAAAACCCATCTTTTATTATTTCTAATTGCATTTGAATTAATTTTCATAAAAACCCAATTACAAGTTGATTTGTTTAACTAAAATGAACATAAGAACTCTAATGCCTAATCACCAATCGTAATGATTCTTTGAGGGAACGACCTTGATTTATCACGTACTACTTTTACGACCCGTACACTTGCGGTATCATTATTCTGGTGAGCATCAACGTGGAAATTAAAAGTGCAAGTTAGCTGATTAGTTTAGCTAATTAATCCAAATTTGCATGTAACACCAACATTCAAGTTTTTTGAACTATTTGTCCTCTAAGGTCCAAATCTTCTTCTACTAACTTTGCATTTTCTTTATCATAGTTTTCAATTGTTATTCTAAAATTTGCATCTGATAAAAACTTATCTCCAAACAAACCATTAACTAACTCTCAAGCTAATAATCAAAGTTTGAATTGATAGAATTTGATTTAAAGCTTAATCTTATGAAATCACTTTTAGATTGGAAATTATCTACAACTAAAATTTCTTTAGCTATCATATTGTTATTGGGACTTTCTATTTAATCTTTCACATAATTATGTTGTTCAATACATGGCGTAGCCTTGTGCTTTTCTTCCATTTCCTCTTTCTTTACACATTATGTGAAATTTTTTGGTAGGAAGTATCTTTAAATAAGAACGTAGAATTATTAACATTTTTATTGTCAAATGGATTGTAATTTGAATGTGTTAACATAAGAAATACATAGCCAATAATATGGTTTGGAAACGTTAGCTAAGATAAAGTTAGTCAAGATAGAAGTAAAAAATGGTCAACTAAGACACTAGTTGAAAAATATTAGTTGAAGAGTATAATAAAAAGAGAAAAAATTTAGGACTTAAGCATAAATTCTCAAAGCAAGAAATTTCAATGAAGAGGTACATGGTATGACGAACACGATAAGGCCATAAACAAAGACACTAAAAAGGAATAGTGGCTAAAGGTAGGAATATGTTCTATTATTAGAGAGACTGTAAAATAGGCCAAGCAATAAAAAAGATAGGAATGTAAAAACTAACACATAACTTGATTTATAATTTCTTTTACTTGTTTTGTTTAATCACTTTGTTTACAATTTTTTACAATTTATTTTCAACCATCATTAGCCATTTACTCTTGTAATCAAATTTCTTTTAAAGCTTTTTTAGTGGTTTAGTTTGTAAATGTAATTCCATTTCAATAGAGTTATTCCATTTCTAGTACCCATCATTTTGTCCTCTATCACAATTTGAAACCTTTTCTTAGGCTTAACTTTGTTTAGGACCTAAGAGGATTTATCTTTGAAGAGTTGTATCATGTCTCCACTTGCCACTTATAGAACAAGGACTTCAATAGGTAGTCAATACCCTCTACCATCTAAAATCCTTTAACTAAATAACTAACATGATTTTTGGCACACTCAGTGGAACTCTTTAGGTTCCTTACATATATGTATGTTTGAAAAGTTTCATTGCATGAAAAATTATCTATACACAAGCCTTGTTGACAGAAAAATATTTGTAGACAAAATGCAATAATATTTGAACGAGTGTGCTAGAATAAATACAATGGAAGACAATCGTCCTAAGGTGTCCTCATCTATGACAATCACCATTCTATCATTAAAATATCATATGATGGAAGGGATGTAAGAATGTATACTGACCATGTTTGCTACTTTTGCAAAAATTTTGAAGCCTATAGTAATCAATAAAATGCAAAATGAATGTAAAAGTGAAAGAATGACTTCCAAATAGGCTTGGAGACAACCTACTTAGATTGAAGGGCAGATACATGGATCAATAACCAATACTCCTTTCAAAATCCAACTATCAGATAATTACCCTTAACCAAGTTGCCTTACACCAATCTAGTTTAGAACATTGCTAATGAATGTAGGTTGACAGGCTCAAGTGCCAACAACTTTGCTTGTCTATATTGCCAATAAACCTAATTTAATGCGTTTAAGCCTAAATATCATAATGGATTCCTTACAGGAGGAACTTGGTTAGAAATTGCTGGAGCTAGCATAAAGTAGTAGTCCCTAACAGTGTAATGGCCAGTTGATGCTCAAGGTGTACAACCTTTATCTTACCAGCTAATTCTATTCTTGACATCAGTACGAGGGTCCATTATGTACTAAATAAACATGCAACAACTAGCTCTCATGACAATTGCTATTGTACCTTAGGTGAATCTTCAACTTTGTTTACTTATCTAATAGCAATTTTCTCAAGGACTTCACAATTAGAGGTTAGGTGCATCATGTTAAAGTCTAGCCATTGATCTAAACTATATTCGTATAAATCCAAACATGATAATCAAATATATGAAGAAACATTTGAAGTTCATAGCCAAAAAAATAATTAAAAAAAAGGACAGAGCAATTTATAAGAAATCATACCCTAAATAGGTGGATCATATGATTTCATTACCAAAAGGTTTTAAGGATTTAAACTTTTCTACTTCTTTAAAAGAAGATTGGGAATCTATGATGAAACATATTAGTAAACTCTTGGCCCAATATAGAAAGGCTAATCAAAATGAATAATATAAGTTACATTTATTTCATTGGACAAATTAAATTTAAATGTTAGAGAAATTATGGAAGAATGGAAGAGAAAGAATGTGCTACTTCCATAAATTCACACCAATCATGCGGCAAGAAGGCTTTCCAAGTCTAGGAAGCTACACCAAATCATGCTACACATGCCCACAGTTCACTTGCACGTCCCTGCAACCTCCAGCTCACTCTCTCACACATATCACTTCAATCTCTCACACCAAGTTAGCACACACTCAAATGCATGGGTTCACGTGGAAACTTAAGGCTGAGGCTTCCACTCACATTGCCTCAAAAAACCACACACAAATTTCATATATACTTACTCATGCATCATCCACTCTCATCCACTTCACACAATGCAGCACCTTCATTACCATGTAAACATATGCAATATGCTTCACTCTCAAACATGCACATATGACATCATTCTTACACTCATACAACACTCTAGTTTCTTACACACACACACTCACGAGTCACCCACATGTAGCAAATAGGTGGATGAAGCAACAGCATTATGTGAGATGTGAAGGGAAGAAGAAGCAGAAAGAAAAGAGTCTCAGGTTCACTACACACCTATTGGATATACACACGTGTAGAGGAGAAGGAGAAAAGAATTGTGTAACATTTGGTCCCTCTGTAAACGTGAGAAACGCGATGTTCAATTTCTTCGTAAATATAAAAAATAGACCAAATATAAAAGGAAGTCCCCGAAATAGAAGGGTTTGAGGCCAACTAAAATTAAGATAAAATTCTAAATATTGAAAAATGAGAATTTGAGGTTTAAGATGCCCAAAAACCAAAGGTAGAAGAGCTCAGAAAATTTGCCAAAGAAAGTAGGGGTATTTTTGTAATTTTTAAGAAATTTGGAAAGCTCACATGAGGGCTTTTTAAATGAAAAATTTGAGCTTTTCGGGGTTCTCAAAGACTTTGAAAATCATAGAAACCCCTAGAGCAGTTGAAACATCTCAAGTGAGTGATTTTAGCTGTCAATTGACTGAAACTTTGACTGAATAGTTCGGAATGGTTTCAGATCCATTTTGAGTGATTCCAAAAGTAATTCTTACGATTAAGATCCTAAGGAATATGATTAAAAAGATGTATTTTGAAAAAGAGTTTAAATGAAACCAAATGGACAAACTATGGATTAGGGACTAAAATGAAAAGTTAAAAAAAGTATGTTAACTTTACCCTTTTGCTTTTAAAATCACGTCCAGCCCTTCTCTTTCCTCTCCACCAACGTTTTTTTGGTCTGAAACAGGTTTGAAAAAGGCACACAAAGGGAAGCACAAGAGAAGGGAGAAGAAAGTCGAGAAAGATAGGTAAATTCAAGGAATTTCATGGCTTTCTCTTTTTTAAAGTTGTTCTTCTCTTCATACTTCATCTTTCCATAGTTTTGGTGGATGAAATAGTTCTGTTTTGGCCTTGAACCAGAGAGGAAGGATTAGAGTTTCAAAAGGGGACTAAGACCAAAGGAAGAAACTCTTGATAGAAGCTTGGATTCAAGGTAGATATCCTTGTAGCTTTGCTTCTTCTTCTTGCTTCTTGTATGTGAGAGTCACGGCCAAAAATAGAACCATTATGGGGGAGGAGTTTTTGTCTAAAAGCAAGCAAGAATCCATTGATTTAGTATGTGGGTACCTAAGAATTGCAAAGAAATGGGAAGAAAAGCAAGTAAAATTTAAGTTAGGAAAGTGAAGAAATCTTGAACACATTGTAAAAATTGATTTGATTCATGCATTCCCTAACATATGTGAGTGTTTGTTTGAGTTCCTAAGACCCCTAGGAAGCCTCCCAAATGACTCTCCCATTAAGAAAAAATTGGAAACCCCTGGAACCCCAAATGCTTCCATAATGTCGGCCTAAGCTAGAAAGAGTACCAAGGAAAAATTTTAATTTGTTTTAAACTTATTTTTGAGTCATGTAGGATGGAAGAGGATGAGAGGAAGCTTTGGAAACATTTTAGAAACCACAGACATTGAGATGGAGGTGTAGGCTCCATAATGTAGCTTAATGAAGCAATTCATAACTAGGCTCTTTAAAATAATTGTGTAATGACTCCAAGGAATCTAAAGGGAGTCAAGAATCATAGATTGAAGGAGAAAAGGGAGCCAAGATCATGAATTTTTGTAGTTATTTCATTAAGTGCCTTATATAAGCATAATAGAGTTATAAACCAAAGTATCATAATGTAAAGTGTGTATAATGCCAAGGCTTATGCCCATGAGTAATTCATGTTTCTTTTGGTGTGTCTAGGCCAAGAGAAATAATCTCTACCTTGTTGGGCATGTGAGGTCAAGGGAGAGGATTCAGGGCTTAAGGAAAAAGTGTGTAAATGTAAACAAGGTAGCTCTTTCTCTTTTCTCCTATGCATGAATGAATGTCTACATTATCTTTGAATGTGTGTATGTGTATTTTAAGTTATGAATTATATTTTGGTATGATGCCAATTTTCTATGGAACCATAGTATTGCATTATGTATTTAAATGTTGCCTAGAATGTTTGCATTGGTTTACTTGAATGTGGAGAGCCTAAGAACCTTCTATCCTTGGTAAGGATAAGTCAAGAGCTTTTAGAAGTGGTTAAGACTAAGAGAAAGTCTCCTAAGAGTAAGACTTAGTTCAAGACCTTTGAGAAAAAAGGTGAGACAAGTCCAAGAACCTTGAAGAAAGTGGGTGAGGCTAATCTATTCATTTGGCAAGCCTAAGTGTGTTATGTATGATTTGTGTAAATGCCAAGAATGTATCTTGCACCATTTTCTATATTAATATGCATGCATGCATCCTTAAGACTTGCATTACCTTCTTTATGCATGATTGAACGAGAGATGAGCTATTGAAATTCTTTGAATCTCACTCCCTCCTCTCCAATATCTTAATATGCTAGGTGGACTAAGTGAACAAAAAAATGGGAGCCACCAAACTTAAAGATAGGGAAATTGGCAAATGACTTATGAAATAGTCATTTTGTCACCATTTTATTGTCAAGAAATGTAATCTAATGATGTACATAATGTATGCACTTATGAATACTTGTAAATAGATGAACATATTGTATATGTATGGGAATTAGAACTATATTGAATGATTTAGCAAGTTTTTGGTATGAATAGCAAGAATTTGGCATTATGTACATGGTGTATGTTTTGGTGTGGGACAGTGAGTTTTGCAAATCTGGGTTGTTAGACATCTGAGCCATGTTTGATAGCCTATGTTGATGCTTTCCCATGTGCTCATAGAGCCTTAGGAGTAGGAAAAGCAAATTTGAACCTTTGCACTCTCTTTTAACACAAAAAAATGTCACTTTGCCCCCTTATATCAAAGTTTGACCAAATGACCTCGTCTTGACTTAAAATTTGGTATGCAATTAAATCTTACCTAGAGCTTTTTGAGAAGCTAAGGATCAGGTCATTTGGAGATCTATAGAATTTTCTATGATTTTTCAAATTTGGTATCAAAATTTCAGATTTGCATCAGTACTGTTCATTTGGTAAGTTGTGTAATTATGTCATCCGAGGGGCAAACATGGTCCAATGGCTACAAAATTTTATAGGCAAAAACTAGACATTCACAGTGACTTGTAGTAACTAGAAAAACCTCATTTGGAGGTTTAAGTTTAGAGATATGAATTTTTGAATTTTTGGAACAACAACAATAGTATGGCACAACCTAAGTTATTGTTCCATTGAATTTTAGTAGCTGAAAGTGCTTGCTTTGGTTTAAGTCTATTTTTACCATAAATTTAACATTCATAGATTTCCAAATTGGTATTATTTGCATAGATTAGATTTTTTTGGAATTAATTGGACATTTTTGAAGTTTATAGCAGACACTTGCATCAGTACTAGTAGCTGTCCGAACCTTTGCCCCTTTTCACATGTCAAACACTTTCTGTGTTATGTTTCATAGCCTAGACATATTTTTGTCATAAAGTAGACATGTGTAGCTTTCCATAATGGCCAAGAATGCATGATTTTAATTTTTCTAAAATTAGTTATGAATTTTGAAATTTCATATCAGTAATCTGACCTAGTAGCCCAAACAGCAGCGATCTCAGTAGCTTTTCAGATGTCAAACATTCTCCCTTTAATAATTTATGAGTTGAAATTATTTTTACCATGGGGTAGACATCCAGAGCTTTCAAGAATGGTAAATTTTGTTGGATTTCGATTTTTGTGAGTTTAATTATGAATTTTTGAAGTTGTGATAGAAAAATTGAAAAATCTAACCATGTCTAATTCATGGAAATTGGTGTGTTTCACCCACTTGTATGAGTTCCAAGCCACTTCCTTGGATGGTTTTGAATTTTATTAGTGTAATTAAATATGAGAATAAGTTTAATAAGTTCCCTTGATCCATGGAATGCTGGATGAAAAATTTTATCCGCTATGCAAAGTATGAAGATGTAATATTTTAATGTCTTTTTCCTGGAAACTCATATGTTTCATAGAATAGGACCTAAAAATAATATGAAGTGAGTTATAGTATGATGGTGTTACAAGGTGGGTTGGAGAAGAAGCAACATGTAAAAGGGCAATAAGGAGGAAAACTCATGGGCTACAGAACACATGAACATAAGAGAAAGAACACCACAAGTTAGGAAGAGTAAGAGATAAGCATCTCCATAACAGAACGTGAGGGAGCTACAGGCATGGGAGATTCTCATGTAGCAACAACAAATGAAGCCACGAAAAGAAAATGAGGCAAAACATGTGAACAGAACAAATAAAAGGGCTGGAACGAGAAGGATTGATAATTGTAGCTATTGGCTGTGTGAGAAGTTCCAGAGATGTGAAAACGCAAAGGAGAAATTAATTGTTAAATCAAGCCATAGCCGTAGCTTCTTCCATCCATTTTCTTTCATTCATCCTCTCTATGATAGCGTAAAATTCCCTGGGTAGCTAGCTAAAGATTGGACTTCCATTGATGAAGATTTGAGCTCCAATATTGCATCTCCAATTTGGATAAACTCTCTTCTCTCCATCCTTTACTTTCAGCATTAATTTCTTTGTTAATTTGACTAGGTTTAGCTTGTTAATTAAAGAATTTAGTTGTTGAATGTACTTGATTAATTTGCTCTGTGATTTAATTGTAATCTCACATTTAAATATTAATTATGATGCCTAAGTGTTTATAGAAAATCCAAAATTAATTGCTGTCCAATTTACTACTCAATTTCTTTTGCTTTTAGGCCAATTAGTGCAATAGTTATTGAATTAAATGATTGGACTTTTGTGTAATTATTATACTTGAGGAATTTATTAATCTAATTGGTTGATTAGCATTTTTAAAGAGATTTTTCAACTACTTTAATGAGCACTTATGTTCTATTTTGGTGTGTTCTTATTCTTAATTCAAATGATTAATTATTCAAGATTTCTTGTGGTTGTAAATTTCTTGAATCATTAGTGATTTGACTCTTGGATGATAATTTAAGAATCCTTATGAAAAATACACTAAGAAACAAGAGTTTAAATCCAATTTTGGTACATTTGAAAGGAAGCAAAAATAATTGAATTATAAGAAGTCCATCTAAAGACTGATTACCACACTTTTCCTAGTTGTTAATATCTCTTAGTCTTAAGTTTGTAATTCTTGTTATTTTCTTTAATTCAATTAAAATTTAATAATTCAAAATGCTCTAAACACTTTTCATTTATTGTCACTTAGAGAATTTTTTTCACAAATAATTAGAAGCAAAAACATTTTGAAAAATAACTTAGGTTGTACTATTAACTACAAACCCTTAATCAACCTAATTTTATTTGAGCTTACATGATACAACCATCAGAGTTGTGTCCTATCTTCACTTGTCACTTATAGAACAAGGATAGCAAAAGGCAGCTAGTACCTTGTTTCATCTAAATTCCTTCAATTAAACAGCTGATGCTTGACAAGATTATTGGCTGTCCAAAAAAAAAAAAAATGAAAACATAGTTCTTTGATAATGAAATTTGAAACCTCTAGTTCCTCTATCAAGTGGTTGAAACTCTTGGCTAAATTGAACCCATATTTGATGGTGCTTACTTTACTCGCATCTATGTTGACAAAATCATAACTTATGCCCTTGCATTGAATTCTTCTATATAATTCCAAGTTTGATGTTGGAACTTGAAAACCAATTACGGTGTATCTTCTTCTTCAATAACATTGACAGTATCATTCATTGTTTTATAACAATTTATCTCGAACTCTGCTTCAGAATTAGAAACATAGGAATGTGAAAGAACACTAGAACCAAACTGAAGGCTTTCAGACTTCAAATCTATATGTTCGAAACTAGAATAACTTGCTCTAGCCTCTTCTTTGGCTCACAGAAATTTGATTGCTTTTGAGAGAAAGAGTCAAAGAACAACCTTTCTTGTGTCATATTAACAAAAATTACAGTCTCAAGTTGTGCAAAAAATTAATTTGATCAATAAAAATTAAATTAAAAATTACAATATATATATATATATATCAAATATTAGAATAATTATATAATTTTTGAAAATTAGGTCTAATTCGACAAAAAGAAAATTGTCAAATTTTCTATATAAGGGTGATTGGGCCATATACATATATATATATATATATATATATGCACATATATAATTGTAAATTGAAGAAGAAAGCCATATATTTATATATACGTGCGCGCGCATGTCTTGTTGTAAATTGGAGAAGAGAGCGAAGCACGTCCTTACAGAGAAATTTCAAATTGGGGATATTCAATAAAAGGAAAAATAATATATAAGGATCATAATTTAATAAAAAAATTTTAAAAGATTAAATTTTTTTTAAAGAACTAAAGGATCAATATTATTACTGATGTTTCCTAAAATTACCATTTATATTTTTTAAATTTATAACTAAGTTTTTATGATGTTATAAGAATAGTTTTATTTAAGAGTAATAATAAATTTAAAATACTCGTATAATATTAAGTAAAATATATTGTAATTGTAAGGAGCACTTATAGTAGCTTTAGTGCTTTATTTCCTTTTTAACAAAATTTAATTTTAACCATTTTTAATGTTATTTTTATCAAATTATAATGCAGATTTTGAAGATTTTTTAATGTTATTTTTATGAAATTATAATGCTATGTGTTGTTTTTCCTAAGCAAGAAGACCAACACTATGAGCATTACTCTGACCCGTTCAAAGGCGGGGTGGGCCTTGCTGCCTCAGGGGTGCATGGCGTTCCAAATGTCATTCATGGAATTTATTATGAATTGTCTTCCACGGTAGGAACGTGTGAGGTCGCATGGCTTCCTTTAATAATTGTCCACAATCGCCTTCCCTGCATTAGTGAGGCCAGTCCTTGATTGGTGAGGTACCAAATCGGTGTTACCTACAAAGAAGGGGTTGATCAATGATCATAAACAATTATAAAGGTTGCTAAAGTCACTGTCAAAGATCAATAATCCATTGCTATCTATGAATGTGATTAGGAGATAAGGGAGGGCCGCCCTTTTTTTTTTTTTTCTGGCTATAAGAGAGCTGGTTGATTGAGAGGGGAGAGAAGGCAAAGAAGAAAGAGAAAGCTTTGGCGGAGTCAGCTTTATGTCATGAACATTAATGGGGTGGTGGAGTTTTAGGGAGTTTAAAAGCAGATATAATGGGTACGTTTCACAGTGCAGCCACATTGAATGCGACGCGGTTTTGACATGCACAGGAGGTATTGCACCAGCTGACTTTTTGGGTTGCAGCTTGCTCCTTCAGTAAATGCTCTTGCTGTCAACTTTTGACCCGTTGGCCTTCAATTCCTCTTTTACTCGTTCAAGTCAGCGTTCTCGCACATATCCCCTTCATCCCCTTTCTATATATGCACACCAAGCATGTCTTAGAGCCTCCGACGCTACATCAAGTAAGTGGGAAAAGAAAATTACACAGCACAAGAAACACAGAAAAGTAGCGGTGAAGAAACAAGCTGAGATGGGAAGACCGCCTTGTTGTGATAAAGAGGAGGTCAAGAAAGGACCTTGGACTCCTGAAGAGGATATCGTATTGGTCTCTTATATACAGGAACACGGTCCTGGCAATTGGAGGGCTGTTCCTACCAATACAGGTTCATATATTATTCACTCCCTACGTATTTTTGGGTTTCTTTTTTCTTTTTAATGTTCTAGATCATCATTAGGAGAGGCCTAATGGGTTTTCATCGGCCTTGCTCTAGATTGATTTCTGACTTAATTTGTTGGATGATTTCAGGGCTGTTACGATGCAGCAAGAGTTGTAGACTTCGATGGACTAATTACCTAAAGCCAGGAATTAAACGTGGTAACTTCACAGACCAAGAGGAGAAGATGATAATCCATCTTCAAGCTCTTTTGGGCAACAGGTAATCAATTAATTCATCCTCATCTTCGAATGTTTAATTTTGATGAGAGGTTTCCTTTGGATATTAAGTGGATCCAGCGCAATGAATGTTGTGCAGATGGGCAGCCATAGCTTCGTACCTTCCACAGAGAACGGACAATGACATAAAAAACTATTGGAATACCCATTTGAAAAAGAAGCTCAAGAAATTGCACACAGTTGGAGATGGGTCATCAGACTCACAATCAATGCCCCGAGGCCAGTGGGAAAGAAGGCTCCAAACGGACATCCATATGGCCAAGAGAGCTCTAAGCGAGGCTCTGTCCCCAGATCAGAAGCCTTCTTGCTTATTCGAATCAAACCCCGCTAAACCAAGAACCCAGTGTTTAAGCTATGCCTCAAGTGCAGACAACATAGCTCGTTTGTTGAAAGGATGGATGAAAAATCCACCAAAGCCCTCCACAACACACAGCTCCATCAACAACTTAGCTGCTTCAGCTTCAGGAAACGATACTGCTTCTAGCGAAGGAATTACCACAACTGCATCGAAGGGAAACATTGTTCAACTATCTGACACTACTTTTGAATCCTTGTTTGGGTTTGAGTCTATGGATTGTTCTTCGAATTCTGATTTTTCCCCTGAGGCCACTCTTTTCCAAGATGAAAGCACTCCGGATTGTACAGGTGCAGAAACGCCCTTCTATTTGCTTGAGAAGTGGCTACTCGATGACGCTGGTTGTCAAGAACAAGTTAGCTGCGCAGATATAATTACATCAGCTGAAGATGCAGATGCCCATTTTTTCTAGATTGGTTCCATTTGAGACTCTGGAAGTTCCTTTTTGTCACTTCTAGCGATGACTTAAGCCTCATTCCATCTCATTTTGGCCTTAATTCCAAACAGGATTTGAGCGCTTTGGTGTCCCTAGTGTAAATTTCATTATTACTATTACTATTATTAGACGTCTCAGTGGATATTTGTGGTTTCTTGACTCGTTGAAGTTATGAGATTATATGCTTATGATTTTTTTCCCTATTATTCTGCCTGGGAACTGAAGTTTCGACAAATCAATATGTTTTCGAAACGAATTTGGTAGAAACTAGATCGGTGATTGATTAATGACTGGTGAACAGATAACCATTTATTTAGAAAGTATATCACAGAATAACAGATGGTGAAGCAAAAGCCTACTTTGACTAGCAGATTTGGAGATTTCTTGTGTTTGGTCTCACTAAACTTTCCCATAAGCAAATGCGAGCCATGAATTCCGTTAAAAGGTTTAAACCACAGAAAATAACTAAAAGTTGAGATGGTGTTGATTTAGGCACGCAACAGAGTTGACCTTTATTCTCCGTGGCTCCCATTTGTTTAATCATCTTGGGCCACGATTCGACGACGGGAGGCGCGAACTTTTTAAGCGTGACCTCCAAGTGGCGTTTGATTGACAAGAATGAAGTGTATGAGAATGAAAATGAGGCAATTCATTTAGAGTAACGGTAATATTACATCATATAGGTTTACATATAACTCTTGTACACATTAAACCATTCAAGAACATGTAAGTATGTTGGAATGAAGGAGACTAGAAAGAAGAGGATGGAAGTGAAATTTTTATTTGACATCTTTTTAAAATTAAATATCTTTTTTCCTAAATATTAAGGAAAATAAATGAGAAATGAAAAATTATTTATTTAAATTCAAATAAAAAATGTTAAAACAAAAAATCCACTTTCCCTCCCACCAAGGTTTCGAATATATTAAAGTTGGCGTAAACGCACAGAAGAAAAAATTCAAAGGAACAAAAACAAGCCATTATTAAGATAAAATATATTAATATAGAAAGTCGTTAAGTCTTAACTATGCACAATTGAATGTATAAGAGCAAAACTGACAAAGATTCTAAGTTGCTTGACTGAATAACCATGCGGGGACAAATAATTAAAGATAATTTTAGAAAAGTTACAAGAGGACGTTATTGTCTACTCTGTTGTAAATTCAAATAATTAAGTCAGACACCAATTCTCTCTTGTACTGTGCAGTTTGAGAGACCACTTGAATACGATTCACACCCTTTTTTTTTTTCTAACTCGAAAAAAATCCTCTTCCAATCAAGTCCTTTAAAAAAAAAAGGTCCGGATTGAGGCATCAAGACAAAAGCATGGACTCATAAAAAGGGTTAAAAACACAACCCAAGTAATGCAATATTACAGGGTAGTTCAATTTAAATTTTTGTATATAATGAAGCAAAATTTTAATTTAAATTTTACTCACCACTTAATCACCCTTGTAGTTGATCAATTTGAATGTTATTAGAAGTGGGTGAAGTAGAATTCAATTAAGAAATTGATATATAAAGGCTATTCTTGTATTTTATATTTTGCTAGGAGGAAAAGAATAAACTGATGAATGAATCATAATAAAATTTGGTTTAATAAGAACAATGTTTTAATTAGCGATGGGAATGCGTCTTGCATTTTGGGTGGGCTTTAAATTCCAGCAAGGGAAGGAGAAAAAAGAACACAAAAAGAAATTTAAATGGAGCATGCATTAATGTTGATCATCACAACATGGAAATTATTCGCTACAGCTAAGCATATCAACCAGATGAAAAATAAACTTGAATCAGCTGAACTTCACAGGATGTATTAGTCTATCAGTCATAAATGTCATAAAAGTAAGTAGAAAGAAAAATATAACATCACAGGATCCCTTTCCCTCTCCCTCTCATTTTTCTGACAGTTGTAAGAGATGTACACTAATTAGCCATAAATGAACATGTGATGCATTTTCCATGTCACCTGTTTTGTTCAGGTCGTTTTAAAATTGTATTTTGGCGAGATGCAACATCAAAATATATGCTGTAAATGAATGGATATTAATTAAATCTTAAGCATCTCATGAATATCATTACGGAAAAATAATTATGATAGTTTTATTTTCTTTAAAAGTTTTAAAGTATTATGCTAAAAAATTATTGGATAATTGTTTTTTAAGGTCTATTAGTCTCCAATTTCATACTATTAAAGACTAGGCCTTGCTGCAGGTACCCAGTAAACCTAATCCAGGCCCCACTACAATGACTAGAATTATAATTATGTATATTAAGGTGGGGTGTGTATATATATATATATATATATATTTGGTATGCACATAACCAGCTGCAATATTTGAAGTAGCATTATTGATTTTGACCATGTATTAGGGAGAATTAGATGTACTTTCACGTGCATATGTATTAGAAACTCGCATCCTACTACCCATAGAAAGAAAAATAGATTAAAATGAAGAACTATAAATTAAACATAAGAAAGTGTCTTGCATATATATCTTCAAGCCACCAACCCCAGAGCTAACTTGTAGAAGACAGAACATGTGCCTCGCAAGCATGACCTTCTGAGCCCAATCCATTCTGCATTGAGTGCCCATGTGGATTGCATAACCATTCACAGTATGCAATCTCATACACGTAACTATCTTTTAAAATAATATACATATATGTAGATATCGTTGCAGGAAGCCTGTTGGACAGAAATTCTGCTAGTGCAAGTGGGTTATAAAAAACAAGGTGCGACGCTTATATGTAGCCTTCCAGTGAGTCCTCATTCAATATTTCAATTGATTAATTACGCAACCAACAAACATATATACTTGGAAGAAGCCAGCGAAGATTACTCTTATCTTGTATTTTATGTATGAGCTGTATGATTTATTAGCTGATAGTGCGCTTGAATATATATTATTGCCTCGTTTCTCATTCACACTGACACAAGGCACAAGTGCTTATCATTTGGTCTATGTAGGCCAGGCAAGCGCATGAACAATGAATTAAGGTAACCAGCTGATTTGGGTTTTGCTTCTAGAAAGTTAATTAGTACGTTCTATTTCTTGTAAAGTATATCTAGGCAGTCAAAAAGACCTGCTTCTAGAAATCTCAGAAAAGCACATGTGAAAATGTTAAAAACAACGTTTGCTCAGAATGACATGATGAGTTGGTACCTATCAAGCAAATAACAGAAAACAAACGCGTACCCATTCACTTCTGCAGAGCTTGAGCTTGGTATTAAATGTTGGCGACTAATTCGCAAATAGAAATTCAGCCTAATTTTGACAATTGGGAGCCTAATTTTCGGCCTATTTTACTTTAGTTACGATGATCGAGGTTAGGTAATAAGAATCTCTCCGAAAGATCATAGTAATTAATATGAATTGATGACCATTTGCTAAATTTTTTGACAGAAAGAGGGAGGAAGGGAAGAAGAGTGAAAAAGGATGGAAGAATAACAGGGAAAAGGGCGAAAGGCATCTTTAGATCGTTCATCCAAAAGAGACAATATATATACGGAGGTCGTCCTTTGCTCTCATGCTCTGGCCCTTAAATGCAATTAACCCTGGATTAATCCAAAAGGAATATAACCACGTAGGGCCAATCACGTACAACCCATCTTAATTATCTCCAACTCTGTCAATTTTTCACACAACAAGTTTAGAAGGGTGCTTTATATATGTATAAGGACACGAGTCTTAAAAATTCATTGCACACAAAAATATTGCCCAACAATATTTACAACAATTGCGGAGTTTTCAAATCTACCAATAAAAAGATAAATATTTTTAATTTTTCCACTAAACTAGATTAAAAATAGAAGCTCTTTATCCACAGGATTGTGTATTTCGAATGAAAAATCATCATTATTATCGGTGTTGTAACAAGACAATTATATATATTCACTTTGCATATTAGATCATCAAACTTGCAACACTATAATTTCCTTAGACTTCACAAACCAAATCATATGAAAAACTTTAATTAGAAGAAAACATATATTTCAAACTGCAAATATAAAATCTTTTAAAATTGTCAATAAAACAAAAGGAAAGACAAAAACCTCTCGGATCTATTATTGAAAATAAAGTGAAATACTAGATAAACAAAATTATTTAGATTTATGAAAAAAAAAAACTAGATAAAGAGATATATATTCATCATATGTACCATAAAATGACAGATATAAAAATTTTATTCATAAAACTAAAGTTAAAAAAAAAGGAAAAAGAAAAAGGAGAAAAGAAGAGAATGAAAGAGGGGTTGCTAATTGCTACATCTTACTATTGGCCAAAGCCCCTTGGGTTATTCTTGGTGGACTCTGAGACAATGAGAGAGAGAAGTTCGGCCACACCACTTTTTATTATTCCTCATGCACCTTCTATTAATTAAAAAATTTGTTCGAAATATATCTAGATATACGAAACATATGTTGTTTTTGAGACCAAACTTACAATTTACAACTTTTTCCAGTTAATCCTGGTAAAAAAAAATCACTCAACTTTAAAATTGAAAAATAAGGTTAATTAAGGTAATATATATATATATATATACAGTAGAGATAACGCAGTTACATAATTAAGTAGTTTGCGAGTTGTGTCTCTCTATAGTTCAGACGTCCATGCTGTGGTCCAAAGCAAGAAAGGCATCTTTCACCATTTAGGGCAATACCTTTATACACGAAGAAGCCAGACGACTGCTTCATTTATGGTATAAATTGAAGCGATATAAGTTTTGATGTCAGGGTCAGGGATAAGAATCCAAGAGCTCATTTTGCAGAAATTAGTACAATTAATTAAGTTCCTTAACACAAAATTCAAATTAACCATTTTGATTTGCATTATTGTTGCACATCTTTATCACTAGCTAGTTAGGTTAATTTGTCATCGTTTACGTCAATTTCTAGCAAGATTAAGAAAGCAAAATTTGTGATTAATTAAGCAGCCTTTAATTAAAAGATGCTTTATGCAAGGACCCCAAAAATCATAACGATTAGTCCTTTTACGGTGGCTTCCACAATATGGGTTGGGTAGTTGAGAAGCAAAAGAATTCATCTTTCTTTATCTTTCGAAAACGCCATCATTAATCCTAATCAACTCTATAATCCATCTTAATCAAACTGCCTTTTGACTCATTGCACTCTCTCTCTCTCTCTCTCCCCCCACATATATATTCGTAGACCCACTAGTATTACACCTGTTTCAATCACTGTAAAATACTACTAAGCAAGCACCACAAATTAAATGGATACGACATTGTCTTTCAAATCAAATTTGTCAATTTCATTTGTCCTGACACTCTTGTTTTTGAATCCATCCCAGAATTTAATCTTTGGAATTAGAGACTTTTCCTTCAATATTTTTCAAAGGCGAGTACCTTATTAATATAAGACGTTAATTTATCGAACCTCATCAGAATAACCATGTGACTGCAATTGCCATGCATCCAGCTTTTAGCTTCTCAATATGAAATTTATAAGTAGTCAAATATGGAGAAAATTTAGGTACAAATTTATTTTTATACATGAAGAAGATTAAATTTTTGACCTTAATTTTATCTAAATTCTCACTCACCTATCACCTGAACTTGCTTCAGGTGGCTATTTAAGTAAAATTGTTATATTTTTGTTATTATATTTTCTAACGAAAATATAATAAGCTAATTTTTTTTAATAGTTTAATATCACATGATAAAATATTTCACAAAATTTCTTTTTATATGTCCTATTCTTACTAGAAAATTTGATAACAAATATCCAAAAAGTTCACTTTAACTTAAGTCTTAATTTACCTATGTATTCATAATTAATATGGAAAGTTATCTAATTGGTCAAGGTTGTGGATGATTATTTTTCAAGTTGTGTCCATGATTACCACTGAAGTTGAAGACTGACAATTAAGATTACTTTTCCTTTTGTCTAGATTGAATTTGATGAAGATAATATGAGCAGTAAGAGTGAAACAACAAATTAACCACTCAATTAATGATGCTCTAATAACACTTTAAAGAAGCATGCATTAAACTGTTCCTTGCATCAATTGATTCTCAAAATTTGCTTTTATATATCTTTACCTAAAAAGAGTGAATGTTTCTTAAAAATCAATTGTTGTTAATAAGTTGAAATGTTAAATTGTCTTTACAGATACTGGCTTCAAAGTGAGGGTACCTGGAGTCATGTAAATACCGGGCACATTGGTTTAATTTAAGGATACAATAGCACTTATACGAGGGTGTTCAAAACAATGTTGTCACATGGTGAGCAAAAATGGATGAGATGGTTTTTTTTTTTTTTAAAAAAAAAGCCCTTCTTTTTCTCTCTTCCATCAATATATCACGTGCCAGCATTACTTAACCAAACACGAAAGGCAGTTACAACGTTGGGAATTTTTGTCTTACTCTCTCGTGCATACGTATTTAGCCTTGAAGGTGCTACCAACTATACTCTAGAACAAATATTTTAGGACGAACATTTGCTAACATATAATTTTAGAGACACACAAGAAGGATACTTAAATAATTTTGGTTTACATATGAATTAATTAAGTACAAGGAAGTTTTTTTATGCCAGTTTTGAAGATATTCCAGTGGGAGTGAAGAGAACCATAGATATATATATGTAGATAACAAAAATGGACGTATGCTTCCACACGTTGAAAAGCAGAATGAATTCTCAATACCCAACTTGTTCATTACAAATGTATATATTGAAATATCAATCGTATAGTGTTATCAAAACTGAAAGAAAAATTTTCCCCCATTTTTGAAGTCAAAGGAGCTAAAAATTAGATCGTGACCTCCCCACTTGCTTATAATATTTTATGTTTCACAATATGCACATCCTTACAAGCAATAGGTACCAAAAATACATCCAAATCAAAGTTTAATTATTTGTTCCATATATACATCTTTCTGTATAATTTCATGTTAATTAAATATGCAAAACAAGTAAGATCCTTTGATGTGGTACAAAAACAAACATTTTACTAGCCCTATTGTTTTACAGCAAAACGCTTATATAGTGGTAATACAGTGAGTTTGTGACTAACAGTATATTGGAACAAGTATTTTACTTTAATGAACTATTTAGTACATATATATATATATATATATATATATGTAATCACAAATCCTAATTCTAGATGCAAACAAAAGAATGGTGGTGATTAATTATTGCCAAGCTAACTATCACGGTCACACGTTTTTAGGCCAAGCGTTGTAGACAAAATGTTATTGGTATTGTATCAGTGCCCCCCGCAAGACTGCCTTTTACTATCATTTTAGGGGCCCCTGTACGTATAACAATTAAATCCAGCTTACCTGCTCATTCAATTCTTTCTTAATAAAATTAACCTATTTTTAATTTTAGTTATTTAGTCAATTAATTTGGCCCAATGAACCCATCACTATTTTAGGTTAAAAGAGAGAAGCTTTCCAAATTAAACCCATCACAATTAAAGGGTTTCCTTATACATGCCTGAATCGTTTTGATATGCTTTTTTTTTTTCGGAATTTTCTGTTAAATATAGTTAGTTGAATTATTATCACCACTAATTAAGTGAAGGGAAATTTGCTTGGTGATTATCAGAAATAGTAGATACACTTGAAAAGGTTATAATGAACTGTTCGCATTCAATAATTTGAAGAAGATCCATCAGGTTTACTTTTTATAAATACAAATATATACTAGGGTTAGGGCTTGGCATAACCATCACAAAGTGAAAAGCTGTACCACTCCACCCTTTTCTCTCTCTCTCCATGTCGGTTTTTTGTTTTCTGATTCACCAGACTAGTAAAAGAATTTTGTCATATATATATATATATATATATAACATTTGGAGGGGTTAGAGGAGAGAGGATTAGTAGAGAAGAAATTGAGGGTTAGGTCAGGTTTAAGATGAAGCGTCAAGTAGTAGTAGTGAGAAGAAAAGAAGAAGGTGAAAGAGGGTCAAGCAGGAGTGTGAGGTATGGAGAGTGCCAGAAGAATCATGCGGCTAATGCCGGGGGATACGCCGTGGATGGCTGCCGGGAGTTCATGGCCAGTGGGGAGGAAGCAAGTGCTGCTCTTACTTGTGCTGCCTGTGGATGCCACAGAAACTTCCACAAAAGATTGTTGGACAATACTGATGAGTCCTCTTCACCTTCTTCCAATGGGATTTGAGCACCCTAAAACTATTCCTGCCGTATTATATTATATTTAATTTGCATAATTGCTCAATTATATATATGGTTTGAAGGTATATATGTCTGTAATCGAAGGGGAAAAGCCAAGGTGAGAGACATTTGTTTCGTTATGAGGTGTGCAAGATTACCACTGATCCATCTACTTCTACATGGGAAGATTGAAGTAGCTAGTCTTGTTGTGTTGTGAATCTTGTTGTCTACTTTCTTTAAGTAAGTTTTAAGAGTTCTGTTCTGGGTTTGCTAATTAGCTTCTGGAGGCGAAGCAATTCTGGGTTTCAAGAAAGATGATCGAGTTAATTCATGATTGAATGCAATATATTTTACTTTATATTCTGTGTCATTTTCATGGGTTGCTGATTTTGATTTTATTCCAGCAGATTCTTAATTTGAGGCCGCAACTTCCACACTATACCAACCTCCACTTGACTTGCCTGCCCTCAAATATTATTTCTGTTTTGGTTTTTGGCGTCTCTGGATTTTAATTAGCCAAAATCCCTTGTACACCCTTCATTAATCCTGTCACCTTTACTATCATGCATCCTAGCTAACAAGTTGTGAAACAGTACAGTCTCGTGCATAAATAACAAATGTAAAAAAAGAAAAAAAAAAAAAGATTTTTAGCCTTTTTAGTGACCTTAGACCATATATAGATATATTGCATTTATCTGGGTAAGCTAACTTAATATGTCAACCACTATTTTCTCATCTCTTTCTCACGCACTCTCTCTCTCTGCTTAAGGCACTAACTGGTTTTAGTAAGTTCCCAAATAACGCAATCTAGTTATTGATGTTTGAGATCACTTTAACAGTACAAATGTCTAATCCTGTTGGTTGTTGGAATAAAGACCTTCTGTTAGCTAGTACTTAATAATAGATTAAAGTTGATTCAAGGAAATAACTAAAACTCAACGGTAAATTAAAAGTTAGATAATTTAAGAACATATTTATGCTACGCCTCAACGGGGAATAGGGTTATCTCTAATGATCGGTCAAAGCAATTGATTACCAAAATTAATCATATTTAGAAACAAATTAAAAGATTTTGCTAATTAAGCTACTTAGCTGGGGCTGTATGTATGTTCCTATAATATGAAGGAGGGGCTGTAAACCCTAATTAATGCATTTAAAGCCCTATACACGAATGTGGGTATATGCAAGAAATGTAAAGATCGATCACACTGAGATTAATTAGAAGTTAACATACCTTTGAATATGGTCGTAGGCAACTCCATATAGCAATGGAACTGGAAGTCACAAACATCGATCTATTTGTCACACAACAAAAGGCTGCTGCCTAAAATATACAAATAGAATATCCTAAGGTAGATATTTATGAATGACACTTGTGGTGCCCTATAGGAAAGGACCATGGTTGATGTCCAAAGATATTTTCCATGTGAGTTGCTGTAAGCAAAAGGGAAGAAGTTAGGCCTTAGATGGAGCATGGAAGGACGAACGAACTTTCAGGTATATGTTAAAAGTGAATCAGGTAGATGTCAATTCCGAAATATATAGATCAGAAAATGCCGCGATCGAGCTTGCCTCATTTATTTAAGAAATATGTTTGGCCAGAAGGTATCTTCCTCCATTTTTGCTTCTAAGAAACAAATGTCCAAAGCTGTATTATTGTAAATTGAATTCCTGTACATGCTTCATTGCACTAATTTTAACATTAATTAAATAAATTTGTGTGTCCCCTTAATACGATTCGTTAATTAATATTTTAATATCAATGAATAAATATCAAATCCATCAACAAGAGCAACTTAATGTCGTCCCTTTTTTTGGTTTAAAACTAAAGAAATCTATAAAAAAAAAAAAAGAAAGGTAAAGAAAAGTGACGTGTATATAAATACACCGGCCCTGCGCCTCCTGTGGACCAATGTCAATGAGAAATTAAGTATCATATAGTTCATACAAGGGTCGAGATTAAATTTCCACATATAAAATTCACATGTCCGATATGAAAACTAAATTATGATCATCACATATACATGGGGATGGCAATTTTCCTTATTCACGAGAATCCTTGTAGGAATTGCCTCAAATGTGGGTAGAGATGGGAAGAATTTCTCCCTGCTAAGAATTCGAAAACCATGTCTCTCACCTTGTCAGAATCCTACTATATTGAAATTATTTGTGTGTGTGTGTGTGTGTGTGTGTGTGTATAAAATTCATACTAATAAGATTTTACTTAATTTTAATCAAATTTTACATATATGAGATTTTTCACATCCTTACAACGAATGGAAATGGAGAACGTTTGTCCCATATAAAGATGGGAAAAGGCCTCTCCCCATCTTGCCTCGACTCGATGCCATTATACATTGTATGATATTTAACGAATTAATTTGTTTTCAATTTAAATATATATTTCTTAGTCTTTGTCTCTAATAGTTGTAAACATTAGTTACTTAAATACTTGACAACATACTAAAAGCTCCTTTCTTCACCAAGTTATGCGCTATACGATTAATCTAGAGCTAGCACAGGGAGGGGAGGATAATATATAGTGGTAGTCCATTTATTGTTGGTTTTGGTGCTCATTATTATGTGAAAATTTTAGTGGCGATATATACTATATGCTCGTGATGATTGCGTTGAAGGATTTAATGACGTCTTACAACTAAAGGGATAGCAAGTGTGTTAAGTGTATATTTTAGGTTAGAATTTTAGAATTATAATTTAATTAAAACTGCTTTAATTTAACGAGAATTGTTAAAACTAAATCTTTTTGAAGATAAGTTCCTTCATATAGAAACTATATTCAAGAAAGTAATACTCTACTAATTAGATAATCAAAATTAAGATGATACACACAAGAATAATTACCTTTGCGCATAGTTGGTGTAATAACCACGAAGTCACCTTAAAGTTTATGCAAGTAACTGTCCTCCTTTTTATTAGTTTTAATTGCATGTGTAAAATGGCCCATATTCAGGCAACTGAAGCATTCCTCGGTAAGTAGTGAATCGTGAGTTATATATTAGGAAAGGCGTTAAAGACAAACCAAATGGTTTCTTTTGGACTTTTGACTACTTAGCTTAAGCAGCTGAAATCCTAATTTGAAATGAGTGCCAAACTTGCTCTTGTTAACCTCAAAAGATCAGTAATAATTGTAAATTTTACAATAATTAGTTTCATTTGTTTATAAATTATGAAAGTAATATTAAAGATTGCAAATATTTTAATCAGGTGACCTACTTCACTATTTCTTTTGTTATATATCTTTAGATTAATTAGAATTATACAATAAATTAAGATAGTAATTAAAAATTTCATATATATTATTATAGAAGTATAGGTATACATAATACTGGTTACCTTTTTGTATATGTCACCTAATTTTAATGTGATGCCTCAGTACTCAAATATCACGACCTGTTTGTCTAGTTATAAATGGCATGCTTGTGGAAGATGCGAATCCAAATCCAACTCTTACCGACTTCGTGGTTATGTGTGGAGTTTCCATCATGAAAAAGAAGAACCATATTTATAGCAGACGCATTCACATTATCTTCAACTGATGGGGGAAATTTTCAATTACATATCTTCACAATTGCCAAATCTTATCACTGTGCCTTGCAAGTCCTTTTTCTTTTTTGGGGTCA
Source organism: Erythrophleum fordii (assembly GCA_032878935.1). Classification (NCBI taxonomy): domain Eukaryota; kingdom Viridiplantae; phylum Streptophyta; class Magnoliopsida; order Fabales; family Fabaceae; genus Erythrophleum; species Erythrophleum fordii. The sequence continues at coordinate 14,658,525 of JAVQMF010000049.1, read as the reverse complement.
AAGTAATAGCAAGTCATTGTTAATAAGCCCATTTCATTGGGACTTAAATCTATATGGGCTTTACCCTCGTAGTTAGAAAACAGTGGGCCTAACCTATCCTGAATGGATCGCAGATTGTACATGGCATAGAGAAGTTAAATCATGTCTTGCTTAACCTTTTACCAGCTAGGTTCTTAACTGTTAAGCCATGAGATAAAATAGAAAGCATGTGAATGGGTTGCTTATGGGGCTGGTGTGCAGTGTCACATGGTACCTACTGAATCTATTAAAGTGGGTAGCATGTGAATGAAAGAGAAAGCATCATGGTTTTTCCTCATTCTCTTTCTTCTTTGTTTCATTTCACATGCCACATCAATGTCCATTCCCTGCATTCCTCGGACCTTTTTCCTTTCTCTTTGCACTCCCAATTCCAAATTTCATCATTTCTCTCTATAATTTTCGAAAGATATACGTGATCTAACCACAATTACAACATAGAAGTAATTATTTTGCAGGATATATGGGTTTAATTATTACCATTATTTTGCCAAAACCGAAAAGGAAATCATTCATTAGGTTCAAGATACATGGCTCCACTTTCCTTGCCCAGATCGAAAAGACAAATAAGTGCGATAATACCTTTGTACGTCTTGAAAATTTTTGACCAAAAAAAAGCAAGAGACCAAAAACTATAACGAGAAAAGTGGTTGAATATTAGAGAGAGAGATATCAACTATGAGCAGCATTGTTATTTTATTTTAGTCTAATCAGACAAATTAAATTTAGATAAAATTGTTTATAGTTATAATTATGACAAATAATAGCAGCAAATTCTCTCCCATCTAAGAAAAAAATATATTAAAAAGAGAAAGAAATATGAAGTGAGATCCAATAGCATCCATCCATGTGGATATAACTTTTCATGTCTCTTTTTCTTTTTTGGTCATCGAATTCTTTTTTGGACGTGAGAATCCAGACCAACTAGTACCATATGGCGGCTAAGCTCTTAACCTTCGCATTTCTGCGTCTGCCCTTTTCATATTTGAGGATGTACATAAGTTGTTTAAAAATGTTATTTGAAGACGACCATATATTTGTAATCCAAACCAAACCCGTAATTAGCAAAAAGAAAAAGGAATGATTCTGTGGTGTAATAGGAAAAATATGCCAATATCCCTATCGATCTGACATAGTTTGTAGCGTTTGTGCGGTGAAAGATTGATAAAATTGATACTAAAGAATAACGTTAAAGATGGAGATTTTCTTAAGAGATAAGACCTCGTAATAAACTGGACCACCACATTCGCAAGTGCCCTTAATCTTTTATGCTCTAAGTAACTAATTGTGTGGTCCATTATAATCTCCCAATATCTGCTAGCTGCTTTCTCATTTTGTTGTCTTGCTTAACTGTTCTTTCTTTTAATCATCCCCCTTTTCTTTATTTTTCCTCTTTGAATTCAAAGCCTTACAACTTGAGACGAGATTTATAATAATAATAATGCTTACCAAATCAAGAAGGATAATATATATATATATATAGAATCAACAAGCCAATCATTCTAAACATCTCCTTTCTCTTGGAGCAACGTCAATGTTATTGGATTTTGATGTTCTGATTAATTACAACTAATTAATGATGAAAATTCTGATTACTAAGTAATATCAGTTCCTTCAATTCTCTCTTGATAATGTCTTTTCTCATCAACCACATACCTAACATTAGTGTGGACAGACTTCAAGGTCCATTCTAAATCAATGCAAAATCAACCACCACAATATCAAATCCTTCCTTCATGCTAACATTAATTTCAAAGGAGGTAAATATCTGCGAAAATAATTATTATTTTCTGTTATATTTTCTCAATGAATAGAGCCATTGCATGGGCATGCTAAGCTAAATTAGTATCTATGAACTAACATAGATTGATTTAGAGGCAGTCATCTAAAAAATTTATAGTTTTCAATTCAATTTAACACCAAAAAAAAAAAAACTTTGAAAACTAAAATTATGTAAATGGTAGAACACATTCTATCATAATGTTTGTTTTTTCTGGTTCAGTCCCTGTTATCATTGCTAGCTCTTAGTTAAACCTTTGGTTTGTTGATGGAGCTTGGTTGAAGATGACCCCATTGGCCATGTGTAAAATAATTTAACCCACCTGGCAGAAGAGGTTAAAGAGAATCCAAGCCACTAGAGAGCGAAATGTCTTAAAAAGGACCCATAATGACACAAAAGTTGCATTCTAATTGGCGAGGCACACTTGGAGAATCCAATGCAAAAACGACAATGCAATCTGAGGCTATATATTATATATGCTAACCTTTTAGGCCCCTTAAGGGTGGAGAGATTTGAAGCACAGGAATCATGTGTGTAAATGTGATGTTTTTGTCTAGTATCACCAATTATCGCAATCTTTAGCCCTGGTTTTGCTCTGCTTTCGAGGAAAGTTGGCCTCTCCTCTTAATTAGTTACACATGGAGCATGTTCTAATGCGTATCCTAATGGAACAACTCAAGTACGCACTCATAATCCCCACCACAATTAGGTCCATAATTAAGGGATACACGACACCGACATTAGAACATGTCTTGTTTTTCATTCCCTTTGATCCAGTGAAACACCCCAATAAAAGAAAAAATTAAGATATCAAACTTTGTCAGTTTTATTTAATGAATTTTTTTCGTCAAAATTAAGTATATGTTCGTCTTAACTAATTTTTAAAAATAATTTAAAATATAAAAAATAACAAAAAGTTTAATATAATTCCAAAACACACACACACACACAGAAAAATTGCGTTCAAAAGTAGTCTTAAGTGAGTAAATTCAGAACAACAAATTTTGAAAAAAAAAAAGTGTAAATATACAATAAAAATCAAAATTTCTTTCGAACTTAAACTTACGGTTTGTTTGAAATCAAAATGTCCATTTATTAACAAAAAGACTTTCTTTTTAAGCTTTTAATGCTTAATTCATTCTAGAACTTATTTATAAGACGTCCCACGTTACCCTTCCCCTGTTCTCTCATTCCACTCCACATGAAAGGGAGCAGTAATTGCAGAATCCGAGTTGTGTATATATTCATTTTCATATAATGACACAGTGTACAGGCTAACACGACCATTCAATTTGGTATCTACAAGTTGTCAATCGTAGTTGGTTTTTGTTACAAAAAAGAAACCATAGTTTGAAGCTGTCAAGCAGTTGTACGGTTACAGAGCCCATACGGGAGAAAAGGTGGTTTTTAAAGAGAAATTAAATTAGCCCAGATTCCTCGATCTGTGTGCTAAGACCTATCCACAAAGAGTTGACTCTTGCAACTTCCCCAACCATTTTGACCCAACGCTGGTCTTCTTCCACACTCAATTTAAAGTAATGCTACAAAAGCCCCAAAATTCTGCAGTTGCAATTACTTACTGTAGTCACATGCCCCATCAAACAGAGATGGGAAAACTTGAACACCCAGCACTCTATTATTGAACGATGGACGGACTAAAACGTAAATTAACATTAATCATATCGGTGGTTGTTTTGTCAGTATATATAACAGTGCTCACGCCTCATTGATGTTTAATAATAGTAACAAGACTTGATCTCATGGAAATTTAATTTGATTTGATTGTGTTCAAAAGGGGTGCCTAACCACTGAACTTGATGTTTCAAAAGAAACACTGTATAGGCACGTGTGCTGGTGTGTATAACGTGCACGCACGTCGTACTAGCAGAGGACTCAACTTATTTTCTTTTCTTTTGGGTTGAAAATGGTTGAGAATCGGGGTGTTTAGGTGAACCTGGGAAGACAGAGGAATAGGATTATAGTTACGGGGGGAAATTAGAAAGGTGGACAAAGTTGATGTGTCTAATCATGTAATTCAGGGGGTCACATCATGCAATAGTGTAATTTATAGGGGTAGAGACAGAAAGTTGCCGATCAACTCTTAATCAACTTTATTGACTCAAATAAAAGATAACTCTCATGTTAAGCAAAGTTGTGTTATAATGAAAACTGCCCTTTACCTCACTCCTTAATCAGGATCTGGCGTTAATCCATTGGCAAAGCGAATATTATCATCTGATAAGGACGTGTTTGGAATTTGGAATTAGACAAAATGTCCACTATTATATAATCCTTGAAATGACAGTGTTTTAGTCTAAAGGAATGTTAATTTTGCTACTTGACCCCCAATAAGATAATCCCCCGCTTCTCAGATACTGTCAACAAAGACAAGCGTGTAGGGCAAGAATGGAAGAATTCTTTCAACCATCCATCTTTTCATTGCTCTTACGATTTATTTACAGACCGTTTAATATATAAAATATTAAACATTAAAATGAAAAATAAATAAATAAATAAACGTATTACTATTTCATAATTATAACAAAAACATAATAATTATTAAACAGAAAATTTTAATTATTTTTCTATTTTCATTTGACTACCAAACTGGCCATGCTCAAGGGAGAACTATTAACTTCTCTAATACATTTAATTTGGGGCAATTGCTGAAAAAGATTATTCAATAATACGTTCAGATAGTGTTCATTTAAAAAATCCGAATAGGCACATTAATATATGATATTCAACCATAAACATACGTATATGTTTCATCTTAAACTTAATCGCTCGTCTAACTCAATTATTATATTACGGACCTTTTTCACTAACTCTCGCCGATTTATTAAGAGTTAAGTAAGATCTAATGAAGATGTAAGATTTTTTGTTAAGGGGGAAATGACTTTGTATCCCAGCATCTCGTGGTAAGCAGATTTACAGGGGAATTGATGCTTCCGTCAATTCGCAGCTTTCTATAGTTAAATATAACAGATGGAGCATACTACACCAACCAAATTTAAAATTATACTTCATAATTAAACCAAGGAAAAAAAAAAAGGGAAAGGGAATGAAATAACATATTTGTTTCTTATATTTTATTCAAAGGTTTGTATGATATACTGAATATAAAAAGCATGCGATTATGAAAAAAATATAAAATAAATTTGTAAATACAAATAATTTTTGTTTTCTTATTTAAAAAAAATAATATATTATTAAATAATTATTATAAAAATATAATAAATATTATATTAAAATTCTATGAAAATAATTTTTTTTACATAAAAGTTAGAAGTTCATTCTTCATCCTCCCTAAGAACCAAAATTATAAAAGCAGTATTGGCTCCAGAGTAGAAATAAAGAAACCCAGGAAGCAAAATTCAACAGTGTGATCCGTCACTCAAAAGCATGGCACAGATCCACTCCTAAATCACTTTTTCTTAAACCCCATGTTATGTGCAACGCATTTGGACTCATTGAATGGGAAAGATAACCAAATTGAAGCAGTGGGTTACTGTTGTATTGAGTGGAAAATTGAGAAAAATCCTCATATCAAGCCGTACCCATATTCTCGTTTTAAAGAGGCAATTAAGGACCAAGGACCTACCCATGCCCTCAGTGGTTAGAACCTGAAGGGCACCCCCCCACAGTACCAAAACAGTAACAGCGATTGCTGATGAATCTGGATTCTCTTTGAATCCGGAGGCATAGACAATCTGTATTTTATATTGTGTTTTTTAATTTAACAATTAAAAAATTATTATCAATTTACATTCTATTTTTTAAAATAAAAATTTATTAAAATTAAATATAAAATAAAATTTAAACCGTCAAATCCAAGCAGACTGTGTAGTGGACCCCACCGCGAGTAAATATAATGGGAGAAGTCAGCAAAGACAAAAAGCACCCATAAGTGGTGGTAGACAACAATACCAGTACTTGGTACTGCTCTCTCCTCATCATCTTCATTGAAACAATATTTTAATTGATATAATCAATAACGTGATCCAGCTACTTGCTTGCCATAAACCAATAATAAACTGATCTACTTCCCTGAAAAGGAAAGTGCCCAACTCCCACTTTCAATTAATATATAGTATTATATTAAGTTGGATTACCCTTTTGTAAGTGATCAACTTCTGATAAATTTAAGGATTAGATTCCCCCAAACAATAATAATAACATAAGCGAACAAACCTCGCAATTCGCGAGTACAAAAGCATGCATGCTTGATTGGAAAGAACAATTAAAGGCATAAAAATACAGTGTCTTTTGGAATCATTAGACTCGTCCCCAATGATTAGCATAATCTTAATATACCTCCCTCCTAATCTATAACTTTGTCGGATATTATTCAAATTAGTAAAAGCTTACATTTAAATAAACTTCCCAATAGATTAGCATAGTCTAGTATACCTCGCCGATCAATTTGCTTCGTAAAATATGGATTAAAATAATGGCGCAGCACAGAGCAAAAGCAATAGGATAGTAAAGTGCGAGACCACCTTCTAAAATGCACGTAGCAACACTTTCTGCCTCTTTCTCTCGGACACAAGTTAGGATACGAAAAAAAATCAGATTCTCCATTTTTTCCACTAAAACAGTACTGGAAGAGGAAATGAGAAAGAAAACACCAAATAATGACCCTTCTGAGTTCAGTGTCCATCGTCACCAAAAGCCCCTCATGCCAAGCATACCTAACCCAAAACTGAGCGAGGAGGAGCAAAGGGGTTGGAGGGGGGAGGAACTAGAATCTACCGATTTCAATAAGAACCTTTTGAGCCGCAAAAAGAGAACAGGAACCCGAAAATAAATTCCCTCTGGATATAGGTCTCACCCATGTTAAATATCCTTAAGGTGATTCATAATCTCATTAATAAAAACTAAAACAGTAAAAATGAAAGAGAAAGACAAAAAAACGACTAAGTAACTGGTACCGGCTTACTCTATCTAACATATTATTTTCCTCCTTATTCTCCACCGAAGATCAAGAAGATGAAGACGACCCATTAGTACCCGTGTTTGGCCCACTATCGTTCTGGTAGTGATTATTTGGATCCTGAATGCTGCCGTTGTTGTTGTTATTGTTGCCGGTGTTGCTTGGGTCTAGCTCAAGAACGTTTCTATTGCCATTCATCGCATCTTTCTTCCCCAAAGTGTTCTTGTTATTGTGCATCCAAACCTTCAAAACACCTCTCTCCACCCCAACCTCATGGCAGAACTCTTGTACCAATTCCTCATCCCTCTTCTGCATCTTCCACCCCACTCTCTCAGCGAACTGGTACATCTTGTCCTTCTGATCTTGTGTGAATTTGGTCCGGAACCGCTTCCTCGCATTGGGGCTCGGCGTCCCCAAAGCGTTCGCCGGAGCAGCCGCGCTCTCCGGATGAGCCGATAGGCCAGCTGAGAGAGCCAGTAGCATGTGGGGTGCGGAGGGGTAGTAGGAAGAGGAGATCGGAGGCGGGGAAGCTGAATTGGGGCTCCGATTCGAAGCTTGAAACGGCGGAGGTGGAGGAGGGTGGTGCCGATGGTGGGGCTGATACTCGATGACGTGGGTTGTGGTGGAAATAGGATCCTCGGGTTCACGGCGGTGAAAATTGCGGTGGCAACCACAGGCGGCGCATTTGATGGAGCTGGGGTCGGCAGAATTGGCGGTGGGGGAAGGCATGAACTCGCCGCAACCGTCGAGCGCGTGGCCTCCCAAGCTGGCTGCATGGTTTTTTAAGCATTCTTTGTAGGTAACCGCCACGGGTTGCTTGTGATGGTGGTGACGCTTGAGGACGCCGTTGGAGAAGGACAAGGACTTGGTGGGGGCGGGTTGAATCCGGGTCGGAGTTTCATTGTCAGGTTCTGGGGATTTTGTACTGGTAGTATTGGAGGCGGTGATGTTGGTGATTGTTGTGGGGGTTATGTCCATGGCTCTAACATCTAGGGTCATCAAAAGAAAAATCTATCTTCGCTTTTAAGGGGTTATTAGGGTTAGGTTTTTGTCCAGATTACGAACATCACCCTTCATCGAAGTACCATGTCTTGATTTTCTCGGAAAATTAAAGGAATTCGGATTGTGAAGCTAAGAAGAAGAAGAAGAAGAAGAACGAAAGCAGGAGTAGCTGATGACTCTTGATAATAGAAATCTGGCGTATGTGGTTGTCCTTCTTAACCAGTTTGCTTTTTAACCCTGGGTCTAATCCATGGTTAAGATGTTGACCCCACTTGGGGTTAGATATGAGTAATGAATAAATAATACCCCCAATTGAAATTCCCGATTAACCAGCGCCACCATTTCGCTGTGAATGTTGTAATAAGGAGTTTCGGCTCGATCGCCCTGGTTGAGTCAGGCAACAAGGCCCCGAGTCATGTGGGTTCGAGCTGAAAGTTTTCAAATGCAATAATGAGTGGGTCAGTCTCGAGTTGACTGTGGGGTAGTTCCTTGCATAGAGTTGGACGAGCCTGCAATTCTGAACCATTTACTGTATCCTATCTTAATTTGTCAAGTTGGCAGTGAAGCACAGGACAGCTTTCACAGTAAAATATCATTGAGATTTATTTTTAGGGTGCAAATCCCATATATATATATATATATATATTATTTCCTAATATCTTGTCAAATCTTAAAGAGACAAATTTGCCCTTTGATCACACTGAATTGAATCGCGAATGGCTCACAAGGTAAAAGGTAGTGGCAAATATGTTATTTTGAACAGGATTTTATTAGGACAATAGGGATACGAAAGGTATCTTTGTGGGCATGAGAATGTCCGGACACCGAAGGGAGGAGGAGAAACGACGACGCTTAGATGAACGAGGATCTGCCCGGTTAGCCCCGACAAAAGAAACACGTCCTGAAACGGTACCGTCAAAGTGGGTGGTGCATTGGATGGAAATAGGCTTAGTGAATGAAACAAGGTTAACTCGTCAACCGTAATCTTAATTATAGAGGTTAGAGAAGCTCCCTAATGACGCGACACGTGTAAAGAAAATGCCACGTGTGAGGTAACCCATATGTTTACTTTTTTGCCACGCAGTCTCTGCTCAGAATTCAAAGTCAAATTTTAATAATGTAGATCATCAACCTTAAACCAAGAGCTATTCAGGAACAATAGGGTAGTTGCATAAATTCGGCAATGAAAACTCAGCTTGTAATATTTTCTTTTCTTTTGCCTTTCCGTTCCTAAGTTTTAACTGGCGAAAAAGCGGGTTGTTAAAAATTTATGACTCAGTTTGAAATTCGTCTTTAAAATTATTGAAACTTCGTATCTATATTATTATAAAGAGCGTAATTAGGAGAGTATTTGATTAAAGAAAAAGAAGAGAATTCTCAATTGAGGGATGACGTAAGTAGGCCAATGATGGAGGAGCCAAGGAAGCGCTGCATTGAAACTCACAATGCGGGCCTCCGTGTGGGGGCAGACTTTTGACTTTGAACGTTACAATTTCTTTAGTAAAATTGTAAAATAATATTCATTTTCGATAGATAAACGAATGTCGCTACTTATCTCAATGAACCAAATATGACACGTTTATTTATTTACACGTTTATTTATTTACGTATACTAATCTTAGAATAATTTTATTTTGGTGTTGTTCCAGGTTGTCTAGGCTGGGGCATTCAAATGAGTAAGGGTCGTGGATTTGTTTGTCTATACAATCCAAATATTCTGACGCAATTGTCCCATTTTTCTGAAGTTGATCAAAGGCCAGTACTTTGAAGGTCAAGTAGCAATGGAATAAATATATTTATTTGGGAAGTAATAGACAACAAAGGTATGTAAAAGGAAAATATAGTTGGGCCTTTGAGTTTTTGACTTTTTCCTCCTAGTCGCTAATTTTAATGCCAAATTTGTAGCTTATTTTGAACTCTATAATCATTGAATTGTTGGACTTAAGAGAACTGGTTAGGCATGATAGATAGAGCCCAATGCTTATGTTTCAATCAACAAGATATAATACAAAGCTATATAAAGTGGCAACCAACCTAAGCTAGGTCGCTTTTTATGTATACTAACCTGGGTTTGTTTCAAGAATAATTACTCTAATCATAGGATAGCATGTTGGCTTCTGGTCCCAACTTTCTGCGATCTACATTGCTTGACTAGAGTTTGGGGGAGAAAATCAACTTTACTAACGGAGGTAATAAAGAAACTGCGACCTCTCTGTTTACTTCCCTCAACCGCCGTTTGGTGCCCTAGCTTATTTTTTAATACATTTCGTATGTTCATGAGAGGTTTGAATATTTCGATTCCTTTTCTTCTCAAGTTTTGCCTCTACCTACTTGGCACGTTTTGAGGTTTTAATGTGCTCTCCTCCTATTCAAATATTAATTATGAATTTGTCCCTTAATTTCTATGCTTGGAAACACATAGTGCGTTTTAGCAAAACCCTTTTAAAAAGAAAAAAGTAGAAGAAAATAATTCTCAACTTTTTTTATTGGATAAAAGTAGGGTAAATTACATTATTTTCCGTAAATTTATATTTGATATTTCTTTTATTTTAAAAAATTAGACCAACTTTTTTTCTTTTATTTTCTATCAATTAAGCTAACCTTTTACATAACATACGTTCCTTCCAAAATAAAATTACTTAATTATTTTTATTGTCATATTAAGAATAAAATTAATCTCATGTTAGTTGAAACTTAACATGAACTTACATTGTTTTTATTCTCATGCTAATAATAAAATTATAATTTCATATTATAGAAAAAAAAAGTTAATTTCTTTTTCATAAAATATATTAATATTAAAAAATAATTTTTTTAAAAATAATATTAAGTATAACTTATCTAAACCATCATGATTTTCTCATAAAAGTCAAACAATGTGAACATTTTGTTAGGAAAACAAGGTTGTAATGGAGGCAAATAACAAAAAAGTTAAAGTCCAAAAACAATTATGCAATGGGCTTTGAAACGTGTGTTATCTACACTATCTTTAAAGTAATATTTGCCGTTACTTAGTTGTTATAAGGTTCAACTAAATTGTTTTTAAGAGTAATCCAAAGCATTCCAGAGAATTACACTTAACAAAGTTAGAATTTTCTCTTTAAGAGCTCTTGTAAAAGGTATAGAAAATAAGGGGATCAAAGTTTAAAGAGATAGATGTTTACTTAGAATTTCCTATGTTCAAGAGCAACTATATATTTATAGTATTGATTTTGAACAATCATGTTTTTTTTTTCAATAACTTATTTAATTCAAATTTTAAATTTTCATCATTTTTTTAATGTTTAGATTGTTTTTGAACATGTCAATAGTCATTTGCTTGTTATATTTAGTAAATTCATATGATTATTGAAGCCAACAAACACTTGAATTGTCTTTTTGTTTTAGTTTCTAATGTCTAGTTTTCGACTTGTCCATTAGTTACTTTTGGGTTAGTGTCCCAAAACTTTTTATTTTACTAAAGCTTTGACCAATCAACTAGTGTACTTTTAGAGATGAACTAATCAATTAGTATAATCTACCAATTAATTGGTTGCTCTTTGTTTCTCAATTTTTTCTTCCTAGGGATGAATTGGTTAACTAGTTACTTTTTGCTACGTGTCTTCCAACTTACAGTTTGTTTGGTATACAAAAAATTTAGTAATTAAAATGGAAAAAGAATGATGAGCTAAAAAGAATAGAATGTATTGTGTTTGGTATAATATAGAAAGGAAATAGAGTCTCTTTCTAATTACATGTTTGGTAGTCCAAAAAAAAAAAAGATAAGATAAGGTGAAAGGATGATAAAATTACCCTTGCAAATAATAATAAAAGAACTTTTTATTTTTGTTCTTTTGTGGGTGAAGAATATAATTGCACCACACCCTTATATCTACCATTTTCATGCTAATCGTGTGCAGAAAGCTTGTGAGTTTAGACAAATACAATAAAAGGAACTAAATCAAGCCTTAAATCCATGAAATCATATAGATTATGAATGGGTTTTGGAAGGAGCTTGCAAATGAAAGACAATCAGGGGAATCTAAGCAATGGAAAAAGACAATTTTCTTAGAATTAACTATGTGATCCCAAATAAAATTCCTTTGCAATCTATTAACTTGATTATAGATTCTAGTAGGGATTTTAGATACACGCATAGGGTAGATAGGTATAGCACTAATCATAGATTTAGCTAAAGTTATGTGACTAGCAATGGACAAATAATTCATTTTCCACCCAACAACAAGATGCTATTAAACTTTTTATTCAATATACTGAAAAGTTTGAGTAAAGTTTAAACCTCTATTAAGGGGAATGCTTAGATACTTCTTAAATCTTAAAGAGTTTTTAAACCTAGAGACAACAGCCAAAGATTTCCTAAGAGTAATAGGCATATTACGAGAGAAAAAAATGAAAGATTTACCTTTATTTTCTTTTTAACCTAAACGTTTGCCAAAAAAGATCCAAGATACAATTAATACATAGCAACTAATCCTTAGAAGCTTCCTTAAATAAGATTAAATCATCTGTGAACATAAGATAAGAAATATTAAGGTCCTTATAACCAATATGAAAAGGCTTTCAATAAGCCCTTTTCACCTCATCACTAATCAAATGAAGGAGTTTATCCATGGATAAATTGAAGATATAAAGAGAGATGTGATCAACCTGACAGATACCTCTCGAGGGGTAGAACAAGTCAGCCTTTTCCCTATTCCAAAAAATGCTTAAAGGCATAAAGAAAATGCAATGCATAATAATCTAGAGAAAATTATCATTAAGACCAACATTTTTAAGAATATTAGCCATAAAACTCCAAATCAATCTTGATATTATAAAAGCCTTTTTTTACCTTTCATTCTCTTCATTGAATGGATAATTTCTTGTTTAACAATAATATTATATTGGATGTTTTTGTTAGGAACAAAACTAGCTTAAAAAAGAAAGAAGACCTTATCCAAGATAGGCTTTAAACGATTGACTAAAACCTTTATAAGACACTTATATGTCACATTACATAAAGAAATGGGTCTAAATTAAGTAATAAACACCATATATTCAATTTTCGGGATAAAAGTGATAGGGTCTTGTTGGGATCATCAAGAGAGGCCATTTCAAATTAGACTTAGACCTAACACATGCCATTGGGAGTGGTAAAAAGTAGGAGAGAAACCATTAAGGCTTAGAGTTTTTGTAAGACCCTGTAAGGAAGATAACATCCTTAATTTCCTCAACTGTAACCTAATTAGCCATACTATCCAAAGTAAGCTAACTAAAAGCAAGAAAAGTTATAAGAGTTTGAAAATAACTTATGCCATTATTTTCCTTATAGAAATGACTCTTATAGTATTTGATCGCATGATTATGCAATGAACTAGTATCATTTATCTAGTACCCTTTATTGTCTTAGGGAGTTAAGATTTTATTTCGACGTCTCTTAGCCATAGTCTTCACATGATAGTATTGTGTGCTATGATCATCATGTTCTACCTAATATGTTATGGCCTTCTAAAACCATAAAATTTATTCCTAAAGAAGCACTTCATCAAGTTCCTTCTAAAGCTATGTCTCAAGCTGCTAAAGGAAAGTAAAGAAATGGTATGAAAGACTCCTCTAGATACCTTTAATTTTAGCAAGGGTGCAATTCTTCTTTCTTTTGATATGTCTAAACACTTCAACATTTCTTTTTTTGATGTCTTCCTTAAACACATTCAAAATATTAAAAAATCCAAGATCATTGCACCAAACACTTTTAAAAAAATGCCTCATAATCCGTATAAGTAAGGAGGCCTAAAAAAGGATAAGGCAATGTTTATTATCTAAAGTTGGCCCTATAAAGTTGGATGAAAAGCAAATGGGGATTAAAAAAATTAACATAAACCAACGTGAAAATCGTACATTTAAAGAAAGTAGTGAGCTAACTACTATTCTCTATTGGACAAGTAAACCTTTTAAAATATCTCTCAAAAGTGTTACAACTTAGGGCCTATCCAGATGAAATGAGAACCCTTATTGCCAAGATCAAGAAGACCACATTTGTTGATTCTACTAAGAAACAAATTGCAATTGGACATATTAACTGGGGCTCTAATTTTTTTTGTTCCTCAATAGGACCATAGATTTCATTCAAGTCACCCATCACTATTCACAGATCATTTAAATTATTAGCAATGTCCACTGGATCACTCCAAAGAGCACTTTTAGGATTGGAATGAAGGATTGCATAGACCGCTAATATAAAGAAGCTGCTACCAACATTACTACAAACTTGAAGATGGATCATTTGCAAAGAGTGCTTAATAACTATGACTGAGGCTTTGCAAGTTTTCCAAGCCACCTATAAGCCTTCTAACTTACCAGTACTCAGAACTACAAAGCAATCATCTAACCCAAGGCTATGAAGCTTCATGTGAGCATTATCACCCTTGATGCAAGTTTTAACCAAAGTAACGAAGTTAGGAGCATTTGATTCACAAAACTGTCTCATCTTACACTACCCTCCTTGTATTCTAAACAAAATACTTATTCATAAGGGACTGTTTTTGGTTAAATATAGGGAAACATTACAATTAAGGAGCCACAAATTAAAGATATTTATACTAAAGTATTTTAAATTTTAAAATTATTTTAAAGAACTAAAAGTTCAAAAATTTTAACTTGATATTTTAATTTTAATTATAATTTTTTTGTGTAATTTAAATTTTTTGTTACTAAATCTTTCAAAATAATTTTAAAAAATTAATTTTTTTTATAAATATTTTTAATTTAAAATCTTTAATTGTAAAATTTTTAAATATAATTTCTAAATAGCCAAAAAAAAAAAATAAGGGGTGAAAAAAAAAAGAAAAACATTAAAGGCGGAAATAAGCACAGGGAAATGACCAGACGATCAATACCACTCATAGTCGCATTTATACGATACGATATGTCATCATTCATCACAACCAGACCCCTCCCTCTTTCCACTGGGAAAAATTAATTTAAAGAAAGCAGTCTTGGATCGCTTCCTTCGTTTACCTGGAGCAAAGTGGAGTGTAGGTTCAAGAAAAGGATCAATCAATTTTGGGAGAATAGACTAGTTTGATTCATTGCCTTGAAAAAAAAAAATCGATTCACTCTCTTTCTATCTTTCCATCCTTGTCTTGTCGCAGAAGAGGTCTCTTGCGTCGGCAAAATCCATTATCCAAATTTTGAATTTTGCTGATGGATTTTAATTGATTTTGACCCAGTAATAATTTATCATGCCTAAGTTTATCCTCTTTTTAATATATACACATCGCTGTTTATGAAACAACGCCGATATATAATAAAAAACAGTATTTTCTGCAAATAAATACTCAGTCCTACTTATAAGGCCTTTCTAAAATTTTTTGATAATCCTTAAAATAAAATTCTTCACAAAATTTTAAAAACATTTATTATTCTTTTTTCATATTTGCCCTTCATAATTATTGATATAATGGTAGAGATCAACTTCAATTAGGGATAAACTTAAAATTTTGTGATAATTTTTTTAAAAATTAATACATCAACTAATTTTATTATCTTTTTTTAATTTGTGTAATTTAGTTGATAGTATCTTATAAATAGTAATGGAGGGAGTATTGGATAAGTACAAGCGATTATGACTTGTAATATGGTATGGATGACAACGGGGAGAATCAAGACAATTTTTTTAATAATTTTTATCCTATTTATTTATAATCTATCTAATTTTTACCTATGCATCATTGGTTTTTTTTTTTCTCCCCTATATTTCCAATCTGGTGAGAATTTGAGATAGAATAGGACAAAATCCTTGTTAGAAAGTTCTACTTCTAGATAAATAATTATACAATATTATACTAAAATTTAAATAAAATTGAATAATTAATCCAATAATAAATACCTCAGCTTTTTTTTTTTTAATTAAAAAATGATACATATAGAGAGTGTGTGTGTGTGTGTTTGGGGGAGGGAATATTTTCTCCAAATTTATCCTAATTCTAGGCCAGTGACTCAATAATTGATTAACCTGACCCAAAGAGATTAAGATAAACTAAGTTGAAAAGGACCCGACTAATATTATCATTGCTATAACATGATATTTTACTTTAGTTCAACGTGTAAAATATTAGTTGTACAAAATTATATATGATCATATTTGTACTTGGTGAACAAGATTAAGTAAAAATATTGCACACAAAATCTAGTTTAAATATATTGATCCATTAAATGAGGCATTGGTTATAGAAGTTAGGGTCGTTATCAAATGAAATGGCAAGAGTAATCTGTGAAGCTCCAAGCAACATATAGAATATATTGTGAAACGTGTAGGTGGCGACGTTTTGTTCCCCAGGGGAGTATGGCCAAGCCAACCATGCATCACCCTAGCTTGAGGTCCCAATCCGAATTGTGGTCTTCAACCCAATGCGCCATTAATCTCTATGGCCCAAAGATCACAAAAGAGAGCCTCTCATTTAATATACGATTGATATTTTCGATACTCATTAATACCTTTTTATTTTCCCTCATAATTCCCCTCGTTCTCTCTTTCTCTATTTCAGGCCTTCCGTTCTTCCTCAGGATGGCCCACTTCGCTTTCCTGTCTTTCTGTGCGTTTTCCGCCCTTGCGGTGGGAGATTATTTTTTCAGAGATATTCAACTTATATAATTTGTTATTTTAAAAATGTATACAAATCTTTTTAAAATAAAAAATAACAGAAATATCTTATAGAATAAAATTAATTTTTAATTAAAAATATATTTCTTAAAATTTTATTTTAATATTATTTATTTTATCTTAAAAACCATAAAATTTTAAATTTTATTAAATGGATGGCAATGCTTATTTTTATTAACATATATTGTTAAAATTTTATAAATTTTATTTTTTAAAATGAAATTATTAATTTTAACAATTGTTGATATTAAACAAATTATTTATTTATTATAAAATGATTTTATAATTTATTAAATTTAAAAAGTGAGTATTTTATATTGATTAAATATATATTTAATATCTATTATATTTTATAAGTAATTAATACATACATAAAATTTTTGTTTAAAAATAGATGTAATTATAATTTATTTTTTTGTTACAAGTAGAGTAAATATAACAATGTAATTATTTAAAATAAAAAGAATGTCCATATAATATAGGCATCTCTATAGAGAGAAGAGTGTATATTTATTTATTTTTTTTAACTCCATTGTTTGCAATAATACTACTTCTGGTTTCATATATAAAAGACTTTTTTGGGATTTAGTTTGGCCTAAAATATAAAAAATAAATTATTAATATTTGATATATTAATTATAGTATTCCAATTATACCATTCATTAAATAAGTCTTTTAAATTATAAATAGTAACTGTCATTAATTTAAAAAAAAAGTATATATATTAAATATAAATATTTTTAAAAAATAATTTTTATTTAAAATAAAATTAAAAAGATTAATTATTTTTAATTAAAATTTTTAATTCATGTGAATTAATTATTTATTTTTTATATATGAGATCGAAAATAATATTTTTTAGATGCCTTTTCATTCTTGACCAAATGGAGCTAAAAATAATGTATCTTGAAAACAACTAGCCTTTTAAGATAGCGCTACATGGTGGATTCAATGAATGGGAAGATCCTCACGCCTGAGACATTCTTGAATGCAATTCCATGGCACTCCATTACCCAACCCAAAAGCTGCTAAAGAACAATTGCTTCGTTGTGGTTCCCCCATGACCTCATTTCTGAAAACATGTTTTATGATCTAAATTTAAAATCCAGTAAAATTTTCATGTACAAACTTAATGCTCAGTCAGCGAGAAGTAAATTACAAATAATTTTGTATCAAAGTCTAAGAAGCACCATGGACAAGAAATAGATAGCTTATCAATAATTCACAAGACCAATTAATATTCCATTTCTATCTTAATAAAATCCACAAGGCCATTTACTATAAAATCTGTCCGACGTTGATGTTCTTTTCGGATTTGATTGCTTATATTATATATTCTTTGTCTCCTGTTTGTTTTGGAATATCTAGTAGCGTAGAGCATACAAATTTTGGTCATTATAGTCTGCACATGACCATAAGAAGAGACACTCGTACTCATTTATTGAGACGTCTTGCTGTGGCTCAATATGTCTACACTGTCAAACCGTTTTAAATGATTCATCACCTTCCATGCCTTCTTGTGGTCACCATTTTATAACCTCCATTTAATTCCGAATCACCGAATGCTCCTTCTCTCTCCATAAATTAGCAGAATCCCCCAAGAAACCATGAAGCAATTTCAACTTGCGAGAAAGCAAACTTCAATAAATAAATTAACAGCAAGTAATTCTCTCCATTATGTAAACGGAGTAACAAGCGTAGATAGGTTTTGAAGCTTCTTCATCTGATATTGCCTCATGGTTAAACTTCATGTGAAATGTCCCTCTCCAACAAGGACCCCATTATTCCTTTTTGGTGAAGCCATTTTCAATTTCTTCAGACAGCCTCAATGAACTTTCCTTCTTCAGTTAACTAACACGAACGTTCTAGTAACAGTTGAGTCAGTTTGATGTTGGGCTTTGTTCCTAGAGGCAAGCCCAACATCTAGGGTAAATATTTGAATGCCTCTGGGGAATAAGCGTCATCAAATCCAGAGAAGGTAAATTTCTTTGCCCAGTGAAATAAGGGAAAACGACCAAAAATATAAATGTATAGGGCAATAACAGCTGTGGGATGGGTGGCCCGTGTATGGCTAAGTGGTCTATGTCAAGAGGCCCACGAAGGGTAAAACCGGGCTCTAAAATGTCTGGTGACAATTCATTATACATCTATCGTTATTATGGCATCTGACAAATCTACCTAATAGTCATTCTCAACGTAACTGTACAAAATTTCAGAAAGTTGGTGTTAAAACCGTCTCAAAACGACGCTTTTCTGGGCCTACATCCATCTTCCACGGCACTGCAGCACAGCAGTTAGTGAAAACAAATATCACAAATTCAAAATATAGGGAAAGGCTGTGATTGTGAATGATGGTAAGTGGTAATACGTAGTGCAATGTCTCTACCCCTACTGGCAATTTTGCTATTATATATGCTTCCTATCCATGATACAGGAGATTGCTTAGAAGTTGTCACCACTATGATTGGTGTGCTTTAACCACCTGAATTATTCTCTTGTACATAGCACCGCCCTTGTAATTATCGATTAAGATGGCACACAACAGGATAATACATGAGTATCATCATCATCATCATCCTTCTTTTTTTTTTTTTTTTGAATCTTAAAATCTCTATAGCCCTCCATATAAGGCCTATGGGCAATTCTGTCATATGTAGTCCCAGCCCAAACATAGAGTAGGCGAATTCAAAATTGCCACTCTTGGAAAGCCCAATGATTTGGGTTCATCTTCAACTACTCAATAGCTGGGCTATTATTCACGACAAGGGTGGACGAGGATATAACAGGGCCTATTTTGGAAAACTATGTTGGGTTTTCTTTTGCATAGATATGAGCCGGTTCTACATCAATTGTAGAATAAAAGAGAACGTAAAAAGAAAAAAAAATTATATATAATTATTTATATTTTTATTATCAAAATTTTTAATTAAAATATAATAATGGTATAATTTTTAAATAATAATATAATAGATGTATAATTTTTATAAATAATTATATAAAATTTTAATTAAATCATACAAATATCATGTTATTATTGAAAAATTATATACTTATTATATTTTAATTAAAAATTTTGATAATATACACATAAGTGACTGTATATAAATTAGGGCCAATAGAAAAAAAAAAAAAAAGAATAGGACGATATGGCAAGTAATAGGTTGTTGAATAGCTTTGAAATACAAATGTGAATGACAGAAAGATAGTTGAGCAATTTTTTTATGTCTTATAAATTCAAAAAAGGAACTTGAATCCGTACACGTAGAAGTTGTTCAATTTTAATTGCTATGTGTATTAACACAATAGATGGCGGTGGCAAGAAATTTGCGCATGGGTGCCGCAATTAGAGTGTAGCTTTTAGTGAGTGCATGGGTCCGTACAATATGAAGGAACTAAACGAAAATGAATTATTTACTACGTAACACATAGTAGGTAAAATTTAAAATAATAATAATAATTCTTTTAAACGATGACTCCCAATTTAAAAGGCATAACATTTCTTATTGTGCAGAGCTCCACCGAGAGGTTGAGATTCAACTTTGAATACAAACTAGACCTCTTAAAAATATGGCTCACCTTCATCCATCCAACGTATTTAATGTTACTCAACAATGGCACTTCTTTTAAAATTGTATAACCCCACCATCTTTTACGTCCCATCCAATTCCATAACTGCTTCCACCAAAGCTTCTGTCTTTCTCATTACTCACTTGTGCCTTTCCAATGCCCTTCTCTCACTCACATGTTGGAATTGTATCAAGTTCTTATTTCTTACCTCATTCTCTGCTCTTCACCAATACATTCGCTACTTTTTTTCTCGTTTCAATAAAAACCTTTATTCTAAGTTGCAACTTTAGAAAAAAAAGGTTTAAAAAATGGTTTGAATGGGTGAGCAATGAGGAGAGCTCGTGAATGAAAGGTGCGCCAGTTTGACAAAAGTGTGTAGATAGCTAGGAACCCTCCCCATTCCCCCATTACTCCCTACGCCTAATGCCTCCCTCCAATTTATGACTATGCTCTTTCTTATATGTCTCCTACCAATCTTCTTCTTTTTCTTTTTCTTTTTTAAATAATATTTCTCCCATTATTCTTGTTCCTCTCTTTTATTTATTCATCCTGATTGTTTATTACAAATTGATTTCTCAATTTTATCATTTTCTCCAGGTTGTATTTCTTTTCACATCGTTAACTAAATTACTTTTTATTTTCATTGGGAGGCACCATATCAAAATAGTTGCTTATTCCATATATAACATGAATACGCATCATACATACTGTTTTAATTTTTTTTATAAAAGAGATATAATGGAATGGAAATTAAAAGTGAAGAAAAGAGTAGGATAAATATTGAATGGAAGTACATCAACATCCCTTCATAAACTTGAACTTATATCCCAAAGAATGTTGTTTGAGTCAAGGCTTTTAGACAAGTTTAATTTTTTTTTTTATGATATCAATTATTTGAGTCAAGTCTCGAAATGTATAATAAATAATATTTTACAATTATATACTTATTTCGAAATATGATCCATTAAAAAAAAAGAGTTATCTTTTTCCTTTCTCTTTTTCTATTCACCTGCCTGCAACTGCGTGGCTCCTTTTGCCCAACTACTTAACTATCTATCTGAATATGTTCAATTCTCTACGGGGGAGGTAAAATTTTATAGAATAATAAATTCCAAAAAAGACTCCCTTAACAATACAATTAGTGGCCGTGCGATCAGAGCAGAAGTGAGTCTTATGACCACACATCACATCCATACCCTGGTCGGTGAACACATCAACTTCCCTGTGGATGAGTAGACCCAATGTCCATGATCCATCCCACAGCCCCCACTGTAGGTATATATATATAATCCGTGTCACCATACTACTCCCATCCAATAAGATTCAGATTCGCTCTCCTCATTTTGCTTTTTTCTTGTTCCTTCAAGTATCAGTTCCTCCTCTAGAAGAGTGGCCATGACTAGGTTTCTTGCAGCACTGATCATGGCTCTCTTTGTCATTTCCATGCTTCACACAATGGTTGGTCTCTCTAGTTATATATTCTCAAACATTGAATCACACAGAAGAAGCACACTTATTCTTTTCTCAGATATACATGGCTGAGATTCTGGGATGTTCTCTCAGATATTACTTGCTTATTAATTATGCAGGTCATGGCAGCTCATGGGCAGGAAGGCCACCACTATGATGACAAGGTGACCCTAATTAATTAATCATCTCCTATCTCTCTTTGTGGGCAAATTAAGAATCAATATAATGGGTGTTAGATTTTTATTATTTTGATTTATGAGGGGGTAAATGATGACTTCTATACTGCTTATAAATCGTGTGTTTACAGAAAAAATTTGGACCCGGCAGTCTCAAGAGCTACGGTGAGTGAAGTTTCTTCCATCATTAACTATTCTTGATGATTCAGTTCTTCTTTTCTTCTCCCTTCTCTTTTGTGCTACGAGTATAAACTACATGGACTCATGGAGATCTATAACTCTGAAGAAGAAAATGGGAAGGATCTATGGAGAGAAAAAGGAACAATCCTTTGACTGTGTTATAGCGTGAAAATTAAATATAATAAAATTGATTTGATATGTTGGATGTGTGAGCAGAATGCCCATCACAATGCTCGAGGAGGTGCAGAAAAACACAGTACCACAAGGCCTGCATGTTTTTTTGTCAGAAGTGCTGTAGGAAATGCCTGTGCGTGCCTCCTGGGTATTATGGCAACAAAGCTGTGTGCCCTTGCTACAACAACTGGAAGACCAAGGAAGGAGGACCCAAATGCCCTTGAACTTCAGCTTCAGTAACCTATATGTCCCTTTTCATTCAGTTTCCTTCCTTATACTGCCTTACTAGTTACCTGTCTGCTTCTTCCGTTAGTGTATATTTGAGAATGCCCTTGTAGGGTTAATCCATTTGTGGGCTTCTCTGCTATAACGAGAGTGGGTATGTTATATTGTTGCAATGATATATGATTTACTTCTAATGGTTGTTAAACCAACTTTTGTGTGTGGACTATAAGGACAATGGTAAGCTTGTACTGTTGTCTTTGCCAAATTAATTTTATGATTTCAACTTTATTATTGATATTAGCATATAAAATATAACATAATGACTATAGCTTTTGGATGGGACCAAAATTATGAATGAATGACGGTGGAGTTTGTAATTGATAATGCATTATTAAGTGAAAATTGGATTATGGAAAGGAAAAAATACGGATATTTTTATAATTTAATACTATTATTGACTTTTTTTATTTCTCTATATATTATAATATATTACAATGCCGCTTTTTTTTTTTTTTTTTACAAAAAAAAAATCAATTCAGAAGAAAAAAAAAAAAAGAAAACATAGGGGCTGGGATGAGAGGATCCAAATCATGTCTCAGTCCCAGCAGCACATCTTTTCCTTTTTTTTTTTGTTTTTCACTTTTTCGGTCAGTTCATCTTTAATTCAATTGGTCCACTACTTCAATCAAGAGCCATTACTGATAGGGCATTTCAAGGAATATCCAGTCCCAGTAAGTTCCTTTCAGGCTTTCAATGCGGCCCATTTGTTTATTTCTTTTCTCTTAGCTCGGTTTGTTTCGTCGGTTTTTTTAAAATAAATTTTGACAAAAAAATTATGTTTGTTTTGTAAAAGAAATAAATTTCAAAAACAAAATTTTCAAAAATAAAAATTTTACTTTAAAATTTTAAGGAAAATTAATTTTTTGAAAAAATAAATTAAAAGCATTTTTATTTTTATTTTAATTGATTGTCATAAGTGATTGTCACCTTTTATGAACTAATATTATCATTCGTAGTTATAGGCTACATTTAAAGTTGAAATAAAAATTTTTTATAAGGAAATTCTTAAGAGTTTTTTCTTTAAAAAAATTTCACTTTCCTATAAAACCAAGTGGCTAGATAAAATATTTTGACCTCTTGATCAATAAGGAAAAAATTATAGAGTCTTTTTGTATCCGAAAAATAAGTGATAAGAAATAATATTATTTTATAATGAATTATATTTTTTATTTACTTTTAACATAAATTTTAACTAGAATTTGTGCATAACTTATATTTTATTTTAAACTTTTTACTTTCTAATTGGTATAACTTTTTTTAGTTACCTATTTTTACTTAAATTTATTAACCTTTTAAACATTAAAAACTAAAAGTAGAAGTTGAAAATAGGCCTTGAGTGAATGAATGGACACTTATATAAATGACATTATATTATTTTTTATTTCTTTTGTTCTTTATTTCTCTTCTTCCTTTTTTTCTTCTTCTCTTTGCTTTGTTGTTTCTTTTCTTTTCTTCCTTCCTTTCTCTATTTGTATGCTTTATTTTTCCTTTATTTTTTACTTCAAGTTATGTGGTATCGAGTTATTAAGCTACATATATTTGGAATTTCTACTTTTATAAATTTGTTTGATTGAAAGTTGAATTTCTACAAATTTATTTGATTGGAGATTCAAGTTATAATTCTTTAAAAGTTATGTATGAATATTTCTTGATAATAATTTTTATGAAATATTATTTAGTATTTAATGTTGTTATTTATTAATTATTTAGTAATTATAAATAATTGATTGATGGTATTAATTATTTATTAACTTATGATAATATTGTGAAGAAATATTTATTATTGGATAATATTTAGCAATTAGTATTAAATTCTATGTGACAATTTTTTTCATCATTCAATATAGTGAAAAACAATTTTGTTCACGACAATTGTAAGATAATTTTTGTTTATCAAAATTTGTAAGATAGTATTTAAATTTTTTATTACAATAGAAAATGAAAATTCCTCATCTTGGATGGAAATGATATATTGATGAATTTTTATTATAGGTAGAAGAGTTTATTACTTTTGCTCATAAAAGTAAATCAGTTCAACAAATAAGAAAATAGATAGCCATATTCTAAATACAAAAATAAAGCATATTTTAGTATTGATAATATAAAAACTGATATTTGGTTTCAACCTAGGTATGCTATGGTGAGATTGAACCATTGTTAACTAATATACACATTATAACAATATTTAGCTCAGGATTAGTAAATGATGACTATAATAATAGCTATGAAAGAATGAGCTTTGATACAGTTAGTCTTAATTTTAATGTTGGTAGCTACGATGAAATAGATTATAATAATAATATTAATCAGGTTGAAAAACCTCCAAACCTAAAAGCTCAAAATATTTTTGATTTATTAAATATGTATCAATAACCACTATGGCTAGGATACACCAATAAGTATAAGTTGCCTGTTATTATACAAATGTTAATTATTAAATTTGATAGCAATATATTAGAGTATAGTTTCAATCAATTTGCAAGTCGCATAAAAAATAATTACCTTTATAATAATGTCATACCTGATAATTGGTATAAAACATAAAAGTTAGTATACAAAATTGATCTACCTATTTAAAAAATTGATGTTTGCATTAATGGATGTATGTTGGATTGCAAAGACAACATAAACGAGATAGTATGTAAATTCTGTGAACTGTCTTGATATAAAACTAGTTAACCTGCAAGAAGATGAAGTTCTAAGGAGATTTTAGTAAAAAAAAAAAGTGTATTCTTTACCAATTATTCATATATTGTAAAGGTTTTATGCCTTAATGAGTCCTATGAGCAAATGTGATAACATTGAAATAATAGAAAATGTGAATGTGTAACTTGGCATCCACCAGATGGAGAAGTATGAAAATATTTTAATAGGATATATTTTTATTTTGTCATGGAACCACAAAATATTTGACTGGACTTATGTACAGATAGTTTCACTCCTTATAGTTAGTTTGCCTCACTATGTTTATGTTGACCAGTAATAATAGCTTTTTGCAATCTCCCTTTTAAATTATACATGATTACTCTTTACTTATTTTTTATTACAATAATTCCTGGATTATAAAATCCCAAGACTATGATTGATGTATTCTTGAAACCATTAATTGATAAGTTAATGGGAGAAAGGAGTACCAGCATATAACATATCAAGAAAATAGAACTTTCAAATGAGAGCAATATTAATGTAGATGAAAAATGACTTTCTAGCATATAAAAAGTTGTTGAGGTAGAGTTCTAATGGAAAATTAATTTGTTTTTATTATATGCATAACTTAAAAAGCTTTTACTTTAAAATATGGGAGAAATAACTTCTCGCTCGATTATTGTCGATAATTTCTACCCATGAACCATGTTTTTAGAAGGAATAAAGATGTTTTTAAGAAAAATAGCATTAAAAACAATCCTTTTCCCCTGAGATTGGATGGAAAAAAATTATGACAACATATGAGTACCATTCCTAAAATAGTAGATCAAGGTATTTATAAATTACCAGGTTATGGGCAACAATATGACTAGATGAAGCAAAGTATATTTTGGGAGCTTCTATATTAGAAATATCTATTGGTTTGACATAATCTAGATGTCATGTGCATTGATATAAATGTGTTTGACAATATATTTAATACTGCTATAGATGTCAAGATAAAAACAAAAGATAACATAAAAGCCATGATAGATTTGAAGGAATATTATATGCAGAGAGACTTAGAGTTGCAAGAATTAGTTAATAGAAAAGTGGCTAAGTTAAAAGTTAAGTTTACTTTCATACATGATCAAATAAGGGTTATTTGTGAATGGGTAAAAAGATTGAAAATACTCGATGGGTACTCCTCAAATATGTCAAGATGTGTGGACTCAAAAGAAGGAAAGTTATATGGATTTAAAAGTTATGATTGTCATATCTTTATACAATATTTGTTGCCAATCATATTTAGTGTACTTGTTGAACAAATCGAGAAATTATAATTAAGTTGAGTTAATTCTTTGGAAAATTATGTTCAGTGACATTGAAGGTGGATGATTTAATATTGATGATTTAATGCAAATGGAATATAACATTTCTATCATTCTATAAAAGTTAAAAAAAATATTTTCACTTAAATTCTTTTATTCTATGGAATATTTACTAGTCTATCTGCCATTTGAGGTTAAGGTTGGTGGCCAAGTCTAATACCAATAGATGTATCCATTTTAAAAGTAGTTAATACTTAGGTGACATTGTACTTATGCCTAATTAGTTTATTCTCTAACAATTTATTGTTGTCTCGAACTAATTATCATATGGTCGTGTAGGTTTTTAAATAAATTAAAATAGACAATTAAAAATAAAACTCGTGTAGGAGGTTTTATCTATAAAGTATATTTGTTATAGGAGGTATCACAATTTTTCCATACTACTTTCAGTTACATGTCCCTTGTGTATGAATAAGAGTCGATCGAAATGATTGTGTGAAAAAACATAAGCAAATGAGCCAACCTTATCAATTTTTACTAAAGTTGGATGTTCACTTATAAAGTTTTCCACTTGTTATTTGAATGATAAAGAAATATGTACTATTCATTTTTCACGTTCTATTCAATTGCAATGAAGTCAAACTTTATATTAAGAAAAAGTAAAAACTCTTTCTTTCCACATGTTAAGATTTTTTTTTATCTTAATATTTAAATGTTATACTGTGTTGCAAGACCTTTGAGTAATAGTTGAGAAGCTTAAATCTAAATATCAGCTTTAAAGAAATTCACTCTACAATAGAGTAGAATTTTGTCTCGTGGTTTAACTCCTATATATATAGTGATATGATTATTTATTTTTTGACTGATATATGTATATATGCATAATTGATACTTCAATATTATTATATTTTATAGTCCTCATATTTAGTCTTAATAATAATTTATTGTGGCTAATTCGATGACTTTGAGTTTATTTTATATTAAATGAGTTGAATTTAGATTAATAGATTTTAATCGCAATTTGTATTATATTTGTGTAACGGAGGTCCAATTACTCATACTTGTGTTTTACAGGTTATATAAGCCACTAAAGGGAATTAGATATTTTAGTATTAGATTGAGGACAGGACATGGGCTTGTTTTATTTCAAAATTGATATTGTATTTATTTTAAACTAAAATTTTTAGACCATTGGATGCATTTAGCCCATTTGAGCCATTAGATTTTCCATAGGTCATCTAGGATAGAAAGGGAAATTTTGAACTTGAGGAGGAGAGAGGGGACTTGTAATGACCAGACGTGCATGAAAATGTATATATAGGGAGTCTGACTTTTCCCATAATCTGTGTTTGAATCCTGAAGCTGCCACGTATCAATTCTTTCTTTCTTTTGTAATTTTCTGTTATCTTATATATACCCTATTGTATCTACTTTAAGCCAAGGTTTACGTCATTTTGCCACTCAAACTTCTGCAGCACAGAACCTTTACCTACCTCCATCCTTTCAATCAAAGAAAGTAGCAGAAGCACACCTAGAGATGTCTGTATCTCCTCTCTGTTCATCGAAAGTTGCTTTCTCTTGGATCTTCATTTCTGTTCGCGTCTCTCCTTGCTGCCATCTCTGTTTTTGTTGCTCCATTTCAATGGTATAACTCGTGTAAGCTCGTTCCTCAGACCGGCTGTGTGCTAGTTCCTTATTTGAGTTCTATTTCGATACTTTCTCCCATTCTCTGGTTTCAGCGTTGCTGTGCGTCTTTCCTGTAAGAAGCGAGCTGGTGGAAGAGGTGTGCAGACCAAGAAAAATTCCATGTAAGATTATGTTTCCTAGTTAGAGTAATCATGGTTTCTATTCTGTAGGAGTTTATTTTTTATCCTCCCTTAGCGTTATTGCTCTCATTTTCTGCTACAAAACTAAGTTCCCTTGTGCTTCTTACTTGCCCACTTTCACTTATGCAGAATAGGCTTCTCTTTATTGTGTTTTGCTAATGGGATGGACAGCCATGGTGTAGTGAGAGCCTTCCCCATTTTCTTTGGCTTTTGCTTCGAGCTTCTTTGTGGATCAGGGGAGGTAAGGGCCCAAGACTAATGTGGTTTCATTTTTCTTTCTTCCCTTGAATGAGTCTTAGCTTTTAGGCCTAGAACTCATGGTAGTTCCTTAGGTGGGTTGAAAAATGCGATCAAGGAAAGCCTAAACCCTACTGCTATATATATATATATATGTATGTGTATGTTACATGGGCTACAGAAGGCATGAAATTAATGAGGAGAAAGGTGGAATTAGTCATTTGGAAATATATAAATATATATATAGAGTGTGTTAGGAGGCAATGAAGGATAAGATGTTAATGGAATTTAATGAAATTATAGTTTAAACTTTATTTTTCTTTCTCTTGGTTTTTCAAATCTCAATCAAATAGAGCAGGCTAGTGATATTATGAAGGGGCATAACTATTCTCTTATTCGTAGAAAAGAGGGATTTTTTTTAGCCATATGAAGTGCATATTTTATTCTTGCTCGTTCGTATCCATGCTTCTACCTCGCAGGATATGGAAAAAAAAAACAAGATAAGTTTTTTATGAGATAAATTGTAGTTATCCAAACTCTAAAATCTGGTGAACGGGTATTATAGGGTATTCAGGAGATTGAGTCATAGCTGAGGAGTGAGCAAGGAATTTCTGTATCATTTTGGAAGGTGAGTAAGTAATGCAGACCGTCAGTAACTAGTATTCATTATTTTGTTACTAAGTTTTCTTATAGTGTTCTAAATTTTGATCATCTATTTATGGAGTTACGCATTTAAATGCTCCGTCATATGTATGTTTACAAAAAAATTGATTTGAACATAAAAATGTTGTAAATTTAAGTTTGTTGAGTTATCTGAAAACTTTGATATTGAACTTATACGGAAGGTGCTCTATCTGAAATGCTAATTTGAGAAACGTATTACTTTAAGAAGTTATCTGCTCAGAACCCTGTAGCTAAAAGTAGTAGTTATTAGCCATGGTGTACCAATGATCTGTAACCCAGCTAGCAGGGGTGTTGCTAGGTGGCCACTACACGTGGATTTGTTTTATTTTCGTACGCAAAATGCTTTGCATTTGTGGTTATTTTCCCTGCGAGATGTGTGCTCTGCGTCTATTTCAATTGGTTCTGCTTAGATGTTTCCGATGCATTTTGAGAAATGATTTGCATAAGGTAGGCTTCATGCATTGTATTTTTTTTATATGCCTTGTCCTTATTATTAAAGGTTGGCATTACTTATTCATTGAGTGTCAAACTCACTTTTTTCTTTTTAATTTTTTTTTTCAGATAGCGGTGTAGACCCTAGTCCACCCTCAGCAGCTTACTAGTAGTGATATTCTGTTCATTTCTTTTGGCGAGCCTGTAGTTGCTTATGTGGGTGCATTTTGTTCATATGCATGTAATCTATTTTGTTCTGAACAGTGTAAAGTGTGGCTCCATTAAATCATAGATAGCGTATCCCTAATCCCTAGAAGTTTATTTATTAGTCTGAATTAATAAAGGATGTTCCTTTTGGATGTATTGTTTAAGTTGGCTGATTGTAGAAATATCGGGAGGTCTAAATTACAGAGGAGACTCTACCGAAATTTATACAAAAAGTCATCTAAAAACTTATATATTTTGTATAAAGATGATTCGGAAGTGATATTCATAGTTTTATTATATGAAGTTATGACTTGGATATATTCTTTAAATTCTAAGAAAGATGTCAATACAAATAGACTTGTGTTAGGGGGGATTGTTTGTCTTCTGCACCAACGCACTTAATTATGGGGTGTGACAGAACTGTCACCAAAATAACCCTCCATCCTTTGTGTTTTTGTTTTCCTATGGCTTTCTAACTTTCCCCTGTAATCAATCCAGAGATTGAACTTGATATTGAGCTTGAATCCATATTGTATAGAACATTGGTTTAGATTTTAATTTCAGATGAATTTTATTTTTGTTCTCTCTATTTTCATATAATCTATATCATTTTGGTTAAATGATTTTAGTTACATAAATTCTAATTCGTTTAAGTTATCTGAGAACACATTTTGATTTAATCATTTGATTAAGCAAATAAATTCATTTTGAACCACATTAGGGATTCTGTGTGCGTTTTTGGTTAGATGCAAAATAGGTTAGTTTCATGTTGTTGGCTTAAGCACAGTTGCATTAGGATTAATGGTGTGAACAAGAAGATTAAACTAGAGGTATTCTTAGGTGACAAGGATAGGGAAAATATCAAGGGAAGGGTTTTGAATTGGTTACGTTTCATTTGATTGATTTTTGTTTCATTTTGTTAATTGATTTTCTATTCTGTTTAATTAGTACAATTTTATATTCAATCCCCTAGTCATTTTGATTTCACTTTTGTGGTTCTTAAACTAATTGATTTGATTATGAGCTTTTTAAGAGATGACCTAATGAGCATTATAGTGCAAACCAACAAAAAATCACTAATCTTGATCAATTTGACAACTACGAGGAAATAGTTTTTTTATTAAGATTTTGGCGTCGTTGTTAAGGAGTCAACTAATCATAATCAATTAGAATAGAAAATTTCTTAATTTTAATTTTAATTTTAGTATTTTTACTTAGTATTTGTGGTCAATTTTTGATATTTTCAGTGTTATGACTATTCTGAGCAATACTAGCATTAAATGGCAATTGGCACATACAATACGGCCAGTTGCTTCTCGCGGATTTTCATAACCCTGTAGCATTAAGGGTAACTAACTACGATTGAGTTAAAACTTGGTATATAGGTTTTAGGTATTATAAGGATTCAAAGTTGCAATTATGCTATAAGATAGGCCACTTTTTGGCTCAATTCCATTGTTTAGACCACTTTTTCAAATTTTTAGTATTTCTTGTTTTTATTTTTAGCAATTTTTTCATTTTTTTAAATTTATTTTAATTTTTCTTGGCAATTTTTGGGCCTTTTCTTTCATTTTAATTCATTCTTAGTGTATGACAAGATCCTCTAATAGGGATTCAGTTAAGTTTGATCCAGAGATTAAGAGGAGCTTTCATAAATAACTTAGAAACTATAAGATTAAAGAAGTTGTGGTTATTGAGTTGGTTTTTGAGTTAATAGATAATATAGGAAGTAATTATGAATTGAATTTAGATCCTGATTTTAATTTTGATTTTGATTCTGAAGTGGTGAATATGGCTAGCAATGGAAATAATGATAGAACTCTTAAGGAATTGGCTGCACTTGATGTTAATTACTAACCACTGTGTATTCAATATCCTGAACTTAATGTTACCTTTGAGCTTAAATCTAGATTAATACGTTTACTTCCAAAGTTCCATGGTCTTGTAGGTGAGGGCCCTTATAAGCATCTCAAGAAGTTCTATATGATTTGTTCTACCATGAAACCATAAGGAGTTTCAGATAAAAACATCAAGCTTAGAGTATTTCCTTTCTCATTGGATGGAGCAACTAAGGATTGGCTTTGTTATTTTCAATTTCAAGCCATCACTTCTTGGAATGATTTGAAGAGGGTATTTTTGAAGAAATTCTTTCCTACCTCAAGCACTGGTGCCATCCTAAAAGAGATTTATGGTATTATATAGATGAATAGAGAAATACTGTATGAATATTAAGAGAGGTTCAAGAAATTATGTGCAAGCTATTCTCACCATCAGATCGGTGACTAACTTTTGATTCAGTACTTTTATAATGACCTACTACCCATGGACAAAAGTATGGTTGATGGAGCTATATGTGAAGCCTTAGTTAATAAAACCCCAACTGCTACTAGAGACCTAATTGCAAATATGGCACAGAATATACAACAGTTTGGTACTAGGATAAACATGCTAACCAAAGGTGTAAATGAAATTTATGCCACTCATATGGATCAATAGAGAATAAAAAATAAACTTGAGGAGTTGGCATCCATGGTCAGATAGCTAGCACTTAGACAAAGACAACATCAACAATTTTTTACACTTCTATGTGGTATTTGTTCAATAATCATGCATGCCACAGATTAGTGCCTCCAATTGCAAGGTAATACAAAATCATGTGTTGGCATCTTTCTTGATAGACATTTACAGTAGCAGCAATAGAATAGACACGACTCTTATGCAGCAACATACAATCCTAGATGAAGAGATCATCCAAATTTGAGATATGGTAGTAGGTCTAACTAACAACAACAGTAATAAAAATTAAATACTCTTGGCCCAAGTAACCAACAACCCATAAGACAACCCATGCAACATATAAACAAATCAAAACCAAGTCTAGAAGATATAGTGAAGCAATTGGCAACAAATATACTCTAATTCCAACAGCGAATAGAGACAACAATTCAGAGTTTGGAGACTTAGATTGGCCAACTTGCAACAAATATCAATGAGTTGAGAAGTCAAGGTTTTGGCCAATTACCCTTATAGCTCATGATTGACCTCAGAGGCAATGTTAGTGTAATAACTTTAAAGAGTGGTAAGAAAGTGAATGGGCCAATCATACCTTTAACAGAAGCGTTGCCAAAAAAGGAAATGACAAAGAACAATAGTCTTCTTTAATCCAAAGCAAAAATATCACAGATAAGAGAGAGAATTCCACATAAAATATACCCCTTCCATTCCCCAACAGAATGATTCAGTCCAAGAAAATTGTAGAGGCTGAATTGGATAAGGAAATTATGGAGATGTTCATAAAAGTAGAAGTCAATATCCCTCTCTTAGAAGCAATCAAATAGATTCCAAAATATGTGAAGTTTGTTAACGAATTGTGTACACATAAGAGGAAGTTGAAGGGAAATGAGAAAGTTAGCATAGGAAAAAATGTATCAGCTTTGAGTCAACCAGCTATGCCTATTGATAACTCCCTAATTTAGGATTAAAAAGGAATATATTTGACACTAAATTAGGGAGGTAAAGTACTTTTCTCTTGATTAATATGGTTAAAGGTGTATTCAATCAAACGAAATAAAGAAAGTGTTTCAATTGTAACATTTCTCATTTTATGATTGATTTCAATTTAAGGGAAAAGTAGTAGATTGTACAAAGAGTTGAAAATAAGAGAGGGAAACTAAAAAGTGAAAATGCAGATAGAACAAGTCTTTTCGCTACAGCGAGAGCACAGTTCGCCGTAGCGAGGTTGCACTTTTGCTGTAGCGAGGGGGACACTTCGCCATAGTAAAGTCGCGTTGCATAGCAATTCTAAGGAGCAACTCGCTATAGCGTGGAAGTAGCAAAAGTAGTAGAAATCTGAAAACTTATGAGATCTCGCTATAGCGAGAGTCACTCCTCGCCATAGCGAGATCGGCCTCTGAAACGCATAGCTTTGATTCAATTGACACTTGGGACAAGTTGGAGGCAAAATTCAGAGCTTGTTTCATTCCAAACAATAGAATAATCGATGCCCGTCGTGAGCTTATTAACTTCAAGCAAGTTTCAAACGAGCATTTGTATGCTGCATGACAGAGGTACAAACATTTGCTCCCGAGTGCCCGAGTCATGGGATGGATAACTGTGCTATTGTTCAGAATTTTTGCACACGTCTAACCCCACAAACTGATACAATGTTGGATGCTATTTTAAATGGGCATTGGGATGAAATGCCCGTAGATGATGTTATTCTGGCATTGGACACACTATCTGAAAGCTATGTGCAAAGAGGGGGTGACAGAAGGGTAAGTGCTAATGTTGCTAATGCTTAAGAAGATTTCTCCGTTCCACTTGCAACCATTCTCTCCGTTATGAAAAAGAGACTTGATATGTTGGAATCTCAAGTGCAACGAAGTCAGCATATAAGTGCCTGTTCTACTCAAATGGCCCCAACTACCGATGAAAATTATAGGGATCTACACTCAACGGATTATTTCCCCTTTACATCTACAGAATCAGTTAACTATGTGAGAAATTTTTCGAAGAATCAGAATCTGTATTCAAACACCTACAATCCTGCATGGCGTAATCACCCGAATTTTTCTTGGAAGAATGGCCCATCATTCAATCAACCATCATCCTCTAGAACAAGGCCAACTCAACCTCCTGGGTTCTCTCAAGTGGCAAGGCAAAATGTGCCTATTCAGGAGCCCAAAACGAATTTAGAAGAAGTTTTGGCTAAATTCATGACCACTCAAATCAAGAATAATGAAGAGCAAGTTGGCATTAATGTAAGGGTGGATTCTTTTCTCAAGAATATAGAAGTGCAGATGGGGCAGTTAGCTTCTGCTATGAATGCACTGCATCAAAGAGGTTTACCAAGTGATACAATCCTTAATCCGAGGAGAGATAGTAAGGAAGAATGTAAAGCTGTCACTTTGAGAAGTGGTAAAAAGCTCCCTGAAGTACAAGTTCAAGTGAAGGAGCCGAACAAGATGAATTCTAAGGGTCCATCAGGTGTCACTCAAAGTGCAGATGAAGAACTTCAACAGGAAAAAAGAGCGAAAGACTACTAGTTTAAAGGAAAAAGAAGAGATCAAGGAGGGGCAATCTAAAGTGAAAAAGTCTGAAGAAAAGACAGTGGTGCATCCTAAAGCAGTGCCATTGCCTCCATTTCCTCAGAGATTGCAAAAGAAGGTCCTTGATGAGCAGTATAAGAATTTTTTGGACATGTTTAAATAACTTCACATCAATATCCCCTTCTCTAAGGCTTTAGAGCAAATGCCTAAATATGCTAAGTTCCTTAAGGACACGCTTAGCAAGAAGAAGTAGTTCACTGAATTTGCAATAGTGGCTTTAACAAAAGAGACCACTAATATTCTCAAATCCAATCTTCCAACTAAGTGTAAAGACCCTGGTTCTTTCTCTATTCCTTGCATGATTGAGGATAAATTTGAGGGTCGAGCACTTTGTGATTTAGGATCTGCGGTGAATCTCATGCCACTATCTGTCTTTCGAAAGCTACAGATGGGTGAAGCCAACCCAACAACTGTCACACTGCAACTGGCTGACAGAAGCTTTTCTTATCCACATGGGATCATTGAAGACGTGTTAGTGAAGGTTGGCCCATTCATTTATCCTGTTGATTTCATTGTGCTTGATATTGAAGAGGATAGAGATATCCCTTTAATAGTAGGAAGGCCATTTCTGGCTACGGGCAGAGCATTAGTTGATGTGGAAAAAGGAGAAATTATAATGAGACTTGGAGATGAGCAAGTTACCTTCAGTGTGGAGAAAGCTATGAAGCACCTGGATAGTGTGGAAGAATACTCAAGGGTGTCTATTGTTGAGGAGGTAATTCAAGAAGAATTGAATTCTTTCGCTTTCACAGATCCTCTGGAAGCAGTACTTGTTGGTAAACCAAATATAGGAGAGGTGATGAGAATGGAGGTTAAGTACAAACTGAATGCATTTAGACCTGTGGCCAAGCAGAATGGCCAGTTTGAATCATTAGAGCTGACTTCACGAAAATCTCATGTCCTCCCACCATCCATCGAGCAGCCTCTAATGTTGGAGTTGAAACATCTCCCACCACATCTAAAATATGTTTATTTTGGGGAAAGAGAGACATTACCAGTCATCGTTTCATCTGCACTAACTTTTCCCCAAGAAAAATAACTGTTAAAAGTGTTAAAAGAGCACAAAAAAGCCATCGATTGGACTATAGCTGATATAAAAGGGATTAGTCCAGCCATTTACATGCACAAAATTCTCTTAGAAGATGACCATAAGAAATCAGTGGAGAATCAAAGGCGATTAAATCCTATAATGAAAGAAGTGGTCAAGAAAGAGATTATCAAGTGGCTTGATGCCGGTATTATCTATCCCATCTCGGATAGTGACTGGATAACTCCAGTGCAATGTGTCTCTAAGAAGGGAGGAATGACAGTGGTGAACAATGAGAAAGATGAAATGATTGCCATAAGAATAGTTACAGGTTGGAGAGTTTGTATGGACTACAGGAAGTTGAACACAGCAACAAGAAAGAATCATTTCTCTCTTCCATTCATCGATCAGATGTTAGATCGATTGGCTGAAAAAGAATTCTTTTGTTTCTTAGATGGTTATTCGGGGTACAATCAAATTGCCATTGCCCCTGAGGATCAAGAAAAAACCACTTTCGCATGTCCATATGAAACTTTCGCATTTAGACGTATGCCCTTTGGATTGTGTAATGCCACTGCTACGTTCAAAGATGTATGATGTCGATTTTCTCTAACATGATCGAGCATATCATGGAAGTCTTTATGGATGACTTCTCAGTATTTGGCATTACTTTTGAAGAATGTCTGGATAATTTGACACGAGTTTTGCAAAGATGTGAAAATACCAATTTGGTCTTAAATTAGGAAAAGTATCATTACATGGTTTGTGAAGGTATAGTGCTTGGGCATAAGATGTCAAAAAGAAGATTGGAGGTGGATCGAGCTAAAATTTCAGTGATTGAGCAATTACCGCCCCTTACTAATATGAAAGCTGTTAGAAGCTTCTTAGGGCACACTGGGTTTTATCGGAGATTCATTAAAGATTTCTCAAAGATAGCGAAACCTCTATCTCAATTACTTGAAAAGGATACTTTTTTAAAGTTGGATGCAAATTGCTTAAAAGTTTTTAAAGAGTTTAAGCAAAGGCTTATCACCACGCTAATCATAGTGGCCCCTGACTAGTCACTACCCTTTGAAGTCATGTGCGATAGGAGCGATTATGCGGTTGGAGCTGTACTTAGGCAGAGACATAGTAATATCTTTCATCCTATCTACTATACAAGAAAAACTCTAGCTGGAGCACAGGTAAATTACTCAGCTACTGAAAAAGAAATGCTTGCTGTTGTCTTTGCCTTTGAGAAATTTATGGTGCATTTGATGGGCACAGAGTTATAGTTCATACTGATCATGGTGTAATCAGATATCTGTTGTGTAAGAAAGAATCTAAACCTAGGTTGATTAGGTGGATTCTATTATTGCAAGAATTTGATGTGTAAATTACTGATAGGAAAGGAACTGAAAACCAAGTTGCTGATCACTTGTCTAGACTTGTGAATAGTTTTGAGTGTGTGGATGATTTATTGATTAATGAAAGTTTTCCTGATGAGTCTGTATTTGCTATGAATTGTGTGTCTGTGCCTTGGTATGCTGATTATGCCAACTACTTGGTCAGTGGCATTATGCCTGATGAATTAACATATTATCAAAAGAAAAAAATTTTGCATGATGTGAAATGGTTTGTGTGGGATGAATCTTTTCTGTATAAGAAGTGTGCTGACCAAATTTTGTGAAAATCTATGCCTCAAACTGAACAAAATGACATTTTACATGCTTGTCATGCTGCTCCTTATGGTGGTCATTTTAGTGGCCAACGTACTGCATATAAAGTTTTACAATCTGGATATTATTGGCCGTCATTGTTTAATGATTCTCATTTTTTTGTTTCTCATTGTGATGCTTGTCAATGATCCGGTAATATTTCTAAAAGACATGAACTTCCTCAAACCGATATCTTTGAAGTTGTGTTGTTTAATTTGTGGGGAATTGATTTTATGGGTCCTTTTGTTTCTTCTAGAGGCCAACAATATATCTTAGTGACAGTTGAGTATGTAAGTAAGTGGGTTGAGGTGGTAGTTTGCCAACATAATGATGCTTAAATAGTGGTGCAATTTGTAAAGAAAAATATTTTTTCTCGTTTTGGCACCCCTAGAGCTATTATTAGTGATGGTGGAACTCATTTCAATAACCGCTCGTTTAAATCTTTGCTAGTAAAATATGGAGTTCACCACAAAATGGCTTTAGCTTACCATCCTCAGACCAACGGCCTTTGTGAAGTATCTAATAGGGAGATAAAAAGAATTTTGGAAAAAACTGTGAGTCCCACTAGAAAGGATTGAGCGGATAAGCTTGATGATGCTTTATGGGCATATAGAACTGCTTTTAAATCTCTAATAGGTATGTCTCCTTATCAATTAGTTTTTGGCAAAGCTTGTCATTTGCCCATTGAGTTAGAGCATAAGGCCTTTTGGGCTATAAAGAAATTGAATTTTGATATGGTTAAAGTGGGTGAAAAAAGACTAATGCAACTAAATGAGTTAGATGAGTTTAGATTGCAAGCTTTTGAGAGCTCTAGGATTTACAAAGAAAGGACTAAAAGAGTTCATGATAAACACATCTTACCAAGGACATTTGAACCTGGAGACCTTTTGTTACTTTATAATTCTCGTTTAAAGTTATTTCCAGGTAAGTTGAGATCAAGGTGGTCTGGTCCATTCAAGGTAATCTCTGTGACATCTTATGGAGCTATCAAAGTTCAAGATGAAAAGTTAGGAGATCAATTTAAAGTAAATAGTCAAAGGCTTAAGCATTATTTGGGTGGCGAGATAGACCAGCAGACAACGGTCCATAACTTGGCTCAACCTCCTTGATTGGTTGACAAAGTCTAGCTGAGGACTATAAACTAAGCGCTCCTTAGGAGGCAATCCAAGTTTTCTTCTTATTTTTATGTTTGAGTTTAAAGTTATTTTTGTTTTTGGGTTTGATATTTCCTTTTTTTCTTTATGTGTTTTATAGGTTGAATGTTGGTGTTAAAATGTCTGATATTAAGGAACAAGTGGTTGGCAGGACAGGGCGACGCTAGATATAATTTTCAGGGAGTTTCTAACCATGCTTTAAACTGCAATTTATTATTCTAATACTATTGATCATCTGTTATATTTGGTTACAGTTTGAGGGCAATAGGTTAAGTTGATAGGAAGTATAAATAGAGTTAGAGATTATTTTAGTAAGCATTTAGGTGGGAGATTTAAAAAAAAAAATTATTCGCTATAGCAAGGAGCCTATCTCGCTATAGCGAGCCTGCTTGTCCCACTTCTGGTACATAAACCAGAGAGTATCTTGCTATGGCCTAGCTGTGGCGAGTCAAAGTCAGTAATGTTAAGTGTTGTCGCTACAACGAGAAGATTACTTCGCCATAGTGAAATCTCTGTGTTCCCTTCTGGTACAAAGTCCAGATTGTATCTCGCTGTAGCCTGGCTGTGGAGAGTGAAGTGTTGCATAAATTTTTACAAAATTTTCTCGCTATTGCGAGATAACTCATTAGCTACAGCGAATGCAGCATTTCTATAGCTCAGTAGAAACACCAGAGAGCTCCTCGCTATGGCTTAGCTATAGCGAGATTTGTCGGTTACCAATAATTATCTAAGTTTTCTCGTAATGGCGAAAGGAAATTTCGCTATTACGAGGATAGCAGCTCTGCTTGTGGTAATAATCCCAGAGAAGCCCTTGCTATTGCCTGGCAATGGCGAGGCTCTATAAAAAAAAAGCCTAATAAAACAAACTAAAATTTTCTCCATTCCGTCGTTCTCATTCTCGCCATTGCGACGGAGCACCTCCATCTATTCTCTTCTTTCTTTTACTGCATCTCGCACTTCTTACGCTCACATTCCCCTCATCCATCGCATTCCTTGCATCAAGTAAGTTGATTGACTCCTTTCTCCCCTGAATCACTAGTTGTTTTCATTGTTTCTGACTATATTAGGGCTGGATTCGTTTTGCATATATCTGTGTAATTAGGGGTCAATTGGTCAGTTTTTTTGGATGATTTCTATTGGTCTATTGTTTATGTGCAGGAAGATATCTTTAATTTGTTTTTTCTTTCATTTAAATCAGATTGTCTAGAATCTTGTTCGATCTCGCTATAGCGAGTTCGAGAGCTTTCTAGAAACTGCTCTTTTATGGACGATTTTGCTTGGTTTGCTTCCATGTTCCTTGCCCCCTAGTCCTTTGTATGCTTTTAGTAGTGTCTTTCCCCTATTATAAGCATGCCACATTCATTTGATTCACTCTTTTCTCCTTTTCCTCATTCTACATGTCAGCACCCATTCTTCTACTTTTCTGTGGTTTCCTATTAATGCTGCCACTGATTTCTTTCTCTCATTCTTATTTGAATTTCACAGTTATGGCTCCCAAAAAGCAAACTAAGATTGCTGAAGCTTCCTTCTCAAAGTAAAAGAAGAAATCTTATGATAAGGATCGGTTTGCATTAGACAAAGCGAAATTCCATTTCGAGAGACTTTTCTCTGACCGAGGGGTAGTTGAAGATCGCTACTATGCGCCCCATGTCTTGGATCTCACTTTCCCTGATTTTAAGTGGCATGGGTTGCAAGGCTTCACCAAAAAGCCAGTGCATCAGATTCTGCTGATGATCCAAGAACTATATGCTAACTTTGAGGACATAGAGTAAGAGGAAGACGAATATTATTACCGTTCTGCCTAGGTACGCATCAATGATAAAGTCTTTCAAGATTTCTATGAACTACCCGACGTCACAGAATGTGCATTCCAGTCCTACTTGGAGAATCCGCAGTCCATTCCTTGGGAAGAGGTGAAAACCACTATTGCAATTGAAAGATGAGCACGGCTGGTAAATAAAGTCTATCCCGTTAATCAACTCAACAAACCTGCTCGGTATTGGTTGCAATTCATCACCAGCAACATCCTGACGAGCTCTCATGGATCTGACATGATCCAAGAATAAGCCATACTGACTTAGTGTTTTATGACTAGGCAACAGGTGAATATCCCCCGTCTCATGTACTTAAATTTCAAACAAGTGGCGAGGTCTGACAGGGTCAACTTGGCTTACCCTCACATGCTTATGGAGTTACTTACAATAGGGGGTAGCCGTGTTTCTAAAAATGACGCTCAGTTCAAGTCAAAGAGGCCCTTTAAATATGACAGTATGAAGGATGAGCCAGGACATCCCCGCAGACACTGAGCACCTGCACAGGCACAGCCTGAGGCATCTCTACCTCCTCTCCCACAACAGCGACTGGGTACTCCAGAATTGATGAGACACGATGCACCACCTTACACAGAATTTGAAGGTTAGGTGAGAGAGTCCATTGATAGGCTAGAAGGGCATGTCCTATCAATGAAAGATCAGCTGCAGATGCTTATGGATTATCTGATGCCTGCACCTCCACCTCCACCTCCACCTCCTGAGGCTCCTTAGCCCTCGGTTATCGTTCTCCCTCAGGATCCTACACCTCAGGATAAACCCGGGCCTTCTGACTCTTAGGACCTTTCTGTCCCGTTGCCTGTTTCTGTTTTATTTTTCCTTATTTTAAATTTTGGATAACTGTATATGGATAACTGTATATTGTTATGCTTTTGAATCCTGAATTGGCTATTCACATAATTGTTCTATTATTTCTAATGCCAACTTACAGTTTGCTGTGTGTTCTTTGTCCATTTTTGGTCTCTCAGATGCAGGAGTTGTTCGCACGCACCCCTCGTTTCCTTATCTCTTCTTATCAGGGGAGTCTCGTCTCTTTCTACCTCCTTACATCCCTTCCCTCTGCCCCCGTCTGCTTCTATTTTTCTACTTCTTCTTTCCTCTATTTTACACATTGCAGACAATGTTCACTTTAAGTGTGGGGGAAGGTAAACATAGGTAAATATAGGCTAGGCGGATATAAACATTTTAACAATAAAGGGAAGTCTTTTCAATAATAATATTCAATCCACCATTTCAATCCACCATAATACCCCAAAAATTTTAACCAGATTCATCCTGTCATACTTTAGATGAATACTAATCAATAAATGTGGGGGTTAAGCAAACATGAAATGAACAAAGTAAGTAATGTACTTGTAGTGTGCACCCACAATAGGAGCACTTCTCAATAAGATGATTATTGAAGTAATTCAAGCTTTTCTTCTAATGAGCTCCCAGTTATTTTAGATCTCCCCAATTTATCTATTTCTGATGGATACTTGATTGTCACTTGAGAGGGATATCTAATGCTGAAAAAAAAAATTCTATACTCCAATGGTTGAAATCACTTAGTAACCGGGGGGTCTGCACCAAAAGTGTGGACTTTGGCATCAAACAGTGGTAAAACTAAGAGTATGCTAATAGCCCTTTGAGGATTTTCTTAATCTGAGTAACCGGGTGACTTCATAACCAATGTTGTCATTCGCGTCAAAAGGATTCAGTGAATTGAAGAGGAGAGAAAAAAAAAAGAAAAGAAAAAAAAATGATTGTACTGAAAATAGTTCTATATTGAACAATAGAGACCCCTCTTAATGAACTTTGATGATTAAAGTTGGAACAGATAGTTGGATTAGGTCTTGAAAATGCAGTGAGGGTTTATTGAGGATTACTTGATTACTTCTTAAACATCTCTTGTGGAACACACACACACTTTAGAAATCAGGGTGTTACTATGAGTACATTATTTTCAAATTCAATTTGAGTTTTGCTGAGCTTTTGCTTCTGAAATTGGTTTCATTCTAAGTGGGGGGATCTGAAATTCTAATTGATTGAGTGTTTATTGTGGAAAAGAAGTAATTAATAATCACATTACTTGATTCTTTCTAAGACTTGCTTGAGGGCAAGCAAGGATTTAAGTGTGGGGGAGTTTGATAACTCCCTAATTTAAGATTAAAAAGGAATATATTTGACACTAAATTAGGGAGGCAAAGTACTTTTCTCTTGATTAATATGGTTAAATGTGTATTCAATCAAACGAAATAAAGAAAGTGTTTCAATTATAATATTTTTATCAGTTTAAGTCTTATTTTATGATTGATTTCAATTTTAGGGAAAAGTAACAGATTGTAGAAAGAGTTGAAAATAAGAGAGGGAAGTTGAAAAGTGAAAATGCAGATGGAACAAGTCTTCTCGCTACAGTGAGAACATAGTTCGCCGTAGCGAGGTTGCACTTTCGCTGTAGCGAGGAGGACACTTCGCCATAGCGAAGTCGCGTTGCATAGCAATTCCAGGGAGCAACTCGCTATAGCGTGGAAGTAGCAAAAGTAGCAGAAATCTGAGAACTTATGAGATCTCGCTATAGCAAGAGTCACTTCTCACCATAGCAAGATCGGCCTCTGAAACGCACAGCTTTGATTTACAAGCTAAAAAAGAGGAGAGAAAGCTAGGGCTTCGACATTCAGCAAGCAAGGGGAGTTCTGGCCGACTAAGAGAGGAGAAAAACGCACAAGAGGTGTTGGGGAAGCTCCATTCTGATCGGGAAATCATTGATTCGGTCATTTATTCTGCCGATTAGGTGTTTCTACTCCATCTTCCCTTCTAGTTGATGATTGTTGATATATTTACTGAGATTGATTGTGAATTTCAAGCCATGAGTGGCTAAATTTTGTAACCCTTAGGGATTCTATGAACCTTTAACCTTTAGAGATTGTCTCCCTTGATATTATATTGGATTATTGAGGATTTTAGTGTTTAATCCAAATTATAGTTTCATTATATTGATTAGCCTCCTTTAGTTTGATTGTGGATGTAGTAATTAACCTTTGAAAGAAGGGAATTGCTTATAGACCATTGATTAAACAACTTAGGATTAGATATAGTCTAATTTGCACTTGAGATAGAAATATACTCAGGGGCCCTAGGTAGTCTAGATAAGGGATGAGCGTAACTGAATATTAACTACTCATTTGAGACATCAAAGAGTCAAGTTGATATAAATGTTAAATGAATCGAAAGACATTTATACCCAATTAGACCCTTGACTCTAAAATTAATAATAAGTCAACTAATACAAAAGGGGATGATTGACATTGTGTAAAAAGGGGATTAGAATTCCTAAGGTGTCTTTAATTGCTTAATTTCGATAAAACTCATCTTTCATTATTTCTAATTGCATTTGAATTAATTTTTATAAAACCAAATTACAAGTTGATTTGTTTAACTAAAATAAACATAAGAACTCTAATGCCTAATCACCAATCGTAATGATTCTCTGAGGGAACGACCTTGATTTATCATGTACTACTTTTATGACCTATACACTTGCGGTGTCATTATTCTGATGAGCATCACCTACTAAATGCAAAGATCTTGAAATATTCATCATTCCTTACGCAATGGGGAATATGTA
Organism: Erythrophleum fordii; assembly: GCA_032878935.1. NCBI lineage: Eukaryota > Viridiplantae > Streptophyta > Magnoliopsida > Fabales > Fabaceae > Erythrophleum > Erythrophleum fordii. The sequence continues at coordinate 14,614,514 of JAVQMF010000049.1, read as the reverse complement.
GTTCAACAGTGCTATATTAGATTTAAGAGCTTTCATTAAAGTAATGCCTAAGTCTGTGTATTCTTCTTTGCAAATTAGAGAATTGAAGCCTATAAGAACGATGATTCAGTTAGCAAATAGAAACATCACCTACCTTACACGAGTACTTGAAGATGTTCTAACAAGAGTAAAAGATTTAGGGCCTATTTGATTTCTTATTTTCAGAATAGTTTTCTGTTTTTAAGAACAAAAAAATAAAAAATAAAACTTGTTTGATAATGTGTTTTTAATAAAGTATTTTGTAAAAAAAAATAGAATTATATTCTCGAAAATAGAAAAACTAGGACATTTTTTAAATGTTTTGTAACTTTTATTCTGTATAATAAAAAAATAGTGATTTTTCATAATAATGATTCAAACAAATTTTTTTAATTTTTTTGTTTTTAAAATTTGTTCTAAAAAATATCTATTTTAAAAACATTAAAACCAGAACATAATCAAACAAACCCTTAATTTTTTCTACTAATTTTTATGTTTTGAACATGGATGACAATAAACATGGACATGTATTACTGATTTTAGATAGACCATTCTTGAAAACTGCTTAAATAATAATTAATATATATGATGGTACTTTGTTAATAGAATTTAGTGGTGATATTGTTCATTTTAATATTCTTGATGCTATAAAACATCCTTCAAAAGAGTACTCCATGTTGCATGTAAATATGATAAACTTCTTAGTTGTTGATACTTGTGTGGATATGACTATTGAACTTCTTGACATTGTTGAATTTATAGATGCAATTCAATGTTCATAATGTTGTTATAAATTTAATAAATGTACTACATCTTCTGATATTGATGTATTTTTAAATTTTGATTTTGCTTTTAGTTCTGCTTCTGATTTTAATTTTGGTTCTGCCACTTTATTTGATAATGTTTCCTCTACTAAGAAAAATGAAAAAGTAGAGGCTACTGTAGATTTAAATCCACACAGATTAGTATTTTTCATACAACAACCACCCATACTTGAATTCAAATCTTTACCTGACGATCTCAAATATACTTTCTTGGAAAAAGATGATAAATTACTAGTAATAATAGTAAATAACTTTATACCTGACCATGAAATGAGATTGTTGAAATTGTTAATGGAAAAGAAAAAGGCAATAAGTTGGACGTTGGTAGATATTCTAGGGATTTGCCTTTCCACATGCATGCATAAAATTTTGTTAGAAGAAATAGCTAAACTAGTGAGGCAACCATAGAGAAGACTTAACCCTATGATTTTGGATGTCATGAAGAAAGATGTAAGTAAATTACTTTCAATTGATATTATTTACCCTATATCTGATAGCAAATAGGTAAGTCCAATGCAGGTAGTCCCCAAGAAGACTAGTATCATAGTGGTGCCCAATGAGAAGAATAAACTTATCCCTATGAGAGTTCAGAATAGTTTGAGAGTCTACATTGACTACAAAAAGCTAAATCAAGCCATTAGAAAGGATTATTTTTTTTTTCCTTTCATAAATCAAATGTTAAAAAGATTGGTAGAAAAATCTCATTACTGTTTCTTAGATGGCTTTTATAGGTATTTTCAAATTCATATTGTGCTAGAAGACTAGGAAAAGATTACATTCACCTAGCCATTTGGTACCTTTGCTTATATCAGGATGCTATTTGGACTTTGTAACACTGTAGGCACATTCCAGCGATGTATGGTAAGTATTTTTTCTAATTTTCTTGAACATTGCATAAAAGTTTTTATAGATGAATTTACAGTTTATGGCACTTCCTTTAATGATTGTTTGGTCAATTTAGGCAAAGTTTTATAAAGATGCATTGAGAAAAATCTGGTTTTAAATTTTAAAAAGTGTCATTTTATGGTAGAATAAGGAATTATTTTAGGGTATGTGGTTTCTAAAAATGGTATTAAAGTTGATAAAGATAAAATAGATGTGGTTGTCTCTTTATCTTACCCCACTTATGTGTGAAAAGTGCATTCTTTTCTTGGCTATGCAGATTTTTATAGGTGATTCATCAAGGACTTCAACAAGATTACTCTACCACTATTTAGACTTCTTCAAAAGGATGCAGATTTTAATTTTGATGAGTCATGCATATTAGCATTTGATGAGTTGAAGAGAAGGTTAACCATCCCACCTATCAGTCAACCTCCTAATTGGGAGTTTCCATTTAAATTGATATGTGATGCATCTAACTTTGTTATGCATGTAATTCTTTTCCAAAAGGTGGATAAGAAATTTCATGTGATCTTTTATACATCTTGCACCTTGGATGAGGCTTAGGCTAATTATACAACTAATGAAAAGGAGCTTTTAACTGTTGTTTTTGCTTTAGATAAATTTTGTTCTTATTTACTTGGTTCTAAAGTCATTGTTTATTCTGATTATATAGTTTTAAAGTTCCTTTTCAAGAAACCTGATACAAAATCGAGGCTTATTAGATGGATGTTACTCCTATAGGAATTTGACATAAAAATCAAAGATAAAAGTGGTGTAAAAAACCTTGTGGCTGATCATTTGAGTAAAATTCATCACTCCTCAGAATTATCTGCTATCAGAGATAGTTTTCCAAATGAACAATTACTTATTACATGGTAAAGATCCCTGGTATGCGAATATAGTAAATTTCTTAGTTACTTTTGTGTTTCCTGCTTATTTTAAAAAGCACCAAATTAATAAACTTAAGATTGAGGCAAAATTTTATATTTGGGATGACCTTTACTTGTGACATATATGTAGTGACCAGATTATTTGGAGATGTGTTCTTGAGTTTACATTTGTTTTACATATTTGTCATACACTTGCATGTGGTAGCCATTCTGGTCCTCAATGTACTATTAGAAAGGTTTTAAATTCTGGCATATACTGGCCTACATTGTTTAGGAATGCATGTGTTGTGTAAGAATTGTACATGATGCTAATAGATAGGTAATATTTCTTGTAGGAATGAGATGCCTCAACAACCATTGTTATTTTGTGAAATATTTGATGTTTGGACTATTGATTTTATAGGATCATTTCATATTTCTTTTGGTTTTATGTATATTCTTTTAGCTATTGATTATGTTTCAAAGTAGATGGAAGCAAAAGTCACAAAGGCTCATGGTTTAGGTATTTTTTCTATTTTTCATTTTTTGTTACTGATTTCATTTTTTTTTACGAGTAAAAACTTTTTTATTTAGTTGAACTATTTTTTTTAATTGAGGGTTCGATTTCATTTCTAACATTAAATTGGAATATGTAGATAGAAATCAATTTTGATTATTATTGCATCTATTTTTTTCCCATGTATGCTAATCTATTTATAATAGGGGTGTTCATCGGCCTACTAGGCCCTAGAGCTCGCCCTAACTAGACCTAATCGAGTCAAGTCGGGTTGAGCCAGACCAAAAATATAAAATGTGTAAAACTTTAAACACAACTATATTGGGTCAGGTCTAACTATGGACGAAGATATATTCTACCTAACCTATTTTAGTAGTTACTTTTTTTTTTAGTTATCAATATCTTGTCATCTTATATATATATATATATATATATTATTTTTATTTCATATAATTCTCTTTGCATGCTGCAGCTTTTATTACATACCTAAACTCTTTCTATTTCTTAATTGTTTTTGTCATTGATGTGCATGCTTACTGACATTTCTTTTGTTGAATAATGAAAATACGCATATTTACCTAAGACTAATTATATTAGTATAACTTATATTTTACTTGATAATACTAAACTATTTTTTTATTATTGATAAAAAATAAAGGTTAAAGCCCATTGTTTTAAAATATATGCCTATGAGTCTGCAAAAATATATTTTTATATTACAAATATCAATTCATCCAAAAAAAAAAAAGGCTCGAGTAGCCTTAACCTGCCCTAATCCAACATAAAACAAGGCTTGTTTGGGCAAGGCCGGATCATGGGTATAAAAACAAGTCTGATATCTTAATCAGGTTGGACATCGGGCATACTAGATGTTTGGCCTGGCCTTACCCATGAACAACCTTAGTTTATAACGTGGGTTTATTGTTATTGTATTTGAGGGTGTTTTTTACTTGGTTTTATGTTTTTTTCCTTATTTCATTTCATGAAGCTATTTTGATTATTCATTTTTCTTATTTTGATAAGAAGAATGAATTGAACATGAAGAATTAAGAATTTGTTTTGATTATTAATTTTTTTTTAATTTGGTTTACATAATAAGATGAAGAATAAAATAGGAAGAATGAAACTAAAATAAAAACTGAGAAGTAGATACCCAAAAGACCTAGAAAATGAAAAAGAAAGATGACGAATGAATAAACAACTTATAAAACCTAGAAAATGCAAAAGATGATGAATTTGATGTGAGAAAATGCATAATAATATATGCATAAACTAAAATAAATATAATATAAATTATTATTAATCATAAAAAAATTATTACATTAATCATTATATTAAAAAAAGATTAAAGGGCCAAAAAAAGCTAAAAAAGATTAAAAAATTAAGAAAAAGAGAATTAAAATAAAAGCTTTTGATAGACATGTAATATGTATCCTTTTTTGTAAAATCAAAATTTTTTTTATAAAAATTATAATTTAATTTTTAAATAATAAAATAAAATATTAATTACTCTTTATTTTTTAAAATTGTTTACTTTATCATTTATATAAATTTTTATTAATATTATTTATTTATCAATTATTATTATTTATTTTTTCAACATTACTAGTTATTTATTTATTATATGTCAAATACAATTTGTATTTGAAAATTAAAAAGCTACTCATTGATATGGTAGGAGAAACAGAAGGTAAATGCACTATATTCATACTAAGTTATAGTTGGAATAAAATATTTATAATAAAAAAATAATATATTACTCGACTAAATATTTAGTTAGAATTTTTAATTTTCAATTGAAATTTTAAATTTACCAACTGAAAGTTCAATCAATAAACTCAGGTTTTGTTGTATTGTATGTAAGTGTGATTCATGTAATGACTATTTGATATAAGTCATGTATTTGTCCCACTTATAAGCCTATAAATATCTCATTTGCTTGGTGACTTGTAGCAAGACAAGCAAATTGAAAAATATAAATTAGTCTAAGCTGAAACTTCTTTTTGTGAAATAATTCGTTTTCCTTTTAACAAAGTAGAATCAAAGCTTAGTGTAAGACTTTAGAGAAATTAAGAATGAAGGAATAGAACAATGAGAGTGACAAGGAACAAAATGGTTAATTAATAAACAATTGAGGATTGAAGGAAGTATACACATATATATTGAACCAATGGGAATACTTAGTTGAAGATAAATGATAAATTATTCAAGTTCTTAATGTGATTTGGTATTCTTGATGCAAATGGGGAGTAGACTTCCTTAGTAATTGTGGAAAAAATGAGAATACATGGAAGAAGAGTGCAAGAGTGCCTTCTGCCTGATTTATAGAAAAGTTGAAGGTAGATGGACCTTTATTGAGAATTTCATAGTTGAAGAGAGATCTTGTGAAAAAGAAGTGTAGAGATGAGCCTTTCAAGTGAAAGTTGTGACAACTTGATAGTGGTAAATGATAGCCAATCAAGGGTTAAGAATGCAAAGGAAATTTCAAATTGTAGGGGAGTGTTGGAAATTGTAATTTCATATTTATTAAGTGATTAAATTTGTTGGAGTAAAAAGCCAAGTAACTAAAAGAAACAAAAAAAATGGAGGAGCAAAACTCACACTTAATTCTATTCCTTGTCATATATGTAAGCAAAATGTTGTACAACCTATACAAGTAACATTAAATGATCAACTACTTTCTTAAAATCAAGAAAACATAACCTTAACATGTCAATTGTACAAAAGCATGGTTCTAAACCAGAAAACCATGTATTAACATTTCTTAAAGTAACCAAAAAAATCAATTAAACATACCATGCTTCCTTTGCATAAGTATGAGACATTCTACTTTGCATTAATTATTAAGATCTAGATTTTCACTTATTATGATAAGGCTTGTTCAACCTCCTAAAATAATAAATAAATAAATTGCATTTGGAGTTAACTATGTGACACTTAGAGTTAACTCCATTTTCATTTTGAGTCACATACATTGCACTTCATTTGGAGTAGCTTACGTTCCACTTGGTTTGGAGTTACCTATGTTGCTCTTGGAGTTGACTCTAGTACTTCTTTTAACTTTAAGCAGTGTATCATCCCTAAATGTTTTCTAAGCTTGCCAAATTTGAATTTAGACATTTTTTTAGTGAAAGTGTCATTAGGTGGCCTTGTTTTTATTACTACGAAATCTTCATCAGAATCATATCCCTTCAAAGATAAAGTTGGATCTTCAATAATTTCTTAATTGGAGGAAACATAAATATTTTTCTTCTAGTCCCAATTCTCACTTTCATCTACATTTGGAGTTAACTCTAATATAGTTGAACTTTGAAAGAAGTTTACTCCAATGTGTCATAAGTCTATTTTATCTTTTACACCAGTACAGGCTTTAATCATTCTTCAGTTCAAAAGGAAAACTTTCATTGTTCTTTTTAACTAAAAAGAGCCTAATATTGGAGAATCCAAAATTTCATAAATCTTATTCCTAAATATCAAAGTGAGGTTTTTATTAAGTTGTTGCCTAATACTTAACAAATTATAACTAATCTTAGGCATAAACAAAACATCTTCTATTTACTTTGTATCTAAAAGAGCTTAAATTATTACAACACCTCTCCCTTCAACATCCACTAGTCTTACATCTCCAAATTTGACTTTAGAAAAGTAACTTCTACTAAACTCTTAAAAATATTCAAGTTTATTGTCATGTGATGTGTGCATCTACTATTTACAAACTACACATTAAATTTTAGAGCTACTTCGCTATATCCTTTAATGATAGTGACAAAAAATAGCTTCTCTCCATCTTTTTCATTTTTGTTATGACTTGAGCAGGTTGTGCTTGAGTTTGCTAGCCTTGGTTGGCTTTGCATACCTTATTAGTATGTCCAAATTTGTTGTAGTTCTTACACTTCACTTTAAACCTATACCAATAATATTCTTCAATATGGTTTATCATTTTACAATAAAGGTAATATGGAAACTTGTCCTTTTTGAACTTCCTTATATGGTTTTGCTACTTCTTCTCATCCTAACTTCTTCTCCCATTATTTTGTTTCTTGAATCCACCTTCACATTTTAGCTTTGGCTTTTAAGTAGCCACTAATGCCACCTTAATATCACTCTCTTCGTCTTTAAAAGCTTTTCTTTAATCCACTACTTGTAAAACATTTGCTAGTTTTGTCATGGTGAGTTGTGACATATCTTAGGTGTCTTTAAGTAAGGAGATTTTAGCTTCAAATCTCTTAGGTAGGGTCACTATTACTTTCTCCTCAATCTTCTTCTCTTCCATCTCTTCTTAAGCAACTTAACTTGATTCACAATTGCAATAATTCTATCAATGTAGTCTTTTACTTTTTTTTTCCCCTTTCATTTTCAATAGCTTAAACTCCTTCCTTAGTTGAAGATTTGCATTTACCTTGTCTTACCACTGCCTTAAAACTCCAGCTTTAGCTTATCTTAAGCTTTTTTAGTAGTTTCATAGGCCATGATTTTTATGAAGATAACATAATCAACATCTAAGTGGATATATGAGAGAGCCATGTATTTCTTAGCTATCTCCTTTGAGTAGTGCTTTTGATTTCATTTAAGGTTAGATTGGTTAGGAAAAGGTGTAATTTTTTCTTAGCTTCCATATAATCCCAAAGATCAAATGATTTGGGTAGGTTTTCATCTTGACAACCTATATTTAATAGTTTTGACCATCGAAAATGGGTGGGAAAATTCTTAATATAACACAAAAATTGTTTAAAGGTAGGCTTTCTTATTGGTTTTCACTTACATATAGTCCCTCACAAGACCATGGAAAGCTTTGATACCACTTGCTGGAGTAAGAAACTAAGAAATTAAAGAATACAAAGAAAATGAAGGAGCATAGCTCACTCCTAGTTCTATTCCATGTCATAAATATAAGCAAAATGTTTTATAACTTAAACAAGCAACATTAAATAATAAACTATTTCCTTAAAATCATGATAACACAGCCTTAACATGTTAGTTATATAAAATCATGGTCTTCAACAAGAAAACCATGTACTGACATTGTTTAAAGTAACAAAAAAAAAATCAATTAAACAGATCATGCTTCCTCTGTGTAGGCATGAGACATTATACTTTACATTAATTGTCAAAATCCAACTTTTCATATATTATGGTAAGGCTGGTTTGGCTTCTTAAAATGAAAAAATAAATTGCATTTGGAGTTAACTCCGTGACATTTGAAGTTAACTCTATTTTCATTCTAAGTTGTATACATTATACTTTTTTTAGAGTAACCTATGTTGCTCTTGGAGTTGACTACAACCAAATGCAATGCTTGTGTGTGTATTTAGAATCATAATTATATGTCTAGAATTTTAAGTTCTTATACCTAGATTAGTATGATTTATTTAAATATGATTCATGTATTAAGTATTTAATAGAGGTAACCTATCTATTACCTTGTAAGCTTATAAATACCTCGTGTACTTGTAATTTTAGCAAGATAAGCAAATTGAAAAATAGAAGTGAGTTTAAAGCTAAATCTCTTCTTTTATAAAATAATTCTTCCTCCTTAGATTATACATATCAACGAATGCCATAGCACAGCTAGACATGATCACAGGTCGAACTCATGTAGAGACAAGCTAGCTAGGCTCATAAAAAAATTTGCTAAAAAATAAAGCTCAATATTGTTCATCAATATCCAAGCTTAAGCCTAAACTTGACTTGTAAAAAAAGAAAAAACAAAACTTGGCATTTTGAAAGAAAAAAATACAAAATATTTCATAATATTAATTTAAAGTCTATTTCTTATAAGATACTGTGATTTTTTTTGTATTACATAATATATCATTTCTCATTAATTTACTTTTTGATCATATATTATTAATTTTTATAATATAATATTATAATTTATTTTTTATTTTTGTATTAAATATTACTACTTTAATACTTGAATGTAAAAACTTGAATATATATGAAAATTTATTTATAAAGGTAACTGAGGATGAGACTTGGATCTAATGGTAGCCATAGACGTTATCACATTCAGCGTTACGAGTTGGAGCCTCAACTAGGAATTAGCTTAATTTTTTTTTGTTCTTCCAGGTTCTTGTTTCTAGTATATCAAAAGTATCCTTATTTGTATGAATGGTCAGCTAGTTTTTTTGTCTTTTCCTTCCCCAACCTTCTACCACACGCCTTTAACCTCTGAGCAATCTTTTTAGCAATAGGGACAGGGAAGTGAGCAACTAGAAATGATGGTCATGCCTTTATTAATGCTACAACTTGGTTTCCTTTTCTTGCTTCTATTTTGCATGACATTTTACTGTAGCAATCATGTCTCATTATTGCTTCTTGGCTGCCATTTCCTTTTGTTAAGCACCATTTCCCTTTAGGTTAGAATCTTGGCTCTTGGCTGTGAAAAAGTGTCCGTATTTTTTTGTTTTTCCTTACTATTCTGGTGCTTTTTTTTTTTTTTCCATTTGCCTTGAAATTATTTTGCATATTTCATCTCTTTTGTCATGGTTTTTGGTTTGAAATTTCAACTTATTTGTTGTTGGTCAGGTGCCCTTAATATCCTTCAAGTTTTGTTTTCTAGTGCATGGTTGCTCTTCTTTCTTTGGCCAAAAAATTTTGCTCTTCATGTTCCTCTTTCCTAATTCTCAATCAAGCAGAATAGAGGTGTGAATGTGGCTGCTCTCATGTGTGCCTTAGTTGGTTGGGGGAAGGAATATTGTAGGTGTGAAGGAGAGTTAAGTTCAGGACATAATTAGCTCCATTTTCTCTTGGTTCTCCCACGTAAGTTATCCACTAGGTTGTTACTCTTATGAATTTAGGTTAATAATGGAATTTTCCATCTTGATAGTTGCCATAGACAAATACCATGATGTAATGGGCATTTAATGTTGAAAGAAAAAAAAAAATATAACAACAACAACAATAATAAAAAATAAATAAATAAAAAGGCAATTTTGAATTTTGGTGGGTTTGATAGTTTATGGTGCTAATCCTTAATTCTTTAGGGTAAATGGTCCTAAACCACATAAAGTGAATACCTTGTTTTTGCTTATTTTTTATTCATGTTTTAGACCTTGAATTATTGGAAATTTTCAATGGTAAACAAGGAAAAAAATTCAAGAACTTTAAGTTGGAAATTTATAAAGGATTCATTAACTTCGAGAAATTTTAATGCTTCCAAAATAAAGGTTTCATAAATAACAATTAATCGAGGTATAGGAATTAGGAAGGAAAGTTTTTAAATAAATTAAGTAGGGGATGATAGTGGATAGAAGGAATAGATAGGATACTTGAGCATTAACAAAATTATAACTTAAATAAATAAATTATGTGATGTTATGAAAGGGACATAATTGATTACCACATCTAAAGAGACTTGTTAAAACTAGAATTAGGAAAATAAGATAAATTTCCTTATGAGACAATTTGAGGTCATCTAAACACTAAGACCTTGAGAACTTATGTTAGAGAATATTCAAGAGAATTAGTCACAACTAAGGAATTAGCAGAAGATATAATAGGAAACTTTTCTACGTCATCTTGAAAAGTGAGTAGATAATGTCGACTATACATGCTATGCAAATTCTGTTTCATTTCTTTTGCTTAAATATTATTTATTTGATTTTTACTTACTTAACTCTTTATTGTCTTCATTATTTAGTTTTCTGAATGCTCACTTAAGAATTACGGTAATTTGGAGAACACACCAAAATTTGAAATTGTTTATATTAAGTACACGAGTTTAAATAATTTTTTTCTAAGCTTCTATAAGTCTAAATATTTAATGGTATATGCTGCTTATATGCTCTAATGTCAAGTGAGAGTGATTAAGAATTTTGATTGATTTTGAGCTCCTTGTTGGGACCTACCTATTTTAGAACCTTATGGCTAATCGTAATAAAGGTGAGCCACTATGCACTATGATATGTACCATAGTTAGTAGGGGTGTTGCTAGCTTTATGTAGTTGGCCACCATATGTAGTTTTGTTATGAATTTTGCAAGCGGATTACTCAATGTCTGTTACTTACCCTCGAGAGCTATGTACTTTGTGTCTGATTCATTTGGTACTGATTAGATGCTTCTAATGTATTTGATTAATGATTTTATTGGAAGGAGTCATTAATCATTGTATTTAAATTTTCAATTATTGGATTATTATTTTGAATAGGACTTTAATGTAAAATTTTTCTTATGCCTTATAATTAACCTTATTTACTCATTGAGTATTTGACTTACTCTTTTTATTTTCAATATCCTTTTCAAATAGTAGAACTAAACCTAACCCTTCTTCAGCAAGTTAGAAATGGCAGCACTTCTTTATTTTGGTGAGCCTCGCATAAATTTTGTGAGGGCATATTTTGGTTGGCAATATATAATTAGTTTCATTCTGTAGTATGTGTGTAGCTCTATTGAATCATAGACAAGAGTACCCACCCCTAAAAATTGATGTATAGTGAGTTGTGTTGAGAGTAAGACCCTCTTTTGATTGAATTGTGTTGCTGAGCTGATTGTAAAAATTTTGGAAAGTTCAAATTTTAAGAGAGACTCTACCGAAATTTCTACAAAAGTCATATGAAATTAATTATATTTAATACAAGTATGATTTATAGTTGTTTTGATGAGTTCTATTATTTGGTATTGAAATATTAGGGCTTTCCAATAAATTTTGGTCAGAATTCTAGTTATAGTTAAGCTTACAAATGAGAGATTATTTATCTTTCATATTGGTCACACTCTTGGTTTCAGCGTGCAATATTGAAAGTAAAGAGAAAGGTAGGAATTAGGAAAATAAAGGGAAGGATAAGTGAAATATATATTAATAATATAAAAATTAAAAAAAAGATGGGCTAAGCTTCTGGCTAGGTTTAAAAAAAAAAATCCAAACTTATATTTTATTTAGAATTTTTTAAACATTATCCCTTTTTTAAACTTTTTTGTTTTTTTGAATTGGCCATGATTAACTCATTGAGTTTTGATGAAGTTACATAAACTAGAGCACACTTGCATATACATGCATGTCTCTAAAGCATGATAACTTACTACATACAAGGGAAATATATAACAATATGAAGGCCCACTTTTTTATTATATATTACAAAACACACACCAAAACAAATGAAATGAAATTAAAAGTTGAAAATTTAAAGCCTGTTTGGTATATTGTATAAGACTTGATAATATAAGTTAATATAATACATTATGAACCTATCACTTGTTTTGTACAAGTAATATATTATATAAGTTTAGATATCATAACTCTCTTATACTTTAAAATAATATGTAACCTAATCATACTTTGGGAGGTGGGATTAGGCATGATTAGGTTTTGATATATAAGACTTATCAATATTTTCTAATTTTAACCCCTCACCCATGGGGATATTCATTGGTTAGGTTGGATCAAGTTTTAAGCTAACTCGATAAGGATGATCATGAGCTAGGTATTAGGATAACCTAATGTTTAGCCTAATTTTGCACCAGTTTTCTTTTTTTTTAGGCCTAATGCCAAGGCTGGTCGAGTTTAATTATTATTAGTTGACATCGAGTTAATTGGATCACTTTTTAACTTTTGGTAAAAATTATAAAATGACTCTAAAAAAATAAAATTTTTATATAAGTCACTATAAAATAATTTTTGGTAAAAATTATAAAATGACTCTAAAAAATAACATTTTTATAAGTCCCCATGAAATTATATTTTACCACTAAAAATTTTTTATATGATATGAATCCCTAAAAAATATTTTTTTAAAAAAATTTAATAGGATTGGGATAGGTCACGAAAAAGTATCAAATTTGTTTTAATTAGTTTAATATGAGATTGGGTTAGATTAGTTTCTCAAGTTAATTAAATCATTTTTCCAATATTCGGTAAAAATTATAAATCAACTTTTAAAAAATAAAAAATTTATATAAGTCTTTATAAAATTATATTTTACTCATAAAAAATAAAATTTTTTTGAGTCTTTATAAAATAAATATTTTTTTAAAAAAATTCGTTTGATTAAGTTGAACTAGCTAAAATTGGTTAATATGACCAACTCAATCCAATTTGTATAAATTATTTTTTAGTTATTCTGTCCGATATGATTAGGCAAGATCAGGTTACTTAATCACTAGGTCGTCATACACTATGTGTAGCATTATTTACTGACACTTTCTCTCTAAAAATTAATATAATACAAGAAATTTAGATAAATATAATATATTTTTAAGTAAAAAGATATTTTTAACAAAATAATTAATTTTTATTCTATTTAATGTTATACAATATCTCATATAATAAATTATCTTATACGTTATCACACACTATGTATTCATCCTATTAAACTTTATCATATCTGACACTATTGGATCTTGTCCGCCCTCAAGTGCTAGATGCTGAAACTTCTTTCTCCATCGGCCCTTCCACTAGGCTGCCCGATCCCTTTCCTCGTTGTTGCGGTCTTCGGTGTTGCGGCGGATTAAGGCTCTAAGTCAATTAACAAAAAATCATAATAAAGTATTAGGATGACGAAAGGCGTAATCTAGTGGAATACTGAAAAGGTAGTTTCGAAAGGCCATGACTGCAATTAACTAACTTACTGGCATTCATAAAGGCATGACAAAAGAGAGAAGGGTGCGAGGACAATCATAATAATCTGTGACCAAAAATAATTTCTTATAGGTTATATGATCAGAAACAATTTGAATGGCAACCATAAGAAGACACATAATATCCACTTACACAGAATGCGGGGTCGGACGTTTTGTTCTGCTCCTTCTTTGGCGAAGAACTAAAGGAGAAGACATCCTTCAGTATCAGCACTGTGAGAAACTGCATCGTAGAGAGGAAGAATTTTAACCAAAGAAACCCGGCCCCAGAACAATTAGATTTTAGTGAATTAGTTTATTTTCACGACTGAGTGGGGCTATGGAAATGGGTAATCGGGTACATTATATATGGATTGACGAGGAGATCGAGTTTTGGAATAAACAAAGACTTAAAAGTACCTAGAAGAATATAACCAAGAAACTAGAGGGAATAAAAACCAATTGAATTTCTAATTATGCCCAAATTAAATTAAATAGAGATGATGCATACATATATAGTATATAAATGTAAATATATATGAATTGAAGAGTGTGAAGTATTACGAGGACGAGCACAGTCGCATAAAGTACGCCCCGACTGGGAACTCTCATGTTCCAGTGATTAAGAGCAGCTACCCTCTGATCTGGTAGCAGCAGAGGGGATTGGATCTGCGTATTAGTGCCAGGAGTTGTAAAACCATATCTGCAAAATATAAAAGAGAGAAAAGTTTATATATAGGAGGACGACACTGATTGAGAGGAAGATAGGGATAGGACTTGCCTCGTATGGTTAGAAGAGAGTTCACTCACAGCGTAATCTGGACCATAGGGCTGCATATATATATATATATATATTAAATATATTCCGAAGCATATATATAATTAATGGATATTGAATACATAAAATATAATTAATGGAATACGAAATCTCAAGTGAAAGCATATGTTTGTGTGTGTGTGTGTGTGAAAGGGGCTCTAATTCAGCTGTAAGTTTATATATGCAGGTAACTAAGAATTGAGGTTGTTGAAATAAGTTAGTAAAATAAACGACAAAAGGGCTATACGTACCTGGCGGCAAATCTCACATATGATATCGCCCTTAGTGTTGCACCAGCAAAAGGTGCAACGCCTATGGGCGTACTTTGCATATGGCATGGGGGAACCAGGAGTAAGAAGGAATTGCAGTTAGTTTCCAAGTCAAGCATTAACAACATTGGAAAATGTAGAAATAAACTTTTAATTGAAAGCCAAGTTAATTAGCTAATCAAAGATTATATACTACATATGGTAAAAAAGCTAGATCTTATCTAATTTAATCAATAGTCATTTAATTACTTGATCTGAAGAAGAAGCAATTTAATCTCAGCTATATGGCAACCAATAATTGCTCCAACATAATATTATACATAGTTTGTATACGCACAGAATTAAAAGCAAAGTAAAATGGAAACCATATACATATACAGGGTAAAGTTATATATGTATATATGTATATATATACCTTCAAGGTGCCAGTGCAAGCGCAGGGTGCTTCCAGTTGGCAAACAAGGTCTGCCTCCTGACAAAAACGACACTCTCCCTTCTCTCCAGATAAAGCAGCTTCTTCTGGAGGCATAGCATTGATTGCATCTTCCATGGATGCGCTGATTTCTTCCACTGGAATCACAATGTGGTTTGAAGAAGACGAAGATTCCCCGGTTGGGGTGGTCTGAAGTTGTTCAGGACAAACAGTGATGATATGATCTCCATCCATGTTGTCAGTGTTACTCTGCCGCAAGCAACAAAAATATGCATGGCTATTACAAGTGAAGTAAACTTACTTTGTCTTATTCAGAAAGGGAAAGAAATTAAAGAAAGTAAGAACGATTTTCGTGTTCATATTTTGGTTGTGATTCGCGAAAGGTAAAAAGGTCAGAAGGCTGGATCGGCATGATCATCTCCTGGAATACTAACAGACAAAACTGTACGTGGAAGGGAGGTACTATTTGGATGCTTATTCTCCTTCACTATTTTCTCAGCAACCAAGCTATATCATAAATTATGGAAGAAAACGACAGATTTTGAATAAAAGCATCAAAAACCATATTGCAGAATCAGATCTTCATTGTGCTCATGTATGAATGAACCATGAGATCGAGAGAAAAGAAAAGAAAGGCCAGGGCCAGAGATATTCAAACAAAGCTTGCAAACTCAATTCAGATCTTCATCACGTACATGCATGAACACTTCTAAAATCAAGGAAAGAAGGACTGGTGTTTCTGATAACGCTTCAAAACCCAGTTCCGATCTTTTGATGTCATATGCATGAACCTTCTGAAATCACGAAGAAAATATAAGGAAAGACCATTGCTGAGAACGAAAAGGACCCTCTCCCTCTGGTATTTAATTAAGCAAATTAAAAACACACCGTTTCAGGAATGAAAGAAGAAAATGACATGCATGCACAAACTAGAATAATTAAAAATAAAAAACTAAAATTTGCAAAATTTAACAAGAAATTAGAAAGCTCTGGAAAGCCCCGGAAACAACACAAACTAGGTATATACAAAGCTTTAAAGCCAGAGATAGAGACCTTCTAGCTATAGCTATCTTGAACAGAGTCTGAACGAAATGGAGAGAAACTGAGAAAATTTGAACACTAAAGAGAGAAGAGAGAATAAAGAATAAGTAATCATACCATTATGATCGTTCTTGCACTAGTACTGATCACTTTCTTGTTTTGCGGTGTCGAGCGAGCTTAATCAGTCATCTATTTATACCGGAGAGCGAGGTGGCGGAAAGGTACGCGTAATGGAGTGTCTGTGCCACGTCATGTGGGCGTCTTTGGCCTTATACCACTCATGACCTCATAACCTCACTATTCTCGTGGTTTTTGCCCCTCTTCCGTTGGGATTCCCTGGCTTTATTCTGCGTTCAGTCTAATACCCTCCCTAGTGTTCTTAATGGACTCTAATCTGGCTTTTTGACCGTAAGCACCACCCCCTCCTGTTTTTCCTCCTCTTCTGTTTTATTTCTTATTTCTTTCCACGCTACTTTGAGCTGCTTCCACATCTTTATATATGTGGCAAGCCACCAATTAATTTTGTTTTTGTTTTTATGTTAATATGATTTCTTTCTCTTTTTTAAAAAGTTGAGTAATTTCGATTTGAGTAAATTTGTTCGATCATATCGGGTTTTATTTTACTTTTTTTTTTTATTATAAAAAAGGTATAAGATTGTAAAAGTTAAGAGAAAGTAAAGAGCGAAATAGAAATTAAAAATTACATTAAGTTTTTTCACTTGGATTTTTTTTAGGTGCATTAAGTATAATTAATGACCAGAATTTAATTTAGATATGCAGAATAAGTTTTAAATATATAAATAATGTGACACTCTTAGTGTATATAAAAATTACTCTTTCACTTGAGTTTAAAAAATATATTCCTTAAGTCAAAATTTTTGAGCAAAAACTTCATCTCATGTGTAATTCTTGAATAATTTTATCTTACTTTTACGTATATCTAGCTCATCCGTTTAGCTTATTAATTAACTAATGGGAAGTAGCTATGATATTGGATATGATTTTTAAAGTATATATTATTAGATTGTTTTACTCTTTAAAAGGTGAGAGATCTAGAATTTAAAAAAAAAAAAAATAGAATAAGGGCTTAATTGGGATATATCAAATTTCCCCCATTTAAATATAGAAAATGTGTCACTCAAAGCTTTTTTTTTTTTACAGATTTCATTTTACTTTTTACCTCAAATAATCTAGCTCATTCATTATTACATATAGCCTATTAATTAATGTGAAGGAGCTATGACATCTAATTTTGAGAGAACTTAGGTTATGATGAGAGGCAAACAAATGTGGTGCTATACATTCATAGTTGGTGATTAAAATACAAACCAAATTTATATTATAACAAATTAAGAAGAATTGATATTGTACTCTTAAATATTGAATGTCAAAAATTAAATGGATGCTTCAATAAAATTAAAAAATATTAACAATAATTGTTGGTACCCTTAATTCTTTTTCAAAGAACAAATTGTTGAAAATTTGAATTTTTAACGATAGCATAGCGATAAATTACCCCTAATTTTTTTCCCAACAAACAATTTGTCATAATTCAAATATCAAACAAAATTATAGAGAGACAAATTTGAATTTTTAGCAATAGAGTGATGATAAATTTTACTATATAAATTTGCATCTTTTAACAACTACGTAAATCATATCATTATATAATTTATGATATGTACGTTGTTGTTTGAATATCAAAAGAAAATTCTTAATTATTTTTGGATAATATGGAATTTTTATTATTTTTAATGTCTTTAATCTATATTCAATCTTGAATGTATTTTTTGTCAACATTTTAAAACATGTTTAAATCCTTTTTTTTCCCCTTTTACATGGTATTCAGTCATGGTTCTCATGGTTATACCATATATATTTGAGAGATATACATAATTTTGAAAAATTATTGACGTTTGAAAATTTGAGTGGCTAAATGGGATGCCTTTTTTTTTTTTTGGGTCATACTTTGAAGCGGTTAGAGTTCAATTCATGAGTACTTAGCTGCAAAGTGAAAACAAAAAGAGAAATTAAAATCTTATCTAAAACATGCATGTTGAGAAAAGATGGAGAAGCTTATTCATAGTATGAAATTACTGATATTGAACTCAAATAATGTAATCATATATATATATATATATATATATTGTGCACTTTAATTAATTATTACAATTTCATAGTTCTGAATACTTACATGAATACGGGTAAACTGTGATTGATTGTTCATTCGCGCTCTTAGATATTTTCGTTGCCTCTCTCAGGCATGTTACTTTCACCTCTACTTGTTTTGGCATAACCTATACTTGCTATATAGTTAAAAAATTGTCAATTGGGGGATATTTTGGTTAGCCGAAAGATATGATCATGTCTAAGTTTTGAAAATTTTGCATATAAGGTGATATCACATCCCTAATGGTTGGGCTAAACCACTAAAGGAAGGCTCGGCATGGGCCTTTAATTCACCATTACGATTATGTTGCTCTATATGCAACCAAATAAAATTTTACTGGCCACCCTTCTTAAGAGACAGGAGATGAGCAGCTAATGAGTCATAATCAGGTAGCTTTGGATGAATGTGGCTAGCCTTCTCCTTAGCGGGAGTATTGCTGAAGCTGCTATTAACTGAATCTGGAGAAAAATGTTTGCCATCGTGAAAAGCGTATTCTTGTGGTGCTTCATCACTTGAACCACTCCCAGACGAGGTCTGTGATCCAGTTGAATACTGCCAGCTTTTATTTTGATGGATTGAGAATCCTGAAGCTGCTCTTGAAGCCACGTTTGCACGTTCTGAAGAAAGATTTTCGTCGTCTTGAGGCACTTCACCTCTTAAACCACTTCCAAAGGAACTGCGTGATCCAGTTGAGAACAGCCTGATTATTTTTTCACGGTTTGAAAGTTCTGCAGCTGCTCTAGCGGCCATGCTTGCACGTTCTGCAGATTCTGCGGCTGCCTGTGCAGCAGAGGCGGCATCCTTGAATTCCATATTCCAATTCTGCCTTTCAGAATATGAATCTCTAAAATGCATTTCTTGACTTCCAGTTCCTGTAACAGTTTAGACAGAACCTCACATATTCCTTTAAAAGACATTACCAATGTGCATAAAAAAGGTTCAATAATGACAAAACACAAGACCCGCAAAATCATGCAACCACCATCTTCAGAACGAATAGTAATAGTTAGTTCACATAAAGTGAACTATAAAGTTACCTGAAGATCTGATTTCTGTATTAGACCTGCCTGATGTTGTTGACCTAATGTCACTGCCACCAACCTTTTCAGCAGCAAAACTTGCATTATGCTCATATAAGTTTGCAGTTGTAGGCACATCATTCGTTTCTCTATGTTGAGAGTAAGCATGTAAATTAGGATGTCCCTTTTCACCACGAACAGGTGGAGCTTGGACGTAAGGTAATTCCTCATAAATAGCCTTTTCATTAGTATTCGGTCCAATCTTCATCAATAAATAATATCAAAATACAGCATATTGTTACTTAAAAACAAGTGATTATCCACCCAAAATAAAGCTTACCTGCAAACCATGAAAAGATTGTACATCATTCTCGCCAAATGGCTCAGGTTCCCATTTGACATTATGCTCCTCAGCAATTGCATTCAGTATTTTGATCTTGGTTGGACCATCAGGTGCTTTGACAGACAATTTCTCCACCAACTGAAATGACATCATTAAATAGAAAAAACTAAATAAATGAGCTTTGACATGGTCCTCGGCAACTTCAATCAGGAAGGAAATTTAACTTGCCAAGCGATTTACACCACATTCAGGGCGTAATTCAACAGCTGCTGAGATGAATTCCTTTCCATATTTCGCAGTAATATGCTTCCGCACTACCGAGAGCTCAGGTATGGCTGCACATTTTGGAGATGCGAATATTACACTAGAGATTGCTTCCTTCAAATCAATGGGGCAGTTTCTGAAGAACATAGGAACAAGCTCAGATTAATGAACTAAACTCTAGGTTGCAAGATCAATTGTGATCAGTAAGGAAAACCTGGATGCAGTGAACTCTTTAGACAAACACAATGTCAAAGCATATGATAAAAGGAATACATAAGTGCATATCAATATGAATGAGTGACAATGACGTGGAATGCCAAGTCAAACATAGTTTCAAACAACAAAGTAACCACAATTCAGTAAATCATGCCTAAAATCGGCAGCATTGAAGCTAGAAGATGCAAGTGTGTGTGTATGTGTGTCTGTGTATATATATATATATATAGTAAAGAATAATGAAAATGAAAATACTTGAAGAAAGATAATCATCCCTTATATTTATAGTAAAGAATAACGAAATCGTCACCAAGATGTATTTAATAACCTGGACAAAGTTAAAGAAGCTAAAATTTTTTAGGTGAGGTTCACATACTTTTGAGATTCGATGAACGGCAGGCGTGCTGCAATAAGCTCACAGTACATCTCAATAAGTTGGTAAGCTGCCAGTGTCTTCTCTTCCTTGACAAAATCTTCAACCTAAACTCAGAACAAAAAAGAAAGTTAGAGAAGGAAAAAAGTAAAAGATTCACAGATAAAGTAACCTATATCCCTTATATCATCATTTCATTATTATGGACATATATATATATCCCCCAGATCCAATGCATGGTATCACAGGATAATTACTTAAAGTATCAAATATCATTTAAAAAAAGAAGCATGCGCCCACGTTCAGTTTTACTTTGTTGCCAGTTATTCTCATACAAACAAAGATAGAGTAATGTATACTGTCCTATTGTATTTTTAGTTGCTGGTATATTACGTTGGCCCATTTCTGAGCTACTTAAACTGCAAAAAGCATGTACGATTTCATTTCTCTTATTCAAGTAGTGATAGAAAGCTCCATGTTTGGAATCCAGCATGTGGAGTTCAAAGTCACGACTCCTGTTGATTTGGGAATTGTAGCATCATCCACGAAAATGAGAACTTTGAGCGTTCAATCCCCCGTCTTGTGCATTTCCAGTTAAAAAAAAAATCTCCTTTATTGCTAAAACCCCTTCATTTTAAAGGGTATGTTGAAACTTCATTGAAATAGCTTCAATGCTTCATTATCTTGACACAGATGATACTGATTTTTTCAGGTTATAACAATAATTCCTATGATAGCAACGGCTAATAAAATTGGCCCAAAAAAAGGTAAATAAAAAAACTAAACAACAACAAAAGCTAAATCAGTGGAAAGGTGGAATATTTTGAATTTTTCTGATTTAGAAATAATATTACCCGGATTCTAGCAAGCTGGTCTTGCCCTGACTCAAGCAATTTGGCCAATTTCCTCTTCAGCTGCTTCAGCTGGGCTTCGCTTTTATTCTTGAAAACCTTTATGCGTGCAACCGCAAACTCTAATTCAGTTTTGCTGCAACAACCAAATTATATTCAAATCCATCATATTCTTACAAACAGAAAACCTTCTCCACTGCAAACACCACCAATAAAACAGTAAACCAACAAGCTGATCACCAATTCCACCGCAGCCCAATCATCAAACAACCATACCATTTCTATTTCTATTCCGAAAATGAATTTAGAACATCATGGAGACGATAAATATTAGCCAAGAAGGGTAATTCATACCATTTTGCAGGCTTGAAGCTTCTATTTAACATATTTTTTCTTTTTCTTTTTAACAAAACCGGGAATAAGACTCGGATTCTTGTATGAGCGTTGCAATTCAGCAGCCCCCAAACCGCCTCTTGTTTTCAGAATCAGAAACGATTTTTACTTTCACTTAATTTACAGAAGAATTAAAAGACAAAAATGTGTCTTACAGGGGAAGAAAGAGGTAATAAGGATTTATTCTTGGACCCTACTGTGAAAGAAATGGAAGAAACCTTCTACCATGGAATTTTCATCACTCATATTTTAATCGTTGATTAATGTCTTTTGGTGAACAAGAAAATGTAGATCCAATTTCGTAGGTATTAGTTAATGAGATTTTTTTTTTCTGGGGTGAAAATTTGTTAATGAGATTGGCAGTGTTTTTAAAAATGATTAAAGCCATATGGTAAGTCGTGCGGTCCAATTAAGGTAGGCTCACATGATCACATCTTCAGCCAAAAAAAAAAGTTAATTGACTTGGTCAAGCTTGTAATAACGTGCTGCCTACTTCCCCATCGCTTTCCTTTGTATTATCAATTTACTGTTTGCCACGTGTCAGATTAATTGGAGAATCTAACCCCGGCTTTAGCCATCTTTGTCACAGAAAGCGAAAACATGTCAGAGCTCTTAACCCTTTCACATACATAATTCTTAAAAAACATATATATATATATATATATATCTTTGAGTAAATTGAGATGAGAACGGCTATTGAAATAGCATAGTTTTACATTGCAGTTATAATTTTGTTGTGAGCGATTGCGATTGTAAGCATTGTGGATAAAATAAAAAAAAATTATAAAATTATAATCGATTGATGCAGATACGACCGACACTAATAATAATATAAGAGGACTTTTATAATTATCAATTAATACGAACCATAATTTATAACAATGTGAAATACTAATACAGTGGGACAGTTACAGTTTTCTTACAAGACATCTTTGCCAAAAACAAATGGAGTGCCTTATTTCTTCTTCAACGCAACTAATTGCCACCATTTAGATAACTGGACACCAATTTCAGGTTTAATGTAATGTCAATTAAGATATGTATTTTGTGACAATTGTACTCAAGTTTTGCATAATAATATAGTTGAAAATTGAATATAGAGCATTCATCTGTCATCAATGTGAATTATCTCATAATTACATCATCGATTAGATGAAGCGCAGGAGCATTTGTGTCAGTTTTATTTTATAATTCAAATCTCGTGTGATAAATGCATTTTGAATAGACAATTAAATAGTCATAATGATAGTAAGCAAATGGTTGCATTGCATGACGTGTTATCACGGATCCTATTATTTTTGAAAGTTAAAATATAATTCAAAACAACTTACGTAGGTTTAGTAAACTATTTGCAACTTAACCTTCGCTGATCAGTAGATAATTAATACGAACTTCATGGGAAGACACATCATAGCAATTCGACTGTGGGATTGATTTGTAGCATCAGAGGTTACGTTGAATAACAACAGAATAGACTTCTGCAGAAACATTGGCATAACAAAGACACTATTGGATTTCTCACTAACGAGTTAGTTTAGCACAGAAACAATTCTTTCCAAACGACAAAGAAGGCATATAAGCCTATCATATCTTATATTAACATATACACAACAACAACAATAACAACAACAAAGCCTTCTCCCACTAAGTGAGTCGGCTACATAGATCAATCGATGCCGTAAACACTTATCATAAATCATATTTTTAGACAAACCATTTAAATTTAAATCTTTCTTAATAATTTCTCTTATAGTTTTTTAGTCTTCCTCTATTTCTAATTATTGGACTATTCTCCATCTCATCTACTCTTCTAATTGAGGCTTCTATAAGTTTCCTCTCCACATGAGCAAACTATCTAAGTCTCAATTCTACAATCTTTTCCATAATAGGTGTAACTTCCACCTTCTTTCTAATGCATTCATTTCTAATTCTATCTCGTTTAGTGTGTCCACTCATTCAACATAATATTCTCATTTCTATAATATTAAACTTATTCTCTTGTAGATTTTTTATTACCCAACACTCAGTTTCATACAACATTGTAGATCTTATAATTGTGTAGTAGAATTTACCTTTAAATTTGAGTGGTATTCTTCTATCACAAATAACACCAGAAGCACTCTTCTATTTTATCCACCCCACTTAAATCTTATGTTTTACATCTTCTTCTGTTTTCCTATTATGTTGTGTGATGTATCCAAAATATTTAAATCGTGTGAATTTGTGGTATGATATGTTCTACAATTTTTACTTCTGCCCTAAAAATGGTGTGTTTCTTACTAAATTTACATTTCATATACTCCATTTTACTTTTAATTAAACGAAATCTATGAATTTTTAAAGCTAGTTTTCACCTCTCCAACTTCTCATTCATTTTCTCTCTTGATTCTCCAATTAGGACAATATCATCTGTAAAAAGCATACACTGTGGCATCAGCTCTTGGATATATTCAGTAAACACATCCAAGCACTACAAAAAAATAGACTTTTAGTAACGACTTTTAGCGACAACTTAAAAAAGTGGTCGCTAAAAAATATTTTTAGCAACGACTTTATTAAGTTGTCGCTAAAAGTTATTGCTAAAAAACTATTCTTGATTCTAAAAATATTTTTAGCGACAACAAAAAAAAAAGTCACTAAAACTATTTAGTAGCAACAAAAAATTCACTGCTAAAAATTTTTTGCGGGGATATCGACATAGTCGCCACAAAAAAATATATTTCAAAACACAACTTTTAGCGACCACTAGTTTTAGTCGTCACTAAAGCATAACTTTTAGCGACGATAATCTTTAGTCGTCACTAAAGCATAACATTTAATGACGACAAACTTTAGTTGTCACTAAAGCATAACATTTAGCGATGACGTAACTGGTCGTCACTAAAAGTTTGCAAAAATTTTTAACGACCATAAGCTTTAGTCGTCACTAAAATATAACTTTTAGCGACCACTAACTTTAGTCATCACTAAAAGGTCTGGTGTCAAATTTTTGTTCAAAATTTGTGCGCCAAAATGTTTAGCGACGACTGATTTTAGTTGTTACTAAAAGATATCTTATAGCAACGACCTTTTTTTAGTCGCCACTAAAAGTTCTGGCGCCAAAATTTTAGTCAAATGAAAATATTTTGCGCCAAATCTTTTAGCGACGACTAATTGTATTCATCACTAAAATAGTCGCCGCTAAAAGTTTTAACGCAAAATTTTTTACTTATTAAAAATTTTTGCATGAAATATTTTTGTAACTTATTTTTAAATAAAAATATTTGAAATTAAAAATTTTTAAATTAAAAAAAATAAATTATACGTATCAATTAATATATACAAATATACAGGATAAAAAATAAATTAGAATATTTTTAAGTTAAAAAAATATTTTTAAAGTTAATAATTAATATAGGCAAATATATAAGACTAATCATTAATTAAAAAAATAAAATTAGAATTTTTATTAAGTTTAAAAAACCTAGTAGATTTAATAGATTTGAGAAGTTAAAATTTTAATTTTTGAAATTCATGAAATTAATATGTTTAACATTTCATATGTTGAAGAATCCATATATTTAAATTTTGAATTTCTATTTCTATGATTCATTTTATTAATGGGTCCTTTTCAACTTTTGAAGCGACGTAAACAACAAAGAGGTAGAAAGAAAGAAAAAAATGAAAGAGAAAAAAAAAGGAATGGATAAAAGATTGAACTCCACCTTAATCTCTTATCATTGCAACATTAATTTTAGTTGGGTAACCCTTTTAAATTCCTATTCTATCTTCTTCTTCATCCATTAATGTCTTCTTCTTCTTTATGTTCCATGGCTTTAAACTTGATACTTTATAATTTCAGCAAAAATATAATGATTTCTATGGATTTTTTGGTGAAGGGGCAGCCATGGATGTGAATTTAGAACTTCACTCTTGATACTTCAAACTTGGAGAGACCTTAAATGATTTTTTTTATAAAGATAAGCCCCAATGAAATGTAATGAGTCTTAATGTAATGAGCCCTAATGTAATGATTTATCATGCATTTCTTATTGAGACAGCAACATATACAAATTCTAGAGAGATAAGTTGGATGATGACTTATATTTAGGATTAAGAATTTCAAATGTTTTAGTTAGAACAAAAATATTATGGGTAAATCATAGAAAAAGATAATTAATCTGGGTTTTATGTATTTTGACACTTTTAAGGATTAAAAAATAGAAGATAATTGGGCCATTAGTTCTATCTATTGCATATTAAGAGCATGCTATTTTATTTGGACCTATACTTAAGCATTATAAGCCTAAAATAAAGTTAAAAGAAGTAAAAAAGGTAGAAAGAAAAATAAGATAAGTGGTTTGGGTCTTAGTTTTATTATTGGATTGTAGAATCTTTAATGGGCCTAAATTCATGTTATTAGCCCTTAGCAATCATAATGGGCCTAAATTTTTTTTTGGAGCTTAATTTATAAGCCTAAAATAGGAAAATAAAGAATTAGGCCCATTGTTAAAAAAAAAAAAGATAGGCCCAAGAAGGCAAAAAAGGGTTGAATCTCCAGTTAAAAAGAAAGTGGACTGCACATACTTCTAGAGTTAGAAATGCACAATAAGCCCAATGGACTTAGTAATTTATGGAGGAAAAATAGGAAAGAAAAAGAAATATTTCTATTAGGTAAGGTAAAGTAAAATAAGCAGTGATAGAATATCATTGGGCTATGAAAAGAGAAATGATACATGGAAGAATATGAATGGTGAAGAGAAATTATTATAAAGAAAATACAAAAATAGCAAGATGAGTATTTATGTGAATACAAAAGAGGTATCCTTGTACTGATTATAGAAAGTAAAGTAAATACCAAATGAATGAAAAGTTAAGTCACCAAGCCCAACAGTCATGAGAGGCATAATCTTGAACAATTATGAAGAAAAGATAATTAATCTGGGCTTTATGTATTTTGATACTCTCAAGCCTTAAAAAATTGGAAGATAATTGAGCCACTAGTTCTATCTATTGGGTATTAATAGTATGTTATTTTATTTGGGCCTATAGTTCAGCATTATAAGCCCAAAATAAAGTTAGAAAAAGTAAAGAAAAATTAAAAAAAATTTAATTAAGTGGTTTGGGTCTTAGTTTTATTATTGGACTCTAGATTCTTTAATGGGCTTAAACTCATGTTGTTGAGCTTTAACAATCATGATAGGCTTGAATCTTCTATCAGGGTCTTAGATCTTTTAATTCATTTTATTATAGTCCAAAGGGCAAGGAATGTGAAGTTTGATTAGAAGAAATTCTTTATATGCTTTTTATTAGTGAATATAACATTTATCTTTTATAGCAATATTATTATTGTGTTATTTTTATATAATTAATATAAATTGTTTTTATATATAAATCATTTTAATAAATTTTTAAATAAAAACATTATTTTAATAATTATTTAATAAAATTACACACATATATATATATTACGTAATTTAATAATTAATAATATAATTTAGGATTGTAAAAGATATAATTGATCATAATGCATCATTAAATATACAAATATGTAAAACGTAATGGCAACAAAGCCAATGACATGCAGTAGTCCAATTGGTAACTCGTTCTTTATCAACCCATGTGGCTGGGGGCTCGATTCCTGGAATTGACAAAACGAGCTTTTCATTTTAAAAATTTTAAATTCATGTAAAATGTGCGAGCACGGATTCGAGCACATGATCTCCTAGTTGGCGGAGAGGAGCATAACCACTGAGGTTGGTTCATCTGTCAGCGCTGATGATACATCTTATTTTATATAAATAAGATATTTGAAATTTCTAAACTTAAAAATTCCCAAAACCCAAATCCCTCCATTTCAGATTCAACGGGAGACGGGGGAAAAGATACGAGAGAGGGGGAGAACGTGAGGATCAGAGCGATGGAGACCAAAAAAAATGGAGAAGCAGAGGAGAGGAGTGAAGAGAGGCCGAGAGAAAAAAGGGAGGAGAAGGAGAAGAGGATTTCAGAGGAGAAGAAACAGGGGGATTCGAGACGAGGAGAGTCAGAGAGCAGAATTAAAAAAATCGAGAGGCAGAGAGGGAGGCCGAAAAAGAAATTGGGAGACATAAGGGATTGGATTTTAGGGATTTGAGAGAACCATCGAAGAAAATCGAGGGAGAGGCTGGAATAGAAGGCAAAGAGAGCGAAGGGGAAACCGGGAAAAATCGAAGAGGGGGCTTTTATTTCGAGTTGGAGGAAATCGAAAGGGAGAGGAGTCTCGAGATTAGAGGAAAGGAGGATTCGGGGCAACCAGAAAAAAAAGGGCTGGAGAGGCAGAGAGCTTGAAGGAAGCGAGGTGATGAGAGACCCTCTAGGAACCTTGTCCTAGGAACCTTCAACAAGATGACACTTTGCCCGAGACCGGCTAGAACACAAGAATGTTGGTCAAAGGAAAGACCCTAAGAGAACTTGTCTCTTAGAACCCTAGCCTCAAGACGCCACAAAGGAAGACCAATCCTTTGATAAGTCACGTGAACTCTCAAAGAACACAAAGAAGCAAAAGCCTCACAAATAATTGAATAATACTCAATTTCATTCATCTGTTCATGTGTAAAATAGAGTACAATAGGAAGCCTTTTATAGGCAAAATTTCTAGAGTCCTAATTAAAGTAAAACTCTAAAACCTGATTAAAAATATTTTAAATAATACCTAATATATATCCTAATTAGATTAGGATACTAATCTTAACTTGATCTCCAAGATAAGCTCTTTGACCAAATTTAAAAAAATACTAAAATAATAAAAAACGAAATTTCAAAAAGGAATCCTAATTAAAACTAATCAGCTTCTTAAGTTGTCACATGAGATGCTCATGCTTCATTAAAAATCACATGGTTGTCACATGATTCTTAATCTCTTGCAATTGGACTCCAATTGGGCCTTGGCATCTCTTATGTGTGTATAACTACATTGGGCCTTCAACACATTGGATATTGACTTTAGTTGCTCCATGGCCCTTCTTAGAGTATTGGGCTTCCACTTGGACTTCCACTTTTGCATCTTTAAAGAAATCTCATGTCTAAAATCTAATTCAGCATGTTTTGAATTGATCAAATATGGATCTTGGGCTCTAAACTTGGGCCAACGTCCAACATAGATATTTTCTTGAGTTCTTTGAAATTTTTGGACATAATGCACAATTTGGGCCTTTTGAGCATAAGCCATCCCTTCATGAGCCATTTGGACTTGAATTATGCTCTTTTGAATGATTTGGGATTCTTGATAGATGAAGGCTTTTCGAACTTGTAATGCTCCAATAGACATGCCTATTGATATTGTATCACGAGGGGTTGAGACTGGGAGAGAGAGAGCGGGGATTCGAATAAAAAGAGAAAGCGAAGGAGAGGTTGAGGATTTTTCTGATTCGAGTGGAGGCGAGACAGACCAAGGCAAAGGAATTAGAGAATCAGGGGCAAGAGGAAACGAGTTCAGAATTCGAAAGCTCACCAAGGTATTTTGTTAATTTTTGCAAAAAAAAATTTGTATACTGGCTGTTGGGGAGACTATGTCTTGAAGTCATTCGATTCACTAGGTTTATTTGCTCTCTTGTTTCTTTGTGAGTATGCTGTGTTAACCCCGTAACCCAACCCTGCTCTGAATAATGAGTGATCGTAGGTGAACTATCGTCAAAAATTTCTAAGGTTGTGATGTGTAATGTTGTGCTGTTTTGATGCATGAACAGAGGGTTTACTTTGTGGTTTAATCTTGTTTTCAATTTCCTGTCACGTTGGATGCGGAGTGGGAATGAATCCTGTCACTGAGGGGATCTCAATGCAGGATTCGTTAATTCCAGATTCAAGCTCAGATTGCTTTGGTTTCTGATTTATTGTCGAGTAATTGGTGTTGCCTCTGCTGGCTGTTTCATGGGTAGCTTAGCGTAAATCCTGACTCCAACCAGTGCATCGCATGAGTTCATAATCTAGTTGAGTTAAAAAGAGAGATGTCATCATGCATATTTGAAGACTAAACTACAATCACTTTAATTGAAGACAATGAGATGTCAGAGCTTTGATGAAACAAATCCAAACTCTTGGTGCAATGGTCAAACTAAAGAGAAGCTTTAAAATAGAATGCCATTTCAGCAAGGTTATTAGAAAACAAACAAGTTTTAAAGTTTACAAGTGAACATCCTTGACTTAGGTTTTCTTAGTTTTTCTTATTTATCTTTTAAAATTTCTAATTGTGTTATACTCACTTTGAGATTGTTAATTTGTTAGCATCATTGTAATCCCTTATAAATAAAAAGGTACATTATCCTATTCCTTTTTGTTCTACTCTCCTAGCTTAGGAAAGTATAGACAAAGTTCATTTTTGGTTAACGTGTAAAACCTTCATTGAAAATTGTTTTAAATAAGCAAGATAAAACCTATAATTATTAGTGAGCAAATGAAAACCATCTTTGTAAGCTCAGGTGGATAGAGTGGAAAGACTATATATTTGTGGTGAGCTTCTGAATACCTTCCATTACTTATAAGTGGTTGTAAAAATAAGTTAGTTATTATTGAAAATCTCTTGCTTTGCAAAGAGAATTAGAAGTAGGTCATGTTTGCTAAACCTAGATAGATTTGAGTGTTCAATTCATCTTTCTTATCTTTTTAATTCTTTCTTGCATTATTCATTGCATTTACACATTGAAGTCAAGGGTTAAAACTGCCTAGCGTTCAATTAATTTTTGCTTACTGTTTCAGATGTGTAAACTAGGTTTTTATTTCTCTTTAATCAGTTACTTTGTTGTTGTAATAAGATAAAATTGCTAGTTAGAACAAAATCTTGGTGTTTAGATATTTAATATTTATAAGTGTTTACAAGTTTTCATTTGTAAAAATTCTCTCCTCTAGGTGTAATTGTCACCTCTTTAGAAGCTATGACTAATTCTCTAACCCACAAGAAAATTTTACAACCGTAATTTTGCTTTTAAGAATTTACTTTGCACATTAGACTTTACTATTCTTGTATACTACAAGAAATGTTACTTTCAGTGACCACTTTGACACTTCAAGAAATATTACTCTAGTTTGTTGCTACTAAAAATCAATTGCCAGATATTTTTTATGTTGACTTTATAAAGTTGCCATATTGAGGCTTTCGGTGGCTACTTTGTAAAGTTGCCGCAAATGCTTATCCCATAACATTAAAATTTTAACCCGCCAAAAGAATTTACTTGGTGGAAAGGCTTTTAGTTACAACTTTGGGAGGTTGCTAAGTAAGACTTTTAGCATGAATGTTGCCATTGAAAGTGGCTTCAATGGTGACTTGAATATTTGAGTGTTATCTTCAAAGGCAATTTTCTCCAAATATCAAAAGCATACATTTTTAGTGACAAATTTTCCTAGCTTCGATGGTAACATTTGTTGGACCTTTTTAAGTTACCATTGAGAGCTATAATCATAGAGTTTTTTGGACGACCTTTGGTCCTCATTCGATCGTTATTATTGATAATTATGATGAAAGACCTTGTTACAACTAGATTTTTTTCAAAATTACAATTAAATCCTTATAAAATTGATTTTCACATAATTAAGGTCCTGAATGTAATTTCTCTTTCACCTTTTGCCTGTGATAGCAGGGCTAGAACTTACTTATGGTCTGTAAAATCATGTGTAAAACTAGTAGTTAATGTATCCCTTTGTTTTTGCATTGGAGTTGTTGACTCAACTATGAGTCATCCAGCTGTAGCTCCTTTTTTTGAAATGCCCAACATGCTACAAAGTGGCAAGAGTGCTTTCAACTTTCGTTTATTTTAAAGTAAAAAATTTTATTTGATCCTTTTTTATTTTAAATTTCATTTAAATCCTTAATTTTCATTTATTCTATATAAAGCTATAACTTTACATAAAAGTTTCCCATTGGTTGTTTTGACTATTGCTGTTAATTAGCTCTATTAAATGCAAGGTGGCAATCTACATGGGTTCTTTTGGCTATTGCTGATTACGTTTTAGCATTTTCCAGATTTGAGATCTACGACCTACTTAGAATGAAGAGAGGAACGGAATGGAAATAAATTTTTTTAAAAAAGTTGTTTGATATAAAGAATCATTTGTTGATCCATAATGGTAAGTGAAAAGTAGCATTCCTTTATCGTTGGTAGCATTTCTCCAAAATGTTGGAAAGTCGATTTTGTCCTTCATGGTCATTACTAAACAGCTACTTTCCAATATGACAGCCCCAGTTGGTGTATGTTGTCCTTCATTGTGAGGTGTTTCACTTTTCTAATGTAACATTAGATAAGCATAAACTTGATATTGTAGATCGATTGTGTTTTCTTTCTTTGGTTATTTTCTATTTTATTGTTTGTGATTTTTTAAATTAGTGATCCATATGATAGCTATCAAAAAAATAGACTTTTTAATCAGTGATTCAAATAAAAGGATATAATGAAATTGATAGGAAAAAAAAACAAACAACAAAATGATATTAAAAAATAAAAGGATTCTCTTTTCAAATAAAAAATAAAGCGGTTTTAGAATAAAGAAATAAGAAAAAAAAAACAAAAGATATTAAGGAGTTTTCTTTCCAACCTAAACCCTTATTTCAAATACTAAAATTAATACAAAAGAGAGGGAAAAGAAGAAAGGAAAGGAAAACTTATCTTTAGTTAAATTAAAATAAAGATAAAAATATATGTGATAACTAAAAGATTCAAGAACTAAAAAGAAAAAAATTAAAAGTACAAAAACCAAAATCAAAAATTGAGGAAAAAAATTAAAAAAAAAAAAGATAAGCCTTTCAACAAAAAAAAATCTAAGGAATATATTCAAAAGACAAATCAATAATCAAGAATAATCATTAAAAATTTAAAGAAAAAAATCGAATACAACTAATTCAAAATCAATCAAAAGTCAAAACCAAAAAGAATAAAAATCAAAACAAAGAAATCAAAAATCTAAATCAGCAGAATTAAAACAAAAATGATAAAAAAAGAAGAATCATTAATAAAAAAAAAAAGGGGCTGAAAATGAAGAAAGAGCAAAGAAATAAAATTAATTTTATTTTTAGCAAATTAAAACACATCAAATAATTTTAAATCTGTTTTATTTGCTAAAGGAAAAAGTAATTCTTACTTTCCTTTCTCTTTTCACACAAAAATAATAATGACTTAATCATTTAAGACAAAAGAAAAAAGAAAACAAAAAAGAACAAAAATAAAAAAACAATAAACAATAAACAAAAACAAAAAAGAAACCAATAGACTAAAAATAAAAAAAAAAAACAAAAAAAATAAAAAATAAAAATAGGGAAAACAAAAAAAAGGAAGCAGAAAAAAAACAAAAAAAATACTAAGTTTTAAAAAAAAAGGGAAGAAAAATGAAAACAATGATTTAAAAAAACTAAAAAATACAAGAAAAAAATAAAAATTAATTCTACTTTCAGTAAATTAAAACTCATTAACCAATTCTAATTTTATTTTATTTGTTAAAGGGAAATGCAATTTTGATTTCTTTTGTCTTTTCACTAAAAAAAAGAGAAAAAAGAAGAAAAAGGAAATAATAACACAAAAACAAGAAGTAAATGGAAAAAGAAGAAAAAAACAAAACAAAAATAAAAACCAAACATCAACTAAAAGACGATTTTTTAACTGTTCAAATTACATGGACTTAGTGTGGGACTCTTTTTCTTTTCAATGTTAAAAAATATAGTGTTATGTTTTTTTTCAGTAGGGAAATGTACCTCTAATGAACAATGCTTCAAGTGAAAAAATTTAATAATTTTGTGAGTAATTAAGAGTTTTAATGATTGATAATTCAACTAACACAAATAATGCATCTTAATTTATAATACCATTTTCTTTTTAAACTTTTGACATTACTTTATTTATGGCATACATAGTCTTTCAAACATTATGCTTTACTGAAATTGGAATGTGGTCTCAATTTGTCACGCATGTAATTGCTTTGATAGAGAAAGTCTTGACATTTACAAAACAAAATGAAGTGTCTAGATTGAATGCTAGTGCCCCTCCCTTGAATTACGAAGATTCAAGCAATTGCCAATACTAACTTCTTGCTCTTTTCCTTTTGTTTAGTAATATTGTAATGCTATTTTAAATATTGAATAGTGGAGTGTATGAGTGAGTTTAAAAAATTATTCATATGACAAGTTTTTGTATTTGTACTTGTTTGATAGACCTCTGCAGTAATGTATATATCAAACCTATTAGCAAAGTTTGATTTGCTCTTTTTTGGTTTATGTATTTTAAAATGTTAGATTTTGTAAAGTGGTATATGTTATTACAGATTTAGAAGATTTATTTTTCACCATTTATAATATTATAAAATCTATTTTAGTAAACAGGATTGAAGAAAATAATTAAGAAAAATATTAAAAATTTGAAAAAAAAATAAAATAACCTTTTTAGCGGCTATTAAAGTTGTCGCTAATAGTATACTAATATTGTTGATAATAGTTGATCATTAAATCTTTTAAACTAAAAGGCCATTGCTAAAAATATGCATTAAGTGACCACAATTATTAGCAAAAGTCGTCGCTAAAAGTGTTTAGTGTTAAAAGATATTTGTTGTCGCTAAAATCATATATTTAGTGATGACTTTTTTCGCCTCTAAAAATATTTTTTATGACAACATGAATCTTTATGAACCTTTAGCGGCAAAAATTGTTGCTTCTAAATGCCGTAGTCCCAATAGTTTTGTAGTTTTAGCGACGAAATTACATATATTTAGGGGCGATTTTTGTCGTCGCAAAATGTCTTTTTAGCAACGACAATTTTTTGGCCATTAAATCTCTTTAGCTACGGCTGTAATTGCGACGACTTAGCGACGACTACAGTGTCGTCGCTAAATAATTTTTGCGACGACTTCTGATGTTTTAGCGACGACTTTTGTAGCCACAAATTCCATATTTTTTTGTAGTGAAGACTAAAATAAAAAGATATAGGCTCAGAGTTGACCATTGATGTAGACCAATAGTTATTGAAAAATTTTCTATAAGTCCACATTTTGTTACTATATTAGTTGTAGCCTCATCATATATATACATATATATTGGATTGTTCGAATATAAGTTATACAAACTCATTTTTTCTCCAAAGCCTTCCATAGAACTTTTCTTGGCACTCTATCATATGTTTTTTCTAAATTGATAAATACCATGTGTAAATTTCTTTGATTCTCTCGATATCTCTCCATTAATCTTCGCAACAAGTATATTGCTTCCATAGTTAACCTTTTTAGCATAAAACTAAATTGATTCTCCGTAACTTGAGTCTCTTTCCTTCACTTTCATTCAATTATTCTTTTCCATAATTTTATAGTGTGGGTCATAAGCTTAATTCCTCTATAATGTCTCCCTTAACATATCATTTAAAAAAAATTAAAACCAAATATAAAACAAATAAGAAAAAGAAGATAACCATTTTCAAGAACAGAAGTTACATGCAAGAAATCTCACTACAAATTTGAATGATATATTGGATTAATACCAAGTGACATATTACAATCTTCAATATGATCAAAAGATTAACCTTCAATAATCAATTTTAAGTTACATATTTGAAAGTTAATATTTCAACTATTTTTTCCTTGAGTGTGGTATATATTAAGAGGGCTCAAGTTTTGTGAGCTACACTTAAAAGGCTTTTTTACTACCCAATTGGCTCCCTGTGATGGCCAAATCTATGGCCTTTATCATAGTAGGTGCAGCTGTACTTATGGGACATTCATTGGAAAATCCAACCTTCCCAGATTTCTGTAGTCTCGTTAGGCAATTCCTTAATCTCTTATGGCATTTCACATAAAGCATACCCGAAAATGCATGTTTTATTAGTTTGCAATCTTGTAAAGACAAAAGGTCTTAAATTAAATTTGGTATGGCAATATTCTTATGAAACAAGGAAATCCTATGGCAAGCACTTGTGAGTTAAACTGGATGCACATTAACGGACAATACTAACGGAGGATAATAAGTATGCTTGTTGTCACTGGGCATATATCTATATATATATAGTGGCTGGTGGTTTTTCCACCCTGAGAAACAATTAAAAGGTCCCAATTCTCAAAATAATCAAGTGTATTTCTATGTATCTGCATTTATACGATTAAAGCCGTTCATGAACACCACACGTAACCAGATAACTATATCCATGATGTTACAATCCATCCAAGGATAAAAAGGAGTAGCAAAGACCCTATTCCCTCATTCGCTTGATTATGCAAACTGAAAATAAGCAAATTTGCAGCAACAGAGTATCCAATAACCTTTCTAGCATCCAATATACACCAAGCATTTCCCATTTTAACATTAGGTAAATTATATTATTTTCCTTAAAATGTCCAAATTATATAACTCTCTTAATTATTTTGAAAAATTACACTTCCTCCTGTAAAAATAAATAATATTGAAATAAAAGTATGAGAAATTCATTTTTTAATGAGTTATACTTTTAATAAAATATCAATATTATATTTTGATTATCATTTACTTTCTTAAGAGAAATTTATATCTATTCTCATAAAAAAAAGGAGGGATATTTAATTCAACATTGGAGAGAGTAATTTAACCTTAAACATTTTATAGAAATTTCATAAAAACAACCATTAGTTCAATAAAAACATCAATGATCGATGCTGCAATCCACCCAAGGATAAACGTACGTTGAATCCCCTTTTCCCAAAGGTGCCTGATAATGCAGGCCGCAAATAGACAAAAGAATCTCCACTTTGTCAGTACGGTAGATAGAAACACGTGCAAGCATAAGTTATTATATGTATGAACTGTGATATGCCAAAATACAATAAACCATGACAGGAAACTGGAAACCTTAATGGTTCAACCTCCATAAGTTAAAACCACAAGCAACGTATGTGCCATAGTCGTGACTTGCGAATGACTCTCACTACATTATTTTAGATGCAGTTAAGGATGTGCAATAGCCAAAAGAAAATGATAGAAGAGAAATACCAAATTTATCAACGTAATCGTCGTGATTCTTGCAACATGCATCGAGATATTCGCATGGTGCCTCACCGGGACAACCCATATAACCCGCCCCGCAATACTTCCCGTAATTGACTAAGATACCTAAGTTCAGCAACAACGAAGTCTATCCATTAACGATGGAATAATAAAACCGCAACAGACTACAAACATCAACAAGACTTATGACTTTATCTTACTATCGGATCGCTCTGCAACACATTGCCTGCTGCAATTGATCTGTCCTCCAAAACAAGTAAACGGTCACATTTTTCATATGCACTAAAACAGATGATGAAGATGAAGGAGCGAGGCCAAAGCATTGGGGTTTAGATCGTCTACCTCATGGAATGAAATAGAATACTTACAAGGGGATTGGAATTAGGGGAGCACTCGGCGACGATGGCAAGAAATATGAAAAAGATGACGAATGCCGCGGAGGCGAGTGAAGTGTTGATGGCAAGAAACCTAACGAGGTCGTCGTCGATTTCTCCAGCCACCGGGTGTTTTATTATTTTCTGTTTGCGCGCTCTTTATTCTTTAACGTAGGCAGGGCACCGCGAAATTACGGAAACACCCATTTGCTTAACTAAATGATAAATGGAGGACGGCTATCCATTCTCTTCTGCAAAATATTCGTGCAGCAGATCTTCGAAGAGCGGGGCGCCCAGAGACATGGGCGAATCTTATTAAATCTTACAAAAAATTATATTTGAGAACTCTTATTTTATAAAATTTATAATAAAAAATTTTTAAAATTAAAATTATTTTTAAAGATTATGATTTCTCTGATTTTAAGAAATTTATTATTAGATTAAAAAAAATTATTGAGTGTAGAAAAGTATAAGATTTTTTATTATAAATTTTATAAGATTTGAATTTTTAAATATAATTTTTCCTAATTTTTCAGGCTCCACTGTTCAATCAAAGGGATATATATATATATCTTCATTCTTTTAAAAATTAAATTTTTTTAGTAAATTACACTAATATTTTTTAAATTTTAACTAAATAATACTTGATATCTCTTCTTGTTTAAAATTTACATTCGAGTTCTCTTATTTTTTGATGTAATTCCAAAAATCCTTTTTCAATTTTATGATTTATCAAAGAAGTTAATATTTTGCACAATATAAAACTTGATTTTATTTTAAATATGACAAAAAAGAAGCAATTAAGTAAATATTAAGCTCTAATATAAAACTCTCATTTTATTCTCAATATCACAATAAAGTTAATTAAATAGTTTTTTTAAAAGAAATGTTTATTTTGTAAAAAGATTGATTTTATCACCAAAAATAAATAAAAAAGAACTGAATGTAATTTTCAAAAGTAAAAAATATCAAATATAATTTAATCAAACTATAAAAGAAATTAGTATAATTTCCTCTTTCTATTTACGTAACGTGAGGATTTACCGAACACTTAATCTAAACTTTATTAAAAAAATTATAATTTACACAATTTTATAAAATTATATAGGCTGGCACAACTGATTAACCTATTCAGTTAATCTGTTTAAGAGTGTTTGTTGGCTGGCTTAAATAGTATCAACTTTTGGGAAGGAATTTCTTAAATACCAAAAACGATACGTAGAAAATGGTAGACTGCTGATTGAAAAAGTTTTTGGCACAATAAGAGGAAACAGATGTGCAGGTGATCAACGAACGTAAATTTTTTATATTTCACAAGTAAGTACATAATATGTATTTAGAGAAAGATTAAAAAAGAAAGAAAAGAATAAATATATATACACTTAGATTCTTTTGTATCGCTCTTTTTCACATTAATACAATGAATTCATATCTAGAGATCATCATGATTTTTCCAGGCTACTTGAGCTTGAGCGAGTGCAAAAATGTGATAGGTTGACTTCAACATTTTACACTTCCTGTCAGACCTAGAAATAAGGCCACTACCAGAGAAATCTTGATATTATAAAGATGATTACAAATGGATTGGGTGATTGAAGAAAACTGAAACTTAAGTTTGTCTTGACATCAATTATATATATTTTTTAAATTCTTTCACATGATTCCTTGTCAATTAAATAATGCGTAGACTAATGATAAAGTTATTAAAAGTCACTATTCTCTCAATTTAATTTTTTTAAAAATAAAATTTATCAATATAATCCTTTGATCAAAATAATTCCTCCCTTAAATAAAGTTAGAGTTACTTAAAAGATCAACTAACATAACATAAAACCAGAGTCCACAGGGCAATTAAGTTGGACTCGCCCGTGTATCATTTTCTCCCAAATAGCGTCAATTTACTTGATTTCTATTATTTTATTAGACTAGGTGATCTCTGAAAAATTGGATAAAATGGCATCATTTGGGAAAAAAATAATACATGGGCAAGTTCAAATCATCACTTGACAATCAAGCAAGCTTCCATTTTATACCATGTTTGCCAGTCAGTTCAATGACCATGATCCTTTTTTTTCCCAAAATATCCATTTAAAAAACTTCATCTTTGAAAGACTAAATTAAACGGAAAGTAATAAATCTAAGCTAAGTCATTTAGTCTTAAATCAACTGCCCAATAGCAGGTTCAAACCATCATGACGAGTAGGCAAACCTGTGGTTTGATGTAAAATTTGTGAATACACTTAATCGTGATGTAACAAGCCAATGAAAAATCTTATACGTAAGCGGTACAATCCAATAACACCCATAAGTAAATCGTTATTGGCTCTTTGCACACTTGTGCCAGTAATGCAATTAGGAACTTTTCGTGATTAACAACATAATTCATCAGCATGCTCCAAAAAGGATATCAAAATTAAACAATTTAACCATCATTTCACATCAAGCTAGGTTTATTTATCTGTGTTAATCAGAGTGATTTGCTTAAACTCATGAGCAAGAGTGATCCTACTTGAAAAATTCTAGCAGTCTTGTCATTCTGAGTACCACTGCCTTCCAACTGATGGCAAAACAACGCAAGGTTAATCCCGCTTCGAATAAATGGGCTTATTGAGGCTTATCAAAGTTCAACGCCAGTGTGTCAGTTTCGTTTTTCTAAACCAAAAAAGAATTCCAGAAAAACAAAAATCGGCTTGTAGAATGCACCATAATGCACACAACGCATAAATGATCAGAGCAGATCGCTAAGGAGTATGAGACCCGCCGCCCCCCCCCCCCCCTTTTTTTTCCCCCCCAGAAAAAACCCTCAAAACAACCTTTGCACGGTGGTTATTCTCAGACATAGTAACCAGTAAAAGTGAATCCCCTTCCAACAATTTCACCAGCACAAAACCAAGCAAAGCACTCCAGGCCAAACAAAGCAGCAATACCCACATCTTCAACCTTTAGTTCTTGCCTGTTCTTCCATAAGTGCTTGACATAATCAAGCTCCTTCCAAAATGACTCATAACGAACAGGAATACTGTAAGAAATTGATAGACATTAGTTATGGCAGCCAAAGCACGCACAAAAGTAAGAAAGAATGAAACTGGCTAGATTCACTATAAAAACTACAAGTCTACAACTGAATAGTATCCATGACATTCAAGACCAGGGCAGAACTGCAGGTTCTCAGAATCCATTGTCTCATCACTTAGCTAATTCATTAATGATGATAGTGAAGGCATACAATAATTTGAAATGAAAGCCTGATCTGAAGACAATACTGGTATCAAACACTGGTATTGAGATATCAAATACATGAACATAGGCAGACTAGGTGCTATAGGCTGCAGGGACACAAATTAGAAGACAATAGAAGTAGGCTTCATACTTCAACATAACAGCTATAAGCATAAGTGGCTTTGACATTGTATTATTGTCATCAGTACTTGCTTCAATTAACAAATCGTTAAAGTCTCATAGATACATTACAAGGTGCTTCTCGTTCAAGTCATAAAGTCAAAGTGTAAAACCATACTATAATGGATTATTATTAAAGTTAGAAACGGCATCATGTAGTGGCAGTGAAGCGTCTAGATTAAACATTTTCCACTTATATGATGACATCCACTGCATTTTTCTTTAAAATCCAAAAGTTATATCTTAAAGTTCATTTTGAGGTGACATTTGGAAACTCCATTGTAGTTCCACACTACAGAAGCAGCTAGTTGACACATAATAAAATATTCTTTCAAGACCTTAATTTTTTCTGAGATAAAAACTGAGGAACAGACGTTAAGAATATGCAAGAAGCAGTTATATACAGTATCTCACTCAAGCATGTTATATTGATGTCCCAGTGAGCACTAGCTGAATATTCTCCTTAGGGTTTGCAAACTTCTGCAAGCAGTTGTTCTGGTTAATTAACAAGCATGCAGTGCAAGGGCAACATATGGTTATGCATACAATTGCACCTTAATGCACATCACAACTGGTTTGGTACGTTAGACATATGAGTTTAAATAAAGCACCAATAAAATGGTAACAACAAAGAACCATACATCAATCACCATGGACAAATTCTGTTCTAATGCCAATTTAAGATGCTTGATCACAAGAATATCTAGTTCCTTTTTATTGTGAGTCTGCCTCACTCCTACATGAGTGCACAAGTTTTCAAATGCAAAGGCATGAGCCTCAGACACAAGGGGCAACATCAAAGTCACATACAGAATTTCAACAATATTATTCAAATCAATAAGTTCAACCCCTCCAAAACGTCCAAATAAAATATTTTATACAGTGAATCCAGCCATAACCAACATTATGAAAGTACAAGGGTAAGGTTGAAGAAAATATAACCTAGCAAGGCGTGTATAAAACAATTGCTTTGCCAGGAGGTTGCATTTTTCCACAGTAGGTGGCTCCTGAATGTATTGCTTGTTCTCCTCTATCAACTGCTTGTAGTAAGGTGTCCCATGCTTAGCTACAAATTGTGATGCTTGGCGAGCTTTGGATTGCAACTGCTGCAACTTTGAGGCCATCAGCACTGCAAATTAGATGAGGAAGCTCTGAATCCCAAACAGGAAAAACAAATATAAAATAATCCTTAAAAAAATTAAATTCTCCTGTAACTAATTGTTTTGTCGTCCCTAAAATTCGATGTAAATTCCACTCCTTACAAGTAACATTGAGGACAGAAAGAAAACCGATTGAGACGGGTCTATCATTCACAAAATATGTATTACGTAGAACAGAATATGGCGTTTTTAATAGATTGTCAGGTTGTTAAATTTAATCATTAAAAAAAATGGCCCAAGCATTTCTCTTTGTTTCTTTCACCAGTAACCCAAAAAGAACACAAAGGAGCTATTTACAGAGATGACTATCTCAAACCAGAGGAATTTGATTCAATACATCAAATGAATAGCCTCTACCCATGAAGCATAAATGACTTTCAGCTCTACTTGTTCCATAAAGCCCTTTAAAATAAACTAATCTATCTACAAGTACACCCTACACTGCCGGAAGTCTACTCTAGGTCTGATCGCAAGAATGGATTAAAAACAACAGCTCAACTCTCAGTTTTCACGGAGACAGTTTGTGCTAAAAATGTACAATTGGCTTATGGGTGCAGAGTCAAAACTCTTAAATTTCAACATTTTAGTTATACAAAAAATATATATAATTAAAAAAAAAATCTATAAACTAATTTGAAACCCATCTCCCCCTAACATATTGAAGTTTCTAAAGCGAAATCCTAAGAATTAAATAGTAGAGAAGGAGATCAGCTAAAAGACTCAAGATCTAAAAGGCAAGGGCAAGTCTTTAGGAACTAACAAAAATCACATATGTAGACATAAATCAAAAAAGAGAAAAATGAATTTCCGAGGGCTTTACCTTGTGCACCAATTGAATGCGAAATCAGATATTCTTCAGACTCGCTTCTGTCGCCGGTACCGTACGGCGCTACTAGCAGAATGTTGAGGGAGAAAGATAGTGAGGAAATAGTGTGTAAAGCAAATGGAGACCAGTGGGGTTTAACCTTGCGAGGCGCCCGGCACCTGTTATTTTACTTGCTTTTTTGAGGATTTTTTTTCCTCGTCTTGTACCTCTCTTTTTTTGGGCTGGATGTCGCAGCAAGTTTGGGCCTCACATCGACTCAATGAGTACTCAAAATGGCCCAAAGGGCAATGGCAACAATACCCATCCAGCCACTCTAGAGAGCCACGGCCTAATCTAAGCCCTTTACTCTCATTGGTTTATTATGGAAAAAACTTACTTATAATTTCTTATATATTTATTATGAAAATTTTCAATTAAATATATAATTTTTTAATTAAATCATATATTTATTATATTTTAATTAAAAATTTAATAATAAATATATGAAGGATTTAGTCCTTTTATATTTTATAATTTGACTTGTTTGTATTGTAATATTATAATGCTCAAAAGTTGACCCTTGATTAGTGATTTGTGATTTAAATCATTTACATATTAGTAATAGTTTTATTTTGTTATAAATCTATTAAAAATCGTTCTCAATTTTTTATTTTTCTAAAATTTTTAATTTTTTATGCATTAAGGATGAAAATTCCTTCATCTCAACTAAATTAAGAGAAGACCACCTATAAAACTAAATGATTCTTCTAAAATCAAATTCTAAAGAATTACGTGTTAGGGTGCAATTGACTTATAAAAATTTTTTTAATTTTTTAAAATTTATTTTTATTTTTAAATATTCTTCTTCTTATAACATTTGTTTTGTAAAGTTAAATATTTATTTATTTTCATTTTACAATTAAATTTAATTAAATGAACATACATATTGTTTGACTCGGTTCATCTCCATTTATAGTTGTGAGATTACTTTGACTTAAAAGAAAAAAATCGAAAAACTAGTATTGAGGATGGGTTGTTTTAACCGACACTTACTGCTATCACTCTCACAGCATCTTCATTCGAAATATAGGATATGGTGGTATCCTTTGCTCAAAAGTTTGGAGTATGCTTTCGAGTATTGACATGGCATGGCAGCTAGGGACTAAGAAGCTTTGGATGGAGGTGGACTCATTGACAAATATGCAGCTTGTTGTTGGAGGTTATGTGCCTTCACACCCTATGAGTTAGTTAATAAATCAAATTAAAACTCCTTAAGAAGGGATTGTGATGAGAGACCCTCTAGGAACCTTGTCCTAGGAACCTTCAACAAGATGACACTTTGCCCGAGACCGGCTAGAAAACAAGAATGTTGGTCAAAGGAAAGACCCTAAGAGAACTTGTCTCTTAGAACCCTAGCCTTAAGACGCCACAAAGGAAGACCAATCCTTTGATAAGTCACGTGAACTCTCAGAGAACATAAAGAAGCAAAAGCCTCACAAAGTATTGAATAATACTCAAATTCATTCATGTGTAAAATAAAATACAATAGGAAGCCTTTTATAGGCAAAATTTCTAGAGTCCTAATTAAAGTAAAACTCTAAAATCTGATTAGAAATATTTTAAATAATACCTAATATATATCCTAATTAGATTAGGATACTAATCTTAACTTGATCTCCAAGATAAGCTCTTTGACCAAGTTCAAAAAAATAATAAAATAATAAAAAACGAAATTTCAAAAGGAATCCTAGTCAAAACTAATCAGCTTCTTAAGTTGTCACATGGGATGCTCATGCTTCATTAAAAATCACATGGTTGTCACATGATTCTTAATCTCTTGCAATTGGACTCCAATTGGGCCTTGGCACTCCTCTTGTATATGTATAACTACATTGGGCCTTCAACATATTGGATATTGACTTTAGTTGCTCCATGGCCCTTCTTAGGATGTTGGGCTTCCATTTGGACTTCCACTTTTGCATCTTTAAGGAGATCTCATGTCTAAAGTCTAATTTAGCATGTTTTGAATTGATCAAACATGGATCTTGGGCTCTAAACTTGGGTCGACGTCCAACATAGATATTATCTTGAGCTCTTTGAAATTTTTGGACAAATACTAACACAATTTGGGCCACTTGAGCTCTTTGAAGTTCTTGATAGATAAGGGTTTCTCGAACTTGTTGTATTCCAATGGACATGCCTACTGATATTGTATCAGATTGGCTAGTAAAAATCAGTAACACCCATCCCGAAAACAACAAACTTACCGATTGATTAGTTAATCAATCTCACGACATGACTATTAGATTTCTAAATAACCCATCTA
This sequence comes from Erythrophleum fordii, assembly GCA_032878935.1. Lineage (NCBI taxonomy): Eukaryota > Viridiplantae > Streptophyta > Magnoliopsida > Fabales > Fabaceae > Erythrophleum > Erythrophleum fordii. The sequence continues at coordinate 14,569,643 of JAVQMF010000049.1, read as the reverse complement.
TAGGATGTTATTGTATTCTCATTGATAATGTGTCCAGGGTCTCCTTTCTCTATGTGATTGGAGTTTAGACTGGTTTAGCCTCCACTGTGTTCCCAAAAAAAAATCTAACATTTTAGTCTAATCAGTGTAGAGTTGAGACCTAATGATGGATATACAAAAACCTGTTTTGAGTAGAATCTCTGTGGATAAAGTTAACCACCTAAATAAATTCTTGTATAAGGTGATTTGGAATTTCGCAACATAAATAATTACAGAACTCTTATTAATTCTCTTCTACCAAATAAGTCAATTCATTTTAGCTTTTCTTTTGAAATTCTATTTCAACTTCTGTCTTAACCTTAGCAGAAGTCTGCCTTAAAATAAACAAAGGAACATAAAGCGCATTTGTGGTGTGAAGAGGAATATTGGGCATGGGATGAACTAGCTCCGTCAACAATTCAACATGGCAGCGTCCATCACGCAACAAAAAGCTTCAGCCTCCGTTCCATTAATCACCTACCCGCTTTTAAATATTATTAATTGGATCCATCGCTTGCTACATAATATATGCTAAATTCCAAATAAGTTGTTGGCTGATGAGAGTAGTGCATGCTTAAGTGGCAATTTTCCACATGCGGCTGATCTGGACTCTTCTCATTGGTCATTTCTTGTTTTCTACCATATCCAACTGTTTCAAGTAATTATCATCTTATGTGGAACAGTTGACTTTTATACACATCATGATTCACAGGTTTGGTTTGGATCCTAAAAATTTGTCAAGGCGCAAGCTTCGTCATTGGAAAAGAAAGCAAAACATAAATCAATAACACAAAAAAACGGGTAAAAGTGTTGCAGTATATATTTATTGCCCTTTTCTTGATAAATATGTGTTCCAATTGATTAAAAGCGATGGATAGTAGGAAAACAACTTTTTTAAAAGCAAAAATTATTCACCGTCTTTCCCCCATTTTCTATACTTTTGACTATGGATTAGGGATAAACACCCCTCCAAAACAAAAAATCCACATTTTCTATCTTTTTGACTAGAAATTGATTTCAACCAAATCAACATATAACTATAGCTGAATAATAATAACCAAGAACAGGAACCAATGAACCTAGATGGGAAAACATCGAAAAATAGGGACGGAAAACCCTTATAAGAAGTAATCTAAAGAAGGGAAGAACGGAGGCAAAAACTGCATCGTGTGGCGCACAGCGACATGTTGATCGGAACTCACCCACGTGCATGACAATGAGGCTGAGAAGAAACGGAGGGATTGACGAAACGAAGTGATGATAGAAGGAATGGTCTAAACTTAATCACGAGTTTAACTTATTTGAAAATGGATCAAGTTTTTTATGTACGTAATTCTTAGGGCTAAATCCGGCCTGATTCAGTCTTATTCTGTTGGTTTAAGGCCTGACTCAATTAAGAAATAATAAAATTTTGGCCTGGCTTGAATTCTAATGTAAAAAAAGAAAGGCAAAATGAAGGACTTTGGCTGTGTATACCTATTCCATCATTAGTTCTAATGATAAAAAATATACATGGAATCCACATAAAATGTGTAATTTTACATATCTTGCATGAAGTTTTCCTTCACTAATTTTGGGAAGCTTCTGTACTCTTTTTCTCAATTTTTTTTTTCATTGCAAGAGAGAACCAAGAGTTTACAAATATTAAAATAATAATAATAATAATAATAATAATAATAATAATAATAATAATAATAATAATAGTAACAATATATCAAGTTAAGTCAGGCTTAAAAAAATTCGCAATTAGCCCATTTTACAAAATAGGCCTTGATAAAATGACCTATTCTTGAATCGAGCTGTATTTTGTTCTCATGTATTTTTTGTTTTTTCTTTTTTTGTTGGGAGGGACGGAGGGAGGGGGATCCAGCAAGTTTTCAACTCATTATCAAGTCTAGAATGGGCTAGGTCCTCTAGGTTGTTGGCTACCTGCTCTCTTATTTAATTAACTTTAAAAATAAAAATGAATTTACAAAAACAGACATTTAAATTAACGTACGCGTATATATAGATGTATATATACAAAGTTACTTTTGTAATGTATCGGGACAGGGATCTTGCAAACAGGGTGGTTATGATCCCGGTCTGTGTCCTTGAAATGGCTTTGGGGATAGTTCACCCTATCTCCGTTTTCACGGGATAAAAATTCTCAAATGCAAATCCCTTAATGAAATAATTCCCACAAAGATTTTCAGGGCATTGAGACTTTTTGCCTTCCCTTCTAAGAATGTATTCTTTAATTTATTGCAAGTAGCACAAGATATCGTCAGGCATAACGTGGATATACAATGTTGCTAGTCTTAAAAATATAATAATAACAATATCTCAAACTGATTTAACTTTGACCACTAATTAAATATTTTCCAATATTCAGCAGGGGGTTTAACAAGTCCAAGAACTTTTAGCGAAAGACACTAGTTGACTACAATTGATTGGATATAAAACCATGTCTAGTGAGGAGTCTGGGATGATTATTATGGTAAGGAATATAATTTAGTTTGTAGATCAGGTTTCAAAGATGATAAACCATATTCAACATTCTCCAAGTATGACATCAAACGACAGTTATATTAGGATTAGTTGAGAACTAAATAAATTATTGAAGTCAAATCATGCTCTCAACGTAGTTATACTAAACTAATTAATTAATGAAACCTTTAATGACCCTATAATGAAGTGTGCTGGCTTCTGCAAATAGTGATAAAAATCTAACAATAATAGAATACATAGCTAACCATACGTGCTAATCCTAATAACGTGTTTCATTTGCGTAGCTCGGTTTAGCTCAATAATTTATCTTTTTTTGTTTCTTTTATGCAGAAAAGGATCTGCTGCATCTGCATGTAATATTATTTTTGTATAAGGAACTAAACATCAGCTTAAAGTTTAGGGATCAAGACTATTTAATATAACCAAGCTTTATTAGTCAATAAGTGATTTCAATCAGACGGTATCACGTGGTGGACCTGATTTGTTTTAAAATATCATGCCCAACACTAAGAAAGCAAAACATAACTACTTATGTAATTATGTCTTAATCAAGTAAGATTATATAAGCATGAAAGGCAATGACATTATAACATCAACTTTCAAACGCGAGTTATTAGCGAGAAGGGTTTTATTTTATTTTATTTTATTGCTTCCAAGCCGTGATGTGAAATGGCTTGGTCTCTAGCTGTTGTATATGTCTCTAATTTTCAAACATATATGTAATTTAATAATTAATCAAGTCATACCAAAGTTGATTACGTTTTCCTGACTTAAACACGGAATCATTCTCATTTTATTCATATTAATATTAATCAGATAGCGACTAAGTCAAATGCTTGCAGAACAATTCGGAGACATAGAATTTTTCATTAATCAGTATATAATTAATCATAAAAAAGAAAATTCTAGGAAACTTGCTTAAGTATAATTAAGCAAGCAAACAAGGATACATTTCAATTACAGTATGTGTTTTAATTTCCTGAAATGGAACTTGGGTTTTGCTGCCACATGTACCCAATTATATAAAGAACGAATCAAAATGGCAGAACCATTTTGAAAAAAGAAAAAGATGGAGAGATTTCTATATTCTTTCTCTTTGATCCATGAACTTACGTATTCTTTCCAATGCTACTTCCAGAGTCTGCTCGCTCATATTTGCAAAACACACCCTGAACCACCCTGGTTCAGAACAATGGCAAGAAGAGCCCGGAGATATATTCAACCTCACTTCATGCAAAATGGAATTCCAAAGATCCAATTCACCTTCTCTCGTTGGTTTCTCCAACAAAGGATTTAGATTCATCCAACAAAACAACCCCGCATTCCCCTTCAAGCACTCTATCCCAGCTCTTCTCAACCCATCAATGATCATCTCGTATCTCTTCCTCAGTCTGTCTCTGTTGGTATTTATATAGTTCTCAGTGAACTCCTTATCCGACAGCATGGTGGCCAGTAGGTGCTGTGTCTCGGAAGAAATTAAGGTGAAACTGGACATCCTACGAGCCGTTGTAACAACCTTGTCGTTGTAGGAATAAATGTTGCCAACTCTAAATCCCGGAAGGCCAAGGTCTTTGGAGAGGCTATAAACAATGTGAACTCTCTCTGCGTTTTTGTAATCACGAGCTTCAATAATTTCCGCTACGCTGATGAACTCGGAGGACGAGAAGGCGGATCCAGAGTAGATCTCGTCCGACACCAGATGGATGTTCTTGCGAGTCACGAAGTCGAGAATCTCCTCCAGAACTGACCGTTGGATTGTCGCGCCTAATGGGTTTGAGGGGTTTGTGATCAGTATGCCTCTAACTTTGGTGTTCGTGGACTGTGCTTGTTGATACGCAGCCTCCAAGGCTTGGGGAGTGATCTGGAAATTGTTTGAGCTGTCACAGTGGATTGGAATTATTTTTACCCCCGTTCTCCAACGCAGGTCTCTATCAAATCTGTAATTAAAAAACCCAATATTGTTTTTTTATTAATTTAATTACCTTCCAGGGTAAAATAAGTTTTAGCTAAAGGGGATAAAAGAAATATATCATATGTGGTGGTCAATTGATTACCCTGGGTAGTATGGAGTTGGGACAAGCAAAGCGTCTCCTGGGTTGGCGAGGATGAAGGTTAAGAGCTCGTTGGCTGCAGTGGCGCCGGCAGTGAGGACGACTCTATAAGGGTCGAATTTGGCTCTCCCACCTCTTATTTGTTGCATGAAGCTTGCCATTGCTGTTCTGAAAGATTTGAGGCCGTGATAGTCTTGAAATAAAGCATTCTCTCTGAACCGAGGTGCTCCTTTTCCCCACGTTGACGCCTCTGGGTGTTGTTCCAAGTACTTTTCCACCAAATCAAATGAAACCTGTATAATATTATCATTAGAAAATATAGTTAGATATTGCTAAGAGCTTCTGGATTTATTTGGTTTAAAAGACTATATAATCTAATTAGATGTATATACTTACTTGATTCTCTGCCAATCCCATTTGTATAACTCCGGAGGGGTTAGCCAATTCATCATAGGGGTTTTCATCGTATGCTTTCCACCCAGCAAAATAGGGGGAGTTTTCCCCGTGAGTTTCTGAAACTGCAACGTTTGAAAGCTCCACACAAGGTTGCTCTATCTCAATACCCATTATAGCTAGCTTTCTTGCAAAAATTCTCACTTACAGTTGCAGAAAGCAGATGAAGAAAAAACTGTGGTGGAAGAGACTTGAGAGAGAGAGGGGAGAGAAGCTAGCTAGATAGAGGGAGCTGAATAAAAGGTTTGTCAAAAACCCCCCTATTTATAGAGGGAGGTTTCCAAGGGTTTGATAGGAAAAAAAAAAAAATTCCGCTCAACTTGGCTGCCTCTCTGCCAAAATAAAAAAGGGAAAATATCAATCGTTGATTCTCTAGAGTAGGCAAGAAATCAAGGTCTTACCTTTGACAGATACATACTTTTATCAATATTGTACAACTGTAGCTTCTGTCAGCTTCACACCCAAAATATATATGGTGGTTGATTGGGGTTGGGAATTTTGCTATTATAGTTCCCCTTTGCTTCAAGATTTTCTTTATCTTTTTTATGGGGCGCAGAGTTAATTAATTATAAATATTAGGTTTGTTTGTGGGCTATATTTAAATAAACAAATTGAAGGTAGTTGGGTTCCTCATGCCTATATATTTCCATTTCTCAACCTATGACTAATCAAATCCATATACAGGCCCAACAAACTCTAAAATTCGTATATACTGAAATCAAATCATGCATTAAGATCTGATGAAGACATAATTATTTCAAGAGTAGTTAAGTTTTGATGACGTGACAAAGATATACTACATAACCCAATATCGATTAAGATTCCGATTTGCGAGCAGCTTGGGCAAAAGATCGAAGCTCGTCGAACGTTCTGACCGCAAATATGCATCAATAGCAAGCAACTGACTTGGCAACTTAGTTTCGAGTTTAAAACAGAAGTCTTTTATGTTTTTTGTCACTTTAAAAAGTTTAGAAAAATAGTTTGCTTTGAAAATTGAAAAACTAATACTTAATCACTTTGATATTTGTCTCCAATTACAATACTTCTTTTAATTTAAAAAATTATAATTAACCTCTTAATCTATTAGTTTTATTGTAATAAGTCTCATTTGTCTAAATTTAAAAAAATTAACTAAATAAAATTACTAAAATACCTCTCATATTCTTTAATATATTTTTTCTCTTCTCTTTTAAATACTCCAGTATAAATTTATCCATGGCCTTCATTAAGATATATGCCCTTAATGTGGGAGTTACGAATTGTTTTTTGTTGCATAATTTTGGGGTATTTTGATTAGCTTTGAAATTGCTTGGAGAGACATAAATAGATTATAATTGAAACTGATTGCAGAGGAATTATTGATATCATTAACCAAGAAAAAAATTACTTCAATTGCAATTTCAACTACATTTTTCAGAAGAATAAAAAAAATAGATGGATATGAAGTAGGAGATTAGTTTTATGCATGTGTTAAGGGAAAATAATCATTCCATGGACTGAACTGCCAATCACATTTTATCCCTTCCTTTAGAAATTCATGAATTTGATAGGCTTTTCTTAAATACTTCCATAGCTGATAATTTTATACAGGTCTCTTTATCTTTTATGATATAACTATGTAGTTTTCCTTTTTTAGACCCTTTGGGCCTCCGTTGTCACCCAAAACCAAAAGAAAAAAAGTTTATTTTTTTGTATTATATATGATGAAAAGAAGCCTTATATTAAACAACAAAAAGAAAGCAACGTAATCAAATATATTTGATAAATCCTAAAATCAGGGGCGGAGGTTATAGGGAGAGATAGAGAGAGAGGTAAAAATTAGGTATGGCTTAAAAAAATAAAATTTGCAAATTAGTCCCCATAAAATTAACATATTCCCCTCCCCCAAAAAACTTTTTCCGCCTTCCCCCACTGCCTAAAACGTTGAACCCTAAGAGATCATAGCAGGAAGTAATGTCCATGGCAGTGTGATTAGTGTGTACTTTGTGTTTAGTGATAGTAGGAGGGTTTGAGTCAAAGACATGATAAGCAGAAGGGCTAAGACAAAGCTCGGCATAGCCCTGCCATTAATAGGAAATCCCATGTTTTGGTCATTTTTATTGTGTGCTAACGGGTGGTATTATCACTGTGGACAAACAAAAGAATTAAATTGGATGAGAATAATGGTAGCGTCGAGTAGTCTCTTGGAATTTGTTACATTTTCTATATTAGTTTTGTCAAGGTTTCTTTTACCATGGCGTCAAAAACAAGTTTAAAGGTCATGGATAAATTCATCAGAGAAGATGAAGAAATTAGGGGAAAAAGAGATGTTAAATAATGGGTTTATGTAATTAGTTTTAAAATTTATATGGTAGAAGATTTATTGTATGGGACTAATCATAAATCAGAGGTCAGGTTTGAGTTTTAAAAAAATTAGGAAAACAAGGCAATTAAAGATTACGGTGGATAAGTATAATTTTCCTTTAAAAATTTATAGATTACTGCTATTTTTTCATAGTTTTAACTTATATATCGTATCCGTATGAAAAAAAAAAATTGTGGAACCTACGAGCTTTTTTATATCAAAGGTGCAATTAAAATACAAAATCTCTTTTGCCAGTAAATCATGCATATATATGTATGATGGTGTTGGCAAATTGTAGCATGGAATTTTTTTTTTTTTTGACGCAGTGGCATGAAAATGCCAGCAGCTTGGGGGTCAGAAGTCATTAAAAATTAAGATACTAACAACTTAAAATGTCTGCGATACACAACCCGTTGATGAGTAAACAAACGAAAAAGAAGTATTAGTGACAAAAGGTGAAAGGATTAGAAGGCATGCAGAATGCCTATTCGGCTTTAGAAACTGTTTCAACTACAAATAATGCATGGAGAGAGAGGGGAAAAAAAAAGTTGCATCCATTCATTATGGGAAAGTTTTTGGATATATACTGCCTTGAGCCAGCTTATTGTAGAGTAGTACACCTTTAAAGTTTGATCAAAGGCGAGACATTCACCAGCAAAAAATTTCTCATATCGTAATCCAAAGAGAATGATAGATCATGAACCTAAAAGATTTAGACAAAGTAAAATTTGAGCTTTTATTCGATTTACAAGGTAGATGCCAAAAAAAAAAAAGATGTCAAACGAAGGGAAAGACCTCTAAATCCATATATTTTAATTAAGAGCCTAATCAAGTGTACACATGGAAATATATGTGTTAACTAATTAATTTGGTGTAATTGAAGTAGCAAAAATGTAGAGGATAATAAGTCTTTGGTTGCATTCTTTAAAGTGTAAGCCAATTGAAAAATTAACACCAAAATTAAGAAAAAAATGAGACATCATTAATCCAAGATTATCTGAGGATAATTTGACTTAAATGGTCTGGAAATGCACACTACTCTTTATATAAAGAATGCGATCGATTTTATATTATATTATAATATATATATATATATATATATAGATTCGCCCACTAATCTTATCATGTGATAATAATATTTGGAGAAGTAATTTTGGCATATATATATATATATGCATGCACACCAACGTTTAAGAGTTAGGAATGTAAGATATTTGTTAAGATTGTGTTGTTTCTGTGATTTCAACTAACTCACCCCCAGAATACTCAAACATCTTGGATAGGAAGAAAAAAGATAAAAAAATAAGAAAAAAGGAGGATAATAAGATAAGCAATGATGAGAATAATATGCTTGTCTATTGAACTAGGACGTGGGGCTGGAGATCATGAATATCCATGTGCTAGGGAAGATCAGCTCTAGATTTGCCGCTAATATGGTGAATCTCAATGCAAAATTGAGAACGTGAATGGAGGGATCATATGACGACTGCAAGGCGACTTCGGCCTGTAGGGTAGAGACAAATATCAAACAAAGGACTCATCATATCATGGAATTTTTTTTCTCTTTTTTATATTGGAATTGTATAGTTTTCTTGCTATAGGCATTTTTTCTACCCAGATAAACATGGTTGGCTGGCAAGCATGGAAATTTCTCTTTTACTTGAGATTTGTATTAGAAATCATTAAAGCCCCAAAAAGAATTTGCATAAATTTCCATCAAAACTAAATACTATTTTGTGAAATAAACAAGGGAGTTTGTGTTAGGTGCCACCAACAATTGTATTATATGTGTGTGTCTGTGTGATGGGTATTGAAGCTTATTGCATAGAAAGTGTTGCTGCTGGATTCCAGCTGAGAGCCAGCGCACGTAATGGAAGCACTCAAGAAATTAATGAGGAGGCTTAATTACGTATTGCGAAAATGACTACTGCTCTGCGCCCTTGCACGAAGTTTACGAGCGGAATGTTGATTTTGACACTTTTTCCAACACAGCGAATATTCAACATTTCAATTAGTACGTGAGATAGAGGATATATTAATTGGACGTGCTCTTAATTGTTAACAGCTAAGTGTGAGCAACTATATATAAGGTAAAGAGCAAGAAGCAAGATTATGTCACTTGCCGTTGCTCCCTTGAATGCTAATAAAAAGAAATTATATAAAAAGCTTGTCTCAATTTGCTTGCTGTATGTTGACTGTGTTTATAACCTAACTGGCTAGTGACGTTGTAATTAAATTAAAGTATAGCAAGAAAGTGGCCTGAAATTAAATAGCAGTATGATCGAAACAAATTAGTTGGGTACTTCAATTCATTTGATTAAGCCTAACCTTGCGGTCTTTGCCCATCCTTTAATACTATATAGCTTACCACTAATAAAAGTTTAATCATCGTAATTACTACTAATTTCCTCAGAGAAATGAATACCTGCCACAAAACATTGTTACTTTACTGCCTGCCAAAACAAATTAACCAATTAAGATGATTTGGATGTACGTGCTATATAGACTGAGGCTGTGGGAGGGAATTTTGCTATGTGGTCTGCAATGTATCCCAATAAGAGGGCATGAATCTTCTCGGAAGATATAGTACCAATGACAGCACGCCACATGGGAATCTTTGTCGTAATCATGCTAGGATTATGTCTAAGAGAGATAAGTATATAGATTGTAGAATATTGAGTAGGTCGGATTATTAAATATACTCACTCTGGCTTGCATTATATTAACATTTCAAGTTTAATTTTTTTTTTTTTTTGGTCCCTCTACCTTCCCTATTTATTCACTTTCTGTATTCCTTTTCATATCCATGCTTACTCCCAAGCTACCGCGTTCGTACACACGTTTTTGTGAATGAATATAAACTGAACACCCTTGGGACAGTCCAAGTAGGGCATCCCAATCTACACAGACACGCCAGCCAATTGTCTCTGACTATCTATATAAGCAGCTTATATAAAATTCTTACGGTGACAAAATTTTCGTTGTTATTAATCTTTCTTTATGTTTGGTGTTGCTCTAGTTGTAAAGCAATAAATGTGATCCACCCTCGTCCACATGCTGCTTTTGGCTCCTAATCATACGCATTTTTTAAAAGCTCTCTTAAGATCGCCTTTTCTGCGCTGAAAATGTTGAATGGCCTTTTTTCTAGCTCCACTTGCCTTTGTCTTAGATCCTTTTCTACGTGCTTGTCTCCTAATTTTCTATGTTACCACATATATGCTCCAAAGATTGCCTTTTGTATGGGAATTTTCTATACCTTAAAACCATGCATGTCCCTCTTCTTCAATCCTCTTCCATCAATTATGTATACAAAAATTAATGGTGTAAGTTTTCCCCTACGGATCACATGGGATTTTGTGACCAATGCACAATAGAATTTTTTTTTTCTAATTACAAGGAAAAAAAAAAAAAGAAAGGCTCTTGCACTCCCTATAATGTGAATCAGGAAGCTCCACGGAGGCTAATCAACTGCGCTTCATCCACCAATATTATGATACACTTAATGATATATATCTATGCACTGGTCTTTGCCTTGAATTCCAAATGATTTTTCTACACTCTTGTTGCCTTTTGTTTAATTACTATGATCTCTTCTAATTTGTTAATTAGTTTGTTTTTCATTTTTTAATTATTTTCCCCCCTCCTTTTAAAATAACATAAGTCATCATGCAAACGAGGTCAATCTGATGACTAGCTCAGCTAGCTAGTTGCAGTCATATTGGAAAAATAATTGCTCACTGTCATGTTATTATAATTGTCTTATAGATGATGCTTCCTAAATTTGAAGTCCCCTGCACAGTTGGAATAATTAATAAAGAAAATGTACATATGGAATAGAGCTTCTATAAATAATTGAATGATGAAGTGTTGAAATCTTATAGACTTTAAGTTCTCATTTCTTTAATAAAAATAGAAAGTAAATGTTAGATGAAAAAAAAATTGTTTGAAATGATACAAAAAGGAAGAAAAATATCTGTTTTTAATGTTTAATAAAATAGAAATAATATAAAAAAAGAAAGTAAGATATAGAAAAAGATCCAAATACCCTTAGATAAAAATCTAAAAAAAAAAAAAAAGGCAAAACCCTTCACCGGCAATACATTTCAGGGCACAGGCGAGACGTAACCTCTGAAACAAGAAAAAAATTCTTTTCCCCTTACCGTGTGCACAGCGAGACCTAACCTCTCATTTTAGGACAAATTTATGCCAATCCACTGCCTCCGTCTCTCTCATCCATACTTGATCGGAACACGACATAGGGCCATTAGAACCAGATTCGAATCGAGTCACTGAAATGGATCCATTGACAGGTTTGACCTCCGGCGATGCCCTTGTCTAATTCCAGTCTGTGTTGAAGGAATGTACGCCGTGAGCATGCAAAATTGCATTATATAATCAATGTATATTCGTCATTTTCCTCGCTTTATATATCTCCATCTGTTTTAATTTGTTCTCTGCGATACCCAACTTTGAATTTTTTGTAATTCGGTTTTTTCAATCTCGAGTAGAAGGAAAAGGATCGAAATTAGGTTTGCGCTTTTAAAGCTTCTTTTGCCTTTGCTATAGCTTTGCTTTGAGTGCTGCAGGTATATACCATGTTTCTTACTTTGGGTGCTCAGAAATTTTACATCTCTTACTCTTGTCCTCATTTGATTTTATTTCATTTCATTTTGTTTCTGGAAAACGAAACCATTATTGCTTCATCTTGGTCAGGTTTATTTGTTGCTGATCTGGGTTTACATTATAGTTTCATGTTGTTGAAAAAAATGTTCTTCATCTTGGTATGGCAGCTTGTACAGTGTATATGCGGCAAAAAGGGTTGTTTTCATGTTTTGGCTCCAAAATACTGATCATTCTTGCACACTAAAGAACGAGAAAGTGCATAGTACCACACGTTTCCATTTCCTTGCACAAATTTGTCTATCAAACGTATATGTCCCTAAAATCTGTTTCAGTTTTACTTTCTCGGTGGCTATCAACAGGCCTAAGTTTTTTCTTTCTAATCGGCATATTATTATTTCTTCTACTATTAATCAGGAGTTTGATTATTGTCATTTCTTATTTCGCGATTAAGATTTTATACAAGTTATATGGTGACCTGAAATTTAAGTTATTACTATAGAAGTCAAAGTGAGTGTTATATATATATATGAGTGCATGGAGCATAATGTTGCTTTGTTATTCTAGTTCAAATTCGTATGTGGCACCAACTTATGTGTTTTCTTTTTTTTTTGTTTGGGGGGAGGGGTTTATTGTAAAAGAGGTATTTACTTGCTTTTGGAAATGTTTGGTTCAAATTGTCTCTCAAGAATGGTTTTTGAGTACATGTGTTTTTCTTTTGGTTCAAAATTTGAGTACATGTTTTTTTTTTTTGGTTGACAAAATTTGAGTACATGTTTGTGCAACCCAAAACAGAAAGGACTCGGCCGCCACGTTTGGGCTTTCTACTGCACCGTACAGACTACTGTACATGCCCATGCACGTCGCAAAGGGGGAAATAAAACATGATGCATGGTGAAAATGTAATCATTCTTAAATTATAAATTAATAATTATGATTAATGTAAAAATCATCCTACATATGTCATTGATAAAAAAAATTTATTTTTACATTAATAATTTTTTATATAAATCTGGATTTTTAATTCGTGATTTAAAAGATACTTGCATCTTTAAATATCTTATTAAAAAAATTAATTTTTTAAGCTAACTAGTGAATTAAAAATAATTATCATGTTAATCTTATATGTCAAATTTTAGAAAAATTGAAAAAAAAATTAACTATGTAATCAAATTGTTTAAAGTCTCTTTAAATTTAAAAATAATTACCATGTTAGTCTTATATGTCAAAATTTTCTCCCATGTTAATTTATTTTTAAACATATTCCGGGACAAAAGATCTTTTTCGAAAATGGACTGCACTTTCCAAAGTAAATCATGTTTGATGTTCTTTCAAATTTAGATTGTAATTAGTGTCAAGATCTCTTTACTATTTCTATTAAGTGTTATCACTCCTTCAAATCATCTTATTTCTGTCAAAAAAAATTGGAGACATTTAGGAAGAGGATGCCGAAGTTGCTTGCATCAATTGACTTCTATGATAATATATCTATAAAATCAAGAGTTGATGTCCTTGACACAAGCACTCATCAAATTTCAGAGGGACATCTACCATTTTCTGACTACAATGAAAGTTCTGAAACAATGATTAGTTTTGCAACTGGATTTTTTTCGTATGAGGAAAGTCTCACCAAGTATGTCTATGTTTTCAACCTTATTACTAAGCAGACTTTCAAAGCGTCTAATATCCAAAAATGGCTTCAAACAAGTAATAATTTTTCTTCTAATCTTAACATTTATTCTTTATATTAATTCCTATATTATAATAGATTCTGTGTATGTTTTGTACCTAACATATATTTTTATATTAATTCCAATGTTTGTACTATAGTTAAAGCATTGTTGTTCATTAATTTAGATCAATTTTCGTATGCCTTTTGGCATGATACTGTGCAAGATGACTATGTCATAATAATGCTGTTCAATTTGCCACATAATGAAGAAAAAAAAGTGTGAATGACTTTCTTTTTATTTTATTTTTTTTAGGAGAATAGTTATGTAACTTGAAGTATGATATTATGCAAAGTACAACTCTTCAAATTAAAAACTACATCATTTGGATTGGTCAAGAACTGATTAGGGGTTGTAACGTGTTAATTTCTATTGTTATGTATGATTTCACTTATGATGTTTTCATAGAAATGGAGATACCTCATATAAACCATAAGCTTAATTACAAAATGGTGACCTATAAAAATAAAGTTGATATCATTTTTTACAATGATATTGTAGAGGATACTTATACAATAAATTTGTGGGTTTTTGATGTTGCTACTTTTGATCTGAGTTCATAGAATATGATGCTTCACATTGAGACAATTCCATCTTTTTATCAACCTATATATGTTGTTGATGAAATTGTAATACTTTCAATATATCAACAATGATAAGGTTGATTTTGATGAAAATATTTATTCTTTTTTAATGCAACTAACAAAATGATTAAGGTGATCAATCAATATGCTCCTCATGCTTTTTACTAGTATAAGGGTATATTTGGAGTTGTGGAGAGCTTTGTTTTAGTAAGCAATTAGATATAGATATAAGATGTTAATTACCTACTACATTTGGTGTTGTTATTTCAATTGTGTAAGAATAGTTGATCATTTTGTTATGTTATGAAATTGTCACGAACAATGTTTGATATATAGTTTATGATCATGGTATATATTATTACTATATACAAGTTTTATATGCTTGTTTCACATCTTATTGATATATAGTATTCTTTAGTACTAAAAGAAATGTAATCATTATGTAAATGTAAATATTTTCATGTCATTTCTTATTTACTATTGATACTATCACACCCCACAATCGTAAGTGTGATGGCACAGAAGACAAATAATCCCCCTTTCATAAATCTATCTAAACTGACATCCTACTTATAATTTAGAGAATATCTCTAAGTCTTAACTTCATATAATAAAACCATGTGTAGCACTTTTGGATCATCTTTATATAAAACATATAAATTTTAGGTGACTTTTTTAAAAATTTTGGTAGAATCTCCTCTGTAATTTAGACCTCCCGATATTTCTACAAATAAGCCAATTAGAACAATACATCCAATAAAAATTTCTAATATTAATCCAAACTAACAAGTACATTTTTAGGGATTGGGGATACTCTATCTATGATTCAGTGGAACTACACTCAATGTTTTTCAGAGCAAAATAAATTACACTCATATGAACAAAATGCACCCACGTGAGCAGCTATGAGCTCACAAAAAAAAAAAGGATAAAAATATCAACTACTACTATGCTGCTGAGGGTAACTAGGGTTCGCACCGCTATCTAAAAAATGAAACAAAAAAATATGATGAGTTTGACACTCCGTGAATAAGTTATGCCAACCCTAACAGTAGGGATAAACCATGTCGCCCCTTTTTTTAGTAAAAAAATAACGCATGAAACATGCCTTGTGCGAATCCTTTCTTAAAATACACAAGGAGCATCTAAACAGAACCAAATGAAGCAAACGCAGAGCACACAGCTCGTAGAAAAAATAACTACAGATGTAAAGCATTTTGCTTGTGAAAACAAAACAAATCCACATGTGGTGGCCACCCATACGAGGCTAACAACACCCCTGCTAGCTGGGGTATAGATCATGGTGCACCATAACTAACAACTACTGATGTTAACTACAGGGTTCTGAGTAGATAACCTCTTAAAACAATATATTTTTCTCAAAATAATATCTCAAGCAGAGTACCTTCCACATAAGTTCAATATTAAAGTTTTTAGATAACTTAAACAGACTTAAATTGTAAAATTTTATGTTCAAACCGATTTTCAATAAACATATGTATGACGAAATATTTGAATATGTAATGTTAGAGATTGTGCCATAGGTCAATTATTGTACTGCAAACATTGTACTTTATTAAGAAATAAGAGTTTTCTTTTATTATATTATTATATTTTTGCATGTTCTAATAATAATATCCTTGGATAAATCATATTGATTATCCTAAATATCCTTAGTCGATCATTATTGTGGGAATGATGATGAACTAAAACTAGTATGATTTTGATTGATGATCATATATTAATCATGTATAAAGATATGAATCAAAATCATAGACATTTATTAGGGAATAAGATGCTAGATCGACCCGTCATGAGATAGCTACGTGGATTAAATTATAAGCATATCTTATGTATAACTATGTCACTGAACCCTTAGACTTGAGATCACTATAGTTTCCAATATAAAAAAATATTATTTTTTAGCATAGTCAAAAGTCATCTTTAATCGGGTGATCATAAAGGTTATGATTAGACATAGTAGAATTCATATAGAAGAAGATGAATGGTTAAGATAGAATTTATTCCTCTGATTAATAGGGAGATATCTCTAGGTCCCTCTATGAGTGAGTCTGAGAAATGTATGGCCGTGTTTGAATAGAAGTGTTTCCATTTATATTGTCAATCTACACGTAGATCGAGAAAACGACGATCAAGTAAGATGAGGATAATGTTTCTATGCCTCATACTTGATCTAGATATCGTGTGACAAAAGAGATGTGATAGGGTTATATGATAGGTTGTATCGGATCACCGATCTTTATATGATTTGGGTAGTCACAATATCTTGTTAGAGGTCACTTGTGACTTGTGGGTCAAATAGTATCATTAACCACTGCCAACGTCATATGGGCTTACAGGGTCACACACAAAAATGAGTCAGCTCGAGCTAAAATGTCCAAATTCATTGAATCTAAAATTGCGTATAGATTCAATAAATGTCACGTTCAATTTAGGGTGAAAGAATTTTTATAAATAAATAAATATATATATTTGATATATATATATATATAGTTTATAAAATTCAAAAAATATATATCCTTTAATTAATTTAAATTAATTAGTTTTAAATTCAAATCTATATAATAGATTTAAATTTAAAATAATGTGATAATTTAAATTTAATTTATGAGATAAATTAAATTTGAATTTAGTTCTAGATTTAGATTAAATAATTGGTTAAATTTAATCTATTAGATAGACTTAAGTTTAAACTAATATATTTAATTATGATTTGATTTGATTCAAAATAATATATTTTAAATTAATTAAATATATTTGAAAGTCTAATGAGATATTTCCATAATAAAAAAAGAGGAGTTTTGGCTTTCCTAGAACAACAGAACAACAAAAAAAAGAAAAACCCTAGAGAGAGAAAGCATACGGACAGTGTACGACCACCTAGAGAGAGAGAGAGAGAAAGAGAAAAGCGTCTTTTCTACTAGAACGTGTATAGACATTGGTCAGAGGTGCTAGCATGCCATTCGAGTTTAGCAACCGTTCGTGTGAATACCGGTAGAGGGAACAAATCTGTAGATCAGTTCTTGAGATCCGATAAAAATATGTAAATATTTTTAAATCTACTCGATTTAAACAACATTAATGGATCAATGGGAAGGAATTCAGGATTTTAATTTTTCGTTGCGTATTTTGGAATTCCCAACATGTAACTCCATAAATAAAATATCAAAATTTAGAGCACTACAAGAAAACTTAGTAACAAAATAATTAGTACTATTTATTCATGGTCCGCATTACTTACTCACATTCCAAGATGATACAGAAAATTCTCCCTATAGCATTCTTTGCTCACTCCGCAGCTATGACTCAATCTCCTGAATACCCTATAATACCTGTTCACAAGATTTTAGAGTTTGAATGATCACAATTTATCTCATACGCAAACTTATCTTATTTGCATAAGAATTTTCATATCTCACGAGCTTGAAGCACAGATTAAAATGGGCAAGAATAAAATATGCACTTCATATGGCTAAAGATCCCTCTTCCCTACGAATAAGAGAATAGTTATGACGGCCGCTCATAACATCACTAGCCTGCTCTATTTGAGTGAAATTCTACAAAAGAAAGAAAAGAAAAATAAAAAGAAAAAGAAAAAAAATTAAAACTATGATTTTATTAAATTCTATTGGCATCTTATTCTTCATTCCTCCTAGCATACTATATATATATATATATATATATAATTTCAAACGACTAACTCCACCCTTCCCTCCTCAATTTCACGCCTTCTGTAACCCACGCAATATATATATATATATATATTTATATAATTTCAAACGACTAACTCCACCCTTCCCTCCTCAATTTCACGCCTTCTGTAACCCACGCAATATACATATATATATATATATATATAGCAGCAGGGCATTCATAGATGCAAGTATAAGAATGGAAAACAAGTCTATAAGAGGAAACTTCCTGCCTCTTAAAATCAATTCCTAAAACACGGTCCTCCCCCTTTCTTAAGCTTTTCTTGAAAGCATTTATCAAACCACCCAAGGAACAACTATGGATTCTACACCCAAAAGCCAAGATTCATTCAAGGGAGGAAAGAAAAATGAAGCCACGTTAGTCTTATGCCCTTACTTCCCCCAACCCACCAAAAAGTTAGAATTAAAAGCCAAACATGAAGGAAGACTCGCACCACACAATGGCTGTCCAACCCAGTAGCAGAACATGATAGAGGGAAGCTTATTCTGCATAAGTGAAAGTTGGCAAGTAAGAAGCACAATGGAACTTATTTTTATAATAGAAATTCATGCAAAAAATGGAAGCAACAGACTTTGAAGGAGGATCGATGATACATTCCAACATTATATAAACCAAGATTGCTCCAACCAAAAATCATAATCTTACGTAAAATTTTCGGTCTACACGACACTCCCACCAGCTCCTTTCTTACATGAGAAACATGTAGCAGAAACTACGAACCAAGGGATGAGGGTGCTATTAAAATGAAACCAGAAGAGGCAACGCGCATAGCAAAATCTCCAAGCCTATGAAACAGACTTACAGGAAGTTAAACTACCAAAATGAAGCAACCAAACTTAACGTGTAACAGGGAAAAGGTGAGCAGAAAAATCAAAACCAGAAGAGAGTAAGGTGATAATGAATAGAGGAGAGAAAGCGCAAACCTTTCTGATGTATTTTCTGCTACTTCCTTTGATAAAAAAGATGTAAGTAGGTGAGGGCTCTGTGCTACAAAAATTAGGGGTGCAAAATGACTTAAAACCTAAACTTGAGTTAGACATAAGAGGGGTATACATAGGATAACAGAAAATTACAGAAGAAAAAAAAAACATTGGTATGCTTCAGGATTCAAACACAGGACATGGAAGAAAAAATCAGATTCCCTTGCCTGCCACCAGGCCAAAGACACCTTCAGCAATGCTATCCCTTAATAAATATATATATACATGCACATTTAGGTCTTTACAAATACAAAGTTGATTATTCTATTATCTACACATGTGTATTACATAGGTCCATTTCTAGTTTTGTTATAATGTTACATTGATTTCAAACTTTATAGATATGATATTTAAAATTGGAATTTTAAATTTAATGGTTGCTTTAATGTAAAATTCATCATATATGTATGTATGTATGAATGTTATGGATGTCTTATAGGACCAAGATCTTTATAGGTTAAAGAAAGTTCAATCCAAGCCATTAACGACCTAAAAGCTCTACAGCTATAACATAACAAGCCACATATAATAAATTAACATAGAAAATTAATCTAAACTATGTGACTTTAAACAACTTGTTAGCCTTAAGGTTTACATTATAAGTTTTAATGATGAGAAATAGATGACAAATGTGTGACACATGAGTTATAAATACAACACCAATATATACTTATTTGATTGTTATAAGTCATGAATGATTATAGAGAAGATTGTTTACCTTAATTATGATATAAGTTTTAATGATAAAAAAGTTAATAAATATATTATTAATATATCCTTGCTTATTCAATCATTAACTTGTAATATTTTTATTATTGAATCATGCTTTACCTTTTATGTATAAGATATATTTACTTGCAATATATCCAATAGGTTTTAAAGTTACATCTATAATTTAAATTAGATATATAAATTATAAGAATCTCATATGCATTATAATATTATTTACGTTATAACTAAATACTATTATGTCATGTATATTAATAAATGTTAATTGGACTAACTATTTGATTGTAAGTTAGATATTTTTAATGTAAGATGATCCAAAGAAATAATAGTGTGTATTAAAGTGAAGAGAATGAAATGTTAATATTATATATTATGCAAACGAGTATAGAGAAAGGATGCTTCGATAATTGAAGAATTTAAAATTTTGAAAATTTGGAAGGTTGATTGCATCAAAATAGCCAATAGACTCAAATATGTATATTTATCATAGGCCAAGGTTTTTATGTAAAATTTAATTATTTATATTTGCATTTATTAGCTTAAGATATTTTAGTTTTCAGAATATGTATTTGGACCTAAAAAATAGTAGATATAGATTTTTTTGAAAATGTTAAATTGACCATTGGTTACTTTTTTTAATCACATCTCACAAGCTATATAAAGTTTTGTTATGAAACTTATTTCATTTAAAAATAGACTTAATGAGCTTTCCAAAAATGGCTTATTCACTAAAAAGGAAGTTTAAATAAAAAAGTTATAATTATTTAAAGTTGAATAGTGATATATAGATTTTATATACAATTATGTTATGACTTTTGGTCACTTTTTTGATAACATCTCATAAAATATGTGAAATTTTGAAATGAAATTTATTATATTAGAAAGTAGATTCAAAGAGCTTTTCAATGATAAGTCATTCACTTAAAATAAAGTTAAGATAAGAGAAATATAATTATTTGAAATTAAGTTTGTATTGACAAATTGATTGACCTTAAAACTAGTTGACTAACCTTGTCCAAAATGATACTAAGTGTTTTTTAGACATGACCAATCAACCATTCTTGGTTGACATCAGTCCCTAAAAAGTTAAGCTAACAGTCTTCTTTTTTTTATGACAATAAACTGGTATAGCCCTAACAGTTGACTAATAACATTAATAACAAAATTTTAATATATAACATCTATTCTTGACCCCAAATGGTTGTTTTTCATTATAAGTTATAGATATGATCTTCCAAATATGTTTTTATAAGAATAAATGAGTTATAATGTGGTTTTAAACTTATTATTGATTCTTAGAAAGAAAATACATAATTTTTTAGCAAAATCTTAAGAAATTTCCATCATTTGAGTTTTTAAAGTTTCATATTACATATCTACTCTTTGAGAAAGTTTTTTTGAATAATTTTATTCTTCTAAAATCATTGTAAGGTAAGAGTTGTATATCTCTTGTGAGAAAATATAAGAGTGGAAAAGTTTTTTGAATGATTATCCTTTAAAAAGCGAAAGTGCTTTGTTTTAAAGTGAGAAATAATGGTATGTTAAGTTAAATATTGTAAACACTCACAATTATTCAATTATAACTTATGTAATTAGCGGATAAATCTCAAGTTGAAGTTTGAGGACTAGATATAGCCATGGGTTGGAGTCAAACTAGAATAAATATTGGGTTTGCATCCTTTCTTTTCATATATTATTCACATTTCAAGTAGTTTGATTAATACTTTATTTTTATTTTGATATTTTGTTTAAAGAAATGATTATCTTTTGTTAGATACTTTTTCTTATATTCATTTTAAATAAATCAATGGTTGAAAAAATTGTAAAATAGTTTCAAGCTACTTGAAAACAAGTTTTTGGATCAAGTTTATTTATATATGGTTAAATGCTCTATTTTTTTAGGATAAAAATCATATTCTTCATATTCCAAACATTAATATAATTTTTTTTAATTGATATAGTTGTTGGTTTGTTCAATACTTTTCAATTTAACTTTAGTGACAAGTTTTTGAAAAGAATTAAAGAAATTACCTATGTTTTTGTAAATGCTTGATTCATTCCCTCTTGAGTGTTTGTTGCCTTGTCCAACACAACTGATGATGACAAGTTAGTTTAGACAAATAGTTTTTACAATTCTATTAAACCACTTGATCTTATTATTATTATTAGGTTACTTTTCAAAAAGATTATAAATAAAAGTCTCTCGAAACTAACAAGATCAAGGCAAGCAAAGTTAAAATACTTAAGATCCTACATAGATTGTCCATTACACATAGCTAAGATAAGTTTTACTCAAATTTACTTACACTTCATCTCCAAAACTTTTACTTTTGTATTATTCTAATACTTGAATAAGATCCTCCCTCTCTAAAATTTCTCTTATCATTTATTGTCATATCATTCCCGAAATCATATAAATAAATATATATAATACTTTTACTTTCAAAATAAATATGTAGTGTAAAAAAAAAAGTTCTATTTCATATAATTTTAATGTATTGTGTGAACTTATTATAAAAGTTATTACTTACAAATTTTAAATTTTATTTCTAACATTTTATTTTTTTATCTTTAAAATTGAAATATTAATTTAAACTTGAAGCTCGTACTTAAAATAATTTATATTTAAACAAAGATGATTATTACATGATATAATTATCCATATGATAGTTTTTTATATTAATATGATAAATAATTTAAAAAAATTGTATTTTTATTATAATTTATAAGAAGGTAAATGTGATTCAAATTTATTTGTAAATTAAGTATATACCCACTCTCTTTAGAGTATTACAAAATTAACAATTTACCCTATTAATTTTATTTGATTAACATATTTTATTAGAATGTTAATGAGATATGAAAACAAGTAATAGAATTACTTTAAAATAGCTTGCGAAGAAAAAAAAAAAAAAGAAATCTCTCCTTTGCTCCGTTCTTTTTCATTTTTCTGAATCTAAACAAATTTTTATTTGGTTAAAGCAAAACTTAAAATGAGTGGAGCTTAACTTCCTTCCCTAATTGCCCCATGTGGTCTTGACCGTTGAAGAATGAAATTCTCTCCTCACCGGAGAGGATGAGGCTAAAAAAACTATTTTTTTCCTCGTGAGTGTGAGTTTCTTTTTCTATGTTCTTGTGAATGTAAGTGTTTCTTGTCGTGTATTATATGAATGTGAGTGCTTTCCTCTTTTTCCTCTCTTCTCTTTTGTCTTTAAGTATTTCTTGTCTTCTATTATATGAGTTTGAGTGCCTTCCCCTGTTTTTTCTCTTCTCTTTTGTCTTAGTCCTTTTGATGATAATCTTTGTAATCTTGCCTGCCTAGTGATGCAACGGCGTAATAAGAATGATGAGAATTAACATGGTGACAGTTGGTGAGGTAATAGTTAAGTGATTGGTTTGACGGTTACATAACTAATTGTAGTGACTATGATAGTTTTCAAATAACTTTGGTTGCTTCTTTGTCAGGGGATTTGGAAGGGAAAATGTTAACCTGTGTTTCACAAGAAATTGTTAATGCTAGTGGTTCATTTCTTTGTGATAAGTATCACGCTGCGTTGGAATGATAAGACGGAATGATTATGCTATTATTGTGATGTATTTGGTTTTAATGTCCCTACCATTTCTTGTCTTCGCACAAAAACGTTAGCTATGCGCAAAAGGATTATACGTGATTCACTCTATTGTGGAGCTAGATTATAGTACTCTCATCCATTTAATATATATATATATATATATATATTTTGTGGGGTGACTGCTTCTTGCTAAAAGAGTGTTGCAGCCATCAATAATATTTAAACTCTATCTCAATGTTTCATTTGATTTGTTGCATGATGAATATAATTTTTTTACATAATTTATTTACTATTTATTATATCTTTGTATTTATTATTTTATTTATTAAATTTTTTAAAAAATAAAAATAACAAAATCATTTCTTATTTTATTTATCTCCTATTACAACTTTTAACTAAACATATATCTAAAGAGTTCGTTTGGCTGTGCGGGTGCATTAATGAAGGCAAAGGATTCAGATTTCAGAGTTTGTTTGGTTGTTCCATCTCGGCTTCTCCATTGGATTCCTCACCATCGTCATCTTCATATTCTTCCCCATCATCATCTCCGCCACCATGATCTAACTCAACGCCTTCGTCGACGTCCTTATCACTACTCTCCTATGCGACTAGATCAGACTCAACTTTTTCGACTCTGCCCTCAGTGACAGAATAACAATTGCTAAAGAGAACTTCAAAATTGTTATTCGAATTTAAAGAAACCTCACTTTTTTTTTTTTTTTTTGCTTCAGGGAAAAAGAAGGTGGAGACTGTACATGCAGCTTGGTTTCATTTGTTTTATTTATTTATTTTTTGAATTAAATAGGGGTAAAAGCCTAGGCAGCAACCACTTAGAAGTTACACATGAAATCTGAATCAAAAGATAAGCTTCAAGGAGCTAGGTACATCCATATGCCAGTGTTAAAGCACTTGCAAACTAATTGCTAAGGTGTGAGAGAACGCTGCCAGCCGGTGAACAGAACAAATCAATTTGTTTTATTTTAAAATGAATTTAATTTTATGTCTAATGGAATTTTGACTCAAATATACTATGCCAATTTTAAAATTCACCTAATGCACAACTGTCATTTTAATTTTTTTAGATATAATATGAGATTCTTTTTTTAAATTTTTTTAAAGACATGGTTGGAAAGCAATTGTGTCTATTTTTTTTTAAAAAAATTAAATTTTCTTATTGGACACCGTTGCTTTGCAACTATGTCCGTTTACTTTATTTAAAAAATTAAATAAAAGCCTTTGAGAAAAATGTCTCAGGAGGGAATCATTTCTATATTTAAATTTTTATATTTTTTATGAAAAAAATGGTAAGAATATTTTAATTTTGAATTAAAAATTTTTTATGTCACTTCAATAATTTTTATATAAAAATTTTTATATCCTTTTCTTAATTTTTCAATGTGATTTTTATAAAAGAAATTTATGTATAAATTATTACATTTTTTATTATTATGTAAATTAAAGTGTGATAAATATATAATATTTTAATAATAATAATAATAATAATAATACGTATATAATTTTTATAGTTTAATATTATGTGGTTGATTATTTTTAAAATTCTTTATAAATGATATAATTTTATTAAAAATTTTGATAGTTAAGTTTAGTTATAATAAATAATTTTAAAACATATTAAATATGATTTTTAAGTAAAGCAAGTAACGTCACAGATAATAAATTAGTTGATATTAATGAAGCAATAGTTTATAATTTAAAGATTGATTGACAAAAAAATTAGTTTTATGTGACGTTGAATGGCATTTTAGTTGATCCGCAAGCAAAAATTGAAACTTAGGATACATTAGGTGATACATAAAGATGAAGCAAAAAATGGAAAGATTTTAAAAATTTGTTATGTAATGTCTATTTTATTATTATTATTATTGTTATTTAATAATATTTTTATTATGGTTTAAAAGTAAGAATATAAGTGTTGAAAAAGGATAAGAAAGAGTTGACATACTACATCAAACACTAAACACTAAGCCTTTTTTTTTTTCACAATGGATTGCATGGCATGCAAAGTAAAGGAAAGAAAAATAGAAATAAATAGCAGGAGAACAGAAATAGAATTAAATAATCTTTGAGAGATACTACAATTGTGCTTTCGTGCTCTTCGACGCGGATGCTTCACTTGTTTTTGTGCCATTTCTTTTGTCTTTGTGCAATTTAAGCTCCTATGGGTTAAAGTTTGTTTGATTTAATCTTTGTTATTAAAATTTTTTTGATAATATGTTGTTAATATTTTGCAGCATCATTAATTATATGCTATCTTAATATTGTAAATATGTGTAATATTTTATTAATGAAGTAGTTAAAAAATTAAAAAAAATCACTTTTTTAGCATCATTATTTTTTTTTCATTCATATGTCATGAAATACCTTAGGTAAATTGACATAATTCATATTTTTTGGTAGAAAATATAGAAGTTAAATATATATATATATATATATAAAGTAAAAAAAAAAAAAGGCTGCCTGTGTCATATCGAGTTCGTGTTCTTAATCGTTGACCTCATTGTCGGATAGGATGATGTTCATCTTCTGCCTGTTATACCTCACCCTCTTGCTCGACTTCTTCATCATTATTGACCTCATCTTCATCTTCATCTTCTTCATTATCATGGTTTCTTTCTTCTTCCACCTGTTGGTAGGGCACAGGATTCACATTCAACTGGGGGATTGAAGTGGAGGAATTGACTGATGTGGTGTGATATATCCCGTTTATTGTGATACAATACATGCAGAGGACCCAGAAGCAAATTCAAAAGTAGACATTGTTTTGGCTATGAATATGGGTGTAAAAGGGACAGAACCGCATGGCATGTAAAATAAAGAGCTAACACTTCCAAAATCAACAAAATACATGGGTGGCATGGAAGAAGATGGACCTGCCATGTCATGATAGGTCTGTGTCAACGTAAGGAGGAGCAGCTTGAGAAATTGTCATGTCTCGATGCTCACCAAGTGCATCGAGTATGCTAGTATAATCAGTAACCACAGCAAGACCTAACGGTGAACGGTCATCTATAGCAAGTACTTGCAAGCAATCAGCTACATCAGCCTATCAAAAAAAATTGAAAGTCATACATATAATAAGTATGAAAAAAGTATAATAAAATAATTGTGCTACGTTTTTAACAATTATCACAAAACCCTAGGCACCACTAATGGGATGGATTCACTGACGGGTAACCATCCAATACCATTTCATATATTCTGAAGAACGATCTAGAGACTTTAATAATATCGGTGTAAGTGATAAAGTATCTTGCCAGCTCCATCAAGCATGTATGAAGTTTTCATGCTCCTTTTGCCACTCCAATAAATTTTGTCTTTGAGCTTAAGTGTATGGACCTCTTCTAAATTATAGGGAGCATGCGGTATTGGCTGCAGCTGACCAAACTATCGAAGGACACGATCAGCATGATACCACCCTACAATATAAAAGCAAATAAGTGGCATAGATGCAAGTCAAATATCTTAGGAGACCAGACAATAGTCAGGTATCAACTGACATACATCATCTGCATCATATGGACTCCATATAATCTACAAATAAAAAAATAAAATATGTAAGGATATAGTGTAACTAAGGTAACTAAGCAAGAAGCCAGTAGGAAATATTTTAAACCTCATTATCTCTCATCTGGTCTAACAATACTTTGTAATGTTGAATTGTTAATTTTCTCAGACGTGGATGTTGACCCATACGCCTCCATCTGTAAGATGTAAACAAAAATAGTTGTTAATTCTGATTTATATAAGCAACGTGAACTATGTAGTATGCATTTAGCTCGCAATAGGATTCATACCTATAAGCAAGCGAAGGAAGCACATCATACACATCAAGCTAAAGGTTTGAAGGTGGAGGCCTTTCAAGGGCTAGCCTAGGAAACTGATCCCAGGCCCACAATTAAAGTAATGTTAGATAGCCACTAATATTAACCTCCTTATAATCAGTGACATTGCACAATTCTCTATAGAGGTATGCCAGCACTATGGAGCCCCAACTAAACTGATCTGCTACTTAGAGGTCTTGAAGGAATGTCAGGTATATAAAGGGAATTTTATGTCCCAACCTATCTGGCATGAGAACTCTACCTATCAGACGTAATATATAGGCACGTGCAAAATATAGTTTGTCATTCTCATTCGCATTCTTTGAAAGTGTCTCAATCTGATTGGTGAGCCAAGTAATATTAAGTCTCTGACCATCAAACTCCTCCTCTAGCGGCTCAATCCCAAAAAGAATCTCACAAATGCCTCGCCAATTAAAGTTCAGTGAACCAGTGATAGAGAAACCTGTCACTAGAAGACCCAACTGCATTACTACATCCTGCAACGTAATGGTACACTCGCCCTATGTTGTATAAAAAATATATGTCTCAGGCTGCCATCGTTCGAAGAATGCTGAAATAAGGGCTGCATCAAAATCAAGTGCTGTGAGACGAGACACCCCATAGAAGCTAGCGACTCTAAGATGTGGCACTATAACTGGTAGAGGAGACTCTAATTGTGGGCCATATGCAACTCGACGTAGTCGAAAAATGCAATTTGACTGTTAGAGAGAAAAAGTGTTAACCATTTTTAATGATAGAATAGTCAAAAGTAAAAATTTCAATTTTTATAACACAGTAATAACATACCTTGTTCAGCCACACTGCCTGAGAGACGTGTCTAGTCTGCAAATACAATAATGACTCATCCTCTGGGCTTGGATGAACAATGTGTCTCGGGCCTGACATAATTTTATACTGCAAATGGTACAAGATAGTATTTAGCTAAAATATATAGTAAGATATTTGATAAATACATAAGGTAATTCATAACAAGCGAACTCCTAACAAAATATATGATAAGGCACTAAAACAAATAGTAGATAGAAATAAAATAATGTGGAATGAATAATAGAAAGTAACATATTTTGGCAACAATAGCAAAACATGTAACATCCACTGTTGAATAGTTTGTAGTCAGATAAGCAGCACATGAAAAATTACATAGCAATATATTCCTCATAATGTCCTCTTTCATACATAATAATGCAGCTGCAATATACCAGCTGGAAAAAAACAACTAGCAAAGTAAAAAGTTATACGTTCGGGGGCAATGCGATGGACAAGTCGCATGATTACGACTCGTCTGCCTGCATAAAGCATATCGCGACAGATCTCTTGAGGATTCTTGCCAATCCATTTCATTTCTAATTCAACTTGCATTGGGTCGACCTTTACTGCGTGTCATTGCAGGATCTGGAATAAGTGTTGGCTCTTAAACCTGGGGCCAATACACTTCACCTCCAATAGGGTAGAATTTAGTCTCATAAGCATTTAAAATGGTCTCCAATCGAAACACTTGATCTACATATTGTATGTAATTTACTCGAACATGAGCATAGGCTGCTAATACATGCTAACAAGGATATTTTAAAGCCTGAAATTCACCGCAATCGCAAGTATAACCGCCTAAGTTAACTTTACAGGATCAGCCGAATTGTTGATTAGTCGGATTATATGGCTCCTTAAACTTAAACGTCAATGATCGCGAAAATTTTTATGCGTGTCTGCAAGTGCACGGGTCGAATCAAGTAGTTCAGTGATAAGTAAAAGTATCGTTCCCACGAGGAATGACTGGAATGTAATTAGGCAGTGCACAACCTACTTTTATCCACGTTAAACAACCAATTATGTGATTTTTTGATTTTAGAACTAAATTTAAAATAAAGCGAATTGAAGGAAAACTTAGTTGGCACAGGCAGTTAAGATAAAATCCAAGGTTTGAAATTACCTAGAGTCACTATTCCCTTGATGCTCACTAGAACTTAATTTCTTATTTAATTGTAATTAATTATCACCTTGTGGGTTAAGAGTTTAGAAGCTATAACCGTCCATCGATGTAATTACAGCCCTACTCTCCCCTAGAATCTAAGTGTCATTAGATTTAGGTTAGAATGCATTAGATACTATATCCCTCTACGAACCAATTAAGGTAATCAGGTATATGTCTATCCCAATTACAAATTAGATGATTCTAAACTTAATTTATCCAACTCTTAGGTCCAATTTAGAATCCCTTTTTCAAGGTAAATTCCAATTTCCCAAATCAAATCAAAGAGGTGGCCAATCCCTAAGAAAGCATTAAGTAAGAGAAGGATACACAAGATTCCAATCATCACAATTAACAAGACAATTAATGTTTCAGTTCACATCAAGTTCATAGTGCTCTAGGTAAAGAGGAATTTAGCCACACATAGCTAAATCTACAGAGAATTCCCAATCAAAATACATGGAGAAAATGAAAAGAACAAAGAAAGCAAACAAAGGGAAGAATGATATGCAGAAAATAGAGCTCCCCCTTTGATTCCTCCTCTTCCTTCACACTCCAAGCTTAAAGAGCCTTCAAGAACTCTCAAAATCGCCTCCTGGATGCTCAGAACTTCCTCTGCCGCCGAATGTCCCGAACCCTAACTCAGCAAACTTCTTCTAAAGCCAGAAAATTAAAACTCTGCGTTTCAGGTCCGATCTCGCTATGGCGAGGGGCGTCTCTCGCTATAGCGAGGTCTCATAAGTGCTCAGGTTTCCGCTGCGCTCGCTACTCCCACGCTATAGCGAGCTGCTCTCTAGAATTTCTATGCAACACGACTTCGCTATTGCGAAGACTCCCCTTCGCTATGGCGAAAGTACCATTTCGCTATAGCGAACTTCGGTCTCGCTGTAGCGAGAAGACTTGTTCAATCTACCTTGGCCATTTTCAACTTCCCTCTCTTATATTCAACTCTTTCTTCATTTTGCTACTTTTCCCTGAAATTGAAATTAAACATAAAGTGAGGCTTAAACTGATAAAAATATTATGATTATAATACTTTCTTTATTTTGTTTGATTGAGTACACTTTTACCATATTAATCAAGAGAAAAGTATTTTACCTCCATAATTTAGTGTCAAATATAGCCCTTTTGGGTCCTAAATTAGGAGGTTATCAGTCAACCCGCTTCTATCAAATCCACGAATTGCACATGTTGATGCTTTTCAAGTTCTGATTGTTAACTTCAATCTGATGTCCTTATATATGACTTCTCCTGCTTGAAGTTATGTAGTTGCCTTCTCGGCTCGCTGGACCCAATACCTGATTAACCGATAGAATGTTGCCCAAACCAACCCGAGTACAAGTAAGAACTTAACCCCTTTAAAAATTGCATTTATACTCTCCACTAAATTTGTTGTCATGTGGCCCCATCGCTTTCCATCAACATCATACGCCCCGACACCATTGACCTTTATATATTTTCTCAATCCAATTAGCAGCGTGTGAGTCGAGTCGGTGTATGTGAGCTAATTCTTCATCAACTTTGCACTATTTATACAGATAACCTGTACATAAAAAGATAAGAAAAATAGTAATTCTCACAAAACTATATCATTGTACTAAATGAATAATTACAAGGTTAAATGATAATAAGATATACCAATTTTTATGAATTATTTTTTTAGTCACTGCACTCTAAATTTTTTATTGATATTGCTAGCCAAATGTCGAAGACAAAACATATGATAAGCCTGTGGAGGCTGTCACCCTATGCTCTGATTAGCCACGGCAACCAAGATATTAGCATTACGGTCAAAAATCAAGTAAAGCTTATTTTTCTCTTTCACCCCATGTGCTCGAAGATTAAACAAAAACCATGCCTATGCTTCGTAGGTTTCTCCCTCTACTATAGCAAAAGGAAATGGAACAATATTCCTCTCACCATCTTGTGTACTTGTAATTAATATGATTCTCATATATTTGCCGTAAAGGAAAGTCTCATTTATTTAGACCATTAGTTTCAAGTAGTTAAATGCCTCAATAGAGCCTAAAGGTCCAAAATACCCAATAAAACATGACTGACTCACCATTAGCTACACTAATCGATACATGTTCCTTATGCATAAAGTCATGATACGAGCCGGGCATGAAATATTGAACAGCAGCCAGCCACCTAGGTAACAAAGCATAAGACTTCTTCCAATTTCTAAATGCATATGAGATGACTCAATGTTTTCCATTCCAAGCCTTCTTGTACGTGACATTGTACCCAAATATCAAATGGACCTGCTCAATGACCTCTCGAATTGACACCTTAGGGTTCTCAGTCACCATAGATCCAAAGTATACTGAAATAACATCGGAGTCTAATTTCAAATGATCTTGCGACAAAGATGATGAAACACATGTATGAGGCCTATTGTATTTTGTTATCTCCCAATGCTTTTTTTTTTCTTTCAGTAATAGGCTCTAACACTCTATTTGCATAACCCCTTTTAATATTGAAGACACCTATATTCTTCATATGTTTTGGAGAAATGGTACACCTTAAAAGTGTGATGTACGCATACCGAATGTATCTTTATTGTTCGACAAAAAGATCGTTGATCATTATACAGCATGCCTACATGTAACTCTTGGCTATCATTCATGTTTATCATTGCTTCCTCCATTTCAGCATAGTCAGGAACTCTCGCAACGTCTGCATTTATTTGTTCAAGGAACGCAACCGTTGAGTCATCATAAATATTAATAGGAGTTGCTGGATTCACGACGGTATCTACACAATCAGTGTCTTCATCATCATCTGTATTACCATCATCCTGGCAATCGTAAGGAGTAGCATCATATTCATCCTCTGCCTCAAATTCATCTATTATGTCCTCTGCTTGTTCTATAAGAGAAGAGGGAGACCTAATTGGTTCATGCGACGAACACAGGTGTGAGATATCATCAAGTGGCAAATAAGATGAACTTGGATGAGAGGTATAGTCAACCAAACCAATTGGTGGATATTCACCACTACATGTAAAGTATGTCATAAACAGGACAGGTTGCTCGTGGGTGACATTACAGTGGCTGGATAATGGGAGGGGATCTGACACATATTCAACTATTGCTTGAGTTGCCATATTTAAGTTTATGTCTTTCGATGATATTTCTACGTACAATTCTACTGAACCCAATTTTGATGAACACTTTGCATTTGTCACCCACATAGCTTAGACGTTGGCGTCCCTCCTTAACGTACATGCTCGATATTTTGTGGGCCTTAGTGACACTAGATGTCTATATACCAAGTCAGACACATATTGATTTAAGTTCAACTGTAACTGTTCGATAATTTTAACCTCTCCAGCGAAATGTTATAATCAACCGTCATTACATCAATTGTAGCTGCAATAAATGTTGTACTCTCTTCGGTTTCGCATATTTGCCCGTTTGAATATATGCATATAACCTCCTTTTCGTTATTTATGTTGCCTATCCAATCAATATTATTGCTAACATCCAAACTAGAGCAGAAAGATTATAAATTATTATTTCATTACTATTTTATATTATACTTATTTTCTCACATTTTTCTTAAATTTTGTACTTTTATTTTTCTTATTATTACACTATTTTTATAATAAATTATATTATACAGTATTATCAATTTTATTATTTCTTAGTCATCAATCTTATAACATTTTTATTTTTTCATAATATATTTTTACAATATTTTCTTTGTTATCTCTTTTTCATATTAATCCTTTAATATTTTTTCCTATTTCATACTCTTTAACAATATTTTTTTACGTCACTTTTCTTTTTTCCCAATATTCTTTAACATTTTTTTCATTTTTCTCCACATCTTAATATTTATTTACAATATTTCTTCATATCTTTTTTTAATAACATTTATAACTTTTTTTTTATAATGATTTTTGGTTAAATATTTTTCACCTTTATAGTATTCAATTTTGACAACTTTTTTCATATTATATTTTTTTTCAATACTTCTTCACACAACTTTTATTTCTAGCTAATATTCTTTAACAATTTTTTCATTTGTCTCCCATACTTATTTCCCATATTACACTATTCTTTTACAATTTTTTTTTCCATACCTCTCATGTTAATAACATTTGTAACTTTTTCTTTTAATTTCCATTGTAATTGTTGATTCAAAAATTTTTACCATTATAGTTTTTCATGCTGACAAATTTTTTTCCCTCCTATATTCTTCAACAATATTTTTTGCCTCACTTTTATTTTTTTCTAACATTCCTTGTTACTTTTTCTATTTTTTCATACCTATTTCCCATATTATAATCTTCTTCTACAACATTTTTTCATAATATATTTTTACAATATTTTCTTTGTTATCTCTTTTCCATATTAATCCTTTAATATTTTTCCCTATTTTATACTCTTTAACAATATTTTTTTACGTCACTTTTCTTTTTTCCCAATATTCTTTAACATTTTTTTCCATTTTTTTCCATATCTTAATATTTATTTACAACATTTCTTCATATCTTATTTTTAATAACATTTATAACTTTTTTTTATAATGATTTTTGGTTAAATATTTTTCATCTTTATAGTATTCAATATTAACAACTTTTTCCATATTATATATATTTTTTCAATACTTCTTCACACAACTTTTATTTCTACCTAATATTCTTTAACAATTTTTTCATTTTTCTCCCATACTTATTTCCCATATTACACTATTCTTTTACAATTTTTTTTCCATGCCTCTCTTTTTTTGTATAACATTTGTAACTTTTTCTTTTAGTTTCCATTGTAATTGTTGATTCAAAAAATTTTGCCATTATAGTTTTTCATACTGACAAATTTTTTTCCCTCCTATACTCTTCAACAATATTTTTTGCCCCACTTTTATTTTTTTCTAACATTCTTTATCACTTTTCCCATTTTTTCATTCTTATTTCCCATATTATAATCTTCTTCTACAACATTTATTCATAATATTTTTTTTTCAATTTTTTAACCCATTATAAAATTTAATATTTACAAACTTCTTTTACACTATAGTAAATTTTTTTCCTAAATTTATTATTTTTTCAACTTCTACCACATATTTTTTAAATTTACTTCATCTTCTTACATTAAAAAATATAAATTATCATTTTTCTAGGCTATTTTATCTAGACCTTACAATTTTTTTTCCAACTATAACTAAGTTTTTTAAACACAAATATAAAAAATCATTCCACAATCTAAATTAACCACATACAAATATATATCACAAATATTTAATTTTAAATTGACAATATAATTATATTTTTAATAAAAAAAATATTTGTTGTAATTAGTGCTTTCATACTAGATCAGTATCTCAGGACCACTTTTGCTTGTTATCTTCCTTCTTTTGTAATGACTCCAGGACTACTTCTTCTTCTTATCTTTTTTCTTTTGAATTGACCCACAATTGTTGAAAGAGGTTACTATCTTTGTTGCAGTAAAATCTTGCTTACTCTGGGAGTTAGACAAAGGAAGCAAACATCAACAAAAATTTCTACATGAAGAAGAAGAAAGAAGTAGCAATTGTCTGGAATGAAAAAAATTGCAGAAGGTAGAATACGGGAAAGAAGAACAGCCACTTATTTAAGGAGGAAGTGGGCCAACAATAAAAAAATGAAGATAATTTTTCAATTCATTGAGAATTTGCCATGTGGCAACGTAATTTAGTTTCTCCAATTATGCGTTGCCATGCAACAACATTATTTAGAACCATAACACGTAGCACAAAGGGAGCAACCGTGTCCCTTTTCAAACTTGTCCTGCGTGTTAGGTTGACCCTGACAAGCAGGACAACTTTTTCGAACATTGTTTCCCTACAACTGTATCCAAAAAAGCTTTAATTTTTAAAACAAATTCAATGGAATTGTGTCTAATAAAAAAAATTTAATTTCTTTTAAAAAATAAGACATGATTGCTTTCCAATTGTGTCCTTAAAAAAAAATTTAAAAAAAAAACTCGTATTATATTCAAAAAAATTAAAATAACAGTTGTGCATTAGGTGAATTGTAAGTTTGGCATAGCGTATTTGAGTCAAAATCTGTGTGTTTGACTCAATTTAATTTATTTTAAAATTAACTTAATGTTTCAATATAAAATAAAATCAATTTTATTTTTTATTTTATTTTAAGAGAAGTATTTTTGTTATTTTATCTTCAAATTTTTATCAAATAAATAAAAATTAATAGATTTTATATTTTATTATATTATACTAAACATATATTTTATAATCATTTTTGCCTCAACATTTTTTTTTAGTTAAATCGCTAATTCTGAGAATCAAACGGGCGTTTGGAATGCACTTTTCTGTTTATGTTTATTGTTGCTTTGTACTTACTCTTTATAAATGATAAAGAATTTCATGTTGCCCTGTGGGCGGGTGCTTGAAACGTTAAACTAATGCGGTAAAACCCCCGCACTAAAACCCTAGTTTGGTTGCCGCCTTGAATTTAATTTACTTTGGTGAATGAGTCGCTGAGAGAGCAACATTCAGAGCTAAGGTGGCGGCAGCATCAGTAAAATGAATCAATACAATCGCTTCGAAGATGCAGACGAAGTCATTGAGGATGCTGCCGTGAGCTCCAACCTCGATGACTCCATTTGCGAGCTCGATGGTTCCGCAGACAAAGCCGTTGAAGGCTCAGTTGGCGGGCCTTCCATGACCTTTATCGATTCAGATGATAAAACAAGTGCCGATTATTACTTCGATTCCTACTCTCACTTTGGTAATTTTTCATTTGAATAATTTCCTTTATTATGTGTCTTGTGGATTCAAAAGATTTAGTTGGTCTTATGTTCTGATTTGGGACTAGAAAGTGCTGCTAAGTATCGGCAATCTGGTTGTAGTAGTCGAAAATCATAATTTTAGATATCTCTCTGGAATCTAAATATTTGCCGTGGTTTTGATTTTCTCGTTAATTTTAAGTCGGCACTTGAAAAACTGATTTTGAAGACAAATGCGAACTGCTTGTACGTAATTTTGTTTGCTAAAATTTTAGAGCTTTTTTGGCTAACGATCTTTGATGAGGCTTAGTAGAGTAGCGTACAGTTGTTTTCTGTTCAGCTATGAGCACTAATATAGCTCTATTTGCAACTTAATGGGCTACCTTCCTTCAATTGATATATATTTTCTTAATAAGTATTTTCTTCGTGTGTTTGCAGGAATTCACGAAGTAAGTGTAGCAACTTAGATGCAGGCTGGTGTTACCCATTCTTGTTCAATCTATTTTTTGGAGTTTATCTATATGGGTCAGAAAGAAAAAAATAGTTTTTTTTTTTTGTATTTCGTTTATTATATTTTACAACCACCAACAATGAGAATTTCTGAGATCTGATGGATAGAATCTTTTAGAAGCCAACTGCTCTGGTGAGGTATTGTTCTGCTGCCTTCATAAAGGAACTACAGATCAAGCAATATAAATATGGTGTATCTGGTTGTATCTGTTATGTCAATTCCCAGTAATTGATTTGAACATTTTCTTACCGGTAATGTTGCCTTTTGCAAAGTTTTATGCGTTGTAAAGCATGTAAGAATTGTTTTTTATGCAAGTACATGCCTATACAACTTTAATTCCATATCTGTTATAGTAAAGTTGTGTTTTAAAATAAATTTAATGTTATTCTTTTATGTGCCTTCAGGGTTCATTTAATTCTTCATTTTATTTTTCATGTGTCTTTGTCGTGTAATACATGAGGATTTATTTTAAGTTAAAACCATAAGCACAAAACTATATTTATATAAATGAAAAAATGCTTAGTAATAAACTATTCTATATTTATATAAATGAAAAAATGCTTAGTAATAAACTATTCTCTTGATACAAATGGCAAAATCTTTTGTTCAAAACTCAATTTTATATAGGTCATTTCTTCCTCACTTTCCCTAGTCATTCTCAATCTTAATTCTTAAAAAACAATTTTAAGTATCTCTTGAAGCACGAGAGCATTATCTTCTGTACAAAATATTTGTTTATAGTCCATATAAATAAATCTTAAAAATAATAGTTTTGCTAATTGACTATAGAATGAACTTTCAGTCTAACAAGAAAGAGTTCATTAACAATATTATTTTTAACATTCTAACACTGTCTAGTTGAGCAATCTATAACTCTTTGTATAAAAATCTAGAGTTATTTCTGTTCAACAAATGGGCTTGCCATCTGTATTTTATCATTCATAAAATGTATATTGATCAGCTAGTTTGTTGGGAGCTTGGAGTATTTCTGAAATTTTTTAGCTCACGGAAATTGGTTGTTTTCTGAATGGTGCTGCTTTTTGTGATGTTTGATTTTGTTTTTAGTTGCAAATAATAGGTTACTTGAGCAAAATTGTAATATAGTGGTTTGGAGTTTCTGATCCCTTGTAACTCATGGAAATTGGTTGTTTTCTTCATGGTGCTGCTTTTGTGATGTTTGATTTTTTTTTTTTTTTTGGTTGCAAATATTAGGTTACTTAAGCAAGTATGTAATATAGTGTTCTAGAGTTTCTGCTCCTTGTGCTTATCGATAATGAGTATTTTGTATACTTACTGCGTTTTGGATTGTCAAGGTCTGGCTGTATTAGAAGAATATGCTGTGCTCTGATGCATCATACTGTAAATTTTTCCGCATGATGGGAGTAAACTAAAGGTCATATCTTGCATTTAAATATTGCATCATGCTTCTTGTTGCTTATTTTTCTCTAGGCAAATGATTTGCCCATGTTTTTCTCTGGGGCTAAATGTTTTACTGTGCCATGATTAATTTCCAAAAAACCTCGGTAGCCTAGCATTGGGTTTACTTTATACTTCTATTCTCTAACCAACTTTACATGCAGGAAATGTTGAAGGACTCGGTGAGAACTAAGACATATCAAAATGTTATTTATCAGAATAAGTTTTTATTCAAGAATAAAGTAATCCTTGATGTGGGTGCTGGGACTGGAATTTTATCTCTCTTTTGTGCCAAAGCTGGGGCAGAACATGTCTATGCAGTATGTGTCTATATTGCTTATTTCCTTTTAGTGTTCCAAATCACAAAACTTTTAGTGGATTATATATTTATAATATTATCCTATAGCATTTTTAATTACAAGGTTTATAATTTTGGATACTCAGGTTGAATGCTCCGATATGGCTGACATGGCAAAGGAGATAGTTGAAGTTAATGGCTACTCCAATGGTGATGCCATTTATATTTTGTATCCATTCATTTCCTTTTGGTAGATTAATTGATTCAAACATCACTGACTGTAATTATGTTGTTTTGCTTTTACAGTTATAACAGTTCTAAAGGGGAAGATTGAAGAAATTGAACTTCCTGTTGCTAAAGTTGATATAATCATTTCAGAATGGATGGGATATTTCTTGCTGTTTGAGAATATGCTGAATACTGTCCTCCATGCACGTGACAAATGGCTAGTAAGTTAAACATTCTTTTCACTTGTTGGTATTTATTTGATTATTTATTGCATATACACGAATTAGATGGCCTTGGTTGCTGCTGCTGATAGTTATTCCGTTTGTGGTGCAGCTGTAAAAAATTAATCTTATTCTATTCAATTCAAGCATATTATATTTGTAGCTCAGAAATGAAGCTTTCCAACTAAAATGATGCAATCTTGTGCCTTGCTTTGCTCCTGTCTGTTATCAATTTTTTTTTTTTCAATTTGTTCATTAGGCATGAATATGATCAATTATGTTCTTTATGAGAAGTTGTGAAACTAAATATTCTGCTTGTGGACATATATCATCTCACATGCTTTTATAAGAATTCTTTTAACTTGAGACGTGGTGGCACCACCATTGATCCTTTGGGAAATGTTATGCACAGTAAATTGTGCAGGTTTTAGGGGTCATTCTGAGATATGCTGATTTGCATCACTTGAGGTGCCCTTTGTTATTCATTTACTTCCTTTCATTGCAGTATGGATTAGGTTTCAATGACATTTGAATCCTAGGTTTTTTATATATATATATATAGAGAGAGAGAGAGAGAGAGAGAGAGAGAGAGAGAGAGAGAGAGAGAGAGAGAGAGAGAGAGAGAGAGAGTAGACTTCAATTACTTGATAAGGTTATAAATGGTGGGGATGATTTTAGTAAAAAATTTTTCCCCCTTATTTTGCCCTAGGTGGATGATGGAGTTGTGCTACCAGATAAAGCGTCTCTCTTTCTTACAGCAATTGAAGACGCAGACTACAAAGAAGATAAAATTGAGTGTGAGTTGTTGACCTCTTGATTTTTCAGTTACATGATGGCTCGGAGAATTGAACCTAATAGCTGCAAACTACTAAAACCCCTCACCATTAGGTCACACCAAGCTACTTATTACTTGCCTCTTGCTATATACAAGTATATTAATCTTTTGATTATTATATACATATTTTCTAATAGTATGTTTGCAATAGAAAAGACAATCAATTCTTTTTTCCTCATGTGGGACTAATAAATTGATGTCAGTTGCTGTTTTCGCACGTGCTTAAAAACTTCAAATGTCAAGTTTTACATGAGAAATTTTGCTATGCAATTATATTCCTTATTTAACTTGTATTCTTTTAAATTATATTGCGTTTTCTCTTTCTATGGCAGTTTGGAATAATGTATATGGTTTTAACATGAACTGCATCAAGAAGCAAGCAATTATGGAGCCTCTTGTTGACACAGTTGACAAAAATCAGATTGTTACAAATTGCCAGCTACTCAAGGTGGGTGATTATAGATTATTTGATTTTTCTTAAATTCAATGTCCCATTCCCATGCATGCTTGAAGTTAGTATGCATTTGGCATTCTGAGTTGGCCCAAGAATTTCTTGTTTTCTTTGAGTGATGCGAACTGATTTGCTCATCTTTGTTCAGACGATGGATATCTCTAAGATGGTACCTGGAGATGCTTCCTTCACAGCACCTTTTAAGCTTGTAGCTGAACGTGATGATTATATTCATGCTCTTGTTGCTTATTTTGATGTATCATTTACCAAGTGTCATAAATTGATGGGCTTCTCTACAGGTTTATTTCTTCTCTACTTCATGAGTGTTCTTAATTTTATTTTTTTTGGTTTTGTTTCTTTGTTTTTGGGGGGACTTGAATTGAATGCCATGCTGTGACATGTAGTCTGTTCATTAATGTAAATGTTTTTTCTTTTTTTTTTTCCCCCTCTTTTTCAATTGGATTCGACTTTTTAAAAAAGGCTCAGCTTCTACCAAAAGAGATCAATGGGAGAAAAAAGAAAAGCGAATACAATGAAAACAGCTAATAGCTGTTTTTTAGCTGTTTTCAAGAATTGCTACGAACTAAACTGGATAAACTTGTTCTCTCTCTTTGGAAACTATGCATAACCTCAATCAAGAGTTCTTGAAAACTTTTGTGTGGGTTAGGTCTTTTATATTCTCCCCTTTTCTTCCATGTTTTGAGAATGAGCACATAGCATTTAATTATGATGATTAGTTAGATTTAATTTCATTCGAGTTTGGGGTTATGCCCCAAACATGTTGAGAATTTGTTAATATATGCTATGGATTTAGCTCATGAACTTTTATACAGGGCCAAGATCACGTGCTACTCATTGGAAGCAAACAGTCCTTTACCTAGAAGACGTGTTGACCATATGTGAGGGAGAAGCAATTGTAGGGAGCATGACCGTGGCACAAAATAAAAAAAATCCTCGGGATGTTGATATAATGCTCCAGTATTCATTAAATGGTCGGCGATGCACAGGTTCAAGAGTTCAGTATTTCAAGATGCGCTGAGCCTGGTCTTTGGGAAGATATTTTCATAATGCTTTCCAAATATGAGGGATATTAGTGGGTTGGGGAAGAATTAACAACAATTACTGCCCCTATATTATTTATAGAGGGCCGGCTTTTGTAAGGGCCGTGACTTGTTTGCAATTTTGCTTGAATTCATTCCCACTATTGCTTCCGGATGTAATGATGAAAAATTTTGAAATTTTATGTATTTTTTATCATTGAATTCTTTCCCCCATTTCCAAGAGGAAGATGTACCTGTAATCAATTATAGATTGATCTTGCTAATTTATAACGCATTTCTGGAGTCTTTTGTCTAGCATGGTATGAAGGAGGATAGAAGATTAGATTTTCAAGATGTACTAAGAAATTTGAGCTCTTTTGCTTTATGGTTCCTTTCTTTATGTTCTAAACGCCCAACTAGGCAATAGTGATCCTTCCTTTCCCGCTTAGGGTGTATTTGGTTGGAGGATTTTAGGGGAGGGGGTCAAATTTACCTCTCCTCCAAACTCTTAATTTGGAGGGGAGGGGAGAATGTATTTTTTAAGTTTTAATTTATTTTTTTATTTTTTTAATTTTTTAATATATTAATATTTAATAAAAATTAAAATAATTTTTTTATCAGAAATTAAAAATAAAAAAAAATAGAATTTATAATTTTTTAAAAAAATTATTGATATAAATAATTTTTTATAAAAAATAAAATTAAAATATAAAGGATAAATTTGTCTAAATATAATTACCTCTCCTCTTTTTTCTTTCTGAATCAAACAATAATCTCTCCTTCCTTCTTCTCTCTTTTCCTCCCTTTCAACCAAACAAAATTTATTAAACCTTTTCCTTTCTCTTCCGTTCCGTTGAACCAAACAGAGCCTTAAGTTATATTGCTCTATGTTGGTACTTCTTGCCTTTCAATGTGTTTTCACCTCCCTTTTCCTTTTGGGAAGGGCGTGTAATCTACTTAATGTTATAAACACCATTAAGAGGAAATTCAAGGAAATCTTTTTTCCCCTAATAAAATAAGACACATCCGACATATTGCAAAGGTTTTCTAACTCGATATCTGCGAGAGGGGAAGGGTGACAAACAATCCACCATCGTAAATCAACAACTGTCACACAAAAGTACATGAAGTAGCAAATCCCTCATTAGAACATAGATTATCCCAAGCGGTAATCATATGGAACATGTGAAAGTCTCAGAGTCACATTTCTTCCCTATAATTCTTCTTCCTGCCGTTCTTGGACTTTGGGACCTTCAATGAACCTTTGTCAACACAAATCACGAAACGATTGAAGTTCTTCAGCAATCAAGAGTTAGGTTCTAATGCCCTAAAGTTCTGACTTGCCTGCTTTGGGGCCCTTCTTTGAAGTGGCTGCCTTCTTTCCCCTCCACCACTGCCTTAAGCGATTGGAGACCGTGTTTGCATGTCTCTTCAGCGTCATAGCTCCCTCCGAAATTCCTTTTCTTACCTTCTGTTTCCAGTCACTTCTTCCACCTCCTTTTTCTCTCAAAACTTTTCCCTACAGGATGAGGATTTTCTCAATGATCAGTGATTCTAAAAGGATTTCAATCAATATAAGAATATATGAGATTCTCTTGATACCAATTTTGAAGGGAAGCCAGCCTCATCATCATCATCATCCTCATCTTCATCATCACCATCTTCACCAAAATTCTTCATGTTCATTAAATCCTCCCTTGAGTACATTTTCATGTTGGGTGCTCCTGGCATCCCCTGAAGTAGAATGAAATACAGTATGAACATACTGTGTTACCAATAAAAGACTGCAGCAAGTACTGTATGGATGAATCCCCACCAAGGCTTTGATTCAGGTGGTACGAAGTTCAGGGTAGCTTCTAGGTTTTGCTCATGTTAATTCCAATTTGCACTTAATCAGTTAATCTATTCCTCGTAAGATAAAAGGCAAGAAGGGAAAGAAGCTAACTACCTCCATAGATTTTAATAGCCTTTCCATTTCAGCCTCTTTAGATGACTTTGGAACAAAGGGTTCTCCTGAAGGCCTATCCTGCAATACACAAAAGATCTTCTGATGAGAACTCAAGCATGTAACTATTCAAACAATAATGTTAAGCGCATACAAAGTTTGGATAATGTCATTGCATTAATAAAGTTCTAGCATCCGCATTACATAGCCCAAAGAAGGGAAGATGACTTTAATTGGTGGGAAATTTGTATATCCAACTGTCAGAATCTTGGAGGCAATGAACTACAATTGCATATAAATAGCATGTATAATAAGCCCAAAGCATATTTCTAACCATATAATAAGCATTAAAATAAATTTAAATTAAAAAAAGAAAGGAAAAAGCTGATTCATACCATTAACACAACAAGCGTCTAAATAGTCGTATAGCATGTGAAGAATTAAGAAAGGGAAAGGAAAATAAAGGAATTGTAGAGAAGCGACATTCCACTTAAAACTTTGGAAGTTACATCAGGCTAGATCCACTGGGACTCTATAAATGTATAGATAGTTATATGAATATAAGGATATTCTGCAGAAAGCCAATTGGTAAGTTATCCCTTGCTCCGGAACTAACACTTACTAAAGCCAAACCATATTTCATTCAGTCAATAATCAAGTATTTTAGGGATTGGCTTGGTGCTTGCTATGTTATTAAAAATTTGAAGACAA
This sequence comes from Erythrophleum fordii, assembly GCA_032878935.1. Taxonomy (NCBI): domain Eukaryota; kingdom Viridiplantae; phylum Streptophyta; class Magnoliopsida; order Fabales; family Fabaceae; genus Erythrophleum; species Erythrophleum fordii. The sequence goes on along the minus strand of JAVQMF010000049.1, from coordinate 14,526,115 downwards.
TGAAGAAAGGAAAGTATTAAACAGGCAAAATCTTCTATATTGGAATTAATTATGATGACTTATCCTTTACGTATATGGAGTACTAAGAGTGCGATCACACCTACTCAAGCTGAACACTAACTAATTATATAAAGCAAAGGACAAGCACGATAACTGGTCCCTATAAAGTAGCAGCAGTCTGACTCAGTAGTACTGAAGAGGCTCAAAATCAAATTAATATATATATATATATATATCACGATCAATGTGGATACATCAACCCATGAAAGCTATACATCAATATCAACCAACAAATTTCAACAAAAAACAAAAACAAAAATCAACCCAAAAAATGAGAAAAGCTATATGACAGTAATAAACATATCACCGGAAGTATCAACTTCAGAATGAAGTTACCTTGGGTACAGGGGGTGGCTTGGTACTGCATGCCTTAGTAAGGTCTTTACAGAAATAACTGAGCAATGAGTCAATATCAGGCTTAGATTTGTATAGATATTCAGCAACATCTGTATCAGAATATCCTATCACCTGCAAATTCCAAATTAGCAAGTCATCATTATTAAATATCTCTGAACATAGATTTATTGAGTACCTTAAGGGTGCTTTAAAAAATTACATATACATGGGTAGAAAATTCTAAAAAATAATATATTAAATGTAACTCTGTCCCGTTCTATCTCTCCTCTATAAAATGTTGCCATTTCAGAATCTACGAGAAGATCTATTTCACGGGCAATAAACAAGAGCATCGAGTATAAGGTGGAAACTGTGCCATACCTCCTGACACGTCTGCTCAATTGTCTTGCATTCAGAATTGCATTGTCCTTCAGTGTCTTGTTCCACCAGCTGATAAGAAAGAAAGTTGGATAAAACAATTTATAGGTATTAATACTAAGTTAAAGCAACAAGCTATTAGCTCACATTTAACTGTTACTCCATCCGAAATCCAACAGAAACAACAAAAAGCCGTAAAGATACAGAAAAAAAGAAGCATGGCAATCTCAACTTGTAATAGAATTCTGTAAAATATTTACAAAACTGAGGAGTTCATCAATCCTAGTACCTCCAATCTATCTTCATTTTCTACAATATCTATATGCAATATCCAATCTGCTTCCGCCTTTTTGAGATTGCAAACATTCTCCGCTATTTCAATAATCTGGTACTCCGAGATCTAGCACCCAAAATCAACCAATTATTTTACAGAAAACTACTAAAGCCCAACTTCCTAGTTCTCAAAAGGGCATAATGAAGCGATTTAGAGGAAATCCAGATTAAAAAAATATACCTTTTTCGGAGCGATCTCTGCTTGCCTTTTCTGAACCTGCTGATACAACTGCTTAGCAAGCTTTTCACAAACTTGGCATTTGATGTACGGAATGTCTTCCCTTCTAGAGCTTGCCACTGGTTTCTTGGAGCAGTGTGAGAGCGGCACCCACGCTGAAGTAAAGAGTGATACAACCACGACATAAACCAAGGCCTTCATCTTCCCCTTAAGTTTTTTGAATCCGAATAACCCAAAGAAACGGTTCCTTGGAGATCCTTCAAAAGACGAGTTTTCACGAAATTAATCCAAGGTTTCATATGTAAGATCAAGAGAAAGGTAACCAAAGACTAAGCATCTTATATTTTGATTAATTTATAGGGTTTTTGTTACACTCACATTTCCAGCAATCTGATTGGTTGAGAGAAGCTTAAAAGAGCGGGCCACTCTCTTTCGACCAATAAGGTGCAAGAAAACACGTAGTGCGGCTTTAATATTAGATTTACAATTTCCCCCAAAAAAATATGAATCAAGTAGTGCATCGTCGTTTCTACACAATACGCAATATTCGACATTGTCGTTTTTTGAAAATGAACCGGTGCCATTAAAACCTCTGTTAAACCCTAGAGTCCCACATTGTCGTGTTATCGGAGGAATTAGGGCTGGGCTGCGGCACGAGTTTTAACGGAATCACCTTCCATCGTTGATCGGCATGCCTTCGGGTCTGATGGAGTCCACAAAATCCATAAATTTATCTAATTTTGTCCCTTTGGTGGGTGAAAACTACGATCTCAAGCTGAAACAATCAATCCAAGACCTTTTAGCTGAAATTCGCCAAGAAGCCCCGAATTTTTCTCTCTATGTTGAGATATTTTATCAATTAGTGCAAGCTAAGGTTGACGCACCCTTTGAGGCGATCTGGGTCTATGCTGCCCTTAACTTTCGTAACAGTAATTGTGCTGAAGGTGATGCCTTGGATCGAATATTAGTTGCAAAAGACTTGTTTCAGCTGTTATCTGCATGTTCAGCTTCGTCTGGTGCTTCAAAGTGTATCGCATTATTGGTTCCTGTCGTCTTTGAGGTATACAAAGTGATTCTGAAATTGTTTCCGGAGGAATTAAGCATCAAGAGAGAGAAGAAAGCAATGAGGGAGGCCAAGTTTTTATTGGATAGTATTCTTGGGTATATAAGTGTTTGCTGTAGTATGAATTCTGACGAGGAACATGGTTCTCTTTGTCCGAATTTGATTATCCCTTTTACGGATTTGGTTTGTGTTTGGACAAGTTCAAATGAAGAGTTGGAATCTTTCTTGCCACTTGTGAGCAGTGATGTTTGTCGTTGGCTTTGTACGAGAGAATCAGAAGTTGGCTACTTGGCTGCTGCTGTTATGATTCAAGCGTTTTTCTTGAAACTGTGCTTGAGTTTCCATTTGGCAAAGCCGAGCAATGAATTGGAAAAGAATCTGAAAAGCTGGGCCTTTGGCTCAATATCTAGCTTTCAAAATGCATGTTTTTTTGGTCAGTAAGGTTTTTTGTTTGGTTTAAATTTCCTTCCATTTTTGCTTATCTGTTACGACAGTATGACTGTAAGCTGGATCTGTATCCAACTGAAAAGCATATAGTGGCAAACTCGACAGGCCAAAACTATCCGTGGCACAAATTGTTGAGTCTTTAGCTTTTCCCGCTAAATGCATGAATTCTTATGTAGGCCTGTTCATGTTATCTTGGTATAATTTTGGACCTAGAGTAGTCTCTTCTTCCCCCCCCCCCCCCCTCTCTCTCTTTTTTTTTTTTTTTTTTTTTGTTAATTGTTGAATTTGGTTGGCCTGCTAATGGATGAACTTCCATGGAATGAACTTGATCATTTAATTTCACTTATCTCCAACCATTGTATCATTTTCTTGTTCCTTGTTTGACGTGGATTTATCTTGTGTCAACCAGAGACCCTCATGAGGACAACCCTGGGGATGCCTTTGCCTCTGAACTCAATATTGGTTAGTATGTCTTTCTTGTAAATTTTTGTTAGCATTTTATGTTATTTCTTGCATAGGTGCGAAATTATGTGCCGTTCCGTGTGCATATCAGCATATTCATATTCATGCATCCTTGAGTTCATGCAAAATGTAACGATTCCCTTTCCCCCTTCTTTAAATTCAGAATTCATTTTGTAACAATACATGTGAATCCCAGAAGTATTTAACCTTGTACCTTAACCTATGGTTCAATGCACAGCCAAAGTAATATTGTTTTTGTGCCACTTTGACTGGATATTGGTGTTCCCTCTTGGGGTTGAACTTTCTCTGATATCAACAGATTGACCAAGGATTTTTTTGAAGCTGGACAAGTGGTGGAATTCTAGATTTTAATGTACGGTGGAATTTAAAAAAAAAAAAAATTACAAACTGAAAGGGAACTGAAGAATTAAGTGATTATGTTTATAAATAAAAATAGCATAGTTGTCAATATCTTGGAATAGTTGTTAAGTATTAATTACTCATTTTTTATCAATAAAAGAAAATTAATTAATTGTTGGTAATGGTCTCATGTCCCACATGAAAGTTGAAACTAATCAATTACATTTTTGTTGTGAGGAAGGTATCATTTTTAGAATCTCATCAGAGGTAAGCATGTATCTGATCTCCAGTTACGATGTTTGTTAATAGTGTTGAATTGCTTCTACAGGTTTTTGGATGAAATTATTGCTGTTATTTTTTCATGAGTCCATCTATTATTGGAGTGTCATGATTCTACATGGTCTGTCCCTGTACTCTTTTTAGGGCAGGTTGGTGTCTGTGTTTTAAACTCAAGCCATAAAAGTTATCACTATGGAATATATCTATGCAGAAACCTGAAGATGAACTTCTGTTGAGGAAAGTTTTGTTCGATGCTGTTTTGTTAGTGGAGTACCCCTTCCTTTACCTAAATGCCAAGCTCATAAAGAGCCTAACACTGACAAGATTGATTGTTACCCATGAGGCTGTAGAGTATTTTAGGTATGTAGAATCAATTATTTTATATGTATTTTTCTCATTGTACTTCCAGAATGGAATTTCTAATAATCTCTCTTAATGTAGAGGCTGTGGGGATGAGAACAGAGCTATCTCTTATGTAAAGGCCTTTTCTGCTTCTCGTATACCTTCGCAAATAATTAAATGGGTTACAAACCAGCACAATTTGGAGGAAAAAGCAAGTAGAACAAATGGATCCTCACCCAACGCTCTGATGAGTAAGTTGCTCTGGTTTTTACTATATCTAGGATTGCAGACAAGTTAGCCAATGAATTAGAGCTGACATATTTCATTGTATTTAATCTGCTCTCTAGAATGGCTTCTGAGCCTTGAGGAAGATAAAGGGATTGAAGTTTTTGAAGATGAATTTTTAAAAAGTCATGCCAAGTTAGGTCTTGATTTTTCCCGAGCAGGGCATTTGGAAGCTAACTTGGAGAGCAAGATAGCAGACGATGACCTTTTTTATGTTGATAAGATAAGGAAGGAGGGAAATACATGTGAGGAGGTTGAGCAAAACAAATTGGCAAGTGCTGCATTTGTAGCTGCTGCTCAAACTATGAAGGTAACTGATAATGGAAAGCGAAAACGGAAAGGTACAAGTACTGAAAGGAAGATTAAATCTGTCAAGTATGAGCTCCTTCCAGATCCCAATCCAGTCAATGCTGGGACCTCAGTTGGTAAGGATAGTTCAGGTGGTGAGAGTGAAGTGGAGGATCCGGTTGATTCGGACACACAAGATACAGAGTAACAAGTTTGTATAATATCGTAAAGCCACATGGTGGATCTATAATGGATGCTGCATTCGCTCTGTTGGTGTTTTCAAGCGGTGCTTAGGAGGATATTTTTCAAGAGCATGCCAAACTGCTACTTGATAAGCAAAAGATAATGAGAGCCTTCCGGGACCTGTGAGAATCTGCAGCTACCATATACACTACTTCAGTTTTGTCAGCTTTATCCTACCTTCTGTGTTTTTTTTAATAGTTTAGTTGATGCAGGCTCTAGCAAGTTTCGGCTTTAGATTATAACTTTCTTGAGGTGCAAAGGTTTTGAATCACGTTATATCATTAGTGTCTAAGATAATAATCTAATTAAATCTGGGCCGAAAATTTATTATTCACAAACTACTAACTTAGAAAGAATCTTTTTTTTTTTTTTTTTTTGGGGCCTTCTGGACCAATGAGAATTGATAGCTAAATTGACTTTTTTTTAACTAGGATCTGTACTCGCCAAGCTAATTGCATGTTCCAATTATTTCAATGCACAAAATAATTGTAATCTTTGAGTACTCAAAATTCTCTCGTTCGAAACTAAACATTTTCTAAACTGGTTGAAAGTCTATATTAGAGTGCCTATCTATATTTAACTGTTTCTACTTTGAAAAAAACAATTATTTATTGTAGTCCGTGAGAAGATTGTGACTCTACTACGGATATTTAAAAATATAAGTCACTTAAATATATCATAAATTACTCGAGTTTGAATGTCGACACATGGGATCAAGGACGGAACCAGGATTGAGCTATTGGGGGAGGGGATGAAAATTAAAAAAAAAAAAGAAGCATGTTTGTATATATAAACACTTTAGGCTAAAAAATAATATATGTAATCTTTTTTTTTTTTTTTGTAATTTATCAAAGCCAAATAAGGCCTTCTTAATTTCATATTATAAAGTTCTTTTATAATTGGGTCTATGTCAATTGTCAATAATATTCCTTCTAATATAAATAGTCATATATTTTGTAAGAAAAATAATCTTTCCTCTTATTCTTAAATTTGTTTTTTTTATAATGTTCATAGTTCACAATTAACAGCAACAATCAAATAATAACAATGCTTGACTTTTCTTGTTATATAAGTTAATAATACAAGTTAACATCAAGAATCAAATAATTAAATAATCAACAAGACTTAAAAATATCTTGACATTGGTCATGAGTTTGATTTCTTCAAATAAATGTAGCACGCCTGATTTTGTTTTCTAACTGAGACTATACTGTAAGTGATATTTTTTTATTTTTTAAATTTGATCGCTTTAGAATTGAAAAAGCATATATAAGTGATATATGCAAGTGAAAAATAATTTAATACATTGTACATGTGCATAACTGTAACTTCTAAGCTATAAAATGTCAAAATGAAGGCTGAAAGATATACATTCAGTTTTCGCTTGGTGGTCCTGCACGTTCAATTTGATGTAGAAAAAGAAAAAAAGAAAAAGGAAAATAATGATTGTCTTGGTTGAATGGGTGTAAGTAGAGAGTATAGAGTAGAAAGAAGGAGAGGGTCAAAAATGGAATGCAGAAAAGGGGGGGTCCCATGTGGAGAGTAAAAGTAGAAAGGAACAGAGTAAGCAACAGGGATGCAGAGTAGGCTTCCAAAATATCATCTTAACGAAAGCCGGAGGGGCAAGGCTTAAATCCGTCCCTGTACGGAATAAACACAAAGATTGGCCGAAACGTAAGCCAATGTGAAAAGCTGAAGTTTGTCGTTGAAAACGCGAAAGTTTTTCGTTGAAAAACTGGAATTGAATATTGCCAATTCCTCCCTATGCCTTGGTATCCCTTGGTTGCCAGTTCTTTACCCCACACACCGTCCTTTTTTATCGTAAGCTTGGCAGTTTCAATCAATCAATGGTTACATGTACTTGTTAAGCCCTTTCTAATAATTTCCTTTTGGGTCAATAATAATATTGATGTAATAAGTATTTAGACAAATTAAAAAATAGATGCGGAAGCACTCTGAAATTCAACTCACACAAACAATTTTTGAGGAAAAAGAAATAGTATGAAAGGAAAATTCTAGCTATTTCCATCAATTGTATGAAACACATGGACGGATCCAGTGGGCTGGTTCCCCAAACTGTTGGACACCCTCCCCCACCCACCCCTCAACAACCCAAAACAAAAACAGAAGAAGACAGAGACGGATAGAAAGGAGAGAGGCGTGCTTGCTCCTCTATGTTAATTTTTTTTTACATGTAATTTCTTACATGGGACTGTCTAGGAAAGAAACAAAAATATTTACTTTTACTATGAGATATCTATAGGTAATCTCTCTTTATAAATGATGATGTAGGTGGTTGGTACCTTGCAAAGCAATGGAGAACAAAAACAAGTCATTCCCTCTCCCCAATCAACCAATATTGCGGAGTGAGGGATTACTAAAGGTGAGTGTACAAACATTTCTTGACCCTTTTTCATTGGCTTCACACTGATTACATATTTGAATTTATTCAATTCATCCCACATAACCTAATAATCATGTGGCAGTATATACTGGAGACCAGCGTTTACCCACGAGAACCAGAGCCTCTCAAAGAGTTGAGGAATGTCACTAAAAGCCACCCTCTGTAATTTGCGCAACTCATCATCTTCCTCCTTCCATCTTTCACATTATTACTTCAATTTCATCGAGGTTCAATTCTTTCTGTTAGGCACTTTTTTGCCTCTTCACCTGATGCGGGTCAGCTGATAGCCTTGCTCTTGAAGCTTCTGAATGCAAAAAAGACAATTGAAGTTGGAGTTTTTACAGGCTACTCCCTTCTCCTCACTGCGCTTAACATTCCTGATGATGGAAAGGTTTGCATATGCTTCTTTCTTTCTTTCTTTCTTTTTTGTCTCCAATATATCTTTGTTAATTGCTACTGCTTGGGTGCCTAAAATTCCATTAATTGCAGATTATAGCCCTGGATCGAGACAGAAAATCTTATGAAATAGGGCTTCCCTTCATTAAAAAGGCTGGTGTGGAGCACAAGATTGACTTCTTAGAATCTCCAGCTCTACCAATTTTGGAGAAACTCTTGGAAGATGTAAGCACACGCTCTCCTGTGTCTCATATCATTTTCTATTTACTAATCAGAGTGTTCTGTAAGAGTAGAATGATTTGATGTGATGGTGCAGCCTGCAAATGATGGAAGTTTTGACTTTGCCTTCGTTGATGCTGACAAGATTAACTACTGGAATTACCACGAGAGGCTTATCAAATTGGTTAGGATTGGTGGGATAATTGCGTATGATAACACACTTTGGGGTGGAAGTGTTGCGTTGCCTGAAGAGGAAGTTCCAGAGACCAAAAGAGAATGGAGAAAGTGTATGCTTGCTTTTAACATAGCGATAGCAGAGGATTCTCGTGTGGAACTTGCGTTTGCTTCAATTGGTGATGGGATCAGTTTCTGCAGGCGCGTTCTCTGATTTTCATCCCAGTCTTGTGTGATCATCAATAACCTTATTGTATTGATGTTATGCAGTAACTAGTAAGCACTACCTAAGTTTATTATTTAAATAAATTCAAGTTGTATCTGTCTTTATTTTACAATGGAAGTGGAGCAAGCTGTACAATGAAAGTGGGATTAAATTTCCAGGAGTTGGCAAATGTCCCGCCTTTACTCTGTTCGAGTTCGTGCCTCATAACGTATGTTTCAAATTTGTTTCGCTTTTCCAAATTATAACTATTTGGACAGATCTTGAATCCTAAGGATGAAAGCCCACATGGAGCCATAGAAAGATGACCACCACTTGACATCTTAGTTCTTTGATAAATACAGCTCGACCAATCATATATGTACGCAAAAATTAATTGATATTGGTGTCATTTCAAAGTATTCTCAGTTATTAAATAATTTTTTATAAGATGAGTTTTTCACTAAATCCACTATTAGATAAAAAGGTTTAAATCATAAGTATTATATTTACAAAAATTGATATTAATCCAACACTATTTGTATTTCATATCAATATAAGACAAAATTAATATACAATAAAACTTTCAAATATTTAAACAGATGATTAATCATTTGATTAGATAATTAATATGATTTAATTTTTGTAAAATTTGACATGCAAGATTAACATGATAATTATTTCTAATTTAACAATTAAATTAATAAAATTAGGTTTAATAATAAAATATTACGAAATTTAAAAATATCAAATCCTATACTAATGTTAATTAATGCCTTCTCACTTATCTCAATTGTCCTCTCTCGCCTATCCTGATCTCACCTCAATTGTCATTTCTTTCTCTCGTCTATCTCACTTCAGTTGTCCATAATACTTAGAATACACATTTTATGATGAAAATAGAGTATGATATATGGGAGAAAAAATACAGTAGAACCATGTGTCACGATAGCAACAATTACTGTGCTCCATTGAGTGAGAACGTTATATTATGAAGTAGAAGAGTGAAAACCAGAGAAATCAACAGACAAACATGTCAAATTTGAAAAGGAGAAGCCTGAAGGAAAAAAGAAAAGTGAATAAATTTGGTACAGCTGGTGATGGAAAATAGATTAGGGATAAATATGAGTCGAGCTTGTGTCAACCTAATTTGTTATTGGTCTATATTTTTAAGCACTGTGCCCAGCACGGCTTGGCCTATAGCATTTTAAATTTCTTAACTAATTAATTGTGATTAAAATGATTATTAGGAATTATTAATATAAATTTGAGGAATGTAGGTAAATTATTAATTTCAAGAAACTTTAGAATTTTATCTAGACTATTAGAAATTTTTAAGAATATTTTGAGAATTTTTATAGATTATTAGGAATTTATTGAAATTAATTGGAATTATTTCCTAATTATCAAATAATAAATAAATATGGAATGAACTTATAGGAATTCATTGACCCTTAGGTCCCCAAAAATATAAGAAAAATATTTATAAAATAAAAACATCTAGATAAATATTGCTAAAAATTAAAGTTAGAAGTAAAATTTTAACTAAAACCTGAAATACAATTTTTATTGGATCAAAATAGAATTTTTTCCCAAAATACACAAAATAGAGTTAAAAAAATATCTTTATATGAAAACAACTATATCAATTTCAAAATAGCTTTTATTACTGAAGCTCATAACAAATTATAGCATAACTCTTTGAAATTGAGTCAAGGTTAGGTCAATCTTGGCTTATTTAACAAGCATATCCAATTTTGCCAAGGGAAAAATGTGAGGAAAAAAGTGGCTTCCTCAAAAAGCCAGTTGTTCACCCTCTATATATTTCTTGCCCTTAAGACTTCTTAACACCAACTTGCACACACATACACACACTCTGCCAAAATGGAGAAAGAGGCTAAAAGAGAGCGAGCAAGAGAGAGAATGAAAAAAGGGAAAAATAGTGAGAGTTTGAGGCTTAGAGGGAGAGAGACATGGAGGACATGAGAGGAACCAAGGCAAAGGAAGGAACAACCTTGATTCCCTACAACCTCATCATCTTACTTAACTAAGAAGTAGAATAAGTTAGAGTTCAAAACACCTACCTTACTCTTTCTTCCTCCTCTTTCATTATTCTCTCTTGAAAGGAGTTAAAACATTTCATCTTGCTCTTTCGCATCTAGTGGTATGGTTGGTAAACTCTGATGATGGTAATAGGACCCTTTGAAATGGCAAGTGGCTCATGTATAACTCAATCCATGCATTTTGTTTAAAATTTCCCATAACTTAGAGTTTTAGTTCAAAGGCATGCATGTGTTGTCTATGGCTATTTTGACATCCTACTGAGTGCACATAAATGTAAGAATGGCAAGAAAAAGGTTAGAAAACAATTAGGTAGCAAACTTAGTCTATAGTCAATAAAGGGCTAAAAGTGAGTATCAACTTGTGTCTAGGTGTTCAGGGCCAAATGAGAATCAAATGGTCTAAAATTTGAGTATGTTATGCTTAACATATAAGGGAAATAGTTGTCAAATTTCATAAATTTTAGAATTTGTTTGGTCACTCAATTGGACATTGAAAGTGCACAAACTTCTAATTCAAGCATTTTCTAGGAAGTTTTGCAAAAGTTTAGTAGATAAACAAATCCTTTTTAATCTAGGTTTTTTCTTACACTTATTCAACACATAGAGGATACTCCATACCAAATTTGATGAATTTGGAGATCTATACAAAACATGATGCGAGTAAGAACATGGTTATAATGCTGAAATGCATAACAAAGCATATTTTGCTTTGTTCATGCCATTGTGCCCCACATTTTATCTAAGCTCCCTAGACAGCCCATAAAAGTACCACGCCATGGCTCCATCTCTTTTGAGTGTTTTTAAGCACTTTTCTTGCATGTTTTGACTACTAATAAGAAAATATATGTCAAGGGAAAGTTTAATGAAGGTTAAAAAGAAATTAAATAAGCCTAATATGAGTAGTTAACAACTCTTAACTAAGCCACATGATTTATGGGTTAATTTATGACGTTTACATAAATATTTATGATGGAAAATTAGTCAAATAAGGATTCTAGTATGGCTTATCCATTAAGAAACTAAAAGACTCAATATGAGATGATTGATTTAAAATAAAAGGTGACCTTAACATGAATCTTAACTAAAGAGCACCAATATATGGACATGGACCATGTTGAATGATAATTATTTAGTTAACCTATGATCATATAGTCATAGATTAATTGAAGAGACAAGCATAGCTTATTTATTCAAGTGATGTAATTGAATTACCTATTATATAATTATGCTTAAGGTATTTATGGCTTGTCTATGCTTTGAAGATATATCATGTTAATTGAAGTTCTATTCATGCTTGTTTAATGAAATAATATATGTTTAATGAAATAATATATGATGACCATGAAGCATGACCTGAATAACCTAGAATATGGAAAATGAATAATGTGATATATGGCTCTAAGATATGTTATAGCTAGATACGGTATCTCCAGTTATATGATATTTGGTTATCCAACCAAACCATTGTTATGTAATTACAATTTAGACATAGAGGCATATATGGTTTATATAATTGATGCAATTTGACTATCTTTTTATATGACTATGATTCATGAGTAAATTAGTCATGATTTGACTATGCCTAGCTGAATAAAGATTGATTATTATCTTACAGGAACTTATGTTATCAATGTCTGCCTCATAGAATAAGTATGATAACAATATACATGACTTGGATAACTTGAGATATAATTAAAGGGTTAGATGATCATTAGGGAGGTGAATTTGATGTCAAGAACAAGAGATGATACTCAAGGCAGAAACAAGATCCTTGAGGGATGAATTTTTGATAGGAAATGGTCTTTGAATACGAGATTTTATAAACTCCTAATTTTATGATAAGTCTTCAAAAGACAAAATTTTGAAGCAATAGAAGCGTAATAGGGCATCATCAATAGGGATAGTATTAAAGGGCAAAGACCTTATAAGGAGTTGTCCATTAAAAAGAAAATGTAGAATATGATCATTATAAAAGAGAGACTAAGATAAAGCACTTAAAAGGTAAATAGTGATTGAGATAAAGCATTAAAGAGGTATATAGTGACTAATGTAACATCATTCTCTTAATTAAGAATCATTTAATAATATTTAAGTAATTCATAATAAATTGAACAGTATTAAGAAAATAATTAAGAATTAATCTACAACTAAAAAAGGGAGATTTATTAAGTTTTATATTTACAAAACATAAAAAAAATTTGGAATTTTTTGGGATTTAACAGGAATTTTTTAGAATTTTCATGGATTATTTGGAATAATGTGTAATTATAAAATTAGAAGAAATTATAGAATAAATACTTGAGAAGTTAATTTCTAAAAATTTTCAAGGCTAAAATACCTTAGAAGTATAAGAAAAATATTTAAAAAATAAAAATTTTTTAATAAAAATTATGAGGTCAAAATATAAATATTACAAGTTTAGGGTAAAAACCTGTAACTTTTATGGGACTAAATGTAATTTTGGGGGCTTAAGTGTAATTTTATCCTATACCAAAATATAATTCTTACCAACAAATTGAAGCTACAATTATAATGAACTTAAAAAGTTGAAAGTTTTAATATACATTTTTCTTTAATTAGTAATAATTTCTATATGTAATACTAACCAAATTAAGATAAAATTTCATTTGTTGGTGCATGATCAGATTGACTTGCTCACAAAGTTAATAGACTTAAAATGTGCTAAGAGAGGAAGGCAAGATTTGAAGGAAACAATTTGTACTTTTTATTTATTTCCTTTTGTTCATTCCTTCTTACATCTATGAGAATATAGAAAGAGAGAGTTGAGAAATAGAAGGAGTAGAAAGAGAAAGAGAGAGAGAGAGAGAGAGAAATATGCAAAGAGCAATGAAAGTGTAGAAGAGAAGAACTTAAAGGGAAAACAACTAAAACAACTTACAGACTAGCTCAAGGTAAGACACATCTTGTCTTACTAAGATTCTTTGTATTGAATTGCCACCCTTTACTCTTTCATTTACTCAGTTTCTCTCTCTCTCTCTCTCTCTCTCTCTCTCTCTAAGTCTGTTTGAATCTTAAATAGTGAAATTTAGTTTTGGGCTTGTTTGATGCTTTTTAAAACCATATATGATTTTTTTGTATTGTTGAATGCTTTTTATATATCTAGTTGACGATAAAGCTCCACATTATTCATTATCTATGTTTTCTCTTTCTAAAAGGGGTGTTATAGTAGCCTTTTAAGTCCTTGAGTTTGATCTTAGATTTTACCTTGAATGATATCCTTGATGAGTTAAATGGTTGTGGTGTGGTTAGAATGGGTTGTAAGCCTTATATGCTTACCGTATTCATTTTTTCTTTAAGAACCCAACTATGGTAAAATCTAAAACCTTTGGTTTTGATTGATATATTATGATTCAAAGCATGTATTTGTGGTATATAAATGATTTTAAAGCATTGGAATGCTATTGAGGTCATTGAAAATACATAGATAAAAATTTAGCTCGGTGAGCATTAAAAATTTATAGCTGCTGGAGATAGAAAATGACTTAGTGCAGTGGCATCAATCCCTCTATCTGCACAAGGGAATGCTAACTTTTGTGATTTTGAAGAAGGTTTTGCATTTTATACCTAGTATATATGTAAATTAAGATAAATGTGATCTTAGGAACTCTTATTCAAGTCTTTTAAACTTGAGATCTCTTTTATGATTGATGATCACGTAAGTTGCTTCATTTGTTTTTGTGACACCTCAATCTACTACCGCTACCTAGCCTCTCTATAGGCTCGGTTCCAGATGACTTCCAAAGGATCACTACTCTTTCGTGGCATTTACATGCTATGAACCGGGGTTTCATATACTCATATTTCACCCCGTGGGTCCTGTGAATCCATCATTCAAATTCTCAACTCATACTCCATATATACGACTCATACATGGCATGAAAAAAAACCATAGGCCACGGGTATAGAGCCGAAAACCATAAAAATTACATTTTCTCACTTGGGCCCAAAAGTCATATTTTGGCTCTAAGTTTGGAAAATCATAAGAAATTGTAGAAAAATGGGAATATAGCAAACTTTAGCTTGCTGGAAAGCTCTAAGTGTCAATTTTACACTAAAAATCATTTCCAATCACAAACACATCGTTTGGGCCAAGTTTGACATTGAAAATGGGAGGAAGGTCCAGCTATCACTGTTTCTGGTGCAGCTTTCTGTCATGACTTTCGAAAATTCATAACTAAATCCACAAAAATCCAATCTGGGCACATTATACCAATTTGGAAAGATATGGATGTCTACTAGAAGAAAAAAATAAGTTCAGATCAGTTCAGTAGCTCCTGCACCCCGAAAACCGATAGAATAGTGATGGGGGTCAGATAAGCTCACTAATGCTGATACAGAACTTCAGTCGGTTCAATCTCTCTCTACAGACCTCCGATTTGGGTGATTCTAGTTCTTACAAGTCACTTTGGTTTTCTAGTTTATGTGTATAAAGTTTCACCACATTTGGAATCCATTTGGTCTAAAAGTGCCACAGATTTCATTTTCTGGTTTAGATGAACAGTACATGACCAATCCATTAAATTCTCTCAAATATTTTATAATCCTCCGAATATTACCCACTTTAGCTTCTCAAGAAGCTTTCTACAAACTCTAGAAGCATGCCAAATTTCATGGCAAATGGAGCTCATCCGGTCATACTTTGACGGAGCTCTCAAAAATACCGGTTTTGGCACCCCAAAGGTCCAAAACGGGTCTAGATAGCCTCTCACACACTCTCACTCCACATGGACAAGTTTAAAAGCATAAGACTAGTATATCTAACATGTCCATATGATCCAAATCATCATACATTCTGTTTTCACTATGCTACGGCCAAAAATACACTACTACATCCATGCATCAAAGGGGTAAAAACCCACATTTCCATTACTTTGGCTAATAACAGAGTTCATACATCATCCTTTCATATTTCTACATGTGTTACAAACTTTACATCTTAAAAATAGTGTGCACATCTTCATTTGGCACCACTTTACATCATATATACATCACAATATCAAAAGAAAGTAATATCTCTAACTATGCATGCTCCTAGGCTCCTTGGTGTGTGCTCGGTTCTCCTTGAGCTCCACCTAGCATATTAGTTGGGAGGGGAAAGGGGTGAGATTCAGAGAATCTCAGTAGCTCAAGCACTCAATCCAGCAAGCAATCAAGGCATATAACAAGTCAAAGCATGTGAATAAGCATTTAGCTATTCTCAAACATCCAACACATAATGTACATGCTATGGAATTCACAACAATGCCAAAAATGGGCTCCAGAGACTTTTGGTCTAGCCTCACCCGAGTCTAGGGGCTTTTGGATGGCCTCACCCGAGTTTAAGGACTTTTGACTTGGCCTCACTCGTTTGAGACTTTTAGCCTTGTCTCACCTATCTCAAGGGACTTTCGGTTTCACCGCACCCATCTCAAGGGACTTTCGGCACTACCGCACCCGAGCAATTCCCACAACTCATTACACAAGCATATTGACATCAATGCATCAAAATAATAGCATATGGCATATTCCACACATTCAGCATATACATATCATACAATGACTATCATATCTAAGAATGCAACAAGAAAGAGTGAAAAAGAGAGCTACCTTCGGAGCCAAAGCCAACACAAGCTTTTCCTTTCAATTTCTCCTTTCCCTCCTTAGGTCCACAATCACACCTTGATGTAAGTGTTTCACTTGAGCCTAGACACACCAAAAGCATGCAATTACTCTCTTGTAATTTAATTTAGAGCAACCCTCTATCACACATAACCTAGGGTTCTCTCTCTAGAATGCCATTACCCCTTTCTCTCTCTCAAGCTCCCATGGTAGTGGAAAACCTCATTTTCAAAGAAACTCAAGGATTCAAAAGAGTTTTCCACTTTCCCTCTTCTGACCCATGCCCAAAATCCGTCCATTTTTACAATTAAAACCGCAGAAAGAGAGGGCAAAGGGAGGGGATCAGAGTTCTAAAGAGAAATGGGAGAAGTTACCTTACCTTCCCCTTGATCTTCCTCCTTCTCTTGATCTCTCACACTCTCCACGCCTCTTTTCTCTCTTTGGGTCGAATCTTAGGGCAGATATGAGAGAAGAAATGAGTTTGGGTGTTTAATGAAGCCTAAATCTCGCTATTTACTCTTTTCCGGACCGACTCTCGCTACGGCGAAAACTAACCTTCGCTATAGCGAGCTCGTGTAATCTGGCTTCGCTATGGCGAGGTGTAGCCTTCGCTACGGCGAGATCGCGTCAGTTCTCTTCACTATGGCGAGATTTACCACTCGCTATGGCGAAATCGCGTTAGTTTCAGACTTCACTCTCGCTATGGCACACGCTACAGCGGGCAACTCCCTGGTTTTTGTATAACTCGCTATAGCTAGAATCGCCTTCGCTATTGCGAACTAGCTCTCTCGCTGTAGCGAGACCGTTTCTCGCTATTGCGAGAGGACTTGGCAGAAATTCTGGATTCCGAAAATTTTCAGATTTCATTTCCTTTCTTTTCCCTTTTCTTTCCTTTTTCCCGGTTGTTACAGTTTCCTAGGAACCTTAAGTGCTAATAAACTAAAATTATAATAATAGCCCCTATGTTTGAATGTACGCATGGACCTTATGCATAGATGACCTTACTCCTTCACAAACTATAATTCCTATACATGGAAGACTCAACTACAAATAATGCTTATGTATAAATGACCATATCCCCATATATATTGGTATTCCTATACATGAAAGATTAGACCCTTAACAATACCCATATATGGATTATTAGTGCTTGAAACTACTAAATATGGACTATGGTCTCTTAAAATAACAAAGATACTAAAAGACACATTTAAGAGAAATAGTTCCAAAGGAAATCAGAAGCACTTTGTGACTTGTACACTGTGTAATGATATCTGTGCTGATATATGTATAGATGTACACTTTGATGAATTTATATAAATTGATGAGTTATTTTTCTGAGAAGGAATATTTAGCATTCCATAGCATCATGACTATATTTTGGTCATATTTATGGTAATTAAATTTTAGATGATGTCAATTTCTTTATGAAGATGGACCAGCTTCTCTTTTGATATGGAACTTCTTAATTAAGATGGATAAGATTCCTTTTAGGGATGGAGCTTTTCTTTGAATATGGACTAAGAAACCTTATTTCTTTTACATGTGATATGAGTCCACTTTAGGAAATGCTTTAGATACCATGTTTTATGATTGGTTTCTATATTTATACTTATTATGTATACTTTAATGGTTATCTCCATGTTCAAATTTAATGAATGAAGGAATGTGCTCATCCACCCTTGATCATATACTATTTTAAAAACTTAGACCTCTGCTTAGTGGTATGGAACATTGAGTATAAAGTCTATGCATTTCTTAATTTAATAGAACCATATCATTAAGAGGGAATGGATTCATGTTTCTACTAGATAAGTTTATGTCTTAACATGCTAATATATGATGACGAGAAATATAGTGATAGCACATATGCACGACTTATATTATGTGCTTTATTATTATGATTATTGTCACCTAATATGTTAGTTATTAATTGCCATGTTATTTATTCTTATATATAAATATATATACATATATGATGTCAATATATGTCAAATAAACAAAAGAAATAAAATGTTTTCTACACACATGACAGTTGAACCATTATCCATTTTTAAAACTTATGATTGTCTTATTGAGAATTTATATGATTCTCACTTTGTATGATAATGTGTTCACCAAATCAGAGTGCTTGTCACTAAATATGTAGTTTAAGTAAAGTGGATGTATGTGCAGATACCAAGTGTTTGTTAGGTGTGTGTGCTTATAGATATGAAGACTATAGTAGCAATGGAGGATACAAAGTAGATGCCCCTAAGTCCTAGTGTGCCTAATATGCCATTGATGTTGGACTTAGATAATTAGGTTCTTGGATTCCTTTTGTTGTACATATTTGCTCCCTAGCTAACTAATGATTTTTTATTCAAGGATTCCTTTTGTTTATATGATAAGTACATATGTTTGCTTTAAATACTGATTAGCTAAATGATATGATGATGATGTATGTATGGTGATATCCTCATTATAAGGATATCCACCAAATGTTATGATGTTTTTGCCCATGCTATCTTAGTGATATGTGAAAATTTAAATTCCTTATTTATCAATTGTGTAATTTTCTTATGGTTTACATAGTAAGTAAAAGGTTAAATAACTTCAACTACAATTAAACCAAATAATTAATAATCAAATTATATGTAATCAGTAAAAGGGTTACAACTAAGATAAGGCACTAAGCAATAGAGACAAGACAATTATTTAGCAAAGGGTGATAATCTCTAATTTCATATATTTATGGATTTATTTTATAGAATGCCCTAGTTATGTTTACTCCTGTCCATAATGATATATTTTGATGATCATAAACACTAAGGAGAACAGTTCCTAATTCAGGGCATTAAAAACCTAGGTTTGTATCAAGTGGTATAATATATCTGGTACAATACTTATGAAATAATTTTCTCACTTTTAAGATAGAATTATTTGTGTCTCCTTTAGACAGGGCCTATACAATCATATGATGATGATGTACTATGGGACTACTATTTATATGAAATATGGTAAGGCCTTGTGAAAGCAAGAGTGATATATACTAGTAAGTATGAAGTGATGTGGTATTCAAAGATATTTATTTGAGTTTGCTAAATATTGATTCAAGTGCTACTTGAGCATGATAAATGATATTATAATGAATTTGTGCTTTATTATATCTAGATGTAATTATGTGTCATGCAACTATGTACGCTATGTTGATCATCATGAGTATCATTATATTAATCATAATTGTGATATTGTAATAAAGATTAGGAACATGTTGTTTCATAGGTAGATATGATACTATTAGAAAAGGCTGAACATAATGAATGTGCATACGTATGTTCTTATGATTTGATGTTTCTATGTATGTATGCTTTTGTTATACTGTGATATGTCTATTATCACGTTGTGTTATGAACGAGGAAAAAAATTAAAAAAAAATATTTTCTACACATATGATAGCAAGACCATTATTAGTTTTTAAAACTAATAAGTGTTCTTCCTAAAAATATAAATTCTCATTATCTTTTCTAACATGTTCAAATGGAAAACATGATCTTATTGGTTGAAGACAACCATAGGTGGATCAAGCCACTAGTAGTTAGGGCGTAGCATAATAAAGACAAAATAACTTTATTTATTTTGTTAGTTAAATTGTAATAATAATTAGAAAACATTCATTTATGGTTATTTGATAACTCTATAATCTTATAAGATATTAGATATAAGCATGAACAATTGAATGTCTCTGAGGTGGGTTTTATATTTATGTAGTTTAATTATTGAAGAGACAAATTTTATATTTTGAAATTCCACCATAAGTCCACAATACAAGATAAAGTAATCAGATAGGTAACATTTTGATAAAGAAGGTGTTAATTGCCCAACCACATACCGTGCAAGGTTGGCTAGGCCTATCTAATTAAGCTTCCTTAATTTTATTTTATTTTTACTTTAAAGGATTTAAAAACTTTGAAACCTCATATCTTTATAACCATTTGACTATTTTGGGCATATGATTACTCATTTTTATACATCTTTGCAAGATCAACACTATTGAAATGAGCGTGGGTCTAGAGGAGGAAATAGGAAGAAAACTTAGGTGTAAAGAGTGAAACTTTAAAAAACTATAATTCGAAGCCTAGTGATCTAATTAGGGAGATTTCTTCCATATCTACAGCAAATAACTATCCTTAATGTGAAATTATGCGCCTTTCCATGTGTATATCAGCATATTCATATTCATGCATTGTTGAGTTAAGTTTATGCAAAATCTAACAATTCCCTTTGCCCTTTCTTTAAATTCAAATTTCCTTTTGTAACAATACATGTGAATCCAATAAGTATTTGACCTTGTACCTTAACCTATTGTTTAAAGCAAAGGCCAAAGTAATATTGTATTTATATCACTTTGACTATAGGAGCTATGGATATTGGTGTTCCCTCTTGGACCTGATCTTTCTCTAATATCAACAAGTTGACCAAGGGTTTTTTTAAAACTAAACTAGTTGTGAGATTTTAGATTTTAATGCATAGTGGAAATTAAGGGAGGGAAAAAAGAAACTACAAACTAAAGAGGAATTAAGAAATTAAGTGATTATGCTTTTGTTTATAAATAAGAATAGCATAGTTGTTAATTTGTTAGAATAATTGCTAAACATTAATTACTTATATTTTTATCAATAAAAGAAAATTAATTCATTTTTGGTAATGGTCTCATGTCAATGTATGAAAGTTAAAACTAATCAATTACATTTTTGTTTGTAAGGAAGGTATCATTTATAGAATCTCATTAGAGGTAAGCATGTATCTAATCTTTAGTTACTATGTTTGTTAATAATTTTGAGTTGCATTTAAAGGTTTTTGGATGAAATTATTGCCATTATTTTTTCATGCATTCGTCTATTGGAGTGTCTATTAGAAAATTAATTAATGTATAAATTAACATTAATAATTATTAGACTAATTAATAGATTATATTTTTATAATATTACATAATCAATTTAGTAATAAGCACTGTATAAATAGATCAAATTTATTTGTATTATAGGTAGCTTGTAATAGGTCCAATGATCTATAATCTCATTTAGGGAGCAGACCCTAACTTACAGTTAGTTTAAACTAATGATCCTATTTAACACTAGTTATGATTTACTGATTAATCTAATTTTGATATCTTGATGGACTCTCAGTGTCTTTAGGTATTGTGAGTTGTAAGTCTTGCTCCTTCTCTTATTTTTTGTGGTAACCATTTTTTAATGGAAATCTCTAGTCTATCAATGGATCTCCTCATTCCAAGTTTGATCTAAACTTATCTCCTAGCTATTCTAGCAATTTGTATTAGAAGCATTAACATGTTTGTGTACATAGTTGCAACATAAACTTTAAAATTTTGATTCCTTGTTTTAGGTTTATGATAGACTTAAATAATTTGGGGGCTTTTGTAGCTTAAGCCAAAATTAATCTTTAGGCTAAATTTCTGTTGTTCTAGGGATCTAAATTAACATGTTTATATTAGTTAATTGTATTAAAACATTCAAATCAATAAAAAAATTTTCAAAAAAATGAAAATTGTAGTTTCTTCACATATTAGATTGCTCTTAGTTGAAATTTTTGACTTGTTCTTCAATCATTCCTTCAATCACATGATGTGTATTGTATATTGGAGCTTTTATTCCTTTTTTGGAAGTTTACTTGAATTGAAATCTAACTTTTATCATAAAATTTTAAAAAGTTCTCATCTTGCAGCCATCATATTTTGTTGAAATTTTTTATTGATCATGTTCTTCAATTCCTCCAACTATTATGCATTGCAATTTTAGAACACATCTAGTGTTCTTGCACTCATAATGTTTTAATAATTCATTTTTAAGAGGTGAATGCCTTTAACTTGATTTTGCTTATGTCTAAAATCTAATAATGCTTTAGAAGTTACTTTGCCAATGAATGATGCTTTTGAAAGTTAAGTAGACTTTTTAAATCATCATTGATTTTTTTTAAATACATATAATCATGCAAATATGTTATTAAGGTTTAAAACCCAAGTTTCCCATAATCTAAATATGAGTTTCAAATAAACGTTATACCAAATTACCTTGTTTCCTTATATGTATATATAAATACTCTTTATTTGAGTGAACTAAAATGTTTTTGTCCAGATTATTCATTAATACATGAGATAGATGGAATGGCACACCCATTATCATAGCTTATTCATGTTTCACAATCTAATTAGTGAGTGGAAGATTGGGAGGTTAGTTTATATATATATATATATATATATATATATATATGCAAAATTACCACACAAAAAAAGGTCAATGGCATATCCTATTCTATCCTCCCTTGATGTGTAACTTTATATATTAAATTATATTTTCTCTTATAATCTTCAAATTATATGTGAAATCCTTTTTGAAATTACAAATATAATAAAATTATTTTCGCTTATTTTCAAAATGTTTATTTGGGCCATTTTTTCAATTTAGATAATTTTATTTTTTTGGCTTTGAAAATAATTTAAGTTTAGACCTTTTGCTTTATTTTTGGGCCTTTTGTAAATTTTGATAGACCATATCAAGTTTTTTGTTCAAAATTTTATGAAAAGTTATTCTTGTGCCATTTAATTTTTCTTAAATTATAGACAATTATTTTTTTAACAATGTTTAACACTTTTTGTGATGAACTTAAAGAAGGAAACCGTTTTAATGGTGATGAAAAATTTTATGAGCAATTATTTTAATCTTAAACGACTTTAGTAATAGAAGTGAGTATTATCTTGATCATGAACCACTCTCATTATTGCTCAGTTATTTATATATATTTTTTATAATTGCCACATATGAGGAATATATTATAAAATCAACATGTGGTACTAACACTTATAGCATGTAATAATATTTGTGGATGAATTCTAATTTTTTTTATTAAGGGGCATCCTTAAAAATTATAGATAGACGATTTTAAATGTAATTTGGTTAATGATTTTCTATTTTTCTTAACTTTGTTATTGGAGAATGATTTGATTTCACAATCTTGACAATAACATATATGTATTTTGTACACCATGTCATCCAAATTATATACTCACTCTCATATGCACTATTGTTATAAGATATTAATGATATCATGTTTGTTATGTATGATAGCAAGCCTTTTATTTGTCTATAAAATAATTTTAGCTATGGACACTTTATAATTGTGAGCTCACTAATAGTGATACTAGTTCTAAGGGTGTTTGGTTTTAACCAAAATGTTTAATTTGGTTAATATGTGCATAATGGGACCACTTTATCAATTTTTTTTACTGTGTAATTATTGCTAGGAAAATTATATTAGCAATGCATATGCTCTATCGATATGACATTGTTGGTGTATTCTATTGTCATTATTATGTAGAGCCCTTATATATTTTATGAAAATTAATGAAGTATTTATAAAATTATAATTGTGCAATTTTCATATGTTTTGTGTCTTATAATATTTCAGTTTACAGTTAAATTGTGAAATTTTGGTGATAGGCACATTAGCTATTTGTAGCAAAGTATTTTTTTTTAATGATATATATATATATATATATATATAAATTGTGTTTAAATTTTGATAATGATTATTTATTTATTTGTTTGTTGAGAGTTATGTAGTTTTAAGATTTATGACTAAAAAGAAATTTTATGGTAATCAAATTTTTATGCAATTTTTTTTAAAATAACTATGCTTTCATCATTGTGGAGTTAGTCATGAGAATTGTATTTGAAATATAATGTTTTTACTTTGGTATTTGGTTATTGGATTACACAAGATATACTATACAAGTAATGGACATACCTTATTGATGTGATATTATTTAGTGTAATTTTGATAATATATGGTTATGATAAATAAGAAATTTTATAAATATCAAAAGATTGATTATTTAAGGCTTTTTGTATCAAGGATTTTTTTATTAGTATATGGCATAGTCAACATCTATTGTTGGTACTATGATGCATTTCACTTTATATGTTAATATTTTGGTATATAAATGTTATAGTCATTAATTTTATTATCCTTGCCTATTGAGTTCTCTTAGTTTATTATGATCTAAGACCCTTGATCATGATAAACAATAGTTTTATATTTATAATTATATTAACTAGATCTTGAAGGAAACTTTTGTTTATGATTATGATGTATATATAATTCATTTTTCCTTATGTTGTTGCTATTCTAACTACAATGCCATGCAATTATTTTTTATCATAACTTTGAATAGGACCCATGGTGAGGACTTGTAAGAACAATGAGGTATCCTAACATGATAGATCATTTTTCATGGCCTAGACATATTCTTTTGGTTTAGTGAAATAATTGAATACTATTTTATCAAAGGTAAGTGAAAGTAAGTTCATTTTTGTTTGAATTGGGATCCTATGGTAGCCTTTCCTTTTGGCATATGCGTCTATAGTGAACTTGCAACATTTTTGGCTTATCTCATAAACCTTACATTTAGTAGGATTTTGTGTGAGTGGAAAAATTTTCACCCTCGCTTTTATGCTAATATGTCTCTTCTTAAAAAGGAAGAAAGACCTACTAATATTTGATGTCTTCAATAATGAATAAAGTAAGTCTAATTTCTTTTGCTACATTAATAATTAATCTTTATGTAGCTCAAGTATGCACTCATCCTTTAATAACTTTTACTATTAGTGTACTTATTCAATATACTTAAGCAATCTTGGATTAAATCGATAGGGAGTTACTAAAAAAGTTATGTGGTACTTATAGGTGAACTAAGATCGCATGTTGAGTTAAAGTAAATCTAATCTATCTGTAATCATTGGGCTTCTAGGATTCCTATTAAGTGATTTGTGTAGATGGCTTTAAAATCTACATTTATATATATCTTGTGATGTTTGGAGGAGTTATTTCATAAGAAGTGTCATGTAGATATTAACAGTTACCTTAACCTTTATATACATCTCATGATATTTAGAGGAGCTGTTTTATTAAAAGATGACTAATTGGACACTTACAACTATCTCAAATTTAGTTATAGAATATGTCATTTGTTGTAGGGTCATTTTTTTGGGGTTATATAGTCAAGGAAATTAATTTCTATCATGCATATTATTGAATACGTATTTTGGATCTTAACTACTTAGTTGCAACAATAATTCTACTATATGCTTATCTCAAAATCATAGAAATTCTAGTTTCATAAAATTTTGATAATAAGTTCCTCTTTTTTTGGAAAGAAGATTAGTGAATCTTAAACTCAGATTATATATATTATGGATAATATGCTAATATGATCCGTTAACCATAGGCTTATCTATTAGAGTCTTGTTAAGAAACATGTGACTTTTGGGTATTGTGAAATTTTTGTTGATGCCTTGGTTTAGAGAGAGCTTAAATTTTGTTCATTAAGGACACTTTGATGTATTTTAACATTTGGCTAAACCAAGTGTTTTGGATTTTTTTTTGGCTATCCCATTTAATTCAATTTTGAAACCTTGCTGGCATTTTAGCCATTTCATTTTTGGATTTTATTGTAGTGCATATTGATTATTTGATATTCTTAGTATATTATGTTAATCTATTCTTGCTTGGTCTAATAATTGATTAATGATATCTAAGTAGTAGATTGTTAGAAAATTAATTAATTTATGGATTAACATTAATTAATTATTACATTAATTAACATATTATATTTTAATAATATTAAATAATTAATTTAGTAATAAACATTATGTAAATGGATTGGGTTTATTTATGTTATAGGTAGCCTATAATAGGCTAAACTATCAATAAGCTCATCTAAGGAATATGCCCCAACTCACAGCCCGTTTAAACTAGTGATCTTATTTAAAACTAGTTGGAGTTAATTAGTTAACCTAGTTTTTTTATGCTAATAGACTCTCAAGGTCTCTAGGTATTATAAGTTATAGCTCTTACACCTCTTTTCATCATTTGCAATAGCCTTTTCTAATGGTGATCTCCAATTTGTTAATGGAATATCTTGCTCTAGTTTTGATCTAAACTTATCTCCCATTTATTCTAGCAATGTCATGATTCTACATAGCCTATCCTTATTTTCTTTTTATTGTAGGTTGATGTCTGTGTTTTAAACTTAAGCCATAAAAGTTATCATTATGGAATATGCCCATGTAAAAACCTGAAGACGAACTTTTATTAAGGAAAGTTCTATTCGATGTTGTTTTATTAGTGGAATATCCTTTCCTTTGCCTAAATGCCAAGCTCATAAAAAGCCTAACTTTGACAAAATTGATTTTTTCCTATTAGGTTATAAAGTATTTTAGGTATGTAGAATCAATTATTATATATGCATTTTTCTCATTGTACTTTTATAGTGAAATTTCTAATAATCTCTCTTAATAGAAAGGCTATGAAGGTGAAAAGCTACCCCTTATGTAAAAGCCTTTTATGCTTCTTGTATACCTTCACAAATACTTAAGTAGGTTACAAATTAGCATGATTTGGAGGAAAAAGTATGTGGAACAAATGGATCCTCACCTAGAGCTCTTATAAGTAAGTTGCTCTACTATTTATTATATCTAAGATTTTAGACAAGTTACCCATTGACTCATAACTAACATATTTCATTGTATTTAATCTACTCTCTAGAATGGCTTCTAAGCCTTGAGGAAGATAAAGGGATTGAAGGTTTTAAAGATAATTTTTCAAAAAGCCATGCCAAGTTAGGTTTTGATTTTTCCTAAGTAGGCATCTGGAAGCTAACTTAGAAGGCAAGATAGTAGATGATGACACTTTTTATATTGATAATATAAGGAAAGAGGGAAATACATGTAAGGAGATTAAGGAAAACAAATTGGCAAGTGCTGCATTTGTAGCTGATGCTTAAACTATTAAGGTAACTGATAATGGGAAGCAAAAATGAAAAGGTACAAGTGTTGAAAGGAATACTAACTTTATCAAGTATAAGCTCCTTTTAAATCCCAATCTAGTTAAAGTTAGGATCTCAGTTGGTAAGGATAGTTCAGGTGGAGAGAGTGAAGTAGAGAATTTAGTTTATTTAGATATAGAGTAACAAGTTTGTATAATTTCATAAAGCCTATAAACATTGTGGATCTATAATGGATGCTGCATTCGCCTTTTTGGTGTTTCCATGCACTGCTTAAGAGGATATTTTCAAGGACATGCCAAATTGCTCCATGATATGCAAAAGATAATGAGAGCTTTCAAGGACCTATGAAAATCTACAACTACCTTATACATCACTTCAATTTTGTCAATTTTATCCTAACTTTTTCTTTTTTCATAGTTTAGTTGATGCAGGCTTTAGAAAGTTTCTATTGGCCTAAGGTTTTAATGTGATCTTAAATTATTTTGATAAAAAACAAAACTCTTATGTTAAATTTATAAAAGCACTAAGTTAAAAATAAATAAATATTATTTATTACTTATTGCATTGATTTATATCATTAAATTTATTTTTATACACAATAACAATTATTCAATAGAATTAAATTATATTAAAATAAAGCATTATGTTAAGTACACTTTGATTGAGTTTATAAATT
Source organism: Erythrophleum fordii (assembly GCA_032878935.1). Taxonomy (NCBI): domain Eukaryota; kingdom Viridiplantae; phylum Streptophyta; class Magnoliopsida; order Fabales; family Fabaceae; genus Erythrophleum; species Erythrophleum fordii. The sequence continues at coordinate 14,498,465 of JAVQMF010000049.1, read as the reverse complement.
GGATTAGGCTTGGAGTATAATTAAATATATTCTAATTTTTTTTTTATAAAAGACAATTTGATAAGATAAGTCATGTATTGCATTTAAGAAAAAGCAAATAGAAAAGTATTATACACCACACAAAGCATTGTTGCAAAAACATTATAATATTTATTATTTCATCAAGTGTACTGCAACCTCATTTCTATTTGCATACACCACATTTCAGAAGGCATTTGAAAATTTTGCTTGCATATATAATATAATATTTTGAAAGTATTGATGTGTATTGCTTTGTGTAGAGAAAGAAAAGCTCCTATCATGTCATTTGTTTAAAGCTTCTCATCAATTATTTAATGCAACTTATTCCTTTGCATTCTTTTATCTTCTTTTCTTTGAAAAGCCTATTTTAAGAATCACTTCACTTAAGTCAAAGGCTAACACTAAAGAAATTAGCTAAGTAAAATTTATCTCATATCATCCTATAAATCTTTTCTAAATATAAGGAAAGTGAGTTTGAGATAAGCTTAGTGAAAAATCTTTGAGTAGAAAAGTTTTGGATAAATTTGTGTAAAACCCAAATATTATTTTGGTTTGAGATAAGTTAGGAAACCTTATATTGAAGATGATTACAAGAAAACCTCTATTGTTATACTAGTTTTGATTGAAAAAAATCCTTTAAAGTTTAAAGGGATTATACATAGGTCGAGTGCTGAACTAAGATAATTTGGGTGTTGCTTCTCTCTCACTTATCTCTATGTATTATTGCTTTAATTTACATTAAACACTTTAATTTAGAGTTGACTCTAATTTTTCCTTTGCATACAAAGTTTGACTTAACTCTTGAGTTAACTCCAACTTATTATAAAAAAAGTTAACTATAATTGTTTGCATTAATGTTAGAGTCTACTTTAAGTTACATTTCCTTTTCTGCATATAAAGTTAAATCAACTTTAATTGTTTAAGTTAAATATAACTTGTCATTCTATTATGTTTGCTAAAAAAATGTTAAAATCAAGTCTTATAGGTAAATATACCTAGTCAACTCCTTTTAAGTATATCCTTCAATTGGTATCAGAGTTAGTCTCATTTAGTACTTAGTAGCCAAGAGAAAAGATCCTCTATTATTTTTATAGAAAGATAATGAATTAATAGCTTAAAGGATCATACTTTCTTAAAAGATTCTCAATCATTAGGCCACTCTACTTCAATGGGAATCATTAGACATATTAGAAGGCTAGATTGTAAATATATATATATCTGAGCTACAGATTATCCAATGTAGGAAGTAATTGAAAATGGACTAAAGTTTCCAAAAAATGAAAAATGATAAAGGAGAAATGATTGAGAAACCATGAAGCAAATGGAATAAAGATAATATCAAGATAATCCAAGTAAATAATTGGGTAATAATTTAGGATTGTTCATGGGCAGGGCAAAACCGGACATTTAATAGGCTCAATACCCGACTCGATTAAGATATAAGGCTTATTTTTATATGTCACCCTTTCCAACTTGAACAAACCTGGTTTTATGTTAGGTTAGGGTGGGATAGCACCGCCCGAGCTATTTTTTTTTTTATGAACTAACACTTGAAATATAAAGGTATTTTTTTATAGACTCATAAGCATATATTTTAAAATAATAAACTTCTAAAACCCTCATATTTTTATCAATAATAAGAAAATAGCTCAGTATTATCAAGTAAAATATAAGTTATACTAGCATAATTGGCCTTAGGTAAACATGTGTATTTTCATTATTCAACAAAAGAAATGTCAGTAAGCATGCACGTTAATGATGAAAAAAATTAAGTAGGGAGGGTTTGGGTAGATAATAAAAGCTGCAGCATGCAGAAAGAATTAAATGAAATAAGAATAAAAAAAAAGTATAAGATGCAAGATATTGATAACTAAAAAAAAATTATTGGGTCACGTTGAGCAGAACATGTCTTCGCCCATGACCCAACTTGACCCGATATAATTTTGTTTAAAATTCTACCTATTTACATTTTTGGCCCAACCATATTAGACCTAGTTAAAATAGGCCCCTCGAGCCAATAAATACCCTTAATAAACATAATCTATTGTGTTGTAAATGGTCAGGAATATGATAAAATTTCAAGCTGTGCCACAACCCAAGAAATGTGGAAGAAGCTTGAGGTAACTTATGAATAAACCTCTATCTTGAAGGAAAGCAAAATCAACATGTTGGTATAAGAGCATGAATTATTCTAAAGGGAAGAAAATGAAAATATCGAAGAAATGTTCAACAAATTTGTAAAGATTGTTAGGGATCTCAAAGTTATTGGAAAAACATACTCTAATCTTGAAAAAAAAAATCTAAAAACTCAAAGATGTCTTCCTTAAACTTGGCAATTACAATAGATACTATTGAAAATGGAGACTTATCAACCTTTCTCATAATAAATAAAAGGATATCCTTATTGCCTATAAAAGAAACCACCTTAAAAGGCATAAGTTGAAACCAAAGAGAAAGAATACAGCCACATTAGGTGATGAGGAAGGAGATAATGAAAAAGCAAAAATGAAGTACAAAATGTATAAAACATGCTTCATGGCCATCAAAGACAATGAGGTAGAATTTGAAACCTGTCTTAGTAAAGATGATTTCCAAGAAACTCTTGATGAGCTTCTTATTGATTTTCAAAAGTTGTTTTCAAAATATGAGGAATTTTGTAAAGTAAAATCTAAACTCGAAGAAAATTTTCATGTTATGAAAAATGAATTAGAAATGGTTATTAAAGAAAATAAGGCTTTACTTCAAGAAATTGAAAATTTTTCATATGTTAGATTTTGAAAAGTTGAAGAAAGAAGATGAACTATTAAAAAACAAGTTATAACCCTTGTACAAGAAAAAGAATATTTGAAAGTTGCTTTGGACATAAGTGGTTTTGGTTTTTCCAAAAAGATCAAACCTTACAAGAAATTCTTTTCAAAAGCATTTAGCCCTTTTGTGAAATGTTTTTATTGTTGCAAGAAATGGACATACATCATACAATTATTCTCTAAAGAAAAATTAGTATACTTGTGTTAAAGTTTTATGGATACCTAAAGGTATTTATGCATATAATGTAAAAGAAGCTAACCTTGTAAAACCCAACAAAACGTGAGTATGAAAATTTAGATGATCTCTATATATAGGTATATACTTAAGGTTCAGATTCAAGAAAAGCTTAACATAAAGAACTTCTAAGGCATATGAAAAAAGTTTCACATTGAATGACAAAAGTCAAGTGTGGAAACAAGCTAATAGAGTAATAAGAAGTAATGTAACTCGAACTAGTATTTTTGCCCAAGATTTCAAGCTTTAAAAAGATGCCAGGTCCTTTAAAAATAAAATCAATACAGTGAATCATATATGATTCATTCTTATTTATGGCATGTTGAATATGTGGTACTGTTCCAAATGTGCTATTGGAGATTAACATATGTATGCTCAATAACAATTTTTTTTCAAAGATAGAGTTAACTATCTTAATGTTAAAATTAACTGTGGCTATGTGGCAAAATTGATTATTTAGATGTTTATATGCATAAACTTTATTTGCCTTATGCTCTATGCTATTAGAGTTAACTTTGTGTTAATATAAAGTTAACTATAAGTTCTCTTTTACATGTGTGTGTGTGTGTGTGTGTGTGTGTGTTAGAGTTAACTATAAATAAGTTGGAGTTGACTCCTTCCTAAGGCCAAAAGTCTTTCATACTTGAAATATTTTGTATTCTCTGATTGAATATTTGGTATTGTTTTAAATGTGCAGTTTAAGATAAAAATGTGTATGTTGATTCTTTCATGTGTTTTAATTGACTAATACTAATTCTTCATTAACTAAGTGCTGATTATTTTGTCATTCATGTGATTATTGAATATTTTTATTAATTCAATTGCCTAAGATACTTGTTACATGAAATTCACTTTATCTACATTTAAATCATACATTTGAATTTTTTTTTAGTGAAGTTGACTAGAAATAAGTTGTATTAACTAATTTATTAATTTATGAAACATTGAAACAATTTGCTATCTTTGGTTGCAAATGTTAATAATAATTTAGGAATGTTTGATGTTAAAGGAATATTCTTAGGTTACTTAACCATTAAGCATGTCATATAGAGTTTATAACAAAATAACATTAGTTGTAGAAGAATCTTTTCATGTAACATTTGATGAAACTATTCTTTCCTTAAGAAGAATGGTGAATTTAGATAAAGAAGAAGCCATAATAGGTCTAAGCAATACAAAGGGAGAAATCAAAATCTACTACATCAGAAAGCATTAAAGAAGTCAAACAAGAAAATTTAAAAGTTTTAAGGAGTAATTAGAGTCAACTTAAAGTTCAAAAAAAAAAGAGTTCAAGTCAACTCTAAGTTCTAGAATTAAATTTTAGTCAACTAAAAATTCCTAGAACAAATATAAAGCTTTTAAAGGAAAGAAGAAACTAATCTACCTATCTTATATACGCAGTACATCCTCGGTAATCCAATTAAAGGATTAAGAACGTAAGTATCTATACTTTAAATTATTATATCTTTATGCTTTTCTATTTTATCTTCTCTATTGTGCTATTCTTTATGATGTCAAAGAAAATTAAAGATTTAAGCTTAAAGGCAATTCTTAAGAAAGAGGAAAGGAAGAGAACGCATGCAATCCTTAAAGGGGAGTTTTATGAAATTCTTGTGCTTAGCTCTAACCTTAACTATTGCTACATATATGTGTGCTTAGTATTTCTTAAAAATTTTTAAGTGTACAGACAAGAGAAAATTTGAAGTTTATGCAAGAAAGAAGTGGAAGCTCACATTACCTTGGATAGGGAGAGCATAAAATCCTCTTATATCTTATCCTTTTAAAGCTTTCATGAAAAATATGTTGTGTGTAACACCTTAATCTACTACCGCTATCTAGCCTCTCACTGGGCTCGGTCTCATATGATTTCCAAAGAATCAACACCAATCCGTGGCATTTTCATGCTATGAATCGGGGTTTCATACACTCATCTTTTGCCCCGTGGGTCCTGTGAACCCATCATTTATATTCTTAACTCAAACTCTATTTATACAACTCATACATAGCATAAATCAAACCATAAGCCACGGGTATGGAGCCAAAAACCAGAAAAATACATTTTCTCACTTGTGCCCAAAAGTCATATTTTGGCTCTAACTTTGGAAAATCATAACTAATTGTAAAAAATTGGAAATCTAGTAAACTTTAGCTTTCTAGAAATATCTAAGTGTTAACTTTACACTAAAAATAATTCCCAATCAAAATCTTAGCATTTGGACCATGTTTGACATTGAAAATGGGAAGGAGGTCCGACTGTCACTGTTTCTGGCCCAGGTTATTGTCATGAACTTTGGAAATTCATAATTAAATCCAAAAAAATTCAATCTAGGCACACTATACCAATTTGGAAAGCTACGGATGTCTAATAGAGGAAAAAAATAAGTCCAGATCAGTTCAGTAGCCCCTACACCCTGAAAACTGATGGAACAGTAACAGAGGTCAGGTAGGCTCCCTGATGCTGATACATAACTTCAGACTATTTGTTCTCTCTCTACAGACCTCTGATTTAGGTGATTCTAGTTGTTATAAGTCACTATGGTTATCTAGTTTATGTGTATAAAATTTCATGACATTTGGCTACCGTTTGGTCTATGAATGACATGGTTTCATTTTCACACCTAATGAAACAGTACATGACCAAACCATGGATTTTTCCCAAATTCAACAATTCACCAAATATTCTCTAGACCTCCGAATATTACCCACTTTAGCTTCCCAAGAATCTCTCTACAAACTCTAGAGGCACGCCAAATTTCATGGCAAGAGAAGCTCATCCGGTCATACTTTGACAGAGCTCACAAATTTACTAGTTTTGGCACCCAAAAGGTCCAAAATGGGTCCAAATGGCCTCTCACACATTCTAGCCACTCATGGACAAGTTTGAAAGCATAAAACTAAGATATATAACAAGTCCATGTGGTCCAAATCAACACACATTCCAAATTTACTATGCTATAGTAAAAAATACACTACTTCATTCATTCTATAAAAAGGACAAAACCCTCTTTTCCATTACTTTGGCTATCAACATAGTTTATACATCATCATTTCATACATATACACTTGTTACAATAGTTACACCTCAAAAATAGTGGGCGCATATTCGTTGTGGCATCACTTTACATCAAAATACATCAAAATAGCCAAAACAAAGCTAACAACTAGCTAAGCATGCTCCTAGGCTCCTTGGTGTGCACTTGCTTCTCCTTGTGCTCCACCTAGCATATTAAGTTGGGAGGGGAAGGGGTGAGATTCAGGGAATCTCAGTAGCTCATGCACTCAATCAAGTAAACAATCAAGGCATATAACAAGTCAAAGCATGTGAATAAGCACTTAGCCATTCTCAAACAACCAACACACGATGTACATGCTATGGAAATCACAACAATGCCAAAAATGGGCTCCAGGGACTTTTGGTCTAGCCTCACCCGAGTTTAGGGACTTTTGGATGGCCTCACCCGAGTTTAAGGACTTTTGACTTGGCCTCACTCGTTTGAGACTTTTAGCCTTGTCTCACCTATCTCAAGGGACTTTCAGCGCTACCTCACCCGAACAATTCTCACAATTCAACACATAAGTATATTGGCATCAATGCATCAAAGCAATAGCATATGGCATATTCCACACATTAAGCATATACATAACATACAATGACTATTACAACTAAGAATGCAACAAGAAAGAGTGGAAAGAGAGCTACCTTATCAGCCAAGGTCAACACTAGCTTTTCCTTTCAATTCCTCTTCTCTCTTCTTAAGTTCACAATCACACCTTGATGGAGGTGTTTCTCTTGAGCCTAGACACACAAAAGCATGCAATTACTCTCTTAGAATGTAATCTTTCAGATCAAACTCTCCTAACATACCAGAACCTAGAGTTCTCTCTCTCTCTCTCTAGAATGCCATCAACTCTTTCTCTCTCTCAAGCTCCCATGGTAGTGGAAACAACATTTTCAAAGAAAACACAAAGATTCAAAGGTGTTTTCCCTTTTCCCTCTTCTGACCCATGCCCAAAATCTAACCATTTTCACAAACAAAACCGTAGGAAGAGAGGGCAAAGAGAGGGGATCAGAGTTCTAAGAAGAAATGGGAGAAGTTTCCTTACCTTTCCTTTGCTCTTCCTCCTTCTCTTGGTCTCTCTCACTCTCCACGCCTCTTTTCTCTTCTTAGGTCGAAGTTTAGGGCAGAAATGACAGAAGGAATGAGTTTGGGCATTTAATGAAGTCTAATTCTCGCCTTTTACTCTCTTCCGGACTGACCCTCGCTACGGCGAAAATTAACCTTCGCTATAGCGAGCTCGTGTTATCTGGCTTCGCTATGGCGAGGTGTAACCTTCGCTACGGCGAGCTCGTAACAGTTCCCTTCGCTATGGCGAGATTTGACCTTCGCTATGGCGAATACGCGTCAGTTCCAGACCTCACTCTCGTTATGGCGCACGCTACGGCGAGCTGCCCCGTGGTTTCTGTATGGATGCTGCCCACACTCGCTATAGCTAGAACCTCGTTCGCTATTGTGAGAAGACATTCTCGTGACAGCGAGACCATTTCTCGCTATTGCGAGAAGACCTAGCACAGTTTCTGAACTTCGAAAATTTTCAGCTTTCACTTTCTTTCTTTTCCTTTTCTTTTCTTTTTCCCGATTGTTACATTGTGAATATGACACTTTGCTTTGTCCTCCAATATCTTATACTTCATTCATATATCTATATAACTAAAAGTTTGGAAGTACATTGATCTTAAAATTATATAGTTTGATCTTGTCTTGTGAAGTTTTTATTATATATGCAATGGTACATCTTGTAATTGCTATGTGATTTTGATATTCCTTATGCCTAAACTTTATAGGATAATTTTGGCATATGTAAATGCAATATGATAATATCTATGAATGATAGTTCAACACAAGCACTTCTTTTGAACAACATCATGCTTATAATTTTTTGAATTCATATTTTGATATTGTCTTGACCTTACCTTGTTAAAATTTTTTTTTGTGTGATTATTTCTTAAAGTGATTGGATAACTTTTTTGGTTTAAATCATTACAATTTTTTAAGAGTTTATCCATCTCTTTGATGATTTTGAAATAAATATTTTTTTAAGAATACATTACCTAATTGTTTTGCATGAGTTTCTTTGCAAAATTAGATCATTACAATTTTTAAGAGTTTATCCATCTCTTTGATGATTTTGAAATAAATATTTTTTTAAGAATACATTACCTAATTGTTTTGCATGAGTTTCTTTGCAAAATTAGTTATGACAGTGTAAAGATCACCAAAGAAGATGATTCAAATAATAGCTACTACATTTTCAATTTATAAAGAATGTACAACCACCTTTTTGATGATGTTGAAAAGGGAAAGAGATATTTGTAATATAAAACTATGTTTCTATTATGTTTTAAAGCATGTTTCAAGAGAAAATCCTCATGGTCTTAACATGCACATCTTCAAAGTGAGCTATCATATGAAAATATGTCAGCAAATAAAAGGGAGAATTCTAAACTTTTAATTTATTCCTAATCTTTTAATGCTTTTACAAAGTTTTGCACTTAATATCTATATGACTAAAATTTTTAAAGTATGTTGATCCTACAATTCTATAGTTTGATCTTTTTTTGTGAAATCTTTATGATATATGCAATGGTGCATCTTGTAATTGCTGCATGACTCTGATATTCCTTATGCTCAAACTTTATAGGATGATTTTGGCATATGTAATATAATATGATAATATTTACGAACGATAGTTCAACACAAGCACTTCTTTTGAACAATATCATGTTTATAATTTTTTAAATTCATATTTTAATGTTGTCTTAACTTTACCTTGTTGAAATTTATTTTTGTGTGATTATAATTTTTTAAAGTGATTGGATAAATTTTTTGGTTTAAATCATTACAATTTTTTAAGCGTTTATCCATCTCTTTGATGATTTTAAAATAAAAATTTTTTAAGAGTACATTCCCTAATTGTTTTGCATGAGTTTCTTTGTGAAATTAGTTATGAAGATGTAAAGATCACCAAAGAAGATGAATCAAATAGTAGCTCCTACATTTTCAATTTACAAAGAATGTATAACCACCTTTTTGATAATGTCAAATAGAGAAAGAAATATTTGTAGTATAAAACTATGTTTCTATTATGTTTTAAAGCAAGTTTCAAGGGAACATCTTCATGGTCTTAACAAGTACATCTTTAAGGAGAGCTATCATATGAAAATATGTCACCAAAACGAAAGGTAGAATTATAAACTTTTGATTTGTTCCTTATCTTTTAATGCTTTTACAAACTTTTGTACTTAATAATTTTGTCATCATAAAAAAAGAAGAGATTGTTGACCTTAAGGTTTTGTTATGATTTTAAATCATTTTGATAATAACAAAACTCTTAAGTTAAACTTATAAAAGCACTAAATTAAAAATGATTAAATATTATATATTACTTATTGCATTAATATATGTCATTAAATTTATTTTTATAAGTAATAACAATTATTCAAAAGAAATAAATTATATTAAAATAAAGAATTATGTTAATTACACTTTGATTATGTAACAACCAAAAAAAAGAAAAGAAAAGAAAAGAAGAAAGTTGAAAATTTTCGAAGTCCTGAAATTTTCTAAGTCTGCTAGCTATAGTGAGAAATGGCCTAACTATAGCGAATGTACCTGTTCGCTATAGAGAGAAATGTTCTAGCTATAGTGAATGTACCTGTTCGCTATAGTGAGAATGCTTCTAGCTATAGCGAGTGCGAGTATCCCATACAAAAATTAGGGAGCTGCTCGCCGTAGCGCGCGCCATAGCGAAAACAGGGGTCTGGGACTGATACATGCTCGCCGTAGCGAAGGTTAATTTTCACTATAGCAAGGGTTAGTCCAGAAAAGCATAAAAAGGGAGAATTTGACTTCTTAAAACGTCCCCATTTATTCTTTCTCTTTTATCTGACCTAAGCTTCTACCAAAGGAGAGAAAAGGGGCGTGGAGAGAGAGAGAGACCAAGAGAAGGAAGGAAGAACAAAGAAAAGGTAAGCAAGCTTGAGATTTTCCTCTCTTTTCTTCTTAGAATCTTGTTCTTCTCTCTTTGCCTTCTCTTTCTATGGCTTTGGTTATTAAATTAGTTGGGTTTTAGGCATGGGTCAGAATAGGGAAAGTGGAATATGTTAGTTCTACCAACTTGAGAGCTTGAGAGAGAAGAAGAGTTAGTGAATATATGTTTTGTAGGGTTTGCTAAAGAACCCCCTAGCTTGGTGAATAATCCCATACTCTTTATTGTGTCTAGGCTCAAGAGAAGCACCTCCATCTAGTTGTGATTGTGAAACCAAGAAGGGAGAAGAGAAATTGAAAGGGAAGGTTTGTGTTGGCTTATAAGGTAACTCTCCACTATTTCTTGTTGCATTCTTGGATGTAATAGTCATTGTATGCTTGTGTATATGCTTATTGTGTGAGACATGCCATATGTTATTACCTTGATGTATTGGTACTAATATGCTTATGTGTTGGATAAAATTGCTCGGGTGAGGTAGTGCCAAAAGTCCCTTGAAATGGGTGAGGTAGAGCCGAAAGTCCCTGAGGTTAGGTAAGACAAGGCCAAAAGTCTCATAATTGAGTGAAGCCAAGTCCAAAGTCCCTAAACTAAAGGTGAGGCCATCCAAAAGTCTCTAAAATCGGGTGAGGCTAGACCAAAAGTCCCTCGAGCTCATTCTTGGCATTGATATGGTTTTCATGGCATGTAAATCATATATTGTATGATTGTGAATAGTTAGATGCCTATTTGCATACTATGACTTGTTTATATGCCTTGATTGCTTCCTTGAATGAGTGCATGAGCTATTGAGATTCTATAAATTTCACCCCCTTCCCTCCCCCATCTTAACATGTTAGGTGGAGTTCAAGGAGATTCAAGTGCACACCAAGGAGCCTAGAAGCATGTTTAGATAGATGTTAGTTTATTTTAGTTCTTTTGATGTAAAGAGGTGCTAAAATAAATATGCACATACTATTTTGAGATGTAAATGTTGTAGCAAGTATAAATGTATAGAAAAATGATGTATAAACTATGTAGAGAGCCAAAGCAATGAAAATGTGGGATTTGCCCCTTTTGTGGTTTATATGCGATAGTGTAGTTTGGCCCGTAGCATAGTGAGTTTGAAATGTATGATAATTTGGACCACTTGGATATTTCATATATGCTATGTTCATGCTTTAAAACTTATCCATGAGGTGCTAGAACATGTGGGAGGCCATTTGGACCCACTTTGAACCGTTTTGGGTGCTAAAACCGCCAAATTTGTGAGTTACGTCAAAGTATGACCAAATGAGCTCTTCTTGATATGAAATTTGGCATGCCTCTAGAGTTTGTAGAGATCTTCTTGGGAAACTAAAACGGGTAATATTTGGAGGTCTAGAGAATATTTGGCAAATTTTTGAAGTTAGGAAATTTTGATGGTTTGGTCATAGTACTGTGTAACTAGTCCAAAAATAAATCTATGTCATTCATAGACAAAATGGAGTCTAATTATCATGAAATTTTATAGGCATAAACTAGACAACTATAGTGACATATACCAACTAGAAGCACCTAAATTGGAGGTCTGTAGAGAGAGAACGAATCTTTTGAAGTTCTATATCAGCATCAGGGAAGCCATCCGACCTTCATTACTGTTCCATCAATTTTCGAGATCTAGAGGCTGCTGAACTGATCTGGACTTATTTTTTTCCTTTAGTTAATATTTGTAGCTTTTCAAATGGTATAGTTTTCCCAGATTGGATTTTTTTGGATTTAGTTATGAATTTGTGAAGTTCATGACAGTAAGCTGCACCAGTATTAGGGACAGCCAGACCTCTGTCTTGTTTTCAATGTCAAACATGGTTCAAACACTGAGATTGTAGTTGAGAATTATTTTTAATATAAATTTAACACCTAGAACTTTCCAGAAAGCTATGGTTTGCTTGATTTCTATTTTTCTATAATTAGTTGTGATTTTCCAAAGTTAGAGCAAAAAATCTGACTTTTGGGCCTATGTGAGAAATTGCATTTTCTTGATTTTTGGCTCCATATCCGTGGTTTATGGTTTGCTTTATGCTATGATTAACTCGTATAAATGGAGTATGAGTAGAGAATATAAATGATGGGTTCACAGGACCCACGGGGCAGAAGATGAGTGTTTGAAACCCCATTTTATAGTATGAAAATGTCACGGTTTGTACTTGTTCTTTGGAAATCATATAGAATCGAGCCTAGAGGGAGATTAATTGAGGTTAAGACATTATGGTGTTACAGATTGTGTCTATAAATTTGATTAGGCTTAGAATATAATTAAATATATGCTAAATTTTTTTATAAAAGACAATTTGATAAGTCATGTACTGCATTTAAGGAAAAGTAAATAGAAAAGTACTATATAGTACACAAAGCATTATTTTAAATACATTATAATATATATTATTTCATCAAGTTTATTGTAGCCTCATTTCTATTAACATGTGCCACATTTCAAAAGGCATTTGAAAATTTACTTACATGTATAATATAATATTTTGGAAGCATTAATATGCAATGCTTTGTGCAGAGAAAGAAAAAGCTTCTATCATATCATTTGTCTTAAGCTTCTCATCAGTTATTTAATGTAGCTTATCCCTTTGCATTCTTTTATCTTCTTTCCCTTGAAAATCCCTGTTTCAAGAATCACCTTGCCTAAGTTGAAAGTTAACACCATAGTAATTGCCTATATTAGGTTTCAATTTGTGCAAGTCTTCATGATAATTAGAAAAAGCCACATATTTCTCATCCCCTTGTCTTTTCAGCACAATAAAACCCACCTCACAATTTCCTCTACTTTTAATATCAGCTAAAAATAAGTTAAGACTAGTAAATTCATAAACACAGCCTTTGTGAGAAAAAAGAGAAGGGAAAAGAAAAAAGGTGGTGTGAAAGATGAACAAAGATGAATTGTATAATGCTAAAGAAACCCACTGCTATTAACAAGGTAAAGAAAGATATTAAATATGGGCATACTGAACTTATCAGCATAAGAACCTAATTTTAGTATCTTACAAAATTAGGTTGTAGAGGAAGCCACACATGCCTCAATTATCTATAAGAGAGAGCTCATGCAAATAAGGAAAATGGGCACGCAGAGAAGAGATCAGAGCATATAAAAATTAAATAGCGTCAGGAGTTGTGAACACCGTATTTTTCCCGGGTATAACAAAAATCAAAATAGCAAAAATATGAAAAAGAGCCCAAAGCCGTAGAAAACAAAAAAAAAGTCAATTAAAATTTGCTTTTTTAAAATCAAAATCAAAATATATATATATAATATATATATCAAAGGAAAAAAAATGAAAAGAATGAATACGAAAAATTTTCAAAAAAGGAAAGTTAGGCCAACCCAGGCCGCAAAATTCAGTTGCAAAACAAAAAACAAAAAAATAACTTCTAGACCAATAAAGTTCAAAAGAGAACAAGCCCAAATTCAAAAGAAAGCCCACAGCCCTTTTTTTTAAAAAAAATTTGAACAAAAAATAAACAACTTTTAGACCAATAAAGTTTAAAGGAGAACAAGCCCAGATTTAAAAGAAAGTCCACAGTCCACTTTTTAAAAATACGGCCCATTAACCCCAAGGTCATAAGAAAAAGAGTAGGGACCCTTTTCTTAAAAAAAAAATATATATGGAAAAGGGCAAAACACATGAACCCTGCGTTTTGACCCAGCCTCCTTCAACATGTCGTGTCCTTTGCCACCAGCAGAAAGGAGAGCACGAAAGAGGAAGGGGACAGGGAGCAGAGACCAGCTGTTCCGCTTAGGGAAACACGAGAATGGCAAGAACTCCCGGTAGTGTTTCAAAAAGCACTAGGGCAGAGAGTCAGCAGGAGGCTCAAGGAGCTGACCTTCTTCTCCTGTCCCCTTCATCGTCGAAGGCCGAGGGGAGGAAACGCAAAAATGGAAGGAGACGTCGATCGAGATTCGAAAAAATGAAAAAGAGTCCTGACTCAGACTAGGGAAGCAAGGATTCTCGAATAAAAGAGGAAGAGAATCAGAGAGAGGGGGGAAAAATTGAGATAAGGCAGAGGGAGAACAGAGGAGGAGGTTCCAAAGATTTAAGAGAAATCAAGGCGAAAAAAAATAGGGGGCTGAGGATTGTTTTTTTCGAATTCAAATGGAGGAGGAGAAGGGTGACTGAAAAATCGAGAGACAGGAGGTAGAGAAGAGGAGTGGGGAGGTCGAAATTCAGATTGAAAAATGAGAGAGCGAAGAGATACGGAGGAACCAAAGAATCAAGGGAGAGAGGAAATTTGGAAGAGCAAGGCGAGAGATTGTGAGGAAGAGGGCAAGAAACCGGAGAGAGCTCTGGGAAAGTTGAAGGTAGAGTTTGAAACCGAGGAAGAAGTGCGACGGAAGAACCTATTCTTCCCTTGAGACCCCTGTAGGTAACCCACGATTCCAATTTACCTCTGTTGTTAATGTAAGTTTCTTGTGACTGCTGATGTTCTGAGATGGGAATGCGGGACTAAGTAACACTCTCGCACTGGGTAGTCATGGCCGTAGTCCAGAAGGCCAAACTCTGTATGCATCCTGAGGTATGCACAGTAGGTGCTCGACGGAATGCCTGAGAAAAACTTGAGTCAAGATTTTGTATGTGATTATTATAAAATGTTGTTGGATCTGTTTAGATTTTCCCCTACTATAGTTTTATGATAAATGGTTGTATGTTTCGGAGTAAATATTTAGTATAAACGTCTTCTGGGAAATGATTTATAAAACTAAGGAATTTGTTGGTAGGGAGAGGGGTGTACGTATGTGTGATTGTAATTCCGGATACACCTTTGTTCAGTTATTGTGAAATTTTAATTGAGAAAGGTTGCATTTTCAAATTGTGTTTTCAATCTGTTTGTACCTATTGGCTTAACGCATTACACCTTGATTCAGTTAATAATTTCCATTAAATTTCAAGGCCTTCTATTATGTGAAGAGGATAGTACAAATTAGAAACTTAGGACGTATAACCTGGAATTTTATAATTTGTTTGTGGACTCCACAAATATTCAAAATTCGAACAAAGTTGATACGACACTAATCAAAAATAAAAATACTTGAGATTATATCATTGGGTCTAGCTGGTGTTTTTCTATATTTCATCTTTTATCGTTGATAATCATGTGGAATTTTTTTTGTCCCCTCGAGTATAGGGAAACAAATCCAAAGTCATGTGTGGCAATAAGCCTCTTTGACGTTCTTTGGATCTCAAACTCGTGTCTTAATAAGTGTGGGATTTCACTGACCCTGGCCAAATTGGTTTTCTTCAAGGATAGTGTTTTCAAAAAAAATGAGACCAGATAAAATGATAACTAAAATGAAGAACAACAAGAAAAGGATAAACAAAAATAAACAAAGAGTTAAAAAATCCCTAAAGTAATTTCAAGGAACCAAACTTCTCAAAGTTTCAACTTCTCTTGTTAAAAAAAAAAAGTAAAAAACGAAAAAGGGAAACGTCAAAAACAATGAATGGGGAATTGAAAATGGAAGAAAAAAATTAATTTTAATATATCAACTAGGCCTAATCTCATTTACTAAAAGTAAAAGTAATTCTTGTTTCTTTACAAAAAAGGGAGTCTTTCTTTATAAATAACAAAGGGCTTTCAAACCAAAAGAAAATTAAAACAAACAAAAATGAAACAAAAACAAATAATAAATAATAATAATATAAAAAAAGGGGTTAGTCAAAATATGGAAATCTCATTTTCAAAAGGGAATAACAAAACCAAAAAAAAAATCCTTTATTTTAGGAAGAATCTTATTCCAAAATCGAAAATGGGGTTTGATTTCAAATAAAAGGATATAACAAAATTGAAGGAAAATTTTCTTAGAGAAGATTCCAAAAAAAAAACAACAAAATGATACTAAAAAAAAAAGATTTTCTTTTCAAATAAAAAAGAGAGAGGTTTCAAAATAAGGAAAAAGGAAGAAAAAAACTAAGCAAAAGATACCAAAAACCCTTTTTTTTTTTCTTC
Source organism: Erythrophleum fordii (assembly GCA_032878935.1). Taxonomy (NCBI): domain Eukaryota; kingdom Viridiplantae; phylum Streptophyta; class Magnoliopsida; order Fabales; family Fabaceae; genus Erythrophleum; species Erythrophleum fordii. The sequence goes on along the minus strand of JAVQMF010000049.1, from coordinate 14,482,388 downwards.
CAACTCAAAATCTTATTTCAAATATTAAAATTAACACAAAAAAGGGGTGATAAACACATATTTTATCTATTTTTATCCTCCTAAACTTAGACATTTCAGTTCCAAATATGGCTTTAAGACTTTAATTAGATAATATTTCATTTTAATAGCCATTTTCTATATTTTAGAAATTAATTTGCAAAAATTTGGTTTTTTATGCTCAATTTTATCTTAAATAATTTTTGTGGATTTTCCTATTGAATTGTTCTTATTCTTTGTGCAGATTTTTGTTAGGCAATTTGAGCTTTGAAGGAAAACCACAAACCAAAAGGGTTGTAGCCACATAAAGAAGAAGCAAGGAAGAAAGAAGCAAAGTCACGTGAGAAGCTTGAACTTGGGTTTACGTTGAAAGAGAAGGAAAGAAAGGTTCGAGTTGGGTTCTGCATGAGGAGAAGCCATGGGTCCTGCTACAGAATTCACAAAACAAAGGAAGAAGAAAATCACGTGGAGAATGGCTGAACAGACGAGGCAACACTTATACGAAGAAGCTACATGCAAAACAGAGAATAAACTTAAGCAGCTAAAACGAAGAAACGCTGTTGAAGTAGAGAAGGTTGAAGCTCGAGCAGAACAGCCACATGAAGAACGTGAGAAATACGCATGAAAACATGTGAGGAAGAAGGAGCAGCTTTGAGTTGAAAAGAGAAGAAGAAACACGAAGAGAAAGAGGCTGCCACGTGAACTCCCACTAATGCAGAAACAGAGGAGAACTTGCTTGAGCTGAATGAGCTGAAAAAGAAGGCACGCAAGGGACATGCATGGGAAGAGTTTTACGTGGAAAAGAGCCAAGTTAAATGAAAGAGCAGCTGCACGAAGCTCGAGAAGTGGAAAGCATCAAGAAGCAAACTCGAAGCAGAGAGAAATGAAGCTCAGCAGCTACAAAACGCGAACAAGCTCACATGCAGTTGTAGAAACAGAGAAGAAAACCAGAAGCAACTCGTGGTCTGTAAACAGAAGCTCGAGCAATATGGAATGGCAGCAGCTTACAACTCGAGCAACACACAAACCAGCAGCTAACGTAGAACGAAATGGACACTGCAGAACGACGAAGAAGCAGAAGAGAAATGAGCTGTAGCTGGGCAGCACGTGAAAAATAATAAAATAAAATGAATGGGGCCCACACTTTATACATGCACAGGGGAGCTTCAGACGATTGAAATTAGAGAAGGAAGAACACGTGAAGGGAGCTGGAGATTAAAAAGCTGAGCATGTGACAAGTTAAAAAAATCCACGTGAGAATGAGGCAAGGGGTAGCACGTGAATAACACTTCATTCCGTCATTTTCCATGCTATCCCATTCATCACGATGTCGTCCAGCACCCCATTCCATTCGTAATACGCCCATTCCCATTCACGCCCATTCTCTCCATCCCCTTCGTCCACACTACACAGAACCACATCCATTCCTCCATTCCATTCTTCACCTCCAACCATGCCAATATGAAGCTCTAATTCATTCATCTGTGACTAGCAAAGGAGGAAGCTCTTGGTGCAAGCTTGAATCCATGGATACACTCAAAATTCTGGCTAAGATTTCTTTAATTTTTCCAGCACTTTTTCTCTTTCTTGTATTTACTTGGTTAAGGAATATTGGATTGGGAATTTGTGTAATTGATTAGTAGCTGGTTAGATACTGATTAGGAAGATAATTGTTATTTTAATTAATTAATTTTAGTTCTGAATTGTTCAATTTCTTCTAATCTCCCATGTATGCCCCGAAGGTGTTCGATGAAATGCATGAGTGAGATTATGTGCCTAATTGTCTATTTGTGGATTCCTTGATGTTTAGTTGGTTAATTAAACATTTTTGGATAATGATTCAGAGGCTAGATTAATCAGTTAATCAATTAATTCAAGTGTTCAAAGGTCTTAATCACAAGAATTAGTAATCTAATGAGAGTTGAGGTCTCAATTAACATTAAATTGCTAGTTTCTTGAATCTTGAATGGTTATTCAAGATCATTTGCTAATGAACACAATTAGGAACTCTTAGGCTAGAATTAATTACAATTGGATTATGATAAGGATAGTGGATACCAAGGGACGATTCTTAAGCTAGTCACAAGCCCATTATCATTCACAATTCATCCAATTAGGTAGAATTTAAAAATTTTTTGATTCAATTTAGTTCTAGGTTAGTTTAAATCAACCAAAACCCCCAAATTAGGTAGCTCTTAGGATCCTTTAACACTTAGAAACTTAATTGAATATTGAATTCCATTTCCAAGGGAGATGACCTAGGTTGTGCCACTTGCTATATTTTTAATTCAACCTAGTTTTATTTTGAGGGTTGCACGACGAGCCCGTCAAGGGGAAGAAAAGAAAGGAAAGAAAAACTTGTTTTTGCTTAAGTTAAAAGAAAAGTAAAACAAATATAAGAACTAAAAAATTAAAGAAATCAAAAGTAAAAAAAAAGGGGTCGAGAAAATATATAAAACAAAGTTAATCAAAAAAATCAAAAAGGAAAAAAAAGAGAAAAGAAAAGCCTTTCAATTAAAAAATTAAGGAACATATCCAAAAATTAAATCAATAATCAAGATTAATAAAAAAAAGTAAAAAAAAATCTAAAACAACTAATTTAAAATCAATCAAAAGCAAAAATGGAGATAAAAAAAGGGGATAAAAATTAAAAGCAACAACAAAAAAATAATTTAAAAATTAAAAAACAAACAAACAAAGAAAAAGCATAAAAAATTTTTATTAAAAAAAACTCAAAAAAAATCAAAATCAAAAATAAAAAAAATCAAAACAAAGAAATCAAAAATCAAAATCAACAAAAATTAAAAAAAAACAAGAATCATTAATAAAAATTAAAAAAGGGGAAAAGCTAAAAATGAGCGAAGAACAAAAAAATAAAATTTACATTATCTTTAGCAAATTAAAACCCATCAACTAATTCTGAATCACATTTTATTTGCTAAAGGTAAAAGTAATTTTTATTTTTCTTTCTCTTTTCACACAACAAAAATACATAATAATAATAATAAAAACAAAATTTTAAAAACAAAAACAAAAACATAAAACAAAGAAAAATGATAATAAAACACCAACTAAATACAATTTCCATTCGAACTACGTGAACTTTGATCTCTCTGAAGGGTACGTAGGCCCTAGGTTTTCATTCTAGGTCAAGTTCGCCCTTGTAAATAAAATTTTCTTTTCAATTTTTACTTTCTTAATTGTTTTTTTATTTTATTTTACTTTTCTAATTGTGTTTATTTGATTTCTTTCTTCCTTTTTTATTTTTAATATTATTTTTTTCTATTTCTTATTTTGCATATGATTTGTTAGGAGAATTAAAATATATGAAAGGTCATATTGATTGTACACAACTAACCTAGGGTAACCGTTCTTAGTAATGGGTGTAGTAGAGTGCTTAACCCCTTCTCTACTCGCAATCGACTTCCGAACTTATTTTTTAGCTCGTAGACCATTTTTTTTTATTTTTCAAATAAAAAAGCTTTTTCCAAAGTTTTGCCTTTTCAAAAATTAAAATTTTGGTAGTGACTCTACTTATTTTAATTTTGATTTCAGTTTTCGTTTTCTTTAGAAATTGAATTGAACTTTCTTTTCAAAATTTTTTTTTAAAAGCGCCACGCGATCGTATTTTCGGGTGTGACAAGAGTAAAAGGAAAATGTATTATTATTTTATTTTACTTTATCTCATCTTTACACACATTTAGAAGCATTTATTGCTAGCATTAAAAGGCATTAAATTAAGATAAGAAGAGTCAAAAGAAGAGGTTTTAACCTCTGCCCTAGGTTTCATACAAGAAAGAAGAAGGAAGCCAAGTCTGAGCAGCCAAAAATCACTTTTTGTCTATTCTCCATAGCTATGCAAGCTACTTGATAAAATTCTTCTCTCTTTCAATGGCTAAATCAATGGAGATGCTCTCCAACTAATATATTTAGGGGCTTCTATAAAATAGGGAAAAAAGAATAGAACATATAGATACAACAAAAGCAAATGATATAATTCTCTTTGTTTTCTTCATTTTATTTTTTCAGTATAAGTTTTAGTTTAATTTAACTTGCAAGAGCTTAAAGAGTAAATTTATTGTATCCCTTCTTGATAAGGGTTGCAAATATTCTATTATATCATTCTATAAATCTTTCTTAAATGTGAAAAAAATAAGTTTAGAATAAGTTTAATGAAAAATCCTCAAGTAGAAAAACTTTAAGGTAAGCTAAGAAATCTTGGTTGAAAGTAATTATAATAAAAATCTCTATTTTTGTACTATTTTTTATTAAACAAATCTATTAACATTTAAAGGGACTAAATATAGATATAGCGTTAAATTAGGATAATATAGCTTCTTCTTCTCTCTCCCTTATCTTTGTTTACTATTGCTGTAATTTACAATAAATACTTTAGGTTGGAGTCTCACTCTAAGTTTTTCTTTACAAACAATGTTTGAGTCAACTCTAATTGTTTGACTCAACTCTAACTTATCAGTCTACGAAAGGAGTTAATTATAACTGTTTGTGTTAATGTTAGAGTCAACTCTAAGTTATATTTCCTTCTCTCAATATAAAGTTAAGTCAACTCTAACTATTTGAGTTAACTACCACTTGTTAGTGTGTGTTTGGTTGTGCGTTAAAGAAGAAGAAAACGTGGTTTAAAAGAAGTAATAAATTATTACTTTTAAAAAAAGAAGCTACAAACGTGATTTTGCTTCTTTCCACCGCATTGCCAAACACACAGTTATTATGTTAGTTTTGCTAAAAGAGCTAAAAGTAAGTCTTACTATTAAATATACCCGTTCACCTCCTTTAAATGTATCCTTCAGTTTCGGCTTTACACTGTAGCTTTTTTAAGATGCAAGGGTTTTGAATGACGTTATGTGATTAGTGTGTAAGATAATAATCTAATTGAATTACAGGTGGAAATTTATTATTCACAAACTACTAACCTAGGAGGATTTTTTTTTTGGGAACCTTCTGGACCAATGAGAATTAATAGCTAAATTGATTTTTTTTTTTAAATTAGGACCTGCACTTATCAAGCTAATTGCATGTTCCAATGCCCAAATTAGTTGATAATCTGCGTGTACTCAAAATTCTCTCATTCGTAACTGTAAAAACACATATAGCCAAAAGTAACTCGGTAAAAATACCTAACTTTCTCTCTCTCTCTCTCTCTCTCTCTCTGGGTCATTTTGAGAACACAATTGTGAAAATGTTTAATTGGTAGACATCTTAATTTTTTTTAAATATTTAAATATTAATTTATAAAAAAATTAAATATAAGAGACAGGAAAATAAACTTATATTTTTGTATTATTTAATAGGAAGAAATCTATATTATAGGATTCAAGAGCAACCGCTCCCCCTCCAAAAATAAATCATAGATATTATATAATGTATGTAATTCTGTTGTTTTCTAAAGTTCTTAATCGACTTCCTTTTAATTTTTTAAAGTTTCAAATATTAAAGACATGACTATTTCTGTCATTGACCATGACTATCTTTTAACATATTTTTGCCCCCATATTATTATTTTTTGATATATCCCTATAATTTAAGACACATATAATATATAATACAATAAATTGCGTGAAAGAGTGCTCTTTCAACACTATTTGAGAAGAAAATTTTAATTTACAAGAAACTTGTGTATCGCGTGAGATCGATCTATTTGTACTTTGTACTAAGTATGATGGTAAAGGAAAATTTTAATCTATGTAACTAAGAGAATAATAGGTATTCACGTAAAATACTTCTTTTAAACATGCAAAACATATTCATGATTAACAGAAGCGAAAACATAGAGGGAATAACGAAGGTAGTTTATACAGAAGACAGTTCATCAAGTAATTATATTATATCAGCCATGGTGTAGATCTCTTCACTCAGCATACCTGTATGCAGCTTCAAACCAACAGGACTCTTGGTCAGGATTGAAGGATCCCATGAAAGTTAATCATTTGAGAAGCAGGCTTCCTGGGTAGAGGTCATGGCTGTGCTCCTCAATTGGCAACGAGTGATGACTCAGATGTAACAGGCAGCGGAGAACAAATAGGTGGCGGGTTATCTATCTGTGAGATCAAGGTCCATGAATTTGAGGAGCAGGTTGGATTGAAAGTCCAAAGTTGGATGACGTAAGTTGGCCCGGAGTTGATGTTTAGTGTGTTGTAACACGAATAATTATAATATCCCTATCTACCATGCTAATACTTGATTCCAGCTTCTCGAGCAGCCTCTCTTTCGTTGTTCACCCGAAATTCCACGGCCGTCCATATTAATGTGTTTGTTAATTTTATACGTTCTGGTGTGGGTCCCACTATTTTTTCTTTTTGTATATATTTTCTTAATCGTTACTCATCAGAGTGCCTAACTGTCAATCTACATTTGGGTGGCTATCTAGATGCAACTATTTCTACTTTGAAAATGAAATTATTTATTGTAGAAGGTGTGACTCTACTACGGATATTTCAAAATATAAGTTACTCAAAAGTAACATAAATAACTAAAGCTCCTGAACGCCAGCACTCATGGAATGGACACAAAAGATTGGGTGAAACGTAAGCCAACTTGAAAGATCCTAAAAGATAGCCCCCATTTTTGAATTTTGCTCCTGACTTCTGTTTCGTTGGAAAATTATAATTGAATATTGGCAATTCCTCCCTATGCCTTGGGATCCATTGGTTGTCAGTTTTTAAGAGTGGAGGACTATATAAATGATGATGTTGGTGGTTGGTACCTTGCAGAGCCATGGAGAACGGAAACGAGCTAGTCCATATCCCCAATCATCCAATATTGCGGAGTGAGGGATTACTGAAGGTGTGTACAAATATTTCTTGACCCTTTTTCATTGGCTTCATGCTGATTAGATATTTGAATCTATTCATTTCATCCCACTTAATCTAATAATCGTGTGGCAGTATATCCTGGAGACCAGCGTCTACCCACGAGAACCAGAGCCTCTCAAAGAGTTGAGGAATGCAACAGACAACCACCCTCTGTAAGTTACACAATTCCTTTTCTTCTTCCTTCTGTCCTTCATATTATCACTTCAATCCCATCGAATTTCAATCCTATTTGTTAGGAACTTTATGGCCGCTGCGCCTGATGGGGGTCAGCTGATAGCCTTGCTATTGAAGCTTCTGAATGCAAAAAAGACAATTGAAGTTGGAGTTTTTACAGGCTACTCCCTTCTCCTTACTGCCCTTAATATTCCTGATGATGGAAAGGTTTGCATATGCTTCTTTCTTTCTGTTTTTTTTTTTTTTTCTCCATTATGTATTTGTTATTGCTTGTGCCTAAAAATCCATTAATTGCAGATTATAGCCATGGATCCAGAAAGAAAATTTTATGAAATAGGACTTCCTTTTATTAAAAAGGCAGGTGTGGAACACAAAATTGACTTCTTAGAATCTCCAGCTCTACCAGTTTTGGATAAACTCTTAGAAGATGTAAGCACACGCTCTCCTCTGTCTCATATCATTCTCTATTTACTAATCAGAGTGTTTCTGTAAGAGTAGAATGATTTGATGTGATGGTGCAGCCTGCAAATGAAGGAAGTTTTGACTTTGCCTTCGTTGATGCTGACAAGATCAACTACTGGAATTATCATGAAAGGCTTATCAAATTGGTTAGGGTTGGTGGGATAATTGCGTATGATAACACGCTATGGGGTGGAAGTGTTGCGTTGCCTGAAGAGGAAGTTCCAGAGCCCAAAAGAGAATGGAGAAAGCATGCAATTGCTTTTAACAAAGCGATAGCAGAGGATTCTCGTGTGGAACTTGCTTTTGCTTCAATTGGTGATGGGATCAGTATCTGCAGGCGCCCTCTCTGATTTTCATCCCAATCTTGTGTGATTATCAATAACCTTACAGTATTGATGTTATGTATTAAGCACTACCTGAGTTTACTCCTCAAATAAATTTAAGTTGTATCCGTGTTTGTTTTACAATGGAAGTGGGGTTAAATTTGTACGAGTTGCAAATCTACCGCCGTCACTCTGTTCTAGTTCGTGCCTCAATGTATGTTTCAGTTTTGTTTCGCTTTTTCAAATTACAAATGCTTGGATGAATTTTGAGTCCTAAGGATGAATTTAATAGTGGAAAGCAGAAAAAACATGAAAGTCCTGATGGAACCGTAGAAAAATGATTTCCATTTGACATGTTAATTTTGTTTATAATTACAGCCGGACCAATCATATATATACAGAGAGATCAATTAACATCGGTGTGAATTCAAAATATTCTTACATTATTAAATATTTTTTTATAAGATGTTTTTTTTTTCATTAAATCGACTATTAGATCAAAAGTTTTAATTATAAGTAGTATATTTACAAAAATTGATATTAATCCAACATAATTTGGTATTCTATATCAATATAACACAAAATTAATAGAGACGGTTAATAATTTGATTACACACTTAATATCATTCAATTTTTTTAAAATTTGATATGCAAAATTAACATGATAATTATTTTTAATTTTATAATTGGGTCAATGAAAATTAGTTTTAATAATAAAATATAACAAAATAAATAAATGTAAAACCTTATACTAATATCTATTAATCCCTTGTCATATATATATATATATATATATATATATAGATCAATTAACATCACTGTAAGAACTAAAATTTTATGCCAATCTCTGACCATTTATTTTACAAACATGTAATGGCTGAACAGGACTCAATTATTAGGGGCATATAACCAAGAGGAAAACAAAATTTAATAAATCAATAACCTTTGTCATCTCTCGTTTCTTCTCATCTCAACTCAACTATCATTTCTTTCTCTCATCTCTCTCACTTTCAGTTGTCCATAATACTTAGAATACACATGTTATGAAAATAGAATATGATACATAAAGGAGAAAAACTCCATCCAGTAGAACCATGTGCTGCTATGCCAATAATTACTGCGCTCCATTGAGTGACAACGTACGTTATATCATGCCAAATTTGCTTAAAAAGAGAGGGAAAAGAAAAAAGAAAAGAGGGGGGGGGGGGGGGGGGGACCGTGGAAAAATTTGGTGCCACAGCATTTGGAAAACAGTTCACTGGTACATGTTCAGAAGTCATAATTTTTAAGGCCACATTAGACAAAGCGTACATCTCGGTTCTACGGTATATATATCATTGTCAAAAGTCATAATTTATAACCACATCATGATATATGCTAAAAAAGACAGATGAATACCACATTATGTTACATTTATTTTAAAATTGGGTGAGCTCATATGTAACTTTGTCTAATAATTGAATGCGAAGATTATGAATATAGATGTTTATTTCACATATAAAATTGATGGTATTTGTGCATCACCGGCGCACATTAGACCAAGTTTACGTCTCTCGGGTTCATATAGTATATACTATACATGTCTCTGTCAAAAGTCATAATTCTATAGTTGCATTCTTGTCGCTATATGACCTGCTTACGCACGCCCATGCGTAGCAGAAATTGATTGAAATGATATTTTAGGGACAGCGTTTTGACAAATAAACCGTTTGTCGAAATAAAAATGTCCTGCCGATGCCACCAAACGTGAGCTGATGGAAAGCAGCTCCTCTTAAATAAATCTGTTTAAAGTCATATAATTCATTAAAAATATTTTTAAAATTATTTTGTATTCACAAATCAAAACTTTTATTTATTTTAAAAAATGTTAAAAATAAAATAAAAAACAAATTTATAAAGTACTTCAAAGAACTTTAGGGTGTGTTTGATTAGGGATTTTTGAAGGAAAGGAAAAAGAGATAAGATATTTAGTTGAAAAAAATTAAAAAGAAAAATAAGGAAAGAAAATCTTTTAATTTATAATTTATAATTTATTTTTTATCCTTTAATTTTTTAATATTTTAATTTTTTAACATTTAATAAAAATTAAAATAAATTTTTCTTTTCAGGAATAAAATAAAAAGAGATTATAATTTATAATTTTTTAAAAAATTATTGATATAAATAATTTTTTATTAAAAAAATTAAAATAATATAAGGATAAATTTATTTAAATATAATTACTTTCCCTCTCCTCCTAAACTAAATAATAATCTCCTCTCCCTTCTTCTATTCTTCCCTCTCCTCCAACTAAACATAATTTATTAGACTTCTTTCTCTCTCTTGCATTGAAGTAAACAGAACGTTAAAAAATATTATTTGATGTCTTGTTCCTTTACAATTTTCAACATTTCCAATTTACACAAAGTAATTTGGCAAACGTGTCAAATGTCAAGTGAAGCACAGTTTGACATAACCTTTAAGGGTATTAACTAATTAACCTGCTGTAACTAAGGAAGCAAGACTGTATTAGAGTACAACTTTGAAGATATTGACTGTAAGCTAGAATATGTAAAGCTTCATTACCGTTTAGTCCATTGTTATTTAAAAATAAATAAATAAATTACTTTTTAAAAAAGATATTTAAATTATAAGATCTTTTTTATATGAAAATATATAATTTATATTTTGAAATTAAAATATAACAAAAATATTGGCAAGAACAATATTGAGTTCTTTAATTAAAAACATAATTTATTAAAAATGTTTTTAAAATTATTTTAATGTTATTTATTTAGACTGTGAACTATAAATTTAATTTATTTTAAAATTTTATTAATTTTTGACAATATTACGTATTTTTATTAAAATATTTAATACAAATGTCATTTTTCAAAACAAATTATGTTTATAAATTAGTTAAATTTAAAAATGATTTTGTGAATATGTTCTTTGATTTTGATAATTCATTTTTTATCAAATGATTTTATACTTTTCTAAATTTATAAAATTTATTATTTTATATATTGGTTAAATATGTCTTTAAGACTTATGATATTATATAAATTAAAGATATAAAAATATTTTAATCAAAATAAATGTAATTAAAATTTACTTTTTGTTAAAAGTAAATATAAAACCTTTTTTATTTTAGAAGAAAATATATTTTAGAAATAAATGAGTGTCCTATAATTTACCCATTTTTTCCCAAAAAAGAATAATTAAAACAAAAAGACAAAAGTACTTTCCTGTCAATTGTTCTTAAACTTGAAGAGAGAGCTATTAGACTAGTTCCAACATGATTACTAACAGTCAACTGTCAATTTGTGTAGAAAACATTAAAAATTCCATTATACATATCCCACTCATGATGCAATGAACTAAAATCTCGGATACATATGATTCTCATCTTTGACTTTATTGTAGTAGCTCCTTATATAATTCTCGCCATATTTTGAATTTCTATAAACCCATGTGGGGGTCGTACCGCTTAGTGTATAATTCTCATCTTCTCTCATTACTCAATCATTTTCTTTTTTTTTTTTTAATTATGCAAATCAAACAGAAAAAATATAAAAATTATCTTACCATCTCCTTCGCTTTCTTTTCCCAATTCTTGTTAAATTTCAAATCTCGAAATTCAAATAACCACGATGAATAACAAATCAAACACCTGCACACACTCAAACAAGGTTAAAAAAAATAAAAAGGTAAACTAGATAGGGTTATAGTTATTCGACCAATTATGCTTACCTCTACACTGATAACAATTTTTATTCTTATGAGTTTTCCGACTCTTACAAGAACCTCGAAGCCTCTCCCATACAAATATGTATTTCTCTTATGTCTACTCACTCCAAGGTTTTCCTTATATATTAGGACCCTAAAAATTGCATAAATACCTATCCTTACAAAGTAGATATTGGAATATATTTTAAATTTAACTAGAATATACCCCTGCATTTTGCAAAAAGTTCAAAAAATGTCCTGTGGATCCCTAAAAAAAAATTCTTTTAAAAAGAATAGTATATGAACAGTATATTAACAAGATATGAACAATAAATAACTTGTAAACAATACGTTTTTCACGAGTTTATATATATATATATATTATTGAAAAGAAATATTTTATTTATTCAATTATTTGAATAATTCATATTATCTCATTTATTTTAATTTTAAAATATAGTTTCTAGATGATCCTCATGATCTCCTGACATTTGGGAATTGCTAGATATTATGATTAATGAGTTGATTGATCAATTAAAATTTTGAATGCTAAAATATATAATGAACTTTGATGGATGGTACATAACATATCGATAATTAATAGTATCTAAATATTGAGAAGTTCCCTAGCAAAAAAGACTTCCAGCAAAGTTTACTATCACTACGTTCTCCCCACTTGTCAGAGGAAAGCTTCTAACAAATTACTTCTTCTACTCTTCTTTTGATGTCTTGATTTGCAAATCTGAAAAACACAGTTTGCTAAAACAGTTTCTGCATCAAAGAATCAAATGGTAAAGCAGGTGGTATTTATTATTTATCTAATTTTTTCCATGAATTTTAATTTTGTAAGTATGCCTGCTTCATATAGACTTATATGTGGCATCAAAGCCTCATTCTGACTACCTCTGCCTGTTATTTGGACTTTGAAGAATTGTATTATTTGGAAGAAGAGAATTTAGAATTTGGAATTTCTTTGTTTTGAATTTTATGAAATTAATTAATTGATTAATTTCAATTGTTTTGAATGTACTCTTTCGGTGCATAAATAGTATTATGATTGTTCAATATCATGATTGGAAGAATAATGCATAAGACTGCATGCTTTGAGTTGCTTGACATTAAAACGTGAAAACTGAAGTCATTGTGCATATTAGGATTTAAATTTTAGGCATGATTTTTGGATTTTAAGGCACGAAAATGGAAATCCATAAAATTGAGCATTTTGGCTTTTGTATCACCCAAAACAGAGTTTTGAAAAGCAAAAAACTATCATATTTCCATTGCAAGTCTAAAACTGGGTCTGGTTAAATGACGGGATCATGCTAGAGATAGCAAACAACCTAAATGACAGGTTGTTTTTGTTGTTCATTGAGACGGGTTATGGACTATGTTGTTGACAACATGCTGTTTTAGCTCCTTTAATGAAACGCACCATTTCGTTTATGGAGATGCTAAGCCCATAGCTTTGTTTTGGGTTTATTGTTTTTTGGGTCATGTGTTTTTTTAATTTTCAACATAGATTAAAAAAAAAAACAAAAAAGGAGGGGGAACGTTAGGGCTCTAATGGAAGTCGGTCGTGGGAAGTTTTTGGATAGAAATACCTTTTTGGGCAAAAACTCTTTGTTGGATTTTTTAAGGTCAATTTTGAGATATTTTTGGCCATTTTGGATTCAAAATTTGCATTCAGCATATTTTGGGTTTTTCCAAAATTTATTTTAGGTCCTATGGGTTAATTTAATTTTTATTTTCACCCAGAATTAATTTTTTTTAGACTAAAATAAATTGCAAGAATTTGTTATTAAGTGGTATTTAATTTGTCTAAATTATGGAAAAAAATTTTAGGTAATTTTGGTATATTTAAGATTTTGTAAAATTATTTGGAGCTATTTAATTTTGTCTAAATAATAAGAAATTATTTTAAGCAAATTTTTAGTACATTTATGGAATAACTATAAAGAAAAAATTTTATATTAATTAATTACTTATAGTTTAGTTGATCAATTGATTAAATAAATATAATACATGTTTGTTCAAGAATGTGAAGTAATGGGAATTCAAAATAATAAATAAACAAATATTAATAATTACATTAAGGGAAGTATAGGATAATTTACTAAAAGGGGCGAAACTTAAAGCGCAAGCTTAATTATAGTTAAGTAGTTGTATTCTTCCATTAAAACCTAGGACTCAAGTTCAAACTCACTTAAAGGCATTATTATTATTATTATTTGACGCCACCATTTCACAATATTGCAACCTACCCTCTAACTTATACTCTTTGCCACTTAGTCCTTCTAGTAGCCAAAAATAAATAAATAAATAACTTTAAATCTCATTTAATTTCTGTTCATAGATTTATTCTGGGATGTTTGCTCCACAACGCGTTATTTTTTAATCTTATTTAATTTCTCATTAAAACCATTGGAAATCATCACACGGTTATCATCGTTGTTACCAAAAACATCGTTATTCATATTCAGTAAAGAATCAAAACGAGATCCCATATTTTTTTGTTGAAGATTCGCAATCAGTATATCTTTGGATTTCCTTGGTTGTCATTGCCTCTAAACCATCGTCTACTGGCCCAAATCACCATGGGAGTTTCATCCTTTTTCACCCTCATCAAAGTTCCTTCCACCCTGCATTTGTGAGTCTTCTGTTTGAATCTCCTGCTACTTCTTGAAGGGACATCCTTCCACATAATAACAAAATGTCCCACAATTCAAGCATAGAGAGTGTAGTCCCTCGTACTCAACGTTATAGGTTCTTCCTTTAAGTTTAAAAGCATGGGACTAATGGTTTCTCTAAGTTAAGTTCAACGCAAATATGAGCATATCTCCTTATAGTTTGTAGGAAGGTATTGAAATCGACTTTTATTGTCTTCTCAAATGTATCTCCCATGTAAGATAAAATTCTCTCTTTATAATACTTGATTGGTAGGTTTGGGAAATGCACCCATGCTGCACTTTGTTAACCCTCGCAGCCTTCGGATCAAAATTTGGACACCTTTTTCTGATGGTAAGATAGTGATCAAAGATCATCCAAGGTCCCTCAATTAAGGCAAAATCATAATCCTCTTTGTTCGTGAATTTGACTAAGAAAAAGTAATTGCCCACATCAATCAACGTTATGACTACGTTCTTAGCCCACATGTTCTGAAGTCTTGTCTCCAAAGCTTTATAACCAATTTATTGTCCTAATAATTTGACAATTAACGACCTTTTCCAGAGGTGATACAATCGCTTCTCTGTTCTTTCTAAAAAGATAAACTCCGAAGCATGTGTATCCATTCTCCATGGAATCCATCATCACGAAGTCTTCACCATTAAACTCTTCTCCTAGTAATTCAGTCTCTTCATTGTCTCCAACCCCATAGTTCTCGTGCAAAACATCTACCGACTCCAATGAATTCTCTGAATCAGATCCATCATTGCTTATCTTCTTAACGCCCTCGAGAGCCTATTTATAAGAAGATCTCAGGTTCCCGTTCATCCCTGTCAACGCATCATTCATAATAATATCATTTCCATATGAAGCTATCGTAGCCTTCAAATTGAAAGAGATATCCTTGTTCTTGATCTTCTTGGTGCTATGGTCAAGAATATCCTCCTCTTCAGTCGACGACGGCCATGCCATCTCATCACCCATGCCGTGCCATCTCGTCATTCAACGTCACAGAATAAAATGTAGCTTTTGTTTTCTTGCATCTTTTTGTTTTTTCAGTTATACACTTTAGATCTTAAGGCATAATCTTTTTTTCAAAAATATTTTTAAACTTTGTAATTTATTGAATTTGGATCCTTTTCATTAATTCTTTTCTTTTCCGCCTCTTCATCAAAATCTAATGACCAAAATTATATTTTTCAAAATTTTTATCACTAATTGTTAGTAACAGATAAATTTTAAGGGTTTAGATTTTGGTAGAAAAGCAAAAGAAGAAAGAATCCAAATCCATTATAGTTGGGATATCCATATCAAGTTTTTGTCAAAGAGAAAAATGTAGAAAAGCAAGGTACGCAAATTCATCTTTTCATACTGATAACAATACTTTTGTTTGATAAAATAATAAAAGGAAAGGAATAGTTTCGTTGTCTCATATCCTTTATTTTGGGCTTCATTACTCACCGAACGTCACTGAAAAATAATGGACCTGTCCAAAAACATGGAGTCCTCAATTCCAAAATCTCCCTACTTCTCCCTCTTCCAAATGATCAGAAGAAGGCTTGCACTTTTGCAAACCCTTGACTATCAAAGGATTTATGTGCAGCTTGATAATCTTGACCATTACCAAAGCCAAAAAGCATAAGATTATAAATTTACAAAAGACAAATAAATAATAAATAAATATTACTTTTTGATAGGCACATTGAAAATTAGATCCCAAGGTTGCAAATTTTGGATAAACCTTAGAAGATATCAGGGCCAGCAATGCTCGTCGCCTGAAGAGGCAGTTCCGGAGGTCAAAAAGAGAAAAGAGAAGGTGTATGCTTCCTTTTAACAAAGCGATTTCAGGGATTGTTGTGTGGAAATTACGTTTGCTTCAATAGGTGATGGGGTTAGTATTTTCAGGCGCATTCTGTGTGATTTATCAATAATTAAACCGTTACGCAGTGCGCACTATTTAATCTTATTGTCAAAATAAATTTGAGTTCCTTTAAATTATGTTCTATATTTCTTAGTTTTCTAATGCAAGTGGGGACAGTTATATCAAGCTTGGAGTACTGTAAACATTGTATTTTGTTTGGATAAGGTTTGAAAATTTTTAGAAGAGAGATAATAATAATAATAATAATAATAATATATACCCAAAAAAAAATTATTTGACTTATTTTTAAGTGCTAGCTCATCTAGGAGATTTTTTTTTTCGAGATAAGATCTTAGGTTTCTATTTTGGGCTAGTTTTTTTTTTGGGCTTTTGTTTTAAGTGTTAAGGAGCTGTTTGGTTGTGCAAGGAAAAGTGACAGGCAGAGGTTTTTTTTTGTGGTAATGTTTATTATATATATATTATTATTATTTAACAACTTTTATTATATTTTTATTACTTTTTTTTATATAAAGGCACAAGAATTTTTATTTTGGGCTTTTGTTTTAGGTGCTAAGGAGTTGTGCAAGGGAAAGGAAAAGTGAGAAGTAAAGGTAATTTTATATTTTTAATTGACTATTCGATATTTGTCATTTATTTCCTTTACTATATATGTATATATATTTATTTATTTAACTATTCGATATTTGTCATAAAACGGATTAGGCTAGTCTCTCAAACCAAATTTAGAACCTAAAGTCTTCTTTTCTATAGGAAAAAAGAAAAAAAAAAAAAAAAAGAAGGTAAAAAGAAAGAAAAGGAAAGGAGCGGTCCAAAACGCAGAACTTGGGGGCAGAATTCACAGGGTTCGGACCTACTTCCTCAGCAGAGCAGAAACGCATCAGGGGCAGAAGAAGGAGGCAAATGTCCGCTCTTGCAGCTTTTCTCTGTATAAAAGGAGCTTGAGTGACCGAAAAAGAGAGGAAGACGGAGCAAGAAACCGAAAGGAAAAAGAGGAGAATCGAGATTGAGAGTTAACAGAGAAGAATTCTCCAACCCTTCTCTGTGAACTGCACCTAAGTTTCTCATTCGCTGTTTCACCCGTGGCTTTTGACTGAGGCGAGGTAATTGCATCCCTTCATTTCCACTCTCTCAATTCTCTGGAGAAATGTAGATTGTTTGCATTGTGAACAACTGAGTTATGGGAATCTTTAATGTCATCTCCTCTATGTTGCCGTTATCAATTAGTTTTTGGGGATAGTTTGATGTCATATATTCCTTGTTGCTTTATCTAAGTATTATCGATATCGTAGCTTTTGCATTCGGATTTTGTTCTTTGGATGGCTAAGGTTTGATTCTCATGTTTAGGTTGCATCACAATTTTTCCTCTGAATGTGTATGGTGTGATTAAATGCTATCCTCAAGGTTTATTTGCTACCCCAATGAATTTAGAATTTGAATCTGACCTTGTGTGAAACATGAAATTGGATAAAATCTTGTATAGACAGTGCTCGTGGCTTCATTGGTGTTTGACATAAGTTGGCGATAGTTTATAGCACAATTTGAGTTCAAGTTCTCCAAGTGGAAATTCTAACTGTCATTTACTATCATAGCTAGAACTCTGACCGCATGAATGTGACTTCTACTCCGTAAAATTCTGTCTTGGATTGAAAAGTTCTAAAAATAGTTCTAAAAGTGTGGAAAAAGAAAATATTGCACAAGTAGAATTGTCTTTGGATTAAAGTGTTATGTGTACTTGCGGTTAAAAATCCACTTTCTTTCTGCACATTTTATTCCTCATAATTTGGTTTATAAGTGCTGAACTTTATGTTTCTTATAGTTTCTAGTGCACTCTTAGAATTGGCTTGTTCATTCCTCTTGTGTTTTAGCTTCATCCATTTCTTAAATGGAGTTGAGTAATAAAGGATGTTACTTTTCTGTTTCAGCATTTTGTCCTTGAGTCATAGTATTAGGAATTTTCCCTTTGAAGTAGATGAATTCATTTTGTCTTATTTTTCCAAAGTTGTGACAGAATTGTAAATATCCTAAAAGAAGGTAAATGGAAACATGATTTGCATCTTGGTGGGTAAGCGAAGAATTGAAGGTTTCGTGGTTTCCTTTTTTATTTTTGCAGCCCGTGCACACTTGGGAGATTTTATGACTCATTTTAGGCTAAGTAAATTCTAGCCATGCTATGAACCGAAATGCTGTCATGAGAAATCATATAAATTGATAGAAAGGAGATTTGAAATCCCTACCAAGAAGAGAATAGTGCATCACTGGTTTTTCACTTACCTCGTTCCTGTAATGTGATTTTGAATAATAAATTTGATTGCATATGATACACTCACTCGGAACTTAAGTTCCACCTTTTTTCCTTTTAATTTAATTTATCTTTTTTTTTAAACAGTTTGTCGTATGAGGCTTTTAAGTTTTCGTAACTTTATCAAGTGTCAACTGATGAACTGCATGTGATAATAGACCTTTTTGGGTATTTATGTCGATTAGGTCACTACATAACTACATTTTAATGAATTTTAGATTTCAATAGTCCACAACTAATTAGTTTGCTTTAAAAAATGTTAATATACATATATTTAATAAAAACACTTTTTAAGAAATAAAAATTTCATTTTCAATATTAAAAATAAAACAAAAAATCTTATTTTCAAAAAAAATAAAAAAATCGAAAGACAAAATGAAAAGAAAAAGAGAGTAAGATTAATTGAGTTTCAAAAAAATCTTATTTAAGCTTGCTTTATTTGTGAAATAAAATTAATTTTATTTCCTTTCTCTTTTCACAAAAATAAGTGAAAAAACACCAACCAAGTAGCATAAGTTTTTTCCTTTTGCATTAGGAGGACTTTGATCCCTTCCATATGTTACATAGACTTTAAACTTTTATCATAAGTCAAATTTGCCATTATAAGTATTTCTTTGTTCCTGTTAATCTCATTTTGTTAATTTCTTTTCTCTTTTTGCATGTGATTGATAAAGGTAATTAGAATAAACCTTAAAGTTATATTAATTTTGAATAATTAACTTAAATAATTATTTCTAAAAATAGGTATTGTGGGATATCTAATACTTTTTTATGCATAATCAACTTTCGAACTTATTTCTGATTTATATACTGCTTGTACATTTCCTTTTTTGTTTTTCCAAAATGGATTTTTTTCAAAGTTGTCTTTAATTAAAATTTTAATGGTGAATTTAATAAATTGATTTTTAAGAACTAATTTATTTTTTTCTTTTCCTCATGCCATAAGTGTTATGCTCAACTTTCAACAAATTATGAGGTGTGACAATGATAACATATTCTTCTTCATTGGTTGTAGTATATACCCATGTAGGAAATGACAAAATATAAACCAGCAAATTACAGAATTCTGAAATTAACTCAATTTAATATGTCAACGGTAATATCTTAAGATTGACCATAAGTAACCTAAATAACAAATTATAATAAAATCTATATACGAATATTATAAATTTTAACTGACTAAGCTGTTATAATGAGATAGTATATTTTCAAGTTCAAGTTTGAGGAAGACTTTTTTTTAAACAATAAAAAATTTAGAGGAATTTTTTATTGTTTAAAAAAAGGTCTTGATAAGGTTGATTTCTTTAAACAATGGTGTGGAGGCCCATTAGGGACTAGTTGCAGTTCTGTGATTCCTATACCTATAAACACAAAGGATGCTCAAGTGGAGTTTTTCTACTTCTGATGAATATCCTTTGGTGCTTGAAAATACTTGAAAAATCACATTTTTTCTAGATGTTGGGCTATAATTTTCTGATCTAATGATTTGTTTGTCTTACTTACAGATTTGGAAGGAACGGTTTCAGTGTTAGATTGGAGGACTTTTACAAATGATGATGTAGGTGGTTGGTACCTTGCAGAGCAATGGAGAACAAAAACAAGTCATTCCCTATCCCCAATCAACCAATATTGCGAAGTGAGGGATTACTAAAGGTGTGTGTACAAACCTTTCTTGACCCTTTTTCTACGGATTAAATATTTGAATTTTATTCAATTCATCCCACTTAACCTAATAATCATGTGGCAGTATATACTGGAGACCAGCGTTTACCCACGAGAACCAGAGCCTCTCAAAGAGTTGAGGAATGTCACTAAAAGCCACCCTCTGTAATTTATGCAACTCATCATCTTCTTCCTTCCATCCTTCACATTATTACTTCAACTTCATCGAAGTTCAATTCTTTTTGTTAGGAACTTTTTTGCCTCTTCACCTGATGCGGGTCAGCTGATAGCCTTGCTCTTGAAGCTTCTGAATGCAAAAAAGACAATTGAAGTTGGAGTTTTTACCGGCTACTCCCTTCTTCTCACTGCGCTTAACATTCCTGATGACGGAAAGGTTTGCATGCTTCTTTCTTTCTTTCTTTCTTTCTTTTTTTCCTCTAATATATCTTTGTTAATTCTTACTGCTTGTGTGCCTAAAAATCCATTAATTGCAGATTATAGCCTTGGATCCAGACAGAAAATCTTATGAAATAGGACTTCCCTTCATTAAAAAGGCTGGTGTGGAACACAAGATTGACTTCTTAGAATCACCAGCTCTACCAATTTTGGATAAACTCTTAGAAAATGTAAGCACACGCTCTCCTCTGTCCCATATCATTTTCTATTTACTAATCAGATTTTCTGTAAGAGTAGAATGATTTAAAGTGATGGTGCAGCCTGCAAATGAAGGAAGTTTTAACTTTGCCTTCGTTGATGCTGACAAGATTAACTACTGGAATTACCATGAGAGGCTTATCAAATTGGTTAGAATTCGTGGGATACTTGCGTATGATAACACGCTATGGGGTGGAAGCGTTGCATTGCCTGAAGAGGAAGTTCCGGAGCCCAAAAGAGAATGGAGAAAGTATGCAATTGTTTTTAACAAAGCGATAGCGGAGGATTCTCGTCTGGAACTTGCTTTTGTTTCAATTGGTGATGGGATCAGTTTCTGCAGGCGCATTCTCTGATTTTCATCCCAATCTTGTGTGATTATCAATAACCTTGCTGCATTGATGTTGTTTAGTAAGCTCTACCTAAGTTTATTTTTTAAATAAATTTAAGTTCTATTTGTCTTTATTTTACAATGGACGTGGAGCCTCATAATGTATGTTTCAAATTGGTTTCGCTTTTTCAAATTATAATTATGTGGATGAATTCCGAGTCCTAAGGATGAATTTAATAGTAGAAAGCAGAATAAAGGCATGAAAGTCCTGATGGAGCCATAGAAAAATGATTTCCATTTGACATCTTAATTCTTTAATAGTTACAGCCTGACCAAGAGTATATGTACAGAAAGATTAATTGACATCGATGTCAATGCAAAGTATTCTTACATTATTAAATAATTTTTTATAAGATAAGTTTTTCGTTAAATTCACTATAGATAAAAACGTTTCAATCACAAGTATCATATTTGCAAAAATTGATATTAATCCAACATTATTCGGTATTTCATATCAATCAAACAAAAAATTAATGTATAATAAAACTTTTAAATATGTAAATAGATTATTAACCATTTGATTGCATACTTAATATTATCCAATGTTTATAAAATGTGATATGCAAGATTAATACGATAATTATTTCTAATTTAGCAATTAAATAACAATATTAGATCTAGCAATAAAATACTACAAAATATATAGCCGTAAAATCTTATACTAATATCAATTAACACGGACATAAGAACTAGACTTTTATGCCAATCTCTGACCATTTACTTTGCGAAACACGTAATGGTTGAAAAGGACTCAATTATTAGTGAGGTTATGATTAAGAGGGAAACAAAATTTAATAAATCAATAACCTTTGTCCTCTCTCGTCTCTCCTTATCTTACCTCAATTATCATTTCTTTCTCTCATCTCTCTCTCTCTCTCTCTCTCTCACTTTCAGTTGTCCACAATACTTAGAGTACACATGTTATGATGAAAATAGATTATGATATATATGAGAAAAAATTGCAGCAGAACCATGTGTTAATATAGCAATAATTACCGTGCTCCATTGAGTGAGAACGCTATATCATGCCAAATTTGCTTGAAGAAAAAAAAACAGTAAAGAAATCTGGTACAACCGCAGTGGTATATGTTCAAAAGTCATCATCTCTAATACCACATTAGACGAAGTTTACATCTCGGTTCTATGGTCTATATGTCATTGTCAAAAGTCATAATTTGTTCTTCCTCTGAGTGTTGTTATTAAACTAATTGAGACAGGACCTTACGTCAAGTTATATATATATATCAATTACTTTTAACGCTAGTGTGCAAGCACATGTAATAGTCTCAAGTCCTTCAAAAATCATAAGCTGTTTTGTCCT